>OY728136.1:1308049454-1313049454 GCA_963277665.1 Viscum album | reverse complement strand
GGATATCAGTACTTTGTAATGAATTAAAAACAAAATAATTCAAAATGTCTAAAATATTTTACAAAATATCTATTTGAAACCATTATTAAATTCAAAATATCTTTATTAATATATTCTCCGAAAATAAGATTCAGTTTCCAAAAAAATACATACAATACAGACCTTCCTCACATTCTAGTGATTTCTTCTTTATCTTATATTTAATTAATTATTAAAACTGCTCTATATGACACCAATCATTATGAAAAATATCCACTAAAAATTTCACCCCATCTCACCAAAATTCATGAAATTTTCACCTCACCAATACAATCATTTTACTGCATATAATACTTATATACTATTACATCAAAACACAATTTACCTTATCACCACATTCATATTTCATTTTTGATTCCAATATGTTCATGTAATAGACCACTAATCTTATAACACAATTGACCACACATAAATAGACTTATAACACTCCCCACCATAATTACATGCTACATAAACATGATCCCACCTACCGATTTACCATACTGTAAGAATTACTACCAAAAAATGATTACCATTGTGATATTATCGTAAAACCACTTATTCTAAAATCCAACTTCTAGTTCCTTCTTCAGAACATCATTCTATAATTCCAAAACAATACATGAAACAATAATAATTTACAATATACAATGCAAAATAAGAAAATAAAGTTCATTAGAAACTCGCTTTCAATCCTTGTAAAATAATGACCCCATTAAACATACTAATTTATTACAAAAAAACATTCCAAACATTAATACACAATTTTAAAACTCTAAAATGATTTTATAAACACATTTAAATCCAGTGGTTTTCATTAGAAAAAATATTCTAATATCCCCTACCATTTATTTAAATTCATAATACTAATATATATTACTTTAAACATATTAAAATATATATTCAAAATTATATTCAATAACATTCAATAAACCATTATATACCTAATTACCATTATTTTATAGTTATGTTTTTTAAAACAAATTTTATGATTTTTCTATTCTATTGAATGAATATTTTTTAAAATACTAATTTTTCTCATAAAACAGACACTTCAAACCCTCATATGTTTATGATTTGTTAAATGAAAAAAATAAATTTACAATATCAATTTTCTAAGAACTATGTTAAATAAAAATAAATACCCACCTTATAAAATACTTGACAACATATTGAAATAATTATAATTAATTTAATTAATAATGTGGGTTTTAAGGATGTATATTTCATTTAATGGACCATCGTAATGTGATTCATTCCCTAAGGATTATACTAAATTAATTCATGAACAATGTTAGAGGACATTTTATTTTCCATAATGTATATTCTGAGTCTTATAAATTTTAAAATTACTAAAATAAAGTCTCACATAACATTTAGTTCATAATCCAAGGAGTATATATCCATTGATGATATTGATAACAATCATATCCATTCTTGTCTTCAATGATCAAATTTTACCCCTTATGATATATCCTTATATATTAACCTCATTAAACATATCCCATTTTATAGAACTCACTAAAACTTCATGTAACACATTTTACTTTTCTAACTATTGTAACCCTAGCAATTTACACATATTATTACATGATTTTAAGCATAATAAACCACTAAATTAAAATACAATGATTGTAAATTGTAGCTTCATTAGAATTTAAAGTACATAAAAATAAAACATTTAAGTATAATAAAACATATTTATTTTAATAATCTATAAAGACCTCATAACATCTAATGATCTCTAATATCTACATAGGAAAACATGGGGATTACATGGGGATTTCATGAACAATGAAATGTGCTAAAAATCATTGTAATGGTATAAACACATGAAAAAAATAAGGCACATGGGTTAGAAGGGATAATGTAATGAAAAATGCATGAAAAACGAATAAACATAAAAAATAATAACATGTAGGGAATGGTGAAATTAATTCATGGCATCCAAAAAATATTGAAAAAACATACAGCATGACATAAGTATGAATGATGGATAACTTCCATAACCATTTCACATGGAAAACAAAGTCCAATAAAGGAATCTGGTTCACTCTTTATCCCAATATACTGTCTCATGAGACTAAGAATTACCTAATTCATTGGATTTATTTATAGTTTCACCCATCATAACATGTTTATACATATGTGTTCCAGATGAAGAAGCAATCATATGGGTGTCCCTTGAGATTAATTGGGTATCATAATCGCGTCCTTAGGCATAAAAAAATGGAATATCATAATTTTTACAATGAAAGAATGTATCATAATAATAAATGGGAAATCATTAGATAAAATAGTAATCAGTCATTATAATTTATTCAAAATTGATGTGAATGAATTTAAAATGAGTTTTTAAGAGACATTAGAAATGATACATTTTAGTGCGCATTAAGGAAAGTATTTATGAGCATTTTATGTATAAAAGTAAATTTATTTCATAATACTAAAAATTAACCATGATAGATTTTCATGACGGAATTAGGGATTTTAGAAATATAATTGTTGTTTAAAATATATTATTTATTGAACTTAAAAATGGTTATGAAAATATCTTAGCAACGATTAATATGAACTTGCACGGGTAAGTCATTGCTAATTCATCACTGATATTATGTAAGGATAATTGGATAGACTCTCATATAAATAAAAAATGTTGATATCACAGACATTGACATAAACTATAATTCCTTCATTGAAATGCAGCATCAGTAGATCAATACTCCGCCACCTCAAACTGTAATTGATGTATCTGATTATTACCCTATCAAAACTAAAAATATTCTTATATGGGAACCATGAAAAATTGGAATTATGGACTCCAAACTTTATTATAATCATCTGCTGCCAAGAAATTTATTTGGAATTCTGAACTTTCACAAACAATGTATCCAACCATCTCAATTTACACTTATATGGTGCCTCCAACTGAGAAATCTTCCAGTCGATAATAATTTGTTGAAAGTGGGAATCCCCTTGTTCTCTATGTGTTCACTATTTCATCTGCACAGAGATGATATCAATCATTTAATTTTGTCATGCAAGATGGCTTCATCCTGCTGGACCTCAGTCTTCAATATCTATTTAGTTCATCTACTTCAAGTCCAGAATTTTATGGAACTTCCCTTATACATTTCAGCATTACCTCTATCATAATATATTCTCATTCTCTTCCTATAATATTTTATATAGACCATATACAATTTATGGATGAGAATAAATAAATGTTGATATGAAAAAACAATTTTCAATTAAAACTCTACTCTTTCAATGATACAGGTAATGACATAACTGGAAAACAACATCAATGTTGTGCACTATGATAACTCAAATAAGGACTTCTCTATCTTAACGAAATTGAAACTATAAGGTAATTTTACAAAACCATTATGCACCATTGATGTCTTCTGGACACCTCATTTTGCAGGATGAATCAAATGCAACTTAGGTGGTGCCTTGTGAGGCAATCCAAGACCTGTTGGATATAGTGTTGCCTTCATGGAATATAATAGTCATTTCATGGAAGGGATCATTGGACCTTGTGGATAGGTCAATACTCTGGAAGAAGAAATTATGGCACTTATAACCGTAGTTCATGTGGCTCCACAAAGAAATTAGAATAGAATATGGTTTGAAATTGACTCATCCATAATTTTTAAAGTAGTCAAAATTTGGAAGATTCATCTTGATTCGAGACACACATCTAAACGGATTAAATGCCTCGATATCCTTGCTTAAAATAAATACATCATAACTCATGTCTATCAGGAGGCTAACCATCTTGTTTATAGCCTTCCTAACACATGGATCTCTACACACTCACATACTCATATCTCCATCAGCGAAGGTGATCTTACAACTATATATCACTGACACAAATGCAAATTTCCAACCATTATGCTTTTTTTATCCTTTTCATTCTCATTAACGATGCTTTGCTGCTTTCTCTATTAAAAAATGATGTTGATTTTCTATAATTATTTAGAAGTGAACCTTTTTAAAACATGTATTTTTCAATTAAAGAAGGATTAAATGATCTGCATATAGGATTTCCGAATACATAAACACAATGTAGAAGAATTACAAAGGAATAAAGATGTATTAAATTTGGGAAACTAGTGTGATAGAGTTTTTGGAAGGAAAATGTATGTTAATATAGAATCCCTTACATTAACCATAAAATTGTTCTTCACCTGAGCTTAATGTCATAGATAATCATGTTAAATAGATTTATTAAATAATATATAACTTTTAATAAATTTATTAGATTTATCATTATTGAATTATGTTAAACAATGGTGTTTTTGATAGGTTATGAGATTCAATTTCATAGTTTGGTAGCTTTGGTTTCTTTGGTTTTCATAATCAGTTTACTTGTATACATGTATGGAAAATTTTATAAATTAAGAATGGTTTTATAGAATAGAAGTCACATCTTATTAAAGAACTTATTTAATAATAAAATGTTACATAGTTCATTTGGTTTTTTGGTATCATAATTAATCATTATATAAGACATTAGTGATAATCGCTTAAATTATTTTGATGGGTTTTCAATCATCACAAACTACTTTTGTTTTGTTAATTAATATTATGTATACATAATTGTTCAAATATATTTCATTGGATGAAATACATATATTATAATCTGTTTTAACCATAAATGTGTTTTTATGATCATCCTTGAATGCAACAAAATAAATTGAAAACATAACTTCCTTGAATGCAATAAATTAACACATCTTGGACAATATATCCATTTGTAGATAATAAATTGAATAGAATAGATTTTAGGATGAATTATCACAGTAATTGGATAAAATTATAGAGAATAAAATATAATTTAGTTTTAATTTCACATGGATATTTGGATGTTAGTAGTGAATAATAAAATAAATGAAATTTTAAAAAAATTAAAAGAAATCGAAAAAGTATCTTACTTCATGAATTTATTTTCATTGAGAACATAATTAGGTAAAAGAGTTTAGCCTCTTGTCTAGACAAAGGGGCTATAGATGTGGGGGATATGATTTAGAAGTGAATTGTCCTGGTGTTTAACAAAGATATAACATTCAATAGTGTGAGGAAAAGTGGTGGTGAGTGGTGGTATTTATAGTGGAGGAGAGATGTGTTTTTATTTAATTCATTTGTTTATTATTTTGGCACAAGAATATAAATTTTTTGAGAATTATTTATATGTATATTAAAATAATGAAGGATATTTTTATATTATTGGAAAAAATCATCCATATATTATATATTACTAAATAAATCATTTATTTTTAAAATAATGTAAAATACAACATTTTACAATTCACAAAAAATTATACTATTTTCTAAAAATCCAAAAAATTACCATAACTATATTAAGATATGTATAATAAAAAATGAAATGAATTTTAATAAATTAATTTTTTAAATATGAGAAAATCAATTTCAATTTACAATCCTCATTTACTCAAAAAATTTCAATTTTCAAATTGTAACTAATTTTATAACTATTGCAAAATTTTATTAAGGTCTCATAACATTATATTATAAACATATAAAATTAAAATAGTAGTTTAATAATCTATATTCTGAAAATAAATTTAATTTTATATTATTATATTAATTATAAATTGTAAATAAATATGTATGTTTTACAAAAAATAACAAAACATAATTTATCATTTTCAAAACATTAATCTACTTATTATATGATATGAATATATCATATTTTATTTATATGATCTAAAATTACATTTATTCATTCATAGGTACTGTAAATATTCTATTGGCAGGTTTACCAATGTTATGGGACATAATTCTATTCTAAAAGTCATGTAACTATTCTACTAGTATAGGTTCCTTTACTAAAAATAATTATTTTTTAAATCATTATTCATTTATAAATTTTATATATTGTTCTCCATGTTATTTTATATGATTTTTACTATATATAAAAATTATAAGTTGTGAGTTTCCAATGAAATTTTTTTGGTTTGTCACTTTCTCCCCCCTTATGAAATTTCACCCTCGATATTTGAAATTAAAAAAAAATAGATAAAATAGATTAGGGTAATTCACCTTCATTTCAACCTTTAGTTTCGATGTTCTATGATCGTACTTATGATTCATCCATAGAAATTTAACTAGGTGAGGGGTCATATTTCATAAAAATTTATCTATATAATCTAGGGTCTTCACCAACTTCTCCTCGTAAGGGAGATAATTTTCCAAATATACCACATTTGGATTCAGTATATGTGATGGTTCTCATATATACCTTGTCAAGAGTGAAACATGGAATACATCGTGATCTTGAGACACAATAGGAGGAAGTTCTAGTTGATAGTCTATGACTCCAACATTATCTAGAATCTTGAAGGGGCTGATGTACTTGGGACATGGATTTCCTTTCATTCCATATCTAATTACCAATATATATGGAGATATATAGAGGAATAACATGTCTCTGACCAAAAAATCTAAGTCCCATAGATGATTATCTTCATAGCTCTTCTATAATCTTTGGGCTACATTGATGTTCTATTTAATGGTTTTCACCTTTTCCACCTTTTTTCTACCATTTTATGTCCTATGAGCATATGATCACTGGACTCATTCTAGAGTGTTGATTTTCTGTATATTATCTCACAAAGTAATTCATATATATCTATATGGATAATTGAGTGGAAACTATTATTGTAATAGAATTCAGCCAGTGGTAGATATTAGTACCATCATCCTTTGAAGTCCATAGAACACACTCTCAACATGTCTTCCTATGTCTGAATAGTTTTCTCAGATTTTCAATTAGTTTGAGGGTGATAGGTCGTACTGATTTTCAAATCAATGGTTAGATCATCTGTGATAGTTTCTAAGAACATGGTACTGAATCTGGGATTCCCAATTATATGTAATTTATAGTCGTACTTTGTATAGCCTTAATAATTATATGATTTATATCCATACTAGTTGATCCAGTGAGAAGTCCTCTCAATTTACCATAATGTTAGTTGTCTTTGTAAGATGATGCATAACAACACATATAGAATTTTTTTCTTGAGATGTCTTCAGATGCTCAATTACATTGTCCATAGAGATGTTTTCACATTTCCATATTGGTATAGGTAATGGTTGCATCGTCCCATTAGTATTTTAGATTCATCCTTCGTATGATTAAATAGAAGACATTATGATGTATATACCGAAATCTCATTTTTTATATTTCCCCACCAATTGTTTTATTGATGATTCAGATACATCTTTTTTATCATTGGTGAACTAAAAATGTTGAGCTCTGTGCATCACCAAGAAGCTATTTCCTTATCTCTGGATTGGATGGTACAAATATTCATGACCTAAATCACACAACTCCATCCTACGAAATTGCAAACACTGAGTTTTTCCCCTTTCTCATGAATTTTTCCTTATTCTGAATTTACACCTAATTTATTTGAGATTCTTTTTGTATCTCCATAACGGATGGTTGATAAATCATTCTATAAATGATTGATAATATTCCTTCATTAGTGATTCCCATGTACTCCTTTGAAAATATATGAAGATTAGGTCCTTATCAATTCCCATCATTGATAATATTGCATGATCCTTTCTTCGTAGATCATCCAACACCTTATTTTATTTACTATGATGTTAATGGATTGAGCTGTCAAAATCCATAATGAGATCTATCATTTTTCACTAGATCATATTAGGATATTTATGTTTGAATATATATTCGAGGATATTTTGATCAATATATATCTCAGACTTATCCCCATAGAGATAATTCCACAATAATTTCAAAATAAAGGTCACAGTTTCAAAATCCATATCATTCAATGGGTAGTTTTTATCAATAATTTTCTACATCCTTGAGTAATAGGCTATAAATTTATCTTTTTCAACAGTAATCAAGCGAATAATTTCATTGAATCCTTATGATAAACCACAAAGAGGTCCCTAATTATTAGTAATGTGAAAACTTGAGTATGATAAGTTTCATTTTCAACACTTTAAAGGAGTTTCCCCATTCAATGGTCTAGAAAACATTTTCTCTCTTCCAATCCGGCTTGGTTAGTGGGATTAAAAATTGTGATAAGATCTTCACAAATTGACAGTAATACCCCAATATCCATGGATTATATAGATCTACATTACTGATATTTCCCTGATCCAACTTTTAATTTTCATTATCTTGGAAGTGTCTATAGATATCCATTTATTGATGATAACATACCCCATGGATGATACATCCTTAATCCATAACTCATATTTACTCTACATTTCATAGAATTTCTCCCTTCACATTGTCTTTAGAACAATATTTTTGTTATCTTCATTTTCAACATTTTTCATTGAGTCTATCAGAATATTATCAATAACGACTACCAAAAGATTTACTATGTAGTCTCTCAAAACATTATCCATTATGTCCATGAATATTTCTCAAGAATTCATGATCAAGAATAGAATAAGAAGGAACTCATAATTTCCCTACCTTTTTCTAAATGTAGTATTGGGAATACCTATCTAATTTACCATTAATTGGTGATATAATAACCAATGGTCTACCTTTGAGAAATACTTATGTCCATATAGTTGATTAGATAGGTCATCTATCCATGTAATGTGATACTTGTTTTTCATCATGATTTTTTTGAGATCACAAGAATCAATACTTAAGCACACTGATGTATCATTATTCTTAACTATGGGGAATTACGCACCCTAAGGTGGAGTAATAGTGCATATAAAACCCCTATACATATTCTACTATAACAGATTCTTCATTTCTTCTACACAGTGTTAGAAATTATATAAGGTGTCTTTGATATTGGAAGATATCATATAATAAGTTAAATTGAAAACTCAACCTCTCGATCTTGAGGGAGGCCAAGAAACTCCTTTTGGTACACATCAGTGTATTCCCTCAAAGTGAGAATGTATTGGAACATGATTCTATCCATTAGCTCAATCATTTGAGCTAGATATGCTTACGTATATCGTAATAATATCTACAACTGAGATTATGATTCTAGTGGAGATTAATCTTTATCCTCAAATGTTTACATAATTGAGGGATTCATTGGGATATTAATAGTGATCTCACTTTCCACAAAATTGATATTGGATTTATATAAATATTTCCGATCCATTCCAAATATTACACAAAAAACCTCGTATGGAAGTAATAATATATTATTTGGGAGGTTCATTACAAAAAATTAACAAGGTTGTGTTATTTACATTTCATTCAATAATTCCCCCATTTTTGTTCTCCAAGATAACTAAACCTCCATATTTTAGGTGGTGTTTGAATATTTCTACTAATGATTAAAGATACGAAAGAATGTGTAGAACCATAATAAAATAGTACATTGCCTATTCTTGAATGAATAACCAATTTATCTATAACTATATAATTGTTGGGATCCACATCAGAAATAGTGATATAATACTCCATTCCCTGCTACCTTGAGGGATATTGTGTTTGATTTCCTCCAACAGCCCTTATCACTAATTTATTTCATGCATAATGCTCAAATTTTTTGTAGTTGAAACACTACACTATAGGTTTAGTGTATATATCAACCATCTTTTCTTCATTATCATTATTGGGATTCTTTATATCCCTTTTTGAATTATTATACATTTCCCATTTCATGCACATTAGAAGCATCTCTTAGTTTCCATTATGTAGTGTCAGGGATTCTTATTCCAATACATTTGATCTATGGGATGTTCGTTCTTTATTCCATCAGGGGATTTATCTACCGATCCTCCCATAACAAACCCCATTTTCTACTTTTTTTCCAAGGATCATGAAACAACTAAGAGTCTCTAATATAAATTTCATCCTTAAGGTAACAATTTAAAATCTTTTTGTACCTCTTAATTTCTTGAATCACTAATATGATTCATAGAATCATATTTAGCCTACTAAAGAAGTGACCCACCTTTATTTTTTATGTTCATGAAATTACTGGAGGTAAATATTTACAGTCGTATGATTTTTTCTTTAGACCCCCTCATGGACTCATCTTCCATTCCATTATGTCTGAGGAACCCCATTTTGTTCTTCATATATAGTGTTCAGGGAAAACTTTTAATCAATTTTTTTAATGAAATCATCTCATTCTAAGGAATAAAGTTACCCCTTTGAATTTGTGTTCTTGATATGTGTCCACCATTGATAATCAACATAATTAAAACTATATACAAGAATCAAAACATTCTATTCTTCATTGCACTGGATGAAAGAGAATATTTGATCAATGAACATAATCTGTTATTCTGCAACGATGGGATCAAAAGATCAACTAAATAATAGTCGGGTTTTTTTCCATATAATAGATTCCACCAAAATCTGATATTTTTTTTGAATGAGATCTTTCCACTTGATTCATGTTATTATTCATAAATTTATCCGGTTGAGAAAGTACTCTAATGATGTTTGAGAACATATTCCCATTATATTTGTAGAATCATTTGTGAAATCATCAAATCACCTATCACATTGATTATTGGAATGATTTTTTCTATTTCCAGCCGTTAAATAAGAAACAATATGTAAAATTAGAGGGATTTAATTCTTATCTATGAATCCTAATAAAATGAATCCTTTGAAATAAAGTGATACAATTTTAATTGGGAAGTATATCATATCTTATGATACACTATGTTTCAATATAAGTTATCCATGGTGATAATATTATCCATAGGGTTCTAAAAAATGGTTTCTAGTCCAAATATATGAAAATTACTATGCTTTTTTCTGATACCAACTATAAAGACCCTCATATTTTACACATATTATTACATGATTTTACGGATAATTATCCACCAAATTACAATCCATAGAACTTAACAATTAGTGTATTTGGATGACTAGAAACATAATACTAAAATCATTGAAGTAGAATAAAATATCATTATTTTTATCATCCATAAATCTCTCATAACATCTATTGAGAATCTATTTCCCCAAATGATATAATGGGGAATACATGATAAAAGGGATGAGATAAAAATCGTTGTAAGGGTATAAAAAATGAATAAAAAACACATGGGTGAAAAGGAATGACATGATTACATAAAACTTATTGAAACATGTATATAAATAATGAATAATAATATGTAGAGAATGGGGAAATGTGATTATGGAATCATAATATTGTGTTAAAAATAGACAACATGACAGCAACATGAGTCATAGTTAACATCCAATAACATTTCACAATGTGAACAATGTCTGATAAAAGAATCAGTTTCACTCCCTATTCCATCATGGTGTCTGATGAGACTAAACATTAACCAATTAATTAGAGTGTTATCTAAGAGAACTCATCATAAAATTTTCAGGAATATGTGTTCCATATTATCAATCCAGTATAAGGGTTATCTATAAATAGAACTTGGAATCCTAATCTAGTAATATTGCATGAAAAGGAAATGTCTTATTGGTTTCCATAAAATAATGGATTTAAATAACACATGAAAATTCATAATAGAAAATATTTATAGATCATGAAAATATATGTCAAACTAAAGTGAATACACATAAAAATTGTGTTTAAGAGACATTAGAAATAAAAAAAATTTAGTGTGATTGATGGAAAATATTCAAGAGAGTTTATAGTGGAAAAGTAATATTTGTTTTCAGAGATCAAAAAATGAAACAATATAGTTTTTCATGTGGAAATTAGTGTTTTCATAAAAATAGTGCTGGCTTAAAATTTTTTATGCTATGCACCTAAAAACATGTATGAATATTGAATGTTCCTTTTAGTCGGGTTTTCTACCCAAGGAAGAATTGAAAAGGGAACCTTAAAGAACATGTATTTAACAACTAAATAAGGATGATATGGTATGGATACATTAGTTTGGAACATAATAATATAGTATATATTAAATATAAAAAATGAATTATTCATTATATTTGTGTAAATAGAGAGAAAGAGTAACCCGAAGAAAAAAATTGATGTTCAAGTAAAATTCATTACCTTATGTATGAAAGTGTTATGAACATGACCTTAATTTCATGTATAATAAAGTAAAACATATTAATTAAACAATTCATAACTTCTTAAACATTTATTTGAATTATTGTAAATTTATTATGTTTATTTATAGCCACTTTGATGGGTTATGATATTAAATTTCATAGTTCAAGTGCATTGGTTCATTTGGTCTCCATGATCAATTCACGTGTATACATATATATAAAATCATATGAAATAATAATTATTATCCATTTTTGAAGTTATATGTTATTAATGAAAATACATAATATCAAATGATTATATTTTTTTTATTTGGAAAGATGATGAATCAATAAATAATATGTCAGTGAAAATAAATTACATTATTTTGATAGGGTTTCAATCATCACAAACTAGTTTTATTTTATTAATTAATATTATGTACATATAATGGTTCTAGAAAATTTAATTTTATGTAATAAATATTTTTTAATATGGTTTAAAAATAAAAATTGTTTCATAGTAATTATTTAATGAGGTAATGGAAATTGATAACTCGTCTTCCTTGAAAGCCAAAAATTAACACATTACAGGCGATGTTTTTGTTTTAAAACAAAATAGTATATTGAAGAGGTTTGAAGATTAATTACTCTATTAAAATAATGAAATTAAACTATATATAATATAATGGATTTTCATCTGACATTGTTAATGGGAGGTGAAGATAGAACAAGAAAAAAAATGAAATTTGAAAATAAATTAAGTGAAAATGAAAGGGAATTTTACCTTATGTATTTATCCTCCACATGAACCTCTCTAGGGAAAAGGGGTTGATATTTATTTGAGAGAAAGAGAAAACATAAATGGTGGAGAATATTTTTATGATTATATTGTATAATTTTCTATAGTATCAATTCAATAATGGTGTGTGGAAAAGTGGTGGTGAGGGTAGGTATTTATAGTAGAGGAGAAGGGTGATTTTTGATTAATTAATTCCCTGGTTTATTATTTTGGCTAAAGACTATGAATAGTTTGAGATATATCTCTAAATATATTAAACTAATTAAGGATAGTTCTATATAATTGGATTAAATCATCTACACATAATCTATGAATAAATAATTCAGGTATTCGTTAAATAACATATATTATTATATTTTACTACTCACAAGAAATTACACTCTATTAGAATAATCCCAAAAAGTCCCCATAGACATTTTTCAAAATGAATTATTAAAATATGGAACCATTTTTTTTAAAATAATTATATATATATGATAGATTTATTTTTAATTAAATTCATCATTTACTTAAAAAAAATACCCATTTTAAAATTAAAACTGATTTTATAATACTTTTTAAAATTAAAAAAGGTCCCATAATATTATAATATATACATCAGAAAAAATAATCAAAAATAAATTACACAAAAAATATATTTTATTTTAAATCATTACATTAATTATAAAATTGTAAATTAATATCTCTGTTTTATAAAAACACCAACACTTAATTTATCATTTTCAAATAATTTATTTACTTATACTATGATATAAATATATCATTGTTTTTTAAAATATGCTGAAATTTAATATATAAATTAATTGGAGATGTTACTATAGTTAAGGGACACATTATTTTCCAAATATCAATATATTATTCGATTTATACAGGTTTCTAAAAAATATGAAATATCTCTAATTTAATAAATTATTCATTTTTGACATTTTTATTGTGTTATCTATGTGATTTTATTTGATTTATAATATATGGAAAAATTTTAATAAGGGTGTTTCTATTGATAAAATTATGGATTTTACACTAAATAAACAGTAACTAGATCGACTCATTATGCAAATCCTTAGGTGCTTCATTATTGGTCAAAGGATATTAAATTTTGAATGTTGCCTTAAATATGTATTATAATAGAATTCCTTGAAATATAATGCATAAGGGTCTTACTTTATAATTATTATAAATTTTAATGGCATGTTTATATAACACAAATAGGTAAATAATTAATGACGTGATAAAAGATGTTATGATTGTTTCTTGCAGTATAGGATTTTAATGTTAAAAGTCTACAAGATGAAACAAAATTAAATTATAATGAACCAAAAATATATATATAATATATAATATAAAAAGGAAAATTTAATGCCAAAGTAACTTAAAAGAATAATATTATAACAATAAAATATAATATACTTCGACTAAATTCAATATAAAAATACATTGAAAAAATTAAGCAATAAGGAACTCCTCATCCCAATCCATGTGTCCAGACCAATATAGGTTGCAATAGAAGAAATAAAAATGAGAAATTCGATAAATATATATTAAAACCCAAGGAATATAAATTTATTTGTGTTTTACCAATGATCTAAAAGGATTGAAATACTCACATATACTCTTTATGTGGTAGTGAACAATAAGATGAATTTACAGTACTATGAGGTAATATGTTTAAATAATTAATGAATATAACCGATATAAATAATAGGTTTAATAGGGTTTCATAAGATCCTTAAAAAATGTAGAATAGAATCTATAAAACATCATAAATACTAGAATATGTAAATATTTTTGGAATCAAAAAAGATTAATAAAGATATATCTTACACGAGTTGATTTATCATTTTAGTAATGTTTATATTATTCAATTGATATAACGTTGAATGTCCCTATTAACTCCATACAATGGTGGTATCCATGGGTCATATGGATTCAATGATTATTGGGTATGACCTCTCTCAACATAATGGTCATTTGTGATGATTTTCTAAGGTGATAGAGAATCTGAAGATATAGTTAATATTCCTGTGGGAATATCATTGTGTTCTTAATCAATTCAAATCCACCCAAATTAATTATAATTAACTAACATATATAGTGAACTGGGTGTATAAATGTTTCTATGAATATTGAATGGAATGTTTTATAAAATATATTCATATGTCTATAATTTCATATGAAATGTAAATCTCGTCCTTGTTATTTTAACATTTAAAATGTCTTAAAATACATTATTTCTCATCACATTGATAATAATATAATGCATAACTACGTGTCATTGAAATTTACATGGAAATATAAATGATAAAATACATTCTCACAATAAGTGACATTTAATAGTACAAAACACCATGGAATAGTGACATTGACAATGACATGTGGATTCTTGGAACAAACTGTAAGTAGAAAATTTCATTTTAGATACAATTTAAGTGCACTAATCTATCAATATACCAATTTAACTAACGTATCATTGAATTATCTCACATGAAAATTATATCACGTTATATGAAACAATACAAATAAATTATATTTATATACCTATGTGGATATTTCTAATCCATCATTAAGAAATTTTAATCATATATATTTTTAAAAATATATCATATGTAAAAACTTGTGAAAATATATCTAGATATTAATTCATATCTTAGTGTTCAACAAACTCATACTCACTATATGAGATGAAATATCCTACATTTGAATAACTATAGGAAAATTATTTAAATCATATTCATCAACAAACTCATTTATTTTGAATAAATTTTATGTTTCCCATCTATAAATATTGATTTATTTCCAAATCTTATTTTTAATTTCCTATAAGAATCTTATCATTATGATTAAAGTAAATTTTATTGAATCGGAGAAATTTTTTAATCGATAAAAAATTTAATTGTTTTTATATTATATAATTAATATTTTTGAAATTTTTATAATGTTGAATAATATAATACAATTAATAGTAAAAAAATTTCAAATAGACCATATGTTTAACAATTTAATTGATCATGTTTTGTAAAAACAAAAAGAGTTTCAAATTAAATATCAAACCAATGGATTATAAGTGGTGAGGAGCCACTAGGCTTATATTCCATCACCCAAACACCAACTGATCAAAATAAATTGAATGTTCTTGATAAAAATTTGTGAGATTATTTTAACATTAAACATATATATTCTCTTCTGAAAAGAGTAAAATAACAAAAAAATTCTATAATGAATTTAATGTAAGTAATAAAACTCAAAAAACAATAACAAGATAGTGTTAGAGTAAAACCAAAATTAAACATGATACATAACAAATATAAAAGGAAACCCAAAATAGATGCACTAATGTGGTATCACCTCAATAACTCATCTTGATAACCTCCATGCTCAGAATTAAATCACCCAGAATTTATAATCTTGATATTATGTTTGATAAATAATTGACCATTCTATATCATGTATCATGGTAAACAATATTTGAATACACAACAACGTTAATGTGTTGGGGTTTAGTATTGAAAACAATAGGAAATCCCAGATGACATATAATCCTAGTAAACATTGATAATTACAATTTATCCCTCAATTAAGTAAACTTATAAAATCTTTTTGATAAAATATATTTTAGTTTACAAAATTAATACATTTAATTTTATTTTTCCAAAAACAAATTTTATACACTTGGAAATTAAGATTATCAATATAAAAAAAATCTGGAATCCATGTAGGACTACTTTTAATTCATTTCATGAATAATATTAAACAAATAATTATAAAAATTGGCTTTGAATAAATATATTTTCATTGATAGGTTTTTTATGCACCACATTAATGTTTTAATTAACCACTATATATTATTATTATTATTATTATTATTTAATCAATACCATAAATACATAAATATTAAAATATTTTGTATTTATATGTCTATATTATTTTTCAAATTCTATATAAATTATTTTTGGAAATAAAATATATCACTATATTTTTTGTAACATTTTTATATTCATTAAAAAGATATTTTTATCAAAACATAATTGTTATTGATTTTTGTAAAAAAAAATTAATTTCAAAATTTTTAAAATATTTTACACATAATTAACACTTTTATTTAATATAAATTACAAAATTATCTTGTGGAAATATTTTTGTATTTATTGATAATAATTAATTTTATGATGAATATTAAAAAATACCCATTTTTTAGTACATTTTTTTTGAATCATTTAAAAGGATTTGTTTTGGTTTAAAATGTATTTAAATATAAAATTTACTAATTTTTAAAATATTTAATATTTTTATTGATATTTCAGTCAAATTCTTATTAAATCATGATATAAAAACATTTTAATCATTAAATATTTTTCTCTTAGGAAAACATCTTTTCTATTACTTCTATAAGATTAATATTAAATTAAAACATTGTATTTCAATGAATGGAATTTTGAATATTGGATTCCATAATTGTAATCATAAAGTTTAAAATTATATAATATTTTCAACATTATTTTTGAAAATAATGAATATTAAAATTGTAAACAATTATTATTGTAGCTAATGTTAAAATGGGTTCACCAAGTGTTAAAATAATCATATAATTGGTAAAATTACCATTTAAATTCTCCAAAACACATTTTATATACATATATATACATTATCAATTATAAATTTCCTGATTGGACCATTTCTTTCATTTTTCCGTGTGAAAGTAATTGGTATACTATAATTTTTTCTAAAATTCAACATGTGTCCTTTGCATGAGAAATTTGGTAATCAATGATATAGAGTGAAGCGGAATGTCCCACCTTAGTTCGTTTGACCTTTTTTGGTTGTTTTGAATGTGAGGACAACAACATATAATATAAATCTACTTCCAAGGTATCCTGATATGAAATAATTCATCTATTTTTCAAGTAATCACTATTACAATTCAAATCCAACTCATATCCTTCATCAGATGAGGTTGAGTTAGACTTTACGTGTGTTTTGAGGAGCATTATATCCATATTGTGGATCAAAGGATGAAGGATAACCAAGGAAGGATGGTTACTCTGGTGTTGGTTCTATGGATGTTAGGAAATGTAATTGTTGATTCCATGTTGCAAAAGGATGCCATTCATACTAAGTGTCTATAGTTATTCAAAAATGATTTTATACCACCGTTGGATGGGGAAATCTGTATCAAGTTTATTTTTTGTGGGAGGACTTTAAGAAACTAGATTTTACTTACGATAGGGAACCATTGTTTTCCTTATTTTCTCAATGGTTTTATCCATGTAAATGTTCCAAACGAGGTTATAGAAGAAATAAGGGTTTCATTGGATTTTTCAGAGCATCGAGACTTATCATTTGGAAGAAAATTCTTGGCCTCATGGTTTTTATAAAAAGTTCCACCTAGTCCACAAAATTGGAAAAAATGTGCGAGGTGTTGTCGGATTCATAGATATGAGTGCACATGATAACAACAATTTGTTTAACAATACACTAAAGCCTATGTTGAGTGTGTTCCCTATGAATAGGGGATGCATTAGTGGAGCATGATCATACAAATTCTTCTCCCAAACCATGGGAGACACAATCCTAAGACAATAGTAAATATGAATTTAGTTCATGGTATTGTCAATCACAACTCCATTCTATGTTTCTTTTTAATATTGGAAGAAATTACATTTTACCCTTTTTAGTTTTAATAAATAAGGCCTCCTTTTGTATTTTTCATTTAGTTGGTAGCACCTCTCCCAATCTGCTCGGATCCCTCGTATGAATTGAGTTAGGCCCTACACCATCTTCTCCATTAGATATCGGAAAGAACCACTATTTTTCACTTTGTATATCCATTATTAATAACTATATTCCATAGAATCCCTCATAATTTTTCTTCTTATTGATAATTTTATTTCATTATTATATCATATGTCATAATTTTAGGGTGTTTGTTTATTTTTCCATTTTCATATGATCTAGAACACACCAAAGGATAATAATGGATGAGTATTCTACCACAAGATGATGGTAGGATGAATATTCATTTTCCATATGGTTTTTTTTGTCTTTTTTACTATCATTTTATTCTAAATGTAAGACTATCTGTATTTTTATTCTAAATTAAATGAAAATTTGTAAATTAATCATTGATTCAAATTTGGGTCTCCCTTGAAGATTATAATTATGGTTGGAGGTTTTGAACCTCAACTCTGTCCACACATATGTTGTGTTCCTTTATCTTCCCTATGTTACACCACATATTTGGGTTTATGATAAAAACTCCCTTATAATTAGATCCTCTATGTTTTAAAATATATAGTTTCATAGGAACATTACTCATTTTCATTATTATTAAATTCCATTAAAATGACATAAATGTTCTATTAAATGATAATTGTAAATGTGTTTGGAGACTCAAATATCCACATTTATTTATTATACTACTTTATTGATGTTGTTACAACTCAGTGTGTCACTGACATACTTCTAATTTATTTTACTTATTCCTCATCAATATGAAAGAGATCAATTATCAAGGTAACACAGTAGTATATTTTGGTATGGTGCCGATTTATTAGAAAGTTATTAAACCTATGAAATCATATTATAGAACATGATATGGTATCAAGTTCGAGAAGCTAATACCCAATTTCATAAATCTTTACGAAATGGGTCCATTTAGGAATTTCGATTTATGGACCCTTCTAAATTCATATAAATATACTTATTTGGATATAGAACAATATGCTTCTACACCCTTGGACCTATCTAATAGCAGTATGTTACTTTTATCCCATGTTGCTTAGGTCAAGATGATTATTACCTACTATTGTTAATTTATATATGTATTGACACTCATATGTCATAGAATACATATCTTAAAGTTTGTTCCTTCTAATTGTTATATTTTATATACTTTACAGATTACCTGTTATACATATACACAAATACATTTTATACATATAGGTCATATTTTTTATTGGCACTATTGGTGGTGGCATACTGAGTTCAACTCAAACTCTATCCAGACCATAGATGGTTCCTATGATTATTATATGTATACAGGTAGTTATATGGGAAAGAACCAATTTGTTGATTCTTAATTGATTATCACATGATTGTGGGGGAGTATAGGATCAAGATGTGGCTCCTGATTCAAAACACGTATAGTATATTGTTTTTTATTTTGTTTCATTTTATTAATATGTATCCACAGTTACCCACATCCATTTTTAACTGATCTATTTCTTAGAGCATGATAGAACATCATTTAGTATATGAATTTGGATATTTCTATATGGATTGTTTAATACAATCATCGAGATGTTTTACATTATTTAGTCCTGTTATCATTTATTATAATTATATTATATATACATTTATCTTTTTAGACCATTGTGCGACTCCAACTAGGAGAGAATATCCTCCCCATGTACCACTATGGACCATCACTTCTAGTTAGAAACCGCTCTCATACAGGGAGATACACATGAGTCCATGTAATGCACCGTCTTGAGGAACTATTTTATTTGGCGTCAGGTTAGGACATAACATATAATCCAATCCAAATTGTATTTTTTAATGATATTTAAACCATATCATACCCTATTATCCAATTCATTACCATTTATAATTACTTGGATAAATAATACACTTATTATATAATATTTGGTAACAAAATTCTTTATGTCCCCCTTACATAAATTATAAAAGGAAACCTCATCCTTAAATTTTTTAAACCACATGGATCCTTCAAGATAGACCAGGAAATGAAAAAATTTCTTTTATACCACATTAGACACATTTTAGAGTTGCTGGTCTTCCAAAAGGCCAACCCTAGAGCCCTTTAGAAAATAATTAAAGTAGTTATTTTTAATAATAGTTAACCACTCTAAACGATCACTTTATTTTTCAACTCATCTTTTCCTCCATTAAATATATTATATTTAACATAATATAATATCATTGTTATGATAAATATGTGAAATTATATTAATATTTTAAATAAAACACCATTACACACCCTCATTCCCATTAAATAATAAGTGAATGTATCGATCTTTCATACATAAGGTTTACCATCTCTGGGTAGGGTTACAAATAAATATTCACCAAATGATTTAGGTGATAAATATTATGATGGGTTTGATATTTAGATATGATTTTTATGATATAATTCTAATTTTTAATGATGGTATTATGTCTACATTATCATCATACTATATTTTAGGAAACTATTATGTCACATGTGTGTATATATGGACTATTATCTCCATGATGAGGTGTGAATATTTTTTCATTTATATCTATCGTGTATTGAAATAATGTAAAATTTGATAAATATATATATGATATATATGATATTATAATTATTTTGTAAATGTGAATAATTATTTAAAATAGTTTTTTACAATTACTCAAAAAATGAAAGTAGTGTTTATCCGTACATACGACCTACCATCCCCATGAACATTATAATTAATTTTTATATATTTAAATTTTTATAAATTATTATAAATATGAATATAATTAATATATATGATGTTTATAAAATGAATAATATTTGATAATTCGGGTACTATGATCAATTTTTATGGGATGTGACTGCTAAATTGTAACACACATTGATAACGAAGAAGTCATCGTAATGAAGAATAATTTTAACAAAAAATTAATAATAAAAGGGTGATAATATGTTATAAATAAATAAAAATGGTATTATAGAAATATGGTTAGGTAATAATTTTATAATAATTCCTTATTTATTATAATGAAGGAATGAAGGTGATGATGAAAGGTGAGACTTGATGTGATTAGTTTATTTTAAAATTCATCAATATTAATGATTATTTATATTTAGGTATCCACTACAATATATTTATCTTCCATTTCCTTTAAAAAAAACATGATTTAAATTATTATTATTATTCACCAATTTTTTTAAGTAATTTTTTTTTACCATGCTTGATTTTATTAAAATTGTTTGATGGGAATCCTAATATTGTTCTCTAAATAGGGTAATTTGTGACAGTTATGCTAAAATCATGATAGGAATATTTTCTAAAATATATTTATTAGAGGTTTTTCCCACCTTAATAATGAAAAATGATTTGATTCTTCATTTCCAATTCTATAAATGTATTGTTAATTAATTTGTTTCTTTTATAAGTGAACAAATTTGAAAATAAGGGAATATATTTAAAAATGGAAATGTTATTTTCATCAAGAATTATTATAAGTGATATGTAAAACAAAATCTCCTTCTAATATGACATCCTTGTAATTTTTATAAAATTTATAATGTATATTAAACAAGGATTATATCTTTATTCTTTCTCTATATGGTTTATGTTTGTGATGAAAAAATGAAATGTTTTTTAAACCAATTCCTATTCAATGGTATATGATATGATGAAATTTTTATGAAACCCATTTCTTTTCATGGTTTTCAATATGATGAAATAGTTATGTTTTATTTGAAGACATCTGTATAAATTTCATTATGTGATTAGTGGGACCTATATTTCCCTCAACTGAATTGGGTAATGAATGGTATATTAGGATGTAAACATGACTAGGATGGGGAGTGAACCCAATTCATTATGGGACCTTTTCCAACAAGATATTATTGAGAGTGAACCTTTAATACAATGTTGTTCTAGGGAGTGAACCCATTCTTCCATGACAATCCTAAAAAATATCCTTCACTACTAAGAAAAGTGTTTCCTTTTCATTTGTGTATGACATTATTACATGTATAATTCCAATGTTATTATTTTATGGATCAGGTTACTTTATGATTCATTTTATATGAACTATCAATATTTATTCCATTACTCATGATTATTATCTTGGATATGAAAGGTATAATTTTCAAATATGTTGTTCATGTATGTATGTCAATATACTAAATTTTGGCATATATAATCACTGAGTTATGCCTCGTTTACCATTACAAAGAATATATGACCTCCCTTTTCTTATGTTTCTATTCTACATTATATGAATAAATGTAATAAGTATAATGTTTAAATATGGTGATAGTTATGAATAAATATATTTTTTGAAAAATAAGAAATTTTAGGAACTAATTGATTATGATTCCAATTCACCAAAGGCTCTACACCTTTACATTACATAGTCATGTGTTCCAAAAATGGAATGAAAATTCATTTAAAAAATTTTAGTTTCACTGTATGAAAATATTCGGTCATTATGGATAGGTAAAAATAATATGTGATAATAGGTCACTAATATAATCGTCACTTAAATATAGAAAAAATATATAATGTGTTTGAGTTTCTTTATGCACCAATATATCATCCAATTAATGATGGTTAGATATATCCAATTTGGTGTGAACTATTCAAAAATCCTGTTATCATCACATGTACTATCATAATTGGATATTGTAGATCAATGATTGATTTTACTGGGTTTTTATGTTCATTAGAATATTGTAATAATAATCATAAATTCTAAAATATAGTTTACACATTAATTCACCCTTACCTATTAGAGTTTATTTGGCCTAATGGTTGAAAAAAAAACGTTGAAATATTTATAGTAATATAATTATTTTTTAATAGATAGTAAAATATTATAAGCCAATCAATTAATTTCACATTTAATTTTAATAGATTAAATATTTATTTATTTCAATTTTAATTTCTCTATGTTAAAACACAATCCAAATATATATATATAAATTATATTTTTAAAATAAAGTTACACTATAAAAAGCATTTATTTGAAATTTTTTTACATTACTGGAATATTTTACAAATAAACTATGAAAAAACCATTCAAATGTGATATTTCATGTATTTAAATTAATATTCATACAAAATCCTTTAATATATAACAATATTTATTAGTGTAAAATCTTCCACTCATGTTTTCAAAAATATCATGGATAAACAACTTCTAGATACATCAATTTTCTTTTATCCTTACCTTATTTTATAAAATAACATAATTTTTTTTATTAATACCTTTATCAACATAAACCATTTAAAATTTTATAAAAAACTATATCTATAAACATAATATCATCTATTATTGGAGAATGGATATGATAGAAATAAAAATTATAATTTATTATTATAGCTTTGAATTTGTCTATTGTGTATTCCTTCTAGATGTAAAACCCATATATTTCATTATTTGAGTGAAATATTCAAGCTCTATAAACCAGCTATTAATCAGTTTTTAACACTTAATCTAATATAAAAGAAGTTTACAATTTATATATGGAATCATATACCACTTTCAATATAATAATTGAATTTTATAACAATACTACATGAATGTTATTTTTCACAATTATTTATGTATTCAATATAGTATTTCTGGAAATTCTACCTCTAGCTAACTTGGTTATCTAAATTGAAACCTAGCCACTACGTAAAATACCCACATTATGTATGACCTTGAAAAATAATTAACCACTATAATCATCATATGTTTTCACAAAAGTTTTCACATATTTGTAATCATAAAACCTGATATCCAATACTACCCATGTTTTGATTATCTAAAAATTAAATATTAATTGAAATTAGATAAATATTTTGAATTCTCATTCAAAATATTGTTTAATGAAAAATATTAAATCATTTAATGAAATGATTTTATAATTATGTATGAATGTAGATAAATCCAAAAAAGAAACACTGACCTCTGAAATATATTATTTGAATCAATAATATACAGTAAATAATACTCATTGATGATATTATTTTCATATTACATTAAAACTGGATCGTTAAAAAACAATTACTAATGATGCCTTTATTATTTATAATTGAGGATTTTTATGTAATTTATCTTCATGAATGAGTCCATATTTTTATACAACTTTTAAAATTTTTCTTCCACAAAAATAAGACAGAGAGTAAATATATATAATGAATAATTTCCATAAATTTTATGTCTATTGATATCTGTTTGTTAACAATTGTTATAGGTGGGATAATATGGTAGTGGCCCTTCTTACTCATATAATTTTTTTTATTCATACAAAATATTCATATATTTATATTCAAATATAAAAAATTTTATTACAAAGATTCTAATTTTGTTTCATTGATCAATATGTCTTTTTTAATATTGGTCATGTCATATTTTTATAAAATTGATGATTTTATCCTATGAGGGTCATGTTTTACTATAATTTATTATGTATTTTAATAAATATTCTCTTATTATATTTAAAAACTCATACATATTATAATATAATATATTAATGGGAATCGATATGTATGTCACTACAAGTTATTATGTCAATAGAATTTCTAAAATGTTATATTTATTTTATAAAAAATCAGGCAGTGAATATTATATATTACTCTTGTATAGTTTATTTAAAGACTAACAATATATAAAAGTCATATGTACTATACATATTCTATTTCCACGATATCGTGTATTTTAGGGTTTCCTATAAATGTGTGACATAAGTCAAACAATGGTATTATAATACATATAATTTAATGTAATAAATTTCATGCATTATTTTTTAATAATAGTATATGGGAGCCCATATTTTTGATAACATAACCTATTTTTATGATCTTGGAATTTACATGTATATTATATCAAATCCAACATTTCATATTTTCATGGGCGCCATGAAACTCATATCCTCATATTACTTGATTTTCTTTTATTCACTAATTCTCTAAATAATTAAATTTTGTATTAAATTCCATTATTTAAATTAATATATTCTAAATATATTAATATAAATCCATTTAATCAAACCCTAATTTCATTAGATAACACAAAAACTATTACTATATTCCAATATATCTGAATGCATCTCAAACATTTACTAGCAACTCATTGAAATAAATAATTTAAATCACTTCAGAAAAAAATCATCCCAAGTAAAATCCTGGTATGAATTATTTCAAAATACAGATTTATTGATTGAGGAAAATCCGCTAAGATAGTTGGATTTTTCACCAAATGATACACTATTCTTATACTAATAAACTAGAGAGGCCTAAATTTCAAGATAATAATAAAACCTAATATTTATAAATCATAACAAAACAATAATTTTTTATTCTTAACCAACGAAAAAATTATTCAATTTATTTGATGGTATGTATCGTATCATACCTATCATACACAATATTATACATATGATTTGATATTTAACATAATTAGGATTAATTCTTAAAGGAAACCATGTATAAAAAAATTCTTATAAAACATTATAGTTAAAAAAATATAGTGAAATTAAATTAATTTATTATTAAAAAATATAGACATTAGATAAGTTTAAATGGTTTTTTCGTATATAATAAAATTTAACAAACATATTAATTTAAATATTTTCTTGAATATTTTATAAAAAATTCATATTTAATTATATAAAAACAAATTTTTAATGAATTCATGTGGTATGTAACATACACTACTTAATTTTTAAAATAAATGATATTAATGAATACAATTATATTTTCAAAAACATTATATATTTTATAAAATTATCTTATTCAAAAAAATATTAATTTCTGTAAAAAATAATTAAATAAATAACATTATCTTTTACTATTGTGAATATATATATATATATATATATAATTACACCATCCTATTAAACCCACATGAAACCAAGATCACATACACAAAATGATATATTAGATTAATATCCCACATTTTATTTGATTAGGGACACTATACCACATGTTAGTGATGATTTTTGATAATTTTTTAAAAAATAAAATGTCAGTAATAACATAAATGAATGTTAAATTTTAATATAAATAATTTTTTTAATCAAAGTAGCTTAATATCAAATAGAACTATGAAATTATTATTCCTTCTTTATGTTTAAATTTTTTCAATTGAAACCAAGAAATATGAAAACAAGTGTTTTTATAATCATATACAACATGGTTATTCTTATAGATATATTATATCTAAACATAAAATTTTCATTTATTTAAAAAACATTCTCCAAAACCTCATTTTATATTAAGATTTTTTAAAATTATTTATTTAATATTTTTTGGTTAATTATATGATAGTTTTATAGAATAAATTAATTTTATAAAAATTAAAATATTAATTATAAATACATCATGAACCTTAATAATTTTTTATAAAACAAATTAGTATTCTATGAAAATTTTGATTATAGATTATTCAAATATTAAAAAAAAATTATTTAAAATGAAATGGATGTAACACTAATTTCATAGATGGGTTATACTGGGGAACATCCTAATAAAATTGATATTTATATAATTATCCAAAACTACATTTTTAGAATATCTATCAATTCATTTCAATGAATTAATAATAATGAAAGATATAAAATTTCCCAATTTATTTCATCTACCCATGCCATAATTGAACATGATTCGTGACGATTAATCAGAGGAAAATGAATTAATCCTCATTGGTAGTCTAGATGTTTTATGAATCTCCCAATTCCATGAAAGGATCTCATCCTTTTAATTTGTTATCAAAACCATTATTAATGTTTTAACAGTAAGTAATTACGGATAAAATTAGGATTTTTTTATAATTATACGGTCATAAATAATGTGAATGAAATATTTATCCAGTAAATTAAATCATCTGATATATCTAACAAACATTAAAAATGGGATTAAAAATTTATATAAAACATTTATCAATTAAATATTATTTTAATAAAAAATATAAAATATTATAAGTTGTTATAATTTATGATATTATTATGTTATTGATAATTTTATGTTTAAAGGATAATAAGGTTGTTGAAACTGTTTGGGAGATATCAATTTGATGTCTTAAAAATACCTTTATATAATATAATGTGGAATGATTAATCAGTATAAATTATCATATAATGTATACATACCTTGAAAAAAACACTATAGTGAGCTTCATTATGATATTTCATAAAAATGAAAAACCCAAACATGGTTTCTAGAAAAATTACATAGATCAAATTTAATGAATATTTCTTACATTTATATTACTAATACATACATATTATATTCAATATTTTTTTATCTCATAATAATTTAACTATTACAATATTAAGATAATATTTTTAATTATCATGAAAATTTTATAATAGTGATCTAACAAATCATATATTCAAATATCAAATTGTTAAATTACGCATCGAAAATATTATATTTTTCATCTTCTATCTTATAAATAAACATTATTTTTTACATTATTTATTCACTATGTTTTCTTTAAATATTTTATATATTTCATCATAAAATGTATATCTTGCTTTAAATGATTTCCTTTCATAGTGTAGTGATGTTGTAGGATATTGTATTTTGTAGAAATCCTGACCCACAGTAATCCTAACATTTAGTTAGGATATTGCAATTTTTATATTCTGTCACTGTATTTTTATTATTCATATCAAATATATTAATCATCTATAAATAGTGTAATATTACAAATAAATGAATAATTATCATTTTCTATGTATTAAAAATGGTTTATATAATTTTTTTCATTTATAACTATGTAATTATTTTTGATAAAATAATGTATTTATATAAAAATGGATAATAAATAATGGATATATATATAACTCCAAGAATGATATTTTTAAAAATAATTGAAATAGAATTTAGTTATATTTCCAACATATATAAATATGGGGAATAATAATAAAAATTGATATATAGTTTTTCCCCATATTATTTTTTTAGATATATGAATTTTATTTTCATTCTCTCATCAATAATGAATTTCATAACTTTTAGTTTTTACTCATTTATAAATACATACAAATATTTTCAAATATATTCACTAAACATAGTACTCACCCCTAATGTATCAATAATACCATGATACAAATATGAAATGAAAGAGTTTAAATGTACACCATATGAATTCATACTAGTTATAATTGAAATTATTCACAAAATATAAATATTATATTCTTAGGTATGATTCCTCTATTAATAAAAATTTTATAAAAAAATTATACAATAATTACTACGTGGGAAAAATGTGATAAATAATTTAAAATTTAAAATTTCTATATTTCTATATTTTTTACTAATAATATAAACTATTATTATGAGATAAAATACTAATATTCTCTAAAATTCATTTTGTGTTCACAGTAGTTTCATTGAATCTATATGTTTTTTTCTTATAATTATAGTCGAATGTTTTTTAATAAATATTCTCAAATGCAAAATATAACCCCTATGACTCTATTCAAAATAATTTAGTTTATTTTTTTTATTAGTACATAAAATTCATAACATCACATACTGAAGATACATATTTTTTTAGTTGTTATGGAAACTAAATTCAAACAAAAACAATACACTTACATTTGAATGACATATAATAGGGTGTAGTTAAATTATTATTTATTTCATTATTATTTCTTCATAAATTATATCATAATTGTATCATATATAGTTTTTACATTCATTATATAGGGAAATATGGAAAAAACATATATTATTTTAAAATATTTGTAATGGAAAACATATCAATGAATCCTCACAAATCATGATCATTAATATGAAAAAAGCCATCAATCTCATGTAACTAAATTTAATTACATAATTTAACCATTACCCCATACATGTAATTAGAAGTTCTGTGAGTTAAAAGGTTTACCCACTTGAAAAATAAGATATTGAAAAATCATATTTTATTAATTAATGAATATTTATCTATTTTTGAAATAAACTAGTGTTACTTATAAAAAATTCTAATGTAAAACTGAACGAGAATTATAAATTATAGGATGTTGTTTTCCCAAATACATGGAATGAAAAAATATATCAAAAATTAATCAAGGTTTAGATCATAATAATTTTAAGAAACATGAACAAGTTTGAAAAATGTAATTAAAAATAACATGTAACAAAAATAGTTTCCTATAGGTAATAATAAACGTATAGTTAAAATCATGTGATCAAAAAATACTGTGGAATAATTGAGAAGATTCACAAGATAAGAGTTATTATCCATTGATTAGAATAGAATCATTTATATGTAAACATGGAAAAGCATAATAATAATAATATGAAATAAAAATTTGTAAATATAGTTAGTTTCATGAACTCTACACTCTATCTTATTAACATAGCTAATTGATTCATGTCTATTGAAATTTTTTTGGATTATATATAACTATATCATTCCCACTATCCATAGAATTATATCCCGAGATATAAAAAAATTTAATAATTTATTGGTGGGTAATATAGGAACCCAAATGCATTATAATGATAATGTATATACTTGGGTGACATATAAAATCCATTGGATATCCTAACATAGATAATCTTTCATAAACCAAAGAAGAAGGTCCCATATAGTCAGGGGTAAGCCTTGAGTGAAACCAAAATCCCACCTCTAATAGGTAATGATATATAGAAATGTTCTGAGTTAGAATATCATAGACATTGGAGGCCTTCACCTAATGTACATGTACACACAAATGCATATCTAGACACCTGATAAAGTGGACTGAAAATGTACCAGTGATACCAAAAAACTTGAGTACATATATTTCTAACATCATACTATAGAAAATGGATGTTAAATAAAAAATTTCCATATACAGTCACACCAAATATGTAATAAAATCTTACCATCTAAGTAAGATAAAAATAATGCCTAATGAAAATCATTAATCATACCGTATTATATTGAAATAAAAATTATCATCCTACATTGGGTCCAACTAGGATACCATATTAAGGGGAAGAAAATATAAATGACATATCATGGGTGGTTATAGTCCATTTAGGGGTGATCTTATACATATCATGTAGGTCTACTCAAAATTACAAAATATAAACCATTAAAAGAGTAGTCAGATCACCATCACAAAGGATATGAATTAGAATATGTAACATAAAATTAATATTTTATATATGTACAAGATACACACTAAATAACAATGTATTTTTAAAATCATAAAACTATACTAGGATCCGACTCGAGTATTCATGGTAACACTTACCCAGGATAACTCACTGTACATGTTTGTAAACAATTATGGTTCTCATTCGATAGTTCATGCTCATCCTACCCCAACATGAAAATATACACACTAGAAGATAAAGGACCTCAATATATAAATATTTTTATCTGACTTAATGAATGATTGTTTTATGTAAAACTATGTTGAATAAACCATTGTGATAAGGATTCGATGCCCGTGTATATTGGTCACATGATTCTTCAACCTACCATGGGAATAATGGAATTATAAAGGATCACAAAATGTTCCACAAGATGGGATTACTAACTCAATACATGACTAATCTCATGGGGTTATCACATCTAATCTCATGAAATTATGACACATAGAACCCCAAAAGTGATATACCACGGGGACACACAATACATATAAATGTCAATACTGAAGATAATGAACGTATGATCCAAACACATAAACAATAGATGACTTGTAGATAGCGTACATGAAATATAAAGGGATCACACATCATGTTCACCTATGTTATGAATTCCCCATGTCATTCCCTATGTTAAACATCCTATTCCTGTGTACTCTGTCTATACCCATGTACACCGGTCATGCCAATATACCCACCCATATCTGATTACCCTTGTGTTGTTTGAGCACATGGTCTTTCTCAAGTGATTTTTCTATTATAGTCTGCCTCACCTTGTATATTCCCACGGAATCTAGGGATACATTCTGGGTCACAATTCATGGATCCCATGGAATATAGTAGTTCCCACAAAATTTCATTCATTTAACTATGCGTGGAACCCTATCCACTATAAAAAAGGGAATACACAACATGTGTTCATTCAAATTACATGTTGTGTATGATAGTATTTTTATAAAAATATAGAATATCTAACATGTCACCATCCATGATATTTTAACCACCATTTTTTCCGTGAATCACTTCAAGGAACTCATATCTCATATTTGTCATTTGTGGACAGATTCTAGACACCTATATATTTGGTATTCGACCCCCATTTCACCCCACATGTACATTCCAAAGCCTTTTATAGAAGAACTCCTGATTTGATCCCTAAATCCAATATCATCATTATAAAATATAACCATGCAACCAATAAATCACTCTTACACATGATAATGATCCATTATTCTAATGAATTATTTTTCGATTAAAATTTAAAAATTATTTATTAGAAAACATACCAATGGGATCACCGATAATAAATGTTAAAAGAATAGTAGATGTAATTTATAGAACAAAAACAAAAGGAATTAAACATTTCTATTTTTCTTGATAGAAACAATACATTAATAGAGTAATCATATATAAAGGGGAATAAGTAATTATAAATGAATTATAATTTTCTAGATAAATATTCATCAACCATAAATCAACATTTTTTCTGAATAATTAATTCTTTACAAGGGTTGATTCACATTTAACATGGAATGAAAAATTATGGGATTCAAATGGTCCTAGAAAACACCATTCCCTGAGATTGGATTTATAATTGACAATGAATAGTTCTTGGACATTTTCATTAATGATATCTAGGTAATCCATTGATGAATGATAATTAATCAGTACTGGTCATTGACCCACAATCTAGCTCTTTTTATCTATCTATATCATTTATGTTTAATCCAAATACATATGGTTGTTTATATTACCCATGTATTTTTCCTGAAGTATAGTTAAATACAGATGGTATTAGTACAATTAAGAAAATAACAAATATATTATTTAATTGTTAATTCATTCCCCAATGTCCCATGAGTCAAATCTAAAAAACCAACCAATGGTAAAACGAGTAATTTATTTCCTATAATAAAAACAATATTTATAAGTTAATGAAGGTCCCATAATTCTAATATGAGTCTATAATTAGGAGTTATTTCATAATTTCAAAAAAATATCCTTATGTTATATAAAATATGTTATATCATTATTATATCAATATAGAGCCTCACCAGGCCCAAGAATCACAATATTTTATAACAACTATCATCATAAATAATTGGTTATGTTCTTTAATGTTTTATAAGGTAAAAATAGCTATTAAATTATCCCCACATTAGGTATTTTTAGCATGAATAGCCAATGTCCTACTCAAAATGATGAGGGTCCTTGGATCAAATCAGACTCTCTAACTCCCATGTATCGTCCTGAATATTATCATACTACGTTCATACATGAACCAAGGGAATCTATAATATATAGTGGGACATATCTATATAGTCCTTAATATCTATCATGTACTCTATGATGGTAGCTCCATTATCTATGTCCTTCTCACCCCAGTCGATAATAGGAAAAATTTCATAAATGTATCTCATTAGATTTAAAACATGGAAGACACCATGTTCCCAATCTAATTGTGGTTATAGGTCCATGTGGTACACAACCTCACTAACCCTACAAGTTATTTGGAATGGGCCAATAAACCTCAAAGTTAAATTTCTTCTCATTACTAATCTCCATATATCTCAATGAGGAGAGACCATTGGGAACATATCATTCCCATCATATAACTACAAAGGCATGTATGTTTTATCCACATAATAATTATGATGGTTCTGTTTAGTCCTCATATACTCTTCGATGACATTACCTTTCAATATTATATCTTACACCAAAAAAATAATCCCCGTATTGACTAATCATCAAGATAATACTCGTATAGTGCTGACATAAATGATTTTCTTTTTAAGGTATCTAATGATTTTACAAATATAGGGGGGTATGTTTTCATGTACGCATACTTCACTAGGGGTAGTTGATTCTCCCAACTATAGATAAGGTCCAAAAAACATTATAGAATTATATCCTCTAGATCATGAATAGTATGGCCATTCTGACTATTTATATAGGGGTGAAGTGTTGTTCTCCAATTCTACTAATTCAAAAAGTCCTTCTTAAATCCTATTTATAATCATTATGTGAAGCGGGCACAAATATTTGAAATGAATATTGAAAAAATAGTATTATTACTGAAAATATCAGTCAAATAATGGAATCACAAAGTCTCCAAAAAACAAGAATCTTTCATGTAATGATGTGGGATGGCATGACGAGTTGGTCTAGGATAAACTAGATAATATCTTGTCCTCTATAATACCATGTAATCAAAATCAAAATTATATAGATATACCATCAAACTTCTACTTAGGAACCTTAAGGGGTTGAGCCAAAATAATAGGAATCTCATTCTCAACATTCACCAACACACAAGTTAGAAACCATAAGACAAAATCAGCACTCTTCTCCATCCATAGACATCATTAATGACATTCAAGATTATCTTATATCTTCACCACTCTTGAATATAGCACGAATGGGGATTTATTGAAATCCCTATAAACATCCTCAAATATCATCCCTGATAACATGGTATTCCATTGAATAAGGATGACTTGTTCCCCACCATCAAATGATCTACCCAGAGAATGTTCAGTGGATATCTAAATAGAAAATATCTCACAGTTGGTATCTCCATAATGATCGTCTATAACACATTATAGAAGAGGATGGTTAAAAACCATTGATTGCAGGAAATCTTCATCATACCCATCCACTATGAACAACCACAGTGATGCAACCTACTCTAACACCTTGCTCAAAAAAATTGAATTAGACATCATACTGAGATCATCTTCCAAAATATACAATTTACCTTGAGTATATACAATCTCAAAGTCATAATGCATGAAATACTATAGAAATATCTTTTTTCTCAAATTAATATCCTTTTGTAAAAATATATATGTGAGACACTTGAAGCTGGAATAAATGATGAAAAACTCACCATATGGTATTATATCTACATATTCAATGAAAAGGAAATTTTTATAACTTTAGATCATTGTACAAAATTTTTAAATGTTGGTCCCTCAATAGTCGAGACCCATAAGAAATAACTTCCGACTTTAACATCCTTAAAAATCTAAATCTAGTTCTAGAGGAATATCAAATCATCACATCCTCAATTCCATCCTATAACACTCTCAGCATTAGATCACTTGTGATCCTCTATCATAACTACAACAATGAATGATAGAACATATCTATCTAAATGAAATTAATCCACTTTATGTTCAAAATAACCAAGGGTTCTACTATTATTTCGAAATTGGTCATTAATGTCTGATTGTAGTCTTCTGACATAATAAATCCCCATACCTCAAACCCTCTATTGAGTGGTCCCCACAGTAACCCAACAAAAACTATCACTCTTTCTTATAATTATCCATATTTTGAGATAGAATGTCCTTAGATGTGGTCCTATTGAATCCATAACCAATAATTTGGGTGATTGAAATATTTCATGATCTCATAGTGTATCTCAACGACCTTTTTTATGTGTCTCTTTTTATCCTCCACTAATATTATGTATAATAGGAATTTTATCTAGGATGACTACAATAAACCATTCCAAGAAGAGAAGATAGATATTTTGAATTAGTCTCATGAACACAATAGTAAAAATCAACATTTATAAATGAACCAATATATACTATTTATTTATCATGAAAATGTTTTAATTTCTCATTCAATATATCCTCCCTTCAAAAGAACAGAATTTGACAGCCCATATTATGGTCAATCTTTAAGAAAAACCTCAAAAATGTATACTAGATGAAGATCTAAAAGATTATTTTTATTGGATACATATTCTTGAAGGTATGGCAGGTTAAGATATAGTATTCCAAAAACAACCTGAAGATCACATATTCCATCATGGTGAATGATATTGGGGCATGCAAGGGAGGAGCAAATTCCCTAATGAAGGCCTTGGTCAGTAGGCCCCCAAACTAAAATATCATGTCTGGTTTTCTTATCGGTCCCATCCAACATGATGGTTCATAATTTGTGAAATCCCCTTAGTCAATATTGATGTAGAATTTTGTATCAAGGTGGGTAGGTGATTTTGGAACATCATTAAGGGAGTCATCCTTATAACCTTCCACCATGGATAATTATATATAAGGGATGAATAGATAGATTTATCCACATATTAATCATACCATCCTCATCTAAATGTTTCTCTTTCTCGGTATAAATACAAAACCTGATCTCCTCAACGTTAGAAAACTAAATCCTTTATATACAATAAAAATATATTAATGAAATAGAGAGAGTGAGAGAGATTGTATTCCATGAATTATATGAAAAGGCCTCATCATCACCATATTGATATCACATTGAAATATCAATCCTCCATGATTCATGTCACTCTATCGATAAAACTATTTAATTTCTTAATGTCTATGAGTGGGAGTTTTTAAACGTGTGGTTTAATAAAAATACTCAACCATAATATCTTGATTTCTAATGTTTATTTTGAAAGACATCGGTGGATCACTTTCATGTCTACCCAAAAAAAAGATAAATTGTAAAAGAGATTTCTCATAATAATCCATAAGTCATCTAGTTCGAATGCCTCCACTGCCCCTACTTATCATATTCCTCTAATGTAAGATCCAGGAGCCTAGCCTAGACTACCACGTGGTGGTTGTGGTAATGCATACAATCATGGGACACCTCCTGCTTGTCTTCCAGTTCCCCCAATGCATTTACAACCATGAAATATTCATTTATAAAGGTATTTATTCTACCATGGTAAACCATCAACTATGTACATTTCTTCTACATGGATGGATGGGCAATATCACATGATATGTCCCCATCTTTCACCCAAGTACTACAAGAACTCCATTGGATATGTGGAAATGTCTTGAGAGACCTCGACCACATATCCTATTTTATGGTACTATCTCATAAAAATCATATCCCTATAGGATTTTTGATTGTATCATATACTACCATTTTAAGAAGTCCAAACAATTGGGTTCCCACTACAAGCACTATCTATCGGTGAAAGCTCAACCAAAAATATCTCCCCCACCAATGCTCAGTCATGAACTATTTCAAATGTTGGAATAAATATTGAAATCACAATAACTCTGATATATTTCTAAATACCATTAGCAATGGTGTGTTTTTGGAAGAACACAACAAAAACTATATCTATGGAGTGATTATTTGGGTTATTAAATCGTGATGAGTACTTTTACATTTTCATGCTTCCCAGATGATTCTTCCAGAAGCTCCTGGATGTGTACCTGTTATAGTGTAACGATATTTAAATCCACTATAGTGATATGTATGGCTTATTTCTATGAAATATTGGCCTTATTAAGGTCATGAGTGACCAAACTCTACCATAAACCTACATAACCATGATAAAGGTTCACATATATGGCAACCATCCTATCTGTAAGGGTTCTGACTAGGAGAAAAAGCAATGAAACTACCTCAAGCTAGAAATATACTTCTCTAGGGAAAATAAATCCTCAAAACCAGAGGGTTTAACGTAACACCCCAAGATTTTTTGAATTAATATTTTTCAAATTAACATAACATTTGTGATATTTTTCATTTCACATAACACTTATAATAGTTTATTTTATGTTAACTCAATATGATTTGCTTGAGTTATACGAACACCAATTTAATAATGCACTAAATAGAAAAAAAATTGTTTATTTATCTTTATAGAAAATTAAGGAATACTTGTATTACAAGAAAAAATTAATTTCATTCATGGCTTGCATAACACATATGACTGAGTTTTACACAACATTAGTATATTTTTAAAAAAAATTCAAAAATAATAATGCATAACTTAGAAGATATGTTTGAGGTTATGACCAATATTTATTAAGTTAATAAAATATATGGTTTACAAAAATATATTATGTATTCCTAATTTATCATTTAATTTGAAAGGAATATGAAAACTGAATTAATATATTTGAATATATTAATATTTTTTCTGTCACAAAGATTTTTTACACTGAAATATTAAATTAATTACAATTAGTGAGTGATATAAATGTAATATATATGTTATATATCCAAAAAAATATTTTTTGTATTAATCAGATTGTCTAGAAATACATAAGATAAGAAGAAATCTAAATTTTTACATAAAAACCTATATTTGTTATAAAGGTTGTTTTAAACAAGTTTTAGAGAACCCATTTGAAATATAATTTTTGGAACAAATATATATTTTAAATTTCATAATTTTCTATATAATTTTATGAGAAATATAAAAATTAGTTTAAGATAAACTTTTTGGTATATTTTTGTATGGTTTCATTTTTTAATGAATAGTTAAAAATATTGGATTCTAATACAAAAATGGGTTTTCATATAAATTATTTATATGGTTAAATAATATTTTTAATTAGATTAAAGGTTTTATTAGATAGTATATATATCATTAAATCAATATTAGTTGATTTTAACTAATTTCACTTCAAAATTTGGTATGTAAACCTAGAAAACATTTAATTATGTTTTTACTTTATAAACCCGCAACGTCGTCTCATCGGTGGGATTGATTATTAATTAATTTATTCCACTCTTTCGAATGGAATTTGGTAAAATGGATTCAATATATTGAATAAGAATAATATATAATTTAATATAATGTGAACTTAGTCTTTGACGAAAACAAATAGTTAATGTAATTAAAATTAATTACATTAGTTAAGGTAACATTAAGCCTAGCTAAGGACAAAACCCTAAATTTACAAACCAAAATTACCCAGACACTAGTATAAAAAACATAGTCTGGAAATGATTCATACATTAATTTTACATTATTTAATAATGGCTAGTATGATATGACTTCGTTTATGTAAAAATTTATCTGCACCTAACTTTTTTTAAAAAAATATATGTGGGTATTTTATCCTCTATATAAAAGGCCACAACATATCCCTCTTCATCAAACCACTCAAACCAAAATGGATAAAAAAATCCATAAAAAACCTTCCCAAAATTCCTTACATACTCCATGAATCCCCCATATGGTAAAAAATCTTCCAAGGAATCCTTTTTGTGGAAACCAAAAGGAGTTAATCGATTAAGTTGTAACACCTTCTCTCAAGATCCTTCCTTTTTATTTTCCTTATCTACCCCAATAATATATTTATTCCATGATTGAATAAAAACAATATTATATTAAATTTACTTGGATATGTTTCTTTTAATGGTTCATCCTACAATTACACACACCTCCACTTAATGGTTAATGAACATTCTATTTATATGTAGAGTGAACGTCCCCAACAAAAAATGACGATTGTTCAATATTCCATTAAACATATCATGGTATAAATAAAAATAGAGAAACTATATATATATATATATTAATATATTTATTATTTATTTATTCTTTTTAATTCATTTTAAAATGCACATCTTTTTTACGTTCTATTTGGTGTAAATGATAATTTCATTTGAGGAAATATGGACTACCACCCCCTCAAAATGATGTGATTAATTCACACACCACATGGAATGTATTAATGATGGGTTTAGTGAACTTATATGAAAAATATGATTTTATAATGATAATGAAATTATATTATACACACATATATATATAAATATTTGTATTTATCTTTTTTTCTTTCAATACTATAATAAAAATGGAAACTTCGATCATGCATACGTACGACTTACTGTCTCTAGAAACGATTTTTTACATCTCCAAATTTGTTATTCTAGACACTATTATAATAAATCTATAATATATATAGATGATATTTATATCATGTTTTAAATTATTTAATCACATTATATGTATAAGGACCAATGATATATCAAATTTAAACACGTGAAAAGAATAAAGAGAATATTATCTGAAGTGAAACCCAAACATAGGTTGGATAATAAGAGGGTAACATAATGTCAAAATAAAAACATATTTAGAAGTAGATATACTAATATTGTTCTATAAAATATTTATAAAAAAATATTTATTAAACTAGTGGTTTGAATTAGTACAATGAGTTAAGACATAGGGCATGTGGATTTCATCATAATATTTATTTTCATACATGTTCTGTTCTCCACTCCTTCCATTCTTTTGGGGTATATACTTTCCATGATTTTATTATATTTATATTATAATTTAATTTATTTTTATTAAAAAAATTATGATTTTTCTATCATGTGGTTTATGTTTCAAAATCTACTATATCGATAAACTAATTTTGTATCAATTTGACTCCTTTGAGAATAATTCCATGTTATATAGCTATATTTTTTACGAGGGGTATCAAAATAATTTTAAATTTTATATAATGTGTTGGACTCAGTTATTTTGATAATCTCAATTATGAATAATTTTGTGTTGATAATCCCACATGATATTTATTGATTAAACTTTTCATTACATTAGCTACGGTTTATGTGCTTAATTTCAAAATATAAATAATGTTGAATATGTTCAAATGATACATATTTCATTCAAGAACATTTAGTTAATCAAATGTTCATTTAATTTGTAATATTTTAACCTAACTCAATCTATGGATAGTTTTCATAAACAGACAATGAGCTTCTGATAGTATAATTCAACTGGTATGCACAATTCGACATACCGATACAGAAAGGTCACCGATATGGAGATGAGATGCCGATAGAGTAAGTCCACCGGTATGCACAAGTCAACCAATATAGAGTGACATCTTGTGTTATATAGTCTACTGTTACCAGCATACTGGTATGGGACACTGGTATATACGTCTACCACTACTAAGAGCTACTGCTAATGGATGTGACCACTACATATGGTCACCGGTACATGGAGATACCGCTAGAAGGAGCTACCACTACAAAAATATACCTTTAAAAGATATACTATTTCTAGTCCATCGCAACAAGTTCAATGATACAAAGAGCTACTGAATCCAAACCAGTCACTATTTCTCCAAACAGTATCTCTATTTTCATATTTTCAACGGTCATATTTTGTTCTTTTAATTCAACCTATATTAAATAATGATGATTTCTCTACGTCGGGAAATCGTACCTCATACAAATCATTCCAAATGATTGAGCTCAAGGAACAAATAAAAGGGAAGCTCAAGCTACTGAAAAAGTGATATACAAAGGTCCTTCAACACATATAAAAAACATGTTTTTGGATATACACGAGGTGACACATTCATAGAAGAATATGGAAGAACACATGCTAAATATGTATAACCTGATCATTCAAAGAGTGAAGAGCTTCAACGACTACACCTACTCTCAAGCGAACCAAGATGATCAAGATATACTTGGAAGTCAAAGAACAAAAATGATACTCTGTTTTTCAAACAACTTCCAAAGAAGGACTCAAGTTTCATCTGTTTCAATCCAAGGATTCCAAAGATACACTAAAAACACATAGAGAATTCTAAACTCATCTCTACTTGTTTAGATCTATTGTGTTTTATTTATTATCATTTTGAGTAGTGTTTGTGCTCTGTATTTGAAATCACACAATATCTCCTTTTCTAAACTGGAGGATTTACAACTCCTTACTAATTCTTCCTAACTCACTTGTATCCCATTGTGGATAGTGGGAGAGGTCATGTGTGACCTAGACATACTGTGTACTGTTGTTCATCTTTCCCACTAAAAACAGTGGTAGAGGTCAAGTGTGAAATGGGTAGACTGTGCACTATTTTAAAACCCCGATCCATGGTGTGGATCATAGTTGATATAAAAATATTTTATATGACTATGTCTCTGCTTGAGACTGAACCTCTTGTTTAAATCTTCTGTGCATTTTTATTTTAGTTAAAACTTTTTGAATATTATACTGCTATGTTAATTAATATAAATCTATTTTAAAAAGTAACATTTATAGTTAAACTAGAAAGTGTATATATTTAATGTAAACCAGTAGGGAGTTTCAAAAGCTAATATAATCGTTAGATAAGATTAACTGAGAACTAATCAATTTCTTGAGAACCTAACATAACCTTTATTTTATTACAAATTAACTATAGTTTAGCTTGTTATTTTAAATGGGGGATTTTAATAGAAATATTTAAATAGAATTTTTTTTGGAACTCAATTCACCCCCTCTCAAGTATCCACTCTGACCAACATTTGGTATCAGAGGATTGGATGAATGTTTTTCAAAACACTCTGTTTGTGAAAAAATATAAACTATGATTTATTTGTATCATAATGATCTATAAATTTTATCTCTTTAAATATATTTACTGATATCTTATTATGGATAAAATACTAGAAGGTGTAGCTACCAACAGGCCACCCTTCTTCAATGGTGTAAATTATGCCCAACGGAAAATCAAAATGAAAATTAATTTAGAAAGTATGGGATTTGACATTTGGACTACTATAGATACATAGTATAAGATTCTATAAACTATTAGAACTACTTCAGATGAGCCTACTAAATCTAATTGCAATAATAATTTAAAATTTATGAATTCCCTGTAATGTGCTTTAGAAGATGGAGAATTTAACCGAATATCTGCTTGTAAAATTTCTTATTAAATTTGGGATACTTTACATGTTTCCAATGAGGGAACAACTAATGTTAAGGAAATGAGATTGAATACCTACACTATTATATATGATAATTTCAAAATGAAATCTGAGGAATCTCTTTCTAATATTTATTTTACGATTAATGAGATAGTCAATATAATGAGCTCACTGGGAAACGTTGTTCCATCAATGGAGAAACTCATGATGATACTAAGATGTCTACCAGAAAGATGGAGAGGCACATCAGTTTCAATAAGAGATTCGTGTGACATAAGTTCAATGCATGTTAAAGATATGATTGGTAAGATGATGATATATGAAAAATAGATAAATTTAAACAATGTAGAAGAAAATGAAACAAGAAAGAAATAATAAGCCTTCAAGACTTATGCTTCAAATGTCAAGGATAAAGGGAAAATTCAGGCTACAAGTGACAGTTCAAGTAGAGAAGGGAGTGTATCTGACAGTGATGCTGAAATGGCCCAGATATCCAGACGATTTAAGAAGTTTTATAGGAAAATGATGTTTTTTAGAAAATCTTATTACAAGGGAAAGTATGACAACAAAGGACATTGGATGATGGATAGGAAATGGACTGATAATAGTGATGACATAATCTTCTACGAATGCAAGAGGAAAGGACATGTCAAAGCTAACTGTCCAAAGGTAATGTACAGGAAGAAATTTGAGTACAAGGGAAAAAAGTATAAGAATGATATTAAAGAAACATATAGTGCTTTAGAAGAATGTTTAAGTGACTCTGATTCCAATCAAGATGAAAAAACTCAAAAAGCTAATATGTGTTTCATGACAAATGCATCTGAGTTATCATTGGAAACTCCTGCTTTAAACTCTTATTACACTGGAGATGATTCTTATTCTGAAAACATGTCTATTGAAGACTTATTTGAATACTATAACATGTTAGAATATACTTTCAATGATCTGAAAGACATGTATAAAGTCTTAAAGAAGCAGTATTCATTAGCTTTCACTATTAGATCTACACTTGATGTTGAAAAAGAAAAGAATGCTCAATTGCTCAAAGAGAATACTGAATTGAAATTGTCTAATGAACAACGAAGGAATTATTTGGAAAATTTACTAATGTAAAGGACACACTTACAAAAATTCTAGGAAAACAAGTGGCACCAAAGTATACTACTGGTATAGGTTATCATCCTGGACAAAGACAGATTATAGAGAATAAATTTATTCCCAAATCTGGATAGTATGCTTCTAGTTCTAGTTCTAAAAATTCTTATACCTCAACTAGATATTAAAAAATTTATAGAAAAAAGACGGTTTATCTATAAAAATATCTTTATTTTTTTAATTATATGAGACCCATTATTAAAATATGGGTACTAAATTTTTTTCTTGTTAACTTTTCTGGAAACAAGAAAATCTGGGTACCAAAATCATTTTCTATCTAAAATTGTTTTGTAGGAAACCTGGTTGAAAAGTTCCTTTAGAAAGACATGGAATTTAGAGAGTGGATATTCAAGATACATGAATGGAGACTCTTCATGCTTAAAATTCATAATCAAGGTTGATGTAGTATATTTCACCTTTGGTGACAATTCAAAAGGAAAAATCATTGGCTTAGGCCAGATTGGTAACACTGATTCAATTTTAATTTCTAAAGTTTTATTTGTTGATGGACTAAAGTATAATCTATTAATCATTTCTCAGTTGTTTGATGATGGGATTAATGTTAAGTTTGAAAATTATTCATGTAATGTTTTTGACTCTACAAATGCTATTGAATTAACTGCATTAAGAAATGAAAATGTTTATACTGTAGATCTGAATTCTATAGCTAAGAAAAATATTACATGATTAAATGCTTTTCATAAAGAATCAAGGCTTTGGCACAGAAGATTAGGACATTGCAATATACATTCACTTAGAAAACATACTAGGAATAACATAGTTAGAGACCTACCTAAACTTGAATTCCCAACTGACAATGTTTTTAATCCCTGTCAAAATGGAAAGCAACATAGAGGTTCTTTTAAATAAAACAATGAAGATTCTTCTTCTCAACCTATCAAGTTAGTTCACAAGAATTTGTTTGGACCATCCATTGTTTCTAGTTTAAATGGGAAGCAATATGTCTATGTCCTTGTAGACTACATTTCTAGATATTCTTGGGTATATATTCTGGCTCACAAAAGTAAATCATTCTCTTACATTATTAAATAGTCCACATCTGTAGAAAACCTTATTGAACGTAAGATTAAAACCTTGAGAAGTGATCACGGTTGTGAGTTTGAAAATAATAAATTTAAATCATAATGATCACATAATAGAAACGATCACAACTTTTATGCCTCTAGGACACCTCAACATAATGGTGTAGTAGAAAAAAGAAATAAAACCCTTCAGGAAATTTCAAGAACTATACTAAATGAATATGATTTACCTATTTATTTTTGGGCTGAAGCTGTCAATACAGCTTGTTGTATTATAAATAGAGTCTTGATTAGACCTGTTCTAAAGAAAAACCCTTATGAGATTTGTAATAATAGAAAACAAAAGGTTATTTTCATTAATGTTCTTGGTTGTAAAGTTTTTATTTTAAATAATAACGATAATTTGGATAGATTTTCATCTAAAAGTGATAAAGGAATTTATCTTGGTTATTCTTTAACTATAAAATACTGTAGAGTTTTTAATAAGAGAACCAAATGTGTGAAAGAATATATTCACATCAAATTTGATGAAACTGATCCATATGAACCAAAACCTTATCATGAAAATCATGAGGAATATTTGTGTGTTCTAAACTTTAATGATAAAATTAGTGAACCTATTATAAAGACAACTAGTTCTGAAATTTTTTTTGAATCTACTGCTGGTGAAATCGATCCTAGAGAGGAACATGAAATTTCTACTCTGACATTTACTAGATCAACTTCGATTCTAAAGAATAATCCATTAGATGATGTTGTAGGTAATCTGGATAGAGGGACACAACCTAGAGCTTCTCTATGAAACCAGGTTGAACATCAAGATTTTATTTCACATTCAGAACCTAAAAAACTTCAATGATGTTATTAATGATGAATTATGGGTAATGGATATTAAATAAGTGTTAAATAAATTTGAAAGAAACAAAGTCTGGGAATTAGTAGAAAGACCTAAGGACACATTGACCATAGGTACTAAATGGATGTTTAGGAATAAAATTGATGTATCTGGAAACGTCATTAGAAACAATGTTAGATTATTTGCACAGGTTACAATCAAGAAGAAGGGACTGACTATGAAGAAACCTTTACACCCATAGATAGATTAGAATCCATTAGGATCTTGCTTGATTATGAATGTCATCTTAATTTCATATTATATCAAATGGATGATAAAAGTGCATTTTTAAATGGTTATATAAATGAAGATGTTTTTTCGAACAAACACCTGGATTTATAAATCCCGATTTTCAAAATCATTTTTTTAAACATTCTAATGCTTTATATGGTTTAAAATAGCCTCCATGTGCTTGGTATGATTAAATTACAAATATTCGTATTTGTAAAGGTTTTACTAAAGGAATTGTTGATCCCAGTCTTTTTATTAAAAGAATTCCTAAAGATATTTTGATTGTAAAAAACAATGTTGGTTATATTATCTTTTGATCATCTAAAAATTATTTATGTAATTATTTTTTAAGGATTATGCATAATTAATCTGAAATGAGTTTAATGGGAGAACTCAAGTTTTTTCTTGGATTTCATATTTTTCAAATTAAAGATGGTATTATTTTAAATCAAAGTAAATATAAAAGGGATCATTTAAAACATTTTGGTTTGGATAGTAATAAGGGAAGAGATCCAGATATGAGTACCACTTGTAAGTTGGATGATAATGAAACTGGGAAACTAGATGATCAAACCAATTATAGATGTATGATTGGAATCTTACATTACCTTACTGCTAGTCAACCTAATATCATGTTTAGTTTATGCATGTGTGCATGATTTGAAGTAATCTTAATGAATTTCATTTGCTTACTATTAAAAGGATTTTCAAATATCATAAACATACTACCAATTTAGGATTGTTTTATCCCTAAGGACAACCTTTTTACTGAATAAGTTATTCAGATGCTGACTTTGCTGGTTGCAAGTTAGATCGGAAGAGCACATCTGGAACATTTCATATATTGGGAAATTCCCTAGTATCATGGTGTAGTAAGAAACAGAACTTTGTTGCATTGTCTACTACTGAAGCAGAATACATTACTGCTGGTAGTTGTTGTGCACAAATTATGTGGATCAAACACACTTTGTTGGTTAATGGATATGATTTTAAACATGTTTCTATTAATTGTAATAACACTAGTGCAATTAAAATATCTAAGAACCATATATCTCACTCTAGAACTAAGAACATTGATGTAAGTCACCACATTCTAAGAGACCACTAAAAAAAGGGCGATATAACACTTTAATTTATAGGCACTGAACATCAAATAGATGATATATTTACAAAACCATTAATTTTAGAGAGATTATGTTACATTAGACATGAATTAGGAATGATCAAATACCCACAAACCTCACCATTAAGAAATACCTCACCGTTAGACAAACGTCGCTGATAGAAAAACCTCACCATTAGAAAAACCTCACAATTAGACATACCTCACTACTAGACAAACCTCACCATTAGTCAAATCTAATCGTTAGACAAACCTCACCATTAGAAAAATCTAACCTTTAGAACAACCACACCGTTAGACAAACCTCACATTTAAAAAAAACCTCACCATTAAACAAACCTCACTTTTAGACAAACCTCACCGTTAAAAAAACCTCCCTGTTAGAAAAACCACACTGTTAGAAAAACCTCACTTTTAGAAAAACCTCACCATTAGAAAAACATCACCATTAGATAAACCTCATTGTTAGAAAAACTTCATCGTTAGAAAAACAACACGGATAGACACGCCTCACTGTTATAGAGACCTCGTCATTATGATATAGCATCAGTAGTGCATACCATTATAATACTCACGGGTAGAATTGTTACTAATATATCACACTATTTTAAATTTCCATGTTTTAAGCCGAGATACTTTATCATTTTAATGTTTATTTTTTATGCTTCAATCCATAAATGATATAAGGAGAATCTAAATCACATTCAATCCACCACGAACTCCACTCTTCCAAATCCTCACTTACCCAATCCTCTGAAATCATGGGATACCTATATTTCACGAATTTTAAATGGCCCGAGTTAAGCGACCGACAGTTGATGAAGGTAATGAGGCGAGTGCGAAGCAACAAAATTTCAGTTCTGGAGCCACTGGAAGTAGTAATGGTACTAGTAAAGAGAAGAGAAAGTATGATAATTTGCATTTATCAAAGAGGGAAATAGTAATTGAGACGGAGCTGTGTGCTGAGTGGTTAATGTCAAGAAGGTCGCTGATTTTGGGGGTTTTCGAAGAGCAGGGATGGTTAAATTGTTTTACAAACAAAAATGGGCCTTATTAACCGAAACTGGTTATAGGATTTTATAATTTTTTTAGATATGAAATGACTAAGGATTAGAATAGAATTATTTATGTGGTTAATGATAAATAGATAACATTTTCAACTACTGAATAGGATGAGTGCTGTAAAGTTCCACATGAAGGTGAGATTGGAAATTTTTCTAAATCAGTACCTACAACTAGTGACCATTTTGAGTATGAGGCTACTCTGCTTCAGTTAACTGGAAATTTAACCCCTAGAAAAGTGATTGCTGCTGAAATGGAAAGAGAAAGGTGATTGCTATTTATGTTCATTCAACATGTGATTAGTCCCAGGAGAGGAGATTTTTCAACCCTGATGTTTCAGGATATATATTTGATGTACTTATTTAGGCATGGAGTTAAGTTAAAACTATGAAGATTATGGATGATTCATATAAAGGATATGACCGGACCTAAATCAATGACCAATACATAGTGTTTATCTAATCTGATTTCCATTATGTTATAAGTAAAAGGTATTTCTGAATCTGAGGATGATACTATTGTTTTCAAAGACAATTTATACATTACTAAGACTATATGAAAGTATATAAAAGTAAGAAGGAACCCTTGGAAGAAACAATGGGAGAATGATGATGGTAAATTTTATGATAAATTTAATCTGGTGGACCATCCTTCTAGGACTATGGTGGAGAGGGATACAGGTATAAGACCTGAAGAAAATTAACATACTTATTGTGATGTTATTGATGACGAGGATGGAGAGACTTTATTTGAAGAAGGAGGAGATTCTGAACTACCTCCTAGCCCTACAACTCATACTATTTCGTATGGAGAGGCTAGTCCTCTAGCTAATTTACCAAGAAGAGAATCTGTTTCTGATAGCTAAGATGAGGGTACCTTGAGTTTGAGTCTAGTAATTGGGAGTTCTGCAATGCCTGTAGAGGATGGTTTGGTTGAGATGACACAACTTACAACTATCCCTGATAAGCCTCATGTTGTTGAAATGGAGAAGGTTGTGGATTATTATTATGAGGAAGACCTGCCTGTTGATGCTGCTATTGATGTACATGTATAGAAGAATGCACAATATGAGCGGGAGCATCCCACCAAACATGGTAATTTATCAGTAGCTCATGAGATAGAAGACTGGCCAAAAGATCCAGGTTTTATAGTTTTTAGGTTGGACTATCCTGAATCTGAAGATGAGATACCCATCAGAAGTCCTCATGTCAGTCATGATATTCTTTTTGAGACTTCACCTAAGGATTTAGTATGAAAGAATGATCTAGGCCAGTTGAAGTCTCTTCTCAAGAACTGTTTTGTGGAAGAAGTGACAAGAATGGAAACCTCTTTAATATCATTTATTCAATCTGTTATGACTGCATCTTCATCTATCCTTTTTGATGAAATAAAGACCTACTAGATTCAAGTATCAAGCTTGGCAGAGGATATTGAATCTCTAATGAAATCAGTTGTCACTATGGAGTCTTATATGAGTTCTAAATCTAAATCACATAAGGATTTGAATTTTTTGAAAATTTTATTTTTCCAGATAGTATCAGTTTTTGAGGAATTTATGAATTCCATGAAACATCATGTTAGCACCCATGGCCTTGTTGGAAAAATTTTATTAGTGGGCTGGATAAACCCTTTAAAGAAACAATAACTTTTACTATTTCACCTTTGAGTGCTCCCAGGCATTCATTAGATATTGATTAGATTAGATCCGCGATGAGAGAAGAGCATGGACAGTCTTCCACCGGTGGCTATGTTGAGTATACTACCTTGAACAAAGTAGTGACTACCACTAGGGATATAGGAAAAATTAGTGAGTTCTTTCTTAGGGAGGCCACTAATTCTCAGAAAGAAGTAATGGACAAGGTGGATTACTATTTTTAAAGGCATTACACTAAATATTAGTTGAACAATCAAATCAAACATTGATTATAAAATTTGAAATGACCTCCTGTGACTCAAGATTTCAGAGACCAAGTGAGTAAGCTTAGGGAGATAACTACAGCTTTAGAAAAATTCCGGGAGAACAAGGATGGCATCTTTTCATCTATGGAGAGGGGAGGAGGGATTATCATGGATTCCCAAAATATCTTACTGCCCTTTGTGCATGTTGATACTCAGCCAGTGATTGTACCATTGTCTTTACCTACATCTGGCTATACTGCTTCTACTTTTCAGATGACCCCAGCTCAAGCTATCAAAATCATTACACCTATGATTACATTGACGATAACCCACTATAGGCCAAGGAAATTTTCAGTTGCTCAACCTCCAGTGGTCATTTATCGAATTCCCAATCCTTCAAAAGAAGCTACCTAGCCTGAGTCTACCTCAGATCCCAAAGGAAAATCCAAAGTTGACATTCAGGAAGTGGATTGAGTGGGTCTAGATAAATTTGATAGGGATCATTTGTATCTTGTATAATGTTTTTTTAATCCTTATAAACTATTAACTACTTAATAGATTCCTCTTTTTTAATCATTTTGTCTCAGTTTTTACCTAAGTTGCATACTTAATTTATTTCTCATTTACTTTTAAGATTTTTTTATCTATCTTCTGTACTTGTGTTGCCTAATTTTTCTTTGAAAAAACAAATTTATCTCTTATCCAGCACCTATCATTACCATTTATTTCATTCTCTAATACATTATATACATCCTTATCTTATACCTCCCATATTTTAGCTAATCCCAAAGGGGTAAAAAATGGGGAAGTGGGAGAAATGATAAAGGGGTAGATGAAATGGGGGGACTCTTTATTAATATAGGGACATACATCAGACATGGATATAAATTTTTTAATTATTTTCTAACTATATAATCTCTAATACATTTGACTCACCTGAGAAATATGAAAAATTTTATTTTAGTCTGATACATTTGGATTACCTGTCATAAATTTTGATTATCAAAAATGGGGAGATTTTTGGACTCACCTATTTTGATAATCTCAAATATGAATAATTATGTTTTGATATTTCCACATGATGTTTATTGATAAAATTTTTCATTACATTATCTAATGTTTAAGTGATTAATTTTAAAATATAAATACTGTTGAATATGTTCAAAAGATATATCTTTCATTGATGAAAATTTGGTTAATAAAAAGTTCATTTACATTGTAATGTTTTATGGTAACTTAATATATGGATAGTTTGCATAAACAAATAATGAGCTACCAATAGAGTAAGTCTAACAGTATACACATGTCGGCCTATCGATACAGAAAGTTCACTGATATGCAGATGAGCTACAGATAGAGTATGTATACTAGTATAAACAAGTCTACTGATATCGAGTGACAGCTATTTTTATACAGTCTACCGTTACAAGCTCACTGGTATGGGTCACTGGTATATAAGTCTACTGCAACCAAGAGCTACCGATAAAGTATTTCACCACAACATAGGGTCAAAGGTACTTGGAGCTACCACTATAAGAAGCTACAACTACAAACAGCTACCGATACAGGATCTACCATTACAAGTCCACCTCTACAAGTTCAATTAAACAAAAAGCTACTGAATCGAAACCTATCACTGTTTCTACAAACTCTATCTATATTTACCTATTATAAAAGATTATATTTTGTAATTTTAATGCGTCCTATATTAATTAATGATGCTGGTTCGATGTTAGGTAACTGTACCTCGTAAAAATCATTCATATTGCTGGAGCTCAAGGATCATGTAAAATGGAACCTCGACCGACTAAAAAAGAGACATTTAAAGGTCCTTCAACGCAAATAAAAAACATGTTTCAAGATATACACGAGGATACACATTCATAAAAGAAGAAGTGAGAGCACATGCTCAATATGTAGAACCTGAACATTCAAAGAATGAAGAGCTTCACTGACTACACCTACCTACAATCTAACCAAGCTGATCAAGCTAGACCTTGAAGTCAAAGAACAAAAACGATACTCTATTTTCCAAAAAACTTCCAATGATGGTCTCAAGCTTTATGTACTTAATTCTAAAGAGTACATAGCTTCATTGAAAACATATAGAGTATTCTAAACTCACCTTTACTTCTTTAGATCTGTTGTGTTTCATTTATTAACATTTTGAGCAGTGTGTGTGCTCTTTATTTTTAAACACACACTATCTCCTCTACTAAACTAGAGAATTTATAACTCTTTACTAAATATTCCAATCTCACTTGTATCCCACCAAGGATAGTGGTAGATGTCAAGTGTGACATGGATAACCAGTGTGCGGTTGTTCATATTTCACATGAAGAACTATGGTAGAGGTCAAGTGTGACCTAGGTAGTCTGTGCACAGTTGTAAAACCTCGATCCAGGGTGTGGATCATATTTTAAATAAATATTTTTGGGTGGAATAAGTCTCTTATAGTTACTGAACCTCTTGTTTAAATCATCTCTTCATTTTTATTTTAGTTTAAACTTTTTGAATAATATTGCTTCTAAGTATTTTAATATAAATCAATTTTAAAATGTAACTCTGATAGTTAAACTATAAAGGGATTGTATTTATTGTAAACCACTAGGTTAGTTTCAAAAGCTAATCAAATCTTCATGCTAGATTAACTGAGAACTAATCAATCTCTTGACAACCTCACTGAACCTTTACTATATTAAAAATTCCCCCCACATTAGCTTGTTATTTTAATTGGGTGATTTTAATAGAAATATTTTATAATAATTTTTGTAATTGGTTCTCAATTCACCACCCACTTGAGTATCCACTCTGACCAACATAATGAATATACTTCCTTTAAATATATTTAATTCCCCATTTTATTTCAATTTTCTACATTGGTGGAATGATTCAATGTTACAATGTGTTATGATTTTATTGAAACAATCTCACTATTTATCGAGATATTTTTGGATAGCATTGTCATTAATAAAATATTATGATCTATATTTCTAGAAAACTTATGAAATTATCATATCCTATAGTTAGTCTTGATGTATTCTTGGATTAGTACATTTTTCCACTACTTTTTACTGAATATAATTAGGAACATGTTTATAAGAAAATATGATCTTATCTCTTTATTTGGTGGGAAGATGTGTCCTTTAAAAACCATGTTTTATTAAATGGGGTTTCCATAATAATATACTAATATCCTATTATCATTAAAACAATTTTTTTCCCCATTTCTTCATTTACCAATATTTTGAACAGAATCCACTTATAAATTTATGAACAAGGATTTTCTCTAACCTTTTAACTTTGAAAAAATAATTTTCTTTTTACCTCGTATGACATGTATTGATTTTCCCACTATAAATTTATTAAGGATTTTTTTTATATTTAATGGTTTATTTTTAATAAATTGTTTTAAATTTATGTTCAATAGAATTTTTTTTAAAATATTTTCAAGATTATTTTTAATTTTTTAAGGGAGAAGGGGTTTCAAAAGGTTTTTAAGATTATTTTATATGTTTCCAAGAAACAATATTTTTAAAAATTTCCCAATATTTGTTATTACGTTCTTAAAAATATTTTAAATGAAATTGGTTTCAAAATGTATTCATGATTCAATTTAAATTTTCAAATTATTTTTAATTAAATGGTTTTCATAAAATTTTTAATATTCCATTTAATGTTTTCAATGGGATTTCCAAATAAAAAAATTTGTATAATTTTATGAATATTATTTAATAAGTATTCGTGGAAAATGTTTTACAAAATGAATTAATGTCTTTTTTATATTTTTTCATGTTATTTTCAATGAAATTGAGTTTCAAATGGTTTTATGTATTTAAAATTACCTTTCAAAAAATGAAAGGATATTTCCCTCTAGAAAAATTTTTGGAAGAAATTTCAAATTTATTATCCATCTATGATAACATCTATTGATTTACTCAAGAATATCTGGGAAATGATCTAAAAATCCACTAACACAATTTATTTGAATAGATTGTGTTTAATTGTATGTTATTTATGAAACATATTTCTCTTTCATGGATTATATGTTTGAGAAATATGTTTCTCATTCAATGGTAATGTAGTTATGAAATCCTTTTCTATTTAATTGGTAATTATAATGGTGAAAATATTACGAAACTTATATTTTTCACATGTTATGATATCATTGATCATTTGTTATAACCCTTTCATTACATGGATTATGATGTGATTATTTACGATCATATGGAACATGTATGTATAATTTCATTATGATAAGGGTGGGACCTATATAACCTTCTAATGAATTTAGAAAATATTTATATAAAATGAGATAGACTAATATGTTCTTTGGAATGAACTTTGACTAATATGATGGATATGCGAGTGAACAATGACTAACAACATCATATGAGGAGTAAAATCATGCTATTAAGATGGAAATGGGACCGATCCATGACAGCAACGATGGTATGGGGAGTTAAACCTAGACTACCAATATGGTCTTTGAAGCGATTCCTTGGATACAATGGAAACCACATTTTATGCATGTGTGTCTGCCATAATTCCATGTTTTACCCATTCATAATGATTCAAGATATATGCTCTTATTTATATTATGATTTATTTCATATTAATTTCTAATATATATTATGATCTGTAATATTCATGTTATGATCTTAAAATGATATTATCATGTTATATACCCTTTTTTCTTATTATTCTTACACATTTCCTTTACTTACCCTTATTGAGAATGTAAGTTCACTTATTCTTATATTTCATTTTCAGAGATTATGAATAATTGTTTTATGTAGAAGTCAAATAGGTGGATATATTTATGGGTGATGTTAATTATTTTTAATCAAGATAAATATTTTATTTCCTTTTTTTAAAAGACACTAAACTATTGCAGTCCTTATGCATGTTTTATTATAATGTTCTGAATATTAATCAAACAATGGTGTAATATCCCAGTATGTTGAGACTCCAATTCTATTGTTTATATCAAAAGAAATTTTTAATTAATCTTTGGAAACTAGGATGATAAAATATTAGTGATATCCCTAGGTATATTTATAATGGTATCTCTAGGGATATCTCTAATGATAAGAATAAGGACGAGTCAACATTCAAGAAAATGTCCTTGAATTTTGTTAAAGGATAGAAGCATTGATTTCCAAGAAATACATCATTACTTCGATACTACTAGTCGATGTGGCTCTGACATAGATATACCAAGTATATCAAATTCCAAAAAGATGTTTCGGGCATGACAAAGGATCATCATGTACACAAAAATGGGCATTAGTTCACACCTGGTTTGACACTCCACACAGATATGCTTTGGGAATTCACAAAATTTTCAAAAACCACCCTAATGGATTCAAATATAATATTTCTATGATTAAACTATAAAAATCCTATGATGACATAGAATAAATATGGTGTCAGGTTTTCTCTATCATATTAGTAATTATATTCATGAAAATGTGGTTTTCTAGCATGATAAGAAAATGCTCACACTATTATTATTGATTTAGTCAATCAAAAGAACTAGAAGGAACATGATTAAAATTTAATGTGATGGATTATTTTAAAATGATCATTCATGTTGGATTATAACTATGGTGAGAGATTTTGATATCAAGTTATATGAATTTTCACAAAACATGATTAAAAATTTGTACCTTAGAAAATTATCGAACTCACCAAGGAAGAGAAATAAAGAGATTGCTGAGTGTTCAGGTAATGAATATCCTAAAAGGGAAAATGATTCAGTATACTTTGTGTCATGAATGCAGAAAGAATCACATAAGTGATTGTCACAGATTAAAAAGAAGATTCTTTAATTATGGTAAATAAAGAGACAAATCAGGTGAATACCATGTAAAAATGAAGAGTTCTTTTAATAGGATGGATTTGAATATTGGATTTCATAAGGAATCATCAATGGTAAAGTGTTTTAAGTGTCTAATAAACAATCATTATAGTACATAATGTCCTAATAGGAAATATAATAATGAGGACCAACAAGGTGGTACATTTAATTCTTAAATTATTATTGATGAACAATGTATAGATGAAATGCGAAAGAAATGAGGTATTGTTTAATAGGATGAGGTATCCTTGATAATGCAATAAAGATGAAGAGGAATACTAAAATATTTTGTGTATTTGGATTCATGATGTTAGTTATCAAAAAGGTGAAATGTATAAGGGTTTCTCAGTTTATGTTTTTCGCTACAGTTTTATAAGAACATGATGAATTGATCTGATGGAATAGAATAGTGATATAATGGAAAGGTGGTATCCATAAAAAACACATGATTAAGTAAAATTTAACCCATAATATGACCAATATCTCATGATAATGTTGTTTGGATATATATATGTGGTATATGTTTAAGTAAATTAGGCTGTACTTATTATCCTTCAACTAATTAATAATTTTTGAAAAGTAGTTTATGCTATCATAGATGAAGATTATAACTTCAGGGATTCATGAAATATATCCATTAATATATGGAATAAGTAATCATGCATTTTTTTAAATCTGAATTTATGTAAATTCAGGTTATTTTCATGATTTCAAATAATATATGATAAGTGTATTCACATGTTTGGAATGTGAGGACAAATATTTACTTTATAATATACGGTGAAATCAATGTTTTGATGACATAGTGACTCTATTTTTAAATTTTTTTGTTCTTTCATAAGGATAAAAATTAATAAAAATTATAATATAATCATTAGATAAAGTATTTATTCCTAGAGGTTGTATTGAAAACCTTTGGTAAATGACTATTTAGTGATTAACTTTATTTCATGGATGTCCATTATATTTTAGAAGGTATATTAGTATGGTTTTAGAAAAGTACATAATTTCTATTGGGTGGCAGCCAATAATTTAAGGGAATTCAATGGGTCTTGAAACAATGACTAAAGGATGATAAGGGTTTTAAATCTACCAGTATCTTACATGATGTTATAGTAAATGTATAATTATTTTTTATTAATAACTATTTATGATTAAACAATAGTGTTACTTTTATATTTAGATATTAATGTATTAATCATATTGATTTTCTTGAATATTTATTGATAAATAGCTATTCTTTTCAATCTTTAATATGCCTTAATATATTATAAATGTTTATTTTAGATCTTCTAGAATAAATTATAATTTTTGGGTGTCCATTCCATTAAGTAACAGTTAAATTTGAAAATTATAAAAGAACAAATAAATAATAAAATTTGTTCAAATAAATAAATCAAGTAATTTTATTTTCGTATAATTTTTGTCAATAATTTCTTTATAAATGATATGATAATTATAAAAAGATAATCTATTGTCCTAAAACCCTAATTTTGTTGAACTGGTGGCCTTATAAATCAACACAAATTTATGAATTTGAGGACCTCAACTATTCTTTGATCATTCACTTGTTTGCGATTGTTGACCGCAATAACTCTGTATAAATATTTTTATTTTTCTCCATTTTCAATATTCGATCCCAAGATTAGTTCTCCTATGTGGATACCTAGTTATATGGTGCATTGGTTGATCATTATGGTTCCAACATTTCCTTTTCAAGGAATGTTTCCGTATCCATTTTTTTATGTCGGTTTTTAGGAATGAAACATTCAAGTATTAAACATCTAATAACCCGAATGAATTTCATGTGTGAAATTAATTTTAGGTAGTATAATGTAAGACCTAGAGAGGATTTTAATTATTTTTTTTATAAATAATTTAAATTTTGTGATATTTTTCATTTCAGCTAACACTAAAAATAGTTTATTTTATATTTATTCATGATTTTTGGATTGTGTTATATAAAACAAAAAATTTAATCATACACTACATAGAACATAAATTTTATATTGATATACATTGAACACTGAGGTTATCTGGCATTACACACTACAATGACTTTCATTAATGGTTTCATAACACGCATAATCATGATTTACCAAACAATAACATATAATTAAAGTGATATTATTTTATATTAAAAGATATTACATATTAGTTTAATAAGATGTTTTGAATAATGTTTAATATTTTATGAAAATTTATAATTCACACAAATATAATATTAATTAATAGGTTATCAATTAATTAGAAATTAACATGCAAAGTAATGGAATATAATTGAAAATATGAATATTGTTTGTGTCAGAAATCTATTTTAACATATTAAATTAAATTAATTATAATTAAAGAGTGATATTAATATAATATATATGTTATATATCCTAAAAATATTTATTGAATTCATCCAATAGATTGGATAGAAATATGATAAGAACAAACATAATTTTATACATACAACATATTTTTTTTATAAAGGTAGTTTTAAGATATTATAATGGAGAAAGCATTTTAAAACAAATTTTTGGAACTTTTATAGATTTAATATTCCAAAATAAAATTTAAATTTGGAAGTGAATGAATAAATTAATTTTGGATAATTTTGTGAAATTTGTTTGTATGTTTTAATTTTTTAATGAATAATATCTTCCAAATACAATTTCCAATATCCCTATGTTCCTCCTGGAAGACTCCCTCAGGGAATAAATTCTCTCTTGGAATCAATTTATAATAAACTAAAAGGAGTTTCATGGTTAATAAGTAACACTATCTCTCAAACTACTTTTGTTTATTTTTGTTATCCACCATATCTACTCGCTTTATTACATGATTTTATAACAAAACTAGTATGATAAATATACTATATTTTTTTTAATGATAATTATTTGGCTTAAATGTACACAAAAATCCATTTATTGGGTAACAAATATGTCAGTTATGTGTAACGTGAAATTCCACCTAAAATGATGATTGTTCAATTTTCCATACCACCTATAATGGTGGAAATTATGACATAAAATCTGTTTATAAAAATTATATATTATATTTATTATTTATTTTAATATTCTTTCTTCATTTTACAAAAAATATCTTTTTACTTTACATTTGGTGTAAATATGATATGATCGTTTGAGGAAGTGTGGGATAATGCCCCTTTAATGTGAGGTGATTCATTCAAAAAATAAATGGAATATATTAAGGATGGGTTTAGTGAAAATATATGATATATATAACAGTATAATTCTAATTTCATGATACTATAAACATATATTTAAATAAATATTTTTATATCATTTTAATTTTCATTCATTCGTTCAATATTAATATAAAAAAATGACATTTTATACATACATTAAAATTATGGTCTCCATGAACGGTGTATTCAATTTCAAAAATGTATATTATATAGAATGCAATAATGAAATTTTACTATATATACATGATTTTATATAATTTTTTACATTCTAGAATCATGATATAAGTATAAAGACTAATGATATAAAAAATAAAGACACATGTAAAGAATAAATAGAATATTATCTGATTTGAATCCTTAACATAGGATGGTTAACATGCGGGTAATATAAAGTCATAATTAAATAAGATATGGAATTAAATATAAGAATATGCTTCTATTAAATATTTATAATAAATTTAAATGTACAGTAAATTTTGTTTTAACCAGTATGATTGGAGTAAAGTCATAAGGTAATGTGATTTCATCTCACTTTTTTTCTGTGAGATATATGCTATGTTTTCCACGCGTTCCTTTTTTGTGGTCTATATAATGCCCACGATTTTATTCTATGTGTATTTTATTCAAATTATTGAGTATTAAAATATTCCTTTTTTTAGCTTTCTATCATATGGTTGTTATTTCAAAATAAACCAAATAGGTAAATTATTTTTGTCTCGATTTACATCCTTTGAGAAATATTCCATTTTATACACCAATATTTTTATATGATGTGTATAAAATTAAATTAAAATATTATATCATGAATATATTTATTTTCATGATATATTAATCACTATGAAATTTTATTTTCGAACATAGGTAGTATGATTCAATATTACCATTTGGTGAGAGTTTATTTAAACAATTGAATTATTTTTTAATATTGTCTATAAACATGTTATAATTAATGAAATATTGTGAACCATATTTAAGAAACACACATGAATTTTTAATATCATATAGTTTGTTTTTATGTATTCTTGTATTAGTACCATTTTTTCACTATTTGGTAGATAAGATACTTTTGAATTTTTTTTAAAAAAAATTACCTTACCTCTCTCTTGAGTTAGAAAGCCACACTCTTTCAAAAACATGATATCTCAAAATGGTTTCTCAGAATATTATAATAATATCCTATGACCATTAAATGAACTTTTTACCTATTTTTTATTATACCAATTATATCAAATGAATATTATTGTCAAATTCTAAATGAGGAATTTCTCTAACATTTTAACCATGTAAAAATGAATGTTCATTTTACCTCATACTACATGTACAAAATTACCTACCATTAATTCATTGAATTTTATTATTTTTAAATATTTATTTTTATGAAATTTTTTTTAAATTAATTTCAAGAAAATGGTTTTCAAATGGTTTCAAGATTATTTTTACTGTTTCAAGGGAAAGGGGGGTTTCAAAATCATTTTCTATATTCTTTCATAAGATTTCATGTAAAAAGGATTTCAAAATATTTTCATGCATTAATTATATGTTTTCAATGTTATTTTTAATGAAATGGGTTTCAAAAAAACATTAGGATTCCGTTATACATATTCAAAGTATTTTCAAATTAAATGTTTTTAATAATATTTAAAAGATTCATTTAAATCTTTCAATGGGATTTTTAATGAAATTTATTAATAAAATTCATTTAATGTTTTTTTATAAAATTTCAAAAAAAATGTTTTAAAAATGATTTCATGTATAATTTATTTGTTTTCATGTTATTTTATAATAAAATGATTTTAAAATGGCTTTATGTATTAAAAACTCTTTTCCAAAGGAGAATGTATAATTTACAAAAGATATCATTTTGAATGATATTTAAAAACTATTTTCCATCTAAGATGACATCCATTGATGTTACTCATACCTTTATTGGAAATAATATAATGGTTCCTTTCATATTATTTCCCTGAATGGTATGTTCTTAGTGTCATGGTCATTATGAAACCTTTTTGTCACTCAATGTTTATATCCATTTCCATTTCACGGGTAATATTTATATAAAATATGTTTCTCTTGAATAGGATATTATTTTGATAAAATGACTTTGAAACATATCTTTTACACAGTTTATGCTTTTAGTACATTGTTTATAAAAACCATTTCATTTCGAGTGTTATGATATGATTATTTATGATATTGTGGCACTTGTATGTATGATTTAATTATGATAATGGAGGGACATATATCTCCTTCTAATGTAATGTTTAATTAGTTATATATCATTAGATAGAATAAGATGGTATTGTGAATGAACCTTTATAACCATGATGTCCATTGGAGTGAACAATGACTACAAAGACGGTATGAGGAGTGAAATCATGCTACTAAGATGGCCATTGGAGTAAACCATGACAACCAAGATGGTATGGGGACCGAACTCATACAATAAATATGGTCTAAGTACTGATGTCTTTTATACTATATAAATCTTATTTTATGCTTATGTTTCTGCTGTAATTCCATGTTTTATCGTTATATTGTTCTTTAATGATTTATTCTCTTAATTAAACTATGATACATGTATTATGAATATCTAATATTTATTACGATCTATAATATTATGGTTTTGATTTTAATATTTTTTGATAATGATCTAAACCCTTTGGTCATGTTAGGCTTACAAACATCCTAAATTTACCCTTACTTATATGCTCTCACCTTATTATATTCCCTTTCCCCATGTAATGAGTTAACATTTTTTAGAAGTAATAAAGGTAGAGATCTTTGTGAGATATTTTTAATATCTTTCCCTCGGATAGAATATTTTGTTTCCACTATTCCAGTGAAACTATACAATTGCATCCCTTGGGCATGTATTATTATATTTTACTGAATATTCATATATAATGGTGTAATATCCATTTCTGTTATGTATGTGTCCCTATAATCAAAGAATTTGAAAATGAAGTTTTCTCATCCCGAGCACATCATCATCTAGTACTACTAGTTAAACATTCTTCATGAAGTGTAAAATAAATATACCACAAATTGGTACTACCTAGAATCTCCAAACATGTACCATAGCCTCACAACTAAGAGGATCATCCTTGCAAATATTAATTCAATTTAATAGCTATTTTTCATCAACATGGAATCCAAAAAAGAAAAATAAATACCCTGTTTATGGATTATATATTTTTTTATAACTCATGAATTACATAAAAACCAAAAACCATTCCAATATATAACATTTACTAATGATTTCCATGAAATAAATCCCTACATGTTCTGTGAAAATAAGAAGGTTGTAGGAGTTATAATCAATGAATTCATTAGCATCCATACTAACACTGGATTCCGTGACTGGAGATACAAATGTGAGACATATTAATATGATTTACCTATATCCAAATCAAAGCATCATAGATAAAAAATCTCAAAATTATTATCATATGGAGAACATCCTTTGATATGACCCTCTCACGACACGAACCATCAGGGATCATCTAGAGAATTTTTATCCAGGATTAACAAACAATCCCTATTCCAATAGTCTATAGGATGGATAAAAGTGATGAGTATGAATACTAAAAACATGATAATACTTAGGCTAATTTAACTTCACACACACACTTCTATATACCCCATTTAATGTATAATTTGATGAGAAAATAGATATGAAAATTAATGCATACTTATATATCCAATATCAGAGTATATAAAAAATGAGAAATCATAATGGAAAAAATTGTATAACACATAATTAGTGAAAAGAGACTATCCTTATAGAAAGAGAGGACTTATGGTAGATACAACTCCTATAACTTACCATGATTTTTTTCTCAACAATAATATTCCTGCGAATAGTACACCAAGGAATATTTCATAAGGCCTTTTGTCTAATTATACTTGAATTTTCATGTTGATCCCATATATGGGAAATATACATACCCATTAGGGAACCCCAAAATAAATGAATAAAAAGAATCCAAAGATCTATCATCTCATCATCTTAAAACCATGTATATTAGAATATGAAACATAATAATAATTACCAATATATATTGAACATTAACCAATAAAATTATTCTATGGTCACAACTATTATAACATAGTAGGATTATTATTCTTGGTTAGAGGGAGAACTAATGATGGATAACATAATCAATGGGTCGACAAACACTTATGGAACTCATTTGATAGGTTTTTCTTATCTGACCATGCTATAATGAAGTACATTTTAAATCATAAAATGTCTCAATAAATATATATGAAATCTGATTAGAGGATATATAAATATTAATGGCCTCATGTTAATTATCTCTTAGATGATACTGTATAGTTTTTCTTAAGTAGACAGGTAACAACCATAGACTGGGGTAAAGATTCATCATCCTCATTCACTAAGGACAACCACAGTGAAGCAAACATCACTAACACCTCACTCATCATCATTGAAAAATATCTCATACAAATTTTATCTAACACCAAAATATATATCCCATGATTATTGAATATATTGAAGTTATAGTCTAGGAAAATCTCTAGCCACATCCTATATCTCATGTTAATATCCTTTTTGAATGATTTATTTGTGACACCTATGCCTATACAAGATTATATAATTATCACCATCGTGTAGTGTCGATACATAATTATGTAAACATTATTACTTATAACTCAAGGTTATGAGTAAAAATTATTTACTCATGGGCCCCCAACTTCTAAGACTCATAAGAAATCATTTCCAACGAAAACATCAAAAAAATACCAATATAGTTCTGAAGGCATCAGAGAACATCACATACTCTACTACATCCTCTAGAAGTGTTATGATGGGGGACTAATTATCATATTAAATAACTCCATATGAAAAGTTGGAACCTATTTATATAAACTAAAGTATTCCCATTTCAATTAAATTAAAAAAATGGTTCCAATATTCTGTTGAAAATTTTCTTGAATCTCTAATTAAATTATTCAATCATAAGAATCTATATAATTAAATCACTCTCATGGGTAAATCCCACACTAACACTCTATCATTCATCAATATGTCCACTAATATGCCATATTTTGATAAGTAATATCAATGGAATTGGTCCAATTGAATCCGAAACTCATACATTGAGAAATTCATTTGATGATAGTTCTCTTGGAGTTTGTATTGGTCCTTCCTAATATGAATCGTGTTATTATCCTATGTCCAGTATGGTAGTATCTAAATCATTATTAATATAATTAACTAGTCTATAAAACCATGAGATTTTGTGAAATATTTTTTTTAATTAATTTAATCATTTTTGAATTTTCATTTCCTGCAACACATAATATATCATTTTCTGTATGAATGAAATAACAATGTCTGACATTATACGCAACCCCAAGTCATGATAGAACTACACGCAACACTTGGAAAATAATCTGGTACTCAAAAAAGAATATTTTACTTGTAATACATATAATTTTTTGTTCCTTCGATAGATATTGAAACATACAAGGATATGTTTTAATGAATATAATTATACTATCAATAATATTATTAAAATATAATTATAGCTACCACTTATCAATTTGAATGGATGTTTTGAATAAGAATAAATAAATTATGAAAATATTATTTAAACATGTATATAATGAAAAAATCAATTGCTTATATATTATTATAATACAATGAAATTATTATTTGAAAATAGAGAAATTGTTTTTTTAAGAATTTTTTTTGATGTGTAAAAACACAATTTTATCACAATAAATTAAACAAAAAAAATTTGATTACTTTTTTTAATAACATATTTAAAGAATGTATTCAGTATAAATTTTGATACCCATCAAATATATTTAATTGTTATAAAATAATATTAAATACAACTTTTTGAATAAAAATATGTATTTTTATAAAAATTAATTTTTACGTCATTAATTTGAGAACCAATTTTAAATTTTATTTTTAAAACTGATATAATTTTTTTAATAAAAAAACATCACTTTTGAAAGTATAACATCAAATTTTAAATTGGGTGAATTGTTCTAATTTTTCTAAGAATTTTGATTTTTTGATGAATTCTGTAAAACACTACATGTTAAATATAATATTTTTTTTCTAAATTAATTATATTGTAAAACAATATTTTACATTGGATGTAATATAATATTAGATAATTTTTACATCAATTAATCTAAATTTTCAAAATGAAACGGTATAACAAATACTTCAATCTTTTTAATAGTATAACATTAAAAACCCACATTTTCCTCTAATATGTGGGATTAACCTTAAATTAATTTTTGAATATTTTTTTATTACAATTCAAAAAAATGGATTTTTTAAAATGTAAATAATATAAAATTTTAATTTATTTAAACATTTTTTTTACCAAAAATATTAGTGAAATTAATTTCAATTAATAACAAAAATTAGGTTTAAAACAAGATTACATAATGGTTAAACATTAATCTTATATGTCAAAATGATCTAAAAAAATTACAAAATCCAATGGATTGAAATATTTTAACCAATTCCCCTATTTTATCATATTTTAATAATTTTTTAAGGCACATGATATAAGGGAGACATCTCAATAATGTTTATCTTTTATTATTTACAAGATTCCCACTCCACCTCCTCAATAAAAGGGAACTCTACCCTCTCACTTCCTTACCTCTCATAAGACACCTTGTATTAAAAATCACCCAAATATCCCCCAAAAATACATAATTTCATCATATAATCCTTTATTTGGGTTTAAAACCAACCAAGTAAGCCTTTAGTGCAAACCAAGAGGGGTGATCGAAAGAATTGTAAATATCCTTCCTTGGGATCCTTAGATTAATTTTCATTTTCCTCCTCCACTAAAATTATTATGACATGATTATATAACAAACTAAGTATCATAATTATACTGATTTTTTGGATTTTTAATTATAAAATCTACACTTCTACACACTTCTATCTTATGTGTTACAAACATTCCCTTTTTATGTATAGTGAAATACAACCTCCATAAAATATAATGTTTATTTTACATTACCAAATATCATATGTAGGAATTACGAAAAACAATATATATTTATATTATATGTATTATATTTATTATATATTTTGCATGTCTAATTATTATATAAAACAAACAATAATTCTTTCAATTTTTTTATAAATAGGGTACTTTATTTGTGGAATTTTGGACTACAGCAAGCTAAAAGTGATGTGATCCATTCAAAAATTACATGGAATTTACTAAAGATGGGTTTAGTGAAATTATATGGTTCATATTAAATAATAATTCAAATATAATAATATTATATATACATATATTTCATATGCATTCTTTATTTTAAAATGACAATAAAATAGAAACTATGTATATACATATGTACACCCTAATGTCTCCATAAATATGGTATTCCATTTCATATTTGAATATTTTAGAGTTTATTATAAATATATATATACTTAAACATATTTGATATTTGTATCATGTTTTAAATTATGGAAATAATAAAATCGCGTTCAATGTTAGTGGATCAATAAAAACAAGCAATTGTATATAAAAACAACAACGCGGATATTACCAAAAATGTAACATTAACATAGAATAATTAATAAATGGGTAATATAAATTGATAATAAAATAATATATGGTATTAAATATAATAATATTGAGGTGTTGAATATTTATAAAAAATATATATTTATTATACATATTATTTGAATATGTTTGAATAATTTCAAAGTGTAAGGTTAGAGAATTCCATCTCACTTTTTATTTTCGTGAGATACATGTCATATTCAACACTAAATTCATTGTTGTGGTGTATATATATCCCTATAACATGTTTAATGGTATTAAAAATATTTATATATGTAATTATTTAATTTGGATCACAATTCTAAAATTACTCTTGTAGTAAGGGGTTTCTCATCTCAATTTAGTTTCCATGATATATAAGGCATGTTAATCACCTATTTATTATCTGGGGTTTTAAAATACCATGGATGTATGATATGATTCATATAATTATGTTTATTTTTATTAAATTATTTTTTTATGATAATTATTTCATTTTTTATGTTTTAAATGTTACAAAATTTGTATTGCAATTTTGTCTCGATGTTTCTTCTTTGAGAAACAAGTTTAGTAATGCACCTATATTAATTTATGAGTTGTATATACTTATATTTGACATTATGCATATGGAATATCATTATATTAATTATATATTATGCTTTATTAATTTCTATTTCTTACATGTACTTAAATATTCAATGTAAATAAGTGATAAGAGTTTATTGTAATAATCTCATTATTTATTGGGATTATTTATGATTATGCATTCATTGACTAAACCTTACCACCCATATTAAAAAACCTCTTCAATTTTCATATCATATGGTTATTAATGACATATTCACGTATTAATACAAGTTTATTATCTTTGGTAGTTAAGATAATTACAAATTTTTTTAAGAATATCCAAGTTTACCTCTTTCTTTGGTCGAAAATATGTTTTCTTTCAAACCCAAGTTTTCTATAAAGGTTCATAAAATTTCCTCAATAATTATTTATTATTTTTCATTGTATATTAATATAAAATGTGTTTAAAATGTATTCATGATATTCATATGTTTTTAAGGAATAGGGTTTTCACTATTTTACCAATACTATTTTATATATTTTCAAAGAAAATGGTTTTTAAAATGTTATAAAAATTAATTTATATATTTTCAAGAGAAATGGTTTCAAAAAGTTTATAATATTATTTTCATAATTTTCAACGAAAATGATTTTAATTATTTTTCATGCTTTTGTAACAATTTTTCATAGATAATGGTATTGAAATGTATTCAATAATATTTTATATATATTCATGAAATATAGTTTTTAAAATTTTTTAATAATAATTTTATATATTTACAAGGAAATTGGTGTTCATAAAATCAAAAAAATATCATTCTATATTTTAAAATTGTTTCTAAATAATATTTATTTAAATTGATTACAATAAAATACAATATTTTTTCATGTAAATAGGTTTTTAATAATGTTTTCAAGATTCTAATAAATTTATTCAAGGAAAAAGGGTTTATAGGATCCATTATATGATATAATGTTTATATTCAAAGAAAACAATTTTTAGATATTTTATGTTATAAAGATAACTTTTGATAGAAGTAATGATATTTTACTCTTGAAGTGTTATTAAAAGATATTTGAAAAATATATTTCCATATAAAATGAAATCTGATGGTGTTACCCATTCCATTTCTATTAATTTTATCCATGTGTTTAATTTATATTCATTCTTTAAATGGTTTATGTTTTTATGGCATGATGGTTATGAAACCAATTTCACTTTCATGGGTTATATGATTACAAAACCCATTCCACATTCATGGGTTATATGTTTATGAAAACCATTTAATTTTACACATTATTCTTTTATGAAATTATTATGACACATATATCTTTCTATAGGTTATGATATAATTACATTTTTAGGATATCGATTTAATTTCATGGGTTATGATATGATTTTTTATGATATTATGGTACATGAATGTCTGATTTAATTATGAGATTAGTGGGTCCTTGATCTCCCTCAAATGTGTTGGGTAAAGAATTACATCTCATGGGAGATACATGGTTGGAATGGGGAGTGAACTCAGTTCAGTATAATACATTTTCTGTTAAGATGATCTTGGGATTGAAACATGACTACTAAGAGGTTCATGGGAGTGAACCATGACCACGATGTTTGTTCAGGGAGAGATCATATTCAACAAAGATGGTCGTAGTAGTTATTCCTTGACTAATACTGAAATCGTTTTTATATACTTATTTTTTAGCACAAAACTCAATGTCTTAATCATATGTTATGATTTATATGCTTATTATCTTGAATTTATTATGATTAATGTATTATGAAATTGAAATATATATTCCATGACTCATGTATAGGATCTTTTATATGTATTGTATGATTGTAAAATATTATCACCATGTTATTATACCCTTTTTCTCACGTTATGCTTTTGTATCTCTTTTGTTTACCCTTTAAAAACATCTTAGCTAACCACTTTTTTATGGTTCAAATACCCAGGTTATGAACGAATATTATATATATAACTACAGAAGAGTAATATCTTTTAGGATATAATTGATGATATTTCACAGAGTTTGAGTATTTTGGTCCATGTTTTTTAATACACTGAACTATTATAGTCCTAATTCATGTATTTTTGTATGGTTATAAAAATTAATATAAAATGATGCAATATACATGAATATTTAGCCTAGGTATATATATTTTGTATAAAAGGAAGTGACTATTTAATATTTACAAACTATGATGAGAGAAAATTAGTTAGATCACTAGGAATAGTTATAAGGATATTTCTATGGATGTCTCTAATGATATGCTTAAGGTTTCATCGATTTTAAAGTTGGATTCATTATATAGGAATCCTATAAGTATTTTTCACGATTTTGTGGTTTCCTTCTATGATAGGTGATGATCAAAATATAATTTATGGTCAGAGTCAATATATAATACTAGAAAAAACTACGTTAACATTGAATATTTCAGAAAGGTGGTATGAATTTCTGATATACTTCTAATGATAAAGAGACTAAAAATAACACATGAATTATAAGAGATGTTATTTAAGTATTTTTTCATTAAATATACGTAGTATCATTAGACTTTGGTTGAGAAACCATATAAAATTATTAATATTTCACATTCAAGGAAATAGTTATTAAATAATAGGTTAATGGGGCATGAGTAATTTTCTAAGAATGAAGATTTTATATTGGAACTGTATATGTTTTGGAAATAAAATATTATGTTATATGGATAATAAATTATATAAGGATTTTTTGAATATTATTTTCTTTAATTATTTTTAAGAATTTATTAAATTATACTGATAACATAGAAATTATTTTTAAGGTAAAGGTGATGTAGATGGGGAATTCATGATGAATGGATTGATAACCCTTAATTTGTTTCTGGTGTTGATTTAGTGATGTCTAAGTAATGATATTTTTGATATGAGTATATAAATTGGATGAAAATGATTACATTGGAGAAGATAATATGTTTTATTAAAAGGTGTTAAGTTTTATCATGGATGAAGTTTAGAACTTATTGGATTTTAAAAATATATCTTGTAATATTTGGAATAAATAAGCATGCATATTTTTGAAAAGGGTTTATAGTAATTCAGGTTATTAAGTTGTTTCAAGAGAATATACTATTAGTGTATTAACATGTTTGGATTGTCAAAATAATGCGATAATTTATCATATTTGTGGTAAAAATATTAATATTATTTATTGACATTATTTAAGATGTTTTATATTTTTAGATTTTGGATGGGTTATAAGGTTATCCATTTATGCAATGGTTTATGTTAAGTATTGGATAATGTTTTGGACATTAATGTATTATCATGGAATATGTTGATTCACACATATTGGAAAACCTATTTAACCCATATTTATATAATGATAAATAAATGGAGATGGAATAAATTTTTGTTATAGTTTCGTTCAGATGATTCATTATTTCATAATGCATAAAAATCCACCTTCATTTTTTTGAATAAGAGAGGAAGTTCAAATTGATCGAAGCACATTAATGTTTGATATTTTCTTGAAATAAAGTAAGTAAATATTCCCATATAAGTTATTCAACCTTAGAAAAAGGTATTGAAATAAAAAAAATTTAACGACCTGGAAATTTCAAGGAAATTTTTTTTCTTAATTTTCTTTGGAATGTTACAAGAACGCAGTTTCTGATGGCACCTGATTGCGAGGCCCGGTGTGCCCAGAATCATTTTCCGAAGTATGGCTCGGGTACGTTCAGTGAACGGATGAGCGGGTTTTTCTAAATTTTGAACCAGTGCTTAGAATCAAATTCCGAGGGCACCTATGAAACCGCATCGCCTGTAATTGCTTAGGAACACCTGATCCGGAGTTGCGTTTTCATGTGAGAAGATGATAAAAATTGTGGAAGTTTATTTTATAATTTAACTACAATTTTTATTTTTCTTTAAGTGGTTTAAGGCTTTGGGTAGAAGTTGGGTAACTACCCATCTTCCCAAGGATGGTTAAGAGGCTGGTGGGGCCCACAAGAACGCCACCCCTTCATATTCCTTAACTCCTTCAACTCACTTTTAAAATTTGATAACTTAAGTATTAATAACTTATGTTATTAATGAAGTGAGTTTAATGTGTGTGTGGGTTTGATATTCAAACTCATGTCTAGTTAATAAATTAAGTGAGGGATTAATTTATTTTTGGGATTTGTTGCTTGGGAGGTTTGGGGATAAAATCTAAAGGAAGCTAGAAGTGCTTCATCTTCTTCATCACAGAACACGAAGAACGCGAAGAACGCATCGAACTCCGTCGAAGAACACTGAGTCCTCAGAGACCAACTACGCAATGCCGTATACTGAGATGCTTCTTCCTCGACGTCTCCTTCGGCAACATCTCCTTCCGCAACGTCTCTTCCCACGACGAATCCTCATTCGACGAACCTCCGTTCAACCTCGAACGAGGTAGGGAATTTGTTTTGTGAATATTAATAAACCCCATGTTACTTCCTTCTAAATCAAAGAATGCAGATCAACTATATACCAAGTGGATCCGCGAAGAATATGTTGCGGGTTGGGAATTATTGTTTGCGGAAAAACTGTAGGGGTTATTTAATTATTATTTTTCTTCGTGTTTACCACTTTGTCGTTCCTCGTGAAAATATGACCAATTGCTATCCTTTAACGAGAGGGGGTGCGGACCACACAAACATGGCCGGCCCTCCTCCTTATCTATGTTGGTTTGTTTTGTGGATTGAAACGGGAATAGCGTGGTGAAGTCGCATTGCGTAGAATTGTGTGGCATGGAATGCCCGGAATCGTCACGCCGCGCCGTAAAAACGAACAAGGACGCGACACCGTCGAGCCGCGTCGGAGAAACCCGAAGACATCCGCGGACGGATTCGGGCCATGACGAAGGGGCGTGGCGCCAACACGTCACGCCGGAGAACCACGAAGACTGCGCATTTTTTTAATTGACGTGCGTATTGATGGGATAAGACAAATAAAGCCGCACGTGCTTTTTGGGATCTTTGCAGCGAAGGTCGGATCCCGGGATGACCACTGGTGAAGACCGTAGGCGAATCGGACCACCGGAGCGTGTCTGGTGGTCCGCGGAAGCCCCTGCCAGCACGCCGCACCGGTGCGGCAGCGCCGGTGGTCGGGGGAGGCGGCGCCCGGAGCGACGCCGAAAGAATCCGCTGTGGCTGAAGCTGCGGCGGCGGAGCGCGGTCCCGCGACCGCGCGGGACCGGAGGGGAGCGGCGGGACGTGCCCGGCTGCCGCGTCCGCTGGCATAGGCGGCCACACGCGGGGTCGCGACTCTTCACGCGGGGGCAGTGCCCCCCCGCATGGTTTGGCCATTCGGCTGAACCCCCGGCCGAGCAGGGCCGGCTTGGGAAGACTGGGTCGGGCCGCGCCAGCCGGGTCGGTCCGGGCCCGAAACCCCCGTTTTCGGACCCCTCACGGTCTTTCGCCAATATCATGGGCTACGGACCTCCGATTGATGCACCGTCTATGGAGATGTGATCCTTTTACCGAGACAGTTGTTTGGACATTTTACACTCAAGGTTTCAGGATAAGTTGGGTTCGGCCGGGTTGGTTCGTGCACGGAACCAACCGGGCCCTCGGAGCGGAAACACTAATAACTTGAACTCCGGACGTCCGATTGACATGTCGTCAACTTTGATGGATTCCTATAAGTGAGATATATCTTTGGCTTACTCCGCTCGAGGTTTGGATGCCGTCGGAGTGCGGTCAGGTTGGTTCGCTCACGAAACCAACCAGGCCCCTGGAGAGAAAAGGCCAATAACTCACAGAACGGGTGTCTGATTGACGCACCGTCTATCTCGTTGAATTCCTCTTGATGAGATGGAACTTTTGGCATACTTATCCCTATTTTTGGATGCTGTTGGATAGTGGCTGGTTTGGATTGTACCCGAAATCCAACAGGGCCCCTGGAACGGAAAAGTTGATATCTTTCAGACTGGACGTCCGTTTGACGAACCGTCAGCGGCGTTGGTGATCACGTTGAGAAACAGTCCCTATGAGTATACCCTATGAGATTTCGGTGTAAAATTGAGATACGGCCGGATTGGTTCGCACACGAAACCAACTGGGCCCCGGGGATGAAAAGGCTAGTAACTCACAGACCGGACGTCTGATTGACCCGCCGTCTGTTGCGCTGAGACCTCTATGATGAGGCAGTCATTTGAGATACTTATTCGTCGGAGTTTTAGATACTTGGAGTATCGACCTGTAGCTCGTGGAGCAGACCCTCCCAGAGATGAGCGTGCGGAGTACGGATACCATGTAGCTGGCTGAGACCTGACAACTGCTTTACCGACTCGACTTGGAGTGAGTCGACTAGCCCAGTGGACGGAGCACTACTTTGTAAGGTGCAGAACCATGGAGGACAGAGCACTACCTGTGTGACAGTGCAGACCTACAGTACTCATCTGGAGAGTACCTCTGCATGCTACTAGGGGGTGTGCACTACTGTGTTTGGGTGGCATATCCCGGCAGAAGCACTACTGTGTTTGGGTGGCTGACCTGCGGCACTCGACAGGAGGAGTACCTCAGTAGTCTTAGGTTAGTGAGAAGTACCTCAGAGTCATGACAGGATCACTGTACACTCCAGAAACGGGGCTCTTCAGCAGTTATGTTTTCGATAATGAAAATCCTGCTTTGAGCTGAGACTTTTGACCTTTGTGTTTACCTCATGATTGAGATGGGTCACATGATAACTTATGTAACACCCCAGGTAAATAAAGAATATGACATTTCCATATATATCCATATTTGTGAATAAAATATTAATATGAATTTAAAGGGGAATCTATGCTCGATGGCGTACCAAACACGCAACAATGAGTTTCTTGGGAATCTTACGTTGCACTCTAATAATAAAATAATATTATTTTAAATGGTAGTTAACATGTAGTCGTTGTATTGGTGGTAATGGATATAAATAACTAAAATATGATTATATATGTTTTTAAATGTTTTTACATTTATCCAATAAAAGATAAAGGCTTAAAATACGGAAAGAATTCAAATTTTGGCGTATATACCCTAGTTTTCACTAAAGGTTCGCTTATCGCCTTTTGATGGTGAACCGTCATTAAATATAGTTTTGTTCACTCTTATAAATTATACTGGAACAAATAAAACTCTTCTTAAGAATTGTGACATCAAAATTAACTTTGTGTAAATTTTTGGTATCTTTCCGATAAAGTTCATTTTTTAAATGAATAGTGTAAAATGTTGTATTTTAATTCAAAACCACTTTTTAATGTAATTTATTTATATGATTAGATTATATTTTGAATTGGTTTTAAAGTGAAATTATAATATATTTTTACCATTAAATCCAACAGTGGTCATTTGAATTAATTTCACTTTGAAATCAGACTTAAACTAGTGTCAATTTTTTGATACTTATTGTTTCATAAAAACACGCTATGTGCTCTGACAGCGGGAATTAATTATTAAATTAAATAATGTGACTTATATGTATTGAATATTGTAAAATAGACTTCATTTTTGAATTCGGAATATCAAATATAGCATAGGGTGAATATTTGGGTTTTTTCTGAAAAAAATCAATTTTTGATGAATAGTGAAACCACTAAGTGGTACTTATAAAAACTAATTTTTACATTTAAATGAAATTTTTCCATCTTTGTGTTTTGAATTTCAAAAATCCGACATACATGGTTGTCATTAAAAAGTAAAATGTGGTTCAATGGGATAAAAATAAATTTTTGGTGAATAGTATCTTATTAAGTTTTTAATCGCGATTAGAGGTAATTAGTGTACTTTATGGTAAGAATAATGTTTTAATAATATGAAATGACCTAGACACATGTCCTACCCTCATTGGATGTGTAATGGCCGACCAAGAAAATCCATGGGTCAACTTGGGGACCCCATGGATCCACTTTGGTTGGGAAATGACATAAATATCTTTTTATTTAATGTTAAAGTAAAAATGACACAAACATAAAATTTTTTACTAAAACAAATTTTACATGGGGTTATAAAAGTAATATTTTTGACTATAAATATTATTTGGAAAGATAAAAAGATTTCCTACATCATATTGTTTTTTTATAATTTTTAGACATTATATAAATTAAATTATTTATGACATCATGATGATGCAGCGATGACCTCATTATTTAACTATTTAAATAATATGGAAAGATAATGTAATATCTAAGACATAAACATGTACAAAACATATTTGATGAGTGGATTTAGAACCCTTATCACCTTATCCTTGAAATAAATTAATGTGGGACCTTTAAAATCCGGAAATCTTTTGAAAATAAATTAACATTTTGTAACTTTACAAGAGTGCCCCTCCTCTCCTCTTATAAAAGGCCCCCACCTCTACCTCCATACCCACACTCCCAATGCCTTTGGCTCAGCCAACCCTTTCCCATTGTGTCTCTCCACTACCCTCTCTTACTCCTTGAAGCCTCACATTGGGCAGAAGTCTTCTCAAGGAATACTTTGAGCTCAAACCAATAAAAGATACCCGATTTTAAGGTAATGTCTTCACTTGTGTCCTTTTGTTTTATTTTGCTTCTCCAACCCCCTAAACTATTTTTATTCATTTATTTTTTAACAAATAAAGTATCTTAAATATACTAGGATGTTTTTATAAGAATTATTCGAGCTACACTTACACACACCTACATCTAATGGTTAAAGAACATAATATTTCCGTGGATGGAGAATTTCTGCCTCCCGAAACGATGATTGTTCAACATTCTACTAACACCTTCAAAGGTGGCCATTAATAAGACAATATATTTATATATGATATCTAATATGTTTATGTTTTACTTAAGCTTCTGTATTTTTCATTTATGGCATACCTTTATGGTTTCCATTATGGGTAAACGCGATATCTTCATTTAAGGAAGTGCGGACTACCGCCCCCTCAAAGTGATTTGATTCGTTAATACCATATGTGGTACGTATAAAGGATAAATTTAATGATATGATATATGATAACGTACTGGAATTAAAATACTATTATGTATCATTATGTTTTAATTCCATTAATTACGAAATAGAAATGGAAGTAGCATTCATGTGTACGTACAACTTACCGTCTCCATGAACGGTACATTTCATTTCTTATCTCCAAATGTTATGTACTATTATAAGTACATATATATAATGGATATATATGTAATATATTACATCTAATTTATGGGTGTCATTCTGGAATTATAATATATATATCACTCATTTTGTTTTAATTACATTAATTTGGAAAAAAATGAAAGTAGCATTCATCCGTACGTACGGCCTACCGTCTCCATGAACGGTGCTTTTAATTTTTTATCTCCAAATGCTATGGAATATTATAAAACGAATATATACTGGATATATATGATATTTAAAACATAAATAATATTCTGGAGATGATGTACCTATAACTACATTGAAAATTCTTTTCCAACAAGCTCAATTTTTACTCATGCACTGAACATCGACAAAAACGTCTGATACGAACTCTATTTATTAACCAATTATTATAACATTATAATATGTGATATGAACTGAAAAATAATATTTAAAGGATATCCTTAAGAATTTATAAATTGACCAAATTTTATTATTCAGGAGATTAAAGAACGATTGAGTCATGTCAGACACGAGGTAAGGGATCTTACTCCTCTCTTTCTTTTTAAGTACACTCTTTTATGTCTTTCCTTATAAGCTCATCTTTCTTGTGATTGGGATGTTATTTTATATTCCTATTTATATAAACTTTATGTTAATATGATGAGATACCCTATTTTATATCATCAATTCATTTTTGTAAGTTTTATGTGGCGCCGTTAGGCTGTCGAGTTTTCGTAATGGATTTTTCATCTCACTTTTATTCCCGTGAGATTTATGCTACATTTGCCACAATTTCCTTTGAGTGGTTTATGTACTGCCCATTATATTACTCATTGTGTAATATAATTTCTTTTATGAGTATTTACATCAATGTTGTATTGTCATTCTTTCAAGAGGTGTACGTTTCGAAAGATACCCATGTTGGCAAGGGAACCTTTCACCCTCCTCTTTTTAAAAGACTTCTTTTGTTGGGTCTTTTAATTTACATATGGAATTTTGGGATATGTTCTCATATATCCTTATTGATGTAAATTCCATGTCCAAGTGATGTGATACTCTTTTTTTATCTCTCATTAACTCATTTTGATGTGACGCCATTAGGCTGTCAAAGGAAATTCTTAACCCAATTTCGATTTCTTTTGGTTCAACATGTAGTTATTGAATATGTCATCCTTTGAATATGTGTGAATGACCTTTGATTATTTTAAACTTAATATCCACTTATATTTTGTGTATTCATTTGTCACACATAATTATGAAATCGATTTATCCTTAAACCAAGGATACCGTCTTTGTATGGGAATTCATCTCAATCTCCTTTCATTGAGGCATATTTTGTTTTATACACAACCTTCTTTTATACGGTGTATAAAGCCCTTTGAAATTTACGTTTATTCAAAAGGAATTTTTTTTATACGAAGCATTTACTAAACGAAAAAAGGGAATGTTTTTGTCGTACATATGCGGCGACAATTACTTCTCTGCCACCGTGATCATTATTTTAGTTTCGGCTTCCTCTACAAGCCATACCTTTTTTTAAAAGAAAAATAAATACCATATTTTAATTTTTTTTGATTTTGTTATTGAAAATGGTTTTCATAATATTTTTATATCAATGTTTTGTATTGATATCTTGTTATTGAAAGGTGGAAATGTTAGGTTTCCTTTATGCATGTTTTATGTGATACGATTATGTTGAGGTTCTTGAGAATTATTATGAAGACGGGTGGTTCCATGATAGACTAAGGGCGGGTGAGCCCGATATAGCTCTCCAATGCATTGGGTAACGTGAAGGAGTGAAACGTTAAGGTTTCTCCGAAGAGATTTAGGGAATATACTGTGATGGGTATTCCAAACATAACCAATAGGGTTACTCCCTATGTAAGAATGTTATGAATGCCTCAAGTTACATTTATGTCTTATGATTTCTATGATTTATTCAAGATTAGATGAGGTAAGTTAAAGTGCCTATGTTTTATGCGTAAATTATGATTTCATTCTTATGTATATATGAACTCATGTTTCCTTTTCATATTTTTATATCCCTTACTGAGCTTTTTATTCTCATCCCAAGTATTTGATATTTTTTTCACAGGTCAAGGGAAAGGTACGTGATGTGATGATAGTGTCAAAGATGTGTCAATAAATAATCCATGTTTTTATCTTCAATATGTTTCCATTGATGGGAAGAATGAATACTGTCTTTTATGTAACCACTTTGTTTAAATGTGGAATGTAATGCAAGTTTTATGATCTAATTCTATAAAACTCTAAACCTGAAAAGATCCTCAATGAGTAATCTTGTATTAACTCAAGATTAAGTAAGGTTTAAAGCTAGGGCCTTACAGTTGGTATCAATGGTTGGTTTAGATAACTTTAGAGGTTAGGGTATTCTTTAAGCATAAGTGACATTACCATAATGGTTAAGATTTCAGAAAGAGTCCTAGTTTTAGATAAAGTGAATGAGTAAGTATATCTTAGTGTTTATCTTACTCATTAGTACATGATGGTTATGTTGGTATACTCACACTGACATTTTTGGTTTTAGTAAATGTATGGATCTAGCAGGCACCAAAGTGACAATTGGTTTGAAGGAAACTGTGGTGGTTCTCTGATTAAGAGACTGGATGAAATGGGGTATTCAATGAGGAAACTCGTGGTTGTTCTAAACCAACTATCAAGGAGTCATGATCATCCACTTGAACCTTGGTATGTTCTATAATGCATCATGTACGAGATGACCGATCGATGTGGAAGTTCAGGTAATAATTATAAAGGTAACCATTAGGGTATATATGATCCTTACTTTTGAGGTAATTATGGGTTATTATATGTTATGATGGAAAATGAAAGGCATGAGATAAACATGATGATAAAATATGTTATGGTTATTTTTGATGATTTTATCCCTTTTTGGGGAATGATTTGAGAATTATATTGTTTTGGAAAAAGGACAACACGCAGACCGTGTGACTACCCGTCGCGTCAGACAAAGCTGCGGGAATCAAACCCACAACCAAAGTGTGACTGGTATTTATCGCCTACCACTGAACTACGTGAAGTCCCTGGTTAGTTTGACTGATTCTTTTTAGTTATATGATTTTATGAATTAATAGTAAGTTGATTTTGGGTTATCTATGGAAATTTATTAACCTATCACGGAGGATATGTGATTAGGTTAATTACTTTTCAATACGAGAGTTTAGGAGCAACTGATATTGTTTGGAGATAAATGTTACTATTTAACATGGAAGACTATGTGACTAAATACTTCAAATATTTTGGTTTCAATCTTATTTTGGTTTACTTTGAAGAATTTATGGACAAATTGATTATAGAATGGTCCTCATTGAACTTTGGGTTTTTTTGGAAAAATTTTGGAGATTAAGAATAGATTTTCTTTTTATAAAGGGTTATACTTTTCAAGATTATCTGATCTTGTACTAACATTTTTGGTTTTGGATTTGGTTAAAGTCTAAAGACATGGGAAGTATATAGTTCTCTTTTGTGGATTAGGTGACTCTCTAGAAGTTTATTATAGTACTCTTAATGTGAACAAGTCTCCCTAAATACTCGTCTTTTGGAAAAAAAAATAAGAGTTTGATTAAAGAATCTAGTAAAAGTTGAAAGTCAACATGATAAGTTATTAGGTTTCCTTATGAATAAATTCCTCAATAAAAAGTAACTTAAAATAAAAATGTTGTCTATTAACTTTTCCTACTGGGGAATCGAATACCGTTTAACCCATCACAAGTTTTTGATTTTCTTATGCTTAACTTTCTCCTAGATATGTTTACAATCACTCTCCCTCAAGAACATGACCCTTTGCTTCTTCTTCCATGTACATGTTTTTCTAAAATGAATCCTAGTATGGGTCAACTCGGGTGACCTCTGTACTTATCTACCTTTATTTTAAAGTGATTTTTTTACTGAATCTTGTTCTGATGTGGGACATTCAAGGATGTTTCCAAGATCAATTTTAAAAATTGCGAGGACGCAATTACCAAAAGGGGGGAAGGATGTAACACCCCAGGTAAATAAAGAATATGAAAATTTCATATTTATCTATATTTGTGAATAAAATATTAATATGACTTTAAAGGGGACGCTATGCTCGATGGTGTACCCAACACGCAACAACGAGTTTCTTGGGAATCTTACACTGCACTCTAATAATAAAATAATATTATTTTAAATGGTAGTTAATATGTAGTCATTGTATTGGGGAGAATGTATAGAAATAACTAAAATATGATTATATATGTTTTTAAATGTTTTTACATTTATCCACTAAAAGATAATGTCTTAAAATACGGAAAGAATTCAATTTTAGGCGTATATGCCCTAGTTTTCACTATAGGTTCACTTATCGCCTTTTAATGGAGAACCGTCATTAAATATAGTTTTTTTCACTCTTATACATTCTATTGGACCCAATAAAACTCTTCTTAAGAATTGGAACATCAAAATTTACTTTGTCTGAATTTTTGGTATCTTTCCGATAAAGTTCATTTTTTTAATGAATAGTGTAAAATGTTGTATTTTAATTCAAAACCTCTTTTTAATATAATTTATTTATATGATTAGATTATATTTTGAATTGTTTTTAAAGTGAAATTAGAATATATTTTTACCATTAAATCCAATTGTGGTCGTTGGAATTAATTTTACATTGAAATCAGACTTAAACTAGTGTTAGTCTTTTGATACTTATTATTTCATAAAAACACGCTATTTGCTCTGACAGCGGGAAATAATTATTAAATTAAATAATATGACTTATATGTTTTCAATTTTGTAAAATAGACTTTATTTTTGAATTCGGAATATCAAATATAGCTTAGGGTGAATTTTTGGGTTTTTTCTGAAAAACTTCAATTTTTGATGAATAGTGAAACCACTAAGTGGTACTTATAAAAACTGATTTTTCTGTTTAAATGAAATCTTTCCATCATTGTGTTTTGAATTTAAAAAATCCGACATACATGGTTGTCATTAAAAAGTAAAATATGGTTCAATGGGATAAAAATATTTTTTTGGTGAATAGTAACTTATTAAGTTTTTAATCGCGATTAGAGGTAATTAGTGTAGTTTATGGTAAGAATAATGTTTTAATAAAATGAAATGACCTAGAAACATGTCCTACCCTCATTGGATGTGTCATGGCCGACCCAAAAAATCCATGGGTCAACTTGGGGACCCAATGGAGCCACATTGGTTGGGAAATGACATAAATATCTTTTTATTTAATGTTAAAGTAAAAATGACACAAACATGAAATGTTTTACTAAAACAATTTTTACATAAGATTATACAAGTCATATTTTTTACTATAAATAGTCATTAGAAAGATAAAAATATTTCCTACATCATAGTATTTTTTTTTTATAATTTTTAGACATTATATACATTAAATTACTTATGACCTCATGATGATAAAGTGATGACCTCATTATTTAACGATTTAAATAAAATAGAAGATAATGTAATATCTAAGACATAAACATGTACAAATCCTATTGGATGAGTGGATTTCGAACCCTTATCTTCGAAATAAATCAATGTGGGACCTTTAAAATCCGAAACTCTTTTGAAAATAGTGTAACATTTTGTAACTTTACAAGAGTGCCCCTCCTCTCCTCTTATAAAAGTCCCCCACCTCTACATCCTTACCCACACTCCCAAAGCCTTTGGCTCGGCCAAACCCTGCCCATTTTGTCTCTCCACTACCCCTTATTACTCCTTGAAGCCTCACTTTGGGCAGAAGTCTTCCCAAGGAAGCCATTGATCTCAATCCAAAGGGAGTTACTCGATAGTAAGGTAATGTCTTCACTTCTGTCCTTTTGTATTATTTTGCTTCTCCAACCCCCTAAACTCTTTTTATTCATTTATTTTGTAACAAATCCTGTATATTCAATATAATAGGATGTTGTTATAAGAAGGATTCGAGCTACACTTACACACACCTACATCTAACGGTTAAAGAACATACTGTTTCTGTGGATGGCGAATTTCTGCCTCCCGAAACGATGATTGTTCAACATTTTTATAACACCTTCAATGGTGTCCATTAAGATGACACTATATTTATATATGATATCTAATATGTTTATTTTTTACTTAAGCTTCTGTATTTTACATTTATGGAATACCTTTATGGTTTCCATTATTGGTAAACGCGATATCTTCATTTAAGGAAGTGCGGACTACCGCCCCCTCAAAGTGATTTGATTCGTTAAAACCATATGTGGTACTTATAAAGGATATATTTAATGATATTATATATGATAACATACTGGAATTAAAATAATATTATGTATCATTATATTTTAATTCCATTAAATATGAAATAGAAATGGAAGTAGTGTTCATGCCTATGTACGGCTTACCGTCTCCATGAACGGTACATTTCATTTCTTATCTCCAAATGTTATGTAATATTATAAGTAAATATATATAATGGATATATATGTAATATATTACATCTAAATGATGGGTATCATTCTGGAATTATAATATATATATCTCTCATTTTGTTTTAATTCCATTAATATGGAAAAAAATGAAAGTAGCATTCATGCATACGTACGACCTACCGTCTCCATGAATGGTGCTTTTAATTTTTTATCTCCAAATGCTATGGAATAGTATAAAACGAATATATACTGGATATATATGATATTTAAAACATAAATACAATTCTGGAGTTGATGTACCTATAACTAAATGGAAAATTCATTTCCAACAAGCTCAATTTTTACTCATGCACTAAACATCAACAAAAACATCTGATACAAACTCACTTTATTAAAAAATTATTATAACATTATAATATGTGATATGAAATGAATAATAATATTTAAAGGAGGTCCATAAGCATTTATAAATTGAAAAAATGTTATTATTCGGGAGATTAAAGAATGATCGAGTCATGTCGGACACGAGGTAAGGGATCTTAATCCTCTCTTTCTTTTTAAGTACACCCTTTTATGTCATTCCTTCTAAGCTAATATTTCTTGTGATTGGGATGTTATTTTATATTCCTCTTTCTATAAACATTATGTTAATATGATGAGATACCCTATTTGATCTCATCAATCCATTTTTGTATGTTTTATGTGGTGTCGTTAGGCTGTCGAGTTTTCGTAAGAGATTTTTCATCTAACTTTTATTCCAGTGAGATTTATGCTACATTTGCCACAATTTCCTTTTATTAGTGTATGTACTGCCCATTATTTTACTCATTGTGTAATATAATTTCTTTTATGATTATTTACATCAATGTTGTATTTTCCTTCTTTCATGAGGTGTATGTTTCGAAAGATACCCATGTCGGTAAGGGAACCTTTCACCCTCCTCTTTTTAAAAGACATCTTTTGTTGGGTATTTTAATTTATATATTGTTATGTTGGGATATGTTATCATATATCCTTATTGATGTAAATTCTATGACCAAGAGATGAGATACTCTTTTTTTATCTCTCATCAACTCATTTTGATGTGACGTTGTTAGGCTGTCAATGGAACTTCTTAACCCAATTTCGATTTCATTGGGTTCAACATGTAGTTATTGAATATGTCATCCTTTGAATATGTGTGAATCACCTTTGATTATTTTACACTTAATATCCACTTATATTTGGTGTATTCGTTTGTCCCACATAATTATGTAATCTATTTGTCCTTAAACCAAGGATACCGTCTTTGTATGGGACTTCGTCTCAATCTCCTTTCATTGAGGCATATTTTGTTTTATACACAACCTTATTTTAAATGGTGTATAAACCCCTTTGACTTTTACATTTATTCAAAAGGAATTTTTTTTATACGAAGCGTTCACTAAATGACAAAAGGGAATGTTTTTGTCGTACGTATGTGGCGACAATGACTTCTCCGCCGCCGTGACCATTATTTGAGTTTCGGCTTCGTCTACAAGCCATACCTTTTTTTAAAATAAAAATAAATACCATGTTTTAATTTTCTTTTATTTTGGTTTTGAAAATGGTTTTCATAATATTTTTATATCAATGTGTTGTATTGATATCTTGTGATTGAAAGGTGGAAATGTTAGGTTTCCTTTATGCATGTTTTATGTGATACGATTATATTGATGTTCTTGGGCATTATTATGAAGACGGGTGGTTCCGTGATAGACATAGGGCCGGTGAGCACGATATAGCTCTCCAATGCATTAGGTAACGCGAAGGAGTGAAATGTTAAGGTTTCTCCGAAGAGATTTAGGGAATACACTTTGATGGGTATTCCAAACGTAACCAATAGGGTTACTCCCTATAAAAGAATGTTATGAATGCCTCAATTTACCTTTATGCCTTATGATTTCTATGATTTATTCATGATTTGATGAGGTAGGTTAAAGTGCCAATGTTTTATGGGTAAATTATGATTTCAGACTTATGTATATATGAACTCATGTTTCCTTTCCATATTTTTATATCCCTTACAGAGCTTTTTATTCTCATCCCAAGTTTTTGAAATGTTTTTCACAGGTCAAGGGAATGGTATGTGATGTGATGATAGTGTCAAGGACGTGTCAAGAAAGAATCCATGTTTTTATTTTCAATATGTTTCCGTTGATGGGAAGAATGAATACTGTCTTTTATGTAACCACTTTGTTTAAATGTGGAATGTAATGCATGTTTTATGATCTAATTCTCTAAAACTCTAAACCTGAAAAGATCTTCAATGTGTAATCTTGTATTAACTCAAGATTAAGTAAGGTTTAATGATGAGGCTTTATAACTTAGGTATATCTATGGGAATATACTTGGGTAGTGGTTATCCGTTGATTTCATGATCTTGGTGTTTTCCTCATGATTGAGATGGGTTACTTGATAACTTAGGTATATGCATGGGCATATACCTAAGTAGAGGTTATCTATTGAGATCTTTTTTGTGGTTATCCTTATCGGTTTTAGTGAGACCTTGAGGGTCTCGGGGTCCCTACTGAGTATCGTTCTACTCACCCCTGCACGGGCTATGCCCGCACCTCGTAGTGTTGGTTGCAGATGACGGGCAGTACTGACGGAGACCGAGTGTTCGAGGATTGGACGGTACCCGGAGGTGGACTACACGACGAGTCAGTACCCGGAGGTGGACCTCACGACGAGTCAGTATCCAGAGGTGGACTTAATGATGAGACGACACACGGAGGAGGTCGACGGGCGAGAGCATTGAGGAGCTGCGCTATCTGTACCTACCCTTCAGGTAGGATCCGTGGTGGACGATCCAGGAGCTGCACTGTCTGTACCTACCCTTCAGGTAGGATCCGAGGAGGACGACCTAGTATTCGCTTCCATTCTTCCAGCTGTTGTCTTTTTCTGTTGTACTTGTTCAGTTGTAGTTGTACTTTCATTTGGGATTGTATTATGGCCCATTTACTTTTCAACACTTTCTTTTGTACTTAGTTTTTTGCTTCCTCTTTTACTTTGTGGTGTTTTGTTTACTTTTATAAAGGCAATTCCTTCCCAGGTACCGGGATTTATGCCTTTCGTGCTAGTCTCCAGCCCCTGGCCTATGGATGGCGGGTTTGGGTTAGTCATGGCATGGGCCCTGAGGACGGGTCGTGACAAATTGGTATCAGAGGAGTCGGTTCTACCGTAGAACTTATAACTCTAATATTTTCTTTCTGTGAAGCAATAGTGTTAAGATTACCGAATGTGGTTTTCAGTTCAGGGAGTCCAGTGTTGGTGCAGGCGGCCGACGTATCCATACACCAGGACCCTAGCAACTGATTTTTGACTTTGTGCACAAAAAAACTAATTACGTGTGTGTTTTCAATGGTTTTCACTTAAAAAAACTCAAACTAGGTCAGCTCACTAGGTATAATCGTTTAACCATGTCACGTTGTTTCTTTCAGGATGCCTTTTCTCAGACGACTAGCTAGAGCCCAGAGGGATGTGCGTACTGATAGCCTGCCAAGCGACGAGGCTTCAGTATAGGGCCCTCTTGCATTTGAGGCACCAGCAGAGGCACCAGCGGTACTACCATATGTTGGGCCACTGATGCCACCAGCCCTAGTAGTAGGCGATGTTCACCACTTGAGCGCACTGCACGAGTTCCAGTGCCAGAGGCCACCCAGGTTCCGGGGAGAGATGGACCTGCAGGCGGATGAGGATTGGCTGGGGGATGTGGTGAGATTCTTCAGGATAGTGGGGATGCTTGAAGACTTCATGGTGATCTTTGCTACCAGCCTTCGTCAGGCAGTAGCAAGCAGGTGGTGGAGCCACTTGTTCCAGTTTTGTGACGGAATGACCTTCGCATGGGAAGACTTCGAGGCCTTCTTCAGGGTGGAGTTTGTGCCAGTAGCTCTACACCCCGAGCATGTTCGGGAGCTACTGCCTTTGCCGTGTGTTTTTCGATCAGTAGCCAAGTCATCTGTGGGTAGTAGACAGATGATGCAGAGATCCAGGAGGACCAGACCAGCAGTTGGGCGATCTCGGGTTTTAGGATTGGTGGTGCGGGGATCCCGGGGTGGGGTCAAATCCAGGTGTTCCAGAAATGGACAGTGTTTCTCCTGTGGAAGGAAGGGTCACCTGGAACGTGATTGTATGACCCCCCGGACAGTTGATCCGTGGGTGTTGGAGGAGCCACCGAGACAGAAGCTTCAATTGGTGCTTGAGCAATAGTCGAGCAGTGGACAAGGCAGTAGAGCTTCTGGAGTAGGTGTAAAGGAGAGGAACGTGTGGATACGTCCCTTATAATTCTAGTTCCATGTTGATGTTGTATTCGTATCTTTGTACTATGAGATGCAATAATAAAAAGAAACTTATCTTTGTTTGCTTTCTTATCCCTTTGTTTTGTTGATACTGAGTGGTCCTGGTTAAAACTGTTGACTTGACCCTCACATTCAAGATTTCTACTAGAGGAGACCCAGTGACCTCACACTGATGCTGATAGTTTGACTCGACCCTAGGAGGCGAGAGTGACAGTTGGATCTCTTGGCAGTTACGTCGAGGCCTTACGATGTCATCCATGGCATGAATGCATCATTCATGTTGGGATTGAATGTATTAGGAAATGGGAATCGTTCATCCATGGGATGAGACGAAGTTTCTCTTTTCGGAAAAGGAGAAATTTTAGTATCTCTTTAAGATCGTATCCAAAGAAGGAACAAATCATCTAGGAGTGGATGAACACTGCACAGTGACGTAAGAAACAGGAAACCGGCACCAGTCGTAGAGACTCGAGCGTGTTAAATGTTTCAAGAAGAGGATTCTTTAAGGAGAGATGAGTCTGCGAAGCAGCAGACGTGGAGTCAGAGCTAAGGGAGCATCATGAGGTGGTGTACATCTTAACATTCCACAACCACCCACCATATTATCCCCGCCAGGCTCAGGGAGCTGGAGGGCGGAGGAAGAGTGCAGATGCATGAGGTCAAGGAGTGTGACCTAATGGCTCTAAAAATGATTCAAGGGACAGTCTGTGTCCACTACTAGCTGCTGTACTAACAGACGTCGATATGAATCATTCCTTGATTTCACAAATCTTTTTCCAGACCTAGAGTTTCTGGTAAGTCGTGGACTTGACCCTCACATCTGGAGATACCTTGGGAGGAGACTCGATAATCAGACTTACGCCGATAGTGTGTTCAGACCCTCGAGGCAAGAGTTTCGGTTGGAATCTCTTGGTGGAAGCGTCGAGGCCTTACGACGTTGGTCTAAGAATGGATTAGATCCACAGTTCATACAAGGATTGACTGTATTAGGAAAAAAGGTTGTGCTTTAACTACGACGTCGGAATGGGTTTTCCTTGGTCGGTGAAAAAGCAAACCCCAGGCAGCACAGTGTAACTCATGCACAGAAGGGTGCGACCGATCACTCTTGAGTCGGCCAACCTTACCCTCGTGGTAGGAATCATTTTGAGTTACAGTTTTAATAGGAATTGGAGACCCCTAGAGTTTGAGGATGACGATCACGTCCTTATATGGGTCTCACCTAGACGAGGTTTACAGAGATGTGGCCAAGGCGACAAGTTATCTTCGAGTTTCAGCGGACCTTCTTAGGTCCTCAGCTGGGTAGGCGGGGTGGTTTACCGCTTGACCCATCCACCTCAGTTGCACCAAGTGCACAACGACTTCCACGTATCTCAACTGAGGAGATATGTCCTCGACCCTTCGTATACCATCGACAATGGGGAGCTAGACGATGGAGATGGGGTGACTTTCACGGAGGTTCCAGTGGGGATCAGGGATCGACAGGAGCAGATCCTTCGAAGAAGGATGATTCCTCGGGTGTACTTTCTCTAGTAGAACGGAAACCTCCAGGTATGCCCATGGGAGCCGAAGGCTCAGATGCGTGCTCAGTACCGTTTTTGTAACCCTAGTTTGTGTTAATGCTTTACGAGGACGTAAAGCCCTGAGGTGGGAGTATTGTAAAGACATGGAAAATTCAAGGAATTTTTTTTTTCATAATTTTCATTGGAATTTTACAAGAACACAGTTTCTGACGGCACATGATTCCGAGGCTCGGTGTGCCCGGAATCATTTTCCGAAGTTTGGCTCGGGTACGTTCAGTGAAAGGACGAGCGGGTTTTTCTAACTTTTGAACCGGTGCTCGGAATCAAATTCGGAGGGCATCGATGAAACTGCAGCACCGGTAATTGCTTAGGAACACCTGATCCAGAGATTCGTTTTCATGTGAGAAGATGATAAAAATTGTGGAAATTTATTTTATAATTTAAATACAATTTTTTTTTTCTTTAAGTGGTTTAAGGCTTCGGGTGGAAGTTGGGTAACTACCCAACTTCCCAAGGGAGGTTATGAGGGTGGTGGGGCCCACATGAACCCCACCCCTTCATATTCCTTAACTCCCTCAACTCACTTTTAATATTTGATAATATAAGTATTAATATCTTATGTTATTAATGAAGTGAGTTTAATGTGTGTGTGGTTTTGAAATTCAAACTCATGTCTAGTTAATAAATTATGTGAGGGCTTAATTTATTTTGGGAATTTGTTTCTTGGGAGGTTTGGGGAGAAAATATAAAGGAAGATAGAAGTTCTTCATCTTCTTCATCGAAGAACACGAAGAACACGAAGAACGCATCAAACTCCATCGAAGAACACCGAGTCCTTGGAGACCGACTACGCGACGCCGTATACCACGACGCTTCTTCCTCGACGTCTCCTTTCGCAACATCTCCTTCCGCGACGTCTCTTCCCGTGACGAATTCTCGTTTGACGAACCTCTGTTCAATCTCGCACGAGGTAGGGAATTTTTTTTGTTAATATTAATAATCCCCATGTTACTTCCTTCTAAATCAAAGAACGTGGATCAGCAATACATCAAGTTGATCCGCGAAGAATATGTTGTGGGTTGGGAATTCTTGTTTTCGGAAAAACTGTAAGGGTTATTTAATTATTTTTTTGTTCATGTTAACCACTTTGTCGTTCTTCATGAATATATGACCAATTGCTATCATTTAACGAGAGGGGGTTCGGACCGCACAAACAAGACCGAACCTCCTCCTTATCCATGTTGGTTTCTTTTGTGGATTGAAACAAGAATAGCGTGGTGTCGTCGCATCACGCGGAACCGTGCGGCAAGGAATGTGCGGCGTTGTCGCGCCGGAGAACCACAATGACGGCGCGTTTTGTTAATTGACATGCGGATTGATGGGTGACGAAAAACGAAGTCTCACGGGCATTGTGGGATCTTTGCAGCGATGTTTGGATCCTTGGATGACCACTGGCGAAGACCGAGGGCGAATCGGACCACCGGATTGTGTCTGGTGGTCCGCGGAAGCCCCTGCCGGCGCGCCCCGCCGGTGCGGCGGTGCCGGCGGTCGGGGGCGGCGGCGCCCGGAGCGCCACCGGAAGAATCCGCCGAGGCCGAAGTTGTGGCGTCGGAGTGCAGTCCCGCGATCCCGTAGGACCGGAGGGGAGCGGCGGGACGCAGCCTACTGCCGCGTCTGATGGCACGGGCGGCCCCACGCGGGGTCGCAGCTCTTCACGCGGGGTCAGTGCCCCCCTGCACGGTTCGACCATTCGGCCGAACCCCAGGCCGAGCTGGGATGGCGTGGGCAGACCGGGCCGGGCCACGTCGGTCGGGTTGGACCCACACCTGGGTCGGGTCAACCCGGTTCGGGCCGACCCAGGGGGTCTCGGGCCGGGTCGGTCCGGGCCCGAAACCCCCGTTTTCGGACCCCTCACGGTCTTTCGCCCATATAATGGGCTACGGACCTCCGATCGACGCACCTTCAGCGGCGATGCGATCCTTGTACTGAGACGGTCGTTTTGACATGTTACACTCAAGGTTTCAGAATACTTTGGGTTCAGCCGGGTTGGTTCGTGCATGGAACCAACCGGGCCCTCGGAGCAGAAACACTCATAACTTGAACTCCGGACGGCCGATTGACGTGCCGTCGACTTTGATGGATTCCTCTAAGTGTGAAAAATCTTTTGTCTTACTCCACTCGAGTTTTGGATGCTGTCTGAGTGCAGTCGGGTTGGTTTGCTCACAAAACAAACTGGGCCCCTAGAACGAAAAAACCAATAACTCACAGACCGGGCGTCCGATTGATGCGACGTATGTCTCGTTGAATTCCTCTTGATGAGACGGAACTTTTGGCAGACTTCGCCCGAGTTTTGGTTTCTGTTGGATAGTGGCCAGTTTGGATGGTAACCAAAATCCAACCGGGCCCCTGGAATGGAAAAGATGATATAATTTATTGTATTCCATTCTTTAGTGATGATGGCTAATAGAAGTAAGGTAATCAATACATGTAGACAATTTAAGGATTTCCATATCGAGCAAGTCCACACAGTTTGTGTTGGAGTGGATCAGATCATAACCATATTAGGACAAGACAGTCAGGTTATTTTGAATAACCATGTTACACCTGTATTGGATGATTTCATGTTGCAAAATCCCCCTTCTTTTAGTGGGGGTGCAATTTTGGTGGTTTCTCAGTAGCGGATCAAGTCACTTCATATGATATTTCTGGCATTAAGATTCAATGACCATGAAATGGTAGTTTTGGTAATATATTTCCCCAAGGGTGATATTGATTCGTGGTGGTACTTGAACCATAATACCATGGAGGATGAAGAAATATAAGATATGTAATGGAGAACATTTATGGAAATATTCTTCAACGAATATTTCCCTTATGATCAAAAAACGAAGATGAAGTGGAAATTCCTTAGCCTGTAGAAAATGGATGAAGTGAGTGTTGTGGAGTATGAGTTTACCTTCACAAGATTTTGTAGGTATTCTATAGATTATTTACATGATTCAAACGACGAGATTTACCATCTCATTGATGTTCATAAACCATGTATTGAAAGTGAACTATCTTCTCAATCATTTTCATCAAATAATGATATTGTATTATGTTCCATCATAATAGAGAAGGAATTTTCTAGATCAAATTTGTTCAAAGGGAAATCCATATAATAATGGTCATTTTAGTAAACATGGAGAAGCTGAAGAACTAATGTGGATGAATGAAATGAACAAATTCCTATTATGAATGTATTATATAAAGAATCGTAATAGGAAATGCTTGAATGGAATGATAGTTTCCGATAATTGTAGAGAAACGGGTCATCGATCCAATGTATACAAGGGTAATAGTTAAGTAAATGATAATAAATACTACAATTTTAGAGAGGTTGGACACTTTTCAAATGATTTTCCTAAGCTCCAAGTAATCAATCCCCAAAGACTTCCATAAGAGAAAGGGAAATATTATACAATTATAATTGTAGAAATTGAAGTTTCAATTGATGTGGTCACATGTATGTAAATAGGTTACTCAAATGTAGAAACTCTTTATTTGATTCTAGATCAACTCATTCATTTATATGCTCCTAGCATTTCCAGAAAATTAGACATGTTTAATTTGATCAAATTCATGAAGCCTGATATTTTTCGATGATTGACCTTCAATATGTATATCATCGGCTGTTTGTGAGGAAAAAAGATATTCCAAAGACAAAATTTCGAACCAATTATGGGAATTATGAGTTTATGTTAATTCCTTTTCAACTATCTAATGCGCCCTTAGTTTTCCAATACCTAATGATTCAGGGATTCAAGGAATATCTTGATGACTTCTTGGTTGTAGTTATGGATGATATCCGGGTGTACTCCAAAAGAGACAAATACCTTTATAATCACTTGTATATTATTCTATAAACTAATTTAATAAATTAATTATATGTAATGTTTATCAAGTTTGAATTTGGGATTCTATTTAATTATTTAATTAGACATATCATCTCTAAGGGTGGAATACTATTTGATCTTGGAAAGGCAATTACATTCTATGAATTTCCAATGCCAATTAACATATCTGAGGTACATAGTTTTATATGAATAGTATGTCACTATCAGTAATTCGTTCAGAATTTAAACTGACTAGCAAACCCACTAACAAACCTCACACATAAAGGGGTTAAATTTTTATGGATGAATGAATATACAAAATTATTTAAAATTTTAAAATAAAATTGGTCAATTCCTTAATTTCTAATCTCACATTTGTAAATGATGGATTTTTGATACACAATGATGGATAAACAAATGGAATGGGTTGTGTCCTTTTGAAAAATGATAAATTTATTTCTTATCCAACAAGGTAGTTAAAGACTCATGACACCAATTACCCAACTCTTGATACTAAGTTACCAGCCATAATTATTTCCATGAAAACATGGAGACATTATCTATATGGTGAGTGATTTCAGATATATATGGATCACTATAGTTTGAAAAACATTTATACACAGAAGGAATATATCATGAGGCAATAGAGATGGATCTTGTTACACAAAGATTATGATTTTTCAATACACTACCACCATGGAATGGAAAATATAGTGGAAGATGCATTATTCATTAATGATCCTAGACTCTTGAACCAAATGAGGATTAAGAAACATCCTATATTCATGAATCTATAAATGATGGATATAGAAATGGTTAAGTAAGGGGAAACATCATTCCCATTTAAATTTATTTCTAAAACATATTTCCTAGAGAAGGTAAAAAGATCTCAATCTATTGATGAAAAACTACAAAAGAAAAATAAAGTTGTTAAGGATCGAGGATTGGCATACTTTATGTATGAGGATGGAGTTCTAAAATTTGGAAAGAGGTTATGCATTCCATCATTACTTAAGAGAAAAAGGGTACTATTAGAAAATTCTCATCGCTCAAATTTCTCTACACACCATTGTTTTAATATAATTTATAAATATCTCAGGGAAAATTATCTGTGGTATAACATGATGCTAGAAATTGATGAATATGTGTCGAGGTGTATATTTTGTAATCAAGTGAAGGCTGAGAGATAACATGTTAGAGGGTTCATGAAACCTCTACATATTCTTATGATGAAGTGGGATGAAATTACGATGGATTTTTTCACAGGACTACTAAGGACACCTAGAAGGAATGATTCTATATTGTTAATTGTGGATCGTCTTAAAAAATCATCACATTTCATTACTATAAGAGAGGATTTACTACATGAGTGCTTTAAAAGAGATTATATTAATGAATGTGTAAGTCATCATGGAGATCCTATATCGATTGTGTCCAATCAAGACCATTGATTTACCTCAAAATTTTGGAAATGTATCTAGAAATATTTGGATACCGAGCTTAATATGAGTACTTATCTTCCCAATCTCAATGGATAGTATAAACAAACTATTCAAACACAGGGAGCCATTTTGAGATACTTTTTTATTGACTTTAAAGGTATGTGGGATCAATACTTTTCTTTGAAGGAGTTTCCCACAATTAATTGTTTCCATTATAGCATTTAAATGGCTCTATATTAAGCATTATTATTTAAGAGGTGATGAACTCCCACATGTGAAAATGTAGTTGGCAAGAGGAAACATATAGGACCATAACATATCGAAGAGACAACAAATATAGTAATGAAAATTCAGCACCATATTATTGTATCCAAATGTATAACAAAGAGTTATGCTAACATCCAGGCAGAGGATTCAAAATTTCATGTATGATATCATGTCTTTGTAAAAGTACCTCTATGGAATGGTGTATTAATGTTCAGTATGAAAGGGAATATAAGCCCCAGTTACATCGGACAGTTCATAATTATAAAATGAATTGGATATGTAGCTTATCATTTAGCAATGCCACCAATTCTGTCCAAATTTCCTAATGTATTCAATGTATCATTGTGAACTAAATATATTCCATACCCAATGACTGTACTCACATATGATGAAATAGAACTAGAACCTGATTTGTCATATTCTGAAGGGTCTATCGAGATTCATGACACATGGGAGTAGGTATTGAGAAATTAGATAAATCATCTATTAAAATATCTTTAGTTAAACCATAAAATGGAGGAAGTAATGTTGGAACCTGAAGATGTAATGAATAATAACCACCCATATCTTTTTAGATGGATTTTTATATTAAACAATTGGAGGGTGAAATTTCTATAGGTGAGAAAAATATAACACCACATACATTTTTTGGTATGTCTATCTTAAATACATTTTATTCATTATATATACAATATTTTATGAATCACTGACCGTATTTGAAAGAACACATGGTTATTTATAAATGATATTTGTAACTTATACATTACACTTAAATTTTACACTTCTGTGTTTGGAATTTATAGAAATAAACATACATGGGTACGATGAGGGAGATATTTGATGTCAGATAGAATCAACTTACATTTTTTTAAATATTATCATAACCTTATGAGTAGTAACATACAATTATTAATAGTAATATGACCCTTATTTATGGTAAACATTTACACGAAAGTGCAGATAAAATTTATGCACCTTAAAAATGATGATGAATATTTTTAGTGTTGGTATTTTTTAATTATATAATATGTTTTATTTGAAATTAAATTTTTCATATTCATATAATTATTTTTAAAATAGAGTTTATTTTTGGATTTTAAACGTTGAAAAATGGTAAGGGTTAATTTTTAGGATTTTTCTAAAATACTTAATTTTTTTGTGAATACTATTATATGGTAATTACGGAATAAATATATTGTGGGATAAATACACTATTCCCTACATCATGGATGATGTAAGAAATCATTATATTGAAATCACATGAATATATACTATTGTTTTCATGGATTCATCATTGTTTCATTTCATAGGAAAATATAATATATACTAATGATTAAAATAATGCAAAAAATCTCCTCTCCTCCACTATATAAACCACCCCTGACCCCCTCCTCCTCTCACACCAATCAAAATTTTAGAATTTCCTATGCTCCACCAAATACACTTCCCAAGCCCTCCTCCGCATCATAGAACTACTGGTCTCACCAAAAGGCCAAAAACAAAGTCTTTATTGAGAATCTTAAGGAGTAGTACTTGAGAGGTGAACCTCTCTTCCTATGTATTTCAACAGATTTTTGAAGTTACATTATTTAGATTTTATATCCTCATATCCCCTCATCGAAATTATATGATAAATCAAGTACCTTATATGAACTAGAATTTTATTATGCTAATATAATGTTTCATCATCATTTCTATTTTCCACTCCTCTTATATAAGAAGTGAAAATACCTTCTGAGATGTGTTAATTTATCACATTCAAGGATGAAGAGTTTTCTTTTTTTATTAATATCTTCAAGAAAAGTCATGAAACCTTTTTAATGTTTTAACCTGATCATAATATTTTTATTATATCATATGTAATGTTTTTGAATCCATATACACTCGTAATATAAAATAATAATACAACAGAAGGTCATTTTGCACAGAACCACCAAGTTAATCCAAGAGTTTATTATTATCTTTTATCTAATGAGACTTCCTCAGGTTATATAAACAAAATAATTACAAGATAATATATATATAGTTCAAGTCACTAATAATAAATGTGAAAAATTATGGATGTTTAAAAACATCTCCAATGAACTTTCATTCAGGAATACAAGTAAATCGATCATGAATACCTAGGAAGAAAATATTCCCAAAAAAATAAAATTGAACCTCTTAAAACCATAAAAAAGTAAATTAATTAACCTAATATGGTTATTTTAAAATAATTACTTATATTGGAATGTCTGGACTTATTAATTAATCATGATAAATGTGAGATCATGTTTTTCTAACATTTGAACTGGTGCTCGGAATTGAAATCTGGGGGCACCGTTGAACTCGCAGTGCTGGTATTCTCTGAAGGATACTTTCACATCGATGAAAGTTGGTCAACGGTGGAATGTAATTTTTTTTGTTTTTTTAGAAATAATAAAATAAAAGAAACATCATTTTATTTTTTTTGAGCTTCCATGTAGATATTTCATGTGGATACCACTAGAACTAAACCTCACATGAGAGGTTATGGTGGTGGGGACCACTTGAACTAACCTCCCATGAGATGATGTGGTGGTGGGGACCACCCATGTTTAAAACCACTTGACTCTCTATGTGGGGAGAAACCTCTTGAGATCCCCACATAATGTTGAAACCACCCCCTTGAACGATGTTTATGCCAACCCCTCCATTAATTTATTATGCCACCCACCTTAATTAATTAAACTTGATGAATTCATGCCAACAAAATAATAGATGGCTTAATCTTTTATTTTGGTGAATGTTTGAGAGAGAAGGAAATAGGGATAATGTTCTACAAAAAAGAACTTCCTCCACGATGAACACTTCTCCAAATGAAGAATGCTGGCAAGGAACCTCTTCAACTTCTTCCTTGGAAGCACCTTGCAGAGTCAACCAACGTGGGACGTCTTCGATGACCGACACTACCTCCTCATCATCATCAACAAACAATATGAGTCATGGATGGTTATTAATTTCGAGAATCTTCTCGATTAATATCCTTGTTCTTGATTCATGATTAATTTTTACCCACTTGTAAGCACGCTAATGCGGAGAGTGCGGGCCAAACTAACATGGCTCATCCACTCGGTAATCCTTGTGTTGAATGGTGGTTTTCTACGAAGTTGAGGAAGGTGACAAATGCGATGAAGGAAATGACATCGCCACTCGTTCACCACTCGTGGACTCTATGACCTACGCCACCAAGCCCCTCATGACACTCTGACCTCCGGGCCGAACTGGCCCTATGCCCCACCGTGCTCCGGCCTCCCGGTTGTACATGCCCCCCCCCCCCCCCCCCCCGCGGCTCATAGGCCTCCCGTCTATACCGGCCACGTGGTTCCATGGTGCACCAACATCCAGGATGAACCTGACCTGCACTGACATGGTGCTCCGGCCTCCCAGCCGAACCGGCCGCGTGCTTCGGCCTAACTAGACCCATGCCCCAGGCTGAGCCGCCCCCACCCACGACCTTCCATGTGGCCCCAGATTGCACCACTCGCGGCCTCGTCTTGCGTTGCCGCCAGCCACCCCAGCTTGCACCGCCCACTGGCCCTCCGGGCAGCCCCGTCATGCGCTGCCCACCGGCCCTTCGATCCACCCCAGCTCACGCCGTTGTTGGCCCTTCGTGTCGTTGCGCGGCCTCGTGCCCTCGAAGCAACCCCCGGCCAAGCCACTCGGCGGTCACACAAGCTCGCGGAAAACTGTGGTCCTCCACGAACACTCACATTGCATTGGGCCTAACCTAGTGGGATGGGCCAGATCTATCTTTTCAAGTGAGGTCCACCCGAACCGGGTCGAGCTGGGTCGGTCTGACCCTGTCGGACCGAACCTGGCCCACTACAACCCATTTACATTCTTTTGGCCATTACATTGGCACTGGACTTCCGTTTGATGAACCATCATCGATGCTAGAAATCATGGAGCATGATTGTCCCTTTGTGTATACTGCACTAGAAATTTTGGATTAATATGGGGAACAGTCAGGTTGGATCGAGCGCAAATCCAACTGGGCCCCAAGACCAAAAGACAAATAACTCGCAGACAGGGTGTCTGATTGATGCGTCGTCATTTGAGTTAAGACCCCTATGACATGGTGGACCACTGAGAAACTTCTTACTAGGACATTAAGGGAAGTTTTAGTATTGACCACTAGATTTTGTATTGGATCCTCTCAGGGACGAGCGTGCATAGTGAGTGAACCTTGTTGCTGGCTAAGACTTGATGATTGCTGACCATTTCGACTCGGACTGACTCGACAGGCCCAGTAGGGAGTGCCTTGGTGACACAGAAATTCCACGGTGGCGAGCGCCATGGTGACGCGGTAGACCCATGGTACTTGACAGGAGACATACCTCAGTAGGCCTACTGGGGAGTGCCTTGGTAACATGGTAGACCCATGGTAGGGAGCGCCATGGTGACGTGGTAGACCCATGGTACTCGACAGGAGGAGTACCTCAGATGTCCAAGGCTAGTGGTAAGTTCTTCTTTGTGATGAAACATTCCCTATATACTCAATAGAGGAGGATTTCATCAGCAGTCGAGGTGTTTGACATTGTGACTAAGAATGGTATTTGACAGTACCCCTAGAATAAATCCTCATGTGAACTGAGTCAGTACCTCTATGTTTTTACTCATGATTGAGATGGATTACATGATAACATAGGTATATGTATGGTCATATACCTATGTATGGTTATCTTATGATTTCATAATTTTTGAATTAATGTGGAGGATTTTGTGAGACCTTGTGTGTCTCGGGGTCCCTGCTGAGTATCAATATACTCTCCCCTGCACGAGCAATGCCTGCACCTTGTTGTGTTGGATACAGAGGAAAGACAATGCTGACTTAGGAAGAGGGTATAAGGACTAGAAAGTGCTCTGAGGTGGACCATACGGCGTGTAAGTATGTGGAGGAGATTGGTGGTTGTGGAGTGTTGAGGAGGCAATATGTACCTACCCTTCAGGTAGGAACCTCAGAGGACGATACAGTAGCTGTCTTTTCACATTCTTCCATTGTATTTTATTTCAGTTTTACTTGTATATTTACTATTTTTTTGTATTACAGAACCTTTTACTATCACCACTCTTTAGGTTATATAGATTTTGTGTTCGTATCTTGTTGTGTGCTTGGTTACGTGAGATTTCAGGTTATAAAGGAAATTCCTTCCAAGTTTTGGGGAAAATTCCATTCGGTGCTAGTCTCGAGTCCCTAGCCTATTGAAGGCAGACTTGGGGTAGTCACGGCATGGGCCCTGGGGGACGGTTTGTGACAAATTGGTATCCGAGGAGTCGGTTCTACTGTAGAACATGGAATCTGAACTTTTCTATAATGAAATAGTGTTTAGGGTATTGGGTGTGGTTTTTAGTTCTGGGATTCCCATGTTGGTGTGGTGTTCGAGCTATCCATACACCAAGACCCTGACTTCTGGTTTCCTACTCAGTGCATGAAAACATTGATTGTGTGTTTTTTTTCTAATATTTTTTTGTGATCTTTTGAGTCATCTCACAATGTATAACTTTCAGCTCACCAGGTATAACGTTTTAACCATAGAACAACTATTTATTTTCACGATGCCTCCACAAGGACATCCTGCTAGAGTTCTGAGTTTTGTATGCATTGATAGCCCACAGAGCGATGAGGTCTCGGTGCAAGGACCCTTTTCAGTAGAGGAACCAGTAGAGGCAACAGCGGTACCACTCCCCGTTGGGCCACCGATGCCACCAGCCCTAGCAGCAGACGGTGCACGCCACTTGAGTGAATTGCACGAGTTCAAGTGCAAGAGGCCACCCAGGTTCAAGAGAGAGAAGGAACCACAGGTGGAGGAGGTTTGGTTGGAGGCTATGGTGAGAGTCTTCCGACTCATAGAGACACCAGCTGATCTCAGGGTGGTCCTTGGTGACAGAATTCTACAAGAAGCAATGTGATGATGGTGGAGCTTGATTCTTCAGGTTTAAAATGTGGTGAAAATTCTCTGTGTAAACATCGAGAGCCTATTTCGAGCTGATATTGTTCCAACAACTCTTTCTTCAGTGTGCATTCAGAAGCTTCTTCATCTATAGTAGGGAAATATGACTGTAGCTCAGAACTCAATGAGGTTCCCTGACCTCTCACATTACTCCACTAATTTGGTTCGAGACCCATTCTTCATGGCCTGAACCATTGGGCAGGGGCTCAGGCGGGAGACCAGGGCATTGTTGATCTCACACAACATCCTGAAGAAGGTAGGGGTGTCAAAGAGTGTCCTCTTGTTGGAGAGTTTCTTTAATGAGCATTCACCCGCAGCGAGACCCACTACCAGTCATCACGTAGCGGTGTCTTCAACATCTGGCAGTTGACTGGCATTACATAGGACAATTTGGACCAGACCTAGAGGTGGACAACCGCATGACTCATGATCGGTTGTGAGGGGCACCTGAGGTGAAGCCAGTTATTCCAGGAGCGGGCAATGTTTCTCATGCGGCGGGTAGGGTCACATGGATCATGACTGTCTGACCCGTCATATGGAAGATCAGCAGACGGTCGAGGGACCACCCAAGCAGAGACCAAGGTTTGATTGAGGTGGTTCACAGGGAGTATGTGGATGTGGTAGAAGAGCTAGTCATGCATATTGCGGTGGGTGACGTTTCGAGATATTACCACCACCACCACCACCACTAGGTCCACACCGACCATAGGGAGTAGGTGGCCATGGGAGAGATTAGCTATATGAAACTCAGCTGTATGATCATGGTGCTCTTTAGATGATTCGAGGTATGATCTGTGTCTACTCCACCATAGATATACTACTTATAGACAGAGGTGACAATTATTCTTTTATTTCCATTTCTGTAATTCAGAGCTCAAAGATCTTGACAGAGCCTTTGGATCGATCTTTATGGATAGAGACTCCTACGAGAGTAGATTAGACGATTACGCACTAGTTTCAGCAGTGCGAGCATACTCTAGATGCTAAGAGCTACGACTGGGATATCCTAGTTACGGCTTCGAGGACATATGACGTTATGTTGGGTATGAACTGGTTATCTACATTCCATGCATAGATAGACTGTATTAGGAGAAAAGTGTAGTGTGTTCGCACGAGTGGTACTAGGATTACCTTCACCGGAAGAAGGGATCCTTTGCAGCGCTGGATGCACTTACCTGGAGGAGAGTGCAGCTGATCACTCAACAGATGTCTAGACTTAACCATGGAGCTATTGATGTGGAATGAATGAGATATCCTGTTGTGGTGCACTAGTACGCGGATGTCTTTCCTGATGATGTTCTGTGTCTACCTCCTCATAGATAGGTGTAAATTTACATTGACTTGTACCCCGGGATGACACCAATATCTACACTAGCATATCGTATGGCTCTAGAGGAGCTTCATTAGCTATGGGTACTGCTAGAGGACTTGTAGGGGAAGGGATTCATCTGGCCCAATGTTTCACCTTGGTCAGCCCCGATTTTTTTTCTCCAAGATAGCGAATGGGAGCTTGAGACATTGTGTCGACTAAGGGCACCTGAACGAGGTGACCGTGAAGAACATGTACCCACCCCCTAGGATTAAAGACCTCTTTGATCATATGAAGGGATCATGATGTTCTCGAATATATGACTCAGATCAAGAAATCACCAGCTCATAGTATGAGATAGGGATGTGAAAAAGAAGACATTCAGATGTCGGTATGGCCATTAAGATTTCTTGGTTATGCCATTCGGCATGAACAGCACTCCACCAGTGTTAATGGGACTCCTAAAGAAGATATTTCATCCCTACCTTGATCACTTTGTAGTGGTCTTCATCGTTGAAATTCTGATCAACTCGACTACTGAGGAGAATCATGCCTTTCAGTTGCTGGTAGTACTTGACACACTTTGAGAGAACTTGGTTTATGGTAAGCTCTTGAAGTGCCAGTTTTGGATCCTAGAGGTTCACATTCTGGGTCATGTCATATTAGAGGGTAGATATGTAGTTGATCCAGCGATGATTGAGGATGTACTTCCTTGGGAGACAACCAGGAGTGTGACGGAGGTACATAGTTTCTTGGGGTTGGCTGGATATTACCGATGGTTTGTGCCAGACTTCTCAAGAGTTGTAGCATCACTATCATCCTTGAAGAAGAAGGGGAAACACATTTTGTGGTCGGATATATTCCAAAATAGTTTTCAAGAGCATAGTTAGAGGTTGACTAGTGCCCCAAATCACAAGTCTTTTAGAGGAGGGCGTAGGGTAAGTAGTTTACTATGACACATCAGGGACCAGACTCATATGATACTTGATGCAGGAGCGAGCAGTGATCACATATGGTTCTCAACAGCTGAGACAACAAGAGTAGAACTACACTACCAATGACATGGAGTTAGAAGAAGTGGTCTTCTCCTTGAAAATGTGCCGACACTATCTGATGAGAGAACATTTTACAGTGTACTCTGATCATAAGAGTCTCATGTATATCTTCTTTCAGAAGGACCTAAACCTAAGACGGTGAAGTTGGCTCGATTTTCACGAGGACTATGACTTCGAGATAGTCTATACTCTGAGAAAGGGGAAAGTTCTTGCTGATGCACTCAACAAGAGATATAGTATACTAGTACTATTCAAAGCGATGGAGTAGTTGGATACATTACATATATCCTTTATGTATAGATATGGAGCTTATTTTCTACATACATTTACTATCACTCCCACAGTTTTTCAGTGACTCATGTAGGTGCATCATGGGGACACGGACTGCAATACATGATGTGATCAGATATCCACAGGATAGGCACCTGCTGGATTTCTTGATGGTGGGGAGCACATCATCCTCTTCATAGGACATACCATGGTAACAATGTCACTTTAGGAGGAAGAGTTGAGGGAGTTCCACACATCCCCTATAGCGGTATATCCTTGAGTGGCGATGATGTACCAGGATCTCCAACAACAATAGTGGTGGTCAAGAATGAAGAAAGAAGTAGCAGAGTTTGTCTCTTGGTTCCTCACTTCTCATGAAGTAAAGGTAGAGCATCAGCTACTAGCAAGATTGGTTCATCCTTAAGAGGTCCCAGAGTAGATGTGGGATGGGATATCCATTCACTTTGTGACTAGGATTCCACATACATCTAGGGGCCATGAATCGATTTCAGTGATCTTCTACCAACTCACCAAGTCATCCCACATCCAACCAATCAGTGATCAGGGTTTAGTAGAGAGTTTGGCATGCCTTTATGTGCTCGATATTGTGCGTCTACATAGAGCACCCTCGATGATTGTCTCTGATCGTGATACACATTTTACTTCCCGACTATGGAGGGGTTGTTGGAGGCTTTTGGGATGCAGCTTCATTTGAGAACCGCCTGACATCCTTAAATGGATGGACAGACTAAGCGGACCATTCAGACACATGAGGACATGCTATGTGCTTGTGTCCTCGACTTCAGTCACACCCTGGAGGATCACTTACCATTGGTGGAGTTTATGTACGACAAAATATATCACTCTACCATTAGGATGTCTCCTTTTGAGGCATTGTACGAGCGAACTTGTAGATAACATTTACGTTGGAAATACTGAAGGGATTCAGCCCTAGTAGGACCAGAGATGTTATGGACTACCACAGAAAAGGTGCAGATCATCCATGAGCGGATGAAGACTGCACAAAGCTGGCAGAAGTCATATGGTAATAGGAGACTATGACCTCTGATGTTTGAGGATGGATCCCATGTCTTTCCATGGGTATCACCACGATGAGGTCTATGGTGATATGGACAAGGCGGAAAGTTACCACTGAGATTCATCCGACGCATCTAGGGTTATAGTAGATTTGGAGTGGTGGCTTATAGCTTAGCTCTTCCACCTCAGTTGCACCGGGTGCATGTCATCTTGCACGTATCCCAGCTAAGGAGATACATGCATGGACCTTCTCATTTCTTTGACCATGTTGAGCTATACATTGCTGATGGGGTGACTTTTATAGAGTTTCTAGTAGAGATTGATGATCTACAAGAGCTGGTTCTTCGTGGACGGTGGATACCTATGGTCCGCGTTCGCTAGAAGCACGAGAAACTCTAGGAGAGGACAGGGTAGCGGGAGGCTCAGATGCGTTCTCAGTACCCCCACTTGTTTACCTAGTTTGAGTTGTGGATTTTGGATAGGTATTTCCCTGTTGTTGGGAGAATGTAAGGACCCATAATTTCTATGTATTTTTTTTAAAATATAAGTGAATTTTACGAGTCCTTCAAAATTGACAGCACGTGATTCTGAGGTCCGGAGTGCCCCAAATAATTTTATGAGCTTTTGTTCGGGTAAGTTCGGTAAATGTGCGATCGGGTATTTCTAAGATATGAACCAGTGCCTAGAATTGAAATCAGAGGGCAACGTTGAACTAGTAGCACCGGTATTCATTTAAGTTGAATTTCACCTCGACGACAGTTGGTCGAGGGTGAAAGTAAATTTTTTTTGTGTTTTTCGTGGAAATAATAAAATAAAATAAACATTATTTTTATTTTATTTTGATCTTCCATGTTCATATTTTAGTTGGGGACCACCAAAAATAAACCTTTAATGAGAGGTTATGGTGGTGGGGACCACCTGAACTAACCTCCCATGAGTGGATGTTGTGTTTGGGACCACCCAAGGGTAAATCATCTTGAACTCCCTATTATGTGGGGAAGAACCTCTTGAGCTACCCACTTAATGTTTCACCACCCCCTTTAATTAATTTTATGCCAACCACTCCGTTAAATTATTATTCCACCCACCTTAATTAATTAATCCTTTTGAATAATATCCAACAAAATAATATATGTCTTATTCTATTATTTTGGTGATATTTGGGGAGAGAAGGTCTTAGGGAGAATGCTCTCCAACGAATGAATTCCTCCATGAAGAACACTCCTCCAAACGAAGAACACTGATGAAGAACGTCTTCAACTTCTTCCTCAGATGCACCATGCGGAGGAAGCCGACGTGGGACATCTTTGACTGCCGAAAATACCACCTCATCATCGTCAATGAACAATATAAGGTAGGGATGGTTATTAAATTCATGAGTTTCTTGATTACTATCCTCGTACATGGTTGATTGTTAATGTTTATCCAGTTGATACCGCCCTAATGTAGAGAGTGCATTCAAAACTAACATGGCTCGTCCTCTCCGTAATCCTTGTGTTGAATTGAGATGTTCATCGAAATGGAGGAAGGTGGTGAAGGGGATGAAGGAAATGACATTGTCATTCGTAGTCTCCATGACCCACGTCACCCCGCGCCCCATGGCGCTTCGGCCTCCCGGCCACACCGGCCCTGCACCCCATGGCGCTCTGGCCTCTCGGCTGAACCGGCCCTGCGCCCCACGGTGCTCTGGCATCCCAGCCACATAGGCCCCGTGCCCTTGCGGTGCTCCGACCTCCTGGCCAGACTGGACCCACACCCCCGCGATGCACTGCCCTCCTGGCCAAACATGCCCCACGTCCCCACGATGCTCGGGCCTCTCCGCCGAACCGGCCCCGCACCCCGGGCCGAGCCACCCCCACCCGCAGCCCTCGGAGTAGCCATGTCTCGTGCTACCTACGACCCTCTGAGCTTCCCCAGCTTGTGCCGCTGCCAACCCTCCGAGCCGCCCTGCAGAGTCATGCCCTCGCGGAAACCCCTGGTCGAGCCGCTACGCGGTCTCGTGCCCTTGCGGCCACCTTCGGCCCTCTGTGCACCCTCGCGGTGGGTCAGGCCGAACCTAGTGGGCAATACCATACCCAACGGTTCGAGCCACATAGCAGGCTGGGCGAGACCCAGCCGGTCAGGATAGGTCAAGCTGGGTTGGTCCGACAGGGTCGTATAGGACCTAGCCCCACTACGAACCATTTACATTTGGCCATAACATTGGCACCGAACATATGTTTGACGAACCATCAGCGGCGCAAGAAATCTTGGAGCATAATGGTCCCATTGAGTTTACCCCACTATAATATCAGATTAAGATGGTGAACAGTTAGGTTCGATCAAGCACGAATCCATTCGGTCCCCCAGGACTAAAAATCTAATAACTCACAGACTGTGCGTCCTATTGAGGTGACGTCTGTTTCGTTAAGACCCCTATGAAGTGGTAGATATTTTAGATACTTATTTGTGGGACATCATGGAATTTGGAGTATCTACCAGTATATTGTGGAGTGGATCCTCTTGGAGATGAGTGAGCATAGTGCAGGAACATAGTGGCTGGCTGAGACTTAATGACTACAGACCATTTTGACTCGGAGTTACTCGACAAGCCCAGTAGGGAGTGACATGGTGATGCGACAGACCCACTGTGGGGAGCGCCTTGGTGATGCGGAAGACCCATGGTACTCAACAGGAGGAATACCTTAGCAGGCCCAGTGGGGAGCCCCTTGGTGACGTGGCAGACCCACAGTGTGGAGAGCCTTGGTGATGTGGCAGACCCACAGTACTCGACATGAGGAGTATCTCAATAGTCCAAGGACTGTGGGAAGTGTCTGTGTGTGACCCGGAAGGCCCACTATACTCGATAAAGGTGGAGTTATACAACAACCATGTTTTTTGAAGTTGTCACTCGGAATGTTAATTTAAAATACCCCTAGAATAATTACTGGTGTGAGATGAGTCAATACGTTTGTGTTTTTCCTCATAATTGATATTCATTACTTGATAACGTAGTTATACGTATAGTAATATACCTAAGTAAGGTTATTTTTTGATTTCATACTTTTTTGTTAATCCTTGGTGGATTTTTTGGGACCTTGAGGGCCTCGGGGTCCCAACTGAGTATCGTTATACTCACCATTGCATGGGATATGCAGGCTCTTTATTGTGTTGGATGGAGACAACAGACATCACTGACTGAGGATGAGGGTACCAGGACTAGATGGTCCTCAGAGATGGACCATGCAGCATGTCAGTATGCAGTGGAGACGAGTGGATGTTGAGTTATAAGGAGGCAATCTGTACCTACCCTTCAAGTAGGAACCTCGGAGAATGATCCAGTAGTTTTCTTTTCTCTTTCTTCAGTTGTACTTGTATCTTTACTATTGGGCTTGTATTCATGCCTCTTTTACATTCAATAAACTTTTGGTTATAAAGTTTTCTAGTTTTTGTATCTTTTTGTGTGATTGGTTATGTAATTTTTTAGGTTATAAAGGGAATTACATTCCATTTTTATGGAAAACTCCTTTTGGTGCTAGTCGCCAGCCCCTGGCCTATAGAAGGTAGGCTTGGGGTTGTCACAACACGAGCCCTGGGGGACGGGTCATGATAATTTTGTTTTTATATCATCATATCCTCTAATCAAAATTCAATGATAAGAAATATACCTTATATGAACTGGAATTTTATTATGATAATCGAACATTTCATCATCATTTCCCTTTTTCACTCCACTTATACCAGAAATGAAAACGCATTCAAAGATGTGTTAATTTATCACATTCAAGCATGAAGAGTTTTTTTATTAATATATTCAAGAGTAGTCATGAAACCTTTTTAATGGTTTAACCTGATCATAATATTATTATTATATCTTATGCTATTTTTAGGAATCCTTATACCATCATAATATAAAATAATAACACAAAACAATGTCATTGTGCACAGAACCACCAAGTGAATCCAATAGTTTATTATTAACTTTTATCTAATGAGTAATACTCAGAGTTTATAACCAAAATCATTACAGTATAGTTCAAATATATTTCATGTCACTAATAATATATATTAAAAATTATGGACATTTAATGACATTTCCAATGAACATACATTCATGAATACAGGTAAACTGATCGTGAATACACAGGAAGAAAATATTTCCAAAAAAATAAAATTGAACCTCTTAAACCCATATTAAAGTAAATTAATTAACCTAATATGGTTATTTTAAAACAAGTACTTATATTGGAGGGTCTGGACATATTAAGTAATGAAGATAAAAAATATTATTGAGGTTATTAAAATCAATCAAGAACACCTTTGGGCCTAAGGTAAGGGGCTTCTCATCTCACTTTTATTTCTATGATATTTGCATTGTTATCCACTTAATTATTATATGTGGTGAATTTTTACTTCAATTTGATGCATAATATCATGATTCTATTTAGATTCATGGTATTCAATGATTCACATGATGATTATAAACTCAATTTAAGTAATGTTGTTATGGACTTTGTTTCAGTTTCCATTTCATTATTATTTACTTGGTATTGTGCAACTAATCATTCGTATTTTGTTTAACTACTACCCCTTTCAGGTAATTTTTCATTTGAAATTGTAAATATAATATATATCCCTATTATGGTTTCATGGAAATTATTATTATTTTAATCATCACACACTTTTACATACGATGCTCATTTTGATAGTAGTTTTAACTACGGAATTATGGATGAATCTATATCCTCTACTTAATACGAATATTGAGATAGAATATTGTAATGTATTAAATCTTTGAATACAAAATGATATGGATCTTAGTGATATTATGGGCCCACTATAGACCCTTGATGCATTAATAGGCCTCTTGAGACAAATCAATTTGTGACAAACGCTTCGTGTTTGTTTCCAAAATAGATTCAGACAGGTATCTACCCAAAGACATAAACTGTTTAGATGACATATGGGTATCAAGTTATAGATACATAAAATCCAATTAAAAATATATCTATTTATTCATTTTTAGTTATTACTATCCATGTGATTTCATTATGACAAAATCTAGGGGTGGAGTTTCATTCTATGATTAATAATTTCATGTGTTTTTCATTCATTCATTATTATCTATTGCCTATGAAAATTTTTTTATTAAATTTTTACTGATTCATGATTTGGATATTTTTAACCCTTACAGATAATTTTATCTCACCAATTTCATTTTTTACCTTCAATGGGTTATATAGAGGATACAATTTTATTGAGTTATCATGGATGCAGTTTATTATTTTTTGTTAGGTATTTTATTTATTTACTATTACAAATGTAATATGAGTTATATGTAGTTATCTAATTTTACCAATTTACAAAACTCATCAATTCATTGGGATTTCATTACTTTTTGAACATGACAATGTAATAAGTAATTCATAGGTTCCAGGATTCTCAGGTCAGGTTGTTATAGTTGGTATCAGTGGAAGATTAGTAGCATCCTTGGAAACATGATTTAGGAAAAAAATAATTTTAGTACATAACTATAAGTAAGACATTGAATATAACAATAGAAGATCATCAATGAATTTTGGTAAAGTATGGATTATGTGGGACTTCCTAGAAAATAAATTCATGTCTAGATACTACATGTGTATGTGGTTCTAGAAATGATGTAACGTGGAGTAACAACTCCGATAAAGAGATTCGTTCTTGACCCATGATATCTTGGTACACAACAAAAAGAATTACAATGCACCTATTTTTACACTCCCAGGGGATATTATTATGATAATTCACCTTTTCTTGAAAACTATTATGAATTATTCAAATATAAATATAAACATTGTTTATGATTAAGAGATTAGTGGTACAATAATTCTCCAACTATCTTATGTTCTTTCTAGTTATAAATCAGGAACTATGATCTAATTTAGTGTCTTCCATTTTTTTAGTAATGGTACATTATCGGAGAAGGGTAATCAATACATATAGACATTGTGGGGTTTTCTCAACTGAGCACATAAACACATTCTGTGTGGGAGAAGATCTGATCATGGCTATATTGGGAGAAATTACTCAAGTTTTGTTGAATAACAATGTCAAACCTATATTTGATCATTTTATGTGGAAGAATCCACCATATTTTAGTGGGAAGAAAAATCTGGTTGTAGCTGAGAATTGGATCAAGTCAATTGAAAAGATATTTTTATCCTTAAGATGTAATGAAAATTATAAGGTAGTACTAGCATTATATTTCCTCAAGGATGATGATGATTAGTGGTGGTAATTGATCCAGAATACCATAGAGGAAGAATAAATAGAAGATGTGGAATGGAAAACATTTTAGGGAATATTCTTCCATAGATATTTCCCTTATTAACAATAAACTAAAATGAGGGGAAATTCGTTAGGCTAAATAAAATGGATGAAGAGAGTGTTGTGGAGTATTAGGCTACCATCACAAGATTAGATAGGTATTCTATATATTATGTACATGATTCGGAAGAATGTTTTGATCATTTATTTGAAAGTCTTATGCAATGGATTCAAAGGGATCTTGCTTCTCAAACATTTTCATCATAAGGTGAATTGTATTAAGTTCCATCAAAATAAAGAAGGAATTTTCAAGATCAAATTTATTCTAGGGAAATCATGATAAGAAGAGGCAATTTTATAAATATGGAAATGATGATGCGCCAATGAGGATGAAGGGAATGAAGCAATTTCCCTTATAAGTGAACAATGGGAAGAATCATCCTAGTAAATTCTTCACATGCATGGGAGTTTTCTATGAGTGTGTTTAAAAGGGTCATCAATATTGTGAATAAAAGGGGGAAGAGACAAGTAAATGATGTTCAAAGATATAATTGTAGGGAGATGGGTCACTTTTTAAATGAGTGTCCTATGCACCGAGGATTCATTCCCCAGAAAAGGACATGACACCAACGGTATGCTTAAGAAATTACATTCATAGATGTTGATGTTCTTAATGATGAAGTGCTTCGAACATTTATCATTTCCTCAAACATAGAAAATGATATATTTGATTCTGGATCATCACATTCATTTATATCTTCATAGTGTTCAACGATAATTATATATGTCCAATATGATTTAATATGGTATTTTTCAGTCAAAACAACAAGGGTTGTATCATTGCAACAAAGATGCGTCAATAATTTCCCCTAATTACACATAAAAATTATTTAGTTTCTATCCTTGTCATTATAACCACGATCAACGTTGATATAATTCTCAGAATGATTTGGCTGTCAAATTATTATGAAAAGATCTATTGTAGTTAATGAAAGATACAATTTCGGAGAATGGAGTAGAATTTCTTATCTTTAGAGTAGAATCCTATCCATCTAATTATTATCTAGATCCACCCCAATATCTCTACTGAATTAAATTATTTAGGTGGAAGAGAACACAATATCTACGGGTGAGGAAATAAAAATACCAATTGAATAGATTCATATTTTGAAAGAATACATTGATGTATTTCTATAGTATTTACTAGGAAATCCTATTAAGCATTATGTTGAGTTCTTTTTTGATTTAATTGGTAGTGAAAGACCTAAATCAAACACTCCCTATAGAATTTTCACAGTTGAGTTAGTGAATATAATGAAACAACTATAGGAATTGAGTGACAAATCATTTTTTTGACCTACTATTTCTCTATGGGTATCCCATGTCCTTTTTGTCAAGAAAAAAGACAGATCCATGAGGATATTCATTGATTATAGGGATCTCATTGTTAGTATAATATATAGAAAGTATCCCCCACCACGTATTGATGATTTATTTGATCAACATCATGTAGACAAACATTTTTTGAAGTTTGACATTCAATATGGATATCATCAGCTGTGTAAGAGGAAATATGGTATTCCAATGACATCATTTCCAATCGGGTATGGAAATTATGATTTTTACAATAATTCAATTTGGAATGACTAATGAAACCTCAGTTTTCATGGATCTAATGATATATCTTTTAAGGGAATATCTTGATGACCATGTTGTCGTATTTATCGATGATATCCTAGTGTAATACAAAAGGTTCAAAGGCCATGATAATAACTTGTGTACTATTCTAAAAACTCTTAGAATAAGTGAATTATTTGGGAATTTAAGAAGTATGAATTTTGGTTTCAGTCAGGTTCCATTCATGTCTATATCATCTATAATAATGGAATATTATTTCGTCTTATGAATACATAGGCAATCCAATAATGGCCCATGAAAACGTACATAACTGATGTATGTCATTTTAGTGTATTAGTGGTTTAATATCAGCATTTCATTCAGAATTTCACACGAAGAGCTAAGCCACAAACCTTTATCACACATAAAGTGTATATGTTTTTATGGACGAAAGAATGTTCAAAAAGAATTTAAGAATTGAAAAACATATTAGTTAGTGATCCAATTTTGATTATTCAATCTGGAAACTATGGATTTGTGATATACAGTGATGCATAAATGAATGGACTAGGTTGCGTCCTTATGCCAAATGATAATGTTATTTCTTATACTTCAAAGTAGTTTATGGCATAGGGGGAAAATTACCCAACTCATGATCATTGGTTAGTAACTGTAATCATCTATAAAAAAATATGGATACATTAACACTACGATGAATGATGTGAGATAAATATGGATAAAAAAAGTTATAAATAAATTTTTTTGATAGAAAGAAATCCACACTAGGAAGAGGAGATGGCTCGTGTTACTCAAATATTATGATTTTTCAATACACTACCACCCAAGAATTGAAAATATGTTGTATGATGCATTAAGAAGGAAAGAACATGAAATTTTGACCCAAATGAGGATTGAGAGAGATCCTATATTGATGGATCTACTAAGGATTGATATGTGAATTGTTTAGGAAGGGGAAATAATTTTACCCTTTAAAATTATTGATAAACCATCATTATTAGAGATGAAAAAAATCCATCAATCTATTGATGACAATCAATAAAAGAGGATTTATGTAGTTAAGGATAAAATACTGGCAAGAGTTGTGAATAAGGATGTAGTTCTAAAATTTGGAATGCTTATGAGTTCCATCAGTACCTGAGCTAAAAATAAACTATTATAAAATGATCATGGATAAAATTTCTCATATACATTCTGGTAGCGCTATGATGTATATAGATCTAAAGGAACATTTTTGGTGGGATAACATGATGTGTGAAATTTCTGATAATGTGTCAAGGTGTCAACATTTTCAAAAAGTGAAGGATGAAAGACAACATCCTAGAGGAGTCATGCAACCTTTTCTTATTGTTATTTGAATATTGGATGAAATTATAATGGATTTTGACATTGGACTACAATGTACTCCTAGATGGAATGATGCAATATGGGTAACTGTAGATAGTCTTACACATTCTTCTCATTTACTTTCTATAATAGAGGATTTACCATTTGAGCATCTAACAAGACAATATATTAACGAAGTTTAAAGACGTCATGGTGCACCTATTTCGATTGTTTCAAAATTATATCCCAGATTTACCTCAAAATTTTGAAAACTCTCCTAATGCCTTTTGATACTAAGCTTCAATTGGGTACTGATTATCACCATGAAACCAATGGACAATCTGAAAGGACTATTTAAACCGTAGAAGATACGGTGAGATAATGCTATCATGAAATTCAAGGAATCAAGAATAAATACATGCATTTGGTGGATTGTTTCTATAATAATAGTTTCCATTCTATCATTCAAATGGCACCACCTGATGCATTATATGGTAAGAGGTGATGATCTCCAACATGTTGGGATGAAGTTGGTAAGTGAAAACTTATAGTCTTAGAAAATATCGTAGAGACAACATCAAAGGTAAATAATATTCAAGCCCATATAAAAGCATCCCAATGTAGGGAAAATAGTAATGATGGAAAATAGAGAAAGGATTTTCCATATAAAAAATGAGATCATGACTTTCTAAAAGTATATTAGTGGAATGTAGTATTAAGATTCAGTATGAAAGGAAAATTGAGACCTAGGTAGTTTAGATAGTTTTAAAATCTATAAAAAAATTATGTTGTATCTTAATTTTTAGAAATTCCACCAATTTTATCCAATGTTCTTAATGCTGTCAATGTTTCATTGATAAAGATTGATAAAGAAATATATTCCAAACAAAATGTAGGTACTCTCATATGAAGAAATAGAACTAGAAACTGATTTGTTAAACTATGTAGTGTCTATCGAGATTCTTGACACAAGGGAGAAGGTTTTGAAAAATCATAAAACACATCTAGTAATGGTTCCATAGATAAAATATAAAATTTAGGAAGAAATTTCAACACCCGAGGATGTTATGAAGAATAACTACCAACATATTTTTAGATGGAATTATACATCAAAAATTTCAAGGGTGAAATTTCTGAAGGTTGGAAAAATATAACACCCCAAAAACATTATGATATGTTTCTCATAAATTCATTCAATTCATTAGATAAGATATATTTCATGAATTATTGAGCCTCTATGAAACAACACATGGTTCGTAATACCCCGAACCCAGAAGCCCAGATTCGGTGCATTATTACGTATCATTTGGATGATCCCAAAAAATCAAGTCTTTGAATAACGATTAGTTTAGTATCCTTGGAAACACTAGATACATTCTTAAGTATTAAATTAAATCATAAAGGGAAAAACTACAACAAAATAGTCTCCATAGTCCACACTCATATCCACTCAGACTATCCCTGCAGGTCAGTGATAAAATACTTTTTCACATCATGGGAAAAATAAAACATAGAAAGGGGTGATCTCAGATGCTCATTAAGGATAACAATATAGTGGAAACATTCATAAATAAGTATAAACATTTAAGGAAATTTATAACTAAAAAAAGCCTTTTAAAATTGATCTTCCAAATTATATGGACAAAATAAAATGAAATAATGCCATTTATTTATTCAAATGGATATTCTACTGGTGAAATAATCACATGCAATATCAATAACCACTTTCATAATGATGGAATGCACAATTCCAGACTATTATAACCACAAAGTCAATGCCTTGTGACAAGACTACAAGTACGATTTTTTCAATGCCTTATGTCAAGACACTAGTTTGTCTAATGAGACCTACCAATGCATCGAGGAGTAATAGAGGGCTCCACCCATGAGTTACGAAGTCCAATTCATTTTTCATTTGAACAGGTTTAAACATAACATAAACATTCATATTAATAGTAGCTTCAGAAATGTCAATACATTGTCCATAAACCATTAACGGTATAAAAATAGCACATCCATAGTCAAACATATCACAAAAACTTTAATAAAATATGTATTTTTTTATCAAAATAAATCAACATTGAATAAGGTTAAAATCCATCAAAGTACGTTGACATATACAAAATCAAAACTATTTGAGACAAATATATCTTTTTTGAAATCATTTGAAAGTCACATACTTATAAAATAAAAAATTTACTTTAAAAATATTTTTATAAGATTTTACGGTAAGCATTGAGATTTCATAATGAAGGAAAATAGTCGCACCCACTATATAAGTTAAAAAATGCATTCTTACCTTAATTTTGTCGAAAAGGTTAAAAAGGACCATTTTTGGAAAATGACGGAAAGATTCCTTTATAAAAATAATATAAAAAGTCAAACATGGGTATAAATTACTTTATCCCATAGTCTATAAAATAGTAATAATGTTTTGAAATACATTTTTATGAAACATGGATGTGGATGATCAAGAAGTCTTAGTAGATAACTACATATAAACAAACTCGGATAATGAAGAGATTGTGAAATAAAACCATACCTTGTATTTTTCCATGGTCGAGGGTAGGTTAAACTCATGTATAATGGAGAAATATTTGTTATTAAAATATAAAAGAATCATATACCTTAATATGATATCATATATGATCTTTTAACATTGTTTAGTTAATAATATCATAGTATTATCGTCATTTCGGGTGTTAACAGATTCTTTTTACTTTATATTACTTGTTATATGGGTCGTATTTGATATGGATGGGATGTGTCATATTCATATACAAGATTATATAAAGTATTTGGGAATTATTTTTAATCATATAATGAAAATTAGCCTTGAATGGATACGATGGGAAATGAATGTCATCGCGTTCGTGGAGACAGTAATTTGTATGTACGCACGAGCGACAATATCATTATTTTGATATGAAAATAATAAATAATTGGAAGTTATAACATATATATAGAATCAGTATCATGTTATAATTATTATTTACAAGAATTAAAAATAATAATTATACACATCCAAATAATTATGTATTGAATAACAATTACACCATGATGTGGAGATGATAATCCGTACTTACGCACATATGGTGACATGTCCTTCAAAGGATGGATAGAATAATGAATATGGTTGTAACATATTTATAATAACCTAATATTATACAGAATATACTGGAGTTATTATTTTATAATAAAAATAATAAAGAAAGAAGAAGTGAAAGAAGAAAATAACTTGAAAGAGGGTGGTGGAATTATTACATCTTCTTCGGGTTATTCCTTTTGATTTGATCAAAAGTTCTCCATAAGTTGGACTTATCACTAATGGAATTCCTCTAATATGAATTTAGGGAAGTTAAAGGATATTTTGTCATGTTTTGTCCGATCCAAGAGGCTTTGATGGTGTGAATTAGAGAGAAGGGGGTGCCCTTTTATAAGAGGGGTGAGGGCACCTTAGGAAAAGCTAGACATATTATTTTATAATAAAATCATTTTCGGTTTCTAAGGGCTAAAAATGGACTATTTAAAGGATTACATGGGTATGAGTCAAAAAACACTCAACCAATCAGTTTTAGATAGATCTGGGTTACTATATTAACTTTATCTTTTAGATTTAACTCTTAGTTAAATAGTTTGATATTTACAATATCTCTTTGTATTTTTATATTATATGGTTAATAAAAATACTATATACTTACAAGCGATCTCCAAGTGTTTCATTAATGATACACATATCATTATAGAAGTCCTTTAGCTGATCATTATGTTTTTAGGAATATAATATCAATTAATAATATAATATTTGTTTTCAAAACCTTTTTAAGAACATTTTGACACTATTTGGTATTTTGTTTTTTATAAATTCATAAAAACATTATTACTTCGAAAACAATTCATCTAACCAACACTAATATGTCATATTAACCTATAAAACTAGTTTAATTTACAAAAAGTCTCAAATTACATTTATTTGGATATTTATAATATCAATTATTTTAATATTTCTCTAATTATGTAATTACTGCATCACCATTGTATCATAAATAAATTATATTATTTATTTTATAAATAATATAAATAAAATAACATTATATAGGAAATTATTTTATAATTTTTATTAATATATATAATCTAATTTATCATATGTATAACCCTATAATAAAAATATTTTAGTTATGAAACATTGATTTTAACTCTTTTAACTCTTCTTTGAATTAAATAATAAAAAATGTCCTAATCTAATTAATGTGGACCAAATAGGTTCATATATTATTCCTATGGTTGTTTGTGGTCGAATTATACTTATCCAATAGAATTAGGACATCTGTTATGGTAATAATAATATAATTTTAACCCTTAATTACCCTTTTTACTTTTAACTGTGGTAAATAAAAGAAAAACATTACCATTCACCAGAAAATATTTTTATCTTATATATCCTCATTTTACTCTTTTATATTAACTTTCTCTCTTATATTTTTGAAATTCAACTCCCAGAAGTGGTAAAATTACGTTTTAGGTGAATTTTCAAATTCTCTTAGGAAGTGGGTAAAAGATGGTGAAAAGTTCAATAAAATATTTATATATCTAAAATTATTATAAAATGACTCCAATAAATTAAATTTAACATATATAGGTAATATATATATATTTTTACCTAAAATAAATTTAAATAAAATAAATAATTATTTAAATAAAAAATTGATTTTAAACTATAACTCAGTGTTTTTCACTATTCAACCAAAATTAAAAGTTTCCAGAATCATACCAAAAATTCACCCTATGGTAAATTTGATATTATGAATTAAAATATTATGTATATTATATCATATTCAAATAGTATAATTTTCATTTATTAGTTTAAAATTAATTTTTGTTGTCAAAACCAAAAAACATATTTTTATGAAATAATAACTACCAAAAGATGGACATTTGTTTATGTCCAATTTCAATGTAAAATTACTTCCAAAGACAAACATTGGATTAAATGGTATAAATATAATATAATTGTACATCCAAACCAATTATATGTATGGTTGAACACTATAAATTATTTTTATTTAAAAATTTGATTTCAGTTAAAATATATTATTTTTCACTATTCACCCAAATAATAAAGTAATCTGAAAACACCAAAACTTTATTGAAACTAAATTCTTATTTCTCGATTCAAAAGAAGAAGTTTTATTTTTTCAAATTGATTATATAAAAGTTTCAAATATTGGATTTAAAAAGTGTTCTCCCTTAAAAAGAAGTAAAATTGATTTTTTTTAAAAATACTACTTTTATCTAAAAAAATAAATTTGTACTTACATTATGTCTATGAAACTCATAATATAAATTCTGAAATTATAAGGGTTATACAATGTTCAAAATTATATTTATACTATTCATAACCATTTTTAACAGCTAGTTTGGTTATTCATGGTGCGCTTGAACTCGATGATGCGTGTAGTGTAAGTTATTGAATTAATTTCAAGAACTAACGTACTATGAAATCTTGGGATGTTACATTTTTGCATCCATTAATAAATTGTGTCCTTGCAATTTTTAAAATTGGTCTTGGGAATATAAGTTAAAGTTCTACATCAGAAAAAGTGTCAATAAAACTATCACTTTAAAATATTGAAAGAGAAGTAAAAAGTTCACCCAATATAACCCATACTAGGATTACATGTAGGAAAACATTGATATGGATGATTAAATAAGTTTAAAGTTATGATTGAGAGGGATAAGAAACATGATTAGGAGAAACTTAACAACAAGAAAACCACAAACTATTGATGGGACAAATGGTCTCTAGTTTTCCAGTAGGAAAAGTAAATGAACTAAATTTTTTTTGTTTTAAGTTAGTTTTCATAAAGATGAGGAATTTTTTTATGGGATTGACTAAGCACATAAAGAGATATAATTACATATTATGTAGGGTTTCATTAATTAAAAAATTTCTACCACTAACTCGTTTTTTTAAACGATGAGTATTCAAGATGACTTGGTCACACCAGAAGAGGTAGAATAAACTTCTATAAAATCACACGATCCACAAAGGATAAACTATATATTTACCTCTTCTATAGAGTTTAATCAAAACCAAAATGGTTAGTATAGGATATGATGATCCCCCAAAAGGATATTTCTTTAGAGAAAGAAATAGTAATATTAATATCTAAAATTAATCCAAAAATACCCCAAAGATAAATAAATATCATTCAATAAACAATCGTCCTTAAAATCCTTCAATATAATCCAAACTAATATTGAAACCCAAAACATATAAGAATTTCGTTATGTTGTCTTCCACGTTAAATTGTATCTCCAAATGACATCAAAAACACTTAACGTCCAATACTTAAAAGTAATTAACCTAATCACATATTATCTATTATAGGTTAATCATTTCTATAAATAACACAAATTACTATAAATCTATAATAAAAACATAGATAAAAATCCACCATTACTCTTCAAATAAAATCCCATAGTATTCTAATTTCCATGGGCATTCAGTGTTCCCAACAAAGCAAACATCTTCCAAAATAACATTTATCACTTAATCACCAAATCATTTTCCAATACTAAGGGTATTCATTTAATAAGACATAAGATCCCAAGTCAACTAATTATTGATCAATAAAATCATTTAACAAAAAATAATGAGTCACACTAACCAGGGACTTCACGTAGTCCAATGGTAGGTGATAAATCCCAATCACACTATGGTTGTAGGTTCTATTCCAATAGTATTGTCCGATGTGACGAGTTGACACATGGTATGCATGTTGAACTTCTTCAAAAATATATTTTATAACATTACCAAAATGAGATAAATTACTCAAAATAACCATAATATAATTTTACCAAAAATGTTATCCCATAACTTGAATTTTCATCCCAGAATATAATAATTTGTAATTCCCTCAAACCCAATTATCATATAAAACAAAATGGTTATTTATAACTATATCTACAAGAGGAAAGATAATACTTCCTTAAATATCATTTTCAGATGAAAACTGCAGGGTTACAAATACAAGAGAAAATTATTCCAAAGTAATCTCATCAACAAGGGGCAGTAATACATTTAAACATTTCTCCAACCATTTATTTCCATGTAGAATCTTCATTGACCAATAAAAAATCCTATAGAATCGGGTATTCAATCGTGTAATGGGAAGGTCCCCTACATTTATGGAAACTGACTCTAAATGGATTCTTGGGACCATTTTTCTTTTGCCATAGTACTCTTCATTTTTTCTCCACAATTATTCACTTTATGTAATTATTGCATAATTGAAATTGAGGATTCTATTCTCCATGGTCTCCACTGCTGGAGCTCTTATCATTCCTCACATTTCTCTTCTTTGTTAAGTTAGGGAGTTGTTTAATATATATGTTGTTGATCATATTTTTTGAGAAACTGATTTGGAATGACCACGATATCTTTTAATCCAATCAACATTCCATATTTTTCTCATTTCCACCACCGTTCCAACCTTGTACATCATTCTCGAAGTTACTATGACTTCCTTTGAGTCCAGCCATTTACTAAATCCAGAAAGCATTGTGTGAGTAATAATAGTCATAAAATCATTTATAGAATATCATGACACCATATTTTCAATTTCATACACCATAGGATTAACCAAGGTCATTTATTGTCATATTATATAAAAATACATCAAATCAGTTTGTAAAGAAAATGTAAATTATCCTAAGAATATCCCCTGAGAGTGTCATAACAAAAAGTGCAGCAAATCCCACTGTCGTGCACCAGTTCTTGTTTGAGTCTAGCTCAAAATTGTGTTTTCAGGTTTTACCCCTAGGTACATCTGTGCCAGAGCCACCTCTACCTGCTCGTATCAGGACAGGGATATATTTCTTGGAAAACTCACAAAATCTCTACAATGCCAAATTTTTAGGAAGTCCTTCTATAATAATCCCCAAAGACTATCTTAGGGCTATGTGCTCTAATCAGAGTTTGTCTAAATCTAGTTTCCATGGTTTGTACTAAAAATTCTTTAATATCAACTGTAACACCCCAACCCCAGAATCCCAGAGTCAGTGCATTATTAAGTATCATTGGCATGATCACAAAAGATCATGTCTCGGAAGACCGATTAGTTTAGTAGCTTTGGAAACACTAGATACATTCATAAGTCTTACATTACATCATAAAGTGAAAAAATACAACAACATAGTCTCCATTTTCCACACTAATATCCCCTCAGACTATCCTTGTTGGTTAGTAATAAAATATTTAGTCACATCATGGGAAAAATAAAACACAGAATGGGGTGAAGACAAATGATTAGTATGGATAACAATATAGAGAAAACTTTCATAAATATGCATAATGATTTAAAGAAATGTATAACTAAAACAAAAGCCTTTTATAAATTAACTTATGCATAATATGGAAAAAATAAAATGAAAAAATTCTATTTACTTATTCAAATTTCTATTCTAATAGTGGGATAATCACATGAAATATCAATGACCACTTTCATAATGATGGAATGCATAATGCCAGACTATCATGACCAAATAGTCAAGGCCTTGTCCCAAGATACAAATAAGATTTTGTCAAGCGTTGGTCCAAGACACTAGGGTTTCCCATGAGACCTAACGATTCATCGAGGAGCTATAGCGGGCTCCACCTGTCACTTACTAAGTCCAATGCATTCCTCGTATGAACAAGTTTAAACATAACATAGACATTCGTATAAAAACTTTCATATGAAATGTAGATACGTTATCCATAAACCATGAATGGTATAAAAATAACACATCCACATTCAAACATTTTACAAAACCTTCAATAAAATATGGAAGTTTTGTATCATAATAAATAAACTTAAAATAAGCTTAAAATCTATCAATGGACATTGACATAGATGAAATCAAAACTATTTGATAGAAATATCATTTTTTAAAATAATTTGAAAGTAAAATAATTATAAAATAAAACATTTACATTTAAAATATTTTTATAAGCTTGTAATGGAATATTTGACGATTTTATAACAGTGGAAAATAGCCGCACCCGCCGTATAAGTTAAAAAAGACATTCTTACAATAATTTTGTCGAAAGGTTAAAAATGACCTTTTTGGAAAACGACCGTAATATTACTTTATAAAAAACATAGAAAAAGTAAAAAAATTATATAAATGACTTTATCCCATAGTCTATAAAATAGTAAGATTTTTTTGAAATACATTTTTAAGAAACATGGATCTGGATGATAAAGAGGTCTCAGTAGATAATTATGTATATACAACCTCAGATAATAAAGAGATTGTGAAATAAAACCTTAGCTTTTATTTTTCCTTGGTAGAGGGTATTTTAAACTCCTATATAATGTTGAAATAATTTTTATTTAATTATAAAATATTCATATACATTAATATGATATCATATACTATCTTCTAACATTGTTTTGTTAATAATATATTAATTTTATTGTCGTTTTGGGTGGTAACAGATTCAATTTCCTTTATATTCTTTGTTATGTGAGTCATATATTTTATGGAAGGGATGTATATTATTCATATCTTAAATTATATCAATTAATAAAACAATATTTGTAATCATCTAATGAAAATTAGTCTTTACTGGATTCAATGGGGAATGAATCTCATCGCGTTCGTGGAGACGGTAATCCGAACGTACACACGAGCGAAAATATCATTCTTTTGATATTAAAATAATATATAATTGGATTTTATATCATATATACAAAATAATTATCATGATATATTTATTATTTACAAGAATTACACATCATTATTATACCCATCCAAATAATAATGTATCAAATAACAATTACACCACGACGTGGAGACGGTAATCCGTACGTACGCACGTATAGTGACATGTCATTCAAAGGATGGATTGAATAATGAATAGTGTTTTACCATATTTATAATAAAATCAAAGTATATAGAAGATACTAGAGATATTATTTTAGAATGGAATTAACAAATAAATAAGATGTGGAAGATGAAAATAACTTGAAAGATGGTGGTGAAATTATTACCTCTTCTTCAGGTTCTTCTTTTTGATTTGATCAAAAGGGCTCCTTAAGATGGATTTATAACTAAAGTAAGGTCTCTAGGATTAAGTGAGGGAAGTTGAGAGGATATTTGGGCAGGGGTAGTCCGTGCCAAAAGGATTTTATGGTGTGAATTAGAGAGAAGGTGGTGTTCCCTTTTATAAGAGGGGTGAGGTGCACCTTAGGAAAAGCTAGAAATATTATTTTATAATAAAATAATTTTCAGTTTATAATGGCTCAAAAATGGATTATATAAATTGTAAGGTGTGAATGGGTCTAAAACCTCCCAATCAATAGTTTGTAGATAGGTTTGTGTTACTATATTAACATTATCCTTTATATTTAACTCTTAGTTAAATAATTTGACATTTACCATGTCTCTTCCATTTTTTATATTATATGGATAATAAACATATTATATACCATCAAGAGAACCCCAAGTGGTTCATTAATGATACACCTATAATTATATAAGTCCTTTGGCCGAACCTTATATTTTTAGGAATAGAATATCTGTTAATAATATAATATTTGTTTTAAAAACTCTTTTATGTCATTTTTTACACTATTTGGTATATTGTTTTTTCTAAATTTATAATAGAATTATTACTTAAAAAATACATATAACCAACCATAATATGTCATATTAACCTATAAAGTTAGTTTAATTCATAAAAAATTTCAAATTACATTTATTTTGATATATATAATATCATTTACTTTAATATTTCATTAATTAGATAATTACTGCATCACCATTGTGTCATAAATAAATTACATTATTTAATGTCTACGAATTTTAAATAAAATACCATTACATCGAAAATATTATTACATTTATAATGAATATTTATAATCGAATTTATCGTATGTATAACCCTATATTAAAAATGTTTTAGTTTTAAAACATTGATTTTAACTCTTTTAACTCTTCTTTGAATTAAATAATAATAATTGTCCTAATCTAATATAAGTGGATCAAAGAGGTTCATATATTATTCCTAAGGTTGGTTTTGGTCTAATAATATTTATCCAATAGAATTAGGACATGTGTTAGGGTAATAATAATTTCATTTTTACCCTTAATTACCCTATTTACTTATAACCGTAGGAAATAAAAGTATGAAGTTACTATTCACCAAAAAATATTTTTATATTATTGGACCAAATTTTACCCATTTATATTAACCATGTCTCTAGCAATTTCAAAATTAAACTCAAAGAATCAGTAAAATTAAGGTTTATGTAAATTTGCAAATTTTCCTAGAGGTGGGTAAAATACGATGAAAAGTTCAATAAAATTTTTATATATCTAAAATTATAATAAGATGAATCCAAGAATTTTCATTGAACATATATAGGTTGTATATATCTGTTTTTACCTAAAATAAATTTAAATAAAATAAACAATTATTTAAATAATAATTAGGTTTTAAACTATAACTCATTATTTTTCATTATTTAGAAAAACATAAAAGTTTTAAGAAACATACAAAAAATTCACCCTAAGAAAATTTTGATATTATGAATTCAAAAAATGAAGTCTATTGTACCGAATTCTAAACATAGAAATTGTATTTATTAGTTTCGAATTAATTTCCATTGTCAAAACCAAAACACGTATTTTTGTGAAATAATAACTACCAAAAGATTGGAATTTGTTTATGTCCAATTTCAATGTGAAATTACATCCAATGACAAACAAGGGATTAAATGGTAAAAATATAATAAAATTATACATTCAAACAATTCATATGTATAGTTGAACACTATAAATTATTTTGTTTAAAAAACTTTTTTTCAGTTAAAATATATTATTTTCCACTATTCTCCCAAATATAAAAGTTATTAGAAAAAAAAAAATTTATTAAAACTAAATTCTTATGTGTCTATTCTAAATAAGAAGTTTATTTTGTCAAATTGAAGATATAATAGTTTCAAATATTTGATTTAAAAAGGGCTCTCCATTAAAAGGCGGTAAAAATGCATTTTTTGAAAAATAATTTTTTTATCTGAAAAAAATTAATTTGTCCTTACATTAAATCTGAAAAACTCATAATATGGATTGTAAAATTAAAATGATTTTATATAGTTCGAAATTCTATTAATATTATTCATAACCACTTTTGAATGTCTCGTTTGGTAAGTCGTTGTGCACTTGAACTCGATGTTGCGTGTAGTGTATGTTATTGAATTACATTAAAGAACTAACATAATATGAAATCATGGGGTGTTACAAGGTTATTTATAAGAGATTTATATAACCTAGCCATTAAATATAAATTTTTGACATCTGTTTATTTAATTTCAAAATAAAAACATAAATGACTGCGATTAGGGTGATATTTGTAGTCTGATAGAGTCAATATAATTTTCATTGAATAGTAACATACCATTATAAATAGAAACATACCATTATGAATAGTAATAAGACCCTTATTAATGGTAACCTTACACATGAATGTATAAATAATGTTTTGGAACATTAATAATAAGGATAAATATTTCAAGTGTTAAATTTTTTCTATTAAATAATTATTTTAAATAAAAAATTTATTTATTATATTTAGAAAATTATTTTTGAGAAATTATTTTCATTTTTAGATTCTACTTAGAAAAAATTGTCTGGGTGTATTTTAGGGATTATTCTAAAATACGTAAATTTTTTGTGAATAGAAATATACATTAATTACAATATAAATTCATTATGGAATAATTATAATATTCTCTGTAGCGTGGATCATATAAGAAACCATTAGTTCAAACTGTAATGAATTTATTACTATTTTTGGTCAAGAAATCATCAATATTTCTTATATTAAGGAAAAGTAATAAACTAGTGATTAAAATTATGCAATGACCCTGCACTCCTGCACTATATAAACCACCATCACCACTTCTTCCTCTCACACCACTCATGATTTGAGCATTCGATATGTTCTTACAAATACACATCCCAAGTACTCCACCACGTCCAACACCTACCAGTATCACAAAATGAAAGAAACAATGTCCATTAAGAGATTCTCAAGGAGGAGTACTGATGAGGTGAACCTCTCTTCCATTTTCTTTCCACTTCTTTTACACATTCCATTTTAGTTTTGTTATATCCTTATCTACCCTCATAAAAATGATATGATAATTCTAGTTACAACATGATTTTGAATTTTATTATGTTAACAAAAAATTTCATCATCATATCTCTTTTCCCCTAAAATTATAAAAAAATTGAAAACACAATCCGAGATCTGTTAATTTATTACATTAAATGACTGTGTGTTTTCTATTATTATTACTATATTAAAGACTAGTATTGAATCCTATTTGATGGTTAAATGAGAACATAATATTTTTATATTATATTATTCAGTGTTATTAAATTCTTATATAGTCATAATATAAAATAATAACACAAAACAAGTTCATTGTGCACAGAACAACCAAGTTAATATAAGATTTTATCATTAACTTTTATCTAATGAATCATCCTCATGAAATATAACCAAAATCATTAAAAGATCATTTATATCTCTGTAATTTCACTGATTCTATATGTTTGACCACATTCCAAAGAACATCCACTAATGAATACACGTAAATCGGTTAGGAAAACCATGGAAGAAAATGATTACAAAATAATAAAATTGAAACTCTAAAACCAAAAAAGGAAATGAACGAACCTAATAAGGTTATAATAAAAAAATTAAATTCATATTATGTTCTGGAATTATTAATTAATTAATCTAAATTTTATTATTCAGGTCATTAAGATTAATTAATAACACCTTCAATTACAGGGTAAGGGGTTTCTCATCTCGATTTTATTTCTGTCAGATTTCAATTGTTCACCACTTATTTCTTTAATGTGGTGTATTATTATTAGAATTTGATATATAATATGTTGATTCATTTTATTTACATGATATATAGTGTTTCAAATGATGATTACTAACTCAATTGACTACAATGTTGTAATGGAATTTGTTTTGGTTACGATTTCATTGCAATTTACTTGGTATTTCGCACAAAATCATTCTTATGTGGTGTACCTACTTCCCCTTTGAGATAATTTTTCATTTGAAATTGTAAATATATTATATATCCATATTTTTTCTTCATGGATATGATTATTGACTTTATCGTCATACTCTTTTACAAATGAGGATTATTAGGATTGTTGTTTTACCTATTGAAATATTTTTGAATATGTGTTCTCTAATCAATATGGATATTGATAAGGAATATCGTTCTAGTATTATATCAAATTATAAAGAATTATTTAGACATATAGTGATGCGAGGGACCCGTTATATACTCTAGATGCATCGATAGGTCTTATGAGACCAATCAATTGCTGACAAACCCTTTGAGTTTGATTGAAAAATAGAATCAGATAGGTATCTACCCTAAAACATTAACCATTTCGATGATATAGTGGTACCATGTTTCAAATAAATGATGTCCAACTAATAATAATACATTTTATTCATTTATAGTTATTAATATTTATTTCGTTTTATCTATGACAAAATCTAGGGATGTATTTTTGTTCTCTGTTTAATAATGGCACGTCTTTTTCATTTATTCACCAGGAAATATTGACTATTCTAAGTTGATTATGAATCAGTTATTATTGATCAAAGAATCTTCAATTTGTAATACATTAAAATCATTTTAGATCACCCCTTTTTTAATTATTTACCATGAACTAGTTTTGATGAGGAGACCATTTATTGAGTTCTCATGGATGTGTTTTATTATTTTTTGTTATGTATTTTATTTTTTAATCTTTTCCAATCTAATATGAGTTATATGCATGTTTCTAGTTTCATCAAAACTACATAAATTATCATTATTTATTGATTCCATTCAATTTTATCATGAAAATGTAATAAGTAATGAACCATATTTGTATTCTTGGGTTTGGGTGGTACATTTATTTTAATTAAATCATATGATTAAATCACTCTCATTTTAAAATAAATAATAAAATAATTTTTTTATGTTTATATATTTTATTATAAATTTTCAATCCACTATTATTATTAACACATAAGTATTTTTATATCTAGATATTAAAATTATCATATTAATAGAAATATTCTGATAAATTAATTATGATTTTTTTAAATTATTATGTAATAATTTGGTTAGGTGGAATTTATGAGATGTTTTTAAAATACAATATTTTATCATGAATAGTGAAAATATAGTATGAATTTTTAGGTTATAAAATGAAATAATAATTTTAAAATAATTATGTAATAACTATATCAAACAAATCAAATAATTATAGAAGATTATTTTACTAATATCAATTATTATAATAGATTTTAATCAATTCTTATTTGTATTATTTACATTACAAATTTGAAAATGAAAAAATTAAATTAAAACTTTTAATTTGTTAAAACATTAATATTACTTTAAAGATAAGTAATATAAAAATATGGTAGACTCTTTTGGATCCAAATATCATAAAATTTGTAGTAGGTATCCAATACCTTGGCCAAATACCTTGGTAATGTTCATGGTTTTTCATTTACCAATACAAAATTTTCTAGGAAATTTATTTGGAATATAAAAAAATATCATCAACATTTTCTACAACTACCCACCAATTTCATGATTTTAAATCACTAATCATTCATCCTCTACGAAGATATGATATTTTTACCTCCTAAAGAGTGTTCCCATTGTTTCCTCAATCCCAAAAGATCCCAATCCTATTGTATTAGGGGTTACTCTTCATGTAAAAGAAAATTTCATTATTTTCTCTTAGTTTCACTTATATATGTTTGTATTTGTATAATGAATTTTCTTTTCACACCCAATTATTTCCTTTTTATTCATTACCTTACATCAAAATTAGGTTTTATCAATGGTATAACCATGTCCCCTCCCTTTTTTCTTTTTCAAATACCATATTTTATAATCATTATGTTGGTTATTTTACTTCTCAAAATTTATCTCTTCTCCTCCAAAAATTAAATTAAATTTTCTTCTTAAGAATACCAAACCAATATATTTTTCAAGGGTATTAAAAAATATGTTTATGTATTTATTTTTATCTTTTTTTAAATACATAAAACATCCATTACATATATTTGTGTTAAAAATAACATAATGATCATGTTTTTAATTCACTTTAACATGCCTTGATTTTGATATGAAACCAATTTCATGTTATTATTCATGGGTTATTTATGAAATTAGTTATTATGATCTATGTGACTCACATATTAATTAATACATATTAATGGTTTTCCCTATTAGGTCTCTAATTCATTGGGTAATGAATTTAATCTCTAGAGAGGACATATTTTACAATACATTGGTGAATAACCTTGGTAATTTTTATGAAAAATAGGTGAAAAATATAAGTGATATGATTATGAAAGATTCATTTTAATATTGTGTCAACATTTAAATTATTGATTTATGATCATTTAATTACAATATTCTTCAATTCATAATCAAATTACTCATGTTTTTATTAATATTCTTCAATATTACTCTTAAATTGTTCCCCATTGTAATTACCTTATTAAGACTTATGCTCACCCTTTCCATGATGTGTGACCCCAAGTTATGGGATGAAGTGAAATAACATAGGATGATCTATTGTTGAATAATTTATCATTGGTAATATTTTTTTGTTTTTATGTATTATTTACATTTTTCAAAGAAAGTAAAAGTTAAATGATCATATGATTTGATTAATGTGATGAAAAGTTTATGTAATAGAATGTTGTTATTCCATAGCTGGTATCAAATAGAAATGTTATTTGGTTTTGTAAATTATTATTTGAAAACTTTATTATGAAACATAGGAGAAAGTTAGATTAAAGAAAAAAATCCAGGTATTTTGGTGAAATATTAGTTTTGTAGTTTCTCGGAAAAAATCATTACCTAGATATGAAAAAGCGGATGAGGATCTAAAACATATGTTTTAATTATAATACACAAAAATACAGCATTGATCTCTTATCAAATGGGAACAGGTGCACTAAAATGGCTATACCTGGCCTTCTGGTTTGACACTCCCAAGGGATATGTTTTGTAAATAACAATCATTTTATGAACAAATATGAAGGAAATATAAAAAATTTAATTATTGTTAATGAATCAAATATTTAATAATAATATTTTAAGACATAGTATTCATATAAAACTATATGATTATTAACCAAATAATATTTCTCACAAATGGATTATTATTTTAAAAAATGGTGGGAAAGAGGAGGAACCATATAAAAAGTCAGCACAAAGGACCTTGTGCTGACAACCCTTAGATTAAAGATAGAATATAATACATAATGAGAATGATGAATCAACTGAATCAAATTATGTGAAATAACAAGAATCAAACTGAGAGATCATATTCACATTGAAGGGAAAAAATCCCATAATGTTATTTATGCCCAAATGACCACCTTAAATCAATGGATCCAGAGACCCATTGATTTTTTAACAATGGATATTATCTATAGAAATTATATTTTGATTACTCCATTCTCTAGAGTTCAAAATTGTTACCGTGGTTGTGTTCTACATATATAGAGAAGTTGATTTATTGTGGAAACAAGGTAGAAACATGAACTTGAGAAGTGATTTTGATGCTCTATAGAGGGAATATTATAAGGGAATTATTTTAAAAAAAATATTTCTCACATTGGGAATGAGTGAATATGAAGAGTTACATGAATGTATATGTAGAAATAACTTTCTTGTCCTACTGGAATACATTAACATATTTCTTAAATAGTTACTAGGACCTCCCTAAAAAAGAGAGTCTGAGTTCTCCATTGACCTCATTCTTGGATACAATATAATATCAAATTCCCCATATTAAATGGAAAATTTGGAGCAAGGGGAATTAGAGAAACATATTCCAGATCTTTTAGAGGAGGGATTTATATAACCAAGTTTGTATCCTTAGGATATCATTAAAATGATAAAGGCTAGATCGATGTGGATTTACATTGACTATTGGAACCTTATTAGGATCATTGTTAAGAAAAGTACCCTCTTCCAAGGATAGATGATTTATTTAACCAACTAAATGGAGAAAAATACTTATTGATGATTGATCTTTGATCTGGTTATCATCAATTGAAGGTAAAGAAAATGGGTATTACTAAAATTTCCATTTGTAATAGATACAATCATTATGATTTTGTCCTTATTCCCTTTGGATAGACTAATCATCCTGATATATTTATGGATTTTATTAATTGTGTCTTTATGGACTTCCTTGATTCCATTGTATTATATTTTATTGAAGTTTTTCTGATATATTCTAAAACTTACAATGAGCATGATGATCATATAAGGGTTATATTTCAAAATTTCGGTAATGATAGTATATTATTAATGATTATTAAATGTGAATTTTGGTTACAAAAAGTTTTTTTCTTGAGAAATATTATCATCAATGATGTAATCTTAGTTGAACCTACCAAAATCACACTTGTAGAGGAGTGGCCTCATCATCAAACAGTAAACATTTATTTACTTTCCTTGGTTTAGTAAGATATTCTTGTAGGTTTGGGGGGAATTTTTCACAAAATTATAATCAACTAACCTAGTTAACTCAAAAAGGGTTCCACTTTATCCTGAAAAAATATTGTGATGAATTATTCTAAGTGCTAATGAAGAGATTTTTTACTACACCTATGATAAATCTAACCTCTATCAAAGACGGAACCATTATTCATAGCAATTTATATTTGAAAGGAATTAGGAACATACACATGAAAACTTAATAAGTGATGCCTTTTGAATCTTGACATTTGATGCCTCTTGAGAATAATTATCTTACAAATGACATGGAGCTAGCTGCTGTTTCTTCTTCTCGGATGTTAAGGCGGAACTGATTTTATGGGGATAAATTTGATATATACACATAGCACCAAAGTTTTAACTATATTTTCACAAAAATATTGAATTGAAATGGATACCAAGGAGATGGTTGGAAATTAATAAAGGTCATTATTGTTCAACTCAATATTATCAGATAAGAGAAAACAAATTCGCTATTGCATTAAGTATAAAAGACCATGTTGTGCTTGTATTAATGAGGAATCAGGGATATCCTTTTATCAATAACCAAGTAAAACTTGACAGGGAAATTTTATGGGAAGGGAAATAATCAACCATATCCCAAATGATCTTTCAACCATCATTATTATATAAGTAAGATAAATCTAAAATAGAATATAATTTTTTATAGAAGAAGACATATGATGTGAAGAATGAAAATTTTCATGAATTCAATATTTATTAAGAAGGTGTTCTGAAATTATTTACAAGGATATGTGTTCTATCGTATGGATAAATAAAGAATTATTTGATGTATGAATCTCATAACTCAACATTATCTATACATCTCGGATGAACTAAAATGAATAGGGACCTTCATAATCATTATTGGATGGATAATATGGAAAGAGAGATATATGACTGCACTAAAGGGTGGATGGTGTGTTAATAAGTGCAGTTAGATATGAAAATCTATAATGTCTTATTATGAAAACTATCCATACCAACATGGAAGTGTGATAGTATAATTATCGATGGTTTCACTGGTCAACAAAAATTATCTAAAGGAAGCAATGTGATTTTTGATATAGTGGATCGTCTCACCAAGACTTCCCATTTCATCATTATTTGGGAATATTTCTCTCTTGGACAACTTCTATAGATATACATGAATGAATTGGTAAGGAAATATTTGGTATCCCTCTCTTTCATACATGGTTGTGGTCTGAGGCTCACATCAAAATAATGGAGAAGTATTCAACATTCCCTGAGTTCCACATTAAATTTATTTACATTCTATCAACCCCAAACTAAAGGAAATTCAGAAAGGACTACATAGACACTCGAGGAAATGATGAGAACATTGTAAATAGAATATAATGAGGGATATGATCTATATATCAAATTAGTTGAGTTCTTGTACAATAACAACTTCCATTGATTATTAAAATTAATGACTAAGATGCTCTATATGGCAAGTAATGTAGAATTCCTACATGTTGCGATGATATTAGTGAGAATATTTTAATTGGGTGTAATCTTGTGAATGATATGAGAGAAAATTCATAATCCATCTAATAACACATAAAGGATTCTAAGATTCTAAAAGATATCTGTGATCACCATCGTTAAAGTGAATTGGAGTTCAAAGTTGGTGAAAATGGGTGCCTTTGAATATTATCTTAGAAGATAGTCATATGGTTTTGGATGAATGGGAAGCTTAACCCCAGGTACACTGACCCATATGGTATCATTGATCTCATGGGAGCATTGGATTATCTTCCAGAACTCCCTCGAAATAAATCTCATGTTAATTATGTATTCCACCTATATCACTTGAAGAAGTACATACATAAACCATTACATGTAATGAATCTATTTTTGGTTCAACATTCACATGAACTCTATTATGATTATAAGGTTATAGGGATCATGGATCATATATAAAGGGTTCTATGCAACACCAATTCTCTCCTCATCAAATTCTTTTAGGTGAACCCTAAATGTGTTGACAAAATGCGGGAACTATAGGAGACAATGAGTCAGATGCATCCACATGTCTTCTCAACCTGGAGAACAAGTTTAAATTTGGTGGATGAAATTTATTAATAGTGGGAAGATTGTAATGAACTGGATATTTTGAATAATAATTAATTTGCAAAAATATGTGTCATATTATATTGTAAATAACATAAAAATATATATTTTAAAAAATATAAATAGAAATGTAACCCTGTGTATTCGACCGTTATATGAACGTTGGTTAATTTATATCATTGGTCAATTATAGTCGCTGATCAATTATGATCGTTGTCAAAAATGACTATTGGGAACAATACTCTTGATAGATATTAAAATTTCAGAATTATTTTTTATAATTAAAATATGATAAAGGATAATTGATACATAAAGAAGATTTAATAGACACAACTAGTTGAGTCAAGATGTTTGAAACCCATCTGTTGGAACATGGGATGAAGGTATCATCCCTGGGTTTCATCATTGACTAACTCTAATCTTATATTTATCATTTAAACATGAACAAAATCACATATAGGATATGTTTATATTAATGGATATTACCAAAATATCAAAGTTATATGGGGCACTCCATGAAACTACACCATTTAATACCATAATATTTGGGTGTGTACGAGTTTAATAAGGGGTTATGTGTTGAGGAAATAGTTACTTAATGAGTAATTTCATTATATAAATAAAATTTTTATTCAATCATTTTTGTTTTAAGAATTTTTTTTATTAATATAGTTGAGATGGAATTTGATAAATTGATTTTTTTCGTATTTATATAATAATTTTTAGAAACTAAATAATTTTTAAAGTAAATATATTTATTATGAATAATGTTTATTTTATTTAAATAGAATGTTTAAAAAACTCTAATTTAATAAAAGATGATAATTGTAATTCAAGTGTTAGAAATTTTATTATGAATTTTCAATAATATATTATTTCTCATGAATAAGGTTTATTATATTTAGAAGCTAAATATATATTTTTATAGATGTGATATGGTATGGTAAATTACATTTTTAGATGGTGTTGCGGCCTGTGGGAGAACTCTCCGTGATGATGGTATTAGGGTTTTTGATTTTCCATGGCACATCTGTTTTTCGTTGGCTTAGATCATCTCCCTTCTCCTAGTGGTGTGGCGTCAGCAATTCCCTCCTCGGTGTCTGCTCACAGAACCCGTTGTTCTGTCGATGATGGAAACCCTACGGTTGCAGTGAAACCAAATTTCTTAGCCGGTCTACAGTCGGCTTCGGATCCTTGTGCCATACCTTCGGAGTCATCACAACGATCTTCTACAACTTTGAGGATTTACACGCATCATGGTGATTTGCGGAATCCAGATGATGTTGCGGTGGATAAGCCCCTAATGCATTTATGTGGGAATTTGGTGATGGTATCACTAGTCTTTAATCCTACTCTAATGCGGTGAGGAAATAAAGTTCAGGATTGAATCGGGATGGAGCTGGTTCATTGGCCCTATTCATGTACTAATGTCCTAGTATAATTCTTCGCAATGGTTCATCAGCTCATGTTGAAGCCAACCTTTCAATGCTTATTGAGAGAATATAAATTGGTTAGAATTCATTGATTGCATGAATTGTTATTCATAATGGTGAAAAACTCTGGAAACTTGATGATTTGATTCACAAAACCTCACATTTGTGGTGTTTTTCTAACTAGAAACGTGTTTCTCTAGGTTGAGAATTTTTCATTGCCTTTTTCAATCTGATGACTTGAAGTTTCAATCATGGAGCATTGGAACCCTATTTCTGAAACCTGGTTAGTTTCATTATCATGAATGGTCTTTGGATTTTAGTGTCTCAAGTGCAAGAAATTATTTTTCTGAACTTTGGATTCGTCTTCATGGACTCAATTGGGTCCTCTGGGATTGAAAAATTTTCTATGACACTGGCATGGAAATTAGGACTCCGATTCGGCTTGACAAAAAGACTGGGGATGTTCAGTTTGGTCATTTTTCTAGGATTTTGGTGGAGGATGATCTTAGCTCCACTTTGATTGACAAGGTAACCCTTTCCACCCCTACTAATAATATTCAAATTGATGTCGAATATGAAAAAAGGCTCTTTTCTGCAATGTATGTATGGTTGTTGGAAACTCTTTAGTGTTATGTCGGAATAATGTTTCTTTTGAGAAGTGTGGGGTGATAGGTCATTCAATAGCCCTCTGTCGTTGGAAGTCCAAGCTGAAGGATTCGAAGTTTCCAAAGTCTACAAATCAGGATGGTGATTCACTTAATGAGCTAGTTCCTTATTCTAGCAAAGGGTATCTAATGGATGTATTTCCAAAGGAGGCTCGTAGTGGCCCTTCTAATACTCGGTCTGATTTGGTTAAAGAGGTTACTCTAGTTGAGGACACCCATATGCGGACTCTATAATTGGTGACTCCTTATACTTTCCAGGTTGATGTCTCCAATCAGAGTGATGTGAAACAACATGTCGATTGTCATCAAGAAATCCAGAAGCATTTTCAGGTATCTAAATTACCTTATAAATGGGGAAACATTTCTGAGGATGAACAGGAGAATATGAGTACCCCGATTAGGTTCTCGACTAGTGGTGGTCACACTTCTTACACGGATACAATCATAAGTGTCAATCTAAAGACTACTGATAGTTACGGTCTTCCCTCTAAGAGGAGACCACGTGGGGATTTTTCTAATGTTCCTTGAACCGTGTCTACCAGATCGTCGTCTAATGTGTCAAGGAAACTAGATACAGATATATTGAAATTATTCAATTAGAATAAGTCTCAATCTGAGTGGGAGACTGCTGGTGACTCTAATTATGGAAATGATATGCCATTTTATGATCTCTAGATCTGTTCTTGGTGGTTGAGGGCATTTCAGTTGTTTGACACCATCTGCCGCACTGTTGTAGATTTTTCTTTCTTTTTAATAAATGGTCAGAATCATTGCATATGGCTGGACTTCCCTGGTAAATAACATTTTTAAATCATCATTTCTAAATTATATTAGAGTGTTTTTTTTGATAATTTTCTATTTTTTTTTTATTTTTTCACGAATAATAAATGTATAGTTTGTCTTTTTCGTTATTTTTATGACCTCATAATTATTTCATAATGATTTAATAAAAAATTAAACATAATTAAATACATAATATAAATATTTTTATTAATAAATTTTTTTTAATATAATTTATTCAATTTCCAAATATATAATTTAAATTCTGAATTTGAAATATAATCCTTTACCATTAAAAATTTTATTTTTTTGAAATTTTTTACATTCCATAAATAAATAAGTAATATAAAATGATGGTCAATTATTGTGTATTAAAATAACATAAAAGGTGTCTCATGATTCCAATAACATGTAGAAATACCTTGGGCAAGCCAGTGGTTTTGCATTTAAGACTACCTATATTTGCAAGGCTAAAATTGGGAAACAAATAAACACATCTTCTACTTTTTATATAAATACATATCCATTTCTGATTTTTAATTATTCACAATTCCTTCACCGTATGTATCTATTATTTTTACCACCAATAGATTCATCACAAGGTTTAGTAGAGCTTCCATGTTCCCAATAGTAATGTTTTAGGTGTTAATCTTCAATAGTAAGTAAGATATCCTTCTTCTCAATTCATTAAAAAAATCCTATTTTTGTATCCATGTTTTGAATATTATGGTCACCCTTTATTCTTTTATTTTTATTCACTCATTCCAAAAAAAAATTAATGGGAGGCCCCATCTCCCGTATCTTATAATGTAACATCCCATTACCGATTTGGTAGAAATTCATTTAACCTTGTCATGATTTTTTTACTATTAGTGGATTGAGTATTGTTGATAATGAATTAAGAAGATACATATAATGCTAAAGTCATAGAATTGTTGGACTTCCAGCTTTAACAAACTATTTATACAAATTAGTGGAGTGTTACACATCATGTTAAAATGTTACGTGACATGTATGTATTTTTTAATGCTATTCCTGAAAGGCTTCACACAATGAATATTACGCATCATTACAAGACATTAAATATATCTAGTTATTTATTTTATGTTTTTTTAGTTTTAGATGAACTTTTTTTTGGTTTTAGATATTAAATAATTGAAGACTTTTAGTGGGATTTCACTTTGTGAAACACCCTAACTACATTTTTTTAAACGGGTAAGATATCTGAGATAATTTTATTCCTACACTACAGTTTCAACTCCCTCACTATAAGGCCTTCCCCAGGTGATCTTAAAGATCTACATCCCTTCCAGATACGTTCATTTGATATTCAATCACTATTTCTCATATGTTTTGATACATGGGTAAGTGTTCCTCCTTCATTCCTGTCCTTTCTCTCATTCTCCTCCTTTCAGATTTCAAGGAATCATGGGGAAATTGGTGGAATCATGACCCATAGAGTTGGATATCATTTATAGGATGGCTTTTGATTTATTCTACACTGTTATTCCCATTGTCGTGTGTTTGTGTGAGTGTTGAGTTTTTTGAAACGGCATGTGATTCTATCATGTTAAGAAAAATTAATTATCTTTGAATTGTATGATTTATTTCAACTACTAATTTAAATTTAATTACTCAAACTTTCTTTCAATTGATGTAATAAAATCCAATTTCAGTGAATTAATAGTTTTTATGTGGTTTTGGCATGATAATAGGGGAAACACCAAACTCCATTGAATTGATGTTTGTTTATGGAAAATAGTTGATTTAAATTGTGTAATTTATATTTTATTTTGATGGAAGTTATTTCAATTTCATTATTTATTTTTATTGTTGAAATGAATTTTGAAATTGAGGGAATTGGTTTATAGTGGAATTGAAACCTTTGAAAGTGGATTAAAATGTTTTGATAGAAACCTAGTGGATTTATCATGTTAAAAAGGCATGTTTTTAATTAAAAACCATTTTGTTTTGAAATATAACATTTTTATTGAAATAGAAGAATGGTAACTTTTTTAATTTTTTGATGTCATAAAATAAATTTTCCATAATTGACTCAGTAAGATCACATGATATCCTCAGTTAGTTGGTGAGTTATTTAGACACACTCTATGCTATTATAACATTATAAAACATAACATAGTGGACCAAATTCACTATGGGATAGTGATAAGGTTCCTTTGGCCAGTGTCAGGGGGTGTGTGTATACACATATTATTGTGGTCACAATGGGAGTGAAGAGTCTTATAGCATGAAATACTATGATACCTATTGGCAGATGACCATGCATATTTCTTTTTTTGAATTTGAGATATAAATGTATGGAAATATTATAAATCTTTTTTCATACCTTTTATATTAACATAATCATCTTAATGTACCTGTTTTATTTAAAAATTATTTTAAAAATATTCAATCACTTGTAAAATTATTTTCAATAACTATGTTCCTTTATTTGAAATTTATATCATGCTTTGTTAAAATAAGACGTAAATTATAGAATCTGTTTATTTAAATTTGAAATAATTATTTTGGATTATCTATATTTAGAAAATATTATGTAATCCTTGGTGAGAAACTAATCATATTTTATCTGACATCGTACTCATGCCTTTAGGTGTTTTTGGATGATCTCCTTCCATGTTCGATCATGGGGAAATAATCACAGGGAGGTGGATCCAACTATTGAACTTTGGAGATGATGAGTTACTTACATAGGTGCATGGTTTATTCCTCCATTTTGGAACATGGGTTTTATTATGTTGGTTTTTTATGCCCTACTCTATTTTTCTTATTTACTCTCAGTGGAATTTATTTTGTTATTCATAATGAATTGTCTCTTTTTACATTCAAAATTCTTATGGAAAAATAGCTCACACATTCAATTATATGATTTCATGTGCAAATTATTAGACTATGTGGATTAAGAACACCCGTCAGTCTATTTTAGGTCTAGCATGATTACTAGATTACCATGTTTCATGAGATGGTTCATGAAAATTTACTCTTCTATAAAAACATGTATTATAATCATTAAGTTACATAATTTACTTCTCGAAATATATTTATCCTCCCCTAGGAATTCCCTTTTGTTTTATTTTATTTAATTCCCAAACAAATTTCCCATTTTGGGTAATTCAAAATAATTTAATAATTATTTATTTAATTCAGTTTTATATACATAAAACCAATATTTTATTTCTATGGGTTAAAAACTGCATAGTGATCATCTTTTTAATGATCTTTTTAAATTCCATGATATTTATATGAATAGAATTTTATTTTTTTATCCCAGGATTATATAGGAAATTATTTATTATTATCGTTTTGGATCACATGATAATTAATAAATATTATGGTTGTCCCCACATAGTGCTCCAATGCGTTGAGTATAGAATGTAATATCTATAGATGGAATATTATACGATCGATTGGTGAATATCTTTATTAATTTTTATGAAATCTAGAATAAAAATCATGGTGATACACTTATGAATGTCTCATTTACATGTTTTATAAAATTTAAATGTTATTATTTTAGTTATTTTTTTATATGATATGGACCAAGAAATAATGATATTACTTGTGTTCTAATTTATGTTGTCGACGATTACATGTAAACTATTTCCCTTTCATATTTCATTATTAAGCCTTATGATCATCCTTTCCTTGATGAATGTACTCAGGTTATCAGACTAAATGAATGTAAATAGGATGAACCACAGAAGAAGCCTTTCTCATTTTATGGATGAATTATTTTTTTGTTTTATGTATTATGTACCATGTTTCTACAAAACAAAACATAAAAATATCCCATATATCATAAAATTTAATAAAAACAATTATCTAATAAAAAGGAATTATTCTGTATAAATACTATGGAAATATGTAGAAAATTCTTTGTCTCACAGATGTTCAATCCTTCATAACATCTTGATATTTTATATCCAATGGACTTTCATATTTTGATAACATTAAAAAAAGAAATACAAGTATGTATTGATTCATTTTAGATCATTGATGGGACTAATCATGCTTATCTATTACAAAGTTATAATTGGTTTCAATGAAGACATTTTTCACTGTTAATTGAACATATATATTTGGTACCATTTAACATTTCATTTTACATATTTTAATTATATAATTTCTTGGAACATGATTTTTCAAATTTTTTCTATCATTAAAAAATGTTTTATATTATTTTTTGAACTCTATTATTGAAATGGTGTTTTCAAATTTATTTTGATAATTATTTACACATATATTTTAACTTTTATATTAACATAAAAGGATGATATGAATTAATTTATATTTTTACAATAATTATCAAAGGATGATGATAAATCTATGAACATGAAATCAATCTTCTTGAAATTTAATTTCTTATTGATGATTTTTTATTATATATTACTATAATATATTCCTTATATATTTGTAAAAAATCAACATAAATAGTCTAAAATTCCATGAATGATATTATAGATGAAAAAATTTTAAATTCAAATTTCTTTATTTTGTATTATAACTTATTTAAATATATTTTTGTATTTCATATGTTATAGTTGTATACAACAAAATGATTTCTCATAAACCATAGAATTTATATGATTATATAAAATAACAGTGGTATCTTATTATCCTTCAATGTCACCTAAGGTATGACAAACATAAATGATTATTAAGGAATTATTTTCATTTTCAAGGTTAGGGTGATCCTATTCTAATGTGAGAGTCTCATGATCAATTCCATCCACATTTAATCATGACGTTATCAAATAAATCACCTTTATATTGATGGGGTTGGGGTAATAAAATCTTGTTTTAAATCCATAGAGTTGAATTTTATATCTCTATTTTTGAGATATCAAAATTTAACATGTTACCTTTTGATTTTGTTTTTTTTTGTATCAGAAAACATTTAGGAGGATTCTGTTCTATTTTTCCAACTACAGGTCAAAAGAAAATAGTTTTCAAGTCATGGAGAATTATCAGAAAACAAATCAATTGTATCTTATTCTATTTTTTATTTTCATGAAAATCATTCAATTTTTTATGACCAAATATTATAAAATAAAAATTTTCATATAAGGATGACTCCACAATCGTTCAAAATTTGACGAATGTGTTTCGATTCACCACTAATACACTTTTAATGAAATACATCCTATTATTTATAATCTTGATGTTTCAAAAATAAAATGAAAAAAAATCAAACCACAATAAATAATTTTATAATGAAAAATATCCTCTAGTTGAAAACATGGATTCTATAATAATTCTAATGAAACATCATGAATTGAAAATTATTTGGAATATGGAAATAGATGAGGTAGAAATTAAGTAAATAAATTTATTATCAATAATAAAATTTAGAGGATATCAAATGTTATTTCAGTCGAATCAAATAATTTTTAAATAATTATTAAAATTTGTGATAGTATTCAGTAAAACGAGTCATATTATATATTGAAAAGTTCACGAAAAACATGTTGAATAAAATTATGAAAAATTTATCTAAAATAAAATTTTATAAACTATGTTTCATGCTTTTGATAAATTGGTCATCTATTATAAATTCAAGTAAAATGATATTATGTATTTAATATTACATAATTTATAAATAATAGCATCATTTTATTAGATTTATCACATTATTTATCAGTAATATCTTATAATGAATGAGCTTGAATAAAAGCATAGAGTTTCTAATTGGAGGATATATTTTCATGAGAGATATTTTTCATATTTAATGAAGTAGTTGAGATTCAAAATTTGATGCATTATACATTTGAATTAATAGTGAGGATTAATTAATTAAGGAAAGGAATCCATGGGAACATAATCTCAAAAAACACTAAATAATATTCCACTCCAAAAATACACATTATGTTAAGATTTTTTTTAACAGAATTACCTTGGAAATTTATTTTACAGGTTATAGTCATTATGAAAAATTATTTCCAATTCATTAGATATTGATTTTTATCCATCATTTTTTCAATAAATAAGGGATTTTATTATTACATGTGATATTTTAATTGAATTTATAAATTTTTAAAAATGACCAATCATATTTTTTTATAAAGTTGAAATTTTTTTTAGTTACAATATTGATAAATTTATCATAAATATTAAATTCATATATGTATAATTATATTTTATTAATATAAGTTATAATTCATAAAAAATAATCCAAAGGATTGAAGAGATAGTTTATTTCTAATTTTTAATATCACATTGAAAATAATTTAGAGGGAAAACCAGAAATAACATTCTTTTTAGAAATTATGTTTTTTTAATAGTTAATATTTTTCCTTCTCATATATTTTTTTAAAAAGAATATAAATGACTATTTTTGAAAATATAAATATTCATTTTTCAAATTCGTAGAGTCATTGGTAATATGAAATATACTATGTTTTATTTTTGGAGTGATGGTTTAAAAAATATTTTTTATAATGTTTTAAGATATTCTTTTAATTTTGAAGGCTTACAGATTTGAAAATTAGTAATTATGGAAATATGATCTTATTAGATTTGAAATTGTGACCATTTGTAAAAATTTTATGGACATGGGTTTATTGTGAAATTTTTATTCTTATTGTTCCTTGAAAAATGAGATATTTTTTAGTTATAGTTTAATTTTATCATGGTTTTTAAAATTACATATCACGCATGTATTTAAATAATCATAACATGATATCTATTTTTAGGTGTTTTATGTGTTTAATCAAATATCTTATAAAATTACATATATTTATTTATATTTTGAAAATAATGAAATATATATTTACATTATATGATCTTTTCTCCATGTTCAAGATAAGTATAATATTTTTCAACATACCTCATTGAAATATGTCATGCGTTAATGAGTACATTAGTTGATGATAATGATATTTCTTTTCTTTTCATTAATACACCAAAATATTTTCAAATTTAAAAAAATGTCTTTTTATAACACCACATATATATATAGGAAAATTATGAAATAAATGTGTAATTTATAGTATAATACATTTTGATCTTATATTTATCTCCTGAACTCGTCATATATTATGTGGTAGTTAATAATTTAAATAATTATAATTTTTTTTATAGAAACACATTTTGGAGGATTTATTTTAATGTTATTATTATTTCTTTTTTATTATATGTTTTTTGTAGTCTTTAATGACTGAGGAATTACTTGTGTATAAAAATTTTCTAGGATTATAATTTAAGAGAGATGAGTTTTTCATAGATTGTGTTGGTTAATGGGGTCTATAAAAAAATATTTGATTATTAATTAGACTAACACCATCTAACTTTTTTTTTTCAGGGGATTCATATGAATTGAAATATATAAATTCTAGAAATGATATTTTATGGATTCCATGAATCATATTTATAATTCCATTAGTTATTTGGGATAATATTGTGTTTATTAGTACCGTTAAAAGAGTATCTAGTTTGTAAACAAATGCTCTCTGTTTTATTATATTCCATAATGCATACAATTATATGTTTGATTTTATAATTATTTGGTTCATATTATAATTATCATAATTTATGTTAAATAATTTTTTGTAATTTCAGACATATATTAATTTTACATTTATATTTTCAATTTTTTTTAAATATTATAATTTTATTATTTCACTAGTTTGAAAATTTGATGTATTGAATAAACATTCATGTTTTTATAACATAACAATATACCCTATAATTCTTATTTTGGATTAAAATCCAATTATTCATGGAAATAAAAATTTTTATAATGATTTTGTATGTTCCGTGATCATTGTATGCATATTTGATTTATGATTTGTAAACATAAAATTTATAATTAATTTATTCAGATAACATTAACTTAAAAAATTATTTATCTGAGGAATATAAATATTACATTTAATTAAATAAAATCGAGTTATTACTTACATAATAGTATAATATCATAAAATATATTATAATTTCATAATCATCCAGATTATAGTTCAATGCAATGTACATCTAGGAAGTAAAACCGATCAAAAATATATCTTTCTTGAATTTTTTTTTGATGTGTCTAATTTGTGGAATTATTTCATTAAATTGTTATCATTCCAAAAGTATGATAAAATAATAAAATTACTATTTTTCTTATTATATAATATTATTGGATTTTTATATTTCATAATAATTCATTATATAATTAGTATAACATGGCTTTTTAGGTGCTAGAATAGTCCCACACAAGAGCGTGTTTTAATGAATGAATAAATAAGAAATATTATATATAGATAATATTACATTTAAAAAATATTATTGATTCAAAAAACATAAAAACGTAGTTAGAAGTAGAAGCATGGAATTTTTATATGAAGAATATATTGAAGGATTATAAAATGTATAGAAATAAATAAGTAGAAGATGTTTATCTTCTACAAGAAACCCTCATTATTTTGAATTGATATGAGGAAGATATATTTATTGAAAACCTTTAAATATTGGGGAGGATAGATTGAGAAGAGAATTAGGTAGTTTAATGGGATGTATTCTAATTATTCGACTATATTTTAAGGCTTGGGGGAAGCCTTATTTTTTATGTTAGTGAAGTGGTACTAATTTAAATAACTAAACAGTAACATAAAAAATTCAAATTTTTAGTCATGTGAATCCAATTAGGAATATGAATTATTAAAATATTATAGGATGTCTATCGTGTCCTCATCCACTTGATTTATGATATATTTGTTGGTTACTTTGGTTTTTTTACTCTGGATTAATCACTTTTATGATTGTTCCCTTACCATAGTGACTAGTATTTAATAATGTCATACTTTTTATAAATAAAATTAGAAATAAGAATATTAAATAACATGGATATTATGATTTCAAATTTGAAAAAACATATTATAATAATTAAGTAGTATTGATTAAAATTATATTAAAAATAATAAAAGTAACATGAATGATAATGATTTGATAAGAAAATCTTTTTATTATAAAAAAAAAATAAATTGTGATGAAAGTAAAATTTTTATTTATTTCTATGATAATACTTTTGTTATAACTAATAAAATAAGGGATTCAAGGCTTTTAAATAATGTCAAACCTGTATTATACCTTAACAGAACATAATAAAAATATAGTAATAAAAATTCAATGTAAAAAATATTACATTTGGATAAAACAATTTATTTACAAGTTCTTAGTTTCAATATGAGGTATTAAAATGAATTTTATTTTTCCTTAAATATATCTTTGGCACAAAAAAGTGATTATATTATTTTAATTTCTTTTTTACATCATGATAATGGAATAAATGCTATTGTATTTAAACCAAATCAATTTTTATTATTCACGTAAAAGTTTACCATTATAAATCATTAAAAAAAACTCTAAAATAATATAAATAAGATGAATTTGAAGAATATTATCAATTTAAAAAATATATAATTCATAAAAATGAAAATTAATATTTAAATGCATAATCATGGAAATAATAGTAGTTTTAAAATGACTATTCTATCAAGTCACTTTTTTAGTAATCGAAAATATTATAAACTATAAAATGTATAAAAAAAATATTTTTGGATATCGTCTTAACCCATACATAAAAAATAGAAAAGGATTATTAGTAAGAACCAAGTTTATTTTAATTTTTGGTTTCAATCACTAATGGTGGTGCAATTAGTATTATTCTTTATGTGATTTCTCAGAGATAAAACTTATCCTGTATACGATTTCACCCAATAGAATCATGTTAAAATTTATTTTTTTTTATTTTCATATGAAAAAACCATGTTATTTTAAAACTATTTTGTGTTTATAAAATTAATAATAATAAGGAATACTAATAATTCATGTCACCACTACATTTCTTTTATATAAAAATTTAATCCTTCATTTTGCGTATTAATTAATAATATTCATGGAGTTTCATATTATAATAATATTTTATAATTTTTTATCAACATATAGTAGATCATTTTTTTAATAATGCATCAAAATGAATCCATCTATCCAATAAAATATGTTTATGGAAAATTATATTATGAAATTGTGGGTTCTTGTATTTTACACTCATGAAATAGTTTCCCCACAAAATTCGAAGACATTTTTGAAAATAGGATAATGTAGTTTTGATTTATTATGTCATAATGTTCATGCATATCTTCCTCAGTCCTCTGATTTATCAATATATATTTAACTATGATAAGTTTATTTTTCCCAGAACAAATATTTAATTCAATCAAGGATCTCTAATAGTAACTCCCCATAAGAGAGATCATGATTCAAATATATAACATTTTGTTTTAGTATATATTATTGATAATTTATCTACATCTTCAATAGTGATATATTGAAAAAAAACATCTGCATTCAATATGTGTGATGTATGTGTTAACAGATAAATTATACCACTAAACAATTTATGAAAAATGAAGGAAGTGTTGTATCCATTGCTCAACTTCCGATTTTTCATAAATATTCTATCCAAATTCTATGTGAATATCCATAGAAATTCAAATCAACCAAACCATATAAAAAATAATATTAATTATTATTAATCTATGTTTTCCATCTAATTTTTGATTTTTTGATATATCATTGGACTTTATAAACCTTCTTTAATATTTCATTACCTAATAATTGTGTATCGACATCCTCTATCCAAATAAATCCCTATATACTGCACTCATTCTTCTCATTTGATAAAACGACTCATATTTTTTCTTAGAATAGTAGAGTGAGTAGCTTTTTATATGATGACTACTCAATGGTGAGTTAAATTTTTAAATATCCATGGAAACCAATTAAATTGGATATTTAAATATAAAGTATATTTTGAATAAATCTTTTAGACAAGTCATCTATATTTAGGTGATAACTAGTGTTTATACTCACCACTATCACTAATAATTTTTGAATAATGCCTTAGAACCATGTGTTGTACCTCAGATCATAGTCATATGAAATTTATACCTTTACTCCATGCTTTTTTACTAGTTATATTATATATATATTACTATTTTATTAAGGAAAAAATTTATTTTATAAAAATGAAATTATTTTATTTTAATGGAGATTGAAAATAACCTAAATTTTATTATGGACTTAAGATGTCAGGGTGAGCCCTATGAAAAGATAAATTGTTCTGTTTTCAAATTTCAAAACAATTTCATGTAATATTTGTATAAACCCCATAGAAAAAATTAAATAAAACATAAACTATCATGATATAAAATAAATTTATGATATTACATAAAAAATTGGTTTTAAATACACATCAAAAAAGAGTATAGGTAAACAATATAATGTATGTCTCTAGTGATTAAAATTGAAAAAAAAAACTCTTACCGCATTGATTTCTTTTGAACTGAAAACCCCATGATAGTGATATCTAAAAAATTATAATTAAATAACAATAAATTTATTGAGAATAAAAATATACATTTTTGGGATGTATATATAACACATAAAAAAACTGATTGGTGAATTTTTTTATGTCTCCTACAAAAAAGAGTGAGATTAGAAATCCCATACCGTAAGCATGAAACTCCTTTATAAATGTTCAAACCATAGATATAATAAATATAATTTTTTTATAAATCTATTATAGAACCATAATTATTTATAATGTAATAATGTTTTTCATTATGACCATTTATTATTCATTTATAAACAATTCCTTTTTAAATCATATTTTTGTAAATAAACCACTTTATTTTTCACATATGTTTTGATTTTTTATTTTCGATACCCTATAATTGACCATGTTTTAATAATATACATAATAATAATAATGAAATAAAGATAATTATTAGAAATCATTTATAATTTAATAATTGATCAAGAATGTTTTTTTATAAAATTTTGTATGTTATGATCATGTAGAGGGTAAGCCACACACACGCATGAGAAACATTTCCATTTTTTTATGATCAGTATGGGAAGGTGGTAAAAAAATTAAAATTACATAATTTGAATTATATTGTAGATAAAATACATTTCCATTAAATATAATTATATTTATAATAAGTATTTTGTCGTTATGAGAAGTGAGAGTTACAAAGCATCATGATGGTACGAGTCCAGACATACATAAACGACGTTATCATCTTATAGGGAGTGAAGCGGTAAGAAATAAAATTATATATTATCATTAAGTAATGATATATTTGTCATTAATATCATAATTATTTCATTTATATCACATATATTTTCTAAATTTACCTATATCATCTTCTATATGAAGCATTATTTAAAAAATGATATCGATTCGTAAGTTGGTAGTTTATCGTACACATGATTGACTTTAGCATTTCCCATTTGGAATGGAAAGTAAAAAAAGATAGTATATGATATAATGAATATATATTTAAAAATAGTATATATATATATATATATATATATATATATATTATCCATCATCATACCGAACCGTTAGAGGTGGTAACTGAAAAATGAATTGTATCCGTTCACTAGGTTTTAATCCTCTATACTCATTAATGATTATTTCAAAACACATTTGATAGAAGTGGTGATGTTTTTAGTTTTTTCCATTAACATAAAAAATCCTATTTATAATATTTAGGCTATTATTTCACTATAGTTTAATAAAAATTTAAGTTAGTGAATGATAAAATAGTTTAAAAACACCTATCGAAGAACATTACCTAGTCTTATCATAACCTCCTGAGGTTTGAACAAAAGTCTATACTATGTTCGATTTATATCCCAAAAAATGATTATAATATGATATAATGGATGTTTCAATATGATTTATTTTTCAATTGGATCATATAAATGGTTTTAATATGTGAATATGATAGAATATAGAGTTTCATTTTTTATGTTAGGTGAGTGGAACACTTGAAATTTTATAAAAAAACGTTCGACCATATTTTTATAATTTAATATGGCTTAAAAATGGAGTATTTTTTTGAATTATATATTATAGTATCTAAAAATGTCCCAAAAATTTATTTTTGAATGGTTTTAGGTCATATAAACCCTTATCTTCTTAGTTTAACACCCCCATAAATCCATTTCAACCTTAACTATGGTAAATAATTTTTTTCTATTTTCACTATTCATTTTGGTCAATACTTTTATTTAATGTATTATATAAAATATATAAGGGATATTATAAATATTTAATCCATTTAAGTGAATTCCATTCGTATTAGTGTAAAAATGAAACTTAGAATTAATCTCACAGTAATGATAATAAAATGTGTTTTAAAAAGAGAAAATGTTCAAAAGTTTACAAATATTTTAAATCCAAAATATATATTAAAATTTCTCAAATGATATATATTATATTAATATATTTATAATTTATCTAATTTTAATTAAAAATCATTCCAAAATATGATTAATCTTTATAAATAAATTAATCATATGGAATTTCTCATTTAAAATGTTTCATGTTTCACTATTCATAAAAAATTAATTTTTCTTAAAATTCATAGAAAATAACCATAAGATAATTTTTACATGATAGTTTTAAATAAAAATCTTAATCTTTACAAATAAATTTTAAAAAAATTTCAAATATATGTGTTTGAAAAGGAGAAAAAAATGATTTTTAGAAAAATATATTTTTAAGAATAAATGTGAATTTTTTACCTATTATCGAGAAAAAAATATAAGAAGAATGACAAATAGTTATTTTATATATACTATATAATATAAATTTAAATTATTATATAATTTTTTTTCATTTAATGAGGTCCAAATGTTTTTTACATAAAGTACATTTATTGAGAATGATTTCATATATTTTAAAATAGTTATTTATTTTCATTTTTAATTAATTGGGAACCAAAAAAATTATATATTTGTGTATGACATATATTTTCATTATAATTTCTAATAATATTCATAAAATCCATTCCAATAGCTAGAAGGTAACTGGTATATATAATATTTTAATAATATGTCACTGGACATTAATACCCGATATTGGGTGTAGCATAATATATCATTGAATTTATCCTCCCAAATTATTCTCAATCATAAATGGTTTAACATTTTAATATTACTTCAAGTAAACCCAAGTCATAAATGTTGGTAATAAAACGAACTGTTTCAAAATCAAAACATATTTGAGGAAGTCATTTGGAATAACACATAATATGTTTCTAAGAAGAATAACATGGGATGGATGTGAGAACATGGAAATGGAAGAGTAAACTAATACCAAAATAATGATTTATAGAGGTATATAACATGGTCAAAAGAATGTTGAAAACTAAAAATCAACAAATTAAATAGATGTGAAATGAATATCGATAAAATAAAAAATGGTGACAAATGGAATTTTTTTTATTTCATGATCTTTTTCATAATGGTGAGTATATCCTTTTCCATTTAGATTGATAAAAATATGAATATGTAATTAAATGGTATCATTTTTATTTCACAAGTAAAATTTAATCCTTGGTAATGTATTAACGAATTTCTATATATTATTTTACTCTAAAATATGTACTTTTCTAGTATGAAGCAATAAATAAGATCCGTAAAATTGCTAATAAAATCATACAATTTGTATTAAAAAATGATTTCATTGGTTAATAAATACGGTTGAATATTCATATATCTAATTAATACATTAATAAATCAAAACTCATCCAAAATTCAATATAAATCATTATATAAATGGTTAGCCATATTACCCAAAAAATTATTAAATTATAAATAATGTAATGAAATTTATAAAAATAAATTGAGAATTAATACCTTATATATCATATGTATCTATTGATTTTCACAAAGCAAAAAATTTAATACCTTCATCATTTATTTCCTTTAAAACAGGGTAATAACTTAAACATCCAAGATAACATATTGAAATCATTTATTCATCATCATTAATTATATAAAAAAAATTAAATTCTATAAACTATATCAATGATAGAAAAAGGATATTTTTCAAAAAAAATACCATTTATCAGTTCAAAGGTAATAATTACTATCCAATTGTAACATCCTAATTAGGTACCCACTAAATAGAGCCCAAATATGGTGGGTTCTATGTCCTCAAGTGTTCCGCCCAATATGCAAGAGGTTGATACCTAGTATATAGGGGCTCTAATAGTATTATTGTGAGACTATACCCAAATTATTAAGGTAACATAATTCCATCATAATTAAATAACATGTGTATGAATAGTATTGATAAAAAATTATTAATCATCAATAAAATAGTAATAATAATTAGTGACAGGTGTATTATAATAAAAATATATATATATACATCATAGAGATATAAAAATGACAATAATTAAATGTAAACATATATCCATTTCAATATATGTATCAAATGTACAATAAGACTACAATGAAAAAATTTCTCTATATCATTTCGAGTAATAGATCAGTTATGTGCTATAATGCTTCTATAAAAATGTCAATCATACATTAATAAGTAGGCTCTTTCCCTTCTCCTCACCTGCATCATTGAAGTAAGTATGTGTGCCTACTAGTAGCTTAAATAATGTGTTAAATAACACTTTGTATTTCAACCAAAATAGCTCATATATCAGGTCTAGTCTATACATATAAGTTCATTCAGTGTTCTTTTATAACATGGGTAAAAGTAATAAAAAATTAAGTTATACAATCTATACTACCATAACCCATTTTCATTAGGATAACATTTAAATGTGATAACTAAAGGTCATTAATAAACATCATCAATGGCATATTCTGAGCAACAAAGTATTATAAAAAAATTTAATGGATCATATTATTATAAATGTCAATGGAATTCATGTATTCGATATCCTTTGAGTAGAAAGTTCCATAGAATTCAAAATTGCAAGATCCATGGAGTAGAAATGTACATAAAATCAAAATAATCTAAATCAACAGAGTATAAATGTCGAAGAAATATTATTTAGACAAATATAAGGAGTATAAATTCCCAAAGAATCATATTTGGTCAGATATAAGGAATAAAAGTTTCTAAGGCATCCTAATAGGTCGTTAGTTCCATACAGTGAACCCTCCATTATTAGCATAGTAAATTCATCCACCACTTCATAATCCAATTCATACATCACTTCATTCATCCCACTATAACAATACACAAGAAAAATGATAATTCACCTAACATCATAACCCTCTTCATTGGCTTGATTGAAGGAGTAATTGCAAATTGGTTATAAGAAACATTCCCAAGACACCAAATGATGGAAATTAATCCAAAGGGATTCAATAAAATTGTGGAATGATTTTCCATTTGAAAATAAAATTACCATTATAAAACCCTGTATTTTTATACATTGACATTACATCACATTTACAGAATAACTAATACATTACACAAACACAATCACAATGATTGTATTAGTTCAGTCCATTTAAAAGCGTGAAACACAAAATTCAAGTCTGGTGTATGATCATCATGGTTTCCCACAAATTTCTTTTCCTTTATTACTCCTACCTAAAACCTTTCTATAGAATCTAGGGAGTGGAATCATAAAAATGTGTGAGCTCATAGGATTAGTAATGTTAAAAAAAGATATACATAATCATAACAAGAGAAAATGTGTATGAGAAGATGATAAACACAATATTAGATCATTCCCCAAAAATCAAAGATCATAATCACGAGACAGGTCATAATGATATTGTCAGTTCATAAGACAAGAATAACAATGAAATAAAGAACTTATTCTAGGAAATAAAACTATGAGAATAAGGCATATAATTTGTGGTAGAGACATTATAAAATAATAATTATTTCTATAATATTCAAGGAATCTGTTACAAGGCCATCTTGGTAGTATTGGTTCACTCCCCAAACCATCATTGTTTTCATGGTTCACTTTCGTAACCATATTTAATCATGTTTCAATTGAATAACCATCATGGTAGTAATGAATCTATTCAATATCCTCAGAAAAACATATGTAATATAAAACATTTTTATCTTAGAGGTATAAATTTTTTAGGGAACTATTGAAAATCAGTCTAGAGGAATATATCCTTTCTGAATGGAAATAATTTTATTTACATGAAATTCCACAAATTTTTATGTGAAAGATATTACATAAATATAGTTACCAATGTTTTGATGGGAATATTAAACTCATTAAGGCACTGTGAAAATGTAAATATCCATTCATTCCTTATATGTTAAAATAATAATGTTCTAGTACTTTTTCCAAAAAAATTAAAAAAGGACATTGATTGGAAAAAAGGATCCATTAAAACCATTTTATGAAAAATACGAAATTTATAAAAATAACATTAAACAAATGAAGAATAACGGTAAATATAGTATGTTAAAAAATTTAATGAGACATGGACATTGATGATAAATATAACCCTATAAATACGTATGTATAAATAATCTATAACTATAATAATATAGTAAAATTAAAAAAAATCCTCAAAAATTGATTTAAAACATATAATGGAATATATTAAAAAACATTGTAAAACAAAAAATATTTATTTATAATAATTTTCCATCAATATGACAATAAAGGATATTCTAAAAACATTTCTAATTGTGAATAATCTTTGAAAAATTCAATGTGTCCCATACTACTTTGAAACATTTGAATCATAATACTCATTAAACAATAACATTAAATTAATAATAAAATATTATTTAAATAAGTATATTACTCATATAATATGTAAATTGGAAAAATATACATCTCATAAAATAACATAGGTGCATAAAAACATGTGTCTCAAAGAATGAAACTTGGGACGTAACTACCTTAGTTGGTTGGTAACTTTGAACCATAAACCACCATTGAATAGATATTATCAAATTCAAATGTAAATAACCATAACATATTTTATAAAAGTAATAGAATAAATTCATTGGAAGTATGTACACCACACAATAGAAATGAGTGGTGAAAAGCCATGTACTCGTGGAAATAAAAAGTGACACAAAATTCTCTTTCCTTATGTATTAACTCTATCTACACTCGTATAGAATTTTAGTATAATATTTATAATATTATTATTCATATATATTACAAGCATAATAATATGTAAAATAACATATATTATTTACTTATGAAATTATATTTTCTATTTATTATCAACTCCATGTTAAAATTACATTTCAGGTTATATTTTCTTTGTTAATCGTATATGTTTGGAATTGTTATAGTTGATAATATTACATAGACCATGATTTAATCATATATATAATGTGAAATATTATTTATATATCTTATATATTTATTATATATATATATAAGAGATATATTTATGAAATGGAATACATCCTTAATTGATATGGTAAGTCATACGTATATATGAATATTGTTTCTATTTTATTTACTAACTGAATAGAAGAAGGTAAATGAAAAATATATTTTTAAATATATACTATTCAATTATAATTAATATTTCATATAATTTATATTTATTCCATATATACATTTTTATAATCATTCTTGAAATTGTTAGCATTGGAGATGAATCTCATCTCCTTGTGGATATGGTAGGCCGCACATGAATAAAAGCAAGGATACCAATATATTAATTGTATATCTAACGAATATTATGGTATTTATTTTGTTATATAATAAATATAATCAAAAAAATAATATATAATTATTATTTTAATCATTTTACTAATCCAGGTAAATTGGTGATGAAAAACATATTACACCACAACATGGAGATGGTAATTCGTACGTACACTTGTGTTTCACTTTTATATTTTAGAGGATGGATAAACTATGGAATATAGTAGTACCATAATAATAATAATTTATAATAATTTGTTTTATATGGTATTTCAAACATTATAGTGGAATAAAAATATTGATATGATGTATAAGAAGAAACAACACTGGAAGAGTCGGTAAGGATATTACCTCTAATTCGACGATCTCCCTCTAGTCTCCTCTTATAGACCCTAGAGTTCAACTATTGTGAGGACGCCAACCTATTTTATGTTATTAGGGAAATTAATAATTGAAAGTGTCAGGTAATTTCCAAACATGAATGCTAAATGTGATGTAAAAATGTTAGAGAAAAGGTGACCATATATAAATGAGGTTAGAATAACTTTTGGATATGATCAAAATATTAAAATAATATTATTTTATTTTATTTTTAAAATGATCCAAATATGATTTATTTATAATAGAGGTGAATTATGGGCCAAACTCAAATAACTAAAAATAATTATATATGGGTTTTTTATATTTATATTATTATCTTTTTGTTTCAACCCTTATTTTCACTTTTTAATTTTTACTTTGACTTAATATAATATGCACATTATGGGTTAATTTAATTTAAATAAAATTAAAAAAACCAATGAATTAGTCATTTATGAAATTTTAAAACGTATTAAAATAATTTTTTTTTTCAGATTTTTCATTTTTATTAATTTTATAAAATTTAATAAAATATCAATTATTTTAAAATATCTATAATGTCAATTTTGATAATATTAATTAGTTGACTTCTTAATAATATCATAATATAAAAATAATTTATATAATACTATATAACATTATCTCTGAAATTTCAATGTAATTCATCCATTTCTTGGTGGAAATTAATTATAAAAAATTGTATTTATTTTTATTTTTTAAAATTCATTTATTTGATTCTTCCATTAATGAAGGAATTAATACATCATTATTGGGTTACCATATAATTTAATTATTTAATTCATAAAAATTATAAATAAAAATTGATATAGAGAAGAATTTTATATTTATAATCACTATTTATTATCTAAATGATCACTTAAATAACTCTATATTAAAGATATTTGACTTTTTTAAAACAGCATTGTCTAAAAATATGTTTTCCCTTTGAATATAATAAGATAAATGAATTATGGTCATGCTAGTGGATCCATGTGGTCCTTAAATTTACCCATGGATGGTGTCGGTCGGAAAAAAATCATAATATTATATTATGATTAGTGTTAGTTTAATTTTATATTATTTATTATATATTTTTTACCTTTAAATATCCGATTTACCCTTAACTGTCATAATAAAAATTATTGTTAAATATACTATTCATAATTTTCCAAAATAAAAGGGACATATTTATTAAATATATACCATATGATTCTAAATACATAATCCATTTTTTAAAATTTCAAAATGCATAACTAGTAGTAATTAAAAAAAATATTAAACCAGGTGACGGAATAAGAATAGAGGATTTTAATGTAACAAGTTCAAAACATCACAAAATTTTTATAAAATACATCAATGTGAAAATGATTATAATGAATTTTATTACATAAAATGATAAAAAATTCTAATTATACTTTAAAACAATTTAGAAACATAATTTAATACTATAAATTATTTCTATGAATGAATTTGTTTTCAATTAAAATTTAGTATTTTTTATTATTCATCAAAATATAAAACATATCATAAAAATAAGGATAATTAAAACAAAGAAAATTATTGTAAACCTTTTTCAAATAAGAATTTTTTGCAAATATAATATAGAAAATTCTTAATATTTAGATTTAAAATGGTTTCTCTATTAGAGGTTAATAAAATTACCCTCTTGAAAAAATATAGGGTTCTATGTATAAAATTATATTGGTTCTTATCATATTGATATAAAACATATTTGATGAATAAATAAATATTCTATTTAATATATTACATATATATTTCATTAATATAATTTCTTAATTATAATTAAATTGGATTTTTAATACTAAATGTATTAGGGTGTATAAAATTTAAAATATGGCATTTATATTCAATTTGTATATATAAATTAGTAACCAATGAATTAATCTTAAAAAACCTATATTATCATAGTTTTTTAATAATATTTATAATTTTAAGGGATATTTTATATCATTTTATATTAAATAATAATATTTTTATGAAATACTATTGTTCGGTAAAACTCAGTCTTTCATGAGACGTAAATTATCGAAGAAACTCAACATTTTTTGTAACACTAGTCATAAATAGTGTTTCATATATCACAAGTTAGGGTGTTTTTGTTGTTTTAGACCATTATTATCTAGTATTAGTTTACCACACATAGCATCAATGAAATAAAAATAAAAATATCAAGGAGTTATAGTCTACCTCCATTAAAATAAATTTCACCCTCAAAATATATATAGTTTAATAAAAGATTAGTACATGATAGTTTCTTTCATAGAAACCCATATCATAAAAAATAATACTAATACTTCCTTCTAAGAAGGAATATATGGAAAATAATGGTTATAGAATGTACATCATAACTAGGATTCTAAAAAGTAAAAGACATGTAAAAATATGGCATGGAGGGAAAAGTATATAACACAGAGATTGATAATGATCATTGATCACCAGTAAGTGGGTGTTTTAGAAAATGTTAACAATAATAAACTGAAAACTAATGAAATCTGAAAAAGTTCATTGATATCATCAATAATGATAATAACAGGAAAATATTTTATTTCAATAATATTTTCCGGATGTGAAATTTTTTTCATGAGATTATATTATGAACTTCTTCCAAGATAACCTCACCCATTGTTGTGCTTTTATAAAATTCCACATCATCTCTTATTCCAAGAAATAATGTATATTTTTCATTCATGATGTGTTTTAAGATCTTGGGTTCTATAATTATAATGATAGGACATTCCATGTGTCTTTATCACAACAAAAAAACTTAGCACATGTTATCAAATATGTGAAAAGTATCAAATTTAAAGACAATACATTAATCCCTAAAACCACATATGATGATTAACATAAACTTTTCTATAAATTCTTATCCTTATAATCCTTTAAAATGATGAATATTTATATCTTCATAAATAATTGTATTAAATCTAATTAAAATTTACGTCTTTTATATCATAGGGTACCTCTTTGTTATCACATACCAAAAATTTAAATACCTCCATCATGTATTCTCATGAATCCTGGTACATACATTAATATCAATACATCCTCATAGAAATAATATATGTTTAATTATACCAATTTTTATAGGATATATTCATTATGTCATAGAAATTTGTAAACATAATCCTTGATCGCATAACCCACTTTTCAACAAATCATTAATCAGTTAGAAGAACAAATATACAATACAAATTAATTATTGATATACAACATATCATTATCCAAAAATAATTATCTTAATAGATGGAATGTATTGAGGGTTAACTTCCCAATAGTCAAAATATAACCTTGAAATTATATCACTTTTTTTTCATCAGAAACATTCAACATAAACATTTAAATATTGAGAGAATTACATAAAATGAACAACCATTTTATATTTCACCATTCATATAACATATTTTTTTGAATCCAAATATATAAAAAAATGATTCTTCCACATCATAATTAATCATTAATATGGCTAGATAATCTTATTAACTAATACATATTTCCATTAACATCTCATCTGTAGTCTCATCATCACCAACAATATTACCATCACTCATTCCACCATTATTATTCTCTTTGATGCTTTCCACATAGGACATCAAATTTCATAATTATAGTGCATTGCATTCTTAGATAATTTAACCTTTTAAGATGTCACAATGTGGCCAATATTCCCATCTATTTCATATATTTATGTCTTTATTTTTCATCTGGAATTACTTGATATGGGTCCTTATTTTATATTTTTAAAAATATTAATATTCCTATATGACATACAGTTGGGTGATTATTTCCACATTATTGACACAATGGGAACACAATATTCTTTATTCAATCATCTACTTTACCCAAACTCTCATAAAACTACTTTTTTCCATTCATTGGTCAGTCTGAGAGTTGGTTAAGGTACACGTTGTTAATTATGCTTCTTGAAAACTAACAAGGAATGATAATAACATCCTTCACTACAATGACCATCCTATTTAACATCTCGTTAAAAAATTATCTTTCACATGAAATGTAAACCTAGTTATTTATGGTTAAAAAAATTGACTTAATCAAGAAATCATAGAATAAGAAACAATTATCATAGTGAGGAATAAGATAATCATGCTGAGTAAACTATATGAAGTCTAAATCATTAAAAAAAACTTTTATCAGTGAATGTTTTGGTTTATCTTAATTTATCCATATACATCTTATATTTAAATATTTCATTGTTGTTTGTGATGAGTTTTTGAGTTTCCAAATCTTATCCCCTCGAAGCATCAAACTGGGTTTGTTGAAAGGCCCATTTTTGTGTACCATATTGTGATTGAGTCAGGCCCGATGCACCTTGTCAATGCTAATACCCATAGTTACATCTATTCCATATCCACATCCATTTTATTATCCATACAGGTATGTATTTATAGGAAACCACACACTCTATCCTCTACCAATATTCTATGAAATTTTCTTATACTTTTCTTTATACATAAATATATATTTAGACAAGCCCGTAGGGTTATTAGTACAGTTTTATCGTCTTTTTTTCCAAATTCTAACCAAAACTTTTCTTTGATACCAACTATAACAAATTTCCCTTTTCATACATTGATAGTTTATTACTTTTATAGAAAAATTTATACATTACACAAACACATACCAAAATACCATATTAATTTCGTGCCTTTGGAAACATGTAATATAAAATATTTGTCTGGTGGAATATCTTTAATGTTTTAAAAAAATTACATTCCCACTAGTACAAATTATTAAAACCTTTGTTTATAACCCTGGTAAAGGAAACGTAAAAGGGGTGAGCTCAGATGATTAGTAAGGGTAAGAAATGTGATACATAATCACAACAAAATCATAATAGAATGATAAAATAAAAAAACAATATATGATCATACCATACACAACAATGATCGTAATCATGAAACATGGAATGAGGATATTGTATGTTCATAAAAAATGAAACATAAGAAAAGAAAGAAATAATTCCATGAATGAAAAACATAGAAATAAGACATATTATTTGTGGCGGACACATTATTATATAACGATGACTTCCACAATAGTAATTAAATAACTACCATGGATATCTTATAAGTATGGATTTACACCCCATAAAATATTTTAGTTATGGTTCACTTCTATAACCATCTTTGTAGTCATGGTCCACTTCCATTACCGTTTTGGTAGTCACAGTTCAATTTTATTCGCATATTGGTAGTAATGGATAACTCCTAATACCATCAATATCCATATCAAGAGATATAAATATTTAACCAATGAACTAGTGGGAGATGTTGTTGCCTCCCATCTCATAATGAAATCATACATACATGTTCCATAAGAATGTAAATCATGTTTCATATCACAACCCCTGAAATGAAGTGGGTTTCCTAAATATCATGATATCATAACATAAATCACAGGAAATAAATTGGTATAATTAATATCCTTCAATAAAAAACATAAACCATTAATCGAATGTATATGTTTTTCCACTATGAAGTATATCCGAAATAAAAAATATGTAACACTAAATATTGTTATCTTTTATGGAAAATAATTTTGAAAGAACCCTTCAAAACCATTTTTGAAGAAAATATCCTTTATTATTTGAAAAAATTTCTTTAAATGAAATTATGAGGAATTTTAAAAGAAGAAATTTTATTTAAAAATAAAATTTTTAGCTAGTATGTGATGATTCACATAATTAAGGCGTCATAAATTCATAAAAATCAGGTAAATATATATATGTTAAAAAAACTTCCCATACTTATATCAAATATACATCATTATCTCATTAGGAAAATGAAAAAGGGTCCCTTATAACCATTTAATAAAATCTATTACATTTGTAAAAATGATTTAAATAGGTTAATAAGAATGGTAAAATTATTCAGGATTATAATGTTATGGAACATGGACATGGATGATAAATATTTCTTAGTAAGTACTTACGTATGAAAAATCTCAAAAAACAATTACATTGTGAAATTAAAATTTTTTATTTGAAAATATAATTAATAACATATAAATGAATATTTAAAAAAAATTAAAACATTAAACATTTATTTATAATCCATTTCCTTGAATAAGAACTTAAGAGATATTTTAAATACATTTATGGAGGAGAATAAACATAGAATATTTCAATGTGTCCCCTAACACATTGAAATAATTGAATCATAATCTAAATAAAATAATATCATTAAAATAAGAATAATATATCATTAAAAAATAGTATATTATTTTTATAAAATGTAAAATCATAGTATATACACCTTGTAAAAAAATTATTTCCATAAAAAATATGTTTCTGAATGAACAAAAATTAAGACAAAATTGCTCCACTGATTTGGTAACTTTTGAACTGTAAAAACCCATAGAATAGAGATAATCAAATGGATATGTAAATAAACATAAATTAATTTATAAAATTAATTTAATAAATTCATGTGATTTATTTTCACCATAAATATTTAATTAGTGGTAAATAAGGCATATATCTCACTGAAATAAAACATGATATAAATCTCCCTTACATTATGTGTTGACTTTATTCATACTCATAAACAACTCATGTATAAAATGTATAAGATTATTATTCATATATAAAATAACCATATTAATGTTTATATTTACATACATCATTTACATAAGACATTACATTAAATAGTGATTATTAACATTATGTTAAAGTTACCTTTCAAGTGATATTGTCATTGTTAATCGTACATGTTATGACTTGATTATCATGATCATATTTCATATTCCATGATTAATTAAATAAAAATTAATACAATTTTTATTTAAGATAAATATATAAATTTAAATTATATGTATGTATAAGATAGATATATGAAATGGATAACATAATTAATGGAGATAGTAATCTATACATACGTATAAATGTTGATTCTGTTTTCTTAACATACTTAATGGTGGAAGGTAAAAAAATAAATATATATGTTTTTTCATTTGTACTAATAATTAATATTAATCATGTTTATAGATTATATATATTTTAATAATCAATATTGGAATAGGTAGCCCGGTAGATGAATCTCAGCATGTCGTAGAGACGGTAGGTTGAACATATGCACTAGCAAAAGTATCATTTTATTAATGGTAAAATTAATGTTTGGATGGTGTATATATTTTTAAATAAAAAAATGTTATTATAATATTATATAAGTATTATTTCCATCACTATACACTTCCACTAATGTGGTGATGAAAACATAATACCCCTACATCGTGGAGATGGTAAGTCGTACGTTTACTGTTGTGGTACTTTTATTTTTTCATTAGATGAATAAAATATGGAAATTGGTTATTCAATAATAATAATAATAACTCATCATATATTTTATATAGTTTTTATAAAATTAAAATGATATCAACACATGAAGACGATCTACCAGAATAATTGTATTTGAAAGAGTCGGTAAAGAGATAACCTTCTCTTTGAAGATCTCTGTCTACATATCATATTATGGGCACTAGAGTTGGCCTTATCAGAATAACATAAATTCTATAATGTTATTATTTATTTTTAAGAGGGATATGTATAGGTTATGGAATATTATGAAGACTTAATGTAATCATAATAATTTAGGTATGATATTTCATTTTATAAATGAGACGAGGGAAACATTTGGAAACTCTGAAAATAATAAATCAATATAAAATAAAATTATATTAAAAATTGTCCAAAACATAATTATATAAAATTATGGATGATTTTGGTTCTAAATAAAATCATCTAATAAACTTAATACATATTTGTTTATTTTATCCTAGCTTTTTGTTTTAACCATAATTTTTAGCATTGTATCTTGTAATATACACATTATGTATTAATATAATTAAAATAAAAAGAAAAAAGTCAAATGAATGAGTAATTTAAGAAAATTTAAGACTTATCAAACTCAATTAATTTAATTTATAATTTTAAATAATTTTATAACACTCCTTAAAATATTATTTATTTTAAAATATCAATAGTGTCAATTTTGAGACAATTTATTAGATGACTTTATAAAAATATCATAGCTGCAACATAATTCCAAAACAACCCCATTAAAATATCACTAACATATCTAAGTAATACCTAAAATTATTTTAATTGAAATAACTATAACAAATTATATTTATTTTTATATTTTTAATATCATTTATTGGATTCTTCATCAATAATGTAATTACTGTATCACTATTGATTCATTACATAGTTTAGTTACATTTTTCCAAAAAATTATAAATAAATTACCATGATGTTGGTAAAATATTTATCTTTTGGAATTGTTTTTATCTTCTAACATATCACTTATATCTAAAAATATTAAAAATACATTACTTTTTAATAAAAATGGTTTGATAGAAAATTTCTTCTCATTGAATATAAAATTCTAAATTCATTAAGGTCAACCATCTGGCTATAATTTGTCCTAAAATAGACCCAATAATGTTATTGGTCATAAAAATTTATCTTGTATAATTAGGACATCTGATTCAAAAATTTCATAATATTTATAATAAAATTTTTGCATTTAATTACATGATTTTCACTTAACTGTGGTCATAATAACAACTACTAATTTTAATATTCATATTGACATAATATATAAGGGATGAATTTACATAATTTGGAAAATTTTATTCTAAATATGGAATCCATTTTAGTTTTTAAATTCAACACCCATAATTCGAATAAAATAATTGAAAATTTTACCATGTTGATAGAATGAGGTAACAAGTTTTTAAAAGAAAATGGTCAAAAGATCAGAATGTTTTCATATCCAATTTCAGTGTAACTTGAATGCAATGAACTTGATTGGATTAAATGATAAAAACAAAATATAATTATAAAATAAAAAACTCTAAACCATAATCTTTTCTTATAAAATAATCTGATAAAAAATTTTTATTTCAATTAAAATTGGGTATTTTTTTATTATTCATCAAAATACTAAAATTATCCGAAAAAAAGTTAATCCCAAGTAATGTTTTGCAATAATCATTAATGGAATAATTTTATTTATTCATATAGAATATATAAAAGTGAAAAATAGGAACTAAAATGGGTTCTCAATTAAAAGGTGATAAAATTATCCTTTTGAAAAATATATTGTTTTATGCATAAAATTTTGTTAGTTATAATATTTTTCTTATAAAATTTATTTATTAAATATAAAAAATATTTTAAGGAATATATTACACATATATTTTAGTAGTATCATTTTATAATTGTAATTAACTAAATTTATTAATACAGAATGAATTTCGGGGCACAAAATAAAAAATATTACCTTTTTATTTAGTTGGTATATATTAATTAGAAACCAATGAATTCATCTTATAACCCATATATTTTCATAAGTTAGTTATTACCATTCATAATGTTAACTAATATCTTGTACCTTATTATATTACATAATTATATTTTAATAATATACTATTGTTCGATGTAACTCATTCATGCGAAAAATGAAAGCTATCGATGAAACTAAGCATTATGTGGAATAAAAGCCAAGAATTGTGTTGTGTATACCACAATAGAAGATGATGTTGTGTGTAGTTAATACTCATCTTTGTTTATTTAATAATAAAAGAAATTAATGAAATAAAAATAAAAATATATAGGTGTTGCAAGAACAACCAAACAATCTACAGCCAATACCACTATAGGAGGAATGATAAGAGTATAAGGAAACTCAAGGTACAAAAACTAAAACCTAGATAAGTAATATTACCAATAAGATGTACTTATAAATATCAACTAAAATGTTGATGTCAAAACAGAAAAAACATAGAGACTCAAATATATACTTCCACATCTCCAATCATGATCCATGATCCATACCCACGATACAGACAATGTATCATAAAGAACCAGTAAATAAATGTGAAACCATTCATTTACATGGGTCCTAATTGACAATATCATTAAAATAATCAACGTTACAAAGTAGAAGAGAGTAATTAAACCATAGGTTTTCACCAATTAACTTCTCCACTCAGGCCACTAGGATAGAAAATATTATAATATTTATATATAACAAATTATATAAAACTATGATAAACATTTAGAAGTCTTGGGTGGAAATATTTTTTAAGGTGGTGAATGATGATAATTTTGATTCCACTAACATGGATAAAGGTGTCGTTATACAAAAAAATAAATCATGTCCAACCACTAAAAGATGTGTTGAATTCTTTATAGGTGAAAAAGTTACTAAAGAGGATGCTCAACTCTCATAGGAAAAGATGACAAATTCAGATGAATGAAAGGGTATGATAATTTTAAAAACTGACTCTATAGTAATTTATAAAAATATAAAGGCCTCGTCATTGTCTATTGTGGATAATGAGAGATTTCCACTTGTCTCTTACAAGAAATAAAAGTCTCCCATTTTCACTCTAGTGGTGGAAGCACAATCAATAGTAGGGAATGATCAGACTATGGATAATGATAATTTGGATCTGAATAACCCAATGGACATTGAGGGAATGATGGAGTCCTGAAGTGGAACTTATCCTATAAAAATTATGGAATGAAAATAGGATATCTATGATTCTGATATCATTAATGAAGGTAATCATTACAAAAGGCTTCAATCTTACCCTAGGGATAGACTGAGATGTAGAGGGAGAGGTCATGGAAGGGCCCACTGGGATGTAATTCAAGAAGACGGAAAATGATAAGTAAAAGACTTATGAAAAACATAAACAGGTAGATTTAGCTTTGGGTTTCTCCTTTGTTTTCCCATACTTTTTTCAGTTCCTTTCTTTTACAGGCTTTTAATAAAACGGGATTTTCCTCCATCTTAAAAAAAAATTTATTTATTAATATAATAGAATTTCCAAATCAAATTTTTTTCCAAGTAAAATAACAAAAGTACTTTTGCATACATTTTAGATTCCTTTTTGGAATAACCATTCCATGATTTACCCACACAACCACACATGATGTCTTCATCGACACATCTATACTCATGCATGTTCTCTAATCCATCCAATATGTCATCAATAATTATTGAAACTTTTTGTTCCCCAATTATGCATGAACGTTTTCCATGGTCATGTATCATTGTACCCTAATGCTATATTCTACTTATTCTAGGTCACCTAATAATCATGAGATCACAAATACCCTATTATGTGAAAACTAAGCCAAAACAATATTTCATAAAAATAATTTCAATAAAAATATTATTCTATTGAAAAAATTTCATTCCAAATTTTTTTTATAAATCCAACAAATATATATTCTATAATAAAGAATTTTAAAATCATGTAATCCAGTACTTTGTAGAATAAGTTCCCACAACTCCAGAAAACCACAACCTATCATTATACAGGTTGTGTACATTGTTTTCACATCAATTTCACAATAAATTTCAATAAATTATATTAATTTGTAACAAATACTTAATTTTCTAAAAATAGGTGTTGATTGTGAAGTCACATACCTTATAAACTTTGGTTACACAAGTAATTACATTAATTCATTAACAAAAACTGTGTTGAATCTTCAAAAAACAACATTAGATCTCATTCCTTAACATCAAAACGTCTATATCACATCATGATTTGAAAAACAAAATCATAGATATATCCCTATATAACTATATAGATGATTCTATGATATGGAAGAGAAGTATATCTATGAAAAACCATCATGAAAAGAGAGTTACGAAAGGAATTGGGCTCTAACACAAAATTATTTTCAATAGATCACTTCCTAGTTTGAGGGGACAATCGTCAAAACCCTTATGTGGTAAACATTTTTGTTATGGTTGACATAGGGATGAAAATAGTGGGATTTGGGTTAAAAATAAGTTTGATCCACTTTTTTAGGATCTAAATTTTAACTATGAATGGCTGGGTCGCATAGCTAGGAAACATGTGTCCCAACTATGTGCAAGCCACATCCTCTTAAGAAACATGGCATGGTTGGATAACACAGTTATAAAAACGACTCTCACATTATGTTTTTACTCTATTTCACAGGGTAGAGTTACTAAAATGTCTCCACATAGTTTGGAAGAATAGTGCACATACCTAGAATATCAACATCACTGTTCCTCAATCCCATAAGAGTTTCACATCTTTCAGAAAGTAAGATCCAACTGTGCACCAATAGAGAAGCACTAAAAAATATTCCCAAAGTCTTCCAAGTACTCCTAAAATTCTCCAAAAATATTACATATTATTATTCACAAATGACGGGGAACATAATTCAAATTCAGGGTGAAAAATTCTCTACACAAGAAGAATTTATATCCTCAAAAATTAGAAAACTAGTGTTATACAGAATGTGATCTGGACATTTCTCGATCATTTCATTCTCTTTTTACCATGATTTTTGTGAATCTGAACATGTTTCTACAAAACCCACAGTATAATGATGTTTTTCCCTGAATTTACATCTATTATCAATCCACAATACTTATTGTATTATAAACCAACAAATTATCCATATCTATTCTAACATGATCCCATCAAATCAAATGGCCAAGATCAAGATGTTAAAATTTAAACTGAAATACAAGAAACAAATTATGCAGTACAATGAACAATGGTGGGAAATCCAACATATACTACACCTCATCGAAATGTTCAATTATCTCAAATGGGTCTATGTATTAAATAGTGATCTTTACCTACTTTCCATAATGATGATTCCCAAGCCTTCGATAGATTATCAAGAAGGCATGATCTCTCAACATTAATGATAAAACTGTCGATGTTGATATGAAAATGAATTCTAACAACATCGATCTATCTGAACTTTCATCCTGATCAACTGAATCTTATATGTTGTCTCATGAACAAGGATCTTACCTACACCTTAGGTATCAAATGGTTCTACCCAAAAATGTATAGAATGATAAGGATTCCCTAAAATCTCTTCAAAAGGATCCATATATAGCATGTCTTGATAATTTTTGTTTTATATGAACTCCTCTAAAAGTACATGATCATTTCATGCACCACTAAACACCATTAAAGAAGACAAAATTTTTTTTCCATGTTTTTATTAACCTTCCAGATTGTACATATATTTAAATATGAAAAAACATAATTATAGTCCATTGAGTTCCATTCACATGCTGAATGGATTTCAATACTCTCAAAGAAAATCATTAATCTATATTGATTACTATAAAACATTGTACACCATGCCTTATTTTTAATTATCAAACATATATTTTAATATTTCCTCCACCATATTAGATTCATTTATAAGAATGAAATTGTTAAACATTATGATCTGATCCACTATCACACAAATAATGCTTTCAATTCCTTATACAACTTCAGTATTCTCTGATGAACAACACATCTCTAATGATGGAAATAATGAGGATTTTTTTCATAACAATCCATACATAAACCCATATGATTTCAAAAATATTAAACATTTATCCACCTTTTATCCCTAAATGGTCTCCCCATCATTATGTTTCTACCTCATAGAAACAAATTCGGAATCAAAAATCTTCTCCATCTTAATTGTCTCAACAAAATCATGGAGGACTGAATATGTAAAGAACAATCACACTACCTCTCCCTATTCACATTCCATGTGCATGTAATCTTTAACAAATAACAATTTAAACTAATAGGAATAATCTTTTTCCAATAGAGAATACATCATTCTACTTAATGAATCTTTCACTTTATTGTATTTACCTAATGTATACATCCATTCAATGAAAAACATTTGGAGATACTTCATCAATCTTATTTATCTCATAATGAAATAACTTTGATTGAAAATATGTTTAAAATATTTATGATCTATAAGAAATATTAATTTCTCTACCAAGATGTAGTGAAACCATGTTTTTAAAACATGGAATACGACATCTAACTCAAAATCATGTGTTGGATAATTCTTCTCATGATTCCATAACTGATTTGATCCATAAGAAACATTATTATCTTCCTACTTGATAACACATCAAAACCCAAATTGTAAGCCTCATAATTCACCAAGTACCCTTATAATGATTCTATAAAAATCATGATCAGTGCTAATGTAAGCAAAACCATACACTCTTGAAAATAAATGTAAACTTCCCAATTCTATTATAATGGGAGATTTTTCATTACCAATACTTTCATGGGTGAGTCTAGTAATGATAAATCATGAAAAAATAGTTGGTTATTTCCAAAAAATACGAGAAAACTATGATTCTCCAAGATATTCATTGGAGGCTTCCAAGAGATAACAACCTTTTTCTTTTACGGATCCCAAGAAATACATATTTTAAAGATTACATGATCATAGAAATATACCTCTTGTATCCAAAACAAACACTTTTCATTTTTAAACATGCCCAATATGGAAAAGGATTGAACTTAATACCTAGGGCTTGAATAAAATTGGGGGATTATTTTCCAAATGTAAATAAAACAACCACAACTAAACACACAATACCCAAAACCACTATCTGTTTAATGATAAAAATATATGCAAACAGAATGAATAAAAACTCAAACCATGCTACATCAGAGTATCAATAAGAAACAAATATCAATATCAATTAAAATGTATATAAAAAACAAAAAATCATGGATACTCCATGAAATAACTCTATATTTAGAAACACACCCCATGCTCCAACTCCACAATACATACCATATATCACGATGCACAAAATAATAAATTTGATTAATTTCCTATACTTGTGTCCCAATATAAAATGTATGAAAATAACTAATGTGCCTAAGTATGGGTGATTAATGAAATTTAGTAGGTCTTAACCAACTAACATCCTTACTCATGTTAGTTGGATAGAAAATTTAAGTGATATTATATAAAAAGATTTACGACATTGAAAATGTATATCAAAACATTAAATGAATTCCAAACCAAAACAAATTAAAAGGTAAAAAATAAAAAACACATCTTAATATTAATACAATTTAACATTTTTTTCCATAACCAATCCTTGATTTACTCACACACCCACACATTCATGATTCTGTGATAGTTTAATAACAAGGAGTTATATTTCATCCATCCAATAAGTCATAAAAAAGAAGAAAATATCCTTGTTCCCTAAGGAAAAATTATTTTCCATCTAGGTCCGCATACCATAAGACCATAATGATAGATTCCCTTTATTTAGGGTCAATTATAAAGCATGATCTCTCCCCAACCTATGTATTATAAAACAAGGAAAAACCAATATTTCAAACTAATAAATTCAATAAAAATATTCTTTTATTTAAATATGTTGAATAGAACCATATTACATTAATCCAACATATCCATATTTTAAAATCATTCTTCTCAAAATAAAGAAACCATTACATTTCACATCATGTTCCACCAATTTCATATAACCAAAACCCATCACTAAATAGGTTTTCTACAAAGATTTTAACATATATTTCTAAAACAATTTCAATTAATCCAATCAATTTAAAATTATACATTTATTTTCTGTATATAGGAATCGATATTGAATCCACCATCCTTGAAAACTCTAGACAAAACTATGAAATACACAAATTATTCAACAAAAACCGGGATGAAACTCCAAAAATATATTGTAGAACTTGTTCCATAATATCAACATAGAAATATCACATAATGGTTCAAAAAAATATCATTTATATATCGGCATCAGACTAGATATAAGAATCTAAGATGTGAAAGATAATTATATATAAGGAACTATATCAAGAATAGATACTTACCAAAATAATTAGGCTTTAAAAAATAATAATATTCATAGAGATCTCTTGTTTATTGAATGAGAAAGTATACAAAACTTATAAGAGGGAGGAAATATGATTTAGGGTCAAAATGGAAGAAAAGTGATGGTATTTGGGGTAAATCTATGTGCGATCCACTTTTTTGGGATTTAACATTTAACAATGAATAGTTTGGTCACTTTTTAGGAAAAACACTCACCAAGCATGTTTTCATCTATCCCTCTAAACACACCTCACACTATTGACTCGCATGGTAAGAATATTATTCGGACAATAGTGATTATTCCTATCTATCAAATATCATAGTTATTCCTTTATGACCATACAATATAGAAAATTTATCATCCTTAACAAAATTACATGTTTACTTTTCATAGTTTTCTTGATGGATATTTTGGGTTTTCACTTACCATTCTCATATTATTCACCATAGATAATCCCCAAATCCATCCAAAAGTCATCAGAATCCTTCCAAAATTCTACAAATAATATTATATACTTAATATTCATAAAATAAGTTTGTATTACCAGAAATGGGGTGGATAAAAAAATTTTGAACCTTTAATATAACAATTAAATAGTTATTTATGGTACTCATGACCATTATCACTATATTTTATGAGAACATTCAACTCCCCATAATAATAGCATGCTTAAATCAATCCAAGGGTGAAATTTCTATGGAATAATAGAATATCCATTAGATAATTATTTTTTTTTCAGTTTAAAATCCTTCAACCTACTATTTGGGTATCAAGGAGTAAATTAAATCATAATTTCAAATTTATTTTAATGTAATATTAATTTAGAAGGAAACTCCCAGAAGTTTTGGCGTGTGATGTGATGATTTTATTAAAACAACCATACATTGAAGGGATAACTTTAGAAAACTGTCCTTATTTTTATTTATGTGTAATAAGCTCGTCTCATCCTCTAATTTGGTCCATATATGAATAATATTGAATTATAAACAAACATCCAAAATGTTTTTCAAAAATGAATTCACAAAAATATTATATCCAATACATAGAAAAATAATTAAAGGAATCTAAAGAGTGAAGAGATGTCCTGTGGCTGTCCAATTGGACTGATAGATCTTGAATTGGAGGGTTTATTGAAATGTTACACCAATTCCTTGGTTAGAAATTCCATATATATCTCATAATGTGAAAGGGACTAATTCATGATGGAAATAAGAAATAAATGTGGGTAGGGGAGGGTAGGGTTTAGGTTATATGGATTTTAAGGAAAAATAATCATTTTACCATTTTATGTGGTCACTTTGTTTGGACACCTAGATGAAAAACATTTGCACTATCATTTTGTGCATCTAAGTCATAATAAAACCCTTAGACTATCTCCTCACATAGTTTGAAAAACCATACATATCCATTTAAAAACACCAATTATAAGAGGTATGTAGAAGACACAAGGGTGCAAATCCTGGGTACCACAATTATGGAATGTCATGGATCCCTATGTTATACATCTCTACACCCTACAAAATTATACTAAATTGTACAACCTGGCAAACATGGTTTAAACAAACTATGTGTGCCTACAGTTTTATCTTAAAAATGGTTGTACATGCTCCAAACAACCATATAAAACCCTGATTTCCTACAAAACCCTACTAGGAATTCCTTTAATGGTAATGCCATTGAATTAATGTAGAAACAATGATTCATAACTTATAGAAAATTAGTTCATTTCAACCTACCCTCCTAAAATAATCTCATCCATCAGATGTCTATATAAGGGTAGTAATGAATCATATGTGGAATGCTACAGCCCTAGGAAAAAAATTATGATATCTTGCTCCCATGACTCATCATTTACATGGTCATGCTTATATATAACCCATAAAAATCGTACTGGCCTTCCTCCCAGAACCTCTATGATCCAATAAAGAATAAGGATATCATGTTTCTCAAAGGATGCATCATACTCTAACTCAACCTCATCGAGACCAAATATATGCAACAGATCAAAAACATGTTGGTCAATATGGGTTACATGGATATTTTTGTGCATGACCTGGTACCTCTATTGTATCATTAATAGATATTCTACCATCCTAACCATCACCATAATCACAATGCTCCTGAAATAATGATGTGATGGATTTAATTATATTTGAATCCATTTATTCTCCACTGTATGTGAAAATTTTATGAAAACTTATATCCCCACCTACAAGTCTAGTGGATGAAGAGAATTAACAATGAATCATTTATGTATATACCATGTTTTAGACATTTTATTTATCATAAGATAAACCTATTATGAAGTCACCTAAATGAAATGAGGACCATGTAGTGCTTCCTCGCAATCCTTAATCAAATAGATGGGTAAAAGGAACCATGTATCATAAAGGGACCTATAATGATCTATCATTATGGCCTCTTGAATGAATTAATTATTTATAAACATTAATAAATCTAAGTGTATATCCCTAGAATTCTGCAATTCAATGATTCATGCATAAATCATATCTTTTAAAACCTTAATCCTACACTCAAACCTACCATCAGTCTTTCAGTTAGAGGATGTAATCAATTGTACCTGTGAACCTAGTGCCTTGTGGAACCCCTTACCAAATGTTAAAAGGTTAGCTTTGACTGATATGATACAATATGGAACACCATATTGGAATATGACCTCATGAATGTAGATCCTCTATAACTCATCATCTACTAATGCCTCCCAAATAGGGTTGAAATGAAAAAAAATTCAACATATACAAAATAATCTGTAATATGTCACATCTTTAACATGATATGAGATATACTGTCATGAATTCCTATATACATCATCCCATTTCAACTTAAGAATATGTAACGACTCAAAAATACCATATGTATATGATTTTTCAACCTTCACCTGCTGATAAGTGGAACACCAAGTAATATAATGAGGTATCTCATGTATCATCAGAAGCCAAAATTATTGACAATGTTTGACTTAATAAATAATGGTATGAACAAGATAAAAATCCCATATAGTGGAATTTAACTCACACCTAAAATCCTCCTGGATTTCTATAGTAAACTAGTCACACCCATGGATGAACATGATCTCATCCTCATCAATGGTCTTATCATGTGGTGATTTGTCACTAATAATACCCAATCGTAGTACTAATACCTTTGAATATTATAGTTGAATCACATTCACTCTCTCCATAAGTGAATCTGTCACTAATTATGAGGCATTTACAAACTATCCCTGATGGAATTGATCCTCTCTGTGAATCTTAGAATATAGGGCCTTATGATGCCACTCCCTATTGGCCACCAAAACCAATTGTGTTCGAGTCCCCCATCATAGAAAATATGCTACTTCATTTTCATTTCTATGAATATAAAAAATAAGGAGATAAAAATATTTTTGGCATACGACCAATCTCCACGGTCCAAGGTTGAATTCATGATTGTTAATAATGTATTAGAGACTACTGTGGATGTTGTAAACTATTTAATTCTCTACCAGCTAATTGTTCCTCCAACAATGTAATGAATTCAAAACTATATACACTTTGTATAATTCTTATCAAGAGGTCTGAGCTAGTGAGACCCTCATGACACAAATCATTGAATTTTCTAAATGACATCACTAGGAAAGACTCTTGATGCATAACATTAAACTGTATAGCTTCTTATAGTCTCTGATAGATTAAGGATTAGAATATATGTCCTCCTATACATTAACTACAAAATACTTATTTATTACTTCTAGAACTTATTAATTTCACACCATTTGGGCCATCCTCAAGAGATTGGTATCCAGACATGAAAATATGTCGATGAAGCACTGAAAATAACAATCCAATACAAAGAAACTCTTTATGTAAAATTTATTCTTGGGATATTCCTAGGAAACCACATCAGTCATCTTTTCTGGAAAATAATCACTCCTTCATCTAAGATGATGTGAACCATTAAGTGAACTAAATATATCAATAATTGAAAATTTTTTATCTTGAAATATATGGTGTTCCCTCATAGTGTCTACATAATGATGTCAAGGTGTTTGCAATTATTGTTTCATGTTTGATATTACACGAAGATATCTTCTAGAAATCCACTATGAATGAATCTTGATACAGGTGGAAACACTGATTCAATAGGTCCCAGAACATGTATATCACATTCATGAGACCGAAAATAATATATATATTATCATAAAGACCAAACATAATAGGAAATTCTATATGAGGTTTTTCCAATGGTCGAACACATGTCATGTGATAACAGAACCTCAAATCATTTTCTGAGAAAACCAATGTTCCCCATATATTATCAAATAGGTATTATGTATGCGATAATTGATAACAATTCGTAACCATCAACTAATTTAATTTATATTAAAAATTTTGAAAATTGATATTTTTAACCTCCTTCATATATAAATGGGCTGATGAACAAACTATCATTTATTAGGTCATATAAACCTATTTTTATTCTATTTTTTAGCTAACTCATGATCACTTCAATCTTTGTATTGACCAACCTATATGGTGGAATGTATATACATTCACCTCCATGAACATGATCAATTGAAAAATATATGTCACCCAAGGGAGGTATTGATGAATAATAAGTATATAAAATATTGCTAAAATAATCCACCAAATAATTAATATCATCTTGACACGTTCCTCGAACCTCTGGATGTAAGATAAAAGTTTGGGATTTCATCCTACCTAAGAAACAATTCTCTTCTCCACCTATTCTCAATTGGACATCCCATTAAAACTTTCGAATTATTCTTCCTCCCTTTTGTGATGTGAAAGTAACTATTCAGTGATTCAATTCATAGTAAGCAAGATAGGGAATTGAACAGTTCATCATGAGAATAAAATTAGACCCTTTCTTCTAGAGGAAAAATAGATCCCATAAATATCAATTCACTTCTATCTCAATTGAAAATTCCCTACACTAGAATACACTATCAAATCAAATCACCAATAAAATATCTAATGTCATTAAGACATAGATAAAAGTAATACATATCCCATGGATCTATATATCTATCATAGTTATGAAGAAAGGAAAATAACCACTAAAAATTAGATGATAATAATATAGAAGCTACCATAAAATAAATTATCTCTATAGAAGGCATGATGATATTATTATCATGTATTGGTTTGTCTACATACAATTTTTTTGAACTACATCCTTGACAAACAACCGGACTTCTCTTTGTAGGACTTGTCTTCTATCTCTCTAAATATGGTATCTGGAAACCCTAGATACAACCACCACCTTAGCATGATCATCTGGAAAAAATCTAATTTCATATATTAGGAGAAGCCTTTGAACCTACTCCTGAACGTGGAGTCAGTGTAGACCCTATATCATTAGCAGCATGAGGGAACATCTTAAAAGAACAATAGATATAGCACATCCGGTTTTATTCTTGTTAATCAAATGGATCGTTATCACACATTCCTCACATGTGTCCCATCCTCCCACAATTGTGGAAGAAAACATAAATACCATCACTCATGCATTACCTGGTATTCCCATCATAAGATTTCATAATGAATCAAGTCATGCCTTCTAACACAGTGCCACTTGCTCTAGATTCTAAACTTCTAGACCATATTATCAGTGATTCTCTAAGGTGGCATTCATTATTCAATTCATTATTTATGATTTTAGATAAGTTATTCAACTAAACAAATTTCACTTATGATAGAGATGAACACATTACCATTTCCTCAAAGCATCCCTCACTTGACAGTACATTATAATGATATATTAATGTACTATGTTGATTATATATATTGTGAGCTGGATATTACATAATATATATAAAAAACTTATCAATAATCATAAAATATATGGATCAATCATCCATCAAGGTTTCTAGGAAAAATTATTCTTAAAAACATGATTTGAAATCCATCATACTCATATCATGATGAATATATAGCTAGTTAAGGACATCCCAACAACACTTAGATGCTCCAAAATCATATGATTTAATACTGAATCTATTCAATAGAGATGTCTATATGTGATCAATGATAGATAATATAGGCTCAAAACAAATCCCAGTATAATCAGGGCCACTGTACAATGATAAATTATGTGGGTTCTACTACTCGAACTCATGCATCAACAATTCCATTGTATAGGTGGGATGCATAGATACCTGAATAGTTATAATGAAATTTAAAAAAACCATCTTTAAAATAAAAATTATCTTCCATATCAGGTACAATTTGATATTCCACAATTGGCACTCCTGGTGGTCCAAAGCCCACCAACTATAGAGAATTATTATCGCCACCCTCTTGGAACACACCTAGAGGCCTCCATGGAGTTATATTTTTAATAATTCTTATAACAAACCTTAAATAATATTTTGTAGAGACTATATCATAGATATAAAAATAATACAGTACTAATCCATCATATATACATGTAAAACCAATCTACCTATATTTAAATCTATGTCTATATGATATAAAGATCATATGAACACAAGAGATGCAACATAAATCCCATTACTATAGTGGGGTACATTCCATTTTTCTAATATATTATATTTTTCCTAGTATTTAGAATGTTAATTATAATATAAATAAGAGACACCCTATACGTTGAAATTTTTGTCCCCATTTAAGTATGAGCATTTTATTCTAGAGTATAATGTTATTTAAATTCATATATATTTATATTAAAAATATTCAAATATGGTTGAACTATATCAATTAACATTTCCAATTCATAATTTCTTGTACACATTATAAATTAAATTATAGAATCCATTTATAAAGTACAATAATGCGCTCTAGCCCATGGGACTAATGTTCCATGAATCAACATTCCATAATTGGCTACATAAGGTGTATGATTCAATCTATATGGGAAAACAGTATTAAGTTCATGTAAGAAAAATAATTAATTAACTATGTTTTCCTGTCCCCTATAAGAAACACTAGTTCAAATACAATTATTTAGTTTTCATTTTTTATTATGGATAATTCCTTTTTTATGAGAAGAAGGGGAAACCTAACATGACTTGTAGGTAAAAGGCACAAGGCCCGACACGACCCGAATGCCAATACATGACTCGAAGGTCCAGAGGCATACTATGCCCTATACATGACCTGTAGACCCATCCATATTGAACTGACCCTCCCCAGCTTTATCATCATTTATTTCATAGCTCACCACCTAGCATTGTTGATCTTCTAGCATTTCCTCATACAAAGTTGTATGGTGCCTAGTCCCGATGGCGGTTTCCATAACCTATCAGTCTTCCAATCCAGTTAGCTCTGCCTTTGGTGACTACTACTCTATCTCTGATCCTCTTCTGGGGCCTTCTTTGTTCGAACTAGGCTAATCTATAGTCTATGTAGCCCAAAGGCCCTGAGACCCGAAGGACTTTTGATGACTCTAAGGCCTAGAGACTCGTAGTCCAAAACTGGTTGCCAGAAGGCCCAAATCGGGTGAAATGTTCCAACTACTACAGTAATGAATAGTACTCTCTACAGTTCCTACTACAGTTCATGTTATAGTACCTTGGGTATTTTACTCCTACCGGTTTCAAACCTATGTATGTTAGATGCTAATAAGGTTCCCTTACCACTTGGTTAGGGGCTCATTGTCATATGAATAAAAATTATATCCACAAGTATCATATAATAAATTTATTGATGTTAATTAATTATATATAGATAACATCTATTATGCATGAAAATTGAATTTCCAATGTTAAATAATTAATCATCAATGATTTCTTATTATAATAGGGAAAGGGGGAAAATCCAAATCGTAATTATAATCAACACAACATTATATTTATATTAACAGATGGTGAAATTAGATAAACATTAATAGGTATTAACTTGAACATCAAGCCCCATTACAATATAATTTAGTTATTCCTTCAATGTCGGTATGTTAATACAATGAATTGATCGTTACCAAAATCCAAAACATTTATAATCTCTTGTTTAATATTCCCAAAAAATAATACAAAAGTGATGAAACTCTTCAAATACCACATTGTAATGTCCGGACATGGTATCCACTAAACCGTTCCTCAAGATAGTGGGTCACATGGACATAAGTAAACCTCACCGTATGCTAAGATAAATTGAATTTTAGTGATAGTCTACAATTTTTTTGTGGGGGAAACTATACACTCGTGATTACAGGAACAAAATGGAATTAAATTGAAATAAAATTTTGAAAAATAATATCAACCAAAAAAATGATAAATCATCCATACATTAATAATAATAATAAGGGTGAAGTGTTGATTAATATACTAAATGATAAGCATTTCATGGATCCAAAAAAATACATTCAATACATGGAGTCTTTAATCCAATAAAATACATGAATGAAATTTCCAAAAAATATGAAAAAAACTATCTCAATATAGCTTTATCATCCATATAATGGATATATACTCCACTTATCATATAAAAAATCAATCAAGCATCACCAAAAGTGTGATTTATTGTATCCCAACCCACATCTATGATGTCTGTATGGGTACAATATGACGGACTGAATAGTGTGTAAGATGACAGTCAGTAGGCCACCATCAGTAGTGTCTATAACATGTCATGTTTTTGAATATAATTTTATATTGTGTGTAATTATAATATAAGTAAAATTAACAAAAGTTAATGTGATACAATCTAGTATACCAAAACACATTGTGGTCAAGAAACCAAAAAAATGTTTAACTATAAATTAGGAGTAAGAATCATTATCATCCAAGGATGATTAATAATGTATCTAGACACTGAGGACAATATCCAAGGTGTAGAAATGATTATTGAGTTAATGTCAGCTAAATATATGGTTTATAAATGTAAATTGAATCGATGTATCCCTGATCCATAAAGTATAAATAACCATTGAATCAACTTAAGTCAAATCCAAGAAGTATATTTTTCAAATGAATCCTACTATGTCAGATCTAATGAGTATAAATATCCATGAAATCCTAGGGGTCAAATATGAGGAGTAGAAATGTATATAGAATCCTTGTGGGTTTTTAGTTCAATACCATTAATCCTCCATTATCAGTATAACAAATTAAATCTCCACTTAAAAATCCATTTGATTGATCATTACAATAATACCATCGTAATCATACTTCTAAAAAAATATTTTAAAACTAATACATTTCATATATCAATTAAAAGGATACTTAGGGCTCTTATTACCTTTATCAATCTATTTTATTATGACATTTAATTCTCTTTAAGAGTAACTGAGATAACTCACCCCAAGGGTGAAATTTTCATAGACAACATAAAGTACCCACCACATGAGTGGATTAGTATTAGGTAAACAACGTCTCACTTACTATAAAGGTATCATGAAATTTCTTTAATATGAATTCAAAATTCATTTCAATTTTATGCTAATTTAAAATGAAATTCTTGAAAGGTTCAGTGTGCGACATATATAAATAATGTATAAACAAAAAAACTTTGATGGAATTGTTTTATACATCCATCCTTATCAATTTCGAGGGATATTCATCATGTCTCACTAATTAATTTGGTCCAAGTGAAAATAAAATTCAATAATATATGTGCTCCCTAAAAATAGGGAATAAGAGACTACTCCAAAATATTATCTTTGATTCAAACACAAATGGTGAAAGGAAAAAAAGTGTAAAGTGATTACTAGTAGCTATCTAATTTTACTGACAAATATTAATTCTAATATTGTATGTAAATGTTACACAAAATAATAGGTCAGTAAATCCAAGGATCACTCAACAAGAGAAATGGGACAACTACTTGTTAGAAATAAGAAACAATGATCAGTGTTTAATTTATACATATTTTTGATGGAAAATGTTTATCTTAAAAACATAAATATGTTTCACTATTTAGCAGCATGGTTGAAAAAACCATGCACCAACCCTATGTCTATATTTGTTCCAAGAGAAGCCTCACCTATGTTTGATAGAAGTGTTTGGATATCTGTGAGTATATTGTGAAGAAATCTTTTGTCAATATGTATGTAGGACACAAAAAAGAATGAATCCCAGTTTATATGGTTAGGTAAAACCATGTTTCCCTTTTTGTGCTCCAAAAAGACTCGTACTATTTAATAGAAATATGCATCCTAGGTATCACAATTTATATTAAATGTGTTGCTGAGATGTTTTCTCCAAAATGTGGCTCCCTGGTCCCCAAACAAGCCCCACTAACCCATATGTTCTCTATAGACCTACTATGCATTCATTTCAGGGTACATTCAAGGAATTAAATTGGAAAAACAATTATTTATACCATCATAAAAATCTGATTCTTTACACCAATTTATTTATCCACTACAATCATATATTTTCCCTAACAAAATTATCTCAAAATCAAAAACATATTATGTATTATTACCCCTTCATAAAAATATCACCATTCCATTAAATAACATATCTAATCCATTAGTATAATTTTTTCAATTCCCTAACCGAAAATAAATACTGAGAAATCCTTCTATATTTCATGATTAATATAATATAATACTTTCATTCCAATAAATTAATACTTCAATCATACCAATTAAATCCCAAATAGTAAACTATGATTCATCATCTTATTTTCAATTTCTTTTTCATTTCATATTTCATTTAGAGTATCTTAAAAGTTAATTTATATACCATTACTCATTCAAATTTTCTATTCTATTAATTACTTTTCCCCTTAGGACATTGATATTCATAATTCCCTAAATTCCTAAATATAAAAAATTATACCCTTGATTATACATTCAAGATACCAATATTCCAAAAAATATTTTAATAAATCATTTCAATGTTTAGTGATGTTACTTTCTTTATAACCTTATTTTCTACACATAAAACAACCTTTCATTCCTCTAAGACATTACATTGAGTTATTTTCCAAACATTATTGACACATAGAAATATGATTCCTTATTTTTCCACAGTATCCACTACCGTAAATACCAATGAACTCTATGATTTGCTTATTTAGTGTGATTGAGAGTTAGAAAAGATTAAATTTGTTGATCCTGATTCAAGATAGGTAATTAGGAATATTCACAATATCATTCACCCAATTAATCACCCCTTCGATTTTCTCATAAATGATTGTCTATCACATTCAACCCAAAACTAAATATTTCTGGATCCGACCATAGACAAAATCTAAAAATCATTATGTGAGAAACACCAAACATAGATTAATACCTTATAATTATAAAAAATCATTTATATCATTTATTAATATTCAATTACACAATTTAATCTATGAAACCATAGGATTATCATAGATCCCTTGAATTCATCATCTATTTTAGTCATGTATGATGGTTTGTACTGAGTTTATTAGTGCCTTTGTATACTATGTACACAATCACTTAATTTTGTAAAATAACTTTTGAGGCTCACATACTGATCTTCTCCTTTAGTACTATTCACCAACATTCCCTACATAAATCATATAATTATAAAAAATTGAACGAAAACATATTAATGGGAGATTTCAGATGGGTTTTATGGGTAAGGAAGGGAGACATAAAATAATAACATGGTCAAAAGGGTATATTAACAGGAAAATAAAATTTTAAAACCATTAACTTCATGTCAAAGATAATAAATCATGTGCACTAGGGAAAAAATAAGTCAAATCATAAGAAATGAACCAATGTAAAATCAAAGAACATGTTCCAAGAGAAAATAATATTATTATAATACATGGAATTTTGGAAAAATAGATGAATATAAAATAATTTACCGTGTATTCATGGATCACTACCAAGGCTATCATAGTGGAATGGGTTCACTTATGAAACCATCACATTACTCAGGGATCAATCCCTTGATAATCCTAGTGAAATAATACAAATACTATACCAGGATCACTCCTCATTATTGTCATATCAATCCCATGAGTTATAAATCATCACTAATTCATTAGAGGGATATATATTTCCCACCTTTCATTATTGTTGATTTGTGAAACATCATTCATTATTATGTAACTCGTATCATTTTTTTTATCTTTAACCTCCCTCATATAATTAAAATCATACATATATTCCATAGATGATTATAAAAAACTCATCCTATCATAAAATAGTAAATTAAAATATTTTCATGATTATTATATTATATCATTACATGTGAAAAAGTATTTGGTTTCTACATTATTTAACCATTCCATTATAGAATAATTCATCTAAAAAGAGAAGAGTGTCGGAATAATTTTATCCTTGTATATCCAATATTATATAAATGTGTTTCCCAAAAATAATGTCATCATAAACAAAAACCATTCATGAAAAGAATAAGAATTTTATCCTTAGATAATATCCCTTGTAAAGAAAAATTATTATCAAATAATGGCATCATGATGATTTTTTTGAATGATAAATATATTTTAACTTTTCATAATGAAAAATATAATTTATTTTAAAAACCCATTTTTTTAAATTAAAAATCATTTTAGAAAACATTTTCATTGAATGCAACTCTAAAACATTATAAAGGAATCAATAAAAATTATTTATAAAATTTCTTCAGGAGAATAATTTTTCCAATTTAAAAAATATATTTTTATTTTAAAACATTTCAAAAAATATCTAATGAAATAAACATGGAATCTTAAAACTGAACAATTAACGAATTTATTTTTCATGATAGTGGGAAATTTTATTTATTTATTACACATAAAAAAATATTTATTTTCAATTTTCTATAAAATCTAAATGGACATTGTTTAAAAAGTGATATCAATATTCCTTTCATAAAATCTTGTTACATATTCATATGTAGGAAATAAATTATTTAATAAATCATTTCAATATTTATAAAGATTTTTTTAATTTTTTTTGAAAACATATTGTTGGAAGAATATGTTTATTTGGACAAAGACAGAAATAAAGGAACTTTTTAAAAATTATATTCATCTGAAATTTTAAGTACTTAAAGAGAGAAAAATAATGAAAAAATATGTATTATAATGACATATCCAATGGATAATTAAATTCATGAGTTTCTTGATAGATAGACCATAATATTTTATAATCTGAAAGAGAATAAAAAATATCATGATAAGTGATGAGATTGTAACATAAAATATTTAACACTTTAGTAACTCTGAATTGTATTCCCAATTATGGAATAATATTAAATGAAATTAAAATTAATTTTTTATATATATAAATTCCTGATATTTCTTTTAACATGATATATAGTATTGGTTCATAACAATATATATACCTCAAGAAAGGAAAATTGAGAAAATAAAATATCTCCAGGATTTAGTAACAATGGAACTACAATCCCCTTGAAAGAGAAACATAAAATATTTATTTAAATACATATAAAATTCAGGATAATAATCCAAAAATACATTGGTGAATAACATATACCACAAATAAATTAAATATTTATTGAATATGGAATGCGTCTTATTAACAGAAAAAGACAGACAAAAATCCCTTATAGATTTGGTATTATTTTAAAATGTAAGAGACAATGAAAACAGCATCAATGAAAACATTAAATTTCATAAAACAAGTGACATTAATGATATAACATATCATTGAGGATATATATTCACCACATAAATTAATTGAGCTGTAACTTTTCATTTGTCTCTTGAAAAAAAGAGGCTAGAAATCCCTTAATGTTTGTGTCAACTTCCTTTTTACACATTTAAATTTATAAACAATAAGTATAATTTTATTATAAATATATAATAGAATAATAAATATATATATTTATATATCATATAATAATTTCTAACCCAATTTTTTATACATTTATTAATAATTCCTTGCTGAAATCTCATTTTGGGAAATAACTATTTCATTTTTTTGTATGTTTTTATTTTTTATATATGTTAATCTAGAATTGATAATGGTTAATTCATAACTATAATAATAATTAGGAAATAATTATCATATTAATATATATTATAAATTTATTTATAATCATTAATGATAGTTTTTAGATGTGAACTATGATATGATCATAGACGCTTGAGACCATACGTACACAAGAGTAGCATTTCCATTTTTATACAATTATTTTTGAAAAGATATTAGTAATTTTTTTTCTTCTTAGAATAATAATAATATCATTAATTTAATCTTATTTTTTAAAATATACTTATAATTGACATCAATGTTGTGGGGTGATGTCAAGATAGACTCATGTCGCATTGGGAAGGCTATAATATGCACGTACATGAACAACGTTATCATATTTATATGACTAAAGAGGTAAAATGATATATAATATTATATGTAATGATTTAATGAAAAAAACTCACATCGCTCTATGTGGGGGTAGTAATCAATACACATGAGCATTGTTATAATATACCATATTTAAAGGAATTTAAAAACTATTATATTTGAAAAATGAATTAATATTTTTTGTTCTGTTATAAATTTCACTTATATATAATTTATATCATTTATAATACCCAAACATGATAAGTGGGAATGGGAAAGAGAATAATATTGGTCCGTAAGATGGTAGTCCATTGCACACTTGAATAGTGATTTTTTAATCCATTGGATAGATGTGTGGATATTTTTTGGTTAGGAACATAATATAAAAAATAATTTTTTTTGTAATATACCCTTATTTTTTGTTGTTTTTAATATAATGTTTAGTAAAAAAATTATGTTCAAATTATTATATAATATAAATTATTATTATAAAACATATCGAATCAATATATACAAATTACTATCCAATAATTGTTACATTTTTATTTAAAATAAATCTCTTAGACATAAAGAGAAAATGGGGTCTTCAAAGAGAAAATGTACAATGTATTACAAATTTTTTATATAAAAAATCATTATAAAATTATCAAAATAGAATTTTTTTTACTAATAGATATAAAATTTTATAAATATTTATTTAAAACAAATTCCAAATTTATTTTATCTTTATATTTTTTTATTAAAATGAAGTTTTCATTTAATATTCAATATTTTTAAAAATTCATAAGAAATTTTCTTTTGAAATAAATCTTAATGACTAACCCTATGATTATATTGAAAATAAAATTTAAAAAATGAACTTTATAATTTCAAATAATTATCTTAATATTATCAAATAAAATCATATTTTAGTGCAATAAATGGAAAAAAACATATTTTTATAAAAATATAGTCTTTTAGGAGAAAATTGGATTTTTTTTCTAATGTAAATTTTTGAAAATGAAATATATGAATTGTATACCATTTATTAATTATATATAATAAATTAACTTAATTAAAATCGTTGAAAAAAATCAATTGTTTATTTTTCTGATTTTGAATAGTTTTTTGATAATTTTTTTTCAATGATATATTTATTTTATATTAAAATAGTTTTTTTTAATTTTAATTAATTTTTCACCAAATAATTAATTTTATATAAAAGGTTAAAAAATATATTTTTCATTTCAATTAAAACATATTAATATTTAAAATTCTAATGGCTAGGTCATAACTATCACATATGATATATTAACAATTTATTAGAAATCTTTTAAATGCATCGTTGTGTACATAAAAAGCTTTCAAAAATATTATATTAATTTTTCAAAATATATTACTAGGTTACACACCACTCCCCTTCCGTTTAATAAAATTGGTAAAATTGATCAAGTATATGTGTTTTCTTGCTCTTCCACGACATGAACATTTTCTTACCATCCCTATATTAGAATGACTGTCTAATTATGAAATTTAAAATATATATATATGTCTATTATTTATAATATGTTTTATGTTCTGAACATAATAATCCATATTCATGTAATACTATCAGAAACAGAGATTCAGCCAATTTCTAGGGTTAAAAAACATGAAATTAGGCTTAAACCTGGTTTGTAGAATAATATAATGGTTTATAGGAATTTGGTACCCTATATCAATTGGAATAAAATCCACCATATGTCCATAATTTCATAGAATGGTCTTAGGTGCTTCATATACATGATCTCTGTTGACCTTGTCTATAAGACATAAACAATATGAAAATTAAAAAACATACAATTTGTAGAAAATTATTACTATAAAATAATGTTTGTATGCCCATTTTTTAGATTTCTATAAGAAATGAAATCAACACAGAAGAACACATGTGTATAACCTCCACCAAGTAATGGAATAATATTTTGTACTACCAAGTTCATGGCTGGATATAAATTATAATTGATGAGCCTATATAATAGATAAATTTGATAAATTTCATATATATAATGTATAGTGACCCAAGATAGATATGAATTAATTATAAATTATTTACATTGTTTAATTATAAATAAAAAATAGTAATAAACCCCATGAAATAAAGGTTTTATGTCATGAAGATTGGAAAAATAAAAAACACATATTTCACATGTTGTGACAAATTCATTAAAATCTAAATCCACTCTTAGAAATTCCATGATACATAGTCATCCTCAATCCTAGAAAAGAGAAAAAAAATAAGGGGTTGGCTAAAATCATATCAATAGATAACTTATCAAAGAACATAATGGTATGATTAAATCATACATAAAATAAAAAATAAATACAAATAAATTATTTTAAAAAATATTAAACAATAATTGATGGCTATCATCATAAAATAAATACATAATATCACAAATTGAATACCATTTAAACATTTAATAAAAAAAGAATAAAGCATATAACATGGTTTATATAATTTGAGAATTAAATTGGAACATTTATAAATTTATAATTTGTTGTCATTGTAAACATGGATATCCTCTATCACTTTTATTCATAAAATTTTGAGTGAACTATGACCATAACATTCACCATGAATGAACTGATCTAATTTCGAACATGTGCAGATATGTATTCTATATAATGGGAAATAAGAATTTACTTGATTAATTGGATGCAGATATATGGACTATATATATAATAATCTATATATATGTGTGCCACATGAAAACAATCTAAAAATCACAAAATCAAGAAAAAAATGTTCTCATGAAATTTTGAAATCCTAATATAATGATCTCATGGATATGAGTAGATTTTTATAGAACATCCAAATTGATGGCCTTCAATTTTAATAATGTATAATTAAAATTATTTCAGTTTCATAAGACATATATATAACATCATAAATTAAATCACAAGATACAAAAAACATGATCACTCAAAATAATTACAAAATAAATAAATACATTGTGTTAAGATTAAAACATAAACCTAATAGAGTTAGATTATTATTTAATATAATTAAAACTAAACCACAATAATATATTTTTATAAATTTTTATGTTCATTATGGTAAGACTTCATTATCTTGGTTCCCTTTATAAAAACGTCTCTATTGACTTTGAAAAAAATAAAAATATAATAATTCAAGGTTGTTTAATTTGTTAAAAAATACTCCTATATCTAAAAAGAAAAAATTAGAACATAATTTAGAATGGAATTCTCTTGAAAAAATATGTTCAAATAATTAATTATGAATCTCAATGGAAGGAATTGGAGTTAACAAGATGTTTATATTTTTCCATGATTTCCATGGATCATATTTATCATCATAAATAATTAGGATAAAATTCATAATTACATATTTCATAACAATATTTATATATATATTCATTTATATTATACATTTACAAAAAATATTATAATATGTTATATTGTGTTAATCTAGTTTCAATATCATGTTTTAATAATATTTTAAATTTTGAAATAGGTGTATAAAATTGGTTTTGTTGATTTTTCAACCAAATATATTAATATACAAACATTTAATGGTACTTGAAGTGAGGTTTTATAAAATATTATAATGTTATAATATCATTATGAAGGATTCTGTTCGTTTTTATTTAAAATTAAAACACAAAATAACTAGGATTCGTTTATTAAATGATATTTGATTGATTAACATATAATAATAATCACATATTATATCTTTAAAAAAGAATAATTTTAGTGATATGTTACATATATAGATATATACATATCATATATACATATACACTATAAACTACAACATAAATGTTTTAGGTTTAGTAAAATGAAACATTTTTATAAAAAGAGGTGATAGCCCACACAATGCATGATTAGTTTTTCCATCACCCAATGATTTAGAGTGGTTCTGGTGGATGGTAAGTTATAATTTTAGAATCATAATAAAATTATATTAATATTAAATACTCATAAATACCATATTTAATTCCATCTAAGAGGATTAGTGATGAAAAAAATATTGCTTTATGTTGGCCATAATCCCCACACACTATTGATGAATATTTTTCATAGCATATATAGTTATAAAATTGATTATAAAATAATTTAAATAACATATAATGACCCAAGTGAGACTTTTTTCAATATCATTTTATTTTTATGGGTATTACAAAAAATAATGAATATTTAATAAATATTATGATATATTTTATAACTAAATATAAACCATAAACATGCTCTTAACAATAGATTCACATTTGAAGGAATTAGGATAATTTATGTTGACAAGTAGAATTGGGTTGTGCAAAAGAAATCATGAATAGGACATTTTTTCACAGTTTCAGGGAAATTTCTAAAAATGTGTGGATTAATGAACAGTTGGAAATGGTAACCCTATTATAATTGAATAAGATAGGAATTTATAAGGAAATTTTTGTTATATAAGGTTTTTGAATTTAATGGAATGAATGAAATTTTATTTATATCTATCTGTAAAATTTAAATACCGTAAGATTGATATTTCATTTAGGCCTAATGGTATAATTAGAATATGAAATGTAGATCTGCAATAGATTAGTCATTTAAAAAAATATCTTAATTTATAATTAATCTTGAAAATTATTTTATTACTAAAAATATAATCATTCATTTATCTACAAATATTAATTTTATAATTATGAATATGTGCTCTATTTATCAAAATTTAAATTATCTATATGATAAAATAAACTATTAAATCAAAAAATATAATTTTATGATGTTTTTTATAGAAACATTTAGATTACATGCTTATTTGTTATTAAGAATATTTCACATTTTCTGACCATTAAAAGTGATGTTTTAGTTATTATATATTTGAAAACATTTGATTATAGTTTTAATAAAAATGATTTATTTAATTTTAAATAAAATAATATTTTCCTAACTATAATTCAATTATAATTATCATTTTACAATGGTAAATAATATTTATCCAAGGAAACATAATAGCTAAGACTACAAATACAATTTCCTATATTAGATATTTAGGACCCACAAAATTTAAATTATATATTTATTTTTGTTTGATTCAATTCGTAGAACTAATTCTCATATATTAATTTATTTCAAATAATTAATTATCATCTATTACAAAAATATAGGATATTAATTCAAACATGATATCATAAAATATAAAATATTACCAAAAATATATTTATGTGGTAAAGAAAATTGAATCTTATATTTTAGGTGATAATTATATAAATTTGATGTATTAAAATCCATGGTATACTAAAAATCATTATTTTGGAATATTAATCTTAAAAAATATTATTTTATAAAAATTTAAAAGGATTTAGCTTATAATAATATGACAATTATCTATCCAATAATTATGTTAATTATGAAAAAAAAAACTTCTAAAAGCGATAAAATTAATTTTTATTAGACAAAAAATAAATAATTTTGTGAACCATATATTTCAATTTATAAAATTCCCTTTTTTAGTGTACCCTTAAAAATTTAATTTTATTACCTTTATTAATAATGAAAAATTCAATGGATATAATTATAATAACATTATGTTTCTGACCAATGTTGCAATCTTGGAAGGGTAATCACCCGATTGTAAATAATGTAATTTTTTTTAAATCTGGGGTTTTTACATTCAACCATCGTTAAAACATTTTTCCTTGAAATTTCAATATAATATAATATGTGAGGGTAAATTTTCTCTCTTAAAATCTATAGTTTCTAATGCATCATCCTAAAAATTATAGATTCTCCATAGAACATTGATCATATTTGAGGTTTTACTCTACATCACGACATATATTTGATATAATATATCCAAATTTTATTCTTCAAAGGAGAGGTAATTTTCAAGTTAATAGCTTCCAATTTTATAAAATGTGATGGATCTTGTATTTGCATCCTCAAAATAGAAACATAGATGACATAATGAACATGTTAGAGGTGTTGAGGGAGCCCTAACAGATTGTATATTACTATAATGTGGTAATGGATCTCTAAAGACTGTTGTCTCTGAGGAATATCTTCCCATTTTTCCCAAATAACATGAACAATTTTATGGAGATATTCATAAAAATACATACCACTAATATAAAATTATATATATCTACGATGTTTTTTTGGTATAGATATATTGATGAAATTTAACAATTTTTTATTCCATTGAATTTATTAATACTCCTCTTTTATTTCTAGAGTAGTTTAAATAACAATCATCGTTTTATCACTAACATGATCCCTAGATATTAGAGTCATGAATAAATTATCATATATTTCTTTATATGGTCCCATTTGGATTATGGAATGAAATTTTTTGTTATATGATATCTATGTCATAGGAATTTTATTTTATCTCAACAGCCTTGGAAATATGTTGGACATCTTCTTATGATATCCTATAGAGATTTAAGGGTTATATTGTACTAATAATGCATGTAATTATGATTAGAAATTATAAATCTCGATTATATATCTAATTATTTCAGAAGACATCTCTTGAACACTGAGCTAAACCAAAGATCATGATTTTATTCAATGAATAAAAGTAATTCATACACTATTACCACATCCAACATATATCATGGTGAGTTAGTGAATGGGGTGAATTTATTTTTATGTGAAAAAATTCAATATATTTGTAAGACGGTCAAATAAAACCAATTTGGCATTGAGTCCATTGAGGTTTGGGGTGTCCTATTGTGAAATACATACTAAATTTCACTTATTTATATATCATCATGGGTAAGGTTTTCATCATCATTTTAGATTTTGGTCACCCTTTGATGACATTTTTGAAATAGCTGGAATATATATATATACTACACATTTTCTATATTCAGGAAATCTCACCAAATGTTTTCCATTAGATATCTATAAATCTATGTGCTACATGGATTGATAGGGAATGATGATCTATATAATTCACAAGAAAAAAATCCTTATTTTGATATATTATATATGAGAAATATATTGAGATTTCAAATCTTATTACTCCACACTTATAAAAATTTTACTTTGGAATATTATTTACCCTACTATGTAGAACAAAATTACCATTTTGGGAAACATTGATATTTAAGTGAATGGATGGTTTAATGATAACTTAGTTAAGATTGGAATTATCTACTCTCAATACAAATTCCGGATTTAAACTCTTGAAATACCTTTGTATTTTTTCTTTTCCAATAATTATCATAAAAAAAGTGGAATGGTATTTTCTAATTAGGCCATCGTCCTCCATGTTTTTTATTCGAAGATGATAATGTATTGAAGAACCTTAATCATTGGTAATATTTAACCATCTATATTTATTCATGTATATCTTCTTATATGTTAATATATATATCAATATCATTGATTTGTGTATATAACACACTTCTCATGATAAAGTTAAAATCCAAAAAAGACAATGAAATGTTCACAACAACTAATTACAAATCATGCATCGTGAAATTTTGGTTATTTTTTTTAATTTCTATGATTTATTATAAATTCCATTTTCATTTTTTATGAGGAAACATCCTAATATATTTAATAATGAAAAAAATTAAATTATAAAGCCATTATCACAACTGCATAATTTTAGAACCCGCATATGTTCCATCATTTTCTTGAGGACCTTTTAGTTTTCCACATATTCTATAATCCATTGAAAATTTATATCATTTCAAATGAACCTTATTAATTTGTTTTATTGATGTCCTAAATTTCACAAAAAGAATAAATAATATCCTCCTCACCCAAGAAACAATGAATTATCTATATATAGGTTGTTCTATTCCATTTACAAACAAAACTATGATTAATCAGTTCTATAAATATAATATTTCTTATAAGTAAATGGACAAAAATGAAACTTTTTATCACAAAAGTTCAAATTTACTAGGTGTATTATAGTATTTCACCGTCAATATATTCATCAAAGCATACCTTATGTGATCATCATTCCTTCCATACTTTTTCAATATATAATTAGATCGTCTATAAATAATACCCAAATTTGATTCAGGTAAATTCAATATACACAATTCAATATATCCCAAAATATGATGGTTAAAATGGTTATTTTAAAATGCATCACTATAAACTCAATGTGTTTTTATATTTTCATGAATTCTATCATTGGTTTAACCTCTTATTTTATCTTCGATTGATGTTATTCATATGAAAGATGAATCATTGAGATTTATTGATCTACTGTTTGTTTATTTAAATTTCTATAAATATAGGGATAATGATACCCTTTTTATTAGGATTTTTTCATCCCATTTTAATTTTGTAACAGATGAATTGATACCACCTTAATACTTTTAAAAAGGATATTTAAACCCCATGGTTAGGCAATAGGACTTATTTAAATTTTTTCAAAAATCACTTATAATTTTCACCTCTATATCTTTATTTTAATATAATTCACTCCATATAGAGACTTTTTGAAATTGGATATGATCAATTGATGTGTTTTATTAAAAAATCAACCTAAAATTCAATGGGAAGACGTTGAAAATCATCCAGAACTACATATTCAATTCTTTTACAGTGGGAATATTCTCAATATTTACTTTCGGATCAATAGTATGATATAAAAACCCCTTGTTGTGGGTTTTGAGGACCAGCATTATATAATTTACTTTCAATGAATGTGGAGGATAATCTTATCATTGATACATGATAACCAAATGAATAGGGAAATTAATTTTTTTAAATTTCATTGTAAATCATATGTGATTTATAAACTGAATTCCAATCTATACCAAAAAATATTTAAAAAACAACCATAGGGTAAAAAAAGAATATATACAAGTATCTCTACACATTACTCAAATTTAGAGTATTTATACACCATAGTTTCTATTAAAGTTAACAAAGGTAATTTCATGGATAAATCAATATTAAATGTTTTAACAGTTAAATCCTTACTTTTTGTAATCATATAAGATATAAAATAATGTGATGAATAGTAATGAAATACTAAATTTATGGTTCTATGGATTAAAATTAGTGCACATTTCCCCGAATTGTAATTTTGGAATTTTCAAGTATAAGTGATTTTATTCCTCCTCCTTACTATGTCTGTTTAAGTGAAAATTTCATCATTATCTAATAATTAACTATTGGTATATGGGACGGATGGACTCATAGATGTTGGTTTCCTTACCCCTCAATGATCGATGAAGTATCCCTCATATCGATTCTTGACACTTCACATATGTTTTTGTTGGAAGAACCTGAAATAATATATTCATTCTCGAATTTGTGTTGTCATATATGTTGATATTTTCAATGTTCAAATTTTCATTCTCCAAAAATTCCATTTAAAAATTTACTTCCTAAAAAGTGAGGAATGTCTCCTCTATTCTAATATACACATTCTCCGTGTTAGAAGACATACCAGGCATAGAACATCATTGATGTTTTTATGTAAATGTCCCGACGATATTAAAATTTTTAGTATTACATATCTGTTTTCAAATATCTTCAAATATCATTATTTGGTTATAATTTCAAAATTGGTATTACATACATTAATTGTCGATAGTATGGATTTGTAGTGTATATACCATAAATGTTTTGAAATGGATCCCTTGTTTTGATCCGGAAAATTAGCATCCTATCTTCATTATTTGGAAAGGTTTTAGTAGATAATCACTTCATATATTTAATAATGATTCTATATTTATGATCTACATTCACATTGGTTTTTTGTTTAATTAATATTTTTCAATAAGATAAATCTCAAGACCATAAGTTTCCAGTTTTTTATATGACATTGATGTATCTATACAATGTCTACCTCATATATGGATTCAAAATATAATATATGTAATATTTTTAGAATAAATATTTAAAACAAGTCATCTTATTGAATTAAATTTATATAAACATGGGAACCCATCCAAGGACTGTTTCTGGATAATACACCAACCCATTAATAAATATACATGTGTTGATAAGGGAAAGAAGATGTTCAACTTGGAATGATTCATTACAGAGTTATGGAGATAAATGGCCCTTAATGAGTCTTCTGTAAATAAAGAACCCATTAGTTGGAATATACTTGTTGGTAAAAATTATATTGAATTCTAATCTCATATCATTTTCATTTATGAGATTGAATCTCAGCCTGAGAGGAAAACTATTTGGGATGATATATTGTAAGTTTTTTTTGATTATATCAAATGTGATATTAGTGAAAAAAATTTATTTCCTCCTCTATGATGAGGATTCAAAATTATCCAAATGATTCTAATAAATCCTTTCATGATATAAATGAATATTCGCACCATTATGTAGAAAACCACATCCTTTAATGTGCTAAAAATTATTAAAAAGTGGTGGTGTATTCATATTGGTATATTACCCATCATCCCCTAAAAACAAAGACCTATACATATTATTCCATGTTTCAGAGAAAAATCATTTTTACTATATCATCTATATTAGTTTTAAATAAGATACATCAACAAGATAATAATATCTTGGAAACATCACTAGTATCAGGTGATGATAATTTGGATGTTATTTATAATCTCTAAAAATGCTTCTTTTTTCATGGAGTGTCTAAATGAAGATATTTATCATTGTATTGAAGAAAAGGATTGTATAATGTTTAAAATATGTCAAAAGGGTGATATGAAAGTTCAATAATATTAACAAATTGTATAATATATGTAGCCTATAGTTGAAATGAATTTTCAAAATAATACCCACATTTATTAACCCCATATTTGTGTGGAATATCTTTCTGTAGAAGATTATCTAAGGATGGATCAGATATAATTTTATGCTCGGATATAAATATATTTTGTTATATTCTACATTCTTGGGATGAAAATTAATATTGATATTGTTTGATATATCAAATATTGTTTAAAAAAATATATATTATGTTGATGATAAAGACTTTTTATCTTATAATAATTATCATTTACAAATTAAAAGAAGATCTATATTTAGATGGATCATTTGAACTAGAGTTTTTTTATAAAAATGAAGAATATTATATGTTTCCAATTTCAAATGGACTTAATATTGATATATTTGGAGCTCATGAAAAATTTTATTTATTAATATCTTTTATCTAAAAGTATTTTCTATGAATCAATATTATGTATTTCAACGGTGTAATAGTTTCATGTATTCATTTTCTAGATCGTGGGGAATTTATTTAGGCAGTAATTTCTGCGGATTTGGATATATTAATGGATGGTTATTATTGTTGGATTTTTATTCATCTAGAATTTTCATTCTATTATTATACAGCATATTCTGAGTTTTATTATGATATGATCATCCATTTTAACTACACTCATTATCAAATAGATTTTAGTAGAGAATTATTATGAGATGCATGTGTCAAAAATTATTAAATCTATTAGGTGAAATTATAAGGGAAAAAATATCAACAACCAAATATATAGGAACACCCATAGAATATTTTGTTAATGGTTACCCTTGAGGATGGTGTTGAATGTTTATGAAGATACAAAAATTCATGGTAGGTGCAAGGTGAGATCCCAGTGAGATAGCTCTATGCTGTCACAAACTTTTAATAATGAACTATATGATTTTTATTTTTCTCTAATCATTTTATAATATTATGATTTTACGTTGGTTCAAATATAGTTCACCTCTTTTCTTAATATTCTCGAAATCTTTTCTAATAATAAATTTATACATAATGGTTTGGGTAACTAAATTTTGATTTAATTATTGTGCTATTGGGAAATGGAATTAATTTTCATGCTTTTTATACCTATGTAATTTAAAAAATTTAAGTACAGGTGGAGCATTAGTGAAGACCTTCTTCTACCAAGTGGTTTTATTCAGCCTTTTTCCATCATATAAACAGTCACATGGTATTCATTAATCCACTTGTAACACTTTGTTGAAACCACTATTAAATTATGTAAATTTACCAACAAACACTGGATATATTTTTGTAATTCAAAAATTTTACCCTCATGGGACTACTCATTATCACTTATGTGATTCCCCACCATTCTAGACCAATCTCAAGAATCATGATGGTCTCCACCTTTAATTTTTTACTTTAAAAATCATTTTAATATCTTTATTATAGATTTAAAAATATATTACAATGAATTACATATTATTACTAGCATCTAATCCATTAAATAATTGATTAATATTTTTTAGATTAGAGAAATACATTAAGGAATATTATGTGTTTCTCATTAGTTTTTCCTCATACAATCCAACAAAATCAACATCCATTTTTTAAAAATATAATAATTCTCATTCGATCATAGTTCCATTATTATGAGAAAAAGTAAATGTAAATAAAATTACATTTAAATCATACCACAAAATAATGTAAAATTCATCCATTATCATTTAATTCATTATAATATTACACCTTTGGTTAGACTCTCCTTATTTTTATAGATAAAAAAATATGACTTCTTAAAGATATGAGTAATGAAACAGGAAACGAATTTATATTTCATTAATCCATTTCATTGAAATTAGTTGATATATAGTCCAATTAAATGATTGAAGATATTAATGTATGAATTATTCAATAACAATCTATTCCCTTATTTTTTATACTCCACATTATTCCTCTTGTCATTCATAACATGATACATTTGACTGAGTATTTTGATGATATTTTTAACTATAGTTCCTATCTCACCTTTAAAATAAATCCATTGTCTAATACTCAAATCATTATCTCATTTACATTTATTCTATCCATATCCTAGATAGATGAATACGTATGGTGAGGATATATAACTAGTAAATATATTAACAAAAAAATATTATCATATAAGAAAAAAAATAATGAGTAAATTCTTCCTTACCTCCTCCAATGTTTTAATATATTTTATGTATGATTATTTCCATACTATATTTTTATTAACCATTACAACATAAACAATAACAATATCCTTCATAATGGATCGTAATGAAAATTTGAATTATCCAATACCCATCACTCATGAGTGTAATACCATGCTTTCGATAAGGGGTCATTCATCGTGAACTAGAATAATTGTCGAGATTTAGATGACTAAGTATGTTTGAGATAATTACCACTAGATTCATCAATTACAAATCTAATTCCACTTTAAAAATATCTATAGAGATATATTTATTGTAAAAATACACTAAATTTTTACCACAATATATTATTTTATCCCCTATATACACTTATCATAACAGATCTCACAAATATTTTATCAGACTAGACAAAAAATAACTAATCCTTTCTTGGTTTCCAGGTGAAGAGACAAAAGATAAATGTAGAAGAATAATAAAAAAATTAAAAAAAATTAATTGTACTTCCACAAATAGTCTAATAACTTATTGTCATAAAGGTTTAGTGTCTTCAAGACTAGAAACATAAAAAAAATATTTCATGGTTTATGAAAAAATGTATATAATCTAAATCCAGTATCAAATAATACATTTAAAATGATCCTAAATAAATCATGGGGTTTGGAAGACATAATTCTTCATGATCTTAAATTATTTGTGTGGGAAAACATACAAAATAACATAATGGTTAGATCATAATAATATAGGAAAAAATAATTGAGAAAATAACCTAATTAAAATTAACATATAACTATAATCTTTATCTATAATTTTGAAATATTAATATATCATATCAAATTATTACACTTATACCATGTCATGAGAATGAAATTAAAAAATAATAAATTTAACATGGACCATTGAACATGAGAAATAAATGGGACAATCATAAATGTAGGATTTATTATAATTATAAACCTATATTCCAACTAACCAGTTCACTCATGTAATTATATATAGGGATAAAACCAATCACACATAGCCTTTAGGAAAATGGTTAATTGAAGAACCATTCCCATAATATATCTATCTCATGGAATATAAGCCTTCACCCAATATGTTTGAGGGTGATATATGTCTAACCCATCTAATAAACTATATATTTTTTTCCCATTTGAGAATAACAAAAAATTCCTAAAATAACCTATATATTGAAATTATTTCTCCTAAAAATTGTAAATAATAATATAAACAATGATTGTAAATAATATATTTTTCCATGAACACCGTAAATAAAATAATTCAATTTTTATAAGGAACCCATGATATAATATAAGATTTTTTGTACATCAAACTAACATCATAATATTATTCTAATAATACTAACGACATGATCAAAAAAATAGTCATATAATAAAGAGAAAAATAAATTGTGAACAATGAAACATAACTCCATTATAAGATGATAATTTTTTGAATACAATGAAAACTTACTCAAAAATGTGATATCTGTAAATATTTTTTATTTTATCAATATAAATGTAATAATTTTGAGTATCTATTTAAAATATCTCCATTATAATTAGAAAATGAAAATGAAACCATTAATTTAAATGGAATTAGTTCAAAAACTCGTAATCCCCAAAAAAATTTAGAACATAATTTTTATGTAAATTCTCTTCCAAATTAATTACAAATAATAAATTTTCTAACAAAATGGACTATGATTTATTTACTAAGTCCCTTATATTTACCCTTTATTTGGATATAATTTTAGTAAACTGATGTATCATAATGATAAATGAAAAAAATTCATATTTTATAGTCATGTTCATATTCAATTATAATTATATTGTTAGTTATTGAAAACTCCCTTAATTTATTTTATTATCATATTCTATTTTAAAAATCATGTTTTAATAAAATTGATTATTTTGTACGTGGTTAATAAATGCATTGTAGATCATAACTTTTCTCCCAAAATATAATCCTCCCAAAACCATATTATAAATTTATAATAAAATTACATGGTAGATATAGACGAAATTCCTAAAAATTAAAAATTTAAGGTATGCGTTTTGGGTTACTTACAGATATTGAATGATTAATATATAACAATAATAATATTTTATTCTAAAATAATAATAATAATAATAATAATAATAATAATTGTATATATAAATTATAAATATAATATAAACATTACTACTATTATCTAAATACATCCATGATTAGATGTGATAGAAAAATAACTTGTTTAATAATGATTGTGTTAGTTCTCCCAATAGATAATTATCAATCGTGATACCCAAAAAAGAGATGAGAGATGGTGCATAGTAAATAATAATTGCAAAGTCATTAAAAATTATACAAAGAATATTTATTTATAAATTTCAATATTAATACCAACTATCATGGGAGGTGATGAAAAAAATGAATTTTATTATGGAGGTCGTAATTCATAAATATGAACTAATTATTGTTTTTTAATATTATATAGAAGAGATTAAAAATTCATTGTACCATTAATAAAATAATATATACACCCACAAATTATGATAATTTTATTATAATTATATGAATATGGTTGATTTAGAAATGATATAATATTAATTAATCATAAATAAATATGTGGTACCAAGATTAAGAACATGAAATTCCCCTTTTTGAAGGCTGTAGATTTGAGAAACATAGTATAATGATTTTAAACAAAGAAATTTGTATTTTAATAAAAAAAATTAATAATAAATTAATGTAGGGTTCTAAAAAAATTTGAAAATATTAATGGAGTATTTAATACTTGTAAATGATCCCCATTTTATATGTAAAGAAGTTGAACATTTAATTGGAAAATAATTTTATATTAATGGAGATAATGAATAAAATTTATTGAAAGGTGTGTTAGTTGATGGGAGGTTTATAAGACATAAAGGTAAGACATTTAAAAAATTAAAATTATATTTGTTCTAATAGTCATTCTAATTTAGGAAAATTCTATCCATGTTCAGTTGGCCATTTAAACACTTAAACATTAATGATGTCAATTATGTTATTATTGAAAATATATATAGGCCATAAATTAAAAATAAAAATAACTTGAATCATAGTTTGTTATATATTTATCCTAACTATATTTATAAATATAAGATAAATTTAATTTTAATAAAATTAATTAGTGGGATGAAATCATTTATTCTAGAAAAGTAGTTTTTAATCATTAACTATACTTAATATTATTTTAATATTGATTACCATTTAAAAATATGTTTATTTAGTTTCACATATATTTAAATTGAACATTAGAGAAATAATTTTAAAATTATAAATTTATTTAATGAAAAATATAAATATTTACTTAATCATTATTCATTGAAAATAATCGCTTTGCTAGGGTATGTAATAATTTTTCAAGGTACAAAAATATTTATTCCTAAAATCAATGTGTCCATTACTATATATTTTATACCCAAAGATATTATATTTTAATATTTTCCATATTTCTAATATGTGGCTTTTTATAAAAAAAATAATCTTTCTATTGAGTTCTTAAAAATAATTATAATATAAAAATGTTTCTGATTTTTTTGGAAAATAGGAATTATGGTCTAAAATATTAAATATAGTTTTTCATTTCAAACAGTACATTTTAAAATAAATTATTTTATTTAAATAAAATATATTTATTCATGAGAATATTTTCATATGTTATATGTTATTTTTATATAAAATTAATGTATAATAATCCTTGGTAAATTGAGAAATGGTATTTTATTACTTTTCACCTAAAAATAAATTATATTATAAAAATCCCAAAAAAATCATCTAACCAAAATATGACAATGATAGATCATGATATGATTTTTATTTTTTCACCATAAATTCAATAAATTGATAAAATAAATTTTCATATAAGATGACATAAAATGATTTTATGATATATATATGCTTCATTATAAAATGACATTTGTTTTACATTACCATTTTATATAGATTCAATATAGTGTTATTTTTTAGTGACACCCACTGAAATATTGTCTATAAGGAAAACAAAATAATTTTTTCATGTACAATGTTACATTATAGTGAATAAAATAACATTGTATAAAAGTTAATAATTTTTATTATATGTTACATGGTCGTTAAATTATTTATATTGGATAAAATAATTTAGATATTGAAATTATGTAATCCATTAATATAAATAAAGATCTTGATTCTAATTAATCATAACTTTAATTTTCACAGAACATGAAAAAACATGTATATAATGTGATTATAAATACATTTTTCGTTATAAAAAATTAAATATAGTATCTTATGTGAACTACAAATGACTAACATGGTATCAAGTAATTGTTATAGAAATGTATATTATAACACAAGCCCAAGGAAAAAAATAGTCTTACCAAATGGAAATATTAATAACTAAATAACTAATACATACAAAATTAATTGACATAAATTAAATATATTTAAGATTAATGCATGCGTGTAAAAGTTTCAAGAATATTAAAAATATATTATGTTTATTATAGTTATGAAGACTTTTGACTATAATGGAAAAATTAGAAGTGGTTCTTTATCTCAAATCTAATTTCATGAATTATATTTCATTTTATGCACAATTATGTCAATGATTTTCTTTTATTTCTACCTTATCAAATAATTAAACAATAATATTTTATTTTATTGGGTTTGGAGATCAATCTTATTTTTTTTTTAAATTTATTCTTAGTGATTGGAAATAATTATGGAACATAGTTTTGTTGATTCCAAATATTTTCCGAAATCATAATAACTCCACATATATTATTTTTATTCATGATTGAACAATTAAAAAATATTGTGATGTTATATTGTATATACATATTATTTTCTACAGAAATATGGTTTCATAATGAATTCATCTTCCATGATGAATCTATTTTATAAAAAACACAATTTATTTGTGTTAAGAATTACTCTAATCCCATTTAATGTATTATTTATCCACTTAATTTTTTAACTTATTACCATTGATTTAATTATAATTGGAATACTAATTATGTTTTAACACATATTTCCATAGCATTTCAGTTATTTTATTTTTATGGTAATTTTTATTACACTTTTTATGATGTCAATTTTTAGTAAAGTTTTTTGAATTTTTTTTAAAGTTTTTCTCCATTGTCTCAAAATCAAGGGTTTTAACAATAACAATATATTAAATTTAGATAATATTATATAATTCAATATATCTATTGATAAAAATGATCTTTAAAATAGAATTATTTCAATTTTATTCACCTCACCTTTGAATAAAATTACTTTAAAAGTAATAGTATCATCATGTTTATGCTTTGGATAAAAAAAGTCAGGAAAATAATTCTAGATTTTTTATATTTATTTTATTATCACTAAAGAATATTTTTAGTTGGAACTATTTTTGATGATAAACATTATAAATTTTTGTAAAAATTTATATATTGGGCTATATAATTATTGATTTTTTTCGTTGACAAGTCTGTGATCAATTTTTACATTTCCTTCTTCACGTATTGTGAGGAACATTTCAATATTACTGGGTTCATTATGATGCGATGAATGAAACCCTTTTAAAATATGATGGGTTTAGATTAAATGGTGAATAATTTTTGTTATAGGAAAATCATAATTTTGGATGATTAATGTAGGGGTATTATATTTCTCTTTAATTCATTTTTTTAGGTTCTGTACTTCATGAGGTAAGGATATTATGAGTGAACATAATGGGGAATAGACACGTTCACAATATTAAAAATGAACATGATATGGATTAGATACATTGGAAAAATTATGTGCGAAAAAAATATCAAATTAGTTATTTTCATAACAATGATTTCAATATCAATACAGTTATCTATTTTCTCAATGTTATGATTACATATGGTTATTCCATTTATATAATTATATTTCTAATTATTATGTAATTCTTCATGAAACATGTTTATTATATAACATTTTTCACAATATAGTTCATCGGTATATTTTTTTATCTTGACATTACATACCCTATCACTATGAATAATGGACGATGTATACTATTCATGTTCTTTTTAAGAATATATTTTTACCAAATGCTTTTTTTATCATACGCTTATAACATAAATTTTGATGACATGTTGATCATATTTCTTTCACTAAGTGTTATAGATCACATGTTTATTATTATTCCCTTCCCCATGTTGTGAAGATGGATATATATTATCATAATTATAGTAAGGAGACTATTATGATTTGATTATAAATACATTTTTACATGTTTTTTAAAATAACATCCCAATAGAACATGTCTTCTAATACACTTATCATTCCAATCACTGGAGAGGTAAATTATTTCGTGAGAGATAATTTTTACCTTATAGAAATTATAAAAAAACAAAGAATCATTTATCTAGGGACTATAAATTATGTAATTTTATTTAATTTATATGTATAATATTTAATAAATAATTATGATTATTTTATCTATCTTGTTATAATATTGTCCACTGAAAAATTGTCACTTTGCTCATTTTACATACATACTACTTATAAAGCCCCAGCCTTAAACCTTACTTAATCATGAGTTATTACAAGATTACACATTGAGGATTTTTTTCGGGTTTAGAGTTTTAGAGAATTAGAACATAAAACCTGCATTACATTTCACATATAAACAAAGTGGTTACATAAATATAGTATTCTTCATTCCCATCAAGGGAAACACATTTGAAATAAAACATGGATTATTTCTTGACACTTCCTTGACACTATTATCATATCATGTACATTTCCCTTGACCTGTGAATAACATTTCAAAAAAAACATGGGATGAGCATAAAAAGCTCAGTATGGGTTATAAAAAACATGGAAAGGAAACATGAGTTCATATATACATAATAATGAAATCATACTTTACCCATAAAACATAGGCACTTTAACATACCTCATAAAATCATGAATAAATGATAGAAATCATAAGACATAAAGGTATCTTGAGGCATCCATAACATTCTTACGTATGGAGTAACCCTCTTGGTTACGTTTGGAATACCCATCACAGTATATTCCCTAAATCTCTTCAGAGAAACATTAACTTTTAACTCCTTCACGTTACCCAATGCATTGGAGAGCTATAACGGGCTCACTCACCCTTAGTTTATCACGGAACCACCCGTCTTCATAATAATGCCCAAGAACCATAACATAATCATATCACCTAAAACATGCATAAAGGAAACATAAAATTTCCACATTTCAATCATGAGATATCAATACAACACATTGATATAAAAACATTATGAAAACCATTTTCAATACCAAAATAAATGAAAAGTAAAACATGGTATTTATTATTCTTTTAAAAAGAAGGTATGGCTTGTAGAAGAAGCCAAAACTCAAATAACATTCACAACGGCGGAGAAGTCGTTGTCGCCGCATACGTACGACAAAAACATTCCCTTTTGTCGTTTAGTAAACACTTCGTATTAAAAGGATTCCTTCTGAATAAACATAAAAGTCAAAGGGGTTTATACACTGTATAAAAGAAAGTTGTGTATAAAATAAAATATGCCTCAATGAAAGGAGATTGAGACGAAGTCCCATACCTCGTATCCGACATGACCCGACCGTTCTTTAATATCCTGAATAATAAACTTGAGTTAATCTCTACTTGATTATGAACCTTTTTCAAGTTCATCATTCCTTTTATACCATGTTATGAACATCATGTAATCATTTAAGTTAATAATGTTCATTTTGTTGGTATTTGTTTCTTAAGTCAAAAATAGACTTCTTACACTTATATGTTGTTAATTTGGTCAAATGATCATTATATCCAGAATGATATTAATGATTTTGATAACATATATATCATATATATTCATCATATACATATATTTATAATATTACATCACATTTAGAGGTAAGAAATGAAATGCACCGTTCATGGAGACGGTATGCCGTACGTACGCATGAACGCTACTTCCATTTCTATTTCGTATTTTATGGAATGGAATAATAATGATATATAAGTATATTATAATTCCAGTATAATAACAAATATAATATCATTAACTTTATCCTTTACACACCCCACATATGGTATTAACGAATCAAATCACTTTTAGGGGGCGGTAGTCCGCACTTCCTAAAATGAAGATATCGTGTTTACCCATAATGGGAACCATAAAGGTATGCCCAAAATGAAAAAAAAGAAGCTTAAGGAAAACATAAACATATTATATATCATATATAAAAATAGTGACATCATAATGGCCACCTTTGAATGTGTTAAATGAGTATTGAACAATCATCGTTTCGGGAGGCAGAATTTCACCATCCACGGAAATCGTATGTTCTTTAACCATTTGATGTAGTTGTGTGAGAGTGTAGCTCAAATAAATCTTATAACAACATCCTAGTATATTGAAGATACTGTTGTTGTTACAAAAGAAGTAAATAAAAAGAGTTTAGGTGGTTGGAGAATCAAAATAAAACAAATGAACATGAGAGAATGAATTACCTTTAAAAGTGTAACTCCTTTTGATTTGAGCCTAAAGGCTTCCTTTGAAAGGATTCTGCCCAAAGGGAATCCTCTAGGATGAGGAGAGGGATGTGGAGAGAGTAAATGGGCAGGGTTTGGCCGAGCCAAATGCTTGAGGAGTGTGTGAAATGAGGTTGAGTGGGGGCCTTTTATAAGAGGAGAGGATCAGAACTTTTGGAAAGTAAAGAAATATTACTTTATTTGAAAATGTGTTTCGGTTTTAAAAGGTCCCACATTGATATACGTCGTGGATAAGGTGATAAGGGTTCGAAATACACTCATCCAATTGGTTTTAGACATGTGTAGTTCATAGATTTTACATTATCTTTCCATTTTATTTAAAATTGTTAAATAATGAGGTCATCGCTGCATCATCATGATGTCATAAATAATTTAATTTATTTAATGTCTAAAAATTATAACAAAAATACTATGATGTAGTAAATCTTTTTATATTTCCAATTACTATTTAAAATCAAAAATATGATCTTTATAACCCCATGTAAAAATTCTTTTCGTAAGACATATTATGTTTGTGTCATTTTTACTTTAACATTTAATAAAAAGTTATTTATGTCATTTCCCAACCAAAGTGTCTCTATGGGGTCCCCAAGTTGACCCATGGCTTGTCCTGGTCGGCCATTACACATCCAATGAGGTTAGGACATGTGTCAATTCGTTTCATATTATTAACGAATTATTTATACCTTAAACTACCCTAATTACCACTAATCGCGATTAAGAACTTAATAAGTTACTATTCACCAAAAAATTATTTTAATCTCATTGAACCAAATTTTACTTCTTAATGACAACCATGTATGTCGGATTTTTGAAATTCAAAACAAAATGATTGAAAATTTTCATTTAAATGGAAAATCAGTGTTTATAAGTACCACTTAGTGGTTTCACTATTCATCAAAAATTGATGTTTTTCAGAAAATTACCAAAAACTCACCCTAAGCTATATTTGATATTCTAAATTCAAAAATGAAGTCTATTTTACAAAATTAAAAACATATAAGTCACATTAATTAATTTAATAATTAATTCCCGCTGTCAGAGCAAATAGCGTGTTTTTATGAAACAATAAGTATCAAAAGATTGACACTAGTTTGAGTCCAATTTCAAAGTGAAATTGAATCCAATGACCACCATTGGATTAAATGGTAAAAATATATTCATATTACACATTAAGACCAATTCAAAAGATAATCTAATCATATAAATAAATTAGATTAAAAAGCAGTTTTGATGTAAAATGCAGTATTTTTCACTATTCATTAAAAAATGAACATTGTCAGAAAAATATCAAAAATTCACACAAAGTAAATTTTGATGTCCCAATCATAAAGAATAAGTTTATTTTTACAAACATAGTTTATAAAATTGTCAAAATATAGATTTAAAAAGGGTTTTCCATCATAAGGCAGTAAAACAATCTTTTAAGAATATTTGTGTATTCAATGCTTAAGATTGGATTTATTTTCATTTTAAGACTCTAAAACACTATCTTAATCATTAATAGACATAGATAAAAATATATATTATTCATTACTTACTTGGGATATTACATCCTTATCCCCTTTAGAAAATTGCATCCCCGCAATTTATTTACTTATTGAATAAATGGGGGTACTTATCCCTCATTTCATTTTCAGATTCCCATGTTGCCTCTTCAATCATGTGGTTTTTCCACAAAACATTTACCTGGTGAATCACCTTATTCCGTAATACTTGCTCCCTGTGGTCAAGAATCTGGACCGGTTGTTCCTCATAAGATAGGTTCTCTTCCAGCTGAACTATCTCTGGACTCAAAACATGAGATGGATCTGGCATATACTTTCTCAACATCGAAAAGTGAAAAACATTGTGTACCTGAGATAAACTCGGAGGATCAAGCCACTCGGTATGCAACTGATCCAACTTTCTCCAGAATTTCGTATGGTCCAACGAACCTTGGACTCAACTTTCCTTTCTTACCAAATCTCATCACACTTTTCCATGGTGATACTTTGAGAAAAACATAATCACCTACCTCGAAAGATAGATCCTTCCTCTGGTTATCCGCATAACTCTTCTGCCTGCTCTGAGCTGTTCTCATGTGTTTCTGAATCAACTGAACTTCTTCTGCCATCTCTTCTACCAATTCTGGTCCCATCAACTTCCTTTCACCCACTTCATCCCAGAAAGCTGGAGTTCGACACTGCTTCCCATATAATGCCTGAAATGGTGCCATCTGTATACTGGGATGAAAAATGTTATTATATGACAATTCAACCAAAGAAAGATGTTGGTCCCAACTTCCCTGATAATCCATAGAACAAGATCATATCATATCCTCCAATGTCTGAATTGTTCGTTCTGACTGCCCATCTGATTGAGGATGAAAAGCTATACTAAAATTTAATTCAGTACCCAACGACTTCTGAAGGCCTTTCCAAAAGTTAGAAGTAAACCTGGGATCACGATCCGATACAATAGAGAGAGGAACTCCATGTAACCTGACTATTTCTTTAAGATACAAATGGGAAAGTTGATCAAGAGAGAAATTATCTCGTATAGCAAGGAAATGAGCAGATTTGGTCAAGAGATCAACAATAACCCATATTGCATTATTACCTCGAGATGTCTTCTGTAATCCCACAACAAAGTCCATAGATATATTCTCTCATTTCCACTCTGGCACTGGTAAAGGCTGAAGCATCCCTTTCGGTAACTACCGCTCTTCTTTAACCAGCTGACAAGTCAAACACTTCACTGTAAAATCAGAAATATCTCTTTTCATTCCATCCCACCAGTAATACTCCCGCAGATCTCTATACATCTTAGTACTACCAGTATGAACTGAAAACGGAGAACTATGAGCTTCACATAAAAACTCTCTCTTCAACTGTGAATCACAAGGCACACACAATCTCTTCCCAAATCTCAAATCACAATCATTATCAATGTTGAATTCAGGCAACTTACCTTTCTAAACCAGCTCTACCTTTTTCTGCAACTCACTGTCTTGCTTCTGTTCTTGCTTGATTCTATCTGATAGAGAATATCTCACTGATACCTGAAACAAAACAGAAGGACTTCCTGCACCAACAACTTCTATTCCAAAGTTCATCAAATCCTTAACCAAAGGATCACGTTCCAAACGCAAACATTGTTAATGAAGCATTACTTTTTCGACTCAAAGCATCAGCCACTTTATTTGATTTTCCCGGATGGTAATGAATTGTACAATCATAATCCTTGATTAATTCTAGCCATCTCCTTTGTCTCATGTTTAAATCTTTCTGAGTGAATATATACTTTAAACTTTTTTGATCGGTATATATTTCACACTTTACTCCTTACAAATGATGCCTCCAAATTTTTAAAGCAAAAACAACAGCAGCTAATTCCAAATCTTGTGTAGGGTAATTTACCTCATGAGTTTTCAACTATCGTGAAGCATAAGCAATTACCTGATCAGTCTGCATTAGGACGCAATCATTGTATATAACAAACTCACCATTCCTGGAAGGTAGTGCCAAAACTGGAGCATTCACCAATCTTCTTTTCAATTCTTGAAAACAATCATCACATTCTTTTGTCTAGATAAACTCAACACCCTTCTGATTTAGCTTAGTCATTAGACTAGATAACCGTGAAAAATTTCTAACAAACCTTCGGTAATAGCCCGCCAAACCAAGGAAGCTACGAATCTCGGTTACACTTGTGGGTCTTGGCCATTCTTCCACAACTTTTGTTTTTGCAGGATCAACAGTTATTCCATCTTTATAAAAAATGTGACCAAGGAAAGAAATTTGTTGCAACCAAAACTCACTCTTGCTGAATTTCCCATACAGTTTCTTTTATTTTAAGGTTTTTAAGATAACCCTTAAATGTCTTTCATTCTCCTATTTACTTTTAGAAAACACCAAAATATCATCAATGAAAACCACCACAAACTTATCCAAGAACTCATGGAAAATTCTATTCATTAAGTCCATGAATAAAGCAGGTGCATTGGTTAGCCCAAAAGGAATTACTACAAATTCATAATGGCCATATCTCGTACGGAACGCGGTCTTCGGAATATCTTCCTCCTTTACCTTCAGCTGATGGTACCCCGATCTCAGGTCAATCTTTGAAAAAAATTGAGCTCCCTGGAGCTGATACAACTTCATTTGATGGCCCGACATCTGCTGAAGTAGTTTCAAAGGATTTCACCACCCCTTTCTTCTTGTAGTCTAACTGCTTCCCATCACTCAAGCTCTTTGTCGGACACTCATTTGCATAGTGACCCATCTCATTGCACTTAAAACATTTCACTAACTGTAAATCAAAATTTTTCTTACCTTCACCTTGATCCTTCTCAGTGCAATCACGAGCCTTATGTCCCATATTACCACATCGGTAGAACTTTCTAGAATTCAGAAGACATTCCCCAGCATGCCTTTTTCCACATTTATCACAAACTGGAAACTTAGTTCTATTACCATCAGACTTTTTTGAAGAATTCTTACCTTTCTCCTGCCACCTCGGTCTCTTTTTCTGCTGGTTGTTATAGAACACTTGGTCATCGGCAAACTCCATTTCCACCTTCTCAGCACATCGAACAAGCTTTTTATAACTTTTAAATTCACGAGAGGCTAATGCCCTTAGATATTTTGGCTTTAATCTTGAGTAAAAATGATTGATTTTACTATCAAGGTCTCAGATAAAATTTAGAGCATACCTTCCCAATCGAGTGAACCTTTCTTCATAGGCAGCCACTGAGTCTTCCTCTTGCCTCAATTCCAAGAATTTCTTTTCCATACTAAGTCGAACATCCTTAGGAAAATACTTCTCAAGAAACATACCTTTGAATTCATCCCAGTCAAGAGCATCAATCTCATCGGCATCCCTGATATTTTTAACCATAGACCACCACTGATCTGCTTCACCCTCCAAACGGTAAATATCAAGACTAACCTTTTGATTGTCTGAACACCCCATGACATCAAAAATCTTCTCCAGTGCTTTAATCCACCCTTCAGCTAGCACAAGGTCAGATGATCCTCTGAATGATGGTGGATGTTGCCTCATGAAATGTTCCACCACTGACATGTTCCTCTGCGGTTGATCTGGCTGATATCGTGCATGGATACCACCACCATTTATAGCCTGAGTCAACTATGCCATTACTGCAACAAACTATTCAGTTCCAATTCCGACCATCTCAAGATGCTGATTCGGAAGGTTATTTCATTCTGTATGCCTTCCTAGCACTGCTTCCATGTTTCCTCTGTGGAAAACCATTCTGAACAAACATGTCTTAGATGAAGAAACATGGTAATCTTCAAATGCTATATCATTTCAAAAAAAATATTTTTGGATAATCATTTAATATAATTCTAACTCCTAAAGTTATCTAAACCGACCTCTGAAACCAACTATAAGTCCCCAGCCTTAAACCATACTTAATCTTGAGTTATTACAAGATTACACACTAAGGATCTTTTCAGGTTTAGAGTTTTAGAGAATTAAATCATAAAACTTACATTACATTCCACATATAAACAAAGTGGTTTCATAAAGATAGTATTCTTCATTCCCATCAACGAAAACACATTTGAAATAAAACATGGATTATTTCTTGACACTTCCTTGACACTATCATCATATCATGTACCTTTCCCTTGACCTGTGAAAAAAATTTCAAAAAAACTTGGGATGAGCATAAAAAGCTCAGTATGGGTTATAAAAAACATGGAAAGGAAACATGAGTTCATATATACATAAGAATGAAATCATACTATACCCATAAATTATAGGCACTTTAACATACCTCATAAAATCATGAATAAATCATAGAAAGCATAAGACATAAAGGTAACTTGAGGCATCCATAACATTCTTACGTAGGGAGTAACCCTCTTGGTTACCTTTGGAATACCCATCACAGTATATTCCCTAAATCTCTTCGGAGAAACCTTAACGTTTCACTCCTTCGTGTTACCCAATGAATTAGAGAGCTATAACGGGCTCACCCACCCTTAGTTTATCACGGAACCACCCGTCTTAATAATAATTCCCAAGAACCATAACATAATCATATCACATAAAACATGCATAAAGGAAACATAAAATTTCTACATTTCAATCAAGAGATATCAATATAACACATTGATATAAAAACATTATGAAAACCATTTTCAATACCAAAATAAATGAAAAGTAAAACATGGTATTTATTTTTCTTTTAAAAATATGGTATGGCTTGTAGAGGAAGCCGAAACTCAAATAACGGTCACGACGGCGGAGAAGTCGTTGTCGCCACATACATATGACAAAAACATTCCCTTTTGTCGTTTAGTAAACACTTCGTATAAAAAGGATTCCTTTTGAATAAACGTAAAAGTCAAAGGGGTTTATACACCGTATAAAAGAAAGTTTTGTATAAAATAAAATATGCCTCAACGAAAGGAGATTGAGACGAAGTCCCATACCTCGTATCCGACTTGACCTGACCGTCCTTTAATCTCCTGAATAATAAACTTGAGTTAATCTCTACTTGCTTATGAACCTTTTTCAAGTTCATCATTCCTTTTATACCATTTTATGAACATCATGTAATCATTTAAGTTAATAATGTTCATTTTTTCTGTATTTGGTTCTTAAGTCAAAAATAGACTTCTTACACTTACATGTTGTTAATTTCGTCAAAGGTTCATTATATCCAGAATGATATTAATGATTTGGATAACATATGTATCATATATATTCATCATATACATGTATTTATAATATTACATCACATCTAGAGGTAAGAAATGAAATTCACCGTTTATGGAGACGGTAAGCCGTACGTACGCATGAACGCTACTTCCATTTCTATTTCGTATTTTCTGGAATGGAATCCTAATGATATATAAGTATATTATAATTCCATTATAATAACATATATAATATCATTAACTTTATCCTTTACACATCCCACATATGGTATTAACGAATCAAATCACTTTCAGGGGGCGGTAGTCCGCACTTCCTAAAATGAAGAAATCGTGTTTACCCATAATGGGAACCATAAAGGTTTTCCCAAAATGAGAAAAAAACAGAAGCTTAAGGAAAACATAAACATATTATATATCATATATAAAAATAGTGACATCATAATGGCCACCTTTGAATGTGTTAAATGAGTTTTGAACAATCATCGATTCGGGAGGCAGAATTTCGCCATCCACGGAAACCGTATGTTCTTTAACAATTTGTTGTAGTTGTGTGAGAGTGTAGGTCAAATAAATCTTATAAAAACATCCTAGTATATTTAAGATACTGGTTTTGTTACAAAATAAGTAAATAAAAAGAGTTTAGGGGGTTGGAGAAGCAAAATAAAACAAATGAACATGAGAGAATGAATTACTTTTAAAAGTGTAACTCCTTTTGATTTGATCCTAAAGGCTTCCTTTGAAATTCTTCTGCCCAAAGGGAATCCTCTAGGATGAGTAGAGGGATGTGGAGAGAGTAAATGGGTAGGGGTTGGCTGAGCCAAAGGCTTGAGGAGTGTGTGAAATGTGGTAGAGGTGGGGGCCTTTTATAAGAGGAGAGGAGGGGCAATTTTGGAAAGTAAAGAAATATTACTTTATTTGAAAATGTGTTTCGGTTTTAAAAGGTCCCAAAATGCTATAAGTTGTGGATAAGGTGATAAGGGTTCGAAATAAACTCATCCAATTGGTTTTGGAAATGTGTAGTTCATAGATTTTACATTATCTTTCCATTTTATTTAAATCGTTAAATAATGAGGTCATCGCTGCATCATCATGATGTCATAAATAATTTAATTTATTTAATGTCTAAAAATTGTAAAAAAATACGATGATGTAGGATATCGTTTTAGCTTTCCAATGACTGTTTATAATCAAAAATATGATCTTTATAACCCCATGTAAAAATTCTTTTCGTAAGACATATTATGTTTGTGTCATTTTTACTTTAACATTTAATAAAAAGATATTTATGTCATTTCCCAACCAAATTGTCTCCATGGGGTCCCCAAGTTGACCCATGGCTTGTCTTGGTCGGCCATTACACATCTAATGAGGTTAGGACATGTGTCAAGTTCGTTTCATATTATTAAAGCATTATTTATACCTTAAACTGCCCTAATTACCACTAATCACGATTAAGAACTAAATAAGTTACTATTCACCATCAAATTATTTTAATCTCATTGAACCACATTTTATACCTTAATGACAACCATATATGTCGGATTTTTGAAATTCAAAACACAATGATGGAAAAATTTCATTTAAATGGAAAATCAGTTTTTATAAGTACCACTTAGTGGTTTCACTATTCATCCAAAATTGAAGTTTTTCAGAAAATTAACAAAAATTCACCCTAAGCTATATTTGATATTCCGAATTCAAAAATGATGTATATTTTACAAAATTCAAAACATATAAGTCACATTAATTAATTTAATAATTAATTCCCGCTGTCACAGCAAATAGCGTGTTTTTATGAAATAATAAGTATCAAAAGATTGACACTAGTTTGAGTCCAATTTCAAAGTGAAATTGATTCCAATGACCACCATTGGATTAAATGGTAAAAATATATTCATATTACACATTAATACCAATTCAAAAGATAATCTAATCATACAAAAAAATTAGATTAAAAAATAGTTTTGATGTAAAATGCAGTATTTTTCACTATTCATAAAAAATGAACATTGTCAGAAAAATATAAAAAATTCACACAAAGTAAATTTTGATGTCCCAATCATAAAGAATAAGTTTATTTTGAAAAACATAGTTTATAAAAATTTCAAAAGATAGATTTAAAAAGGGTTTTCCATTATAAGGAAGTAAAACAATCTTGTAAGAATATTTGGGTATTCCATGCTTAAGATTGGATTTATTTTCATTTTAAGCCTCTAAAACACTATCTTAATCATTAATAGACATATATAAAAATATCTATTATTCATTACTTACTTGGGATGTTATACTACTACCTCTATGAAGTGATGTGATATGTTTTTCAAACCACCTAAAAGATGTATGAAATATTTATAAATTTAGTGAATAATTAAAATATATTCTATATTATTATGATCATTATAAGGCAGACTATTTCTTATGTTATTTCCTTTACATCAAATATAAAAAAATATCACACTTTTGTACAAATATTCTACCATCTCCATGAAACAATTTATATTATTATTTTTTATCACAATTCATGGATAGTTCAAAATATTATTTAATATATATAAGTTTTAACTTTAGTAATTTTATTATTTTGATGGTGACGAAACCATGACTAAGGTGTAAGGAAGGGATATCCCATATTAATCTTATATTAAAATCTAAATTATGGAAACCTAAATAATATTTTTTAATAAATATTTATAAATAAATTATAAATAGTATAATTGTATAAATTATATTCACAATGGAATATATAAATTTATATTTAATATAGATTATAAATAAATCTAAATTAATTTTACAGAAGATATAATGAATCTAATCCAATTAAAATCCATGGTAAATATTTATTCTAAAATCTAAATTTCATTCAAGAAAATTTATGTTAATATTTAAATTAGGGAAATCATTTAATTTTCATTTATTGGAAAACATATTTTTCTATAAATAATATTATATTTTGAGGTTTAATTTATTTTTTCCATTATATAATTTTTGTACCCAAAACCACTACAATTAAATTTCATAAAAAAAATTACATTTTCATTATTTATTGGTAATATTACAATTCAATGTCAAAATTAATTAAATTATAATAATAATATTTCTATTCAAAATAGATAATTTTATAAGGTCAATTTTAATTTATTTTTTAATTCATACGAATGTTTTGAAATTAATATTATTTTCATTCTCCTTGGAAGAATTTTTTTATTTTTTTGGAAAATAGAGGGAAATTAGTTTTAGCATTAATCATGAAAATCCCATTTACAACCACTAAATACATTATTAATTATCATTATACCTTTATAATATTCCATGGTTATTAAATTAATATTATATACACATTTTTATAATATATTTTTTAAAAATTATTTTAAAATAAAAGGATATTTCTTTATTCTTTTTAAGAAACGTTCTAATGGATTTATATTGGTGGTTTACATAAATGTCAACATATTTTAATGATTATTATACTTCACTAGGGATACAATATAATTATATAATCCACCTTATTTTTCTATTTTACTTATAATCATGGCATTTTATTAACTCACTATTGAAAATAATGATATTTTATGTGTTACTTATCTTATACATGTATTTATTTAAATTATCCATTCTTGATCACCAATTTCATTTGATGAATAAATTAAAAATAGTATGTGATGTTTGAGGGATCATATTAGATATTCCATTTATTAATCGATATGTCTAATGAGGAAAAATAGATTGTAAATTTATATTAATCCTTTTATATTTATGTTTCAATTCTTGGGTTGAGTCACTGATGGTAAGATCATGATATTCGATGTTACAAATATTTTCATTATGAAATAAATTATTGATATCCACATAATTAGTTATGTATCTTTTTAATATATGGATATATTACTGTTATATGTTATTAATTATTTAGAATATTTAATTTTTTTTACTCTTATATATTATTATATAATTCATCATTCTATTAATTCTCTTTTTTTCCATTCCCATACATGGAATTTCATATCACCCTTTGTTATTTTTTCATTTCCATAGGTTACTAAGAATTGAACATTGATTAATTTTAGTTATATATACGAATAAATAATAATCTTAATAATGAAATTTCAATTTGTATTTCATGTTTCATTTATGAATATTTATAGTCTCTTTGGGACACTAAATACTAGATAATGTTAGATGAAATATCACGTATCCTATTCAATTATAATAAGTTAAAAACAACTTATAGGTTATTAAATTCAAAAAAATTTAAAATAAAAATTTACAAATAAGTGGTGATGGAATGAATTAAATATATTTTTTAAAATCATAATTTCAATATATATGCAACTCAAAAAATATTCCATTTATAATTATATAAAAAACATATATTAATTACAAAACTGATGGTTTCATTATTTTAACCTTATATAATGATTATAATGATAGATAAAATTTTAAACAGAAGTTATAATCCCCACATCACCGAACTATATCGTTATTTTGAATCACTTAATATAAAAAATATAACTATCATAACAAATATTTATTCGTTATTTAATTTTTCATACATTTGAAAGGTCATTCACTCTTAAAATAATTGTTTCCATGTTTTACAAATAATAGTTCTACATTATATATTTAAAAAAACTTATTTTACATCAATTTAATTAAACTCTATGTTAATATCATATAACATTTATAATATTTATATTAACTCTATAAAACTGTTATAATTATTTATCAACATGACATTAAATCTAATTTGGAATTACAACATCAATTAACCCTTTTATTGATTTTATGAGTGATCTTATTATTTATAAACTTTTTTATACTTTTTCAACATTCCCATCATCGAATTGCCTATATATTTTAGTAAATAATTAGATTTATATAGTCTATTTTTATTAATATATTAAAATTTCAGATTATAAAAATGATTAAGAAGATTTTTAAAGAAAAACATATACATAGAATTATTAAGAACATAATGAAATTTAAAAATAAGGAATTGAAATATTTTAATTCTATTAATCAATGACTAATAAAATCATGTTGATTTATAGTTATCTCCTTTATAATTTTTAGGGACATTATAATACACCAAGTGAATATCAATCCAGTTAAATGTTAAAAAAATCTTTCTTGAAACTTTATATAAATACATGACCACTATGATATCGTTATACCTATTTAAACTTTTAATATTAATTATATACTAATTTAATAAATAATAATCACATTTTTATTTATTATTTTTTAATCAAGAAACATTAATAAAGAAACATAATGAATAAATCATATTAAATGATATTATAAAAAAATTAATGTATCATTATAATGATATTTGATAATAAATATAATTTTAAAATAATTTTATTTTTATTACATATTTATCACAAACTATATAAACTAAATATTTAACAACCCCTGATATTATGTATTTTAATTTTAATTTTAATCTTTGACCATTTCATTTAGTGGGATGCTTATTTTGGTAACACATTTATAATATATTATAATTTATGTTTTTAAAATACATGAGATTTATATTAAAATTCATTTGATGATTTTTGGATGAAATAAGTTTTGATAGATGGCTGGAGGATAGGCTGAACGAGTTGGGTTACTATAGCAGTCTTGACTAGCATGTGGGGTGGAAGGATACCCCTAGAGGCCAGCGCCACTCACCTTCTAGATAGTGGTTGTAACATCCCAGGTAAATAAAGAATAAAGAATTTTCATATTTATTAATATTTACAAATTAAATATTAATTTTATTTTAAAGGGGTTGCTATGTTCGATTGCGTACCCGATACGCAATGATGAGTTTCTTTGAAACTTATGTAGCACACAAGTAATAAAATAATATTATTTTAAATGTTAGTTAACAAGTAGCCGTTGTACTGGCGGGAATGGATAGAAATAACTAAAATATGATTAGATATGTTTTTAAATGTTTATACATATACCCAATAAAAGATAATGGCTTAAAATACGGAAAGAGTTCAATTTTAGGGCATATATACTCTAATTTTCACTAAAGGTTCACTTATCACCTTTTAATGGTGAACCGTCATTAAATATAGTTTTGATCACTCTTAGACTTTATTTTGGACCAAATATAACTCTTCTTTAGAATTGGGACATCAAAATTTACTTTGTGTAAATTTTTGGTACCTTTCTGATAAAGTTTTTTTTATGAATAGTGTAAAATGTTGTATTTTAATTCAAAACCTCTTTTTAATCTAAATTATTTATATGATTAGATTATTATTTTAATTGGTTTTAATGTGAAATTAGAAAATATTTTTACCAGTTAATCCAATGGTGGTCATTGCAATCAATTTCACTTTGAAATTGGACTTAAACTGGTGTCAATCTTTTGATACTTATTGTTTCACAAAAACACGCTATTTGTCATGAAAGCGGGAATTAATTATTAAATTAATTAATTTGACTTATATGTTTTGAATTTTGTAAAATGGACTTCATTTTTGAATTCGGAATATCAAATATAGCTTAGGGTGAATTTTTGGTAATTTTCTGAAAAACTTCAATTTTTGATTAATAGTGAAACCACTAAGTGGTAATCAAGCAAACTGATTTTTCAGTTAAATGAAAGTTTACCACTAATGTGTATTGAATTTTGAAAATCCGACATACATGGTTGTCATTAAGAAGTAAAATGTGGTTCAATGAGATTAAAATAATTTTTTGGTGAATAGTAACTTATTAACTTTTTAATCGCGATTAGAGGTAATTAGTGTAATTTAATCTAAAAATGATATTATAAAAATGTGAAAACACCATGACACTTGTCCTAAACCTATTGGGTGAGTCATGGCCGACCACGACAAGCCATGGGACAACTTTGGGACCCCATGGAGCCACTTTAGTTGAAAATGACAATAATATATTTTTATTTAATGTTAAAGTGAAAATGACACTAACATAAATTGTTTAACGAAAATAATTTTTTAGTGGGGTTATACAAGTCCAAATTTTGATTATAAATAGTAATTGGAAAGATAAAAATATTTCCTACATCATAGTAGTTTTTTTATAATTTTTAGACATTAAATAAATTAAATTATTTATGACATAATAATGATGCAGCGATGACATCATTATTTGACGATTAAAATAAAATGGAAAGATTATGAAAAATCTATAAACTAAACATGTCCAAAACTTATTGGATGAGTGGATTTCGAAGCCTTATCACCTTATCCACTAATTATATCAACGAGGGACCTTTTAAAACCGAAACACATTTTCAAATAAAGTAATAATTCTTTACTTTCCAAAAGTGCCCCTCCTCCCCTCTTATAAAAGGCCCCCACCTCTACCTCATTTCACACACTTCTCAAGCCTTTGGCTCGGCCAACCCCTGCCCAATTACTCTCTCCACATCCCTCTCCTCATCCTAGAGGATTCCCTTTGGGAAGAATCCTTTCAAAGGAAGCCTTTAGGCTCAAATCAAAAGGGAGTTACACTTTTAAAGGTAATTCATTCTCTCTTGTTCATTTGTTTTATTTTGCTTCTCAAACCCTCTAAACTCTTTTTATTTACATATTTTGTAACAACACCAGTATCTTAAATATAATAGGATGTTGTTATAATATTTATTTGAGCTACACTCTCACACAACTACATCAAATGGTTAAAGAACATACGGTTTCCGTGGATGGCGAAATTCTGCCTCCCGAAACGATGATTGTTCAATACTCATTTAACACCTTAAAAGGTGGCCATTATGATGTCACTATTTTTATATATGATATATAATATGTTTATGTTTTCTTTAATCTTCTGTATTTTTCATTTTTGACATACCTTTATGGTTTCCGTTATGGGTAAACACGATATCTTCATTTAAGGAAGTGCGGACTACCACCCCCTCAAAGTGATGTGATTCGTTAATTCCATATGTGGGACGTGTAAAGGATGGATTTAAAGTTATTATATATGATTTTATACTAGAATTATAATATACCTATTATCATTATTATTTCATTCCATTAAATTATGAGATAGAAATGAAAGTAGCGTTCATGCGTACGTACGGCTTACCGTCTCCATGAACGGTGCATTTCATTTCTTATCCCCAAATGTAATGTACTATTAAAAGTAAATGTATATAATGGATATATATAATTAATGATATATCTAAATGATGAATATAATTCTGGAATTAAAATATACATACCTCTCATTTAGTTTTAATTCCATTAATAAGACAAAGAAATGAAAGTAGCGTTCATGCGTACGTACGGCTTACCGTCTCCATGAACGGTGAATTTCATTTCTTACCTCTAAATGATTATGTAATATTATAAATACATGTATATGCTGGATATATATGATACATATTATATCCAAATCGGTAATTTCATTCTGGATATAAAGAACCTTTGACCACACGAACAACATGTAACTGTAAGAAGTCCACTTTCGACTTAAGAACCCAATATTGACAAAACAAACATTATTAACTTAAATGGTTACATAATGTTTATAAAATGGCAATAAGTGATATAAAAGGAATAATGAACATTAAAAATGTTCTTAAACAAGTATAAATTAACTCAAGTTTATTATTCAGGACGTTAAAGAACGATCGAGTCAAGTCGGACCCGAGGTAAGGGACTTCGTCTCAATCTCCTCTCATTGAGGAATATTTCGTTTTATACACAACTTTATTTTATACGGTGTATAAACCCCTTTGACTTTTACTTTTATACAAAAGGAATCTTTTTCTACAAAGAGTTTTACTAAATGACAAAAAGGAATGTTTTTTTAACGTACGCGGTGACAACGACCTTTTCCGCCGCCGCGAGTATTATTTGGTCTTTGGCTTCCTCAACAAGCCGTAATGTTTTTAAAATAAAATAAATACCATATACTCTTTTATGTATTTTGGTATTGAAAATGGTTTTGATAAAGGATTCTATTATGTCAATATATTTATGATATATTGTGATTGAAATGTGGAAATGTTTTCATTCCTTTATATTGGATTTATGTTTTATGATTTTATATTGGTACTTGGACATTTTAACGGGTGGTTACGTTATAAACCATATGACGGGTGGTGCCGTGAATACCAGGACGGGTGGTTACGTTATAACCTCCAATGCATTGGGTATGGAAGTCGGCCGTATGGCTGTTCCATTAAGTATGTATGGAAATTGGCCGTATGGCTATTCCATTAAGTGATATGTGTGGAAGTCAACCGTATGGTTATTCCACTTAAGTATGTTTATGTCCCAAGTTACCTTTATATATTCTATGTGTTCTTTATATGGGTTTTATGTTAATCCTTTGGTTACAAAAAGGTAAGTAATGATACTTTATTCAGTGAAGAGTTTTTATTACTTCATAAAGGTGAAAAGTATTACTTTGATAAAGTATACATGGTTTACTTGTTGTTTTGATAAACTAACAATTTTCATTCTTTGTGTATCCCTTACTGAGCTTTTTGTGCTCACCCCATGTTTTTTTGAAATTTTTTTCACAGGACTTAATGTGGAATAGGGTCAAGGATGGGATCAGGGGAAAGTCATGCTTTATAAAACATGGAATTAGACATGTTTCTTTTTAAGAGTTTTTTTTATTTATTCTATGGAAACTTGGTAGAAGTGTCTACTTTGTAATCTTTTGAGATGTAATAGATATGATCTAATTCCCTAAAACTCTAAACCTGAAAAGATCCTCAACGTGAATTATTTATTTAATTAAATATTAAGTAAGGTTTAAGGCACGGGGCCTTATAGTTGGTATCAGAGGTCGATTTAGCCAACTTTAGGACTTAGAAAAGTGTTAAATTATAATATGATTGAAATGGTATAGCATTTACGGATTACCATGTTTCTTCGCCTCAGATATTTCTGTGTTCAGAATGGTTTTCCGCAGAGGAAACAAAGCAGCTATGTTGGGACGACATCAGGAGGAAGATAACCTTCCAAATCAGCAACCTGAGATGGTTGGAATCGGAACTGAACAGTTTGTTGCAGTGATGGCACAGTTGAATCAGGCTATAAATAGTGGTGGTATCCATGCACGAGATCAGCCAGATCAACTGCAGAGGAACATGTCAGTGGTGGAACATTTCATGAGGCAACATCCCCCATCATTCAGAGGATCGTCTGACCCTGTGCAAGCTGAAGGGTGGATTAAAGCACTGGAGAAACTTTTTGATGTCATGGGGTGTTCAGAACATCAAAAGGTTAGTCTTGCTGTTTACCGTTTTGAAGGTGAAGCTGATCAGTGGTGGTCGATGGTGAAAAATATAAGGGATAGTGATGAGATTGAGGATCTTCACTGGGATGAATTCAAAGGTATGTTTCTTGAGAAATATTTTCCTAAGGTGGTTCGTCTTAGGATGGAAAAACAGTTCCTAGAATTGAGGCAGGAGGATGATTCAGTGGCTGCTTATGAAGAAAAGTTCACTCGATTGGCAAGGTATGCTCCAAACTTCATACGAGATCTTGATAGTAAAATAAACCGTTTTTACTCAGGGTTAAAGCCAAAGTATCGAAGGGCTTTAGCTTCTCGTGAGTTCAAAAGTTACGAAAAACTTGTTCGATGTGCGGAGAAGGTGGAAATGGAGTTTGCCGATGATCAGGTGTTCTATGACAAACAACAGAATAAGAGGTCAAGTTGGCAGGCAATGGGGAAGAATTCATCAAAGAAGCAAGGAGGTAAGAAAACCAAATATCCATCCTGTGAGAAATGTGGTAAAATGGATCCTGGAGAATGTTTATCCAAGTCTGGTAAGTGATTTCGTTGTGGTAAGTCTGGTCATATTGCTCGTAACTGTAAGGAAGATGATCAAGCAAGAAATGAAAAGCCAACGGTAAGATGTTATATGTTCAATGAGACGGGTCACTATGCAAATGAGTGTCCGACAAAGAGCTTGAGTGATGGGAAGCAGTTAGACTACAAGCAGAAAGGGGTGGTGAAATCCTTTGCAACAACTTCAGCAGATGTTGGGCCATCGAATGAAGTGGTATCTGCTCCAAAGAGCTCAGTATTTTTCGAAGATTGACTTTAGGTCGGGGTACCATCAGTTGAAAGTAAAAGAAGTAGAAGTTCTGAAGACTGTGTTCCGTACTAGATATGGCCATTATGAATTTGTAGTTATGCCTTTTGGGTTAACCAATGCACCTGCTGTATTCATGGAACTTATGAATAAAATTTTCCATGAGTTCTTGGATAAGTTTGTGTTTGTGTTTTGAGGTTTTGGAAGAGGTTATCTGTTCTTTGTGATTCACAGTTGAAGAATGAGTTGTTATGTGAGGCTCATAGTTCCCCGTTTTCAGTTCATCCTGGCAGTACTAAGATGTACAGAGATCTGCGGGAGTATTACTAGTAGGATGGAATGAAAAAAGATATTGCTGATTTTACTGTGAAGTGTTTGACATGTCAACAGGTTAAAGTAGATCGGCAGTTACCGAAAGGGATGATTCAGCCTTTACCAGTGCCAGAGTGGAAATGGCAGAATATATCCATGGACATTGTTGTTGGATTACCGAAGACATATCAAGGTAATAATGCAATATGGGTTATTGTTGACCGCTTGACCAAATCTGCTCATTTCCTATCTATAAGAGATACTTTCTATCTAGATCAACTTTCCCGTTTGTATTTTAAAGAGATAGTAAGGTTACATGGAGTTCCTCTCTCCATTGTATCGGACCGTAATCCCAGGTTCACATCTAACTTTTGGAAAGGCCTTCAGAAGTCGTTGGGTACTGAATTAAATTTTAGTACAGCTTTTCATCCTCAATCAGATGGGCAGTCAGAACGAACAATTCAGAACTTGGAGGATATGCTACGAGCTTGATCTATGGATTATGAGGGAAGTTGGGACCAACATCTTTCTTTGGTTGAGTTTTCTTATAATAACAGTTTTCATTCCAGTATACAGATGGCACCATTTGAGGCATTATATGGGAAGCGGTGTCGAACTCCAGCATTTTGGAATGAAGTGGGTGAAAGGAAGCTGATGGGACCAGAATTGGTAGAAGAGATGGCAGAAAAAGTTCAGTTGATTCAGAAGCACATGAGAATAGCTCAGAGCAGGAAGAAGAGTTATGCAGATAACCAGAGGAAGGATCTATCTTTCGAGGTAGGTGATCATGTTTTTCTCACGGTTTCTCCTTGGAAAAGTGTGATGAGATTTGGTAAGAAAAGAAAGCTGAGTCCAAGGTTTATTGGACCATATGAATTCTGGAGAAAGTTGGATCAGTTGCATACCGGGTGGCTTTACCTCCGAGTTTATCCCAGGTACACAATGTTTTTCATGTTTCAATGTTGAGAAAGTATATGCCAGATCCATCTCATGTTTTGAGTCCAGAGGTAGTTCAACTGGAAGAGAACCTATATTATGAGGAACAACCGATCCAGATTCTTGAACACAGGTAACAGGTGTTACGGAATAAGGTGATTAATCAGGTAAAGGTTTTGTGGAAAAACCATGTGATTGAAGAGGCAACGTGGGAATCTGAAAATGCTATGAGGGATAAATACCCCCACTTATTTTGATAAGTGAATAAAATTGCGAGGACGCAATTCCCAAAAGGGGGAAGGATGTAACATCCCAGGTAAATAAAGAATAAAAAAATTTCATATATATTAATATTTACGAATTAAATATTAATTTTATTTTAAAGGGGTTGCTATGTTCGATCGCGTACCCGATACGCAATGATGAGTTTCTTTGAAACTTACGTAGCACACAAGTAATAAAATAATATTATTTTAAATGTTAGTTAACATGTAGCAGTTGTACTGGCGGGAATGGATATAAATAACTAAAATATGATTAGATATGTTTTTAAATGTTTATACATTTACCCAATAAAAGATAATGGCTTAAAATACGGAAAGAGTTCAATTTTAGGGCATATATACTATAATTTTAACTAAAGGTTCACTTATCACCTTTTAATGGTGAACCGTCATTAAATATAGTTTTGATCACTATTATACTTTATTTTGGACCAAAATAACTCTTCTTTAGAATCGGGACATCAAAATTTACTTTGTGTAAATTTTTGGTACCTTTCTGATAAAGTTTTTTTTATGAATAGTGTAAAATGTTGTATTTTAATTCAAAACCTCTTTTTAATCTAAATTATTTACATGATTAGATTATTATTTTAATTGGTTTTAATGTGAAATTAGAAAATATTTTTACCAGTTAATCCAATGGTGGTCATTGGAATCAATTTCACTTTGAAATTGGACTTAAACTAGTGTCAATCTTTTGATACTTATTGTTTCACAAAAACACGCTATTTGTCATGACAGCGGGAATTAATTATTAAATTAATTAATTTGACTTATATGTTTTGAATTTTGTAAAATGGACTTCATTTTTGAATTCGGAATATCAAATATAGCTTAGGGTGAATTTTTTGTAATTTTCTGAAAAACTTCAATTTTTGATGAATAGTGAAACCACTAAGTGGTAATCAAGCAAACTGATTTTTCAGTTAAATGAAAGTTTACCACTAATGTGTATTGAATTTTGATAATCCGACATACATGGTTGTCATTAATAAGTAAAATGTGGTTCAATGAGATTAAAATAATTTTTTGGTGAATAGTATCTTATTAAGTTTTTAATCGCGATTAGAGGTAATTAGTGTAATTTAATGTAAAAATGATATTATAAAAATGTGAAAACACCATGACACTTGTCCTACACCTATTGGGTGAGTCATGGCCGACCAAGAAAATCCATGGGCCAACTTTGGGACCCCATGGAGCCACTTTAGTTGGAAAATGACAATAATATATTTTTATTTAATGTTAAAGTGAAAATGACACTAACATAAATTGTTTTACTAAAATAATTTTTTAGTGGGGTTATACAAGTCCGAATTTTTTTATAAATAGTCATTGGAAAGATAAAAACATTTACTACATCATAGTATTTTTTTTATAATTTTTAGACATTAAATAAATTAAATTATTTATGACATAATAATGATGCAGCGATGACATCATTATTTGACGATTAAAATAAAATGGAAAGATAATGAAAAATCTATAAACTAAACATGTCCAAAACTTATTGGATGAGTGGATTTCGAAGACTTATCACCTTATCCACGAATTATATCAATGTGGGACCTTTTAAAACCGAAACACATTTTCAAATAAAGTAATAATTCTTTACTTTCCAAAAGTGCCCCTCCTCCCCTCTTATAAAAGGCCCCCACCTCTACCTCATTTCACACAGTTCTCAAGCATTTGGCTCGGCCAACCCCTGCCCAATTACTCTCTACACATCCCTCTCCTCATCCTAGAGGATTACCTTTGGGAATAATCCTTTCAAAGGAATCCTTTAGGCTCAAATAAAAAGGGAGTTACACTTTTAAAGGTTATTCATTCTCTCTTGTTCATTTGTTTTATTTTGCTTCTCAAACCCTCTAAACTCTTTTTATTTACTTATTTTGTAACAAAACCAGTATATTCAATATACTAGGATGTTGTTATAATATTTATTTGAGCTAAACTCTCACACAACTACATCAAATGGTTAAAGAACATACGGTTTCCGTGGATGGCGAAATTCTGCCTCCCGAAACGATGATTGTTCAATACTCATTTAACACCTTAAAAGGTGGCCATTATGATGTCACTATTTTTATATATGATATATAATATGTTTATGTTTTCTTTAAGCTTCTGTATTTTTCATTTTTGACATACCTTTATGGTTTCCATTATGGGTAAACACGATATCTTCATTTAAGTAAGTGCGGACTACCGCCCCCTCAAAGTGATGTGATTCGTTAATGCCATATGTGGGACGTGTAAAGGATGGATTTAAAGTTATTATATATGATGTTATACTCGAATTATAATATACCTCTATATCATTATTATTTCTTTCCATTAAAGTATGATATAGAAATGAAAGTAGCGTTCATGCGTACGTACGACTTACCGTCTCCATGAACGGTGCATTTCATTTCTTATCCCCAAATGTAATGTACTATTAAAAGTATATGTATATAATGGATATATATAATTAATGATATATCTAAATGATGAATATAATTCTGGAATTAAAATATACATACCTCTCATTTAGTTTTAATTCCATTAATATGACAAAGAAATGAAAGTAGCGTTCATACGTACGTACGGCTTACCGTCTCCATGAACGGTGCATTTCATTTCTTAACTCTAAATGATTATGTAATATTATAAATACATGTATATGCTGGATATATATGATACATATTATATCCAAATCGGTAATTTCATTCTGGATATAAAGAACCTTTGACCACACGAACAACATGTAACTGTAAGAAGTCCACTTTCGACTTAAGAACCAAATATTGACAAAACAAACATTATTAACTTAAATGTTTAAATAATGTTTATAACATGGAAATAAGTGATATAAAAGTAATAATGAACATTAAAAAGGTTCTTAAACAAGTATAAATTAACTCAAGTTTATTATTCAGGACGTTAAAGAACGATCGAGTCAAGTCGGACCCGAGGTAAGGGACTTCGTCTCAATCTCCTTTCATTGAGGCATATTTCATTTTATACACAACTTTATTTTATACGGTGTATAAACCCCTTTGACTTTTACTTTTATACAAAAGGAATCTTTTTCTATGAAGCGTTTTACTAAACGACAAAAAGGAATGTTTTTTTAACGTACGCAGTGACAACGACCTTTTCCGCCGCCGCGAGTATTATTTGGTCTTTGGCTTCCTCAACAAGCCGTAATGTTTTTAAAATATAATAAATACCATATACACTTTTATGTATTTTGGTATTGAAAATGGTTTTGATAAAGGATTCTATTATGTCAATATATTTTTGATATATTGTGATTGAAATGTGGAAATGTTTTCATTCCTTTATATTGGATTTGTGTTTTATGATTTTATATTGGTACTTGGACATTTTAACGGGTGGTTACGTTATAAACCATATGACGGGTGGTGCCGTGAATACCAGGACGGGTGGTTACGTTATAACCTCCAATGCATTGGGTATGGAAGTCGGCCGTATGGCTGTTCCATTAAGTATGTATGGAAATTGGCCGTATAGCTATTCCATTAAGTGATATGTGTGGAAGTCAACCGTATGGTTATTCCACTTAAGTATGTTTATGTCCCAAGTTACCTTTATATATTCTATGTGTTCTTTATATGGGTTTTATTGTAATCCTTTGGTTACAAAAAGGTAAGTAATGATACTTTATTCAGTGAAGAGTTTTTATTACTTCATAAAGGTGAAAAGTATTACTTTGGTAAAGTATACATGGTTTACTTGTTGTTTTGATAAACTAACAATTTTCATTCTTTGTGTATCCCTTACTGAGCTTTTTGTGCTCACACCAAGTTTTTTTGAAATGTTTTTCACAGGACATAATGTGGAATAGGGTCAAGGATGGGATCAAGGGAAAGTCATGCTTTATAAAACATGGAATTAGACATGTTTCTTTTTAAGAGTTTTTTTTATTTATTCTATGGAAACTTGGAATAAGTGTCTAATTTGTAATCTTTTGAGATGTAATAGTTATGTTCTAATTCTCTAAAACTCTAAACCTGAAAAGATCCTCAACGCGAATTATTCATTTAATTCAATATTAAGTAAGGTTTAAGGCACGGGGCCTTATAGTGGTACTACACCGAATTGATGGTGAGATATGTAATGATGAATTTTCCCATAGTGGATCACTATATAGCTAGTGAGCTAGTACCTTGTGTTTAGTGATCTATCAAGTAGTTTGTGTACACTGACCAGTTAGCTTGTGGGAGTCATTTGAAGGAAATTAATGAAAGGCATTGTGCACCATTTAATCCTTGAGGTCCAAATAGAATTTATTACTTTATATTTATTTTTTAAACACATGTTCATGATTTATCATATATTACCCAATCCAAGTGTCTTCTTTTATTAATGTTAGATTTAGAATAAATACAATAGAGAATTCATGTGGGATACTATACTCTTCCTCAATAATATCATATTTATTTCATGTGAAACGGTGGATCATTGTACCATTAATTATGAATTAATCATCATAGTATATCTCATATATTAATAGAAATTTGATGTTTCAATATCTACTTAGACTATCTTTTCTCTTGAAATATTGACCAATATTTAGTTATTTTTATGATCTTTCATAATGAATCAGATAAAAATTCTATCGTATCATGATGAAATTTTTTATAATCAATGGAAACATATAAAGAAATGTTTATAAGATTCTATATAATATTAAATGTGTTTGGTTTATTTTTTTATGAATTTATTTTCCTTGTTAAATATTATATGGGTTTGGTTATTTTCTATTTATTTTTCCAATGAAACTATAATTGATTTGGATTATTTCATCATATAAAAACATGGTGTTCAACATTAGTGCATCAAACACCATTGTAATGTGTTTCATATAAGTTATTTTTTGGTTATTTTCATCTAGTATTTTCAAATTTAAATATTTCAAATATAAATTTTTTGCTTTGTGTATTTAATATTTTTCCTAGATTCATGTTGGGAGTTCTACATGAATGATTAACTAACAGTTGTTCATGGATTATACTATTCTATGTTATCCATATATAATTTGTAATAATATTACTAATCCCATGAATTTGAGATCATTTTGAATCATTTAATTAATTATTGGTTTTTTATAATCAAATAATTAGAGTTACTTTTCATGAGGATAAATGTTTTGTAATCATTTGAAACCATGTGGAATTGGATGACATGATCATATTATTAAGCCTAGTTTTTCATTGATATGACTCTATTTGAGTTCAGTGGTCATGTGTACACTATGCTCTTGGATTTATCAGTTTTATTAAAATTTGATATGTAGTTAACCACATTTGGTGAATGATCCTTAATTCTTAATATTCAGAATAAAAAAATGGAATACCATTAAATTAAATGATCTTAGAATTTAATGTGATGCACTTAAGGTTATTCATAACTAGATAATGAATTACCAATATTAAAAAATTATTTAACATAATTCTAAAAAATATAATAAACTAAAGGTAAAATTTTTAACTTATATTATTGAATATTTTAAGTCCACCAATGCTCAGGGTCTGAAAGGAAGCTTATTTTTAATATATATATACCAATGATCCTATCTTGATTCTTGAACATATGGTGTGCGCGTGTATCCTTGTTCGATCTGTTATTGATTTACAATAATTATAGGGTGTGTAGCTTGTAAAATATTGTTCTATTGTAGCACCCTAATACCCACACTCTTAAATCTACTACTAAAAACACATATATTAAAACAATAGATTATGATTAAAATATAATTATAATATATAAAAACTAAGGGACAAAAAATTTAGAGTTCTTAAGAATTTGGAGAAATATTTTAATAATATATCACATGGAATCCTATCAAATGGAATATTTTTTACAATATTTTAGAAGATAGAAAATATTTAATTATTGTTAAAAATAAACTGATTATTCATCACAATTGACAATTTTTTTGTATAAGCATAACTTATATTTTAATTCACAACCGCTGTAAATGAAAACATAATAATGGGTAAACTAATATTTCTAGTATGATTAGAAATGAAAAAAAAATTAAAATGAGAAGCATGGGGAATAATGTGATATAATATTGAGAAGTTACATAATAATGGGAGAATGTCATAAAGAGACTTTTATTGGAAACACATGGATTTAAAAATAATCATAAAATTTGAGCATGACATCATAGGAATGAGGAAACAACATAAATATTATATCATATAAATATCGAAATTATTACAACTGAGGTTATGATCATAATATAAAAATAAATACTCCTCATACCTTTATTAGTTTCCAAGGACTAATCTATAATACATTATTATATGTTATCATTTACTCTTAACTATAAAAAAATGGTTAGGATTACTCGCAAATCCCATTTATATCTTCACAATAGATATCAAGATTAACTAATAAAATAGATCACTATATGGGACCATCCGTTATAATGAAATATATAACCTATTTTGAACCTAAAATTATTTAATATATCATAAAATCACAAACAGATATAATATGTTTTATTTACTTTTCAATAAGTTCCCAAGGAAACAATTCATGAATTCATTAATAAGAATTAAATTACATACACATGAAAGATAAATTGGTATCCAATTACACCAATAATTATTCTCTGTAAAAATCAGTCAAAAATTGTAGGACCCTGGGACACCCTGAGAGGAGAGGGGTTAATCATGGTGTCAAATTTTTCTTCTTAAAGTTGTTTATCTTGTTCCCACGTTGGTAGGAACTACTTAAACCTGTATAATAGATATGATCAGCAATGAAACATTCACATGCAAAGAGATAACACATCAATTTTACTTGGTCCACCACTAAGGGATATGTCCTAGGAGCATACGCCGAAAAGTTATCGGTCGTACCATATTCCACTAATCTTCACTAGATTTGGATTACAAATGTTTGGGAACAATCACTCTGTCCAAGGATCATTGCCCTTACAATGGTTCAGGGATAACTCACTTCTTCCCTCAGGTCACTCCTGTTGACTCCCCCTGGCTCACTGCCCTTGGTGAAGCCACACTCTATTTATAGACGTGAATGTCTTTTCAATAGATTTGCATTGAATTCTTTGTCTCCTGATCAGCATGAGACTTTGCTTGCATCAGAGTCCTGAGTTGATGCTCTTTTGTATTCAACCTTCTACTTTAGTGCAATAACTGAATGCAATATATCTTCTTCCTCTCTTCCATTGATTCTCAATACTAACACCTGAGTTTATTGATATATTCCCCTCTTTCTGTGCAGATCTAAGTTTAGTTGCATGAACTGTTCTTCTTCTCTTTGAAAAGCACAATGAGGATGTTAAACACCAGTCATGTGTGTGCGGTACCACTTCTATTCATAAGACCAGATTGTTTATTGTTCTTCTGTCTTTGAAAACGAATACATCATCTGTTGCACTAAAGGTATAGAGTGATCTTTCAGCTTACATTCAGCTCTAAAAGTATGGGCCTACTCCAACAGCACCTGGCGCTTTTCTCCAAGCCTGGTGCACAAGTCACAATACGACGTGCATGTCTTCGGCGCGCAAGTCTAAACTGGTGCGCAAGTGACACCAAAGCACCTGTGTGATGCTTCCTTCCCCAACTACAAACGTGCGCGACCCACTTCCTTTCTCTCCTAAACCGCCTTGGGCGTGCAGCTAACAACCAGCACACAACCTCTTCTTGTGCGACCCAACTACCACTAGCGCGGCTCAATCATCTGAGCGACGAGAGCTCGAACAATCTCTAAGTCTTGAACTCCATGGAAAATGAAGAAGGGTGGTCCAGTATTTATAGGCATTTTGTCATCCTGCGCGGCGGCGCGCAAGTCACCCCTCTGCGTGCAAGTCTCGTCATGCAGCTTATCTCCCCTAGCCTCTGTCGTGCAACTCACTTGCGCGACCACACCAATACATGCGTGACCTTACTTCCTTTTCCATACTTTAATGTTTTGATCTTGAAAATAAATAGGCACACAAGTTTCCAATCCTTCTAGGAACCAGTCTGCAAGTCTCTTCAGGACGCGCAAGTCACTTGCGCGACCAACCCAACACTTGCGCGACCTTTTTCCTTTGCCATTTTTCTATGTGATGATCTTGAAAAACATATGGCGCGCAAGTTTCCTCTCCTTGAAGTACATGGCGCGTAAGTATCTATTCCAAAAACACTTTTCATCATTTGTCGATTTTCAGGCCCAAAAATTTGGCAATCACTGGAAAACACCGCCACCTTGTATCTGACCTTTTTGTCCTCCTCCAGATCATCCATTCCTTTTTCGATGTTTCTTGATTAAATCATGGATCATTATCCATAGTCCTTGAACTCGACATGCCATTCTGGAATCTCCTTTGTCGAGAAATTTTTATGTCGTTTGTTTGCTTTGTCGACAAGCATGATCACCTAAAAAGCACTTCTTCTTGTTGATCTGTATCCTTCAGCAACTCTTATGATTTTACCACAAACTACACTATTTTGATATGTATTCTATGAAGGCAGAGCATTAGCATCATCATCTTCTATGAAAATGTGATGTGCATGGCTATATCAGAATTCCAATCCCCTCACGACCATCATAGCATTCCAATCATTTGCACATTGTCTTCTTCATCAACCGTCATGATCTACTTCATGCAAACCATATGATTCAATTCTTCAAGACGTCTCTTGAATGGTTCTCATGAAATCATGAGTAATTTCACAGTCTTCATAAAAAACCCATGTTTCTCATGCAACAATGAGGAATTGCATGGACTTCATCCAAAAACCCCATTCTTCTTTAATCATCCTCAGATGGAATACACCTCACATTCTTCATTGTTGTAAACAATGTATCACCTTTGACACATGTTCTCTGAACTTATGATCAGTACACCAATCTTTGGAATTACCATTCCTCCATTTCATTGGAGTACTTAATGATCTCTTTTATTTTGATCTTCATTGACAACTATTGAAAACAAATACAACCTTATACACAAAGTGGATCCAACAAAAACATATTATTACACATATGATATTTACACCATAAATGAAATGAACATACTCTTTGTAGAAAAAATTACTGTGTCAAATGATGTATTGGGTATCTAGGTGAAGAAGGAATAATTAAATATTGTAATATTTGGAATTCACAGATGAAAATCATCGGATAAAAATCAGTCATATATATGTCAATTATTATGTAGGATATAATAATTTTAAAAAAATTCTAAAGATGTCAAATGTAATTTTTTTAATCCAACCAAAAATGACATTGGATGGTATCATTTTACACAACACCATTGATCAAGAATAAAACATAGATTACGAAAATTATTAGAATCATTAAAAAAATTATTTGAAAATTAGAATATCTATATTGATTTGAAATCATTTTTCAAGAAATATTTTATTAAAACATGAGATTAATAATTTTTTTTAAAGCCCGGAAGCATAGAGGGGAAGACTCATAGATGAAAAAAAAAGTGGAATCAAGATATGTTAATACATAAGTAGGTCAAATAGAAATTTTTGTTAAAAATTGTGGTTTAAAATTGTAAAATATATTCATAAAAAATATTTTTTAATATACTGTAAGTGGTTGAAAATTCACTTTTTAACAGAATTTGGAGAAATTAGTTTTAGAGAAAAATTATATATTGTGTTATATGAAAATAATCTTTTAAATTTATCACTTGGAAAATGATTAAAATAAATTAATAACATTTTGTGAAACCAAAATCATTAATTAAATTATAAATCCATTTAATGATAATTGGTGAACTGAAGTATAAATATAAAATTAAATATTATAAAAATATAATTTTGATTGATATAATTTTGATATATAAAAAAAAGGATACAATCCTTAGGTTAGGAATTTATCCATTCTGTGATGTATTTTCATGTTGAACATGATCGTTATAAGAGAGGCATTCTAATGAAACGGAATAATTTCCTAAAAGGTAAATATAATAATTTTTTTAAAATTAAATTTTAAGAATAATATATATGTAATAACATATTTAATAAGATAAATTTTGACACACATAAAATATAAATTAAGTCGAGAAAAAATTTATGAATTGATTTAAATTTTGATCAATACCCTTGAGTGCTAAATATATTCAATTTGAAAAGAAAATATACTGAATAAATTATTTTTGGTTTTAGTATGTCAATTTGGATGTATATACACTGTACAAAAATAATTTTGTTGTTAATTAAAAAAAATCTCAATGAATAGAGTTTGACACAAAATTATATTACGCCATTGGAATATTATAACAAAACCCACTTTATGGAATGATATATTTAATTTAATGGTCAAATACCATGAATAATTATAAATCATGATATAAAATATAATTTTTCATGTATATAAACTATTTTAATGAAATTGGTTGTATAAATGAACATGTTTCATAAAGAAATAAGTATTCAAGAGAAACCCATATATATTCAATAATTTATAAACTAAAATACATTTAATGTTTAAAAGTAATAAGATTATATAGATATGATGAAGTAATTATTAAATATTGAAAAATAAAATTGTTGGATTTTTATAAAATATGTTATTGTGAAATTGGTTCAAAACATTATAACATGACTTAAGAAGTAAAATTGAGACAGAACCCTTACTTTTCTTAGAAAAAATTATATAGTTGAACTAATGATTCAGAATAAAATAATATGTCTATAAAAACCCATAATAATATACTTATTCATATATAATGAATTTATCATGGACTTATTATAATTCTATGATCCACATTTATGTAATGTTTTCCACTCTAATTCATTAGTCAAAAAGTTCTTGTTGATATTTACATGAAATTCAATGAATAATTAAAAATATTCGGAATAATTTTAAAATATTTTCATATTTTATATAATAAAAATATGGTTTTAATTACAATTTATATAAATAAAAATAAATTTTTTATTGTCATCATTTTTGGGTGGTAATGAGGAAATTATTTATCACTACCAATAGGCGGTAATTGGCACGTACACACGAAGGACAATTTCCTTTTTCTAGAAATCAGAGGATGCTTGACTATAAAATGATTATTTATTTTAGAATTATTAACTCATCATAAAAGTATATTTATATTATTAAGTAAACATTTATTTCCATCTATTTAATGTGGTAAAACCCACTATGATGTATGGTTCATAATGGCGGTAATCCACACAAGTACAAAATTAAATATATCATTCCATAATAGTGGATTAATTTATTTTAAGTGTAAGAGGCTATAACTTCATATGTTTATGAAAAATAATTATTATTATTGATTCTCGTTCATGACTTCAGCTATTTTAGGTAGTGATCTGGAAATAATTGCATTGATTTGTGGAGGTGATTGTCCACATAATGCACAATCTCTACTTTTGTTTTCATAGTGGATAAATGTGGATATATAATTTTTTTAAATAAATTTATAAATAAAATTTATAAATCATATAATTAATATATTATGTTAATGTATTTAGGGATGATAGTGATAAGAAAAAAATAAAAATTAAAACCAAGAAGAAGAAAATCTGATATCCAAAATGTAGATTGTTCATGAAACTCTCCATGGAAATGAATGTATTATGTTCATTAATGGTGTAAAAAGGGTTTTTTATGGTAAAATGTTCTACGATCAAAAAAAATTATATTTTTACCAATTTATTATCATTTTAGGTGAGTTATGAAAGGGTTGGAATTGGTCTCCTTTTATAAGTATAGAAAAGGGAACCTTCTATATAATAGAATGTTATGGAAGGGGTGTAAATAAAACTAAATAAAAGTTAAGTTAGTTATGATTGGTATTATGGGATGGAATGTTGATAATAATTTTCAAAATAATGTGTTTAATTAAAAACTAATGGTCATGTTATCATATGATAAATCAACCCACTTTAGATTGGACATTTAAGCACATATTACTCTTAATTGAATATAAATATTATCAGTGATTTTACTAAAAAATAAATTGGGAGTTCATATTAATTTTATATACTCTAAATCAAAATTTAGTTATAATATAATATAATTCAGTTAATTAATATGAGATTTTTTTTATAAAAAATTAAAAACACATGACACATAAATATTTTGTTTAAATTAATATGTTTTTGAAAAAAATAAATATAAATATACTAAATTCATAATGTTCACTGATTTTCATGATTATAATTGATTTTATATAATTATAGAGGTTATTAGACAAGAAATATACTCATAACTAAATTTGAGTAAGTATTATTTCATTTAATGAAAAGAGATAAATTATTTTCCTTTATTAAAGTAAACATTTTCTTTAGATCAATAGTTATTGAATAGGGGTTCTCTACGTCAAAATAATATAATATAATGTATAATGATACTGTTTAAATTCATAATTGATCGCAAAAATTATTAGCTTCATTTTTATTACATTCTTATATATTTATATTTCCATGAATACTATAATTTTTATAAAAACGTTATTTTCAACTAAAAATCAAAAAAATTATATAATGTTAAAATAAAAATTTATAATTAATTATATTATAAATTTAAAGATAAAGTTATTATTTTATAATTAAATTATTTAAATATAATTATTTACCATTCAATAAAAAAATAATATGATGAAATTATTATATAAAAAATGACCTTCTTAAACATTAATCAATTCTAATATTAAATAATAAAAAAACCAAATTTTTTGTATTTTAATATTCTATATCATATATATGTATATATAATTTTATCATAACGATATATCAACGATGAATGTTTTAGTTTAATAATTTATCAACACCTTGTATTTAGCTTGTATGATCGAAGATATCGAACTATTTAATATTTACAGGAATCTATATATACTAAAATTAAGTGATAACACATCATATTCCCCATAAATAAATTATATCTCCACTTTTTTTTAAAAAAATTATTTATTTATTTTAAAATTATACAATTGACACACAAAAAATGTTCAAATGAAATATTTATAATATCATATATAGTAATAAAAAAAGAAAAATCAGCTTATATTGAGTAAATTGAATGCTTTTTTTAATCAAAATCATGATTCATTATATCCTCCAATTCGACAAAAAAAATCATTTTATTATTCCATTGAGGAATTCCTATATTTTATTTACCCCAACATTTTAACATGGATATAATTTTATGATTTATCCTTCATTAGAATTAACATACGAATTTTCATGAGATAATATGTTATCTTCTTTATTGTGATAGGGAATTAAACTACATTCACTATTTTAATCATTATTATTACTATTAATTTTAAATATCAAAATGAATTTGAATTTAAACTATTTATCAAATAGATTTTGGGTTGATATAATCACCATATTTTCTATAACCTATTATTAGCTTGGTTCTTCCATGCTCTAGATAATACATCAAAAGAATATTTATGATTGAGAATACAACTATTAGAAAATGAAAAAGTGGAAACTATGGTCTTCAAATAAATAATTAATAAATTATGTACAAGGACAAAATTGGAAATTTTTTAGGTAAAAATATTCCACCGCAATTCATTATAATAGTAGGTTCTCTAAACAAGTTAACTTCAATAGAAAAATATGTCAAATCCCATAAGAATTGTTTTTAAGGAAAATTGGAATTATCAAATGAATATCGCTTTGGATTTACTAGCTAGGAATTTTCCACATGATTTGATTAAACACACTATAAACCCCAAATGAGAAAAAATGGGGCTTATATCGTTTTAAAGTGGTTACCGAAGGTATAATTTATGATTTCATCAATAAGAATGACATTAGTAGACCTTGAAAAATAAATCGTTCTTTATCTTTTTTTATTAATTATTCTTGGTAAATTCCACTAATAATATTAATTACGTATGTGTTATATACACCTTATAGAAAATAGATATCTATTTCAGAAAATTATTTCTCAAATAATTTAATGTATTGGACATCATGGTGTAAAATATTCAATCCTATAGTGGAATATAGGGAACTGAAAAATGAGAGGTATTTGAATTCAGTCATTAATTTTGAATTTAATTATTTGTAAAGGTAAAATTAGTTATGTATCTTACCGTATATGTAAAAAACAATTTCACAAGACATCATGGAAGAAGAAGGTGGGTGGTATCATTTAGATATTGCCATTGATCAAGAATACAACATTGATGAGGAACATATTTAGAATAATTACCAAAAAATAATAGAAAATAATACATTTAATTTTACATTGAACATTGTTAAAAAGTAATTTTTCAGACAATGAGAATATAAACATACTTTTTGGAAACATTAAATAATATAGATGATGTATCTTAGAACAGAAAAAAGTACGAGAAAGATGTTCTCTCACATAAATGTGTAAAAGATATTCATTATTGTTTAATGAATCATATAGATAGTCATTTAAAATATAACTGTTTAATTTTTTGAACCAATCACGGTAGTTTGAAAATTCATTTAAATAAATGGAAATAAATAATTTTTTAAAATTTTAATCATTATATTAGAATAAAATGTTTTTGAAAATTAATTTTGAGGAAAATTTTTAAAATCCAATAACACCATTTTGTGATTCCGCAATCATAAAATTGATGTGAAACATTTAATTAAGAATATGTGGAGATATTTATGAATGTAAAATGATATAATATGGAAAATACATTAGATTAGAAAATCAAGGATATATATGTAAAATATTTATGTTTCTTGTTTGGGAATCAATATTTTTAGTGACACATTTGAATAGAATATGTGATCCCACAAATAGAAATATATTAAATAATGGAATTTCCTCTCTCAAATAGAATGGATGTATATCATATATAAAAGAAAAATCTAGTGGAAAGGAGATGTGTAAGATCAATTTCATGGAAATAAATCACCAGTCATGGATAAAGAACATGAGTTGAGATTGAATTTTTCAAATGAGTATATTTATTTCTGAGAAAATCAAAGGGGAAAGGGAATTAATTTGATAATTCAAATAATAAAAATATTATATTTTATGATAAAAAATCAATTGGGAAGCATATAAATATACAAAATTATGTTTTTCTTTAATTGAAAATGTTTTTCAATGAGGAGAGTTTGACACAAAATTCCCTAATGGATTAGAAAAACAATATTGGAAACCCCTTTAAATATGGAAAGGTTTATTTTGAAAATAAAATTTAATGAATAATCATAATAAAGGACATTAAATATTACATTGGAATTATTTAAACATTTTAATGTTAGATATTATAATAAAATAACATGCATCACATATAAGGCAACTTTTAGATGAAACCCTTATATATATAGATTTTTTAATGAATGTTTTATTGTATGATTAATATCCATATGGTCATATACCTCCAATTTACTAAACTATATTGAAATATAAAAGACATTCTTGGATGGTATATAAACAACAAATTTGAAACTATTTTTAACTATCGCATAACATCAAAAATTATCTTTTTTTATTAATAAAAATAATAAAAACAATTTTCATTTACAATTAATTTTTAAATATCTACATATCACCATATTTTTTTCATTATTTAAATTTTTTATAATCGATTTTTTAATTGAGGTGGAACTATTGATTTTTATGCGAATCTATTAGTATGTTATCCATTGATATATTTATTTATTAAGTATATTCTAAAACTATTTAATATCATTAGTGTTTTAAATAGAATTTTTTACATTATAATAATTTTATATTTAATAAATGATTAGAGATATTGGAAAAGAATACCTCACATCGTGGTGGAGGTAATCCTCATGTACGCATGGATGAAAATTTAACATTCCATAAAATGATAGTGTGGTTGGAATAAAAATGATTTGACGTTTAATAATAATTATCATGTTGTAATAATCACTCTATATTATTAATTACACTTTTAATTATTTGTATTATAGGTGTTTAGGAAAAATATACATGTTATTAATGGGGAATTTATTCTGCACATACACATGATTGGGAATCTCATTACTTATTGAATGGACATAATAAAAGTTAATTTAAAAGTTTATAATTTCAGAAATTTATATGTGATATAAAAAACGTAATAATTCATTGAATCATTCATTTATAACATCCCTAAAATTTGGTGATGAAATTTTAACTACATCGTGTCATAGAGGAAGTAGCCCACACAACATGTGATCGAAGCTATATTTATTCTTAGTGGATGGATGTGGATGAATAATTATTATTAAATCAATATATTGAATCATATGTATATAAATTACATTGAATCATTTATATTATTTGATATAGGGTTGTTATGGATAACAAAAAAAATTTAAAGACTAACATAAATAAAAACTCACATTATAGACATAGATTTTCCATGAAAATATCATTAGAAATTAATGAATTATTATAATTAATTCTAACCAATGGAAATTCTTTCTGTGAGTGGTTTTTATGTTTAAGATATGGGTATTTTTTGAAAATTTTATTTGAATTGTAAGTGATTTATGTATTTTATATTAGTTTTCTCATATTATATGTGAATAAAATTGGACATTCATTCAAAAAAGAAGGTAATATAAGAAGTAATAATGGACATGCATGAACATTATGTGTGTTATGAATTGATTGATAGGTGATATATGCTAGTATATCTTTCTAAAGAACCCTTTGGCATCAATATATTATAAATATCATGTAAAATTAGGAATATTTCTGTGACATTTGATTATTAATTTGAATACTTATTACTCTTAATTAAATATTAATTATGTTATTGATTTTAGTACCAATAATAAATAAGGAAACATCCCACTAAATTCATATATGGTTAATTAATATTTACCATATTTTAAACCTAATTTATTTTATTAATACGATAAAAGATTATTTTGTATTAAATGAATATATATATTATTTATTTTAAAAAATTACTTATTTAACACACAAATATTTTATGAAATAAAAAAATATTAATGGTTAATTTTTATTTTGGTAGTAAATAATTTATAAAAAATAAACTTATGATAAATTGGAATCATGATAGAAAATAATTTAATTGAAATATTATTCAATTGAATTAAAATATTTAAAACATTTTCTTTTATTAAATGTTTTTTACAATATATATTAAAATAATATTCGTGGGTTATATATTATCAAATAATTATTGAAAAATTATTGTTTTATTTTTCATATTAATATTTTTTAACATAAATTCATTAAAAACTTCTTGTAAATTTATATATATATTGATAAATTCATGAAAATTAAATTTTTTATAAAAATCATATTTTTAACTAAAACCCAATTTTTCAATGAAATGATCATAAATACATACCTAGGAAAATTTAATAATTTAAATTTATAAAAAATTAAAATATCTAATTATATTTTTATAAAAGGTTTATTAAACATGAATTTAAAAAATGATTTCCAACCACATTGATATAAAAATACATTTTAAATAACTATCTCATTCTAATATTATTTCAGACAAATTTTATAAAATAAATAATTTTTTTTTCATATGTAGATATATTTTATGATATCATATTGATCATTCCAAGATATTTTTTTAATTTAATAACCTATCAAGGCTTTCATTTTAGTGCATGTGAATAATGATACTGAAGTTGGTAGTATTTAATGATATATATATATACTAAAAGTTAAGGATGTTATATTGATTCCATTATCACATGATATGTGTTTATTTGTAGATATGGGAACCATAGGTATATCAACCACATTTTTTTGTGCATTCAAAAATCATACCTGATGTGTTATTTCATGCCTATATGTGTCATTCCATTTCATGTAAGTACATATGAGACTAGAATAATTAAAAACGATTTCATGAGAAGTTTTTGTATATTATATATGGTTTTTTTCTACGCATGGTACCAATGTGACATGTGAATCTTTCTTAGCCTAGATCCCCTAGAGAGGGATAATGACTAGAATATACATATGATATTATGGTTGTATTGAGATATACATTGAGGATTCATAGCCTTATGTGTAATGATCGATAGAGATGATGTTTGACAAAGCCCTACTTAAGAGGTGACTGTGGTGTTTGATGTGAAATGTGACCCATGTCATGATACAATAACATGGAATGATGTTCGAGTGTGGTTATATTTTGATGCATATGACTTATTAAGCTACTGAAATAGCAAATAATGGTGTATTATGGTCCTTTGTATCTCATCCATGTGATCGCAATATGTAATGGTGGTATAGTGTGGTTTGACCTAATATCCTAGGGTCAATACAACTATTGTGAGTGTAACAGCATAATAAATATGTGTGGTCTAACATGAGACACCCATCATTATGTCTTTTGTGGGATATTTTTAGTGACATTGTTGAAAATTATTCCTTGCGAATCAATAACGATTATGAAGAATCATGGTGCCAAAAAGGTTATGGTCATGGGTTATAAGATCTTGATAACTATAAAAACACACTTTATATGATTAGGTTTTACTCTTTGTGCATTAGTGATAATGGTTTATGATTTTTTTGGTTATGAATATTCCTTATAATTTACATTGATCATATAAAATTCTCATACAATACGTTTTTTGATTGGGTAATAGACTATGTTGTTTGTCTTCTACTTTGTTATACTCACACCATGCTCATGCTACTATGGAAAATTGGTAGCTGGGATTCCCTTACTTATTCTTGGTATAGTTTGAAAAGTGGGCTGAGTGTGATATTTGAGAATTATAGCTTGTTATGAATCTATATACTATGATGAGGTGGGGTTTTGAGTTATATAACATTTTTTTAAAATGTATTCCATCCATTTTTTCTGGTATATGTGATTGGCCTTTTGGAATGCCAATACATTATTCCTATTATAATAATATAGTGTATTTTTCTATGATCATCCATTAATGATTATTTCTTATTTCTATCAAAATAATATTGTTGTTTATATTCATATGTATAGTTATTTATATATTATTATGAACATCTATGGAGGTTATAGTCTTACCATGGTTCCACTTAAGACCACCACTACTAGTCGACACTCTCTTGCATATGGGGAGGTTCACCTGGACCTTGTTTCATTATATATTAGATAATTATATTCATATAACAATGTTAAAAATGTTATAAAATCATCAGTTTTTAATCGATGTTTTTGTGGACCGAGTAGATATGTGATATAGTAATGTGATATATCATGTGACGAAACTCAATCTGACATTTGATGAACATTGTTTCCTTGTGTAGTCCATGTCACCATGGCATGAGGTTGATGTTCATGTATTTTTATATTATGATCATATGTTTTTACTTCATGTGATGCTCATGTGTTTTTTTTTGTGATTTCATATGGATTTCATTCTTGTTTGAATCAACAAGAGGCATCACAAGAATCGTTTTCAATATATATATTTTCAATAAACTTCTTTTACCTCTATGTGATTGTACATACTCTAATGTATATCCCTTTATGATAGTTTTTCATGTGAGAATATAGTGTCTTGTACTAGTGTGATGATGTTGCTGATTACATCGGTGGCGATGATGTTGTCCCTCTAATAATAGGTAATGAATTATTCCCCTACTAAGTCCTGGATAGGCTTTAATTCCTAGTAGGATACATAAACAATTATTCATTGTATGGGTACAATAATTTGTAGTGTTTCATTTTTTATGTGGATTTATACATCTATAAAAAGGTGTTTTTTTTATTTCATAGATTCTGGAATCCAAACTCCTTGATATGGTATGTCTAATAATGAAGAAATCATTACATTTCCAGGGATATGTTCCTAAACAATGTTTTATGGGTCAATTGTCTTTATGAATGCTTTTGGTTATTTTTTTGTAATACCTTGTAGCATTACATAAAATTTTAGATATTTGTTATTTACTGACTTGTGTGGAATTCTGTTATCTTTAGTGAGTAATTTCCATGTGAAGGGACAAATCATGGTTAATGTCTAATGGTCAATTTGTGTTCATAAAAAACTCCATATACATTTGGGAATCTAGTGCATGTCTTAAATAAAGTCAACTATGTTTATTTACATATTTATTTTATGTATCATCTTATGTTTGTGTTCATGATTCATTTTTAGGTTTTAGAGAGCTCATATTTCTATGGTTGTGGTTATTGGATCAGGGGTTTCTTGACCCATTTGATTGGAATACAATAGTTGCTGGGCTTTGAGTGAAGAACATAGACTGTCATACCTAGTATAGTTACATAACATGTTATTTTCAATGGTTTTAGCTAAACCCATGAGATAGGGGTCCCATAGTTTAACTCGTTATATAGGATTTTAAATTTAAAAAGAAGGGTGTTGAGAGTGTATTGGTTGATAGAGCTGGTGTCTTACGGTTCTAATAATATAAGAGGCATCTAATTATGGGAAAATGGTCCATGAATTGAGGGTAATTCACCCTTTGTTGTGAAACATGTGGTGTTATAATTCTATTTTTGTGATATAACTGATGAATGAACATTTATTTAGTTGATACAGGTAGGTCTGTGAAAGTCAATTAGTTTACTGCCCATTCAGACAGTCCATGTTTTATGGATGAGCCCAATATAATTTTTGATGGTAAGTACAAGATGGTTTCATGTACAATATAAATGTATGTGTTGGAAATCTGCACATGTTTTTGTAAATATAATAGTGTTTGGTAGACTATTAGTAAATTCCTTGATCTTATCTCTTAGGTGGAATAAATTTGAAAAAAAGCACTGGGGTATTAATCTGAGGCCATCATATGTTTTTTTATGGACACAGGGTGGATAAGAATAGTGGTACACATGAGGAGAAAAGTCCATCAAAATAATGGTGATAATGTGTTCCTAGGATTATAGATAATTACACACATATTGAGATTATAAGATATAAATTTACATAGTATAATATGATAAAACCATGTATAAGCAGTGTTCAGTTTTTTTCTGGGAAATCAGTTTAATAGTCAATTAGAAAAATCCATTTAATATGGTGTTGAACTAATAGTGGGATATGTGGGCTTGTGAAATCAATAGGAGTTGAAAATAATGATACTCCCATGGTGGGTTTAATGAAACTATCACAACTGAATGACCATTCTTATAGGATAGTTTTTGGTCCATGTGAGACTATCCATGGAATGGTCATGGTGACTCTTTAGGATTTGTGTGTAATAGATTGAGATTATCTAGTTCTATTTTGAATTTTAACTTTAATTTATATGAGTCATTGGAAGGATACAATATGTCTTCTTTGACTTAAAATTAAATGACATTCACCCATGAGGGAGTTGGATGGTTGGTGTGTTGAAGCAATACACAGAGCACTATGTCTAGATGAAGGTTTGTCTGGTGAAAGAAATCTTTTTATATAGATTTATTCTATAATTTTATAGGGATACATAAAAAATTTAATTATTTAAAAGAGGATTTAGGAATTGTGATTGGTGTTTTTATGGACCCCTAGTTGTTTATAATTCATACCACTATATGTAGTTTTCGATATGTTTACTAACTCGTTTATCCACGTGAAGAGTAAATGGTTGGTCAGAACCACTTCCAGATAATTTTCTTCAATATCATAGAAATTTTTAATTTTTTTAGAATTATATCTATAATTCTCATCATGTTACGGTTTTTTTTAATTTTTTTAAGGGTCATTGTTTTGGCTCTGAACTTAGTATGTTGTGTTTTTATCAATGTAAACCTAGGCTTTCTATTTGATCAAGCTAAATACAATAGAACCATTCCAGTATTTCCATTGGACTATTAGATTTTCATTTGGTATAATGATTTTGGTTGTGGGTATAACTATTACACATCATAAGGTATTAGTTTAAGACAATATGGCTTGTTGAGATAGATATATGTGATGATCATGATTTTGATCATGGAAAAATAATAATGTTTTATTATATTTTGATTTGGTTTGTAGATTCATGCTATATAATCATGTTGTACATTCAGAAATAAGAGATATCATGTGATTGTGATTTATCTCTCTTGATGGAATAAATAATTCCTTGATGATGATAATAATAGTTTGTTGAGGGGCCTAATTTACTCGATTCCATAACTCCTTGGGATTGAGAAGTGATATGTGGGGAGTATATAAGTACATATGTAATTATGGGTTTTATTGTTTAGAGAATGTTTAAACATTGCATCTGGGGGATGTCTCAATTGGGAAACCATGTTTCAATCCAAGATGGGTCAATTATTCATAACCTTGTGAGGTTTTATTAAACATGAATGGATGGATGGTGGGATATAACATTATCATGGTTAAGTTGTTGGGTTGTACTGACTAGTTAAGATTCCTTCGGAGAAATGATTAGATGCTGGGTTTGATTGAGTCCCCTACAACCCATCAGGGCTCACCATCCATATTCCTGTCTAGAATGGGGTAGTTACTAAGGATGGTAAATATCCGAGTATCCAATAGGGTTCACCTAATTTCCTGTGATATAGTAGGGCTCATAGTTTCATCAGTGGGGTATTCTTGGAAAATGTTAATTAATGGATTTTATTTCCATTCACTCATCAAGGGACATATGAGATTTTTTCATTTGGATCATGTTTATGAGACACTTCTGGAATTCCTTCCCCTTTTCCTCCATCCAAAAGTCTTCATTGATATTTGAATGATCTATATTTATACTAATGGTGAATCTAGGATAAACACATAAATATTATTAAATATTGTCCGTGTATGTCCTCATTTGGTAGCAGATCAATGTATAATTAATCATGGACTCACAAGCTATATTCTTTTTTAGAGATTTCAAATTGACGAAAAAGGTAGGGAGCATGGTGAACATCATGTTTCACCAATATTCATGTGATCCAATATGGATCACCGATTCATTAGTGCGGTCTGATGGGAATATGTTAAAGAATGAATTTTTTGTCCTTTTACTCATTAAGGCCCACATGATAATAATTCATTTTCCTCATTTTCATGAGACACTTCTAGAATTTCCCTCCTCTCTTCCCCCCTTCTAATGTCTGTTAGGATCTATAAAAGATATAGTTTTAATAAAATTGAGAATTTAGGATAAATACATAAATACATTTCAATATTGCTCTTATATATCCTCATAATGTAAATGATAAATGTATAATTTTTCATGAATGAATCATATGTTATTGTTTTGTCTATTGGGTTCCATTAAATGCCTTAATTATCTAAGGATTAAATTCTATTTGGAGATCATAATCACTGCATTATCATTGGGGTTATGTTTCTTGAAAAATTAAATGAAAATTGACTTATATCATAACTATTTATTTAAGATCGATGTAGAATTGGAAAAATATGTATAACAGATTTCCCATAAATATGAATGTGTTCTATTTATGTGGTTTTCTAGGTTTTAATTTAGTATTTTAAATCATATTTGTTTTTATTCAATTTATTTCTAATTTTACCTGGAAACATAGAATTTATTTTTGGGGCTAACTCATTTTAGAACATGGAGTGCATGTAGAGTGAATTAAACTCTATTGGGATATGTTGTAGCTATACTATGTAAATTGGAGGGTTTCATCAAAGTTATTCCAATTAATAAAATTTTTGTGAACTTTTTTTCATATGATGGGGGTTTTCACAAATTGTATTGAAGAGTGGAAGATGGAACATCTATGTTTGTTTGGCCATGGTTTTGACAATGTGGTGATATCTATTATTTAATTTATCTATCATATGTTCTTCATTAAATGTGAGTTAACCATGAATATTTTTATTAATTATAACATAGTCATAATTAATTATTCGTATTTACTTGGATTGGGAAGATCTTTAGAGCACATGGGGAATAGATAGCCTTTAAGAGGCTTCTGTCACCCAGATCTCTCTATTTGGTTTCCACTATGCTGCCTCGTTGAAGGGAAACTGAAAAATATCTAGATTCATCTCCCTCCTTTCCACAAAAATTAATTCTCATTTCCCAATTTCTCTCTTCCACCGGTTCTCCTTGCATCTGTTTTGTCTCTTTTACCACAACTTCATCACTCCATCATAATCCCATTTTCGGTCTTCCCCTAGTTGAAGGTTTGTTTTCTCTTCCCCTAATCTTTTTTATTTGTAGTAATATTTTGACCCAACTCTAACCTAGTGGATATTTATTATCAATTATATTTGGAAAGAAATGTTTGAAAAGCATTGTTTTATTAGGTTTTCAGCATTTTCTGGTATCATTCTCTCTTGGTTATTTCTTCCATGTAGTTTTGTTCCACTAGTGTTGTTTCAGGTGTTTTATTCCCATGTTAGTGGATTTGATAGTTGGGGTTGGAAGTACAATTTTGGATTGGATTCTGTGGAGACTCCCAACAAAGATTAATACAGTAATCGGGATTTAATTTAATTTATTTCTATCCCTATTGTTTTGATTCAATGTTCTCATTGAGCATTTTGAATTTGAACTTCGATCAGTCGTTGGAGTTGTATTAGGTGCATAAAATCATGGCAACAATATGATTTGCGGTGGTCCTTGTTTATTGTTTTCTAAGAGATGTTTATGGTATATGAGATTATTCTTTTATTCTGGTTTTTCATTATATATTTTCATCATTGGAAGGTATTTTTTGGGAATATACTGTTGGATCGTGTTGCCTATGATGGTTTTTTGATGAAGGTGAGGCTGACAGTATTCTTTTCTCATATTACTACCTGTACTGGTGATCGGGTTTCGACGATGATGTTTTCCGGTTGTGGTTCATATTGTGAACATTAATTGTTGATGAAGTTAACGTAATTATTATGATGTTGAATTTTCGATGGTTATGATGGTGTGGTAGTCAAACTATGTTAGACATTGTTTACGGTGCAAGTTTTGAAAATTTTAAATTTTGGTTAAACCCAATTTAATTGTCGATCTATGTTGATGTATATGTTGTTATCTTTTTTGTTTCCCATTAAACATTAAATTATATTTTAAAAAATAACAACTTGGGGTGAGGTTTAAGAATAACCTTATTCTAATCATTATAAGCTTAGTGGACATTGATAACATGGAAATGAAATCAGTCACTTCTTAGATTAAACATATATTTATGTGAGGTTTTGGTCATTTTTACTCTACCCTATGGTATTATATAATGTATTTTTGAATGTTATATAAGGTCCAATAAAAAAATTTAATGATACTCAATTCAGAATTGTGAGATTAATAAAATAAAATATATATTAATTGATTGACCAACCCCATTAAATTGAGTTATCTAATGCACTTAATAATTAGTTAATTAATTATATATCTTATAAAATTAATTTATATATATAATTAATTGGAGAGGTTACAAGGGATATGTTCTACCTTGTTTTCAAGATTTTTTTATGTCTATATATGGTCGATTCAGGACTATTTATCTAGTGCATATTTACATTTACTATAGAGCATATATTGATGTTTGATCACATGGTATATTTCCTTCTGTTTCTAGTCCCATGTGATATATACTTTATTTTATTCATGTAGACTATGTTTATCCAATGAAACCAATATTTATTTCATGATCAAATGATATGTGGGCATGGGTTTTTTGTAATAAGTGTTCCATCACTAGAGTATATGTTTGTGTATGTGTTGTCGTGAAACCCATGTTGATGTTGAACATTTATTTATTTCTATTTATGGTCATTAATACACATTCATCATGTGATATAATATTCTTATATGAGTTTTTTCTATAGTTTATGGATATATGCAAGTATAAATAAATCATTATTTAAATTTAATATATTGATATATTATATGTTGTTTTTTAATAATCATGGTGCCAATGTGATAGGTGAATCGATCATGTATTAGTGGTTCTAGAGAGGTAGAATTTGGATTTTTTCATGTCACATGATGATATTACTAAGATAGATGATGGCATATAATGTCCTTATATGGCCTAACCTTGGGTTATGATAGTTTAAGTGACCAGACCTAGGTGGTTATGGTAAGGAATGTTGTTCGATGTGATCTTATATGAGATATAGAAATAGGTAATGATGGCCTAGTGTTTTAAAACCTGGATTCCATTGTCCCATAATACTATTGTGAGAGATAAGGCTTAATGGACATGTGTGGTCAGTCCAATGACTCTTAGATTTGTGAATATTATGGGATAAAAATATACATAATGGGGAAACACCTAGTTTATGACTCTCTAATGACTATCTTCTAGAATGATTCTAATGAAGGTATGGTTGGGTGTTGTGGCCTCTTGAAAAGCACATGATTTCTCATAATATGATTTCATGGTTTCTAGTTTCAGCATCACTATTATATACAATTATTGATTATATTAGAAATAATCATTTTTAATTTCTTCTGAACTTATCACATGCACATACCCCAAATTTTCCAATTGGGTACTATACCACATTAGATGTATCTAAATTGGTTTACTAACACCTTTATAAGGTAGAAATGTACCATTATCACCCATGTCATCCTCACATTTCATAGGAACACATTGTACTGAGGTATAAGTATGAATTTCAGTAGGATTACTATGTATGAGTATAGAGATCTCGATGAGAAATTATTAGACCCTCACATACTCTTTTAAATTTTCCCACTTAATTTTTTTTTAATTGTGATCAACTTGGTGGGTGACCAATGTTTTTTTTTCATATTATGAATTTTTTTATAATAATTTTATATTTATTCATTACATGTGATATCTTTTATTTATTACAAGACTATGATTTCTTATTATTATATGTTTTTTATTTGCATGATATGATTCACTCTGATGCATTTTATTGTCTCCCCATAGATCAACTGGATACCCTATCATTTAGTTTTCAGTCATTTGTGTACTATGTAGCATTCTTTATGTCCTGTGGAATTTTAGATTAAACTCAGTTATTTTGGATCAATTTTTACTATATTGTAATGTCACATTTTTATTATAAAAAATCATCGTCATCTAAAAAATATTAACTTGTTAAAAAATATATTTATCATACATATTTTATTCTCTAATAAATAACCTCAATAAATAAATAAATATATTTCATCAAAAAATTCTTTAATTTTTAGATTCTACATTTTATTTCAAAATTAATATACCTTTACTATGAAAGGGCAGATTATCAGTGTACAAATTTTAATGAATTTTTTTAATTTTTTATTTTACCTCTTAATGGTTGATCCTTTTCATGGTTATGTATTATGGATTTACATATTCATTCCCATCACACACCACAAAATTTAATGTGGTAAATAAATAAGATACCACATAAAATTTTATTTTTATATGGTTTTATTCATTGAGGGTATCTAATCATAGTTCTAATTGGATCGGTTTATAAAACAAAATTTTAATCACTAATAAATGATAATGATTATAGATGTCAATATAATATCATAAATTACAAAACACTTAAAAGGGGCTCAAAGGTATCATTATTTAACCTTTTCAGGGTATCATCCTTTATTATATATTTTCATGATAAGGAATTTACCACGCGAAATCAAAAAAGGATCTCCAGTGATTTGGATTATATTTTCATCTAACAATTGAATTTTTAATAATCCACCATCTTCATAAAAATTTATTTAATAAACATGTAAATATTACAACATCAATTGACTATATCTCCTTAAACAATAACATGTCAAAGAATTCAAATTAAAAAATATCTTAATCATCATGAAACATAGAGTTTTTTCTAAAATCAATCAGGAAATGATCAACACATCATGATTAAATATTCAATTAGATTTTTTCTTCTATAAAGTTATCAAGAACCCGAGCACCATGATTATTAATATACACCATTATTTTAAAAAATTCTCAAAGTGACATTATTTTTCATCATATTATTATAATAAGATATAATGTAAATGTAGTGTAGTAATTACATCATTTATCTCCTTTTTTGTTCTTTTCTCACTCCATCATTTCATATGATATGATATATCTATAATATAATACAATTTTCAGTAATCAAAACCCATGATGATAAATTAAAAAGTTGTATCAGTCTCATTACATATTTAATAAAACAATTCATTTTTTATATATTATATAAAAATAATAATGTGAATAGAATTTAAATATTTATTAAAATAATGTCTCCTTATTTCAAAAACAATGATATTCATAATCTTGTATTCAATGAAATATCAAAAATAAAATTTTTCTCAATCAATACTAATTTACAATAGTCCAAAAAAAATCTACTATCCTTGATAGCTATTAATTATATAATCTATGAATTTAAAAACAAAATAAAAAATCATGGAAAAATATTATTGATATAATCACATTAAATTTAACAAAAATATCAATTTAAATCAGTATATACCTATAAATAGCATCGCGATATTAAACCCATGATGGCAATAACTTTTCCTTGGATGTTAGTATTCAGTAATCTATTTTTTCCTCTTACTAATAGTCCTCTTGTAATAAATGGAAAATAATATGTTTCATATTCACTATATAATGTATCATAACACCTCTAACAAATTTCCAAATTTCCACCCTTCATGATCTATGAATCCAAAATATTTTTTTTATTAATACATTTATATATCATTTTGTTGATATATACTTTTCCAATATCATGTTTTTCATTTGTTATAAAGATAAAAAATATCACTGTAACTCTCCATAAATTAAAAAAAATTACTTTACAATACTCTTACATTAAATTTTTAATATATTATGTATTTTCTACAATTATATTTCATATAACAGGGTTGATTTTTTATTTTTCATAACTAATATTTATGTAATATTATAATATCAAATTCATAACTCTCAAGTATATTTAATATTTTTCACATATCTATGAGATATTACCAATATACAGAATATGTCACATATCATATGAAATATGATACATATAATAATGTAAGTTATATGAAATAAGCTAAATATAATAATGTAAATTATATGGTATTTATCAACCTATTAATATTATATATATCATTGAGTGTAAAGAATTTACAATGTTTTTTATATTAGGGACTATATTTTATATGTCATTTACTTGAAATATTTTCAACATAAACACAAAATATTGAACATCATAAATATTATCTTGATAATATTATATATTATAGTGATCCACATTACATTAAAAAAATTTATATTGATTGAAAAAATAACAAAAAATCACTATTAAAATATTTATATATTAAATGATCAATCATCCACATTATCAATTCATATTACATCATCACTGAAAAGTGTAAAGGAATATGTAAACCCCCAAATTATACTAATAAAATTTATGACAATAAGAAATATTTATTTTTTTCTCAAAACTATTTATCCTAACTCTCAATATCATTTTTTATCATGTATGTACCTTATTTCTATCATTCAGTGATAAACATCTACCACAAATCCACTGAATTATATCTTTTCCATGACTAACTGTCTTCCAATAGATATTCTATACTTTTTTAAGTTGTTTGTTATGGCCTATAATGAAATGATATATTCTCACTCATCTAGTGATATTGGTACATTTTCAACATAACAATCAAACCCAAGGTCATAAATAATAAATAGAAGAAAATTATAAGACTATCATCAATTATAATATATTCCATTAATTGGGAAAATTAGTAGTGAATATATTATTAGGCTACATTGAAATCTCCAATTGGAATATCATGTAAATGTTTTATTAATTTACGAATATATATCCATCAATAAATAAAACCGAATATATATTCAATAAATATGATCTATATGAACTCAATGTTATAAATACCTTTCTAATTTATCAATAAATGGTCACTATAGATAAAAAAACTTACTAAGAACCGTATTACTCTCTTCTAAATATTACATCAGAAAAATATAGTATTCTCGTAAAAAACCCCTTATTAGAAGTGTTTTCAATATCATTAAATACATCTATGTAAATAAGAAATAATTTTATTTATTTTCTTGAATGATGATAAAAAACTAATAGGTATAATGGTAAGGAAATATATTCATAATATAATTAACCATCAATAATTTAATATTTTATCTAATCCTCCATATAATAATTGAATATTTGATTGATTTAGGGAAACAAATTTCCTAAAAAAATATAATATAAGTTGGTCAACTATTGCACTATAAAATAGTTATTAACTATGATAGTAGTGTTGTTAATAAGACTAAACATCTTTTGATACCAACATTGATATTTATTTTTAAGGGAAGTTAATGTATTCATATAAAAACACATTAATAATGTTAATTTGCATGATATTATCTACCTTTTCATGAAACCATCCCTCTAATAAAAATATTCCTCTTAGTAAATTTCTTAAATAGAATAAAAAAGGCTGTGAAATTATTTTTTTATTTTTCTACATAAAAATTTTCATGAAATAATATACTCAAATATAGTAATAATATAATTAATGTTACTCTTCTAATAACTATTATAAATTGTACGGTCAATGAATCATTACAATGGAATGAATTATATAATTGAATTATATTTATTGTAACTCTAAATGTTACAAGGAGGAATAAAAATACTATTTCATGTATCACATGATGTATACAACCTATATATATAACAACCTCATTGTATCCAACATATTTTCAATTTTTACGAATCACCATCTTTCCCATAATATAGAAATATTTTTATTTTTTGAGTAAGTCTGATTCTCATTATGTTCTTATTGAGGGAATCATCGTTGATTTTTACAACCCATACTAGTATCCCATTTCATTATATCAATATATTTTCCATAAGCCTTCATTCTATAACCTTTTTTGATTTTCAGTACTTCATCATTAATGTATAATAAGGTCTTTATTCTTTTAACTAATTTCCTCTCACAAAGAATTGGATTTTTGACATAGCCTATCAAAGAACTTGATCATATTTATTCTACATCAATAATCTATTCCAATTATTAATGTGGTTTCCACAATATTATTAGTTAGTTATTGTTATTCCAATGTTTATTCATATGATGAATTTCTTTTTTTTTTGTATTTTTGATTATCATGGTGTTAAAAAAATTCCATTTTTTTCATGTAGCGACCGAAAATTTTTAATAAATTTTTTTCCCTAAATTTTTGTGTTATTTTATTCAATACTCAATAAAAAGATATTATTTAATTAATAATTTGAGTATGTTTAAAATGAAACCATTGGGTTTTATCTATTATATGATAATTATCAATATGACCATTTGAAGAAAAACACTCAACGTTACAATTTATGATTATAAATATATGTTATCTTGGTTATTTTATATAGAAAGAAGATTTGATGGCCTCATCTAGTAGACATGGGCCGTTCGAATCCCATCTGACAAAACTTCATAGTGAGGTAGCACCACTTGGCTTTTCTAGGGACCAAGCCCAAGTCAAACATCATCATGTGAAGCTTTAATGGAATCACCTATTAGAGAAGATCATGATGATTGACGTCACCACTCGGGCAATGTTGGCCGATCTGCCTCAATATTCTATCACCTTAGCACACCTTATAGTAAGGTCCTATGCTAGTATTATAAGGAGCTATGTAACAAGACCTTAGCTGCTTTGTGTAGTCCATTGATATAAATAAAATTGTAATTTCTTTTTATGGTAATGTTTTTAAATTTATAATGTCTGGATAAATATATGATGTATATCATTGATAATTCATTTCGAAAAAAGGTTATTTAAAAATATATATGTCAACCATAAATAATTAATAATGTGTAATGAATTTCAGAAAATGGTATTCTACAATTGTGTTCAGTAGGAAATTTAGTGTCTAATAAGATCAACTTAATTCATGGTGAATAGTATATCATGAATAGTAATTTTACACTTAGGAATTGTAATGTGATCAAATAAAATTGTAATCTCACTTACAAAATTATTACTCTGATTTAGGCACCTTGATTAGGTAATGTGATTCTAAAAAAATAAGTAAATAAGTGTTCCAGAAATTATTAGTTATGTATTAGTTTTTTAGGTGAATATTGTTATTTTAAAATTACATTATAAATATTTAAAAAATTATTTTCATAAAATGGAGTTCATTTTTGAATTCACAGCAATGATATTACGTTAAGTTGAATTTATGGGATTTTTCCAAAAAAGTTGAATTTTCGGTGAATAGTGAAAATACAGTTTTGAGTTTCAGGTGTTTAATGACATCATTAAAGATTTAATAATTTTATAATCATTCTGGTCGACATATATATATATAATGATAATCTATGAGGTCTCCCAAGTGGTCAATACCATGGAAAAAGACCACAGGCAAGCCCATGGTGTTTCCAATACCACTAATGAGGTGTCCCTAGGAAATTAATGATTTGTTCCCTCACTTCTACTATAAATACCAAGCCATTACCTCATCAATTTCATTCCAAAATCCCCCCCCCAACGAAGATCTGGTCTCTTTACCTCCCTAGGTGTCCTCCCGAGGTTCCCTAAAGCATCAAAAGGTCCTGACCTTCAAGCCTTTGATCTTATTTTTCAAGGTAAGGGAAACATTCACCCTCCTCTTTTAAGTCATGACTTCCTTTATGTAATGTCATATATTTCCATTTTATTAAGCGAAGTATTGTTATTATATATCTTTACTAATGTAAATTTCATTTCCAAATAATGATAGACCCTTTCTCCTCTCATCGATGGATTTTTTTTATTTTTAAGTGATGTCATTAGGCAACCGAATGTTCGTAAAGGAAATCGTTCTTTCTGTTTCTTTTCAAGTTTCAGTTTCATGTGGTGTGTCATTCAAATATCACCACAATGATATTTTTTATTTTTATTCTATCCCTCTACTAAAAAATTATGCATTTATATGGGAGACCCTTTTCCCCTCACTTCTTATTATTTTCTAAAACCATGATATATAGCCGTTATGCTGCAGGAATTTCACCTCAAAATTTCATTCTCTTTATCCTAATAAATTATCTTGTTTTATATAGGTGAATACCCATACCTATTTAGTTTCTATGGGTGTTCATAGTTACCAAAAAAAATGATATATTTGATTCTGGAATTGACATACATGTAACCCTTTCTCCCTTTCCATGGGTTATAACTGACATAATGATCTTGTTTTTAAATACTTTTTAAACGTCACGATTTTGACATGAAACCCATTTAATTGATTCTATTTGGGTTATTTATGAATTGTTTGATTACTATCTATGTGGATGACAAGAAATTAAATATATATTAATGGTTCACCCAGATATCACTCTAATTAATTCGGTAATGAATTAATCTCTAGATATTACTAGTTTCATGATACCTTGTTTATAATCGAGGTGATTCATATGACACCTTAGGGATAAACCATGGTGATATGATAATAATTGTCTAAATGAAATGTTGTATCCACATATTAAATTTATGATTCATTTTATTTTTAACATGATATTCCTATTCTTCCATTTATCTTGCCTTTATGAGTTTAATCATGTTTTTATTATTATTTCTCAAGACCACATGTCAACTATTTCACTTGTTATCCTTACTGAGGCTTCTACTCACCCTTTCCTTTGATTTATGTCTATAAGTTATGAGATTAAGTAATTCTACTTAGGATGAAATTGTTATGAATCCTTACAGTTGGATTATAAGAATTTTCTTTGTTTTTTTAAATTTTTATTGTTCTTGATTTCCAAGACACTAGAATTTAAAGATCCTCTGTTTATAAAATGTAATGAAAAGTTATATATTAAAAAAGAGGGACTCCATAGTTGGTATGAAAGGATTGTTTATTTATTTATAGAAATTAATCTATGAAAACTTTAGGAGGAATCATATTGAAATTTTAAAATATTGAAAATTGGACTGGTATTTTGGTGAGTATTGAGTTAGTTGTTTATCAGGAAAATACATCCTAGCCTAGATATGAGCAAGTATAGGAGGCTCTAGCACAAAGGTACCTAGGGTTTAATACTCTGAAAAGGAGTTTGGGGCTTGAACTGGGGTATCCAAGTACACAACAATGGGCCTTACTACAGTCTTGGTTATGACACTCCCGAGGGATATGTTTGATTAATCAGAAGAATTTTATGAATCATTATGAAGGAATTATAGAGAAATGTAATTGTTTAAGGATGATGTTTAAGACATAAAATCCTTTATAGTTAAAATATTTGTAAATGAAATAATTTTCTCAACATATTTTTACAATTTTAGGAAATCACTGGGAATAGGAGGAACTGTGCAAATGGGGACTGTAATGGACGATGCACTGACGACCCTCCGATGGAAGCCAGAATGGATACATTCCTGTGAATGATGAACCAACTAACTCAAGTTATATTAAATAACATTAACCAATATGAGAGACTGATCTCCCCTCAAAGGGAACAACATTCCGTTGAGTCTTTTATGTGTCAACGACCACCAACCATTAGTTGATCGACTGAACGATTTATTTCTGAGAAGTGGTTCAGCTCCATCGAGAAGATCTTTTCTGTGCTCCACTATTTCGAGCAACAAAAGGTCACACCAGAAATATATCGCTTAGAATGAGAATATGATCAGTGATGGGAACAGATTAAAAACATAATGAAAAAAGTAGATATTGAAGCTATATAGTGTGAAGAGATAAGAGGGACCTTCTTCAGTATGTATTTCCCTCATTCCATAGGAAGAAGAACGGTGAATGAGTTTCTCAAGATGAAACAAAAGGAGAATGAATCTGTGGGAAGCTATGAGATAAACATCACAAGGGTTTCACGTTACACCTCAAGCTTTGTCATGGATCGTAGTGGTAAGGTTAATAATTTCTTCATTGGGCTGAGTCCTCATTTATATATTAATATAGCCATTGGAGACTATGATATCAATGAGTAGATTGTGCAGAGTGCAACGAAAGTCGAGTTAGAGTTTGGTCAGACGCAGTGGTCTCATAAATCAAACGACAATAAGAGATCGATCGATCCCAGCATAGGGATTACCTTTGATATGGGAATAGGAGTCAAAAATGTACAACATACCATGTGTAATAAATGTGGGAAGAAGCATTTGGGAAAATTCTGTCTCAGGAGCGGTAAATGCTACAAGTGTGGAAGAGATTTCTATATTGCGAGGAATTATCGTAGTGAGGTTAAACCTCAACATCATAACAAAAAAGTTAAGGGGAAGATGGTGAATACCCTACATGATGTACAGTGTTTTAAGTGTGGAAAACTTGGCCACGTTTCTAATCAATGTTCAAATATGAGGGCAGTGGTGGGGAACCCCAATCATCTCCAGCAAAGGCCGAGGGAGTAAGGATGAGCTTTCACTATCATGAAAACCGATGTTGATGTTATGAATGATGTGGTATCAGGTAATCTTTTGGTTCTCTGAAAGATAGTAAGTAGATAGTCTGCTTCTAGTTCCACACATTCCTTTATTACCTCCATGTTTCCAATCAATTTATAATCAACCACCGATTTTCTAAAAGTGGAGTTTTCAGTCAAGACTCTTAGTGTGAATATCCAAGAATCATTAGTGTTTAGAAACAATAGTATTTACATTAGTTAGCACAATCTTATTTCAAATATAGTACTCATTCCCATGCTAGAATTCGTAATTATACTGGGGATGGACTGGCTCTGAAAGTATAATGCTAACATCAACTGCTGAATCAAGTAAATCTCAGTAGTATTGAATTTAAAACCTACAATTATCTTCCAAGGAGAGTTATGTCAACCTGATATTCTTCTAAAGGAACCCTGCAAAGAAAAAAGTTGTAGAGGAGTGGACTCAGCCTAAAATAATAACTAAGATTCCAAGTTTCCTTGGATTAGCATGATATTATAAGAGGTTTGTGAAGAAATTTTCAGAACTCTCTAATCTATTTACCATGTTAACTTGAAAAGGGGTCAAGTTCATCTTGAAAAAGGAGTGTGAGGAATGTTTTAAGATCTGAAAAAGATATTGTTTACTATACCCATGTTAACTCTGCCCACATGTTGAGAAGGGTCAGTTATATTTAGTGATGCATTTCTGAAAGGGATTGGGTGAGTCCTCAAAAAATGATAAAGTCATTTCTTATGCATCTCGATAGATGAAGAATCTTGAGCAGAACTATCGAACATATGATCTGGAGTTGGTTGTAGTCATTTTTTCTCGGAATGTATGGAGGCACTATCATTATGGTTATAAATGTTATATATACACAGACCATCAAAGGTTAATGTATATATTCAAAAAAAACAATTGAGAATGAGACAAAAGAGACAGTTGGAACATCTTAAAGACTATTATTGTTCAATTCATTATCATCCTGGAATGGAAAACAAAGTCACTGATGCATTAAGAAGGAAAGACCCAGTTGCCTCTTCAAGGATGATGATTTAAAGTGATCCATTGATCAATGACCAAGTAAAGATGGAATTGGGAATTATAAGGGAATGGACATCATCAAACATAACCCAAATTATTTTTCAATAGTCAGTACTAGAGAAGATCATGAAATCTTAGAAAAAAAAACATACATTGTTAAAGAAGAAGATTGAGGCTATGAAGGATGGGAAGCTTCATGAGTTCAATATTGATCCAGAAGGTGTACTGAAATTTCGTACAATACAATGTGTTCATTATATTCCAGAAATAAAGGAGATGTTGGATGAAGATCATAGATCCACTTTATCTATACATCCTAGATGAAAAAATGTATAGGGACATTCATGATCATTTTTGGAGGGGTAATATGAAAAGGGAGATTGATGACTACACATCATGGTTCCTAGTATGTCAGCAAGTGAAGGCATAGGAACATCTTTCTAAAGGGGTATTGCAACCACTACCCATTCCAGCATGGAAGTGGGACAATATCACTATGGACTTCATTAATGGGATCCTGAGAACATCCAAAGTAAATAATGTGATATGGGTTATTGTGGACCGTCTCACTATAACATCCAATTTCATCTCTATCCAAGAATATTTCTCTATTGACCAACTTTCTAGGATTTATTTAATGGAAGTCGTAAGGCTTCATGGAGTTCCACTTTCTATCATATCTATTCATGTTCCAAGGTTCACATAGATATTTTGTCAAATTATTGAACATTATCTGAGGACTAAATTGAATTTTAATAAGTCCTATCACCCCCAAACTAATGGACAATATTTATGGACTATTAAAACACTCTAGGACATGTTGAGAACATGCTCAATGGAATTTAATGGTGTATGAGATCAACATCTCCCATTAGTTGAGTTCTCATAAAACAATAGATTTTACTCCCACATTCAAATGGAACCTTATGAAGCTATATATGGGAAGCGATGTAGAACTCATACTTGTTGGGATCAAGCTGGTGAGATAAAGCTTCTTGGCACAGATCTTGTGCACGAGTTGACATTAAAAGTCCATGCCATCCAAAAACACATTAATGATAATCAGAGTAGGCAATAGATATATTATGACAAAAATCGATGGGACATGAACTTTGATGTTGGTGACCGGGTATTTCTTCAAATTTCACCTTGTAAGAGATTCATGAGGTTTGGGAAGAATGGGAAGCTCAGCCCTAGGTACATTGGCCCCCATGAAATCCTTGATCATGTGGGAGTAGTGGCCTATCAGCTTGCACTTCTTCCAAATCAATCACAAGTTCATGATGTCTTCTATGTATCCTTCATGAATAAGTACACACCCGACCCTTCACATGTACTAAAACCAGAGGTGGTACAACAGGAACATGAACTCTCTTATGAGGAGCAGCCGATATAGATCTTGGATCATAGTGACATGGTTCTACGCAACAAAACTACTCACCTTGTTAAGGTGTTGTGGAGAAACCACAAATGTGAACAAGCCATGTGGGAACTGGAGGAGTCTATGAGGTAGATGTACTAACACATTTTCACTTCTGAGGGTATGAGTTAAAATTTTGGGGACGAAATTTTATAAGGTTGGTAGAATATAACGACCCTAAATTTTTATTACTATTTGTTTACAAAATTTATGTGTTATTTTATTCTATACTCAAAAAAACTATATTCTCTAATTAATTAAGTGATTATAATTAAAATGATACCATTGGGTTTTGACTATTATATGATCATTGGTCAATATGTATGTTGGAAGAAAAGCACTAAAGGTTACAATTTTTTTTATAAATACATGTGGTCTTGGTTAATTAATTTAGAAAGAAGAATAATTGGCATAATCCAGTATAATCGGGCCATTCAAAGCCCATCTGACAGAACATGGGAAGGAGGTAGCTCCCCTGAGCTTTTCTCTAAACCAATCCCAAGCCGAACTTCATCATGTGAAGCTTTAATGAAATCGCATAAGGGAGATGTTCAAGATGATAGAGGTCACCACTCAAGCAATGTTGACTGAGCCACCCCAAGATTCTATCACCTTAGCCCATCATACACTTAGGTCCTATGCTATTATTATAATGGGATATGTAACGAGACCTTAGCTGCATTGTGTAATCCTTTGATATAAATCAAACTGTTATTTCTTTTTATGGTAATGTTGGTAAATTTAAAATGTTCAGAGAAATATAAAATGTATATTGTTCATAATTTTTTTGAAAAAAAGGATACATTATATTATTTATGTAAACCTTAAATAATTAATAATGTGTAATTATTTTCAAAAAATTGTTTTCTACGGTTGTTTTTAGTAATAAATTTATAGTCAAATAATAATAATTTATTTTTTTTGTGAATTGTAAATCATGAATAGTAATTTTCTGCTTATGAATAATAATGTGACCAAATTGAAAAGTAATATCACTTAAAAATGTATTATTATAATTTAGGGACTATGATTAAGTAATGTGAATCACTAAAATAAGTAAATAATTGCTCCAGAAATTATTAGTTAAGTATTAGTTTTTTCGGGTAAAGAGGGTTTTTTTTAAAATTAAATAAATAATACTTTAAAAATTATTTTCATAAAATGGAATTTATTTTTGAATTCAGACCATCAATATTAGGATAAGTTGATGTTTTGGGATTTTTTTGAAATAGTTGAATTTTTAGTGAATAGTGAAAATACAGTTTTGACTTTCGGGTGTTTAATGACAGCATTAAGGTTGTAATAATTTTTTAATAATTCTTGTAGACTTATGTATATTATGATATGATATGTGGTGTCCCAAGTGGGAAATACCATGGGAAAACACCATGGGAATTCCCATGGTGATTCCAATACCACTGATGAGGTGTCCCTTGGAATTTAATGATTTTTCCCTCAATTCTCCTATAACTACCAAGCCATTCCCTCATCCATTTCATTCAAAAATACTCATCAATGAAGAAATGGTCTCTTTACCTCCCATTTAGTCCACCCAATGTTCCTTCAATCCTCCCATGGTCTGGAACATTAATATTTCAATGTTACTTTTCAAGGTAAGGGAATGTCTCACCCTCCTCTTAAAGGTCATGACTTTTTTTATGTTATATCTAATATATCCATTTTATCATGTAGGGGATTGTTCTTATATATATTTACAACATTAAATTTCATTTCCAAATGATGAGAGACCCTTTCCTCTCTCATCAATTGAATTTCTGGATGGTTAATTGACACTATTAGGCTGCCGAATTATCGTAAAAGAAATTGCGCTTTCTCTTTTTTTTCAAGTTTCCTTTTCATGTGTTGTGTCATTCAAATATCCACACAATGATCTTATGTATTATTATCATATCTCTATAAAGAATAATGATCTATTTATGTATGAGATACCCCTATCCCATCTATTTTAATTATTTGTTAAGACCATGATATATAGCCTTTATGCTGTAAAAATTTCACCTCTAAATTTCATTCTCTTTCTCCAAATAAATTATATTGTTTTATATAGGTGAATACCCATACCTGTTTCGATTATTTTGGTGTTAATTGTTACTACAGAATTATATATTTTATTCTTTAATTGAAATTCATGTAACCCTCACTCCCATTCCATGGGTTATAAATGACTTAATGATCTTATTTTTATTTACTTTTTAAATGTCACGATTTTGACATGAATCCCATTTAATTAATTCTATTTGGGATATTTAATATATGTATTATTATGATCTATATGGATCACATGAATGTAAAGACATATTAAGGGTGTTCCCTGATATTTCTATAATGCATTGGGTAAATAATTAATCTCTAGAGATGAAATGTTTCACGTTACCTTGGTGAATAACCGTGGTAATTTTTATGACACCTAGGGGTTGAACCTTGTTGATATTTTGATGAATATCTAATTTAAATGTTTTAGACAAATATTCAAGTTAGGATTAATGTTATTTTTAACATGATATTCCTATTATTTCATTTCTCATGTCTGTATGATTTTTATCATGTTTTTGTTATTATTTCTCAAGAACACATGTCAACTATTTCACATGATTTCCTTACTGATCATTCTTCTCACACTTTCCTTTGATGTATGTCTATAGGTTATGACATGAAGTAACTGTACATAGGGTGAAATTATGATGAATCCTTACAAGTGGATTAGATGAATTTTCTTTGTTGTATTTTATTTTTATTGGTCCTGATTTCCACGACCCAAGACTTTAAAGATCCCCTGTTTGTAAAATGTAATGAAATGTTTTGTATTAAAAAGGTTGGATGCCATATTTCACCATATCCTTCTATAATTAAATACATATACTGAATTTTTTATATCATGTAAATTTTTTTATCCAATAATATTGTTCCTAAATTAAATTTATGTTTCATTTATTTGGTGACTTCTCAAATTATTCTTCATTGATGTCTTCCACAATACCAATCCTCTTGATTTATTCGGATAATGATTTTTTTATTTCCATTGAGTTATCCCTAAAATTCATATATTCATCGATATATATTAATTTTATATGATGTGGCCATTTATCACGTGGATGAATTGTATACTCATTGAACTAAATATCTTCCTTAAATTCTTCATTAATTTATTTTATGTGAAACTATCATACTTCGTGATCAACACATGTAATTGATTTACTTTTATCTGATTAATTTTAAAAATTTTTTAATTTCATACACTTATAGGACATGAATACCTTATGGAAAACTTAAAGAAATAATCATCATCACAAAAACTACTCCTATTTCATTTTCAACATAAATTATATATACATCCAAATTTATTCTTAATAAATAGATTAATCATCATTTGTGTTTCTTCCATAAATCCATCCTTGACCTCCCTTGTTGTATTAAATATATAATCTCATTGAATAAACATGTTATTCATAAAATTTAATGAATTTTTTCCAATCGATTCACTACACTATTATTCTAAATCCAACATTGATTTTTAATTTTTAGCAAAACGATCTCCAATTTCAAATCCAAGTAAATTTTTTAGAACCACACTCTTATATACAATTATTTGAAATAACCTGATATTAATTAGAATATATTAAATCCTTCATTTCAAAATATAATTATTATTATATTATTTTAATTTATTTTAATATATTATGATTTATAATAGGTTTTATTAGTTGTAACATGATTACAACTAATATATTATTTCAGCGTTGTAGTTATCCTTTCCTATATATTTTTGTATGTATATATATATATGTATATCATGGGATGATTTCAATATCTTATTTTTACTAGGATAGTTATTTTATGGAAAAAATTTATTTGATGAAATCAAGGATATTATTTTTTATCAATTGTTTCAGAATATTTTACATCGATCAAATCAATATTCCTGAATCTGATAATTAAATTTAGACATTATAATAATTTTATTTTTCCACACCTCAAATAATATAAATCTACATTCCAATTATTAATTTCTCTTATCAATATTACATTAATTCATATATAATTATTCTAATTTGGAATTTTCATTGTAAATTATATATTAATCCCCTATTTCCATCTGAGAACCGTTGACCAAAATGTATTCATTAAATTCTAGAATGATATCTTTACATTATTTTAATATAAATTTTCTAAAATTTTATTATATATTTATTCTTTATCGAGGGTAAAAATTTCATTATTACTTGAAATATATTGTTTGTAGTTTTCAATAATATGATATTGTTTTTTAATATTTAAAATAATTAGGATGGTGTTTTTAACATATCACAATCAATTAGTTCAAATAGTGTTTTAAATTAATATAGTTTCATGATATACATCGAAATATTAATGAAATCATTAATTTAAATTGACCTATGTTAATTAATAACATCAATGTAAAGGTCTTTAATATATTTATACTCTTTGATGTCAAATCCTTATTTAGTAAAGTGATGTTTCTAAAATGATTTATCAAAATTACTACCACATTTATTAGCTTTATATAAAATTGAATCCAATTAATTCATTGGGAACCTTGTTAACATATATTCCACTTTATTCTTTATATTAACAATGAAAATCACTAACTGAAATATATACTCACACTAATATGGTGTGGGAAATATATGTTATATTTGAGATAATAGTATTATTTTATGAAAATTTAACATTGTATATATTATAAAATTATCTATTAAAGAAAATAAAAACCACTAGATGAAACCTGAATGATATCTCATACATTTTTTAGTTACCAGTGTATCATGTAATCATTTTTTGGGTGGGGGAAATGGTGTGACCATCTGTACAAACAACATCAATTTTTCATTTTCTATTATTAATTTCCAAACCTATTCCTTGGATAATATCTATAGATACACTTTTACATTCAAACGTAAACCAAAACTTGAAAAGAATATAATAAGTATGATATAGTAGTATATATTAATCATAAATGGTTTTATCCTAGTATGGTTATATACTAAATGATGTGTTCTGTTCATGTAACTTTACATGTAATTTATTATTAAATATTTAATGTGATTATAAAATATAATCTTTTATAGTACTTATATCAACACTTATAAATGATTAAATGTATCATCCTTGAACTATAAGAATATTTAATTATTTACCAAATGGAATCTAATTATAATAATTTTCGGTCATAGATCTATAGTACAACGATAAGGATTAACTAGATTAAAATGGATTCATCCATTAATCACTAATCCTCATCATCTAAAAATGGCCACCTATAATATTTCAGATGACATTATGCTAACAAGTGAGTTATTATTCCTTTGTATAATTTCATTCACTAACAATATAAAGGATACTAAGACAACATGCAAATTGGACTAGTTGTAAAAATCAATCTATGAATTATAAGTACATATTGATACTTGAATTGTTAAAATTTTATTATTCCTAAATATTGTTTATTATCCTCAACACCTAGATCATGAAATGGGAGTTATTTTTGTATACATAAGAAAATAAACGTATCCCTCTATCATCCTCATATTTATAATCAATGGAATATGTATATTATTCAAAAATACTTCTAGACTAATATTCATTGTTCATATTTAATATCTTCTTTCATTGATGAATATATTATACTCAATCATTAAATAAATTTTATATCTACCCTTGGTAGTTAATATGATTAGTAGTAATGGAAAATTGTACCCTTTATATACTCTCTACAATTACAAATCTTCTTTCTATGTTTTATACTTATAACTAGTTGAATATATTTTTTATATATTTTGAATATATAAACACCATGAAATTTTTTAAAATTATCTACCCAATATTATCGCAATCAGTGTACCCAAACCCCAATATTCTAGCATCAAATTGGATGAAAATATTTTCATGAAATCCTATGTTGTTGGTCATAAATAATTTTAAAATATATGAACAATTGATTTTAATTATTATTAAGCTATTCTCATTCAATACAATATTAATCTCAGCTTAAATCAATATTGATTCCCCAAATATATCATGATATTAAATATATAATGACTATTTTACCATTATGCTATTTTGATCTCATATAGGCTCACAATTTACAATAACTATAAACCTCACGTAATAGAAGTAATATATTATATATTAGATATATATATATATATATATATATATATATATAACCAGGATAATATTGTTAAAAATAGTAAATTAATATCATGGATTAAATAAAAAATCAAAAAAATAATAGGATAACCTACAGACAAAAAGGATTATTTTCTTAAATATTAACTACATAAACAAGTTATTTTACAATAGATATTAACATTTCACTGTAACTTTTCAACACTAGAACATTTCTCTAGATATCATAGATGTTATAATAGTATCATTAACATGGGGAATTTAATTATAAGAAATTCATGATATCTTATTCTCATTAAGGGAAATCCATATCATAACATGAAGGAGTATGTGAGGAGGATAAAAATTTCATAATAAAATATCAGAACACCAAATATAAACCTTATATAATTTGTTGAGTAACATTAAATCATAAAAAAATTTATTGTAACATAAATGATATGAAATTTCAAAACATATAGCTCAATAATAATATATCATTTGAGAATTACATAAAAGTATGGATACAATAAAAATATTAAATAATCTTCAAAACATGGAATATTATTTAAATTAATTATTCCTAAAAATTTAGTAGAACATTATAAAATATTCATAAATTTAATAAAACCATGAAAATATGAAAACCATTGTGATAAAACCCTTTATTACCAAACCTATATGAATAAACTCACTATGCCCTGAAATGAAAATGTGATAAATCCAATCAATACCATCCATCTATGAACAAATTCATTATATCACCGACTATCTATATCATGAGATATATGGTTTAACTAATGCGTTGGAGAGAGATATAAGATCACATGAATAGTTATCTAGACATGTTTTTCACATTTAAATTAAGTCACCATCATATCCAAAGTAACACATGAAAAATTAATGAATTTCTTAAAAATACTAATTCAAATCATTATGTTTTTATAAAGAATCAATGGAAATTTGTTTTAAAAAAAACAAACTGAATAAAATAACATCATAAATTAAATCATTTTTTTTGGAAAACATGCCCAGCAAAAATAATCAAAGAAACAAACAAAATATTGAATGAAACATGGAAAAAATCAATATTGTTGAAGGTTTATTTGATGATAATTTAAAATAGTTTGAAATATTATTTTAGATAAACAATTATTTGCAAAAATAATAATAAAACTTCTCTTTTTCAAATAAATTTTTCATTATATTTAAATAATAATTTTAAATAAAATCACTCATTGAAATAGATTTAGATCAACGACACATATTCCATAGATATATAGAGAAAATATCATTTAAAATGGAATATTTATTGATGGTAGTCGAATGGATCTTAGGAAGAAATCATATAACTCAAATGATGACATTTGAGTATGAAAGTCCCTTATCATTCTCCTTTATTCCAATGAATTCGATTTAAATCCATATTTATTTAACACAAAAAAAAATTCTTTTCGATATAAAAATATCCTTTATATATATTTCAATGTATACTATTCATTAATAACAATTCACTTCTTCTTTTATAATATTAAAATACATTTTCATTATCATGTGTCATTATTCATGAACATTACAAAATATTTCCTAAAATTAGTGACAATATTCCTTTTTATACCAAATTTCATCATATCCAAATCATTTTTTATACTCTAATTTTAAGTTTAGAGAGAATCACAACTTTTTTACATTAAATACAATTTTTGTATAATGTTTAATGAAGACATTAGTAGTGATTAATAATTTTATGGATATTTACCAATATCAATGGATCACCTTCTAAGGATCACTAAATTTTTTAGTATGTATAAATAATAATATTAATAAATTATATTAATTATATATATAATTTATACTTATAAAATATATTATAAAACTATCCATTACTTTGGTAGTGAATAACTGAGTACATTAATCCATGAAGGTAGTACTCTGCACATATGTGGGGGTGATGATTTTGATTTCATAGAATGAATAAAAAGTGGAATATGTTTTATCAATAAAAAATATAAATCATTTCATAAATAAAAAACATATTTTTGAAATACCTCTTTAGACCACACTTTTAATTTTGTGAAAGAAACTAAAAAACACTACTTCATAGTTGCGATAATATATAGTATGCATAATATCGATTTTATTTTTTTTCTTAATAGAAAATGGGAGGGTGATTATTTCTTATAATATTATTTCTATATAAAAAAATTATAATAATTATACTAATATTATCATTATTCAATTATAAATATAAATTTTTTGATTGATAAAACCACATAATGAAATTAGAATAATAGGCGAGTCGTTAGAAATATATACCTTTTACAATGGATTATCAGTATTGCAATGGGGGTTAAACTATTGAGGAATGATATTTTGATATTACTAGACCAAAATTATGGTGAATATGAGTGTTTCAGATATATGAGGGTAGATATTGTGTCACGAACCAGGCCTGGTCGTCATCCGACCCAACGCCCGACCCGGTCCGCGACATGGCCCGAAGGGCGTTCCCGATCCCCACGGGCTGGCAACTAGTGCCGGGCATCAAAACAGACCAGTTGGGAACGGTTTAGCCCATAACAAGATAAACAAACATAAACTGAACAAGCCTATAAATAAAAGAAAATAAACTGAACAACGTGGCAACGGAAAAAGAAATAAGCCAAGAACGTGACATACCTCAGGTGACCCTGTGGATCACCACGGTACGACAACCCCGCTTGCTCCCAAAAGTGATCCAAGACTAAAACCTGCAGCTGAAAATTAATGTAGGCGTGAGCACCGAGATGCTCAGTAGGAAAGCCAAAAACAACCACATCCTATGCCTCTGCCTTTAATAAGGAATCCAACCAATGCCAGTTTGGAAAATAAGATATACTAAAATAGTATTTTCCTTCTTTTCAAATTCAAGTAACAAGTTTGCATTTTCAAGTAAAGCCTTTTACTCCCACTACATTTTCAGAATAGGTTTCAAGCATGCATTAACATTTCAAAATGTAAAGAAACCAGTTTGGGTTAAGATATGGTTTTCACAAACAAGACATCAAGTATGAAACAGCTGAAAAGAAAGTTACATCATTAGCAGCATGACAAAAAGTGAGCACCATGGGTAATCCCTATAGGTAGCTAAAACAAGTGGGAAACTAAAGACCTCGTACCTCAGTGAAACGTGGCTTAGAAGGCCACGACCCTCAGAAAACGTGGCTTAGAAGGCCACGACCCTCAGCAAACGTGGCTTAGAAGGCCACGACCCTCAGAATTTCATATGTTTAGTTAGTGTTGTTGCGTCAATCCTGCTAGACAAACCGGGACGAACCCCTGTCGTGTCATCTAGCGTACTAGTCCTGGTCACCCACCTAGATACCCGGGTTTTCCCATTGTGCTCTATTTCAAATGGTGGTGAGTTTTCTTCATTAAACAATCAAACAAGTACATTACACTTTCTTTATCTAAAATTCATTCAACCTTTCACCACCGCACTCCCTACTTAAGTGCATTCCCCCTCTTTACATCACATAAATACACACAAGCCTTTACACTAGGCACATATCACAAACCACTCATTAACACTTGCATCACATTTTATTTTCAAATTTAAGGGGGAATGACTAAAAAGGGGTTTTCTATTTTCGCAAACCAAATCTTAAAGTGTCAACCGGGCCTTTCATAAAACATTCTTAAGATGCCAAACATGCTTAAATACTTAAAGGGTAAACTTTTAAAAATCAATCAGCGAAAAGGCCAAACACCTTTGGAAATACACATTACTAATTCAGAACCACTTAAGAAATCAATTTTTCAATAAAAGGTCACTTAAGACCGATAGCATTAAAAATACATTTAAATTTCCAAATCAAAGGCGAAATCATTTCTAACAACCGTAACCAGATTTCATAGCATGTGGATATAGCGTAAATGTAAAGCATATTTTTAAAACAAGCAAGCAATGATGAATCTCAAATTTAAGGCATAGGCATAGAGGACCTACCTCAAACTTGTCGCTATCTGCCAAAGGTCACTCGAACCGACACTTGGAGCACACACGCACATGCATTTATACATATATATATATATACACACCCATAGGTGCATTGCACATATATATATATATGCTTTACTTTATGCATGTGCATGCGAGGTACCTCGACACCCGCGGCCCAAAACCATTGTAGCGGGGTCCTGCGCACTCCACAAAACATGTAATAAATTAAAGAACAAATTATGCAATACATCAAAATTAGTACCACAAAATTTACACAAACGAAACGCACTCAAACTACATCATAGCGCCACTTCAAAAACACTCGCACGTCAAAATCATAGTAAAACATGAAGTGCATAATTTGTATAAATTAAATAAGTCATCTTCACCACTTATAAAACATTTTAAAAAGACATAACACAACATAAAACAACAACACACCCGAAAACCACTTCTAAGGCCAAAAGCATACTGAAACAGACTCCAACGAAATAAAACGCAGCCCTTGCACGTCTTAACAAACTATCAAAACAATTAATTAAACACTAATAAATATTTCATCATAGGTTTTTCACACATTAATACACTCACATTTTACAAAAATCAAATAAAACCAATTTCACCCTTTGTGCATGGTATAAAATTAACTACACAATTTATAAAATAATTATAAATAACAGTATGAGAGTTTTGCATCAAGAACACACCCAAAACCAACTTCAGCAACTAAACACGCGTTGAAACCACACCAAAACACTAACTGCATCCTTTACACAGTTTGATAAACCAACAATACATTTTATAAAATAGTGATAAGAATCTTGACATAGGTTCTTCAAATAAAACAAACTTATATCAGGAAAGTATGCTGCTAACCAAGCCAATATACATTAAAACTCCAAAAAAAAGATTTTCAGCATGCAAAATAAACATACTTAATCAATTAAATTCAGGAATCAATTTATCAAACTAATTTTATGAGAAACTGCCTACCTCGATTTAGGACAACTTCACCAATTTGGAGCGCAAAATCCATTGCACACCAACCACACCTCAATCGACAAAATTAAACCCTAAAAGCAAGGTAACATGTCAATTGCATCAAAACCGGACAAAACATAACCTAAAACCCTAAGCACAAATCTACCAACGGAAGAAATCAACCAAATGAGGAGGAACGCACGTGCGGTAAGGGTTGCGGGAGTTCAACCAAGCGAGATGGGGGCGCCGAAGGTGATCCACACTAGAAAAATCCGACTGGAGAAAGGGAGATCGGAGCGAGGGTGGTTAGCCGGAGAAAACCAAACCGCCGGCAGGGGTGCTAGCCGGAGCAGGACCAAAGGGCGGCGCGAGCGGGAGAGGGAGGTGGTGGCGCGACAGGCTGGGTGGGTAAGAGGTGGCGGCGCGGCGTGAAGAGAGGAGGGAAAGGGAGGCCGCGCGGGAGCAAAGGGGGAGTTCCGTAGGGTTTCTGCGCGACGGGGGGGGGGGGGAAGGGAAGAGGCCGAGCGAGAGAGTGAGGGAGGAAAGAAAAGGAGAGAGAAAAAAAAAAGAAGAAAAAAAAAGAAAGAAAAAAAAAAAGAAAAGGGAAAAAAGGAATAAAAATAAATAAGAGGAAAAAGGAGTAAAAATAAATAAGTAAAATGAAATAGAAATATAAATGAATAAATAAAATGAATAAAATGAAATAAAATAAATAAATAAAATCTGAAAGAATAAACAAATCCCTTATTAAAATATTAACTAAAATAATAATAATAAAATTATCACCTGAGAGCGGACACCGCGCACGGTCTCACGCGCGGGGTCGCGCGCATCGTTGCGTGTCTCAAAAACAAGACATTCAATAACAACCAATCCCTTAACAAAAATTAGGGGCTGTGCAGGGCGCGCATACGCTCGCGTGTTCGTATAAAAACTAGATTTTCTTTTAATTTAAAACCGGTTCAAAACACAAATTCAAAAACGAGACCCAAAATAATTAAGTTAAAATAATGCATTGGTCAGGGTGTGACAATTCTCCCCACCACAAAAACTTTCTGCCCCCAGAAAGTCACCAAGCCAAACGAGGAAACAAAGTTGAGTTCGAAACTGAACGAGGCCAACAAAATCACGAACTTGGTATGACTTTTCACTCCATTAGTCACACCCGACCGTCTCTGAGGGGAACTGAAAAGAAAAGAACCATCAGGAAACGAGTAGGGTTCTCCCCACCACAAGAACCCGACTATCACAACCGACATTGAGGCTCTTAGCATGAACTAACTCTGGAACTACTAACTTGATCCAAGAGGAAACCGCTGCACAGACCAAACCTCAAAGAAGGGACAACAAGATTAGTGGTGGGTCTCCCCACCATTTAAGAACTGACCAGCTTAAACCAACCAGTATAAACCGACATGAGAACTTCCAATCCTAAACTAGAAACCACTGCGACATGAGAAAACCCACAGAAGAATTCAACCAAATAACGAACTTAACCATGACTCCTCACTTCCACAAGAGATGAGAAACTCCAAAACGAGGATGCACTAAAACAAAACGGGTAACACTTGAGGAGACGCAACTACCGGAATTACAAAAAGATGAGATCACCATGCCTTCTTACAACCACAGCGGGGTGATCAAAGAACAAACACTACAACGAGGAAAAGAGACATTTACTCCTCTTACAGCAATATAGAACCTTAAAAGATGGGAGAGATGCAACAGGGAAATTCAAACCGTCCCCATTTAATCATTGGGGACAAAAATTAGACCAAGGTGCCCCACACCCGACGATTCCTGACTGCGTGAAAAGCTTCACTCCGAGACCTGTGGTTGGAGCTCTGATGTCTTGAAGCATCTACTGCCCCGCAGTCAGGAGCTGACATTCTCCTGTCGAGACTCCTCCTGACGAAGCCGCTAGCGGAACTTCCCTATGTTTCCCAAATGGCCACACTGACGGCAGGCCTTCGGAGGATGATGACAATGCAGCTTAAAGCACCCAAACCGAGCACACTAGGAGCAAACAAGAGAGTGGCCTGACTAATAGAAGACGGAATTGTAAAGAAAACTTGTTTGAGATGGGTTCCTCTGGCTCGCTCTCACAGAATGGGGAACCATCCCAAACACCAAAGGGAACCGTTCCTTGAACAATAGACGAAGACCCCACACAAGAGAAACATTAACTGACTCTACGACATTATCTTTGGAGAAAAGGGAGCCAACTTCTTGAGATGCCCAACGTAGGCCTTTACTATTTGTTGGAATTGCTGGACACTCACAAGCCTTGTCGCTTCCATCACCTTAGCTTCCACAAATATAAACCAACTAATGAGAGTGGTCCTAAACACCTTCCAAGTCATACCATCATGCAATGAAACTAGGGTTATCTCCTCCACCAATCCCAAGTTGCACCTACAAATGGACCTGAACCAACACAGACTCTCTTAGCTTTAGGAGTTCCCAATAACATGAAAACACCAACGACTTCACCATGCCAGTTTGTTACCTTCAATAGATCACGATCACTATAAAAGATGGACATCAACCGAAAAGAATTCAATTCCACCACTCTGCTAAGAGTCTAGGTAGAACCAACAACTACAAGTGACTCACTAGAACTTTCTGGGACTTTTCTGGGTGGCATACTCAAAAACAAGAAGCACAAATCCGAATCAAAACTCATCATAAATCAAAATTTCACACCTCAATTACAAACGAAAGCTCAAACTCAAATCACTATTCCAACCACAATTCAGTACGTCAAAACCAAGAACTCACGAAAAGGAATACCCAACACAAAAAGAGAACGCCAAACAATTTCTCACTCACCTTTCTAAATATTTGAAAACCCCACTTTTTGAAAACCATTTTTCAGCAAACAAAACAAATTAAATATCCACCATTGATACCCCATGAAGTCTCACACATACATATCCAGTGCTAGCTCAAGCACCCATCCACTCACATCACCAATTCCCCACTTTCCACATGCGTACCTCAATGTATGTGATCACCCATAGGAATACCAAGGGTCAATTCAAGACACTTCTCATTTCCAAAACATACCATTAAGCACACAGCACAAATTTCCAACCAATTTGAAAAAGTAACTTATCATCAAAGCAATACATTTCCAATTTCCAAAACATTTTACAATTCATATTCCAAAAAGTGTTACTGAGATTCCAAAACAACTTCCAAAACACCTCCCATTTTGCATTTTGAAACCACACATTTGTTAAAAGAAAACTATTTCCATTTCAAAACCACTTTTCCACTCTAACACCACATTCCCATTTTTAAACCACCTTCACACAAACCCATTTTCATTTTTGAGATGTACTCACACCAACCAAAATTAAGGTCAAACATAACTCACATTAAACTTTCAAAAATAAGGGACTAGTGGCTATGCCAACCCGGTAACATGGCTTAGCAGACCATGCTCCGAGCGGGCATCCACCACAGGAAGTATCTCGAACCGTGCACTCGGGCTGTACATGGGTCGCTACTCCATGCAAGTCCGCCGCGTAACACTGGCTCACTTCCTTGGTCATCCCTCATCCACACATACCAATCCAAAGAGGAAAATCCAAATCCGGGACTACCCCTGGCAACTCGAGTCTCGGGACGGGCAAGGGTTCATGACGTCCTTCCCGCACCTACCTCTCGAGTCCCGACACACCTAATCACCAAGCTACTTGACACCCCAAATAACAACCTCCCTCTGATACCATTTTTGTCACGAACCAGGCCTGGTCGTCATCCGACCCAACGCCCGACCCGGTCCGCGACATGGCCCGAAGGGCGTTCCCGATCCCCACGGGCTGGCAACTAGTGCCGGGCATCAAAACAGACCAGTTGGGAACGGTTTAGCCCATAACAAGATAAACAAACATAAACTGAACAAGCCTATAAATAAAAGAAAATAAACTGAACAACGTGGCAACGGAAAAAGAAATAAGCCAAGAACGTGACATACCTCAGGTGACCCTGTGGATCACCACGGTACGACAACCCCGCTTGCTCCCAAAAGTGATCCAAGACTAAAACCTGCAGCTGAAAATTAATGTAGGCGTGAGCACCGAGATGCTCAGTAGGAAAGCCAAAAACAACCACATCCTATGCCTCTGCCTTTAATAAGGAATCCAACCAATGCCAGTTTGGAAAATAAGATATACTAAAATAGTATTTTCCTTCTTTTCAAATTCAAGTAACAAGTTTGCATTTTCAAGTAAAGCCTTTTACTCCCACTACATTTTCAGAATAGGTTTCAAGCATGCATTAACATTTCAAAATGAAAAGAAACCAGTTTGGGTTAAGATATGGTTTTCACAAACAAGACATCAAGTATGAAACAGCTGAAAAGAAAGTTACATCATTAGCAGCATGACAAAAAGTGAGCACCATGGGTAATCCCTATAGGTAGCTAAAACAAGTGGGAAACTAAAGACCTCGTACCTCAGTGAAACGTGGCTTAGAAGGCCACGACCCTCAGAAAACGTGGCTTAGAAGGCCACGACCCTCAGCAAACGTGGCTTAGAAGGCCACGACCCTCAGAATTTCATATGTTTAGTTAGTGTTGTTGCGTCAATCCTGCTAGACAAACCGGGACGAACCCCTGTCGTGTCATCTAGCGTACTAGTCCTGGTCACCCACCTAGATACCCGGGTTTTCCCATTGTGCTCTATTTCAAATGGTGGTGAGTTTTCTTCATTAAACAATCAAACAAGTACATTACACTTTCTTTATCTAAAATTCATTCAACCTTTCACCACCGCACTCCCTACTTAAGTGCATTCCCCCTCTTTACATCACATAAATACACAAAAGCCTTTACACTAGGCACATATCACAAACCACTCATTAACACTTGCATCACATTTTATTTTCAAATTTAAGGGGGAATGACTAAAAAGGGGTTTTCTATTTTCGCAAACCAAATCTTAAAGTGCCAACCGGGCCTTTCATAAAACATTCTTAAGATGCCAAACATGCTTAAATACTTAAAGGGTACACTTTTAAAAATCAATCAGCGAAAAGGCCAAACACCTTTGGAAATACACATTACTAATTCAGAACCACTTAAGAAATCAATTTTTCAATAAAAGGTCACTTAAGACCGATAGCATTAAAAATACATTTAAATTTCCAAATCAAAGGCGAAATCATTTCTAACAACCGTAACCAGATTTCATAGCATGTGGATATAGCGTAAATGTAAAGCATATTTTTAAAACAAGCAAGCAATGATGAATCTCAAATTTAAGGCATAGGCATAGAGGACCTACCTCAAACTTGTCGCTATCTGCCAAAGGTCACTCGAACCGACACTTGGAGCACACACGCACATGCATTTATACATATATATATATATACACACCCATAGGTGCATTGCACATATATATATATATGCTTTACTTTATGCATGTGCATGCGAGGTACCTCGACACCCGCGGCCCAAAACCATTGTAGCGGGGTCCTGCGCACTCCACAAAACATGTAATAAATTAAAGAACAAATTATGCAATACATCAAAATTAGTACCACAAAATTTACACAAACGAAACGCACCCAAACTACATCATAGCGCCACTTCAAAAACACTCGCACGTCAAAATCATAGTAAAACATGAAGTGCATAATTTGTATAAATTAAATAAGTCATCTTCACCACTTATAAAACATTTTAAAAAGACATAACACAACATAAAACAACAACACACCCGAAAACCACTTCTAAGGCCAAAAGCATACTGAAACAGACTCCAACGAAATAAAACGCAGCCCTTGCACGTCTTAACAAACTATCAAAACAATTAATTAAACACTAATAAATATTTCATCATAGGTTTTTCACACATTAATACACTCACATTTTACAAAAATCAAATACAACCAATTTCACCCTTTGTGCATGGTATAAAATTAACTACACAATTTATAAAATAATTATAAATAACAGTATGAGAGTTTTGCATCAAGAACACACCCAAAACCAACTTCAGCAACTAAACACGCGTTGAAACCACACCAAAACACTAACTGCATCCTTTACACAGTTTGATAAACCAACAATACATTTTATAAAATAGTGATAAGAATCTTGACATAGGTTCTTCAAATAAAACAAACTTATATCAGGAAAGTATGCTGCTAACCAAGCCAATATACATTAAAACTCCAAAAAAAAGATTTTCAGCATGCAAAATAAACATACTTAATCAATTAAATTCAGGAATCAATTTATCAAACTAATTTTATGAGAAACTGCCTACCTCGATTTAGGACAACTTCACCAATTTGGAGCGCAAAATCCATTGCACACCAACCACACCTCAATCGACAAAATTAAACCCTAAAAGCAAGGTAACATGTCAATTGCATCAAAACCGGACAAAACATAACCTAAAACCCTAAGCACAAATCTACCAACGGAAGAAATCAACCAAATGAGGAGGAACGCACGTGCGGTAAGGGTTGCGGGAGTTCAACCAAGCGAGATGGGGGCGCCGAAGGTGATCCACACTAGAAAAATCCGACTGGAGAAAGGGAGATCGGAGCGAGGGTGGTTAGCCGGAGAAAACCAAACCGCCGGCAGGGGTGCTAGCCGGAGCAGGACCAAAGGGCGGCGCGAGCGGGAGAGGGAGGTGGTGGCGCGACAGGCTGGGTGGGTAAGAGGTGGCGGCGCGGCGTGAAGAGAGGAGGGAAAGGGAGGCCGCGCGGGAGCAAAGGGGGAGTTCCGTAGGGTTTCTGCGCGACGGGGGGGGGGGAAGGGAAGAGGCCGAGCGAGAGAGTGAGGGAGGAAAGAAAAGGAGAGAGAAAAAAAAAAGAAGAAAAAAAAAGAAAGAAAAAAAAAAGAAAAGGGAAAAAAGGAATAAAAATAAATAAGAGGAAAAAGGAGTAAAAATAAATAAGTAAAATGAAATAGAAATATAAATGAATAAATAAAATGAATAAAATGAAATAAAATAAATAAATAAAATCTGAAAGAATAAACAAATCCCTTATTAAAATATTAACTAAAATAATAATAATAAAATTATCACCTGAGAGCGGACACCGCGCACGGTCTCACGCGCGGGGTCGCGCGCATCGTTGCGTGTCTCAAAAACAAGACATTCAATAACAACCAATCCCTTAACAAAAATTAGGGGCTGTGCAGGGCGCGCATACGCTCGCGTGTTCGTATAAAAACTAGATTTTCTTTTAATTTAAAACCGGTTCAAAACACAAATTCAAAAACGAGACCCAAAATAATTAAGTTAAAATAATGCATTGGTCAGGGTGTGACATATTGGGCCAAATTTAATTGGTTTTGGTGTGATTGGAAACAAGGAGTAGAGATCCCATTTTATTAGATAATATGAATATAGTTTTTGTAAACACCCACTACCTATTAGTAATGTTAAGTCACAAAAAAAATACCCCAATATAAAAAATGATCCAAATGTTAGGGGATAATATTTTTTAATACCTTATCCACTCAATGATAATCATATTGTTAACGTGTTAAGACTATTACCTCTTGGTGACTCATTTTTACTATTATGTATTCCACCACAATAACTAGTTCTCAGTAATTATATTTATCAATTCTCCCTAAAAAATGGATTTTATTATATAATCTATACATAGTTATTCTAATTTTAAAATCCATTTTTAATATATATGTATTTTGAAAAAAATTAATTTAATAGTACTAAATGAATAATATAATAAAACATTTTTTTTTGAAAACAAATGAAATAACTTATAAAATGTCAAATATGGATTTATAAATAATAAATAATTTATTTCCTTATAAATTCACATATAAAATGAAATCATTTCAATGAAAAAGAATTTTAAAAATCCCCAATTCATACGTTTTGATAACTCATCTCCTCATAGGTGGAGAAAATCAGGGAAATTATAATTTCTTTTCACTATAATGATTTTGCATAAATTTTTAATTTAAAAAATCATAAGACATAAAATAAAAATTTTGTACCACTTTTTTAGTCAATTTTATGTTGTTTACCCTAGGATACGATGTCATGAAATTATTTCTATTTTTTAATAAAATAACTAGTAATTAATATTTAATTAATTATATTTTAATTTATTCAACTGTGTTCAAATTGTGGTGTCCATTGTGTGGATAATTAGTCTGAGCTTTTGAATACATATTTGAGTCAAAAATGGCGTTTTCTTCAAAATTATTTCATTAAACATTCATGGGAATCAGGGCCAGGATTTGACCCTTTTTCTTACATATTTTTCTTTTCCTTTGTCTTCTTACATTACTTTTTTCATACTCTTTAATTCATCCATTATCATGATTCATATGTGGGTTCCCCCAATGCATGTCACATTTTATAAAGGTAATGATAGTGAGAGGGAATGGGCGAGAACAACTGGAATTGCGATAGAGTTTGAATGGAATACGGTGGAATCATGATGTTGATATATGGTTGAATCTATAGTATTTTACTCACTGAGGTTGGATTATTTTATGTTTTAATCTATATAGCCTAATAAGTTAGAATTTTTTAAGTATTATATCCATTTCATTACTATTTAGGATTCTATAGAGGTAAATCTGTTGTTTTAGTGTAGAAATTTAGGTTCTCAAGCTGTTTTGGGGCATTCATTTTGGGAAAACCATTTACATTGCATGTATTTCAAAGAACAGAAGCATTGTGTTCATCTATATAAGTGATATGAAAAAATGTGATACATGATTTTTAATCCTAGTGGATTCATCTTGTTTGTTTTTCATGGTCTAGGGATGAGTATTTGTAATGAAAACTTTTGTTGGGGAATATAGACATGTGAATTACACTACCATACCCCATGGAGGGTACATGGTCAGTTGCAAGGTCTTTTGTTATTCCAGATATGTTGATGGAGAAACAAATATGTACATTATCGGGCAAACCATATTTTTGTATAAGTCATGTTCCAAATGTTCACATGGTTTGATTTATGAAAAAACCACCTTGTTGGTCTTAGTTATATGTCTTGTGTGGAATTTTTGAGAGCATGATATTTACTCCTGGTACATGCTGTGTATTTTCCATTTATATGAATTTTGTTTCTCACACTAGAGGATAATAAGTCATTTTTATTGATTATTCCATTTATTTTTAAACATATATCTTGATAGTGGAATACTTCCAGCATTTAGAGGAGTTTGAGATGGTTTTTTGGATTGAAATACATTTATTGGGAGGAATTATTTTATATTATTCTTATAATAATATTTTTGGATTAGGTTGTTCATTTTGAGATTTTACTAGGGGTTTTTAGCTCATTAGACCACCTATGTTACATATCCAATTTTAGGTTCATAGGATGGTCTTTGAAAGAGATCCTAGAAGGTAGAATCAAGAATTCTCTATAAAGAGACCTTAAATAGAATATCAATATAATGTGTAGTTCATCAAGGATAGAGAAGTTGTGGGTTAGATACAATGATAAAGGATTGGAGTTGTGGGATATTTTATATTGGTTTGATATTGTATGGTAGTTGTTACAGTTGGTCTCCATAGATTTGTGGTTGAGAGGGATTTTATAGACTTATTTTGGATTCCGTGTTAGATAAGTCAATACCAAATACAGGGTTTTTTTCTAGGAAGATCATCAGAGTATTCTTTTGAGAATATTTTTTAATGGTATAAATGATAATGAGTAGCCCCATGTAGGGTATCCTTCTCTTGAGTATGTTTTTATGACTCTTTTTAAAGCCATATTATATTTTCTGGTGATATTTAATTACAATGAGGGAGCACTATTCATTGACGATCAGTTTGAGGCCATTAGGAGACACATTGAGATAACTTATTATGTTTTTCATGGATCGAAATTTTTGGATGAGATATAGAAACCCATAGTTTTCTATCCTATTGATTCTGGGGCCATCTGGTAGATTGGAATTTTTTTATCAGTGTGTCTTGATATCTTTGTTCTATATTGGGATCCCCATGTAGTGTGTCACATTGAGCTATGAACCATAATATTAAAGTATCCCTAAACATTGTTTTGTATATTGGGATTGTAAGAGCCTTTTGTGGCCATTTTATGGATAGGTGATCAAGGAGATTGATGGAACCACATGATGATTATACAATGTTGGTGAGTGATAATATTTTAGTAGTTTGGAAAATGGGTTTATGAATTGATCAAATCATACATGATGAATTATTCATGGATAGTTTGAAGAATGTCATCTCATGACTGATGTGGGATGATACATTTAGGATATCATGGGATTAGAATTTAGACCTATGTTTGATCTTGTGCTCCCATATTTTTCCCCCGAGTTATTTTTAGATTTCTCTAAAGAGATCATGGATGAAAAATATATTTTAAAACCTTTACTTATGACTTTAAAATATATAGTGGTCTACTTCCATGGATGTAGACTTCTCCAAAAATAAATTATTGGACCCATGGGACTGTATTTATGCTATTCCAATTGATTTTATAATCACTTAGATATTGTGTATTATCATAATCTCAGTTTTAGATCAGTTGGTTCTATAGGCATTTCAATACATGGGAGGTTATATAGGTTCTGGTTTATAGTCTGGTTGACATTTTAGATCATACTATTAGATTCTTTGATCTAGATATATGTCTTCTATTTTCTGGACACCATTTATTAGATCATAGGGTCTGACATTCAATAATCTTTACTCATGGGATGTTTTAGATCTAATGTAAAAATATGGAATGACATTCAGAATATGGGGGGTGGGGTGATCCCCTTGTTATAATTCCTCTATCATGCACTATAATGGGGGTATATTTACCTTATGTTATATTATATAACCCATATTTAGTTATTTTCAATTTCTTTATTTAGCTCCCCCTCCATAATTTATATTGTGTAGTTGTTTACTCCCTATTAGTAGTAATGGGAGATTCACTAGTTAGTGGATATCATATGTTAATCCACATGGAACAGTATGATATTATTGGTTAAAAGATTTGGTGTTCTAGTGGTATTTCTTTATCACCCCTATACATACTTTATTATATGTGTAAGGACCTTATATATACTTTTATGATTCAGAAAAGGTTTTATAGTGCATCTAGAAGAGGCCCCATGATGATTGAATAGTTGGGGTCACTATATTAGAGTCCCAGTATTGGGATAGTACTACAAGAGATTGTGAGAGATCAGATATAAGGGATAAAATTATTTACAGTAGATCCTTATATATTAATTTTCATATATTTTAAAAATTTATAGATCTGGTCTGCCTAGTCAGTTATAGATTCATATTGCTTCCTGTATGGTTTGTGACTATATGATAGTGGGATTCTTTAAACATATTATAGATCTCTGTTGGGGAAGTCTATTTATTGTGAACACTCTAATTGTGATCCTTATAGATGTACATTAGATTAATTAATAGGGTAAATATTAAGTCTGATAAAAGGTTATATTCTCCCCTAAATAATCATTTAGTCTTTTTCCACCAGTTTGTAGCCTCTTTCATATAGGATGATGCACATGGGGAATTTTATAGAGTTATATCGTGTTAAATTTTTTGATTAGATTGTTTTAGTAACTACAAAATGCGATTAATTTCGTCTTGTAATCTGATTTAGGGATTATCATTACAACTATTTTAGGAATTCGTTGAAAATTTCGAGGAATTTAATAATTGTGTTTCATGAAAACCTTTTCAGACTGGATGTCCAAGTGATTATTTCAAGGAATTATTGTTATGGGTTTATATGTTTATATTGGAATAGACTCATCTTGTGAGATGAACATGATTTTATGAATTCATTTTTAATTATCTGTCTGGAACCAGTTCTCGGTGAAAAAGACAGGTGATCATGTATCATTCTAGGAAAACATTATTCAGGTAACATATTCTTACATGTTGTCTGTACACTTAAGAAGTAGGTTTAGTTTTTTAACATTTCTACAGCAGTCTATATAGTGTGTCATATTTTTATACTATGTTTCTATATACTCATATAAACTATATATATATATATATAAATCACCTATATTACTTATGTATCTTTGTGGTAAGAAGTTCATCGATGATGAAAATATTATCCCTTTATTGAAAGATTCATAGAGACTGTTGTGGTTAATTATCGGATTTTACTCCCATGTATGTGGATCAATGATGTTAAGGATTCATGATCTGTGTTTTGGCTGAGGATCGAGTTTCCATTAGGAGGATCCCTGCTAATGTCACAAGATCATATTTCTTGGGAGCGAGTTCATTTTTTCCTCAGGTAATCTTTCATGAATTATGGTGGGGATTATGTGTCTGATATCACATATGTATTGGGTGGATGTGTCTATTATTTCCATTATTGGGGAATGTTCTGGTAAGCTATCCCAAGACATTGTTGAATGATAATATTGTTTTTTATTGAATTATGATTCATTTTTCAAGAGAGTTGGATCATTGGGGGTGTCTCAACATCATGTATAGTTTTAGAGGGATGGATTAGTTTTTTGGTTGGTCATATTTGATCTTGGATAAATATTTTGTAATGTGGTTAGTGCCTGAGAAGGTTCACATGGATTTTTTTATGTGCATGGAAGGTGGTCATGTGATTTATATTGGTATAAGATAGATACCTTATATTTAAATAGGATTGAAAAATTATTTCTTATTGATACAACATACATATATGATTTCTCTTTTCAGTGTTGTTTGGAGAATAAGAATAATATATTAGGTGTTTTTTCTATGTCAGGTTGATTCATAATGTGATCTTGAGTCATAATGTGATCTTTATAGCATGACAGCTAGTGAGAGGTTCTAGTATGATCACTCTTCCGTGATTAGGGGAGTTGTTGTTGGTGTGGATTTTTTGGATAAATGTCAATCTATGTGGAAATGTGAGTGATTCATTGGTATAGTGCTTTTTTGTTCCCAGATTTTGTTAAATGTTCCATGTGTAATTCGATTGACAATTCTTCGATTCTTGAGGATACTCGGGTAGTGTAGTTGTAGTGTATCTTTTGATGACAACTCTAGTGGAGTGGCACAAGGAAAGTATTACTGTAATAACAACACCATATGTCATTGGGGAATGTGATCTCCATTATATGTGGATTATTTATTACGGATGGTATCATTCTTGGTGATATAGGTATGAGATGTTATTGGTCATGATTGTCGCTCACCTGTGAGTGGTTTTTAAACAGAGATTCATTGCGTTTGGTGGAGGAATGAGTGTAGGATGTGTAGTTATCCTTTTGGGATGATGGGTGGAGATATATAAAATACTATTTTGGGGAGTATTACATTGTATTATAAGGAATTTTTCTCATACCGGGATATATATTTTTCACTATAACATCTTTTGTTGGATGTTCAATATAGTGTCATCTAGTCCATGTCAATGATTAAGGTCATGAAGGCTGGTTTAATGCTATGGTTTCTTATGAACCATGTTGTGTGTATGGTGGTGAGTTTCAGATGACCCACATAATAATTGGATGATTAACTATGGGTATATTTGAATTTTATTCCTATGATTTTTTTAGGATGATTTCAACCTAATATCTTTTAGAATGATCTGAGATTAATTTGTAGACCACTTTTTTTGTCTGGGAATATGATATTTAAAATCAGAGGGGAGATTTTGGAATTGTGATACATATATATTAAAAATAAATAATTGTACTGAATTTTTTTAATTAAATATTAAATTATTCTTGAATATTTGAATAGTTATGTCATCATAACAGAGAAATGTATTGAGATTTTTACAACAAGGTTGAGTTTAGAATGGGTGGTTTTGTCTGTCTATAGAATAAAACTATTCTGTGTATCAGAATTGGTCTAATACCATTTTTTCCATTTTTAGATTTCATTAATTTTTTTCCTTTTTTATTTTCCCTTTTAAATCTATAATTTCATTGACTATTACTTATATTGGGCACCTGCTAGTGCATGTTGTGATCAGTCGATGGGATAAGGTGGTAGAGGTAAAGTGATATCATTTTATAGGATGATACAAATCTAGATCATGGAACAAACTATGGATGGCACATATCTGGGATCTGACATATAGTATTTTATGCCCAAATATATAATTATTCTATTTTATCATTTTTATATCCCCAAAGAGTAGTTTTTTTAAATTTAGTATCCATTTATTAACTTTTGAGGACCCTATGCTGGTCGAAATTTGATTTTTTTATAGAAATCAAGGATTTGAAGCTTTATTATTTGTTTTATTCACATTAAAACTGAAGAAATACATCATATAGTTCAAATAAAAAAATTATTGTGTTCTTTCTATAGTCTATGTGAGGGTGAAATGACTTTATAGAATATATTCATGGTAGAGATGTTGTATAGTTCTAGATTAAGGTGTGGATGAGTATAAATCTTGACAACCTATGTCGGGGAACAATGCAATATAAATTCATGTCCAGTCCCCCTATGAGGTACACAGTCATTGGTCATGATCAGTTCTTGTAAATACCCTATGTGGGAGATATCTAATGGTACTCTATGGTAGAGTTAATGTTTAATACTTGATGAAAAAACACGTAAAATTTAGGGAGTATGCACTAATTTGGCCAAAGGTACATGGTATGGGTAATGTTTAGGGGAAGTGTCCATGTACATGAGGTACACACTACATGCCTCTTCTTTTTATGAATTATTCTTTTGTTCTCTACATGGTGTCATAATTTTAATTTTGGGTTTTACATTATGAGTGTTTTTTCATAAAGATCATCATAGGAAAATCCTTTTGTAAAATTTATATTTTTAGCATAGTGTATTAGATTGAGTGATGTTTTTATGAAGGATTTACGAAAGTTTAAATTTTATAATATTCCTAAAATATTATTTTTTAGATGATGTACCTCAGTGAGGGTAATCATATAATTATAAATAATAGTTTATCTATTTGATATAATATTTTATTTTCTGTTAATTTTGAATGATCAAAAAATATGTGATGGGTTAGTTTCTGTGAGGATATCTTGGATGTTCCATGGATGTCGGGATATGTTTCTCAATGATTGATACTTTTATGTTTATATAAATTGATTTATTAACAAATATGATAGTTCAATTTGGTTGGGATTACATCATGGGATGTATGTAGTAGTTTGGATATATTGTGTTGGTGTTCAGATGTTTCTAAGGGACCTCATATGGGTCCACATGTGGATATTGTTATTCCCAACGATGGATTGTCTACTAGAAATTATGGATTTCCTTTTCACGTGAAATGATTTTCCATGAAGCTTCACCTTGGTTATATATCCACATGATGGACATTATTCTCATCAGGTATTCATTAGGAATATAGAGATAACCTTAGTTAGTTTTATGGTGCTTCCAGATGGCCTTGCTCGTGCATTGTTGATTGAGGATCAATTTGGAACCATTGTGGGCCAAATGGAGAAAATTTCTCATGTCACGCTTTGCAGAAGTGCTGTGATGATATAGAAAAACCCCTAGTTTTTTGTTCCATTTTTTACCTTGAAATTATTTTAGTATTATTTCATAGGTGTGTCCAAAGAGTGTGGGTTTGTATATGGAGACCATAATTTTATATCCTATTGACCATTTACCCTAGGGATCATAGGATTCCTGAGTTTTTCTTAACTCATTTGGGGGGTTAGTGAGATCCTATGGTGGATATTTTATTAATAATTTGATCATGGGTATGGATATGTCCTCACGTTTTCTTAGTAGATATTTGATAGACATAGATTTATTAGTAGTTTGGATGATGGGGTTGAGAGTTGATATACCATTTTATTATCACTTATAAAAATATTTATTCAGGTATACATTCATAAGGATTATGTGACTTTTGGTATAACATGGGATATTGTGTTATCAATAATAGTTATAGAGTTATCTCATCATTTTCTTGTTAGTCTTCCTTAGATAAGTTAAGGGATATAATAGATGATATATATTAGTGCTCTCCTCTATCTGAGAGTTAGACATTAGATATAGGTTGTATTTCATATTAGATGAGTGAATATGGACATAGGTATAGGGACCCTTTGATAGTAATTCAATTAAGCATGTGGATACAGGGATACCTAGGGATGTTATCATTACTATGCCATCATTTGATGTCCAATTGGTTTAGCATGTCTCTTGAGACACCATTAGTTCCATAGGATCTAACATAGGCTATTTTTTCTATTTTAGATCGTATTTTTAGATTTCTGAAAATTGGTGTGTGTTTTTTATGGTTTTTGAATCTACTGATGTGATCCTTGGTTACATTATTCATATTTTCTTCATGTTGTAGGTTTTGGAGATCCTTTTTAAATATGACAGACACATATGATGTTGTGTGGTGGTGTGATCCACATTAAATAATTCCTCTATTATGGGAATGACTTGGTGTAGATTTACATCATTTATTAGGATAAACAATGATATTTTATATTATCCTTTTTATTGTTTATTCTTGCATCCCCCCAAAATTAATTTTATTATTATTACATATTTATACATGAATTTATTTACTTTTAACTAGGCTAATCATATCATGTATGAATGAATTTTAATGATAGTATAATAGACTATCACAATTAGGGTTATCCTAAGAAGATTTATTTCTCAAAAAAATATATAATTACCTTGGTGTTTAAAAAGAAATCACTTTTATCTATATTAGGGAACAAGTTTTACATTGGATCAAGAACTGGCCAAATGTAACTCGTTCGAGTGGAGGCACTCGTGTGGATTCATAGGAGCAGGCATGTGTTTCTAAAGAATATGAAAACATGGTATGTGGTATGACTAATAGTCTAAAGTAGATATTGATGTACTCATTTTCAATTCAATTTATTTCATATATTTTTTCATCCTAGTTGAATAACTATTATTATATGTTTCATTATAACTTATGTCCTTATCATTGTATACTGCATCACCTTTATTATAACATATTTTTGTTTTAGTTAATATATTACCAAGATTTTTATGTTTTTCCCAATGTATATTTTTGAGTTTCTTTATTTTAATATTTATTTAAACATGAAATATAGGTAGAATCTACCCACATAATATTTTATAACCTCTCCACTAATTTTCATCGATAATTAAAAATTAAGGAACTCATAAGGCCTTATATAGATAAATATTTATTTATTTTTCATTTCATCTTAGGCTACTATTCTACAGAAATATATAATCAAAAATTCTTAAAAATCATTTTATTTATTTTTAAATAATTTTTCATTATCCTCTTAAAAATAGTTTTTTTATAAAACCCAAAAGGGACATTTTAAGATAATATTCATTGATAAATATAAAAGTGAATATAATGTTTTCAAAATATAAATGAATAATATATATTTTATATTTTTATTTAAATAAATATAATAATGAATAATTTTTATAAATAATGTAATTATTTAATATTAAAGAGTCATTCTATTACATATTAATAATTAATATACTATTACATTAAATTTGTATTATTCACTCCAAAGAAAATTGATTCCTTGTAATAAAATTATAATTTTTGTATATTACCCAATTCTGAAAAAAAATTATTAATGAAAAATGAAATTTTTAAAAGAATTTACATTCATGATATATCCCTTTTGACATGTAAATTAAAAAATTTATTTCATAGAAAATTTATTTTGGGAAAAGTGGGAACCCTCAAATTTTTTGGACAATGGGAAGTTCAATATTTAAAATATATCACAAAATCGTTCCAAAAAATATTATGAGTATTATAATTATTCACTATTTGTAATATCCTCTTAATAGAGGCTACATTTGTTTTCATAATATCAATGATAAGAGCCTCAATGTGAGAGTCTATCATGTCACAAGTTTTAAGATACTCCTTCAATTTGATATCCCATTAATTAAATAATATTTTAAATATTTGTGATTAGCTGTTGATGAAAATGTATTTTTATTGATTTATAACAACACGAATCACTCTATAAATCATTCTATTTACATAACCTTTTTTAGTGTGGATTGTGGAAATCTCTTTGATAACTTAATCATTTGTGTAAAGGTTGTGACCTATGGTGTTTAATTTTGGGAGTACTCCTTTCATAATTCCATCATTACACATTTGATAGGCTCATATCCCTGAGTTTTTAGGTTGTTTTATGGTTGACCTCAAAAAAATATGAATGGAAATCCTAATAGTCACTCCCACTAATATGGATCATATATTAATATGTATTGGAACATTATTTAGGTGGTGTACTGATCCTTTTTTTCACCTCTATTTCTAACCTCACTTTCATTGAGCTTGGATATACAATTACCTACCCTAATTATCCTCACTGCCCACCACAGTTTACATGGGGTTATCTTTACATGAAATATGATGTTATTTTTTTCATAAGGACCTAGTATCTATTGGATTGGTTAGGGATGTATATTTATTTATACATGTATTTTATTGTATTTATTAATTTTATTGTCCCCCATTTCTATACCACATTCATTGGTTTTTAATCCTAATAAAGGATATATAATCTTGAGATTCCACATCACACTCAGATGAGGCTGAAATGGAGTCCCCATTCCCATAGGGGCCTTAAAAAGTAGAAGTTCCCTCAAAATATATCTAGTCAAAATTCAAAAACCCATTGGAAACAACATTTTCATCCATCAAATGATCATCCTTTTTCATTTAAATTTTATGATTACCCAACCATAATTTCCAATATTTCACATGCTATCACCTCTAAGTTGGTAGATACTATTATAGAAAATAACTCCCAATATCATATTATATTTGAAACTAATATATAAAATCAAAAATGTGTACAAGAAGTGTTCGATTGCTTGAAAAAACACCCATGTTTTCTTTCATATAGTGGGATGACTTGGAGAACTACACTTGATGGGATTTATCTTGGCCTCTAGGTTGATACTCTATAAATACGTCACCAAATCCTGCACCCAACAATGGAAACATATCTCAAGAATGATTTACCACTTCCACCATGATCAGAAAATTGTACACTAAGTTGTGGATTTTTTCAAGTTAAGCTTCCCCTCCTCTTATACCACTAGAATGTGAATCATTGTTATAAGAATTTTCTAATAAATCCAACAATTTTCCATTATTTACATACCATTAATCACTAGGTGAAGTCATACAAGATTGAGTAATGTTGATAACCACATTTGATTTTTTTAACCCATGATCACATGAATAGTGATTAATGTTATTTCATTTATTAGTATTATGGGATTAAAACTGAGGAATAGTGGTTTTTTTTGGAACAAATGAAAAATATCATGATGTATGATACCAAAATGAAATCATGATGAAATTTTTTTTATCACTTCTGGAATGCCACTAGCTGATGGAATATAAACTCTTCACACCCCATAAAACAAATTTATTCAACATGAGGTATGGATAAGTCCACTATCACACAAATTTAGGGTGTAATGGGGTGACATAGGTTTCTCAATTAGTCATAAAAATAAAAAAAACATCCAATGAGGTTACCCAATGTTTGAAATAATTATGGATTATTTAATAGAAGGTATTGGAATATATAAATAACCGAAATCACCAAAAAAGGGTTTCCATCATTCAATGAAATTTTTAGTCTCATCTGAAATGGAAGAACGAAATCGCTTCACAATAATTTTGGACCATGGACCGAAGAGAGGGAAGATAATATTCATCAGTCGAGTAATTAAGAAAATGGTATGGATCCTGCAACCAAATCATGATTCGCTACATTAGGGTATATTTTCCATCTAGAAATATATCTTTGAATTATGGTGTTGGGAGAAGAGTTCAAAAATAATCCACTATAGAAAACCCATGTAGACACAAATATTTGAAGAAATCATAGAGGGAGAGAGGAAGGATTAGGTCCCCAAGTTAAATATATAATATCCTATGGAAAATTGGATGAACGGGATGTTAGGGGATGGGATATGTTTTTAAAGGGGTAGATAACTAGTGAATCCAACCTTTTATACATAAGAGGGAGGTCCAGTGGTGCATCCATATCTATCACTCACAAGGTGGCACCATCACTTTGGTGGTTTCTATAATTTTACTCCACTACTCAAGATATTGCATCCTCAAGGAAATAAGTCAATGTTGGTTATAATGAAAATTTTCGTTATCCAGTTCCAAATAAATTTATGAATTCATGATATATAAATACATGTAAACATCTTTCTATATTTTTATATAACTGTGTTATTTACTTAAATAACCCAATAGGATCTACATATATGAAATAGGCATTAGGTACTCTTTTTTTACAATTATGTTCGGTGGTTTAACTAGAATTGAACATATAAAAATATCCATGTGCATAAATATCTACTATATAGATTCTCATTTAAAACATAATTTTTTGAGTTTGTCTTAACCTTGTTCTAGAGAATACCCTATAGAAGCTATCTCTCTTATGATGAAAGACCAATGGTATTTCTATGTAACAATAACTCCTAAATATTCCATTTCTTTATAATTTTTTGATTTTCCTATATCGTTATATAAATTTATTCATGATATGTTATTTTTTATGTTTTAAGGGTCATATTTATTTTTCAAAATCTATCACAGTGATTTTTTATTTAAGGTATAGTGTGTAAAATAAGATATTAAATATGTTATTTATTTGAGCAGAATATAAAATGATATCTAAGTTTATTATATTTTGTTATGTATCATTGCACCATTGATACTTTTCCAGTTTTCATTAATAAAATTTAGGTTTGACCTTTATGCATATACTATAATAAAATTTTGTAACACATTGAATAGTTATACAAATTCATATGCTCACATTAATATACTTTTAAAAACATTTCATATCTGTATATTCTCTTGGTAATTACAGTTTTAATTTAAGTACACTCATACATTCATTCTATTATATATGTAATTTTTTAGTAAAAATATACAACATTTAACAGGATGATATTTTACTTTTCGCCATCTCAATATTCTAGAAGACAATATATATCATTGTGAGGAATCACATGGAATTTTACAATTTCTACATAACTTATAGATGTTACATATTATTAAAGTATTTTACATACCATTTATAATATGTTATATATTACAGTGTAAAATTTCAAGGGAAATTATAATTTTCACTTAATTTTGTGATATTTCATAACAATATATTATCAAATATTCTATTTAATATATGATACATATAATAATGTATAATCATATAGAGTTTTCTAATTAGTATAATCATCATAAACTACATTAATGAAAATTATATGTTACGGTGGTTAAGAAAAATTTATAATTATTACTCTTCTAATTGATTTTATTCACACATAACATCATTAATAACTTCTCTAACTCATTGCAATTGAAAAAATTGATACAATTATATTACTAAGTCATATATTGTATATGTAACACCTTTTATTATTTATTTTAATAATGATTTAAAACACAATACATATCATCCATAGAATTTTGTGTTCTACAGTAATATCAAGTCCTTTGAAAATAATCTTCCTCTACGAAAACATTAAATTATCAATGAATTTTTGTATTTTTAGATTTAAATCATAATTTCAAAAAATCATCATTTCATCTCTAAGCATATTTAATTATTCTTTAGGCATCTCCATTCATTCCAAATCATCTCAGAAAAATATAAATAACACTTGATATATAACATTTCTTCTCAGATATATTTACCAAACATAACCAATATTTCTTATTCATGGGTATACTCTATTTCAATAAACCATGAAACTCCACTACATCAAATACTAATTATAGAAACCATATCATCATTAAAAATTACCCAATAGATATTCTAATTATATTGTTGTATCATTTTTTCATGATAAGCCAAGGATGTATTATCACCAATCTAGCCATATTTTCTCTTTTTGAATAGAACCTACTCTCTCAACCACATCATGAAACTATAGTAGATAATTATTCCTTCAGCTGTCATAATTTTTAATTGATATAATTAAAATTAAAAAAATTTAATAATAAAACACATTATCTATATAGATTTTAATTTTATATAAATAGAATAGAATGAAGAAATTGTTAGGATAGTGGGTCATATAAAAAATTTTATCTTTTACACATGTTCCTAGATATTGTGCCCTTAGCATTTCATCATGGAATTTAGATGTATATACTAGATGATTAAATCTTGTGGACACTGAACTACAAGTGAAAACACAGCAAAATTCTCACATCATTTTTATAACAAACTATTATGGACCTGTAGTGTGGTCAGATATCACGTCTAGACACCTTACATGTACTTCCTCCCACACCATTCAATAATATGCCTCTTTATCAATGTTTTAATATATATAAACCCCACAGTTATATTTTTTGTCACTAAATAATGACTAATACATGAATTTAATGAATTGATGATCTGGAAGGAAGATTGGATGAATTCATTAGTATCTGAACTCACAATAAGTAGATCAATTAAGCTTTGAACCTACTAGAATTTAAATAAAATTTAAATAAAATTAAAATAATTATGATATTTTATGTTTAATATATTAAAACATTTATAAGATACCTCGTCATCTCTAGTTATTCAAAACTATGGTGATTGAGAACTCGCTAGTTTATACACTGTGGCGTTGTGTGCTTGAGCTATCTTGAGATGCCCTTACACAGTATAGAATGTTTCACATGCCACTTCCCTTAGAAATTCAATTTTACAACCCCCAATATTTTTTAGACCACATAATTTTACCATCAGTATAGTTATTTATCAACCATATCCCTATAATATTAAGTATAACCTTTCCTAATATTTATCCTTAGTGTTAAAACTGTCTTACTATTATATATAAGGTTGAATACATTATTCCACCTCAATATAATTGTATACCTTCACACAATATTTTCTGTAGGGAAAACCATATCCTCCTAAATCATACCGAGAGTTATGGAACCCACATAAATGATAAATATGGTTAAAAACAATAAATACTCACCAAGGATTCAAAATAATGTAGTCCATCTCTTTAATAAAAAACCTGGGAGTGGACCTTTTCCCCTAGATCAGTGGTCAATAACTCCTTTCTCCCACATTTCCTAGTAGGGTTCTGAAATATAGGGAACTAATCCATATTATATTAAGGTACATGAATAAGTGGTGAAAACTAGTATTCTCCATAATATTAATTCACTTCCATGGTAATGGGTGGTTCTACATTTTCTCACCAAACTAACAGATCCCTTCGGTGGGATTATAATGATTTATCCCCATTATAATGTCTGTCATTATCATGAGGACACTAGTGAAAATTCCCTTGAATCTTTCATATTATATTGGACAATAGTAATTGTGTTGGGAACCCCATTAGAATCTATAATTAGATATACTTAAAGAAGAAAGATCCAATTATTGGGTATATTCCTTAACATATATTCCCCTAGTTGCCCATATGTAATCCCAAACACCTTTATCAAGGGATCATATCCCCCAAGTGTCTAAAAATCCATCATTATTAAATTATTTAGCTAATGAATGTAGAAACATATTTTGTAATTATAATCCATTGTAATACAAAAATATTCCTGCATTAATTATATATTCCAAAAAATAGTTAATTATCTAGTGTCATAAATTAATCCCATTTATATGCCCTAATTCATCTTCCTTGGGTCATTTAACTAATAAAACCACCCTGAATGGTCAAAAATTAAAAAGATATATCTTTATCCATGGGAATTATTCCATATGAGATGAAATAGAATATTATAGTCATATATATGTTATAAATTAACCATTATTTGATAGCCATTATCATTAAAGTACAACCATAATTATATAAAACATCAAAGCACATTTCCTCACAGCATGATGTCAAAATCCATAGACCGGACCTCCCACATGTCCTTAAATTGTGAAACAAAAATTATATGGGATTTGATTAGTATTTAATATGATATAATGTAATTATTTTCTGAAGTTTAATCACAAAACACCATTGATAATTGATGTATGAACATTAAATATTCCATGATGGTCTTTTCACATTACCATAGAAGATATGGAATGTACCATTATGTGTATCTGAGTTATGTGTGTTCATATTCCCTTTATAGGGATACATAGAAGCCCCATCAATTATATTGATCTAAAATAATAACACCAGCCAGCTTTCTCTGTTGAAATAAAATAAATAATTTCCATTTTGGAGGTTTAACCATAGTCAAATAATCATTTATATATATAGTGATTTAGAATATATGATACATTTAGATGTTCAAAATGATATATAATTATGATTAGATAACTGGTGTGGTGGAAACTAAACCAACACAGATATTTTATAATAATTCAAAAATATTTACCAGACCTAATGTGAATCCACATGTTGGTTATAATTTCCGACTAAAGGGAGAGATGATCATGACCCATAACTTCTCGATAGAAACATGTCCATGTATTTATATTTAAATCCAAAATAATCATTTTCATTGTTAATGGAGGTTCAAATTATCTTAAATATATGGGTTTAGTTGGAATTTGGATAGAAATAAAAACATGATCTTCTAACCCGATTCGCAAAATAAAAAGTAACTGAGAGATGTTTGTGCACTAGGTAAACCATCATTATCATAATTTTAAGGGTGAAACCTACGTTAATATATTACCTATTATAGTGACTAGTAGATCATGATTTTACTCTTGTTGATTCATTAATGGGTTCAATGTATCTGGTCTGTTATCCCTTCTTGTATTTTTGGACCCTCATGACATTAAAGACATTCTGAAAACCCCAAGAAGACCCATTCACTATAAATTGTATAGCCCATTTTCTCGTCATCTCATATCAGCCTTTCAATGTGAATTATTATTCCCAGGTTCCCTTATGGGTACTATTACACACCAGTTAAGGACCACGAAATATGCCTTCGTTTTAATGTGGGTTGTGTACCCACCACCAGGGAGGAAGAATTCATCAACTCATCAGCTTAAAAACCATATAGGGAGAAAGATAATATTATAGTAGAATATTAATGAATACATCCAGAAGTTGGATGCCACAAACAATATCCATTTTAAGTAAAATCATTGAGAACATTCCCTACCAATGTTGTGTTGTAGAAAATCATATTGTTTTCACAATCATGTCCTCTCACTTTGGTAATATTTCTCTAAATAATTACAATACCCATCTTCATATACATTATAATATGATGAATGATGTCATCAAAATTTATTATACTATTTAAGATGCTCTTTAGTGTTATCCTATAAGATATCATAGTCTATAATACTACATGATACCTTCTACTCACCAAAAAAATTCTTATTCAACCTAATTGAACCCTGTCGAAGCCATGCATACAAGAAAATGATAATGTACATGTCATGGGAAACATTATATGGATACTTAGGGACATGAATATATTCCTGATCCCACAAATTTTTTTTTAACAAAACATCATATTGGAAAATAAATTGAGTAATATATACTAAATCTATTTAAATAAATCTCTCACCATACTATTCCAACGTTATAAAGATCATGGATGATTATTTAAACAGAAACCAAGGGGAGCGGTCAAACCCTATCTCTTGTATATGAGTTTAGCGAGAAATTCTCAATGAAAAATGATGTACAATAGTGAGATTTAATTCCTAATATTAAAAAATTAATTAATCAACATAATCTAGTGATAAAAAACATGTATTTTAATATATTCTTTATATCTATTACATTAATGTTATCCTCTTCTAGAAGAAACAAATGGAACAATATAGAATATAATGATTTTCTCCTAGGATACTTCCATATTTATGTTTCCACCAGCACCATGTAGGATCATGGAAACATCATGGAATACAGGTCCCATATTCCTCTTCCCACATGAGAGGGTCATTAATATACCAATGATTATATTATAGATCAATGTCATCATTACACTATTATTCTTACTAGATTTTAGAAACATGTTATGGAATTATTTATAGTGATGAATAATATATTATCTACTATCAACACCACAACTGTCTGCCAATGTTTCCTTGAAACCTCTCATGACATGGATAATATCCCATATCCCACTAAAGGTGATCAATATAACATGGTGATGATAATATTTGGTTATGAATATATCCCTACATATAAACATGAAGCCCATGGTCACATATTAGTGGAACATATTGTTGGATAGGTTCATATTTTTATCCTTCACCAGGAAGTCTATTAGCATACCATGAAAATAAATATTAATTGAAGAATAATTATAGTTACATTCCTATTAATATTTGAAAAATAACTCATGTATACTACAATAATCATTCAAATTATACATTTTTATATTCCAAATATATTTTTTTCACGAATCATGGATGATACATAAGCATAGAGTTAGTTTCTCACACTATGGGACCCATATCATGACATGGTTCTGACCCTTTTCACCATCCCACAATGGTCTAGAAAATCATATGAAGATAATTACAAACATAAGTATTGGCCCCATATTTCCACCTCAATCAATAGTGGCATTCCTATGTCTTGAATTATTTTTGTTTGAAGACAATGAATTAGCTGAATCTATCTTAATTGGAAATGATATTGATGTCCATAAATTTCCTCCTCATGTTATTGTTACATTAATGTATAGGGATCCTAACAAGTATATTGACCTGGGAGGTACTCAATATTGTTTTCATAATAAAGGTCCTACAAAGACTTATAATTATACACAGGAAAAATTTCCTCACTATTCCAATGCGTCTCCAAAACTACACCCATATCGAGATGCATTTATTCATTTTAGTTTCAATAAAATGAAACAAAAATAATTAAATAAAAAATTCTCCTCCCAAATAATGCAATGTTTAAGGTTGAGGTAAAGATCAATACATCCCCAAAATCTATCACTTTGTATAAACAACCAAGAGGTTCCACCTGATCTCATTTATCTGACATGGAACTAGGGAGATAATGCTATAGTCAAACTATGTGGATGAATCCCTAAAAACGACTACAATTTAATGAGAATTTTAATTGAAATAGATAAATTAAATATGGTGGTATTGTTTTCGTACAATGACACCACCTTATATAAAATTTTATAATGTATTTATGATGTATGAAAAGATCATTTATGCCAGATCCTATGGGAGACACTTCTAAAAATGACGCAAATTCATTCTACTTATGAATTTTATTATAAATACATAAAGGTAATGATAGAGATCTATTTTTTTGTATTATTTAAATTTTAATTTAGTACCATCAATCTTAATGGTGGTGAATTATCATGTTGTACTTCAACAAAATTTCCATATATGTGTTGATGAATTATAGTTTATAATAATGAATTTGAAAAATTATTTTTATATATAATATTAGTGGTAATAAAACATTTTTCACATCATTCCACTCACTGAAAAACCATGATCCTCAAGAATAATAGCATATAATATTATCTCCTCAATTAAACTATCATGAATTTGATTTTTAAAAAATAGTTTTCCTGAAATAAAAATTTTTATCGTTCCCTAAGGCCAAAAAAAATTATCATTTAATGTGAACTAATTATAAAATATTACACCATGTTACAAATATTGTAAAATAGGACTCCTAATTGATACAAGAAGGAAAAAATCCTTATATAATCCCTTATAAGAATGAATTTCATGCTCTTTAAAAATGTTACATCTATCATGTTATTTATTATAGGGTCAAACAGATGGAATTTATAGATTTATTCTACCTATATAGTAGGAGAGGAGAAAAATAACCAAATAGGAATGTGAATTTATTTCTACAAAAACTCACCATAAGAATGTCAAATAGACATTGGATATATGATATATGGATTTAAAAACCATTTCACCCCCTTCCCACATGGATGTGGGAAATTATATTACCCTTGTATAATATTTACATCCTTCTTCTCGATATTGGAATATACTATTTTTTTATAAAATCATTTATTTCCACAACTTGGTTATTTTTATCCACTAGTATAAACACATTGGAAAAATTCCAATAGAGAATATCTCAGGTACACCATCCTTTGAGAGGAATAGGAAAATCCTCATAGGGAACGTTTTTTAAAATGTATATTGAAGAAGTTAGATGTCTTAGAGGATATCGAACTAACCCTTGACTGAAATTCATTTCGAAAAAGTTCATGTTCAACTCAAAAGTCTATAATATTTGTATACTGTACTACATATAAGTTAATATAATTATTGATCATCAAAGATAAACTATATAAAAAACTAACAAGGATATTAAAAGTGGTATCCCACTCAAGAGTGTCATTGATGAGAAATTATAAGAAGAAGGATTTTTTAGCCATAATCAAATGCATCCCAAAAAAAATGATTCTCTTACTAACCAAATACATACACTACTAATATATTCAGCCTAAGAGGGAGGGAAAGGTATGGCTACATCCACATCTCACTCATCTACAAATAAAGTTGACCATCATTCCATCAGGAAATGGTTCATCAAATATAATGGTAATATGAATGAGCATATGAAGAACAATGATAAATTAAATAGTGAAATTATTCATATTGAGTATAATTACCAAGATGAATAAATTTATCCTTTATAGTTCACGTAAAATATTATAGAAATACATAGTAAATGATAGCATAATCCCACCACTCTAAAAGGCTCAAGTCCATCACAGTAGTTTGAATACAAGTAGTGGATGGTCAATATTAGAAGTCTTTCTACTTTAGAAAACAAATAAATAATTTCAATAATGTTACCCAAATATGGGTAAAGATGAATATCTATTTTGAGACTAGGAAAAGTAATCCCATCAGGTTTCAAACGTTGATTATTGTTGGCAATCATCAAATGAAACATTTTTTCTATAGATCATAATCCAGATCAAGTCAATTTCCAATCAAATAAAATCTATATAGTGGTGATGTGAACTAGTACAGGTGTAGAGGAAGTCAAAACCTTATATAATGGACATTATTTATCTTCCACCCAACATTGAAAATAACAACATTAAATTTTTCATGGAATTGGTGTCCTATAGTAAATATGTCACACTATATCTCAATGTGGGTCACCATAATAAGAACATAAAATTATTTTTTTGTAGCTTAGATGTGAAAATCTTTTGAGACCAGAGAAGTGATGTCAATTTTATTGTATATTAATTTTTCAGTTAGGTCTATTATAAATTTTTTTAAAAATTAGGAAAAAAATATTTATTTTTTATAACTTCCATTTGATGATTAATGAGCTTAAAATATATAACAATAACAATTTTATAATTACTGGTCCAAAAATCATAACATTATTGAAATAAATGACCTTATAAATAAGAAAACAGTGTCACATTGAAATGTATTAGAAAATCTTTACAAACAGTTTATTTTTGAGATTTAGAAACCACTAATTCCTTGGGTGTAACTTGATGGAATACATGAATTTTTTTCTATCAATCAATATATAGATGAATCCATCAAATGAAATGGAATAAGTTTTAACTGGAATTGGTAGATGAATGAATTAAAACTAATAATATGTGGGAAGAAATTATTACACTAAACTGAGGCCATGTGTATCCTCTAATAGACAAAATCATCAAATAACATGAGGTTTCACCCATGGAATATAAATATCAATATAAAATCATTAATTATGGTATAAGGAGGGATCAATATTTTATAAGGTTCAATTATTTATATAATAAAACATTTTATTTTAATAGAGAGAACGTTCTATGATACATTATCATAACTCCAAAAAGTAACTTACTCGAGCCTCCACTATTTAAGATTCTTAATGATGTATATCAAAATTACAAACAAAAGTACTACCCATTACATTGAGTACTAGTACCCAAAATCAATTAATAATTCATCATTATATAAATACTTTAGATGATTATTTATTTTAAGAATATTTTATTTAAATAAAATCACATGTAAATTAAATTTCATCATATACACAATAATAATTTGATAAATTTTAAAAACCCAAAAATAGATATAGATATATATATTATGACACGATAAAAAGTAATTATGTCGAAATTACTATCTTTATACTCTACAATCAACTAAACCAACTAGTTGGGACCCCATGTCTTTCAGCGAAAAATTAGGCATTAAAAACAAAATCATAGTTTTCTAAATGTTTGTGATGTCTTATTTAGTGAAATATGGCATTTGGTGATGAATCCTCACTAGTAACCATATTAATCAATACCATCCTACAGTCCCTTCATAGTTTAATAGGATAAAAGGGCCCACCCCCATAATATAATATTTTTCTGATGAGGATTTGACCAGATTCTTTATCAATTTAAGCCAGATGTTAGATCCATTAAATGGAGAAATTGTGAATTTTAAAGATATGAAATGGAAATACATTATACAGAACTAGTTCATATAGTTCATGGTTGTCTTGTAAGATGTTGTGAAAACTAAACTTAAATTTATGAAATATTTCAAATGAGGATGTATATCCCTCAAAAGTTTTATGGTAGGAAGCATAAATAAATTAATAGACTAAATAATTTATTTCTTTAACTATCTAGTGATTGATTAGATCTAATCTTTAAAGAGGAAAAACATATTGACATTCGAACACTCATTTATGGTTGATCTATGGGAATACCTATATATAATTACCCCTAGTTGAAGCATAACTCCATGTAATTTTGATTATGGTATGGAGTAATTAATATAGATATTATCCATAGAAAAAACATTTTGTGACTGACCCCATGTGAGTAATTACTTCACCTATATCCAGAAATATGAAAATCTAGTGTAGATTTATCTTTTTAAAGACATTAAATTTATTCAATATGAAATTCACCATGAACAAATATTTTTTGAAGTGATTATTTATTCCTATTTAAACTCCCTAGAGTTTGAGAATTATGTAATTGTTCCACCTTTCTATTTCCTTCGCATTATATGAACAGTTGGAATCCATACCTAGTATCATCATACTATACTAGATATATATTAGAATAGAGTATATCAACATTATTTAGGATCTTGTATATAATTCTTCTGAGTTCAATAACATATTAGTTTAGAACATTCACTTCATTTGTTATACTAAATCTGATTATACACTTTTTTCTGGATCATCAAATTTCATAACAAGAGTAACAAAAATAAAATCAAGGATTAATATCTCACAAATTTGTTTAAAAATATAATAAATTATTTTGAAAAAAATTCGGTTCACCGATACATGTTTTTAGTTATCATTATAAGAAGGTGATCGATTTTTAGTTTTGTGGAAACAACATTATCCTACACTCAGGTAAAAATCCAATCCATCCATAGATATTTTGAGGAAATGAATGGTGAAATTTTTTTATAATGAGTTATGTGAAAAAAATATAAAAATATATAGGTATATAAAAATTTGTTGGAATGAAACCAATGATAGATAACCTCAGTATAAATGTCTCTTACTTCCAATATTTTTTCTTAGTCCACCCATGGACATATCTAAAAAAAATTATTTTTCCCAAAAACTATATTGAATAATGAATATCAGAACTATGAAATCAATCCACTATGTAAAATTCACATATTGATATCCAAATTCAACCAATTAATACTAATTTATACACCATTTTAGGAAAATTCATAATGGGCAACACACTTGGATGACAATAATGAACTGATATAATATATATATATATATATATATATATAAAAATGGAAACCGTGATTATTTTAAATATTTGTTTTGTCTTATGATTATTTGTCACCATCAATAATGTCGACACTATTTGACTAATTTAAGGTGAATCTAAAAAACATGGATAATGTGAGGTCTATGATAAATACACCTTATACATATGATATCATTCACACAATATATATCTAGCAATGTGAAGGAGTGGTGTGATCTCAAAAATTAAAAAAAACACTAATTAAATTATCCCCAAACTATCTCATCAATATCACGATATTATTTAATCATATACCATAATCAAAAATGATGTAGAGGACTGAAATTTTCCGAATCCCATTGTCTAATATTTTGGATTCCAAGATTCCCCTAATAATCTCATATACCTCTAAATTGATATTCATACTCTACTTTATATAATACTGAGATGATATAATATGGCTAAGCATCATTAAATTATTAAAAACAAAAAATAGGTGAAATTGTACTCACTAATATTGGTCAACATTGACAAAATGATCTTCCATTATTGGGTGATCTTGTCCCTCAATGGATCAGTGTCACTATGTCCACCAATGAATATGTTTCACATATATCCTTCCATGAAGAACACCAATATTTATTTTTAACAAACTATAAATGAAAATTTTTGGTGGATCTTGGTGTGGAAGACCATAATATTGGTTTTTTTGATGACCACCATGGCTTTATGTAGGAGAATATTTTCCAACTTCTTAACACTGTGGTAGAATCAAATGTTGTTAATATCATCAATGAAAAAAAATATTTTGGAATGTCACTACCCAAAAAGAATGACAAATATTATTCATATTTTGAAGAATAAATGGAAGATTCAGGTTTTCATCAAAATTATACTTATAGATTGATTATCCCCTAATAATAATTCTGAAAAAGTGTTAAAGAATTTTTGATTTATGGATAAAATTATCCCTAGGAACTATCATTTATGAATTTTAATTTAATATTATACATTATCCATATGACACTTTATAGAGAAGGGGAAACAATATTTAGGGAATACGAAGGGATATATTTCAATAAAATAATTCACATTGTTTTAATGCATTTTGGTGCTATATATAAATTTTTCATCCAAAATATCATCATTCATTTAATTGGGAAGAACATATAATTATATTTCTATTATTAGGGGTAAAATTTCTATTTTTCTATAAACCACAATCTGATCTTGAGAAATTTTAAACAAAACATGGTTTAATAACCTGAAATTGACCAACATGAATTACAGTTTCAATGAAATAACCTATGTATTTCTTGACTTCATGTTAAAAAATTAATGTCTCGAATTTTACCCCAGTAAAACTGTTGAGATACTGGATATTCCACCTACTCAAAAATTGAATTGTTTGATAGGACTCAACAAACATATTTTTTCTATTAGATATTTCATAAACAATATTTTATTATTCAAATCCTGTGAAAATGATAATGATGTATTTATTCATTGATGGGATGATATTTTTTATGAATATTTAAATGACATACAAAAATGAATATTTCAAAATTTAATGAAAATGTTATGTATAAAAGGTAGACCGTTAATAATATATGTTGAATCCCATGAATGATTTATTAGTGAAATAATTTCTCTGAATTTTTTAAATAAAAATCCATATTACACATACTTCTAAGAAACCCCATATAGTAAAACCATTAATTTTTTCAAATAGAAATTTTGATTTTTATTTGATTTATTTTGAAGACAATCCTTATCCATTTAGATTAAACTAGGTTAGTTCATGGTCATTATATAATGAGTGAAAAATACACCTTTGAAAATTAAGGGGGGGGGGGATACGGTGTATACTTAAATATACCACCTACCACAATTTTAGTCTCATTTATTTTAATCCCCTTCCATGGAACCCAATGTTCAAGCTATTATATGATCAATGTCCAACATTACAGCAATTCTTTATAATATTTCCCATCCAAAACAATGAAATGTAATTAATTATAACTAAATTATATTTACATATCAACTTATAGTTTTTTACATAAACAATTTACCTCATAAAAATTGACTAGATAATCAATAGGTTCACCCACTATACCTAAACTATGATCAACCAACCATTAGAATCATATTCCATGCTCCTAACACTATCCTACTCCATTTCCCTATCAAATAGACAATTCCATAATCAAGGACATTTATGAGAGTCCAAAATAACATAAATTCTCACATGGTGAAATTCATCTATCAAATATATAGGGGTAATTGTGATGATTTATTCCCAGTTCATCCTACAAGTTGTCTTCACGTAAGTCGTATACTTTTAGGAATATTACACCATCATACAATTAAATCATTACTAAAATCACAAACTTGAATGTATATATATATATATATATATATATTTGAAATATAATGATAGGAGATAAATGATTTCATAAACATAACTTAGTGTAATGTTCATATTTGAGGGCTACACAAACACCCAAGAATGAAAATAGATTCATCTTAGAGGAAGGTGTGAAATATGATGGACCCCATAATTTCCCCATGTCCATAATGTGATCAAAACCACAAGGAATAGGTAATTAGTGTGGACTTGATTAAATTAAAGGGTTATCCATCATTTAAAACCCAACTAATATCCCATAGGATAGCTAATAGCCTCTATTAATTAGATTAGATAGTATATTGGGCTTCTTCCCATAATAGTATATCATAGGAAAATTTACAGTGATAAAACTATAGTACTAAAACAAGTTGATACTATAAACCCCTAGGTAAATAAATAATATGACATTTTTATATTTATCCATTTTTGTGAATAAAATATTAATATTACTTTAAATTGGACGCTATTCTCGATGGCGTACCTAATACGCAACAACGAGGTTCTTGGGAATCTTACATTGCACTCTAATAATAAAGTAATATTATTTTAAATGGTAGTTAACGCCTAGCCGTTGTAATGGCGGGAATGAACAGAAATAACCACAAAATGATTATATATGTTTTTCAAACATTTTTACTTTTTACAATAAATGTTAGAGGATTAAAAATGTGAATGAATTCTATTTTTTAAGCGTAAACATTCTACTGTTCTTTAGAAGGTCGATTAACCACCTTTTGATGGAGAACGTCTTTTAAATACATTTTTTTCAATTTTATGTGTTATATTTGACAAAATAAAATTCTTCTTTTGAATATAGACATCAAAATTTACTTTGTGTAAATTTTTGGTATCTTTCCGATAATGTTCATTTTTAATGAATAGTAAAAAATGCTGTATTTTAATTCAAAACCTCTTTTTAATCTAATTTATTTATATGAATAGATTATCTTTTGAATTTGTTTTAAAGTAAAATTAGAATATATTTTTACCATTTAAGCTAGTAGTGGGCATTGGAATTAATTTCACTTTGAAATTGGACTTAAACTAGTGTCAATATTTTAATAGATATTGTTTCATAAAAACACGCTATTTGTTTTGACAGCGTGAATTAATTATTAAATTAATTTATGCAACTTATATGTTTTTAATTTTGTGAAATAGACAGCTTTTTTATTTTCAGAATATCAAATATAGCTTAGGGTGAATTTTTGGTATTTTTTTGAAAAACTTCAATTTTGATGAATAGTGAAACCACTAAGTGGTAGTTAAAGAAACTGATTTTTCATTTAAATGAAACATTGCCACCTCTGTGCTTTGAATTTCAAAAATCTGACATACATGGTTGTCATTAGGAAGTACTATGTGGTTCAATTGGATTAAAATAGTTTTTTGGTGAATAGTAACTTTTATGTTCTTGATCACGATTAGAGGTAATTAGTGTAATTTAAGGTAGAAATAATGTTTTAATAATGTGAAATGACCTAGACACATGTCCTACCCTAATTTTTTGCATCATGGCCGACCAATGAAATCCATGGGTCAACTTGGGGACACCATGGAGCCACTTTTTTTGGAAAATGACATAAATAACTTTTTATTTAAAGTTAAAATAAAAATGTCACAAGCATGAGATGTTTCACTTAAAAAAATTTAAATGGGATTATACAAGTCATATTTTTGAATATAAATATTAATTAAAAATCTAAAAATATTTCCTACATCATTATATTTGTTTCATAATTTTTAGACATTAAATAAATTAAATTATTTATGACATCATGATGATGTAGTGATTACCTCATTAATAAAGGATTTAATTAAAATGAAACAATAATGTTAAAACTATACCATACACTTGTAAAAAACCTATTGGATGAGTATATTTCGAACCATTACCACCTTATCCTAGGAATAAATCAATGTGGGACCTTTAAAATCTGAATGTCATTTGAAAATAATGTATCATTTTGTAACTTTACAAGAGTGCCCCTCCTCTCCTCTTATAAAAGGCCCTCACCTCTACCAGTTTACCCACACCTCTCAAGACTTTGGCTCAGCCAAACCCTATGCATTTTTACTATTCATATCCCTCTATTACTCCTAGAAGCCTCACATTGGGCAGAATTCTTCCCAAGGAAGCCTTTGAGCTCAAATCAAAAAGAGTTACCCGATTTTAAGGTAATGTCTTCACTTGTGTTCTTTTGTTTTATTTTGCTTCTCCAACCCCATAAACTCTTTTTATTAATTTATTTTGTAAAAAATCCAGTATCATAAACATACTAGGATGTTTTTAAAAGAATAATTCGAGCTACACTTACACACACCTACATCAAATGGTTAAAAACATACTGTTTCTGTGGATGGCGAATTTCTGCCTCACGAAACGATAATTGTTCAACACTCATATAACACCTTAAAAGGTGGCCATTAAGATTTAACTATATTTATATATGATATATAATATATTTATGTTTTACTTAAGCTTCTGTATTTTTCTTTTGTGGCATACCATTATGGTTTCCATTGTGGGTAACGCGATAATTTCATTTTAGGAAGTGCGGACTACCGCCTCCTCAAAGTGATTTGATTCGTTAATGCCATATGTGGGATGTATAAAGGATGTATTTAAAGTAATTATATATGATTTATGTTACATATAAATGATGAATATAATTCTGGAATTAAAATATGCATACCCCTCATTTAGTTTTAATTCCATTAATATGACATAAAAATGAAAGTAGCGTTCATGCGTACGTATGACTTACCGTCTCCATGAACGGTGCATTTTATTTATTACCTATAAATGATTATTTTATAATATAAATACATTTATATTCTGTATATATATGATATATATGATATCCAAATCATGAATATCATTCTGGATATAATGAACCTTTGACCACACGAACAACATGTAATTGTAAGAAGTCCACTTTCGACTTAAGAACCAAATATCGACAAAACAGACATTATTAACTTAAATGATTACATAATGTATATAACATGGAAATAAGTGATATAAAAAAGAATAATGAACTTAAAAATTTTCTTAATCAAGTATAAATTAACTCATTTTTATTATTCAGGATGTGAAAGAACGATCGAGTCAAGTCTGACCCGAGGTAAGGGATCCTACTTTTCTCTTTCTTTTTAAGTACACTCTTTTATGTAATTCATTTTATGCTCATCTTTCCTGTGATTGGGATGTTCTTTTATATTAATCTTACTGTAATATTTATGTTCATATGATGAGAGACCATATTCTCTCTCATCAATCCATTTTGGATGTTTTGAGTGGCGCCATTAGGCTGCCGAATTTTCGTAAGAGATCTAACCTCTCTCATTCTTTTTAAGTACTCTCCTTTATGTCAATACTATTATGCTCCTATTTGTTATGATGGGGGTGTTATTTTATATTCCTCTCGCTGTAAATTATATTTTAATATGATTAGAGATCCTATTTGGTCTCATCAATCCATTTTTGGAAGTTTTTTGTGGTGCCGTTAGGCTGTAGAGTTTTCATAAGGGATTTTTCATCTCACTTTTATTCCCATGAGATTTATGCTACATTTGCCACAATTTTTTTTTGAGTGGTGTATGTACTGACCATTATTTTACTCATTGTATAATATACGTTCATTTATGAGTATTTACATAAATGTTGTATTGTCTTTCTTTCACGGGGTGTATGTTTCGAAAGATACCCATATTGGTAAGGGAACCTTTCACCCTCCTCTTTTTAAAAGACTTATTTTGTTATGTCTTTTAATTCACATAACATTATGTTTTGAAATGTTATTCTATATCGTTAGTGATTTAAATTTTATGTCCAAGTGATGATATACCCTTTTTATCTCTCATCAACTCATTTTTTCAATTTTGTAGTGACGCCGTTAGGCTGTCAAATTTTTGCAAGGGAACTTCTTAACAAAATTTTGATTATTTGGGATAAACTTTTACTCCTTGAATACGTCATTCTATAAATATGTGTGAATAAACTCTGATTGTTTTAAACTTAATATCCACTTATATTTGGTGTATTAGTTTGTCACACATAATTATGTAATTGATTTATCCTTAATCTAAGGATATCGTCTTTGTATGGGACTTCGTCTCAATCTCCTTTCATTGAGGCATATTCTGTTTTATACACAACCTTCTTTTATACAGTGTATAAACCCCTTTGAATTTTACGTTTATCTAAAAGGAATATTTTTTATACAAAGCATTTAACTAAATGACAAAAGGGAATGTTTTTGTCGTACGTATGCGGCGGCAACGACTTCTCTGCCACCGTGACCATTATTTGAGTTTCAACTTCCTCTTCAAGCCATACCTTTTTTTTTAAGAAAAATAAATACCATGTTTTACTTTTATTTTATTTTGGTATTGAAAATGGTTTTCATAATGTTTTAATATCAATGTGTTGTATTGATATCTTGTGATCGAAAAGTGGAAATGTTATGTTTTCGTTATGCATGTTTTATGTGATACGATTATGTTATGGTTCTTGGGAATTATTTTGAAGACGGGTGGTTCCGTGATAAACTAAGCACGGGTGAGCCCGATATAGCTATCGAATGCATTGGGTAACGCGAAGGGGTTAATCATTAAGGTTTCTCCAAAGAGATTTAGGGAATATACTATGATGGGTATTCCAAACGTAACCAAGAGGGTTACTCACTATGTAAGAATGTTATGAATGCCTCAAGTTAACATTATGTCTTATGATTTCTATGATTTATTCATGATTTTTATGAGGTATATTAAAGTGCTTATTGTTTATGGGTAAAGTATGATTTCATTCTTATGTATACATGTACTCATGTTTCCTTTCCATATTTTTATATCCCTTACTGAACTTTTTATGCTCATCCCATGTTTTTGAAATGTTTTTCACAGGTCAAGGGAAGGGTACATGATATGATGATAGTGTCAAGGAAGTTTCAAGAAAGAATCCATGTTTTATTTTAAATACATTTCTGTTGATGGGAAAAATTAATAGTATCTTATATGTAAACACTTTGTTTAAATGTGGCATGTAATGCAATTTTTATGATCTAATTCTATAAAACTCTAAACCTGAAAAGATCCTCAATGTGTAATCTTGTAATAACTCAAGATTAAGTAAGGTTTAAGGCTGGGGGCTTATAGTTGGTATGAGAGGTCGGTTTAGATAACTTTAGAGGTTAGGGTATTCTCTAAGCACAAGTGACATTACCATAATGGTTAGGATTTCAGAAAGAGTCCTAGTTTTAGATAAAGTGAATGAGTAAGTATATCTTAGTGTTTACCTTCCTCATTAGTACATGATGGTTTTGTTGATTTACTCACACTGACATTTCAGTCTTTAGTGAATGGATGGATCTAGTAGGAACCAAAGAGACAACAGGTTTGATGGAAACTGGTGTGGTTCTCTGATTAAGATACTAGATAAAATGGGGGATTCAATGAGGAAACTCGTGGTTTTTCTAAACCAACTATCAAGGAGTCATGATCAACCACATGATCCTTGGTATGATCTGTAATGCATCATGTATGAGATGACCAATCGATGTGGAATTTTAAGTAATAATTATAAAGGTAACCATTAGAGTTTATATGATCCTTACTTTTAAGGTAATTATGGATTATTATATGTTAGGATGGAAAATGAAAGGCATGAGATAAACTTGAGGTTAAAATATTTTATGATCATTTTTGAAGATTTTATCTCATTTTGAGGAATTTTTTAAGAATTGTATACTTTTAGAAAAAGGACAACACACAGGCCGTGTGACAACCCGTCGTGTCGGACAAAGCTGCGGGAATCGAACCCACAACCAATGTGCAGCTAGTATTTATCTCCTACCACTGGACTACGTGAAGTCCCTGGTTATTTTGAATAATTATTTTTAGTTAGATGATTTTAGGAATCAAGAGTAAGTTTATTTTGGGTTATATATGGAAATGATTAACCTATCATCGGGGATATGTGATTAGGTTAATTACTTTTCAATATGAGAATTTTAGAGGAACTGATGTTATTTGGATATAAAAGCTAATTTTTACCTTGGAAGACTATGTGACTAAATCCTTCAAATATTTGGGTTTTAATCATAGTTTGGTTTACTTTGGATAATTTTATGGACAAATTGTTTATCAAATGTTCCTCGTTGAACATTGGGTTTTGTTGGAAAATTTTGGAGATTAAGAATAGATTTTATTTTTATAAAGGGTTATCCTTTTCTAGATTATCTGATCTTGTACTAACCATTTTTGTTTTGGTTTTGGTTTTGGTTAAAGTCTAAAGACATGGGAAGTATATAGTTCTCTTTTGTGGATTATGTGATTCTCTAGAAGATGATTATAGTGAAAAAGTCTTCCTAAATACTCGTCTTTTGGAGAAAATATGAGTTTGTGTAAGAAATCTAATAAAAGTTTAAAGTCAACATGATAAGTAATTATGTTTCCTTATGAATAAATTCCTCAAAAAAATTGTTGTCTATTAAATTTTCATACTGGGGAATCGAATACCGTTTAACCCATCAGAATTTTGTTTTTTTTTGTGGTTAACTTTCTCCTAAACATGTTTTCTATCACTCTCCATCAGAACATGACCCTATGTTTTCTCCTCCATGTCCATGTTTTCCTACATGGAATCCTAGTATGGGTTAACTCAGGTGAACTCTGTACTTCACATTATTTATTTTAAAGAGATTATTTTACCGACTCTTATTCCGATGTGGGACTTTCAAGGATGTTTCCGAGCCCAATTTTAAAATTTCGAGGACGCAATTCCCAAAATGGGAGAAGGATGTAACACCGGAGGTAAATAAAGAATATGACATTTTTATATTTATCCATTTTTGTGAAAAAAAATATTAATATTACTTTAAAGGGGACGCTATGCTCGATGGCGTACCCAATACGCAACAACGAGTTTCTTGAGAATCTTTCATTGCACTCTAATAATAAAATAATATTATTTTAAATGGTAGTTAACGCATATCCGTTGTAATGGAGGGAATGAACAGAACTAACTATAAAATGATTATATATGTTTGTCAAATATTTTTACTTTTTATAATAAATGTTAGAGGATTAAAAATGTGAATGAATTCAATTTTTTTAGCGTAAACATTCTAATGTTCTTTAGAAGGTCGATTAACCGCCTTTTGATGGCGAACCTCTTTTAAATCCACCTATTGACAATTTTATGTGTTATATTTGACAAAATAATTTTCTTATTTAGAATAGAGACATCAAAAATTACTTTGTGTAAATTTCTGGTATCTTTCCAATAATGTTCATTTTTTAATGAATAGTAAAAAATGTTGTATTTTAATTCAAAAACCCTTTTTAATCTAATTTATTTATATGATTAAATTATCTTTTAAATTGTTCTTAAAGTAAAATTAGAATATATTTTTACCATTTTATCCAATAGTGGTCATTGGAATTAATTTCACTTTGAAATTGGACTTAAACTAGTGTCAATCTTTTAATAGATATTGTTTCATAAAAACACGCTATTTGTTTTGACAGCGGGGATTAATTATTAAATTAATTAATGAAACTTATATGTTTTGAATTTTTTAAAATAGACATAATTTTTGAGTTCGAAATATCAAATATAGCTTAGGTTTAATTTTGGGTATTTTTCTGAAAAACTTTAATTTTTGATAAATAGTGAAACCACAAAGTGGTAGTTAAGGAAACTGATTTTTCGTTTAAATGAAACTTTTCCACCTCTGTGTTTTGAATTTCAAAACACTGACATACATGTTTTTCATTAGGAATTAAAATGTGGTTAAATGGGGCTAAAATAATTTTTTGGTGAATAGTAACGTTTATGTTCTTAATCGTGATTAGAGATAATTAGTGTAATTTAAGGTCAAAATAATGTTTTAATAATGTGAAATGACCTAGACACATGTCATAACCTCCTTGGATGTGTCATGGCCGACCAAGATATTCCATGGGTCAACATGGGGACCCCATGGAGCCACTTTTGGTTGGAAAATGACATAAATAACGTTTTATTTAAAGTTAAAATAAAATTGTCACAAACATGAGATGTTTCACTAAAATAATTTTTAAATAGGGTTATACAAGTCATATTTTTGACTATAAATATTAATTAGAAAGATAAAATGATTTCCTACGTCATGATAGTTTTTTTATAATGTTTAGACATTATATAAATGAAATTATTTATGAAATCATGATGATGCAGTGATTACCTCATTAATAAAGGATTAAAATAAAATGAAAAGAAAATGTTAAAAATATAACATACACTTGTCAAAAACCTATTGGATGAGTATATATCGAACCCTTACCACCTTATCCTAGAAATACATCAATTTGGGACCTTCAAAATCCGAAATTCATTCGAAAATAAAGTAACAATTTGTAACATTACAAGAGTGCCCCTCCTCTCCTCTTATAAAAGGCATCCACCTCTACCACCTTACCCACACACATCAAGGCTTTGGCTTGGCCAAACCCTGCTAATTTTGCCTCTCCACATCCATCTCTTACTCCTAGATTCCTCACATTGTGCAGAAGTGTTCCCAAGAAAGCCTTTGAACTCAAATAAAAAAGAGTTACCCGATTTTAATGTAATGTCTTCACTTGTGTTCTTTTGTTTTATTTTGCTTCTCCTACCCCCTAAACTCTTTTTATTCATTTCTTTTGTAAAAACTCCAGTATCTTTAATATACTAGGATTTTTTTATCAGATGAATTCGAGATACACTTACACACACCTACATCAAATGGTTAAAGAACATACTCTTTCTGTGGATAGTGAATTTCTGCCTCACGAAACGATGATTGTTCAACACTCATATAACACCTTAAAAGGTGGCCATTAAGATGTAACTATATTTATATATGATATATAATATGTTTATTTTTTACTAAATCTTATTTATTTTTCTTTTTTGGCATACCATTATGGTTTCAATTGTGGGTAAACACGATAATTTCATTTTAGGAAGTGCGGACTACCGCCCCCTCAAAGTGATTTGATTCATTAATGCCATATGTGGGATTTATAAAGGATGTATTTAAAGTTATTATATATGATGTATGTTACATATAAATGTTGAATATAATTCTGGAATTAAAATATACATACCTCTCATTTAGTTTTAATTCCATTAATATGACATAGAAATGAAAGTAGCGTTCATGCGTACGTACGGCTTACCGTCACCATGAACGGTTCATTTCATTTCTCACCTCTAAATGATTATGTAATATTATAAATACATTTGTATTCTGGATATAAATGATATATATGATATCCAAATCATGAATATCATTCTTTATATAATGAAATTTTGACCACACGAACAACATGTAATTGTAAGAAGTCAACTTTCGACTTAAGAACCAAATATCGACAAAACAAACATTATTAACTTAAATGATTACATAATGTTTATAACATGGAAATAAGTGATATAAAACGAATAATGAACTTGAAAAAGGTTCTTAATCATGTTGAAATTAAATCAAGTTTATTATTCAGGACGTTAAAGAATGATCGAGTCAATTCGGACCCGAGGTAAGGGATCATACTCCTCTCTTTCTTTTTAAGTACACTCTTTTATGTCATTCCTTTTAAGCTCATCATTCATGTGATTGGGATTTTCTTTGATATTTCTCTTACTGATATTTTTATGTTCATATTATGATAGACCCTATTCTCTATCATCAATCCATTTAGGAAGTTTTTAGTGGTGGCTTTAGGCTGCCGAATTTTCGTAAGAGATCTAACCTCTCTCTTTCTTTTTAAGTACTCTCCTTTATGTCACTTCTGTTAAGCTCCTCTTTGTCATGATGGGGGATGTTATTTTATATTCCTCTTGCTGTAAATTTTAATTTAATATGATGATAGACCCTATTTTGTCTCATCAATACATTTTTGGAAGTATTAAATGGCGTCGTTAGGCTGCCGAGTTTGCATAAGGGATTTTTCATCTCACATTTATTCCCATGAGATTTATGCTACATTTGCCACAATTTCCTTTGAGTGGTGTATTTACTGAACATTATTTTACTCATTATGTAATATACATTCATTTATGAGTATTTAAATCAATCTTGAATTTTCCTTCTTTCACGGGATGTATGTTTCGAAAGATACCCATGTCGGTAAGGGAACCTTTCACCACCCTCTTTTTAAAATAATTATTTTGTTATGTCTTTTAATTCACATAAAATTATGTTGGAATATGTTCTTCTATATCCTTATTGATTTAAATTTTATTTCCAAGTGATGAGATACCCTTTTTATCTCTCATCAACTCATTTTCTGAATTTTGTAGTGACGTCGTTAGGCTGTCAAATTTTTACAACGGAACTTCTTAACCAAATTTTGATTCTTTGGGATAAACCTGTACTCCTTGAATATGTTGTTCTATGAATATGTGTGAATAACCTCTAATTTTTTTACACTTCATATCCACTTATATTTGGTGTATTAGTTTGTCACACATAATTATGTAATTGATTTATCCTTAATCCAAGGATACCGTCTTTGTATGGGACTTCGTCTCAATCTCCTTTCATTGAGGAATATTTTGTTTTATACACAAACTTATTTTATACGGTATATAAACCCCTTTGACTTTTACGTTTATCTGAAAGGAATATTTTTTATACAATGATTTTTACTAAAGGACAAAATGGATTTTTTTTGTCATACGTGTGCGGCGAAAATGAATTTACTGCCACCGTGACCATTATTTGAGTTTCTGCTTCCTCTATAAGCCATAACTTTTTTTAGAAGAAAAATAAATACCATGTTTTACTTTTATTTTATTTTGGTATTGAAAATGGTTTTCATAATGTTTTTATATCAATGTTTTGTATTGATATATTGTGATTGAAAAGTGGAATTGTTATGTTTCCTTTATGCATGTTTTATGTGATACGATTATGTTATGGTTCTTGGGAATTATTATGAAGATGGGTGGTTCCGTGATAAAAAAAGGGCGGGTGAGCCCGATATATCTCTCCAATTCATTGGGTAACTTGATGGGGTTAAATGTTAAGGTTTCTCCGAAGAGATTTATGGAATATACTGTGATGTGTATTCCAAATGTAACCAAGAGGGTTACTCCCTACGTAAGAATGTTATGAATGCCTCAAGTTACCTTTATGTCATGTGATTTCTATGATTTATTCATGATTATTATGAGGTATGTTAAAGTGCTTATGTTTTATGGGTAAAGTATGATTTCATTCTTATGTATACATGTACTCATGTTTCCTTTCTATATTTTTATATCCCTTACTGAGCTTTTTATGCTCATCCCAAGTTTTTGAAATGTTTTTCACAGGTCAAGGGAAGGGTACATGATATGATGATAGTTTCAAGGAAGTGTCAAGAAAGAATCCATGTTTTATTTTAAATATGTTTCCATTGATGGGAAAAATGAATACTGTATTTTATGTAACAACTTTGTTTAAATGTGGAATATAATGCAAGTTTTATGATCTAATTCTCTAAAACTCTAAACCTGAAAAGATCCTCAATGTGTAATCTTGTAATAACTCAAGATTAAGTAAGGTTTAGGGATGGGACCTTATAGACACAGCCTCAAATATTTCTTTGTTTCATCCCACTTGTCTTGATTGTAATCCATCCCCAAAAAATTTGTTAAAAACACAATTTAGAGTCATCTAGAATTTTCAAACACTCTTCCAAACTACAATCCAAAAAAACCTAATTCATAAATTGAAGGTTCATATTTCCCCATGGATTTTAGAAATTCTCCCCCATAACACTTCTTATCCACACTAATGTAACAAAATAAAATTTTATCATTGAAAATATTCATTATTAACTTATAAATATCAAAAAATCAAATTGGGAACAAAATAAATAAGTTTTAAATTAATAATGAATGAAATAAGACAAAATTCAATAAATTTAAGAACATATACCAATGGAATCAAAACATGAACATTACATATAGTAATCGGGAAAATAGAATCCATTAACGTATATTCAAAATTTAGGTATTTATATGTGAAGATATGATATATTTATATCATTGTATTAGTAAATAATGGTTTTAGAAGTTGTTATTTTTGTAAAATAAAAATATTAATTCACAATTTTATAAATAATATAACTTTTTACAAGAAAATTTATTTTCACCAAATATATTTTAAAATTAATATTTTTTTTCTTATGATTATAAGATTATTTAGTGACACATTAATAAATATTTCAATGTGTCAAAAAATCAGTTAAAATATAAAAATCGTAATTTTTTTTAATTTTTGATGATATTTATTAAAATTAAATTTCTCATATTTAGATAATTATTATCAGAGAATATATTCCATTTTTAAAAGATATATGTTGAAAAATTTTTGGGCTTAATTTTTGGAATAGTATTAAAATAGTTGATTTTTTTTGAATATTGAAATACAATATTTTATGGTATTTAGTATTTTAAGCCATTCACCTGATTTTTTGGTTGTGGATGATGTAATAACACATTATTTATAATTTAGATGCACTTTATAAAATAATGAATCATGATAATGAATACTATTTTTTTTATTGAGTGTAAATAATAAACTAATTATTAAATAACAAAAAACACCCCTCTCCTCTCACTATAAATAACCCCCTCACCAAATCATCTTCCCAAACCATATAATAATGATATCTTGATAATATTCTACCCATGAAATCTCCAAATAATATTTCCCATGTTCTGGTCTTTATGGTCTAACCAAATTACTAAATCCATCTTCTATAAGGAGGTTCTCAAGGTGGCATTATTCCAGAGGTAAAACCATCCATCGTTCCCTTTTAAATTTATTCTTTAATCGACCACATATTTTCTAATAAAATACAAAGTTACATTATAAATATTGTGACAAAAATGTTCTATAATTTTATTTTATTAATGGTATCTCCACCATAAAATATCTTATTTTATCTTTTTAGTCATAAAAATGATAACATCGTGAGTGATGTGTCGATTCACAACCTTCATGGATGATGATTTTAAATTTTATATTATATCTTTCATGAATGGTAATGAAACAATTTTAAATATAAAAATAGATGTTGAAATGTATATTACAACATTTTTTATGTTCTATAACTAATGTATATACATAATATTAAATTATAAAACAAAACATGTTTGCAATAATTCAAAATTCAGAAATATTAACTAACATTCTTCACTAACATTTTATATAAAGAATCATTCTCATATAAGATAAAAATATATTGGACCATATAAAATTAAATATGATCATAAATATCATATATTTTCACTTATATAGTTTAAATCCCATTTTAAAAGATATCCCTTAGTTAAATTTTAGGCTAACCAATCACAAAATAATTAATTGGACGTCCCCAGGGTAACAGAGTATAATTTTAGGACTCACCAAAAAGGCCCTAAATGAACATAATAAAATAATAATAAATAAAATAAATAAATAAATGTTATAAAATAATTAATTATTTGATATAATTTTATTATCCATAATAACATTTGCATAAGCAGAACACCTTCAAACATATGGTAATGGATTCCCCTCAAACACCCATTTTTATTCGGGTTATACATTCTCTATAATTACACCAATTTGATTATTAATTATTATAATTTTTCCCCCAAAAATATATTGGTATGTTCCAAATATATGTAACTCACTAAAGTATTCTTTATTTTATGGATATATACATGTTTTACAAGGTTCCCTTCTCAATTCCTCCGGAAAAGAAAGTCTGATTAAGAGAAACATTACAATTTCAAAACCATTATAATATAATATCCATAATCTATTTTATTTTACCAATATTGTACTAAAATAAATTTTTTTACATGAAATACTATATTAGGTCATTTGTATTTCTATATTTCAAAAATTAATCCTTTGACCTCATTAAGACTCTATAATATTTTCCCTTAATCTACACAAAAGTGACTCATATAAAATTTTTCTTAAACACTATTTTAATGTGTTTTCACTTAACATAGACATCATTTATCATGATATAAGAATATAATATACTATTAATTCCCATGTATGGTTTAAATACATTATTCCATGAACACTATTTTGATATTCCTTGGCTATTATTTATGACATTATTCTTATTCCCATTTCATTCTATTTTTATCACTTATGTTTACCCCTATGTTTGATTATTCATATGGTGAAAATAATAATGAAAATTTTATGATGAATTTTACAAGATAGTGTTAAAATACATTCAGTAATTATTATTCTCAGGATATGTCATATTGGGATCTGAAGTTAACCGAAATCCATAATGGGACATTTTCCCACATGTGATATATTTTTTGATGCTAGATTTGACTAATTTCTATTTCTTGTTTTATGTTGCAACCACATTCATATGATTCCATGATTACAATATCCCATGATCTAAATGTTATCATCATCATAAAATTATATTTTTATTCCAAAAGACCAAGGTCCATGGGACAGAGGCAACCAAACTGAGGCCTAGGGGAGTCGAAAGTAGTGAAGAACAAGGTTATCATATCGAATTAGATTCACCCTCTAGGGTTTAAGGATAGAGATTTTTGGAGGACATGTGACATTGCAACCATGGGAGGCCAAAGAGGCAAGATGATCTGTGACCTTGTTCCCCTCCATCCATGTGTTAGAAAATCTTGCATTGTTGTGGATGAGGGTTCTGCACTTCCTGATCGTGTAAGATATCACCCCAAGAGTGGGACCCTTCCCCTGCATGGCTTTATGTATAATCTTGGAATACGTTTCAACATGAGTTAAAACAATCATCCGCTGCTTGCAATGATTTAGGCCTGTGATTATTGCCTTTTCCATTTCTTGTTTAGAGTTTCCTGGGCCATTGTGGTCTATGAAAGAAATTATAACATTGCCTATAAAGTCACGAACCATCCCTCCCCCTCGCATCTCCCCCGAGGAGTAAGAACCGTCAGTATTGATTTTGAGTCCATTGTCAGGGGTTTCCACCACTCCCACTGTCCCTTCCAGGAGAGGGGTTAGGCCACTGAAGAGATCACTTAGAGTCTCCTCAGGGTAGGGGCATCCTTTCATCCCCTAGAGAGATTAACCAGGTCGTTTAGAAATCATCTTGCTCAGTCAGTTATAGAGCTACCTATTGAAGATGTCCCATAATAATGCGCCTAGTTACGATAAAACCATGGGAACTAGTAGCCCGCGTTGAAGATGATTGTGTGAGCTATCCTTTCATGACTTTTTCCATTTGTTCCTAAGAACCAGTGGTGGATGAATGTGCCATCTTGAGGATCTTGGTAGAAAATAGCAACGAAGCTGCCAAAGTACCTCTAGACATCCTGAGCCCAACCTCCTTCAAATAATATGTGGTTCATGATTTATTCGTTTTTATTTTTGCAGCACTGGAAACATGATGTCAGAGGAATACCTAGTTTCTATATGTTGTCATCTGTAGGGAGATCTTTTTTCCACATTCTCCATCATAGGAAACTATATTTTTTAGGGATCTTTTTTCACCAAAATATCTCATACCATTCATCAAGGTGTTCCTAAAAGGTGATGGTCTTGTGGAAGTCCCTCGTCGTGAACATCCCTGAGGTAGAAGGGGTGAAAACACATTTGTGTGGCACAATGTTCAAATAGATTTACTCATAAGTTTCGAACCAATCCGCATTTAGTATAGCCATAAGGAATTTTGGGTTCTGGTTTGTATCCTTGAATGAAATTCCTAGGGTTGGAGATCCAGGGAAGCCAAGAAAATCCCATATCTTGTTGCAATGCCAAAAACAGATGTTTCCTTCTCCAAAAACCCATCGAGAGTGCATATGGAGGCTCAGAATAAGTGAGAGTATCCTGGCCCAGAGAGGGGATCCATGGGAACTCACTGCATCCACAATACCCTGGGCTGACTGTGACATTACCATCCCCCAATGTGTATATTCTTCAATGACTTCCCATGCGACTTTAGCATGCCAGAGGAGGATCGTGTCGCTTAATCTTCTTACATTTATCCCACCCTCACCGATGGGTCCGTCCATCATGTCCCTTGAAATCCAATGCCTTTTCCCTCTAGAGAGATAATCCCATATAAAGCTGGAATGTACCTTATCAATGGCTTTGATGACTCCCTTCGGTACATTGGTTGATGGCATCACATGCACCGGGATAGTGGAAAAGACGTTGTTCACCAAAGCTATCTGGACCCCAAATGAGAGGTAGTGATTCATCCTGTTAAATACACGGCATGTAATACTGTTCACAACCTGATAAGAATCACAGATTCTCAATCTTCCAGAGGCTATCGGGGTTCTATGGTTCTCCATTTTGAAGGAGTCACACTGTAGGTCGAGCCTACTATAGAAGTGTGTTGCCCTTCTGAAAGTGCATTTTTTGGTTATATAAAGGCTTGTTTTGGAATTTTTTATAATCTGTCCACTACAGTAACATATATTTATTCATTTTATATTCAATTTTATATAATCATTTAATTCCTACCAACCCATGTGCTATGATATATTCCATTATTTATTCCCTTACATGATTTTTTATCTAATCCATTTTGTCATTTATTCCACAGTTTATCTAATGAAGAAGTAAGATCTCAAATGAATTTAAGGTATCATTATATAGATTAAATAAAATAAATTTTTATTTCAAATAAATTGTTTTCTAATTATTTTATTAAATTTCTAAAGACCCAATAATTTAAAATCCATTGATTGAATTTAATGGTTAATTATGCTTAAATCGTGTAATAATTTATGACAAGAAATAATGTCTCTACATTTTTTTATAGGTACACTCTATTTATTTTTCTAGAATAGGACTAGAAAACGTTAGTAAGAACCCTTAGGCTAATTCCATCAATATGGAAAAATTATATTGAAAATTATAGAATCTCATGTTTAGATATATTCTACTTTTATATATTATCCTTATATGTTGAAATTTTCATTTTTATATGCTTATTATCTATATATTCTAGGACCCCCTAATTATACTTTCTATTTTTATTTAATGGTTGGAAATAGGATAACCCATTCAAATAGTTAATGTGATATGTAATGCGATGTCTTAACTAATGAAATACCAAATATGATAGGAACAAGAGCACAACACATCATAAAAGTAATTTCTTACTTGATAATGTTATGAATAATATCATGAATCGTGTGTAATTTATTACATCTCCTACGAAGAAGAATATTTTTTAATAACCCTATTTCCCCCAATCCCATTGTGAAAATCTAGTGTTTAGGGTGTTCTGAGGGGAAATTGAGGCACATTTCAAGAAATTTTACAAATTTCTAGTTTTCCTTCGACATCAGTGAGTCTGAGGCATTAGATTCACTGAGTTTGTGGGAATCCTCATCGATGACTAAGGTGAAACTATATCGGTTAGTCGAGGGAATCAACATTAGTGTGTTGAGGGTGTTAGTTTCGGTAGGTTAGGGCATCGATAGGTCTGGGAATTGGTAGGTTAGGGCATCAGATGGTTAGGGAATCCGTAGTCAAGGATTTGGTAGGTCAATTCGTCGATACATCATGGATTTTGTAGCACAGATTCAGTTTCTCGGTGTCAGTAGGTCATGTTGGTAGCTCATTCATTGGGGGCTCAGTGTTGGTTACTCACCCATCATTGACGCATTTCCAGTTTTCCCAGTTTTTCTAGTTTAGACCAAGTTACATGTTTTTCCCCAAGAAATGGTAATCTATCAACTCACAGCAGTGCGATGGGCTGTATCCATCATATCCAAGGAGAATTATTAAATTCCATGTATCTCAAAATATTCCACCATCCTTGTAACCGCCAAGATGTGTTGTCAAATAACAATCTGATTTCTAGGAACATTGAAATCTTCTTCCTTATTTTTATCATCTCACCCTTTTATAAATTGAGTTATCTTCTTCTCCTATTCCTTTTCATTTACCCTTTGTACATCTAGATCCTTCTTCCCTAGAAGATTCATGATCCTATTCTAGATCCCCTCCTTATCTGTTTTCTTGGACTGCTCCACTTTTGCTCACACGACCCCTATTCTTGGCGCAAGGAGGAACTTCAATCCATTGATCATCCACGTAGGGATTTCATTTACATCACATTAATTGTGAATCATGATGGGTTTGTATACAAATGAGTCCATATGAATAAATATTGAATACTCTCCTTAAAAACAAGAAATAGATAAGAACAATATTTTCTCAATAAACAACACATATAAATAATATATTGGGAAGAGAGTGGATTAATGATTAATGAAAATTTTATCTAGTATCTATGATTGTTTTATGGATTATTGTGGATGTAGAGCCTTCTAAAAATCATGGGATTTGGAGGTATTTTCTTTCAAACTAGTGATGTTATATTTTTTTTCTGATTTTTGAAAAATTAATGTCACATTAAATCATGTTAATCAAGCACACTGTTTAAATAAATGGATTCCCAAAGGATCAAGACTATTATGTGATACCCTGGTTATAATTAAGTGGAATTAAAGAACCTGTACGAGTTAAAACTGAATATATGAATACCCAGTTGATTGGTGTGGATGATTGTTTTGTTCTATTATGTTTTGTATCATTGTGTTAGTTATGTGGTGCTGATATTGGCATAAGGGTTATGGGTACAACTTTGGAAAGATGATTTGGTCCCATTAGAAGAGTGTGGTGTGTGTGTGTAAAATGGGAACATGAGACTTAACCTAGTTTGTGAGGACTCCTCATGTGAATCCACAAGACCCAGGTTTGAAACCAGGAAGAGGCATATTTCCGGGTTAAGATTATAGTACTGTCAGAGGTACTATAGTATGTACTATAGCAGGTATTGTAATAAGCACTATTCAGTACAATATCAGCCAAAACTATTCACATAGGGCCACCAGTTTGGGGTTGGAGTCCTTATGTCCTTCAGGACACAAAGGCCTTCGGGTCAGTAAGGATTTCGAGCCACCTTTAGGGCCTTTATCCTACCTCAATCCATTCGGGCCACATGATCAGTGCAATTAAACCAGACTGACTCAACCAAAAAGAAGCAGCCGAAGAGGAGGATTCATAGAAAGTGAACTCACTAGAGTAGAATCAGATGGATTCATAATAATGATATGGTATGGATATACCATCGGTACCAGACTGTGGTTGCATGGGATGCCTAGCCAGAGATCCATGTGAAGGTGGAGAGCTACCATCACGATGGAGATGTTGGGTAGGGGCAGTTCCTTGTAGTTAAAGTCTGGTTGAATTCCCTAAGACCTTCAGTTAATGTAATCTCTTATGACTACATTCCATATAATATCTGAGCTTACTGGCCTTGTATGTGTTACCCCTCATCCCGTGGACGGGGGGTTATCAAAAAATAAAAAAAATGAATGCCTTTGTGTCATTCGGGTGGTGTAAAATGGGGTAGTGGGATCATAATAGTTTCCATGAGCATTGGGTGCTGGGAAACACAAGGGGTGTTTTAGTATCCTATTCCAAGATATTTATTGATTGTGGAATGGATGAACCTGTAGGTAGGTGAACATGATTTTTTATGTTGTGGTCACAGATCGAAGTCGGTAAGTTAGACTATGGTCTGGTTATGAACTTATATGCTGCGGGACTACATATAAGAATTGTTGGGAAGTGGTGAAACGATGTTGTGTTGTGAGAAAAGGATGGTGCAGTATAATTTTGATAAGTGGTTGCATGAAATGGCACATCAGCTGTTTAAGATGATTGGGGGTTTGTGTAGTGGGACAACAATTTGGATTTTCTTATTCTTTTTGTGTGGTTGTAGACGATTGTTTCTCGGTAGTGTTAGAAAAAACATAATTTCAACCAATTATTTAATAAATGGAAAGTAGTTAAATGAAAATAGGTTGCGTTATGATTTTTTTGTGGATGTTGTGTGGTTATTCATATAAAGGAGGCATGGAATGTGGTTCTGAGTGGGTTCGTTCATTGTTTAGAAACCTGCAGGTTGGGTTGTGTTTATTCATATACATATATATAAATATTTTAGTATTTTTTTTATTTCTACACGCAACCCACCCTTGTTCAACACTTTTTTCTGAAAACCTCCATTTTATTGGGGAGGGTGTCTTTCCCAACATCTCAGCGGGAGGATGGATGGCTAGTTACTGAATTTCTTCCCCATACCCTCTTCCAGGTTGTTACCCCTCAAGTGTGTTCGTTAATGATAAAATGGAATGAGGTTCACTATAGACCATGATTCTTATGGTGATGGATTTTTTAAGATTAGGTGCCTTGGTGTTTTCATCCAGATATGTTTTCCTTGGTGTCTTCGGGATGAAGCCCATGTGTATTTGGGTGAGTGGTGTAGATTTGTGGAACATGTGTTTGTGGGTGGTATTCTATGTGTTTTGCAGCCTATGTTTGTTTAGGTAGGTTGTGGGAGTGGGATTATATATGGGAAGAGTGGTAGCGGCAAGATGTTAGCCATTAGGAATGAGAAGCTAACTAGTGGGAAAACGGTTTGGGGTACCCAAATATCGATGTCCATATACTATTACATTACTTGACATGGGTTATTTGGTGAGTGTGCCTTGGTGAGGATGGCCTAGTTAGTATTCTTTGGTTGGTTCTTAGAGGTTCAACTATTTTCCCATAGAGACATTAGTATGTTCCCTCAAGTGTGCTTGGGTGGCTTTAGATCTTCCTACTGGGTATTCTTGTATACTCACCCTATGCATATAAAACTATTTTCATGTTTCCATGAGAACATTGAGGGCTGTATAGGACTATAATAGCTCAAGTGTTATGATTTCATGTTGGTTCTTCTTAGACTCTTTTCTTTTGGTACTTTACTTTTGAGTTTTTTTGCATCTTGTATCAGCTTTACTTTTGAATAGTCACGTAGGAATGAATATTGGATTAAATTTTACATTTGGTATTTGGTGTTTTTTTTGATTTACCGTCTTTTCTCTAAATATTTTTATGTAAAAAGGTTAATTCCCTCCATATTACATGAGATTCTATACCATTGGATCTAGTCTCCACTCTAGGGCCTAATAAAGGCTGGAATCATGGGACATTATCTCTCCTTCGACATGATGAAGGATGGGTGTGGCACACTAGTTCCCCTTCCCTTATATTGGAGAAGGGGGGTCATAAAAAAATGGTATCATAGTATAAGGTTTGGTTTAAAATAGTTATCAGATATGATAGACTTAAGAGTTACGAACATTGAGAATTGCATGGTATTTTAGGGAAATCGTGTACGGAAATCGAGGTGTGTTGGATAGGAAATGTACATTCATCATAACAAATTGTGTTTATATGTGTCCTTGGTGTTTTTGGAATTTAAAATAATATTTCAACACTACTTGGGCTTTGTAATTCCTTGTTTACTTTTCAGCTATGGAACCTGGATGTCATCCCTGTGTTTTCTATGTAGTTGTGGCCCGACATGTTGACTGGATTGATTGTAGAGGGATGATCTAGAAGAGGAGGCTAGCCATTGATAGATAACACTTCCTTCCTTCTAGTGTCAGACACTGAGGAAGTACAAGGGAAGCATCTCAGACATGGAAACTGAGAGTTGGCTTAACGATCAAGTGATCTCTTTCAACATCATTCAGAGTCTTATAGGGTGATGGGTTCCTTTGGATGTGATCCAGATATGAGGTATTGTGTGCTAGTGGTGAATGCATTTCCTTGACGAGAGGAAGGAATCTGAGGTTTAATGGGATGAATTTGAGAAATAATTCTTGGAGGAATTCCATTCTTCAAAGATGAAGGCCCAGAAGTGGACGGAGCTACTCACCGTCTAGTAGGGGGTATATTTCCAAGGGAACATGGGATCTTGTTCATGGAGCTCCTACACTTCAAACTGGACCTCCTCCAAGATGAGGAGACTCGAGCGATATTCTTAGAGAAGGAACTCTGACCATCTCTTTAGTATGTTGTTACTTGTTTCACTCTATCGACATACATAAATGTTCGAAAGAAGTCTAATTTAGTGGAATGTTTGAACATGCTGGTAGTTGTGCCGCGAGAGGGGATCCAACTGAGTTTGTCGAAGGGGAAGGTCGTTAGCAATAGTTCTCTGGTGTTAGGGCCTTCCTCGCTTTGACTAGTGGGGAGTAGACCTCACATGTTGTAGTTTCAATCTATTGGTCCTCACCCTTTCCCCATGGTCCCATGACCAAGGTACATTTCCTATAGAGGCCATGGAAATATTTATAATTAGTCATTAGTTTGAGTGTCATACGGTTGGGGTGGTTAGGTTCATCGCCCACTTCAGCAGCAGCAGTATCCATTCAGGCCCATCTCGTAGCAAGGGTAGAGATCTCCTAATCTATCGATGGTAGATGGTGTACGCGGAGGCCAGAATCAAGGTTCTCTTCTGGGTCTTCATCCAAGAAATGTTTGGCGAGTTGGTTGAAAGTATAGAGGTAGAGGACCAGGGAATAAGAAGATACTCACCGCAGAGGTTAGCAATTCCAGTGTGGTTATAGGATTTTCAAGGTTTTATCATTCTATTTAGTATTCTATCACGTACTTTATTTGACTCTGGAGCCCCAAAATCCTTTTTTCTCTAGATATATCCCATTCTCTCATACTATAAATAGAAAGACATCAAGTTTCCCTAGTGTTTATTACACAAATCGGAGGTCACACTAGAGTGTTTGATGTTTTACATAGATATATACTGATGGTGCATCCACACTAGTCCAGTGGGGATATTATTGTGAAATAGATTTAGCCATATGATTTTATCTTAAGCATCAACTAGTTTTTTTATATGGATGTTGTTATTGAATGATTCTAGAGAAGAGTCACATTCTCATATATAGGTTTCCAATATATATATTTCTTTGGAGAGTAATTTTGTCAGCAGGGTTTCCAGTGTGTAGAGACTATTCTTTCCTTGATATCCAAAATGTCAGTGGAATCTGTACATACAGATATGGTGTACATTTTAGGGGTGGTCAGTTAGATACTAGATTTCTTCCATGAAGAGGTTGTTACTTTTTACCCTTAACGATACATTGATTTTGGGATAGACTTGAAACCTGGTGCCCTTACGATTTTGATGGAACACTATCAAATGAAACCATTGGAGTTGATGGAGTTTTGGATTCAGGCTAACAAACTGATAAAGGAGGGTTTTGTCTGTCCAAGTGTTTAATATTTTGGTGCTCTAGTCTTATTCACGATGAGGACAGACAGTGGCCTAATACTGTGTATAGACTACCGGAGGCTGAATCGGGTAATGGTCAAGAATCATTATCCCATTCCAAGGATTGATGTCCTTGTCAACAAGTTAAATTGGAGAGGTTGATTCTTTAAGATCAGCCTACATTCTGGATATCACTAGTTGAGTGTAAATGAGGCTGACATCCCAAAGAATGCCTTCAGGTGAAGGTATGGGAACTTCATGTTCATGGTCAAGACCTTTGGGGTCATGAATTCAATAGCCGTGTTCATGGGAATCATGAAGTCAATTTTCCATGTGTACCTTCATCGATTCATCGGAAGGTTCATCGAAGACATCCTGATCTACCAAAGGTCAGTGGAGGAGAACACCAGGAATATGAGGAAAATTTCGGAGGCCCTCCGACAACACTAGCTCAATGGAATGTTTTTCAAGTTTCTATTCAAGATGCAAGATATAATCATACTCAAAGACGTGGTTTCTCTGAAGAGTGTTGTAGTGGATCCATCAAAGGTTGAAGTGGTTGTTTCTTGGGAAGCACCAAAGAAAGTTTCAAACGTTTGTAGATTCATGGGTCTGGAATACTATTATCAAAGGTTCCTAGCCATCTTCTCTCAAGTTGCAGCTCTATTGAATAATTTGAACAAAGAGTACTATGGATTCGTGTGGAATGAGCAATGTGAAGAAGCATTCAACTATCTAAATGGGAAGATGGTCAGTTACCCAATTCTTAGATTTATATAAGGATGGGTGATGTTCGAGGTGTTCTGTGACTCTTCTAAGCCTAGGATTGGGATGTGTAATGATGTTGTAGCGAGGAGTAATCTCATATGTGTATAGAAAATGATTTCCTCATGAATGTAATTATTCCACCAATTTTCATGACCATGCAGCAGTTATGTTCACGTTGATGTTTTTTTAGAATTACGTCATTAGGGAGGGATTTGTGGTCTTCACAGATCACAAGATCTTAAGGTATCACATTTCCCAATGAGACATGAAAATGTAGAAATGAAGGAGGATAGAGTTTCTCTATGATTATGATAATGAAATATCTTACCCCCATTGAATGGGAACATTGTGGATGATGTCATCAGCCGGATATTGCAGATGGAGGTTGTTCAAGAATCCATGGATTCTTAGAAGGCAATGGTAGAGTTGGGTGCTATGTGCCTTGACGATTGGGAGAATAGTGGTAGAGGATACCTGTTTCAGATGATAGTGTAGTCAACCATGGTGTGGTAGGTAGAGGAGTCTCAGTGGGGAGACTCACCGATTGAAGTGATGCATGATCACTTTGTTTAGGGGGATGCTATGGTTTGGTGGTCAGAGGATATCTAGACTCAGATGATGTTCCATAGGAAGCATTTTATACTAGTGGAAATGCATGAGGGGGTTGTTTATGAGTTATATATCTCACCCCTAGTAGCGCATCCAGGAGCCTCTAAAATGTAACAAGGCTAGATGGAATAGTTTTGGTGGCCTGGGGTGAATCCGGAAGTGACAGAGTTTTTTGAATGATGCCAAGTGTGTCAGAAGGTGAGGGTTCTTCACTTTGTTCTAGGTTTCCTATTGCATCACGTGGTTGTTCCCAAGTGGAAGTGGGATGACATCAGGATGGATTTATTCACAGTATTACCTTGCTATCATGAAGGGTGTGATGCCCTTTGTGTAGTAGTGGATCGATTGAAGAAAACAGCTCACTTCCTGGCAATCAGGGCATCGAGCGTTAAAGATACCTTAGTGCATAGGTATGTAAGAAAAGTGGTGTAGTTGAATGGAGATCCAAGATCTATTGTATCAGATCAGGATACACAATTCACATCACATGTCTAGATGGAATAGAAACATACCCTTGGCACCTAGTTGCACCTTAGCACTACATACCACCCTTAGATAGATAGAGATAGAGAGATGACCATACAGACAATGGAGTATATGTTATGATCATGTGTTCTATAATTTTTATTATCATCAGTATGACTCTTGTCCCTAGAAGAGTTTTCCAACAATAATAGCTATCACTAGACCATTGGAAAAACACCATTCAAAACCTTGTATGGATGACCGTGTCTAAAACCAGTGTGTTGGACAGTGGTAGGGGAAGCAACCATTCATTGACCAGGGGTAGTTGAGAGCACAACATAGAAGGATTAGCTGGTGCAGGAGAGGATTAAGGAAGCTCGGGACCAATAGAAGTCATATGAAAATGATTCAATAATTCTTTTTGAGATCATGGTTGGTGACCAAATGTTCTTAAATGTTTCCCCTCGACGTGGACAACATAGTTTTGGAAGAGGGAGAAAGATTTCTCCTAGGTTCATTAGACCTTTCGAGGTGTTGGTATGTGTTGATGAAGTGGCATATCGAATGGAGTTTCGACTGTAGTGCGAGAGGATCCATGACGTCTTCCATGTCTCTCATCTCCATCAGTTTTTATACAAGGACAAACAAATCCTTGAATGGGGATAGTGGGATATCAAGGACTACGTGTTGTTCATGGAACAACATGTAGGAATTGAGTTTCATGAGGAGAAGGTGCTTCATGGAAGGACCATTCATTTGGATCATGTGTTATAGAGTCATGGTGTCCTTGAGGAGAGTGATTAAGAACTGATGACATAGATGCATGCTTAGTACCTAGAGATATTATAATCCTTGTTTCTATGTTTTACATTTGTGTTAAATTTTATGTTGTAATGTTTTACCTTTCTTGTTGTATGATATGTTGTTTCCCTATTCTTTGATTTTGTGTAAAATTTCATGACTATTGGAATGGGACTACCCGATCCCAAATTTATACATATTAATGTATATGCGATTAAAGACATATTTGTGAGATAGTTCCTCCCAAATTAGATAGTATCTTGACATGGAGGAATGGGATCCCTATTCCATGTGTTTGGATGCTGTGACTTTTGGTATTTGTGTGGTTACTTGAGGGAGTGGAGAAATAGTGTTTCTATAGTATATCAGAAGATATATGAAAAGGAGGTGTTTCAGGATATTGAGGTTTCCATTCCATCCATAAAGAAAACACAAGGAGGATTACACTGAATAGGTACGTTAATAGACGGTTTTTTGGACCACTTTTCTTCTTGGATTGTTTTCTAATTCTCAAGGATGATAACAGTTTGAGAGGTATATGATGTAATATTCTAGTTTTCGTCTAACCCTTTGTGTAATTCTAGTGCTTAGGGAGTTCTTGGATGCAACAGTGGATCATTTCAATAGTCTCCCAAATGTCCAGTTTTCTTGTCGGTATTGGTTCGTCAGGGGAGTCGACATCAGTGAGTCAGGGGTGTCGACATCAGTGTGTCTGGGGAGTAAGATTCTGTATATAAAGGTAGTTGGCATCAGTGAGTCAATGGCATCGATATTGGTAGGTTAGGGCGTTAGTAAGTCCGGGCCTCAGTAGGTCGGGGTTTCAGTAGGTTGTGGCGTCAATAGGTCTTGGCATCAGTATGTCATGGTGTTAGTAGATTAACATTAGTGGATCATGATCAATCGATTGTGTTGGTATCTCACATTTTGGCGGCACTGTGACAGTGACTCTCCAAACGGTGACTCATTTCCAGTTCTTCCATTTTTCCCATGTTACATGCTTTTTTCCATTAAATAGTAATATATAAACTCACAGTGGTGCGCTAGGCTGTATCCACCATTTCTGAGATGAATTATTAAATTCTTTATATTTCATAATGTTCGACTATCCTTGTAACCACCACGTTTTGTAGTCCACCATGATTTGATTTTCAAGAACAATTAAATCATCTCCCATATTTTTTTGGATCTATCTATTTCATAAAATTATATCTCTTCATTCCTTCATCCTTTCCATTTCCCCTTGGTTCCTCAAGAGCCTTCCACCCTAGGCATGTCATGTGCCTATACCAGAGCCCCTCATGCTCAGCTTTTATGGAGTTCATCCCATTAACTTGTACAACCCATATTCTTAATGAAAGGAGGATCATTGATCATTTGATTATCCAAGTTGGGATTTATTGTTATTCTATTTAATTGTGCATCATGTGAGGCGTGTATAAAAATTAATCCTTTTAAGGAACAACATAATACTCTTCTCAAAAACAAGAAATATATTAGAAATCAATTTTCTCAAGAGACAACACAGGTAAATAAAATAACGGGACAAGAGTGGTTTGATTTTGATCGCTTGTTTTATCTATTTTCATTGGATAATTTATTGATTTATGTGGATGTAATGACTTGTAAAAATCATGGTCGTTGGTGCTCCTGGCTTGTGCACTTTGGATTTTCCGTTTTGTTTAGACACATGAATAATGATTATAACATTATATATACTTAATCACGTACACTATTTAAATAAGTAGATTCCCCTAGGATCATGCCTGTTGTGCGATCACCAATATTCTAATTAAGTGGAATTAAAGAACTACTACTAGTTAAATATGAATATATGCACACCATGTAGATTGCCGTGGATGAGTGTTATGTTCTGTTGAGATTGTAACTTTATGTGAGTTGTGTGGTGCTTCTATTGGGAGCCGGGTTGTGGGTACAATGTTGGAAAGAGGGGTTGGTCTTGTTAGAAGGGTGTGGTGTGTGTGTACAATGGGTTTGTGGGATAATAGTAACTTCCATGGGATTTTTGTGGGGTAAAGAACATGGCATGTGTTGGTTTCCTAGTCTAATAAAATGATTTATTGTTGAATTTGTAAACTTATAAGCAGATGAACTACATTTTTTGTGTTGTGGTCGCAGAGCGACATCTCAAAGTGGCACTACGATGTGGTTACAAACTTATATGAAGAGGGACTGTATCATGGAAATGTTTGGAAGTAGAGCTGTATATATGGGTTGTGAGAAAACGATGGTTTTGTAAAATGTTGAAGAGTGGTTGCTGGAAATGGATGAGCCGGTGTCTAGGTATATTAGGGGTTTAGGTACTGGGATTGCAGTTTGATTTAGCATATTTTTTTGGTGTGGTTGTGGTTGATTGTTTCCTGGTAGTGTTGAAAGAAATTAAAGAGAACCCCTTAATTAATAAAAATAAAGTGGATAAATGAAAAGGAGTTTTGATATGCTTTTGTAGTGGCTATATTTTGGTTATGAATTTTGGGGTAGTTGATAAATTTGTTTATAGTGGGTAGGTTGTTTGTTCAGAAACTCATCCGTTAGGATGAGTCTCTGCATACATATTTATATAAACATTAGTTTGTTGTGATTAATATATGAACCACACCGTTTTTTGAGAACAATTTGATGAACACCTCCATTTCATGGGTGAGGGTGTCCTTCGCAACACCATGGTGGGATATTGGATGACTGGTTACATACGTTCTTCCTCGCTCCCTCTTCTAGGTTATTACCACTCGAGCGTATCCGGGTTGGCTGTAATGGCATGAAGATTACCATATTCAATGTATTTTCTGCAAAGGGATTATTACGGATGAGAGGCCTAGGAGTTTGCAGGTTAGGATTTTTCCCAAGTGTATTTTGGATGAGGCCCAAGTGTCTTCATGTAATAGGTGTGGTTATTGTGGCCCTGGTGTATGCGGGTGAGATTATGTGTTTTTTGAGTCTCTGGTGTGTGTGGGTGGGTTATGGAGGTTGTATTGTATATGGTAAGTGTAGTAGCTTCAAGATGTTATCTGTTAAGAATGAGCAGCTACCTAATGGGAATGTTATTTAGTGTACCCATATATCGATGTGTTTATACAATTACTTTACTAGATTTGGGTTATTTGGAAATTTTGCCTTTCTAGGGATGGTATGGTTAGTATTCCTAGGTAGGTGTATTGAGGTTATACTATTTTCTAATGCAGACTTTATTTTTTTCCCTCACATATTCATGGGTGGCATTATAATTTCATTCTGGGTATACTTGTATACTAACCCTACGTATATAAAACTCTTTTAAGGATTGTATGAGTACTTTGAGGACCTTTCTTAACTTTACTAGCTCACGCATTAGGATTAGTTGATGTTTCATATTAGTATCTTCTATTTATATACTATACATTAGAGTATTTTGGTACCATGTTTTAGCATTACTTTGGAACATTCATGTACGAATGGATTATGGATTCACTTTTACTTTTAGTATTTGGAGTTATTTGGGATTTTTCATCTTACCACCTGGTCCTGTTCTTTAAAAAGTGCAATTCCTTACATACTACGTGTGATTTTATACCCTTGGTGTAAGGTCCCAGATTTTTTTCCACGTATTATTTCGATATTATATGAGAATTAATTCGAGACCAAGCTCTAAGACGTCATGCAGTTCCGAGGCCCAGTGAGCCCAGAACAAATGCTTGAATTTCATTTAATAATTAAATTACGCGCGCATGCGGTTTTCCAAAAAAAGTGAAATAACTCCCTAATGGGAGCTCAGATCAGAAATATGAGGGCACCGTTGCATTCAGAACAGTGATTTTACATAAGGGGAGGCCTTAAATTGGCTGGCGCAGTTCGGTTGTGAAACCTAGTTTTTTTGGACGCAACAATAATAAAATATTTCATTAAAATATTTTATTTAAATATTGTTATGTCAAATATCTCTTATATTTTAAATAGTTATTTTGCTGGGGATCAGGGTTACAATCCACATAACCCTAGTTTTCCCCTGGAGGCTCTGGGAAAGCTCTGGAGGAAACCCCAACGTGGTGGCATCATTCTTGATGGATTTCGTCGGTGACGACGACACAGTGACTGGATCTTCACCAACGAACACTGAGATCCAGGTAGGATGTTTCATTTTGATTTTTCATTCCCCATTTTGATTTCTACAAGGAACGCAGACTAATCCACGAACAGATTAGCCCACAGATCGATCGTTCGTGCGGGATGGGGTTGTAGGGATTATGAGGTTTTGATTCTTGAGATTGTTATAATTTTAATCTAACGGTGATGAACCTGGATCGTCACAAACAACGATCAAGGTTCGCCCCTTGTTTCATTCTTTTATCCTTTTTCCCTCGTGTTCTATGTTGCGTTCTGCGCGTTCTTGGAGTGAAACTATCATTGCACATTCATTTGTCGGCGCAACGATCCAAGATTCAAGATCCAACCCTGAAGCAATGCCATGGAGGTGTGACGATGGTTTCAGCAAGCGATTTAGTGCGGTTTGAGAGATTTGGGTTTTTGGGAGTTTTTCATCGGACTGATGGTTCGAGCTTTATGATCTGATTTGAAGACCAAAAACACCCTTTTCAGTGTTTGTAGGATAAGGCAAACCAAACCCTGGAGTATCGGGATGAACGGATGAGAAAACAAAGATCCAGAGGATTGGACGAAGCGCAAGGAAGAAGACGACATTCCTGGAAAAATCTCGACTACACACCTTATAGTACGGGGTACATGGCGTGTGTTCATCGGTAGGGTTACCCGGCGTGTACTCTGAGAATACACGGGCACGTGAAGGGTACACGGACAAGGACACGCCGTGTATTCCCCTCCCCTTCCAGACCCAGCCAGATACACGGGATACCTCGTTTACTGTTAAACGGGTAGGAGACACAGACACGGGCAGAGACCATGTACGGGCACATGGTCAGCATACACGGAGTGAGCCCAAGTGCTCGAATACGGCGTGTGATTTCTTCTACACGCCTTGTAGTTTCTTACTATTCAACAAGCCTAATGACACGGGCCGGTTACACGGGCAGTACCCGGGGTCAAGTAACATGGAGTGTACTTTTCTACACGCCGTGTAGTTTGGTTTTTCATGGCTTGAATGAATGACACGGGCCATTCACATGGGCAGTTCTCGGGGTCAAGGAACACGGAGTGTATCCATACTAAATGTCGTGTAACCTTTTTCTTCATGGCATGATCCACTTTTCTTCCATGAAATGGACTAACCTTCTTAGGGTCCATACACTTAGCCTTTCTCCTGAACGTTCTGGTATCATTTTCTAATATACAAGTGTATGATCCCTTCAGTAGGACTTCCTGAATAGAGTTTTTGGAATCCCCTCTATTAGACATAGAGTCGGATCCTCTATTCATTCCTAATACCCTGGGTATAGTTCTTGGAATCGACGTGACCTACCTTACTTGGGTGTCGATCCTCTGCCTATCGGATTAGCTCAGACTGAGTTTTCAGAATCACCCCATGACTCGGTTTTGATCTTCACCTAAGCATCATGTTCTCAAGGTACTCGTGGAGTGTGTTCTCCCGGAATGAGTAATTCGTCTCTCTCTCTTCAGACCTAGAAGTGTGTTCTCCCAGCTGTATGCTTAGTGGAATTTTCAAGCCAGATCTTTGTGGTGGTTTCAGGGTGGTCGTCTGTGTATGAGTATATCTAGATATTCTTGTTATATGTTCTATAGAGATATAATTTGTAGAGATGATTGTACCTTTCTTTATGGTACTTTCCATTGTTGTATTTCCATTGTGGTTTTTGGGGTGTCCTACTGGGTATTGTTATACTCACCCTTGCACGGGCTTTGCTCTCACGTGTCGTGTCTTGTACAGACGAGCGAGCCTTTGATAGGATTCTAGGTGGAGCAAGACCAGACGGTTCTCAGTGAGATCAGACAAGTCGTGGTGTGTTCCTTTGGTGACGGGTTGCTGTCCCAGTACATTTTCCTACAGGTTGGACATTGTTGCAGATTTCATTTGGTGGGATTTTACTTTAGGCCCAGGGTTTTACATTACTATACTTTACTTCCCTGTCGTACTCTGTTGGGTGGGTTTTTAGTGTATTCATACTTTTTCCATCTATAGTAGTTTTTACTTTTCATCTTTGTGGGATTTGAGATGTGTGTGTGTGTGTACAGGTTTATAGTCAATGCCTCCCATGTTAGTAGCATGCCAACTCGGTGCTAGTCACCATACCCTAGCCTCTTGGAGGCGGGCTTGGGGAGTTGCAGCTCGGGCCCCACTGGGACGGGTCATGACAGAGTGGTATCAGAGGTGGTCAGTTCTACCTTAGGACCGAGGGTCTGTGATTTGGTTTGGGGGAATAGTGTTAAGTGTTTCAATTTCGCCTCTCGGGCTAGGGAACCCAGTGTTGGTGCGACGACCGACATATCCATACATCAGGACTCTAATAACATGCTTTTCAACTCAGAACATTAAAACACTAGTTTCAAGGGGGAAAATAATAGTACATGCATCATATAGGAATGGGTTGTGGTTTCCCTGTCTTTGTTGAGTCAGCTTTCAAGATATACTCACTGATTGTGATACATCTGGTTTCTTAAATAGGATGCCTCCGCGACATGCACCCACTAGGATCTAGCAAATCGATCAGGAGGATGACCCCTTCAGTGATGAAGCTTCGATATAGGGACCAGATCCCCCAATTCTACCCCTAGGTGGCATGCCAGTTATTCCACCAGCTGTGGGACAGTGTTTAGCACCCACTGTACTAGTGGAGGAGGAGCGCAGCCTGAGTGCAATCCACAAGTTTCAGAGAAAGAGACCCCCGAGGTTTCGAGGTGAGCCTGACCCTCAGGCAGTTGAGGATTGGATTGAGGTGGTGTCCAATGTCTTTTGTTTGGTCAGGACTCCAGTAGATCAGATGGTGATCATGGCAGCGAGCATTCTGCAGTGCTTGGCAGGGTGATGGTGGAGTTTGGTCATCCAGACTCATGATGAGGCGATTGTTGCATGGTTGGAGTTTTAGCATCTCTTAAGAGAGGAGTTTTCACCAGTTACCCTGAGAGCATTACATATACATGAGCTTCTTTAGCTTCAGAAGGGAAACATGACGGTGGCCGACTATTCATCGAGGTTTACAGACCTATCGCGGTACTTGATGGACATGGTTAGAGATCAGTACTTCAGAGCTCGGACTTTTGAGCTGGGTTTTCACAGAGATATCTGAGCTAGTATCATCCCTATGAGCATTCCTACTTATGCTGGGTTGCTAGAGCATGCCTTGGTGGTCGAGAGCTTCCTGGCGGAGCAGGGATAGCCGACAGATGTCATTAGTGGGTGACCCAGAGCAGAGACCTCGGCGGCAGGGAGCCGACGTTAGGGACCCAAGCTTGGGAGATGTTTCGAGAGGAGATCCCAGGACAAGGGATCAGCTGTACAGGGTTCACAGGGCACATCCATCTAGCCTTGAGAGAGGAGATGTTACTCATGTGACGGAAGGGGACATCTCGCTTTAGATTGTCCGACCCGCCGTACTACTGTCACGGGAGCAGTGGATGGACCACCGAGGCAGAGCAAACATGTGGAGCAGGCAGATCCGTGAGGTGGTGGACGTCGCAGAGGAGCTGGGAGAGCCGCTGGAGGTGGTCAGCGTTTCGACCCTTTACCACCACCACCCCTAAGAGGTCCACCCCAGGCTCAGGGAGTTGGTGGACAGAGGTAGGGACAGCTGCAGGCGTCAGAGGCTTATAACCAAGGTACTCCCGGAATGATTAGAGGTACTATCTGTGTCTTTTCTATATTGGATACCATATTGATAGACACAGGATCTAATCATTCCTTTCTAGCTGCTTATCTTGTTCGAGACCTTGAGATTCCAGTTGAGCCCTTGACTCGACCCTTACGCTTAGAAACACCAACTAGAGCAGATTCAGAGATCACACACCTTTGCTGGCAGTGTAACCTAACCCTTGGAGGTGAGTGTTTCGGTTTGAACCTCTTGGTGGTAGCGTTGAGGCCTTACGATGTCATTTTTTTATGGATTGGCTATCCACAGTTCATTCCCAAATTGATTGTTTTTGGCTATGGGTGCGGTGTTTCCGTAGATTTGGGACAAGTTTCTCTTTTTTCGGTGAAAGAGTGTCCCAGGCAGCGCTGGATGGACTTGTGCATAGGAGGGAACAACCGATTTTCACATCAGTTGGCTAGCCTAGCCATTCATGCTGCAGATGTTATGAGTTTCCAGTTTCTAGCAGTGGTGGCTGAGTACGAGGACGTCTTTCCAGAGGATGTCCCTGGGCTACCTCCCCGTCAGGAGATAGATTTTTTGCATTGAGTTCCTACCCGGGATGACCCCGATATCAGCATCAGTTTATCAGATGGATCCTATAGAGCTTTGTGAGCTGAGGATGCAGCTGGATGACATGCAGAAGAAGGGCTTTGCGAGACACAGTGTTTCACCCTGGGCGGCCCCAGTTCTGTTTTCCAAGAAGGCGGACAAGAGCTTGAGGCTGTGTGTGGATTATCGTCACTTGAATCAGGTGACCGTGAAGAACCGGTATCCACTACTGAGGATCGATGAACTCTTTGACTAGTTGAGAGGGGCACGATGGTTCTTGAAGGTTGGTATACGATCAGGCTATCACCAGTTGCAAGTCCGGGAGGAGGATATACCGAAGATGGCTTCCAGATGTCACTACGGTCACTATGAGTACTTGGTGATTCCCTTCGGCATGAAAAACGCACCGACAGTGTTCATGGGACTCATGAACAGGATCTATCAGCCCTATCCAGATTAGTTTGTATTGGTCATCATCGATGATGTCTTTGGGTACTTTGCGTCCGAGGAGGAGCACGCGAGACACCTAAGGATGGTTCTGGACACACTCTGAGAGCACCAGTTGTAGGGGAAACTCTCGAAGTGTCAGTTCTGGTTACAGGAGGTCCACTTTCTAGGACACGTTATCTCAGCGGATGGTGTAGCAGTGGACCCATAAAAGGTGGAGGTAGTGCTAGCATGGGAGCCACCCTGGAGCGTGACGGAGGTGCGGAGTTTCCATGGGTTTTCAAGATACTATCGGAGATTCATCCATGATTTCTCCAGGATTGCAGCGCCCATGAAAACTTTGACCTGAAAGGGATAGCCTTTCGTGTGGACCAAGTGGTGCCAATAGGCTTTCCAACAGTTGATACAGAGTCTGACGAGCACCCCGATCTTGAGATTACTGGAGGATTGTGTCGATTACATAGTGTTCTGTGACAAATCAGGAACCGGGCTTGGTTGTAACTTGATGTAGAGGCAAGCGGTGATTGCCTATGGCTCGTGTCAGTTGAGACCACATGAGCAGAACTACATGACCCATGATCTCTATTTGGCAGCGGTAGTCTATGCATTGAAGATGTGGTGGCACTACCTAATGGGCGAGGGGTTTACCATCTACTCGGATCACAAGAGTCTCAGATATATCTTCTCTTAGAAGGATCTGAATTTTAGACAGAGGCGATGGATTTAGTTTCTCCAGGATAACAACTTTGAGATCGTTTATACGCCTGGGAAGGGGAACGTGGTGGTAGATAATCTTAGTAGGAATTCCAGTTCGCAGTTCCTAGATGAGGCGACAAGGCAGTTGACCTCATTATAGTTGTCCTTTGTGGATGGAGATGAGGGAGCTTACCTTCAGTCGATGGTTCTTACCCATCCACTCTTATAGTGAGTCAGGGAAGCACAGTGCCAGGATGCTAGTTGTGAGACTCTACGTGCTCAGATATCCACAAGTGATTCTGCTGATGGTTATTTAGAAGGTGGAGAGCGCGATTTCTTTTTCAGAGGGCACACAGTAGTACCGGTGATGTTGCATGAGGAGGTTATGAGGGAGTTCCATACCACCCCTTTGGCGGTGCATCCAGGCAAGGAAAAGATGTACCAAGACCTCCGACATCAGTTCTGGTGGACAAGAATGAAGAAGAGTGTGGCAGAGTTTGTTTCTCGGTGCCTTACTTGTTAGCAAGTAAAGGCTGAGCACCAGGTTCCAGCAGGTTTGACTCAGCCCCTTGATGTGCCAGAGTGGAAGTGGAAAGGGATATCTATGGAATTATTGAAGGGTTTACCGCGTACGTCCAGGGGGCACGATGCCATCTGGGTGATCATTGATCGACTCACCAAGTCGGCCCACTTCCTAGCCATATGGGAGAAGAGTTCAGTAGAGAGCATGGGACGCCTCTACGTGCAGGCGATAGTTCGACTTCATGGAGTACCATCCACTATCGTCTCAGGTCGTGATTCTTGTTTCACATCCTGGTTGTGGAAGGGATTGTAGGAAGCTTTTGGGACCCAGATATGCTTGAGCACAATGTTTCATTCCCAGAACGATGGTCAGACAGAGCGGACCATCTAGGTCCTAGAGGATACGATACGAGCTTGCATACTTGACTTCGGTCATAGCTGGGAGGATCACCTACCACAGGTGTAATTTCCTTATAACAACAGTTATCATTCCACTATTAGTATAGAACCATTAGAGGCTCTATACGGGTGACCTTGCAGGTTTCCACTTTGATGGACTTACCCGGGAGAGTCAGCACTCATCGGCCAAGAGATGGTGAGAGCTACTACAGAGAAGGTTCAGGACATCCAGGAGCAGATGAAGACTGCACATAGTCGGCAAAAGTTTTATGTCGACCGAAGACGGAGGCCCTTGGAGTTCGAGGAGGGAGACCATGTGTTCCTTCGGGTCTCACCTCGATGGGGATTGTAGAGATTTGGCCGAAGAGGCAATCTATCTCTGAGGTTCATCAGCCCTTTTCAGATTCTTAGTAGAGTTGGCGAGGTGGCGTATCACTTGGCTTTAACTCCTTAGATGGACCGGGTACACAACGTCTTCCATGTGTCACAGCTAAGGAGATATTTGCATGATCCATCACACGTCATCAACTGGGGCGAGCTGGACATCGACGATGGACCGACCTTTGCTGAGTACCCAATGGAGATCGAGGATCAGCAAGAGAAGATTCTTCATGGATGAACTATTCCCTTGGAGCGTGTCTGATGGAAGGACAGGAATCTCCAGGAGAGCACGTGGGAGAGGGAGACTCAGATTCACGTGCAGTACCCACACCATTTTGAGTGGCACTTGTTTTGGCTTTTCGGGGATGTAAAATCCCGAAGGTGGGTGTGATGTAATGTCCCGGATTTTTTACCATTTATTATTTAAATATTATATGAGAATTAGTTTGAGACCAGGCTCTGAGACGACATGTCGTTCTGAGGCCCAATGAGCCCAAAACAAATGTTTTAATTTCATTAAATAATTAAATTACGCCTGCGTACGGTTTTCCTGGAAAAGTGGAATAACTCCTCAACGGGTGGTCGGATCAAAAATTCGAGGGCAAATATGCGTTCAGAACAGCGATTTTACCTAAGGCAAGGCCTTACATCGGCCAGCGCAGGTCAGTGGTGAAATCTTGTTTTTTGGACGCAATAGTAATAAAATATTTAATTAAAATATTTTATATAAATCTTATTACGTCAAATATCTCTTACCTTTTTAAAATATAGATTTTGCAGGGGATCAGGGTTACAATCCCCATAACCCTAATTTTCCCCTGGAGGCTCTGGGAAAGCTCTGGAGGAAACCCCCAATGCGGCAGCGACATTCTTGTTAGATTTCGTCGGAGACGACGACGTAGTGACTGGATCTTCGACAACGAACATTGGGATCCAGGTCGGATGTTTGATTTTGATTTTCCATTCCCCGTTTTGATTTCAACGATGAACGCGGACTAATCCCAAAACATATTAGCCCGTGGATAGATCATTCTTGTGGGATGGGGTTGATAGAATTATGAGGTTTTGATTTTTGAGATTGTTATAATTTTAATCTAACGGCGAAGAACCTGGATCTTCACAAACAATGATCGAGGTTAGTCCCCCGTGGTCAATTCTTGTTTCTTTTCTCCCTCGCGTTCTTCACTGTGTTCTATGCATTCTTCAAGGAAATCGATCATTGCGCATTCGTTTTTTGGTTCATCGATCCATGATTCATGATCCAACCCTGAAGCAATGCCATAGAGGTGTGTTGAGGGTTTCTAAGGGCGATTCAGAGCAGTTTGGGAGATTCGGGGTTTTTAGTGTTTTTCTTACGACGGATCGTTCGAGGTTTATGATCCGATTTGAAGACAGAAAACACCCATTTTGGTGTTTGTATGATATGGCGATCCAAACACTAGAGTATCGGGATGAACGGATGAGAAATTGTTGATCCAGAGGATCGGCCGAAGCACGAGGAAGAATACGGAATTCCTAGAAAAATCCCGACTACACGCCGTGTAGTATGGGCTACATGGCATCTGTTTGTCGGTATGGTTACCCGGCGTGTACTCTGAGATTACACAGGCACGAGACGGTTACACGGCCAAGGACACGCCATGAATTACCCTCCATGGACAGACCTGGCCAGAGACACGGGATACCCCGTGTACTGGTATATGGTAAGGCGACATGGACATGGGCAAAGACCATGTACGGGCACATGGCCAGCGTACACAGAGTGAGCCCCAGTGCTCGAACATGGCGTGTTATTTCTTCTACACGCAGTGTAGTTGCATTAAATTTGACAAGCCGAATGACACGAGCCAGTTACACGGGCAGTACCTTGGGTCAAGGAACATAGTGTGTACTTTTCTACATGCCGTGTAGTTTGGTTTTGCATGGCTTGAACAAATGACACGTTACCTTCACACAGTCAGTACCCAGGGTCAAGCAACATGACGTGTAACCATGATACACGCCGTGTAACCTTTTTCTTCATGTTTTGAGCCACTTGTCTTCTGTTAATTGGACTAGACTTCTTAGGGTTCGTACCCTTGGCCTTTCTCCTGAAGGTTATGGTATCATTTCCTAATATACAGAAGTATGATCCCTTCAGCAGGACTTCCTGAATAGAGTTGTTGGAATCCCCTCTATGAGACTTAGATCCAGATCCTCTATTCATTCCTGATACCCTGGTTATTGTTCTTGGTATCGACGTGACCTACCTTACTCAGGTGCCGATCCACTGCCTAGCGGATTAGCTCAGACTGATTTTTTGGAATCACCCCATGGAATGGTTGTGATCCTCACCTGAGCATCATATTCTAAAGGTACTCATGGAGTGTGTTCTCTTGGAACGAGTACTATGAATCTCTCTCTTCAGACCTAGGACTGTGTTCTCCCGGTTGTATGGTTAGTGGAATCATCAAGCTGGTTTATAATGGTGGTTTTGCGATAGTCATCTGTGTAGAGCTGATTGTACCTTATTTTGTGGTACTTTTCTTTGTTGTATTTCCTTTTTGGTTTTCAGGGTGTCCTACTGGGTATTGTTATACTCACCCCTGCACGGGTTTTGGCCACATGTGTCATGTCTTGTGCAGAAGAGTGAACCTTTGATAGGATTCTAGGAAGACCAAGACCGGATGGTGCTCAGTGAGATCAGACAGGCCGAGGTGTGATCCTTTGGTGACGGGTTGTAGTTCCATTACCATTCTCTACAGGTTGTAATTTGTTGCAGACTTTCTTTTGGTGGGCTTGTACTTTTGGCCCAGGGTTTTACTTTACTGTACTTTGCTTCCCTGTCATACTATGTTGGTTTGGGTTTTTAGTGTATGCATTCTTTCTCCATATTTAGTAGTTTTTACTTTTCAGCTTTGTGGGCTTGGTGATGTGTGTGCGTGTGTACAATTTTATAAGCAATGCCTCCCATGTTAGTAGCATGCCATCTCGGTGCTAGTCACCAGCCCCGGGCCTCTTCGAGGCGGGATTGGGGAGTTGCGGCTCGGGTGCCACTGGGACGGGTCGTGACACTTGGAGCTATTCTCCACTCCGAGGACAATATATAGTAGGACTTCTGGGATCATTATAACTCCTTATTCTTGATAAACGATGGGCATGAGATTTTTTTTAAATTCCCTTAACTTGAAGAAGGCGGGTCGTGATAGTAGTAAACACTAGTGCAGAAAACGTTTTTTACATCGGTTATTTTTTATTATTTACGTCGGTTTTTAGGCGATGTTAGTACGGACGACGTTATAAATAACGTTTTTTACGTCGGTTATTTAAAACCGACGTAATATCCCTAACATCATGGTGGTTATCACGTCGGTTCATATAATAACCGACGTGATAAATATGCGCGGGGGGCTTTATCACGTCGGTTATTCCCTAAACCGACGTGATAAAACGCCTGGGATATCGTTTATCACGTCGGTTATGTCATAACCGACGTGATAAACCCTTCCCCTGGCCTATTATCACGTCGGTTATTTAGGAAACCGACGTGATAAAAAGGCCTGGGAAACGTTTTAGCACATCGGTTATCCAATAACCGACGTGGTAAATTGATTCCCAGGCCTTTTAGCACATCAGTTATATTAAGAACCGACGTGATAAAATCCTCGGGAACGGTTTATCACCTCGGTTCTAGAAAAACCCGACGTGATAAACCCCTACCGATTTATTTACCACGTCGGTTATAAAATAACCGACGTGAAAGAAATTTTTTTTTAAATAATTGCACTGCTCTCACCAAAAAGCAACCAGAAACCAAACAAAAATAACCATGCCAGCCCTCCCCCAAGCCCCAACTGAACCCCAGCCTCATCTATACCCACCTAACAACCTGGCCAGCCCTCCCCCACCACATTGGAGCCCCACCACAACCCTTGGACACCCCTCCCATATCCCTTGGACACCCTCCACCCCTTGGACACCCCCCCACCCCTTGGACAGCCCCCCCACCCTCATTTACACCCCCAAGACCCCTAGTACAGCCTCAAACACCCATTGGACACCCCCCCACACCTTGACAGCCCTCCCAGACCCCTTGGACACCCCCCCCTCATTTACACCCAATCGGCCCCTTGGACAGAACTCCCAGACACCTTGGACACCCCCCCCCCACCCCTTCGACAGCCCCCCCACCCTCATTTACACCCCCCGAACACTAGGACAGCCCCAAACACCCCTTGGACACCCCTCCCATATCCCTTGGACACCCCCCCACCCCTTGGACACCCCCCACCCCTTGGACAGCCCCCCACCCCCTAGACACCCCCCCGGCCCCTTGGAAACCCCCCCTACCCCTTGGAAACCCCCCCATCCCCTTGGACAGCCCCAAACACCCCTTGGACACCCCTCCTATATCCCTTGGACACCCCCCCACCACTTGGACACCCCCCACCCCTTGGACAGCCCCCCCCCCCCACCCTCATTTACACCCAACCGACTTTTTGGACAGCCCCAAACACACCTTGGACACCCCTCCCATATCCCTTGGACACCCCCCACCCCTTGGACACCCCCACCCTCATTTACACCCCCCGACCCCTAGGACAGCCCCAAACACACCTTGGACACCCCTCCCATATCCCTTGGACACCCCCCAAACACCCACCCACCCCCTTGGAACCTCTCCCCCCATACCAAAATCCAGACCAGAAAAACCATCAACAGTAGACCAAAACAAGAAGTAGAGAAAAATTAAACATTCACTTATATAACATTCAAAGCATACAATGTCAACTTCAAAAAAAACTAAATCCAACCTAAACGACTACGAAATACACAATTACATTGACAATATTCAAAATTACATTTTACATTACAAACAACTAAAAGTCAATCAAACCTGTAAAATAATTTGACCACTCCACTTGTAAGTGTTTGATATCTTCAGCAGTAAAGGGTTGAGGGTCATCAAAAAGCTACAAAGGAAAAGGATAGTAGTCAACGTGTATAATGAATAAATCAAATTGAAATATTATTAGAAAGAGGAAATCTTACCAGGTCAAAACTCAGAACTGTCCCAGTTGTTATTATTTCATACATAAATCTTAACATGTAATATCCGCATTCGATGATGCCTTGTTGCTCATGAAATTTCTCTTTGAATGAGTGTAAATTCAATATATTATTTTTATGTAATAAATCAAAATGTACAAATTATAAATGGATATTTACCTTCGCATGTACATATTTGATCTTGTAATTCCTTTTCTTTGCGCTTTTTCGAAAGTGGACCCATGCCCTGTTAGAAAATAATACGAATGGGGTAAATTTAAAATTTATTATAATATATAAAACTATTGTGAAATTGAAACTTACGTTTCCAATATATTCTTAAAACTTTCTCGCACATCATCATGGAGAGAGCATATCCAATAAAGTGATTTCTCCCTAGGGCAAAAAACCCCTAACATCCAATGATCCCTGAGAAAAGGAAATTTAACGTTAGTGGTTTTTTATGTTAAAAGTTAATTAACTCTTTGAGAGGGATCTGTTTCATACCTCTCACAAAAAGGCATCATCCAACACTGTGTGATTACATTCTTTTCAAATCTATCAGCAATATAAAGCATTCTTTGTTCCTCATCCAATGCACATGCTTCAGGGGAAATCGATTGTGGGTCCACGAATCCATATACATCTGTCAGCTCATTCCTCTCACAAATTTTATACATATACCTAATACAAAGCAGACATAAGTATACATTTTTAATAAAATGTAACGCAAGGAAAAGGTGTTAAGACTTACATGATAAAAATTTGCACCACGTTGATGCCCAACTTATCTCCAGTGACAAACTCCATGATATCAGTTTTCATAATCCCCACACATAGTTCACGTCCACAGACATGAGCTTCCATTGTAAAGTCATAATGATCCGCCAACAAATTTGAATATCTTGACAATTTGTCAAGACTGCTAGTATCTGCATCTGATGTCATAGCTATCTGTCTTTGTTGTTGTCTATACAGTATTTCTTTACCTTCGAAGTATTCCTGTAAAAATAAATTGAAAAATATATTAGTTTTCAAATGATAAAACATTAATAAAAATATAAAATAAAAGATATAACATCCATACCTCTATGGTAATGAGTCGAAGAAGTCTGGATGGCCAATGTAAAAAATGGCCGATACTATGTCCAACTGTCGTCACCTCATCTGTAGGTAATGGTATCCGAGCTGATCTATCTATAATATCATGTACAGTGACCCTCTGATTCTCTACCTCTAACTGTTGATGATGAACTGTATCTCCTATACAATATACCATCCCATATGCAACTATATGATGTTGAGGATCATCAACATACAACTCACAATAAGTAGGTAGCTGCGGCGGAGGAGGAGGATCAAAAATGGGGTCCGCAGGCTGAGGTGGGGGAGTGGGAGCTACTGGGAGAGGTGGAGTGGGAGCTGCACCCTGAAATTGTCTTTGCAAGTCTGCAAACATTAACTGCACCGATGCTCTAATCTTGTCTTCCATTGTCGCATTAATATTATGGACTTCAGCCTCCAAGGATTCTATTTTTTTTATAAACTCCCTCAACGTTAGAAGTTGAGGAACGTGGCAACACTTTTCTTACCGATACACCTGCCGGATATCCTCTTACACGGCCAGGATGTTCGGGCTTTCCCAATGCCACAGATAAAATATCTTCCCTCCCAGATGGTGTAAATGTCCCCTGTGAACTCTGCTCCTCAAGAGAGTCATGTAATAATTAATTGAACATTTCTATAATGATTGGAAATATATGACGAAAATAGTAAACTTAAATAAATAAAATAGATATCTTACAATCCTCTCAACTACGAGTCTCGATTCTTCCGAAAGATATTGTCCTTTTTTGCCCTTCCGAGCTCTTTTCCATTTCTCATGTCTAGATGGAGGGGATGGAGGGGCCACCTCTCCAGAGCTTGAAGACTCAGCTCTTAGTTGTTGAAATTTTTCTGCCATCATTATTTTCTTCCAATAATGCATACCCTCCCCGAGATAAACTATGAGGGTATACATTTTTAGATTGGATCTCTTGATGAGCTTTCCTTGTTTGCTGTAAATTAAGAATAAGTAATCATTAACAAAACAATAATAAGATCATTTATATAAGAAAGCTTATAAAATTTTACATTGCCCTTACCAAAAATTATTCTTTTCTTCTACTTTCAAAAAATTCTCTCCATGTGTCTTCATCTATAAAAGGATATATACGACATGGATTCTCACGACTCCTATGACCATAAATGAAATCAGAAGAGAGGGTTGATTTGAAATCCCTCCATCTCCTAGCAGCCAACGATAAGCATTTCTTCCTGACTCCTCCAGTGTCAGGAATATCAAATGTCATCTGATAAAAAAGAGGTTAAAAATATTATATATACTAGAAACATTTAAAGAACAGTCAAACAATAGCAAAATATCTTACCAAAATGGTCTCCCACAGCTGAGAAATTATCGCCTTATCCACACTTCTCCAATCATCATAGAGAATGCTTACTTTTCTCTTAGCCTGAGTTGCTACAAAACCCTTAAAATCTTTAGCATTTGGACCTCTAGGAAGATCATCCTCATCAAACTCCACGACTATCCTCTCCTCCTTCGTACGGGCAAGTGATAATTTTGGTAAACGTGTGCACCCACGCTTAACAACCTTTGAACTCTTTTTTGTAATAGGAGCATGTGAATGTTCCTCCCCAGATGTATGACCAATATGCTCATCTCCCGAATCATGTGGCTGATCAACTGATTGATCTGTCATTTTCCTTCAAATCAAAAAAACAAACATTAGTTCACAAATAGAAAAGTGTACTAAATTACATAATAGTAAACATCGGTAATATGGTAAGCATGTTAAACAATGATAAACATGGTAAACACAGGCAAAATGTTGCCAAGGAGTTGGCATAAGAAAGCTGAAAAGTGGACTCACTGATGCCACCGGCCAGCCGCTGGCTCACCACCGGCCGGCTGGTGGACCAAACAGAGAGCCTTCCTCTCTGTCTAAACCACCGGCCGGCCGCTGGCTCCTCACCGGCCGGCCGCTGGTGATCCCGACAGAGTGGAAGGCTCTCTGTCTGGTCCACCGGGCGGCCGGTGGTGATCCAGCGGCCGGCCGGTGGACCAGATAGAGAACCTTCCTCTCTGTCTGAACCACCAGCCGGCCGCTGGCTCAACACCGGCCGGCCGCTGGTGATCCAGACAGAGGAAGGCTCTCTGTCTGGTCCACCGGCCGGCCGCTGGTGATCCAGACAGAGAGGAAGGCTCTGTCTGGTCCACCGGCCGGCCGGTGGTGAGCCAGCGGCCGGCCGGTGGTTCAGACAGAGAGGACTGGTTGCCGGTGGTTCAGACAGAGAGGACCGGTTGCCGGTGCGCCCAGGACTTCTCCTCTTTACGGTTTTTATTGTTTTATCGTTTTGGTTTGATACATATTTTAATAAGTAAAAAATTTACAGTATCTAACATTATATGAAACAACTAAATGTAAACAAGAAATAAACTAGTGTTACCTGTAATTTTAGGAATGTACAGTTGGATTGTTTTCCCAAATTCCTTCGTCGTGATCGTTCCTTATGGCACAAACCATGTCTTCAACATACTCATCATTATGTTCTGTTAATCTTTCCATGGAAGTAGGGATCTCACATAAATCAGCATCTTCATCAAATTCATCCTCACCAACATATTGGTTTTTCCCTTGTAAAACAACAGCCCACTGCATATCTGATTGATCTACTACATAGAAAATTTGTTTGGCATGTGTTGCCATTATAAAAAATGAGCTGTGTCTTCCAATCTATTCAGATTAACAAGTGTCATTCCAAATTCATCATGTCTGACACTGTTGTTACCGATAAACCATTTACAGTTAAAAACGGGAACTTTAATTTTAAAGTAATCAGCCTCCCATATGTCTTCAATCACTCCATAATATGCACTTGATGCCGAAATTGGGTTTCTGTCCTTAGCACTCGAAAATGCATTGCTTCTGCAAACACCAATACACCACTATTCTGAACTGCACTTCTGTTGTCCTGAGCTTTCGTATGAAATGTATAGCCATTAATGTCATAAGCGGACCATGTTATCACATTTAAAGATGGACCACCCACTATCCATTTTAATGTCTCTGATACATCTGATCTACCAAGAAAGGTCTTTTTAAACCATGGCAAAAAAGTTTTGTTGTGCTCATTCAAAATCCACATTTCTTTCTTCTTTGGATGACATTGTTTCAACTCATTTATATGCAATGTGATATACGGTTGAACATCAGCTATGTTATTCAAGATGTATGATTCTAACTTCTTAATATGTTCAGCTGACAGTGATTTGACTTTCAAGCCACGAATCCCCTTTCCCTCATTATTAACCCGTTCATGGCGAGATGGAGGCAAACCTATGTGTTGCGCCGTAGCCAAGTAACTCGTACAAAACTCTGCTACCTCCTCAAAAATATACTTTTCAATAATGGAGGCTTCAGGTCGATATGGATTTTTAACATATCCCTTTAATATTTTCATATACCTTTCAAAAGGATACATCCAACGAAGATATACAGGTCCACAAAGCCTTATTTCTCGAACCAGATGAATCAGTAAATGCACCATCATATCAAAAAAAGTTTGAGGAAAATACATTTCCAAATGACAAAGTATAAAAATTGAATCCTTTTCCAAAATGTTCAAAGCATTCACATCAATCGCCTTGTTGCAAATTGAATTGAAAAAATAACACAACCTCATTATAGTCTTTCTAACACGGATGGGCAATATTCCACGTAGTGCAACTGGTAGAATTTGTTGCATCATGACATGACAATCATGTGATTTCATACCTATCAACTTCAAGTCTTTCAATGAGACAAAATTTTTTACATTTGAAGAATAACCTTGAGGCACTTTGATATCATGAAGACACTGACAGAAGCTACTTTTCTCCCTCTTCGATAATGTATGACAAGCCGGGGGAATAAATGTTCGTCTTCCTTTAGGAGTGGGAGCTAACTCCAAACGTATTCCCATTGACAGTAGGTCTAACCTTGCATTCAACCCATCTTTTGTCTTTCCTTTAATATCTAGCAATGTTCCGATCAAAGAATCACAGATATTCTTCTCCACGTGCATGACATCAATATTATGTTTGACTTCATGATACCTCCAATATGGTAGCTCAAAAAATATTGACCTTTTCTTCCAAATATGTCTATCATTACCAGATTTCTGTGTCTTTCCCAATGTCACATCAAGGTTTTTCACCCTCTCAAAATACAATTCTGGGGATAAAGGTTGAGGAGCAGTATCAAATTCTTGTGAGCCATTGAATGCCTTTTTTAGTCTTCTATAAGGGTGATCCATAGGCAAAAACTTTCGATGACCCATGTACACTGTTTTCCTCCCATGATGCAATTGACAATATGACGTCTGTTGTTCGCAAATTGGACATGCTTTATGCCCTTAAACACTGTATCCAGACAAATTTCCATATGCTGGGAAGTCATTTGTAGTGAATAGAAGCACTGCATGCAGTTGAAAATATTCCATTTTATAAGAATCATACAACCTAATACCATCAGCCCATAACAGTTTCAAATCATCAATCAGCGGTGACAAGTATACATCAATATCATTGCCGGGTTGCTTTGGACCAGAGATCATGATACTCAACATGACATATTTGCGCTTCATACAAACTTCAGGAGAGAGGTTGTAAATTACCAATAAAACAGGCCATGAACTATGTGTGCTACTGAGGGTTCAGTATGGATTAATTCCATCTGTGCACAAGCCTAGTCTCAGATTTCTAATTTCATTTCCAAATGTAGGGTACTGGGCATCAATTTTCTTCCATTGTGGACAATCAGCTGGATGACATATTTTTCCATCACATACCCGCTCATCAGCATGCCATCTTAACCTTTTTGCATCATGTGAATTAGCAAATAAACGTTTGAAACGAGGAATTATAGAAAGATACCAAAATACCTTTGAAGGGAGCTTTGTAATCTCTACATCAGCTTGTGATTTTTCTTTCACCTTATACCGTGATGTCCCACATTTAGGACACTCTTTCAGAAATTCATATTCCTTCCTATATATAATGCAGTCATTCGGACATGCATGTATTTTCCTGTATCCCAATCCCATCGGGCATAATATTTTTTTGGCCTTATAATGTGAATCTGGAAGATCGTTATCTTTTGGAAGAATGTCTTTCATCAATTGTAGCAGCTCTGTAAAACTTCTGTCACTCCATCCATGTTTCGCCTTCAGGTTAATCAATCTTAACACCGCCGACAAAACCGTAAAATCTGTAAAACCAGGATATAATGGTTTTTCGGCATCACCATATAGACGTGCAACTCTCGGTTCTATCTCAATTTGTTCTACTACAATATCGCAAATCATTTCTTCAATTCCATCGGAGTTACCATCTTGCGATTCATTATCATCAGTGAAATTCTGTCCAGTTTCGCCATGCCAAATCCAAGGGTTGTAACTCGGATTGAAACCATGACAAATCAGATGATCTTTTATCTCTCTACTTTTCAACTTCTTCATATTCAGACATTTCAGGCATGGACAGAAAAAAATGTCACTACTTGGAACATTTCGTTTAGCAAATTCCAAAAAGGCATCAACACCTTCCTCATATTAATTGCTCATTCGATGTGCCGTAATCCAACTTCGACTCATTATTACCTATAACAAATAGCAAAAATATATATATTTTTTAGATAAGACAAATATATGTTTATATGAAAAAATCATAATTTGAATATAACAATTTTGAAATATAAAACAAATCGATGTGTAAACCCCACTGGACACCCCCCGACCCCTCTGGACAGCCCCCCACCCCTCCTAGACACAACCCCCCACCCCTGACCTGCTTGGACACCCCCCTGGACACCCCCAACCCTCTGGATAGCCCCCCAACCCCTCCTAAACACCACCCCCACCCCCTACCCCCTTGGACACCCCCTGGACACCCCCAACGCCCACCCACACCCTTGGACAGCCCCCCACACCCACCCACCCCTTGTAAACCCCCCTGGACACCCCCTGACCCCTCTGGACCGCCCCCCACCCCTCCTGGACACCACCCCCCACCCCCTACCCCCTTGGACACCCCCTAAACATCCCCCAACCTCTGGGCAGCCCCCCCACCCACCCGGACAACCCCAAATACCCTCTGTAGAGGCCGTCACCCACTTGGACAGCCCCCCACACCCATCCACCCCCTTGGACAGCCCCCCACACCCATCCACCCCCTTGGACACCCCCCTGGACACCCCACCGACCCCTCTGGACAGGCCGCCACCCCCTTGGACAGCCCCCCACACCCACCCATCCCCTTGGACACCACCCTGGACACCCCCCGACCCCTCTAGAAAGCACCCCCACCCCTCCTGGACACAACCCCCCACCCCCGACCTGCTTGGACACCCCCCTGGACACCCCCCAACCCTCTGGACAGTCCCCCCACCCCTCCAAAACACCACCACCCACCCCCTACCCCCTTGGACACCCCCCTGGACACCCCCCAACACCCACCCACACCCTTGGATAGCCCTCCACACCCACCCACCCCCTTGTAAACCCCCCTGGACACCCCCGACCCCTCTGGACAGCCCCCCGCCCCTCCTGGACACCACCCCCCACCCCCTACCCCCTTGGACACCCCCCTGGACATCCCCCAACCCTCTGGACAGCCCCCCCACCCACCCGGACAACCCCAAATACCATCTGGAGAGGCCGCCACCCACCTGGACAGCCCCCCACACCCATCCACCCCCTTGGACACCCCCTGGACACCCCACCGACCCCTCTGGACAGGCCGCCACCCCCTTGGACAGCCCCCCACACCCACCCATCCCCTTGGACACCACCCTGGACACCCCCCGACCCCTCTGGACAGCCCCCGACCCCTCTAGAAAGCACCCCCACCCCTCCTGGACACAACCCCCCACCCCCGACCTGCTTGGACACCCCCCTGGACACCCCCCAACCCTCTGGACAGCCCCCCCACCCCTCCTAAACACCACCACCCACCCCCTACCCCCTTGGACACCCCCCTGGACACCCCCCCAACACCCACCCACGCCCTTGGACAGCCCCCCACACCCACCCACCCCCTTGTAAACCCCCCTGGACACCCCCGACCCCTCTGGACAGCCCCCTGCCCCTCCTGGACACCACCCCCCACCCCCTACCCCCTTGGACACCCCCCTGGACATCCCCCAACCCTCTGGACAGCCCCCCCACCCACCCGGACAACCCCAAATACCCTCTGGAGAGGCCGCCACCCACTTGGACAGCCCCCCACACCCATCCACCCCCTTGGACACCCCCCTGGACACCCCACCGACCCCTCTGGACAGGCCGCCACCCCCTTGGACAGCCCCCCACACCCACCCATCCCCTTGGACACCACCCTGGACACCCCCCGACCCCTCTGGACAGCCCCCGACCCCTCTAGAAAGCACCCCCACCCCTCTTGGACACAACCCCCCACCCCCGACCTGCTTGGACACCCCCCTGGACACCCCCCAACCCTCTAGACAGCCCCCCACCGCTCCTAAACACCACCCCCCACCCCCTACCCCCTTGGACACCCCCCCTGGACACCCCCCAACACCCACCCACACCCTTGGACAGCCCCCCACACCCACCCACCCCCTTGTAAACCCCCCTGGACACCCCCCGAACCCAAATCCATGCACCTATGCCATGGTTGTGTGTGAATAAAGTAGTAACAACTGTAAAAGGGCAACCCATCCAAATGGACACGCCCCAACCCTCTCGGGGATTTATAGAAAACGATGAAAAATTAGTGAAATCATAAAATTACTCAATATTGCAAGTCGAACAAATAGATCTAGGGATGATAAATAAGATTATGGTGCCAAAACGAGTTAAAAGGGTTCGCAATCGAAGAATCTTAGCTAGTTTCAACAAAAAAATCACAACACATATATATTTACTATCCGCGAAAAAAATGAAAGAGTGGGAGGATTACCTGAGTGCTGCGAGTTTAGATGATTGATCCGAGGAGATTAAATATGAGAAACGATGATCGCAAAACGAATCTAAACCAACGAAATGGACGAGCCGATTCGGGTTTACGCGCGAGAGAGACGAGTCGCGACTGTCGAAGGTAAACTCGCGAATGACAATCCACGGGTTTGGGTAAATTTTTAAATGAGTTATCACGTCGGTTATTCAATAACCGACGTGATAATTGTTTTAAAAACATTTATAATGTCGATTATTTCAATAACCGACGTCAAAAACTTCCTCCGATTCATTTTTTACGTCGGTTATAAAATAACTGACGTTATAAAGGGCTCAAAATCCACGTTTTTTTACGTCGGTTATTCCATAACCGACGTCAAAAACATCTGCGGATTCTTTTTTTACGTCGGTTATTTTATAACCGACGTAAAAAAGCCTTCAAAAACCGCGTTTGTTACGTCGGTTATTCAATAACCGACGTCAAAGGGCCTTCGAAAACCGCGTTTTTACGTCGGTTATAAAAATAACCGACGTAAAAAACGAAGCCGCGCGATTAATAACGTCGGTTATAAAAATAACCGACGTTAAATGTGTACCGAACACAGGTTTTTACGTCGGTTAAGAAATAACCGACGTAAAAAACCTCGTTTTACATATTATGACGTCGGTTTTATATAACCGACGTAAAAAATGGTGACGTAAAAAACGTTTTCTGCACTAGTGAAATGAATCCATTATGTGGCAATGAACTCCGTTCAATAGTCGAACTTCTAATCACATCCTTAGGGAATAATTTATTATCTCCGTTGAGAATAAATTTTATATGTTTCAAATCTCATATGAAGAGAATGTCATTCTCCTGGTCAATCGTTTTGATGGGAATCTTATTATTGGTGGGCACTGATCAAATACACAATATAAAGAAGGAAATTGATTCACTATAATGGAAATATTTTAATAAAATATGGTGTAATAAATTTTTCCCAAAAAGCATTTATTAATTTAGAAAGGGATGTTCCTCAAATAGAATAAAAAAGAAGATGGGTCAATTAGGGTATATGAGGAAAACATTAGAAGTAACGACCCTAAGTGTTATAAATGAAACTTTCCTTGTGATTTTAATTAACTGTATTATTATATAATATGGTTATAGTAATAACACAGACTTCATTGAGATATAAAAAGACCATTAATGTATCATTATGTTTCATAATTCATTCATTAAATCATGATCACATGTTTAGTATAAAATATATGGTTTTAACAAATTCAATTGACATTGAAAATGAATGTAATGGATTCAACAAGTACTATCAAACCCTATGAATCTCATTTATCATATCATACAAGGTTGATACCATCTCTAGGATTTTCCATTAACAAATACCAAGATGATATCTAACAACATACGTATTGGAATACTATTTAGGGTAAAAGTTGAAGTTCCTCATGTTCAAAAACCAAACCATATACACGAAACCACACTATGATAGTCTCATAGTCTCTCACCATAACCATATGGATATTTATGGTATATTTAATGGATATGTATCAAGTAACTATCAATATGAGTGTGTAAATTATTTTTATCATAATAATCAATGTACTTTGATCCCATTATTGTTACATTATAAATGTTTTTTATTTAGACACAACAATACATAAATAGTACAATTAGATAATATTAAAATTCAATTAGTGAATTTATGTTGATTAATTAATGTGTTTTATAAAAAAATATATTTTTAATAAAATATTATTAATAATTTGTTTTCTCAAATATAAATGATCATATAATATTTATGAAGTGAAATGTCATGCTAATAATGGTTGAAAATATATTATTGTCAGAAAAACCCATCATTTTCAATAAATGTATGTTATTGTTTTTAAATTAAAACAGCATATATTTTAAATAAATTGTTACGTAAAATGTTTATTATTATTTTTATTAGATGAATGAAATTATTCCAATGTTAATTTTTCCTAATTTTCAGAGATAGTCAAATTGTTTGGTAACAATTAATGACCATATACATATAAATTCTGTATTATTACATTATAATGACACAAAATTTATGCAATAAATTCTATAAAAGGTATCAATGAACATATACAAGTTTTCTAATTAAAATAATGATATTTTATGTTTATTTTATTAATTATATAATACAATTATTAATCATCAAAATCTATTAATATATTCTATGTCTTTAAAATAGTTTCTTTAAGAGTACAAATCACATCAGCAAAAGCGATGTTATTATTTTATTATGGTCGTCCATTATCCTTAACAAACTATAAAGCAATCCCATTTGGTAGAAACTATAGCAAAAAACCATGGTACGATTTGTAGATTTTGTTATTTTGTTATATATATTTCAAAACATATGTTTTGTATATCATAATGAATTCCATATTATTTTCCTATATAAACCCATCCAAGATTCCTTTTCACTTCACAAAAAAACAATTGAGATTTTACATTGTATGTCCTCCCCTCTATAGATCTCCCCAAGGTGCCCCCAATCTCTTAAGAATCTCCTCTCAATCACATGGAGTCACAAACTCAATTATTGTATCCTTAACATCTCTTCCTTATTAAAGTGTATTTATTTTCATATGACATCAATTTAAAATTATTAATATTGGGATATGTATTTACATGTGCCTATTATTTCCTATTTTATGTCCAAAAGATGAGATACCCCTTTATCTCTCATCATATTTAATAACCCAAATATTTATCAATGAAAATGCTCTTCTTAAAATTATTCCATATAGTGTAAATAACATAATATCACATAATAAATAGAATAAAAACATTATAAATAATTAATAAATTAAACAAGACATATTTCTAGATGGTAAGAAAAATATACAATAGAAAAGTAACATCTGATTTGGAATAATAATGTGAACCTTAAGAATATTAAAGTGACCAATAGAATAGTAATCTCATATATGAATGTATAAATATAATTTAATAATGTTCTAAATCAAAATATGATATGTTTATATCACAGTACAAGTAAATAACTTTTTCTGAAAATGATAAAGAAAGTGTTGATATTTTTAGGAAAAATAGATATATAATTAAAATGTTATTATAAATATAATGTTTAAAAAAAATTTATATTCATAAAATAGATTCATAAATTTATATTTTATTATCTTATGTTAATAATATAAACATATGAGGCCAAAATTATGTTTTTAATCTGTATTAAAATAAGTTATTATTTTGAAAAAATTATAAGTAAATTATTATTTTAAATAAATATTAAATTTATCATATTGAGAAAAGTAATTCTAAAATATGGTGTCCATTTTTTAATTATAAACATAAAATTATTATATGGATTAATTGTAGGGATTTTTTTAATACATTAGATTTATATTGAATAGTGAAATACAATTATTTACAATTTCTAACAAATACATGAATTATTTAGTGATAGATGTTGTATAGATGATGTAAGCCCATAATCTCAAACTATACAAATTAATTTTAGTTTATGTAATGATAATTCTCAAAATATTTGTTTTATTGATCCAAAATAATAAACTACGGAATTAAATTATAAAAAAACACCCCTCTACACTAATATAAATGCCACCCCTGACCAACAATTTTCTCAAACCATTCAATATTTTAATCTTTTCAAAATTATTCCCAATCAACTTTCGAAGAATCTTCCCAAAATCCATAATTAATTAGTCTCAAAAAATTCCATACCATTATCCCTAAAAAGGTTCTCAGGAAGAATAAATTTTTTAGGTGAAATCATCATTCATTTTCATTCAATTTCTTTTCAAATTTGTTTTATATTCTTATTATCTACTAACCAACCCTTATCTAAGGGACAAAAAAACTACAAAATATAATATATATTATAATTTTATCATTTTAATGAAATAATACATCATCAAACATTATCCCCCCTTATTTTTTGTGTCTAAAAATGAAAACTTCATCCTTGATGTTTTTATTTATTGCATTTGAGGATGATGGGTTTTCAAATTCATTTCCCACCATAAAGGATAATAATAAAACCATTTCTATTGATAAAATAGAATATAATATATGTGTTACATTCTATGTAATTATATATAACCATTGTATATGCATAATATTAATTATTAAATCAAAACTACAATGTGAGGATTGAAGACCCTTCAAAAAAAATTTAACGATTTTCAATAGCATTTTATCTACAAATTTATCCTCACCCGAAATAAACAACATAATTATATAACAATATAATAATATTTATTTTCATTAATATCATATAACTTCAATTCTGGAAAACCATAATCATTTTACATGATTTTCCATACATGTATAAAAATAAACTGATCATGAATACCAAGAAATCCAACATACCCAAACAATAAAAAGCAATCTCAAAATCCATAAAAATCCATAAATGAAAATAATAAAATTATAATCACTCAAATTAATTTCAAAGAGTTTCAGAATTAATTAATTAATGGAATTGGTTTAATTATTCATGACATTATTTTCAATTGAAGAACACTTTTGTACATAAGGTAGATGATTCTTCCAAAACCTTCATTTTTTTACTCGTTTTTAATCTCTCTGTATTCACCCATATTTGATGGATTCTACAGAAACCAACATTATTTCTCTAAATTAAAAAATTTACCCATTAAAAAATATCTTGGTTCATTTCTTGTTTTATGAAAACAAATATACATTTTCCTCTTTAAACTCTCATTAATAGTTTCCTTGAACAACACTAAAATGATTCATTTATAATTTATCTTAACTACCCTTTTTACATTGATTTACTACAGTTTCACATAAATTATCATTATATATGCCTATTTTCTCTTATTAATGTCCTTTTATTATGTAAATATATTTTTTCTGGTACACCATTATAGTATTCCCTTTTTTTATTCGTTATGAAAATATTATGATACCCAATTCATACCTTGGGTAACCCTAAAGATTTATTTTTTATGTTGCACACATATACACAAACACGTTATGATGGGTTCATCCAGATATCACTTCAATGTATTGGATAACGTTTAGTCTCATTAGATATCATGTTAGGAGAGGGAGTGAACCTGATTTCTTTATGAGACATTTTCCATCATTTGGAATAGTCATGGTAGTTATCCTTAAGTCATGCTTATATATTGTTCTATGTTTTCTACACAATCCTTTGATTCCATGATTACACATACACATGTAGTACATTTTATTATTATTTAGGGTTATTAATTTTCCATTCCATTTAGGTCATTATTTATTTTCTTTTAACCCATGTGCTTTGTTTTATTCATCTTCTTCCCTAATGATATTCCTAATACGATTTGAATGGGTCCTCAAAACTTCATGAAAATACTTGATTAACTAGATGAAGTTAAAAATGTTTACATGAATCATTTATAACTCTCAAATTCTGTTAATAATGATAAAGTAATTGTTGAATCCTTTATGCAAAAAATCCAACCAATGTTTAGTTTATCTTCTAATCCACTCTTCATATAACAATTGATTAACTCAATTAAGAATGTATTCTATAAACTAATGTTCATAGATGTAGATAAAATTCTACTAGTGTTATATCGTTTTGAAGGGAAGTATTATTACTGGTGTGAACTAACCTTTAAAACAATGTCAACAGAGGAAATTAATACTATGGAATCAGACGATTTCAAGGAAAATTTTTTAAATAATTGTATTTTCCAAAACAATCTATCTTAAGATTTAAAGGGAGTTCCCGGGACTAAAGAAAAAGGAAGATTATTATATCAAGTAATATGAAGAACACATTAAATGGATTGTATGATAGGCCTCCATATTTTTCATGAACATAGAATGTAAAGCGGATCACTTCTTTTATGTACTGAATTTGAGTTAATAATGATATTTTGTGTTCTATGACATTAAAAGCTATAGGGAGAATATATGTCTTTTCCATAATATTTAAATTTATATCAGAGACTCTCAGTTGTCTCATGGTCCAATAGATAAAAATTGGAAAATAATGTTTAATTTTGGAGCATCAATAGAGAAATACCATAATAGAAAGTAAAAAACTATATGTAACATGTCAAAAGGGTGGAAAAGGTATCATGGAACCTTCTTGAAGGGTTCAAAAAATTTATCAAATGGTGAGGATATGGGAATTTAACTAATAACTATATGAAGGGTATGAATAATCCCAACAATAAGAAAGAATAATGAATGGTTTATATCGATACTCATCAAATAGTGGAGTGTTTCAACATTAATTAACATGTTTATTTTTCAAGACATTACCCTAGGACACGGGTTGTTAGATAAAATCTACAATAAAACCTCCAAGGAAGAAAGGAAGGGCATATTCTATCATTAAAAATTATTTCGAACCCAAAATTAATGTAGTGACAAGAACAATGGTTATTCATCCTAGAATAGAAAACAAACTATTTTATTCTGACTCAATGAATTGTTTTGTATCATTCAATTTTAGTAGAACTATTCAAAGACCACATAAAAATATGGAGGTTAAGATATCATTGAGAATTCAAAATGGGGATCATTTTTCATCCAATGTATATAACTCCCCCAGTTAATGATTGTGTTTTGAGCCTCTTAGAAAATCTTTTCATACATTATTTGTTTGATTTTGATGCTATATTATTTATTGATTGACTATCTTTATAAAATTCCGACACCAATTTTTTGTGCAATGGATATCACACTTCACATCCTGAAGTATAATCTAATTCTATAAAACTGTTAAGATAAAGACAAAACTCCATTAGATTCAGAAACTCAATTTTGGATATATTTTATTTATGGGAAAGAAATTCTGGAACAAATTTTTGAGTAAAAGAAGAAAATAATGAAAAAAGACATGCCCATTCTGAGGGAATATACTGATGTGTTCAAAAATAGTTTTCTAATATTACTCCTAATTGAGAGGTTGATTTTTCAATTGAAAATATTCCTAGATCTTTTATTATATAAAATACTCCTCGTAAAATAGACATAGCTGAGCTATAAGAATATAAGAAGTAGTTACAGGAGAATCTATATAAGGATTTTATACTCCGGTGTTCTTCACCGTGGGGTGAGCCAGTACTCTTCATCAAGATGAAAAATGAATCAATGTGCCTATGTATTTATTATTGTGATATCCAAAAAATAATAAAAAATAGCATCCTTGTCAATATATAGACAACATTTTTGATCAACTACGCGGGGATAAGAATTTCTCAAAGGCGGTCCTTCGGGGAAGATATCACCAATTAAAGTTATATAATATATATATTCAAAATAATACATGTATAATTAGGTATGAACTCTATGAGTTCATAGTGATGCCCTCCAAACTCATTAATTCTCTAGAAATATTCATGGGAAATATGAATATAGCATTTAGAGACTACCATAAAAAAATTGTCATCTTTATTGAGGATATTTTGTTATACTCAATGGTCAAGGAAGAAGATGTTTAGAATTGGAATACTTTTCCACAAACATTTAAAAGGGTTAAAATCTATGAAAAATATAGTGACGTGAGTTGTAGATGGAAAAAGTATCATTCTTGGGTAATGTAATCGATACAAATGGGATATCTTTGGACCCTTCCAAGATAATTCAAAATGATGAGTGGCCTATGAAAAAATCTGTAATGGATATCCATATTTTTCATGATTTATATGGTTATTACCTGATATTTGTGAATAAATTTTCATGATTATCAAACCTTCTTACGAAGCTTGCATGAAAGGGAGAAATATCTCTCTAGACTAGTAAATGTGAGGACAACTTTAAGGAGTTAAAATGTATGCATATCACTAAAAATGTTCTCACACTACCATGATTTTTGGAAATATTTATTGTGTACGATGCTTGTTAAAATAAGGTATTTGGTTCCATACTGATGAAAAATTAGAAAGTGATGTCATACACCTCATGGAAGATGAAAATTCATGATAAAAATTGTCCCACGCATGATCTAGAGTTGGAAGTTGTGATCTTTTCATTGAAAAGATGGCGGCATTATCTATTTGGGGGAGAAGTTAGAGATATATACTAATCACAATAGAATCTAATATATATTCACACATAAGGATCATAATATGTTCTAAAAAATATGGTTAACTCTCATAAAGGATTATTACTGATCATCCCATTAATATCATGGTAATGAAAATACGGTGGCTGATGCTCTATGAAGAAAGAATCCTACAATATTACCAATGATAAGACATTTAAATTATCCAATATTCTTATATTTTCAATGTATATACATGGGAATAATTAAGGAAGGAATATCATCAATACTCTTTCTAATTATTGATCAACCATCCATCATGGATAAACTGAAGGAAGATCAAATAAATGATGTGGAAATTTAAAAGAAGGTTGATGATATGAATAGTGGAAAACATCAATGTTCGCAAATTGATGAAATAGAGTTCTATGATTTAGATCATTACTATGTTTACCTTCCTATTGAGAGACAAATAGGTATCTTCTGAGTGACTCACATAGCTCACACTTCACTATTCTCCAAAGGAGGAAAAATATGTCTTAGGATATGTGAGAAAACTATTGGATGTATAATTTGAAAAAAGAGATCACGTAATGTACATAAAAGTGTTTTTTATTTCATAAAGTGAATAATAATAATAATAATAAGTATAATGTGATAATGAAACTATTACCCATACTAACATAAAAATTGGAAAACATCACCATGTTATTTTTCACCAAACTTCAGAATAAATCCAGATGAAATGATTCGATATGGGTTCTTATAGATTGGCTTACAATGACAGATCACATAATCAAATTTCAATAAGAATTATCACTAGAAAAAATATCATATATATATATATCAAATATGTTTTAAGTATTCATGGTATTCCACTATTTATTATAACTAATCATGAACTATGATTAACTCCCATGTTATGGAACATTTATAATAGAATATGAACACTTAGTTGAACATCAGTACGAGCTATCATTCATAAACACATTTACAATCCAATAAAACTATTCAGAAACTAGTATAATTATTTTGGGCTTGTTATATGAACTTCAAAGAAGGAATCAACCAAAAAATGCCTCTAGAAGAATTCTTTTTCAATAATAGATTCCAACCAAGCCTCAAAAAGTTTCCATATGAATATATCTATAGGAAAAGGTGTATAACATCGATATACTAGGATAAAGTTGGTGACCATAATCTAATATTACCTAAAATGGTTAATCAAATCGTGGAAATGGTGAAAACCATTAAAAAAGACATAAAAAATCCCAATGTTTATAAAAGATCTATTTATTCAATAGTTTACTAGATCTACAGTTTATGGTTCGAGACATGGTATTCCTCTAAAATCTATATTGAATAGGGTGATTAGATTTGGAAGTGTAGGAAATATAAGTCCTAGATTCATCATCCACATAGAGATTCTTAATCATGATGGATATTTGCCATACCGACTAAAACATCCACCAAACTTGTCTCAAATACATGATGTATTACATGTATCCAGCTTGAAAAGAACATACTAGATCCATCACGTGTACTGAATCATGAGTTGGTTTAGTTGGAAATTGTCTTCTCCTAAGTGTAGCATACAATAAAGATCTTTGATTATATCAAAAATAGTACATGGAGAAAGACCTCTCAGTTGGTCAATATACTATAGATGAACCATAAGTATGGAGAGCCAATGTGAGAAACATAGGGAAAAATGGACAAGAAGTACCCGGACATATATTTCACAAATTTTGTATGTCAAGATATCAAGGATGAAATTTCACTGGGGTAATAATGTAATAACCCATAATTTTACCAATGTAAACTCCCTTTAATCATTTCTTTCTTTTAATATAAAGCTAATAAAATAACATATAGAACACAATATGAAATAAATAATCAGTATTTCTTGATGTTAAGGAAACAATACCAAGGGAATACTAACCTGAACATTGGAATAGTAATCTGTCCCATAATAATAGTAAATCATTCAATAGAATAGCAACATCACCTTTGAACTTATAAATATAATTTTTAAAGCTTATAAAAAAATATATGAGATATTTTTAACATTGTTTATGAAAATAAATGCCTTTAAAATGGTATAGTAGGTGTTAATATTTTTAAAAAAATTAATATTTATTTTTTACTTAAATAATTAATATATTTAATTAAATGAAAATATATTTTCATATAATAAATTCTTAAATTAATATTTTTTCTTATGTTTACCGTATATATTTATTAGACCTCAATTAAATTTTCAAATTTTTATAAAATCCATTATAATTTAAAAACTAGTTTTTTATGAGTAAATGATGGATTTAATTAAAGATTATATTTCCCATATTTATGAAATTCGTTTAATTAAATATATTCCAATTTTGAATTCGAAAACTCCAAAAATAGTTAGGATTAATTTTTTTGTATTTCTTTAAAATAGTTTAATTTATCTTTAATAATGAAAACATCATCTATGATTTGTTAATTTATCGCATTCAATGATGATGAGTTTTCAATTTTTTTTACAGCCATCACGGATGATCATAAAACCATTTTATGTTTAAAAATATCATAATATATGTATTAAAACTTATTTAATGTAATATAACTATTATATATATAATATTAATTAATTAAACAAAACTTGTTTTTGATGATCGAAAAACCATCAAAATAACGTAAACAATTATTAATAACATCCTATATAATGATTCATCCCAACCTGTCACACCCTGACTGGAGATGTCCTTATTTTTTTTCTTTCTTGGTCCTGGTTTAAATTTTTCAAAGTTTAATTATGTTGGCGGTTTCGCGCCGGTGTGCGGTCACCACATCGTTAGCGGTGACCATACGTTCAGCCCGGGTGACCGTGTGTTCACCCGACGTTTATAATATTAAAATTTTTATGTGGACATTTTATTATTATTATAATTAACTAATTTTTTTTATTATCATTATATTATTATTATTATTATTATTATTATGTTTTATTATTATTATTAAAAAGTTTTATTATTTTTAGGATTTCTTTTATTTAATTAATTATATTACCTTTCAATACTATTATTAGTATTTTATTTTTATTTTATTATTATGATTATAGTATTTTATTTTATTATTATTATTTGTTTATAACCCTAATTTCCCCCCACCACTCTCTCCCGTAGCCACACCCCCCCTTCTCTCTCTCATCCCCGCGCGGCTCCCCCTCCCCTCTCCCAGCCTCATTCCGCCCAGTGCCCTGCACCCGCACCCTCCGGCGCTCTTGCCGCGCCGCCCAGGCCTGCTCCGCTGTCCTATTCCCATCGCCTCCGTCACCCACCGGCGCCCGTGTCTTGCCGCGCCGACCCCGTTTCTGACCGCCCCTCCTGCATGATTCCCTCGACCGGCCTCCCGACCTCCAGTGCACCACCCCCCGTTCGGCCTCCGTTCCGGCGCATAGCCCCCCCCCCCCAATCGGCTCGCTTCCCCCATGTGACCCCCACTCCACCCAGCCCCCGCTTCCCCTTCACCGGCTTCCTGTCGTTACGCCGGCGCCACTCCCTCGCACAGCACCCCGGAGGCCCCATTTTTCCGTGGCCGCCACCCCCCCAGCCCATACGACTCTTATTCTGGCCACCCCGACCGCTGGCCGACCCTCCCGTCCGGCGGCGACCACATTTCTGGCGGCGACCCTCCTATCTGGCGGCGACACCCCCTGTCCGGCAGCGACCTACTAACCAACCAGCCCGCTTCCGGCCAGCTGCCCCCGGCCGCACCGCACCCCTGTCGTGCTCGCTTCGACCCACAGGCCTTCCGCGATGTCGACGTGCCTTACGGTCAGCCTCTTACATCGTCATCGCGCCGTCTAGAACCCTCACTACCAGTCGCGCGTCTCAATCTTTTTTGGGTGAGCGATGAGCACCGTTGCTGAAATTGACCATTTCGGGTTCATCCGTTTCACCTGCTCCGGTGCCGAGGTGAAGTTTAAACTGCTTTGGCTTGAAATATTTTATATATCAACGTCTATATATTTGTGTGTGTATATATATATATGTATATATATATATATTAGTTTTTATATGAATTATTATTAGTCGGTGGTTATAAGATTTTAATTGTTGTGTGTTTGACGTAGTGCATTGGCGACATAACCTCGCGATACTGTGGTCATCAACGTGCATGTGTTTGTGTGCTTGTGTGAGGTGTGACACACCGTGCGTTTGGATTTCATGCTGAGGTTGGCCTCCCATTTCACTCGCATTTAAATTTATAATTTACTTATTCCTTGTCTTTTTATAGAGTTTCAGTAAATTTAAAAGTATTATTAAATAGTTATTTATAGTGTGGTGATCCGCTGATAATGAAAGCTGTTAAATTCTATCGTTTCATTGAATGTGTTTTTCATGGTTTTAATTGTTTTCTTCGATAGTAATATTTCAAAATGGGTTCATTATGAGATGTGAAATCCATATTGAATTGTGTTTTGAAATGTTTTTGGTGTGTGTAAATTGGTAGGTTTATTGTTTATGGAAAAGGTGTTTCTTAGAACCTAATTAAAGGAAATGATGTATGACCTTTAAACTTGATTTTGGGAAACTTTAAGCGTGGTTCTTGGTTGTTGAAATTTTTTTTCCTTTGACGTGTGAATAAAAGTTTGGATTTCATTTGAGAAATAGAATTCCTTCAAAAAATGATTAATGGCCCGTTTGGCCCTTGAGCTAGATTTTGGAATTTGTCAGTGGTGGTTTGGTTTTCCTTAAATGGGTTTATAAGTATGTTTTTCTGGTTTTCAACATGATGGCGTGTGTAATATCTTTTGGCAATTCTTTGATATTAAATGGTTTAAATGTAGTGATGTGGAAGCCCAGTTGGCACATTATTGAATGTGAAGTGAATATGTAAATATACGTACTTATGGGGAATCTCTACAGAGGGACTTCCCTTCGAGGGTTGTCGTGTAGCGGTGTCCGTGTAAGGGGTTGGAATGTGCGGTGAGATAATTCACGCGTGCGAGGGCCTCCTACTTACATAGTATTATTAAAACTACCATGGGTTCTTGGGCGTCATTTAGAGAATCGAGTGATGGTTGTGGGATAACCCCGATTAGACGGGTTTGTCCCCCATTGGTAGGTAAGGCCTTGTGGGGCGTGCCACTGGTTAGCTGTTAGGGTGGCCCGTTGGTTATTGACTATGGAGTACCATGCTGGCAGGTAGTCTGAACCAGAGTACGTCCAGGGGTTTTCTAGGGATGTTTAGGATCAACCATGGTTACTTGATTTTCCCTGCTTGTTTACTTTCAGTTTTTTTTCTTTACAGCTTATACTGGTTACTTTGTGAAAATAGATTTCTAATGAAAAAGCATTATTCTCTTGTGTAAATTTGAAAATGTAACACTTATTTCTCTTTTAGAATGAATTTAGCACCAATGAAAAGAAATTCAACTTTTGAAAAAAAATTAAGGGCAATGGCTCGTGTATTGATTTTCAAGTGAAACATTATGAAAGTATACTTTTATACATTGTAGTTCAAACCTGGAATATGTAGATTCTTTATTTACTGGCAGTGCTTTGGGATTTGTTATTGGGCTCACCTACTGAGTACTTTATGTGCTCACACCTATCTTTTACCTTTTCAGTTGCAGGTTCCTTGTGTTCTGGTTTTTCCTAGTTTGAGTTGATCAGTGATGGAGCGATGCTGGTGTTTAGTTGGGTGGTGACCGTGAGGCCACGTGGAGGTATGTTTGTGACGTAGTTTTGTTTCTGTTGTTAGTGTTGTCTGTTTTGTTTAGTTATATTCTTTATTTGATCTTGTTTTTGGTTTGGGCTGACATCGTTCCCAATGATTAAAATTTCAATGCCCGGCACTAGTTTCCACCCCTGGGGGATCGGGAACGCCCCTCGGGACTTGCTGCAGACCGGCTCGGGTGACCAGTTTAGGGTCGAACCGGGCTGGTTCGTGACAAAATGGTATCAGAGGGAGGTTCTTGTTATTTGGGTTGTCTGGTAGGTGGATATTAGGACTGTCGGGACTCGAGAGGTAGGTACATGAAGGACGTCATGAACCTTCGCCCGTCCCGCACCTCGAGTCGCCCGGGGTAGTCCGGGAATTGTGTCCTTGTCTCTTTCTGGTTTTTCTTGGATTGAGAAATGACAACGGAGGCAAGCCGATGTTACATCGTGATTTCACATAGAGTAGTGACCCATGTAGAGTCTAAGTACACGATTTGAATTCCTCCTAGTGGTCGACAATGACTTGGGACATGGCCCACTACCATGTCTCCAAGTTGGGCGTGACTACTAGTCCCTCACTCCAGTGGTTGATGCAAATTTGGATGCTGCTTTGTTTTGGTCTGTGTAAGTACATTGTTAGAAATGAAAAAGTTTTTTGAAAAATTGGACTGGTTTCTTTTAAAAGATATTAAATTTATGAAATGGGTTTTAAAACTGAAATCTCTTGAATTTTAAATTAGTTATTGCTTGGAGTTGGTCGAGAATGGTTCGGGATTAAACCCCAGGTCTTCTTTCTGAATGTTTGCACATGTGTGAGAATGCATGGAAAAAAATGCATGTGGGTGCGAGTATTATTGGACAGTGGATGAAGACATGTGAAATGGTTCATGAGATTACCTGGGTGTGTATTTGAAATTAAATTCTTGACCTTGTTTTTTAAATTGGTTTTAAAGGGGAAATAGTTTTGGAATGTTTTTGGTTTGAAAGTGGATTGGTCTTGGAAAGTAGTCTTGAAAGAGGGTGGTTTTAAAGTCTAAAATAAAAAGGGAATTTTAAAAAGGAGATTTTATTTTGGGTTGTGTTTGTGTTTGTTTGGTCTTTGTGATTACTTTTTTTGATGAAGGTGCTTTTATTTATGTTGCTTCGGTTTGATATTGGTTTTGGCTTTGTGTTTTATATGTCACTCAGGAAATGCCACCCAGAAAGTTCTCTAAGGATTCAGATAAGTCATGCCCAGTTTTTGGTCCTCATCAGACTTTGCCTATTCTCCATGGTGATCAGGGTCTGTTGGAGGCAGTGGAATGGCTCGAGGGAGTGGAGTGTGTCCTTAGAACGTTGGGAACTCCAGATAATGATAAGGTTCGTGCAATTATAGAGTTGTTTGTGGGTCCAGCTCTAGACCGGTGGAATATGGTTACCCCAATGTCAACGCAAGTTGGAGTGACGTGGGATGTCTTTAAAATTGTTTTCATCCAATGGTTTGTACTTGAGGAAGTGAAGCTGGAGAAAAAGAGGGAGCTTGTGCATATTCAACAAGGCCAACGGATGGTGAAGGCATATGTTGACCATTTCAAGGAACTGATTTCCTTTTCTCCAGAGGTAGCGTCGCATGAGCTCATGAAAGCCACTCTTTTCACCGAGGGTCTTCTTCCAGAGATCATGGAGTGAGTCCTTCCTTCTAAAGACCAACGTTTCGAGAAGTTGATGGAGGAAGCATTTTTCGCTGAGTTGGTTTCCGAAACACAGTTGGTTAGTACTCCAGCATCCCCGGATGTTCGTAAGAGTTCCCCCTATGGTGTGGAAAATACGCCAGAGATACCTGTTCCTCAGGAGTTATCCCCCTTGGTCCCAGCTTCCAGTTCACCAGATCGTTTAATGGTATGCTATCATTGTGGTCGTTTCGGTCATTTAAATTCGTCTTGTCACAAACCTCCGAAGACGTGTCATCGATACAGCTATCTGGGTAATCTGGAGATGTTTTGCAGGAAGCATCGCTTGAAGAGGACGTCGTGATGGGAGAATGTCAGTTCCTGACTGTGAGGCAGAAGATGCTTCAGCCATCAAAGCCCCAGCCACAGGTCTCGGGGTGAAGCTCACACACAGTCAGGAGTTCCCAAGGCTATGAAGCTTTGGCCCAGGTTTTGTTCCGTGTTGGTTGTGGAACAGTTAGAAATCTTTTCATATTTGCCTATCTGCTATTAATGTTTCAACATCGTTGTAAGTTCATTGTCCCTCTATGAAGTAATGATGAATTTGTTCAGTTAAAATCCAAACAATCTTGTTTTTGTTGTTGTGATCTTGCAAATCGCATATCTTTCGTAAAGTGTATTAGACCTTTGTGTAGGTTGACCTTGGTTTAGTTATGCTTGTCAGATGTAGTTATGTTTCGTGGATTTATGTGGGTCATGTTTCTGACTTGATTTCTGGTTAAGTATTTTTTGTCGGTTATCCCTTGTGTTGATGTTTGTTGACTCTAGTCGAGGGTTCAACATTCTATGGAGGTGTTGTTTTGATCATGTAATAGGAGTCGTTTTGGATCGGTTATGAGTCCCCGCACTAGAACCAACCCCCCTTATTGTAGTATGTTTGGAGTGTTAAAATTTTCAAACTAGTTGAGTTCTTGTGGTGGGGAGAACCCCTTCGTATTCTCCCCTCAACCTCAAACTTCAGTTTTCTCTTGAATCGGTTGGGTGTGACCTGTGTAGAGTAAGATCATCCCGAGATTCTCAGTCCTCTTCGGTTCCTTTAGTTCCATTTGGGAATAGACCTGAATCTTGATCGACTTCTGGCTTGGTGACTTTCTGGGGGAAGAAAGTGTCTGTGGTGGGGAGAATTGTCACACCCTGACCACAGATGTCATTATTTTTTCTTCTTTCTTGGTGCCTGTTTAAATTTTTCGAATTTTAATTGTGTTGGCAGTTTCACGCCGGTGCGCGGTCACGACATCGTTAGCGGTGACTGTGCATTCAGCCCGGGTGACCGTGTGTTCACCGGGCGTTTTAAATATTAAAATTTGTATGTTGCCATTTTATTATTTTTATAATTAACTAATTTTAATTATTATAATTATATTATTATTATTATTATTATGTTTTATTATTATTATTATAAAGTTTTATTATTTTTAGGATTTGTTTTATTTAATTACTTATACTATCATTCAATATTATTATTAGTATAGTATTTTTATTTTATTATTATGATTATAGTATTTTATTATTATTATTATTATTTGTTTAGATATATATATATATATATATATTTCTAACCCTAATCCCCCCCCCTCTCTCCCGTATCCGCCCCACCTTCTCTCTCTCTTCCCCGAGCGACTCCCCCTCCCCTCTCCCAGCCTCACTCCGCCAGGCGCCCTGCTCCCGCACCCTCCGGTGCTCTGGCCGCGCCGCCTAGGCCTGCTGCGGTGTCCGCTTCCCATCGCCTCCATCACCCACCGGCGCCCGCGGCTCGCCGCACCGACCCCGTTTCTGACCGCCCCTCCTACGCGCTTCCCTCGACCAGCCTCCCGACCTCCGGTGCACCACCCCCCGTTCGGCCTTCGTTCCGGTGCACAGCCCCACCGCATCGGCTTGCCTCTCCCGCGCCATCTCGCTGCCCCCGCTTTGCCCAGCGCCCGATTCCCCTTCACCGGATTCCCGTCGCCGCGCTGACGCTGCTCCCTCGCGCAGCACCCCGACGGCCCCATTTTTCCGTCGCCGCCACCCCCCAGCCCGTCCGGCTCGTATTCCGGCCACCTCGACCGCCGGCTGACCCTCCCGTCCGGCGGTGACCACTTTTCTGGAAGCAGCCCTCCTGTCCGGTGGCGACCTACAGTCCGACCAGCTCACTCCAGTCAGCCCGCTTCCGGCCAGCCACCCCCGGCCGCGCCACACCCGACCTACCACACTTGCCGCACCCATGTCGCGCTCGCTTCGACCCGCATGCCTTCTGTGGTGTCGACGTGCCATACGTTCAGCCCCATGCATCGTCGTCGCGCCGTCTAGAACCCTCACGACCAGTCTCGCGTCTCGTTCTTATTTGGGCGAGCGGAGAGCACCGCTGCTGAAAGTTAGCAGTTCGGGTTCATCTGTTTCACCTGCTCCGGTGTCGAGGTGAGGTTTGCACTGCTTTGGCTTGAAATATTTTATATATCAAAATCTATATATTTGTGTGTGTATATATATATATATATTAGGTTTTATATGAATTATAATTAGTCGGTGGTTATGTGATTTTAATTGTTGTGCGTTTGACGCAGCGCGTTGGTGAGATAACCTCGCGATACTATGGTCGTCAACGTGTGTGTGTTTGTGCGTTTGTGCGAGGTGTGACACATCGTGAGTTTTGATTCCAAGCTGAGGTAGGTCTCCCATTGCACTCGACTTTAAATTTAGAATTTATTTATTCCCTATCTTTTTATTGAGTTTCAGTAAATTTAAAAGTATTATTAAGTAGTTATTTATAGTGTGGTGTTCTGCTGATAATGAAAGCTGTTTAATTCTAGCGTTTCATTTAAAGTGTTTTTCTTGGTTTTAATTTTTTGCATCCATAGTAATATTGCTAAATGGGTTCTTTATGAGATGTGAAAGCCATATTGAATTTTGTTTTGAAATGTTTTTGATGTGTTTAAATTTGTAGGTGTATTGTTTATGGAAAAGGTGTTTCTTAGAACCTTGATTAAAGGAAATGTTGTATGACCTTTAAATATGATTTTGGGAAACTTTAAGCATGGTTCTTGGTTGTTGAAAAATGTTTTCCTTTGATGTGTGAATAAAAGTTTGGATTTTATTTAAGAAATAGCATTCCTTAAAAAAATGATTAAAGGCCCGTTTGGCCCTTGAGCTGGATTTTGGAATTTGTCAGTGGTGGTTTGGTTTTCCATAAATGGGTTTCTAAGTATGTTTTTCTGGTTTTCAACATGATGGCGTGTGTTATATCTTTTAGAAATTCTTTGATATTAAATGGTTTAAATATAGTGATGTGGCTGCCCGATTGGCACTTTATTGAATGTGAAGTGAATATGTAAATATACGTACATATGGGGCATCTCTACAGAGGGACCTCCCTTCGAGGGTTGTCGTGTAGCGGTGTCCGTGTAAGGGGTTGGCAAGTGCGGTGAGATGAGTCACGCGTGAGAGGGCCTCCTACTTACACAGTATTATTAAAACTACCATGGGTTTCTGGGCATCTTTTAGAGAATCGAGTGACGGTTGCTGGCTAACCTCGATTAGACGAGTTAGTTCCCCCTTGGTAGGTAAGGCCTTATGGGGCATTCCACTGGTTGGCTGTTAGGGAGGCCAGTTGGTTATTGACTATGGAGTACCATGCCGGTAGGTAGTATGAACCCGAGTACGTCCAGGGGTTTTCTAGGGATGTTTAGGATCACTCATGGTTACTTGATTTTCCCTGCTTGTTTACTTTCAGTTTTTTTTCTTTACAGCTTATACTGGTTACTTTGTGAAAATGGCTTTCAAATGAAAATGTGTTATTCTCTTGTGTAAATTTGAAAATGTAACACTTCTTTCTCTTTTAGAACGAATTTAGCACCAATGAAAAGAAATTCAACTTCTAAAAAAAAGTATGGGTAATGGATAGTGTTTTGATTTTCAACTTAAAAATTATGAAAGCTTACTTCTATACATTGTAGTTCAAACCTGGAATATGTAGATTCATTATTTACTGGAAGAGCTTTGGGATTTGTTGTTGGTCTCACCTACTGAGTGCTTTCTATGCTCATGCCTATCATTTACCTTTTCAGTTGCGGGTTCTTTGTGTTAATGTTTTTCCTAGTTTGAGTCGCTTAGTGATGGAGAGATGCTGGTGTTTAGTTGGGTGGTGACTGTGAGGTCTCGTGGATGTATGTTTGTGAAGTAGTTTTCTATATGTTATTAGTGTTGTCTGTTTTGTTTAGTTATATTCTCTCATTGATCTTGTTTTTGGTTTGGGCAGAAATCATTCCCAACGATTAAAATTTCAATGCCCGACACTAGTTTCCATCCCGGGGGGATCGGGAACGCCCCTTGGGACTTGCCACAGACCGGCTCGGGTGACCGGTTCAGTGTCGGCCCGGGCAGGTTCGTGACACAACCCAAAATAACCTAATGAAATATATAAAAATTTAATATTTTTTTATTTTCATTAAAATATATATAAATTAAATTATGGTCAACCATTCTCATTTTACGTGATTTTCTATATATATATACAAGTAAAACAATCCTCAAAACCATGTAAACCAACAAACCTAAATGATGAAATTTGAATCTCATAACCCATAATAAAGAACACAAATAATCTTGTTGAAGTTATAATAAATAAAATAAAAGAATAAATTTTTTTAACTAATTCATTTAATTTCATTGTCCATGACATTATTTTCATGTGAAGAACACCTTCATACATAATGTAAGGGATACTACTAAAACCTCTTTTTTTCCTTTGGGTTACTCTTTCTCTCTCTTCAACCAACCTCAATGCTCATTTATTTTTAAAAGCTATTATAAATTCTGACTATTTGTTCCAACATCATGTATTTAAATCATATCATCCTTATTTTATACAGAATTACATGCCTTAATTGGTTCCCTTCTGAATTCGTCAAAAAAATCAATCACAATTAAAGGTAACATTCTTTGTTAGTTAAAAATATTTAAGTGCACACCATAATTTGTTTTATGCCACCATTATTTTCCAAAAATCACTCATTTCATCATGAAAAAAATATCATTTATCATTTACTATTTAATGAAAAAAATATTCATTTAATTCATTAAACACTTCTTAATATTTTCCTTAAACCAAATGAAAATGTTTCATTTCTAATGTCTCTTAAAAACACTTTTTATTTGTATACAAATTACATTGACAATAATTATCATGATATATTCCTATTTTCCCTAATGAATATCCAATTATTATTTAAATATTTTCTATATTGGAAATTATGATGATATTTCCTTCTATTGTGCCTTAAGACATGATTATGATATCCAATTATGTCCATGTGTAATAATTTTTTATAATTGGTCATATTGAACACATATTAAAGAACATGTTCTTATGGGTGATCCCAAATAGAGATCCAATTAATTGGGTAATTTTAGTGTCATGGGATATTATCTTGGGATAGGGAATGAACCTAATTCATTTATGGGAGTCTTTTTTCCATGTGTAGTGGTATTGGTAGTTATTCTTGACTCATAATTATGTCATGTTTTATGTTTTTACCAAAATCCTATTATTCCATGATTATAAGATCCCATTCAATAAATTTTATGTTTCTTTATGTGAATTGAAGTTTTTTTCCTTTTTATTAAATCTTGTAAGGCCCTCTGACCCATTATAATTGTTTTATTCCTATGTTTATACGCATGCAATACTTTTTAGCTCATCCATTTCTTCATTTGTACCGCAATATTTCCTTTAAAGATGTAGTATATCAATAAAAGTAAGAATATACTTATCGATGGTTAAATTATATATATATTTAATCTATTTCCATTATTTTTAGTTTTATATACCTAATCATCCAAGGACACTAGTCATTACGATACATGGATTTTAATTTGATGGTTACTTATGCTTAAAATTAATTAATAATATGTTCTAAATTCTAGGGTTTGTATATCAACCCATTTTTTGAATTTCTATGTGATTTCCTCAATCTCTAAAATTTCACTTCAATTTTTCCATGGAAAAATAATTGTTTAGTGAATAACATACCTATTTCATATAATGTGTTTTCACTATTATACATATATACCTCTTGGACATGTGAGTTATATGTTTTCATTCCAAACTCCATGCTCATTGAACAAAATGTTATGATAAATGATTCCATATATTATAATCTATATAGAATACTTAATCGCGATAATGAAATGAATGTGAAAGGTGCACAAGGAATTAAATATCACTCCAATGCATTGGGTAATGTCAAGTCTCATGAGACGTAATGTTGGGAAAGGCAGTGAAATAGATTTCATTATGGGAATTCTTCCATCATGATGTCTTGGTAGTTATCCTTCAAAAAAATTTATGATTCTGTGATTTTATAATGTTTCCACATTTCCCAAGTTATTATTATCATTATTTATCATACTTTATTGTTGATGTTCCTTTTATTCCCCATTGATCTGACTATTTTCTAAAATGTTTTTACATGGTTTATGATTATTCCCTTACTAGGATTTATATCTCATCCATTTCTCTTATATATCCAATGGTTATCCTGTGTGGTTTTAAATTCCATGGAATATTATGATAATATCAAAAATGTTTTCACTAATGTTGTTATATTTTCTATTTTAATTTATTATGTAAATTATGTAATTCACAAAAATACTAGACATATTTTATGTTCATTTTTGTATTACATGTAATTCAATGTCAAAAATAAAGTATTAATTTGAATTATTTAGAAGGGTTGTAGTTTGTATTAGAGGAAAAGTTTAGTTATTTTCAGGATTATGATTACAGAACTCTAGAGATGTAACACCCCAGGTAAATAAAGAATATGAAATTTTTATATTTATCCATATTTTTGAATAAAATATTAATATTACTTTAAAGGGGATGCTATTCTCGATGTCGTACCCAATACGCAACAACGAGTTTCTTGGGAATCTTACGTTGGACTATAATAATAAAATAATATTATTTTAAATAGTAGTTAACGCCTAGCCGTTGTAATGGCGGGAATGAACAGAACTAACTACAAAATGATTATATATGTTTGTCAAATATTTTTACTTTTTACAATAAATGTTAGAGGATTAAAAATGCGAATGAGTCTAATTTTAAGCGTAAACATTCTAATATTCTTAAAAGGTCGATTAACCACCTTTTGATGGAGAACCTCTTTTAAATACACTTTTTGAAAATTTTATGTGTTATATTTGACAAAATAAAATTCTTCTTTAGAATCGGGACATCAAAATTTACTTTGTTTATATTTTTGGTATTTTTCCGATAAAGTTCATTTTGTTTGAATAGTGAAAAATGATTTATTTTAATTGAAAAATCCTTTTTAATCTAATTTATTTATATGATTAGATTATCTTTTGAATTGGTTTTAAAGTGAAATTAGAATATATTTTTACCATATAATCAAATAGTGGTCGTTGGAATTAATTTCACTTTGAAATCAGACTTAAACTAGTGTCAATCTTTTGATACATTTTGTTTCATAAAAACATGATATTTGTTTTGACAGCGGGAATTAATTATTAAATTAATTAATTCAATTAAATTTTTTGAATTTTTTAAAATAGAAATAATTTTTGAATTTGGAATATCAAATATAGCTTAGGGTGAATTTTTGGTAATTTTCTGAAAAACCTCAATTTTTGATGAATAGTGAAACCACTAAGTGGTACTTATAAAAACTGATTTTCCTTTTAAATGATATTTTGCCACCTTTGTGTTTTTAATTTCAAAAATCCGACATACATGGTTGTAATTAAGAAGTAAAATGTGGTTCAATGGGATTAAATTTTTTTTTTGGTGAATAGTAACTTTTATGTTTTTAATCACGATTAGAGGTAATTAGTGTAGTTTAAGGTAAAAATAATGTTTTAATAAAATGAGATGAGCTGGACACATGTACTACCCTCATTGGATGTGTCATGGCCGACCAATTCAATCCATTGGTCAACATGGAGACCCCATGGAGCCACTTTGGTTGGGAAATGACATAAATAACTTTTTATTTAATGTTAAAGTAAAAATGACACAAACATTAGATGTTTTACTAAAACAATTTTTACATGGGGTTATACAAGTCATATTTTTTACTATAAATATTAATTAGAAAGGAAAAAATATTTCCTACATCATGATATATATTTTTATAATTTTTAGACATTAAATAAATTAAATTATTTATGACATCATGATGATGCAACGATTACCTCGTTAATAATGGATTTAAATAAAATGAAAAGATAATGTTAGATATATAACTTAACCTTCTCCAAAACCAATTGGATGAGTATAGTTCTAACCCTTACCACCTTATCCTAGAAATACATCAATGTGGGACCTTTAAAATCCGAAACTCATTTGAAAATAAAGTAACATTTTGTAACATTACAAGAGTGCCCCTCCTCTCCTCTTATAAAAGGCCCCCACCTCTACCACCTTACCCACACCTCTAAAGCCTTTATCTCGGCCAAACCCTGCTCCTTTTGCCTCTACACATCCATCTTTTACTCCTAGTAGCCTCAATTTGGGCAGAAGTCTTCCCAAGGAAGCCATTGAGCTCAAATCAAAAAGAGTTACCCGATTTTAAGGTAATGTCTTCACTTGTGTTCTTTTGTTTTATTTAGCTTCTCCAACCCCCTAAACACTTTTTATTCATTTATTTTGTAACAAATAAAGTATCTTAAATATACTAGGATGTTGTTATAATAATAATTAGAGCTACACTTACACACACCTACGTCAAATGGTTAAAGAACATACTGTTTCTGTGGATGGTGAATTTCTGCCTCACGAAACGATGATTGTTCAACACTCATATAACACCTTAAAAGGAGGACATTAAGATGTAACTATAATTATATATGATATATAATATGTTAATGTTTTACTTAAGCTTCTGTATTTTTCTTTTGTGTCATACCTTTATGGTTTCCATTTTGGGTAAACACGATAATTTCATTTTAGGAAGTGCGGACTACCGCCCCCTCAAAGTGATTTGATTCGTTAATGCCATATGTGGAATGTATAAAGGATGTATTTAAAGTTTTTATATATGATGTTTGTTACATATAAATGATGAGTATACTTCTGGAATTAAAATATACATACCTATCATTTAGTTTTAATTCCATTAATATGACATAGAAATGAAAGTAGCGTTCATGCGTACGTGCGTCTTACCGTCTCCATGAACAGTGAATTTAATTTCTTACCTGTAAATGATTATGTAATATTATAAATAAATGTATATTCTGGATTTATATTATATATATGATATCCATATCATGAATATCATTCTGGATATAATGATCCTTTGACCACACAAACCACATGTAATTGTAAGAAGTCCACTTTCGACTTAAGAACCAAATATCGACAAAACAAACATTATAAAATTAAATGATTACATAATGATTATAACATGGAAATAAGTGATATAAAAGGAATAATGAACTTGAAAAATGTTCTTAAGAAAGTAGAAATTAACTCATGTTTATTATTCAGGATGTTAAAGAACGATCGAGTCATGTCGGACCCGAGGTAAGGTATCCTACTCATCTCTTTCTTTTTAAGTACACTCTTTTATGTCATTCCTTTTAAAGCTCATATTTCTTGTTATTGAAAGGTTATTTTATATTACTCTTACTTTAATTTTTATGTTCATGTGATGAGAGACCTTATTCTCTATCATCAATCCATTATGGAAGTTTTGTGTTGCGCCGTTAGGCTGCCGAATTTTCATAAGAGATCTAACCTCTCTCTTTCTTTATAAGTACTCTCCTTTATGTCTCTTATTTTAAGCTCCTATTTGTTATGATGGGGGATGTTCTTTTATATTACACTTTCTATAAATTTTATTGTACTATGATGAGATATCCTATTTGATCTCATCAATCAATTTTTGGAAGTTTTATGTGGCGTCGTTAGGCTGCCGAGTTTTCGTAATGGATTTTTCATCTCACTTTTATTCCCGTGAGATTTATGCAAGATTTTCCACAATTTCCTTTTCAGTGGTGTATGTACTGACAATTATTTTACTCATTGTGTAATATAATTTCATTTATGAGTATTTACATCAATGTTGTATTGTCCTTCTTTCACAGGGTGCATGTTTCGAAAGATTCCCATGTCGGTAAGGGAACCTTTCACCCTCCTCTTTTTAAAAGACTTATTTAGTTATGTCTTTTAATTCACATACTATTATGTTGGGATTTTTTCTTCTATATCCTTACATATTTAAATTTTATGTCCATGTGATTAGATACCCTTTTTATCTCTCATCAACTCATTTTCTGATTTATTTAGTGACGCCGTTAGTCTACCAAATTTTTGGAAGGGAACTTCTTAACCCAAATTTTATTCTTTGGGATAAACTTGTACTCCTTGAATATTTCTTCTATGAATATGTGTGAATAACCACTGATTTTTTTACACTTAATATCCACTTATATTTGGTGTATTCGTTTTTCACACATAATTATGTAATTGATTTATCCTTAAACCAAGGATACCGTCTTTCTAAGGGACTTCGTCTCAATCTCCTTTCATTGAGGCATATTTTATTTTATACACAACCTTCTTTTATACGGTGTATAATCCCCTTTGACTTTTACATTTATACAAAAGGAATATTTTTTATACGAATCGTTTTACAAAACGACAAAAGGGAATGTTTTTTTCATACGTATGCGGCGACAACGACTTCTCTGCCGCCGTGACCATTATTTGAGTTTCAGCATCCTCTATAAGCCATACCTTCTTATTAAAAGAAAAATAAATACCATGTTTTTCTTTTCTTTTATTTTGGTATTGAAAATGGTTTTTATAAGGTTTTTTATATCAATGTGTTTTATTGATATCTTGTGATTGAAATGTGGAAATGTTATGTTTCCTTTGTGCATGTATTATGTGGTACGATTATGTTATGGTTCTTGGGAATTTTTATGAAGATGGGTGGTTCCGTGATAAACTAAGGGCGGGTGAGCCCGATATAGCTCTCCATTGCATTGGGTAACGCAAAGGAGTGAAACGTTAAGGTTTCTCCGAAGAGATTTAGGGAATATACTGTGGTGGGTATTCCAAATGTAACCAAGAGGTTTAAGCCCTACGTAAGAATGTTATGAATGCCTCAAGTTGCCTTTATGTTTTATGATTTTTATGATTTATTCATGATTTGATGAGGTTCGTTAAAGTGCTTATGTTTTATGAGTAAAGTATGATTTCATTGATTATTATGTGTACATGTACTCATGTTTCCTTTCCAAATATTTTTATATCCCCTAATGAGATTTTTATGCTCATCCCACGTTTTTGAAATGCTTTTCACAGGTCAAGGGAAGGGTACATGATATGATGATAGTGTCAAGGAAGTGTCATCAAAGAATCCATGTTTTATTTTAAATATGTTTCCGTTGATGAGAAAAAATGAATACCATCTTTTATGTAACCACTTCGTTTAAATGTGGAATGTAATGCAAGTTTTATGATCTAATTATATAAAACTCTAACCCTAAAAAGATCCTCAATGTGTAATCTTGTATTAACTCAATATTAAGTAAAGTTTAAGGTTGGGGCCTTATAGTTGGTATCAGAGGTCGGTTTAGTCAACTTTAGGGATTAGGAGTTTTTGTTAGACACATGATTACTCCCTATATCTATTATTTCAGTTAAATCCTTGTTCTATAACTTTTTTCAGGTCAAGTAAAGGAATTTATAAATGGAAGGAGAAGGATCTCAAATGACATTCCTATCTCTTCCTGATGACATGCTTGCAATAATTATTGAAAAGTCATGTTTGGAAGATTGTGAAACCTTTTCTAGCATACAACTGACTTTCAAGTATTTGTTTGAGATATCAAACACCTCCACTATACCTCGTTATCATCGTGGATCATGGGTTGTTTTTAGACAAATACTATTTTCACAATATTCTCATATTTTCAAGAAAGGTAAATATTATCAAGGTATTTTCAAATATTTTACATTATCACAAGAATTTAAAGCATATTATGATTTTAAAAATGGTGCTGAGTAAGGAGACCCTTGCGCAACCTATTTATATTTGATTTTAAAATATAGTCTCTCAGCACATACTTATGGTATTTTAAAAGGACCAATAATATAAAGTTTCAACTCAAATTCTATCCGACTATTTTATAGAAATCATGTTTTATCAGATGGTTTGGAATTATATGTCATATATGATTATTTTCCAAAACATTTTTTCTATGAACACCAATATGAACCATGTTGTACAAGGTGTATTTGGATGGAGGAAGAAAATGATTTTGAAATATCTCTAAATCATTGTTGTAATGCATGGGACTTCTACTTACGTGAGAATGATGACGATGAAACTGAGTGGATGCCATGATCAAGGTATGATGTTAAAAATTTTGGGAATCATTTTATGTTATCTTATAGTGGTGAAATAAGACTTCAAGAATTAAGATGTTGAGATCGTAACGAATTTGGATGAAAATGAGAGTTATAAGTATACTATTGAGGTTTAAACATGTTAGGGTTATTTTTGGAGTTTTATAAAAAGGACAACATGCAGACCATGTGACAACCCGTCACGTCAGACAAAGATGTGGGAATCGAACCCACAACCAAAGTGCGACTGGTATTTATCACCTACCACTAGACTACGTGAAGTCCCTGGTTAGTTTGACTAATTATTTTTTGTTATATGACTTTTTGAATCAAGAGTAAGTTTATTTTGGGTTATCTATGGAAATGATTAACCTATCATTGAGAATATATGATTAGGTTAATTACTTTTCAATATGATAATTTAAGAGAAACTGATGTTATTTTGGAGATAAAAGTTAATTTGTACCTTTGAAGACTATGTGACTAAATCCTTCAAATATTTGGGTTTAAATCTTAGTTTGGTTTACATTGAAGAATTTTATGGAAAAATTGTTTATCAAATGGTCCTTATTGAACTTTGGGTTTTGTTGGACAAATTTTGGAGATTAAGAATAGATTTTTTCTATAAAGGGATATCCTTTTTTGGATTATCTGATCTTGTACTAACCATTTTGGTTTTGGTATTTGTTAAAGTCTAAATACATGTTAAGTATATAGTTCTCTTTTGTGGATTAGGTGATTCTCTAGATGTTTATTTTAGTGAACAAGTCTTTCTAAATGCTCGTCTTTTGGAGAAAATTTGAGTTTGTGTAAGAAATCTAATAAAAGTTGAAAGTCAACATTATAAGTAATTATGTTTCATTATGAATAAATTCCTCAATAAAAAAACAAAAATGTTGTCTATTAACTTTTCCTACTGGGGAATCGAATACCGTTTAACCCATCACAATCGTGTGATTTTCTTGTGGTTAACTTTCTCCTAAACATGCTTTCTATCACTCTCCATCAGAACATGGCCCTATGTTTTCTCCTCCATGTCCATGTTTTCCTATATGGAATCCTAGTATGGGTTAAATCGGGTGAACTCCGTACTTATCTTCCTTTATTTTAAATTGATTGTTTTACCAACTCTTGTTCCGATGTGGGACTTTCAAGGATGTTTCCAAGCTCAATTTTAAAATTGCGAGGACGCAATTCCCAAAATGGGGGAAGGATGTAACACCCCAGGTAAATAAAGAATATGACTTTTTTATATTTATCCATATTTGTGAATAAAATATTAATATTACTTTAAAGGGGATGCTATGCTCGATGGCGTACCCAATGCACAACAACGAGTTTCTTGGGAATCTTACGATGCACTCTAATAATAAAATAATATTATTTTAAATAGTAGTTAATGCCTAGCCGTTGTAATGGAGGGAATGAATAGAACTAACAATAAAATTATTATATATGTTTTTCAAATATTTTTACTTTTTACAATAATTGTTAGAGGATTAAAAATGCCAATGAATCCAATTATAAGCGTAAACATTCTAATATTCTTAAAAGGTCGATTAACCGCCTTTTGATAGAGAACCTATTTTAAATCCACTTTTTGACAATTTTATTTGTTATATTTGTCAAAATAAAATTCTTCTTTATAATCGGGACATCAAAATTTACTTTGTGTAATTTTTTGGTATTTTTCCGATAAAGTTCATTTTTTTTAATAGTGAAAAATGTTTTATTTTAATTCAAAACCACTTTTTAATCTAATATATTTATATGATTAGATTATCTTTTGAATTGTTTATAAAGTGAAATTAGAATATATTTTTACCTTATAATCTAATAGTGGTTGTTGGAATTAATTTCCATTTGAAATCGGACTTAAACTATTGTCAATCTTTTGATACATTTTGTTTCATAAAAACATGTTATTTGTTTTAACAGCGGGAATTTATTATTAAATTAATTAATTCAACTTAAATTTATTGAATTTTTTAAAATAGAAATCATTTTTGAATTTGGAATATCAAATATAGCTTAGGGTGAATTTTTGGTAATTTTCTGAAAAACTTTAATTTTTGATGAATAGTGAAACCACTAAGTGGTACTTATAAAAACTGATTTTCCGTTTAAATAAAAATTTGACACCTTTGTGTTTTGAATTTCACAAATCCGACATACATGGTTGTCATTAAGAAGTAAAATTTGGTTCAATGGAATTAAAATAATTTTTTGGTGAATAATAACTTTTATGTTTTTAATCGCGATTAGAGGTAATTAGTGTAGTTTAACTTAAAAATAATGTTTTAATAATATGAGATGAGATTGACACATTTCCTACCATCATTTTATTTGTCATGGAAGACCAAGAAAATCCATGTGTCAACTTGGGGACCCCATGGAGCCACTTTGGTTGGGAAATGACATAAATAACTTTTTATTTAATGTTAAAGTAAAAATGACACAAACATGAGATGTTTTACTAAAATAATTTTTACATGGGGATATACAACTCCGATTTTTTACTATAAATATTCATTATAAAGATAAACATATTTCCTACATCATGAAATATGTTTTATAATTTTTAGACATTACATAAATTAAATTATTTATGACATCGTGATGATGCAGCGATTACCTCATTAATAAAAGATTTAAATAAAATGAAAATATAATGTTAAAACTATAACTTAAACTTGTCAAACACCTATTATATTAGTATATTTCTAACCCTTAACACCTTATCCTCTAAATAAATCAATGTGGGACCTTTGAAATCCGAAACTCATTTGAAAATAAAGTAACCTTTTGTTACTTTACAAGAGTGCCCCTCCTCTCCTCTTATAAAAGGCCCCCACCTCTACCACCTTAACCACATGTCTCAAGCCTTTGGCTCGGCCACCCCTGCACATTTTGCCTATAAAAATCCCTCTATTACTCCTATAAGCTTCAATTTGTGTATAAGTCTTCCCAAGGAATCCCTTGAGCTCAAATCAAAAAGTGTTACCCGATATTAAGGTAATGTCTTCACTTGTGTTCTTTTGTTTTATTTAGCTTCTGCAATCTCCTAAACTCTTTTTATTTATTTATTTTGTAACAACTCCAGTATATTAAATATACTAGGATGTTGTTATAAGAATAATTCGAGCTACAATTACACACACCTACATCAAATGGTTATAGAACATACTGTTTCTGTGGATGGAGAATTTCTGCCTCACGAAACGATGATTGTTCAACACTCATGTAACACCATAAAAGGTGGCCATTAAGATGTAACTATATTTATATATGAAATATAATACGTTTATGTTTTACATAAGCTTCTGTATTTATCTTTTTTGTCAAACCTTTATGGTTTCCATTGTGGGTAAACACGATAATTTCATTTTAGGAATTACGGACTACCGCCCACTGAAAGTGATTTTATTCGTTAATGCCATATGCGGGATGTATTAAGGATGTATTTAAAGTTATTATATATGACGAATGTTACATAAAAATGATGAATATAATTCTGGAATTAAAATATACATACCTCTCATTTAGTTTTAATTTCCATTAATATGACATAGAAATGAAAGTAGCGTCCATGCGTACGTACGACTTACTGTCTCCATGAACGGTGAATTTAATTTCATACCTCTAAATGATTATGTAATATTATAAATACATGTATATTCTGGATATATATGATATATATGATATATATGATATCCAAATCATGAATATCATTCTGGATATAATGAACCTTTGACCACACGAACAACATGTAATTGTAAGAAGTCCACTTTTGACTTAAGAACCAAATATCGATAAAACAAACATTATTAAATTAAATGATTACATAATGTTTATAACATTGCAATAAGTGATATAAAAGGAATAATGAACTTGAAAAAGTTTCTTAAGAAAGTATAAATTAACTCAAGTTTATTATTTAGGACGTTAAAGAACGATCGAGTCAAGTCGAACCCGAGGTAAGGGATCCTACTCCTCTCTTTCTTTTTAAGTACATTCTTTTATGTCATTCCTTTTAAAGCTCTTATTTATTGTTATTGGGATGATCTTTTATATTACTCATACATTAATTTTTATGTTCATATGATGAGAGACCCTATTCTCGCTCATCAATCCATTATATAAGTTTTGAGTGGCGCCATTAGGCTGCTGAATTTTCGTAAGAGATCTAACCTCTCTCTTTCTTTTTAAGTACTCTCCTTTATGTCACTTCTTTTAAGCACCTCTTTGTTATGATGGGGGATGTTAATTTATATTCCTCTTGATGTACATTTTATTTTAATATGATTAGAGACCCTATGTGATCTCATCAATCCATTTTTGGATGTTTTAAGTGGCGCCGTTAGGCTGCCGAGTTTTCGTAAGGGATTTTTCATCTCACTTTTATTCCCGTGAGATTTATGCTACATTTTACACAATTTCCATTTAGTTGTGTATGTACTGGACATTATTTTACTCATTGTGTAATATACATTCATTTATGAGTATTTACATCAATTTTTTATTGTCCTTCTTTCACGGGGTGCATGTTTTGAATGATACCCATGTCGGTAAGGGAACCTTTCACCCTCCTCTTTTTAAATGACTTCTTTTGTTATGTATTTTAATTCACATAATATTATGTTGTTATTTGTTCTTCTATATCCTTATTGAATTAAATTTTATGTCCATGTGATGAGATACCCTTTTTATCTCTCATCAACCCATTTTCTAAATTTTGTAGTGACGCCGTTAGACTGTCAAATTTTTGAAAGGGATCTTCTTAACCCAAATTTGATTCTTTGGGATAAACTTGTACTCCTTTAATATGTCTTCTATGAATATGTGTGATTAACCTATGATTGTTTTACACTTAATATCCACTTATATTTGGTTTATTCGTTTGTCACACATAATTATGTAATTGATTTAATCTTAAACCAAGGATATCATCTTTTTAAGGGACGTTGTCTCAATCTCCTTTCATTGAGGCATATTTTATTTTATACACAACCTTCTTTTATATGGTGTATAAACCACTTTGACTTTTACGTTTATCCAAAAGGAGTATTTTTTATACGAATTGTTTTACAAAAAGACAAAAGGGAATGTTTTTGTCATACTTATGCGGTGACAATAACTTCTCCGCCGCCGTGACCATTATATGAGTTTCGGCTTCCTCTACAAGCCATACCTTCTTTTTAAAAGAAAACTACGTACCATGTTTTAATTTTCTTTTATTTTGGTATTGAAAATGGTTTTCATAAGGTTTTTTATATCAATTTGTTTTATTGATATCTTGTGATTGAAATGTGGAAATGTTATGTTTCCTTTATGCATGTATTATGTGGTACGATTATGTTATGGTTCTTGGGCATTGTTATGAAGACAGGTGGTTCTGTGATAAAATAAGGATGGGTGAGCCCGATATAGCTCTCCAATGCTTTAGGTAACGTGAAGGAGGGAAATTTTAATGTTTCTCTGAAGAGATTTAGGGAATATATTGTGGTGGGTATTCCAAACGTAACCAAGAGGGTTACTCCCTACATAAGAATGTTATGAATGCCTCAAGTTACCTTTAAGTCTTATGATTTCTATGATTTATTCATGATTTGATGAGGTATGTTAAAGTTCTTATGTTTTATGAGTAAAGTATGATTTCATTGATTCTTATGTGTACATGTACTCATGTTTCCTTTTCATATATTTTTATATCCCTTACGGAGCTTTTTATTCTCATCCCATGTTTTTGAAATATTTTTTACAGGTCAAGGGAAAGGTACATGATATGATGATAGTGTCAAAGAAGTGTCAAGAAAGAATCCATGTTTTATTTTAAATATGTTTCCGTTGATGGGAAAAATGAATACTATATTTTATGTAACCACTTTGTTTAAATGTGGAATGTAATGCAAGTTTTATGATCTAATTCTCTAAAACTCTAAACCTAAAAAGATCCTCAATGTGTAATCTTGTATTAACTCAAGATTAATTAAGGTTTAATGTTGGGGCCTTATAAGAGAACTCCTTAAGAATAATAATATGTATAAAAAAACATCCCTAAATTTAGATAAGTACAGAGAATGTGGTATATCTAGAAAATTATCCTTTTTATGGATAATAAAAGTGGATGTGGTTCTGGAACAGATGTACATATGGGTAACAACTTTGATATGGTATGATAGGCTTGACCTGATGTAACATTGAAGAATATAGTGGATCTTACAATGCACTAGGTTTGACACTCCCATGGGATATTTTTCTGTATATTTATATGTTCATTTATACCATTAGTATGGGAACAAAAAATTCCATAATAATATTTTTTTTAAAAATATCATTGTTTAATTATATTGAAAAATATAAATTCATATGTTATGAAATAAATATAATTTTTATATTATCTCTTTATAGTCATTTAATTCTATTTAAAAGATTAATATTTTCTAAAAAACTCCTCCATTTTGTTTCCTTTATTATAAATTAGTTCTAAAAATATGATGAAAATGGGTAATAGTCAATGTGAATGGAAATGAGATGAATTACCCAAAAATATACCCATTATTATATGATAAGGAACCAAGAACCTCATCATGATACTCTATTAACCAACTCATTTTCTAAATATAATCCTAGATCAATAGGAGAAAAAATAATCATATGAGAGAATAAGATGTGATTGAGTCCTTTATCCAAAAATGCCTCTGAATTTCAATGTGTCATCTAATCAATTAATCATGGAATAATGTATCAACTACATTGATAAGATCATACCCATCCCTCAATGTTCCAAAAATGTGAAATTTTTATTGTATTTTTATCTTATAGAGTGAGAAAATAATTAATATAGGACATTGATCATGAATGTGAATAATATGGAAGATATTGAGGTGAAGGGTGGGCAAATTTTTAGAAAATTATTTTGATATATATTTTCCTCACACTATTTAAATTAACAGGAAGTGGTAATTTCTTTCCCTCAAGAAAAAGGAAACTTATCTATCTGAGTGTATGAGGAAAACAATACAATACATTCACAATAATATTCCAGCTTTATCTTTACCCCTGAATGCAAGGTTTAATGAATACATATTGGGATAAAAACAGGTTTATGAAAATACTCGGTGATCCATGACATTGATGACAATGAGAAAATTATATGATCTACCCTTAAAGAAGAAATGAAGATGAATAAATCTCAAGGGTATTATCTTGATAATAAGAGGAAAGTGGAGTTTAATTATAGTAGTTTAATAGATAAAACTAATAGTTACAATAAATTACAATATATCACTTGTCAAAGGTGCAGAAAAAAAGAACCCCATAAATTATAGATGGGGGTGATGAAAAAACTTTGGTTAAGGGAGGAAGGGTACATAGCTATCGACTGCCGACAGGAGAAACCCACTAGTACGATTGTGGAAAGTAATGCTCTTATCATCTCCCGACATAATGTTTATGGTTTAAATTGCAAGGAACCTAGGAAATTTTTAAATCTATGTTTGAAGGTAAAGGTTTTTAGAGACAAACAAAAACCTCCATGGTAGAAGGTGAAATATATTTCCACCACAACCAATGATGTGGATCTTATCAACAAAGTGGTTTCATGTCGAATATTTATTCATACCATAATAGATAACATACATTTTTTAGTCAAGTTCAACGTATTAATATATATCATGAATGATTTATAGAACTATTATAACAACACCACAATGTTTGGTTGTAGAGATATCAGTGAAAAGAGAAAATATGGAAATTAATGTATCATAAGTATATAACATCTCACCTATCACAATTTATGGATTTAACTTTTCGTAAAACCTTGCCATGCTTCCTTTTTTGAATTTTATGAGATTTTGGTTATGTATTGTCTTTCCCTATTGGTGACTAAATAAATTTATATGAGAAATAAATCACTCCCTGTATTGAGAAATGATTCTTGATTCTATACATGTACAAAGAGAAGGATGATTTTTTTACTAGCAACATCTCAAGTAAATATATTATTCCCCTACGAGAATGAATATATAGCTCAAATTATTGAATCTATGGATAGAACCTTCCTCAAAGACATGCTTATAGTGAGGGAATATATTGATGTATTTCCCATGTAATTTTCTAGTCATCCTCCAAGATGAGAGGTTAAATTTTCATTGATCATATATTTGGGTAGTTTCCATTATCCAAGACTCCATTCAAAATTGTTGTTGTGGAACTTGGAGATCAAAAGAAAAACTGTAGTATAATCTAGATAAACTGCTCATATTCCAATGTTCTTCCCCGTGGGGTGAAACCATAATCTTATTTAAAAATATGTATGGATTATTTCTCCATTTCATTGATTATCATGTGGTTAACAGTATCACAGTATTGATAAATTATCCCCTACGATAAATTGATGACTTGTTCTATCAGCTACATGGAGAACAATATATCTCTAAAGTGGATATATATCCAGTATATTACCATGTTAGGGTGAGAAAAGAGGATATACCCATAGATTATTTCCCAAACATGTATAGGCTCTACGAGTTCATAGTGATTACTTTAAAACTCACTAATTCCCTAGAAATCTTCAAGTACTTGATGAAATGAGTTTTTATATATTATCAAAAAAATTGGTAGTCTAAATAGACTAATTTCAAATATTCTACACACCCATGTATGAGCCTATAGAATATCTATGAACTATTTTAAAGGCATCATGAAATTATAATCATTATACCAAGTACATAAAATTTGAGTTCTAGTAAAAGGAAGTCACATTAATAAGGAATTTTATCACAAGAACAAAGATATTTGTGTACCCTTAAATGTCAACAGAAATTTAATGATGGATAAGTCCATTATTTGTGATAGATATTAATATTTTTGTTAGGTTAGTTTGCTGTTATCATCAAATTGTGAGATATTTATGGAAAATTCTAATCCCTCGAACCCAAATAACTCTGAAGGGAGTCATGTTTTCTATGAATGATGAATATGAAGAGAGATTAAATTAGTTGAAAATGTTTCTTTTCACTACATAATTACTCACACTAAATATTTTTGGAATACTTTTTGGTGTTTTTAGTGATGCTTCAATGAAGGTATTGGTCTATGTGTTACTGAATAATTAAAACAATCATGTCATATGCTACTAGGTAGTTTAACTTTGATGAACAAAACTAACAAACACTTGATCTAGAGTTGGAAATAATGATATTCTATTTGAAAATATGTTACATTATTCTCTTTTTATTGAATTATGAAATATATGTGTATCTAGAATATTTCAATTATATATATTATATAAATATAGATGAATAAAAGCCAATGAAGATGGTTAGAGCTGATTAAATAATATAAACTCTCAATTCACTTCCATCATGGGAATGCGAATAAAGAGGAATATTGTTTTTGTAGTAATGATCCATAAATTCTATCATTGAAGATAATTTAGAATGATCCAATATTCATATATTTGAAAATTATTGACATGGAAGATATAAAGGAATGAATATCATCAATAATTTAAAATTCAACTTCCATCCATCCCTTATTTATAAGATAATAAATTCTCAAAGAGATGATGCGGAAATTATAATGAAAGTAGATTCAATAAGGAAGTGGAAATCCTAAATGTTCAATGTTATTAAAGAATGGGTTGTGATATCTGGGTCATGGATATGTGTACCATCAAATCCTTAGGTAAAGAAGGAGTTATTGGATGATGTAAATAGCTCCATTTTGACTATCCATCGTAGATGCACAGAGTTGTATTGAGATCTATGAGAACAAAATTGTTTTGAAAACATGAATAATAGGATCGTAGAATATACTTCAAGATGTCTTGTAATGTCATATTCTAAAGGTGAAAAGGAAAAAACATAAGGGGATATTGAATCATTAACCATTCCTATATTGAAATGGGAAAACAACCACTTGAAATTTGTCCTCAGACATCTTATGAAATTCTAGGGAAACTTTTCTATCTTGGTTTTGGTGTATCATCTTACAAATACTGCACACATCATTACTATTTGAGAGGAAATGTCACTATGTAAGCATGCACAAAAATTCATTAAATAATTTTTTAGGCTACATGGATTACCAATATAGATTGTATCTGATCAAGATACAAGATTCAAATACATGTTATAAAAGTATATTCAACACGCTCAAAACACAATGTTGGACATCATAACGACGTATCATACTCAAAATAATGTCTAATAATAGTGATCTATCTGAACACCTAATGACATGTTGAGATAATTCCTAATTTGGCATTAATGGAGGATGGTAAAAACATATCCATCGAGTAGATTTGACATAAAAAAATATTTTCCACCAAAGCATCCTACTGGCTTCCTAAGATTCCTTTTATGGAAATTGGTTCAGAACACCTTAATTATGTGATGAAGTAGGTGAATGAAAACTGATAGTTCGATAAATGATAGCAGAAAATGTAGAAATGGTTAGGACCATTCAGTAGCACATCAACACTTTCCATACTAAAAAAGATCTATGTTGATAATCCTTAATGAGACATAGAGTTAGATGTTAGAAATTTGGTATTACACTTCAACACTGCATGGAATAAAGGGATGATATTTTTGAAGAACAATAATCTTAGTCCTTGAAATAATGACCACTTTGAGATCCTTGATTAAATTGGAGAGGTGGCCTACAAAATTTCACTCCCAGCTAACCTATAACAAGTTCGTGATGTATTCCATCTATCAATATTGAGTAAGTATATACTATACCCCTAACATGTTCTCAATCTATAGGTGTTACCATTAGAGAATGACATTTCCTATGATGAGGAACCAGTGATGATAATAGATCATAGAGATATATTTCTATGAAATAGGAAAATTAACTCTATTAATGTTCTATAGAAAGACAACATGTTTAAGGAAGTGATGTAGAAAATATAAGAGTTTACGAAACATAGCTACTATTAAATAATTTAGTGTTTTAAATGAATATTACTATGAAACATTTTCATATATGAGAAATTATAATGAGGAAAACATAAAACAATAAAAATTCTCTTATGCTTATAATTAATTTCTTTGTTATGTAATATGAATATAGAATACACTTGAATATAAATGTGATTTTAAAATACATTTAATAAATCAATACCACTAAATATATATTTTTTAAATAGTGATCACATGGATAGTATAAATATATGTTTTTAAAAAATCGAGTTTCCATAGACAATGAATGTGATGGCCTCAACCATTAGGATCACACCATACAAAGCACAATTATTGGAGCATTCAAGGGAGATATCATCTTTGGGATTTTCACCTGACAGACAGCAATATATGGTTCAATAACATATTCATGAGATAAATCATGAATGATATTATTTCCATCTCATCCAAATCACACCCCAAACCATGTGCGCCAAACCCACCCCATTAAATTCTCACATTCACGCACCTTATCCATATAGAGATTGATAGTTTATTAATAAAATGTATCAAGACCCTAGAATTAAGAGTATTCACATTATTTATTTTAGAAAAATGATTATATTTTTATTATATTATGTTTACTTTATAAGTGCTTTTTATTTCAACACAATAAACCAAAATAGTGTTTTTTATTAATATTCAAATTAATGTAAATAATTTATATTAATGATTTATTTTATTTTTAAAATTACTAATATTTTAGTAAAATATTATTATTATATAATGTTAATCAAATATAAATGATCATATAAATTAAATAAAGTCAAATATAATTTTATATAATTATCCAAAAAATGATATTGTCAAAAAAACCCAACACTTTCTATAAATATATGTTATTATTTTAAAAGAGAAAATTTAAATATTTATGAAATTAATTGGGAAAAATTAGTATTATTTTTTTAATGAGAAGTTAAAAATAATAAATCATTTAATTTTTCATAATTTTCAAAGACTGTCAATTTTTAGGGTAAAAATTAAATACCGTATAAAGGTTCTTTTTGTATTAAGACATCATAATGACCAAAATTTGATATAATAAATAAATGAAAAGTTATCTAAGTACACATATATGTTTTATATTTAAAATAATTATATTTTATGTTTATTTGTTTTGTTTTAAATCCATTATTAATCCCCTAAAACAATTGATATATTTTATGGTTTTAAAATCATTTCATTAATAGTAGGAATCACCTCTATTTAATAATGTTTATGAATTTTTTATGTTCAAAACATGGAATTATAAAATAATGAAAACCCATAATATTTCATAAAAACCATGGGAAAATATATGGGTTGTTTTTTGGTTTTGGTTAATTTATTATATTGGGTCCAAAACCTATGTTTGAGAAATGATAAATAATTTCCCACGACTCTCCAATATAAACCCAGAAAATATCACATTTGTTATCACAAAAAATCCTTGTAGCATGCCCTTATTATAAACTACCCTGTCTTGTTTCCTCCCATTCCACCCCCAACTCTCATGAAGATCCTCCCAAGCATTTGGAGTAACACAATCATGTATGGGATCCTTAACATCTCTTATTTATTGAGTTTTCTTTAATATATTATGTCTTACAAATCCAATTCATAAGGTTGGAAAATATCTTTTCATGTCCATATTATATACCATTTCCATTCTCAAATATTTTATATAACATTTGATCCCATAATTTAATTTTATGAATTTTTACATTACATCTTCAGGCTATAGAAATTTCAACTCAATTGTTACATTCCAAAACAGATTTTTGTAGTGAATGCCATACCCATTTTCTACCATGGATATTCAAATTTATAAACATTTAATACTTTTTGTTGGGATGTACATTAAAATTTTCTATACTCCATATTGAATTCATAAAATGTTATTATAAAATATTCCAAGAATTATTATATATGTTCGAAAGTTAAAAAATAGAATGAAATGAATTTTACTAGTTTGCCTAAAATTACATAGTTATCCAAGGCATGGGGTAATGTTTAGCCTCATGAGATGTCATTTTTGGATTGGGGGAGATCCTTATTCCATTGATTTACTTTTGGAATCATGATTTCATAGTAGTTATCCATGTACTATGTTTTTGATTCACTTATTTAGTTTGTTGTCAAATTTACCATGATACGATTACCATGATATATCATGACATAATGTCCAATTTCCATTTATTGACTATTTATAAACCTATTTTATGACATGTTTTAACTTAATCCATTGTATTCTCCTAATAGGCTTTTTAGATCACCAATTTCTTATGTATTTACCCAGGTTATAACATTCTTTTTTAAAATATATGGAACATTATTATAATTTGAAATATGATTTCAACAAAGATGAAGTATTTCGTATTTTATGTATTTTTATAATGTACCTAATTTACAAAAACACTATAATTATTGACAGTTCGAGTTTTATTATGTGTAATCATATATAGGAACTCATGTATTAATTCTAAATAAATATAATGGTTGCTAAAATACAAGGCATGAGCGATATACCTTTAGTTTTTTATGAACACTGAATGAATGTTGGATAACCTTTTTAGGGGACTACAACCAAGCCTACAAATAAAATTTGAGATATTAGACATTGACAACTATTAGGATATTTTCCATTTTTTTATAAGGATGAAATATCGTCCAGTGAATCTTAGTGGCCTTAAAGGGAAAATATATAAAATGAGGAAAAAGGAGTTTAATAATGGATGATCGATATATAAAACCCTTGATATAATGAAAAAACTACATCCAATGTGTCAATAGTTTGTGTAGAATCATCTTGTGAACTTTCTAAAGGCAACAAAGAGATGAATCAAGTGTAGAATATAGAGGAATCTTATTTATAATTTGTGTATTTATATAAGGAATCCTTCAATTGTGGATGAATAATGGAAGATTCAGATCAACACATATCATGTAGTCTAGTGTTTCAACTTGAAGGTATATTGGAATTATTCAATCCAATTCCCTAATCAAATAGTTGTTAAAGGAAATTAATTGTAACAACCTCCAAGGAAATTTTAAATAGAGTATGATGTCACTACAATTAAGGAGGATCCAAAAAATCATATGGTGATAAGTATTCTAGTTATTCATTCAATAACAGTTAATGTAATATTTTATTATGGTTCTATTAATTATTTTATATATTGTATATTTAGTTGAACTATTTAAACACCACCTTGAACAAGTGAGGTTGAGTTATATGTGAGTATAGAAAATGATTAAATTTTTGTATCCCATGTATATAACATCTCCCATGTTAGTTTATGTGGAATGAACCTCCCATAATATCGTGTAATACTTATTTGATTTATGTTTGATCCTATATTATGAATTTATTACCTATCATTATATAAATGAAACATCAAATGTTCATAAATTAAGATCACTCTTCACATTATAGGGCATCCCCAAATTCTGTATTATTGTATAGATGAGGATGAATATCCTTGGGAATAATAGTTTTATGTGGGGATATTATCGCCTAATGAGTAATCAAAACTAGTACAAATTGTTTATATAGTGTAGTGAATCATTATTAAAGACAAGCCCATAGTGAGGGACTTTACTGATGTATTCTTTAATGAATCTTATAGTCTTCCTATTGACCAATAGACTGAGTCCTTAGTTAAATATATTAATGGATCTCTACCAATATGAAGGAAACCATATAGATTGTCTTCTTTTATGTTTGAGTAATAGTATAATCAATTACATGAGAAGTTGGGAAAGGGTATTATATGCCCGATTTGTTTGCTATGTTGTGTTCCAGTCCGCTTCATCATGAATAATGATGGATTAGTGTTCTTCCTCATTGATTACTATGCACTCAAAAAAAATCAAAACACCTTAAATTTATCCCCTTCCATGGATTGATGACTTGTTTGATAAACTATGTGGGTCCGAGTATTTTTGTATAGTAGGCCTTTAGTTAGGATATCAACCATTAAAGGTAAAGATAGATGATATTCGGAAGACGGTATTCTGAAAAAGGTATGGAAACTATTATTTCATAGTTATTATATTCATAATCACAAATTCTCCATCTATTTCCATGGAATTAAAGAATATATTATTTTTATATTACCTCGTCAATGGATTGTTAGTATTTATCAATGATATTCTAATAAACTCCAAAATAAAAGAGGTGTATAAGGAAAATTTTAATACTATTCCTAATTAATTTTAAAGGGATAATTGTTTAGAAATGTACCTAAAATTTTAGTTCTGGATGCTGGGAGTATCATTATTGAAAAATGTTATCAAAAGAAAATGATTATATGTGGACCCCTCAATGATAAATTTAATCGTAGAACGGCCTAGTCCAACTTCTGTTATATTGAGTTGTTGATTCATTGGCCTAGTTGGGAATTGTTGGTGATTTTTGAAGAACATAGCATGATTTTAAAACCAGTTAACCAATATGACTCGTAATGGATTAAATTGTGTCCAAACTAATGAATGTGTCGACTTATTAAATCTGTTCAAAATGTGGATTATAAGTACACATGTATTCACTCTTCCATCAAGTGTGGAAATATTTTTGGCCCACATCGATTCCTAATAGAAAGTATTAGGATGTGTACTAATGAAAAATGAAAAATCGATAGCCTAATAATCAAGGTAGTTGAATCTTATTTGGAAAAACAAACCAAGACATGTCTCTAGAGTTGGTGGCTGTAATACTCATGTAAAATATATGGAGGTATTTTCTCTCTGGGGAAAGGTTTGAGAAAAATTCTGATTATATGAGCCCAAAATATATTAATTCAAATAGAATTATCATAATATGAATGAGGCAATATGGTTAGAACTCATAAATGACTATGAATTCTCATTCCACTACCATCCTGGTGAGGAAAATGAAGTGGATGATTTAGTAAGTAGAAAGGATCCTACAACAATATAAATTTTGAGAAATGAGAAGAATATACAATTATTAGATTTTCAATGGAGATTCATGGTATCAATTAAGTAATTAACATCATCAATTCCTTCTAAACAAATTTCGTATCCATTTCTCATGGATAAAATAAAATATTCTCAAAAAAATTATGTGTGAATTCTGAAAAGGGTTGGAAGCTGTATGAAAGGGTAAATCCCCAGAGCTGAAAATTACCTAATTAGGGGATGTAAAATTTAGTGCAAAAAATATTTTTACTATCAAATACAGAGAAAAATGAAACACATCTAATTGATGAACATCGATCAACCTTCTCAATTTACCCTGTTTGAAAAATAGGTATCGATATTTATGAGAGCACATTAGGTGGGATAGTATAAAGAAGTTGATTGCTAAATATACACAAATGTGTATTGTATGACAGCCTATGAAGAAAGAAATGAAATATTATAACATGATGATTCAACCATTACCCAAATAAAAAAATAAATTGGAAAACATCACAATGTATTTTTTCAATGGACATTCAAGGTCATCCATAAGAAATAATTTATTATTGTTCATTGTTGATTATCATACAAGGACAGCTCAATTTAGTATAACTGCAGAGTAATTCCCACTCGATTAACAATAACATATATACATTAAATAAGTGGTATGAATTTTTGGAGTAAATCTTAAAAATGTATCTAATCATGTTACTTGATTTAACTGTATGTTCAATAAAATTCTTCAACAAGATATCACCCCCAATTTGGACATCATTAGGAGAAAAAATCCTCAAAATTCTGTCTAGTATATACATACTATTAAAACATTAGATGGAATATTGATACAATGTTCTATCAAATTTAAATGAGGATGGTACCAACATCTACCTAGGGTCAAGTAATATTACAATAATAGTTTCCATTCAAGTATACAAATGGAATAATATAATTCCATTTCTAGGAAATTATTTATAACACATATATTCTAGGATGACGTTGGTGAATATAAGGTTTTTTACCTAAAATGAATGAATAAAAGGTAGAAAATGTGAAATACATCCAAAAAAATATTGAGGAAGCCCCAAGTCGATAAAAGAGATATGAAGAAAATCATCTATGGGACCTAGATTTTGATTTTTGAGACATGGTATTCTTCTATAAATATCTATGAAAGAGGATCAAGCATTTTGGGAGGAATGGAAAGCTGAGTTTGAGGTGCATCATCCCCTCAGAGATACCTTATCATGTGAATGTTGTGGCCTATCACCAAGAACATATACCTATAATGTCTCATGTACATGATGTATTTCACATATATATCATGAAGAAGTACATACCAGATCCCCTATATGAATTGAATTCATAGGTGGTACCACTTGAGAAAGACCTATTGTATGGAGAGAAACTAGTGGAGATATTTTTCATCATAGATATTGTTTTATGAAACAATACTACTCAACTTATAAATGAATTAAGTTGAAATAGCAAATATGATGATGTGACATGGGAACCAGAAGAAGAATAAAGGATAAGTACCCTCACCTATATAACTATTTTATATAAAATTGATATTTTGAGTGTGAAATTTCATACGAGGGGATGTAACAAACCATAATATAATCAATTGAAAATAACTTATTATAATTATTTAATATATTATATATTTTGTAAAATAACATATATTCAATAATATAAACATTACAAATTAACAATTATAGATATAATATGTTTTTCTTAAAATTAAGAATCCTATATCAATGAAATAGTAATATAACAAGCTGGAGTAGTAATCTGAATAATAGAATAGAAACCTCACCAATTAAAGTATGAAAAATATTTTGTTTCATTAAAATATAAAATATGATATATATTTATATCATGGTATAAGTCAATAATTGTTTTAAAACTGAGAAAATAAGTGTTGTTAATTTTTTTTAGATGTAAATTATTTTTTACTATATTATAATTAACAAAGTAGTTTAAATAATTATATTAAAAAATTTTATTAATAAATTAAAATGTTTTTTACTATATTTATTATATAATTTTATGATACCTTATTTAATTTTTCCATGTGTCATAAAATTTTTATGATATTAAATTCAGTATTTTTCGATTAAGTGTTGATTTTAATTTAATTTTTTTTTGGAAATTAGAAAATTATTTTAACAAAACGGGGGAGATTTTATAAATCTAAACATTAAAAAATGGATGGGGTGAATGTTGGAATTTTTTTTAGCATTGTTGATGTTTTTGTAAAAAGTGATATATTTTAATTTACAGTATTTATCATTTTAGGCCAAATACATGAATTTTTGAGTCATAGATGATATAAAACCCATTAGATAGAACGAAAATGAACTATATAATACAATTATTCACAATAATAAACAGTATTGTTCGTCATTATAAAAATAATACATTAATGAGTAAAATAATCATAAACACCTCACTTGTCCCACTATAAATACCCCTCATCACCACATATTCTCCTCACATCTTATAATATTTTGAGTTTGATAATATTCTATCTAATTTATCATCCAAGTGTCTTACCAATAAAAATTCATTGTTTCTCATAGAGGTTCTCATGGAGAATTTATTCAAGAGGTAAAATCCTCCACCTTTCCCATTTAAAATTTTCCATTCCTCTAGTGTGTCCTTTCAAGAAATATATAATATAACATGACATATTTAGTATAATACATATAATGTAATTTTATTATGTTAATTTTATTTACATCAAAAAATATATTCAAATATATTTTTTATCTTAAAAACAAAATCATATTTCATGATTAGTCAAATCAGCACCTTTGGGAAAGGCAATTTTTCATTTTCTATAACCTATTTTATGGATGGTAATCACACAATTATCATGGATAAAATATATTATAAACTTTATATTTCAAGTTTTTTAATAATCTTGAACAAATATATATATATATATATATGTGTGTGTGTGTGTGTATTAAATAATAAAACAAAACTAGTCATTGATAATCTAAAATCCACCAAATAAACTAATCCTCATCATTAACATTTTTTCTAATGATTCATTATCAAATATAAAAATTTATATGTAGAAAAATTATTAATATTGTATGTAAAAAAATTTAATATAATTCCACTTCTAGAGTTTTTCTTCTAATGGACAAGAACTACCACATTTATAATAAGGCGAACCAATCATAAAATCATGAAACGAACGCTCCTATAATGGTGAAATTTAATCGTATAACTCATCAAAATAAATAAGTAAATATAATAATGTTACAATAAAAATATAAATTTATAATAGGATATTATTTAATTAATGGATATATTTTAGTTACCCATTAAATTAAGGGTAAGAAAAGAACAATTTTTTAAGAAAAAGTTATGAGATTCTCTCTGAGCCCCCTTTTCAATTAGGATATAAATTCTCTATATTTACCCTAATTTAATTCATATATATTCTTAAAGAGCCTGCTAAAATATGATTGTATGTTCAATAAATATTTTCCTTAAACAATTATTTTTTATTTAATTTGGAAATATCTATTTTATAAGGCCCCCTTCTGCATTCCTCAGGATAATAATGGTCTATTAACGAGATCCTCCAATTTAATACCATTTTTAATTACACTCCATAATCTTATTTTATCCAAAAAAACTTAAATAAATATTTTTTATCAAGACAAACTATCTTAGTTCATTTATTTATTTATAGAAAAATATTATTCCCTTGACACCTATATGTCTATTTAATATTTTCCTGTAAACTACATCAAAGTGTATCATTTGAAATGTTTCAGAGACAATAATTCTAATTTTTTTTAATTAATATAGATATAAAAAATAAATATATTCCTATTTTTATCTAAGAATTTACATGAATTATTTTAATCTATTAATTCATAAGAGCCAATATATTATTCTATTTTTTATGCTAAATGACATGACTATGATAATAACATCTTTCCATGGGTAACCCTTATGTTTATACCATATGTTTGATTCTTCATGTGGCACACATATAGTAGGAAATTGTTTGATGAGTGTTCCTAGATAGTGGTCAATTCAATTGGATAATGTTTAGTCTCATGAGGTGTCTTATTTGGATAGGGAGAAAATGCGATTCAGTTATCGTACATTTTCCACCATTTGATATAGTCTTGGTAGTTAGCCTTGAATCTTGTTAATATAATGTTATATGTTACCGCCACATTTTTGTGATTCTATTATTTCATTATTCAATGTTCTACATGTTATGATTCCACATGCTTATTTATGTTCCATGCATTTTTAGGTCATCATGTTATAACTTCTAACCCATGTGTTATTCTTTATTCCGATTGTTATCCTATTACTGGGATTTTTAGATCATCCATGTGTTCATGTATTACCTGGTTTATCCTAATATGATGTAAGATATCAATGTAATATATCATTTAATGAAGATTAATATATAAAAGACGATTTTATTTTGTTTTCATGACTTCTAATTATGTAACTAATCTCACAAAGATAATCTTAATTATGACAATTGGATTGTATTAAATGGGTAATTAATCTTATAATTTTTTAACTATATTCATATAGGTATAAGGTCACATTAATAAATGAATATTGAACATACAATTATATTATTGCCAAAAAATTTAGTCATAAATTACCGCTAAATAGATTGAAACAACAATAAACACTACCAGCACTTTTGGAGTGCATCTACGATTTATAGGAACATTAAATTAATAATTAAAATTCATTAGATTATCTCACTGCTAAATATGAAGATTTTGGTGTCCTGTGCTCATCTACAACATGTCACATTTGTTTCCTTGGTTTAAAAAATCACGATATTTATATATATTACCACCATAATACAAATAAGAAATTTTAATCTTCCTAGAGATGTCATATAATTTATTAAAATTTCTTATAGGAACATATTCCTAGAGATCCAATGATTCTCTTAATGCAGTTATCCATCCAAAATTCTAAAAAATTCACCAATCACCAATTAGATATCGGTATCCCAATCATTATCAAATTACAAAACATCCCATATGTTCCCCATAATATAATAAACATTGAAAAAATCCAGAATTTTATATAAAAATCTTTTATTTACCTCTAATTCACACCAATCGACCCCAATATGATGCACCTAATGTGATTTATGACAAATTGAGTGCCACCCTGAAATTTTAAAAGATGAAAAAAATATTCAATATTTTATGTGAAATAAAAAATTATGTATATCTTTCATGATTCACAACAAATTATTTATTATACATTATACTATATACTATGTTTATCATCCATTCCATGTAACCCATTGTTTAACATGAGTTAGATTCATGAATGATATTACACAAAATGTTTAATTTCATTAAAATATTAATATTTATCACTTTTTAGAAAATTTACCTGAAATTTTAGATTTTTTAAATAAATTTTGGATAGAAAAATTATTTTAGGTTGATGTTTTATATTTTTTTCAAAAGGATACATTTTATGATGAATAGTTTATATTATTGAATTTTTATTATAAACTGCATTTTTGATTAATTTATTTAACATGTTAAATTTCATTTTGTAATCGGTATAAAATTTAATACTAGCTAATTTATATATATTTTATTTAAATTTAGTTAATTATAATAATTTTTATACTTATTTTTTTTGTTATAATGTTATATGATTTCAACCATTTTCTCTTTAAAACCTGTATTATGATCACATCTATTGGATTTGGTTTAAATAAAAAATTTCTTATTCTATGAATTAATATAATAGTCATTTATTCTTTATTTTAAATATTACTAATCTAAAATTTTAAATATGGTTTAAAAAATTTGATATATATTAATATATAGTGAAATAAAAATTAATTTCTCATAGAAAGGTAAAAATGGGATTACCTGTGTGTCAAACAAAAATGATATAGGTACAATTTATATATAAATTTGTATAAAGATAATTTTATTTACATATTTCAACAATTAAACCTATATAGTTCTATAACATATGACTTATGACCCTTTTGAGACATGAAAAACAGGGGAGCACTCAATTTTTTTCCAAAAATACCTAATGTGTCGTCTCTGTATGTTATAAATGTATGCCCTATGTCCGTTATTTTTCTAACATTGAAATATTTATTTGTTTGTACAGAATATTCAGAAATCACTTCCCATATTCTATACTCTCTTTCAATAGTAAAAAGTTTGGTCATAATGGAAACCTAGGAAGGCATTAGTTCAAAACTACGGGGGATACCCAAAAATAATAATTAATGTTCTTCAACGATAATATTGATTTTATTTCTATATCCACAACCCCAATTTTTTTAAACATCATAATATAATAATATTACTATATTACTTATACTGGTATTGTTTAAAAAAAATAGGTTCACCTATACAACCTTCACTACCATCAAATTAGTTACAAATGAATTGTTCGTGGGTGTTGCGGACTACCACTTTGTGAATCAATGTCCATCATTCTTCAATTACAAAATCCTACAGTTTGGTGTAATGAAGTATCAAATATATATATATATATATATACATGATATTTATAACACAAATATATATATGGTTTAATTATATAATTTTAATATATTTAAAACTCATTCATTAAGGGATACAATAATGTCCCCCATGTGTTTGACAGAATAACTCCTCACGAAGCAATGCGATTTTCCAATAACTAAATATTTACATTTAAGGTGATATGATTAAATTTATTATTATATTTTATCTAAATAAATTTATATTTATATTCATGAAATACATATCATTATATAATGTTAATATATATCCTTTTATATCATACCTTTTCACTCAGTTTATGATGATGGCATATTTCGTGTGTGTGGGGACGATTGCATTCATGATGTGGTTTGTCTCTCATTTCATCAATAAACACCATGGATTATATATATATATATATATATATATATTATATAATCGGAAATATCATATATTATTATATTTATATAATCATAATGAATTATAACTTTCATTCCAAAATTAAAATTCAAAAAAAAAATTAAACGCATTTCTATGTACGGCATACCATAGCCATGATCCTAACAAACATTATTTTTCATAACCAATTTTTTTGTGACTGGACTTAAAGTATAAATAATTTAAATATATTATAATTAGTTCATGATTATTATTATTAAGATAATTATACTAAAATATATTCATAAGTATACGATCTTTAATGATGAAGGACACCTGAGAAAACAAATCAATTAACACCCAAAACAATGAAAATTGAAATAGATTATTAATGAACTAGTAGTAAATTGACATAAAAGGATAAAATATAATATTATAAATATGAATATTTTTTGGGATATAAGTTATCATTATGGTTTAAAACACATTTAATAATGTTAAATAATTTTCAATCAATATGATTTGGGATGTAAGGGATTTAATAAATCAATTTATTTTCATTTGGTTAATATTATAGTTCATTTACTATGTCATTATATGATTATGTCTAAATTTTTTTTATTTAATTGGGTTGTATTTCCACATTTTCTGGATTTATATATGATACTCATAGTCAATTCACTGATTAATTACAACATTAATGTTATGATCCTTGTAAATGTTTACGTCAAAATCTCATTTTAATAAAGATTATTTACTATTAAATTGCAGTTAAATGAAATTTATTGAAATTTTTTTATTGAGACAATATTATTTTATTCTACCTTGGTTATTCATAATATTTTCATGTAATATTTCCATTTTCCTACTCTTCGGTATTTATATTAATTTTTATTTTAGTATGAAAATATAACTGTATTTTTCACTACATTTAAAAATCTATTTTATTCCAAACCATGTTTTATACTAATGTTTTTAACTATTAAAAATGATTAATAAATAGAATTATTACCCAGTTCTACTCTCTAAATATATATTTTCAATGTGATATATTTTCATTTAAAAAAATTAATATATGGATTTTGCTAAAAATATTAAAGGAATATTATTGTAATTTTCTAAATATGGAACTTTTTTAATCATTATACAATAAAAATGGATTGTTATTTCTAAATATTATGTAATGTAATGAAATAATCTCCATCATGAACTTAATTTCATTTATTATTCTGTTTAATATTATGGAGTACAATATTATTGACTTGTAAGGTTAATATCAAATTCACTAATTTTCAAAATGATTTTACAAATGAAAAGGATATTTTTTCACATAACTTATTTTCAAAAACATTTTATGGTATTTATATTATTTATATAAAATGACCCTTTATTATTACACTAATGATTAAATGTTGATACCATATAAATACTTCCCTCAAATGGTTTATCAATATTTTTACCATAATATACTCGAGATTCACTTCCTTGTTTAATTTTTGTAGTTATTGAAATTCCATGGAAATATTCACCTTTCTATAATCATAAGGAATTATATATTCTATAAATATCCTTATTATTTATTGTGGATATGTTTGTCTCCGTAAAAATAACCAATTTATATATATGCTTTTGTACATTGAATGTAATTTTATTGGCTGAGATATATTGACAAAATATACACAATTTTCTTTATATTAAGTTATAATTATAATGAGCATTTATCATGAATTAAATAAATTATTTTATTAATGAGTAAATCTATGGACCAAAATTGATGGGTTGGTACTAGAATTATATAACCCCTCAATGCATTGGAAGGTCTCATGGGACAAAAAGGTTATGCTATCATTAACCATGGTATTACATATAGTTTTAACCCTCGTGTGAAAGGTCTTAAAGGAAGAGGTGTCATATGCAAGATACATGATGTCTGATTATTAAGAATTTACTAAATTAATAATTAATTAATTATTATCAATGACATTTCAACTATGATATTATCTCAAGATTTATTTTATTTTCATTTATTATTAATTGGTATATGTTTAAAGATATTTACATTTCCATACGGATTATTCCTTACCTAGTTATGTAAATTTCATGTATGATTTGTTATTTAAAATTACATTTGATTATGCTTATTTATTCATATAATGTTTCACTATACATAACCGTTACTAAGAATTTTAGATCTTACTTATTTTTTTCACTTTCTCAAGAATATATGACTTGTACTATCTTCGATATATAAGGATATGGTAGAGGAAATAATATTCTTCTAGAAAGACATTATATTTTAATATATGTATTAAAATATTTTGTAAGACTAAAGTATTTATATAGTCTAACAATATTGTTAAATTGTTTAGTTTTTTGGGATAAAATTCCTTGAACCATAAAAAAATATAACAAACCAGACCCTGGCCCTCAGCAACTGGGGTCATGGTCAATATAGTATTAATTAGACAGTGTTTAGTAGATACCATGGGAACTATAATTTTAAAAACATCAAGCATGTTTCATAAACTTATGATTCACTTTGCGTATAGTAATATAGGAACAACTAATTTCTTTTCATTGTTTAGATTTTGTTGTTTATCTAATAAATAAATCACTTAATGGAAAATACAAAATGACAAGATACTATCATAGAGGTACCTAGGAAAGTATATTATTCAAAGGGTGCGTCTTGGTTTTCCTTATTAACTCTTGGTATAGGAAAATGGTCCATTCTATATAGGTGGCCTTTACTCCTAAGGAATATTGATACGATAATTTACATTTAATTTACAAACCATTATAATGGATTTGAAAATATAGATATCCCCAATGACACTATTTTTATTACTTGGAGAATTTGATATGGATAATCATTTCAACTTATGATATGTATTTAGCTACTTTCGGTATGTTACATTATGTATCATAATAATATGATTTGAACTTCTAAAATATTATTTTCTTCAAAAATAATAATATGTATGAATTGATAAAACACATAACACATCGGGCATAAAAAAATATTATTATTTAATTTCCTTATATATTACTTGGATTTTAATTTTCATGTTTTAATTGGTGTAAAAAATTAATGATATATATTTAAGGACCATCACAATATTAATTTATTGGTAAATGATTTGAAAATAATAATAAATTAAATATTTAGGATTGGAAATACATTTTATTCAGAAATATTTTTTCTTCGTTTTCATGAATATATTTAATAATTATTTTCTAGAAGTTATAGACAATTTATCCTATCAAAAGATATTTAATTTTCAGTATCATCTTGTCAAAATTATTTTTGAATGATGGTTTTATTTTTTTAAATATTATTTTCTCAATGAATAATGAGAAATACTAGATTAATATTTAATAAAATATCTTATTTACATGGTAAAGTTTAATTTTTTTATTAGATCTAAAATTTCATTAGTTAATATTAATTTAAATTAACATTTTTTTTGTTCATAAAAAGATTTCATATATAAATTAAATATACAAAAAACTTATTTAAAAATTTTTTTTTCTAGAAAAATGGGATTCATTGATCTTATCTATTCTAAAAGAAAATTTAATTCTTCCATAGATATATTTTAGTAATACAGTGATATTTTTGGATTTAATTTTTTTTATTTAATTAAATATTTTTAATATATTTCACCTCACGCAACAATGGATATTGTTTTTTATAAAAGAACAATTTTATGGTTATGTTATACGCAACACTATATTAAAATTATGCCCTATGTGATAGTTAAATTAGCTTGCAATACAAGAAACATTGTTTTTGGATTGTATTGCACACAATACTTTGTTCCTTAGATATATTTCATTACACCCAAGATAATCAGTTTCCCAAAATCAATATAATTTTAAGATGGTTATTAAAATATTATTATAGCTACAACTTATCCATTGGAATAGATGTTAAAAATAATATTAAATAAATTTGATAATATTATACATGCATTAATATAAAATTATAAATTTATTTTCAATTAGTATACGTTAATTAATGAACTATTTGAAAATTATGAAATTAGTTTTCTATAAAAATATTTTCTATGTATAAAAACAATTTTACCACAATAAATTAAGAAAACTACTTTTTATTAATAATTTAAATAATATTTATATTTTTTAAAATATATCAAAATTTTTTATATTCATCTAGTTGATTTTACGGGTATACACTAAGGGGAATTAAATTTTAAGAATAAGAAGATATATTTTTCTAAAACATAATTTCAACACCTTTTAATAGAGAAACAATTTGAAATGTGGATTTTGACACTTTTAAAACTCTTATTTAAAAAATAAACTTATTTATTGTGATATAATTATCTAAATTTAAATTTGGAGAACTTTTTAATTTCTCTAAGAAATCTCATTATCTTAATGAATAGTAAAAATAATGAATTTTAATTCAAATATGAGTTTCCATCTAAATAATTTTCATGGTTAGATTATATATTTTATTATTTTTATAGTTTACTTAGATAAATTTTATAACAATTAATAAAATTTATTTCATTGTAATAATTTCAATTATAAATTGGATATATTAACTTAGAAATCTTTTGATCATTTTTAATTCAAAATCTCACATTGTCATCCTATTTGTGGGATTAATTTTTAATTTATTTCAACTACATAATATATTGGAACATTAAAAAATGTATTATATATTTTCAATAAAAAAATTTATCATTTATAATATTGATAACATGTTTTTTACCTAAAGTATTAGTGAAATTGATTAAAATTAATTACAGTGATTGGGTGAAAAATTATCTTCACAAAAGAATTAACCTTAAAAAATTCCTCAAATGACCTAGAAAATTGAGAAAAAGATCATTTATGTTCATATTTCTACCATATACTATATTGGATTTAATTTTACCATTATTACATCCATGAGACATGAGAAAAATGTTGGGGTAATTAACTTTTCAAAAATTTACAAAAATTTCACTCCACCGCTATAAATACTCACTCAGCCCTTCCATATAATAACAGTTATTAAGCCATTTTCCCTACCATAATATTACCAAATAATACCCAAAAACCCAACCCTTAATCCTATAATCCAATATTTTGGAATAAATACATCCAAGAATTTCTTTTTGTGAAAAAAAAATTCTCAAAGTAGAGGTAACATCCTTCCTCATGATCATTTATTTTATATTCATTATCCACCAAATGAATTAATATTATTCCATTTTTATATAACTAAAATAGTATACTAAATATACTAATATTTTTTTGTTATAAGTTTTAGATCAAAATTACTCACACATCCATCTAATGTTGGAAAAACATACCGATCTTATGTATATCGAACTACTACCTCCTAAAACGATGTTTTTCATTTTTAATTTTCCACATATCATGGTTGGAAATTAAGATGTAAAATATATTTTTATATTATTTATATAATATTTTAAATGTTTTAAGGTTATTTATTTATAATATATAACATATCTTAATGGTTTCCATTTTTTTAAATACGTTTAGTTTATTTGTGGATGTGTGGACAACCACCTCCTAAAGGTGATGTGATTCGTTAAAAAATTAAATGGAATTCATTATGGATGAATTAAGTGAAATTATATGAAATATATTACATAATAATTCCACTATAATGATACTATATATATGAATATTTCTTTTACTTCTATTCATATAATAATATAATAAAACTGAAACAACATTCATTCGTATGTACAACCAACTGTCTCCATGAATAAGGTATTATATTTCATATTTATATATTTTATAGTTTGTTAGAAATACATATATACCGAATGTATATGATATTAACTTCATATTTTACATTATTAATTATTAAATCACTATTTATGTGAAAATATGATTAATAAAAACCAAAACATATGAAAAAAACAAGATTTTATCAAAAACGTAACATTAAAAAGGGTTTTTTTTATGGGAAATATAATGAAATTAAAAATTACATATTTTATTATATATAATAATATTTTTATTTGTATGATTTATAAAAAATTAATATTTATTATACTTGATTTTTTAATGTGTATGAAGAAATTAAAGAATAAAGTAACGGTTTTCCCGTATAACTCTTATTTTCTGTAAGATAAAAGCCAAATTCAACTTCTGTTTATTATAAGTGGTGCATATAATGAAAAGGTTTGTGTTATATTAATAAGTAAAATTAAAATTATGGGTATTTAAATATCAATTTTATAATATTTATTTAATGGTTCTTATTTTATAAAATATACCATATCGGTAAAGTAATATTGTCTCAATTTTTCTTCTTTTATACACATGGAATACTATGAACCTATGTTTTTCTATGACGTGTATATACTAACATAGAAATGTAATATTAAGAATATATATATTATTATGATACTTTAATATTAATTTAAGGATATTTCTTCCATTTTATTATGATTCAATGTTTCCAATGATGTAATGGTTCGTTAATATAATCTCATCATTTATCGAGAGTGTTTATAATTATAAATCCATTCATGAAACAATTTGATCCATCTCTCAAGAAATATCATAAATTTTATTAAGCTATATTTAATCATGTTATATACATATAATGCTATAATTTGTACTCTATATTATATTTAATATAAGTAAGAAATTTGTTAAAAAATGTGTCTTTATTTTTCTTTTGAGTCAGAAATCTAGGTTGTTTCAAAGCATTATTTTGTAAAAATGATTCAAAAAATTATTTTCTATTATCTTATGATGTTTAAAAGAAATTTCCCGGATCTTTTACCTCTATAAAAACATGTTTAAAAAGGGATCTATTTTTCATTTTCCAATTAAGGAACTTTTGTACAATTTTATGTTAAGAAGGAATGTTCATTATGTAGAAACATTCATCTCGTTATGACCATCACCCCCTTGATTCTTCCATTTTATGATTACAAGGATATTTTTTTAAAAAAATATTTCCTTAATATTATAAAAAATATTTTTAAGAATACTCAAAATAAAACGTGGGTTTACAAATGGGTTTTTATTTAAAAGGTTAATTAAATGATTTTCAATGAATCCTTTATATGTTTTAAAAATCATATATTTCAATGAAAATAATTATAATGATATGGAATATTATTTTATAATATTTCAAATGTATTTTCAAATTAAATTTTTTTTAAACAACTGTTGAAAAACTATAAAGAAGTTTTTCTAAAAATGTTTTCAATCTGGTTTATATGATTTCATTATTATTATCATAAAAAATGGTCTGGAAAATTTTCTAGGTTTTATAAAGGGGATTTCAAATAATAAAATAAAATTTACACAATAAATGTTTTAAAAAAATTCAGGATTTATTTATATATTTTCAATTTTGTTTTAAGGAAAAGTATATCGAAAATTTTTTATGTTTTAAAAATGATTTTCAAAGAAAAGTTATGTTCCAAGTGACCATTCAAAATCTATATCCAAATAATATTAAATATATGTTATATTTAATTATTTAAAAGGTTTATGATCCATAGATACAATTTATTTTATTACTTTGACTGGTCTATATTTTGATAGATTTGTTTTTTTGTATCCCATTTTTCTTCAACGAGTTACAACATAATAAATTGTTTTGAAACCTATTTCCTTCAAAGAGACATTAATGAATTAAATGATTATAATTCCTATATATTTTTATATGTTATGATGTGATTAAATTCTTAAGATATCCATTTCATTTCAGGGTTAATTATTCAATTTTTATGAAACACTTATATTTTTTATGTGTCAAGACAAGATAATATTTTATGGAACATGTTTGTAAGAATTTTTTATGATTTCTTTCATACATATATATCCCTAAAATTAACAGGGTATATATTTATATATCATGAGATAATTATTGGAAATAAGTTTTCATAATTTATTCATAATTATGACTTATATTTTCATTCTCTGTGTTGGGAAAAAGGTGTGTCCTAATCCATAATGGGAAACAGGTGTGTCCTGATCCACTATTGGAAACAAGAGTGTCCAGATCGACTATGATGATGGTATTTGTAGTTATCGTTGACACATGATTTTTTTAATATTTATGATGGAAAATAACTTCTATATCATGAGTTAATGGGTCATGATTTATTTATTATGACTTACCAACTTTATAAATCATATCTTTTCAATAGAAAACAATAATCCCACAATTCATGTTAATAATATTTCATATACATTGTACGATCATATAATGTAATGATCACATTGTCATACCCTTATCCTCATGTTTATGATTAAATATATCCATTTTGTAACCTTAATGAGCATCTATTCTGAACCATTTCTTAGGTTTCCTTTCCCTAGGTGATGAATAATGGTTTTATGTATAAGTTTTAAAGTGGAAGATATTTGTAGGAAGCATTGAAGTTATTTCACCATGTTAGATTATTTCATTCCAAGATTCCAAACAAACTAAACTATTATGGTACATGAACTTGATTTTTATAATTCACTAAATAATAATCGGAAATGATCTAATATCCATGTCTTTTAATCTTGGGTCGATATAATTTGTATCAAAGGATGGTCTATTAATCCTTTAAAAATTAGGAAGAGAAAACATCATTGAGATCCCTTGGTTTATTAATAAGTACATGTATAGTGATTTTTATAATGATATTCCTTAGGGTTAGTATAGTAAAAATAATGTGTCGTAATTTTGATGTTATATAATTGATTTTTCATGATTTTATGGTTTCCTTCTATGATAAGTGATATTCACTCAATGTATACATATTTTAGTCAACATATGGCACATGAAATAATTTTGTTATTGATTATTTAAATGAAAAATGAGATGATTATCCACCTATGAAACCAAATTATATTGGATCTAGAATTAAAATTATTATTTATATCATTCAACAACTTTTCCAATATATGAATCTTAGTGAAATTTAGTTTATGAAAATAAGGATAGAACATTATGTTATATCCTTCCTATGGTGGAATCCACCATATTTTTGTAGTTCCACTCATACACTATTAAAACAGTAATGTATCACAATTAATGAAACAAATTTAAATTATTTAGTGCTCAAATCATGAAAATTTCATTTTGCATACTTGACATTTTAAAGGTGAAGTGGAGTAGTGGTGGAATCTTATTAAGAACACAAGTTAAAAAGGAAATAATAGAATATATGTAATAGGAAGAGTATAAGGGGATATTTTTCTATAATTACTAACCCTATATTATATGAAAAATGATGAAAAAGGAATTCCTTGATTTAAAGTGAATTTTTGATTAATTTAATGGATCTTATAAAGATAATTTTATATGTATTTCATGTTACACTTCTATTTTGATCACCATACCTAGAAAAAAAATCGATCGATTATTTGGTTACTTAAAACCATGTCTTCAAAAGAAATGGATATAATAGGCATTAGTAGTTATAATTTAGTTTTTTTAGTTGAACTATTCTTATAAATGAAAATTAGATATTTTTACCATTTCGCTAGTATTAATAAGAATAGGATGTTTTATCCATATAAAAAATAAAATTATGGAAATAAATTCCATAAATCTATGAGCCATGAATGTGGGAATAACAATCAAGGGAATTTATGTAAGGGAAATGGGAGGTTAATTTAAAATATAAAGGAAGGTTATAAAGTTCTTGAATATTAAATAAGTTTACTGGCATGGTTAATGTAATAGAATAGAAGAAAATTTCATCTAATGCACCACCCACACACTAATTTTTTAATAGTAAGAAGTTTTTGGATTTATGTTAATCCATTATCTATTGCAGTGGGAAATTTTTAATATAATCCACAAATACCTCAGCATAAAATGGAAAAAGTTAAATCCTATAAAATCACAATTGAATATGTGAATCACGATTATTAGGGTACCCTTAACCTTTGACACAAGTAAGGATTTCTATGTTTGATTATGTATGAATATGATTTATTAAAATCCTAATATTCATCATTTTTTATATTTCATTTGATTATCTTGATCTATATGGATTTTGGAATAATTAAATTGAATTTAATATTCTTTTGTTGCATGGATAAAAACTAATTTCCAATTAATGTTTCTTTGGTATAACATAAGTACATATTTATGGAATAAAAAATGAATTTTATTTTTTGAGGGTCATAAGGGTAACAATTTATTTAATTGTTTATGTTAAAATTGGTATACGGGTTCAGAAATTAATTAATTATCCTTCTATATGATGATTTATGTATATTGTAAAACATGGGATAACATTTTTATTGTGATAATGACAATGGAATAACCTATCTTATATAAATTTTTCTGGAATGATAAATTCACTATCATTCCATGGAATAATATATGAAGTAGATTTTGATAAATGATTAACAAAGGTTAATGTTGTCCTGAAATCACGTAACTATATCATTTATCTGCAATTCATCAGTATTAGAAAAAAGGGACTTCAATTAATTTTTTTAGTTAATCAATATTTCTTATAAAATCAAGTACCCTTTCAACCCTCTTTGGGATATAGATTTTTTATCATTAGCTTTCTCATATCCTTTTCCACTACCACTCTTCATTTGAAATTTATAGTGATATTTCCCTTCCATGTTATTTTTTCACATTTTTCCTATGCTCTCTTACATGTAAACCAACTCATGTGTTACATTTGTTAACCGCTATTTTTTCAATATTTCTTTCTAAAATTAAATTTTATTATTCATTATTAGGATGTGTGATTATGTGAATGCAATTTTAATGTATTAAATAGTTGATAACCTAGAAATATTAAAATGGTGAAAATGAATTTAATTGTGGTATAATATGCATTTCAATGCATAGATTATATTTCATTACATGCAACAATATTTTTTTATTGTATGAAAGACAACAAAAACTATATTAAATAGCTTTTATTATATGAAAAGTTGAGTTTTACCAAACTACAATATACTATTAACATGGTTATTTAACTATTATTATAGCAACCACCTCATCGTATGAAAGGTTGTTCGGAATAAGATTAATTAAAAATTTTAAATAAAACTTATACATGTATATAAAATTAATCAATATATTATCAATTAGTAGAATTCAATGTAATTCTATTCGAAAATAAAGAAATTACTTTTATAAGAAAACTATTTTTAAATATAAATATAACATTTAACTCATAAATTTAAACAAATAACTTTTTATTAATTATTTAAATAAAATTTATATATTATATATTTAATCAATATTTTTAATACATATAAAATAAATTTAATAGGATTAATAAAATTATAAATCAAATTTTATAAAAAAAGTATTTATTTTTATAAAAGATTATTTTACTGACTTTAAATTGAAATGCGGATTAAAATATGATTTATGAAACATTATAATTTTTATTTTAAAAAATAAATCTCATTTTTGGATGAATAATATCAATACTTACATTCGATTAATTTTTTTTTTAATATTTATGATAAATTCCTTTTTTATGAATAATGAAAAAAATAAATTTTAACTCTGTACTATTTTTATATAAATTATTTGTAATGTCAAATTTTATATTTTAGTTATTTTAATATCTTATTAAATCGTATTTAAAATAATTTTTCTAGTTTTGGTGATTGAAAAAAAATTCACATAGAAATTGCCTATCAAATCATAGAAATTATTTGAACATTTTTTCATTAAAACCCCTATTTGTTGTCCAATATGTTGGTTTATTTTTTATATAATTTATGGAAAATATGTTGATGAGATTTTGGGAAAATAAAATCCATATTTTTAATCATAATCAATTAAAATTTCTAATATGGTCATGTTAGTTTTTTTAAAATTGGTTTACAGAATGCTATTAAATTTAATTACATTGATTATAACAATAATTATTTTATAAAAGGAATAAATTATAATCTTAATGCCTGAAATTCCCTAGAAACATCTCTGAAATCTATTTGATATTAATATAACTAACATATCCTTACATTTATTTAATTTGGACAATTATTATCTCCATAATATAAGGGGAAAATATATGTGGAATCCCTTTTTCAAATATTTATAATATTATCACTCCTCCTCCACTGTTAAAAAGAACTCACCCTACCACAAATTAGCACATCAAAAACCATTTCACTCACCCAAAATATATTCATATAATTCCCCAAAATCTCTAAAATCTTCATAAAATCATCATATAGGGATGAAATCCAACCAAGGACTCTAATTGTTACAAACCATATCGAGATACCCAATGAAGAGGTAAAAACCTTCCTCTAGATCCTCTGTTTTATTTTCATACTCCACCACCTCATTTGTTCTTATTACATGATTATATACTGAAACAACCATCCTAAATATAATTATATTTTTTATTCAATGTTTTATTCCAACACTTACACACACATCCACCAAATGGGGGATGATCTTATGGTTTTTGTGTATGGAGAACTACCGCATCACGAAATGATGTTCTTCATTTTTCCTTCACCACCTCTCAGTGATTGTAATTATGATTGAAAAATTATTTTTATATTATATAAATGATATTTATTATTTTATTATTCTTATATAATTATATTATAAAACATACCTTCAGTATTTCTTTTTTATTTGAATACGATAACTTCGTTTGTGGATGTGTGGACTACCACCTACACTAAGAGATGTGATTCATTCACACATTAGATGGAATATATTAAGGATGGTTTTTTTAGCTGTATGATATACTAAAAATAATAATGACACAATAATTATTTTATATATATACATATATTTCATTTAATTTTATTGTTTTGTTACAAAAAAATGGAAACAACATTCATGTATAAGTAGGACCTACCATCCCATTTAATATTGTATTCTATTTCAAATTTATATATTTTATAGACTATTATAAATACATATATACTGAATATACATGATATATATCTTGTTTTATAAAATTTAAATAAATAAATCATGATATATATATATATATGATGATCAATAATAACAATCCAAAACATATAAGAAAAACAAAGAAGATATTACCCAAAACGTAACATTTACAAGGAGTTGTCATTAAAATTGTAATATAAAGCCAAAAAATAATATATGGTATTATATATAATAATATTTTCTCAATTTAGTTTTATAATAAACTTATAATTATTGTAAAGTAGGTTTTAATGTAACAAGGAAATTCAAGACATATAGTAATGGTTTTCTAATATCACTTTTATTTTCCATGAGACAAAAGCCATGTTCACCTCATATTTATTATATATGGTGCATATAATTACAATGATTTTATTACCTTAAACCTATAATTAATATACATTTTATTTATATATCCACTTTATGATCTTTTTTTCATTGGTGTTATGTTTTAAAAGATACCAAATTAGTAATGCAATTTTGTATCGATTTTAATTTGTTGTGATACATGAAATGTTATACACCAGAATTTCGATATGATGTGTATATACTATATTTTAAATGTTATATAATGAATATACATATTATAATTATATTTTATGCTTCATTTTATTTTATTTGTTTTATATTATTATTAATCAACGTTACCAAGGTGGTAACGATTTATTACTTCAATCTCATCATCTTTTGACATTTTTTATTATTATGTTACCACTAGTTAAATCATAAAATTAATATCTTAGTAAATCTCATGAATTTTTTAACTAATGGTTATTAAATTTATATACAAGTAATGGTAAAATTTATTTAGTCTTTGGTACTTATTATAATTAAGAAATATTTAATGAAAACTGGACATTATTTCTCCATTTAGTTGAAAATATATGTTATTTTAAAACATTGTTTTCAAATAAAAGTTAAAAAAAGTATTTTAGTATTATCAAATTAAATATAATGGAAACATTTAACCATTTATTTATTTCTTAAAAATATTTTTAAAATGAATCATTCGATATTTTTCTGACCCAAGAATATTTCTAAAATATATGGTGCAAACAAAATGTTTGGCATGTACAGATGTACAGACAATAATATTTTAATTCAATTGATTCTCCCTTTTTATATTTACAAGTTCTTTTTATATAGAAAATATTTTTTCAAATATTATTGGATTTCTTATATTTTAAGAATTTTTCCAATGAAAAATGGAATTCAAAAAAATTACTTTTAACAAGTGTTTTAATTAATTTTCAAAGATTCCATTATATGATACCGAAAGGATATTTTGAATGGAAAAATTTCAATGATATCATATAATATTTTATTGGATTTCATATTATTTTGAAAAAAAATTGTTTTAGAAATATTTTCAATCTTCTTTAAAAAATAATGATTGAAAAAAAATCAATATGGCTTCAATCTTATTTATTTATTTTTAATGTAATTTTCTTGAAAAAAGGCCTTCAAAATGATTTATCTTCTAAAAATATTTTTTTATCATAAAAGTTATTTTAGTGAAGAAATGTTTTAATTTTTTTGATTCCTTTATATGTTTTCAAGGAAAAATATTTTGAAACTGTTTAATGTTTCTAAAAGTGATATTCCTATAAATGTTATGTTCTTAGTAATATTTCTATGTCCTTAATCATCTATGAAGAAATCATTGGATATAGTTAATGAATTACTATAGATATGATCCAAGGACCCCATTAAATTTATTTCTCTGAATGGTCTATATTTTTGGGATTAGTGTTTCTGAAACTCGTTTCTCTTCAAATTATTATACTGTGATATATGATTATGAATCCCTCTTCATTTCACGAGTTATTCTTGGATGAAATTATTATAAAAAAATCTATTTTAAATCGGTTATGATATGCTTAATTTTTTATGATACACATATCTTTTCATGGTTTATGATATGATTTTTTTGAGACTCATCCATTTTTATAGGACATGATAAGGTGAATGTTTTATGGAACATGTTTTTATGATTTCATTGTGAGATGGGTGGACATATATCTACCTCCAAATAATTGGTGATGATTACATATCAGTAGACAACAATGGGAAACTAGTTGATGGGTTTCATCCAAAATGGAAAAGAGGTTTGTCCATATCCACAATGGGAAACATCTGCATTTTGATCCACTTTGGGAAACATGTGTGTCCAGACCCACTATATTGAAGATAATAGTAGTTAAAACATATACATTAAATGGTTATATATATATATATGTTGGTTCCATTATAAAATGACATGTGTTTAGGTTTCATTATTTATTTAGGATAATTTATCACCCAAATGATTCATGTCTTATGGGCTTCAAATATTTATTCCATGATTCGTGTTTATGATCATTGACATGTGGGATATGATATTATAATATCATGGTCACATTTTCATAACCTTGTTATATTGTTTATTCTTTTATATAACACTTTTTACCCTTAATGATCACCTAGGATCACCCATTATAATTTTTCCTTTCCCTATGTTATGATTAATTGGTTTAAGTAAAATTATTGAAGGGGGTGAAAATTATTTTGGAAAGTTTGAATATCTTTCACCATGATATAATATTTTGTATTTAATATCTAAAGACACTAAAAAATTACAATCGTCCAGCATGCATTTTTATAATGATACAAATATTCAACTAAAATAATGTAACATCCATATATGTTATTCTTATATCCCTATAGTTTTAAATTTTTTAAAAATGGTTTCCTTATTTTGAATAATGTATTATAAATTTTTAAAATATGACCATTTTTCTTTTTAGAAAAAATGAACCGTAAAAGTAGTATTTTATATTTTCATGATTATGGGTTATTTGGAAAACAAGGTTAAAAATAATAATATAAGGATAATAAAATTACTCTAATAATTTTCTTGATTTTATTAGATGAATATCTTTCAACCAGAATCATACATGGGTTAAATTTATAATCCTTTAGCTCCATTTGGTTCAAATTAAGTCCATTATAGTATTTTATTTTATTAAAATTTAATCTTTTAACTCTATGGTTTTTAATAAGTATAACATTTTTAATATGTTTTCATCAAGAACATATATTTGATCATAAGTAAGTTTTTCAAACATAAAATATTTATCTTCCTTATTTTAATTTACAATAAATTTTTAGGGAATAATAAACCCTTAATCTCTTTTAATTCATAAATCAAAAAATAATTTTATATATATCAAAAGAAATATAATATTGTATTATTTATTTAACTCAAAAAAAATCCCTGATCCACATTATATTGTTAGGATATAATAATATAGTAGGTATGAATTTGGCCTATTTTTTTGATGTTTTTAATGTCAAAGTATTAAATAACTTCTAATTTGTAAAAATGATGTTTTATGGAATAAATATTTCATTAAAAAATTAAAAAACAATAAAAGTATAAAATAAGTATAAGGTTTGTATATATGGTTTAAATTTCATCCCTTGTGATTTTATAGGCCATGCTAAATTCATTGGGTCTATATTGCTGTTAGTATATTTTATTATGTTGATAAATTCATAATGCACCCATTACATCAACTATAAAAGGAACCCCCTTGTTTCACTTCATTTCGAAACCTTGATCCCCTTACACCGACCATAAGCTAAAAAATTCTATGGTCCAACCCTATAAACAATATGGATGCTCTGGTCTCACAAAAAGTTTAATTCTGTGTTCTATAAGGGATTCTTCAATTAGGTGACATTCTAGAGGAATCACTCTTAAACCACATACACTATATTCCTTATTTTAACACCCTAAATTAACCTATTTCATCTAATAATGAATAATTAACCCCATATGATGTATATAATATAATTTAATATTGATAATGTAATATCACATAACTTTTTTTTATTTAGATTCCCTTGATCATTGAAACCAAACTATTGTCTAAATTATTGTGGTTAATGTTATATGGGGATAATTCGTTTTTGATATCCATTATCACCTTGAAGGATTGTAATATAAATATTATTATGGTTAATAATTATTTTATTATATTATATTGAAATTAAAATTTTCAACTAATATATCATCAAGATATAAAATAAAATGAATCAAATTCATGATGGTAATAAAAATGGCAACAAAATAAAAAAACTGTTATCATTAATATTTTATAAAATAAGTCATTTTCATGGTTGAAAATAAAAAGAGAAATGAAATAATTTAAACATAAATAGGTGAATGAATATATCATAATTTTACTTCTATGTTATAAATCCCTATTTTAAAGCAACATCCATAATTATAAAAAGGATAACCATCAATAAAACTATGAAATTAATGCTCCTGTAATAGATTTTAAATCAGTATGAATAATTGAAATAACCATTAATTAACATAAATAAAATGTTGATAAATAAAATATATGATTAATAGGTCCTTTATTAAGTAATTAGTGATATTAATTTGAATATCGAGGACATTAATTGAATGTTCATGACACATTACACATAAGGTAAGTGTGTCTTTAACTAAAAAAACTCATTTTAACATGCCGTAATGATTTATTATCAATTTATTTCTCATTAATATACATAAATATATATTTTATTTTTATTAATGTATGTTTAGGGGAATTAAAATTATAAAAAATTTTACGTCTAATTAATGTGAAATATTTTTTTAAAAAAAAGTTTTTATTCTTTTTTGCAAAGGGGATTCTATAAAAATCCGATTATAAAGTTCCTCATCTAGATCTTTTTTCAAAATTCAATTGAATAACATTTCATGAAATATAAAAAATGTTTTATAATACTCATGGTTGATTAATTATTTTGTGTTTTATTTTATTATTTTTCATAGTTTATTTTAAATGAGTATGGTTTTATAATTATTTTTATGATTTTTAGATTGTAAAAGTATTCCATAAAGTGAAATGGTATTTTGATATTATAAAGTTCATTACACATGTATTTAAATGATTTATAATGAATTATATTCAAGATAGTTACCTTTGAAATTATTTATGATGGGTTCATCTAGATAGCGTTGAGTGAGCATGTTATTGCTTACAATGTTGGTGCAACCAAATAGAAATCCAATGCATTGGGTACTCCGAATATGAAGGATAAAAATAATGGTTAATCTATTTTTAAGTGTGATATTTATAAATATGTGCCATGAAAATTGTATGAATTTTATATTCATTTTAATGAATTTTCAGGAAATTTTTTTTATTATAAATAAGTAATACAATGGTCTTTGTGAGAATATGATTCATTTTTAGACTAAATGATATATTTTTAAGAAATATTTTTATAGGTTTTCACTCAACTTAAAGTATAAATTATTTTATGTACCTTAATGAAATCCTTGAACTCATACCATATTTTAAACTATTTGTCACATGATATATGGAATATTTTGGTCAAGGAGGTGATCGAGTAAAAATTTGAGTGTTTTTTATAAAGAAAACCCATGATTAATTTCATTGTATGTTGTTTTATGAATAAAATGGATACTATGTACAAGTTTACACTTGTATGGAATGGTTTTACATTATAATTGGATTTATTAATTAACTAAAATTCTAATCAAATAAGTTTTTCATAATTTTAAGAATCATAATTCTTGTTCAATAACACGAGAATATGTAATCATTATGGTGAGGTCCTTATAATTTGTATCAATGTGGGGTTTATAAAAATTTGGAAATTAGGAAATATTTTTGAGATTAGTTAATATCTTTATAGGTTTATAATTTAATTGTTTATATAATGATAAATGTTGGAGTGACCCCTTTTGATATTTTTTTCTATGCAATTTTATGGTGACTAGAGATATTTTTGATACATTTATTGTTATGTTAATAATGGTTTTTTAAATTTTGGGATAAAAAATGAAAGGTAACTGATAAATGTTTATGGGAATATAGTTCTATAATAATGAATATAATATGGTTAATTTTAGTATTTTTTGGTTATTTATAAAAACATATTAAAATTATTTAAATATACTTTTTGAGAATGGAAAATCTATAGGGTCATAGACAACTGGTCATGTCTTGAAAGGCCATAGTGTTTGAACAAACAACTGAAGGGGAGAAATTGTGCCCAACTTCCAATAGCCAACCTGATGACCTATTTAATATGAAAATGATATTCTTTATTTAAAATATTATACTAGAATGTAATGTAATCAAGAAATAAGACATTTTATCTGTCTACATTTCTTACCTAGAAATCAACAGCCATCTAACCTATAACATATTTATTGTTTTTTAGTGGTTTTCATTCTAATGAAATTTAACATTATCACTTTATATAATTATATGCATTTAGTTTATTATTCTCTATCCATGTTCATTTATGTGGAATTTTATAGTTTGTTACCATAGACAACATTTATACTTTGCACACTTTTGAGGATGATGTTTTATTAATACTTTTTATTTTGAAGGATTTAAAAAAATAGGTACTTCCAAAATGTTAACCTATAGTTTTGTATTCAGAACATGAATTTTGAGGACACAATTTATTTTAGGGGGAGAATTTAAAATTCCCATTTTCTAAATCGAATTACTATGCTCGTCAACATACTGGATATGCCACATAAAAAAATTTATTGAAATGTGAATCCTATAGCCTGGCCATTATATTAGTTGGTATCAATATTTATAAAATATTAATGAAATAAATATAAATAATTATCTCAATATTAATATATTGGTAAATTATTATATTATTATAATATAATAATGTAATTTTAATCCTAAGAAATATGTTTTCTTCAAAATTGGGTTTTCTTGATTTTCATGAATGAATATAATAAATAATTTATACTTATTTTAGAAATTTATGTATAAAAATTAATTTTTGTTTTCTTTTAAAAATTTTAAAATTATCATGTTATGTATTTTTTATAATTTTCTTAAAATATTAAATTTTCGTTGAATAATTAAAAAACATGTAATGTTTTCAAAAATGTATTATTTTTTCTGTGTAAATTTATGTTTTTTAATTTTTTTAAATTTAATTAGTTATATTTATTTAAAATATAAAAATTAATATTTTTAAAAATGGATTTTATACTTAAATTTATTATAAAAACATTTTATATCTAAAAACAGTGTTTTTTAATAAGAAGGTTTTAATTTGTATTTTTCAGTTTAATTATAAATTAAATTCTTCAATTCTGGTGTTTTTTATTTTTAATATTTAATTCATTATTTGGAATGAGAATTAAAAAAATTGTAAAATATAACCAATTTATTTTGGAGCAATATGTTTAGTACATTTATTATTATTTATCTATATTTGAGAGTAAATTCAGTTATTATCGGTATGAAAAGATATGATAAGATTGAAAAAATTACTCTAAAATATTTCCTAATTTATATGGATGATTAATATTAAAAAAATTATGCACTGGAAGAAATTATGACACTTTGTAGTCACTTGATTCACATAAAGTCCCTTACAATATTTTATTAAAAGAAAATTCAATCTTATCGAAATAAATATTAATTATTTATAAAATTTCTAATATTTTTCATCTATAAGATATGTTCCTTAATAAATAGTCATTATGAATATAAAATATTTTTATTCATCACAGAAATCTGTATTTAGTTTTTTACGGATGAAATAAGTTCCTCTAAATTACTAATAGTTATGGAGAAATAATTATTTAATTAGTGGAAGAATCAAATAAATGATACTAAAAGTAATAATAAAATATAATTTTATAATATCTATATTAGCCAAACAAAATTACATTATCTATCAATTTTTAAGATATGATAAAATAGTTTTGTTCAATTGAGATTGTTGTCTTGATTTTTTTAATATCAATGTTATGGATAATATCAAATTGAAAAAAAAGAAATATTATGGAAGTTATATTTCACCAAATTATTGAAAAATAATACAAATATTATATGTGAACAATGGGATTATATATGGCCAAAAATTTCATATCCTGTGCAATTAGGGTCTACTTAAACGTCCCTTGCTCCAGAATATTCTTATTATATTCTAATATTTCCAAAAATTCCTAAAGTAACTCTGGTTAATCTTATTAATGGGAACCCCTTACATCACTTAATTTCACCAACATGGGGCTTCTATTCGAACTTTTACAAGACCTTATGATTTCGTGAAATATATTTTTTCAATCTAATTTAATTTTTTTCTTGATATTTTGAATCTCACAAAATACTGAATATATATTTTTCTATATGAAAAACGTTATCATTGGATTGTGTTATACGCAACAAAAATTTTATATTTCACTACACGCAACACATGGATTCAAATTCTGTATATCTAACACTATATTTAACTTTTTTGAAACACAATGCCGAGTTATTTTTATATATTTCATTCCACAAAATACCGAGTTTTACCAAACAACATTATACTATTAAAATATTATTATTTAATATACAATATTTAACCTAGTTTTAAAATTAGTAGTTATGAATATAATTAAAAAACCTATGAAAATAATATTTTTATAATATGAAATAATTGGTAACAATTTAATTAGATATGAAAATATATACCAATTTATTAATGAATATATTTTAATTTTAATTCTCCCAAAGTAGTTTTGTCATAATAAATTTAATTAATTACAAATATTGAATTTTATTAATGAAATATATATGATATATATTGAATCAATTTTTTCTATATTAATCCAATAGATATGATAGGTATAAAATAAGAACAAATCCAATTTCATGTATAAAATCCTATATTTTTCAAAAGAGTAATTTTATTACTTGTTGATGGAGAAACCATTTTATGTACCATTTATTACACATTAACATATTATATTTGACAAAATAAACTTATAATATGATTTTTTTATATAAATATATTCATGGGTTTAAATTTTTTAATAGTATGGCAACTTTCATGTTTTAGTGAATAGTAAAAAATACTAAAATGTTTCTGAAAAAAATCATCAAAATATCTTACAGTGTTAAATAATTGTTTGATTTTTTTGATTAAATAGATTGAATTCATATAATTTAATCCAATATAGTTCATATTGAATAATTTTGCAATTAATTTAGATATTTTATAATGTCAATCATTTTCTTTTTTGATATTAATATCCAATTTTCTCACCCAATCAATGGTATTAATTTTAAAATAATTTATTCCAATAATTTTTATTGAATACATAAATCTATATTCAATATTTATAATCATAAGGATAACATTTTGTCAATAGGCCACTTTTAGTTTTTGTACGTTATTAATTGCAACTTCGGTATGTTTTTTTGTTACCACGACATTGGGAAAATTAAGTAATTAAATTTACAAATAATACAATAATTAATAAATTATTATACTAACACTTTTCTTAATTTTATTTTACGATTCTTATACGATTCAAATCATTTGTGGGATGATTTCATGTCTATTTGGAGGCATATTGAGGTATTTAACACTTATACAATATTATATTCAAAGACAAGATAATTTTCTCACACTTTTGTTTACAAGAAGAGATATATTTTCAATATGGTTTATGAACGGTTTTTGTTTTTCTATAAATATAATTTGAGAAGATTATTTTTTTTATAATTAATGGAAATTTATTTGTAATTTTTAAGAAATAAATAATTAAATTAAATGGTGACATAGTGACGACACATATATTTTTTAATAAAATGATGAATCAGACAAATGATATTAAAAAAATAAAATTAGAAATAAATTGACAAAATAAATTTCATAAAAAACCTTATGGTTGAATATAATATACTAGATATATTATAAATCTTTTTTTTTAATATAACATGTTTTGTTATATTTTTAAAAATTCAAATAATGAATTTGTTAACATTGAAATTATTGATATTTAAAATAAATAATATTTTAATAAATGATAGTTTTTTAATTCTATGAATAGTAAAAATAATTTTTGTAATCCCTAAAATGTTATACGGGATTTATTTATGGTTATTTTGGCATTTTATATTAACTATATTAACTCATAAGTAGTAAAAACATTGTTGTCATGGTAAGGGTTAAAGTGATTAATTAAGGGTTAAAGCCAAAAGATATGTTTAATAATATTACATAAACAGGTATGGAAATTATGTTTTTGACATTATTTAGATCTATCTATATATTATATTCAACACAAATGACTTTTAAGAGATTTGAAATTAAAAATTAATTTATATTAATTTGATATTTTTGGATATTACAAAAGTGATCCTCCTCTCTCAGGTAAAAGGACATCACTTCATCTCTTTTATTCACACTTTAAAATCCCTTGGCTCACCCAATATGATCCCATTTCATCAAAAAATATTATTACGTTAATACGAGAAGAATTATTTTGGTCAAAAATCAACTAAATGAGTTCTTTTATGAAAATCAGAAGGATATGAAAAAAGAAAATAAAACATTCACAAACAAAAGTTTTTATATTATATATACCTTGATCTAATTAAATTATTTTTAATTCACATTTATATAATATTAATAGTATCCTCAATATAGTGAACTACCACCTTATGAAAGGATGTTGATCATTTTTTCCTCTAACACCTATTATGGTTTGTAATTATGATGTAAACACTTTTTTATATTATATTAAAGATATAATTATACTTATGGGGTGATTATATCATGTATACCTTTTTACCATCATTTGTTTTGGAAAATTATAACATCGCTCTTGTGTGCCTATGGTTTACCATCTCCACGAAGTGATGTGATTACTTATACTAAAATATATCATAGATAGTAATAAGGATAAATTTAAAGGAATATATATTCTATATATTACAAAAAATTATTCACAATGATAATATACTATACATGTTGCTTTATTTTAACCCCACATAAAAATGGAAACAATGTTCATGGTGTAAATGACCTACCGTCTCCATGAATATTGTATTACAGTTCATATATCTATATATTATAATCTATTATATGTATTATATATTTAATAAATATGAAATATAAGTCATGTTTTACATTATTTAAATAATTAAATCCTGATTTATGTAATGGAATGAATAATGACACGTGAAAAAAAGTATGATAAACAAAGCGATTAACAAGATATTAATATAAAGTCATATGTAAATCATATATGGTATTAAATATATGTGTATGATTTGATGAATAATTTATAATAAACATAAATTTACTATACATGATTTTTTATAACATGAAAAGGAAGTGAAGACTTATTTTGAGGGAATTTCGTCTGGCATTTTATATATGAGAGATACATGTTGTATTCACCACTCACATGTTATGTGTGGTGTATGTAATACCATTTAATATGTTATATAATTAATTTATTTTATTTAATGAAATAAATTTTTATAATTTATGTTATTATTTCATATAGATAAATAATATAAAGATACATAAGTATTAAGGGATATATGTATCACATTTAATAATGTAGGAGACATGAATAATACACTACAAATTTCTTCTATCTGACGTATATAATACCAATTAATAACTTTTATGAGTATTATAAATAATATTTTAATATATTTAATATCCTTATATTTTTAATTCATTCATGGATAATATGATTCTTCTAATTATAAAGTGATGTGTATTTATTTCAGAATCTCATCATTATTTGGGATTGTTTCGTTTTACGTCTCTATTGGGTAATATTTTTCATCATTGTCTATGTTTTCTAAAAAAAATTGAAAACATTTTTAATATTCTCTCATATAATGTTAAATTTCTTTTTACCCATTTTTGACTATATACTAAACTGTTTGAAAGGAAATTAGTTTTGTTTTCCAAATAATGAACTTTTTGACATTTCAAACTATAGTACGAGAAGAATGTTTTTTAATATATACAGGATGGATTTGCTTTTCTTATTTCTTAATAATTTTTATATTTTAATATTTTATTACAATCATAAAATGTTATTTGGGAAGAAATTTTTTTTCTTTTAAAATTGCAGGACATTACAAGTAAATATGATATTTTCAAACAAGAAATGATATTTTCCTTGAGAATTGTTTTCAAAGGTTCAATAAAAAATAGTTTCTAGTTAAGAAATCATTGTTTGATATTACTTAGGTTTTACTGGGGATATGATTCAATATGTATATTATAATTCATTATATGAATCTATTATGTTTATGATGCAATGATATTTATGAGACAATTTTTTTCCATTGGTTGTGTTATGATTTCATGTTTATTATGAAACCCATTTCATTTCATGGGTTATGTGAGGATACATGATTTATTTTCTTATGGAGAACATATGCATGATTTCTGCCTCAGGATATTGTTTTTGGAATCAACTATATGGGCTTCACCCACTATGGGATGATGCGGAAACACAATCCACTACGGGAAGATGGTGAAACAAAATCCACGATGAAAAGATGGTAAAATCAATCTAGTATAAGGAATGAACTACTAAAATTATTGGTGGAGGGTCCTGTCCAGTATGTTTAGACCCCATAAATTTCCTTGATATGTTCTAGAAATGTGTCATGACTTATATTGAATGATATTACATGTTTATATGTCAGAAAACATTCTTTATCTTATTCATATATTAAGATTTCATGGATTATGTTCTATATTTCATTTGGATTATTATCTTGTTAATTTCTAATATTTATTCCATGATTCATATTTATGATCATTGATATGTAGGGTATGATATTATATTTTCATGATCATGTTCTAATATAGTTATTCATCGGATTATGTTTACATGTCTCCCTTGTTTACCCTTATAAAGTATTTGATCTCACCCATTCTCATAATTTCTATTCTATTGGTAATAAAGAATTGTTTTAGGTAGGTGTAATAAATGGAAAGATATTTGGGGGAAACACAGAAGAATATCCCCATAATAGATGATTTTGTTCCATCTTTCTATTGTAAATAAACTAAAATGGATATTGGGTGTATATTTTTATAATGTGTTTTGTATTCTGCAAAACTAATGTAATTTTAATGTATGTTAATATTAGATTTTTATAGTTGGTATTATATAAATGGTTTAGTCAAACATTGGAAACAATTATGCGAATAATTTAGTGAGAACCCTAGGGATATTTATATAGATAAATATTGGGGTTTATCTAAAGATATGTCTTAGGATGTGTAAATAATTAGGAAAATGTCATTGAATTTTGGTAAATGATCAAGTGAGTGGTTTCCTAGCAAGAAATCAATGTATGGGTTGTACAAAAAGAAGTTTCATTGATAGAAATTTAACTAGGGGTAACAACTCCAACAATTTATGTGGGTCCCATCTCAATAGTAACCTAGTACACACTAACATTTCCTACTTCACACCTAGTTTGATACTCATGAAGGATATACTTTAAAATTCACAATATATTTATGAAAAATCCTGATGTATTTAAATGGATGTTGGTTATGAATAACATATGATAAACATACATTTTTATAGATTAAATAAGGTTTCATAATTTGTTGATATTATTATCTATCTTTCAAGATTATGTGGTTCCTCACTATGATTACTATTTCATAACTTATGATTTATTTTGTTTGAGTCAATAGATAGAGGTCGAAGGAACTATGTTAATCATTATTATCATGGACAATGAAATGAAAATTATCTTGAGCATTCGAATTCTATGGGAGAATGAATGAAAATATTTATTGCTAATCTCACAAAGCATTCCCAAGATATGAATCATGTTGAGCTTACAATTAAGAAAAGAATGGAACATTGTTCTATGGAGTAATCCATAAAGAATCGTCCACCTTTTTTCTATAAATATTTTTAACCAAATTCTATTGAAAATAAGATCAATACAAATTGAATGGGATTCTCCATTCTCTGGTGTTTTGAAAATGAGAGGGTTGTTTGGAATTTTTAGTAGTAGAAAAGTCAAGCAGAATACCAGTAGAAACTAATCAAGAATGTGAGGAAAAAATATGAAATTGAAACCACCCATTTGGGTGATTTCAAGAACTTATTATTCCTTAACTACACGCTTTTTTTTTACGAAGAAGGAGAATGAGTTCCTTGTGTTGAAGGAAAAGTGTGGTGAATCATTCAGTACCAGGGAGGCTAATTTTACAAGTCATGTGAGGTATTTTATTGGAATTAACATCCAAACTAAAAGTAAGGTTTATAGGATCTTCTATGGATTAAATCAATATCTTAAGAGTATTTTTTCCAGAATGGACCTTAGTTCCTAATAAGAGGTTATGAGTCATACAATCAACATTGAAATGGAGGTTGGAGTAAAATTTCAATCTAATAGTTTAAATGAGAAAATCAAGATAGAGTACAACAAAAAATGCAAAATCTATGGAGATAAGAATATGATCATTACATTATTCTCTATCTGTGGAAATAAGCATGGATTAAATTGTCTTATGTGGTTTAATAAATTTATTATTTTTTGAATTGATGGGCATCCATAAATTTATTATCATAATGATCAGAAGAAGAAGTCAACATATGATTCGAATAAAGTGAACTATGCACAAGATGTACCTCCCACAATTCTGCTCTTCTGGTGTAAGTAGAATGGGAATTTTGCTAACAAATTCCCAATTCCATGTGTTCACATTTATAATAATTGATGTAATAATCTTATGTCTAAAAAATAGGTAAATATCATTCAATCAATATTAAATATGTGGAGTATGATAATGAATTTGAGGAATGATCGAGTAATCATGTAGTGGAATTGACAAAAAAATGTTGTATTATAATTTCACAACATTATTAAATAATGAATCATCCATGCAACAGTCCACTGTAATTTATCTATATGTATTTAGAAACCTATACTAAATAGTACTGATAACCATGAAGCTTGATTGAGGAAATACAATGATATTTTTGGGAAACACATGATTAAGGGGACGATAACTCTTAATATGTACTTTATGATGAGATAATGATATTTGGAAGTAGATGTATTGGATATGGAGAAGTAAATTGTAGCGTACTAATTTCCTTTGTATATATTAATGATTTTTTGATAAGTGGGTTATAATATCATAGATGATATTCAAAAAAAATGGACTTATGGAATATATCCAAAAATATTTAGAATATGAAAAAATACTTGTTTTCAATAAGGATTTATTGTAATTACCATGTTTCGAAAATACATGATTAATCTATTCACATGATTGGTTTTTGACCATCAAGATCTACATTTTTATATATGGTTGTTTCCCTCTGGAATTGGGGATGACCTCGTTGATTTAAGGTTCAAACATTCCAAGCAGTTTCTAACGGGTATGTTCGTAGAACCGGAATCATCCAATGATTCCATATCCATTTGGACCTACATTCCAAAGGTAGGCTCTCATTAGCTATGCACTGATGAGGCATAAGAATTTTCATTGGTCGAGAGGATGGGATGTCAGACTCATCACACCTTTTTGAGGGGGATTATTTTCTACTCTAGGACTCTCTTTATTGATTTAACTTATGTTCGTGAATCCTTATTACATTAACAAGTATAAAATGGGCTTTCCTTTAGATCTAAAAATCAATGATTGATATGTAGGAAATTTATATAATCTTTTATATGTATACGAGGTTCTTCGTTGATATACAATCATCTGTATTTGTTAGATATTCTTAGTCAATCATATCCTTTAAAACATTATATAAAAGTCTCTTGGTCATTATGATGACCATACTGGTTTTAAAGCCACTCAATTGGGCACTTTATGTTTATTGTCATTTAGAAGGACATAGATTATTTCAGAGTTGGGATCATTCCCGCAGATGGGCAACCTACGTATCCGTTATTTAGAAAAGGAATTAGAACCCACGTAGTTCGAGTAAGGTTGTATGATGTTTATGTATGATTTATGGCTCAAAGGAAAATGTCATAATTACTTTTAAACTCCAAGCTCATGTGAGTCATGATCGGTGTGAGAAAAAAGAGGTGTTGGAAAAACTAGACTATTGTGCCTTGAAATATTCAATCACAGAAAATTATGTGGGGCTTATGTATTTATGACTGCCAAAATAGATGAGGATTGGGATTTACTTCATAGAAGAAACCCGAGAACAAGGTCCATAAAGGTATATTTATTTTATGGATATTTGAATAAACTAACATGGGGTTTACTCCTGAGGAAGATTCCCAAATTAAGAGGTTACTTATGATAGGGTTTTACTCCTGAGAATTAATCCCAGATCAAAACAGTATATTAATACTGGTAAGGGAAATTAAGACTAGGGCATAATCCTAGGGAGGAGGCCTATGTTAAAGGGATTTGAATATTGGTTCTTACTCCTGAAGAGGAGGCATAGATTAAGGAATTATAGAATTAAAGGACTCGGGGATTACTTTTAAGGAGGATTCCCAAATTAATGTGGAATTGGGGCTTACTCCTAAGGAGGATTCCCATTTTTGGGAACATTGATACTGGGGCTTACTCCTGAGGAAGATGCCCAGATTAAGGAATTATGGTTGGGGCTTACTCCTGAAAAAGAAAGCCCATATTTAGTAAATTATAACTGGGGCTTACTCTTAAGGAGGATGACAAGGTTAGGGGACTTGGGGATTACTCTTAAAGAGGATTCCCAAATTAATGTGAATTTTAAATGGGACTTAATCTTGAAAAGAAGGCACGGGTTAAGGATTCCCTCATCTTAAAGGATGAGGTTGAATGAATGAAATCTCTATCCTTAGTGCCATAAAGATGTGTAAATTACTAGGTTTTGAGAGATGTTCCATAGAATTCCTTTTAGATAAAGAATCCAACAAGGAAATCATTCCCTGAATGTATTTAGAGAGAGGTCTGAAGGCATAAAATTGAAGAAAAGAGGTGGATAGGTATAGGAGGGGTGAAATGGGCAGAAAGGGCACCCAAAATGTGAGGGGTGCGCAAGCCCTGCGTGGGTGCACAAGTATTGTGTGGTCACACAAGTCTTGGTTGCGTATGTGTACCTGTGCGACACATGTGTACTTGTGCGCTACTCAAACATTAATGTAGAACTTGGGAGAGGATTTGCTCAAGCCTTCAGTACTATCCCTGAAGGCTTCTAGAAGAGGGGCGCGCATGTTCTGTTGAAGGGGTAAGGCGGAACGCAAATGTGACCATTTCCCATAAGGGTTGGCCACTCAGGCGCGCAAGTGTTGATGAGTTTCAACACTTTGTCCTTACTCCGTCTCTTTAGATCTTCCGTTCTAGTTAATAAATTTCCTTAGATTTTTTCAGAAGCTTTAATAAGATACAAGGGAACCAGGAGCACAAATCGGAATTTTGGGAAATTCTCCTCCTCAAAATGGGGGCCCAGAGGGGTATTTATAGGCTGGAGAAACCCTGGGCAAAATTTCAAAGAATGTGTGAAAGTCACATGCGTGACCAATGGGTGGCACACAAGTATACTTGAGTGACATTAGTGGAACTTGCATGACCCATGTGTATTTGAATCTTGGTTCATGACTTTGTCCATTTTTTATGTATCTTTAAAGGATGAATCACATTTGGTTCAATGTATTTCCGTTTTCTTTCATTTAGACTCTGTGATTGAATGGAGCATCAGAAAAATTCCCCCCCTCAGAGTTGGATCTGAAAGAAATGAGGATGTGACTTTTAGAAAAAGAAGAAAACCAATGGAAAAGCGGTGCACAAGTGTTTAGCATGAAGAGGGTAGCGTGCAAGTGCTTAACCGCATAGGAGTCGGTGCGAAAGGGTGTGGCCTGGCCTATAAATGCACGGTCATTCTCATGAAAAGCCACTGGATCTCTAATTTCTTGCTCACGTCACGCAAGTTACCCGTTTTCTGCTGCTTCACTGTTGTCGCGCTGCTGTAGAGGTAAGAGGACTTGTGTGGTGATACCTATGTGCCAAGACATGCATGACACATCCATACTTGCGCGACACATCCATACTTGCGTGCCAAATTTATACATGTGCGCCTTAATCCCTTAGCTATTTTTTTCAAAATTTTCACAAATTTTATGAAAAATAAACCCATTTAAGAATTAATTTATTCATCTTTTCTGCAGATTCAATGGCTCTCAAGAGAATTGGAACAACTGATGAACTGGAAAGAAAGTGACTTGATGATATGAAGAGCACCATTGGCCATGATTACTATACTGCCTGTGACAGAACTCTCCAGGATTTGGAAAAGTATTTGAAGAAGTATCATTGTGACTTCCCCCAGAGCATTTATCTGTCGTTGTATGCCTATGGTCATCTGCGAGAAGCTATCATTCCAGAGGCAAAGAACTATCTTCCACTTTCATGGTTTTAGAATTACACCAACTTTTCCTCAGAAAATATTTCATTTGGAGGAGCATTTTTAAATGTTGGAATAGTGGAGAAGGCCCATATGATGCATCATAGCCCTTGTATGCTAGATCTGTAACCTCATAAGCCTGAAATGCAACCACATAGTTATCCTTAAATTTTCCGAAACTCTCAGATGGATCAATCCAATTGCTGTAAGAAGAGCTGGGACTTCTGTCCTGGAGGAGGTTTTAAGCCAACTTGGATGTGGGCATACTGGGTGTGACAAAACTGTGTCGGGTTTTTCGAGTATTTGAAAGGAGTTGTGATATATGAAGTCGTCTGGGCAGGGAAAACATATGTTTACAAGCATGATAACATCATACCGGAGATACTCAACCATTGGATCCCAGAAACCAATTCATTCAATCTGACTCATGCAGATGTAGGCATCAGTCTGTGGGATGTCCACAAGTTCTCAGGGGCTCCAACTTTGGGTGATATGTATGATGAATTCATCCCTCTAAAGGTGACTTGGAATGATTCGGAGAAGACTCCAGCTTTAGCTCGGGAATTATTAAAAATCTTCCATAAGCTCAAGAGTTCATAGAACTCATTAACTCATTCTAGAAAGGATATTAATCCATAGGAGTGGATGAATATGTTTCTTATCGAGAAGTAGGAGAAGGAGCCAAATGAGAAGGGATCGAAGGAGAAAGGATCCAAGAAGAATAGGCCCACTCGTCCTACCACCTGCCGAAAAGCAGAGAAGAGGGGTGCTCCGGGAATATTCTGGATGACCCTAAAAGTAGGAGAATTTGAGAAGTGGGGATACTAGGTGAATTAGAGAATCCCAAAGAAGACTCGTCTGGAGGGCTTTTTGGCCTTGTGGATCATTGTTTATCTTCTTCCAGTCAGGGACTCGAAGGGAGGCGTTAGGTCAGGGACATTTGTTATCACACCTAAATTCTTTGAGGGGAAAATGGTTCGGTTGAATACCCCAATTTTAGAAATGATTCATAGGATCTTACTCCATGTATTCATTTGTACATCTCCTTTGAGAATAATGGGACCATTCCAGGTTTTTGGGGGATGGATCATCGCTCAAATCAGGACGTATAATGTACAAAATTGATTTCAGATTCCGGGAATTTCTTTCAGGCCATCAGTGCAGGCAATTTTTTGAATTGCTCCACTAGCTCTCAACTCTTATGACATGAAGGTGAGGCTGAGAAGGTATACAGAATTTAATTTTTTCCTTTAGGAAATCTGCCAACTGGGCGGTTTATTAATAATGGAACATCCAGTCTATAATTAAGGGCATAAATGATGGCCTGTAGAGATGGTATGCTAGTGGCCAGGATTGACGGAGAGATTATATGTGAGGCCTATGCTCCATATAGATTTGCATGTCAGTTCATGTGTTTGAATCAGACTGTTGTATCTCCCCCCATGCATGTCAGGTCAGATATCTCCAGGCCAGCAGGCCATGGATGAGGAGCTGGAAATGGCGTTCCATTCTCCAATTCAGTTACCTGTAATGGAGACTGCCGACACTCCCAAAAATCCGAGGTAGCAAAAACAAAAAAGGAGGAATTCTGCAGCTAAATGCTTCATTAGTAGTGGTAAGTCCTTTGGGTAATCATGAGTCTTAAACCATGAAAAGATTGCTAATTTTCCTTGGGATTGCAGGGGCTTATTCAATTTCTCCTTTGAGGGAGAGGACTGACCCACTTTGGGAACCAAAGAGGGTACTGGTGAACAATAAAAAGTTCAGGCAGACTTAGCCGCTCCTAGAGAAGAGCTAGCATTGGTTCCCAGTATCCCTCCTGCTGATGTTGTAAGAACAGAAGAACCTGCTTTTGGTAAGTTAACAATTCTTAATAAAATTTTGAATGAATCATCGACTGATTTCAATTCTGTAATACTTTAGGTTCAACCCCTGCAGTCGAGATTTTGGCGGGTATTGCAACTAATGCCACCAACTTATCTGAAGATATTCTCTAGGGTCAAGGACTGCAGGATGAAGGCTGTCAATAAGATATACCAAATTCTCCCACTGGTGATATTAACAAGGATCATGAGAATACATTGGATTAAATGATGGGACTTGGCTCATCTTTTGAAGATTTTTTAGATCATGTTAAATTATCATGTAATTTAGAAGATTATGGATGTGGGTGTTATCTTTCGTCCAATTAAAAATAACTTCTAGTTACATGTATAGTCATGATCGGTTCAAATATACAGTTCTATCTGAGAAAGCTGCTGAACTACCAATGCCTGAAGAGGGTATAGAAAACCCTACTATTGTAGAGACTTTAGCCCAGGTGGAGCTGAACCCCATAGAGCTTCCTCAAACTCACCCTGAAAATACTTTTAAAGCTAGGAAAGATGGGGAGGAGCCTTCTCAAGTTATTGATCTACCATTGGGTAAGGGATAATAATATTTGTGACAGTACTTAATTTGAAATACAATCAATCAAATTTTGTTATTCTTTGAAACAAACCATAGCTTTCAATTGATTATGCAGGGCCATCAATTTCAGTCGCTAGAACTAGAGGTGGAGCCTCAGACTCCGCACCAACAGGAATTGAATGTGAAGAATCACAGGTCAGGGGGTGAAGCAGAATATGGATCTTCTCTAAGTGCATTAATCCCAGATTATATCCCCCCTGTAACAGTGATGCTGAGTCGGATCCAGAAGTACAAAAGGAACTCCAATTTTCATGATACAAGGCATGGAAAATATATGGAAGATCATATCTGAAGTGCCTCTTGAATAGCTGTTATCAATGATCCTGGGACTGTCATACATGTTTTTCATGATAGGACTTGGAGGTTTTGGATATCAAAAAATCCATGCCGCAGTGAAGCAAGTCATCTTAAGAAGGGAGCAGGAGAAAAACTTCCATGAATATCTAACCAGGGTGAAGCTGTCAGCCAATATTAGTGAATTTGATGGTGCGATATCCCATGCTAAGGCTGATTATGCTGCCAAGATGAAGGATCTGAAACATAAGATCAAAGATAATGCCATCCAGCAAATGAACCTTCAACAACAGTTAGACGCTGTTACTGGGGAACTTGACCGACTGAACATTTCACTGGAGGGAGCTCAAATGAGTTGTAAGAAAGCCATATCAGATGCCATGAAAGCACTACATCAGACAAAAAATAATGAATATGGCCAAGTGCATGAGCTTCATGTGGCTGCTGATGATGCTCGAGATAATGTACATAAAGTGAAGACTTATGTTGACGGCCTCATGTAATTTCATGGAAAAGACAAGAGACTCAAATCTATAGATGTCCTTCTAATTCTTGTGTATCAAATGAAAAACACTCTCATCTTCAATCATTTGTGCACGCATTTTTCTATTCTAACTACTTTATATTTTTACCTAAGATAATGGGCCTAGTAAGAATAGTTTGATTTTATTTACTAGGATTATTATAAATAACCCTACAAACATTGAATATTTTAGTTGCTCAATATTGCCTAAATCATAAAAAATATATGTTTAGTGAGCTGGAAAGTGACATTTATTCAGAGTTCCCTTGTCTTTTTTGGGCAGTTTAATGTCATTAAATTCGGACATTAAAAAAGGCTAATGTTTAAGGTCGAAATAGCTTTGACCAAATGGATTATAATAGAATCAATTCATTGACAATTTATCTGAAAACATATTACCACACTCATGTCACACCCGCTATTTCAAAATTTATTTATTTTATTGATTTTCTTTGTGTTGGGTAGATCGGGTCGAAACCCGACTTAATATTTTGAGTTCCTTGTGTTTTGGTCTTTATTGCGTCCGGCGCAACGTGGTCGAAGCCGCAGGGCCTCGCCTGGGTCGCCGTGCGACCCCGCCCTGTTCACCGCACGCCTTACCGATGTTTAATTAATGAAATTATTATTATTATTGTTATCTTGGATGATAATTTAATAGAGAGTATTATTTTTGTTATTTGAATTTTATTAAGTTTATTATTGTAAAGTTTATTATTTAATTCATTAAGTTTTTTTTACCTTATTATCATTATTATTAATTCTATTGTTGTAACTTGTTATTATTATTTTTCATTTACTTTTATTATTATTATCATTAGTCTTATTTTATTTTTAGTTTTACTTTTATTTTATTAATTTATTATAATTTTTTTTTAATTTCATTTTATTTTAATTATTTATTTATTTATTTATTTTCTTTTTTTCTTTTTTTTTCTTTTCTTTTTCTTCTCTTCTTTTCTTTCCTCTCTCCCTCCATTTTTTTCTCTTTTCCTCTCAATCCCGTCGGTTTCCCTCCTACCCCCCTCATCACGCGGTTCACCCCTCCCCTTCCCTCTAACCCTAGCCGCCGGCTCCCCCACGGCTTCACCTCCTGGGAGCTACACCCCGCTGTCGGCTTCCTCAGCTCACGCCGCTGCACCACCACACCCGAAGCCCTGGTCCGCCGCACCTTTGCTCTTCCGCTCGGGCCAGTCCGGCGACGCGCCATCTCTTCCGGCCTTCCCGATCTCCTCCCCTTTCCCTGTTTTTTTTCTCTTCTTCATCACGTCGGAACCTCCTCCTCCAGCTCGACCGACCGCACCTCCCTCTTTCTGAACCAGCTCCCCGCACCCCCTGCTACCCACTCGGCCGACCACCCTGCTGCTGTCCCGGCCAGCCCGTCGCCCCCTTTCGCAACCTCACCTCTGCCCCCCTATTTTTCACGGCCATCTTCCCGATTCCTTTGTCGTAGTGGCTTTTGCGCACCAATTCGGTGAGGTATGAATCCACTTGCTTATTTAATTGATTTTGCACCGTTGTTAATTAGTTTACATGCTGTGAAATTTTTTTTAATTTGGTTTCAATGTGCATTAAAATTGTTAGTGTTATGTTTAAATAGTATTAGTGTATTTCATTTTGAAAACCCACTCTGGGCTGTTTATCAGCGCTGATAAACTGTGGAATTTGCATATTTGAAAGTGCAGTTGATGCATTCGACATTTTGGTGTGGTGTCAAAAGTGTGTTTAATCTAAAAAAATGGTTTGGATGAGTTTTTATTTTCTTTATATATATTCAAAGTTGCGACATGTTGGAAAATACTTAATAAATCTTTTTAGCACTTTGTTTAGTTAATTAATCAATTTATTTAATTTAATTTGTTAAATAAATAGCTAATTTATTTGATTGAATTTGTTTAACTATTAATTAAATTATTTAATTGTTGATGTTCCTTTTTTTACTAACTGCTGATATTGTTTTGGGTTGGCGATGTGAATTGTTATTCTACTATGTTAATATCTTTTGACGGCTCCGTACGATGCTACCTTTGCGCGTCAGGAGTACTTCGCCATGTCGTTTTTCGCTCCTGCATTGAGGTAGGTGGTTTCGCATGCTTAGGTTGTCTGATTAATTGGTTTGCATGTTTATTTAAATTAACATTTCCATTATCTAAATTTTGTTTTGAGTGTTGATTTTCACTGATATATTTTATTGATTTATCTCACTAGTGGCATGTTTAGGTTATTTTGGTTTCAACTAAGTCGTGTCTTTAGTTTTGAATAAATACAGCGTTTGAAATTTGTATGCATTTGGTTTCAAAGAAAATTTGAGTGGGTTTAGTACTGTTATTATGATGCCTTGTTTTCTTTAAAATCACTAAACCAATTTCTCTAATGTTTTATAAATTTTAGTTTGATTCTTGAGATTGTATAGTGTATTAACTTGTGAAATTCATGCACGTTGTGTTCCGTTTCTGAAAATCTTTGTTGTGCGTTAGACCTTTAAATGATTATTTGTTTATTCATTTATATTGAATGTGCAAGTGTGGTTGACTTAGTTTGCATTCAAGTATGTTATGACTTGAACCTGATGCGTAGGGTGAACTTTGAATATTGAGCACAAAAGGGGAAGCCTGGGTACTAGGTGGGAAGACTAGAACTAGTGCGCTAGTGAACCGGATGGGTGTCGTCCATGTTTCACTTAGCTGGATTGACGATTGCAACACTAACTAAACATATGATATCTGAGGGTCGTGGCCTTCTAAGCCACGTGTTCTGAGGGTCGTGGCCTTCTAAGCCACGTTATCTGAGGGTCGTGGCCATCTAAGCCACGTTTCACCGAGACACGACGTTCTAGGGACCCACACAACTTTAGTAATTTAGGGCCTTTCCCACTTTTGTTGCTCCTGTGCGATTATATACTCATCACTGGTTGGTTTTGGTAACTTCTGTGGTTTCAAAAGGTGAGAATGTTTCATTTTCTTTCAGTACCAAAAATCCCCTTTCCCTATTTTAGAACTGTCTTTCTTTATTTAAAACCCGTTTTCTTTAAATTGTTAGTGCATTCATTTATTTTTTCTAAAACTTGAACCTGCGAACTGTTTTGGTCATCTAACCTTTTCATGTGAAATCTTTTCTTTGGTGCCAACCTATTGAGCGATTGCTCACACCCTACTTACACCCTTGGGTGTAAGTAGATATGATTTTTTCTGATACAGGGAAAGACAATGGTTTTGAGGATGATGATCCGAGTTATTAGCTGCTACTTCTTGGCATGGCGTTGAGGTGACGGTTTGAGGGTGCGATCTCTCGTTGGGTGACAGTCTCTGGGTTGGTTTTTGGTCTCTACACTTTCCTTTGTGTTGCTTGGTTTTTATTTATACCTATGACTCAAAACTTGGTCATGTATAATGGTTTGTTGTCAGCGACCTTTAATTTTGTTTTGGTTTACTTTGTTGGATGTTTATTCGGGTAAATCGTTCCCACTTTTTTATTTTGATACCCGGGCACTTGTGCCAGCCCGTGGGGATCGGGAACGCCCTTCGGGCCTTGCCGCGGACCGGGTCGGGCGCCGGACCCGGCCTGGTTCGTGACAAAATGGTATCAGAGGGCAAGGTTTGCTCTCTTGGGTCGTGCTCTTTCAGGTTAGAGTCACGATAGACTTGAGTTATGGTTTTCGGGACTCGATGTCCTGGCTACGAGTAAGGTGCCTGGCCAGCACACCTCGTGGCGGGACTCAAGTTACCAAAATATGTTGAGGTTTGTCTGAGTTTTTTTGTTCATTGCGGACAATCTTGTCTAAAGGAAATGAGAAGGGGTAAGGTCAGTGGTCCTAGAGAGCTCACAGGGTCTGGCAAGCCATGTGGAGCCGGGGACGCGCTCTGTGGTAGTGGCGTGACTGGCGTATGGCCGCCATCTATACGTTCCAGTCACCCACTGACACAAGTTTTCTCTTTCCTCATTTCTCGTCTCCTTGTTTTGGATTCGTGAGAATTTGGTTTTTATGTAAAAATGTTTTGGTCTTGGAAAATGTTTTCAAATGAAACGCTTTAAAAAAAAGGGAAATGGTGTGTGAGGTTTTAAATGTGTGGGTTGGATGTTTTGGTTTTGAAAAATTGAAAGATTTGGTTTTGATCCTTGGCGCTCTCATGGGAAACCACATGCATGAGTGTATACGAAAAGGGAAAGAGTTCATGGCACGAGCGGATGAGTGCCTGGATGGATATGAGGTGGGTGCTGGTACAGCACGAGAACATGCATGTGCAAGGCTCATGGGACCCCGTTGGTGTTTGTGCAACTCGCTGGGTTTGCATATTTTCGAAAGGTTCTGTTAAATGAAAAATTTGGTCTTTTAGTATCTGGTGGTTGCGTGGTGCATCCTTGTGTTTTGAAGTTGTTGTGCGTTAAGCGTTTCGAGTTGAGGATTCTTTTTAACTAACTTGTGTTTTGATTTTAATTTCTTTTTTTTGTAAGTTGGTCAGTTGGTGCGAAAGCGTGTGGTTAATGGTCTCTTTTGAAATGTGCTTCGGGAAGCCCTTGCTGTGGTTTCCTCTACATGTTTGGTGTTCTCTTGTGGTATGTCCTGACCATTGGACCAGTTCGGTTGGGTCCATGGTTTTCTTTCTTAGCTAGTGTACGCCCCCAATAATGAGTTAATGTGTGAATGACGTGCGACCATAGATGGTTCACCGTTGGCCGACCCTCCAGTTGACTAAAGTAAGGACTCATTCTTTTAGTGACAATGCTAAGTCTATTCCTTTTTCTTTCAGTTAAGTGGATCCTCTCGCAGCAGAATGACAGATGCGAGGGGAGTTGAAGGGAGTTTCGGTCTTTTTGAGTTGTCTAAGTCGTCGGGTATGATGTTTGACGTCATCGCGTCTGAAGGTTTCCCCCTTGAAACGGTGAAAGGAATTCCAGCGGGGAAGGATGAAGGCGGTTCAGAATTATTTGTGCTGACCAATGTCTTGATAGGTTTGTAGTGTTGCCCTCAGCTGCAGGGGTCATGTTTGTGGCGTCTTGCAGTATGAGTTTTCTTTGATAGTAAAGGGTGAAGTTTGACCACTTTAACATGAATGTTGTGTTTGGAAATGGTGTAGGAGATTCCAGTGGGAAAAGGTGGAGGTAACCTAGAATGGTCGGTGCGGGCCACTATTCTAAATCACTTTTGGTACATTGTTGGTTTCGCTTAAGAAAGTGTCTACGTTGGGACACTAGTGTGGCAGACCTAGTCACGTGGGGATGCTATGGTCGATTGTAGTAATAAAACTTTTTTTAAGACTCAGTTTGAAGTCCCTCTCTGTATAATGTTCCTCTCAACAGCAATGGTCATGTTCAGGTGATGATTTGTGGTGTCGTGTTCTCATCCAATGTGATAAAGGGTGATGCGCATGCACCATTGCATCTTTTGTGTTGGTTAATGTTCTGTGTATGATCAGTTGGATGTCATGTTGTGTTGTGTCTAATGGTGTTACCTCGGTTGCAGTATGATTGCATGTGACACCAAAAGGAGAAGCTCCGTTCGGGAGTCTTCCATGCCTGACTATGAGGCAGAAGATGCTTCAAACATCAGGGCTCCAGCCATATGACTCGGAGTGAAGCTGGCGCGTGGTCAGGAACCCCAAGAGTGTATGAGAGCCAACCTTCATTTTTGTCATCGGTGTGGAAATTAGAGGCAGTTTATATTGTTTCTATGGTTGTTCCATTCCAAACGAACCATCTGGTTGTGTAAGGTTTCCCTGACTAGGTGGACGCGTGTTCGTCATGTTTCCTTAAAGTCTTGGGGGCTGCGTCCCACTGGATGTAACCACATTAGGGGTCTTTATGGGGTATGTTGGTTAAGTCAGTATCAAAGTTGAATGAGGCTCATCTAGGGATGTGGAGATGCCAGTTTGTCTTGGGTCATGCTGTTGACGCCCCATTGGTTGGGCCCCTCCCTCCACGCCCCTTGTGGTGGGGTGTTTGGTCACCATTGAGGATTTTTCAATGTTCAATATCCTCTATTAGTTTTAGTGGCGGCGAGACCCACGATGGGTCTCGCACAAAGGTCTCTAGAATAAATCAGCGTTGGCCTTTCCTTAATAGTGTGGAGATGCCCAGACCTCCCCATATTGGTTTTCTAGTCTCGTCCTGGGCGTTGGTAGGTTCTTATTGGTGGGGAGACCCACATTGGGTCTCGCACAAATGTCTCTAGAATGAATCAGTGCTGGACTTTTATTTATTGGCAGGAAGTTTGCTTGAACCTCCCTGTGTCAGTTTTCCAGTCTCGTCTCGAGCATCAGTGAGTTCCAAATGGTGGGGAGCCCCTCGGGCCTCCCCATGTTGATCTATTGCTTCTGTTTTTAAATATGGCTTAGTGAGAATTGATAAGAATGTTCCGTGGATATGGTTTGACCTTACTTGTTTTTTTAGCCAAGTGGTGTGGTTTCCGTTTAATAGTTCTTGAGGTGTTTTGGTTTGTAAGGTTGGTTTCTGTGGGATCAAGAGTTCTTCTTATAAAACAATAAACTGGAGGCATACTAGCTCTTTGGGGCGGGCGACGCATATCAGAAAGTCCTTTTACGCATTTCTTGAGGTTTTCGTTTGAGTCACTTCCTCTGAGAACAATGCAATTGCCTCATGTTGCTTGTTGTTTGTGGATATCCTCTTTTAACCATAGTGGGGTATCAGTTTCTTCTTTGGGGTTCAACCTTAGTTGTGGCTTTCCGGGGGCGGAAAGCTTTATGGTGGGGAGAATTGTCACACCCGCTATTTCAAAATTTATTTATTTTATTGATTTTCTTTGTGTTGGGTAGATCGGGTCGAAACCCGACTTAAGATTTTGAGTTCCTTGTGTTTTGGTCTTTATTGCGTCCGGCGCAACGTGGTCGAAGCCGCAGGGCCTCGCCTGGGTCGCCGTGCGACCCCACCTGGTTCACCGCACACCTTACCGATGTTTAATTAATGAAATTTTTATTATTATTGTTATCTTGGATGATATTTTAATAGAGAGAATTATTTTTATTTTTTGAATTTTATTAAGTTTATTATTGTAAAGTTTATTATTTAATTCATTAAGTTTTTTTTACTATATTATCATAATTATTAATTCTATTGTTGTAACTTGTTATTATTATTTTTCATTTACTTTTATTATTATTATCATTAGTCATATTTTATTTTTAGTTTTAATTTTATTTTATTATTTTATTATAATTTTCTTTAATTTCATTTTATTTTAATTAATTATTTATTTATTTATTTTCTTTCTTTTCTTTTTTTTCTTTTCTTTTTCTTCTCTTCTTTTTTTTCCTCTCTCCCTCCGTTTTTTTTTCTCTTTTCCTCTCAATCCCGTCGGTTTCCCTCCTACCCCCCCTCGTCACGCGGTTAACCCCTCCCCTTCCCTCTAACCCTAGCCGCCGGCTCCCCCACGGCTTCACCTCCTGGGCGCTACACCCCGCCGCCGGCTTCCTCAGCTCACGCCGCTGCACCACCACACCCGAAGCCCTGGTCCGCCGCACCTTTCCTATTCCGCTCGGGCCGGTTCGGCGACGCGCCATCTCCTCCGGCCTTCCCGATCTCCTCCCCTTTCCCTGTTTTTTTTCTCTTCTTCATCACGTCGGAACCTCCTCCTCCAGCTCGGCCGACCGCACCTCCCTCTTTCTGAACCAGCTCCCCGCACCCCCTGCTACCCACTCGGCCGACCACCCTGCTGCTGTCCCGGCCAGCCCGTCGCCCCCCTTCGCAGCCTCAACTCCCCCCCCCCATTTTTCACGGCCAGCTTCCCGATTCCCTTGTCGTAGTGGCTTTTGTGCACCAATTCGGTGAGGTATGAATCCACTTGCTTATTTAATTGATTTTGCACCGTTGTTAATTAGTTTACATGCTGCGAAATTGTTTTTAATTTGGTTTCAATGTGCATTTAAATTGTTAGTGTTATGTTTAAATAGTATTAGTGTATTTCATTTTGAAAACCCACTCTGGGCTATTTATCAGCGCTGATAAATTGTGGAATTTTCATATTTGAAAGTGCAGTTGATGCAGTTGACATTTTGGTGAGGTGTCAAAAGTGTGTTTAATCTAAAAAATTGTTTTGGATGAGTTTTTATTTTCTTTATATATATTCAAAGTTGCGACATGTTGGAAAATACTTAATAAATCTTTTTAGCACTTTGTTTAGTTAATTAATCAATTTATTTAATTTAATTTGTTAAATAAATAGCTAATTTATTTGATTGAATTTGTTTAACTATTAATTAAATTATTTAATTGTTGATGTTCCTTTTTTTTACTAACTGCTGATATTGTTTTGGGTTGGCGATGTGAATTATTATTCTACTATGTTAATATCTTTTGACGGCTCCGTACGATGCTACCTTTGCGCGTCAGGAGTACTTCGCCATGTCGTTTTTCGCTCCTGCATTGAGGTAGGTGGTTTCGCATGCTTAGGTTGTCTGATTAATTGGTTTGCAGGTTTATTTAAATTAACATTTCCATTATCTAAATTTTGTTTTGAGTGTTGATTTTCGCTGATATATTTTATTGATTTATCTCACTAGTGGCATGTTTAGGTTATTTTGGTTTCAACTAAGTCGTTTCTTTAGTTTTGAATAAATACAGCGTTTGAAATTTGTATGCATTTGGTTTCAAAGAAAATTTGAGTGGGTTTAGTACTGTTATTACGATGCCTTGTTTTCTTTAAAATCACTAAACCAATTTCTCTAATGTTTTATAAATTTTAGTTTGATTCTTGAGATTGTATAGTTTATTAACTTGTGAAATTCATGCACGTTGTGTTCCGTTTCTGAAAATCTCTGTTGTGCGTTAGACCTTTAAATTATTATTTGTTTATTCATTTATATTGAATGTGCAAGTGTGGTTGACTTAGTTTGCATTCAATTATGTTATGACTTGAACCTGATGCGTAGGGTGAACTTTGAATATTGAGCACAAAAGGGGAAGCCTGGGTACTAGGTGGGCAGACTAGAACTAGTGCGCTAGTGAACCGGATGGGTGTCGTCCATGTTTCACTTAGCTGGATTGACGATTACAAAACTAACTAAACATATGATATCTGAGGGTCGTGGCCTTCTAAGCCACGTGTTCTGAGGGTCGTGGCCTTCTAAGCCACGTTATCTGAGGGTCGTGGCCATCTAAGCCACATTTCACCGAGACACGATGTTCTAGGGACCCACACAACTTTAGTACTTTAGGGCCTTTCCCACTTTTGTTGCTCCTGTGCGATTATATACTCATCAATGGTTGGTTTTGGTAACTTTTGTGGTTTCAAAAGGTGAGAATGTTTCATTTTCTTTCAGTACCAAAAATCCCCTTTCCCTATTTTAGAACTTTATTTCTTTATTTAAAACCCGTTTTCTTTAAAGTGTTAGTGCATTTATTTATTTTCTCGAAAACTTGAACCTGCGAATTGTTTTGGTCATCTAACCTTTTCATGTGAAATTTCTTTGGTTCCAACCTATTGAGCGATTGCTCACACCCTACTTACACCCTTGGGTGTAAGTAGATATGATTTTTTCTGATACAGGGAAAGACAATGGTTTTGAGGACGATGATCCGAGTTATTAGCTACTACTTCTTGGCGTGGCGTTGAGGTGACGGTTTGAGGGTGTGATCTCTCGTTGGGTGACAATCTCTGGGTTGGTTTTTGGTCTCTACACTTTCCTTTGTGTTGCTTGGTTTTTATTTATACCTATGACTCAAAACTTGGTCATGTATAATGGTTTGTTGTCAGCGACCTTTACTTTTGTTTTGGTTTACTTTGTTGGATGTTTATTCGGGTAAATCGTTCCCACTCTTTTATTTTGATACCTGGGCACTTGTGCCAGCCCGTGGGGATCGGGAACGCCCTTCGGGCCTTGCCGCGGACCGGGTCGGGCGCCAGACCCGGACTGGTTCGTGACAACTCAAGTATGATGGAAAAAATGTAAACTACGACGCAAGAAATTTGGAATCTGAGGAATGATATGAAAAAGGGATAAAAAATATTAGAAGAATTAGTTCCCAAGAATGAAGTTAACATTATTTAACAAACCCGTTATGGGGTTGAATTATGTAGGCCCACCTAAGGGCATTGGATGCATAGTCAAATAATAGAAACTTTTGGCTGACAGATTTATTATGTAGACTACTTATGCAAGGCCGCCCAAGGGCACATGATTCATAGTCAGGAAAAAGAACTATTAGAAATTTAATTTTCTACTGCTAAAAATCCAGTGAATGTTTATGAGAATTCAATATTTCTAAAGCATAGTGTTAGCTGTTTGGAGAGAGGTACTTGAATATAGAGAAGATATATCTAAAAAATATTGTCTAAGAACTGGATTAATGTTACTCTTACGAAGGTATGACCCAAGCGTAGGGAAGGAAAATATAAACAATAGACATGAATACTTTCAGATCATGAAAAAGAACATGGGATAAATATGTTAAGGATGGCTATTTTTCCGAATCCCTACATATTTTCTTTAAGACCAATAAAGAAAAAAGAGGATTTCATTCCAAGAATGATGTTACTACTTTTTAACAAACCCGTTAAGGGGTTGAATTATACAGGGCCACATAAGGGAATTGGCTGCATAATCAAATAATAGAATCATTCGGCTGACAGGTTTTTTATGTAAACTATTTATGTAAGGCCTCCTAAGGGCATGTGTTGCATAGTCAAGAAAAAGATCTCTCAGAAATAAGACATTTTCTGAGCAGAAGTTGAGAAAAAGGGTATAGAGATCTTAAAATATTTAAGGTTAGGATTATGACACATAAAAATGAACATCATGTGTGACGAAAGTATGAGAGATCTTAGTTTAGCGTGATATAACTCGGACCATTATAAGAAATACACAGTGTGTGTTTTCATAGGTACTTTTTGGCCAGGGGACTGAAAGTGGAATTTTGGGTTAGGGCCAAATGACTTGGGGCTGGATTTTAGGGACACTAAAATGTTCCTACGTATCCCATCAGGATGGGAATCAAGCCCACATAGTTCTAGAAATGCCATCTTTATAGATTTGGTTCGTACATGTGAAGGGTGAAAAGGGGACTTTAGTGCAGTGATGGTTTGACCTAAGATAAAATGATCAGGCATTGCCATGTATGCACATAGTATTTGGAATAAAACATGATTGAAATTCAATATAAATAATGATTCCCTCTTAGGTGAAGGTATCTAATAATGTTGTAGTTTATGTTCGTACAGGAAAAAAGTGTTGTATAGTTTAATTCCATATAGTAAGGACAAAGTTGAACCAATGTGAAAAGATTGATTCTGGGGAAGGTTTAGCGAATCAACATCGTATGAGATGAAGGTGAACCGATGTGAATATATTGGTTTTGGGCTTGAACCTTGGGAGTTTTCCTACATACCAAGTCTAGAATACAAGGATCAAAGTCCTCGTAGATCCATTAAAGAATGAATTTGTGATCAAGTTAATTTTTAGGATAACGATCTAAAAAGAATGTGTTGGGACATACGCATGGTTAGCGGTCCAGAGAAAGTGTTATGGTAGAAGTTTACTCTAAGCTCATGTGTGTCATACTCAGTGTGAGATACAAGAGGTAGAAACAACCCTAATGAGGCATAGTTTAATGTCATGTATGACATATGAAGGGAGTATGCAATTTAAAGTCATGCAGTGAGGACTATTGGGGCTGCACAGTTTAGTGTCATGAAGCAGGGAGATAATACAGTTTAACGTCATGTAGGACGTATTAAAGGATTTTTGTACAGTTTAGCGTCATATAGTTAGGACGATGGAGACCAATACAGTTTAATGTCTTGTTGGAAAAAGGGGAACTGTGCAGTTTAATGTCATGAAGTAAGGACAAAAGAGGACACAGTTTAATGTCATGTTGGATATATTTGCGACTTTTTCACATTTTAACGTCTTGTTGGATGAAAGGGACGATACAGTTTAGCGTCATGTTAGACGATGGTGTGAATAGTTTAATGTCATATGCATGGACCATTGTTGTATAGTTTAACATCATATAGAAAGGATGTTGAAGGGTACAAAGTTTAACATCATGTTAGACGAACGTGCGAATAGTTTTAGGTCATATGCATGGACCAATGTTATGTAGATTGACGTCTTGCTGGATGTAAGAGACTTCTATACAGTTTAGCGTCATGTATCTTGGACGTCACAGTTTAAAGTCTTGCTCGACGAAAAGGGTTCAAATAGATTAAGGTCATATGCTTGGACTGTGGATGGTGCAATTTAAGGCCTTTCTGGATGATAAAGTATTCATGTAACAAAAAATAATTCTTCAGAAATATAGCATTGGTTGGAGTAGTGATGAGTTCTCCATCCATTGAGATTAATAAAGAAGCTCTATTAGAGTAGACCATATGTATTGAATAAGGTCCTTCCCATTTTGTTTCATCCTTTGGAGGTTTCATTCCTAGCATCATTGGAGTTCTGATAACTGATACCAATTCTCCATGAATGAATGAATTAAGACGAAAATTTTCGTTGAAAGCTCCTGCTATTCAATTATTATAGACTTCCAAGTGGTGCAAGGTTCAAAAGCTTTTCTCATCTAACCATTCCAATTCATCCAACCGCTATTGAGATTGTTCATCTATAGATGATTGATCACAAATTGCTACTCTTAGTGAGGGTAATTGAACCTCAATGGGAAAGACTGGTTCTGTTACATATACCAATGAATATGGAGTTTACCACATTGAAGTGCGGGTGGTGGTCTGATAAGGCCATAAAGCATGAAAGAGTTTATTTAACATGACCTCTTATCTTTATCCACTATCTTTTGCAGTATATTTGTCAGATCCTTGTTGAAAGCATCTATCTGGCCATTGGCCACTGCATGATACCGAGATGAATGGTTGGATTTGAAGTTGTATTCTTGATACAAATTTCTCACCTCGGATGAACTGAAGTTGGTGCAATTGTCCGTCAATATGGTATGAGGGACACCAAATCTAGTAACGATGTTATAAAAGATTAAGCTAACAATGCATTTAGAACTGACTTCTTTGAGGTGTATTTCCTCTGCCAATTTGGAAAAGACGTCAGTAGCAGTAAGAATATACTTCAACTACTTGGTTGTAGCCGAAGGATAAGGTCCCACTACATCTATTTCCCATGTGGCAAATGGCCACGATTATTTAGATATATGATGAAAATCTGGTGGTTGATGAATGAAGTTGGCATGTACTTGAATGAATGACACTTCATTATGAAATCAACACAATCTTGTATCATTGAAGGCCAAATGTATATACGCCTTAAAATTTGAACAGATAGTCTATGTCTAGACTAGTGGGCACCACAGACTCTTGCATGCACTTTTTCATGACAACTATTGTCTCTTCACCATCAATGCATCTGAAGAGAACTCCATCAAAATCATGCATATAGAGAACTTTCTCTAGGTGATTTGGGATATAATAAAGAGTAAAATTGACCACACGTCGCCGGAATTGTTCTTTCTCGGCTCTATCAGGTGGAAGTGTTCTGTTTTGAAGGTATTCCCTGATAGGTGTCATCCATAATATAGTATGACCATATTACTCAAGAATGGGATTAATTTAATTGATTTCCTCTATTCTGATTTGAACATAAGGTGAAATTGTATGAAGGTGGGAAATACTGATGGTTGTATCGTCCTGATTTGGATCTTCCAGAGCTATGGCTATATTAGCCAGTGCATCCACTTGGGCATTTTGTGATCTCGGGACATAAGAAAATGTCGGTTCTGTAGGAAATTCCGCCATTATTTCTCTAATTTAATCATACAAAGTGATTACTTCTTCTTTTCTGATGGCATAATCCCCCATTTACTTTTTTGATTACCATGCCTAAATCACATTTCACCTTTAACTGATTCAATTTTGTTTGAAGCGCCAACTCCAATCCTGCGATAAGAGCTTAGTATTCCTCTTCATTATTTGTACCGCCTCCCAACAATGAGAAGTAATAGGGTAACACAGCCTTTTCTGGAGAAATGAGAACAACTCCTAACCGAACCTTGTTGAATTTATGTTTTTCCATTTTCCTCCCTGTTGGACTTCTGGAAGCACTATCAAAGTACATTTCCCATTTTTTGAAGGCTATCTTGAATAAAGAAGACTTCTTCATCAGGAAGTTCAATATCTGAAGATGTATCTTCTACTGAAGGGTGTTCAACAAGGAAATCATCTAGATCATAACCCTTTATTGCCATTTGAGACACATATTGGATATCAAATTGTTGCAAAATAATTGCCCACCTTTCCAGACGTCCTGTAAGCATTGGGCAATGATGACTTTGAGCGTGTTATTACAAGATACCAATTGGACCTCGTGATGTTGCAGGTAGTGTCTCAATGTCTGAACTGAAAAGATTAATGCTAGATAGCACTAATCAATACTTTAATATCGGGTCTCTGCTTCATGTATAGTCTGACTAAGATAGTAGAGGTTGTTTTCATTCCCAGCATCATTCTTCTGAGTATGAAAGGCACCCAATGATCGCTCTAAAGCTGTCACAGAGAGGATAAGTGGTCTTCCATCAATAGGTGGAATTAATACTGGTGGACTAAAGAGATACTTCTTAATAATATCGAATGCTTCTTGACATTCATCAGTCCACTGGTAAGTGACTCCCTTATTCATCAATTTGGTGAAGGGTAAACTTTTTCCTGCCAAATTGGCGATGAAATGCCGAATATAGGATAAGTTTCCTTGAAGTCCTCTCAATTATTTAAAATTTTGAGTAGGTGACATTCCAAGGATTGGTTTTTCCTTCTCTGGATCGACTTCAATACCACGATGGCGTAAAACAAAGACGATAAATTTTCCTGAGGTTACCCCAAAAGCACATTTTAAGGGGTTCATCTGCAAATTTTTTTGCCGAATTTTGTGGAATATGACTTCCAAATCAGAAAAGTGATTTTAAAGTTTCCTGGATTTAACCACCAAATCATCTACATATCATTCAAAAACCTTCCCTAAAAAGAGTTTGAAGATATGATGCATGGCACGCTGATATTTTTCGCCTGCATTCTTTTGGCCAAAGGGAATTACTCGATAGCAAAACACATCTTGAGGGACTCTAAAGGCTGTAGATTCCTCGACTTCTGGAGCCTTTCGAATTTGATTATACATGAAATATCCATCCATGAAGGAAAGTGCTTCATATATAGCTGTTGCATCAATTAATAGTTCTGTAATCGGAACTAGAAAATCATCCTTAGGATAGTGCCGAATAAGATCTCTGAAATCAATTCAAACTCTAATTTGTCTGTTCTTCTTTTTCACTGGGAAAATATTATCCAACCACTTGTGAAATTGAAATCCTCTGACGATGTTATGTTTGATGAGCTTATCCACATCAGCTTCAATTTAGGATGCATAGGTTGGGTGTGTTCTTCTAGCAGCTTGCTTGAATCCTCAATGTTCTTCTGGAAAACCCAAATGATGAGTGGAAACATCAGGATCAAGCCCTGGAATATCTGTATAGTTCTAAGAAAATATATCTTGATTTTTCATTAAAAAAGAAATATACATCTCTTTATCTTCAAGAGTGATGGACACATTAATTAATGTGGGGCATGAATCTTCTTTTGTACCTATATTTATTTCTCTGAGTTCATGCACGGTGGTAGAGATACCCTCTTCAAATGCTGGAGGAACATCCCTGAGATCTTCCTCTTCTATTTCAACATTTTTTATTTCTTCTACTTCTACTTTCATAATAGATAATGAAGTAGAATTTTTAGGATCAAAAGAGATGTTGAAATTTGAACATTTCGAAGAAGAGGGTTAAATTTCCCACCCGATTGATTATTATGGGTCTTACCTGGGTATTAAAGAGGAGATGATGGATTGAGAATCGACATCATTGTTCACCTATGGCATTCCTATAACTTCTTTTGGCCTGGATGGAGAAGTATAGACATGCTGTATTTCAGAAGATGAAATGAAGACATCCCCATTTGAGCTTTCATCATTGCTTGGTGAATCACCAATTTCTCCCATATTGTCTTGCTTGATTGCCGTAATTGACATTATGGATGTTTCTATAAGGGTATTTTGATTTGAATATATCCTGTCAATTTGACTGATAAGTAACACATAATATGTACTCACATGTGCAAATGGGTTTACTCGAATCTTTTCCAAATCATATGGAGCATTAACTTTGGTAATCTATCTTGTTGTGGATTTTTCCTTACCCTTCATATGGTAGAATCCTCCTCAATGTACTTAGATTCAAATGTATTGAACGGGGCCTTGTCATCATACAATGTCCCAACATGACCATCGAAATAATATTTGATACATTGATGATATGATGAAGGGATAACTGCATGTTGATGTAGCCAAGGTCTTCCAAGCAAGATATTGAAGGCCGAGTCTTGATCAGAAACCATGAAATATGAATTTGATACAAGATCTCAAAACTGTGTTCTCAGTGTAATCTCAACCAGTGGTTCTTGTTCATTTTTATCATACCCATGTAGCATCATAGTAAAAGGAGATAAATCAGATTCCGTAAGGCCGAATCGACGAAGTGTACAAATAGTGATGAGGTTGACTCCTGAACCATTATCAATGAAAGTTCATAGGCCATCTACCCCATTGACCTTTCCAGATAAGTATAAAGGTCTGATATGTTCATGTACGAGATAATCTTCATCATCATCAATTAATGATATCACTTCATGGCATTCTGCAGGATTATTCTCAACATGGTAGGCTTCAGCCGCAAAAATTTCAGTTTCAAACTCTTGAGGACATGACAAAGCCTCAATGAGTTCTTCTCAAAGATCCTTATATAGATTCAAGGAATATAAAATTGATAGCATGGCCGGTACTTGGGACAATTGTTTCAATATTTCATACTTTTGATCTAAAGGTCTTCATTTCCCAACATGAACATGCGGTTTAGCAGATGCCATGGAAGTAGTTGCTTTAGAAGTTGATGAATCTTGTACCAGGATAGGATTTGGTAATACTCCTGGCTTTGGAATATTATACTGATTAGGTATATTTACATGCTGAGAGGAAGAAGGTGTAACCTCCAACCGATCTTCCAGAATAACTATGGTAGGACTGAATCTGCCCGGTGTGGAAGAACTTGCTTGTTCTTGTTGAGATCGTTGAAGGGCTCTAGTAGGATTTTCTGCCACATACACAGTTCTAGTAGGTGTATAATTGGAATAGATTCCTTTGAATGATCCACGTCTTCCCCTATATCCTGAGCTACTGGAATTTCATCTGATCCCTCAGTTTGATACGGGGAACCCAGGTTCATCAAGATTGAAGCCGCTACTGGCATAAGGATCTGTTAAATGAATCATATTAATAGAACCAATGATTAACACTTCATCTGAAAAAGATTCTTCATGACTATCCAATTTAGGTTGTGACATTTAATGGGGCGGTGCCCATTTCATCAATGTAGATGGCATAAAATCTTCCATAGTCAAAGACAACATGGGCATTGACACATACTCATATTCCTCTAATTCTTCTTATTTCTAGGAATTATGCCATTTCTTTGAGGATTTTCCCTCTGATGAAGAGGGTTTTGCTACGGAATCCATGGAAGAAGACACAATTTTTTTATTCAATTGTTTTCCCAAAATAGTATGAGTTCGGTTGATCATTTTTATGACCATCCAATCATCATATTTTTCTGCATTTTTGTTCTTGACTTCTTGCCACTCACCTTTCTCCTCTGGATCTGTAGCAGTAACACATGCTACCTGAGCTAAAGAACCTTTCAGTTTGACTTGTCCCAATTTGACCATTTTTTTCAGGAGGTCCATGAAAACAAAACACTCATGAATGGGATTCCCAAAAATTTGTTGAAATGGGAAATAGTTGGGATGGTCTTCATCTCCTTCCTTGTTTGGCCTCTTGGGCCATGGCAATTGAACCAAATTATTTTCCAGAGCCGAAATAAAGTAACCAGGAACCTATTCATTTTGGAAAGAGTAAAATTTTGTTTTCAAATCCTCACATTGTTTTCTTCTTTGATATCTTTGATCATCTTGACGAAACGGCCAATGTTGTTGATGCTCAGTAGGTGGAACCCTTTGGGATGATGAAGGTTTTGAAGTAGAAGCAGGTACCAGTGCTTATTTTAGCACATATGTAGTAGTCTCTCCTTCACCCATTCTCATTCCTAGAGCTGATGGAATTACATGGGTTTTATCCTTAGTTTTCATAAGAGAGTCTTCAATCTGTTGTGCGATTTAAGTAAGGTCTCGAAACCCTCTTGTGTATTTCATAGGGATCAAACGGTGTGCATAATTCATCATGCATATTTGCCACACAGATTAGCAACAGTTATTCTAGAGTGAGTGCTAAGCTTAGGGAATATGTTAATCCCTTCCAATGAGCAATGAAATCCGAGACCCTTTAATTCTCCCTTTTATTATAGTATTTAAGATAAAAACATGTTGTCTTTGGAAAATTTGAGCTGAATTGAAGAAGGAATCATTGATGGAGATCATCCCATCCGGTAATTGACTGGGATTGCAAACTTTTGTACCAAACAAAGCCAGGTCCTTTTAATGACTGTACAAAAACCTGAACTTAACTGCATCTTGTTGCTGAGGGGTTCCCATCATAGGATTGCAACGAGAAAAAAAAATTTGTTAAGTGTAGCTCTGGTTCTCCCTAACCATTAAATATTGGGAATGTGGTACTTTCAAAATTTTATGGGGGAGGAATTAAATCATCCCATTTAGGGTATGGTCTCTTTTCTGGTTGAATTTAAGCAAGATTTCCCTCCATAGCTTCCAAATGAGCTGTTAATGAATCAATAGTATTATTAACTTCTGAGAAAAATCTGATTAAGCTTGGATCTAAACAGGTGCAATGAATGGAACTTGGACAGATGTGGCAACTGGTACGACAACTGATGGTAGAACTACTGATTGTTGTTGCACTTGACTCGTAGGATTAGACCTGTGAGGGTTTAATGATAAAGGAGTATATTATTGATCCATTTCAGTAGCCACAAAAAATTCCATTAGCTAACTGACTCCAGCACGCATAGGATTAAGACTACCCTGAAGTAGTTTTTCATTCATCCTCCAAAATTCCTTCATTTCGTCCTCCTGTTTTGAAAATAATTGCTCTAGTGAGAGAGATTGGCCTTCCCTAGGGGGGGTTATGTAACCTGATTCATGCATTTCCCCTTGTGGGATCCCATTCGGAGAGGGGGATGTGGGTTACTTGAAGGAACACCTAGATTCTGGGTAATCCTTTGATTTTGTGTACGCACACCTTCTTCATTTGTGTATGTGCATACAAATGCTTGATAAAGAACCTCTTCATATGATCCCTCTGAGTGAACCTCATCTGGTGGATCAACAACAATGGAATTAACAAAATATATTTATGAAAAATGCATTGCATCCCTTTTATCGGCATTTCTGCGATATTGTATTCTTCCATTTCTGTGATTAGACATTTCTTTTTTTCGATTTGATCTCTCAGGAACATCTTGTTGAACCATAATTTGGAGGTAATATCCTGATAATTTGTCTCCTAATTCCCCTTAAGGCATCTTCTCTAATCGATATAAGACTAACATTATCTGAGGAAGTGATTGAGGGATTGTAAAAGTCGCCAGTCTGGTGGACTGGGGTTGTTGCTGCTCAACTCGTCGAATATTATTTGTTGATTCTGAGGGTTGGGTTAAATGAGTCCCCAGTCTGGAAAGCTGGGGTGGTTCTTGACATGCTATATCTTAGACCTTCTTTTTAGCTCTCCTGATCTTGCTGACATTATTCTGGAAATTGGATGGATGTATCAACCTGCATCCACTTTTATCGCCCAGCTCAAAAGCCCGTTGGATGATTTCAGACACTTCTGTCACATGATGATGTGCTTGCACCAAACGAGAGGCCTGTTCAATATTCTCATTTGCTTGATATAGGATTAATTCAACAACTTGTTCTCTGTATGCTTGATTTTTAGCATAACTAGTTGAGGCATGTTCTTGGGAAAGCCTTTGATTACAAACAAAGCCAATTGACTGTGGCCAACCATGAGCAATAACATTGCATGAGACCATTTTTGGTGGGCTTTGCTGAAGAGAGAGCCTATTGAAATATAGTGCTCCATGAACACCACATCCCATGATATGAATACTAAATGGGGCATTGGAAATTAAATGGTGCAACCTTCTTAGTGCACCAAGGAATGAATGCTGAAGGGATCTCTGCTACTTTTCAGCATTTGGATATCAAGAAACTGAGAGAGAAGCCAAGTCAATTTGGCATTGTAACCCTTCTATTATCTTGATATGACTTTCATATTCATCATAAGATAATGTTTTATTTTTTAACTGACACAAATTTTTCCATACGTTGTGATGAATATCATGAATTCCATCTTTCTTCAACATCTCTGAAATGTGATACTGAGAATCAGTTGAAGGCCAAAACATGACTAGCACTTCACCTTTCGCCAATTTTCTTTTCATATTCAGTACATCATGTTTATCATTAAATGGTGATTCTTCTATCATATTAGACCAAAGTTTAGGAATATTTGTTGCTTCATTAGATTCAACAATATCGATAGAGAATTCACTGATCAAATTAGAAGATTAACGATCCAGGGGTGGTTCGGAGAATGACCTACACTCCGGGCTATCTTCTGACTGAGAAAGTGTTTCACCTATTAATGGTAAAGCATCAGACCTGACTTGCATCACATTTTCAAGGGCCTTAAGATAATAGGGCTTTCTCCTTACTACATTGTACATTTAAGAATTTTCCAGGCAACGTGCATTATTACTGTGGAGAGGACTTTCACAGTTAAATTCATCATCATCGGAAGGACCTCCCTGGTGGGTTACAGCAAAAGATAAAACATTTTTCTCTTTGGTTTTCTGACCACACAGAGGGTTCCTGTGGCTCTAATCCGAAGATGAAACTTCGAGATCGACCGAATTTTCATGAAGCAAGCCTTCATGAGAAAGTATCTGATGCAGACCATCAGAATTAATGTTGCCACTATTGTGAACTGAGAGCGTAGAATATTGAGTTTAACCAGATAATTGTCTGAGTTCATCAAGAACTCTAGTATCGAGTAAAGCCTTGATAGAGATTGGCCCTTGATTTCTTGAATGTGTTGGACGAGTCTTCTTTTTAGACGCCTTCTTTCTCATTTTGGGAACCACTTGTTGAAGAAAGTGGTCATTATGGGCAGGTTTTTGTGCCTGCTCAGGGGAAATGATCAAGTTAAGATGATTATCTCCACTAAAATAATGTGTATGTGCCAGACTTGGATGTCCATATGATATGGGGGTGTACACCCCACAACCCTCTTTGACTGGAACAGATGTGTGTGTCTGTTCCAGAGTGAACTGTTGATGTGTCACTCCAATGGTAGGGATAGATTTATGTTTCTTTCCCTGAGATGCTGCTGAAGCTGTTATAATATCCTAGAAGGCATCTAGTATATGAGTAGGGATTTGCTTCTACTCTTTCTCCATTGATAGAATATGCTTTGTGACTTTAGCTTCCAGAATGAGGATACACGCCCATTCCATGCTTGGAGTAGGTGTATGTGCCTACTCCTGTCCTCCTTTTCCTACCAGTGAATCCAAATAATACTAAAGTGTGGTGGAAGAGAATTGAGTATGCCACTTATTTGTTGTCGGAGCATTCCAACTAACTTCTCTGAATGCTACCAAATGAGACGGTTGGTAGGTTTGATCAATACTAGTAGGTGTATCTGCCTTCTGATTGTAATCCGCCGAATGTGGTTGATGACTTTCCTTCAATACTTACAGAATAGTTTGCTGGTAGGATTGATGAGTGTAAAAAGGTGTATGTGCATGTTTACCAGTTTTCAACAGATTGGGTTGGTGGGCTTCATCATATGTAGTCAGATGAGCCTGCTTACTAGCTAATGATTGATATACAGGTGTATGTTCTTGTCTATAGTACTCCGCCGGAATTTCCTGGCGGGATTGGTGTGCTGCTTCGAGAAGTGTCTGCTAGACAGCATAATTAAAACGGACGGGTTTGTGTGCCCGCTTGTTGCTTTCCACCACGTTAGGTTGGTGGACTTCTCTGGAGATGGAAGAGATGAGAACCTGCTCCCTATTGACCGTATTTTCCCTCTGGTGGTTTGTCCTGCTTGCTCAAGTTCAAGGAACCTGAGCCAAATGGCAGGAGACGATACCCTCATCATGTTGAGGGTGCACTGTCGTACGTTTCAGTAGGCGATTATTGATGGGAGCATTCGGGAAGGACTAATGCCTCACTGAATTAAGGACCATAGGGACCTGCTCATTCACCTCCCTAGAATATGGGAGTTAATGGTGATTGTGTTCCGGGGATAATGACCTGAAACGGTTGGAGATAGTGGTTGGAACTACCTGCTTCTTGATCATTGGTCGTCGTTTTCCGGACAACCAGGGTGAGTTGTTCACCTGGAGGGCTTATCGAGCATCCTCCAGAGTTGGAATGGTACCATGTTGACGATACTCCTTAACCAGTGCATTTGATACCCAGCGTTGAAGAAGCTGAGTAGGTGATGCCGTCCTTAGATCAGAAAACGATCCAGCAGAAGTTGTAGTAGATGCATTCACAACAGAGGCATTCACAGACATGAAATTAAGAAAATCCATTCTCGTAATGCAGAAGATCTTGGAAAAGAGTGCCTTTTGATATAACAGATGTAATCAAGATTTTTTCAGCCAATACATCTCTTGCATAAGCACATATGTTATTTATTGTCTTGTTTTCCCTCTCATTGAGTTTTAAACAGGGGCCTAACAACTAGGTAAAACATCACTTTAACTTGGTTAAAGATTCACGTCGGGTTCACCATTTTATTGTTTCCTTCTGGAATTGGGGATGACCTCGTTGATTTAAGGTTCAAACATTCCAAGAAATTTTTAGTGGGTTTGTTCGTAGAACCAGAAACATCCCATGATTCCATATCCATTTGTACCTACATTCCAAAGATAGGCACTCATTAGTTATGCACTGATGAGGCTTGAGAATTTGTATTGGTCGAAAGGATTGAGGTAAGACTCATCACACCTATTTGAGGGGGAGTATTGTCTACTCCGGGACTCTTTTTATATATTTACGTTATGTTCTTGAATCCTTATTATGTTACCAAGTATAAAATGAACTTTCCTTTAGATGTGAGAATCAATGATTTATATGTAGGAAATTTAGAGTATCATTTATATGTATTCTAGATTCTTCTTCTATAGAGAATCATCTGTATTTGTTAGAGATTCATAGTCAATGTATCCATTAATACATTATATAAAATCTCTTGGTCATTATGATGACCATACTAGTTTTAAATCCACTCAGTGGGGCACTTGAAGTTTATTGTCATTCAGAAGGAGATGGGTTATTTCAGAGTTGGGATCATAGTCGTAGATGGGATACCTACGTATCCTTATTTAGAAAAGGAATCAGAACCCACGTAGTTTGAGTAAGTGAGTATTATTTTTATGTATGATTGATGGCTCAAAATAAGATGTCATAATTACATTTACACTCAAAGATCACGTAAGTCATTCTTGGTTTGAGAAACAAGAGGTATTGGTAAAACCTGAAAATTGTGTGATGAAAGATTCAATCATAGAAAATGATCTGTGGATTTTGTATTTACGACTGCCCAAATATATGAGGATTGGGATTTACTTCATAAAGGAAACCAGGGAACAAGGTCCATTAAGGTATATGTATTTTATGGAGATTTTAATACTCTAACATGGAGCTTACTACTGAGAAGGATTCCCAAAGTAGTAGGGGACTTATGATTGGGTTTTACTCTTGAGAAGGAAGCCTAGATCAAAGAAGTAGATTAATACTAGTTAAGGGAAATTAAGAATGGGGCTTAATCCTAGAGAGGAGGCCCAGGTTAAAGGGATTTGAAGACTGGTGCTTACTCCTGAAGAGGAGGCCCAGATTAAAGAATTATATAATTAAGTGACTCGGGGCTTACTCCTAGGGAGGATTCCCAAATTAATGAGGACTTGGGGATTACTCCTAAGGAGGATTCCTATATTTAGGAACATTGAGACTTGGGATTACTCCTGAGGAGGAAGCCCAGATTTGGGAAATTATAACTGGTGATTACTCTTAAGGAGGATGCCTGGGTTAGGGGACTTGGGGCTTACTCCTAAAGAAGATTCCCAAATTAATGAGAATTTGAAATGGGAATTACTTCTGAAAAGAAGGCCCGGGTTAAGGATTATCTCATCTTAATGGATGGGTTTTAATGAATCAAATCTATAAACATAGTGACATAAAGATGTGTAAATCACTAGGTTTTGAGGGATGTTCCACATAATTCCATTCAGATAAGGAAGCGAACAAGGAAATCATGCCATGAATGGATTTGGAGAGAGTTATATAGGCTTAATCTTTAAGAGGAGAGGTGGATAGGTATAGGAGGGGTAAAATGGGCAGGAAGAGAACCAATAATGTGAGGTGCGTGCAAGTCCTACGTGGGCGCGCAAGTCTTGCATGGGCGCGCAAGTCTTGGTCGCACAGGTGTACCTACACGACACATGTGTACTTGTGCGCTGCTCAACCTTTAAGGTAGAACATTAGAGAGGGTTGGCTCAAGCCTTTCGTACTATCTTTAAAGGCTTCCAGAAGAGGGATGTGCATGTTCTATTGAAGGGTTAAGGCGGCACACATGTGTGACCATTTCCCTTAAGGGATCTCCACTCAGGCGCGCAAGTGTTGATGAGTTTCAATACTTAGGCCTTAATCCCTCACATTAGATCTTCCATTCTAGGTAAGAAATTACCGTAGAAGTGTTCAGAAGCTTTGTGAAGAGAATAGGGCGTCGGGAGCTCAAATATAAATTTCCGGAAATTCTCCTACGCGAAATGGGGGACCCACAGGGGTATTTATAGGCTAGAGAAACCCTAGGCAAAATTTCAAATAAGGCGTGCAAGTCACCTGCACGACTAATGGGCAGCGTGCATTTATACTTGTGTGACATTAGTAGAACTTGCACGACCGAAGTGTATTTGAGTCTTGGTTTATGCCTTTGTCAATTTTTTATGTTTCTTCAAAGGATAAATCACTTTGGGTTCAAGGTATTTCCATTTTCATTACTTTAGACTCGGTGATGGAAAGGAGCATCAACAATGGTGGATAAATAATTAGTTGATTTGGTGAACTTCATTTTAATGTTTTGGACATTAATCTATTATAATTGTTATAAGGATAACCATTTCTGAGATGGTTTAGGTTAAACATTTGGTAATGTTTGAGAGATTAAATTATTATCTCATCATATGAGGATTTTTTTTCATATGGATAACATGTGTTTACTATTTTTTGTGTCAAAAATAATGATTTAATGAGCAATCATTTTATTTATAAATTTCATGATCTCGGATCGCATTAAGAATGAAAATATAATCTTTTTTGAAAACACCATATGGCATAAAAAGGGTGAGGTTTTCCTAAAATCAAATAAGTATTTCTTCTCGTGAAAACTATTCATATCATTGGAAATGATATCAAAATTGAAAAGGATATATTAGTACCTTCTTTTTTTATGAATTAAATGGCCCCTTAGATCATCACATATTTATGGATTTGTTATTGTTATCATTCCCATAACTATGTTATCTTTCAATCCCCATCAAAACATAATGGTTATATTTCTCTTCCATGCCCGTTTCTTCATTTTCCATCTTTTTTTCCTATGTCTAAACCTAATTATGAGTTATATTGGGTAACCGTTATGTTTCCATGTATACTATTTAAAGGAATTTTTCATATTCATTTTTAAGATGTCGGATTATATAAAATGGCCATTCAATTATAAAACAGTGGATATCCATGAATTTTTTTTGCAGAAATTTGATTTTATGGGGTGTAGAATACAACCCCTCGATACTATTAAATTTTTTCAATTTATTTTTATTTTTTCAATATTTTACATTTCACCCAATTTTGAACATATTTTTTTATATATGAAAAAAATAATGATTGGATTGCAATATATATAATAAAAAGTTGATATTTTTTGACACAAAATAGTTGGAATTACTTGCTGTTTATGAAATACTATGTTTTTCTAATGTTACACAAAATTCATATTTCATTTGATATCTTGAATTACAAGATATAGTGAGCTTTATAAAACAATATTGTATTATTAAAATATTATTTTTTTAATATAATAAAAATTAACATAGTTGTTAAATTTTTATTTATGAATATTATTAAGTTAATTATGAAAATAAAAGGTTTATAATATTAATTAATTGGGTTCCAATTAATTAGAAATGAAATTATATTCCATTCTATTATAAAAAATATATTTTTATTTATATGACCCAAAATCCAGATTTTTGTAACAAATTAAATTAATCATAATTAGTTAATGATATTAATGAAATAAAAATGTCATATATTCAATTAAATATTTTTGATAATCACCCAGTTGATATTATTGGAATATAAAAGACTAAACTGAATTTTATAAGAAGAAACATATATTTTCTAAAATGGAAATTTTATAACATTTTTAGGGTAAACTGATTTTAAATCAAATTTTTTTTTATTTTTAATATATTATTTTTTTAAAAATAATCTTATTATAATAAATGGGAATATGAATTGTTTTTTAATTTTCGATATTCTTAGGATAGATTTCATTTTTTGAAGAAAATTAAAAATATTAACTTTTAATTGAAAACATATTTTTCATCAAAGTGATTTATATTAGTAAATTATATTTTTGATTAGTTTAAAAGTATAATTATATCAATTTTTTATCATTTATTCTATCATACGTCATTGGAATTAATTTTACATTGAATTTATATATAATGACATTTCAATCTTTTGATAGTTTTATCTTTATTAACCAATTTTTTCACCCCATTAACGGCACTATTTTTAAATAAATTTATTCCAATTTCGTGCTTTTAATATGGAAAAATGGATTAAATATTTTTAAATATATGGTAAAATTATTTAAATATATTCTATTTAATTTTTGGACAATATGAATAGTAACTTTTGTAATATTTTTTATTACCACAGTTTTGGGTAATTTCGGTATGTAATTGTAAAATAATGTTATAAATAATGTAAAATTTTCTTTAAGATTTTCCTAATTTTATTTAATTATAGTGTGTTAAAAAATATTCCATTGGATTATTTTAGGACCTCTTGGAGCCAATTGTCAGACTTTAATTCTTTTGTAGTATTATATTCAATGGAAAGATAATTTTTAACACTTCTGTTTTTAACAAGACAAATACATTTAATTTAGTGTTATATAAGAGATATTTTTAGAAATAAAACGTATTTGGGAAATAAAATATTTATATGAATCATGGTAATTTAAATTTTTTTGTAGAACATTATAAAATTAAATTTCCACACAAGGATGATGTTCGAGTTGTTTAATTAATGGATGAATAAAATAAATAATATTAATGAAATTAAAATTAATTTATTTTGAAATAATTAATTCCATAGAAGAATTTTATGGAGGAATTTTAAATAAGGGCGATATGTTATATATATGTTTTTAACATATCATGTTTTTAGGATATTTTCAAAATGCCATCTAATGAATAGTTTCAAACATAAAATTATTGTTATTTTAAAATAAATTATATTTAATTGAATGATATAAGAATTATAAAAATATTATATTTTACCAAATAAATTTTAAGAGTCCGAAAATTTCATTAATGACTCATTTATGGATGTTATGGAATTTATAGTATCTATATTAACCCGTAATTAGTAAAAATGCATCTTGTCACGGTAAGAGTTGAATAGATTAATTAGGCGTTATGTGAAAAATATAAGGGTAATAATATGATGTAAAAATGAATAAAAATTATTGGTTGAAATTATTTAATTATATCCACATATTATATTCAAAATAATTCACTTTTTAATAATTTTGAATTAAAAATAATATATTTAAATTGATATTTTAATAGATTCCAAGAGTGACCCTACAATATCATATAAAAAGGGACATCTCCTTGCCTTTTATTAACAAATATGAATCTCTTGTCTAAGATAATATATAACCATTTATCCTCCAATTTTTTTCCCTTATTCAAAGATTCATTACTTTGGTCATAAATCCAAATAGAGGAGTATATTTGTTCAATTCAAAAGAAGATACCCAAAGAAGAGGTAATGTTTATGAACAAATTTTTTTATTTTATTTCCTCTTTGAACACATTTAATTATTTTAATCTCATGTTTATATATAAAAAATAGCATCCTCAATATAATTCAATGTTTTTATTAAAATGTTTCATCCAAAAATCAGGTACACTTCCATCTAATGCATAATGAACATACAGTTCTTATGTGCGGCGAACTGCTGCCTCACGGAATGATGTTTTTCATTTTTTTACATTAGCACTTATTATTGATGGGAATCCAGATAGAAAATCTGTTTTTTAGATATTTATTATATAATAATTCATATGATATGATAAATATATTTTTATATTTTTACCAAATATGTTTTTGGAAAAAGATATTGTCACTTGTGGGTACATATGGCTTACCATCTCCATGACGCGATGTGATTCATTATCATCTTATATTTCATGGATTGTAATGATAAATAATTTTAATGAATATATTTGTTATATATGATATATTAAAGATTATTTAATGATAATATATCATATACCTTCATTTTTTATCCTCAAAAGGATATGAAAACCGCATTCTTGAGTATATACGGCATACCATCACCATGAACGGTGTATTTCATTTCATATATCTATCTTTTATAGTTTATTATAATTTTTCATATACAATATATATATATATATATGAATTATATATAATTCATTTTTTACATTTTGGAAATATTTAAGTCATAATATAATAATGAGGATCAAAAATAACAAGTCGAAACATGTATCAAAAAAAAGAAATTATTACCAGAAATGTCACTTACCATGGAAATGATAATAAGAATGTTTTATAAATTCATAATAAAATAATATAAGTTATTAATTATATGAGTTATATTATATTAAATATTTATAATAAACATAAATTTATTATACATGAGGTTTTATCATGTACAAAGGAAGTCAACACATAAGGTAAGGGAATTCCATCTAACTTTTTATATTTATGTGAGATACATGACATATTTACCACTTTATGCTTTTGTGTTCTTTATATAATCATCTATGAAATGTTATAAAACTATTTTATTTTGTTTAATGATATTATAACATTTAATTGATTCTATTTTTTTTATCATGATTCTAGTGTTACTCATGTATTAATGGATTTATGTCTCCCTATTATTTATGAGGGAGAAATGCCTTATACAGTTATTGTTTCTTATATGTGGTGTATATACTTCATAATAATATATTTTATGAGTCATATACAAAATACTCTAGTATTTTTATATCTATCTAATTTTCTTTCATTTATGGGATACATGATTCTAATTATTATAATGTGGTCAATAATTATTTCAAAATCCCATCAATATTTTTTGATTGTTTATTTCTAAGTCCCAATTATGAGATTACTTGTCATGTATGTCCATGATTTCTAAAAATGATTTGAAAAACGTTTTTACTATTCTAATATCGATGTTCAAATTCATTTTTACCCATTTTTTTACTTTAAGCTAAATGGTTTTAAAGGAATCTGTATTTCATTTTCCAAATGATTTATTTTATTCTTTATCTAATTAAAGAATGAGAATAATGTATTTAATCTTACAAAACATGAATATAATTTTTCTATATCATGATTCCTTATTTTAATTAAGCATCCCTTAAAATAATATAATTTTTTTTTCAATGAAATTTTGTTCATTAACGATTGGCTTTCATTTGATGTTAAGAAAACTTTTTAAATGTAAAGAAGGGTTTTTTTCATCTAGTATTGTTCTAAGATGTTCTTTGAAAAAAAATTCCATCTAATTTATTCTTCTTTTATGTTACGTATGTTTTACTATGGATATGAATAATTATTTCCAATCTCATTTTTTATATTAGTGGTTCATTTTTATGATGTTTTGATGTTTATGAAACCAATTTCTTTTTTGTTGGTTATGTTACTATTGAATGATACTTATGAAAACAATTTCATTCCATGGGTCCTGATATATTAAACTATTTTTGTTTTTGTGGAAAAAATATGTATGACTTCATTATGATATGGGAGAGACCAAAATCTCCCCCCAATTAAAAGTGTAATGATTTATGTCTCCTAAGATAATTATGCGAATTGAGTTTATGGGATTGATATTCAATAGGAAAATGGGGAAGCCCAATCCACTATGGGTTAATGGGGAAACTCGATACACTAAGGAAAGAGAGGAAAATCGATCCCTTATATGGAATGTAATGGAACTTAGGATGTGGGGGTGTCTTACTCAATAGTATTAATCCCCATGAAGTTCCATTATAAGTTCTATCAATGAATCTTGAATTATAAGGAATGATTATACATGTTTTTGTGTGTGCCATAATTTCATGTCTTATTCATATATAATTATTATTTGGATTATTTTCTATTTTTCCTTATTATTCACATCTTATAAGTTTCCCATATTTATTCATAGAATCAAGATTATGATCATTTGTTTATAGGTTATGATCTCTTATTTTCATTATCAATTTTTGAAACTCTTATTTCATGAATCATTAGTTCACTAAAGTTTCCATTATTATATTTCATAATTTTTTTAAAGAAAGTTATTTTATTATTATATTATCGGTTTTTTGATTTTAATAGTTTTTTTCTATGAAATGTCTATTTTAATAACTTCTCATATTATAAAAATGGATTTAGAAGTGTATTAAAGGTTTTTATTCTTGATATGGTCCTTGGTAATTATTTAAGGTGGGTTTCCCCATATATCCCCATGTGACTCTACTATTTCTTATACGATTGGTATATACAGAGAGTGTTGGGTGAGCCCGTTATAACGTATATGATGGGGGTAATGAAATATCATTCTATTGAATTGTGTGTATTAGATATGTATGTCGACCATATAGATTAATCAATTTTTTAATTTTGATATAGATATTTAATTCCCAAGGAAACTACACCTCTTTTATATTATTTCTAATGGGGTTCTTGGGAAATCAATTTATTTTAAAGAGGCATGATAATGGTATTTTTGAAAATATGATTCAATTTTCAATGTACAATTTATGTTTTTATTAATATGTTTTTATGGAATTTTATTGTACTAATAGTTTTAATTGTTTTTTTCTTACTGATATTTTTAATCTCATCCCAATTTTTGAAGTATGTTTCCTATGGGTTAAGGAATAGTTTTTTCATGGATGAGATCAAGATAATATTTTGTAGGTTTTTCTTACTGAGAAACCATATATTATTTTAATTATTACATTTATTGAAAATATAGATACTATAAATAAATGTAAACTTATAATGTATGGGTTTTTATTGTATTGGTTTTCCTAATTCACCCAAACTATAAACAGAAAAGATATTTGGAATATATAGAATGTGAATTTTAGTTAAAAAATAATAGAATATGTAATAATTAAGGTTAGGTCGTTATAGATCTAATGTATTGAATAATTTAGAAATAGATCCTTTGAAGAGGAAATTAAACCCTATAAATTCATGTCATCTAATGATTTTGAATGTTCATTTTTTTCATGCGGTTAAACTAATCATTTTAAGGGGAAATAAATTAATAATTTTTAACATAAATGGACATAGTATCATGTACTCAAAATATAGAGAAGAATTTTCTATTTATTATGTATTCAATGTGATGTAGGAGAAAAAGAGGATGGTAGGAAAAATGAATGAAAAATGATGAAGGGAAAGACTAGTTTTCCAATATGTTATAATTATGGAAATAAACACCCTAGTACATTATTTATGGGAATGAATATTTTCTATAAGTGTAGTGTGATGTTACACCTTAATTTTGATTATAAGGTAAATAATGATGTTTCCAATGTAAAATTCATAACTATAATGATATAGGGAACTATTAAATTCAATTACTAAAGTGTCTAAGGAATATGACTAAAATGTATGAAATTGATAATGGTAAATCTTATATAATTATCATAGATAATGTTGAATTTTAATGTGCTTTTGTTTATATCAAATAATTATATAAATGGTTTATTTTATCAATTATATCCTGGTTATATGAATTTTGAAATTTACATGGACTATAATATTGTACTATTACATAGAGGATTTGAAATATTATGATCAATTGTACCCAGAAAAATGATACAGTGGAAAGATGAACTTATTGGAAAACACATGATTGAGGGAATGATATCCCTTTATAGGATCCAATTGTTTATATAATGGTGTTGGGATGAAGAGATAATTGATATGGATAAACTAAATTTAATATTGTCAATTGCCTTGGAATTAACTAATAATTTATTGAAAAAGTTGTGTATAGTATCATTTAAGGATTTTATAAAATCAATGCATTTATGGAATAATTCCCATTATCTAGTTTTTATATACAGAATAAGATATAATTATTCTTCTCAATAATTATATATTGAAATTAATGTAATTTCCAAGATTTAAGAGGATATATGATGATGTTATCCATATGTTTGGTATGATAAGATAAATAGATGAATCATTTTGTCTGAGAGATTAACTATATGTTCATTTTGAAACTATAGTGAAATTATATTTAGTGTTTTAGATCCTAATATTTTGGAATAATGAAAATGTTAACCATTATAAAATTGTTTAAGTGTAATTTGGAAGTGGACTTGGTTACTATTTTTTCACATTAACATATGATGATATATGCATATTGGTTAACATTGGATAAAAATATATATTTTTCGAAATATTTAGATACACCAAAAAATATGGGTAACTTTTTTTGGATATAATTATCTATTAAAATTGAATTTTATATCTCTAGGAAAATATAATTCATTTTTTGTTATAAATTTCAATGATTAAGTGATGAATTGGAAATTGATTACAGAGAAACCAAAATATTAAATTAATCCTATGATATATAAATGTATTTGGTTTTTAAATTTACTTTTATTCTTATATCATAAAATAATTCATAAATATTATGAAAAATAACATGCAATAAAAGGGTATTCTATTACAAATATTTCTAATGATATCAATAACCTTTTTCAAATATATTTGGTTTTTGTTATTGTGGTCATTAACCTTCTTTAGATCAATCACATTTTTTTATAAATTATGTCTATCGGTCTCTCATAATCTATGGGTGTTAGTATTATCTTCTATGTATAGGTTGTCTTTTCTCACCCATGTTCTACATAGAAACATAGTTATGGTATATTCCATAATATCATCATAATATTCTAACTCTATTATTAATAGGATGTTTTATTGACAATTTCAGGATGCGGGGATTGAAAAAATGAATTTCAAAATATTCAAAAATTTATACCAAGATCTTGTTTAAATTGAGAGAAGTCAATAAATTTAATGCCAGGAGAACATAACGCGCAAAAATTATTTAATAAGAACATTGAATTCGATATCATATGGGACACCCAATATTGAGTATATATTACATTGCACAAAAAACTATGTTAAATTTTGTTATGTGAAACACTAAGTGTATCTTGTGTTACATATAGAGTACATATTTAGTTTTACATAAATCTAAGATTAAATAAACTATTTATTATTCCTAAATATTAAATATATATTATAATATATATATACTATACATTAAATTCATATAAATGAATAGTAATTTTTCTAAAAATATTTTAGTTATCATTTTATTATAAAAATAATAATCATTTAAAATTAGAAAAAGTTCTAAAAAATATATTTTTCTATCAGATAGTTTAATAACTCTTTATACAAATAATCTAAAATTAAATTTTAACACTATTATAATATTTAAATTAAAAATATTAATTATCATTTGAAATCCAGATACCAAAATTATCTTATAGTGAATTTTTCGGATGTTTATGAGATGCATCATTTTTTGATGAATAGTGGAAAATAATAAATTTCTTTTTAATATTTCATTTTCATTAAAATATTTTATAATATTTAACTTATTTATTAGATTTATTAAATTAAAATAATTATAATTATATTTCATTTAAAGTAATTTTTGTTATTTTTTCAATTTAATATTGAAATATGATATAAACACAATATAAACCATTTACCAATTTTTCCTTAAAAACCCAAGATTCTCATCATGTACACCAGATTAAATATAAATTTCAATCTTCTAATTATGTGAAATTAATTTGGAATATTGGATTCCAAACCTAGAATCGAACTAATTTATAATTTAAAATATTTTCATATAAATTATTGACCAAAATGAATTGTGAATGTAGTAAAAAAGTAATTAACGTAGTTAAGGTAAATATGAGATTACTAGGGGTAAAATGAATAACATAAGGGAAACAATGACCTATAAACTTGTTTAAAAACTATTTGATCGATATTTATAGATAATTAACTTTTATGGTTCTAGAGTGGTCTATTTTTTACCCCATTTACATATTAAAAATGTGGGATCACTAAATTATTTTCAAAAATACCATGTTTGTCCTCTCCCAACCATATAAAAGGATTACCCCTCAATATTGTTCTTCACACCATCAAACCCATTTTTTAGCCAATCCATAACTAAATCAAATCACAACATCCTTCCAATACTTATAGAATACATATCATTGGTATACATATAATGTATTAATGCTTTTGTTGAACCCTATCTTTGATACACAAAAAGATATAATATTATACTATTAGCATCTTTGTCTATATCATTCTCTAAATACATAAATTATTTCTCATAAACTGTTATACAATAACATTTTTTTCATATTATATAACCTTATTATAGTCATTTACTCACCTTAAAAAACCTACACTTACATCCAATGTTTTAAGAAAAAATCATTAATGTGTGTGATGAACTATTGTCTCACGAACTATTATAGTTCATTCTTTTATTTCCACCATTAATAGTTGGGTGTGTCACTTGATATATTATATTTAAATACATAGACACATATATATATATATATGATATTTGTAATATATTTATTCCTTTGAATTGATTATAAAATATACATATCATTACCTTCTTATTTAGATGGGATTCAATAACACCTCTCGAGTACACTATGAACTATCACCTCATGAAGTGATTTGATCCATCATTCACCAAAGAATTAAATGGAATGTAATAGGGTTATTTTTAATTATTATGAGTAATATAAATTAAATATATAATGTCCATGAAATGTTTTTCAATTTCTAAGGATAATATATATCATTTTCATTCTTACCTTTTTCAATCAGTTAACAATGATAACATCCTCTGTGTACATGTGTACTACCACCTTCACTAAGTTATTTGACTCTCTTTTCATAACCACATTATATGGATGATATATAAAGGTATATAATGTGGTATAGATTATATTATCATCATTTTGAATAGATAATTGGACAACCCTAATCATTATTTCACATTAAAACATGACTTATCAAATATGATTACAATTAATATTTCCAAAAAATTGAAAATTATAATGAATTTTTGAATTAGGTAAATTATATAAAATCTTAAATTAGGAAAAACATCATCTTTGATGAAAAAATACCTAAAATGATCATGCTTAAAACTACATGGGATAATGTAGGGATATACCTAGGAGTGGTGTGACATATTATTCCTAGTATGGGAATATAGATGGAATAAATTAATTGAATAATTATTGTTATAAAATTTGAATATCAATGAGGAATAAAATGATTACTTATAAAAATCATGAAAAATTAGATATGATATATCCTGATAATAATAATGGAAACATGATAAATATGGAAACAACTTTTAACACTACATAATGAAAATAGTCATAGGATAACATCTAAGATATAAGGATAGAAAAAGTCCCATAAAAGAATTAGGTTCACTACCTTTTCCAACATGATGTATCATGAGTCTAAAAATTTAACAATACATTAGAGTATTATAATATTCTTTAAGCACCTGTCAAATTCAATTCATTCTCATGCCTATGTGTTCCACATATATCATACAACATGGATTCATTCAAAATCATATTTTATTTTACGATCTATGAGTGATAAATACATAACAGTATGTATGAATTCAAATAAGAGAAATTGTTTAATTTTTAACAAAATTAATAAGAAATAGATATGAAATTCAGTACAAAACTTTTTGGAATTAAAATTTATATGGAAATTTTGACATCATAATGACGTCCCATGAAAATTATTAAAATTGGGTTTTGAGAGAAAAATTGGTATATTATAATTTTTATATCAAATGGGTAATAATAGGAAAATGTAAATACATATCATTAAATTTTTTAATTTTAAATAGAAGGAAAACTATAATAATGAAACATTAACATGGAAGAGAAGGTGAGGATCACTTACCTTGAATGTGTGACGCTAAATGCTTGGAAGGGGCTTCTTGATAGCTTAGGGGAACCATGGGGGGAATCTATAGAGGGTAAGGAGGAGCAAAGATGTGATCGAAATATTTTAAGTGAATATAAGTGGGACCCTATGTGGGTTTATATTGTAAAAGAGTAAGGATATATTTATAATTAGTAAAACATATTTTTTGGACTCTATATGGTAGAATTACTGAAACCATTCTCCTTCCAATGTTTTCCCCCTATTTTCTACAAAATTGTTGTGGTTTTAATTTTTTAAAGAGTCTGTGGTCAAAAAACATCAAATGATTACCCTTGGTGCTCTAGAGGTGAGTTATGATCTTAAAGAAATGATTTTAAAACCTTATGATAATTTATAACATTTAGAGGATTCATAATAGAGTTATAAAATTAATAAAATAAAGAAAAAATCGTATAAATTCAGTCATATGACATAGATTTATTTATGTATACCATTTATATTATTTGGATAACCACGTTTTGGTCACTATGATGGCACAATACCAACATTATATTTATATGGTGTTTAATTTTTACCAGAAATTAATACCCTCTTGAAAAATTATGAACAATAAAGTATTGGAAAATTTATAAATTTATATTCCAAAAATAATATTTATTTTAAGGACAAAAATTCCCAAATATTATTATTTTTAATTTTAAAATAAATTTGATATTTATTGTGAAATGAATGGTTTTTTACACTAATAGTTTTTGGGAAAATTAAATTTGAATTTATAAAAATTAATCTTGAATGTATATTTATTAAAAATAATTTAATAATGATATTTTATTTTTATTTTATTTATTTAAAAATTCATTTATTCATTAAAATAAATTAATTATTTTAATTAGAATATTAATCAAAAATAATCTTTATCTTTTATTTAGTTAAAATAATAATAATTTATAAAGTAAAAATAATAGGAGTTAAATCTAAAAATTATTCTATTTTAAATAATATACATGCTAATATTTCTAGTGTCCTTATAAATATATCTTTAATACACTAGAAAAATTTATAAGGGTAAGGTGTGTGATTATAAGACGTCAATAGGATTGTTCAATGTACATTGTTTGGACCACGATCATGATGAGCTTGAATTTCTCCCAAAATTTATTTTTCTCATACATAAGTTCTTGGATCATATAACAATATCGGTTTGAGAATATTTAAAGAGCTAATATCTCCTTAAAATTCTTTAAAAAAATGGGATTCGTTGGGTATGATTATACTAGTTGAATCCATCACTTCATTTGTCTTTGTTAATTGGATATTTCAAAACCCTATATTTATAGAAATCATGTTATTAGTGTTCAAAATCTATATTGTCAATGTTAATAATTCATAATATTATTTTTAATCTTATGAGATATAATAAATCCAAATTATATAATGTTATTTATATATCCCTAATATTTAATAAGAAATTTAATTTTAAACATTCATCTAATTTTATTTATAAATGGCCATGTCCATAAAAATTTCCACCCTTCATAAATTTTTAAATCAAAATTTTACTTTCCAACACTAAAATAGAGAAGGGTAATTATATTTCATAAAATCCTATGGCCCCCATGTCACTAATTAAATCCTTGGTTTCTCCATTACAAATTGACAACGTCCATTTTCTTTTTTTTATTACTTTGTTTCTCTGATCTAATATTTTCACCGGCTTCTCCTCATATAAAATATTATTCTCTAACAGTACAACCACTAGATTGAGTAAATGTTAGGGGTATGGTATTCACATCCCCAAAATGAAAAAATTTAATATGTCATGTATTTTATATTGGATTGGTTGCAGTGTTAATCAATTGATTGTTGATCCAATGCAATAAATGAACTTAATAGGGCGAATGTATCTTTGACTAATCTTTCCCTTCTTCCCAAATCTCATGATATTATTTCGTGGATTTATACGGAGGAATACCATGTATCCAACATCAAACTCTAGGTCTCATTGATGATTATCAGCATAGATCTCATATTGATTGTGAGTAGCCTTGATGTGTTGTTGAATGGTCTAAAACTTTTCGACCATTTCATTGAAAATTTCCAGACCTAAAAGTTTTCGTTCCATAAATTCCTCATAATATATTGGTTTTCTTCATCACTTCCCAAAAAGGACTTCATTTGTATCCATATTTATTCATGATTTGAATCTATAATTATATGAGAACTCAGAAAATGTAAGTTATAGATCAAATATACCATATAATTCAACTAAGAATACTCTCAAAATTTCCTCAATTGCCTGATAGTCTACTCAGAATGGCCATCAATTTGATGTTGATAGGTCATGTTAAAGTTAAACTATGTATTTTTAGTCTATTGGATCTTCTTCAAGACGATAGACGAAATTATTGGATCTTGATAAAATAAAATCAATGATGTTTTTCAGTGAACCCTCACCACATATCTAATGTATATAATTGCATGTTGATTGAGTTAGAAGTCCTCTAAAATAACAATAGAGTGTGCATATTTTTAAGAAGATCCACCACAACCCAGATACATTTATTTTGAATTGATGTATTTGATTGACCACTAACAAATTACATGGTGATGTGTTCTCATTTCCATGTTGGTATGGGTAATGGTTGCATCATCTTTTTTGGTTTTTTCCTATAATCTTTCAATTGTAGACATACAAGTCATATTGATGTATATTATATGATTTCTTTCATTATATTGTCCAACCAACAGCTCTCCTAAATATCTAAATACAAAATTGGTTATCTAGGATGGATAAAAATGGTCAAACTATGTGCATCATCCAACCAATTCATCTTTAGAACAAGAGTTGATGTTACACTTTGTTGTAACACAACTCATTCAACTCCTTCAGAAAAATTGAACATTGAGGATCTCCTCTACCTTATAGTTTTCACTTTTCTCTAAATTCCCTCATAATCACATTAAGAATCCTTTATCTTATCTCGAAGGGACAGTAGAAAAATAATTTAATAAAGGATCGATGACCTTCTTTCATTTATGATTCTCATGTCTATCCTTTCAAAATATTAGTATATCAGAAACCTATCTATTCTCATCAATGATTAAAATTTCAATAACCTTTCAAATTATTGGGTTTTCCACATTATTATAATTCTAAGGAAGGTAGTTAATTGAGCATTCATATTCATTAATCACGTCTAACCATCATCATATGTGCACAATCATCTCTTTTTATGTGAATATATAATTGAAGTTTTTTAATCCATATATATTTTAAAAATATCTCAAAATAGATAATTCCACCATATTTTCAAATAGAATATCACTACAGCTAGCTCCCTATATTTTGATTATTATAATTAGCCATAATGTTTTAACCACCTCGAATCATAGGATATCACTTTGTAATTTTTTTAATTACACACAATCCCATCCATTGTTTGATATATCACAAAATTCCTTATAATGATATTCAATTATGTGTAGTGTTATTACAAGTGATTTAATAAGTCTACTCTTCAAATACATAATTAAATCATTTCCTTCATCATTCCAAGAAATTTAGAATTATTAGTAATTTATATTATTTATAGATTTTGTGAATCATAAGAAATTTCTCACAAATCAATGATAGTACCCATCTAATCCCTGAAATCTATATATATATATCATATATGTGGATTAATCCATACCTCAATTTATTTTGTTTTAAAGGATCCATAGATATCCCATTTTTTTATTGTATTCCCCATGAATGATACTTCCTTCAACTGTAACTCTCATTTCATGTACTTGACACAATGATTGTACTTTTGTAATATCTTTTGAATGTTAATTATATGATCATCATGCTACTCATATATGATATATTATAATAGAATATATTATATTAATACTATTAAAATTAATCAATTTAATCTAAAATGACTCCATTTATTATGTAAATGATTGTATTTGGAGAATTAGTGAGTCTAAATGAGCTTAATATGAACTCATAGAGCCTATAACTTGTAAGAAAAGAAGTCTCATTGTTATCCTACTCATTCAACATAATCTCATAATATTGGGAACATAAATCCACCGTAGAAAAGTATTTTCATCCAACTAACATATTGAACAAGTCATCAGTACATATTGGGGGATACTTGTTCTTTATCATGGTATTGTTGAGCTCTTGATAATTAATGGAATGGTGTATTGACCCATCCTTCTTCTTGAGGAAGATGACTGGTGAAACCAAATGTTAAGCACATGGATGAATGAACTCTTTATCAAAATTCACATGTAGTAGTTTATTCATATCCTCAGGTTACACAACATTCATTCTAAATGTTTTCTTAGATAATGGTAACACCCCAAGTATGAGAATGATTGAAAATTCAACATCTCATATAAGAGGATGTGCCTTAAATTCCTTAGAAAACACATCAACATAATCACTCAGAATGGGAATGTAATCAAGGATAATTATTTCAATACACATAATAATTTCATATATATATTCTTACTCATAGATAAATAATATCCATTATTGAGATTTTCATGCTAAAGAAGATTCATCCTAAAATGTTCACTTTTACAGAAACAGAGGATGATTCATGATACAGAGAGTGATTTATTTCTAGTGAAAAATAATATTTTTTATATATAAGAAAATAAGATCAACACCCATACGTTCATAACATTCCAAAATAGGTAGTATGGTAATGTTAATTTGGAATTTATACATATACATTTTGACAGGGGAGGGTTTATATTTTTGGGAAACTATAATTTCCCAATTTTTATTTTCACTATTATCTCTACATCCATGAATATTTTTTGGTGTTATAATTATTATATTAAATACTAAAGATATTATGGAATTCATAGAACTAGACTAAAAAAGTATTCTCTATATTATTGAATTAATAACTAATGTACCAGTAACCACTTAATTGTCATGATTCAGGTATAATGTTTTGATGGAAAAACCTCACCCTTGCAGAATTGGAGGTTATTGTTTTCTCATAAAAAACATCGCTTAGTGATTATGCTTTCAATGATACCTGGTTACTTATTATTGATGAAATGAACAGTGTAATAAGATTGGAATAAATCATCAATCACCTCCAACTCATTAGTGGGTTTCTCCTTTTGATAATCTCTAGCTATGTGTAGATCCTTCCAACACCTAATGTATTTCTCATCACCCATAGGAATTTTAAAGGGTACTTCTTTCCACACCATTGAAATATGGGATAATGAAATTTCATATCATTGTAATATTTCACTGTCAAATATCCAAAATTAAAATCCATGTTCCTCTTCATATCCCCATGATACCCTTAAGATTATTAGACATTCATTTTGAGATTGGTGAAACATTATTAAATTTCCTCATATCTATCATTATCATGTATCTCCAAGGATTTCCATATAATAGGTTTTAGGCCACCAAAAATGTAGAAAACATTTCATATAGGGGTAACAAAAAAACATAGGTGCAATGTGAAATTTCTATGATGTATTCTTCATCCATTTCGATATATTCATTATCCATTTTATTGGGGGGAAAGAAAACCATTACTATTTTAACTTGAAGATGAAAAAATATATTAATCAAAAAAAATGTTTTGATGTTCCTTCCACCCCATCATAATGGTCTCTTCCTCATTCTATGTATTCTGGAACAATTTCCCCCAATTATCATCTTCTCCCCCATATGATAAGTGTCATGTAGAACCTTATATCGTTAGGAACATTGAGTGATGTTGAATATCTTCAAAATTGAATTCATCCATTGTTCTGTGATTAATTAATCAGATGATTCATTGAATATTTAAGGCCTTCATCACATGATTCCCTCAATTCAATCTTATTTTATTTTAGGGGGGTTTGGGAGATCATCCAGATTGAAGATTATATTCAGATTAAGTGTTAACTATGGGAGTATATTCAAAAAATTATTCCCAATCTCATCGAGTTGGTAATCTCATTGGGGACAATCATCACATTTCCCATCAGATTTATTGTTTACCAAATTTCTCATATTTCCAACCATTTTCCATAAGTAATGCAAAATTAGGGATTATTGTTTTTAAAATATTAACAACATTAATGGGAAACCAATGATGTTAAATATATAGCTTATAATTTACATTTATTTCCACAACTTATGAATTTATATGCTTCAATATATGATGTCCATGATCTATTTCATAACATATATTCTAATATGAATTTCTTGTTCCATTAAAAATTTTTCATAAGAGGATTATAAATTTAACAAACTATATCCTATGAAAAAATCAAAATATGTATATAGAAAAGCCTATAGTCATGTGTTAGTTCCTATTCGAGTTTAACTCAATACCATGTTTTATTATTTTGACCCTATGTACATCTGTTCTAGAGAAACATCCACTTTTTGTATCTAGATAAGAATATATTTTCTTTATAATAAACTTTTTCTATTATTACTAATAGTATGGGACGTTTTATTATTCTGGTTATTATCCCTAATAATTTTTCTATAGTTTTCGGATCCAAATCAAAAACAAATAACTAAAATTTCCAACTGATAAAATTATAGAAAAAATTATATTTATTGAACATTAATACATTCATTGTTATATAAAATTAATCATGATAAAACCTAGATGACCATTATGTATAATATCTTTGTGAAATATGTACATTACATAACAACATAAAATAAAAAAGAAGTATATTTTTTGAAAAATTCGTTAACAATCCCACACTTAAAACAACATGAAATAACCTAGGGAGATAAAAAATAAAGAGGTGATCTATAAAGCCCATTAATGGAATAAACAAGTAATATCATGAAGAGAATAATACATGTAAGAAAATAGACATATAAATGGTGCACAAAATGATTAGTAATCATAAAGATGAAAAACAAGTCATTATACAACATGACAATCAAAAATCGACATGGGAAATATGGAAACAATGTAAAATAGAAAATCATAAACATAGATCAAGGATAAATTCAATGATATCAGGAAGAAAGAATTCCCATAATGTCACTAGGTTCACTCCTTTTTACCACATGATGTCTCATTAGACTATTCATTACTCAATGCACCAGTGCTCAAGAAGATTTCAAGTCTATCTCTCACATTCATTTCATTATCATGCTTAAGTGTTTCATGTAAATCATTCAAAACTTATTAATTCATCATCATATTTTATTCCAAGATAATTATGTTTATAATAAATACATGTATTCCACAATTTAAATATGTATAATTTTATAATGTTGAACATTGTTGATAGGAGATGGGTATGCTATTCATTTCACAGTTATTTTGGAATGGAAAATCACAGTGAAATTTCGACAGCATAATGACATCGCATAATAATAAATTCATCATGAGAGAGAAATGGGTCTCTCATAGTATGGAAATAAAATGGGTAGAAATAGGGATATGGTGTAACGCCCCGACCCCAGTTACCCAGAGTCGGTGCATTATTACATAACATTGGCATGATCACAAGAAAAATCAAATCTCAAAAGTCTGGTTGGTTTAGTAGACTTGGAAACACTAGATATATTCATAAAGTTTTACATTACATTATAAAAATGAAAACTACAACAATATAGTCTCCATATTCCACACTCATATCCCCACATACTATCCCTGCAGTTCATTCATAAATTACACTTTCACATCCTGGGAAAATAAAACATAGAAAATGGGTGAACTCAAATGCCCAGTAAGGATAACAATATAGTAGAAACTTTCATAAATACGAATAAACATTTAAGAAAATGTATAACTTAAAACAAAATCCTTTTAAACTTGAACTTCAACATAGTATGGAAAAAATAAAATGAAATAATGCCATTTACTTATTCACATGGATATTCTACGAATCAAATAATCACATCCAATATCAATAACCACTTTCATAATGATGGAATGCATAATGCCAGACTATCATAACCACATAGACAAGGCCTCATGACAAGACTACAAATAAGATTTTGTCAAGGCCTTGTTCCAAGACACTTTTTTGTCTCATGAGACCTACCGATGCATCAAGGAGCTATAGCGGGCTCCACCCGTCACATATTAAGTCCAATGCATTCCCATTTGTAAAGGATTAAACATAACATAAACATTCATATTAAAACTAGCATACGAAATGTCAATAATTTCACCATAAACTATGAATGGTATAAAAATAGAACATCCACAGTAAAACATATCACAAAACCTTCAATACAATATAGAAGTTTTGTATCATAATAAATCAACTTCAATTAAGCATAAAATCCATCAAAGGATGTTGATATAGATGAAATCAAAACTCTTTTTAGATAAATATATCTTTCTATTTTGAAATCATTTAAGATTCATATATTTAAAAAATAAAACATTTTCTTTGAAAATATTCTTATAATATTTCAAGGGAAGCTTCAACGATTTTATAATGGCGGAAAATAACCCCACCCACCGTATAAGTTAAAAAAACATTCTTACCTTAATTCTGTCGAAAAGGTTAAAAAGCACCTTGTTTGGAAAACAATAGAAAGATTCCTTTATAAAAATCTTATAAAAAGTCAAACAATGGTATAAATGTCTTTAACCCATACTCCTTTAAATAGTAAAAATGTTTTGAAATACATTTTTAAGATACATGGATGTGGGTGATAAAGAGATCCCAGCAGATTATTATGTATAAACAACCTCGGATAATGAGGAGATTGTGAAATAACCCTTACAAGTTTGGTAACTTACGTAACATACAACCCATGAAAGAGGTATCATAAAATGAATATGTAAATATAGATAAATTAAAGTGTATTACACAAAGAATATAATTATGGGCAGTACATACACCACACAAAAGGTAATAGTGGCAATATGGCATGAATCTCACGGGAATAAGGAGTGAGATGAAAACCCCTTACCCTATAATTTTCCTTGGTTGGGGTAGGTAAACCTCCTGTATAATGTTGAAATAATTTTCATTAAATTATACAAGAATCATATACATTAATATGATATCATATATGTTCTTTTATCATTGATTCGTTAATAATATCTTAGATTTATCGTTGTTTCGGGTGTTAACTGACTCGTTTTCTTTTATATGTTTTGTTACATAAGCCATGTTTTTCATGGATAGGTTGTATATTATTCATATCCAGAATGATATCAAGTCCTTAAATACTATTATTAATCATGAAATTAGAATTATACTGGAATGGATACGATGGAGAGTGAATCTCATCGCGTTCATGGAGACGGTAGTCCGTATGTACGCACGAGCGACAATATCATTATTTTGATATTAAAATAATATATAATTAAATGGTATAACATATATACAGAATCATTATCATGTTATTTTTATTATTTACATGTGTTACACATCATTATTATACCCATCCAAATAATAATTTATTGAATTACAATTACACCACGGCGTGGAGACGGTAATCCGTACGTACGCACGTATGGTGACATGTTATTTAATGGATGGATAGAATACTAAATATGGTCATACCATATTTATAACAATATCACAGTATATATAAGTTACTGGAGTTTTTATTTTATAATGGTAATAACAAAGAAGGAAGAAGTGGAAGAATAAAGGAACTTGAAAAAGGGTGGTGAAAACATTACCACTTCTTCGGGTTCTTCCTTTTGATTTGATCAAAAAGTCTCCTTAAGTTGTCTTTAAGACTAAAAGAAGCCCTCCAAGATGAAGTGAGGGAAGTTGAGAGAGTATTCTGGCAGAGGTTGGCTGATCCAAAAGGCTTTTAATGTCTAAAGAAATGAGAAGGAGGAGTTCCCTTTTATAAGAGGGGTGAGGGGCACCTTTGGAAAAGCTAGAAATATTAATTTATAATAAATTCATATTTGGTTTCTAATGGCTCCAAAGTAGATTATTTAAATGTTAAGGTGGGGATAGGTCGAAACCCACTCAACCAATATAATTTAGACAGGTTTGGGTCATTATACTAACCTTATCTAAAAGTATTAACTCTTAGTTAATTAGTTTCACTTTTACAATGTCTCTTTGTATTTTTATATTATATTTTTAATAAACATACTATATTCCTCCAAGAGACCCCAACTTGGTCCATTAATGATACACCTATCATGATATATGTCTCTTGGACGATCCTTAGATTTTTAGAAAATTAATATCAATTAATAATATAATATTTGTTTTAAAAACTCTTTTATGTCAATTTTGACACTATTTGGAATTTTGATTTTTTTGAAAATTTTAATAGACTGATTAGTTCGCAAAAAGTCAATTAAATCAATCCTAATATGTCATAGTATCCTATAAAATTAGTTTAATTCATTAAAAGTATCCAATTATATTTATTTGGGTATTTACAATATCAATTATTTTATTTTCTCACTATTATGGTAATTACATCTTCATCATTGTGTCATAATTAAATTAAATTATTTAACGTCTATAAATTATAAATAAAATATTATTATGTATTAAATCTTTTTAGATTTCTAATGAATATTTACAATTTAATTTATCTTATGTATAACCCTATATTAAAAATGCTTTAGTAAATAAACGTTTATTTTAACTCTTTTAACTCTTCCTTGAATTAAATAATTATAAATGTCCTAATCTAATCCAAGTGGACCTAAATGATAATATTTTATTCCTAAGGTTGTTTTTGGTCGAGATACACTTGTCCAATAGAAATATTACATGTGATAGGGTAATATTAATATCATTATTACCCTTAATTACCCTATTTACTTTTAACCGTGGTAAATAAAAGTAAAAAGTTATTATTCACAGAAAAATATTTTCATCTCATTGAACCAAATTTTACTCCTTGATATTAACCATGTCTCTCAGATTTTCAAAATTCTAATCACAGAAGTGGTAAAATTAAGTTTTATGAAAAATTCAGTTTTTTAACTACCACTTAGTAGTTTCACTATTCATCAAAAATTGATGTTTTCAGAAATATGCCAAAATTTCACCCTAAGCTATAACTGATGTTCCAAATTCAAAAATGATGTCTATTTTACAAAATTCCAAACATATAAGTTTCATTAATTAATTTTATAATTAATTCCCGTTGTCCCAACAAATAGCATGTTTTTAAGAAACAATATATATCAAAAGATTGACAATTGTTTATGTCCAATTTCAAAGTGAAATTAATTATAATGAACACCATAGGATAAAATGGTAAAAATATATTCTAATTATACTATAAAACCACTCAATAATATAATTTATCACAATAAATTATTTTGATTAAAAAAGTTGTTTTTAAGTATTTTTCACTATTCATAAAAATTGGATGTTCTCAGAAAAATACAAAAAATTAAACTTAGGATAATTTCGATATTTCAAATCCAAATATGAAGTCCATTTTGAAATATAAAATATATATAATTTCAAAAAGTAGGTATTTCTATTCATAACAGCTAGTTTGATCGGTTGTGGTGTGTGTTAGAACTCGATGTTGCATACAACACACGCTATTAAATTATTCAAAGGGAAACGTATCGTAGAAGCTTGGGGTGTTACATATGGAAGGAAATATCACAAATTTTTTATTATAAATAGATTGAATAACATAATAAAGAAACGTGAATACATAAGATAAGGAGAGGATCCCATACCATTAGAGTGTGACTCCAAATTCAAAGTTGGGGATTCATGAGATCATGGGTTCTCATTAGGGGCCTATTGAGACAAAATTTCAGATTATAGAGGTTATACACGGGCTTTTAGTGATTATAAGTTGGAGATTTTCTGGTTTATATAAGAAAATAACAGTTATTTATCTATAATTTCACAAACATAGGTTTCCAATTCTTTATATTAAAATAATCAAAAAACAAACAAACATTTAAGGAGTTTTCCAACATTATTGACAAAACAAGGGAGGTTTTGATGATTTTATATGATAAATAGTGGAACATAATATAATATTACCCTTGTTGTTATGGAGGTGAGTTATAATCTTAATAAAAAGATTTTAAAATGTTAAAATACGTTATAATTTTTGGAAGTGTCATAATGTCTATATAAGATAAAAAAATAATCATAAAATCACATTATTCTAAATTATGAAAATAATTTTCTTGTGGATACCCTATATTGAATTAATTAAATCAATTTTTTCCATTATTTTTTCATAATAAACTTCGTATATTTATACCTTTTAAATTTTTACCCAAAAATAAATGTGGCTCTAAACATATGGAAACATTAACCATTCAATAATTTAGACATTTTTATTCCAGAAATAATATTTATTTTATCCAATAATTTTCAAAATATTTTAATTTTCTCTTTAAAATTAAAGTATAATTTTATTGAGAAATGTTGGATCTTATGACCATAAGTATTTTTTATATTATTACCTTTGAATTCATACTAATTATATGATAATTTATATTTTATTTATTTTATTTATTAATTAAATTTTATTAAAATACTAAATATTTTAAAAATCTATTAATTAATTAAATTAAATTCCTTAATTTAAATTGAGTATTACCAAAAATACACTATTTGATTTATTGAATCAATAAAAAAATCACTTATAAGGTAATAATTATAATAAGTAAATATAAAAATCATTTTATTTTAAGTAATTTATAAACTAATATTGTTGGGGTATTGATATATATCTCTTTACTACCCCATCCAACACTATAAGGGTATCCGTTATGACTTTGAGACATTCATAGGGTGGTTTGTCATACATGATTTGTTTTAGAAGGTTTATGAGCTTTAAATTATCCCAAAAAATGGTTTAGCTCATGTTTATATTGGTGGATCTCAACATGGGATTGGTCAAAGGAAAATCATAGAGATTCTATCTCCCTTAGAAGCCCTAAAAAATAGTATTTATAATGTAAAATTTGACTGGTTGGGGCCATCACATTCATTTTCTCAGTCTATTGCCTTTTTTAAAATTCTACATAATATTAATCATGTGATAACTATTAATTTTATATACTATCAGTAGAAATGATGCTTAATTTTATTATAAATATGAAAAGATATAATAAAAATAATTATGTTCGTGTGTTTTGTACAACCATAATAAATTATAATAAATTTAATTTAATAAATATGGGGGTCTTATTTATAAATGTTTGTGTCATTAAAGAGAATATATTACTTACATAATTTCTATAATTATAGTTGTAAAAATTAAGTGTTACATCTACAAACATATAATCTACCGTCTCCATTATCATAACATACTTCATTTTTCATTACCAATTTTTATGAATGGTTTTAAATGTATAATTGATTTATTAATATGATAATTATTTCATATTATTTATTTATAATTATATAACTATATAATATGTGGATGAATTTGGTATATTATAATGTATCATGCATGAGATAAATCGTGGAAATTAAAATACGAAACAATGAAATTAATGATATATTATTAATGAATGTATACTAATATATTATAATAAGAAAATTAACAACATTATAAATATTAATATGAATCTAGTATTAGTTAATAAGATTTCAAAAACAACTATACAATAGGTTGATTAATGTTTAATGAAATGGAAGTGTGAGTTAATGGATTTCCTAAAACAATTTCCCTTCATTGGGATACCATTATACTCCATCATTTTTGTCATTATACTTTTATATGTATACTGAATTTAAACCGTATGTTTTATATCAACTTTTTTATATGTATTTTTAGTGGAAACACATTATCTATTTATTTAATAATTTTCACTTCAATGTTTTTATCACTATAAATCCTCATTTCAATATTTTACCCTAATCAATATTTTTTACACTTGAATTTTCATAGACAGAAATTATTTGACAAATTCCAAATGAAAACATTTAATTTTATTCTCATTTTTTTATTCATGATATTTTCATGGAATATTACCATTTTAATACTCTTTATTACTTAAAATAAAATTAATTTTTTTATTAAAATTAATCTTTATTCCTCACTTCAATCAAAAATGTTTTTTTATACAAAAACCAATTTTCATAAGTATGTTTCAATTTTTTATAACTTTAAATATGATTTATTAAAGGAATTTTTAACAAATTTTACAATTTTTTAATGAATATTAATTCATTTTCAAAATAATTATCATTTGGTTTTTTACAAAAAATGTCAAAGGAATCTTCTTATTATTTTCTGAAAGAGTCCCTTTTTGATTCTTTTTAGTTAAAAAATAATTATATACTTATTTTTTAAGGAATATATAGAATTAGATTACTACATGACCATTATTTCTTTGAAGATTTCATTTCAACATTAAATGGATCATTTTAAAGAAAATATTATTAAAAGTGATTTTCCAAATGTTTTTAAAAATTCAAAGGATAATTTTCTACAAGAAAGATACTAAAGATGTTTTAAGGGTATTTTTATTCATCAATGACAATAACCATTTATTCTTCATCAAATGGGTGCTTTTTGATTCCATCGATATTTTCAGGTAGACATTTTTTATTTTTTCACAAAGGAAAGTATTAATCATCGTTACCTTATGTTAGATTTTACTAATTATCTTTTACTTGAGTTCAGTGGTTGGTCTTTTTTCTGCATGATCTATCAAAAAGAAAAAGTAAATCATAAGGGAGATCATTCATCTAGGTTATGTCTTGGTTAACTACCATATTAGTGAGGTCATACTCTAATTTTTTGCATCATGATAAGAATAAGTGACAATATAGCTTGTAACCATGAGAGAAGGCATACATTACATTAAGAGTTAATTAATTATTATACAAGATATTTTGATTATGATATTATTTCATGATTCATTTATTTTTCAGTTTATTGATTAAAAAGAATGCTTTATCTATTTTTTACCATGCCATATTTATTATTTTACATCAATTTATTGAAATTTCACTTGATTTATGTTATTTAACTTTTCATATTGATTTTTTTTAATTCATTCAATTTTACTTAACCCTTTGAGAGTATTTGACCTTACCCTAATATGGTTTTCCTGATAAGAAATCCACGAAGTATAAAATGTTGTATATACATGGATTTCCTAGAGGAAATTATGTTATTCTATGAATAAATTATTTCATAATTTGAGTATTGAAATGTAATTTTGGAATCATGTATGTATCTAGATTACCTATAATTTTTAAATATTGGGAATATCATGATTAAATTCATATAATTATATTCCAATGTAATAAAGATGAAAGTAGTACAGGGATAACAAGGATGGGGTTTCTACACACAACATAAAATTATATTATATAAATAAAATGAAACAATCCCAAGATAACTTTTCTCAGAGAGACATATCTTTATCCACTAACCCATCATCATCCCATATGACAATTATTCATTAAACACCTAAGGACTCATGTTTTTTGATTATCATGCCCACCAAAGTATATAAATATCTTTTGGTGACATTAAATTATCATACCATAAGCCATCCATTCGAACCATCACATAATACTATGAGCATTGACACCCCATCAACATAATGATGTTCAGATACCCTCAATTCATCATGGGATCATAAAAGATGATTAGACGCCAACCAATAACACATCCAAGTATATAACTATAACTCATAGAGTATTACAAATAATTTGGCATCATTAATCAATTTACAAAAAAAATTAATAACATTCACCAATATATCATACACAACTCTAATTCCACCTGCATAAGGGATGAATCACTATTACTAGAATCTATGTCCACCTAGTATGATCATCACAACCATCACATAACTAAAATATTTTACAAACATTATGAACTATTCTCTATCCATCACCAAAAATAAGGACTATACATGTTCATGAAAACTCAATCCTAAGAACTATTAAAGATTATTTGTCATACATTCACTGAATTTATAAGAAAATATACCAAGGCCTTCACAAAAAATACAATACCAATATCAGGGGACACAACATTTAATGAATGATCATAAAATTTTAACAAAAAACAACTCCCCTTTCAACTCCTATATCACTGACCCAAACTAGAATCATTTGAAGAACAATCATATCACTCCTCATGATCCAAGTCCTCACAAATATTACATATACCTTTGATTCTTCCATAAAGACTTTCCCTTAGATTATCCATGTACCAGCACCCAACACATCCAAATTCTCATTCCCACCACTAAAATGTTACAATTCACACCTGAGATTTAGAGAAACATTCATTTTACATATAAAAATACATTTTTAATAATAATTATACTTTAGAGTACAAACCAAGGATCTTTAAATCTAGTGTCTTGGAAGACTACGTATATAGAACATAAAACATGGGGCTAAAAATATTTCATTATTTAATCTCCAAAAAGAGCTTCTAACTTCCTTTGAAAATTTAAATTGTCATAGGGTACCCTAGGGAACACATGAACATAGGTATGACCTAAAAAAGCCGAGTAAGGGAATAAACATAAGGATATGTCTTAATAACATGAGTTAGAAGCCATGGAATAGTGTTATCCAAAGTATGGAACATAAAAAGTCATATCATATAAGCATGGGATCATATAAAAATTGAATCATATCAATGTGTCATTATCATAAATATTTTATTTAGTATGGGTCACAGCTAACCACCAATCATGTTTCCGATTTTTAGTATTGGAAAAGGATAATTTCAAATATCGATTCCCATTTTATTACGGGTCAAGGCTAACCCCCAATCCTCTTTCACATCACATCTCGTGAGACATAACATTACACAATGAATTGGAGATCTATCTGGTTGCACCCATCTCAAAATTTTCATGAATATTATTTCCACATAAATATTCATACATAAAAAACCATACATAAACATAAGGCTACCAATGGAAAGAATTGGGTACCACAAACATCACAAAAAGCATAACCAATGGGTGTATCATGAAAGTTTCAATGAATAAAAGGTATTAGAACATACATGGACATTCCAAAGATAGTATAGGAATATAAAATGGTTATTTTTGTCAAAAATAAGTGACAAAAAATAATAAATGTATTTTAGAAACAATAGATTGAAATAAAATTTGTGATGTTTTAAGGAAAATACTATAGAGCTTTTATAATAGAAAATATCACAATATTTTATGTAAATATAGAACATAAAAAAGAAATTGTTTCATAATAAAAATACATATTTTATAGAGGCAATTATGGCTTAATAAATATGATAGATGGCACTTGAAATAGGGTAACAATTTGGGAAGTTCCATTAAAATAGGGTTGCTTATCAGAAAGTTCTCAGGACAGAATCCTTTAAAGAAATGTATATCCCCAAAAGAGGGTGATGAAAGAGTATTCATAAATAAATTTTTAAAAACTAAAAATAATTTAGAATATGTATATAAATAGATAAGATAACTCTATATTTATATAAATAAAGAGAAGGTAACCCAAAAGGACAAAGAATGTTCAGGGGGAATTCATTATAGTTTATTGGGAAATTGTCGAGACTACCTAAGAGGGATTGATAAGAGAGAAAAGGGATTTGTAATTACTTATAAATATTTAGAGAATTATTGGGGAGGTTCTAAAACATACCCATAACTTAGTATAACACATAAAAAGGCATATCATAGAGGAAAATCTTGATTTATAGAGAAATGGATTGGATCCCTTACATTAAGTTTGGTGGTGTTCTCAACTTGTTATTAATGACCTGAATAACAAATTATGATTATTAATTAACAAATTATGAAAATATTAAATATTTATTTGTTATATTATAACAACTTTTGGTTCATTCAAGAACTTTTTGATTGGTTATAAGGTTTAATTTCACTATTTGGGCTCATCTGCTTACTTGGTTTTGATGACTGGTTTACTTATATTCTAGTTTGGATAAAAATATATGATGAATTTTGTTGTACATAATTGAAATTATATTATATTTTTTAACATAGAGGAGATTAAATGGTTTCAAATTTAAATTTTTTTCTTAGATTTATGTCTAATTATTATAAAAAACCATAGTGACAATCATTATTGTTAAACAGCGAGTTTGATTACAATGATCATATTTTTAATTTTAACATAATACCATTATTACAAAAGGATTAAAGAACCATATTAAGGATATATTACATATATAATAATCTGGTTCAACCATAACACAAATGGTTTCATGACCAAAATTAATGATGATAATATAATTTGGTAAACTGTTTTCCTTGAATGTGCTAAATTTGCACATTTCAAATGGGGAATTAATTTTTTCAAATAAAATATTTGGAAAGAAGACAAGATAATGAAGTATACCATTTACATAATATCATTCATGTACATGTATTTTACTGACGTTATGATACAATTTGGATGATGGGAGGTGAAGAAAGAAACAAAAATAAAATAACATAAAAGAAATGAATGAATTGGATAGTGGTATTTACCTCTTGATTCTACCACCTTTGAGAAACTCTTAAGGGGAGAGGTTTTTATATTTTGAAGAGAATATGGGCCTTTGGACGTGGAGTAGGTGCTTGGGGAAGGATTTGGGAAGAATATTGGAAAGTCACAAGGCTTCAGATTAGTGAAGAGAAGAGGGAGTGAGGGGGGTTTTATAGTGGATGAGATAAGGGTTTTCATAATTTTATAATCATTAGTTTGTTAATTTCCCTCAAGACATCCAAAACTAACGATTATATGACCAAATGTAGTAATAAATGCATGTGTCTTTGATATTTTAGTGCTTACATCACTTGTAATGGAATGAATCATGTAGTAGTATTATAATGTATTCATACGGTAAATTAATGTATTTTACTATTCACTTAAAATTCTAGTATTTCAAGAAAAATTCCAAAAAATCACCGTAACCATTATTCTATATGCAGAATCCAAAAATAAAATCTATATTGCAAAAATAATTTTCAAAATAATATTATTTTAATATTTAATTAAACTCTTAATTATTTATTAAAAACCACTTTTAAAACATTTATTTATTTATTCTAAGATATAGGTACATCATTCTTCACTTGAATATTTTTTTCTAGTATCATAGGTAAGGTTAATATCCATTAGTATATATAAATATTCATAAGGGTATGTTAGTATTCATATGTGTAGGTTACTATTCACAAAAAATTATGTTTTCCTAAACGGACTCCAAATAACATACTGATCGCAACCGTCTCTGATAGATTCTCAAAATTCCAAACACAAAAGTGATACACTTATGTTTAAAGGTCACATTTAACATATTAGTTCATTATATTGTGCATTCATGAGATTATATGAAATATTTATTAGAGAATAAATTGCATTTATAAAACATCAGGTCATTACATTCTTCCCCCGTTATGAAATTTTACCCTTAAAATTTCATTTTACATTCTATGTCATAAACAGGTGTATGTAATTTTCCTTTATTTCTTCCTCTAGTTCCCGTGTTTCATCTTCCTACTTATGGTTTGACCATAGAACCTTGACCAGATGATTTGTTTTGTTACATGGAAATTTTTTCCTATGATCCAAGATCATCCCTAGTTGCTCCTCATTGGAAAGATCATCCTCCAACTGTACCACCGCTAAATAGAGTTCATGTGAAGGGTCTGGTATGTACTTCTTTAAGAGAGACACATGAAAGACATCATGTACATTCGACATGGTATGTGTATGTTCCAATCAATAGGCCACAACACTGACATGATGAATAATCATGAAGGGGAAATGTACATAGGACATAATTTTCCATTCCTTTAAAACCCCATGAATTTCTTACATGGAGATATGTGTAGAATTACTATTTCTCTAAATATAAACGCATGGTCTCATAGATGCTTGTCTGAATAACGTTTCTATCAAATTTGGGTTACCTTGATATGCTACTAAATGGTTTTAACTTTATCCACCAATTTAATCGACCATTTTAGGTCCTAAGAGCATACACTCACTGACATAATCCAAACACACTGGTGATCTTCACCATTTCCCATAATGTCCTCATATGGTCCAATTAAAATGCTCGATTGGAAACTGTTGTTGTAAGAGAATTCAACTAGTGGAAGAAGTTGGTCACACCCTCCACTAATGTTTATAGATCATGCTCTCAATATGACTTCTAGTGTCTGAATAGTCCTCTCAGATTGGCCATCCATTTGAGGCTGATTGGTCATACTGATGTTCAGTACACTGCCTAGATCATGTTAGAGACTTTTACCAAACTTTGAGATGAATCTATGATCACGATCAGATACAATAGAAAATGGTGCTCCCTTCATCATTAGAACTTCTTTCATATAAATCAATGAAAGTTGATCCCATGATGAATCCTCTCAAATCATGATAATGTGATATATATTTGTAATACGATATATAGTGACCCGTATATCATTTTTTTCATACGGATAACCTTGGAAGTTCAATGACAATGTCCATGGTAATGTTCCTCCAAATCTATGCTTGTATGGATAGTGGTTTTATAATCCCCTTAGAATTTCGCCACTAAACATTCACTTGATGACATAATAAATAATTTTATATTAATTTAGTAATCCTTTTTTTATATTTTCCCCCCAAAAGATTTATTCGAGATCTCGATACATCTTTTAGCTCCCCTGGTAGATAGAGAAGCTCAATTTATGTGCATCATTAAAAATATCACTCTTTTTCTCTAGATTGGATGGTACACATAATCATGCAGCAAATGATACAACTCCTTCCCCATGAATAAAGAACTCATAGGATTTCCAATTTTTAACAACTTCCACCCTTTTCAGAATTTTCACATTGTTTATTTGATCATCCACTATTTTTTCCAAAAGGGATGGTTGAAAAATAATTTGAGAAACAATTGATGATATTCCTCACTTAATGATTCCAATTTACATCCTTTTGTAATATAATAAGATCAGATCCTTTTTAATTCTCATCATTGGTAATGATGTTTGATCCTTTCTACTTAGAGCATTTTCCATCTTATTTTCCTTAATCTGCTAGAAGTGGATTTATCAATAATAATCCTTATTGAGATATATCCATATTCATTGGATCATATTAAACTATGTCTATCTGAATATATATTTCAGACTCTTTAGTTAGTATATATCTCACACTTCTTCCCATAGGGATAATGGTACCATATTTTCAACGCAAAGATCAGACCCGCCAACTCCATATCCTACATGGGATAGTTTTTCTTATTGATTTTCCTCTTCCTTGATGAATAGACTATAAACTTATCATTTTTCAATAGAACTGAGCCAAAGTTCTTCTTTCAAGCATCAATGTACACCTCAAATAGTTCTCCACTCTTTGGGAGTGTGTGTATCAGTGCAGTGATAAACCTATTTTTCAACTCTAGGAAACAATATTCTCATTCTTGAGTCAAGACAAACCTTACTCCATTTGATGTCAGCTTGGTCAATGGGTTTGAAAATCATGAAATGTTCTTCACAAATTCTAAATAATACTTAGATAGACACAAAAAACTGGGGATCTCTATTAGAAAAGTTGTCCCGGGCCACTTTTCAAATGCCTTTGTCTGGGAACAGTTTACAAATATCCATTTGCTGGTGATAACATGCCCCATTAATGATACTTCACCAATACAGAACTCACATTAACTATAATTTGCATAAAACTTCTCCCATATCAATGTCTTTTAAATAGTATTCAAATAATACTCATGTTCATACTTATTCATGGAGTATATCAGAATATCATCAATAATGACTATCTAAAATTTGTCGCAGTAATATCTAAATAATTTATTCATTGAGTCCATGAATATTTTAAGAGAATTATTGGGTCTGAAGGGCATCACTATGAAATCCTAGTTTCCATACCTTTTTCGAAAGGATGTATTGGGAATTTATTCCTTCTTCACCTTTTATTGGTGATATTATTACTGAAGGTCCACCTTATAGAAATAACTAGCCCGATGAACTAATCAAACAAGTCATCTATTTCTGGAACGGGATACTTGTTCTTTTCAATTATTTTATTGATCTCATGTAAATCAATGATGAGGCGCATTGATCTATCCTTGTTCTTGATGAAGAGGATGACCATAAACTATGTTGAAGCACTCCGTCATATAAAACCCTTCTCCATATTCTCTTGTAACTGCTTCTACATCTCTTCCAGCACTATGGTTGACACTTTTTAAGGTGTCATTGAGATAGGAAGAGATCCAGGGATAAGTTCAATTGAGAACTCAACCTCTTCATTAGGAGGAATACCGGAAAACTCTTTAGAAAAATTATCAGTTTAATCCCTCACGATGGGAGTCTCCTCAAGAATTATTCTCTCCATTATATTAATCAGTTGAGCTGGATATGCTTGCTTAGAAGGTAGCAATATCCACAGTTGAGATGATGATTCTTAAATGAGATTCATGTTCCTCCTTTCAGTTGTAATGATTTGTATGATTCTTTAGGATGTGAATAGTGATCTCCCTTTCCCAACAATAGATGTTGGTTTTGTATAAAGACAGCCTTTCCATGCCCAAGATCGCCTGAAACTCTACTAAAATAAGTCTGAAGGGATTTTCTAGGAGGTTCAGTCCACAATTATTAACATGGGAGGAGTTATAAATCATGGAAACAATAACCTCCTTATTCTCTATTCTCACATATAACATTTCCACTAATTTTTGAGGTGGTGTTTGAAAAGTTCTACTAAACTGGAAAGATATGAAATAAATCGTATAACCTGAATCAAATAGAACATTAAATATTCTTGAATGAATGACTATCATACCTATCACCACATCATTGTCCAACTCTATATCATTAGTATTGAATGCATAGTCCCTTCCCTGTTTCCTTGGAGGTTGTTGCGGATTACCTCTGACAACCCTTATATTAGGGAAATTTGTTTCATAATGACCTTACTACTTATAGCTGTAACATTACACTATAGGTTGAGTGTTGATCTGAACCTTCTTTTCATCTTACGTATTAGCAGGATTCATCATATCTTGTCGAATGTTTTTATCCAGATGATCAAACATTCCACATTGAATCAGTTTATGGTTACCTTCAGATAGTTCCCATGGTTCTTCTTCTCACTTCCTTAACTAGAGTTGAAATTAGGCTTTTTTCCATGATGGGATTTGTTCTTCGAACCAACCATGTTGTTCTTGGTTTTCTACTTCATGTCTCTGTGCCCATTAGACCACTGATATTCTCTAATCTTCATTTTAACTTTGAGGTCACAACAGACTATCTCCTCATAACTATCGATGTATCAAATCACCAATGATTTTTATAGACTCATCTTTAGTCCTCTAAATAAGAGATCGGCCTTGCTTTCGGTGTTCATGACCATGCCAGAGGTGCACCTTGAAAGCCTTGTAATGTTTCCTTTATACGCCCTGCTGGACTCATCTTCCTTCTGCTTGAGTCCGAGAAACTCTCATTACATAGTGAGATAAAGGGTTTGAGGATAATATTTGTTGAAAACATCCTTGAGAATTCCAACCAATCCATGGAATCAATTCCCTATTGAGACATTGTATTCTTGACCAATGTGCACCACTGATCAGCATCCCTATTAAAATGATAGACCACCGGTACAACTATCAATTCATCTGAGCATTGGAGGATGGAGAATATTTTTTCAATGGAGTAGTCAATTATTCCGCGAGGAGAGGATCAAGATATATACTATACTTGTGAGTAATTTACCTTATAAATGATTCTATGAAAACATTATCTCTCATTGTAGGAGGAGGGAGTTCTTCAGTATTCTAGTTATTATTCATATCCCGATCCAGCTGAGAAATTACATTAATGAATTTTTCAGAACCCTATCTCATCATATCACGGATATCATTAGAGAAATCATCACATTTCCGATCACATTGATTGTTAGAACATGTTCTTCTATTTCCTTCCATTAATAAAAAAATTTATAATTGCAGTGCTTGAATACATAGTTATTTAACATAAAAGGATAGGTGTTGACACTAAAATATTACACTAGTAGAGGATAAGTATATAGTATCTTGTGATTCCACAGGTTTGAATCTAGGTTATTTTCAATCTATTTCTTAACATATATTCTTATGGGTTTTTTTGTCCTTTAATAATGGTTTGAACTAAGCTCATGAATCTACCAAAGCATTTCCCTAGGGAGTATCATAACCATGAGTGAATCAATTCCCGTTGTCGTGCACCAGTTCCCATTCAAGTCTATCTCAAAGCCGTTTTTCAGGTATTACCCCTAGATACATATTTTCTAGAGCCATATCTACCCGCTCGTATCTAGACATGGATGTAATTTCTTGATAAACCACTCACTAAATTCTTAGCAATATTTAGAAATTTTTTATTATACTTAGTCTCTTTTATAAGGTTATATCTATGGTGCCCTATTAATTATCATCAAAAATAATAAACCATCTTCTAATACCAACTGTAGCGAACATAGCCATTTACATATAACATTACGTTTTTATAGATAATTATACATCAGTGTATAGGCCATGTATTGTAAAGTCTTTTTTCAAGAAAGACTGTGTATATAGAATATAAAACATTGGGAAAAACACGTCTTTATATAATCTCTAAAAAGAGATCGTAACTTCCTTTGAGCCATTATATCTACATTGGGTACCCTGGGGAACACATGAATAATGGGATGAGCTAAAAACACCACTATGGGAATGAACAGAAGGATACATCTACTGCACACGAGTTTGGAGGCATGACATAATGATATCCAAATCAAGGAAAATATGAAATCATATTATATAAGCATGGGATCATATAAACATGGAATCATATAAATGTGGAGGGATCATAAAACATGTAATTAATACAGGTCAAGGCTAACTGCCAATACTATTTCCCATTTTAGTATGGGTCAAGGAAAACCACATATCTTGATTCCAATTTTAGTACGGGTCAAGGCTTACCACCAATCCCATTTCACATTTCATCTCACAAGACTTAACATTGCCCAATTCACTTGAGAGCTATTTGGGTGCACCCATCTCAATGTTTTAATGAATATTATTTCCACATAAATAATCATAAATAATCAACCATACATAATCATAAGGGTACCCATGGAAAGAATTGGGTACCATAATCATTGCATAAAGAATAACTGATGGGGGTATTAGGAAATTGTCAATGAAATAAAGGGATTAGAACATACATGGAAGTACATAAGGTAATATAGGAAATTAAAATGGAATTTTTTTTCAATAATAAGTGACTAAAATTTAGAAATGTATTTGAGAAACCTTAGCATTAAAACATTTTTGTTCAGTTTTATAGAAAATACTATAGAGATTTTGAAATTGAAAAGTGGAAAATATTTTATATAAAACACTAATTGAAACAAGAAGGTTATCAAAATAAAAATACTAATTTAATAAATACAATGGTATCTTGAAATAAAGGATAGAGTGCACTTTAAATTATGTTAAAAATTCGGGATGTTCCCTTAAAAATGAAGGAATTGGAAAGAGTAACTTACATATTAAGTCTACCTACTTTGAGAACATCATAATATGATAGGTTTTGGTATTATCAAGAGGCTAGGGGCCTTTGGACATGGGGGAGGAGCTTGTGGAGAGATTTGGGCAGAATATTGGCAAGTCACAAGGCTTGTGAGTAATGAATATAAGAGGGAGTGAGGGGGGATTATAAGGGAGGAGAGGAGGGTTTTCATAATTTTTTAATCATTAGTTTATTAATTTACCTCATGACAAGAAATAGTGATCATTCCATGACCAAAATCAGTAATAAATTCATGTGTGTTATATATTTGGGTGCTTACATTACATGTTATGGAAGGAATAGTGAATTTGAATTATAATGTATTTATACGATAATTTATTGTTTTCTTACTATTCATAAAAAATTCAAGTATTTTAGAAAAATCCAAAATATTCACAGAAACCATTTCTGGACGTGTAGAATCTGAAATTGAAATACATTTTTCAAATATAATTTTCTAAATATGATTATTTTTAAATTTAATTATACTCTTAATTTATTAATAAAAATCAGTTTTAAAACATTCATATACTTATTAAAAAATATATGTAAATCATACATTCTGATGAATATTACTTTTATACTATCATATGTAAGATTACTATTCAATAGGGGATCACACTATTCATAAGGGTATGTTACTATTCATAATGGTAGGCTACTTTTCACAAAAAATTATGTTTTTATTATCACACTCCAAATAACATACTAATCGCAACCGTGTATTTAAGATTTTTTAAATTCCAAACACATAAGTGTTAACCATATGTTTAAATGTCACGTAACACTTAGTAGTTCATTATGTTGTGCTTTAATGTGATTATATAAAATATTTATTACAGAGGATTTTACATTTATAAAACATTGGTTCATTACATGAGATCTTTGGGTGACTATAGTAGTATTCCTCTCATCCCCCTCACACCAAACCCAATTCTATACTCACGAGTTCCATTATTTAAATAACTACAGAATGCACCACTATGTCACCCAAAAAAACAGTCCAAATAGAACAATGCATATCCTAAATATATTTTTCATTAAATTTCCATTGAATCCATTACTTTGTACACACATGCACCACAGAAATAGAAAAACACACTTGATCTCAATAATGAATTGTTTCATTTAAAATATTCCCACATATATCGTATATTGTTTATTCCCCCACCACATGCCAATCTCCCGAATTGAAATTAACATTAAAACATTTATTAAAGACAAAGTTTTAACCAAGACAGAGTTATTCAAATGGCCTTCTATAACCTGAGTATCACTATAAATACCAAGGATTTTAAGGATTATATATTATAACATGAATAAATGCCCTAGGATTAAGATCATTTATTGAATATTATTCTATAGGTACTCAAAAAATCAGCACATCCAGGGATCCAAGATTTCAGAAATGTTCTTTGTATGAATGACTGGATAGGGAATCTATAATACATTTTTCCCAAAGACAAAATGCTCCCAGTTATACAAGGAAACCTGATTGAAAACATAAATGAATCATATCACATACTAAACTAAAATAAAACATCATTTCTCTTGCATTGGCCACACACACCGGATTTTGGACTCATTCATGGAGCTCAAATTATACCAACCATAGTCCACATTAATCCACTCAATGAAACCAAAAAATTGGAGTTAATAGTTATATAAATATGAATTATCATCCCCCTCCCAATACCATTGTAACACCCGAGACTCTTATGAGAAATATTTTGATTTTATGTTATATAAATCATCAAAGGAATCTTTCACTACCCACAATACTATCTTGGATTTCTTTACACGCAACCCTGACCTTCCTCGATAGCTTGCTTCGTACGCAATACTGAGCTTCACAAAACAATGATATGTTATTAAAATATTATTAAAACTAGCCGTTATGAATAGTAATAAACACTTTTTGAAATTTTGTAAATTTTATTTTTCAAAATGGACTTCATTTTTTGATTCGTAATATCAAAATTATATTAGGGTGAAATTTTGGTACTTTTTCGATAACATTCATATTCTGATGAATAGTGAAAATTAATAATTTTTAATTTAAAACAACATTTTTAATCGACATAATTAATAGTGATAAATTATTAATTTGAGTGGTTTTAAAGTATATTTAGAATATATTTGTACAATTTAATACAATGTTGTTCATTGGATGTAATTTCACATCTAAACCACACTTAAACAAGTGTCAATCTTTTGATAGTTATTATCTCTTAAAAACACGCTATTTGTTTTGACGACGGGAATTATTTTTTAAATTAGTTAATGTAACTGATATGTTTTGAATTTGATAAAATAGAAATAATTTTTTAATTCATAATATCAAATATATCATTGGCCTAATTTTTTGTATATTTCTTGAAACTTTCATTTTTTGATGAATAGTGAAACCACTAAGTGGTAGTTAAAAAACTGAATTTTTCAAAAAACATAACTTTACCGCTTCTGTGAGTGGAATTTCGAAAATCCGAGAGACACGGTTAATAGAAAATACTAAAATGTGGTTCAATGAGATTAAAATAATTTTTGGTGAATAGTAACTTTTTACTTTTTTTACCACTGTTAAAAGTAAATAGGGTAATTAAGGGTAAAAATGATATTATTATTACCCTAACACATGTCGTAATTCAATTGGATAAGTGTAATTCGACCAATGATAAACTTAGGAATAAAATATGACCATTTAGACCCACTTGAATTAGATTGGGACATTTATTATCAATTTATTTAAAGAAGGGTTAAAATAGTTAAAATCAAAGTTTAATAACAAAAGAATTTTTAATATAGGGTTATACATAAGATAAATTCGACTATAAATATTAATTAGAATGAAAAAAAGATTTCCTACATAATTATAATTTATTTTAAATTTTTAGACTTAAAATAATTAAATTTATTTATGACACAATGATGATGCAGTTATTATCTTATTAATGAAATATTGACATAATTGAAGTTATAAATACCCAAATAAATGTAATTTGAGTATTTTTATGAATTAAAATAATTTTCTCTATTAATATGACATGATAGTATTGATTTAATTAATTTTATTGAACTAATCATTCGATTATGATTTTCAAAAAAATCAATTACCAAATAATGTCAAAATTGACATAAAATAGTTTTTAAAACAAATATTATTTTATTAATGGTTATTATATTAATAAAAATCAAAGTATCAGCCAAGATACTTATATCATGATAGTTGTATCATTAATGGACCACATTTGGGTCACTTGGATGTATATGGTACGTTTATTAACTATATAATATAAAAATACAAAGTGACATGGTAAATGTCAAACTAATTAACTAAGAGATAAAACTAAAAGATAAGGTTAATATAATGCTCTAAACATGTCTAAATTCTATTTTATGAAAAGGTTTCGACCCATCCCCACCTTAGCTTCGAAATATATCAATTTGGAACTATTAAAAACCGAATTTGACTTTTAATAAAATAATATTTTTAGTTATTCCAAAGGTGTCCCTCTCCTCCCTTATAAAAGGGAACCTCCTCCCTCTCATCCTCACACCAATTTGAATCTTCAATCTCGGCCAAACCCTGCCAATTTCACTTCCCCACTTCCCTAGAAACATCCTAGAGGTCATGTTCTTCTTCAAAGACCAATTTTAGTGCCCTAAAAAGAGGTCTCAATGAGGTGCTTCAAAGAAGTGGTAATGTCCGTTACCGATTCTTTCAACTCTATTACTTCTTCTACTTCTTATTCTTTAGTTTTTTCATTATGAAGTAATAACATCAGTATCACTCATATACTGATATGTTATTATAAGTATGAAACAAACCTATTTCACCATCTATCTATCCTACGGAAAACGAAATCACCATGTGTACGTATGTACGAAATACCATCTCCATGCCGTGGTGTAATCTATTTTCCACCACCACCTTACATGGATGGGTATAACGGTGTAAATAATGACTATATATGATTATTGGAAAGTTATATTGATTCTTAATTAGTATACATACACTCCAATACAATTCCACGATCATGGTAACGATATCATCGCTCGTGCATACGTACGAAATACCGTCTCCACGATGTGATGCGACTCGCTATACATGATATTCATTGCATAATAATTATATAAATGAATTGAATGAATGAATATGATATTTATTACACTAATATCATTATGGAAATGAGGTATCCATAACCTAAAAAGAAAACTAAGAATATATTCGACAAAACACGAATACGAACAAAATGTAATAAACACCCAAATAACAAGTAGTACTAAATTATTACTAATAAGAAGCTACGAATATAACCATATATGATATCATAAAAATAATTATTATTCTGTAATAAGTCAATAACATTTTTTAAATCATTATACAGGAGGTTCGGACACTTACGAAGCAAATCAGACTTAAGGTAAGGGAAAATATAACAATCTCATTTTATACGAGATTGTTTATACTTTGGTATTTACTGGGGTGTGTTTTATCATCCAAATCCATGTTTTCTTGATATGTAATATTGTTTCCATCCACCTAAAATTGTTTAAATCCAATTTTACCCTTCGGTGAGTTTTTAGTAAAAGATATGAAAGGAATCTTTTGTCGTTTTTCGTATGAGATACATTTTGACTTTTCCGACAAAAGTAAGAGAAGAATGTTTTTTAACTTATACGGCATGAATGGATTTTTAAAACATTATTTCCAAGAATCTTCATTTACAAGTTTTCATGTTTATTTTTAATCAACTTCTTTATGATTAAAATTGTATGACATGTTAGAAAGGAAAATGTTTTTGAAGTAGAAAGGATATTTTCCTCAAGAATGGAGTCCAAGTAATTTATCAAAATTATTTTACATATAAGATAATATAGGGTTCTATTTCTATCCCTATTATTAAATTGATTTTATTATGTTGTGATGGAATTATTTTTATGAATTCCTTTATCTTATATGAATTGTTTTATGATGTCATGTTGTTTAAGAATCCCATTTTTATTACATGGATTATGCAATGATGTATGATTTATGATTTTGTGGCACACATAAGAATGGTATCACTATGAGATGGATGGGAACTATATATCACTATAATTAATTGGGTAAGGATTTTATATCCCATGATATAGAAATGGCTGGAATGGCAAGTTAAATCGGTTCAGTGAAATAGGACTGAAACAAGGAGTGAACTTGGTTCAGAAATTGACTTTGTCCACTAAGATAGTCTTGGAAATGGGTCTTGACGAATAAGATATGATTCTCTATGATTATGTGTGTATTCCACAAAGATTCATTTTTTTAAGTTTTGATTATTGTGATTACATTTCACTACTATGATCTATCCCATGTTATGAAATTATGATCTCTTTTGCAGGTTAAGATTTCCAAAAGTTATGTTCTTATGTATATGATCTGATTGATATTTCTTTTGTTTAAACTTACTGAGCATTTGAGCTCACCCTTTTTTAGGTTTTATTTCCCCAGGTCAGGAAGAAGGTTATTAAGTAGGATATTCCAAAAGGGACTCTAGATATGATGAAATAAATGGGTGGCAAAGTAGATTATTTATGAACCAGTTGTTTATGTTTCCCAGTTTCTAAAGACTTTATACCTATACGGTCTTTTCCTGGTTTTGTTATATGTTGTGATAAGAGTGATTCAATTCTGAAGTAATAACAATGTAGGTAATGTATGGGTCATTATAGTTGGTATCAGAGGAATGGTATAGTCAACCTTTGGAAACTAGGATGTGAAAGCCTTAGTTAGAATCATAAGGATAAGTCTAAGCATAGAACACAATCTTAGTGTTTTAGAAATGACCATGTGTAACATCCCAGGTAAATAATGAAGAAAGAATTTTCATATTTATTAATATTTACGAATTAAATATTAATTTTATTTTAAAGGGGTTTCTATGTTCGATAGCGTACCCGATACGCAACGATGAGTTTCTTTGAAACTTACGTAGCAAACTAGTAATATAATAATATTATTTTAAATTTTAGTTAACAAGTAGCCGTTGTACTGGAGGGAATGAATAGAAATAACTAAAATATGATTAGATATGTTTATAAATGTTTATACATTTACCCAATAAAAGATAAAGGCTTAAAATACGGAAAGAGTTCAATTTTAGGGCATATATACTCTAATTTTCACTAAAGGTTCACTTATCACCTTTTAATGGTGAACCGTCATTAAATATAGTTTTGATCACTCTTATACTTTATTTTGGACCAAATATAACTCTTCTTTAGAATCGGGACATCAAAATTTACTTTGTGTAAATTTTTGGTACCTTTCTGATAAAGTTCTTTTTTTATGAATAGTGTAAAATGTTGTATTTTAATTCAAAACCTCTTTTTAATCTAAATTATTTATATGATTAGATTATTATTTTAATTGGTTTTAATGTGAAATTAGAAAATATTTTTACCAGTTAATCCAATGGTGGTCATTGGAATCAATTTCACTTTGAAATTGGACTTAAACTGGTGTCAATCTTTTGATACTTATTGTTTCACAAAAGCACGCAATTTGTCATGACAGCGGGAATTAATTATTAAATTAATTAATTTGACATATATGTTTTGAATTTTGTAAAATGGTCTTCATTTTTGAATTCGGAATATCAAATATAGCTTAGGGTGAATTTTTGGTAATTTTCTGAAAAACTTTAATTTTTGATGAATAGTGAAACCACTAAGTGGTAATCAAGCAAACTGATTTTTCAGTTAAATGAAAGTTTACCACTAATGTGTATTGAATTTTGAAAATCTGACAGACATGGTTGTCATTAAGAAGTAAAATGTGGTTCAATGAGATTAAAATAATTTTTTGGTGAATAGTAACTTATTAAGTTTTTATTCGCGATTAGTGGTAATTAGTGTAATTTAATGTAAAAATGATATTATAAATATGTGAAAACACCATGACACTTGTCCTACACCTATTGGGTGAGTCATGGCTGACCAAGAAAAGCCATGGGCCAACTTTGGGACCCCATGGAGCTACTTTAGTTGGAGAATGACAATAATATATTTTTATTTAGTGTTAAAGTGAAAATGACACTAACATAAATTGTTTTACTAAAATAATTTTTAGTGGGGTTATAAAAGTCCAAATTTTGATTATAAATAGTCATTGGAAAGATAAAACGATTTCCTACATCATAGTTATTTTTTTATAATTTTTAGAAATTAAATAAAATAAATTATTTATGACATAATAATGATGCAGCGATGACATCATTATTTGACGATTTAAATAAAATAGAAAGATAATGCAAAATCTATAAACTACACATTTCCAAATCTTATTGGATGAGTGTATTTCGAAGCCTTATCACCTTATCCACGAATTATATCAATGTGGGACCTTTTAAAATAGAAACACATTTTCAAATAAAGTAATAATTCTTTACTTTCCAAAAGTGCCCCTCCTCCCCTCTTATAAAAGGCCCCCACCTCTACCTCATTTCACACACTTCTCAAGCCTTTGGCTCGGCAAACCCCTGCCCAATTACTCTATCCACATCCCTCTCCTCATCCTAGAGGATTCCATTTGGGCAGAATCCTTTCAAAGGAAGCCTTTAGGCTCAAATCAAAAGGGAGTTACACTTTTAAAGGTAATTAATTCTCTCTTGTTCATTTGTTTTATTTTGCTTCTCCAACCATCTAAACTCTTTTTATTTACTTCTTTTGTAACAACACCAGTATCTTCAATATACTACGATGTTGTTATAATATTTATTTGAGCTACACTCTCACACAACTACATCAAATGGTTAAAGTACATACGGTTTCCGTGGATGGCGAAATTCTGCCTCCCGAAACGATGATTGTTCAATACTCATTTAACACCTTCAAGGGTGGCCATTATGATGTCACTATTTTTATATATGATATATAATATGTTTATGTTTTCTTTAAGCTTCTATATTTTTCATTTTTGGCATACCTTTATGGTTTCCATTATGGGTAAACACGATATCTTCATTTAAGGAAGTGCGGACTACCGCCCCCTAAAAGTGATGTGATTCGTTAATGCCATATGTGGGATGTGTAAAGGATGGATTTAAAGTTATTATATATGATGTTATACTGGAATTATAATATAACTCTATATCATTATTATTTCTTTTCATTAAAGTATGAGATAGAAATGAAAGTAGCGTTCATGCGTACGTACGGCTTACCGTCTCCATGAACGGTGCCTTTCATTTCTTATCCCCAAATGTAATGTACTATTAAAAGTACATGTATATAATGGATATATATAATTAACGATATATCTAAATGATGAATATAATTCTGGAATTAAAATATACATACCTCTCATTTAGTTTTAATTCCATTAATATGACAAAGAAATGAAAGTAGCGTTCATGCGTACGTACGACTTACCGTCTCCATGAACGGTGCATTTCATTTCTTACCTCTAAATGATTATGTAATATTATAAATACATGTATATGCTGGATATATATGATACATATTATATCCAAATCAGTAATTTCATTCTGGATATAAAGAACCTTTGACCACCCGAACAACATGTAACTGTAAGTAGTCCACTTTCGACTTAAGATCCAAATATTGACAAAACAAACATTATTAACTTAAATGGTTACATAATGTTTATAACATGGAAATAAGTGATATAAAAGGAATAATGAACATTAAAAAGGTTCTTAAACAAGTATAAATTAACTCAAGTTTATTATTCAGGACGTTAAAGAACGATCGAGTCAAGTCGGACCCGAGGTAAGGGACTTCGTCTCAATATCCTTTCATTGAGGCATATTTCGTTTTATACACAACTTTATTTTATACGGTGTATAAACCCCTTTGACTTTTACTTTTATACAAAAGGAATCTTTTTCTACGAAGCGTTTTACTAAATGACAAAAAAGAATGTTATTTTAACGTACGCGGTGACAACGACCTTTTCTGCCGCCGCGAGTATTATTTGGTCTTTGGCTTCCTCAACAAGCCGTAATGTTTTTAAAATAAAATAAATACCATATATTCTTTTATGTATTTTGGTATTGAAAATGGTTTTGATAAAGGATTCTATTATGTCAATATATTTATGATATATTGTGATTGAAATGTGGAAATGTTTTCATTCCTTTATATTGGTTTTATGTTTTATGATTTTATATTGGTACTTGGACATTTTAACGGGTGGTTACGTTATAAACCATATGACGGGAGGTGCCGTGAATACCAGGACGGGTGGTTACGTTATAACCTCCAATGCATTGGGTATGGAAGTCGGTCGTATGGCTATTCCATTAAGTATTTATGGAAATTGGCCGTATGGCTATTCCATTAAGTGATATGTGTGGAAGTCAACCGTATGGTTATTCCACTTAAGTATGTTTATGTCCCAAGTTACCTTTATATATTCTATGTGTTCTTTATATGGGTTTTATGGTAATCCTTTGGTTACAAAAAGGTATGTAATGATACTTTATTCAGTGAAGAGTTTTTATTACTTCATAAAGGTGAAAAGTATTACTTTGATAAAGTATGCATGGTTTACTTGTTGTTTTGATAAACTAACAATTTTCATTCTTTGTGTATCCCTTACGGAGCTTTTTGTGCTCACCCCAAGTTTTTTTGAAATGTTTTTCACAGGAATTAATGTGGAATAGGGTCAAGGATGGGATCAAGGGAAAGTCATGCTTTATAAAACATGGAATTAGACATGTTTCTTTTTAAGAGTTTTTTTTATTCTATGGAAACTTGGTAGAAGTGTCTACGTTTTAATCTTTTGAGATGTAATAGTTATGTTCTAATTCTCTAAAACTCTAAACCTGAAAAGATCCTCAACGTGAATTATTCATTTAATTCAATATTAAGTAAGGTATAAGGCACGGGGCCTTATAGTTGGTATCAGAGGTCGGTTTAGAGAACTTTAGGAGTTAGAAAAGTGTTAAATTATAATATGATTGAAATGATATAGCATTTACGGATTACCATGTTGCTTCGCCTAAGATATTTCTGTGTTCAGAATGGTTTTCCGTAGAGGAAACAAAGCAGCTATGTTGGGACGACATCAGGAGGAAGATAACCTTCCAAATCAGCAACCTGAGATGGTCGGAATCGGAACTGAATAGTTTGTTGCAGGGATGGCACAGTTGACTCATGCTATAAATGGTGGTGGTATCCATGCACGAGATCAGCCAGATCAACCGCAGAGGAACATGTCAGTGGTGGAACATTTCATGAGGCAACATCCCCCATCATTCAGAGGATCATCTGACCCTGTGCAAGCTGAAGGGTGGATTAAAGCACTGGAGAAAATTTTTGATGTCATGGGGTGTTCAGAACATCAAAAGGTTAGTCTTTCTGTGTACCGTTTTGAAGATGAAGCTGATCAGTGGTGGTCGATGGTGAAAAATATAAGGGATAGTGATGATATTGAGGATCTTCACTGGGATGAATTCAAAGGTATGTTTCTTGAGAAATATTTTCCTAAGGTGGTTCGTCTTAGGATGGAAAAACAGTTCCTAGAATTGAGGCAGGAGGATGACTCAGTGGCTACCTATGTAGAAAGGTTCACTCGATTGGCAAGGTATGCTCGAAATTTTATCCAAAGACTGTGTTCCGTACTAGATATGGCCATTATGAATTTGTAGTTATGCCTTTTGGGTTAACCAATGCACCTGCTGTATTCATGGACCTTATGAATAAAATTTTCCATGAGTACTTGGATAATTTTGAGTTTGTGTTTTGAGGTTTGGGAAGAGATTGTGTGTGCCTTGTGATTCACAGTTGAAGAGATAGTTGTTATGTGAAGCTCATAGTTCTCCGTTTTTAGTTCATCTGGGCATTACTAAGATGTATAGAGATCTGCGGGAGTATTAATGGTGGGATGGAATGAAAAGAGACATTGCTGATTTTACTGTGAAGTGTTTGACATGTCAACAGGTTAAAACAGAGCGGCAGGGATGCTTCAGCCTTTACCAGTGCCAGAGTGGAAATGGGAAAACATATCCATGGACTTTGTTGTGGGATTACCGAGGACATCTCGAGGTAATAATGCAATCTGGGTTATTGTTGATCGCTTGACCAAATCTGCTCATTTCCTTTATATACGAGATACTTTCTCTCTAGATCAACTTTCCCGTTTGTATCTTAAAGAGATAGTCAGGTTACATGGAGTTCCTCTCTCCATTGTATTGGATCATGAACCCAGGTTTACTTCTAACTTTTGGAAAGGCCTTCAGAAGTCGTTGGGTACTGAATTAAATTTTAGTACAGCTTTTCATCCTCAATCAGATGGGCAGTCAGAACAAACAATCCAGACATTGGAGGATATGCTTCGAGCTTGTTCTATCGATTATCAGGGAAGTTGGGACCAACATCTTTCTTTGGTTGAATTTTCATATAATAACAGTTTCCATTCCAGTATACAGATGGCACCATTTCAAGCATTATATGGGAAGCAGTGTCGAACTCCAGCTTTTTGGGATGAAGTGGGTTAAAGGAAGCTGATGGGACCAGAATTGGTAGAAGAGATGGCAGAAAAAGTTCAGTTGATTCATAAGCACATGAGAACAGCTCAGAGCAGGCAGAAGAGTTATTTGGATAACCGGAGGAAGGATCTATCTTTCGAGGTAGGTGATCCTATTTTTCTCAAGGTTTCTCCATGGAAAAGTGTGATGCGATTTGGTAAGAAATGAAAGCTGAGTCCATGGTTCATTGGACCATATGAAATTATGGAGAGAGTTGGATCAGTTGCTTACCAAGTGGCTTTACCTCCGAGTTTATCTCAGGTATACAATGTTTTTCACGTTTCGATGTTGTGAAAGTATATGCCAGATCCATCTCATGTTTTGAGTCCAGAGGTAGTTCAGCTGGAAGAGAATATATATTATGAGGAACAACCGGTCTAGATTCTTGACCACAGGGAGCAAGTGTTACGGAATAAGGTGATTCATCAGGTAAAGGTTTTGTGGAAAAACCATGTGATTGAAGAGGCAACGTGGGAATCTGAAAATGCTATGAAGGATAAATAGCCCCACTTATTTTGATAAGTGAATAAAATTGCGAGGACACAATTCCCAAAAGGGGGGAAGGATGTAACACCCCAGGTAAATAATGAAGAAAGAATTTTCATATTTATTAATATTTATGAATTAAATATTAATTTTATTTTAAAGGGGTTGCTATGTTCGATAGCGTAACCGATACGCAACGATGAGTTTCTTTGAAACTTACGTAGCACACTAGTAATATAATAATATTATTTTAAATGTTAGTTAACAAGTAGCCGTTGTACTGGCGGGAATGAATAGAAATAACTAAAATATGATTAGATATGTTTTTAAATGTTTATACATTTACCCAATAAAAGATAAAGGCTTAAAATACGAAAAGAGTTCAATTTTAGGGCATATATACTCTAATTTTCACTAAAGGTTCACTTATCACCTTTTAATGGTGAACCGTAATTAAATATAGTTTTGATCAGTCTTATACTTTATTTTGGACCAAATATAACTCTTCTTTAGGATCGGGACATCAAAATTTACTTTGTGTAAATTTTTGGTACCTTTCTGATAAAGTTCTTTTTTTTGAATAGTGTAAAATGTTGTATTTTAATTCAAAACCTCTTTATAATCTAATTTATTTATATGATTAGATTATTATTTTAATTGTTTTTAATGTGAAATTAGAAAATATTTTTACCAGTTAATCCAATGGTGGTCATTGGAATCAATTTCACTTTGAAATTGGACTTAAACTGGTGTCAATCTTTTGATACTTATTGTTTCACAAAAACATGCTATTTGTCATGGCAGCGGGAATTAATTATTAAATTAATTAATTTGAATTATATGTTTTGAATTTTTTAAAATGGACTTCATTTTTGAATTCGGAATATCAAATATAGCATAGGGTAAATTTTTGGTAATTTTCTGAAAAACTTCAATTTTTGATGAATAGTGAAACCACTAAGTGGTAATCAAGCAAACTGATTTTTCAGTTAAATGAAAGTTTACCACTAATGTGTATTGAATTCTGAAAATCCAACATACATGGTTATCATTAAGAAGTAAAATGTGGTTCAATTAGATTAAAATAATTTTTTTTTGTGAATAGTAACTTATTAAGTTTTTAATCGCGATTAGAGGTATTTAGTGTAATTTAATGTAAAAATGATATTATAAAAATGTGAAAACACCATGACACTTGTTCTACACCTATTGGGTGAGTCATGGCCGACCAAGACAAGCCATGGGCCAACTTTGGGACCCCATGGAGCCACTTTAGTTGGAAAATTACAATAATATATTTTTATTTAATGTTAAAGTGAAAATGACACTAACATAAATTGTTTTACTAAAATAATTTTTTAGTGGGGTTATACAAGTCAAAATTTTGATTATAAATAGTCATTGGAAAGATAAAAAGATTTCCTAAATCATGGTTATTTTTTTATAATTTTTAGATATTAAATAAAATAAATTATTTATGACATAATAATGATGCAGCAATGACATCATTATTTGACGATTTAAATAAAATAGAAAGATAATGCAAAATCTATAAACTACACATGTCAAAAACTTATTGGATGAGTGTATTTCGAAGCCTTATCACCTTATCCACGAATTATATCAATGTGGGACCTTTTAAAACCGAAACACATTTTCAAATAAAGTAATAATTCTTTACTTTCCAAAAGTGCCCCTCCTCCCCTCTTATAAAAGGCCCCCACCTCTACCTCATTTCACACACTTCTCAAGCCTTTGGCTCAGCCAAACCCTGCCCAATTACTCTCTCCACATCCCTATCCTCATCCTAGAGGATTCCCTTTGGGAATAATCCTTTCAAAGGAAGCCTTTAGGCTCAAATAAAAAGGGAGTTACACTTTTAAAGGTAATTCATTCTCTCTTGTTCATTTGTTTTATTTTGCTTCTCCAACCCTCTAAACTCTTTTTATTTACTTCTTTTGTAACAACAACAGTATCTTAAATATACTAGGATGTTGTTATAATATTTATTTGAGCAACACTCTCACACAACTACATCAAATGGTTAAAGAACATACGGTTTCCGTGGATGGCGAAATTCTGCCTCCCGAAACGATGATTGTTCAATACTCATTTAACACCTTCAAGGGTGGCCATTATGATGTCACTATTTTTATATATGATATATAATATGTTTATGTTTTCTTTAAGGTTCTGTATTTTTAATTTTTGTCATACCTTTATGGTTTCCATTATGGGTAAACACGATATCTTCATTTAAGGAAGTGCGGACTACCGCCCCCTAAAAGTGATGTGATTCGTTAATGCCATATGTGGGACGTGTAAAGGATGGATTTAAAGTTATTAAATATGATGTTATACTAGAATTATAATATACCTCTATATCATTATTATTTCTTTCCATTAAAGTATGAGATAGAAATGAAAGTAGCGTTCATGCGTACGTACGGCTTACCGTCTCCATGAACGGTGCCTTTCATTTCTTATCCCCAAATTTAATGTACTATTAAAAGTACATGTATATAATGGATAAATATAATTAATGATATATCTAAATGATTAATATAATTATGGAATTAAAATATACATACCTCTCATTTAGGTTTAATTCCATTAATATGACAAAGAAATGAAAGTAGCGTTCATGCGTACGTACGGCTTACCGTCTCCATGAACGGTGCATTTCATTTCTTACCTCTAAATGATTATGTAATATTATAAATACATGTATATTCTGGATATATATGATACATATTATATCCAAATCGGTAATTTCATGCTGGATATAAATAACCTTTGACCACACGAACAACATGTAACTGTAAGAAGTCCACTTTCGACTTAAGAACCAAATATTGAAAAAACAAACATTATTAACTTAAATGGTTACATAATGTTTATAACATGGAAATAAGTGATATAAAAGGAATAATGAACATTAAAAAGGTTCTTAAACAAGTATAAATTAACTCAAGTTTATTATTCGGGACGTTAAAGAATGATCGAGTCAAGTCGGACCCGAGGTAAGGGACTTCGTCTCAATCTCCTTTCATTGAGGCATATTTCGTTTTATACACAACTTTATTTTATACAGTGTATAAACCCCTTTGACTTTTACTTTTATACAAAAGAAATCTTTTTCTACGAAGCGTTTTACTAAACGACAAAAAGGAATGTTTTTTTAACGTACGTGGTGACAACGACCTTTTCCGCCGCCGCGAGTATTATTTGGTCTTTGGCTTCCTCAACAAGCCGTAATGTTTTTAAAATAAAATAAATACCATATAATCTTTTATGTATTTTGGTATTGAAAATGGTTTTGATAAAGGATTCTATTATGTCAATATATTTATGATATATTGTGATTGAAATGTGGAAATGTTTCCATTCCTTTATATTGGTTTTATATTTTATGATTTTATATTGGTACTTGGAAATTTTAACGGGTGGTTACGTTATAAACCATATGATGGGTGGTGCCGTGAATTCCAGGACGGGTGGTTACGTTATAACCTCCAATGCATTGGGTATGGAAGTCGGTCGTATGGCTATTCCATTAATTATGTATGGAAATTGGCCGTATGGCTATTCCATTAAGTGATATGTGTGGAAGTCAACCGTATGGTTATTCCACTTAAGTATGTTTATGTCCCAAGTTACCTTTATATATTCTATGTGTTCTTTATATGGGTTTTATGGTAATCCTTTGGTTACAAAAAGGTAGGTAATGATACTTTATTCAGTGAAGAGTTTTTATTACTTCATAAAGGTGAAAAGTATTACTTTGATAAAGTATACATGGTTTACTTGTTGTTTTGATAAACTAACAATTTTCAATCTTTGTGTATCCCTTACTGAGCTTTTTGTGCTCACCCCATGTTTTTTTTTGAAATGTTTTTCACAGGACTTAATGTGGAATAGGGTCAAGGATGGGATCAAGGGAAAGTCATGCTTTATAAAAAATGGAATTAGACATGTTTCTTTTTAAGAGTTTTTTTTATTCTATGGAAACTTGGTAGAAGTGTCTACTTTGTAATCTTTTGAGATGTAATAGTTATGTTCTAATTCTCTAAAACTCTAAACCTGAAAAGATCCTCAACGTGAATTATTCATTTAATTTAATATTAAGTAAGGTATAAGGCACGGGGCCTTATACCATGAATAACCTAGGATAAGACCTTTAGTGTGAAATTTTATTCTTGATTATGTGTTTTTCCTATTATAATTAGTGTTACTCACACTATTCTTCATGATTTTAGTCAATGGTTGGAACCTGAAGGAACCGTGTTAATGCGGAATGCGATGGTCAATGCAATGATTATCCCCCCGAGAAACCAAACATTATGGGGGCTGGAATGAAAAATCTTGTAGCCATGCTCAAACAACTTTCTCAAGCTATGAATCATACAGGACTTCCAAATGAGAAAAGGAAGGAGCAACATTCTGTTGAATCCTTAATGAGGCAGCGTCCGCCTTCATTCATCGGGTCTACTGATCCATTAGTTGCTGAACAATGGATTAGTACTACTGAAATGATATTTTCAGTTCTTCAATGTTCTGAACATGATAAAGTCATCCTAGCAGTGTATCGTTTGGAAGGAGATGCTGATCAATGGTGGAATCTTATTAAGAATATGAGGCAAAGGGATGAAATTGATTCCATGGAATGGGACGAGTTCACAAACTTATTTTTCAATAAATACTTCCCCCGTATTCTCCGAACATAGTTGGAGAAAGAGTTTCTTGAACTGAATCTATAGGATGATGAATCTGTTGGTACCTATTAAGAAAATATTTCAAGACATGCAAGGTATGCTTCTGGTATTATTATCCAACCTGATAGTAATATCGATCGATTCTTTAGTGGCTTAAAACCAAGTCTTTGAAGGGCCTTAGCCATAAGGGACTTCAATAGATACAAGGAAATCGTTCTAAGTGCCCTCAAATTTGAGATGGAGATTGGAGTAACCCATCAGTAATATGGGTTTGATAAGAAGAGGAAAATGGAATTCAAAGGAAAATCTAAAGAGCACACTGAAACGAAGATGAGCTTTCCCTTATGCTCAAAGTGTGGAAAGAAACATGGAGGGAGTTGTCTTAAAGGGACAAGTAAATGTTTCAATTGTGGAAATGAAGGTCATCGGGCATTTGAATGCCGCAATGATGGGAAGAAGATGTCTAATGATGCAAACAAAGGAATGGATACACAAAATGAACCTACTACACTTCAATGTTTCAAGTGCGAGGAGATGGGGCGTTATGCCAATCAATGCCCAAATCAAAGGGTTGATGATGATGGTCGATGTCAACAAATTCTTAAGGCTAAAGGAAAAGGAAAGTCACATGAAATTTCTATCAGCGATGTGGAGTACGATAAAGATGTGGAGAAAGGTACACTTACCATCCACTCTAAAGTAGAAAATGTATTATTTGATTCTGGATCCACCCACTCTTTTATTTCTGACGAATTTTCTAAGAGTATCACCATATTACCTCTACAATTAGATGTTGAGTTAGGTGTGACAACCCCTAATGGCACAACAGTCGCATCAAAAGTTTATAATTCTTCCTCGATTAAAGTTTGTGGGAAAATGATTCCTGCAAATCTTGTGATCCTTCCTATAGTGGAATTTGATGTGATTTAGGGCATGGATTGAATTTCTTTATATGGAGCTCATATCAATTTCCAAATAAGGGAATTCATGTTTCATATTCCAGATCAATCTATGATCGTCTATCGATGCAAGGATGAACATAACCTTCAAGAAGAAATTTCTTCCATCTTATGGGTCTTGATTCCACTAAATGAAGGTTATTTATCTCTAATGGTTGGTGAGAATCTCATGATTAAGAATATACCCGTTGTACGGGGGTTTTATGATGTATTTATGGAGGAATTGTCGGGTCTTCCACTAAATCGTGAAGTTTAGTTTTCAATAGAAATCGTACCTGGTGCTTTTCCTATTTCAAAGACACCTTATAGAATGGCCCCAATTGAGTTGCAGGAATTGAAGAAGAAACTCCAAGAGAATCTTGACAAGGTATTCATACTCCCTAGTGCATCACCTTGGGGAGCACCTGTTCTGTTTGTTAAGAAGAAAGATGGATCAATGAGACTTTGCATTGATTATCGAGAACTTAACAAGATCACTATCAAGAAAAAATATCCTCTCCGACACATTGATGACTTATTTGACCAACTACGAGGAGCTCAATAATTTTCCATGATTGATCTTCGTTCAGGGTATCATCAATTAAGGGTCAAAAGGGAGGATATACCAAAGACGACTTTCCGTACAAGGTATGGACACTATGAATTTATAGTGATTCCATTTGGTCTTACTAATGCCCCAACTATCTTCATGGATCTGATGAATTGAGTCTTCATAGACTATCTTTATCTGTTTGTGGTAGTCTTTATAGACGATATTCTTGTATATTCAAAGGTCAAGGAAGAACATGAAGATCACATGATAATTATATTGAAGACACTGAGAAAGGAGAAGCTTTATGAGAAATTTACCAAGTGTGAATTTTGGCTTCAAAAAGTTTCATTTTTGGGTCACATAATCACAAAAGAGGGGATATCTGTGGATCCTGCAAAAACATATGTTATCGATTGATGGTCGAGACCAACAATAGTAACTGAGATCCAAAGTTTTATTGGTTTTTCTGGATATTATCGATGTTATTTGAAATATTTTTCATGATTACCTAATCCACTCACCAGGTTGACTCAGAAAGGAGTTAAGTTTGTTTGGACGGAGGAATGTGCAGAGAATTTCAAGGAGTTGAAAAGAAGGTTATCCAGTGAACCTGTGCTCAGAATTCCTTGTAGTGGAGAAAGTTTTGTGATCTACTGTGGTGCATCCAAGAAGGTATTGGGGTGTGTTCTTATGCAAAATGATATGGTGATAGCTTATGCCTCATGACAGTTGAAAATCCTTGAGAAAAATTACCCAAATCATGATTAGGAGTTATCTGCGGTAATCATTTCATTAAAGATTTGGAGACATTATCTTTATTGAGAAAGGTGTGACATTTATGCTGATCATAAAAGTTTAAAGTTTATTTTCACACAAAAGGAGCTGAATATGAGCCAAAGAAGATAGTTAGAGCTGATTAAGGATTACGACTGCTCAATTCATTACCACCCTGGGAAATCAAACAAGGTGGAAGATGCATTAAGTCAACAAGACAATGCCAGTTTATCCATGATGAGGATCACAAAAGATCCAATATTTATGGAATTACAAAGGATGGATCTTGGGATAATAATGGAAGGGGGAAATCATATCTTTCTCAAATGAATGTTCAACCATCTTTACATGTGAAGATTAAAGAGTCACAGAAAGAAGATTTAGAGTTACAAAAGAAGGTGAGAAATATTCCTGAATTCAACCTTGATTGTGATGGCATAATAAAGTTCAAGAATCAGGTTTGTGTTCCTCTCATCCACGAATTAAAGAAGGATCTGCTGGATGAGGCTCATAGTTCTTCATTCTCTATTCATCCTGGAAGCACAGAGATGTATAGGGACCTGAAAGAGTCCTTCTGGTGGGATGGCATGAAAAGAGATGTTGCTGAATATGTCTCTCGATGCTTGGGATGTCAACAAGTTAAAGATGAGAGACAAAAGTCTAACGGGATGTTACAACCATTACCCATACCCGAATGGAAATGGGAAAACATCACTATGGACTTTGTCAAAGGAATTCCTAAAACCACCAAAGGCAATAATGCTATTTAGGTCATAGTTGATCGTATTACAAAGTTTTCACACTTCATTGCTATTAGAGAGGATATCTCTCTAGATCAGCTTGCCATGATATATGTAAAGGAAGTTGTATGATAGTATGGAGTACCACTTTCTATTATATCTGATCGGGATCCGAGATTTACCTTGAAGTTCTGGAGAAGTCTTCAGCATACTCTGGATACAAAGTTGTGTTTTAGAACTGCTTATCATCCTCAGACAGACGGTCAGTCTGAGAGAATAATTCAAACTCTAGAAGATATGTTGAGAGCTTTCTCTATGGATTTAAAAGGTGTTTGGGATCAACACCTACCTTTGGTGGAATTTTCTTATAATAATAGCTTTCACTCCAGTATTCAGATGGATCCTTATGAAGCTCTCGATGGAAAGAAATGCAGGACTCCAACTTGCTGGGATGATGTTGGGGATAGAAAGCTATTAGGACCTGGTCTTGTTGATGAGATGGCAGAAAATGTCAGATCTATTCAAAAACACATAAGAGCAGCTCAAAGTCGACAGAAAAGTTATGCCGACAACCGAAGAAAAGACCTAGAGTTTGAAGTGTGTGATAAAGTGTTCTTACGAATATCTACATGGTAGAGGGTCATGAGATTTGGAAAGAAGGGGAAGTTGAGCCCTAGATATATCGGTCCTTTCGAAATACTGGATCGTGTTGGGAAGGTAGCTTATTTATTGGTGCTTCCACCGAATCTCTATCAAGTTCATGATGTGTTCCGTGTATCTCTCTTGAGAAAGTACATACCTGGCCCTTCACATGTACTCAGCTCAGAAGTTGTACCGCTGGAACAAGATCTTTCTTATGAAGAACAGCCGATAGAGATTCTCGATCATATTGAAAAAGTCCTACGGAACAAGACCACTCGCTTGGTGAAAGTTTTATGGAGGAAACACCAATTAGAAGAAGCTACATGGGAGCTTGAGGAAATGATTAGGGATAGGTATCCTCATCTGTTTGTTACAAGTGACGAATTTCGAGGGAGAAATTCATTTTAAGGGGGGTAGAATGTAACACTTGAGAATTTTATGGGAAATATTTTGTTTTTATGTTATATAAATCATCAAAGAAATCTTTCACTACACACAACACTAGCTTGGATTGGTTTACAAGTAACTACGGCCTTCCTCGATAGCTTGTGTCATACGCAATACCGAGTTTCACTAAACAACAATATGCTATTAAAATATTATTAAAACTTTCCATTATGAATAGTAATAACCACTTTTTGAAATTTTGTAAATTTTATTTTTCAAAATGGACGTCATTTTTGGATTCGGAATATCGAAATTATCTTAGGGTGAAATTTTGGTAATTTTTGGAAAACTTTCATATTCTGATTAATATTGAACATTACTAAATTTTAATTAAAAACAACTTTTTAATCGAAATAATTAATAGTGATAAATTATTAATTTGAGTGGTTTTAAAGTATATTTAGAATATATTTTTACAATTTAATACAATTTTGTTCATTGGATGTAATTTCACATCAAACCAGACAAAAACACGTGTCAATCTTTTGATAGTTATTATCTCTTAAAAACACGTTATTTGTTTTAATGACGGGAATTAATTTTTAAATAAGTTATTGTAACTGATATGTTTTGAATTTGATAAAATATACATCATTTTTGAATTCATAATATCAAATATTGCTTAGGCATAATTTTTGATATTTTTCTGGAAACTTTCAACTTTTGATGAATAGTGAAACCACTAAGTGGCAGTTAAAAAACTGAATTTTTCATAAAACGTAATTTTACCGCTTCTGTGTGTGGAATTTCGAAAATCCAAGAGACATGGTTAATATCAAGGACTAAAATGTGGTTCAATGAGATGAAAATAATTTTTGGTGAATTGTAACTTTTTACTTTTTTTTACCACGATTAAAAGTAAATAGGGTGATTTATGATAAAAATGATATTATTATTACCCTAAAACATGTACTAATTCTATTGGATAAGTGTAATTCGACCAAAAACAACCTTAGGAATAAAATATGACCATTTAGGCCAACTTGTATTAGACTGGGACATTTATTATTTATTTATTTAAAGAAGGGTTAACATAGTTGAAATCAATGTTTAATAACTAAAGCATTTTTAATATAGGGTTATACATAAGATAAATAAAAATAAAAATATTAATTAGAAATATAAAAATATTTCCTAAATAATGGTATTTTATTTGTAATTTTTAGACTTATAATAATTTAATTTATTTATGACACAATGATGATGCAGTAATTATCTTTTTAATGAAATATTGTCATAATTGATGTTATAAATACCCAAGTTAATGTAATTTGAGACTTTTTGTGAATTAAAATAATTTTATATGTTAATATATAATGTTAGTATTGGTTTGATTAATTTTTTTCGAACTGAGCATTCTGTTATGATTTTCACAAAAATCAATTAACAAATAGTGTCAAAATTGACATAAAATAGTTTTTAAAACAAATATTACATAAATAATTGTTATTATATTCATAAAAATCTAAGGTTTAGCCAATATACTTATATCATGATAGGTGTATTATTAATGGACCACTTTGGGGTCTCTTTTATGTATATGGTAAGTTTATTAACTATATAATATAAAAATACAATGTGACATGGTAAATGTCAATCTAATTAACTAAGAGTTAAAATTAAAAGATAAGGTTAATATAATGACCTAAACTTGTCTAAATTCTATTGGATGAGAGTATTTTGAACCATCCCAACCTTACCTTCGAAATATATCAATTTGGAGCTATTAAAGACCAAATATGACTTTATAATAAAATAATATTTTTTGTTATTCCAAAGGTGCCCCTCTCCTCCCTTATAAAAGGGAATCTCCTCCCTCTCCTCCTCACACCAATTTGAGTCTTCAAGCTCAGCCAAACCCTGACCATTCACTTCCCCACTTCCCTAGAAACATCCTAGAGGTCCTGGTCTTCTTCAGAGACCAATTTTAGTGCCCTAAAAGGAGGTCTCAAAGAGGTGCTTCAAAGAAGAGGTATTGTCCGTTACCGATTCTTTCAACTCTATTTCTTATTCCACTTCTTCTTCTTCAGTTGTTTCATTATGAAGTAATAACATCAGTGTCAATCATATACTGATATGTTATTATAAGTATGAAACAACAATATTTCACCATCAATCCATCCTATGGAAAACGAAATCACCGCGCGTGCATACGTACAGAATACCGTCTCAATGTCGTGGTGTAATCTATTTTCCACCACCACCATACTTGGATGGGTATAACGGTGTAAGTAATGACTATATATGATTGTTGTAATGTGATATTGATTATTAATTAGTATATATACACTCTAATACAATTCCACAATCATGGTAATGATATCATCGCTCGTGCATACATACGGAATACCGTCTCCACGATGTGATGCGACTCGTTATACATGATATTCATTGCATAATAATTGTATAAATGAATTTAATGAATGAGTATGATATATATTACACTAATATAATTCTGGAAATGAGGTATCTATAACCTAAAAAGAAAACAAAAAATTTATTCGACAAAACACGCATAAGAACAAAAAGTAATAAACACCCGAATAACAAGTATAAATGAAATATTACTAATAAAAAGCCTAGAATATGACCATATATGATATCATAAAAATAATTATGATTCTGTAATAAGTCAATAACATTATTTAAATCATTATACAGGAGGTTCGGACACTTACGAAGCAAATCAGACATAAGGTAAGGGAAAATATCACAATCTCATTTTATCCAAGATTGTTTATACTTTGAAATTTACTGGGGTGTATTTTATCATCCACATCCATGTTTCCTCGATATGTAATATTGTTTATATCAGCCTAAAATTGTTTAAATCCAATTTTACCCTTCGGTGAGTTTTTAGAAAAATATATGAAATGAATCTTTTGTCATTTTTCGTACGAGGTACTTTTTGACTTTTTCGACAAATGTATGAGAAGAATGTTTTTTTAACTTATACGGCATGAATGGATTATTAAAACATTATTTCCAAGAAGCATCCTTGAATAGTTTTAATGTTTTATTTTTAATCAATTTATTTTAGTTTAAAATTGTATGACATGTTAAGAAAGGAAAAAAAATTAAGTAGAAATAATATTTTCCTCAAGAATGGAGTTCAAGAGATTTATGAAAATTAATTTCCATCTATGATAATATAGGGTTCTATTTCTATCCCTATTATTACATTGATTTGACTATGTTGTGATGGGATTATTTTTATGAAATTTTTTATCTTATATGAATTTTTTTATGATTTCATGTTGTTTAAGAATCCAATTTTTATTACATGTGTTATGCAATGATGTAGGATTTATGATTTTGTGGCACACATAAGAATGGTATCATTTTGAGATTGGTGGGACCTATATCTCCCTCCAATGCATTGGGTAAAGATTTTATATCCCATGAGATAGACATGGCTGGAATGGCAGGTTAAACCGGTTCAGTGAAACAGGACTGAAATGAGGAGTGAACTCGGTTCAGAAATAGACTTTGTCTGCTAAGATAGTCTTGGAAATGAGTCTTTACTAATAAGAAATGATTCTCTATGATTATGTGTGTATTCCACAAAGATTTAGTTTTTTAAGTTATGATTATTGGGATTACATTTCACTACTATGATCTACCCATGTTATGAAATTATGATCTCTTTTGCAGGTTAAGATTTCCAAAAGTTATGTTCTTATGTTTATGATGTGTTTGATATTTATTTTGTTTACCCTTAATGAGAATTTGAGCTCACGCTTTTGTATGTTTTATTTCCCCAGGTCAAGAAGAAAGTTATTAAGTAGGATATGCCGAATGGGACTCTAGATATGATAAAATAAATGGGAGCCAAAGTAGATGCTTTATGAACCATTTTTTTATGATTCCCAGTTTCTAAAGACTCTATACCTATACGGTCCTTTCCTGGTTTTGTTATATGTTATAATAAGAGTGCTTCAATTATGAAGTAATAAAAATGAATGTAAATTATGGGTCATTATAACCATCATGAAAACAAATGGTTATTAATCATAGTTAATTCTCCCAAATACATCAAATTCTAAAAATTCCCTAACACTACATTCATTATATAAACCTTCTTGAACAGATTTCACATGATGAAACATCTACCAAAACCTTATGACCCATGAGAAATTCATTGAAATAGAAGCCCCTTCTACAATGTCACTCTAAAAAGTCACAATTCAACAACTACCAGATCTGGTGTCACAACAAATAAGGTCTCTAATATCTCTCTCATATCCTGAACATCTTATCTCATATGGTCCATAACCATCGTAATGATGCACCGCCTATTCCAAGGTGATAATACATCCAGCCTACCAAACACAAGTTTCATGTTCTCAAATAATATTATAAGCCATGACGCAATACTAATTAAATTTTACCACTTCAAAAATACTGTAATAGGAACGTCATTTCCCAGTCTCTTACAGAACACATAAAAACGCCTTGAAACCTAATCTCTTAATCTATCTAGTTTCCCCCAATATCAATGTCTATTCACACACACAATGACCTTAATGAAATTTATATATCATATATTTTATCCAATATCATAGTAATATCATTTAAAAAGGGAAGTCCCAATATCCAAAACTACTCATACACAAGGTAAGTCAAGAAACAAACAATGGGTCCATCAAATAATGATTTAAATAATGTTAAAAAATTTACACCATTAATATTTTAATCAACTAAAATATCTAATTAAATGTTATTAGTTAAATGAAATTTTATATATTTGCTAAAAATTAAATCATATAATATATTTTAATTAGAATTCTAATTATCCCACACAATATCATAACCATGATTAGTAATAAAATTATTTACAATTAACTATTTACATGAACATGAAATTTTACCAAAGGTGTCCCGGTTAAATGAATATCTAGTCACAACATATATATGAAAGTACATTTTGAATTGTGACTATAAATATTTGTATATAATACATCATAATAAATAAGGTAAAATGTCACATTAAACACTTGTCTCTATTAATGGTACTAGATATGTATGACTATCAATTAACTAATATGGATACACCGTACAAATTATTCTGGTCACATTAATCAATTGGTTCTTGTCATGATCTAGTTTGGAAGACACCCACATAGAGGAAATGATGATAATGAAATGAATCATGTGTGGCTAATATTATACATCCAAAAACCAAATCCTCCCATACAATGAAAATAGAAAATTCCAATAAATCAATAACCTCATAATCAAATTCATAGCTTGAGGTTAAATTAGATAAATTTTATTGAAAAATTCATGAATTTTATTCTAATCCCATGAAACAAGGACATCCAACATATATTGGGTGGTCATTCGTAGGACCGTGTTATATTCTATGTACTAACAAATTCCTATTCATTTATATACCATACATAACTAGTAGGATAAAATAAAAATTATTGGATACCACATTTTATCATCAGACCGACTGGCATGACAAATCAGATCCCAAACTAATAAATGAGAAAATACCTGAGGAACACATCAATGGATACTAGAGGCATACAAATAAATGTTTCTAATTAGGTGGATGATTGAGGAGACATTAAATTCATATTATATTATATAATTAGTGTAAATAATATTTATCAAATACAGTAATAAAATAATGTATTGAAATGAACAACATATAGTAAAGTGAAAATAATAATAAAACAACCATACAATAACAGATGAACTATATTCCATATATTCCATGAACTCATTATGCAATACCTAAAAGATAAAAATATTTAACAAAGAAACTAACTAAAAAATAGTAATTATTATTGGATTTATCCTAAATCCAGTGATCCATATGTGTATTCCAAGAAATGGCATTGTGTCAGGCCTTGTCCATACATGTAAACTATAATTCATCTAACAGCTGATTAGGAACCAAAGTTACATGGAACCCAAAGTAGGATGTAACTATAACCCATTAGGACACCACCAATGGTGTGCCAAAATAAATATTCCATACCTATTCATATATTTATTGATTGGATAAAAAATTGAAACACCTCTATTACTTTATTTTAAAAATAAACCATAATACAAAATTTGAAAACAGGTTCTATGATGATACCATGGAATTATACATCCATACCTCTATTAGTTATTAGGTGTCACTAATAAATTCCTTATGGACATTCCAAAATAACTACAAAATAGTGTAATATATCCATATATAGAATAAGAAATTGCAAAAAGTTTTAATATACCCATTCTGGGGGGCCTTAGTTTCAACATGGTGTCCAAATTCACTTGAGGATTAATATTTAATCGACCACTAATTCACTTGGAGGATGTGACTACCCCATGTAATTCAATTACATCTATGTCCACATGATTCCCTATTCACCGAATGTCTAGAATAAACAACAAAATTCATATCGGTTCATTTTCACCATGTTTTAAAAGGTACAACCAGAAAACCATTTTATTTCCATGAGAATAAACCCACCTAAATAGGTATTCTTGTTTCCATATAAATTAAATAATTATGAAAATAATAATTTTCATAAAATTATATTCCTCATTTTAATTTATTATAAATGTTTATGAATCCATCAAATAAATCCACCATTTAATTATAAAAAAATAATTCTAATTTCATTTCCATATTCCCTTTAAAGTAATTAATTCAATGTCCTTTAAAAAATTCATTCTCAAAAACAAATTAGAAAAAAAATATAAATTTTAGTAAAACAAATGACGTATTTCCATTAGAAATTCCATCTAAAAAATAATATTTCCCATATTAAATTAAAATTTTGATTTTTTTGGTAAAACTAGGTAAGGTCATTTCCAACCAATCATTGACAGAAAATGATCAATTTGAAATTTTGTAACACACAGTCCAACATACTGTGGTCCAATATCACTTTAATGTTTTCTAACCTGAATAATTAATATTATTTAATATTCAGTTATGATCATATAACTTGTTAGAAAAATATTGATTTAGTCTTAACTGAAAAACTAATCACAATGTTCTCCCACTATACCTAAATTGTGATAAAAAAATACACAAAATATACATGGAAAGATGTTAGAAATAACATATGGAGAACCCTCTCCCCCAAAACCAATACCCAGTGAAATGAAATTTATCATATCCTTGAACCCTAAAAAACTCATATTGTGAAATAACTCCATGAAAACAATAGTTACAGGCATATTTTCTTTTTCTGGAGACATCATATGGTTTTGTTTCATGAAGATCATATCATTACAAGATGATTCCACCAAGGCCTTGTGTAATCCTCTATCATATACCAATAATCAACATAAAATAATAGTGAAAAACGAAGAGTATATAAATAGAATCATATCCTTACTAATGGATCATGATTACATAAACAATATTTCAACATCCAAGAATAAAACCACATTCACTTTGGATGTAGGGGAGAAGGAGGTTTCTCACCATGGATATTAATTGCTCATAAAGGGAATATAAACACAAGGTGAATTATATATTGTTATACGTAGAGAAACTATGGGGAATCCCAAAATTGAAAACCCACTAAGGATAACACTGTGATCCAAGGTATAGTGTCAGGCGTATAACATGGAACCACGAAGCCTGTGGTTCTATAGTGGTATTATTTTTCCCCATTCTTTCATTTAATGACTCCCAATACTCCATTTAACCAAACACCAATGAAACAAAATCCAAATAAAAAAACACTCTCTCAAACCATGGTTCATAAAATCACCTAACTATGAAACAAAATTTCAGGTCTCCTCACCCACAAGTTAAAAATAATCTATAAACTAAGTAGTACATGACTTATTTTTTAGTGGTATACCATGAAATGAAAGCCTTCCATAATTTGTGAAATCTTGGAAGCCAATGTGAGTGATCATAATGAATAAACTGTATTTTTGTTCTTATGGATGAAATATCTGGGATCCTAATTTTGAATCTAATGTAGAATATTTTAAATATGTGGATTACTGATAAATTTATTGATGGTATAAAAATCAAAAATCATGGATGTACTTTATTGCAATAAGGGGAATAAAGATAAGATGATTGTAAAACAAAGTAATTTAAGGCTATATAATGGTATAAAATTGTGTTTTTATAATTGTTAAATTTTGTGGAAATAAAAATATGATGGTATGGATGTTATGATGTTGGGTTAAGAATGTAATTAATCTTATAGAATAATTGATTTATTAATAATTATATAAAATAAATTTGAGTGTGAGAAAGATAAATGTGTATAATTCAACTATATGTTCTATTTTATTGTTAATATGGAATTATCGACATTTCAATAAAAATACTAATGAAGAACCATTGACTCTTTGACTACATCCTTTTAATGAATTTTTATTTCTGATTCATGGGTTTTCATGTCATTAATATGGACTATGATGGGAATCTATTAATTTTACCATGACATGATAATGTTGATCAATTCCCAACTTCTTGAATATAAAAATGAGAGATTATTTACCCACAAAATACATTCTTTCATTGAATATTTTCTTACATATATGAAGATTTACATATTGGATTCAATGGATTATTTTTTTAACAATATGGCACAAACTCTAAATAATAACGAATATTTTAATTGTTCATGTTTCAAAAAAAGGAGGATTTATGAGGGGTATTTGTGTAATTCTCCATATTTTAAACAAACAGTGAACATGATTTCAATAAAACACCATCATGGTATTTATTAATGTATTTTTATCACAAGATAAAATATTATATTCCTAATATACCATTTATATAAATTGGAAAAGGTACATGGAATTTATAACAGTCCTCGATTCACTAGATTTTTATGTTGTCATGATGAAAATAATAAAAGAAGAATGTTATTATATTATTGGTAAACATCTGTAAGGGTACTATAAGAATCCAAGAAAACTAAAATTATATTTGAATAAGTAGTATAAATAAATGATTGTTTTTTTGAATATAAATAATAAAATGAAGAGTGAATCTATCGAGCCTTGGGATCTTATAAATTTTCAAATAAGTGAGTTCGAGAGTTCGGATAAAGATTATCTGAAGAAATAGATGTTGTAGAGTTTCATAGTCCTTGATGAATGTGTTCTGTTTAGATATATTTTATAACCTAAATACTCCCAAATTTTATTTGGTAGATCTAATATTATTGGTCCATATACACCAAGTGTGTAGAGATCATATACATTTAGTGAAGGATGTAATAAGAGAACTAGAAGGAGAAGATAGTTGTAGTTGTAGTATAAATACCACTTAGATTTATTAACACAATCAAGGATTGTAAACTAAGTAATATTGTAACAAAACCTATGTAATATAATTTTTTATGATTTTTGGAAGATCCCTGGAGATCCATTATAATGGGTAATTTGATTATAATAAAGAATACATTATTCAATGGGAGCATACATGTCGTGTATTTGGTTACCCACAGTTGGTTAGAACTAATAAATATAAAAATTAGATTTTTAACATGATCATATGCGATACATATTATGTTCCATCCTAATAATATAATCATTTTTTAATTATATATTAAATAATATTATTTTTTTAATAAAAAACTAACTTATAATTTGACATAAAAATAAAAATTCAATAGTCTTTTTTATAATTTTTTAGAATAGATATAATGTAAGTTTTATTTTGCATGAAATTGTTGTTGACCTCACCTGTTTTGATAATCCCAATTAATGCTTATCTATATATTAATTCTTTCAATCTATGATATTCTGTTATCACGATAATAAAGAATATTAAAATATTCCATGAAATATATTTATCTATGTTTATCTATGTTTATATGAGTTTGGAATTAATTATAACTCAATCAGATGTGTTTTGCATAAAAAAGAAGTGTTATGTCACTAATCTACTTATAGCTACTCATACAGATCTACTGGTACTTCGTCTACCGACAGAATTAGTCTTCTGATAAACAAAGGTTACCGATAGACTTAATAGATAGATTCATCGATACACAGAGCAACCGATATATATAATTCAACCGATAAAAGGTAACGATAGAAGCTACCGATATATGCTAACTGATAGAACACATCTTCCAGTATGCATAAGTCTACTAATATATATACTTCACTAAAACCAAATGGGGATACCAATATGGACAGACTAAAAGTCTACTGATATAAGATACTGTTAAACCAGAGTTACTGACAGAGTAAGTCTACCGATATATTGAGTCACTGATACAGAATGAATCTACTGATACAAAGCAGAGCTACTGATAGACCAAGAGCTACCGATTGAAGGAGTCACATGTATATAAAGCTACCGGTAAAAGATCAAACATCTACCGATATATGGAGCTATTGGTACATGATAACAGAGCTACTGATAAAAGGTCACTGCTACATAAAGTCAACCACTACCTACAGAATGCTACTAATGAAAGCTTGACCAGTCAAACTCTATACTCTAAATACTATTTATTTATTAAATCAGCGGTTATATTTTATGATTCTAATGCAATTAATGATATTTAATGATTGTTGTTGGTATGTTAGAGAACCGTACATTGTAACCATGCAAAAGGTAATCATTATTTTTACCGGAGCTAAAAGCTATAAAAGTAAGGACAAATACTGTGCAGAAATAAGGAGAATCAGGAACTAAGAGGGCACGTGAAGGGTGTAAAAGGAAAGGGCTGAACAACATTGAAATGTGGGGCATTCACACAAGAAGAAAAAGATATATTCATACTGGAATAGCACTAGACATACACAAAGCCACTCATTCTAGAGGGGAACACAAGATGCATCTTGAGTGATGAAATACAACGAGCTCTTCATGCACTCAAGATGATGTTGAACTTAAAAACCAAGGAAGAAAATGACACTCTGTTTTTCAGAAAAAAATTAGGGAAGGACTTAGAAGCATTTCTGATAAATCAAAAAATTCCAGAGCTGCAATTCACATCACTATGGCATTATAAACTCTTATCCATTCTTTTAGTGATTCTTTTATTTACATTTCAAGTCGTGTGTATACTCTGTATATTTCATACACACACTATCTCCTATGCTAAGCTGGAGGATTTCTAAATCATCCTTCCAACAATATAACTCCCTTTTTTCCCACTGTGGATAGTTGTAGAGGTCAAGTAAGACCTTGAAAACCTGTGAGCTATTGTTGGTTTTCCCACATAGAGCTGTAGTAGAGGTCTTTGTACCTGGAGAGTGTTTTTCACTATTTTTTACCCTGATCCAGGGTGAGGATCAAATTTATATAAATTGTTTGAGAGGACTAGGTCTCGGATTGAGACTAAACCACATGGTTACATCTGTGGTGGATTTTAGTTTAAGTCTAAAATATTCTATATATTTTTTATTCTACTAGTAATTACTTTGAAATACAATTTTGCTTAATGTTAATTTGATAGTTAATTTATCGACTGCTTATACATACTGGGAACCAGTAAGTTAGTTTAAAAAGTTAAATTAATCTTCTAAATAAACAAACTGAGACCTAATGAATATTTGAGAAACCAATTGAACATTTACAATCTGTATAAATTCACTACAGTTTAACTTGTTTTTAAATAGGGGGATTTCATGAGAAATATTTTTTAACAGAAAATTTTAATTGGAACTCAATTCACCACCCTCTTGAGTATCAACTCCGACCAAAATTTGGTATCAGAGGATTGTTTTGGTTACCAAACTTTTTTGAAACACTTTGTTTTTCAATTGTGATTTTAGTTTCATCTTTAAAGAACTTAAATTTCCGTTAGTTCTAAATTTTATCTCTTTAAATATATTTTCTAAAATCTAGTTGCGGATAAAATACTAGAAGGTGTTTCTACCAACTAGACACATTTCTTTAATGGAAAAAATATGCTTAGTGAAAACTTAAAATGAAAATTCATTTAGAAAATATGGTATTTGACATCTGGAATGCCATAGAAACTAAATATAAAATTCCAGAAACTGATAGAACTACATGGGATAAACCTAAAAAGAATGATTACAATAATAATTGTAAAGCTATGAATGCTATGTATTGTGATATAAGAGATCAAGAGTTTAATATAATATCTTCTTGCAAAAGTTCTTATGAAATATGGGACACATTGGCTATTTCCCATGAGGGAAAAACTAATGTTAATGAGATGGGGCATAATAACTATACTATTAAATATGATAACTTTAAAATGAAGCCTAATGAACCCATTTCTGACATGTATCTTAGGTTCAATGAGATTTTCAATAATATGATAACCTTTGGAAATGTTCTTCCAGCAAAAGAACAAATCATGAGAATATTGAGATGTTTTCCAGACAGTTGGAGAGGCACTTCTATGTCTATCCGAGAGTCATGTGACATCAGCAAGCTACCTATTAAGGAGTTTATTGGTAAATCAATTAGGTTTGAAGAAGAACTGAAGGTGAAAAAATAAGAAGATGATGAACCCAAGAGAAAATATGTGGCATTCAAGTCTACTACATCAAAGAGAAAAGACAACGAGAAAATACATGTACCTACTGAAAGTGCAACCAGTGAAGATTGAGATTCAGAAAGTGATGAAGAAATGGCTCAAATAGCCAAGAGATTTAAGATGTTCTATAGGAAGAATATGTTTTTCAGAAAACCAAACTACAAGGGTAGGTATGTTCAACAAGGTATGTGGAAGAAGGATTGGAAGAAATCTGATAAGGAAAATGATATAGTGTGATATGAAAGAAAGATGAAAGGACACATCAAGGATGATTGTCTGAAGATAAAATTCAAAATGAAATATGATTATAATGACAAGAAGTACAAGAAATCCATGAAAGCAACCTGGAGTGATTTGGAAGACATCGTAAGTGAATAATAGGCTACTGATTCTGAAAAGAATCTTTCCAACATGTGCTTTATGACTAACATATCCGAGGTACCTATTTCCCCTATTTTAAATGATTGTTATTCTAGAAAAAAACAGTGATTCCTATAATTATGAAAATATATATATGTATAAACTGTTTGAATATTGCAATATGCTGGAAGATAACATCAACGAACTAAAAGATAAATACAAATCATTGAGTAAACAAGATGCCTTGAATAGTACTGTTAAAATAAATCTAAATGTAAAAAATGAAAAGAATTCCCAATTACATAAGGAAAATACTGAACTGAAATTGTCTAATGATCAACAGAGAAAGGACATAGAAAAATTCATAAATGGAAATGTTACACTTACAAAAATTCTAGGTAAACAAGTGGCACTAAAGTATCGTACATGTTTGGTATACCAACCTGGACAGAGAATGTTTACCGAAAATAGATTTATTCATAAATCTAGACAAAATTCTTCTAGTTCTACTTCTAGAAATTCATATGATAAAACTAGTTACTCACATTGTTATAGATCAAATAGAGTTTGATTTTCAAAATCTGTTGAATCTATTGATTATATGAGACCCATAAGACAAATCTGGGTAACTAAAACATTACTTGCAATCCGTTCTGGACCCATGAAAATCTGGGTACCAAAATTATTTTCCATCTAAATCTATTTTGTAGGAGACCTGCTTGAAGAGTTCTCATAAAAAGGTATGGTACTTGGACAATGGATGTTCAAGACATAGTTATGGAGACTATTCATGCTTTAAAAGCTTAATAAAGGGTGATGGAGGCTATGTCACATGTTGTGATAATTCTAATGGAAAAATCATCAGCCTATGCCAGATCAGTAACACTAATTAAATTTTAATTTCTAAAGTTTTATTTTTTGATGGACTTAAATATAATCTATTGAGTATTTCTCAGTTATGTGATGATGGCATTAATGTTTTATTTGAAAAATATTCTTCTAATGTTTTAAACTCTAAAAATTCTTTAGTAATTTCTTATTTATGAAATGAAAATGTTTATGCTGTTGATTTGAATTCTTTAGCTAAGAACAATGTTACTTGTTTATATGATTTTAATAAAGAATCTTGGATTTTTCATATATGATTAGGATAATGCAACACTCATTCACATAGAAAATTGAATAGGAAGAACATAGTTAGAGACCTACCTAAACTTGAATTCCCAACTGACAAAGTTTGTAATCCCTGTCAGAAGGGAAAGAATCCTAAAGTTTCTTTTAAATAAAAGAAATAAGTTTCATCTTCTCAACCTCTCGAGTTGGTTCAATGAATTTTTTGGACCTTCTATATTTCCATTTTAAATGGGAAGCACTATTTATATGTCATAATAGATTACTTTTCTAGATATACTTGGGTATACTTGATTAGGACACAAAAGTGAAGCTTGTTCTTATTTTGTAAAATACTCCAAGTCTGTAGAAAACCTTAGTTGACTTAAGATTAAAACCCTATGATGTGATCATGGCCATGATTTTTAAAATCAAGAGTTTGAATCTTACTTCTCACATAATGGCTATAGTCACAATTTCTCTACCCTTGGACACCTTAATATAATGGTGTAGTAGAAACAAGAAATAGAACCCTACAAGAAATTGCAAGAACTGTGCTTAATGAGTATGACCTGCCTGTTTATTTTTGGGCTGATATTGTGAATACAACATGTTATATTATCAATAGAGTCTTGATAAGACCAGTTCTTAAGAAGATCGCTTATGAATTGTGGAACAATATGAAACTTAATGTTAGTTACTTTAGAGTCTTTGGATGAAAAGTTTTTATTCTCAATACAAAGGATAATCTTGACATGTTTGCCTCTAAATGTGATTATGGAATTTTTCGAGGATATAATTTAACTAGAAAAGCCAATAGAGTCTTTAATAAAAGTACCAAATGTGTGGAAGAATATGTTCATATCAAGTTTGATGAAACTGATCCACATGAACCTAGGTATTCTCTTTAAAATCATGAAGAATATTTGATTGTTCATGACCTTAATGATAAATCTAAAGAACCTGCTGTAGAAACATCGAGTCCTAGACTTTTTCCAGAATCTGCTTCTGTTGAACCTGAACCTATAGATGAACCGGAAATTTCTAGCCCTACCTTTATTAGATAAACTTAGATTCTAAAGAATCATCCTTTGGATGCTATTGTTATTAATATTAATATAGGGACACAGACTAGTGCTTCTCTAAGAAACGCAGTGGAACATCAAGTCCTTATTTCCCAGCTAGAACATAAAAATTTCAATGATGCAATCAATGATGAATTTCGGGTAATGTCTATTCAAGAAGAGTTAAATCAATTTGAGAGAAAAATGTATGGGAATTAGTAGAAAGACCCAATGACACTTTGATAATAGGCACAAAATGGGTTTTTAGAAACAAAGTTGATGAATCGGGAAATATAGTTAGAAACAATGATAGGATAGTTACACAAGGATATAGTCAATAGGAAGGTATAGAATATAAAGAAACCTTTTCCCATGTAGCTAGATTAGAAGCCATTAGGATTCTACATGCATATACTGCTCATCTGAATTTCAAGTTATATCAAATGGATTTCAAAAGTTCTTTTCTAAATGGTTTTATAATTGAAGATGTTTTTGTTGAAAAAAAACCTGGATTTAATAATCCTCATTTTCCAAATCAAGTTTTCAAGCTATCTAATGATTTATATGGTTTGAAACAACATCCAAGAGTGTGGTATGATAGACTTAGTAATTTTATTATTTCAAAAAAATTTACTAAAGGGATTTTTGATCCAACTATATTCATTAAAATAATTTCTAAAGATGTGTTGATGGTACAAATCTATGATGATGATATTATTTTTTGATCATCTAAACAATCTTTATGTACTGATTTTTCAAAGAGTATGAAAAATGAATTTGAAATGAGTTTAATGGGAGAACTCAAGTATTTTCTAGGATTTCATGTTTCTCAAAATGAAAATGGTATTATTTTGAATCAATGTAAATATAAAAATGATCTTTTAAAACATTTTGGTTTTGATAGTATTAAGGAATGTGATACTCATATGGGTACTATCTGTAAATTGGATGTAGATGAAATTGGGAACTAGTGGATCAAACCAACTATAGAGGTATGATTGGATACTTAATTTACATTACTAATAGTCGACCAGATATTATGTTTTGTGTGTGTATGATTGTATGATTTCAATCCAATCCAAAAAATATCATTTAATTGTTGTTAAAAGAAATTTTATGTATCTTAAAAACAATGTAAATTTAGGTTTGTTTTATCCAAAAGGACAATCTTTTGAATTAATGAGTTATTCAGATGTTGACTTTGCTGGTTGCAAGTTGGATAGAAAAAGCACATCTAGAACATGTCATTTTCTATGTAAATCATTATTATCTTGGTGTAGTAAAAAGTAGAATTATGTAGCATTGTCTACTACCAAAGTAGAGTATATAGTTGCTGGTAGTTGTTGTGCACAATTTCTATGGATGAAACACACTCTTTTGTACTATGGATATGATTTTAAGCATGTTTCAATTAACTGTGATAACACTAGTGCAATAAACATTTCAAAGAACCATGTATCTCACTCTAAGACAAAACACATTGATGTATGGCACCACTTTTTGAGAGATCATTACAAAAAAGGTGATATTACTCTTGAATTTATAGGTACTGAACATCAATTAGCTGACATCTTCACCAAACCATTATATTCGAATAGGTTAAGTTACATTATACATGAGTTAGGATTGATTAACCTCGATCGGTAGGTACCTCACTGATGTGAAAACCTCACCGATGTGAAAACATCACCAATGTGAAAACATCAGTGATGTGAAAGGCTCACCGATGTGAAAACCTCTCTGATGTCAAAACCTCACCGATGTGAAAACCTCACCTATGTAAAAACCCCACTGATTTGAAGACCTCACTAATGTACCTTACCAATGTAAAAACCTCCCCGATGTAAAACCTCACTAATGGACCTCACTGATAGGTATTCTCACCGATAAACCTTACCGATTAGTACACACTATTTTAAACTTCTGTCTGCCACAAAAATTTGTATCGTTTTTACTTAATTTTAATTATTTATTTTATGATTCCTAAATGATAAAACTAAGACCAAATTACTTCTCAATCCCCCGAATCTTTCCTTTACCCTCAATCCTTAGCTCCTAAATCTCTCGAAAACCCTAAATCCCTCGAACCAGAGATGGAAAACACCAAACATACTACCATTAGAGATGACACTGATGATCCGAATGAAAACAAGTAGAAGTCTGAGAAAGAAAAAAGTGGTATTATTGGTAGAAAATAGTCGGGGAGGTGACTAGTGAACCCTCATTTGAAAAATAGAGTAATTGTGATCGAAAAAGAGTAGTACATGGAATGGTTGTTGGCTAGAAAATCATTATTACTCGAGGTGCTGAAAGATCAAAAGTGGGTAGATTGGATTTCGAACAACAATGGCCCCTACTATCTGAAGCTATTGAAACAATTTTATGAGTTTGTGAGCTTTGAGAAGTCAGAAGATGAGAACTGAGTGATTTCTATTGTGAATGGAAATGATATATCTTATTCATCTGTTGAGTGGGATGAATACCTGAAGGTTCGACATGAAGGTGTTTCTGGATATGTCTCAAAATCAATACCACCTACAACTGATATATTTGATTATGATCCTGCCTTGGAGGAGCTCACCGGTAGTGGTAATCAAAGACAAGTGGTGGCTGCTGAAATGGATGGAGAGAACAGATTTTTGTTCAAATTTGTTCAGCATGTCTTAATACTAAAAAGTGGGGACGTTGCGAATTTAAGATATCAATATATCTATCTCCTACATCTCTTGAGACATTGTGTGAATGTAAATCTGTGAAGATTTCTAATGTTTCAAATAGATGATATGATCAAACCTAAGTCAAAAACCAATTCCCTATTCTTTTCCAAGTTGATCTTAGTAATGATTAAGGTGAAAGGGGTAGCTGAATCTTAGGATGAGATAGTGGTAGTAAAGAATAACTTATGTATCAAAAGAAGAGTGTGAAAATATATGAAGATAAACTAGAACCCATGGAGAGGAGAGCGGGTTAATGATGACAAAAAGGTGTATGATAAATTCAATCCTGTGAAGCATCCTTCAAGACCTAAGGATGTGAGGGATCTAGGTCTAGGACCTGATGATGACGAACCTGAGTACAATGATGAAACTGATGAAGAGGAGACTTCTATGGCTGATGGAAGGGATCCGGACTTGCCTCCATGTCCTGGTTCTGAATTTGTGTTTTCAGAAAAGGAAGCTTTAGAAGAAGAAGAAGCACTTAATAATGAGGAAGACCAGCCAGTCCCTGAGAATGAAGAAGAAAGAGAAAATGAATCTGAAGCCTCTGATTATGTATGCTGAAGTCTGAGTAAATTGATTGGAATCTCAGTTGTTCCTGTTAAAGAAGTAGTGGGTGAGATGGAAGGACCTCGGCCTAATCTACAGGAGCCTCCTGTTGTTGCTGCTATTGTAGATATGGAGTTGATAGTTGAATATTATTTTGAGGAAGAATGACCTACTGAGAATTCTCTTCCTGTATAAGAGAATGCACCAGTTGAGGGGGAGAAACAAACTAGATTTGGTAGTGTTTCAGTGGCTGTTGAAATTAATGATTGGGTTGAAGACCCTGGTTTTGTGTTTTGTGGATTGGATTATCTCGATTTTAAAAATGAGACATCCCGCAATAGACCAAAAACAAATTATGATATTCAGAATGCGTTGTTACTTGAAGATGTGGTCAGAATGAATGATCTAGATAAGCTCAAGTATGATCTCAAAATCAGTTTTGTGGAAGAAATAAGGAAAATGGAATCCTCACTATTGTCATCAATTAAATCGATTATGAATGATTCAGTGGAAATTATAGCATCTAAAAGAGCAGATGTTGTCGTTGTACCTGCTGATATGTTCACCAGGGCCAATCATGAATCCTTAAAGAATGAGCTAAAAGAGTTTTTTAGTGCCTCTTTTTCCGAGTTAAAGCACTTCTTTGTTAATTAGAAGAGCAATTTGGAAAAATATTTTGAACTCTCTATGGGTTGTAATGTATTTACCATTATGGCAGAGATAGTGAATGAAGTTACAACTTTCCAGAATTAGCTATATAGATTGGATGAAAGTTCTGAAGCTCTAAAGAAATATTTTATCTCTTTAGAATGTTATATGAGTTCTAAATCCCAAGAAGACAAAGATTTAGCTTATGAAAATGGTGTTGTGAGCTAGATTGTATCAGTCGTGGAAGGTTTTAAAAACTCCATGAAATATCACATCAGCACCCAGGATTCCCATGCCAAAAATCTTATTAGTGGGTTGACCAAAATCATCAAGGAAACAGTAACATTCTGTGTTGTTTCTCTTACCTCCAGACCTTTAGTAGATTTGGATCAGATTAGAGCCATGATGAAGGAGGAGCTTCGTTCAACATCAACCAGTAGCTCTGTGGACTCATCTAACCTGAGAAAAGTGGAGATTTCTAATAGATTTTCATGTCGAGAAATAATAAATATAGTACAAGACTATATGAGAGAAGCATCTGCCTCTCATAAATAATTTAATGAAAATGTAGACTACTATTTTCAAAGGATTTATAGCAAAAATCAACTCAACAATCACATCAAAATTCTATTAGAAAATATGAAGTTACCTCCTGTTAATCAAGACTTTAGGAAGCAAGTAAGCAATCTAGGAGAACTGACTCCATCCTTGGACTAATTCATGGAGAACAAGGATGATTTCATATATGCTATGGAGAGATGAGGAGGAAAAATTATGGATTTCAGATTTCCTTTTTTTCCATTCTTTCTTGTGGATGGTAGGCCAGTGATTATACCTCTAGCTTTACCTACCTCTATCTCTACTACTTCTCTGGTTCAGATTACCCCTGCTCAAGCTATTAGAAGCCTCAATCCTATGATCACTCAGAGGGCTACTCAGTACAGGCCAGGAACGGTTTCAGTGGCCCAGCCTCTTGTGATCATTTCTGGAATTCCTATGCCTTCACCTGCATCCACACAGTCTAAATCTTCTTCTGATCCAAAGGGTAAATCTCACATTGAGTACGTGGATTGAATAAGTGGCTATGATATTTGATATGAATCCCTTGTATTTTTTTAATTTCCATGTACCTTTTTTCAACATGAAATACAAATGACTCTCTTTTCTATTTCATTTTGTTCCTATTCTCTTTGTTGTTTCCCACTTTTTGATTATCACAATGGGGGAGAAATATTATCTAAAGAGGAGAAATATTATCTAAGGGGGAGATATATTACCTAAGGGAGAAATATTTTCTATGATTTGTAACTTGTACCTTGTTACCATTGCATTTAATTCTACCTCTGCTACATTGCATATTTCACATATTATATTATTTTCTATGATACAGTTGAATTTAATGATATATCCTGTGATACATTACAGATTATTTTGAGATTATAATATCATAAGTTGTGATTATCAAAAAGGGGTAGATTGTTGAGCTCACCTATTTTGATAATCCCAATTAATTTTTATCTATATATTAATTCGTTCAATATATGATAATCTATTTTCAAGATGATAATAATATTAAAACAGTCCTTGAAATATGTTTATCAATGTTTATCTATGTTTATATGAGTTTTGATTTAATTCTAACTCAATCAGATGTGATCTGCATAAAACAGAAGTGTTATCTCACTAATCTGCTTATAGCTACTGATACAGATCTACCAGTACGTAGTCTACCGATAGACATAGTCTACCAATAAACAATGGTTACTGATATATTGAATAGGCAGATTCACTGATATGCAGAGCTACTGATATATGTAATTATACCGATAGAAGCTACCGATAAAAGCTACTGATAGATGCTAACCGATAGAACAAGTCTTCCAGTATGCATAAGTCTACCGATATATATACATCACTGGAACCAAACGGAGCTATTGATATGCACAGACTAAAAGTGTACTAATACAAGACACAGTTACTACAGTGTTACCAACAGAGTAAGTCTACCGATATACAGATTCACCAATACAGAATGAAGCTACTGATACAAAGTAGAGCTACTAATAGACCAAGTGCTACCGATAGAAGGAATCACCGGTATATGGAGATATCGGTACATGATCAAATAGCTACCGATACAAGGATCTACCAGTACATGATCAAAGAGAAACTGATAGAAGGTCACTGCTACATAAAGTTAACTGCTACCTATAGAAGGCTACAAATGAAAGCTTGACCAGTCAAACTATATACTCTCAATACTATTTACTTGTTAAAGAAACAGATATTTTCGATGATTTTAATGCAATTAATGATATTTAATGATAGTTGTTTGCATGTCAGGGAACCATACCTAGTACCCATGCAAATGATAATCATTCTTTTTACCGGAGCTGAAAGATATAAAAGGAAGGAAAAAGACCATCCAGAAATAAAGAGAATACGGAACTATGAGGGCACGTGAAGGGTGTAAAAGGCAAGGGATGAACAACATTGAAATGTGGTGAATTCACACAAGAAGAAAAATCTACAGTCATATTGAAATAACACTGTACATAATGACTCCACTCATTCTAGAGGGGAACACAAGCTAAATCATGAGTGAAGAACTACAATGATCTCTTCATGCACTCAAGATGAAGCTGAACCTGAAATTTAAGGAAGAAAACGATGCTCTTTTTTTCAGACAAAAACAAGAGAAGGACTCAGAAGCAATTCTGATAAATCAAAAGTGTCTAGAGCTGCACTTCACATCACTAGATCATTCTAAACTCTTATCCCTTATTTTAGTGAATATTCTATTTACATTTTGAGCAGTGTGTATTCTCTGTATATTTCTTACACACATTGTCTCCTAAGCTAAGCTGGAAGATTTCTAAATCCTCATTAAAACTCTATAACTCCCTTGTTTCCCACTATGGATAGTGGTAGAGGTCAAGTAAGACCTAGACAGCCTGTGAGCTGTTGTTGGCCTTTCCACGTGGAACTGTGGTAGAGGTCTTTGTACCTAGACAGTGTTTTTCACTATTTATTACCCCGATCCAGGGTGTGGATAAAATTTATATAAATTGTTTAAGAGGACTTGGTATCAGCTTGAGACTGAACCTCTTGGTTACATCTACTGTGGATTTTAGTTTAAGTCTAAATTATTCTCTATAATTTATATTCCGCTACTAATAAATTTCAAATACAATTTGTCTTAATGTTAGTTTGGTAGTTAAATTAGCAAGTTTTTATACATATTATAAACCAGTAGGTTAGTTTCATAAGTCAATTTAATCTTCTGATTAAACTAACTGAGACCTAATCAATCTTTGAGAAAGTAATTGAACATTTAAAATCTGTATAAATTTACTACAGTTTAAATTGCCTTTAAATAGGGGGTTTTAGGAGAAATAGTTTTTAACAGAAAATTTTAATTGGAACTCAATTCACCCCCTCTTGAGTATCTACTCTGACCAACAATTGTATTACAAAGGATTAAATTATAGAAAATATATTAAAAATTATATTAAATTTAAAAATTATTTTGATTTAAAACAACTTGAAAAATAAATTAACCTCATATTTTTTAAATGAATAATTTGAAATTCCATTTTAATGTTTTTACAAAAGATACAAGTCATTTTTATCAAACAAAATGATAATAATAATTCAATTTATTTGTAAATTAATTTCTTTTTAAACAATATCCATTTATTAAAAAAATAAATTTTAAAATTAAGACCATTATAAATTTATATTTAATTATATTGTATGAAATAGTATGATCATAATGTTATTATCATTCAATGACTTACTGTTTTAAAAATTATGATAATTATAAGATTTAATAAATATTTTTATTTTTTTTATTGAAAAATATTACAAATGATTATGTGATAATATATAATAAAAATTATGATAAAAAAACATTGGTTATAATTTATAATAAATTTAATATTGAATTTCTTTTGGAATTAATATATTTAATGTTAAAAGTCCAATGATGAATTGTGGTCAATAGAATAATATTACTAATATGTAAATTTTTTCAGAAAATTGTATCCAAAAATTGGTAAAATAATCTAAGACAACCATGGTGTAACACCCCAAAGTTTTGGAAATAAATATAGATTTCAATTTTATAATCTATCCTCTTCTATGTTTTGAATTTCAAGAAATGGTCTTCTAGAGTTGTGCTCATTAAGTCTTTTGGAGTCTGTTAGAACAAACTTATTTTTTGGTGAATAGTAACATACCCTTATGAATAGTAATATCAATAGTAATATGAATATTAATATGACATCATGAATAGTAAATAATATTATTATTTTATTTTTCCAAGGCAATAGGATAATGGGATCTTAATTAATTTTCCAATGTCACATAAAACTAGTTGCACTTAAATATTGTTATTTTTCGAATTAACTTTGACCTTATTTAAAAAATAAATTAATAATATTTAGAAAATTATTTTTGGAAAATGGATTTCACTTTTGAATTCTACACATTGAAAAATGTTATGGGTAAATTTTTGGTATTTTTCTGAAACTCTGGAATTTTCGGTGAATAGTGAAATACGATAAAATACCGTATAATCAATTTATCAGTAAATATGCACTATTTATGACATCATAAGTGATGAAAGGCCACTTGCTTCGAAATAACATGATATTATCACAATTTAGGGCCACTTTTTTGAGATTATTCATAGTCTTGATAAAAATATTATAATAATGATTAAAATAATCTAAAAAACCTCCCCTCCTCCACTATAAATACCACCCTCACTCCCCTCTTCCTCCCACACCTCTCAAGCCTTGAGCATTGTCTAAATTCTGCCAAATTCCCTCCCCAATCTTCATCTCCACGTTCTAGAGCTGCTGGTCTCACCAAAAGACCATGAACAAAGCCTTTAAGGAGGATCTCAAGGAGAAGAGATCAAGAGGTAAACATCCTCTTTCATTTTCATTCTTTTCTTCCATTTTATGTTATTCTCTTCCGTTCCATTTGTCCTTTGTTGGGATATTTCATTAAATATTTCCCCTTACTGTCCAAATTTTGTATGAATGATGATATATTCCATTCCTCTCATCAATCTTGTTTTTATGAAATTTTCAGAGACGTCGTTAGGCTGCCGAATTTTCGTAAGAAATTTCTCATGTTTTCTTTATTTCATGATTCCTTTCTCTTCATTCATCACCCCCTCTTATCCAAGAGGCATGAAATCTCCAGAATCATGTATATTCTGGATTTTTTCATGTTTATGGAAAATTAAAATTTATTATTCCTCTCCTCTCTCACTTATTTATGGAATAAAAACATTGTTTATGATGTGTCGAATTACCGACAACGTGGATGATGTAATTTCACTTTCCATTAATTCATTCAAGTCTGGTCATGAAACCATTTATATGGTTGAACTAGGTTTTAAAATATATTTTATGACTCATATATGGTTCTGTAATTCTTTTGTACTCATGGTTCTAATTTATAAGACTAAATGAGGTTGTTATTATCAACGAATCACTTAAATGATCTAAATGAATATAATTAATGTTTTAACTTATAAGTCATTATCATATAAAGAATCAAAGTGATAAATGGTATAAATTATGGTACTGGAAATATGTAAATACTACTCCATTCCAATTCTGGAGTTTCACTTCCAATCAACAAGAACGATTCATCATGAACCGATCGTGAAAATCACAATAGAACTCACCCGAAATAATGCAAGGAACAAAATACTAACAAATAATGGGTGAAATGAGGTTATGAAATGACCATATAAGATGTTATAAACATGAAAATGTTTCTATAAAATACTAATAACACTTTTTTAACCATAATACAGGAGGTTTTAACAAGTTTGAAGTAAGACAAGCCTAAGGTAAGGGTTTCTTCATCTCACTTCCATTTTTGTGAGATATTCCGTAATCACTATTATTACTTTGTATGGTGTATGTATACAGCCCATTATTGTCTCATATCATGAATATATTTATTTTTATGATATTCAATTTATCATTTTACAATCATTAATTTTTTTTCATATGAATCAATTGATTACAAAGTTGTAAGGGGTTCCTCGTCTCACATTTATTTTTGTGAGATTTTCATCGTTCGCAGCTTATTTCTTGTATGTGGTATATGTGTACTATCATTTGATATATATAATAACATGATTAGATTTATAATCATGTTATTCAATGATACACTTGATATTTATTATGTTATGGTCATATGATTCGACCGATGACATTGTTGTGAGGGAATTCTTAAACCGATTTCCATTCTTTGGGTTAACCTTATACTTTATTATTTGTGTGCTATTTAAATTGTTTGTGTGATGGGTTCTGTTTATATTATGTTTCATTATGTGTATTTATAGAGTATATAAATATTCCATCCAATATATTAAGTCTCACTTCAATTATATGATGTTTATAAGGGACTTTTCTTCTAAAATCCATTTTTAAAATTCTATTTTATAAGATTCAAAAGCAATGTTTTTAAGCTATGATTTATGTTGTATGATTATGTTTGGGTTATTGGGCATTGTTTATGATGAAGGTGAGACCTATATTTACCTACAATGCATTGGTTATGAGTAAGTTGGAGGTTGGCCGTATGGTTACTCTAAGTGTAACTGTGATGGTTACACAAAGTAAGGTAGTCGTGAGGGTTACAAATTTTAAGGTAACCAAGATGGTTATAAGATTATGTATGTAAAGACCCAATATAACTCTATGATTATATTTATGTTTTCATGTTTCATGTGGTTATTGAACTAGTAGAATATCTATAATTATGTTTAATTATGGAATTATTTGTTTAGCTCATATTTCTGCCATAATATGTTTCAAGTTTATTATTAAAGGCATGTGTTTTTAAATTATTCACCATGTCTAATGTTTATATTATATTCCGCTGTATTGCTTACTCTTACTGAGCATTTGAGCTCACGCTTTTCTTATATTTCATTTTTGCAGGATATTAAGAAGTAATTTGTGAATGACTTACAAGTATAATCTAGGAGACGAGATGTTTCTAGTGGATTAAAATAGTGTTTTTGTTTCCCTTCACGTTGTAATGATAAACTTTTGTATGTATCTTGTTTCCAATAATACTAAACTACTTGGTTCTTTTGGATTCGTATTACTTGTATGTATGCCAATGTAATCAAATAAGGAACCGGCTCCGGGAAACTGGGGTAGGGTCCTTACAGTTGCTATCAGAGAAAAGTTTAGTAGAAGACTTGAAAACTAGATTTAGAAAATGTAGATTAGTTAACAAAGCCCTAAGATAGTATTTGAGGATAAACGTAAAAAAGCATCCTGGTATTTTGGTAAGAAATAGAATATGTTAATCCTTCTAGAAAATACATCCCTGTCTGGATACGAGCAGGAAGAGGCGGCTCTGGCACAGATGTATCTTGGGGTAAAACCCGAAAACACCGCTTTGAGCTAGACTCGAACGGGAACTGGTACACGACAACGGGCCTTGCTGTACACTTGGTTACGACACTCCTGGGGGATATGATTAGGATAATTCATATTTTTTAACCCATTATAAGGGAGTTACTGTAAATTTTCCTCATTGTATTGGGTTTGAATAACTCTGGAAACCTGAACTGGACAATTATTAACCTTTTAAAACAAAACTAAGAGCGATGTTTTTTTTAAGATGGAAAATGAAGGTACATGTCTTTTTTCCCTTCCCACTAAAATCCTCGAAACTATAATTGTAAAGTTATGTATAGAAGAATTTGAACCCTTTGTAAACCTCCAACTATCCTGCAAGTTTCTTTACCATGTTTCGAACAACTCAAATGTCCTTCGAATCATTCGGGGATCGGAAGCTGTGTATAACCAAATGGCCAATGCAGTATTCGAGAATTATAAAAATAAAGGGATATAATATGAGGGACTATACCTATGTTTTACTCTGGATAAGAAATGGTTGGCCATCACGACTTTCAGGGAAGCTGCAAAGGAGCTGGACTTCCACGCACTCTTTATGTACCAAATACTGAGTTTCAGCATGCTTGGGGACCTCTGCAATTTTGAATCTTTCATCGAATCATTCAAATATGATGTGGCTCGAAAGATCTTTAGGAACCAAATCCTATCGGATGTCGCAGAACATGATGTTACTCGAGCCTATCTCTGGAAAATAGCCTGTATCAAACGAGAGCTTGGGTTTAACCACGATCTAATTTTCCGAGAGTGTATTTGGGAACAGGAGACCCGCGAGCTTTGTCCTGCCCTGGGAGTAGAGTTGAATAAAACCTTCCTCCTTATGTGGTGGAGGTAGAGGGACATCACCAATGATGTCTGGAAGTCCATACTAATGTTTTGTGAAAGGGATCAAGAGATTGTGTAATTTCTTGAGTTTTATAAATCATGTCTAAATAAATGATGTTGTATTCTCTTTTTTGTTATGTTTTTATATAAAGAAATAACTTGGTTTAAAATGGATTTTCCATACTGAATGTTGATTTACTAAAAAATTTCAGATAGAAGATGAGTCAACCAACCAATATTTTATCACTACCTACCGAGTTGTTAGAGACTATAATTGTTAAGACATGCTTTGAAGATGACCAGCCCTATGCCAATATACATCTGACTTGTAAACTACTCCATAAGGTATCAAATCATCCGAACATTCTCCATCATTACGAAGGAATAAATTTGGTCTATTACCGTATTGCATATGCACAATTTGCGGCATATAGTAAAAGATGGAAGTATCATGAAGCTCTTTTTCTATGTTTCACTCTGGCTGATCACTACCAAGCTGTGGGTAAATTTCTTGAAGCTGCTTTTGATGGTGACCATCGAGTGACCTACCTATTTCAGATCTTCAGTTTTAGTGTGTAAGGAGAAATTTACAATATAAATATCTTCAAGAATGATGTGGTGCGTGGGATTTATAGGGATTTAGTCCACACTGAAATTTCTAACCTCCACACTTCTCGTGCCTCTCTATAGAAGCCTAAGTTCTTTAAGCACAGTTTCGACCCTAGCTGTCTGGAGTGTGTCTGGGTTAAAGAAATCGAGCAGCTGAATACTACCTTAGGAATTTACCTGAGGTCGTCAGAACACTAGAATCGGTGGTGTCTCCAGTAAAGGGACTTCTGGAGTAACGGTTTTTTAGTGTTGCGTATGGTTTTGGGAGATTTAAATATTTGAACTAGTTTGGGGATTAATGTATTGGGGGACTTGGGAAACCATGTATAGCTTTACTTTTTGAACCAGTGGTCATATAAAAATATAGCATGTTGTCTTTTAATTTTGTTATCCTTTAATCGGTTATACTTTTAAATGGGTATCACTAAGTAAACATTTATAATAAATTTTCAGATGGAAGGACAAACCCATATGTTATCTCTTCCTGTGGAGATCCTGGAAATCATTGCAATCAAAACCTGTGAAGAAGGGTACATACCTCTCGAAAACGTTTGAAAAATGTGTAAACAACTATATGAAGTGAATAACAGTCCGGACATTCTCCGCACCTGTCAAGGGAATTCTTTTATTTACTACCGCTTATCCATGGCACAATTGGTTGAGTACAGGCGAAGAGGAAAATACCACGAAGGGCTTTTCCAATGTTTCAACCTAGGAAGAAACTATACGGCCAGGTTATGTTTTCAAGAGGCTACTTTAGAGGGAAACGTTTGTGCAGTATACATGTACCAACTCCTTAGTTTTATCTTGTACAACAATATCTATGACTTAGATGTTCTCAGTCGAGACATAGTTCGGCGAGTTCTTCGTATGTTGGTCCATTCGGACATTTCTAAACATTTCATTGTTCGAGACTCCCTCTGAAAGCCTGAGTGTTCGATGCAAGAGTTCAACCCCTTCTGTCCGAGGTGATTCTGGGTCAAATAACTAGAGGAATTGAGCAATAATTTGGGTTTTCCACTAAACGCACCTGAGGATCCTCTACGACGGGAGATGTGGTAAGAACGTCTGAGAGCATTCTTTTGTGGTTATGAAATGAATTACGAGGATGCAATTATTTGAAGGAGGGAATAAGGTAACACCCCAAGGTTTTGGAAATAAATATAGAATTCAATTTTATAATTTATCCTCTTCTATGTTTTGAATTTCAAGAAGTAGTCTTCTAGAGTTGTGCTCAGTAAGTCTTTTGGAGTCTGTTAGAACAAACTTGTTTTTGGTGAATAGTAACATACCCTTACGAATAGTAATATGACCTCATGAATAGTAAATAATAATATTATTTTATTTTTCCAAGGAAATAGGATAATGGGATCTTAATTAATTTTCCAATGTCACATAAAACTAGTTGCACTTAAATATTGTTATTTTTCGAATTAACTGTGACCTTATTTAAAAATTAAATTAATATTATTTAAGAAATTATTTTTGGAAAATGGATTTCACTTTTGAATTCTACACATCAAAAAATGGTAGGGGTAAATTTTTGGTATTTTTCTGAAACTCATGAATTTTCGGTGAATAGTGAAATACGATAAAATACCGTATAATCAATTTATCAGTAAATATGCACTATTTATGACATCATAAGTGATGAAAGGCCACTTACTTCCAAATAACATGATATTATCACTATTTAGGGCCTCTTTTTTGAGATTATTCATAGTCTTGATAAAAATATTATAATAATGATTAAAATAATCTAAAAAACCTCCCCTCCTCCACTATAAATACCACCCTCACTCCCCTCTTCCTCCCACACCTCTCAAGCCTTGAGAATTGTCTAAATTCTGCAAAATTCCCTCCCCAATCTTCTTCTACACGTCCCAGAGCTTCTAGTCTCACCAAAAGACCAAGACCAAAGCCCTTAAGGAGGATCTCAATGAGAAGAGATCAAGAGGTAAACATCCTCTTTCATTTTCATTCTTTTCTTCCATTTTATGTTATTCTCTTCTTTTCCCTTTGTCCTTTGTTGGGATATTTCATTAAATATTTCCCCATACTGTCCATATATTGTATGAATGATGAGATATTACATTCCTCTCATCAATCTTTTTTTTATGAAATTTTAAGAGGCGCCGTAAGGCTGCTGAATTTTCGTAAGAAATTTCTCATGTTTTCTTTATTTCATGATTACTTTCTCTTATTTCTTCACCCCCTCTTCTCCAAGAGGCATGAAATCTACAGAATCATGTATATTCTTGATTTTTTCATGTTTATGGAAAATTACAAATCATTATTCCTCTCCTCTCTCACTTATTTGAGGAATAAAAACACTGTCTGTGATGTGTCGAATTACCGACAACGTGGAAAATGTAATTTCACTTTCCATTAATTCATTCAAGTTTGGTCATGAAACCATTTATATGGTTGAACCAGGTTTTAATATATGTTTTATTACTCATATATGGTTCTGTAATTATTTTTTAATCATGGTTCTAATTTATAAGACTAAATGAGGTTGTTATTATCAAAGAATCACTTAAATGATCTAAACGAATATAATTAATGTTTTAACATATAAGTCATTATCATATAAAGCATCAAATTGATAAATGGTATAAATTATGGTACTGAAAATATGTAAATACTACTCTATTCTAATTCTGTAGTATCACTTCCAATCAACATGAATGATTCATCATGAACCGATCATGAAAATCACAAAAGAACTCACCCGAAATAATGCAAGGAACAAAATACTAACAAATAAGGGGTGAAATGAGGTTATGAAATGACCATATAAGATGTAATAAACATGAACATGTTTCTATAAAATACTAATAACACTTTTTTAACCATTATACATGAGTTTTTAACATGTTTGAAGTAAGACAAGCCAAAGGTAAGGGTTTCTTCATCTCACTTCCATTTTTGTGAGATATTCCGTAATCACTATTATTACTTTTTATGGTGTATGTATACTGACCATTATTGTCTCATATGATGAATATCTTTATTTTTATGATATTAAATTTATCATTTTACAATCATTAATTTTTGTTCATACGAATCAATTGATTACAAAGTTGTAAGGGGTTCCTCGTCTCACTTTCATTTTTGTGTGATTTTCATCGTTCGCCGCTTATTTCTTGTATGTGGTATATGTGTACTGTCATTTGATATATATAATATCACGATTCTCTTTATAATCATGTTATTCAATGATTCACTTGTTATTTATTATGTTTTGGTCATATGATTCGACCGATCACATTGTTGTAAGGGAATTCTTAACCCGATTTCCATTCTTTGGGTTAACCTTCTACTTTATTATTTGTGTGCTATTTAAATTGTTTCTGTGATGGGTTCTGTTTATATTATGTTTCATTATGTGTATTTACAGAGTATATACATATTCCATCCACTCTATTAAGTCTCACTTAAATTATATGATGTTTATAAGGGACTTTTCTTCTAAAATCCATTTTTAAAAGTTTGTTTTATAAGATCCAAAAGAAATGTTTTTAAGATATGTTTTATGTTGTATGATTATGTTTTGGTTATTGGGGATTTTTTATGACAAAGGGTGGGACCTATATTTCCCTCCAATGCATTGGGTATGAGTATGTTGGAGGTCGGCCATATGGTTACTCCAAGTGTAACTATGATGGTTACACAAAGTAAGGTAGTCGTGAGGGTTACAAATTTTATGGTAACCAAGATAGTTATAAGATTATGTATGTAATGCCCCAAGATACCTCTATGATTATATTTATGTTCGCATGTATCATGTGGTTATTCAACTAGTAGAATATCCATAATTATGTATAATTATGGCATTATTTGTTTTTCTCATATTTCTGCCATAATATGTTTCATGTTTATTATTAAAGGCATGTGTTTTAAAATTATTCACCATGTCTAATGTTTATATTATATTATGCTGTATTTCTTACTCTTACTGAGCATTTGAGCTCACCCCTTTCTTATGTTTCATTTTCGCAGGATATGAAGAAGTAATTTGTGAATGACTTATAAGTATAATCTAGGAGACGAGATGTTTCTAGTGGATTAAAATAGTGTTTTTGTTTCCCTTAATATTGTAATGATAAAATTTTGTATGTATCTTCTTTCCAATAATACTAAACTACTCGGTCCTTCGGGATTCGTATTCCTTGTATGTATGCCAACGTAATCAAATAAGGCACCGGCTCCGGGCAACTAGAGTCGGGTCCTTAGACATGGGGACCCCTCAAAACACATGTATGAAATAAATGGGTTAAATAGATGGGTGGGTCATTCCAAGACATACCATAAAGTAGTTATAGAGGCTGGTCAACTCACATGGAGTTACTAAAGCATGGTTTGGGCTCTGAACCCGGAAGATTGTATGTAGTCCCATTAGTGAATGTGTATGGTGGGACGCATCCCATATGATTGTGTTTGTCATAGTGCGTAACATGTTTATTATTTATAACCCTTATCGAAGTGTGTTTATTTTATATGCGAGTGTGAAACTAACCAATTAATTTACGTTGGATTGAAGGAGGTTGTTATTGCTCATTCATTTTGAAAACAATATTTTGATAATTGAACTAATATCGGATACAAAATATACATTCAGTTGTTTTGTTTTTAATCTTCATCATGGATTTATACTACTCACATGTATTCCTCAACCATAATCCCTTTCAATATTGTCATAATCTTCTATTCTTATATCATGGGGGCTTATTATCCTCCTTCTAGTGGTAAAAATCAATATCACGGAGACTGATATAATTTATTCACCCACCATAATTTTTTCCATGACGAAAACCCTTCCTTCTCAGAAAAAATCTATAAGACTCAACCAATAGAAATCCCTGACCCTAATATAGATCCTTTCATCCCATAGAATATCAGATTTATTGATTAATTTGAAAAACACATATTCCTAATTTCTTTATCCCAAATTGAAGACATTATTTAAAAGAAATTGAATTATATAAATAACCACATTTAATCATATATAACATACACAATGTAATGTTTTTTTACCTCGGTAGAGACCCTCAAAACATATTCACACAATTAGGTGGAAAATATGTTTTCAATTCAAATTATTCAATATTCCCTTATAATATTGTGTTGTAATACCAAACCTGATGTATATATACATGTATATATAAATAGGTAACTTCCCTACCATTAGAAACCCCTTTCCAATGTTCATCATATCTCTAATTTTATCCCCACACCAATATTGAATGTGAAGTCATGGACCTTCCTATATAAATTGAACTCCAACAAACATGAAATTCCCTCTACTACCAACAAGGTTTATACAACCATGATGGTAGAAGGAGTGGCTATATAACCAATGTTCCCATTCATTTAAAAAGATTATATTATTATTAAAACTATATTTATTCTCAAAAACATATATTCTCAATAAATTTCAAAAAATTTCTAGTGTAATTATTTGTTAAAACCCCTTCATTAACAAAGGATAAATTATTTTCATGATTATTATATTCAAACATATATTTACATAAAAGAATATATATATATATATATATATATAATATTTTGAAGTTAAATTATTAGTTATTTTATGACTTATAATTAAGTAAGTATGAATTTTCAAACAGTTATTTATGTATGGGGATACATATATAATTTACAAAAAATATAAGAATAATGATCCCTTTCGTAAATTATTTTTAATATTTAATATATATACACAAAATAAACTATTGATGTATAATTAAGTTTTTTATGAAACAATCTAGAAATATTTCATTGATGAAACTGCATCCTATAATTAAAATATGACTTTATAAGAGGATGACATTAAATCCAATAAAAAATTAATTTCTCAAATTTATGTTTATTAAACGAAAAAATAATTATTTAATAATTACATTAAAAAACCACTATATTTGAGATATAATAATTTTATGCTTCTTATAGTTTTGTTTTCACTGGTACTAATTATTTATAAAAAAATATGATTATTATGATTATTCTACTTATGAAATTATATATTATGCTTATAAATTTTTATGGTAATATGACTCTAAAAATATATATAATTAAATAATAAGTATTTATACCATTATTCCATTATTTTAATTATAAAATGATATTTAAAAACAATTAAACATAAATTAGGAATGATTTTACAGATGAGAAATATATTTTTTTATTCAAATCTCGATTTAAAATGACAATGTTTATCATTTTATGTTCATCTCAAGTTAAAACGGGTTTTAAGGATATCATATTATTCATGATCTATTCACTAAAACATATGAATGTCATTCATGATCATAATTATTGATATGCACAAAATATATTCATAGAACATTCATACATGAATTTATAAGTATATATAAATTGAATAGCATTTTTCCAAAAAAAATAAAACATAAGTAAATAATAATTGAAAAATGTAATCTATATTTTATTATAAAAATTATGAATTTAGGATTTGAATACATTTTTAAGGATATGAGGAGTGAACCAAACAGTACAATATTTATTGTCCCTAGATAGACATCAATGTTCCATGTTTCTAAACCGTTTTGTTTTCTAATATTACAAAATAATTCCCTAAAACTAAATGTAGTTACTAGTCAGGATCCAAGTATCAATGAATTGGAAAGGCAGAGAATCAGTGATATCTATTTTATTTTTATGTTTAATTCTTTTTAAACAACCTTATCCTCCTGAAAAAGAGTTTCTTCCCTGTTGAACACACATATCCAAAGGAACACAATATTTACAAGGATCATTACTCAACCAAAGTAGCTATGTCTTTGTGATAGTAGAAAAACAATCCAGTACCAGAAAATCCATTGAAACACAATCCTATTATATGGATTAAAACGAGTAGGATATTCCCTCACAATCATGTGGCACTTGGAAAAAAATCATCAAGTGTGTGTTCACCCTCTTAGCACAAATAGGGAATTACAATATTTTAGTGCTTCTTTACAAATGAAGAGGAATATTCTCTGAAGTACTAGTCCTCAATTTCATACCTATAATGTCACACACGAACATTTAAAATAATATTATGTTATTATTTTATCACACTTTGAAACATTATATCGTGCTACGAGCCAAGCCTGTTTGAAATTTTTGCATTTTGCTGATTAATGAATGTTTTTCCCTTGACATCATCTGGTGCATGGGCAGGTTGTTTTCAAAGCTGTGAAACTTTTCCTGGGTCACCGTGCGGCTTGCCACATGTTCAACACAAATAAATAAAATGAGTTTTAATTATTTATTTTAATAATTATAATAATGGTAATTATTATTATTATTAGTATTATTATTATTATGTTCACCAAGTTTATTAATATCGGGTTATTATTAGTAAGTTATTATTATTAACATTCTATTAATTTTTTTAATATATTAGTTTTATTAATATCATATTATGTTTTTATAAATTTTTTATGATTATTAATATTAATAATATATATTTTTATTATTAATCTATTTCTAATTATTTTTATCTTATTATTATTTTTATTATTATTATGGTTGATAATATTATTATTATAAACTTTATTATAATTATTATTAAGTAGTTATGATGAATATTTTTATTATTATTTGAGTTTATTGAAATTCTTATTATGTTCATTATTATTTTTTAATATTTTATTTATTTTATACTCTTTTATTTTATTTTCATATTTTCTATGTTATTTATTTCTTTCTTATATTATTTTTTTCTTTCTATCAAACCCTAACTCTCTATCTCCTCATAACCTTTCCCCTTACATGGCTGAACCCCCCACCCCCCAGCATCCTCTCCCGCTCGCGCCACCCCCACCAGCAAGGGCCCTCCGGCGCGCCTCCCTCCCTTCATTCACGCTACCTCCCTCTGCCCGGCATCCAACCGATGGCCTCCCCTTCTTGATCACGCACACTGCACCCCCTGACTGGTGGCCTCCACCTTTTTCTCGTGAGACATGTTACCCCTTGCGTGACTCCCACCGGCACACATCATCTCCGACTGCAATCTCCTTGCACGCGCGACCCCCATCACAGATTGTCTTCTTTGTCTAGTAGAGTTTTAGATTAGGTTTTTATGATTTTAAGGTCTCTATTTTGGTTTTACTTTGTTGAGTTTGTTTCCAATTCTTGAATTAGGGTCAAATTGTGGTTGCTTGTAGTGCGATTGGTGTTTGATCAATGTTTTTTTCGTAATTAGCTGTATAGACACTGAAGGTATGCGTTTCAGCATATCAGTATTGTTTGATGAATTAATTTTCTTATTTAATTAATTTAGCATACTCATTGATTAGTTTTCATGGTGCGAATATAGTTTTACATGAAGTTTAACTTGATTTTGATATGTTTAGTACTTTGTTTATTTTATATGAACGTTTTGATATAGTGAAAACCCATGTTTTTGATTTCATTATGTTTTATAAACATTGTAGTTAGTTAAATATGTCATGAAAGGGTGGAGAATTTTTATTTATCATGTTAGTGATGTGTGTTTTCCCTTAGAGGATGTCTTTGAGTGGGAGTTTGTGTTCAAAGTCTTATGATACCACTTGGAGTTGTTTTATAAAATTATTAAGTGTTTTGTTAAAAGATATCATGTATGTGAAAAACGTGTGGACATTGTTTTGGTGTGAACCATGGTAATGTCTTATAAATTTAAAAAATGACCAATTTAATTGTTTAAGTGATGAAAAAATAGTTTTTTATTGAATTTGATATGCGTGAGTTAGGAATTGGTTCTGGTTAATGTTATGATTTGAAAAAGCCATTTGAAATGGTTAAATTGATTATGTGTTATTCATATAATATTTTTAGTGGGTTTTATGAGTTATGTAAGTGGCTTGTCATTGGTGTAAATCCTTGATGTTTTATTTTGAAACGGTTATGGATTTTTTAGGTGTTTAATTGCATTATTGAATTATATGTGTTGTGAGTTGGGCTTTGCATCAATGGGTTTGAGTTGGAGGTGTCAAGAACTCATATATGTGCATGCATAAGGTAAGACATACAGATATATATAAATTCTCTCTTTGTACATATTGAGACGGATCGGTGAGACCGATCGGTGAGACCGATCGGTGCGACCGATCGGTGCGACCGATCGGTGTGACGGATCGGTGGAACCGGCCGACGTCACCTGGCCTTGCCAAGTTGTTCCAGTAACGCGCACAAAAGTTTAATTAAATACTGAATCGGCTCATGAGTCGGTTTAAACCACTCAGCACCTTTAATGATGAGTCAAGCCGCGTGGTCAACCCACGACTTCCACATCTTACGCGGTTCAGCGTTTTTATCTCAACCGTCCCCGGCTCTTATAAATTAAGGGTTAGGCCGTGGTTTCCCCCTTCTTCGATCATGGCTCTTCTGGTGCATCGGGACCGCCGCGTCGTTATCCGTAAAGTTCCGTGCCCCCGGCCTAAACGTCGATCATCTATCAACAAGTAGGGAATTTCTTTCGTCTCTCACTTTTGTGTATCATGCGGGGTGGGCGTTATTTTTGTTCTTTTGGAATTGGTTGAACCGAACCTTAATGAAGATAATAAATGATGTTCTAAAGAAAGAAGGGGAATGGGTTGTGATCGTTGTTTATGCTTTATCTAGTGATCATCCCTTTTGTTGTACTGGTTTTTGTTTCTAAAAATTGAGGTCGTTGGTGGTCGTTGTATGTGCACTGATGAATCCCCTCGTGATGTTTTAAATGGGTTGCTGAAATTGTGAACTCCTGCTGTGAAATTGGTTAATCACGTATATCCGGCTGAATAATTGAAAGCACCAGGATCAGCCCTTCTGTGATAACTCTCGGTTAGAACACACGGAAATTGAAATCGTGGAGTGTGTTAAGTCGTTTAAATTTGAAAATCCCTGACTTGTGTTGGTAGTGGTGGTTGGTTGTTTTCCTTCCGGGCCGATTGCTGGAAATGTGGGAGGGGATGGGATCCCCTGATCTTTTATACTCTCGGTGGTTGTGTGAATTTGGGGATGGGATCTCCTGTTGGTATGGATTCGGTGGTTGTGAGTTTTAAATCCGAGTGGTTACTTAAAATATCACAAATTGGGGAGAGATCCTCTATTAACAGAACCGGGTGTGAGTGTTTTGGTTGATCCTTGCTTTTGACGCTTTCCTTGGTTATGCTTATGGTAGTTGCCCAGTAGTGCTTAGAATTAATTGAACATTTAATCTGAACGTGAAACAAGAATGGGACAAATGGTTTTGTGGGCAAGGGTCATGAACTGTGACTCGGACGCAGTGGTGTTGTGTTCTGTAGGTTGGCTAGGAAAACCTAAGCTTTGGGTGAGTGTTTGTTACCTATATCTATACTTGTAGATTTGTGTTTCTTATTCGTGCCCCACCCAAGTTGAGCACTCAGTGTCGAACACCCCCATTTATGGGGGGAGGGTGTTTTTCCCAACACTGTCCTTAGTGGCTGGTTATTAGCTCCTTTTCTGCTCCCTTTCCCGGATAGCCCAAGTATCTTCGGGCAGGCTGTGATGGCCTGAAGTCCATTATTAGCCCAAGAACCTTCGGGCGGGGTGTTGTGGTGGTTGGCCAGGTGTGTGCGGCAGGTGGTTTCCCAAGTGTCTTCGGGATGAGGCCCAGGTGTCTTCGGGCGTGGCGGTGGTTGCTCTGGCCTATGTGTTTGCAGGCATGGTTACATGTGATAGTTGTGGCCCAGGTGTGTGCGGGCGGGATTCAGCAGTGGGACTGCGTGTGGTTGTGGCCCAGGTGTGTGCGGGCGGGATTCGGCAGTGGGACTGCGTGTGGTTGTGGCCCAGGTGTGTGGGGGCGGGATTCGGCAGTGGGACTGCGTCTGGTTGTGGCCCAGGTGTGTGAGGGCGGGTGTGGCAGTGGGACTGCGGTGAGAATGGAGGGATTGGTCCGATGCGTAGGATGTCTCAATAACCAGTGGGAAAGTGGACCGGGGTACCCAAACATCGATGTGCTCTTATATATATATTACTTGACTTGCGTTATTTGGGGAGCGAGCCTTGGTGAGGCCTGGGATGGATAGTTTGCCTTGTGAGGTGTTTGGTTTACTCTTTTCTCACGGGACTTTAGTAGGTTCCCCCACTTGTGCACGAGAGTCTTGGTTTTCCCTACTGAGTGTACTTGTATGCTCACCCTACGTATATAAAACTGCTTTCAGGTTTACAGGAGGACTTCAGGGATCACGCGGGACCTTATTAGCTCGGACTTTTGGAGCAGTTGCAGTTGTTTCTCTTTTTCTTTTTGGTACTTACCTTGTAGTCACCTTTTTGCACTTTGTGGCTTTCACTTTTGAAACATGCATGTGGGAATGGTTCACTTTTGGCTTTACTTTTCTTTCTACCTTGGTGTTGTTGGGTTTTCTCCTCCTTATCTTTCGATCCTATAAAATAAAAAGGGTAATGCCTTCCATTTTCGAGGATTTCCTATACCCTTGGTGCTAGTCGCCACTCCGGGACCTATTGAAGGCGGGTTTCGGGGGTCATTATCTCTCCTTCAACTTAAAGAAGTAAGGGCCTGGAAATCTGCTGACCCTTCCCTCCTTTTGGTGAAGGCGGGTCGTGACGGAATGGTATCAGAGGCGATGGTTGAGAGATAGGATGGAGTCTAAAGTTAGGCACAGTAAGGATTGCATGGGATGGTAAGGCAACAGCGTTGGATGACCTTGGTGCGTGAATTAGGCCAGGGAAGACCGGCTAGGACACTGGATTTTAGGGCCCCCCGTGATCTGATGCAAAGACTCTGGACCTACCGAACGACCAAGTGAGGCCACACTGATTGCAGGGTAGAGACCCTAGGAAAGGTACATGCAACATAATGACTTGTGTTCTTGTGTTTCTGGGATGTCTTGGGAATTAAGAATAAATTAAATCTTAATAAGTTTTAAGAACGATTTTCTTTGCACTACTTGGGCTTAGGCTTTCCTTGTTACCTTGCTGCTATGGCACCTGGAAGGTGACCACGTGTGGTACAGGCGATCGAGGCCCCCGAGACTACTTTGGCCAATCGGCAGAGAGCTGATCGAGAGGAAGAGGACGACCAGTGGCAGAAGACTCTTCGAGCCTTCCAGCGACAGGACCTCGAGAAGTATGAGGGCAGCACCTCCGATATGAAGACGGAAGGCTGGCTGGAGGAGTTAGTCATAGCCTTCGGCCTGATTCGGGCCCCGACCGAGTACTGGGTTCCTCTGGCTGTTAGCCAGATGCGAGGAGCGGCACGTCAGTGGTGGATGCTTCACCTGGGGAATAGGAAAGAGTCTAAGGTTTCTTGGGCGGATTTCGAGAAGGAGTTCCGGGCGGAGTTCCTCTCCTCGACAATGAAGGCGGAGAAGAGGCAGGAGCTACTCTCCCTCCAGCAGGGGAGCATGTCCGTGAGGGAACTTGGAATCAAATTCAAGTACCTCCTACGTTTTGCTCCGGACCTCTTTCCCGATGAGGAGTCTCGGGGAAGACGTTTGGAGGAGGCGCTCCGACCCTCCCTCCAGTATGCTGTTACCCCCTTTACCCTTCCGACATACTTATAGGTTCAGAAGAAGGCCGAAGTGGTGGAAAGGATGCATGCTCTGGGCGGAGTGTCACGAGAAAGGATCCAGCTAGGACCATCGAAGGGGAAGGCCGTCAGCACCAGGCCTCCAGCATCGGGACCCTCCAGGTTCCGACCCGCAGGGAGCAGCCCGCAGCAGTTTCTGTTTCGATCCCCTGGCCCACGTTCTTTCCCTTCAGGCTCGGGACCACAGTGCTTCACCTGCGGGAGCCCTGGACATCTCCGGAGTCAGTGCCCCAATCGGGTGCAGTACAGCAGTGGCAGTCATCCCCAGCATCCGCCGCAGCAGCAGTTTCCAGCCAGACCCTTCCGGCAGCAGCAGCAGGGACAGCGAGCTCCCGCTCCTCTGCAGGCAGACATAGGAGGAGGAGACCGACCTCAGGGCGCTCCCCAGGGACCTCGACCAGGGCGTGGTCGGGGAGGTGGCCGACAGCCGAGGGGCAGGGGAGCTGGCCGTGGACAGTTACACGCCACAGAGGCAACAGTTCCAACAGGGCCAGAGGTTGTTCGAGGTACGATCAATGTGTTTAGCACTCTTGCTCATGCTTTGTTCGATACCGGAGCTTCGTACTCCTTTGTTGCACCCAGTCTATCCCGTTCCTTGGGTCTAGATACCGAGAGACTTCCAGTGCCCCTGATGTTGAGCACACCAGTTGGAGGTCAGACCGACTTGCTGTTCGTTTTTCGGGGATGTAGACTGATGTTAGGGCCACATCAGTCGGTTAGGGATCTCCTTCTGCTACAGATTCAGCCGTACGATGTCATCCTAGGCATCGACTGGCTATTTTTTGTGTGCGCCGTCATCGACTGCTTCCAAAGAAGGGTGGTGTTCTCCGGTTTGGACGGCCAGCGTGTTACTTTCACCGGCGAGCGGAGCTGTCCGAAGGGAAACAGGAGGGAGGAACCTCTCCTCTCCTTGTTGACCGATCTGACGATAGAATCAGTAGATGCGTAAATGGTTGAAGTACAAGAGATCGTTCGTGAGTTTATGGACGTCTTTCCTGAGGAGGTGACGACTCTACCCCCTCGACGTGATATCGGGTTCCGGATAGACCTGCAGCCCGGCTCTCGACCAATCTCGATGGCTCCTTACCAGATGGCACCTTCGGAGCTGCGGGAGTTGCAGATACAGATTGACGATCTGATGAAGAGGGGTTATGTTCGTCCAAGTGCGTCACCATGGGGTGCTCCAGTCTTGTTCGCAAAGAAGGCAGATGGTGGCCTCAGGTTGTGCATCGACTACAGGAGGCTGAACCGGGTAACGATCAAGAATTGCTACCCTCTTCTGAGGATAGATGATCTTTTTGACCAGCTGAAAGGGGCAGGATGGTTCTCGAAGATCGACCTGCGGTCTGGATACCACCAGCTGAGGGTAAAGGATAGCGACGTCCCAAAGACGGCGTTCAGGTGTAGGTATGGGCCCTTCGAGTTCGTGGTCATGCCCTTTGGTGTTACAAACGCCCCGGCCGTGTTCATTGGGCTTATGAACTCCATCTTTCGGGAGTATCTGGATCGGTTTGTGGTGGTATTCATCGACGATATCCTGATCTATTCAAGGTCAGAAAAGGACCATGCAGAGCACCTGAGGAGTGTTTTGGAAGTCCTCCGACAGCATCAGCTCTACGGGAAGTTGTCAAAGTGCAAGTTCTGGATACGATAAGTGCACTTCCATGGGCATGTAGTGTCTGAGTAGGGGGTAGCAGTCGACCCATCAAAGGTTGAGGCAGTTGTTTCTTGGGCAGCCCCGAGGAGTGTGGCGGAAGACCGAAGTTTCCTCGGACTGGCAGGTTACTACCGGAGGTTCGTACCCAACTTCTCCCGAGTAGCAGCCCCTTTAACGGCTTTGACCAAGAAGGACCAGGTTTTTGTGTGGAGCGAGCAATGCGAGTCGTCCTTCAGCTACGTAAAAGAAAAGCTGGTTAGTGCCCCAGTGTTGAGATTACCAGAAGAAGGGATGGCCTATGAGGTATATTGTGATGCTTCAGGACAGGGCCTGGGATGCGTGTTGATGCAGCAACAAGGGGTGATCTCTTACGGGTCCAGGCAGCTACGCCCCTATGAGCGTAACTACGCCACCCATGACCTGGAGCTTGCAGCGGTCGTTTTTGCGCTAAAGTTATGGCGGCACTACCTCATCGGGGAATGATTTTGGTCTTCACAGATCACAAAAGCTTAAAGTACATCTTCTCCCAGCGGGACTTGAACTTGCGACAACGGAGATGGGTGGAGTTCCTCCAGGACTACGACTTTGAAATCTCTTATACTGAGGGCAAGGGCAATGTGGTGGCCGATGCCTTGAGCAGGAGGACACAGAAGGATGCGGTCCGAGAGTCAGCAAATGCCTGGAAGGCAATGGAGGAGTTGGCTTCCTTACACCCGGATGCGAAGATGGATAGTGGCAGAGGCTGCCTATATCAGATGATAGTGCAGTCATCTCTGTTTCGACAAGTGGAGGAGTCTCAGTGGGGAGACCCCGAGTGCGAAGTGATGCGTGATCAGGTTGACCAGGGCGATGCTCCGAGAGAATGGACAGAGGATGGTCAGCACCAGATGCTTTTCCAGAAAAGGTTGTTTGTTCCAAGAGTGATGCGTGGCAAGGTTCTCAGTGAGTTCCACAACTCACCCTTAGAGGTGCACCCAGGAGTTACCAAGATGTACCAGGGGCTGAAAAGGCAGTTCTGGTGGCCCGGAGTTAAGCGAGCGGTGGCAGAATTCGTGGCCAAATGCTTAGTATGTCAGCAAGTGAAGGCTGAACAACGGGTTCCAGGCGGCCTACTGCAGCCGTTGGCTGTTCCCGAGTGGAAGTGGGATGACATCTCAATGGATTTCGTCATGGGACTACCCAAGGTCCAAGGAGGGTGCGACACCATTTGGGTGGTGGTGGACAGGTTGACGAAATCAGCTCACTTTCTGGCAATCAGGGAGTCAAGTACTGTGGATGCTTTGTCACGAAATTACATGAATGAGGTGGTGCGGTTGCATGGAGTTCCGAGGTCTATAGTCTCGGATAGGGATGCACGGTTTACCTCACAAATCTGGAGAGGATTGCATCATGCGTTTGGCACCCAGTTACGCCTTAGCACTGCTTTCCATCCCCAGACAGATGGAAAAACGGAGCGAACCATCCAGACCTTCGAGGATATGCTACGGGCATGTGTTCTGGACTCAGGAGAGTCGTGGGTGAGATACTTGCCTCTAGTAGAGTTTTCCTACAATAATAGCTACCACTATACCATCAGTATGGCCCCGTTTGAGGCTTTGTACGGGAGGCCATGCCGTTCACCTGTGTGTTGGACCGAAGTAGGAGAGGCAGGCATCCTTGGCCCGGAGGTAGTTCAGAACACGACAGAGAAGATTCAGCTCATACGGGAAAGGATGAAGGCGGCCCAGGACTGACAGAAGTCGTATGCTGATACCAGGAGAAGACCCTTGGAGTTTGAGGTTGGAGACCACGTGTTCTTGAAGGTCTCCCCATGGCGTGGGCAACGGAGGTTCGGCAAGGGGGGTAAGCTTTCCCCCAGATTCGTTGGACCCTTCGAAGTGTTACGGCGGGTCTGCGAAGTGGCTTATCAGCAAGCGTTACCTCCGCCGCTGCTAAGGATACATGATGTCTTTCATGTATCCCAGCTCCGGCGTTATCTGCACGATGATTCACACGTCCTTGATTAGGGTGAACTGGACATCGAGGACGACGTAACCTTTGTGGAAAAACTAGTGATGATCGAGGATCGCAAGGAGAAGGTGCTTCGTGGGCGAGCTATTCCCTTGGTTCGTGTGTTGTGGAGACATGGCGGGCTCGAGGAGAGTACGTGGGAAAGGGAAGCATAGACGCGTGCCCAATACCCCGAGTTGTTTTGAGCTTTGTTCCTTTTGTACCTGTTGTGGTAGAACGTTTGACTTTTTGCTATGAAATGTACTGGTTTATTTCCTCTGTTGTGTGTGAAAAGCCCCGGCTAAAGGGAAGAGGGAACCCGACCCCTAATCAAGATGCATTAAGGTGGTTGCGATTGAACCCGTGCAGGTGAGTCAGTGCCACCCAAAGAGGATAATATCTTGACATGGGGGAGGGAAACTCCCCAAACCCACATGATCGGGCTGTTTGGCATGGTATGTTGCTTAGTTCTTGACAGGAGAGTGTTTTTAGTTAGCAGAGGTTCACTCCTAAGAGGTATCTTTCGAAGATGGTTGTTCGGACCCTCTCTTTCCTTTTGGTTTGTTGTGATTCTCGAGGACGAGAATCGTTTAAGAGGTATCTGATGTGATGACCCAGACCCCCCTTGGTCCATTCCTTTTCCAAAATCCGGATCCTTAGGGGGCACAGATCGGTGAGACCGATCGGTGAGACCGATCGGTGAGACGGATCGGTGAGACCGATCGGTGAGACGGATCGGTGAGACCGATCGGTGAGACCGATCGGTGCGGCCGATCGGTGTGACGGATCGGCAGAACCGGCCGACGTCACCCGGCCTTGCCAAGTTGTTCCAGTAACACGCAAAAAAGTTTAATTAAATACTGAATCGTCTCATGAGTCGGTTTAAACCACTCAGCACCTTTAATGATGAGTCAAGCCACGTGGTCAACCCACGACTTCCACGCCTTATGCGGTTCAGCGTTTTTATCTCAACCGTCCCCGGATCTTATAAATTAAGGGTTAGGTCGTGGTTTCCCCCTTCTTCGATCGTGGCTCTTCTGGTGCATCGGGACCGCCGCGTCATTATCCGTAAAGTTCCGTGCCCCCGGCCTAAACGTCGATCATCTATCAACAAGTATGGAATTTCTTTCATCTCTCACTTTTGTGTATCATGCGGGGTGGGCGTTATTTTTGTTCTTATGGAATTGGTTGAACCGAACCTTAATGAAGATAATAAACGAAGTTCTAAAGAAAGAAGGGGAAGGGGTTGTGATTGTTGTTTATGCTTTATCTAGTGATCATCCCTTTTGTTGTACTGGTTTATGTTTCTGAAAATTGAGGCCGTTGGTGGTCGTTGTATGTGCACTGATGAATCCCCTCGTGATGTTTTAAATGGGTTGCTGAAATTGTGAACTCCTGCTGTGAAATTGGTTAATCACGCATATCCGGCTGAATAATTGAAAGCACCAGGATCAGCCCTTCTGTGATAACTCCCGGTTAGAACACACGGAATTTGAAATCGTGGAGTGTGTTAAGTCGTTTAAATCTGAAAATCTCTGACTTGTGTTGGTAGTGGTGGTTGGTTATTTTCCTTCCGGGCCGATTGCTGGAAATGTGGGAGGGGATGGGATCCCCTGATATTTTATACTCTCGGTGGTTGTGTGAATTTTGGGATGGGATCTCCTGTTGGTATGGATTCGGTGGTTGTGAGTTTTAAATCCGAGTGGTTACTTAAAATATCACAAATTGGGGAGAGATCCTCTGTTAACAGAACTGGGTGTGAGTGTTTTGGTTGATCCTTTCTTTTGATGCTTTCCTTGGTTATGCTAATGGTAGTTGCCCAGTAGTTCATAGAATTAATTGAACATTTAATCTGAACTTGAAACAAGAATGGGACAAATGGTTTTGTGGGCAAGGGTCGTGAACTGTGACTCGGACGCAGTGGTGTTGTGTTCTGTAGGTTGGCTAGGAAAACCTAAGCTTTGGGTGAGTGTTTGTTACCTATATCTATACTTGTAGTTTTGTGTTTCTTATTCGCGCCCCACCCAAGTTGAGCACTCAGTGCCGAACACCCCCATTTATGGGGGGAGGGTGTTTTTCCCAACACTATCCTTAGTGGCTGGTTATTAGCTCCTTTTCTTCTCCCTTTCCCGGATAGCCCAAGTATCTTCGGGAAGGCTTTGATGGCTTGAAGTCCATTATTAGCCCAAGAACCTTCGGGCGGGGTGTTGTGGTGGTTGGCCAGGTGTGTGCGGCAGGTGGTTTCCCAAGTGTCTTCGGGATGAGGCCCAGGTGTCTTCGGGCGTGGCGGTGGTTGCTCTGGCCTAGGTGTTTGCAGGCATGGTTACATATGACAGTTGTGGCCCAGGTGTGTGCGGGCGGGATTCGGTAGTGGGACTGCGTGTGGTTGTGGCCCAGGTGTGTGCGGGTGGGATTCGGCAGTGGGACTGCGTGTGGTTGTGGCCCAGGTGTGTGCGGGCGGGATTCGGCAGTGGGACTGCGTGTGGTTGTGGCCCAGGTGTGTGCGGGCGGGTGTGGCAGTGGGACTGCGGTGAGAATGGCGGGATTGGTCCGATGCGTAGGATGTCTTAATAACCAGTGGGAAAGTGGCGCGGGGTACCCAAACATCGATGTGCTCTTATATATATATTACTTGACTTGCATTATTTGGGGAGCGAGCCTTGGTGAGGCCTGGGATGGATAGTTTGCCTTGTTAGGTGTTTGGTTTACTCTTTTCTCACGGGACATTAGTACGTTCCCCCACTTGTGCACGAGAGTCTTGGTTTTCCCTACTGAGTGTACTTGTATGCTCACCCTACGTATATAAAACTGCTTTCAGGTTTCTAGGAGGACTTTGGGGATCACGCAGGACCTTACTAGCTCGGACTTTTGGAGCAGTTGCAGTTGTTTCTCTTTTTTTTGGTACTTACCTTGTAGTCACCTTTTTGCACTTTGTGGCTTTCACTTTTGAAACATGCATGTGGGAATGGTTCACTTTTGGCTTTACTTTTCTTTCTACCTTGGTGTTGTTGGGTTTTCTCCTTCTTATCTTTCGATCCTATAAAATAAAAAGGGTAATGCCTTCCATTTGCGAGGATTTCCTATACTCTTGGTGCTAGTCGCCACTCCGGGACCTATTGAAGGCGGGTTTCGGGGGTCATTATCTCTCCTTCAACTTAAAGAAGGAAGGGCCGGGCAATCTGCTGACCCTTCCATCCTTTTGGTGAAGGCGGGTCGTAACACATATTCCCTCATGGCACAGGGAATATGTGCCATGTAGCTAGGGATATTTATATATATATATGTATAAATGCATGTGTATGGAAGTTCGTAGGGTCATTTCAAGTGGTCGTCGACAAATAACGGCCTGTTTGAGGTAGGTCCTCTATGCTTATTCCTTTTATTTGAATTTCATAATTTCTTTCATGTTTTAAAATTATGTTTTACATTTATTCTATAAACACATGCTATGTAATTTGGTTGTGGTTTCTTGAAACTATTATGCATTTGTTTTGAAAATGGAAATGTTTTTCTAATGCTATTAGTCTTAAGTAACATTTTCTTGAAAATTGATTATTAAGTGTTTTCGAAATGGTAATGTGTATTTCCAAAGGTGCTTGGCATTTTGGCCAGTTACTTTGAAAAAGTGTTCCCTTTATGTAATTGAACCCATTTGGCATCTTAATAATGCTTTATGAAAAAGAAAAACCTCTCTTGAGGCACGCCCCCTTTGATTTAAAAAAATGATTTTTATGTTTAATGCGTTATTATATGCCGAATTTAATGCTTATGCATTGTGTGACATGGAAGAGGGAGAATACACTTATGGAGGGAGAACAGTTGTGAGAGGTTGAATGATTTTTAGAAATAGAAAAGTGTTATGTACATACATGTTTTCTTGATAAAGAAAACTCACAACCACTTGAAATAGAGGAAAATGGGAAACTTGGGTATCTAGGTGGGTGACCAGGACTAGTACGCTAGATGACATGGTAGGGGTTCATCCTAGTTCATCTTTCGGGATTGATGCAACAAAACTAACTAAACATATTAATTACTGAGGGTCATGGAATTCTAGGCCATGTTTTCTGAGGGTCATGGTCTTCTAAGACACGTTTTTCTGAGGGTCGTGGTTTCTAAGCCACGTTTCACCAAGGCATGAGTTCTCTAGGTTCCCACTTGTTATATCTATCTATAAAGATTAGCCATGGTGCTCATTTGTGACATGTTTCTTGTTATTTAACATTCATTTTAGTTGTTTCATACTTGTTGTCTTGTTTGTGAGAACCATATTTTAATCCAAACTGTTTTCTTTTCATTTTTAAACATTAATGAATGCTTGGAACCTATTTTGAAGATGTAGTGGGAGTGAAATGGTTTACATGAAAATGTAAACTCATTACATGAATTTTAAAATAAGGGAAAAAATTATTTCATTATACCTTATTTTCAAACTGGAATGATTGGATTTATTAATAAAGACAGGAGCGTAGGGCATGCTTATATTTTGGCATTCCAACTAAGCTTCTTGATGCACATGCCTACTTTTCTTTTCATATGTAGGTTTTAGTCTTGGATCACTTTTGGGAGTGAGTGTAGTTTATGTACTATGGGGACCCACGGGGTCACCTGAGGTATGTCCCATTGCTTTGTTTATTCCTTTTTCCGCTGGCATGTTGTTCAATCTATTTATCAGCTTGTTCATTTTATGTTTATTTATCTTTGTTATGGGCCAAATCATTCCCAACTGCTTTGTTTCAATGTCCGATTCTATTTTTAAGCCCGTGGGGATTGGGAACGTCCTTCGGGCTATGTCGCAGACCGGGTTAGACACCGGGATAGATGAAGACCTCGCTTGGTTTTTGAAAAAATGGTATCAGAGAAGGCCGTTGTTATTTGGGATGTCATGTAGATTCATGATTAGGTTTGTTAGGACATTAGAGGTAAGTGCGGGAAGGACGTCATAGCCCCTTTGTCGTCCCGAGACTCGTGTTTCCTGGAGTATTATGGGAGTTGAGTATTTCTTTTTCATGGTCTGTATGGATGAGGGATGACAAGGGAAGTTATCCGGTGTTACGCGACGAGCCTTCATGGAGTGCTGACCCATGTACATCCTGAGTGAACGATTCAAGATACTTCTTGTGGTGGATGCCCGCTCGTATCATGGTCTTCTAAGCCATGTAACCGAGTTTTCTTATCCAATAGTCCCTTATATTTGGAAATTTTGTTGTCTATTATGTTATACCTTCATTTTGGTTAGTGTGATTATATCTCAAAAAATAAAAATGGATTTTTGTGAAGATGTTTTCAAAATTGATTATGGTTGTTTGAGTGGAAAATGGTTTTTGAAATGGAAGATGTTTTGGAATTTGGAAATGTGTTTCTTTGATGATATGGTTCTTTCAAAAATTGGTTTGGAATTTGTCCATTGTGATGAATAGTAACATACCCTTACGAATAGTAATATGAATAGTAATATGACCTCATGAATAGTAAATAATATTATTATTTTATTTTTACAAGGCAATAGGATAATGGGATCTTAATTAATTTTCCAATGTCACATAAAACTAGTTGCACTTAAATATTGTTATTTTTCGAATTAACTGTGACCTTATTTAAATGTTAAATTAATATTATTTAGAAAATTATTTTTGGAAAATGGATTTCACTTTTGAATTCTACACATCGAAAAACGGTAGGGGTAAATTTTTGGTATTTTTCTGAAACTCTTGAATTTTTGGTGAATAGTGAAATACGATAAAATACCGTATAATCAATTTATCAGTAAATATGAACTATTTATGACATCATAAGTGATGAAAGGACACTTACATCAAAATAACATGATATTATCACTATTTAGGGCCTCTTTTTTTGAGATTATTCATAGTCTTGATAAAAATATTATAATAATGATTAAAATAATCTAAAAAACCTCCCCTCCTCCACTATAAATACCACCCTCACTCCCCTCTTCCTCCCACACCTCTCAAGCCATGATAATTGTCTACATTCTACAAAATTCCCTCCCCAATCTTCTTCTACACGTCCTAGAGCTGCTAGTCTCACCAAAAGACCAAGACCAAAGCCCTTAAGGAGGATCTCAAGGAGAAGAGATCAAGAGGTAAACATCCTCTTTCATTTTCATTCTTTTCTTCCATTTTATGTTATTCTCTTCCTTTCTCTTTGTACTTTGTTGGGATATTTCATTAAATATTACCCCATATTGTCCATATATTGTATGAATGATGAGATATTACATTCCACTCATCAATATTTTTTTTATGAAATTTTAAGAGGCGTCGTAAGGCTGCCGAATTTCCGTAAGAAATTTCTCATGTTTTCTTTATTTCATGATTCCTTTATCTTATTTCTTCACCCCCTCTTCTCCAAGAGGCATGAAATCTCCAGAATCATGTATATTCTGGATTTTGTCATGTTTATGGAAAATTACAAATCATTATTCCTCTCCTCTCTCACTTATTTAAGGAATAAAAACATTGTCTGTGATGTGTCGAATTACCGAAAACATGGACAATGTAATTTCACATTCCATTAATTTATTCAAGTCTTGTCATGAAACCATTTAAATGGTTCAACTAGGTTTTAATATATGTTTTATTACTCATATATGGTTCTGTAATTCTTTTGTACTCATGGTTCTAATTTATAAGACTAAATGAGGTTGTTATTATCAAAGAATCACTTAAATGATCTAAACGAATATAATTAATGTTTTAACATATAATTCATTATCATATAAAGCATCAAATTGATAAATGGTATAAATTATGGTACTGGAAATATGTAAATACTACTCTATTCTAATTCTGTTGTTTCACTTCCAATCAACAAGAACGATTCATCATGAACCGATCGTGAAAATCACAAAAGAACTCACCCGAAATAATGCAAGGAACAAAATACTAACAAATAATGGGTGAAATGAGGTTATGAAATGACCATATAAGATGTAATAAACATGAACATGTTTCTATAAAATACTAATAACCATCTTTTAAACATTATAAATGAGTTTTTAACATGTTTTAGTAAGACAAGCCAAAGGTAAGGGTTTCTTCATCTCACTTCCATTTTTGTGAGATATTCTGTAATCACTATTATTACTTTGTATGGTGTATGTATACTGACCATTATTGTCTCATATAATGAATATCTTTATTTTTATGATATTCAATTTATCATTTTACAATCATTAATTTTTGTTCATACGAATCAATTGATTACAAAGTTGTAAGGGGTTCCTCGTCTCACTTTCATTTTTGTGTGATTTTCATCGTTCGCCGCTTATTTCTTGTATGTGGTATATGTGTACTGTCATTTGATATATATAATATCATGATTCGCTTTATAATCATTTTATTCAATGATTCACTTGTTATTTATTATGTTCTGGTCATATGATTCGACCGATCACATTGTTGTAAGGGAATTCTTAACCCGATTTCCATTCTTTGGGTTAACCTTCTACTTTATTATTTGTGTGCTATTTAAATTGTTTGTGTGATGGGTTATGTTTATATTATGTTTCATTATGTGTATTTACAGAGTATATACATATTCCATCCACTCTATTAAGTCTCACTTCAATTATATGATGTTTATAAGGGACTTTTCTTCTAAAATCCATTTTTAAAAGTCTGTTTTATAAGATTCAAAAGCAATGTTTTTAAGCTATGATTTATGTTGTATGATTATGTTTTGGTTATTGGGCATTTTTTATGATGAAGGGTGGTACCTATATATCCATCCAATGCATTGGGTATGAGTATGTTGGAGGTCGGCCGTATGGTAACTCCAAGTGTAACTGTGATGGTTACACAAAGTAAGGTAGTCGTGAGGGTTACAAATTTTATGGTAACCAAGATGGTTATAAGATTATGTATGTAATGCCCTAAGATACCTCTATGATTATATTTATGTTCGCATGTATCATGTGGTTATTCAACTAGTAGAATATCCATAATTATGTATAATTATGGCATTATTTGTTTTTCTCATATTTCTGCCATAATATGTTTCATGTTTATTATTAAAGGCATGTGTTTTAAAATTATTCACCATGTCTAATGTTTATATTATATTATGTTGTATTTCTTACTCTTACTGATCATTTGAGCTCAGCCCTTTCTTATGTTTTATTTTCGCAGGATATGGAGAAGTAATTTGTGAATGACTTATAAGTATAATCTAGGAGACGAGATGTTTCTAGTGGATTAAAATAGTGTTTTTGTTTCCCTTCATATTGTAATGATAAAATTTTGTATGTATCTTCTTTCTAATAATACTAAACTACTCGGTCCTTTGGGATTCGTATTCCTTGTATGTATGCCAATGTAATCAAATAAGGCACCGGCTCCGGGAAACTAGGGTCGGGTCCTTACACATGGGGACCCCTCAACACACATGTATGAAACAAATGGGTTAAATAGATGGGTGGGTCATTCCAAGACATACCATAAAGTAGTTATAGAGGCTGGTCAACTCACATGGAGTTACTAAAGCATAGTTTGGGCTCTGAACCCGGAAGATTGTATGTAGTCCCATTAGTGAATGTGTATGGTGGGACGCATCCCATATGATTGTGTTTGTCATAGTGCGTAACATGTTAATTATTTATAACCCTTATTGAAGTGTGTTTATTTTATATGCGAGTGTGAAACTAACCAATTAATTGAAGTTGGATTGAAGGAGGTTGTTATTGCTCATTCATTTTGAAAACAATATTTTATCATGGAACTAAGATCAGATCCAAAATATACATTCAGTTGTTTTGTTTTTAATCTTCATCATGGATTTATACTACTCACATGTATTCCTCAACCATAATCCCTTTCAATATTGTCATACTCCTATCTTCTTAGATCATGGGGGCTTATTATCCTCCGTCTAGTGGAAAAAATCAATATCACAGAGACTGATATAATTTATTCACCCACCATAATTTTTTCCATGACGAAAACCCTTCCTTCTCAGAAAAAATCTATAAGACTCAACCAATAGAAATCCCTGACCCTAATATAGATCCTTTCATCCCATAGAATCTCAGATGTATTGATTAATTTGAAAAACACATATGCCTAATTTCTTTATCCCAAATTGAAGACATTATTTAAAAGAAATTGAATTATATAAATAACCACATTTAATCATATATAACATACACAATGTAATGTTTTTTACCTCGGTAGAGACCCTCAAAATATATTCACACAATTAGGTGGAAAATATGTTTTCAATTCAAATTATTAAATATTCTCTTAAAATATTGTGTTTTAATACCAAACCTGATGTATATATACATGTATATATAAATAGGTAACTTCCCTACCATTAGAAACCACTTTCCAATGTTCATCATATCTCTAATTTTATCCCCACACCAATATTGAATGTGAAGTCATGAACCTTCCTATACAAATTGAACTCCAACAAACATGAAATTCCCTCTACTACCTACAAGGTAGATACAACCATGATGGTAGAAGGAGTGGCTATATAACCAATGTTCCCATTCATTTAAAAAGATTATATTATTATTAAAACTATATTTATTCCCAAAAACATATATTCTCAATATATTTCAAAAAAATTCTAGTGTAATTATTTGTTAAAACCCCTTCATTAACAAAGGATAAATTATTTTCATGATTATTATATTCAAACATATATTTACATAAAAGAATATATATATATATATATATAATATTTTGAAGTTAAATTATTAGTTATTTTATGACTTATAATTATGTAAGTATGAATTTTCAAATAGTTATTTATGTATGGGGATACATATATAATTTAGAAAAATTATAAGAATAACGATCCCTTTCGTAAATTATTTTTAATATTTAACATATATATATATATACACACAATCAACTATTGATGTATAATTAAGATTTTTATTAAACAATCTAGTAATATTTCATTAATGAAAATGCATCCTATAATTAAAATATGACTTTATAAAGGGATGACGTTAAATCCAATAAAAAATTAATTTCTCAAATTTATGTTTATTAAACGAAAAAATAATTATTTAATAATTACATTAAAAAACCACTATATTTGAGATATAATAATTTTATGCTTCTTATAGTTTTGTTTTCACTGGTACTAATTATTTATCCAAAAAAATATGATTATTATGATTATTCTACTTATGAAATTATATTTTATGCTTATAAATTTTTATGGTAATAGGACTCTAAAAATATATATAATTAAATAATAAGTATTTATACCATTATTCCATTATTTTAATTATAAAATGATATTTAAAAACAATAAAACATAAATTAGGAATGATTTTACAAATGAGAAATATATTTTTTTATTCGAAGCTCGATTTAAAATGAAAATGTTTATCATTTTATGTTCATCTCAAGTTAAAATGGGTTTTAAGGATATCATATTATTCATGATCTATTCACTAAAACATATGAATGTCATTCATGATCATAATTATTGATATGCACAAAATATATTCATAGAACGTTCATACATGAATTTATAAGTATATATAAATTGAATAGCATGTTTCCAAAAAAAATAAAACATAAGTAAATAATAATTGAAAAATGTAATCTATATTTGATTATAAAAATTATGAATTTAGGATTTGAATACATTTTTAAGGATATGAGGAGTGAACCAAACAATACAATATTTATTGTCCCTAGATAGACATCAATGTTCCATGTTTCTAAACGGATTTGTTTTCTAATATTACAAAATAATTCCCTAAAACTAAATGTAGTTACCAGTCAGGATCCAAGTATCAATGAATGTGAAAGGCAGAGAATCAGTGATATCTATTTTATTTTTATGTTTAATTCTTTTTAAACAACCTTATCCTCCTGAAAAAGAGTTTCTTCCCTGTTGAACACACATAACCAAAGGAACACAATATTTACAAGGATCATTACTCAACCAAAGTATCTATGTCTTTGTGACAGTAGAAAAACAATCCAGTACCAGAAAATCCATTGAAACACAATCCTATGATATGGATTAAAACGAGTAGGATATTCCCTCACAATCATATGGAACTTGGAAAACAATCATCAAGTGTGTGTTCACCCTCTTAGCACAAATAGGGAATTACAATATTTTAGTGCTTCTTTACAAATGAAGAGGAATATTCTCTAAAGTACTAGTCCTCAATTTCATACCTAGAATGTCACACACGAACATTTAAAATAATATTATGTTATTATTTTATCAAACTTTGAAACATTATATCGTGCTACGAGCCAAGCCTGTTTGAAATTTTTGCATTTTGCTGATTAATGAATGTTTTTCCCTTGACAGCATCTGGTGCATGGGCAGGTTGTTTTCAAAGCGGTGAAACTTTTCCCGGGTCACCATCCGGCCTGCCTCATGTTCAACACAAATAAATAAAATGAGTTTTAATTATTTATTTTAATAATTATAATAATGGTAATAATTATTATTATTAGTATTATTATTATTATATTCACCAAGTTTATTAATATCGGGTTATTATTAGTAAGTTATTACTATTAACATTCTATTAATATTTTTATTATATTAGTTTTGTTAATATCATATTAAGTTTTTATAATTTTTTTATTATTATTAATATTAATAATATATATTGTTATTATTAATCTATTTCTAATTATTTTTATCTTATTATTATTTTTATTATTATTATGGTCGATAATATTATTATTATCAACTTTATTATAATAATTATTAAGTAGTTATGATGAATATTTTTATTATTATTTGAGTTTATTGAAATTCTTATTATGTTCATTATTATTTTTTAATATTTTATTTATTTTATACTCTTTTCTTTTATTTTCATATTTTCTATGTTATTTATTTCTTTCTTATATTATTTTTTTCTTTCTATCAAACCCTAACCCTCTATCTCCTCATAACCTTTCCCATTACATGGCTAAACCCCCCACCCCCCAGCTTCCTCTCCCGCTCGCGCCACACCCACCAGCAAGGGCCCTCCGGCGCGCCTCCCTCCCTTCATTCACGTTACCTCCCTCTTCCCGGAATCCAACCAATGGCCTCCCCTTCTTGATCACTCACACCGCACCCCGTGACCGGCAGCCTCCACCTTTTTCTCGTGAGACATGTCACCCCTTGCGTGACTCCCACTGGCGCACATCATCTCTGACTGGACTCTCCTTGCAAGCGCGACCCCCATCACAGATTGTCTTCTTCGTCTAGTAGAGTTTCAGATTACGGTTTTATGATTTTAAGGTCTCTATTTTGGTTTTACTTTGTTGATTTTGTTTCAAATTAATAAATTAGGGTCAAATTGTGGTTGCTTGTAGTGCGATTGGTGTGTGATCAATGTTTTTTGTCGTAATTAGCTATATCGACACTGAAGGTTTGTGTTTCCGCATATAAGTATTGTTTGATGAATTAATTTTCTTATTTAATTAATTTAGCATACTCATTGATTAGTTTTCATGGTGCGGATATAGTTTTACATGAAGTTTAACGTGATTTTGATATGTTTAGTACTGTGTTTATTTTATATGAACGTTTTGATATAGTGAAAACCCATGTTTTTGATTTCATTATCTTTTATAAACATTGTAGTTAGTTAAATATGTCATGAAAGGGTGGAGAATTTTTATTTATCATGTTATTGATGTGTGTTTTCCCTTAGAGGATGTCTTTGAGTGGGCGTTTGTGTTCAAAGTCTTATGATACCACTTGGAGTTGTTTTATAAAATTATTAAGTGTTTTGTTAAAAGATATCAAGTATGTGAAAAACGTGTGGACATTGTTTTGGTGTTAACCGTGGTAATGTCTTATAAATTTAAAAAATGACTTATTTAATTATTTAAGTGAGGAAAAAATAGTTTTTTATTGAATTTGATATGCGTGAGTTAGGAATTGGTTCTGGTTAATGTTATGATTTGAAAAATCCATTTGAAATGGTTAAATTGATAATGTGTTATTCATATAATATTTTTAGTGGGTTTTATGAGTTATGTAAGTGGCTTGTCATTGGTGTAAATCCTTGATGTTTTATTTTGAAACGGTTATGGATTTTTTAGGTGTTTAATTGCATTATTGAATTATATGTGTTGTGAGTTGGGATTTGCATCAATGGTTTTGAGTTGGAGGTGTCAAGAACTCATATATGTGCATGCATAAGGTAAGACATACAGATTTATATATATGATCTCTTTGTACATATTTCCTCATGGCACTGGGAATATGTGCCATGTAGCTAGGGGTATTTATATATATATGTATAAATGCATGTGCATGAAAGTTCGTAGGGTCATTTCAAGTGGTCGTCGACAAATAACGGCATGTTTGAGGTAGGTCCTCTATGCTTATTCCTTTTATTTCAATTTCATAATTTCTTTCTTGTTTTAAAATTATGTTTTACATTTATTCTATAAACACATTCTATGTAATTTGGTTGTGGTTTCTTGAAACTATTATGCATTTTCTTGAAAATTGAAATGTATTTCTAATGCTATCAGTCTTAAGTAACATTTTCTTGAAAATTGATTATTAAGTGGTTTCGAAATGGTAATGTGTATTTCTAAAGGTGTTTGGCATTTTGTCCAGTTACTTTTAAAAAGTGTTCCCTTTATGTAATTGAGCCTGTTTGGCATCTTAATAATGCTTTATGAAAAAGAAAAACCTCTCTTGAGGCACGCCCCCTTTGGTTTAAAAAAATGATTTTTAAGTTTAATGCGTTATTATATGCCGAATTTAATGCTTATGCATTGTGTGACATGGAAGAGGGAGAATACACTTATGGATGGAGAATAGTTGTGAGAGGTTGAATGATTTTTAGAAATAGAAAAGTGTTATGTACATACATGTTTTCTTAATAAAGAAAACTCACAACCACTTGAAATAGAGGAAAATGGGAAACTTGGGTATCTAGGTGGGTGACCAGGACTAGTACGCTAGATGACATGGTAGGGGTTCATCCTAGTTCATCTTTCAGGATTGATGCAACAAAACTAACTAAACATATTAATTACTGAGGGTCATGGAATTCTAGGCCATGTTTTCTGAGGGTCATGGTCTTCTCAGACACGTTTTTCTGAGGGCCGTGGTTTCTAAGCCACGTTTCACCGAGGCATGAGTTCTCTAGGTTCCCACTTGTTATATATATCTATAAATATTAGCCATGGTGCTCATTTGTGACATGTTTCTTGTTATTTAACATTCATTTTAGTTGTTTCATACTTGTTGTCTTGTTTGTGATAACCATATTTTAATCCAAACTGCTTTTCTTTTCATTTTTAAACGTTAATGAATGCTTGGAACCTATTTTGAAGATGCAGTGGGAGTGAAATGGTTTACATGAAAATGTAAACTCATTACATGAATTTTAAAATAAGGGAAAAAATTATTTCATTATACCTTATTTTCAAACAGGAATGATTGGATTTATTAATAAAGACAGGAGCGTAGGGCATGCTTATATTTTGGCATTCCAACTAAGCTTCTTGATGCACATGCCTACTTATCTTTTCAGATGTAGGTTTTAGTCATGGATCCCATTTGTGAGTGAGTGTAGTTCATGTACTATGGGGACCCACGGGGTCACCTGAGGTATGTCCCATTGCTTTGTTTATTCCTTTTTCTGCTGCCATGCTGTTCAATCTATTTATCAGCTTGTTCATTTTATGTTTATTTATCTTTGTTATGGGCCAAATCATTCCCAACTACTTTTCTTCAATGTCCGATTTGATTTTTCAGCCCGTGGGGATTGGGAACGTCCTTCGGGCTATGTCGCAGACCGGGTTAGACACCGGGATAGATGAAGACCTCGCTTGGTTCTTGAAAACATTGTATCAGAGAAGGCCCTTGTTATTTGGGATGTCATGTAGATTCATGATTAGGTTTGTTAGGACATTAGAGGTAAGTGCGGGAAGGACGTCATAGCCCCTTTCTCGTCCCGAGACTCGTGTTTCCTGGAGTAGTATGGGAGTTGAGTATTTCTTTTTCATGGTCTGCATGGATGAGGGATGACAAGGGAAGTTATCCAGTGTTACACGACAAGCCTTCATGGAGTGCTGACCCATGTACATCTCGACTGAACGATTCAAGATACTTCTTGTGGTGGATGCCTGCTCGTATCATGGTCTTCTAATCCATGTAACCGAGTTTTCTTATCCAATAGTCCCTTATATTTGCAAATTTTGTTGTCTGTTATGTTATACCTTCATTTTGGTTAGTGTGATTATATCTCAAAAAATAAAAATGGATTTTTGTGAAGGTGTTTTCAAAATTGATTATGGTTGTTTGAGTGGAAAATGGTTTTTGAAATGGAAGATGTTTTGGAATTTGGAAATGTGTTTCTTTGATGATATGGTTCTTTCAAAAATTGGTTGGGAATTTGTCCATTGTGATGAATGGTATATTTTGGAAATGATATTTTCCTTAAATTGACCCGTGGTATTACTATAAGTGATCACATACATTGAGGTGTGGAAGTGGAAAGGGGAGAAATTAGTGATGTGAGTGGATGGGTGCTTGAGCTAGCACATGGACATGTATGTGTAAGACTTCATGAAATACCAATGGTGGATATTTAAGTTGTTTTTTTGTTGAAAATGGTATTAAAAAAGGGTTTTTCAAATGATTAGAAAAGTGACTGAGAAATTTTTTAGTGTTCTCTTTTCATGTTTTGTATAATTTTTCATGAGTTCTTGGTTTTAAAATACTAAATTGTTTTTGGATTAGTGATTTGAGTTTGAACTTTCATTTGTGATTGAGGTGTGGAATATTGATTTATGATGAGTTTTGATTCAGATTTGTGCCTCCTATTTTTTAGTATACTTCCCAGAAAAGTCCCAGAAGTTTCAAGTGATCCACTTATAGTTGTTGGTTCTACCTAGACTCTTATATGGGCGGTGGAATTGAATTTTTTTCAATTTTTGTCCTTCTTCTGTGGTGATGGTGATATATCAAAGGTAGTAGACAATCTTGGTGAAATCATTCGTGTTTTTAGGTTATTGGAGGTTCCCAAAGCTAAGAGAGTCTTTGTTGGTTCGGGTCTGTTTGAAGGTTAAACTTTGGATTGGTGGAAGATATGATCCCAGCATCATTGTATGATGGTATGTCTTGGATGGTGTTTTAGACCACTCTCGTCCGATGGTTTATACCCGAGGAAGTGAAGGCGATGAATGTGGCATAACTAGTGAGTGTCGAGTAAGTCCAACGAGCAGTGAAGGCCTACGTGGGGAATTCCAAGTGGTTGATTCCATTTTCTCCGGAGGTAGAATCGTGGAATCAATTAAAGTTTCAATTGTGTGGGGTCTTTTTCCAGGGTCCAGTACCGTTTCTTTTTGGTGCTCATGAAGGTCCCCCATCTGGTGATGAGGGCAAATCAGAAGAACCTGTCTCAGAAAAGTCTTCATGGAAATTCCATCTTCAATTAGATGGGTCACCCCTTATTTTCTATTAGTGTGCTTGGTGTGGGTACATTAAGTTTCCTTGTCATCATTCTTTGATGTTTTGCCATCAGTATAGACATTTAGGACAATTGGAGTGGTTCCACTAGCAGCATCGTCAGCGGAGTCTCGACCAAAGGATGTCAGCTTCTGACTACGGGGTCGTAGATGCTTCAAGATAATAGAGCTCCAGCCACAGGTCTCAGATTGAAGCTCTTCATGCAGTCATGAATCATTGGGTGTGCGGAACCTTTGCATATCATTTACCTTTAGTTCTAAAATAGGGACGATTTGAATCCCTCTGATGTATCTTCATCATCATTGAAGTTTCTGTTCTGCTGTAAGAGATGCATGGGTCCCTTTTTCACGTTGTGGTCATTGTTCTTTGAATACAGCATTATGGTTGTAAAAAGGCATGGTGATCTTTTTTTCTTGTTATTTTAGTAGTTGTGCCTCCTCAAATATGAGCTTTGGATTTGTCTCATTTTGGGTGTGTGTCTGAAGATGATTTTCACTCTCGTGTGGCTAGATCCATTGGTGAACCGTTCTTGTTTTAGGATGTTTTCATTTTGAATACACATGCGTGTTGGGAAATAATTAATGGGGATTTGGTTTGCTACTCGGTTTGGGGAATTTCGTTGATGACCCCATGTGGTGGGGGTCTGGGTGATGCAGAGATTTCATGGGTCAGTTTTTTCTTAGTATCTCGTATCGGTCTGTGAAAATTAGATTAATCTAATTAATTCTTAAATGGTTGGGAGACACTCCATGAATCTTGTCATTCCTTCTTCGAGGTTTGGTTTGTGTGGTGGTTCCTTCTTGGATCAAGTTATCAGTTCTAGAGTTATCCCACATTGATTCTCAATGTTGGTTGTTCTAGTGAGGTTATTGTGATGGGGAGGACCCTCCTCGTTTCCTGATAGTTATTCTCTTTTTCATTTTCCCTCAGAGTTGGTCGGGTGTGACTGATGGAGTGAAAAGTCACACTGAGTTCATGTTTTTGCGGGCCTCGTTCCATTTCAAACTCATGTTTGATTCCTCATTTGGATGGGCAACATTATGGGTGTAGAATGTATTTGTGTTAGGGATAATTTTCACACCCAAACTTTTAAAATAAATTATTTTATTATTTTATCAGACTTAGAAACTTCCTATCGAACTGCGGGGCTAGCCTGTTTGAAATTTTTGTGTTTGGTTGATGAATGAATGATTTGCCCTTGACACCATCCAGTGCATGGGCAAGGCGTTTTCAATGCAGTGCAACATTTCCCGGGTCATCGTGTGGCCTAACTCATGTTCAAGACAAATAAATAAAATAGTTTTTAAGTAGTTATTTTAATAATTATAATTATGGTAATTATTATTATTATTAGTATTATAATTATTCTGTTCATAAATTTAATTAATGAAGTGTTATTATTAATAAGTTATTATTATTAAAATTATATTAATTTTATTTAGTATATTATGTTTATTAATATCATATTATGTTATTATCATTTTTATTATGATTATTATTAATAATTTCAATATTTTTTTATTAATATTTTTTCAATTATTTTTATCTTATTATTATTGTTACTATTATTATGGTTGATAATATTATTATTATCACATTTATTATAATTATTATTAAGTTGTTACGAAAAATATTATTTTTAATATTTGAGTTTATTAAAATTCTTATTATGTTCATTATTATTTGCTAATATTTTATTTATTTTATACACATTTCTTTTATTTCCTTATTTTCTATTTTATTTATGTCATTCATTCATTATTTTTTTTCTTTCTATCAAATCCTAACTATCTATCCCCCTCACCCTTTCCCCTTACGCTGCCAACACCCCTAGCTTCCACTCCCACTCGGACCACCCCCACCAGTAATGTCCCTTCGGTGCGCCTCCCTCCCTTCATCCGCGCTACCTCCCTCTGGTCGGCATCCAAACGGCAGCCTACCCTTCTTTCTCACTCACACCTCACCACACTAATGGTGGCCTCCCCTTCTAGCTCACGCGCACTGCACCCCGTGACCGACATACTTCCCCTCTTGCTCGTGAGACATGTTCCCCCTCACACAACTCCCACTGGCATGCAGCATCATCTTCTGGACACCCCTTGTGAGTGCAACCCCCAACACAGGTTTTCTTCGTCCTGTAGTAGAATTCCAGATTTGGGTTTTCTGTTTTTAAGGTCTCTATTTTCATTTGAATTTGTTTATTTTGGTTCAAATTTTAGAAATAGGGTCAACATGTGGTTGCTTGTGGTGCGATTTGTGCGAAATCAATGTTTTGCATCGGAATTCGATGTTTCGACACCGATGGTATGTGTTTCCGCATATAAGTATTTTTTGATGAATTAATTTTCTTATTTTATTAATTTAGCATTCTTGTTGATTAGTCTTCTTGGTGGGAATATTTTTTTTCCTTAGGTTTAACGTTATTTCAATATGTTTAGTAGCATGTTTATTTGATATAAATGTTTGATTTTGTGAAACCCAGGTTCATCCTTTCATTGTGTTTCGTAAACATTATTTTTAGTTTATTATGTCGCGCAAGGGCTGAGAATTTTGATTTATCATGTTCTGGATGTTCATTTTCCCTTAGAGGATGTTTTTTAGTGGGCGTTTGTGTTTAAAGTCTTGTGATACCACTTGGAGTTGTTTTATAATATTATTAAGTGTTTTTTAAAGCATATAATTTATGTGATACACATGTGCATATTGTTTTGGTGTGAATGTTGGTAATGTTTTATAAAATATGAAAATGACTTATTTCATTGTGCAAGTGATGAAAAACTAGTTTTTCTAAGAATTTGATATGCATGAGTTAGGAATTGGTTCTGGTTAATGTGATGATTTTAAAAGGCCATTTGAAATGGTTAAATTTACTATGTGTTTTTATTTTAATATTTTCAATGGGTTTTATGAGTTATGTAAGTGGTGTGTCGTTGGTGTAAATCCTTGATGTGTTATTTTGAAACATTTTTGGATCGTTCAAGTGTTTAATTTCTTTATGAAATTATATGTGTAGTGTGTTGGGCCTTGCTTCGATGGATTTGAGTTGTGGGTGTCACGAACGCCTACATGTTGATGCATAAGGTAAGAAATATATATATATAAATTATCTCTTTGTACATATTCCCTCAAGTCGCGTAAAATATGTGTAATTCATCTAGGGGTATTTATATATGTGTGTATAATTTCATTTTCATGGAAGTGCGCAGGGTCAGTTCGAGTGGTCGTCGACAAATAACGACATGTTTGAGGTTGGTCCCCTATGATTATTCCTTTAATTTGAATTCCATAATTTCTTGCTTGTTTTAAAATTATGTTTTACTTTTATTCTATATACACATGGTATGAGATGTGGTTGTAATTTCTTGAAACGATTATTCATTTATTTTGAAAATTGAAATGTATTTCTAATGTTATAAGTCTTAAGTAACCTTTTCATCAAAATTAATTTTTAAGTGGTTTCGAAATGGTAATGTGTATTTCTAAAGGTGTTTGGCCTTTTGGCCAGTTAATTGTAAAAAGTGTTCCCTTTATGTAATTGAGCCCGTTTGGAATCTTAAGAATGCTTTATGAAAAATAAAAACCGCTCATGAGGGACGCCCCTTAAGGTTTTAGAAAAAAATGATTTTTAAGTTGAATGCGTTATTATGTACCGAATTTAATGCTTTTGCATTATGTGAAGTGGAAGAGGGGGAATGAACTTAAGGATGGAGAATGGTGGTGACAGTTTGAATGAGTTATAGAAAAATAAAAATTTTATGTACATACATGTTTGCTTGATAATTAAAACTCCCCACCACTTGAAATAGAGATCAATGGGAAACGTGGGTATCTAGGTGGGTGACCAGGACTAGTACGCTAGATGACACGGAAAGGGTTCATCCCGGTTTTTCATGCAAGATTGATGCAACAAAACTAACTAAACATATGAATTATCGAGGGTCTTGGTCTTCTTAGCCACATTTTCTGAGGGTCATGGTCTACAAATCCACGTTTTTCTGATGGTCGTGATTTATAATCCATGTTTCACCGAGGTAAGAGGTCTCTAGGTTCCCAATTGTTCTAGTAATCAATAGGGATTAACCATGGTGCACATTTGTGATAGGCTTCTTGTTAGATAACATTATTTTCAGTTTTTTCATACTTGGTGTCTTGTTTGTGAGAACCATATTTTAATACAAACTGATTTCTTTTCATTTTTAAACGTTAATACATGCTTGGAACCTATTTTGAAAATATAGTGTGACTGAAATGATTTACTTGAAAATGAAAACACATTACTTGAATTTGAAAAGAAGGAAAAACATCATTTTATTATACCTTATTTTCAAAATGGCATGATTAGATTTCTTACTAATTGCAAGAGAATAAGACGTGGTTATATTTTGGCATTCCTACTGAGCATCTCGGTTCTCATGCCTACATTTCTTTTCAGTTGCAGGTATCGATCTTGGATCCCTTTTGGGAGAGAGTGTAGTTTACGTACCATGGTGTCCCATGGGGTCACCTGAGGTATTTAAAGTTACTTTTTTTATTCTTTTTGTCCTCTTCCATGTTGTTCGTTCTATTTTCCAATATTTATCTTCTTGTTCAATTTATGTTTATTTATCTTTGTTATGGGACAAATCATTCCCAACTTCTTTTTTTCGATGCATGACACTAGTTTCCTACTCATGGGGATCAGGAATACCCTTCGGGCAATGTCGCGGACAGGGTCAGGCACCGGGATGGATGTCGACCAGGCTTGGTTCATGACACATATGTTGGTGACAAATATCTTTCGCAAAATTGAATATGTGTTCAGAACCCAAATATTTCATGAACACTTTTTAGTTTCATGCACGCAACTCTAATGCCTCACGAGCAAGATTATAATTTTTTTTTCTAAACACCTCTTGTGCACAACATCAATCAGGTGATAAAATCTCTTCTTGTGTGTAAATCTATTTCTTTTTTGTACTCCCCATTACATAAAATTCATTCACACCACAGATCTCGGGATTTCTCTATGTGTCGATCATAACCAATGTGTGGGGTTCACCTCTTATTTATATACCTCCATGACCCCTATGTAAAAATGCCTCAATTTTTCATTCTAGATCCTGAAATTTCACGCAAAACCCCATTTGAAATTGCATTGGTCATATAAGTCTCTTTTGATCCAACCACATCTTTGAAGAACATCGTGAATCTTTTCTGCACTTAATGCCTTTTCCATTTATCAATGTTATGACCCTAAATCATACCTTGAACGCAAAATTCCAAACTCCTTTCAATCTTGCGTACAAAAACTAATCTTTCGTGTAAGCCTATTGAACCCCACTTGAGCACAACATACCAAGCCATTTTCAAACTTGCGTGCATCATTATTTACCAAAATCAAATTTCCCTATCTCCCGATTTTCCCCCAGAAATTTGAAGAACACTGGGAAACGATGCCTCCTTAAAATCTTCGTTAGTAAGAACACAAATTCTTATCCACTGTCATCTAGATTATTAAACAAACAACTTCTTTCTTTACAAACTGTATCATCCATGATATGTAGTCTTTGATCAAACACCTTTAGAATAGTAATATTCCCAATGAAAAGTACCGAACCTTCCATATCTTTCACTAGTATCATTCCTTCTAATACAAATTGAATACGAATGGGATCATATTTTCTCCCCCATTACATCACAAGGAAAGAATCACTCCTAACATATGATATTTGTGAAATAAAAATTACCAAAGCATCGTCTCATTTTCAACAAAAAGTACTAAAACTTCCCTGTGTTCCACTAGCCTCATTCATTCCAATCAAAAATGAATATGGCTGGAATCATATTTTCTCCCCTTTTCCATCTAAGGCTTGCATCACTAGTTCCTCTAACATATGATATTTGTGAAATAAAAATCAGAAATACATCATTTGGTTTTGAATAGGAAGTACAACATATTCCCATTGTTCCATTAGCATCATTAATTCCAATAAAAACTGAATATGACTGGCATCACCTTTTACTCCCCCTTTCCTTCATAAGTATTTCATCACATGTTCTCCAAACATATGATATTTTTTAAAAAAAATCATTATTAAATAGTCTGATTTCAAATTCCTTTATAATGTGAATTTATTTATCTTCTTTAATAATAAAAGAAAACATTATTTAATAGAAAACTCTTCTTACTTCCTTCACCATCCAACATGGTCCCAAAATTAAGGGATTATATTGTTTTAAAAAATATAAATTTTTTTTTGAATGATGCTATATTCTATAAAAGTATTTTAAATGTAATGATTTCAACGAAGTAATTATTTACAATGATTTTATATATTTAAAAAGGAGTATAATATAATTTTTCCCAAAAAAAATATTTATTTTCTAATGTTTTAGATGTAAAAAAATATTTTCAAAATAATTTATTCAAAGAGGAAAGTAGTTTGAATGATAATATCTTTTACAATTTTTTTTCCAAAATAACGTTTTCAAAAAAATAAGTAATTAAAAATATATTATTTTAAAAAATTAACAATAAAAATGATGTTTCATAAGATTAATTATTTTCATAGGAATTATATTTTGAAAAAATGTTTAAAAATTAATTTTCTAAAAATAATATTATCAATTAGGTAAGTATTTTCCATGATTATTATATATTTTAAAATTAATTAAGAATTGTTTTTAAATTTTTATTAGAAAAAGGTTTTCAAATATTTTATAAACTCCATAATTGGATATTTTATTCCCGCCCAATTCTTTTAAAAAAGATTTCAGGATCCCATTGATGTCTCATATATTTTAACTTTGAAATGGAGTTAGCCCATGAAATATAAAATAACATCCTATTTATTTACAATGTAGGATCTAATATTCATTAATATCTAGTCCTTTTCCCTCAATGTATATATATTAAAATATCATTATTTGAATAATTCACCTTATAACATCAATTCTATTAAAAAAGATGTATGATTATTTTGTGATGGATCTAAAAGTTCAGGTCATAGGTCACTACATATAGGTTTTTGGGAGCGTTAAATGAAAGGATGTTCATTTACAACATTATAGGTGATATCTATATAAATCTAAAGGTTGTATAAATATTAAAAGAATAAAATATTTTCTAAGATTGATCCACACTTGATTTACACTCCCCCTCAAGAGTGTCCACACAATAAAAAAAACACCTCAAGTAGAATTATGCATTGGTTCCCTCTAATTGGGTCATTTTTATTATCTCAATTGGATATGGTGCACGTGGTTCTTTTTAATAATTTTTCAATGTTTTTACTATTAATTTTTATTTATAAAAGATGTGGATATTTCAATTATTTTATGATTTTCTACAAATTTAATGATTATATTTCATCCCCATCATAATATATTTGGACGTACATTTAAATAAAATGAGAAATGAGTAGAATATATGGGTATGAAATTTAAAAAAAATATGAAAAAAGATGAGAAAACACAAACTAAATTTACCAATAGTGGTATATTTCATTTTAAATAAATTTAAGAATGTTTCTATTGTTTTATATTGTCTTGATTGATAGAATATTGAATTTTAAAATCAATTTCTGTATTTTATTCTTAAGTAGTGGTTTGTATTTAAAACTTATATAAGGATTTTTTATAAATTTATTTTCACATATCAGGGGACTGATTTAATAAAATTCATAAATACAAAAATAGTTTGATATATTGGATGAATCAGCGGAAATGGAGAATGGTAATTTTATCACAATCAAAAATAACTATATTACTAAAGAAGAAACTATAATACATTTAAATGAAATATTCATTCATGATTGTGTTGAAATTCATATAATAAAATATTATAATTATTTTATTAATTATATTGGGAAAGATGTATTCAAGGCATTAGAGAAATTAAATGTGTTCCATAGAGATGTAAACTCTGCTCTATGATTTGTAAAATTTAAATGGATGATATTGCTGGATAGTCAATTTTTTAGTTAACAAAAATTCATGTGAAAAAATATAGAATAAGGAAAGGATGAAATAAATGGAGGATAAGAACTAAACCCTCAACCTGAAATAACATGATAAAAAATTCTTGTTGAAAACTTTGGAAGAGTATCAATATGTAACTCCTTGATCATTAGAGAGTTAGTTAATGGTACTAAACCATTATTTTTTTGGAAATAATTAAAGAAGAATTATATTAATATAAATATGAGTATGTGATCATCTGTAGAAGCATCCAACTCTATCAATTTGTAAAATTTAACTAAATGTTTAAAAAAGTTTCAATAATAAATTTTGATTATTGGAATCATCTAAAAAACCAAACAATAAATAATAAAAAGATGTAACTACCACAAATATTTCAAGGATATTGAGGAGTTTGTCTAAAAATAACCACTTCTATAAAGGATCCAAAATGGTTTTCGGTTTATCCCAAAATATGAAAAAATGTTTCTTAAACAAAAAATAACTATATGTTATATATAATACATATTAGAAAATATATTTTATTATATAGATTTAGGATTGAGTCCATTTATTTTTGGAATAATATTTTTCTATATAGAAATCAGGTACTTCCTAATGCTATGGGGATATAAATATTTGAAAACAAATTGATGACAAGAATCTAAATTGATACAATATGTATTATTTTTATAATAATAGCATATTTTATATTCTATAGAGTTTCTATTAGTTTTAAAAAAATAGTGTATATATATATGATGAATGTAGGTACAATCCTACTTAGAATCTTAAATGGACTAACTAAAAGAAGCAACTAAAAAGGATAACATATATATAAAAAAGTAAGTGAATCATACTTTTAGTGATGATTAAAGAAAACTATTGAATAAGAGAACTTCTATCGAGGATTTTAATAATTAAATCCATGAGGTTTATCCAAATCTGATGAAAGTCCAATACTACAATTGGATTTTCCATAAAATGTACCATTTCAATATTCCTATGAATGTCAATGTAAAAAAAGAGAAACTTAAAGAAAAATGTAACAATTTTCGAAAGAGGTAGTAATAAAACCATGGTAGTTGAAGCTATTTGTACGTAATTTTAGAAGATAGACATTAAAGGATATGTTTAATGTAATATGAGATGTATGAAAGGTGCTACAATAAAAGAAAATTTGTTTTCACATGTGTCACTATAATTCACATAGGAATTAAAACAATCACCTCTGAGGTCCAAAATTATAATTACTACGAAATATATGGTTTCAAAATAAAAATTGGTACATGATCATGTGTTTCATGATTCCTTAACCATTTAGATAGATCATTTTTAAATTTCATGAAATTCAGATTAAGCAGAAAATAATGAAAACTTTACTTATTTACAAATAATGCAACATCATAAAATATTGCAGGTTATGTGATAATATAAGGAATTATATGATTATGAAATAGGAATTGATATCGAAATTGAAAATAAATACGTACATAAAGAATTCAAGGTACCTTAGACCTATTAGAAAAAGGATTTTCTCTATTGAGAAACATTTATTAGCTAAATTTTACAATATGACTATTTATTTAATTTTCCAACCTTATCTAACATTGGATTTAATAATATTTTAATGATGATAATATAATGTAATAACTTTTGGATAGTATTATCATAAGTAGGATATCAATATAGGATTTAATATTGTGATTGTTATTAAATATAATTGAATCAATAAATTTTTATAGCCCAATGATAATATTAAAAATGGTGTATTATATCACCCTATCATGTTTTTTTATCATCAATAAAAATTTCTTATTAGGGGTAATAATTATCTAACGATGTAGTGATTAGTTGAAAAAAGAAAAATATTTTCATATTTATTCAATGGAGTATAAATGTTTGAATTTTTTTTGAAAAGGGTATTTATATCCACAAAATTACAAAATATAGAACTGGTATGAAATGTGAATCTATGGATAACTTTTTTTGATAAAAATGTCTATAATGATTTCTACAATGTTTTTGAAAAAATAGTTAACTTATTTTTATGGAATAATGTTATTTAATATAGGATAAAATGTTTTTTACTATTGTTTTTATTAAAATATTCAATTCCTATAATCACTTGATAAATTTAAAAAATATTCTTAATGAAATAATTTTATCACATGGGGGTTCATTGGTTTAATCATAGGAGTATAGAAATCAAACACATATGATATGTATTGGAGAAATCCAATTGGATTAGTAATATAAATGGATTAATAGTTGTAAGATGATTCTACACAAGTATTAAAATTTTATTAGTTAAAAATTTAAAATTTATTTTAGTTTATATCCATTTCAAGTGATATTTGAAAATTATGGTGGAGATGATATTAATGTTTACCATTGTTATATTAAAAAGTGGGATAGAATATTACCATTTATGTTAACATATTGATAGTATCATACACTTTATATATATTATAAAAATTGATGAGATGATTTTATTTTATTTGATATAATATTAGTTTAACAAAAAAAGTGGGGAACTATTATTAGCTAATAAGTTACATAGTTATGTTTTTTTATTTATTTGGAAAGATAAATTCAATTAAAAATTTTAAATAAAGATGACGCCTTGGTAATTTATGTGAATTCTACTAATGAAAGATTATTTAACTCCATGGGAAACAAATGAAAACATGTATACCACAATGTCACAACCCATACCAATGAGATACTACATTGGATAAAGAAATAAGTTGACTGTTACAAACTAATCTCAAATCCAATAATATAAGTGATTTAATATTGTTGAATTTAAGAATATCACTAAAAATAGATGCTTTATAAGGATTATACCTTTACAAAAAATGACACAAATCTCCCTATGAAGATGTAGGGTAATAATAAACTGAACCATCTAAAGTTTAATCAATGCATATAATAACCTATAAGTGTAATATTACTTTATGATATACAAATATCCAAAAATATAGATAGGTAAAATATGCAGCCAAACAAGAAGAAATAAAAATTAATTGTCCTGGAACAACTGACAACGGTAAATTTAGGGAATGTTAAAACATAAATTCCATGAATTTTACCACCAAACATGGAGAACACCTTTATGTAATACTAAGTATCAAAGATAAAATTCCCCCATAGTCACTACCAATATTCATTTTTATATACTATACATGAAATGGTTATAAAATTCTTTTTTAGTGGTGATTATAATATAATTTTTATGATGCCCCAAAAAATGGCAGAGGAAATATAATATACAGTTCACTAAACACATAATATAAGCGGATTAAATAGACCATATTATAGAAATTCACATAAATAGTTTTCCAATAAACAAGTGAGAAACCTTAGTCTCCATATCCTTTTGAGAATGATGAGTCTCTCTGAAACTAAAAACTTCTTATATCAGATTATAGGGACAACATTAAACCTTATTAGAATCATAATTTCTGACATGTTGTACATTAATGGAATCCCAAATGTGGGTCTACTCAGTCATGTTGAGGACCCAATCCTCTTATGATCTCGACGATTGATTATTAATTACTCCATAGATAGAAGATGTGTTCCCCTGTTATGTGTGTTGTAAAAAATCTACCAGTATATATATATATATATATATATATATATATATATATATGACATAAGGGACCCAATCCTTATAAATACATACAATCAATCCAATACCATACCTAAAAATACTCTGATGACCCCACCTAAATCTTATTTACATCAGGAACAAATTCTTAGTAATGAATAGAAACTCAATATATTGAGTGGTGAATATGGTTGGACCAAAGGGACATAACAAAAATAAAAATAAAAAAACCACTATAAGTAAAAATTCATATTGTGAAAGAGTAAACTATGATATATAATTTTTCTTCATATTTATGTCATGAATTGACAACTCAGTCTATGATCATTACCTATAGTTGATTTATTTTCACTATTCATTGATCTGGACATTTATCTTATTGTTCTATCAACTGAAAATCCATTAAACATGAATTTACTAGGTCGATATCATTATGAGATTCCCATTTTAGGTAACCAGTAGTTGGGAATAATGATCTTCAACCCTCAATAAATCCCACTATTAATAAAAATATAATCCCTTTTTCATTAATACAAATATATTATCCATGTACATCAAACTATCATTTCTTGGATCCTTGAATACATCACCTATCATGGAACCCTAAGTAGATTGGGTTCCACACATCACCTCATAAATATACTAGGAATATACTGGTCTGATTAAACCCTAACTGATTAAGGAATAGTTTAATCACTAACCGCAATGTTAGATAAGTAAAAACACAATTAATGGTGAAGAAATCTATCAATAATAAATCTGAGAAGAATGAAAGAATATATATAAATATCCCTCAATAAAAAGGTTAATGAAATAATAGATAAGTAATAATTCTAACACATCAATTGTTTCAAGACCCAGATAAGGATATCATAGGGCCTTACAAAGATATCATCATAGGGCTCAACAATAAATAACCTCTCTCTGGTTGAAACCTTAATTTTAGGGAATAATATATAAATAGAAAATTTGTTTCTCATCTTTGGAATAATCATTTATTTTTAATGAATCCATGGTAACACATTTGGTTATTTATGAGATTTTCATCATCAATGATGAGGCCAAACAGTTCATGGTTTCTCATGTTTGATATCTCAACACAATGGATCAAATTAAATGGCGTGTTCTAGGATGGTTCTGAATATGGATGTTGATCACAAATATGTTAAGATAATAAATGAAAAAGGATGTAAATCATAGAGGATTAGATATTTATTGATTTTCCATGAACATAATTTTTCATTGTAAGAATATTTTATACTCATTGTTAAATATATGTGGATTACATCCACCAAAAAATCTATCATTATATTCAAAACTGTCAGAAATATTTTGCCGATGGAATGAATTATTTAACATCATAAATAATTAAAATAAATAGCATACAAAATCCTTTTAATCAGTGTTAACACTAATAATTTTAATTCACATCCAAAATTAAAATATGAATCTAAAATCTTAGATTACCATATTCTATCTCTTCCACAAACGTTCTCTAATACCAACAAAACCAATCATTAAAAAGAATATGGGTTTGAGCAGTTTCATTATAAACCATTAATGAATACATCATTAATAAAATTTAAAGAATCAATGCAAAAAATGAGACTCATTATATTATTAAAACCATCAATGAATTTTTACAAAAAAATAAAAAAACACACACGGATATGAGTTTACTGAGCCTGATTTGAGATTTCTTGCTCATGTGGCCTTTTATATAGATTTTAGTGCTACAATATATCCTAAAAAAGTAGGAATTACAAGTAATGAATAATTATCTCTTATAAATACTCAATATTCATTCGGTACTCTAAGAATGTGGCTTCATACTCATTGTACAACTAATCTAATCAAATAATACAAGGTGGTTCATGCATATAACTCCACCATTGTGACATCTGGATGATTAAATGTACCTATTACATCATTAATGGTAATTATAATATGTATTAATCCATTATAACCCTACATATTATTAGGTTTAGACATATGATCCTCATCATTATGTTACTAACCCATCAAAACATCAAAAAACCTCATCATGGAAAAGTATTCATGTAGAATCTGACATTATAATTTTACTCCAATGGGAAATAATTTAGTTTTTATAATATTATATCATCTATGTTATATCCTCATATGATCTTATATAACCTATAAATTATTATTTGTTTACTACACCATCACTAACACAATAATATATTACCCTCCAATCACATTCCAACTCATGGGTGGCTTGCATGGCCTCTTGTATAGAAATTTTAATAGATAAATCTTGATAGTGGTGTGATAACTATAATAATCCATGAATCAATCCAATGAAATTATATCCACATATCTATTACCGATGTACAAAAAATGGATCTCTATATATCCTTCAATACCTAGATATTTCTCTAAATTTTTTATCCCTCATGGTAAGAAGCATTATTGTGAAACATAACTCAATCTCGAAATTCTCTAACAAAAACCTATAAAACCATGATATTATTTTATAATCATAGCTAAATAAAATCATTGAAGGCGTTTGATGAAGCTAAACCTTCCACAATATTTATATGACTAAAAAATCTCAAATCAACACTACTATTTCATTGAATAAAAGTGTACTAACTTGTCAAGTCAATTTATAATAACATTGATAACATCGTGTCCTCTAACTGTATATGGAATACCAATAAATAAATCCATCGATATATTATCCCACTTAATTTATAGGTTTTAATGTTTTTTTGGTATACATTCTAGGAACACACATTTTTCTTTCCCACACTAACAGATGAGGCATCAATAAAAATATTCAACAACACACCACCATATGAATGTCAAAAATATTATTGATGGTCCCTGTACATCTTCCACACATTGAGATCTACTACCAAGGGAGAGGTATGAAACTCTTTCAGTAGAACCACATAAAACTTTGATGCAACTATCATCCATTCATAGAATATTATGTAATGATCTCAATGATTGTGGAATCCATATGTTTTATTTCCTTAGAGATTAAAGAAATACTATAAAATATAATCATTGTATTCCAAGTGAGATTTTTACTCCTACTAATGGAGTGGTGGGTTTACCTCCCTCAACTATAGATAAATTATCCTCTCTCATATACTAATGCTATTTGTAGTAAATCCATCTTCTGAGAAACCAAATATATAAAATGAGAACTATAACTCCATCAAATGGAATCTACCACAAAATTTCCCTTTCATAGAATATAGAGTATCATGATTTTATAACATATTTTTGTAAATACATACTGTGAGCATCAATTATCTAAAAGGAAAACAAATTATTTACTCCATAGATAATGACTCTGAATATTTAATGAGAAGATTACCATTGTCAAATCTATTATATGTGTTAGTTAATTCTATTCAAGGGGTCTCAACATCATTGACTCGTAACTAGTGACTACCAACTTCTACCCCAGAAAACATATGATACAACCACTGGAGGAATTAAAAACAAACCACATACTTGACACTATATTGTAGCTGTATCAAAACTAGGGAAATGACCAACTTCATCAAAAACCATGCAAAATTAATTAGGGATTTTTTTCTCTAATAATAAGGATTTTTTCCATTGTCATGATAGCATAATGGGGAAAAATCCTTAAAATTCATCCACCAACCTATGTTATTACATATAAAACCAGGAAAATACTCTCTACTAATATTCTCATTTGTGTCACTTAAGCATGTAATACCCAAATCATTGATCAGCCTACCACTATAACCTTGACAATGATAATATTTCTAAAAAAGAGAACATTAAAAATCCATATTTTACATTTTTAGTTATTACCATAAATCAAATTCCACATATGTATCTATATTAACATCCAAAAATGATCCATGTTATCACCTTCATAATGATAGTAAATTAGAGTTTTATAGATAAAATAAACCATGAAATTGTCTATGAATGCATAATGTATCCATTTCATGATCACCATAAATATATCTGGGGAATTCATCGCATAAAAGGGAACCAATAGGAATACATAATTCATATAGGGGCATCTTACTTCAATATTTTGAATATCCTCATAATTAATCCTCAATGTGTTGTAGATAGACATGAAATAAATATCTAAGAACAATTTTAAACATTCTAACAAGTTGAGTAGGTTTTTGATCCGCAAAATGGTGTAATTTTTCTTGATTTGTGCATGGTTTAGGATGTGGTAATTACTTTATATCCTAAAAATCCCATGAATCTTCATGAATAACAACACTAGATACACCCAGTGAGACAAAATATGTATAATTAATATCCTCAAAATACTCCCCCTAACACTAAAAATCAATAAGAGAAATTTGAGATGCTTTTGTTCATATCAGTGTCATACTAGGGTCAATATCAATATATTATTCAATATCTATCCTCGAAGTTGGTCCTGAAATATCCCAAAGGTATAAATTTTATGTAATCATCCACTATGGATAGATCCTTGATATCTGATAATGCCACTCCATAAAGTACAAAACGTAGCAATTTGTGGGAGAGAGTTTCATTTTCTAGGTCATGGGTCCCTCACATTATTCTAAAGTGTTTTTCATCCCATTAAAGGATATTTCTATCCCCTCAAACCACATGAATCAAACACTCATATGGTGATAATTAATTAGAACTAAAAATGAATAAAACATTTTTATACCTATGGTGATTTCATATGGTTTCATTGAAATAAAAAATAAGTACCACAGGAAATAATCATTTCATAGAACAGACTCACATCCTTAGATGAGGTGAGATATTTTATAACCACTCCCTATAGAAATATCTATCAAAAACATATAGTCTAATGACTATGTATTCATGTCCATCTCTCCTAAAGGGGTAATGTAATTGTAAAATTGAGTCACTATTATGTATATAATAACTAGATCTAAATTAGGGTAGTCTAATATTATGACTTTAATCATCTCATCTGATGCCTATATATATATTCCCATACCACCCTGTCGAACAATACATCAACCTATAATCCTCTAAACATAACAAAGTCTATATGGTGTTGCTAGTGTCATATCATAATGTGATCCGCCATCTTTACTCTACTTCCTCGTACTCCACGAGACACTATTTCATCTTTTCATCAGATGGGTCTCCCTTTAACAGGAATGGGAGATCCCTGATCATGATGTTTCCTCTAATTTAGGTTCCCTTACAAATTCTTCATATCTACTATATTTTTTTAGTTTCTATCACACATCTTGGAACCAAGCCTATCAAAAGAATAACATTAATGATCAACATGCTTACTATGTCCTCGATGTTATCTATATGTTGTAGATCCATTTGTATGAGTCAGAGTATTAGAATGCCTTTTTTTCCTGCTACTGACAACTAATGCCAATCACCTATTATAGATGAATCATCTCCATGATGAACACTTCTTTATATATCCTCATAAATACCCAATATATAAGCTCATTGTCACCAATACCCACTCTAATGATCCATCATAATTTGGAATTATTAATTTTAGAATTGTTTCACAGATATCACATAAAGGACCATCATGAATTCATGTTCTCTGAAGGATCCATCAAATACCATATACATGGAGTGGAATGTGATATCATTAAACATAATTACATAATAAAAACTACAATATCACCCATATATAACTCAATAAAATCAATGATACACATCGAGTGAAATATAGTAAGATAATAATCCTTAGAGAACAAGTGCTAAACTTTTTTGCAATATAAAGTTTCAACACAATGGGTTTGAGATACTATAACCCACATGCACCCTACAAATCCAAGCGGATGACTATGAATGTGTATAACCATCTAATTGACTATATTAGCATAAATCCTACAATTTCTTTTCCCCCGTAACTATTTCAAGAGAATATATCATTATGCCACCTCATGTTAACATTTAGGTCCATGGTCCTCCCCATATATAGATGAACATCTATTTTAACCATGAGAGTTTGGTCCGTGCACTTCCAATTGAGTGTAATCCCTACATCCAACCCCCTAGTGGAAACACAACCTTTATAGATCCCTATATAAAATAATCATCACTCAACTGCACATCATCTCAGAAGTGTCTCAATATCTTATATGAACTTCTTTATAGTGGAATCATGAAAATTAAAATGATATACCATGGTCATATATGTTATTATGTAGAGATAAAATTATATGGATATATAATTATAATACCTAATACTTTATTAATTGTATACCATTTTTTTACCAGCAACCAGTTACATAGAATGATGAGTTGATAAGAATGTCAATAGAGTATGGGTGTATGGATACATGGGTTAATATGAAATAACAAGGACCTATAAAATTATATTCAAACTCAAGAGACACTATATTTGATGTGCATAATTCTAAAAATGAATTATCATTAAAATAATATCTCCTAAAATCATCTCTATGTTTTTCGTAATATGATACAGGTTTATCATTATAGAAACCACCATGTCCATGCATGTGATTTCAATCAGGCAATAGTGAAACCCCTATAATACCTCCAATAAACAATTTATCTTTAACTAGCACGATGTATACATATTACTTAAATGATAGGTTGTGATCTTATGAGCCATTTCAAACTCACACACCATGATCCCTGATACAATATAGCTTAATAATATATATAAATATCTAGTGCATTAAAAATACATTTGGTAACCTCTTTGAAAAATAACAGAGTGTGATAGATAAATATCCATGAATATAAAAAGAAAAAATACATTCCAAAAAATGTATAAGGAAAAATTCATAACCGAATAGTTGCTGAGAAATAGAAATTATGAGATGAGGTCATGTCACAATATGTGATTCTGACTAACTAACATGGTTAAAACCTCTATGAATTGATATACTCCCCCGATTTGAAGTCCCACCAATGAAATTGAAAATCAATATTTATTATGTATAAGACATGACATATGAAGGTAATACCCATGAAGGGTTAGGTATGAAATACTTAGTCTGGTTTCCAAAAATATAATCGTAGAGGGAAAAATATAATAAATAATCACAACCCATAAGCCAACATGGGAAAAGAAATGCATCAAAAAATTTGATAATATTGAATCCCATTTTAAAAGAAAGAATAATATCAACATCCACAACCATATAATATTTACGAGCATTCTTGATGCTAAATATGTCCCATATAATATTTAAAAAACCACACAAAAACTCAAGATAATTAGAATGGTAGACCCACACCTCACTGATAGATATTCATCTGATGGAGTACTAACTCAAGTGGAGGACCCTATCCCTTATGGAGATCACATATTTGAGATTAAAAAATTCACAAATAGATATATCATACACTATAATATGGGGTAGTTAAAAATCTACCAATATATAAATTTGATATGGGTGACCTTTTATCTAAAAATGTAATCATTTAAGGAGTACCGCCCCTAGAGACAATTTATTGATCTAACCTGAACACTATAATAAGCCTAAAGAGACTATTACAAACATGAAATTTATCTATTGATTGTGATGGAATCTATGGTTAATCTAGCATGTAAAGGAAGAAAAAATATTTTTAAAACACATCTAATAGGCATATATAACGACATCAATTAATCTTTCACACTATAATTCAATCTTGCATTTCCAAGGACTATGATTTTATTCCACAACATGAAAATGACATCTCAAACCATGATTAAAATATTATTATGCATCAAATAATCTTAGAATGTTGTCCACTAAAAATAATCTAATATTATGTCAACCATGTTTATTCATTCATTTGTGACATATTATCAATCAGTGGTCTTTGGAAATGGAAATATATTACCTTTTTAATTAAACAATATTCAATTTCCATGTTCCTTGTGTTTATGAACCCATTATTATCATCTATATACATCAACCTATCATTATAAAAATACTTTAATTATTCATTATTTTTGGATCCCATTGTCAAGAGGGTTCCTCACATCACCTGCATAACTCTCTCATGAATATAGAGGAAAAATCAAACTCTAACCAGTCTATAAATAGTTGATTCACTGACCATATGGGATAATGATGAGTATTGTGAAAAATACGAGAGAATCCCATAAAATTAAAAATTTATAAGCACTAATGTCCATCGATCCTAGGGCCAGGGAAAAAAGGTAAAATGGATAATTCAAACACTTCAAATATTCTATATACACAAATAATGGTTTCTGTAGGATGCACAATATAATAATCCAATGATTTAAAATATCAGGAAATATACATGCTGGAAATTAGAATATCTAGACATAATATATAAATTAAATGTCCATAACTCATCAATGGATAGTTTATTGGAGAAGAATTTTTTTATTATTTTATTATTGATTTTTGAGATTATAATCATTCACGATGAGGCCAAGAAGCTACACATTTCCTTGGATTAATATTTGAAAACCATGAATCAATGATGTAAATTAACTTTTATAGAGTATTTAAAAATGTTGGTAGAATACCCAATAATTGTAAGAATCATATATAGAATAAATACTATTAGAGGGATCAAAAAATTTATAGAAAATAATTGAATAATCCATTTCAATATATAAATATATAATTATAATCATAAACCACACAATAATTACATTTAGTAAAAAATATATTTCCAGATGAAAAAATAATGAAATTCATTACTGTTAGGAAGTAATTTAGTCTTGTTGGGAGTCCTTCAATGCCATAACCACCAAAATCCCATTCCCATTAATCATATCCTGAATATTAATTCACTTCTTAAATTAATACCAGTATCTAAAAAATAATCTAAAATATGAATGAAAACATCATCAAGATAATTACAATAGTATATAAATAAATACAAGATACACTAAATATAGTTCCATAGAATGTAATTTTCAAAACATTATATTGTACATAATGGAGAACCCATATAATGATAAAAAATATAGTATGTAGCAATCAGTATTTTTATTTCATATAATAAAGGGAAAGATAAAAATAAGGGGTGTGAATTTATTAAATAATTTTTTGCCTATGATAGAAATAAATTTCATATAAATAAAATTATTTCAGTTGGATATATTAAAAAATACCTCATAAATAAATTAAAATTAATTTTTTAAATTATTTTATAATTTCAAATTATTTTTTGAAGAAGTTTTGAGATGATTTGATGAAGTTTGATGAATCCATGGACTAAGATAGAATATTATAGATGTAACATCCCAATTAAGTAATGAATAATATATAGTCATATCTATGTATATTTAGGAATTATATAGTTTTTTAGAGGCTTAAAATGAGAATAAATCTAATCTTAAGCATTGAATACACTAATATTCTTAAAAGATTGTTTTACTGCCTTTTGATGGAAACCCATTTTTTAAAACAAACTTTTGAAAATTTTATAATCACTATTTTTCAAAAAAAACTTATTATTTATGATTGGGACATTGAAATTTACATTGTATAATTTTTTGGTATTTTTCTGACAATGTTCATTTTTTAAATGAATAGTGAAAATACTGCATTTTACATCAAAACTGCTTTTTCATCTAATATAATTATATGGTTAGATTATCTTTTTAACTGGTATTAAATTGTAAATAGAATATATTTTTACCATTTAATCCAATGGTGGTCATTGGGATTAATTTCACTCGGGAATTGGGCATATACAAGTGCCAATCTTTTCATAGATATTGTTTAAAAAATCGTTATTTGTTTTGACAACGAGAATTATTTTTAAATTAATTATTCCAATTTATATTTTTGTAATTTGTAAAATGTATTGCATATTTTGAATCAGAGTTTCAAAATTATGTAATTATGACTCTTTTGTTTTTGGACATTATGAATAGTAACGATGGTAATTATCTTTAATTATCTTGATTAATGAGTAATCGGGTAGTTAAGGATAATAAAATAATATCATAATTATAAAAAATGACACCAAAATGTGTCCTAATGCCACTGGATGTCTCAATACCGACCATGGGATGCCTTGTGCCAAACTTGGGTACCCCATGGAATCACTTTTGTGTGAAAGTGACTTTTTATCTTTTTATTTTTAAAGATAGTTAAATATAACAAAGAATGTATCACCTGAGTAAAACATTTTTAATTTTGTCTAAATAAATGATATATTGGACTATAAATAGTCATTGGAAATAAAAAAATATTTCCTACATCATAGTATTTTTTAATATTTTTTAGACATTAAAAAAATTTAATTATTTATGACATTATGATGATGCAGCGATTACCTCATATATGAACGATTTAAATAAAATGAAAAGATAAAGTAAAATATATAACTTACACTTGTAAAATACCTATTATATGAGTTTATTTAGAACCCTTATCACCGTATCTTCTAAATACATTAATGTGGGACCTTTAAAATCCGAAACTCAATTGAAAATAAAGTATCCTTTTATAACTTTCCAAGAGTGCCCCTCCTCTCCTCTTATAAAAGGCCCCCACCTATACCACCTTACCCACACCTTTCAAGCATTTGGCTCAGCCAACACCAGACCATTTTATCTCTCCATATTCCTCTCTTACTCCAAGGAGCCTTACTTTTGGCATAAGTCTTCCCAAGGAGGCCTTGAAGCTCAAATCAAAAAGTGTTACCCGTTTTAAAGGTAGTGTTTCCTCTTGTGTTCTTATGTTTTATTTTTCTTCTCCAACGCCGTAAACTCTTTTTATTTTTTTATTTTGCAACAACACCAGAATCCTCAATATATTAGGATGTTTTTATATGAATTATTTTGTCTAAACATACACACACCTACATCTAATGGTTAAAGAACATACTGTTTCCATGGATGGTGAATTTGTGCCTCACAAAACGATGATTGTTCAATATTCTTCTAACACCTTCAAATGTGGCCATTAAGATGTCACTAAATCTATATATGATATATATTATTTTTATGTTATCCTTATGCTTCTTTATTTTTCATTTGTGGCATACCTTTATGGATTCCATTATGGGTAAACACGATAATTTCATTTTATGAAATGAGGACTACCGCCCCCTCAAAGTGATTTGATTCGTTAATTCAATATGTGGGATGTATAAAGGATGGAGTTAAAGTTATTATATATTATGTTATACTGGAATTATAATATAACTTTATATCATTATTATTTGTTTTCATTAAAATATGAGATAGAAATGAATGTAGCGTTCATGCGTACATACGGCTTACCGTCTCCATGAATGGTGCATCTCATTTCATATCCCCAAAAGTAATGTACAATTATAAGTACATATATATATTGGATATATATTATTTCTGTTACATCTAAATGATGAATATAATTCTGGAATTAAAATATACATATCTCTCATTTAGTTTTAATTTCAGTAAATAGACATAGAAATGAAAGTAGCGTTCATGCGTACATACGACTTACCGTCTCCATGAACAGTGATTTTCATTTCTTACCTCTAAATGATTATGTAATTTTTAAATTCATGTATATACTAGATATATATGATATATATCATATCTACATCATGAATATAATTATTTATATAATGGATATTTTACCACAGGAACAACTTGTAATTATAAAGAGTTTATTTTTTGACTCAAGTACCAATGATCGACAAAACGACCATTATTAACATAAATAATTACATAGTGTTCATAACATGGTAATAAGTGATATAAAAGGAATAATGAACTTGAAAAAGGTTCTTAAGCAAGTAGAAATTATCTCAACTTTGTGATTCAGGATGTTAAAGAACGATCGATTCATGTCAGAATCAGGGTATGGGACTTCGTCTCAATCTCCTTTCATTGAGGCATATTTTTGTTTTATACCCAACCTTCTTTTATACTGTGTATAAACCCCTTTTAATTTTACATTTATCCAAAAGGAATATTTTTTATATGAAGTGTTTTACTAAATGGCAGAATGAAATGTTTTTGTCGTACGTATGCGGTGACAACGACTTCTCCACCGCCGTGACAATTATTTGAGTTTCGGCTTCCTCTACAAGACATAACTTTTTTTTAAATGAAAAATAAATACCATGTTTTACTTATCTTTTATTTTGGAATTGAAATTGGTTTTCAAAATGTTTTTATTATATCAATGTGTTGTATTGATATCTTGTGATTGAAATGTGGAAATGTTATGTTTCCATTATGAGTGTTTTATGTAATATGATTATGTTATGGTTCTTGGGAATTGTTATGATGACGGGAGGTTCTGTGATAAACTAAGGGAGGGTGATCCCGATATAGATCTCCAATGCATTGGGTAACATGAAGGGGTTAAACATTAAGGTTTCTTTGAAGAGATTTAGGGAATATACTGTGATGGGTATTCCAAACGTAACCAAGAGGGTTACTCCCTACGTAAGAATGTTACGAATTCCTCAAGTTACCTTTATGTATTATGATTTCTTTGATTTATTCATGATTTGATGAGGTATGTTAAAGTGATTATGTTTTATGTGTAAAGTATGATTTCATTTATTCTTATGTATACATGTACTCATGTTTCCTTTCAATATTTTTATATCCCTTACGGAGCTTTTTATACTCATCCCATGTTTATGAAAAGTTTTTCACATGTTAAGAGAAAGGTACATGATATGATGATAGTGTTAAAGAAGTGTCAAGAAATAATCCATGTTTTATTTTAAATATGTTTCTATTGATGGGAAAAATGAATACTATCTTTTATTGTAACCACTTTGTTTAAATGTGGGATGTAATGTATGATTTATGATCTAATTATCTAAAACTCTAAACCTGAAAAGATTCTCAACGTGTATTCTTGAAGTAACTCAAGATTAAGTAATGTTTAAGGCTGGGGCCTTATAGTTGGTATCAGAGGTCGGTTTAGATAACATTAGGAGTTAGAATTCTATTAAATGATTATCCAAAAATATTTTTTTGGTCAAATTGAAATGATATAGCATTTGAAGATTACCATGTTTCTTCATCTAAGACATGTTTGTTAAGAATGGTTTTTCGTAGTGGAAATAGAGAAGATTTTTTGGGAAGGTATACTGAGGGAAATGACCTTCCGAATCAGAAACTTGAGATGGTCAGAGTCAGAATTGAACAGTTTGTTGCAGTGATGGCTCAGTTGATTAAGGTGATAAAAGGTGGTTGTGTTTATTGAGGATATTTTGGTGTTTTCTAAAAGTAAAGAGGACCATGAAAGTGATTTTTGGGTTATCTTGCAAAACATAAAAGAAATGAAACTTTATGGAAAATTCATCAAGTGTGAGTTTTGGTTACAAAAAATTTCTTTCCTTGGTCACATTGTTTCTAAATATGGGATAACTGTTGATCCTGCAAAAAAAAACGTTTTGGAAGAATGGCAAAGACCCTCAAATGTTACCGAGATTCGAAGTTTTCTTGGTTTGGCAGGCTATTACCGAAAGTTTGTTAGAAATCTTTCACAGTTATCTAGTCCAATGAAAAAGCTAACTCGGAAGGTTGTTAAGTTTATCTGGACAAAAGAATGTGATGATTGTTTTTAGGAACTGAAAAGAAGATTGGTTAATGCTCCATTTTTGGCACTAAATTCCAGGAACAGTGAGATTGTTATCTACAGTGATGCTTCATTGAATGGACTTGGTTGCGTCCTAATGATGAATGATCCGGTAATTGCTTATGCTTCACGACAGTTGAAAACTAATGAGGTAAATTACCCTACACATTATTTGGTATTTGCTGCTATTGTTTTCGCTTTAAAAATTTGGAGGCATCACTTGTACGGTGTAATGTGTGGAATATATAATGATCACAAAATATTAAAGAATATATTCACTCAGAAATAATTGAACATGAGACAGGGGATATGGCTAGAATTAATCAAGGATTATGATTGTACAATTCATTACCACCCGGTAAAAGCAAATAAAGTGGCTGATGCTTTGAGTCGAAAAAGTAATGCTTCATTAACAATGTTGCATTTGGAATGTGATACTTTGGTTAAGGATTTGATGATATTTCGCATAGAAGTTGTTGGTGTAGGATGTTCTTCTGTTTTGTTTCAGGTATCAGTGAAATATTCTCTGTTAGACAGAATTAAGCAAGCACAGAAATAAGACAGTCAGTTGGAGAAAAATATAGAGCTGGTTTAGAATGGTAAGTTGCCTGAATTCAACATTGATAATGACTGTGTTTTGAGATTTGGGAAGAGATTGTGTGTGCCTTGTGATTTACAGTTGAAGAGAGAGTTGTTATGTGAAGCTCATAGTTCTCCATTTTCAGTTCATCCAGGAAGTACTAAGATTTATAAAGATCTTCGGGAGTATTACTAGTCGGACGGAATGAAAATAGGTATTGCTGATTTTACTGTGATGTGTTTGACTTGTCAACAGGTAAAAGAAGAGTGACAGTTATCATAAGGGATGCTTCATCCTTTACCAGTACCAGAGTGGAAATGGGAGAATATATTCATGGACATTGTTGTGGGATTGCCAAAGACCCCTCAATGTAATAATGAAATCTAGGTTATTGTTGATCGCTTGACTAAATCTACACATTTCCTTTCTATACGAGATAATTTTTCCCTAAATCAACTTTCATGTTTGTATCTTAAAGATATAGTAAGGTTACATGGTGTTCCTCTCTCCATAGTATCTGACCGTGATCCCAGGTTCACTTATAACTTTTGGAAAGGCCTTCAGATGTCATTGGGTACTGAATTAAATTTTAGTACAGCTTTTCATCCTCAATCAGATGGGCCGTTAGAAAGAACGATTCATAATTTGGAGGATATGATATGTGCTGGTTCGATAAATTATTAGGGAAGTTCGGACCAACTTCTTTCTTTGGATGAGTTTTCTTATAATAACAGTTTTCATTCCAGTATACACATGGCACCATTTGAGGCATTATATGGGAAGCAGTGTCGAAATCTAAATTTCTGATATAAAGTGGGTGAATGGATGTTGATGGGACTAGAATTGGTAGAAGTGTTGGAAAAAAAGGTTCAAATGATACAGAAACACATGAGAAAAGCTCAAAGAAGGCAGAAGAGTTCTGCGGACAACAGGAGGAATGATCTCTCTTTTGAGGTAGGTGATCATGTTTTTATCAAAGTTTCACCATGGAAGAGTGTGATGCAATTTGGTAAGAAAGGAAATATGAGTCCAAGGTTCATTGGACCATATGAAATTCTGGAGATATTTGGATTAGTTACATACCGAGTGGCTTTACCTCCGAGTTTATCTCAGGTACAAAATGTTTTTCATGTATCAATGTTAATGAAGTACATGCGAGATCCATCTCATGTTTTGAGTCCAGTGGTAGTTCAGATGGAAGAGAACCTATCTTATGAGGAACAACGAGTCTAGATTCTTGACCACAGGGAGCAAGTGTTACGAAATAAGGTGATTCATCAGGTAAAGATTTTGTGGAAAACCCACATGATTGAAGAGGCAACATGGGAATCATAAAATTCAATGAGGGTTAAATACCCCCACTTATTCGATAAGTAAATAAATTGCGGGGACGTAATTTATTAAAGGGGGGAAGCATGTAACATCCCTAGTAAGTAATGAATAATATATATTCTTATCTATGTCTATTTATGAATTGGATAATGTTTTAGAGGCTTAAAATGAGAATAAATCCAATCTTAAGCATTGAATACACTAATATTCATTTAAGATTGTTTTACTGCCTTTTGATGGAAAACAATTTTTTAAATAAAACATTTGACAATTTTATAAGCTCTATTTTTCAATATAAACTTATTATTTATGATTGGAACATTTAAATTTACATTGGATAATTTTTTGGTATTTTTCTGACAATGTTCATTTTTTAATGAATAGTGAAAAATAATGCATTTTACATCAAAACTGCATTTTCATCTAATATAATTATATGGTTATATTATCTTTCTAACTAGTTTTAAAGTGTAAATATAATATATTTTTACCACATAATCCAATGGTGGTCATTGGGATTATTTTCACTTAGGAATTGGGCATAAACAAGTGCCAAACGTTTCAAAGATATTGTTTCAAAAAAACCGCTATTTGTTTTGACAACGGGAATTATTTTTAAATTAATTATTGCAATTTATTTGTTTGGAATTTGGTAAAATGGATTCCATATTTGGAATCAGAAGGTCCAAATTATGTAATTAAGACTCTTTTATTTGGACATTATGAATAGTAACGATGGTAATTATCTTTAATTATCTTGATTAATGAGTAATCAGGTAGTTAAGGATAAAAAAATAAAATCATAATAATAAAAAGTGACACCAACATGTGTCTTAATTCCACTGGTTGTCTCATGAACGACCATGGGATTCCTTGTTCCAAACTTGGGGACCCCATGGAATCACTTTTGTGTGAAAGTGACTTTTTATCTTTTTATTTTTAAAGAAAGATAAATATAACAAAGAATGTATCACCTGAGTAAAACATTATTAATTTTGTATACATAAATGATATATTGGACTATAAATAGTCAATGAAATTATAAAAATATTTCCTACATCATAGTAGTATTTTATATTTTTTATACATTAAATAAATTAAATTATTTATGACATTATGATGATGCAGCGATTACCTCATTAATGAATGATTTAAATAAAATGAAAATATAATGTAAAATCTAAGACATACACTTGTAAAATACCTATTGGATGAGTTCAGTTCGAACCCTTATCACCTTATCCTTGAAATACATCAATGTGGGACATTTAAAATCCAAAACTCCTTTGAAAATAAAGTAACCTTTTATAACTTTCCAAGAGTGCCCCTACTCTCCTCTTAAAAAAGGCCCCCACCTATACCACCTTACCCACACCTCTCAAGCCTTTGTCTCGGCCAACCCCTGACCATTTTGTCTCTCCACATCCCTCTCCTACTCCTAGAAGCCTTAATATTGGCAGAAGGCTTCTCAAGGAAGCCTTTGAGCTCAAATCAAAAAGAGTTACCCGTTTTAAAGGTAGTGCTTTCTCTTGTGTTCTTATGTTTTATTTTTCTTCTACAACTCCCTAAACTCTTTTTATTTTTTTATTTTGAAACAAAAATAGTATCCTCAATATACTAGGATGATTTTATATGAATTATTCGATCTATACTTACCCACACATTCATCTAATAGTTAAAGAGCATATTGTTTCCGTGGATGGTGAATTTCTGCCTCACGAAACGATGATTGTTCAATATTCATCTAACACCTTCAAAGGTGGCCATTAAAATGTCACTATATCTATATATGATATATATTATGTTTATATTTTTCTTATGATTCTTTATTTTCCATTTGTGGCATACCTTTATGGTTTCCATTATGGGTAAACATGATAATTTCATTTTAGGAAGTGAGGACTACCACCCCCTCAAAGTGATTTGATTCCTTAATGCCATATGTGGGACGTATAAAGGATGGAGTTAATGTAATTATATATGATGTTATACTGTAATTATAATATAACTTTATATCTTTATTATTTCTTTTCATTAAACAATGATATAGAAATGAAAGTAGTGTTCAAGCGTACGTACGTCTTACCGTCTCCATCAACGGTGCATTTCATTTCTTATCCCCAAAACTAATGAACTATTATAAGTACATATATATAATGGATATATATGATGTATGTTACATCTAAATGATTAATATAATTCTGGAATTAAAATATACATATCTCTCATTTAGTTTTAATTCCATTAATATGACATAGAAATGAAAGTAGTGTTCATGCGTACGTACGACTTACCGTCTCCATGAACGGTGCATTTCATTTATTACCTCTAAATGATTATGTAATATTATAAATTCATGTATATACTGGATATATTTGATATATATGATATCTCCATAATGAATATAATTCTTGATATAATTGGTATTTTACCACATGGACAACATGTAATTATAAAGAGTTTGTTTTTTGACTCAAGTACCAATGATCGACAAAACAACCATTATTAACATAAATATTTACATAGTGTTCATAACATGGTAATAAGTTATATAAAAGGAATAATTAACTTGGAAAAGGTTCTTAATCAAGTAGAAATTCTCTCAACTTTGTGATTCAGGACGTTAAATAATGATCGAGTCAAGTCGGACCCAAGGAATGGGACTTCGTCTTAATCTCCTTTCATTGAGGCATATTTTTGTTTTATACACAAATTTCTTTTATACGTTGCATAAAACCCCTTTTAATTTTACATTTATCCAAAAGGAATCTTTTTTATACGAAGCGTTTTACTAAACGACAAAATGGAATGTTTTTGTCGTACGTATGCGGCGACATCGACTTCTCCACAGCTGTGAACATTATTTGAGTTTTGGCTTCCTCTACAAGACATAACTTTTTTTAAATGAAGAATAAATACCATGTTTTACTTATCTTTTATTTTGGTATTGAAAATGGTTTTCATAATGTTTTTATTAAATCAATGTGTTGATTGGATATCTTGTGATTGAAATGTGGAAATGTTATGCTTCCTTCATGCATGTTTTATGTTATATGATTATGTTATGGTTCATGGAAATTTTTATGAAGATGGGTGGTTCCGTGATAATCTAAGTGCGGGTGAGCCCGGTATAACTCTCCAATGCATTGGGTAATGCGAAGGGGTTAAACCTTAAGGTTTATCCAAAGAGATTTAGGGAATATACTGTGATGGGTATTCCAAACATAACCAAGAGGGTTACTCCCTACGTAAGAATGTTATGAATGCCTCAAGTTACCTTTATGTCTAATGATTTCTATGATTTATTCATGATTTGATGAGGTATGTTAAAGTTCTTATGTTTTATGAGTAAATTATGATTTCATTAATTCTTATGTATACATGTACTAATGTTTCCTTTCATTATTTTTATATCCCTTACTAAGATTTTTATACTCATCCCAAGTTTTTGAAATGTTTTTCACACGTTAAGGGAATAGTACATGATATGATGATAGTGTCAAAGAAGTGTCTAGAAATAATCCATGATTTTTTAAAATATGTTCATGTTGATGGGAAAAATGAATACTATCTTTTATTATAACCACTTTGTTTAAATGTGGGATGTAATGTATGATTTATGATCTAATTTTCTAAAACTCTAAACCTGAAAAGATCCTCAACTTGTATTCTTGAAGTAACTCAAGATTAAGTAAGGTTTAAGTCTGGGGCCTTATAGTTGGTTTCATAGGTCAGTTTAGATAACTCTAAGAGTTAGAATTCTATTAAATTATTATCCAAAAATATTTTTATGGTCACATTGAAATGATATAGAATTTGATGTTTACCATGATGCTTCATCTAAGACATGTTTGTTAAGAGTGGTTGTTTGTAGAGGAAATAGAGCAGATTTTCTCGGAAGGAATACTGAGGGAAATGACCTTCCAAATTAGAAACCCGAGATGGTCCGAGTCAAAATTGAATAGTTTGTTGCATTGATGACTCAGTTAATTCAGGTGATAAATGGTGGTTGTGTTTATTGATGATATTTTGGTGTTTTCTAAAAGTAAATAGGAGCATGAAATTAATTTATGGGTTATCTTGCAATCCATAAAAGAAATGAAACTATATGGAAAATTCAGAAAGTGTGAGTTTTGGTTACAACAAATTTCATTCCTTGGTCACATTGTTTCTAAAAATGGGATAACTGTTGATACTGAAAAAACAAAGGTTGTGGAAGAATGGCCAAGACCCACAAATGTAACCGATATTCGTATTTTTCTTCATTTATAAGGCTATTACCGAAGGTTTGGTAGAAATCTTTTATGGTTATCTAGTCCAATGAAAAATATTACTCGGAAGGGTGTTAGGTTTATCTGGACAAAAAATTTGATGATTATTTTCAGGAACTGAAACGAAGATTGTAGAATGATCTAGTTTTGGTACTACCTTCCAGTAACGGTGAGTTTGTTATCTACAGTAGTGCTTCATTGAAAGCACTTGGTTGCATCCTAATACAGAATGATCAGTTAATTGCTTATGCTTTACTATAGTTTAAAACCCATGAGGTAAATTACCCTACACTTGATTTGGCATTAGCTGCTATTGTTTTCTCTTTAAAAATTTGGAGGCATCATTTGTATGGTGTATTGTGTGGAATATATACTGATCACAAAAGTTTAAAGTATATATTTACTCATAAAGAATTGAACATGAGACAGAGGAGATGGCTAGAATTAATCATGGATTATGATTGTACAATTCATTACCACCCGGGAAAAGCAAATAAAGTGGCTGATGCTTTGAGTCAAAAAAGCAATGCTTCATTAATAATGTTGCATTTGGAACATGATCCTTTGGTTAAGGATTTGATGAAATTAGGCATAGAAGTTGTTGGTGTAGGATGTTCTTCTTGTTTTGTTTCAGATATCAGTGAAATCTTCTCTATCAGACATAATTAAGCAAGCACAAAAGCAAGACAGTGAGTTGCAGAAAAAGGTAGAGCTGGTTCAGAAAGGTATGTTGCAAGAATTCAACATTGGTAATGATTGTGTTTTGAGATTTGGGAAGTGATTGTGTGTGCCTTGTGAATAAAAGTTGAAGAGAGAGTTGTTATGTGAAGCACATAGTTCTCCATTTTCAGTTCATCCAGAAGTACTAAGATGTATAGGGATCTTCTTGAGTATTACTAGTGGGACGGAATGAAAAGTGATATTGTTTATTTTACTGTGATGTGTTTGACTTGTCAATAGGTAAAAGCAGAGTGGCAGTTATCGAAAGGGATGCTTCATCATTTACCAGTACCAGTGTGGAAATGGGAGAATATATCCATGGACTTTGTTGTGGGATTTCTGAAGAACCCTCAAGGTAATAATGAAATCTGGGTTATTGTTGATCATTTGACTAAATCTACTCATTTCCTTGCTATACGAGATATTTTTTCCCTAGATCAACTTTCTCGTTTGTATCATAAAGAGATGGTAAGGTTACATGGAGTTCCTCTCTCCATAGTATCTGACCATGATCCCAGGTTCACATATAACTTTTGAAAAGGCCTTCAGAAGTCGTTGGGTACTGAATTAAATTTTAGTACATCTTTTCATCCTCAATCATTTGGGCAGTTAGAAAGAACGATTCATACTTTGGATTATATGCTACGTGCTTGTTCGATGGATTATCCGAGAAGTTGGGACCAACTTCTTTCTTTGGTTGAGTTTTATTATAATAACCGTTTTCATTCCAGTATACAGATGGCACCATTTGTGGCATTATATGGGAAGCGGTACCGAAATCCAAATTTCTGGGATGAAGTGGGTGAAAGGAAGTTTATGGGACCTGAATTGGTAGAAGAGTTGGTAGAAAAATTTCAGATGATACAGAAACATATCAGAACAGCTCAAAGCAGGCAGAAGAGTTATGCGGACAACAGGAAGATGGATCTCTCTTTTGAGGTAGGTGATCATGTTTTTCTCAAAGTTTCTCCATGGAAGAGTGTGATGCGATTTGGTAAGAAAGGAAAGATGAGTCCCAGGATCATTTTACCATATGAAATTCTGGAGATATTTGGATCAGTTGCATACCGTGTGGCTTTACCTTCGAGTTTATCATAGGTACACAATGTTTTTCATGTATCAATGTTAAGGAAGTACATGTGAGATCCATCTCATATTTTGAGTCCAGAGATAGTTCAGCTGGAAGAGAACCTATCTTATGGGGAACAACCAGTCCAGATTCTTGACCACAGGGAGCTGGTGTTACAGAATAAGGTGATTCATCAGGTAAAGGTTTTTTGAAAAACCACATGATTGATGAGGTAACATGGGAATCTGAAAATGCAATGAGGGTTAAATACCCCACTTATTCGATAAGTAAATAAATTGCGGGGACACAATTTTATAAAGGGGGGAAGGATGTAACATCCCAAATAAGTAATGAATAATAGATATTCTTATCTATGTCTATTTATGAATTAGATAGTTTTTTAGTGGCTTAAAATGAGAATAAATCCAATCGTATGAATTGAATACACTAATATTCTTAATAGATTGTTTTAATGCCTTTTGATGGCAAACCATTTTTTTAAATCAAACTTTTGACAATTTTATAAGATCTATTTGTCAAAATAAACTTATTATTTATTATTGGGACATTGAAAATTACATTGGATAATTCTTTGGTATTTCTCTAACAATTTTCATTTTTAATGAATAGTGAAAAATAATGCATTTTACATCAAAACTGATTTTTCATCTAATATAATTTTATGGTTATATTATCTTTTTAATTGGTTTTAAAGTGTAAATAGAATATATTTTTACCACGTAATCCAATGGTGGTCATTGGGATTAATTTTACATTGTAATTTGTCATAAACAAGTGCCAATCTTTTCATAGATATTCTTTAAAAAATACCAGTATTTGTTTTGACAAGGGGAATTATTTTTAAATTAATTATTGAAATTTATATGTTTGGAATTTAGAAAAATGGATTCCATATTTGGAATCATAAGTTTCAAATTATTTAATTAAGACTCTTGTTTTTGGACATTATGAATAGTAACGACGGTAATTATCTTTAATTATCTTGATAAATGAGTAATCGGGTAGTTAAGGATAATAAAATAATATCATAATAATAAAAAATGACACCAACATATGTCCTAATGCCACTGGTTGTCTCATAACCGACCATGGGATGCCTTGTGCCAAACATGGGGACCCCATGGAATAACTTTTGTGTGAAAGTGACTTTTTATCTTTTTATTTTTAAAGAAAGTTAAATATAACAAAGAATGTATCACCTAAGTAAAAAAAATTTAATTTTGCATACATAAATGATATATTGGAATATAAATAGTAATTTGAAATCTAGAAATATTTCCTACATCATAGTAGTTTTTTATATTTTTTAGACATTAAATAAATTAAATTATTTATGACATCATGATGATGCAGTGATTACCTCATTAATGAACGATTTAAATAAAATGAAAAGATAATGGAAAATCTAAGACTTACACTTGTAAAATTCTTATTGGATGAGTATATTTCGAACCCTTATCACCTTATCCTCGAAATACATCAATGTGGGACCTTTAAAATTTGAAACTCATTTGAAAATAAAGTAACCTTTTATAACTTTCCAAGAGTGCCCCTCCTCTCCTCTTATAAAAGGCCCCCACCTATACCACCTTACCCACACCTATCAAGCCTTTGTCTTGGCCAAACCCTGACCATTTTGTGTCTACACATCCCTATCTTACTCCTAGAAGCCTCAATTTTGGCAGAAGTCTTCTCAAGGAAGCCTTTGAGCTCAAATCAAAAAGAGTTACCCATTATAAAGGTAGTGTTTTATCTTGCGTACTTATGTTTTATTTTTCTTCTACAAGCCCCTAATCTTTTTTTATTTATTTCTTTTGTAACAAAACCAATATCCTAAATATACTAGTATGTTGTTATACAATGTATTTGAGCTAAACTTACACACACCTTCATCTAATGGTTAAAGAGTATACTGTTTCCGTGGATGGTGAATTTCGGCCTCACGAAATGATGATTGTTCAATATTCTTCTAACACCTTCGAAGGTGGCCATTAAGATGTCACTATATCTATATATGATATATATTATTTTTATATTTTCCTTATTATTCTTTATTTTTCATTTGTGGCATACCTTTATGGTTTCCATTATGGGTAAACATGATAATTTCATTTTAGGAAGTGAGGACTACCGCCCCCTCAAAGTGATTTGATTCGTTAATGCCATATATGGGATGTATAAAGGATGGAGTTAAAGTTATTGTATATGATGTTATAAAGGAATTATTATATACCTTTATATCATTATTATTTCTTTTTATTAAACTATGATATAGAAATGAAAGTAGCGTTCATGCGTACATACGGCTTACCGTCTCCATGAGTGGTGCATTTCATTTCTTATCCCCAAAAGTAATGAAATATTATAAGTACATATATATAATGGATATATATGATGTATGTTACATCTAAATGATGAATATAATTCTAGAATTAAAATATACATATCTCTCATTTAGTTTTAATTCCATTAATATGACATAGAAATGAAAGTAGCGTTCTTCGTACGTACGGCTTACCGTCTCAATGAACGGTGCATTTCATTTCATACGTCTAAATGATTATGTAATATTATAAATGCATGTATATACAGGATATATATGATATATATGATATCTATATCAGGAATATTATTCTTGATAAAATGGATATTTTACCACATGGACAACTTGTAATTATAAAGATTGTATTTTTTGACTCAAGTACCAATGATCGAAAAAACGACCATTGTTAACATAAATAATTACATAGTGTTTATAACATGGTAATAAGTTATATAAAAGGAATAATTAACTTGAAAAAGGTTCTTAAGTAATTAGAAATTATCTCATCTTTTTGATTAAGGACATTAAAGAATGATCGAGTCAAGTCGGACCCAAGGTATGGGACGTCATCTCAATCTCCTTTCATTGATACATATTTTTGTTTTATACGCAACCTTCTTTTATACGGTGTATAAACCCCCTTGACTTTTAAGTTTATCCAAAAGGAATATTTTTTATATTAAGCATTTTACTAAATGGCAAAAGGGAATGTTTTTGTCGTACGTATGCGGCGACAATGACTTCACTGCCGCTGTGACCATTATTTCAGTTTCAACTTCCTCTACAAGCCATACCTTTTTTTAAATGAAAAATAACTACCATGTTTTACTTATATTTTATTTTGGTATTGAAAATGGGTTTCATAATTTTTTTATTATATCAATGTGTTGTTTTCAAATCTTGTGATTGAAATATGGAAATGTTATGTTTCCTTTATGCATGTTTTATGTGATATGATTATGTTATGGTTAATGGGAATTGTTATGAAGATGGGTGGTTCTGTGATAAACTAAGGGTGGATGATCCCGATATAGGTCTCCAATGCATTGGGTAACGTGAAGGGGTTAACATTAAGGATTCTCTAAAAAATTTAGGGAATATACTGGGATGGGTATTCCAAACGTAACCAAGAGGGTTAATCCCTACGTAAGAATGTTATGAATGCCTTAAGTTACCTTTATGTCTTATGATTTCAATGATTTATTCATGATTTGATGAGGTATGTTAAAGTTCTTATGTTTTATGAGTAAATTATGATTTCATTGATTCTTATGTATACATTTACTCATGTTTCCATTCAATATTTTTATATACCTTACTGAGCTTTTTATACTCATCCCAAGTTTTTGAAATATATTTCACAGGTCAAAGGAAAGGTACATGATATGATGATAGTGTAAAAGAAGTGTCAAGAATGAATCCATGTTTTATTTTAAATATTCTTCCATTGATGGAAAAAATGAATACTATCTTTTATTGTAACCGCTTTTTTTAAATGTTGGATGTAATGTATGATTTATGATATAATTTTCTAAAAATCTAAACCTGAAAAGATCCTCAACGTGTATTCTTGAAGTAACTCATGATTAAGTAATGTTTAAGGCTAGGGCCTTATAGTTGGTATCAAAGGTCGGTTTAGATAACTTTAGGAGTTAGAATTCTATTAAATGATTATCCAAAAAAATTTATGGTCAAATTGAAATGATATAGCATTTCAAGATTACCATGTTGCTTCATATAAGACATTTTTTTAAGAATGTTTTTTCGTAGAGGAAACAGAGAAAATTTTCTAGGAAGCCATACTGAGGGAAATGACCTTCCAAATCAGAAACCCGAGATGGTCAGAGTCATAATTGAACAGTTTGATGCAGTGATGGCTCAGTTGATTCAGGTGATTAATGGTGGTTGTGTTTTTTTGATGATATTTTGGTGTTTTCTAAAAGTAAAGAGGAGAATGAAAGTCATCTATTGTTTATATTTAAAACCATAAAAGAAATGAAAGTGTATGGAAAATTCAGCAAGTGTGAGTTTTGTTTACAACAAATTTCTTTCCAGGGTCAAATTGTTTCTAAAGATGGGATAACTGTTGATCCTGCAAAAACAAAGGTTGTGGAAGAATTTCCAAGACCCACAAATGTAATTGAGATTAGTAGTTTTCTTGGTTTGGTAGGTTATTACTGAAGGTTTTTTAGAAATCATTCACAGTTATCTAGTCCACTGAAAAAGATAACTCAGAAGGGTGTTAAGTTTATCTGGACAATAGAATGTGATGATTGTTTTCAGAAACTGAAAAGAAGATTGGTGAATCCTCCATTTTTGGAACTACCTTCCAGGAATGGTGAGTTTGTTATCTACAGTTATGCTTCATTGAAAGGACTTGGTTGCATCCTAATGCAGAATGATCAGGTAATTTATTATGCTTCATGACATTTGGAAACTCCTGAGGTAAATTAAACTACACATGATTTGGAATTAGTTGCTGTTGTTTTCGCTTTAAAATTTTGGTGGCATCATTTTTATGGTGTAAAGTGTGGAATATATACTGATCACAAATGTTTAAAGTATATATTCACTCAGAAATAATTGAACATGAGATATTGGAGTTGGCTAGAATTAATCACGGATTATGATTGTAAAATTCATTACCACCCGAGAAAAGCAAATAATGTGTCTGATGCTTTGAGTAAAAAAAGTAATGCTTTATTAACAATGTTGCATTTGGAACGTGATTCTTTGGTTAATAATTTGATGAAATTTTGAATAGAAGTTGTTGGTGGAGGATGTTCTTCTGTTTTGTTTCAGGTATCGGTGAAATCTTCTATATCAGACAGAATTAAGCAAGCACCGAAGCAAGACAGTGAGTTGTAGAAAAAGGTAGAGCTGGTTCAGAAAGGTAAGTTGCCTGAATTAAAAATTGATAATGATTGCCTTTTTAGATTTGGGAAGAGATTTTTTGTGCCTTGTGATTCACAATTGAAGAGAGAGTTGTCATGTGAAGCTCATAGTTCTCTGTTTTCAGTTCATCCAGGCAGTACTAAGATGTATAGAGATCTTCGAGAGTATTATTGGTGGGATGGAATGAAAAGAGATATTGCTAATTTTACTGTGAAGTGTTTGACTTGTCAATAGGTAAAAGCAGAGTGGCAGTTACCAAAAGGGATGCTTCAGCCTTTACCAGTACCAGAGTGGAAATTGAAGAATATATCCATGGACTTTGTAGTGGGATTGCCGAAGACCCCTCAATGTAATAATGCAATCTGGGTTATTGTTGGTTACTTGACTAAATCTTCTCATTTCATTTCTATACAAGATACTTTTTCCTAGATCAACTTTCTCGTTTGTATCTTAATGAGATAGTAAGGTTACATGGAGTTCTTCTCTCCATAGTATCTGACTGTGATCCCAGGTCCACTTATAACTTTTGAAAAGGCCTTCAGAAGTCGTTGGGTACTGAATTAAAGTTTTGTACAGATTTTCATCCTCAATTAGATGGGCAGTCAGAAAGAATGATTCAATCATTGGAGGATATGCTACGTGCATGATCGATGGATTATCAGGGATGTTGGGACCAACTTCTTTCTTTGGTTGAGTTTTCTTATAATAACAGTTTTCATTCCAGTATATAGATGGCACCATTTGAGGCATTATATGGGAAGCGGTTTCCAAATCCAAATTTCTGGGATGAAGTGGGTGAAAGGAAGTTAATGGGACCGGAATTGGTAGAAGATTTGGTAGAAAATATCAGCTGATACAGAAACACATGAGAATAGCTCAAAGTAGGCAGAAGAGTTATGCAGACAACAGGAGGAAGGATCTCTCTTTTGAGGTAGGTGATCATGTTTTTCTCAACGTTTCACCATGGAAGAGTGTGACACGATTTGGTAAGAACGGAAAGTTGAGTCCAAGTTTCATTGAACCATATGAAATTATGGAGATAGTTGGATCAGTTGTATACCGAGTGGCTTTACCTCTGAGTTTATATCAGGTACACAATGTTTTTCATGTATCAATGTTAAGGAAGTACATGCGAGATCCATCTCATGTTTTGAGTCCAGAGGTAGTTCAGCTGGAAGAGAACCTATCTTATGAGGAACAACCAGTCCAGATTCTTGACCATAGAGATCATGTGTTATAGAATAAGGTGATTCATCAGGTAAAGGTTTTTTTTGAAAAAACCACATGATTGAAGAGGCAACATGGGAATCTGAAAATGCAATGAGGGGTAACTACCCCCACTTATTCGATAAGTAAATAAATTACGGGGACACAATTTTCAAAAGGGGGGAATGATGTAACATACCAAGTAAGTAAGGAATTATATATATTCTTATCTATGTCTATTTATGAATTAGATAGTGTTTTAGAGGCTTAAAATGAGAATAGATCTAATCTTAAGCATCGAATACAATAATATTTTTAAAAGATCGGTTTAGTGCCTTTTTATGGAAAACCATTTTTTAAATAAAACTTTTGACAATTTTATAAGCTCTATTTTTCAAAATAAACTTATTATTTATTATTGGGACATTGAATGTTACATTGGATAATTTTTTGTTATTTTTGTGACAATGTTCATTTTTAATGAATAGTGAAAAATACTGAAATTTACATCAAAACTGTATTTTCATCTAATTTAATTATATGGTTAGATAATCTTTTTAGTTGGTTTTAAAGTGTAAATAGAATATATTTTTTCCATGTAATCCAATGGTGGTAATTGGGATTAATTTCACTTTGGAATTAGGCATAAACAAGTGCCAAACTATTCATAGATATTGTTTCAAAAAAAACCCGATATTTGTTTTGACAACGAGAATTAATTTTAAATTAATTATTGCAATTTATATGTTTGGAATTTGGGAAAATGGATTCCATATTTGGAATCAGAAGTTCCAAATTATGTAATTAAGAATCTTTTGTTTTTGGACATTATGAATAGTAATGACGCTAATTCTCTTTATTTATCTTTATTAATGAGTAATCGGGTAGTTAAGGATAATAAAATAATATCATAATAATAAAAAATGACACCAACATGTGTTCTAATGATACTGGTTGTCTCATGGACGACCATGGGATTCCTTGTGCCAAATTTGGGGACCCCATTGAATCAATTTTGTGTGAAAGTGACTTTTTATCTTTTTATTTTTAATGAAAGGTAAATATAACAAAAAATGTATCACCTGAGTAAAAAAAAATTAATTTTGTATACATAAATGATATATTGGACTATAAATAGTAATTATATATCTGAAAATATTTCCTATATCATAGTATTTTATTTATAATTTTGAGACATTAAATAAATTATATTATTTATGACATCATGATGATGCAGCAATTACCTCATTAATGAACGATTTAAATAAAATGAAAAGATAATGTAAAATCTAAGACATACACCTGTCAAAGACCTATTGTATGAGTTTATTTCGAACCATTATCATCTTATCCTATAAATACATCAATTTGGGACCTTTAAAATCCGAAACTCATTTGAAAATAAAGTAACCTTTTATAACTTTCCAAGAGTGCCCCTCCTCTCCTCTTATAAAAGGCCCCCACCTCTACCACCATACCCACATCTCTCAAGCCTTTGTCTCTGCCAAAACCTAACCCTTTTGTCTCTCAAAATACCTCTCTTACTCATAGAATCCTCACTTTGGGCAGAAGTCTTTCCAAGGAAGCCTTTGTGCTCAAATCAAAAAGAGTTACCCGTTTTAAAGGTAGTGTTCTCTCTTGTGTTCTTATGTTTTATTTTGATTCTCCAACCCCCTAAACTCTTTTTATTCATATCTTTTGTAAAAAAACCAGTATTATCAATATACTATCATATTGTTATAGTAATTATTCGAGCTACACTTACACACACCTTCATCTAATGGTTAAAGAGAAAACTGTTTCCGTAGATGGTGAATTTATGCCTCACGAAACGATGATTGCTCAATATTCTTCTACCACCTTCAAAGGTGGCCATCAAGATGTCACTATATCTATATATGATATATATTATGTTTACATTTTCCTTATGCTTCTTTATTTTTCATCTATGTCATACCTTTATGGTTTTCTTTATGGGTAAACACGATAATTTCATTTTAGGAAGTGCGGACTACCGCCCCCTCAAAGTTATTTGATTCATTAGTGCCATATGTGGGATTTATAAAGGATGGAGTTAAAGTTATTATAGATGATGTTATAATGGAATTATAATATACCTTTATATCATTATTATTTATTTTCATTAAATTATAAGATAGAAATGAATGTAGTGTTCATGCGTACGTACGGCTTACCGTCTCCATGAACGGTGCATTTCATTTCTTATCCCCAAATGTAATATACTATTATAAGTACATATATATAATTGATATATATTATGTATTTTACATATAAATTGTGAATATAATTCTATAATTAAAATAAAAATATCTCTCATTTATTTTTAATTGCATTAATATGACATAGAAATTAAAGTAGCGTTCATGCGTACATACGGCTTACCATCTCCATGAACGGTGCATTTCATTTCATAACTCTAAATGATAATGTAATATTATAAATTCATGTATATACTAGATATATATGATATATATGATATCTACATCATTAATATAATTCTTGATATAATGGATATTTTACCACATGAACAACTTGTAATTATAAAGAGTTTATTTTTTGACTCAAGTACCAATGATCGGAAAAATGACCATTATTAACATAAATAATTACATAGTGTTCATAAAATGGTAATACAAAATATAAAATGAATAATGAACTTGAAAAAGTTTCTCAAGTAAGTATAAATTAACTCAAGTCTGTGATGCCGGACATTAAAGAACGATCGAGTCAAGTTGGACCCAATGTATGGGACTTCATCTCAATATCCTTTCATTGAGGCATATTTTTGTTTTATACACATCCTTCTTTTATACTGTGTATAAACCCCTTTGAATTTTACGTTTATATAAAAAGAAATCTTTTTTATATGAAGTGTTTTACTAAACGAAAAAAGGGAATGTTTTTGTCGTACGTATGCGGCGACAACAACTTCTCCTCCGCTGTGACCATTATTTGAGTTTCGGCTTCCTCTACAAGCCATACATTTTTTTAAATGAAAAATAAATACCATGTTTTACTTTTCTTTTATTTTTGTACTGAAAATTGTTTTTATAATGTTTTTATTATATCAATGTGTTGTATTGATATCTTATGATTGAAATGTGGAATGTTATGTTTCCTTTATGCATATTTTATGTGATACGATTATGTTATGGTTCTTGGGAATTGTTATGAAGACAGGTGGTTCTGTGATAAACTAATGGAGGGTGAGCATGATATAGCTCTCCAATGCATTGGGTAACGTGAAGGGGTTAAACGTTAAGGTTTCTCAAAAGAGATTTAGGGAATATACTGTGATGGGTATTCTAAACGTAACCAAGAGGGTTACTCCCTACGTAAGAATGTTATGAATGCATCAAGTTACCTTTATGTCTTATGATTTCTATGATTTATTCATGATTTTATGAGGTTTGTTAAAGTGATTATGTTTTATGAGTAAAGTATGATTTCATTGATTCATATGTATATATGTACTCATGTTTCCTTTTAATATTTTTATATCCCTTACTTAGCATTTTTATGCCCATCCCATGTTTTTTAAATGTTTTTCACTGGTCAAGAGAATGGTACATTATATGACGATAGTGTTAGGAAGTGTTAAGAAAGAATCCATGATTTATTTTAAATATTTTTCGGTTGATGGGAAAAAAGAATACTATCTTTTATTGTAACCACTTTTTTTTAAATGTGGGATATAATTAATGATTTTTGATCTAATTCTCTAAAACTCTAAACCTGAAAAGCCCTTTAACGTGTATTCATGAAGTAACTCAAGATTAAGTAATGTTTGAGGCTCAGGCCTAATAATAAATTCTACATACAAATGTAAAAATTTGAAAGTTCATGAAATATTTATATACCGTGAATGTAAGGATGTTCGTTTAGAGAATCTAATAAATTTTAATGTAATAAATTATGTGATGCTAATAAATATTTTATGCAATTTTCAGTCATTGAGTTTGATTGTATACTCTACTAATTGAATGAATTTCTTGATCGTAATGTTTTACCTAATGACCTCACTACCCATCATAGGGATATCATTTATTATAGAAATTACCAAAGGAAAAATGAATAAGAAACTAAGTTCCAAATATATATATTTTTCCACCATTAGTAAGACTCTAAAAATTAACCCTTCCCATACATAAAGAATTTAGAAAATTAATAAGACATAATTACTCTGTGTTTTTGGATGTTTTTTTTGATTATAAATCATTTTTAAATATATTGAATATGATGAACTTGAGGTGAAATATGATATTGAAAGGGTATTTTATTCATATTATAAGAATAAAAAAACTTCATTGTTATGTGATTTGTGAATGGTAAAAACATGAAACTGTAATTGAATCAATAAAATTGATGAAAAATATTTTGTACAAAAAAAAACAATATAGAAAATTATTTTTTTTCGAAGAAAAAAACATCATGATGTTAAAAGTCTGATATGGATTTTAAAAATTCATGAAACAGGGGGAATCTTTAATCGGATCCCGATTCACAAATACTAATACTTTGCCGGAAGAAGATCAATGTCTGGAATTCCACTACATGGATTATTTATTTCTAAAAATGTGTTTCCCAATGTCTCATGACTAATCAAATTAAAGAACCATTAATCTAGAAGATACTTGTATTGAAATGCTACAATATTTTATCAATTGATATTCAATTGCTCAAGTGGAAATATTATATATGTCGTTTATTTTTCCAAATACATTTAAAATAATAAAACATATATATTTCACGAATTTTGAAAAGCAATATGTATTTCGAAACAAAGATATCATTTGCTGCATATATTTTTAATGATATGAACATTTGGAGAATGAATTTTATAGATGGTTTTGAGAAGTATAATTTGTTTTTTATTTTGAATATGGAATATTTTTTTCTTTCATGAATAAAAAATAAAGAGCATATTTTATGTGTTTTTGTGGAATGATCATTGAAAAGAAACAATAGTGTACTATAATTAATTGAATCCCAAAAATGGTATTGTTTAATAGGTTTTTACATGGAAATTCATTTTGTCTTCTCGTCATACCATTAATGGTATTTTGATATGAGATAATGAAAATAATTTCATTTTAAGTTCACATCAGGTTTTGGATACACTGGATATGAGAATAAAAATAACAAGTCTTAGTTATGTTAATGTACATATGGGATTGTAATATGTGTAGTCGAGATATATAGTGATCTGGGGAAAAATAAGTAGAATTGGTTTCAAGTTCTAGAGTGGAATAATAAGAATAATTGAAATAATATTTACAATAATATGCTGATGAATAAAAAATTTACATATTTATTTGAGAAAGTGATAACCCCTACTTCTCAGAAAATTGATTTTGAGAAGATCGTTAATTATTCCTTGAAGAATTGTATGATTAGGTATTTTAGAGTCCATGTTTCATGTGTTGAGTTTGAATATAATTAGGAATTACAATACTACAAAATTTTATGATATTTATCTAATATTATTTCTGAGAATCCACCTAGTGTATTAATAAAATTTTCATTATCATAAATAATGAAGAAAATATATATTGAAAGATGATGATTGTGAATATAGTATAAAGATCTCTTTTCCTTGCATCATATAATTGAGTCGTGTCACCTTCATAACACATTGACAAAAACTATGTATTATTTTGTGGATGATGTTTTGAGATGAACCTTCATTGACCCTCCTAGTATGTAATTTTATTAGGGTTTATTATCTATAGTTCAATATTAGTTTACATGATATTTAGTAGGATACACGCACTAGGGATGGTCCTTGTGAAAACTTCTAAATTTTTTTTTCGATTATAATATTCACTACATAATTTTCTATGTATGGGTAATATAAAAAAAATATTTTTTCAAATCCTAACAAGTGATAGAGAATAATAATCAAAGATGGTTAAAATATTAAAACAAGAAACTAGTTTTTGATAACATCATACCACACAAAATCCCCCCCATAGTAGTGTATTATCTATCTAGAAGGGAACCTAAAATGTAAGAGTTTTAATTTCTGAAAATTAATGAATGGGGAAATTTTTATTCCCCTTTCACTACATCATCCCATTCTAATATTTATTTAATAAATGTGTTTAATTAGAATAAATAAAACTTCTTCTACAACCCATCACAAGATCCAAACATATTCCAATACATTCTCACTATAATATGATTTCTATAAAAAGTTTGTTTTTATTTTTTTTATTTTATCCCACATATATGATCTAGTAATTCTTGTTATGGCCCTTCATCTCGATATTTTGTTTACCAAAAAGCGGCACTGTAGGGAAACATGACTTATACCAACTGTTTGAAACCATTGGTAAAGGCCTAAAAAACAGTTTCTATAAACTATATATACAGTTCTTCAAACCATTGGATAGTTATCCATTTGTATATAAATATACCAATAGTTATAGTATAATCATTGGTATATGGCTCTAGAATGCACATTATACCAACATTATATGTGAATCATTGGTATGAATTTATACCAACGGTTCATAAACGTTGTAAATAAATTAATTTTAGATCTACTCCAATGGTACTAAAACTATTAGAGTAATCCTTTGTTAATAGTTTATATAAACCATTGTTAAATACTAATTACAGGTTATATTTCAATGGTTTAATAACCGTTAGAATATAGTTTTACCAATAATTTTATGTAAATTTTTTGTATAAAGTCAATTTTCACACATATACTGACGATTTACAACAGGGGGGGGGGGGTGTCCAGGGGTGGGTTGGTGTCTAGTAGGGAAGTCCAAGTGGGTGGGGGATGTCCAGGGGCGGGTTCTATCCAAGGGGGTAGTGGGCGTCCAGGGGGTGGGGGTGTCTAGGGGGTGGGGGTGTCAAGGGGGAGGGGGTTTCCAAGAGTGGGGGTGTCCAAGGGGGTTGGGGTTTTTCAAAGGGTTGGGGGTTTCCAGGTTGGATGAGGAGATTTCTAGGGTCTGGGGGAAGGTGGTGTGGGATGTCCATGGAGGGTGATAGATGTCCATGGGGTGGGTATCAATGAGGTTGGGGGTGCCCGGGGGTGGGGGTTGTTAAAGGGGTGTGGCGTCCATGGGGGGGGGGGGGGTTGTCCAATGGTGGTGTGTCTAGGGGGTGTCCAGTGTTATGGGCGTAGGGGGATGTTGAGGGGGGTGGGGGTGTCCCTGGGAGAGGAGGGTTTTCTATGAGGAGGGGGTGTCCAGGGGGTTGGGGTGGTCTATCCAGGGGAGTAGCTGGCCAAGGGATGGGGGCTTCCTATGAGTGTGGGTGTGTGCAGGGGGTGGGGGAGACCAGGGCCATTTGTACAAGGTGGTGGGGGTGTCTATGGGGTAGGTGTGGGGGGGGGGGGGGGTATACAAGGGGTGGGGTGGGGTGTCCGGGGGGTGGAGTGTGTCTAGGGGTTGGGGATGTCGAAGGGGGTGGGGTTATCCAAGGGGGTGGGGTGTCCAGTGGGTGAGGGTGTCTAGGGTTGTTTTTCCTGGAGGTGGGGGTTGTCCAAGGGGGTGGGGGTGTCCAGGGGGTGGGTGTTTCTAGTGGGTGGGTTATGTCCAAGAGGGTGGGCGGCCTCTAGGGGGTGGGGTGTCCAGGGGTGGGGGTCTCCAGGGGTGGGGGTTGTAAAAGGGTGTGGGGGGTTATCCATTGGGGGTATGGGTGTCCGGGGGGTGGGGGTCAGGGGGGACTGTCGTAGGAGGTGAGGTGTATAGGCGGTGGGGGTGTCAAGGGCAGTGGCGGTCAGGGGGTGGGGGTGTCTAAGGAAGTGGCGGTGAAGGGGTTGGGTGTGTGTCGGGGGGCTGTCCAATGGGGGGTGTCTCGTTTGTCTGTTGGGGGTGGGGATCCAAGGGGTGAGGTTTTCATAGTGGTAGGGGTTTTCTAGGGGTTTGTGTGGCCGTTTAGGCGGTGGGGTGTCTAGGGGGTGGGGGTTTCCAAGGTTTGGGGTGTCTAGGGGGTGTCCATTGGTAGGGGTTTCAAGGTCGTGGGATGTCTAGGGGGTATGGGGTTTCAATGGGGGTGGGGTGTTCAGGGGATGGGGGATCTCTATGGGGTGCATGTGTCTAGGGGGTTGGGGTGTCCAGGTATTGGGGGAGGATATCCAAGGGGTTGTGGATATCCAAGGGGGTGGGGTTGTCCAGAGGTGGGTTCAATCAATGACACATATATTCACTCATAAGAAATCATCCAATCATGTTTTATTATTTATGGACAAAGAAACAATGATAATGGGACCTACATAATGACATGTATCCAGGCACAAAAAATCATCAAACACCAAATGTCAGTAATATGAGTGAAAAATGTAATGGATCAATCAATCCCTCATCACCATCACTATCATCTCTGTCGGCATAATCCTCATTCCCATCCCCATCATTGTCCCTATCATCATCCCCTCCCTCCAAAACACCCTCTTCCTTTCCCTCGTACTCCACCAAGGACTCCTGATTGTCCTCCTTCTCTCCTATCGCATCGACCACAGTCTCCTCGCCCTCCTCCTCCGCCTCGACCTCCTCCTCAACATCCTCCTCCTCCTCAACATCCTCCACTCCATCGTCATCTCCATGAACTACATCATCTCGACCACCACTATAACTGACACCTAGTGCACCATATATATAATTCATCGACGATATTTATTAATCACAATATGTGTTGGAATCTTGTGTATGTGTTGGATATAAAACATCTATTGGTTTCATAAACGCAGTGCTTTCCTTATCAGACTTCTCTACTGTGTCTCTAGACATTTTTCAGCATATTTTTCATGTGCCTTCACCTGCTATAACAAGGTGGCACTACAACTCAAACGTGAATAGGGACAATACCTCATTGGGACTATACTCTCACTAGGTTGGTAGAGTACTTTTCCATGGTTCTCATCTCCCACCACCTTAGGTAAGTGAACATTTTGGGCCAAAAATTATCAGGTTCCTAGTCATCAAGGGCCTCTAAAGAATCCTATTTGAAATTAAAAAAATATTATTAAGTTACCAAATAGATATTTAAATTTAAAATCAACAATATAAAACTTATAATCTACTTCTGAGACTCATTTTTTACCACACATCCATCTTTTTTCATTCTACTCATGAAATAATGTTTTTCTCAAGGCACACATCCTTCAATATTAAATGTTTGCATCTAATGTGACATTAAATGAAGAATCCATAATTAAAAATAGGTTACTAATAATTAATTTCATAACTAATATTATTTGAAATCATTATCAATTGAATAAATTGTAGAGGAAATAATAGAAAGTGAATGTCATAATGAAAAATTATAAATAATTGTCATACCTACTTCCTCTCATGATATGACATTGTAGTACACCCCAATGTGCGGAGGTATGTTTTAGAATCAATGTTTTTTATTTATTCCATATTATTCCTATATAAAATTAAATATTGAAAAATATATTATTAATGAAAAACATGAAATGCTTAATTTAAATATCTCAAATTTGATTAATACCTTTAACTGGATAGTAATCAAATGATTAATCGACCGTTGATATTGTTCTATCAGACAATCATCAATGAAAGGTACTACCTCTAACTCTGTGATAACACTATCATGCCATCCAAAATACAACTCATTCTTATAGTATCTCTAATGCTCTCCTAAATCATGAAGATGTGTTTGTTGTACACCCCCACCAATGGGGAAATTAAAATGAAGTAGACACCTAAATATTAATTCATATTAATACAAAAAATATATATTGCCTTAAATAAAACAGATTTTTTACTCATATATATGCCCAAGAATTATCCTTGAAGTAGTTTGGCAATTCTCTTCATTCAAGTGGGCTGAAGGGAATGATGTCGAAGTATTTGGAAAGCATCAAAAAATAACTCTTACTATGCTACCCTATTTTTTAAATTATTTGATTGTCTTAATTTTAGTCCACCATTTACTATGTGCACCTGTTCTAAACCAAACACATGCTTGTTCGCCTCCACCCTCACCTTTTATTAGTATATATTTCTGTTATGAAAGAAATTTTTTTATCAATACATGTTGTCATAAATATAAATAATGGTACAAAATTTTTTTTGGGGTTCTATAAATATACCTATTGTAGTCTGATCACTGGGCACAACTGGATCTGTAGAAACTGAATTAACACCCTATATAGGTGGAATTTGTCCTAGTGTATGCTTCGTAGGGATAGACTCTGGCAGAGTTGGAGTTGAATAAGGTGGAATATAGATTCTCCAGGAGAAAGAACTAGATGTAAAAGATGATGGAATAGATGGCTAGCCAAATGCCTGATGGGGATTGGGAATCATCATCGAATATAGTAAATATGGGTAAGGAGACTCATATGTAAATGGTAGTGCAATCATGGGTGGACTAAATATCATGTGTGTCCCTAAAGAGACACCGAGATCAGAATATGGTATAGATGGTATTTAAGTGTGAAGGGAAGGGTCTCTTTAGGTACGCCGACTGAATCGCCTGGCTCCCGTACCACCCCCATCCTACCTACCACCAACCATAGTACTTGGACCACTACTAAGATGATTATCAAATAATTGTCTCGTAAGAGGTTTATCCTTCAAATGTGTATAAAAAAATTAATCACATGTCATTATATATTATTTATATGTATATATATACATGAAGTAAAATAATAAATTCATGCACTTGTGGTGGAACGCCCTTCTCATCCATGCGATGATTGTTCTAAATCAACTTTTTTGGTCGCCTCTCTGGAATTTGTTGTATTTCATGCATTTGAAAGCAAATATGGAAGTAATTATAAATGTATAACTAATGAGTAACCCAAAAAAATATATGAGAGGGAATATAGGGATTCCTTGAAAATTTAATTATCCACTATTTTAGGAGACCTTGAATGGATATACAATGAACTCAAAAAATCAAAAAAGATGTAACAATGAATTTAATTTTTAGTGGGATGGTTATTTACTATGTGCCACCAGTATATTAAAATCCTGGAACATTGATTCTAAGGCTTTATTTCACTCAACAACCATGAGGGAGAGCATACTAAATTATACCTCTAGAAAATTATGCATGGTCTATATCATGAATGATAAATCCCTTAAAAGAGTTAGAAATGATGATATAATCATATAAAAAGGATAATATATCTACTATATTCATATGGGGTAAATCACTTATGAAAATTAAGGAAAATTTTAATTTCTTTAGCCCAAGTAGATGATGTAGGTTTCTATATATGTTTTGTAGAAGAAGACTAAACATCATGTCATTATCTGATGTAATTTTAAAGGGAGGTCTTAGAGTTATACTAATTTTATACATGGATAATAAATCATTGAAATTTCCACTATGTTAGACATTATTTTTTCATAGGTTTGAATACAGTTCAATTCCAAATTAGAAAATGAAATTCAAATAAAATTCCAACCCATAAATATTGAATATTCACATTAAGGTCAAGTCAGATAAAACATATTTTTAATCAATATTAAATAAATTTGAATATTACTAACCTAAAAAACCCATGTCCTGCTAAACCGAATGAATTGGGAACCTGGATGGATAATTGTATATATTTTCCACCGCAACATCTGGTTCACAGTAAACTCTGACAACTGCCCTATTGGAGTCATCAAAAGTAATAAATGAATCAAATCCAGTGGTAGTATGGATGTTGTGAATTCCATCCTCACATTCATAAAAAATATTCCTTTTAATTACTTAAATAATGATTCCAAATTCAGGTTGAATATGGTATTTGAAATAAAAAACATGTTTCACTAGTGATGCCCATACGTATGGTTCATCTGTAGAAAAAGTGTGAGTCATATCAATTACATGAAATCTAAAATAATCAATTAGTGTGCCCTGCTTCGTAATCGAATCAAACTACTAGCATTCCATCATCGTGACTTATCAATAAGAGTAATAACCCAATATTATTATATTTTCAATTACCACATAATAACATAGATTTTCAAATTATGGTCTACTGTATGATATAATAGCATAACCAACTATTGTGGTATTATCCATAACACCATCATGTTTTTTTCTAATGTTATTTTCTCATTCAATGATAATAAATATGTACCCATTGATAACAATTGATTTACAGTCTCGAACCACGGTATTATGAGAAAAATCCAAAGCTATTATTTCCTCAGAGACAGAATTAGCAGGAAAACTCCATTACTAAAATATAAATGAATACTAATGTTAATTAAATATTTTTTAAATTACTTTATATCATGATATTTTTTAACTTCAATTTTAACTAAACAGAAAACTCAATGCTATGCATTGTCTTTCTCCTTATCAAAGACAAAGAATGATGATTTCTATTTAGCATTGCATTATGTTCTTTATAGAAAAAATATGAATAGTGTAACTGATGATTAATATATAAATATTCAATTTACTTACCTGATGTAGTCATCAAAAAAATCACAGTTGAACTAAATGTACGATGTTCCATCTCCCATTCTTCACGGATAATGTCATCAATGTATCTGATCTAGAAATTCCTCCTTTTAGAGGAAGTTATGGAAAAATCGGATCAATTTTCTCATATTTTTCTTCTTCAATTTAGAGTATTCTATACATTATTGTAGTATGATCTGAAAAATACATAGAGAATAAATCCATAGATTTTTATCAAAGTAACCATTCATGATAGAACCTTCAGGTTGATTCCAGTTTCAAACATATAAATTCAATGATTAAATATTTAATTCTGTTGGATACATACAACGAAATGAAATTTGTCCTCCGAGAAATATTTCATTTGGAATATGGATATTGAGATGCAACATGCATGTGAAAAATGATAGAGGAATTTTTTTCTCTAACTTTCACTAAATTAATGTGGTATATGCCAACATTTTTTACAGGAAGGACTTGTAAATCGTCTTAGAACACAAATATCTCTAAAAATGTAACAACTAAATAACATCCACACTTACATTATGGGAAAAAGGTAGAAATATTGATATTTGGAATTATCTCAGGAAGAAGGATGTGATATCACGAGTCTTAAAGTATTTTATCTTTAACTCTCATCTGTTGACCAGATTAGATATGTTTCATGAATAGCCATCAGGAACATTAATAGTCACTATTACTGCTATAAATTTCTTTTTTATATAGGTTTCATCTCATAATAAGAACATAGAGCTTTCCATTAATTTCTACTGATACGCACATGATAAAATTATTGCTTGATACCCCCATCAAATTAGTCACACCATGACTATAAATCATCTTTTTTCATTCCCATAACATTTAGATGAATAGAATGCAAAATTTCACATATATTCCTTTCAATGTGAGTTATTTATAAGCAATGAAGTAATGAATTGGATGACCAATTATGAAAATCAAATAAGATTATCCACTTCATTCAATTGTAACTGGTTTTAGTGAAAATATTCTTTATCCTTATAGATTTCATTTGAACCTTCCAGAATAAAAAATGAAAATCATTCAATTCATTAAACACATTAGTTCAATATATATATTAAGGTGGATTATTAGTGTCCATGGTTTTTTTAAATATTCAACAATTATATCTATATAGATGGTCTATTGGAATTAATCATCGATGTCACAAAAAAAACTACAACAATGATTTAGTCTTCTAGATTGTGTATTCATCATACAAATAAGACAAGATAGATTTCCATTTTTTCTCCATGAAGACATAATTTCATAAGTAGGAAAATCTTTTATAATTCACATAAGCTCATCATTCATCTGAAATATTTATTTTGAACATGCATCGTATGTGACCACCAGAACATCAAAATGACCTATCAACTAAATTATTAATAGTTTCATGTATATGTCTATATCATTTATAGAATATATTTCAGTATAATCATGAATATGATTGATTTTTTCATACACAACCCTGGGGGGAGGTGATAAATTTGTATAGTAACTGGCCATGTGCAGTGAAAAGTAAGCATCTACCCAAACAGATTGAAACCGTCACATGAAATACCAAGCCTCACAGTACGCACGTCAGCTAAAAAATCATGATATCAAGCATCAAATTTATTCCATGCCAATCCATATGTAGTGTAAACAAACTCATCATTAGTCATCTTTCTCTCAGAATCATGCCATCAATTTTTTATTGATATTTCATCTGATATAAAAATATTCTATAGTATGGGAATCAATGGAATGTTCCAAATTACATTCAGTGGTATACAGGATGGTGTTTCATTATCTTTTGGATTATAGTGGGATGTGCCATATTTTATTCAATCATTTCATTAATCAGTTTCCCCCTATAAAAAACAATAATATTTCGGACAAGCCTGATTTTTTTGTTAAAATATGAGTTCCTCTACTAACTTACATGCCATATAGTTGTTTGAGGGAATATATGCATCATCAAGATTTAATTCCATTAAGAAGTTAAAAATGTAATCGATGGATGTATTTGAAATCCCATACATAGTTTTCCCATGAATCAATTGGATAAAAAATTCATACTTTTAATTTTACCACATTGTTGATATATTGTAGTCGTGGCAAGATCATTAAATCTTTTCACCCTAACAACATCATCCTTTTCATTAGATTCATCACGTGTGCTCATACTGAAATATTTTTGGGTAAAAATCTATTTTATTTAAACATGAATAATAAATGGAAAATAGTAATATAACTAATTCTACAGTCCATTCCTCTCATTTGGATCATCATCATATTTTGATTTAATTTTCTACCTATTATGGTACTACACATATAAGTTTTCATGAAAATCATATTTGGTTATATAGTAGTTGACTTCTTTATTACTCAACCAAGGACATCCAACACAATTATAACATGAGTCGTGTATGTGACCACTATATAAAGCATTGTGAAATGAAAAATAAAAAAATATTTCGATTTTTTTTTAAAATCACATGAGATATGATCGGTTTCCTACATCCAAATTCTCTCCATTCTTTAATTTTTTTTATATTTCATTTCATCAAAATCAATTCAATAATATTGACGTCTAATAAAAATTATAATTAAGCAAATGATAATTTTTCACATTATATGAAACTATAACCGACACACTACTCTATATGAGAATCATAATATAATCAAAAATAAAATATTATATTTATAAAAATAAGATATATATTATTATAAATCCATGACATTGACTTCAATTATACATATAATACCATGAAATTTTTTCATATTGAGATAACATAAATAATTGTTGGTCGGAGTGTATACTCAAGAGGTGGTTGAATTGAGTTCCAATTAAAACTTCTCTTAAAAATTGTCTATTTAAAATCCCCCAATTTATAAAACAAGTTAAATTGTAGTGAATTTATACAGATTTTAAATGTTCACTTATCTTCTCAAAGATTAATTAGGCCTCAGATAATTTAACCACAAGATTAAACTAACTTTTAAAACTAACCTACTGATTTACAATAAGTGTAAACACTTGCTAATTTAACTATCAACGTAGCTTTAAAATAGTTTTGTATTTCAAAGTAATAGAAACAGAATAAATAAGATATATGTAGTATACTATAAACTTAAACTAATGATGCAGAACAGATATAACAAGAGGTTTTGTCTCAAGCCGAGACTTAGACCTCTCAAATTTATATAAATTTGATCCACACCCTGGATTGGGGTTAAAATCAGTTTACAAAACTATCCAGGCCACGCAGGGACCTCTACCACATCCATAGTTGACGTGGGTAAACAAGAGATAAGATATTTGGAGTGAGGATTTTGATTTCCTCCAGTTTAGTGCAGGAGACAGTGTCTATATAAGAAATACAGAGTATACCACACTGCTCAGAAGTTAATAAATAAATCACTTAGAGAGAGCATATAAGAGTTTAGAAATCTCTAGTGATTATCGATTCAGCTATGGACTCTTTGGATTTAGAAGGAATGCTTCTGTGTCCTTCTCTAGTTTTTCTAATTAAAAACAGAGTTTCGTAGTCAGCTTGTCTTCCTCAAGAATGAATAAGATCTCTTGATTCGTCGTGTGTTCTTCATTGGTGTTGGATTACATTCATGATAATTCTTTGAAAGTATGGCAATCTCTTTCTTGATCAGGATTGTTCTTCTTGTAGTGATCTCTGTGTATGTAAGTTCCTCTCGCTGTATATTATCACTTGCACACCACTTTTCTGCTTGCTAGTGTACTGCCTCTCAATCTTCTTAATATTCCGCACGTTCTGGCAGTCGGAATGATTCCCTTTTCATAGGTACGAGATACAGTTTCCTGACATGCCAACAACAATATTTAAATAACATTAATTGCATTAAAAACATCAAATATGACTGTTTGTATTATTTAAATAATATTGACAAAAAGTTAAGGAACAATGTCACAATGATTATATAAACGGTGTCATCTTCACGGTATGAGCTTCACGGTAATATCTTCATTGTATTAGCTTCACAGTATGAGCTTCACGGTGTCTGGGTCACGGTGTGTCATTCACAGTGTCTGGGCACGGTGAGTCCTTCACGGTGTCTGGGTCACGGTGAGTCATTCACGGTGTCTGGGTCATGGTGTCTGGGTCACGGTGTCTGGGTCGCGGTGTCTGGGTCACAGTGTCTGGGTCCTGGTGAGTCCTTCACTATGAGTCCATACTTAAACAAATAACTGTATTTAGACTTTGACAGAATATGAAGAATATGGATTGTGTTTAACCATTAGAGAGTAAGAGAAATTGAATCATAAACATAAAGGCTTGATAATATATGTGAGATTTGTGATCATGCAAGAGACTTGTAAATAATAAAGAGAGTAATTAACATCCATAATATTTGTTATCATTAAACCATGATTTGTAGTTATTATTGAGATTGAAGAACATTATCAAGATGTGAAATAAAGATAGAGATTAATTAATAGTAAAAGGAATTGTGATCATTAAAACATGATAAACACACGAGGAGTCCAACAATCTCCCCCTTTTTGATGATCACAAATTAGATATAGGCAGAATATAAATGAAATGTAACAGTAAATATACTAGCATAAAAAAATTATAGAACTAACACATGTAATTTTTCTCCCCCATTTATACTTGTAGATATTTCTCCCCCTTTTGGGATTATCAAAAAGTAGAGAAAATGAAATGAAACTCGACAGTTTTCATTAATCAAAGGGTGTAGAATACAACATATAAGAGAAGTAAAAACAGTAAAAAAGAAATGACATCCCATCAAAGAGAAAATAGTCTCAAGAATCTTCAGGGATCCATCTTTTCCTTGCCTTTATCAGTAGCAGGAGCGGGTGCTGAAGTAGAAGAAGGAATCGATGCAGTAAACAAAGAGGGTAAGGGTAGACCTTCAAAAATAGATGGAGCCAAAGTTGGAGTAGAAGAAGATCTAGGCTTAGGTTGGTCAATAATGACTGGCTGGATTTGAGAAAGAACTTGGCTGACTGACATCGCAGTTGAGGCTAAGGCAGGTAGACAAGGTCTATGGGGTGCAGCAGCTGGAGAAACTATAGCAGTACTCTGCACATGAAGATACGGCTTCAAAATAGTGATGAAATCAGTAATGATTTCACCAACATATTGCATAGCCTTTTCAAAATCATCATAATTTTCCATAAACTTGTCCAACAATCTGGTGAACTCTTTATGTTTCTAAACAAGAGTTTTAAAAGCTTGAGTCACCGGAGGGATTGTCAAATTTTCAATAAGATATCTAAAGTGATCTGTCATATCACTTTTAGAGAAAATCCGGGTGAGATAAAGATCTATTTTCTTGGTGATATCTTGTTGAGAATCATTGGCTATCTTAGAATGAACACTAACCAAGTCAAATGCTCTATCACTATTCTTAACCACTTCTGTCAAAGAAGATAGATGCAGGCCACTGAAGGAACTCTGAATTTCTTCCTAGATTATTGATCTCAGCATAGAATAATCCAAAGAAGATGTGGAGGTCTGACCAGAAGCAGGTGAATCCTTGATAGCTTCGGTTAGAACATTGAGCTGTTTCAACACTTTTCAGGCATCCAGTTTATTCATCTGTAAGCTTATTCAGAGTTTTCATAAGCTCTCTCATGCGTTCCAGAATCTTGGTGTGTCTTTTTCCAATCTTCTCATCAAAATAAAGGAGGTATGGATGAACAAAAGACACAATTTCCCTAGCAAGGAGGGAATCAGATGGCTCAAGAGAAGTAGCAACCAGTGCAGGAGCAGAAACTAGAGCAGGTTCTGATCTCAAGGATAACTCATTCTACAATCTTGCTATCATAATCTCCAGATTTGCAACATCAGCACTTAGCATCTTATTCTCACCTCTAAATTCTTGAATTTCTCGGATCATCCTTGGTTGAATATGAAATATAATATTTTCCAAGCGAATTAATGCATCTTCTTGACTTAACTGAGTTACTGGACAAGGTTGAGTGGAGAAAATTTTCTAATCTCAAGCTAACAAATTTTCTCCAAAAACATTCAGATCATCTTTGGTCACAAAGGAGTGAGGCTCAAGTAAGGGTGAAGGTAAAGTTAGTGTTTTAGATTCTAGTTGAGGTTTAGAGTCATCTTCAGACTCATATTCTGATTCGGATTGAGGTTGGGGCTCTAGTTCTGGTTTTGGATGAGTTATAGACTTCAGTTGAAATAGAGAAGAAAGATCCATTCTAGTTGTAGACACTTTCTCTGACTCATTCACATCATAAAATCTTGGGAAAACAACCAGGTGTGCACAGAGTATGAGACAACAGGTTGAGAATCTTCAGCAAATCCAGCTTCTGTAATCTAATGATTTTGAGGTTCCTCCCCCTCAAATTGTGCTTCCCTTTTAGATTCTTGAGGCTCAAGAATAGGGAAAAGATCCACAGGATCATCCCTAATCTCTTCATAAAATTCTTGCCTTGCCAGCTGAAAGGCAATATCCATCCTCTCTTCAGTAGTGGGAATTATCTCAGGAACGTATTGTTCCACTGGTTGAACTTCAAGACTTTCTTGTCTTTCAACTGAAAGATCCTCTTCAATGGGATCTGCCTCTAAGGTTACTTTCTGTTCTGAATCAGGAAAAACCAACTTCCTTGGAGCATTAGGATGAGCTTATAGATTTACATCCGCACTAGAAGTAGGATCTTCCTCTTCTCTAAAACTAACATCAACTTCCTCTTCTTGAGGTATTTCAGCAGGGATAATAGCAGGGACAAAAATCCTTTCTTTTTCAACAGGATCTGTTTCCATTTGTGGTATTTCAACTTCTTCTCTTTGAGATACTTCAGCAGTTACTTCCTCCTCTTCTTCTTCTTCTGAATACCCAACCACTTCATCTGGTTCCAAACCAGGATTAGATAGATTTGTAGGTTTTCTTGGATAGTCAACAGGAGTAATATTTTTATACCCTTGATCGATGTCCTCAACACACTGCTTCTTCCAGAGGATGTAGCTAATCTTCATCCTTCTAATGATAGGAATGGATAGGCAGAAATCAAGGTCCTCTAACATTTCTTCATTCGGTCCAACCATCCCTTTTGCAGCTAACATAGCTAAAATCTTCCTTGAGTAAAACAGGGAGGTGGATTTGGAATTGACTTGGATCAGCTCATAGATATGGTTGATAACATACTTTCATAGGTTGTTCTTATGGCCATTCTTACACAGATGAATCAGGAACACATCCTGATACATCATCACAGCCAAATCTCCTTTTCTTGGTATAATCAAATTCTGAACAAACTTGAACAGAAGTCTTGTCTCCCTATCTAATTCAGTAGCTATGTCCCTTCGCTTGGTGCCATTTCCAGTAAGGTTTTCCAAAGCAGTATCTAGGTCAAAGATATCGGTTGTAGGAGGAGGGTCTCTCTGGTAATCCTCACAAACTCCTTCATGGGGAATCCCTAGGCATACAACCCACAACCTCAAAGAGAAAGAGCACTTTTGACCATTTATCCATTTTGTCACCATAAAGATTTCTCCAAACTCAAAAGAAAACTTTAAATACTGATAAAATTGAGATACCAATCTCGGGTAAATCGGTCTATTCTGTCCAGTGAACCATCCAAGCCATCCTTGATCTCTTAAAACTTTTAAAACTAAGTATCTTCTAGACAGAAACAACTCTGGGAAAACCTCTTTTTCTGGTACATCTATACGTCTTACCAGGTTTGGGTTTAGAGGACCTTTGGGAGCTATCCTCGGTATCCTCTTCTATTTCTTAGAGCGGCGCTTCTCAGATGAGGTTGAAGATTGACGCTTCATCCTTGGCATCCACTGAAGGTTTGGGCAAGAAGTAAGAGAAGGTTCAGGAGAGAGTTTGGGTAAGGAATCGAATGAAACACTTATGTTTTATCATTTGGGAATGTCAAACGTTATAAAAACAAAAACGCGTGAAAATAAATAGTGGTGAAATAAAAAATTATGCGATACGGGTTAAAACAAGAATAAAAAAATCCTCACGGTGAGACTGTGAGCAGGAGTTACGGTGTGATGAAAACTAGTCATCATGGTGAGATCGTTGGTAGTCATCACGATGAGACAGTGACCATTCTGTGTAGTCACGGTGAGAATATAAGTTGATATACCGCGAGCATAAAGTCTTGATGGTGAGACCGTGAACATAAAACAATAATTTAGAAACAGTGACTATGAAACCGTAAAGTAAAATACAATAAAGTATTAATCATTAAGATCAATAAGATATTTACTTATGATTAATAATACCAAGATCATGTATGATGTAGTCTAATCTTTCAGAATTTAATGGTTTAGTGAAAATATCAGCAAGTTGATATTCAGGACCAATGAATGCCAAAGTGATATCACCTTTTTGATAATGATCCCTCAAAAAGTGATGTCTTACATCAATATGTTTTGTCCTATAATGAGAAAAAGGATTTTTAGAAATCTTAATAGCACTTGTGTTGTCACAATTTATTGGGACATGTCTGAATTGATATCCATATTCTAGTAATTAGTGTTTCATCCACATAATTTGTGCACAACAACTACTAGAAGCTATGTATTCAGCTTCTACAGTGGATAATGCAAAAAAAATTTGTTTCTTACTACACCATGATACTAGTGACTTGCCTAAAAGGTGACATGTTCCAGAGGTTCTTTTTCTATCTAGGTTACATCCAGAAAAATCAGTATCAAAATAACTAACTAATTCAAATGATTGTCCTTTGGGATACAACAGTCCTAAATTGGGAGTATGCTTGAGGTATTTGAAAATTATCTTTACAGCATTACAATGTGACTCATTAGGGATTGCTTTGAAATGAGCACAAAAACACACACTAAACATAATATCAGGACGACTGGCAGTTAGGTAGAGTGGACTTCCAATCATTCATCTATAAGTGGTTTGATCAAAAGATTTACCATCTTCATTAGGATCCATCTTATAGGTGGTACTCATGGGAGTTTCACTACTTTTTGCGCTATCCATTCCAAAACATTTTAAGAGATATCTAGTATATTTACTTTGAGTTAAAATAATTCCATTATCGTTTTGAATGATTTGAAATCCCAGAATAAATTTATGTTCACACATTAAACTCATTTCAAATTCATTTTGCATCATTTTGAAAAAATCAGTACAAATTGTAGTTTTTGAAGATATAAAAATAATATCATCTACATAAATTTGTACAACTAAAACATCTTTAGAAATTAGTTTTATAAATATTGTATGATCAACTATCCCTTTTGTAAAACTTTTAGAAATTAGAAATGTACTTAATCTATCATACCAAGATCTTGGAGCTTGATTTAAACCATATAAAGCTTTTGATAATTTGAAAATATGATTTGGAAAATTAGGGTTTGAAAATCCAGGTGCTTGTTCATCAAAAACATCCTCAGCAATATATCCATTCAAGAATCCACTCTTGACATCCATTTGATATAGTTTGACATTTAGATGAGTAGCATAAGTAAGTAAAATCCTAATAGCTTCTAATTTGGATACTGGAGCAAATGTCTCCTCATAGTCAATACCTTATTCTTGACTATAGCCTTGTGCAACTAGCCTAGCATTATTTCTAACTATGTTTCCAGATTCATCTACTTTATTTCTAAACACCCATTTAGTGCCTATTTTGAAAGTGTCCTTATGTCTTTCAAAAAGATTCCAAACTTTATTTCTTTAAAATTTATTGAGTTCTTCTTGGATCGCAATGACCAAAATTTCATCATTAATATCATCATTAATGTTTTTAGGTTCATGATGTGACAAGAAGGCTTGATGTTCAACATTATTTCTAAGAGAAGATCTAGTTTGTGTCCCTCTATCAAGATTTTCTGCAACAGCATATAAAGGATGATTCTTTAGAAATCTAGTTGATCTTGTAAAGGTAGGACTAGAAATTTCAGGTTCTTCTCTAGGTTCAGGTTCATTAGCAGCAGATTCAGGAATAAGTCTAGAACTGGTTTTCCTTATAGCAGGTTCATTAGATTTGTCATTAAGGTCCAGAAGAGATAAATCTTCTTCTAGATTTTCAAGAGAGGTATTAGGCTCATGTGGATCAGTTTCATCAAACTTGATGTGAACATATTCTTCCACACACTTGGTTCTCTTATTGAAAACTCTATAGTATTTACTAGAAATAGAGTAACCTAGGAAAATTCCTTCATCACTCTTGGAAGCAAACTTGTCATGATTATCTTTGGTATTAAGAATAAATACATTACAACCAAATACTCCAAAGTAACTAACTTTAGGTTTTCTATTGTTCCACAACTCATAAGGTGTCTTCTTAATAACCGGTCTAATTAAAACTCTATTGATGATATAACATGATTCATTGATAGCTTCAGCCCAATAGTAAATAGGCAGGTCATATTCATTAAGCATAGTTCTAGAAATTTCTTTTAGGGTTCTATTTCTTCTTTCTACTACACCATTCTGCTGAGGTGTCCTAGGGGCAGAGAAATTGTGACTATAACTATTGTGTGAGCAGCAGGATTCACACTCATTATTTTCAAACACATGACCATGATCACTTCTTAGGGTTTTAATCTTAGGTCCACAATGGTTTTCTACAGATTTGGAGTATTTGGAAAAGTAAGAACAAGCTTCACTTTTGTGAGCTAAGAAGTATAACCAAGTATATATTGGAAAGTCATATACTAGGACATTGACATAGTGCTTCCCATTTATACTAGAAACTATATAATGTCCAAAAAAATCCAATTGAACCAACTCGAGAGGTTGAGAAGTTAACACTTCTTTCTTTGATTTAAATGAAACTTTATGTTGCTTTCCATTTTAACAGGGATTACAAACTTTATCATTTGGAAACTCAAGTTTAGGTAAGTCTCAAAACATGTTCTTCCTAGTATGTTTTCTAAGTGAGTGTAAATTTCAGTTTCCTAATCTTCTATGCCATAACCAGGACTCTTTATGAAAAGCAGTTAAGCAGGTAACATTTTGCTTAGCTAAGGAATTTAAATCAAGAACATAAAAATTTTCATCTCTTAGAGAAGAAAAGACTAAAATGTTTTTAGAATTAAAAACATTACAAGAATCATTTTCAAATTTGACATTGAAACCATCATCACATAATTGAGAAATACATATCATATTATATTTATGTCCATCAAAAAAATATAACTTATGAAATTAATACTGAGTTAGTGTTGCCAATCTGGCCTAAGGCGATGATCTTTACTTTAGAATTATCACCAAAGGTTACATGTCCTCTATCAAACTTTATTAAACATTTGAAACATGAGTAATTCCCAAACATATGTCTTGAACATCCACTGTCCATATACCATGTCTTCTTTTGGGAACTCTTTAGGCAGGTTTCCGACAAAACAGATTAAAATCAGAAATGATTATTGTACCCAAATATTCTTGGGTCTAGACAGGTTAGCCAATAAAACATTAGGTACCCAAATTTGTCTTATTGGTCTCATACAATTTACAAAATCAAATGATTTTTAAAGGTAAACTATATTAGATTTATTACTAAGTGAATAACTAGTTGAAGCATACAAATGACCAGAACTAGAACTTGCAATATTCTGTCCAGATTTAGGAATAAATCTATTCTTGGTAATTTTAATTTGTCCAGGTTGGTATCCTATACCAGTAGTGTATCTTGGTGAAATATGAGTACCTATAATTTGAGTAAGGGTATCTTTTCCATTTTTTAACATTTATAAATCCTTCCTAAGTTGCTCATTTGACAATTTCAGTTCAGTGTTTTTTTATTTAACTGAGAATTCGTTTCCATTTCTATGTCAAGATCAGATTTATGATTAATAGTTAAAGCATATTGTTTCTTTAAACCATTGAATTTGTCTTTCAGCTCATTACAGGTTTCCTCAAACATATCACAATATTCAAATAGTTCAGATTTTGACATATTTTCAGAATCAATATCATCTTCAGAATAATAAGAATTTAAATTAGGAGTTTCAGATATTACCTCAGAATTGTTTGACATAGAACACATGTTTGCCATACTTCTATTTTCAGTCTCAAAAGCTTCATATTCACTGAAGCTATCCTCAAAAGCACTCCACGTAGCCTTCATAGATTTCTTATACTTATTATCCTTATATTCTTATTTCGTCTTGTATTTTAGCTTTGGACAGTCTGCTTTTATATGTCCTTTTCATTTACATTCATAGCAGACAACTTCATTAGATTTTTTAGATTTCTTCCAGTCCTTTTTCCAGTGTCCCTTATTGTCATGCTTTCCTTTGTAATTTGACTTTCGGAAAAATTTCTTCTTCCTATATAACTTCTTAAATCTTCTGGCTATGTGAACCATTTCTGCATCACTATCACATGCACTTTCACTTTATTCATAGCATGAGCTATCACTTATATGATGATTCTCCTTATATTTATTCATTGAAGTATTAGTCTTGAAAGCCACATATTTTCTTTTAGGTTCATCATTTTCCTCTTTATTCACCATGAGTTCTTTCTAATACATTATTATCTTACCAATGAGTTCCTTGACTGGCAGTTTACCAATGTCACAATATTCTCTAATTAAAACAGAAGTGCCCCTCCATCGGTCTGGTAGAGATCTCAAGATTCTCATAATTTGTTCCTTTGCTGGAACAACTTTACCAAGTGAATTCATTATATTGACTATCTCATTGAACTTGAGATACATATCAGAAATAGGTTCATCAGTATTCATCTTAAAATTATCATATTTAATAGTATAAGTATTCAATCACATTTCTGTAACATTGGTTGTTCCTTCATGAGAAACACCCAAAGTATCCCAAATTTCAAAAGTAGTTTTTCAAGAAGATATTCTATTAAACTCCTCATCTCGTAGAGCATAGTACATGGAATTCATAGCTTTACAATTATTATTGGCAGCTATCTTTGTATGTTCATCCCATGTTATTCTTTCCGTTTCTAGAATTTTATATTGAGATTATATAGCAGTCCAGATATCAAAACCCATGCTTTTTAAATGAATTTTCATTTTATGTTTCCACTGACCACAGTTTGTACCATTGAAAAATGGCAGTCTATTAGTAGCAGCACCTTCAAGTCTATTATCCATCATAACTAGGTTGAGACAAAAAATTTAAATAGATAAAAATTTAGAAATAAAAGAAATTTTAAGAACATTAAAATAAAACTAAAATCACAGTTGAAAAACAGAGTTTTTCAGAAAATATTTTAAACCCTATGATACCAAATGTTGGTCGGAGTGGATACTCAAGAGGGGGGTGAATTGAGTTCCAATTAAATCTTCTGTTAATAATTGTATATTTAAAATCTCCCAATTTATAAAACAAGTTAAACTGTTGTGAATTTATACATATTGTAAATGTTCACTTAGCTTCTCAAAGATTGATTAGGTCTTAGTTAATTTAACCACAAGATTAATCTAACTTTTGAATCTATCCTACTGATTTAAAATAAGTGTAAACACTTTCTAATTTAACTATCATAGTAGCTTTAAAATATTTCTGTATTTCAAATTAATATCAGCGGAATTAATAATATATATGTAGTATACTATAAACTTTAACTAAAGATGCACAACAGATATAACAAGAGGTTCAGTCTCAAGATGATACTTAGTCCTCTCAAATTTATATAAATTTGATCCACACCCTGCATTGGGGTTAAAAACAGTTTTCAAAACTGTCTAGGCCACGCAAGGACCTCTACCACTGTTCTTTGTGGGAAAAAAAACAAGGACCAGGCCACACAAGGACCTCTTCCACAGTTTACGTGGGTAAACAAGAGATCAGATATTAGGAGTGAGGATTTTTATATCCTCCAGTTCAGTGTAGGAGACAGTGTGTGTATAAGAAATACAGAGTACACCACACTACTTGAATGTTAATAAATAAATAAATTAGAGAGAGAAGATAAGAGTTTAGAAAGCTTTAGTGATTATCAATGCAGCTCTGGACTCATTGGATTCACCAGGAATGCTTCTGAGTCCTTCTCTGGTTTTTCTGATGAAAAATAGAGTTTCGTAGTCAACTTGTCTTCTTTAGGAATGAAAAAGTTCTCTTGATTCATCGTGTGTGCTTTAGTGGTGTTGGATTGCATTCATGAGAATTCTTTGAATGTCTGGAAATCCCTTTCTTGATCAGGATTGTTCTTCATGTAGTGCTCTATGTGTATATAATTTCATCTCGTTTTATGTTATCACTTGTGCACTGATTTTCTGCTTGCACGTGTACTACATCTCAATCTTCTTTATATTCCACATGTTCTAGCAGTAGGAATGATTCCCTTTTCATTGGTATGAGATACAGTTTCCTGACATGCCAACAACTATAATTAAATAACATTAATTGCATTAAAAACATCAAATATGATCGTTAGTATCATTTAAATAATATTGACAAAATGTTAAGGAACATTGTCATAGTGATTATGTAAACTGTGTCTTCTTCACGGTATTAGGTTCACGGTATGAGGTTCATGGTATGAGCTTCACGGTAAGAGCTTCACGGCATGAGATTCACGGTGTCTGGGTCACAGTGATTCATTCACGGTGTCTGGGTCACGGTGAGTCCTTCTGGGTGTCTGGGTCACGGTGAGTCCTTCACGGTGTCTGGGTCATGGTGTCTGGGTCACGGTGTCTGGGTCACGGTGAGTCCTTCACGGTGAGTCCATACTTAGACAAATATCTGTATTTGGACATAGACAGGATATGCAGAATATGGATTAAGTTTAACCATTAGAGAGTAAGAGAACATGAATCATAAACATAATGGCTTGATAATATATGTGAGATTTGTGATCATGCATGAGACATGTAAATAATAAGGAGAGTAATTAACATCCATAAGATTTCTTATCATTAAACCATGAGGTGTAGTTATTATTGAGATTGAAGACCATTATCAAGACATGTAATGATGAATGAGATTAATTAACAGTAAAAGGATTTGCGCTCATTAAAACATGATTAACACATGAGGAGTCCAACAATAATATATGGGATAATTTTGAGACTACTGTTCGTATTTTTTCCAAGAGACGAAGAGATTACAAATCCATGAGCCTTTGAAGAAGAAAAATCCCATTATTCAAATATATTTTATGAACGATGTAATAACTTGTTCACAAGAGATAACAAGTATGTTTTGATAGGAAAAGAATTCATGGAAGTTTTTGAATATCTTTTATGAACAATAAATGAGTGTACAAGATCATGTTCAATTTTGGAAGGGAATTATTCGGGAGTTGAATAAATTTTAAATTGAAGAAATTTTATATTTTAGTAGATTATTTGAGTGATATTCATACTATATATTCTGAATAAATGCGAAATATAATGTAATAATGATGGTAAAAATCTTCCTCAGGGATTGAAACATCATGGTAATACAAGTGGGTCATGATCACAGAATGATTAATTTGAACTAAGAGGAGTTTGATGTCATAAGATAAAGGATCCATAGGGAAAATAAGCATGATTGAATGTTCAAGGAGATTTTAAACGATGAGATTGAAATTTAATTTCCAAAAGGGATAATCTACAGCATTTTAGATATACACAAAAGAAGGTGTGTCTAGTTGATGTAGTGATTTATTTTTAGGTAGATAAATTATTATTAAAACAATGTGAAGATATACTAATTTAGTTATGTTTAAAGTGTAATTTTCTAAAGTGTGTTTTTTAATGTGATTTTTTTAAATACGTTATTGATGATTAAATGGGATTTTTTTTGAAAAATTTAGAGATTTCATAACACACAATACCCAAAGTCGATGTATTTATTGTGTGTTGATTAGAATAAATAATAAGAATCCATACATCATATGATATCACATACTTTACATTGTGTTTGTGTGTATTACCTTCCCAATTGGGTAGAATATTGGGCCAATTTGAAGAAAAAGACTGCATTTGTGAACAAAGTTTTGATGAGGAATGCATTTTCATTGTTTTTAATTCATTGTTTACTTATTAATGATCATGGAATGCACATAAATGGTCACTTTTTTGTTGTACTACATGAGAAATATGAAGCTCAATAAAACACCCTACCCTCTTATTAATAAAAGAATTTAGGTAAGAGCCATTATTCAACCAAAAGATCAATAATATTTTTGAAAAAACCATGAGATCAACATCATTGGATTCTAGCAAGTCATTTGATGATTTTCTATAGTCATATATTGAAGAATTTATAAAAATAATTGGTATAATACAATTATGATTACTGATGGAAATCCATGCAAGTTATTAGTTGTTCTGAAACTTTATTCATATTGGACTATGAGGAAAGTGGATATGTAATTAAAATAAGGTGGGAAAGTTGTTATTTCGATTGCTTGAAACAAAAGAGATCTATAGAGACTTATATGTTTATGAAAAAAATTAGAAATATAATTCTAAGAAGTTTCTGAACTGATTAACCTATTTATGAAAATTCCCACCCATGGAAAATGTACATCTGATTAACTCATGTTCAGTATTTATTATAGGTAAATTTCACCCACACTTGATGATAGCTTTCCTTGGATTGAACACTTTTCCACATAGATATATTATGATCCAAATAGGACATAAACCTTTTTTAAAGGTGAATGAAAAATAGTTAATTCTCTAAAATAAATAAATTATAAGAGTTATTCATTCTATCATTTGAATATAACTAAGGATAAAATGGTATGTCTATATATCAATATTAAATGGGGTACTATCTGGTATAACATTTAAAACATTATTTAAATTTTTTAGTTTAGTAAGTATTTATAAATTAATAGGGTATATGATCTATTATAATCTCCCACACTCTAATACCAATGATATATATGGAATCAATTCTGAATAAAAGGAGTAGTGATCAGGGGAGGCAATGCTGATATAATACCTTGAAAATTACCTTTACCCAATAAAACCAACATCACAATTCCAATCTATCACCCAAACAACACCCAATTCATCCTCTATATCACTACCCTTACCATTATTCCCTGAACAAAAACTACAAATACCAAATCCAAATCCAATTTTGAAATTAAATAAATGCCATAGAAACTACCATATCCCTTTACTAACAAATGGAAAATCACCTACACAACTACCCCAACCATCCCCAATCCCTTCATGTGGACTATAATTATATCCATTTCCCACCTCGAGACAATATGACTAAACTATCCCATTACCATTTTTGTGTAGGGAAACATCTCACAAGTATCAACATTTATTAATTTGGTTCTCAAATTCTAAACATAAGGAGGGTATAAGAAGACTCCAAATAATGTTTATTCACCCAATCACGACTCTTGATGTATTTATCAAAAAACCGAAAAAAATCAACATTCACTTATTGGTTATACCATGCCACAAATCAACCTGCACTCTATAGTGGTTAATAATATTTTGGTTCCCATAATTATGATTCATTTTGTTGGTGATTCGAGTGTTAGAAGTTTTTTGACCATTAAATGAAATTATTTCATCCAATAAGAAGTGGAATTAATTAGGTATTGGGAAGTTAATTTTTTGTAAGGATCTAATTAACCATCCAAGAAGGAATAATTTGTATTAAAATACCTTTCCTAGTGATATCTAATTGTCACAAATGAGTGGTTTAACCATTTTCTGAGACATATAGAGGTAGAAATAATGGGTGGATACATCATCTTTTACAATCATTGCATGTTTCATGATTCCAAGTGGTGATATAGTAGGGATTGATCACTTTTGGTTATAGGGCCTCATCTCTAGAACTATTTTTAAATTAATAATCATTCATCTTCCTAACATTGATATCTGTGGATATATTTTGTTTTCATGATGCCAAAGAAGAATGCGATTTCAGATTTGGATATTATAGATAGAGAGATATGTCATAATTTATATATTTGAGACACATGTATTGTATCAAGATTTTTCTATGATGATGTCGAGGATGTTTTTTCTTAGTATAAGAAACATTATAGGATCCTAGTTTGTTTCTTAATTAAGGATATTTACATAGAACATGTTATTATAGATTCATAAGAAATTATTAGGTTATTGATAACTGGTTTTAGATTACCATAAAACCCATGGGTCTCACTTAGATTTGATTATGTGACCCAGAGACCCCTTGTTTATGATGAAATAAGGGCATTTCATTAGACATCGATCTGTGAGAGTTAGGTTCAACTAGTATTTTTTTTCTCCAAGATATTATGCTTGGATGTTATTAAATTAGATTTTATATAGGGTTCCATTTACTACTATTAATGTTTGGGGTCATTGGAAAGACTGATCTAGATACAATCTTTGTAAATTTATATATACACATTTAACATTCTACTATGAGTGGGAATATATATTATTATTACATAAATGATTCCAATGGGAGAGAATTATTACGTTGAACCATGGAACAAGTGATATGTATGACATTGAAGAAGTGTTATGAAGGTACACTTTATTTATTATGTTTTACTTGAATGTGAATATGGTCAGTGATTTTGATATATGAGTCTAGTTTTTGTGTGACATGACACATAGAGCAGGATTTAGGTATTTTGATCGATTTGTGTATGGGTGTCCAACAATTTAGAATCAATGGATATATGTTTTTCATTATGATAAGCATGATTCCTCTTTGTTTTGTGTTGGTGATTACCCACAAAATATATTTGGGATAAAAACCATGTTGTGGTGTTTTGAGAATATATTCCCGATTTTGGTGTGAAAAGGTAAATATCCCTATTTTGAGAGGCGTGATGTTATATTGGTTTGAAATTTTATGACGTAATCCATCCACGATATCAATCATGGATAATGATAGACTAGATAGTGAGTGTGGCTCATTAGGAGCAACATGCTTGTGTGGATATAAGGACCCACTGAGGTAAATTATCAACGAATTGTGTATGACATGATATAATATGTTGATTCACCATAATATATTGATCGAGTGACCATTTACTTTAATGATTTTATGACAAAACATAATATGGTGTTCCTTGATCCAAAATAAAATTTTCTTGAGTGATTAGTGTTGTACTTGGGTTTGAGAGAGTTTATTCATTCCCACATTTATGATTGGTGACATATGAGTTGTGGGATATGACATCCTTTTTTATACCTAGTGTAATTAAAGTGAGTACTATACTTTAGTGAGAAGATTTAAATAATTTTTGGGAGTTTCATACATGTATTATATGGGTTGTTAATGTGTGGGACTAGTATTGGACTTTTTTGGGGACTTCAGATATTAATGTGCATATACTCTAATATTTATATGTATAACCATGGTAATACCATAGTTTTTTATGTGATGAATGTTTGAGTAGGATTGTAAACTTTATTTAAATATTAAATTGTAGAATCCTAGTATAGTTCGGTGTGGTATCACACTAGTGACTAGGGGAGAGAATAGAGAATAAAACGGGTGGATGTTGTTTGACCACATAATCACTAAAAAGAGATAACTTATACCTCAGTTTGTCAGAATGTTTATGGGATGAATTCTATGAGAAAGTAATTTTTCACTATTAATTTAATGGATAATAGGATTATGAATTTCATAAGTGTGAGTTTATTTAGTTGGAATTTTAATTAAGAAATTGCATCAGATATTGGGGTTGTTCTATGATGTACATTCATGGGTGGTTCTAATATATCACTTGGGTTATGAATCATGATTAAAAAGTTGTATTAAATAGCAGTGGAGGAAGATATTTTTTAATTAGGTAAATTGGTGTAGTTTTTCATTGTTTTATTATCTGCTATTGGCTTTACTGAGTTATAATCCAATCCCTGCAAGATTTTTTTCGATAAAGTGATTGTGCTTCTAGAGTTTAAGGATGATTTTTTAGAAATGGATGGTATTCATAGGTTGTAATTTGGATTTTGGAGGGCTATCCATTTTGGTATGGATTTTGGAATTCATGACAAGAATGAGTATTAAAATATAATTACTTACACATCTAATTGTGGTTTATTCCAGATGACATAGGGTTCATTAGTAAACCCAAGAATGGTTGTTTGGTAAACTATTATGCCAATTAGTGGCATAACATACTTTATATTTATTTCATCTGAAAATTTATTTGGTGGTGAGAACAATTGGAATTTTTATTATTGGTAAAAAATATATTAATGACATGATATAGATGGAAATATATATATATCATCTTAGTTTTCTTGAAATACAATGAATGTAGTGAATCAATTTTAGATAAATAATGTGATTAATATTTGGGTGTTGTGCATTAAGAAACTTGTTGGGATTTACGAAATTAAACATTGTAGTATAGATTTTATTTCATAACCGAAGTAGGTTGGGTGACACATTTTAACAACCACAATGACTTATTAGGGATTATAAGAGATACAGTGGAGACTCTGTACAAATCAATACCCATTTAGAAACTTCAACATTTTGATGATGGATTTAAATTTTTCTTTGGAAGAGAATTAATTTTATTAAAAATATTTCGGATGGAAATTTGAATATATAGACACAAGAAGTCGGTGATTTTTGTTGTGCAATGATGCTCAGAGGATTTTTATATGTGTCAAGAAAGAAAACTAGGTGCTTAGGGTAGGATCTAATGTTCTAGCATGTTACTGTTGTCCCACAAGATACTATGTGTAAGCCCAATGGGGAGTGACCGGGTAGGCAGTTCATTTTCAAAACATGGGTAAAATAATATTTTCGGGATTTTCCTTTAATATACCCCCTCCTATATTTCACACCATTTCACCTTATATTAATTCATTAATAGCCTCTACATTATTTATCTTCCCATAGTGGGATATTCCATTTTCACAGTTATAATCAACTATCATGACTTTTGTTGGATAGAGTAAGGTGATTATGTCACTCAATGTCAATAAATTTCTTTCTTATAATTTCATGTTTTGTTTCAATATTTCATTACTAATTAGTTCTATTTTTAAATAATTTTCACAATTTTCCCTTTTCCCTTGATTCAAGACAAAATGGATGATCATACCTGATTAGTGGGGTTTTTCAAAGAATGATGTAGGATGTCCTCAAATCCTATCATGTAATATTTTATTGAGTATTTTTATGATGCAGTAAATTCATCAATATCACACATGGCATTCCGTAAAATTATATGATTTTTTTAATACCACTTATTTTATTCCTTATAACATTGGAAAATGGAAGTCTAAATAGAGATTTACATAGTTTGGAATCTTGATGAATGTGCATGGGGTGAACAATGGTTTTCATATTTATTAATTAAATAATAAGTTATAATTTGAATTGAATATTTTGAAATGTAATTTTCCAAACCATTATAATTTTTGAGTGGGTTGGACCATAGAACCTGGACCTATTATATTTTGATAGTCGATTCGTAAAATGCATTTGAGCCTTTAGATTAGATAATATCAATGGAATGAATTTTTTGTTGAAATTATGAGTTATATTTAATATATATATTTTTATAAATTTTTTGTTGTTATGGAATAAGAATAAGTTTGAGTTAATAGATACACTGTGATTGTGGACTGGATATTGAATGTTTCTTAGAGAGATGTAGATATTTGATTTGGAATGTATTTTTAGATTATGGAGTTGGTTAAAAATTCCTACCATAATTAACCTATATGAAGCATTCATTTATAGATAGTAAATTTCATCCCATTTCATAAATACTTTATAATTTTTAATACACCATTGAAATGAATGTGGGATAGTATAATGGAATATGATCAAATGATGGGTTTTTAGATTATATTTTATATATATTACATAAATTATTATTACATGTTAAATATCATGGGTATCATCCCATGTATTTTATTATAGTAATTAAATGGGAATAATTCACTACGTCAACATGTATTACATCATGGGTCATTCTTGAATTCCATTGGAGGATGCCACAATGGATTCAAGGATGTCGGGTGCTTTGATATTTTATAAGAAACCATGGATTCCTCCCTGATTCATCACTACATGTACCTAGGGAAGTCTCCCTCATGAATTTTGGTGATTTATTATGTATTGAGTACTATGGAATATGGGAATGGATTCTATCAAGGTACCCATGAGGATGTCATGAGATGAGCATACAATATTCATATTGATTTTACTAGATGGATTTCCATGGATTTCCTTCTCGATTCAATTCATTATAGATAAAATATATTTCATGGAAAATTCAATGTTGGATTCCATTTACTAAATTCCAATGATTTATTTGTTCGATTATCTTGTATTTAATTGCGAATAATTCTATGGATTTCAATCATGTGTACAATATGAACTTCTAGGATTACAATGCTTTTCATAACCCACAAGGATTCCCACGTTATTTCATGATTCTAGTTTCCATGGTAGTAAAACAAAGAATAAGAATATCCATATTTAAAATCAAGGACATGGAAATAATGTACCTGAAATAATTTGGTAGGGCCAAACTCATGTATCACTATGGATCCAAATATTATAATTTTTGTTACATTTATTTCATATATTTATCTATTTGCACATATAGAAACGTTTTATTAAAGCACCACTAGATAATATTATTATATGGATTGGATATTTTATGGATTTGAGTTTTGGTTTAAAATTTGAGTTTCAATAACACCTTACATTGGTATCCATTGTACTTAGGTAGAGAGAAATATGTTTATATTTTTAAATTTTTAGGTTCTATGCAAGAACATGATTATATATATTTCTCAGTTACTAGGATGAATCATGGAGGTTTAGATTAGAAAATGACTCATGTTCATTATAGTGGACTATCCAAAAATTTATATTACTACCATTAATATTATTTTATATATTATTCTATATATTCATTCCATTTATAACATGTATTTCTTAGAAATCACCTATTATATCATGGTTATGTCTCATTTATCAGTGCTTTCTCAGAAATTTTCAAATATAATTCTCTATTTGGATTATGTCAATGATTTCCATTATTTATATAGTTGTTATTACTAGAAATTAGATATTATCTCCTCACAATTCCTCCTTGAAACCATACTTCTATTCAACAATCCTTAGAATAATGGGAGGCAAGCCTGAGGCTGTATTGTATATGGACTGAAAACACCAGTGCAGTGGTATTTGAGTAAGTTCAATAATAGAAAATGGTTATAGTTGTTATGAAATTGTTCACCCATCTCTAGAATTCAATAAATTTCTTAAATTTAATTATAATTTATTTTATAAATAATTTCAAACTAACCATACTACATGGTAATAGAAAAAAATATATTTTGTGCATAAAAGATGTAGTACACACATACATATGATAACATTTTAAATTTTTTAGTGGTTTCAAAGGAAATAATGTTTATAGTGATTAATGTTGAAATAATAATATTACATTAATAAATATCATATATATATATTTAATATATCCTAATTATTATCCATTAAATGAAGAAAATGTAATTGAATCACATCTCGATATAGAGGTAGTAGTCCTTATATACACTGGACAAACATATTAATTTAGAAACACTAATGAGGGTATGATGGTATATGTTATTTTATCATTATAGAATCATAATTAATTCATAAAAATAAAATTTATCCATTAAATTCCTATTTATATCCATATATGTTAATTAATGTTGAATAATTATATTAGTAAATTTGTGGAGGTGGTACTAAACACATAAGCACAAGAAAATGTTAAATATTCCATCAGATGTAGACTAAATAGATACAAATTTAATCATTAGACTAATTAAAATATATATTTTTATTAAACTAATTTAATTATATGAGAATAAAAAAAAAATACTTTATGGCTTTAGATTTTGTAATGCAATGTATGTTTTTAGTTAAGACGATTACATTTTATTTGTAAAACCTCCCTTATATTACACATTAATCCATTTGAATGATGAATTTTAAAATATATAAAGATCAATGATGTGTATATGGATATTGGGAAGGTAATTGGGATGGGGTTGTTAAGCTATTAAACACATGGAGTGTTCATATATCAGAGGACGTGATTCCTTTTTATAATTTATGTGGGTGGAAAACATGTAAATAAATGAAAAATTATTATACACTATATGGATTACTAACATCGTGTGACTAAAATTTGTCATTTTATCAATGATATTAATTACAAGGTTGAAATAAAACAATCAAATGATATTTAGGAAATATTATATATTTATCTGGATTACATATCCAATTATGTTAATTCTTTTTATACATTCTAAACTTAATGAATGTGAATTTTTATTATTATGGTTAATACTTATTATTAGGAAAAATGAAATTGATCTCATTAACAAATATTAATATATTAATCCCAAATACTGGTCAATTTTTTAATATTCAATTTCTAAAATATGTAAATATATATATATATATATATATTAAAAAAACGGAAATGAGGGCCATTTTATGAGAATCATACTTTTGAAATAAATATAGTATTTCACTCCCTAACAAAAAAATTCAAATATAAATTATTTATAAAATTAAGAATAAAATAATATAACATACAATAATTTTTTTAAATTGGTATGTAATAATATTTTTCCAAGAAAGAACGTGTTTTATAAAATAATTTTTATGAATTATATAATGATATGACAAATTTTTTTATCCCATTAATAAACTAAAGTCAAATAAACTGATTTTAATAATTTTAGACTATTTTGTAGAACATATGGATATTTTATATTTTATTTAGTCATACCATATCATTTATCATGTTAAAAAAACTATTAACCATAATAAAATGGTAGATTTTTAAAGAATGAAAATTTCTAAATATTACTAATTTTTCAAAATGAAGTTTTCTATATTAAATTAATAATGTAATATAAAGTTTAGACATATTTAAAAACAACTATACATTCAATTAATTTTTTATCAATGTCATATATGATTGAAACTACATAATGATTAAAATAATATTTTCCTAAAAACATTTATTCAACAAATTTTATGTTTTCATTGAGAGTATATTTTTATGGGATATATAAATTGAATTACTTTTGATAGAATTGAATGTCAGATTCCATGAATTAATATATTGTAAAAAGTGTTATCTTATATTTATATTTCTTTGAAAATAACTATGGAAATTGTTTAAAGAATATTAATTTCTTTTAAAATGGGTAATCTAATGTTTCTAGCATTTAAAAAAATAAATATTACACGTAGACTATTTAAAATAAATTTTTATGTTTTAATTTCATACATATATTCCTCACCAACCATTATCCAGTTATCAATCCTGAAAATAATGTTTTATCTGATACCTATCAATCATTACCAATTATTTCCCTCTCATTTGCAACTAGAAAATGATTCTATTTCCACTACTTTAAAATACACATCCGTAGATACAACTTCCCATGAAAATAACTAATTTACATCATATAGGGAAACTATATATATATTTTCATATATCCACATGAAATTGTCTTATATCGTTCATTTTAAATGGATACTTCAAGATAAGATCCAAATTCACAATGTAACTATTACACAGCTTTTTACATAATTTCATTATCCTTCTCACCCATAATCCTAAAAAAGATTTGATAATATATATATTTAATGAAATTTATATAAATAAAATTCTAGAAAATTATTTTCATGAATATATTACTCTTTTATATAGTCCAATCATTCAATAAAAATAATTAAAATGATTCTCAAGTTCATGCATGAACAATCTCCTCCATGAGAGATGCATATCATTCCTCATTGAAGTTATTCATGGATAATACTTTGAATAGATTAAATTGGAAAATATTATTTCTATAATATCACTAAGTTTATGTTATTATTATTTTAATAAAATTATATTTATATGATCAATTAAAATTAATTTTAGATTCAATTATTTAAAACAAACACACAAAAAGGAAAATATTTATATTCATATTATGCAATATTTTATTTCAAATTAGTTATTCTCTTACATAATTTATATTTTTGTATATCATAAATATAAGCAATAAATATTATTTTTATACTTCACATTTATTGATTTTTTAATTAAACATCCACACAGTCGTACATTAATCAATGCACATCCATGTTCTCTTTTGTTTAACTACCTACATGAAAAATTATATGAATTTATATTATTTATGTTTATAGTATCATAATAACTTTAATGATATTATATATGTATGTGAATAATTATTTTTGATTGTTTTTTAAATTTTAGCATTATTTTGAAACTTATAAATTATGAAAACAACATTCATTTATCATGAATTACCGAAACATGCTTGTTATCAATATAGTTCCTAGATAAAGTCTAAAACACAAATTAATGTAATTTTGAAACATTATAAATTAATAAAAATAATCACTAATTGTAACATTATTTAACATTAAAAGATGATTATTTATGAATTAATATGGATAATGTTATTTTAAAATTAAAAAAAACAATAAAAACTACAAACACCAAGTGGGTGTAAATTAATAAAAAATGGAAAAATAGAATGTTTTCATATAATTAATATGTATGAAGAGTAAAAGTGAAATATAGTATGCTTATGGATATTAATTAATTTTATATAATATTTTTTTTATGATTTGGGTAAATTTATATTCAACAACATGCATAAAAGAGGTGAAGGTTTTTTGTCTCAAATTTTCACCCCTTGAAATAAATATTTCCAATTATACATATTATTTTCATCATATTGGTGTACTAATTGAAAAATTAATTTACATTATAAAATGTATGGATTTCATTAAAGCAATATATTTTTTCCCATTTTAATGTATTTTGATTGAAAATATTTCACTATTCAAAATGATTTTTTAATAAAGTGTTACTCATAACATAAGGGTTTCAATTGTAAATGTTATTTTCAAGTGATGATTTTTTTGAATATTAATAAATATAAGGTTTTTTTATATTTAAAATAATTCATCCCTTTCAATATATATTCAAAAATAAATATAATAAATGTAACAATTACATTTCCCCTTGAATCTTATTTGACCAAAAGCGTTTTGTGTAAATAAAATTTTCCCCTTCTCTCGTTTAAATAAAGAACATAAAATTTTTATATATCAATATAGATTAAATAATTTTAAATGATATCACATTTCTGAATAAAAATTTTATTTGTATTATTTATTCCATATCATAATTATTATAATGTTTTATTTAAATTGTTTACATTTTGTTTATGGGTCATTTTTATAAAAGTGTTAAAATATTCTCTTTTGGTCATTTATGTTTTAACCTATAATTAAATCATATTTATCATATTATATAAACAATTTTATATATTATACCATTTTTTATATAAAAGTTATTATTCATTTTTTAATAGAACAAAACGTTGGAAATTATTAAGAAAATTTAAAGGAGAATTTCTATTTGCAATGGAAAATTTAAAAAACATTTAAAATGTTATTTTTTATACATGTCATTTCCTTTTGAAATATATTATTTTTGATTGAGGATACTATCCAAATATAACCATCCAACTTATTTTAATTGATATATTTTTGAAAAACATGACCCTTTGTAGAAATTATATATCAATTCCTTTATCATGAAAAATCATATTCATTCTATAATAGTAATTTTTTATCAAATGTATTTCCTCTATGAATAGACAATTTCTGATTCTATTAACTAAAAGTTATTCATCTTGAATTAGAAATTAAAATTTATTTTCTAAATTATCATTTTAATTATATACACAATATCTATAGAATGTATATTCTTTAATCCATATTATATTTATTAAATGGTATTTTCATTGAAAATTAAAATATGTCATTGAATATCCATTTATTTTCTAATTATTATCATGTTATGAATATTAATAAACTTAGGTTTATTTTAAAAAAATTTTGAAAATTAGATGAATCCAATTATCTTTCTATGGGTTGTTTATGATGTGATTATTTTATCCCATTATGTTTCCATGGGTTCTAAATCCTATAAAAAAGTGAGTTATATTCATTATATTGATTTATGATTCCCATTTTTTTCCTAGGATTTGATGATGTGATTGGAATATATTTTATTATTTGAATCATGTGTATGGTTAATATTTAATTGTTGGGAAAAAATCCCTCAAGGCATCATTGATGTATTTTTGAGGTGATTGTGTTTGTTGACAAAGTGAAAATCTGTGTTGTGATTGTTGACAATGAAAACAATGACATAAAAAGTTGTGTACAAAGGGGATTTCATGGTGGAATGTTGAGTTCACGTGTTGTGGTCAATGATCCATGTTTGATTTAAGAACGTCAACAAAGGAATGTATGATCTGGAGGCGTAATAAAAAGAATAGATACAAGGTGGGGCCTTTTTCCAGTGATAGCCAAATTTTTGGGCATGAAAATCGACAAATGAAGAAAAGTGTTTTTGGAAAAGAATCTTGCGCACCTAATGTTTTTCAATATCAAATAATAAAAATATGGCAAAGGGATATTTGTCACGAAAGTATTGGTGGTGTCGCGCAAGTATTGGTGGTGTCACACAAGAGACTTGTGGGTCGTGAAAGAGACATGCACGCTGATGCCTTGGATGCTTGAGAACTTGCGTGTCTATGGTTTTTCAAGATTAGAAGTCAAAATATGGAAAAGGAAAGAGGTTCATGCAAATATTGGAATTGGGTCACGCAAGTGACTTGAAGGGGCAGAGATGTGCATGCCGAGACTTGCGTGCCAAAGGGAGATTTGCACACCGTCACACAGTGTTGTCAAATTTCTTATAAATATTGTACCACCCGTCCTCATTATTTACTAGAGTTCAAAACATTAAAGATTCAGAGCTCCCGTCGCCCAGGTGTGGTGGTCGAGCAAGTGGTGGTGTGTCTCGGAAGTGGGACTTGCGTGCCAGTATAAGAAGTTGTGCGCCAAGTGTTCGTTGTGCACCTGAGATGTTTTAGGTGAGGAAAGAGGTGAGTCGCGTAGGTTTGGATTTGCATAGGCCTGTGTTGCGCAAGTATTGAGGAATACTTGCGTGCTAATTGTGACTTGCATGCCGATACTTGCGCGCTAGATTAGACTTGCGTGCCACATAATGTTGAGTCCCGAACCATATTTTCGGGCCGCGTGGAAGCTGGAAGCTTTCCCGATACCTTCGGTGCAATGAGAGATTCATCTACGGGTGAAAGAAGAACTTCAACAGAGCATCTACATACAGAGGAATATGCATTCCTTCATGAAAATGAAGAGACCTACAGGTTTATAAACTATGAGTGTATCCTTTTCGAATTAGTGAGAAAATGAAGAGGAAGAAGGTGATCCGCTTCACCGGCAGTGATCCATAGAGAGAGAAACAGTGAGTGACCCTTGGGAAAGCAGTGAGCTAACCCTAATCCATGTAATGGCAGTGAGCATGGGACATAGTGACTGTTCCCGAAAATTTTAATCCACAGCTAGTAAAGTTTAGTAAAATTTGTTATGACTGACAACCTGTCGACTTATGCTCCTTGGACGTAGCCCTTAGCGGTGAACCAAGTAAAATTTAAATGTCCTGTGCATGCTTTACTTTCTATTTATATCATGTAATAGAAAAAACAGAGAAGAGTGTTTTTCTTAACAGCGAAACAAGATCATAATGGGCTTTAATTTTAAATTAGTCATACCCTGATTAACCCCCCCTATCAGTGTATTTAGCCACGTGGACCTATCAATTGGTATCATAGGGAAAGGTTGCTAATTATTATTCTCTCAATGGAGGTCACTAATTATAAAGGGATTCTGATAATCAACGGATGTAATTTTCAGATATGAAAGAATCGAATGAAAAACTATTTACAGTCTTTGGGAATGGAGGTGTTTTTAGCAGCTATGCATGGTATCACCGCTGATATTAATAGTGGTGCATTATCAAGAGCTGAGCCTAGAGAGTTGGATGCTGATGAAAAAGCAACCAATGCCTTAGGGGGAGCCCTTTCCAATCCAATCTACACAAAGGTGATGTCATGAAAAATGTCACATGCCATGTGGGAAAAATTATTGAATATATATGAAGCAGATACAATGGTCAGAGAGGCAAATATTCAAGTTATGTGGAATAAGTATGATGATATGAAGATGAACCCAAATGAGTCTATTGATGTATTCCTTGATAGGGTAAATATTTTTGTGGAAGATATGAGAGGACTTGGTGAAGTCATTGAAGACCTAAAGATCATAAAGCACATCTTGAAGAAGCTTTCACCTCTGTTCAATCCGAAAGATTCAGTATTAGAAGATAAAGATCTCAAAGAGCTAACATTGGACAATTTTCATAGTACCTTGGTTGCATATGAGATGAGGAATGATGATAACGAGGATATGGAAAAGGGAAAATCTAATGAAATGGAATTTAAGGCCATGAGGAAGCCCACCATTGAAGATTCTCAGGAAGCAGAAGAGACAGACGATGTGATGTCATTCCTTTCTTCAAATCTGCAAAGAGGAAAATGATTTTTTAAAGGGAAACTTTCACTAGCATTCTTTTGATGTGGAAAGGTTGGTCATCTTGTAGGAAGGTTCCCAAAAAAGTTTCAAGATAATGATGATGATGATGACGAAGTCAAAATTCCCAAGAAGAAGTCTTCAGCATTTGTGAAAGGGAAGAAACAATTCAAGAGAAATTTATTCAAGAAGAAGAATGTTGTTTCCAAGAAATATACAGTTTAGATGAGTCTAAGGATGAAGAGGTTGAGGAGTTTGAAAACTGTAATGATCATGGAAAAAATGCAATGGTGGATATTGTTGGTAGTGCTCAAGAAAAGGAAGAAACCAACGCTGATGAAGAAGAAGAATAAATTGAATGTAGAGTTGACATGGAAGCTGAATTAAATGTATCTCTTGAAGAGATAGATATTTGGAGAGCGAAAACAAAGAAATCCAACAAAGTGGTACATGATGCCAAACTCTACATGAAACAACATGAAGATGAGAAGTTTGAGCTTGTAAAAGAAATAGAAAACCTTACATCTTCAAGGCTAGATAGCACAGAAAAGGTTGATGATCATAAGCTCAAGATTGAAGAGCAGAAAAGAGAGATCGATGGATTGAATGAAAAATTGAAAGATCACATCAACCATATCGAAGAGCTTGAAGATGAAGTTGTTGTTCTGCGGAAAAATGTAAAATACCCAGAAAAACCATTGATTCCTAACACATTCCTAGGAAGTCATGTTGTTACAGAGACTGAATAGATGAAAGAGGATCCTAGTAGTTCAGCAGGGAAGAAGCATTAATTTAGCTCAAAAGTTAAGGCTGTTTTAGGGCTTAATGAGAAAAACCATCTGTGAAAATTGAGATCAGACCTCAAGAAACCTTCCTGAAATTGAAGGTTGATTTGGGCACAAAGAAAAATAAGAATATTTAGATATCCCAAAGAGAAAATCATAGTTCTAAAGTAACATGAAGTAATGCACCTTCTATCAGGTGTTATTGTTGTGGGAAAATGAGACTTTTAGAGTATGTTTATTCCATATCCAAGAGATATAGAAAGGAACAAGAACAGAGGTGGTAGCCAAACAGAGAACAGTTTTCCAGAACATATTTTGAAGGACACTATTTTTAGTGGGGATTATTTGGGAACATGGCTAGGTTCTGTACTTCGACCATTGAAAGAAATGTTCCAAAGAAAAATAAAAATGTACGCAAGTAGAAGATCAATAAACCAACAGGTGACTTAAAAATGTAGAATAGATTTGTGGGTCTAAAAGATGAAGTTGGTCCATCATACTCTGAGAAAGAACAAAAATCTCAATCCATGCTGAGTGTGAAGGAAAAAGTATGGACCAAGAAGAAGAAAAATGAGAAGGCTATGGTGGCAGAGATTTCCCATAAAGCATCAGATCGATCTGGTGTGTGGATCCTTGATAGTGGTTGCACATCTCATATGACAAGAAATAAGGATCTTGTTACAAGCATAAAATATGACAAATAAAGAGTTGTCAAATTTGGAAATGATTAAGGCCTAAAGTGTAACATCCCAAGTAAGTAATGAATAATAGATATTTTTATCTATGTCTATTAATGATTAAGATAGTGTTATAGAGGCTTAAAATGAAAATAAATACAATCTTATGCATGGAATACACTAATATTCTTAAAAGATTGTTTTACTGCCTTTTGATGGAAAACCATTTTTGAATCTATATGTTGACAATTTTATAAACTATGTTTGTCAAAATAAACTTATTCTTTATGATTGTGACATCAAAATTTACCTTGTGTGAATTTTTGGTATTTTTCTGACAATGTTTATTTTTTAATGAATAGTGAAAAATACTGCATTTTACATCAAAACTACTTTTTAACCTAATTTATTTATATGATTAGATTATGTTTTGAATTTGTTTTTAAGTGAAATTGGAATATATTTTTACCATTTTATCAAATGGAGGTCATTGGAATCAATTTCACTTTGAAATTAGACTTAAACTGGTGTCAATCTTTTGATACTTATTGTTTTGTAAAAACACGCTATTTGATCTGGCAGCGGGAATTAATTATTAAATTAATTAATGTGACCTATATGTTTTGAATTTTGTAAAATAGACTTTATTTTTGAATTCGGAATATCAAATATAGCTTAGGGTGAATTTTTGGTAATTTTCTGAAAAACATCAATTTTTGATGAATAGTGAAACCACTAAGTGGTAATCAAGCAAACTGATTTTTCAGTTAAATGAAAGTTTACCACCAATGTGTATTTAATTTTGAAAATCCGACATACATGGTTGTCATTAAGAAGTAAAATGTGGTTCAATGAGATTATAATAATTTTTTTGGTGAATAGTAACTTATTAAGTTCTTAATCGCGATTAGTGGTAATTAGTGTAGTTTAAGGTAAAAATGATATTATAGGAATGTGAAAACACCATGAAACTTGTCCTACACCTATTGGGTGAGTCATGGACGACCAAGAAAACCCATGGGCAAACTTGGGGACCCCATGGAGCCACTTTAGTTGGAAAATGACAATAATATATTTTTATTTAATGGAAAAGTAAAATTGACACAAACATGATATGTTTTAATAAAACAATTTTTAAGTAGGGTTATACAAGTCATATTTTTGATTATAAATAGTCCTTGGAAAGCTAAAAAGATTTCCTACATCATAGTAATTTTTTTTATAATTTTTATACATTAAATAAATTAAATTATTTATGACATAATAATGATGCAGCGATGACATCATTATTTGATGATTTAAATAAAATGGAAAGACAATGTAAAATCTATGAACTACACTTGGCCAAAACCAATTGGATGAGTGGATTTCGAACCCTTATCACCTTATCCACGAATTATATCAATTTGGGACCTTTTAAAACCGAAACACATTTTCAAATAAAGTAATATTTCTTTACTTTCCAAAAGTGCCCCTCCTCTCCTCTTATAAAAGGCCCCCACCTCTACCTCATTTCACACACTTCTCAAGCCTTTGGCTCGGCCAACCCCTGCCCATTTACTCTCTCCACATCCCTCTCCTCATCCTAGAGGATTCCCTTTGGGCAGAATCCTTTCAAAGGAAGCCTTTAGGCTCAAATCAAAAGGAGTTACACTTTTTAAAGGTAATTCATTCTCTCATGTTAATTTGTTTTATTTTGCTTCTCCAACCCCCTAAACTCTTTTTATTTACTTCCTTTGTAACAACAACAGTATCTTCAATATACTAGGATGTTGTTATAAGATTTATTTGAGCTACACTCTCACACAACTACATCAAATGGTTAAAGAACATACGGTTTCCGTGGATGGCGAAATTCTGCCTCCCGAAACGATGATTGTTCAATATTCATTTAACACCTTCAAAGGTGGCCATTATGATGTCACTATTTTTATATATGATATATAATATGTTTATGTTTTCCTTAAGCTTCGGTTTTTTTTCATTTTGGGCATACCTTTATGATTTCCATTATGGGTAAACACGATATCTTCATTTTAGGAAGTGCGGACTACCGCCCCCTAAAAGTGATTTGATACGTTAATACCATATGAGGGATGTATAAAGGATAAAGTTAATGACATTATATATGTTATTATACTGGAATTATAATATACTCTTATATCATTATGATTCCATTCCAGGAGATATGAAATAGAAATGGAAGTAGCGTTCATGCGTACGTACGACTTACCGTCTCCATGAATGGTGCATGTCATTTCTTACCTCTAAATGTGATGTAATATTATAAATGCATGTCTGTACTGGATATATATGACATATATGATATCTACATCATGAATACCATTCTGGATATAATGAACCTTTGACCAAATTAACAACATGTAAGTGTAAGAAGTCTATTTTTGACTTAAGAACCAAATACCGACAAAATGAACATTATTAACTTAACCGATTACATGATGTTCATAACATGGTATAAAAGGAATAATGAACTTGAAAAAGATTCTTAAGAAATTAGATATTAACTCAAGTTTATTATTCAGGAGATTAATGAACGGTCGGGTCAAGTCGGATACGAGGTATGGGACTTCGTCTCAATATCCTTTCGTTGAGGCATATTTTATTTTATACACAACTTTCTTTTATACGGTGTATAAACCCCTTTGAATTTTACGTTTATTCAAAAGGAATCTTTTATATACGAAGCGTTTACTAAACGACAAAAGGGAATTTTTTGTCGTACGTATGCGGCGACAACGACTTCTCCGCCATCGTGACCGTTATTTGAGTTCCGGCTTCCTCTACAAGCCATACCTTCTTTTTAAAAGAAAAATAAATACCATGTTTTATTTTTCTTTTATTTTAGTATTGAAAATGGTTTTCATAATGTTTTTATATCAATGTGTTGTATTGATATCTCGTGATTGAAATGTGGAAATTTTATGTTTCCTTTATGCATGTTTTATGTGATATGATTATGTTATTGTTCTTGGGCATTATTATGAAGACGGGTGGTTCCGTGATAAACTAAGGGTGGGTGAGACCGTTATAGCTCTCCAATGCATTGGGTAACGCGAAGGAGTGAAACGTTAAGGTTTCTCCGAAGAGATTTTAGGGAATATACTGTGATGGGTATTCCAAACGTAACCAAGAGGGTTACTCCCTACGTAAGAATGTTATGAATGCCTCAAGTTACCTTTATGTCTTATGATTTCTATGTTTTATTCATGATTTTATGAGGTATGTTAAAGTGCCTATGTTTTATGGGTAAAGTATGATTTCATTATTATGTATATATGAACTCATGTTTCCTTTCCATGTTTTTTTTAACACCCATACTGAGTTTTTATGCTCATCCCAAGTTTTTGAAATGTTTTTCACAGGTCAAGGGAAAGGTACATGATAAGATGATAGAGTCAAGGATGTGTCAAGAAATAATCCATGTTTTATTTTAAATGTGTTTCCATTGATGGGAATGAAGAATACTATCTTTATGTAACCACTTTGTTTATATGTGGAATGTAATGCAAGTTTTATGATCTAATTCTGTAAAACTCTAAACCCGAAAAGATCCTCAATGTGTAGTCTTGTAATAACTCAAGATTAAGTAAGGTTTAAGGCTGGGGCCTTATAGTTGGTATCAAAGGGAGGTTTAGATAACTTTAGGAGTTAGAATTCTATTAAATGATTATCCAAAAATATTTTTTTTTTCGAAATGATATAGCATTTAAAGATTACCATGTTGCTTCATCTAAGACAAATTTGTTCAGAATGGTTTTCCGCAGAGGAAACAGGGAAGCAGTGCTAGGAAGGCATACAGAAGGAAATAACCTTCCGAATCAGCATCCAGAAATGGTCGGAATTGGAACCGAACAGTTTGTTGCAGTGATGGCGCAGTTGACTCAAGCAATAAATGGTGGTGGTATCCATGCACGAGATCAGCCAGATCAACCGCAGAGGAACATGTCAGTGGTGGAACATTTCATGAGGCAACATCCACCATCGTTCAGAGGATCATCTGACCCTGTGCTAGCTGAAGGGTGGATTAATGCACTGGAGAATATTTTTGATGTCATGGGGTGTTCAGACAATCAAAAGGTTAGTCTTGCTATTTACCGTTTGGAGGGTGAAGCAGATCAGTGGTGGTCTATGGTTAAAAATATCAGGGACGCCGATGAGATTGATGCTCTTGACTGGGATGAATTCAAAGGTATGTTTCTTGAGAAGTATTTTCCTAAGGCTGTTCGACTTAGGATGGAAAAGCAATTCTTGGAATTGAGGCAAGAGGAAGACTCAGTGTCTGCCTATGAGGAAAGGTTCACTCGATTGGCAAGGTATGCTCCAAATTTTATCCGGGACCTTGATAGTAAAATCAATCGTTTTTACTCAGGATTAAAGCCAAAGTATCGAAGGGCATTAGCTTCTCGTGAGTTTAAAAGTTATGAAAAGCCTGTTCGATGTGCTGAGAAGGTGGAAATGGAGTTTGCCGATGACCAAGTTTTCTATAACAACCAGCAGAAGAAGAGACCGAGGTGGCAGGAGAAAGGTAAGAATTCTTCAAAAAAGTCTGATGGTAAGAAAACTAAGTTTCCAGTTTGTGATAAATGTGGCAAAAGGCATGATGGGGAATGTCTTCTGAATTCTGGGAAGTGCTGCCGATGTGGTAAGATGGGACATAAGGCTCGTGATTTCACTGAAAAGGATCAAGGTGAAGGTAAGAACAAATTTGATTTACAGTTAGTGAAATGTTATAAGTGCAATGAGATGGGTCACTATGCAAACGAGTGTCCGACAAGGAGCTTGAGTGATGGGAAGCAGTTAGACTACAAGAAGAAAGGGGTGGTGAAATCCTTTGCAACTACTTCAGCAGATGTCGGGCCATCAAATGAAGTTGTATCAGGTACTTTGTTTGTTTTTTCAGATTATGCCAGTGTGTTGTTTGATTCGGGGTCTACACATTATTTCATCTCTGAAACCTTTTCTAGTAAAATGGGAATACCATCTCAAGAAATGACTTCTGAACTTTTGGTAAAAACACCTGGGGGAAATGTTGAGGCAAAAAGAATTTATAAGAACCTTCCTATCCTTATCTGTGGAAAGAACCTACTTGCAAACCTTATTGTTCTACCTCTAGTAGAGTTTTATGTTATCCTGGGTATGGATTGGCTCTCTATTTACCATGCTAAGATTGACTGTAGAGCTAAAGAAGTTTCTTTTCAGAAAGACTTTTAGTTTGTTTACAAGAATGAACCCTTACTTTTGATAACATATCAAGAGGCCGAGAAACTTGTAAAATATGGAAATGAATGTTACCTTGCACATGTCATTGAAAATAAAGGAACTGTTCAGATTAATGATGTGCCAGTGGTAAATGAGTATCCTGATGTTTTTCCTGATGAGTTGCCTGGAATAATACCAGATCGGGAAGTTGAGTTTACTGTTGACTTAGTTGCTGATGATAAGCCAATTTCAAAACCCCCTTATCGAATGGCACAAATTGAACTTTTAGAGTTGAAGGAGCAATTGCATGATTTATTAGAGAAAGGTTTCATTAGACCTAGCACATCACCTTGGGGTGCTCCTGTTTTATTTGTTAAAAAGAAAGATGGTTCTATGAGACATTGCATTGATTATAGAGCCTTGAATAACATCACTGTTAAGAACAAATATCCTTTGCCTCATATCGATGATTTGTTTGATCAGTTCCAGGGAGCTCAGTTTTTTTCAAAGATTGACTTGAGATCGGGGTACCATCAGCTGAAGGTCAAGGAGGCAGATATTCCAAAGACCGCGTTCTGTACGAGATATGGCCATTATGAATTTGTAGTAATGCCTTTTGGGATAACCAATGCACCTGCTGTATTCATGGACTTAATGAATAGAATTTTCCATGAGTTCATGGATAAGTTTGTGGTGGTTTTCATTGATGATATTTTGGTGTTTTCTAAAAGTAAAGAGGAGCATGAAAAACATTTAAGGGTTATCTTGCAAACCTTAAAAGAAAAGAAACTGTATGGGAAATTCAGCAAGTGTGAGTTTTGGTTGCAACAAATTTCTTTCCTTGGTCACATTGTTTCTAAAGATGGAATAACTGTTGATCCTGCAAAAACAAAAGTTGTGGAAGAATGGCCAAGACCCACAAATGTAACCGAGATTCGTAGCGTCCTTTGTTTGGTGGGCTATTACCGAAGGTTTGTTAGAAATTTTTCACGGTTATCTAGTCCAATGACTAAGCTAACTCGGAAGGGTGTTAAGTTTATCTGGACAAAAGAATGTGATGATTGTTTTCGGGAATTGAAAAGAAGATTGGTGAATGCTCCAGTTTTGGCACTACCTTCCAGGAATGGTGAGTTTGTTATATACAGTGATGCTTCATTGAAAGGACTTGGTTGCGTCCTAATGCAGAATGATCAGGTAATTGCTTATGCTTCACGACAATTGAAAACTCATGAGGTAAATTACCCTACACATGATTTGGAACTAGTTGCTGTTGTTTTTGCTTTAAAAATTTGGAGGCATCATTTGTATGGAGTAAAGTGTGAAATATATACCGATCACAAAAGTTTAAAGTATATATTCACTCAGAAAGAATTGAACATGAGACAAAGGAGATGGCTGGAATTAATCAAGGATTATGATTGTACAATTCATTACCATCCGGGAAAAGCAAATAAAGTGGCTGATGCTTTGAGTCGAAAAAGTAATGCTTCATTAACAATGTTGCGGTTGGAACGTGATCCTTTGGTTAAGGATTTGATGAACTTTGGCATAGAAGTTGTTGGTGCCGGAAGTCCTTCTGTTTTGTTTCAGGTATCAGTGAGATCATCTCTATCAGATAGAATCAAGCAAGCACAGAAGCAAGACAGTGAGTTGCAGAAAAAGGTAGAGCTGGTTCAGAAAGGTAAGTTGTCTGAATTCAACATTGATAGTGATTGCGTTTTGAGATTTGGGAAGATATTGTGTGTGCCTTGTGATTCACAGTTGAAGAGAGAGTTGTTATGTGAAGCTCATAGTTCTCCGTTTTCAGTTCATCCGGGCAGTACTAAGATGTATAGAGATCTGCGGGAGTATTACAGGTGGGATGGAATGAAAAGAGATATTGCTGATTTTACTGTGAAGTGTTTGACTTGTCAGCAGGTTAAAGCAGAGCGGCAGTTACCGAAAGGGATGCTTCAGCCTTTACCAGTTCCAGAGTGGAAATGGGAGAATATATCCATGGACTTTGTTGTTGGATTACCGAAGACATCTCGAGGTAATAATGAAATCTGGGTTATTGTTGATCGCTTGACCAAATCTGCTCATTTCCTTGCTATACGAGATACTTTCTCTCTTGATCAACTTTCCCATTTGTATCTTAAAGAGATAGTTAGGTTACATGGAGTTCCTCTCTCCATTGTATCGGATCGTGATCCCAGGTTTACTTCTAACTTTTGGAAAGGCCTTCAGAAGTCGTTGGGTACTGAATTAAATTTTAGTACAGCTTTTCATCGTCAATCAGATGGGCAGTCAGAACGAACAATTCAGACATTGGAGGATATGCTATGAGCTTGTTATATGGATTATCAGGGAAGTTGGGACCAACATCTTTCTTTGGTTGAATTTTCATATAATAACAGTTTTCATTCCAGTATACAGATGGCACCATTTCAGGCATTATATGGGAAGCAGTGTCGAACTCCAGCTTTCTGGGATGAAGTGGGTGAAAGAAAGTTGATGGGACCAGAATTGGTAGAAGAGATGGCAGAAAAAGTTCAGCTGATTCAGAAACACATGAGAACAGCTCAGAGCAGGAAGAAGAGTTATGCGGATAACCGGAGGAAGGATCTATCTTTTGAGGTAGGTGATCATGTTTTTCTCAAGGTTTCTCCTTGGAAAAGTGTGATGAGATTTGGTAAGAAAGGAAAGTTGAGTCCAAGGTTCATTGGACCATACGAAATTCTGGAGAGAGTTGGATCAGTTGCATACCGAGTGGCTTTACCTCCGAGTTTATCTCAGGTACACAATGTTTTTCACATTTCGATGTTGAGAAAGTATATGCCAGATCCATCTCATGTTTTGAGTCCAGAGGTAGTTCAGCTGGAAGAGAACCTATCTTATGAGGAACAACCGGTCCAGATTCTTGACCACAGGGAGCAATTGTTACGGAATAAGGTGATTAAGCAGGTAAAGGTTTTGTGGAAAAACCACATGATTGAAGAGGCAACATGGGAATCTGAAAATGCAATGAGGGATAAGTACCCCCATTTATTCGATAAGTAAATAAATTGCGGGGACGCAATTTTCTAAAGGGTGGAAGGATGTAACATCCCAAGTAAGTAATGAATAATAGATATTTTTATCTATGTCTATTAATGATTAATATAGTGTTATAGAGGCTTAAAATGAAAATAAATACAATCTTATGCATGGAATACACTAATATTCTTAAAAGATTGTTTTATTGCCTTTTGATGGAAAACCATTTTTGAATCTATATTTTGACAATTTTACAAACTATGTTTGTCAAAATAAACTTATTATTTATGATTGGGACATCAAAATTTACCTTGTGTGAATTTTTGGTATTTTTCTGACAATGTTCATTTTTTAATGAATAGTGAAAAATACTGCATTTTACATCAAAACTGCTTTTTAACCTAATTTATTTATATGATTAGATTATGTTTTGAATTTGTTTTGAAGTGAAATTGTAATATATTTTTACCATTTTATCAAATGGAGGTCATTGGAATCAATTTCACTTTGAAATTAGACTTAAACTGGTGTCAATCTTTTGAAACTTATTGTTTTGTAAAAACACGCTATTTGATCTGGCAGCGGGAATTAATTATTAAATTAATTAATGTGACCTATATGTTTTGAATTTTGTAAAATAGACTTCATTTTTGAATTCGGAATATCAAATATAGCTTAGGGTGAATTTTTGGTAATTTTCTGAAAAACTTCAATTTTTGATGAATAGTGAAACCACTAAGTGGTAATCAAGCAAACTGATTTTTCAGTTAAATGAAAGTTTACCACCAATGTGTATTGAATTTTGAAAATCCGACATACATGGTTGTCATTAATAAGTAAAATGTGGTTCAATGAGATTATAATAATTTTTTTTGGTGAATAGTAACTTATTAAGTTCTTAATCGCGATTAGTGGTAATTAGTGTAGTTTAAGTTAAAAATGATATTATAGGAATGTGAAAACACCATGACACTTGTCCTACACCTATTGGGTGAGTCATGGCCGACCAAGACAAGCCATGGGCCAACTTGAGGACCCCATGGAGCCACTTTAGTTGGAAAATGACAATAATATATTTTTATTTAATGGAAAAGTAAAATTGACACAAACATGATATGTTTTACTAAAACAATTTTTAAGTAGGGTTATACAAGTCATATTTTTGATTATAAATAGTCATTGGAAATCTAAAAAGATTTCCTACATCATAGTAATTTGTTTTATAATTTTTAGTCATTAAATAAATTAAATTATTTATGACATAATAATGATGCAGCGATGACATCATTATTTGATGATTTAAATAAAATGGAAAGACAATGTAAAATCTATGAACTACACTTGGCCAAAACCAATTGGATGAGTGGATTTCGAACCCTTATCACCTTATCCACGAATTATATCAATGTGGGACCTTTTAAAACCGAAACACATTTTCAAATAAAGTAATATTTCTTTACTTTCCAAAAGTGCCCCTCCTCTCCTCTTATAAAAGGCCCCCACCTCTACCTCATTTCACACACTTCTCAAGCCTTTGGCTCGGCCAACCCCTGCCCATTTACTCTCTCCACATCCCTCTCCTCATCCTAGAGGATTCCCTTTGGGAAGAATCATTTCAAAGGAAGCCTTTAGGCTCAAATCAAAAGGAGTTACACTTTTTAAAGGTAATTCATTCTCTCATGTTCATTTGTTTTATTTTGCTACTCCAACCCCCTAAACTCTTTTTATTTACATCCTTTGTAACAACACCAGTATCTTCAATATACTAGGATGTTGTTATAAGATTTATTTGAGCTACACTCTCACACAACTACATCAAATGGTTAAAGAACATACAGTTTCCGTGGATGGCGAAATTCTGCCTCCCGAAACGATGATTGTTCAACACTCATTAACACCTTCAAAGGTGGCCATTATGATGTCACTATTTTTATATATGATATATAATATGTTTATTTTTTCCTTAAGCTTCTTTTTTTTTCATTTTGGGCATACCTTTATGGTTTCCATTATGGGTAAACACGATATCTTCATTTTAGGAAGTGCGGACTACCGCCCCCTAAAAGTGATTTGATTCGTTAATACCATATGAGGGATATGTAAAGGATAAAGTTAATGATATTATATATGTTATTATACTGGAATTATAATATACTCTTATATCATTATGATTCCATTCCAGGAGATATGAAATAGAAATGGAAGTAGCGTTCATGCGTACGTACGGCTTACCGTCTCCATGAACGGTGCATTTCATTTCTTACCTCTAAATGTGATGTAATATTATAAATTCATGTATGTACTGGATATATATGACATATATGATATCTACATCATGAATACCATTCTGGATATAATGAACCTTTGACCAAATTAACAACATGTAAGTGTAAGAAGTCTATTTTTGACTTAAGAACCAAATACCGACAAAATGAACATTATTAACTTAACCGATTACATGATGTTCATAACATGGTATAAAAGGAATAATGAACTTGAAAAAGATTCTTAAGAAATTAGATATTAACTCAAGTTTATTATTCAGGAGATTAAGGAACGGTCGGGTCAAGTCGGATACGAGGTATGGGACTTCGTCTCAATATCCTTTCGTTGAGGCATATTTTATTTTATACACAACTTTCTTTTATACGATGTATAAACCCCTTTGACTTTTACGTTTATTCAAAAGGAATCTTTTTTATACGAAGAGTTTACTAAACGACAAAAGGGAATGTTTTTGTCGTACGTATGCGGCGACAACGACTTCTCCGTCGTCGTGACCGTTATTTGAGTTTCGGCTTCCTCTACAAGCCATACCTTCTTTTTAAAAGAAAAATAAATACCATGTTTTACTTTTCTATTATTTTAGTATTGAAAATGGTTTTCATAATGTTTTTATATCAATGTGTTGTATTGATATCTCGTGATTGAAATGTGGAAATTTTATGTTTCCTTTATGCATGTTTTATGTGATATTATTATGTTATGGTTCTTGGGCATTATTATGAAGACGGGTGGTTCCGTGATAAACTAAGGGCGGGTGAGACCGTTATAGCTCTCCAATGCATTGGGTAACGCGAAGGAGTGAAACGTTAAGGTTTCTCCAAAGAGATTTTAGGGAATATACTGTGATGGGTATTCCAAACGTAACCAAGAGGGTTACTCCCTACGTAAGAATGTTATGAATGCCTCAAGTTACCTTTATGTCTTATGATTTCTATGTTTTATTCATGATTTTATGAGGTATGTTAAAGTGCCTATGTTTTATGGGTAAAGTATGATTTCATTATTATGTATATATGAACTCATGTTTCCTTTCCATGTTTTTTTTAACACCCATACTGAGTTTTTATGCTCATCCCAAGTTTTTGAAATGTTTTTCACAGGTCAAGGGAAAGGTACATGATAAGATGATAGAGTCAAGGATGTGTCAAGAAATAATCCATGTTTTATTTTAAATGTGTTTCCATTGATGGGAATGAAGAATACTATCTTTATGTAACCACTTTGTTTATATGTGGAATCTAATGCAAGTTTTATGATCTAATTCTCTAAAACTCTAAACCCGAAAAGATCCTCAATGTGTAGTCTTGTAATAACTCAAGATTAAGTAAGGTTTAAGGCTGGGGCCTTATATAAAGATTGTTGGCTTATAGAAGGACAAGTTTGGGGGGAAAAAGGTGAGACGTGCTGATGTCTTGGTAGTAGAGGGCCTTAGTCATAACTTGCTCAGTGTCAGTCAACTGTGAGACGATGGGAACTGTATCCGATTTACCAAGAAGATGTGTGTTCTGAAAGGAAAAAATTGAGCAGTTGTTATACAGGGAAAAAGGACAAAGGGAAATCATTACATTGTAGGTGGGGAAGAAGATTTGTGCCATTTATCCAGAGAAGAAGAAAACCAGCTATGGCATAAGCGACTTGGTCATCTATAAAAATCATCTATGGAAGATCTGGAATATTGTTATGATTTTAGAGACCTTCCTAAACTATCATGTTATCTCACTCATACATGTGATGCTTTCCAACAAGTGCAGATCACCAGAATGAATTACATTCCAAAGGAAGAGAAATCAACTAGAGTGCTCGAATTGGTGCATGCTGTTGTATGTGGACCTATATCACTAGGAGATATAAATGGGAACAGCACTATGTTCTTTTCATTGATGATTATAGTATAATGGTTTGGGTATTTTTCATTACCCTTAAGATAGAGGTGTTTAGTTGCATAAAGCAGTATAGGAGAGAATCAAAAAGGATGCTTGGGCAGAAAATTTTGTAATTTCGTATAGATAATGGTACAGAATTCACAAACAGTCATGTTGAAGAATATCTCGAGAAACATGGGATAAGGCATCAAGTTTCATCAGTGAGAACTCCCCAACAGAATGGAGTTGTTGAAAGGAGAAATCAGATCAACAACAACATGGCCAGAACAATGCTTATTGAAAAGGACCTACCAGAGACGTTTTGGAAGGATGTAGTTCTAAAATCGGTCTATATTTCGAACATGTCAATATTGTGTCCGAATCAAGGGAAGAATCCATATGAAATTTTGTATGGAAAAAAGGCTAGGTTGAAATACTTTCGAATCTTTGGAAGTAAGTGTTTCATTATCAACAATCAAAATCACAGGAAGTTTGAGTCACGAGGAGATTAGGGGATATTCCTTGGATACTCAGGGAAAAGAAAAGCATATAAATGCTTTAACAAAAGGATTGAAAAAATAGTTGAGAGCAATTATGTCACTATAGTTGAAAATGAACAGAATGCTCAATAACCCAGTGAATAGTTTCTGGATGAATGTGATGATGAGGTAAGAAACACAGCAGGAGTAGATGTGGCATAGGCTCACTCAGAAGAAGATACTGATGATGAATAAGAAAGTGTCAAGTCTGTGCCTGCAAGGAAGCCAAAGAGTTGAGATGAAATTGATAGGGAAAATATCATTGGTGATCAGACAGCTTCAGTTCAGACTCAATGAATTAAATCATTACAACAAACATCATATTTTTCTATGGTGGAGCCAAAATGTTTTTCTGATGTAGCTGAAGATGAAAACTGGGTTCAGGCTATGAATAAAGAGCTTGATCAAATTGAGAAGAATTAGATGTGGGTGATTGTTTTGAGGCCAGTAGACAAGAATGTCATCGGGACTAAATAGGTCTATCGAAATAAGATTAATGAATATGGTACATTAATTCGGAACAAAGCATGGCTAGTGTGCAAGAGATTCTCCCAGATATATGGAATAGATGTTGATGAGACATTTGAACCGGTTTCAAGGCTGGAGACAGTCATATTATTTTTTCCCATAGTAGTGCCAAGAATGTTCAAAGTGATCCAGATGGATGTCAAATATGAATTCTTGAATGGTGTTCTAGAAGAGGAGGTGAATATTGAGCAGCCAGATGGTTTTCTCATTCATGAGGATGAGAACAAAGATTTCAGGCTGAAAAAGGCGTTGTTTGGGCTGAAACAAGCACCAAGGTCATGGTACTCACAACTTGATCAGTACTTGAAGAATCTTGGTTTCCAGTGTGGAGGAGATGATTAAAATCTCTATTTCAGCAATGATAGTAATCAATGGATAATGGTTCTCATGTTTGTCGACGAAATAATTTTTGGTCGATCAGATGAAGCTCAGTGTAGACAGTTTTCCAAATTCATGAAAAATGAGTTTGAAATGTCAATGATTGGAGAGCTAACGTTTTTCCATGGTCTACAGGTGACACAAGGAAGGAATGGAACATTCATTTCTCAATCTAAATATGCCATGGGGGTTCTGAGATGGTTTGGAATGCCTAATTCAAATGAAATGAAGACTCCAGTTGCTACCCGAATGAAATTATCAATTGATGAAGATGGAAAGGCAGTTAATATCAACGAATACAGTAAAATTATTGCAAGTTTGACGTAATTGACTGCGATAAGGCCTGATATTGTTTTCACCACATTCCAACCAGCGAGATATCAGAGTAATCCCAAGGAATTACACATGATTGCAGTGAAAGGAATACATCAGTATATCCAGGGCATGGAGGACTTCTCCTTGACATATAATGGAAAATCTCAGACAGAGTTATTGGGATATACTGATGCCGATTGGGCCGGTTCAGTGGATGACATGAAATCAACATATGGAGGTGTATTCTATCTTCTTAGACAATGTATTTCTTGGTTAAGAAAGAAGCAGGATTGTATTTCATTTATCACCAAAGAAGCTGATTATATTTTGGCCACTCAAGAATGCACACAATTATTATGGATGAAATAGTAGCTTGAAGATATGGGAGTTGAAGTGAAGTCTCCGATCTGAATACAGTGTGATAACTCAAGTGCTATCAATCTAAGAAAAAATGAAGTTCATCACTCAAAGACAAATCACATTTAGATCAAATATAATTTCATCAAGGAGAAGGTGGATCAAGGAAATGTAATGTAGGAGTATGTACATACAGAGCTACAGGTTTCAGACATTATGACAAAGGCCTTACCTAAGGAAGCTTTTGAGAGACATCGACTGGCTCTAGGAGTTCAGTCGACTCCCCGCACTTGAAATAGTGTGGATGCGGAAACCCCCTATCCTTGAGGTATGATTTGTTTTCCCTAATGTGTTTATATGTGTTCTCTACTCTATTATAGACTGTAAAGGAGTGACCTTTGGGTTCGTTGAAAAAGGTGGAGAAAATAGTTATTGTTTAAGGGGGAGACAGTGTGGTAGGTCGATAAATCATGATTGATATGGGGAGAAGCTGATATGTGTTTTGATTGAAGACAATGCAAACCATGACATACAAATTTGATCACAAAGGGGATATCATGGTGTAAAGTCGAGTTCAAGAGCTGTGGTCAATGATCCCTTTTTGATTCAATATCATCAAGAAAGGAATGGATGATCTGGAGGTGGCATAAAATGAATAGATACAAAGTGGAGCCTTTTCCAATGTTTTCCAAATTATTGGGCTTGAAAATCGACAAATGATGAAAAGTGTTTTTGGAAAAGGAAACATTTGCGCCATATGTTTTTCAATATAAAATAATCAAAATATGGCAAAGGGTTAAGTGTCACTCAAGTATTGGTGGTGTCACGCAACAGAATTGCGTGCCGTGAAGGACACATGCACGTCGATGCCTTGGATTCTTGAGAACTTGCGCGCCTGCGGTTTTTCAAGATTAGATGATCAAAATAATGCAAAGGAATGTGGTTCGTGCATGTTTGGAATTGGGTCGTGAAAGTGACTTGTAGCGGCAGAGACCTGCGCACCGAGACTTGCGCGCCGAAAGGAGACATGTGTACTATCGTGCATGGTGGTGAAATTGCCTATAAATACTAGACCAACCCTCCTCATTCTTTACCGTAGTTCAACACTTTGAAGATTTAGAGATCACATCACCCAATTGTGGTGGTCGCGCAGGTTTTTGTGTGTCATGAAAGTGGGACATGTGCTCCGGTATAAGAAGTTGTGCGCCAAGTGTTCGTTGCACACCTGAGGTGGTTTAGGCAAGGAAAGAGGTTTGACGCGCATTTTTGGATTTGTAGAGGCTTGTGTCGCGCAAGTATTGACGAATGCTTGCACGCCAGTTGTGACCTGTGCTCCGATACTTGCACGTCAGATTAGACTTTCACGCCATGTATGGTTGAGTCCCCAACTATATTTCATGGTTGTGTGGAATCTGGAAGTTTGCCCAATACCTTCTGTGAAAATAGAGATTCATCTATGGGTGAAAGTTGAACTTCAACAGAGCATCTACATACAAAGGAAGATGCATTCCTTCATGCAAATGAAGAGACCTACATGTCTATAAACTGTGAGTAGATCCTTTCCGAAGCAGTGAGCAAAGGAAGACGGAAAGGTGATCCTCTCCACTGGCAGTGAGCCATAGAGAGAGAAACAAGGAGTGACCCTTGGGAAAGTAGTGAGCTAACCCTAAACCTTATAAAGGAAGTGATCCTGGGAAGGAGTGATAGTTCCCGAACTTTGTAATCCATAGCTAGTGATGTTAAGTGAAATTTGGTACGACCAACAACCTGTCGGCGTATGCTCCTTGGACGTAGCCCTTAGCGGTGTACCAAGTATAATTTTTGTGTCCTGTGCATGCTTTCCATTCTATTTATAATGTGAAACTGGAAAAAGAGAGAAGGGTGTTTTTCTTAACATAAAAACAAGATCAGAAAAGGCTTTAATTTTAAATTAGTCATACCCTGATTCACCCCCTCTCTTAGGGTATTCAGCCTTGTGGACCTACCAATGATTTTTCCCCATTAAATCCCTCCAATGAATTTTATATGCCATTACATATTAAAAAATAACAATTAATCGAGTTTTGATACTCCGTCTAAAGTAAAAAAAATTGATTATGAGCCTAGTACTCTATTGGAAATATTTGAGTGATGCATAATCCTTCTTGGTAAATAAGTGAGTGAAGCAATATCCACAAATTGAAGTAGTATGTGGTACATGATAACCTATGTTATGATTTTTAATATTATTAAGGATACACAATTCTAATTTATTCATTATTTCCTTGATGTGTATCATATTCTTGAAGTACTCTAGTGTTGTTACATGATTTATTATCTATTAATTAATAATTATTTCCATATTATGTGTCTTTATAACACAAATATTGTAAACATATTTTATCTTATTGACACTTATTTTTATCACTTATGTTTGACTATACTATGAATTTCACTTCACACAAATATTATTTCACAGTTTCCTTAGGTTATGATGATAAGAGGAATGATATTTAAAAAAATTTATATAATTTATTAAATTAGAGGGATTTATGTTATACCTTATATGGATTAATATTATTCCCATATAGTTGGAAAAGTTTCCAATTATTAAAAAGGACAATAGTTTTGTTAGTTAATGTTTTGTCTTAATTATCTAAAAAAATGTGAATAAAATTCCATGGGATTGAATTCTAATAAAATATTTTCACTTAATAATATAATTTTTATTGTCACATATGTTTTCTATAATACTAGGAATCACCCATCTCTATTTTTTTTAAAAACATTAGTTTAAAAGGGAAATGTTTCAAAGCCTATACTGTCTATCATATGAACCTGGAAAATCCCATAATTTTCTAACTATATTCCCACACCATGGAAAATTTTAATAATTATTCTACTAAATATATATATAATTTTATATTATCTAGGATAAATTTTTAAATTTTTTGTCTTAAGGTTCCTATAAACATTCGAACATTTTAATCTTAATTCCATCATTTTCGAAATAACTATTTTAATCACACGATGAAATTCAAATTCAATATCTGATTGTAGTATCACTTTTAAGTGGGGAAAATTCAAAAAAAACTATATATTCATTTACCATTACATCCACACACATCATTTAAGAAGTTTTCTACCATGTCTAAATGGTGTAATATAGTTCTATGTGAATGTACATATGTTTCCATGTATTTCATTCTTATACTTATATGTGGGAACAGATATTGGATGTTATTATATTTAAATATATTAATATACTAACTCTATTGTTTGGTGATTGAATACACTAAATTATATTTATACTTTATATACATTCCTATGAGAATAAACACTGGAGAAAAACTCCACAAAATAAAGAATTTATGAATCATGATAAACCCAATTATTTCATTAAAATAATATTGTGGATTTAATTTTAACATGATATTACTCATTTTATGTTTCAATAATTATTGGGAAATAACTTTTTATGTTATTTAAGGGTTTAAAATATTTGATGAAAAAATAAATATATCTTCCATAAAATAATTTAGTGGGGTATCCATATATTTAGTGTCTCTCTTCATAAAAATTAAATATTGTATAATTACATCTATTGAGACTCAAATTATATAAATTCATTTTTATTCTTCATAAATAATTAATTTTATCCCAACCATATATAATGCTTTAACATCCTCACCATGATGGAGGATCACTACCACGGAAACCACAATCATCCCTTTGTTTTTTAAATATTTGAATGGAATTTCATATCCCACATGACCTTCTTCTGAGGAATATATCTCTCACTATAGGAGGATTACATTAATATAATTATCATTATACAAACATAATTTAACTAATTATAGAAATGTAAAATGGAATTCCAATTATTGAACTACATCTAAGGGGTTAGTGAAACATGCAAAAAAAAATTCACCATAGAGTGAAGTAGTTGGGTGATATATTCCATCTCTCATAATTGAATTACATTTTTCTGCCTAGAAATTATGGTATGGTAATAATACCAAAAATATTATAGAACTATTATTAAATGGGTATTCAATGGAAACATAAAAACTATAATTATTTTAGGTGTCTTATGTGTTAAATTCCTCACACCCTTCTACTCACATTATAGGGTAATACATTGAATGTCCATTCAATCCATTTCAAACTCAAAATTACACATAGAGACCAGGATTTACTAGAAGATAAATTAAATGGAATAAATGGTCATGTTGTTTCCCACTAGGATCAATAGAACCACGACATGCTGATCCAATGTGGATTCTTCAAGTGGGGGGATATGGATGATAGACCCTTTAATTATAATATTAACATATAATAGTGGAATTATAGGTGCTATAAGTGGTAAATATATTTTAATTAGTGGTTATAAATGTTTAAATAACCATTATGTATACTAACACATATTTAATGAAGAACTGGTATCTCCATGTGGTGTATGATTTTCTTCTAGATCTTTATAATCATCACATTGGTGTTTAATGTTAATGGAAAAAATAAGGGATTTTTTGGTTGATGAAACACCAATAATCATTGTAAAATGGGTATTCTAATCATTTTTATATCATTTTTTGAAACTATATCATGAAATATATCCATGATTGACGCCTTTTTTGAATAAGGCAACACTTCATATGAAGTTTTGTAATCTACTCATGATATATTGGATGGATCCACCCATTCCAGTTCTCATATTGTTCATTTTTCTACACCAAGAGGTGTGGTGGTAATAATTTTTTCTTATTGAATATAATATAATGAATTATCTATTTATTTAGTTTCTTAACGTATAATCTCGATAATATTTTACCAATTAAATAACTAATTGCATCATAATTTAGTAGGGAATAATATGTCCATACAGTTCTATGATAAAATATTTGATCTTAGCTAGTGAGGTGGAAGTGACTATTTAATAAATGATTTGTTATATGGTACATGAAGATTTTTTGTGTTCAATAAAAAATATTTTATAACTTTAAATAAAAATATTGGTATGAAATATGGTTTTTTATTATGATTTAATTCTATAAAAATTTACTCCACCACTTGATGGGGCAGTCAGAGTGGGTAATGTTGATGCTCGCTCCACCATAGGTGTAGTTACTTTCATAGAAGTTGGTTAAGGTTTATTATAATTGTAATTACCCCAAATATAGTAACATATATGTCTTTAATTTATTATATTTGTAAACCACAAGATGCATAAAAAATAGACATGTAATTTTATTAGTTTTTTAGACTAGATTAAAAATATTATTTCCAAACTACTTTAAAAAATAGACCATGTAATGGATAAAATTATTTCTTCCATGAATATCATTCATATAATAATTCCACATATATATGAGATATTTGAAAATATTTACATATGAGATTAAATAAATAGTAATGGAAATCATAAAATGTAACCTATCCATAATATGTAATTCATAATAATTATAGAAGTGTAAATAATCAATTCATATTACATAAAATTAAATACAATGATCTTACACATGAACCTATAAAAATATATACATAACCATAAAAATGAAAATTATGAAATAAATTTTAATCATTTAAATAAAAAATATTTGATTTCAACATCTTTCATTAAATGCCTCAGGTAAAACCTCTACAAGACTTATAGTTAATGACTTTTTGTGAGACAATACAATTAATGAGTTGGTATATAAAAATATTCATTTATTTTGTGCAATTATTTATCACATGATACCATTAAATTTATAATTCCTTATATATAACTAGATAATACCCATAAAATACATGTTTTTAATTAATTACTCATATATTAAATGAAAAATATAATATATAATCAATATGTCATTTAAAACAATAGGTAAATATATTGAATAAAGAATATAAAATAATAATTTTCCCCAATAAATGAGACAAAATTCATATTCTAATTCATAAAACTAACACTATATAATGATATTTCAGGTTGTTAAGTCAAAATTGCAACACCATGAGATTTTGTGATTTTTTGAATAAAATAATCTTTTAATATTTTTTATTTCATGAAACACTGAATATATTTTTTATATATATAATATGTAATTTCGATATAAATTACAAAAAATAGAATGGTAATCATATTATACAATAAACACATAGATTATATTTTGGTATACACAACATTATGCATGTATTGTATTACAAAAAATACAATATCATCTATATATCTTTCATAACAAACAATAACCTGTTCTACCGAACTGTAATATACTATTAATAATATTTTTATAATATTATTAGAGCAACCAACAATCCACTAAAATTGAATTCCTAAATATGAATAAAAAATTTAGAAAGTCATTTATAAATGTATGTAAAAACAATCTTTTTTTATAAGTTATTATATGTGAGTGAATTAACTATTTTAAAATAAATAAATTTATTTTCCAACAGAACTATTTTTCTATACACAAACACAATTTATTCTAAATACATTAAAGATAAAAACATTTATTAACATATTAAATATAATTTATCTATTCAATAATAAATTTTGATTCTCATACAACAGAATTTTTATGTATATGATAATAATGAAGGCAATTTTACGAATAAAAATATGGATTGTACTAAAAAGTAATCTTCTCCCTTTAATGGTGAACCCATATTAATGGTTATTTATGATATTTTTATAATTTTTACTTGAAAAAAACATTATTTTTTGAATGCGTAATATCAAATTTTACTTTGGGTGATTTTTTTGTATTTTTCTGAGAAGTTTAATTTTTTAATGAATAGTGAAAAACAGAAAACATTAATAAAAAAATGCTTTTCCATATATAATACTTAAATAAGTAAAATTCTATTTCAGATTATTTTTTATGTTGAATTAGAAAAAAATTTATATAAATTAATCTAATATATGTAATTGTAATCAAATTTAAATTTATATTTGATATAAAAACAAAGAATAGTTTTGAACATTTTTACTTTAAAACCCTCTTTTCATCAAATATATAGGTTAACTTTTAATTTATTTCATCAATTTATGTTATTTGAAATTGAAAAATTATATTCCATATATTGAATCATTAAAATTTATAATATTTAATAAGGTAAACTTAAATTTTGACAAACAATATTACTGGATGTGCTTAAAATTAATTCCACTGATTTAAAGAAATTTTAGCATGTCAAATGACTAACAAATAATATTATGGACCAAAATGAACTTTAAACCTGTTCAAAATACATTAGTTATTCATATTTATACACTAAAATACTATTTCATTAATTTTATTAGCTATTGGAAATAATTTTAATATCAAAAATTCATGTGGGATTCCTTTATAAAAAATTTAGAATAATTGCAACTACTTCCCCACTACATAAGGACCCCATCCTCCAATTATTCACACTACAAAATAACATAGTTTCATAAAAAATCTGCTTATATAAGATCCTTATATTCCTCAATTCATCATATAATTTTTATTGGCATAAATCTATTCAATTCCTTGATTTGGTTCAAACCAAGATTTGTTTCCCAAAGAAGAGGAAACATCATTCCACATGCTCTTTTATATTATTTTAATTTTCCACCCCCTAAAATAGTCATATTAATTTATCATATAATAATATAAGTATCCTGAATAAAATTATTATTTTTTAATACATATTTCATACCTACACAAACACACATATCCATCTAATGTTAAACAAACTTTCTATTCTTATGTTTGGCGAACTACCAACTCACGAATTGATGTTGTTCTTTTTTAATTTACCACCTCTTATTGCTGAAAATTATTTTAGAAATTGTATTTTAATATTATATTAATGATATTAATGATATATTTTTTCTTTATAAATAGTTATAAAACATATAAATACATTATTTCTATTTTTTATAATACAATAATATCATTTATAGAAGCATAGACAACCACCTCCTCAAAGCGATGTGATTCATTCACACTATAACTGGAATGTATTAAGGATGTGTTCAATAATCATATGTGATATATTTGATACAATTATTATACTATTATTATATGATATATATATATATATATATTTATACATATATTTCATTTAATTTATATCATTCAATACACGAATAAAATATAAATAACAATCATTCATATGTTCCGACCTAACAACTCCACTAATAATTTATTCCATTTAACTTTTATATATTATAAATATTATTATAAAATATTATATTCGTAATATATATGATAATTATATCATTATCTACATCATTTTATATGTAAGTCATGATCTATGTTAGTGTATCTAGAATTAAAGGCAAAAGAAAATAAGAAAAACCACGGAGATATTACCCAAAATGTAACATTTACATAGATTTGTTATTAAATAGGTAATATAAAGTAATAAAAATCAAATGTATTGTATGATATAGTAATATGATTCTATGATGGATTTATAATAATAATAAATTTATTATACTCAAGGCTTTAATGTGTTTGAAGAATGTGAATACTTAATGTAAGGGTATTTCATCTAATTTTCTATTTTTATGAGATACATACCATATCCACCTATCAAATAAATTATGTGGTGTCTATACTACCCTACGAAATGTTATATAAATAGTTTAAATTTATTTGTTTTTTTATATGTTTCAATTTGTTTTATTCTTTCATTCAGATCATGATTCAAAAGTTTCTCAAGTAGTCATGGTCTTCACGTCTCACTTTTAATACTTTTGAGGTAAAACCCATGTTCACCTCCAATTTTATATATATGGTCATTATAATTCCCCGAGATGTGATATATTATTCTTATAATTTATGTTATGTGTATTTTATACCCATTTTTTGATCTTTCCTTCTTGGTATTTATGTTTCAATTGAAACCAAAATGGTAAAGTAATTTTGTATCAATTTTCTTTCATTGAGACACATGCCATGTTATGAACATATATATTTCTATGTGGTGTATATAATTCTATTCACAGGTTTTATCATGAATATCAATATTTTAAAGATATTTTAAGATGAATTTAATTTTTTTCTTCTTATTTTATTAATATTAAAATCTACCAATGATGTAACAGTTTATTGATAGAATCTAATTTTTTATCATTATTGTTTATCATTTTTCTTCTGTTAATAAAATGTATGCTACATCCCTCAATAATATTCATAAAATATATTAACCTTCTTAAATTCATTTATTATCTAATTAATGGTAATATATTTATATTTTTTTACATAATATAATTATCAATATTTTAATATGAAAACCGAAATTTATCACTCATTTTTGTCAAAAATTTGCATTCATTCAAAATTATGTTTTCTAGAAATGTATTCAAAAATATTTTACTATTATCCAATTATGTTTTATTAAAATATTTATCCATGAAATACCTTTTATAAAAACATTTTTAAAGGAAAATTATTATCAATTTTTTACCTAGTCACATTCATATACTTTTTTTTGTGGAAAAAAACAATGTTTTACATGTATGAACTTACCCATCATCCTGACCATCATTTCATTATATATTCCTTTCAATGATTTCATGGTGATTTTTTTTAATTAATTTTTTATCAGAATATTATAAAAATTGTTGATTTTAAAAATATATAAGATTCTATTACTTGATTATTTTACCCATTACTATATCAAATGTTATATTCTATTGAATAACAATTCATATCATGGGTTATGCATTATGGAAATAATTATGATTCATATATCATTCTGTATGTTAGGATATTTTTACAATTTTATGACATCAATTTCATTTCATGTGTTAAGAGAGGACTAATTTTTATATTTTTGAACATGTTTTTATGATTTTATTATGACATGGATCATAACTATAACTCCCTATAATGCCTTGGGCAACGATTTAAATCTATTGAGAAAACGATGGGAAACCAGTGGATGTGTTTTATCTAAAACAAGAAACTGGTGCATTGTAGATGAAAATGGGAATTATGTGTGTCCCAATTCACTGGGGGATTATAGAGAAACCTGATCCACTATGGGATGATGATTAATCTGAATACATTATGTAATGATGGAGAAAATATATATCTTAAAAGGCAAAGACTATGATTGGGAATGGTGGTGTGTCCCTACAACTAGGTGAAATCCCCACAATATTCTATGATATTATTTTGGCCATATGGCTTGACATATTGGGAATGATGTTTCATGTTTATGTTTATGGAAAAATTTTATGTGTCTTATTCCATTGATATTATAACATGCTTCATGTTACTGATTATATTATTGTTCATTTATTATAAACTACTTATCATTATTACATGAACCATTAATATGGTATTTTTATGAAAACTATGATCTATAAGTAATATAATCATTTTCTCATAACCTTATTCATAGGTTATTATTATGTGCCTCCATTATTTACTATAAATGATTATTTTATCTTATATGATTCTTATGATTCCTTTCCCCTCGTAATGGAGAATGATTTAATGTAGGATTCAAAAATGGGAATATCATTTATGGAGGTGTCAAATATTAGTCACCAAACTAGGCGAATGTTTTCCAAGATTCCAAATACAGAAAACTATTATGGTCCTCAAGAATCTATTTTTTAATGTGATGAATATTATTATAAAATGAGGTAATATCAATTTGTTCTATGGCTTGGTTTATTTAGTTTGTATCAAAGGAATGTTTCAGAAAAAATATAAAAACTAGGATGAGAAATAATTAGTGATATCCCTAGTTACAGTTTAGGAAAATTTAAGAGATTGTTTATAAATGATAGAGTGAGTGATTTCCAAGAAATATGTTAATGTTTGGATAATACAAGCGGGAGTAGATATAGAACATATGTGCATATGGTTAACGTAAAGACACTGTAATGAGCTAGCCCCAATAGTAAAATAGTGCATAAGAATGATCCTTGATGGAAATGTGGTATGTGTAACATCCCAAGTAAGTAATGAATAATAGATATTTTTATCTATATCTATTAGTAAATTACATAGTGTTTTAGAGGCTTAAAACGAGAATAAATCCAATCTTAAGCATAGAATACACTAATATTTTTAAAAGATTGTTTTACTGCTTTTTGATGGAAAACCATGAATAAATATATATTTTGAAAATTTTATAAGCTATATTGGTCAAAGTAAACATATTCTTTATTATTGGGACATCAAAATTTACTTTGTGTGAATTTTCGGTATTTTTTCGATAAAGTTCATTTTATAATGAATAGTGAAAAATGTTGTATTTAAATTCAAAACCTCTTTTTAATCTATTTTTTTATATGATTAGATTATCTTTTGAATTGGTTTTGACAAAAAATTTGATTATATTTTTACCATTTAATCCAATGGTTGTCATTGGAATCAATTTCACTTTGAAATTGGACTTAAATTGGTATCAATCATTTGATACTTATTGTTTCATAAAAACACGCTATTTGTCATGACAATGGGAATTAATTATTAAATTAATTAATGTAGCTTATATGATTTGAATTTTATAAAATAGACATCATTTTTGAATTCAGAAAATCAAATATAGCTTAGGGTGATGTTTTTTATTTTTCTGAAAAACTTCAATTTTTGATGATTAGTGAAACCACTAAGTGGTAGTTAAAGAAACAGATTTTTCATTTAAATGAAACTTTTCCAATTCTGTGATTTGATTTTCAAAAATCAGACATACATGGTTTTCATTATGAAGTATAATGTGGTTCAATGAGATTAAAATAATTTTTTGGTGAATAGTAACTTTTAAGTTTTTGAACGCGATTAGAGGTAATTAGTACAATTTAAGGAAAAAATGATATTATAATAAAATGAAAATACCTAGACACATGTCCTACCCTTATTGGATGTGTCATGGCCAACCAAGAAAAGCCATGGGTCAAATTGCGGAATCCATGGAGCCACCTTGGTAGGGAAATGACATTAATATCTTTTTATTTAATGTTAAAATTAATTTGACACAAACATGAGTTGTTTTACTAAAACAATTTTTAAGTCGGGTTATATAAGTCAGATTTTTGACTATAAATATTCATTATAAAGATAAAAAGATTTCCTACATCATGATATATTTTCATAATTTTTAGACATTAAATAAATCAAATTATTTATGACATCATGATGATGCAGCGATTACCTCATTAATAATGGATTTAAATAAAATGAAAATATAATGTATAATATATGACCTACCCATGTCCAAAACCTATTGGATGGGTTTATTGCGAACCCTTATCACCTTAACCTAGAATTATATCAATTTGGGACCTTTTGAATCCGAAATTCATTTTAAAATAAAGTAACATTTCATTACTTTCCAAGAGTGCCCCTCCTCTCCTCTTACAAAAGGCCCCCACCTCTACCTCCTTACCCACACATCCAAAGCCTTCGGCTCGGCCAACCCCTGATAATTTTGTCTCTAGACTTCTCTCTCTTACTCTTTGAAGCCTCACATTGGGCATAAGTCTTCCCAAGGCAGCCTTTGAGCTCAAACCAAAGGGGGTTACCCGATTTTAAGGTAATATCTTCACATGTGTTCTTTTGGTTTATTTTGCTTATCCAACCCCCTAAACTCTTTTTATTCATTTCATTTTTAACATCACCAATATATTACATATACTAGGATGTTTTTATAAGAAGGATTCGATCTACACTTACACACACCAACATCTAATGGTTAAAGAACATACTGTTTCCGTTGATGGTGAATTTCTGCCTCCCGAAATGATGATTGTTTAAAATTATTTTAACACCTTCAAAGGTGGCCATTAAGATGACACTATATTTATATATGATATATAATATGTTTATTTTTTCCTTATGTTTCTGTATTTTTCATTTTGGGCATACCTTTATGGTTTCCATTATGGGTAAACGCGATATCTTTATTTAAGGAAGTGCGGACTACCGCCCCCTCAAAGTGATTTGATTCATTAATACCATATGTGGGATGTGTAGAGGATGGAGTTATGATATTATATATGATATTAAACTAGAATTATAATATACCTTTATATCATTATGATTCCATTTCATAAAATACGAAATTGAAATGGATGCAGCATTCATGCGTACGTACGGCATACCGTCTCCATGAACGGTGCATTTCATTTCTTACCACTAAATGTTATGTAATATTATAAATTCAAGAATGTACTGGATATATCTGATATATATGATATCTACATCATGAATACCATTATAGATATAATGGATAAATGAACAACTTGTAATTATAAAGGGTTTATTTTTGACTAAAGTACCAATGATCGTTAAAACGACCGTTATTCAGTTAAATAATTACATAGTGTTCATGACATGGAAATAAGTGATATAAAAGGAATAATTAACTTGTAAAAGGTTCTTAAACAAGTATAAATTAACTCAAGTTTATTATTCAGGAGATTAAAGAATGATCGAGTCAAGTCGGACCCGAGGTATGGGACTTCGTCTCAATCTCCTTTCATTGAGGCATATTTTGTTTTATACACAACCTTCTTTTATATGGTGTATAAACCCAATTGACTTTTAAGTTTATTCAAAAGGAATTCTTTTTATATGAAGCATTTACTAAACAACAAAAGGGAATGTTTTTGTCGTACGTATGCGGTGGAAACGACTTCTCCACCGCCGCGACCATTATTTGAGTTTTGGCTTCCTCTACAAGCCATACATTTTTTTAAAAGAAAAATAAATACCATGTTTTACTTTTATTTTATCTTGGTATTGAAAATGATTTTCATAATGTTTTTACATCAATGTATTGTATTGATATCTTGGGATTTAAAGGTGTAAATGTTATGTTTCCTTTATGCATGTTTTAAGTGATATGATTATGTTATGGTTCTTGGGAATTATTATGAAGACGGGCGGTTCCGTGATAAGCTAATGGAGGGTGAGCCCGATATAGCTCTCCAATTCATTGGGTAACGCGAAGGAGTGAAATGTTAAGGATTCTTCGAATAGATTTAGGGAATATACTGTGATGGGTATTCCAAACGTAACCAAGAGGGTTACTCCCTACGTAAGAATGTTATGAATGCCTCAAGATACCTTTATGTATTATGATTTTTATGATTTATTAATGATTTGATGAGGTATGTAAAAGTGCCTATGTTTTATTGGTAAAGTATTATTACATTCTTATTTATATATGAACTCATATTTCCTTTCCATATTTTTATAACCCTTACTAATCTTTTTATACTCATCCCAAGTTTTTTGAAATGTTTTTCACAGGACAAGGGAAAGGTACATGATATGATGATAGGGTCAAGGAAGTGTCAACAAAGAATCCATGTTTTATTTTAAATATGTTTCCGTTAATGGGAAAAATGAATAATATCTTTTATGTAACCACTTTTCATAAATGTGGAATGTAATACATGTTTTATGATCTATTTATTTAAAACTTTAAACCTGAAAAGATCCTCAAGGTGTATTCTTGAAATATCTCAAGATTAAGTAATGTTTAAGGCCAGGGCATTATAGTTGGTATCTATGGTTGGTTTAGGTAACATTAGGAGTTAGAATTCTATTAAATGATTATCCAAAAATATTTTTTTTGAAATGATATAGAATTGGAAGATTATAATGGTGCTTCATCTAAGACATGTTTGTTCATAATGGTTTTCCGTAGAGGAAAGAGGGAAGTAGTGGTAGGAAGGCATACAGAAGGAAATAACCTTCCGAATCAGCATCTTGAGATGGTTGGAATTGTATATTAACAGTTTGTTGTTGTAATGGCGCAGTTGACTCAAGCGATAAATGGTGGTGGTATCCATGCATGAGATCAGCCAGATCAACCGCAGAGGAACATGTCAGTGGTGGATCATTTCATGAGGCAACATCCCCCATCATTCACAGGATCATCTGACCATGTGTTAGCTAAAGGGTGGATGAAAGCACTGAAGAAGATTTTAGATGTCATGGGGTGTTCATACAATCAAAAGTTTAGTCTTGCTATTTACCGTTTGGAGGGTGAAGCAGATCAGTGGTGGTCGATGGTTAAAAATATCAGGGACGCTGATGAGATTGATGCTATTGACTGGGATGAATTCAAAGGTATGTTTCTTGAGAAGTATATTCCTAAGGCTATTCGACTTAGGATGGAAAAACAAATCATGGAATTGAGGCAAGAGGAAGACTCAGTGGCTGCCTATGAAGAGAGGTTCACTCGATTGGCAAGGTATGCTCCAAATTTTATCCGAGACCTTGATAGTAAAATAAATTGTTTTTACTCAGGATTAAAACCAAAATATCGAAGGAAATTAGCTTCTCATGAGTTTAAAAGTTATGAAAATATTGTTCGATGTGCTGAGTAGGTGGAAATAGAGTTTTCCGATAATCAAGTGTTCTATAACAACCAGCAGAAGAAGAGACCAAGGTGGAAGGTGTAAAGACCCGTAAAATTCAAGGGAAATTTTTTCTTAATTTTCTTTAGAATTTTACAAGAGCGCGGTTTCAGACGGCACCTGATTCCGAGGCCCGGAGTGCCCGGAATTAATTTCCGAAGTTTGGCTCGGGTACGTTCAGTGAACGAACGAGCGGGAATTCCTAACTTTTGATCCGGTGCTCGGAATTGAAATCCGAGGGCACCGATGAACTCGCAGCGCCGATATTCGCTTAAAGAGACCTTTTCGGGAGTTGCGTTTGTTGCAAGTTGAAAGTTAGTTTTGGGGTTTTTCAGTTGAGTTAAATAAAATTTGTTTAAGACAAATTTTATTTTAACTTATTAAAAACCTACCAAAGGAGGTTGGAAGTGGGACCCACACCCACTTAACCTCCCTTGGGAGGATTAAGTGTGGTGGGGCCCACACGAACCCCCCACCTTTTCAACTCCCCACTCTCCCTCTTAATGGCTTGACAAGTTAACTTATATTTAATAATACAATTCATGTGTATTAAATAAGTGAGTTAATTTTGGAGTTATCCATTTTGAATTTCAAACCTTTGAAATTCTTGTGGTTAAGTTATGAAATAATATAAGTTAAAGCTTATATTATTCTAGGAGTTTCTTTTACCCTTGGGAGGATTTCTTGAGAGCTTTGGAAGCTTTTCTTCTTCTTCTTCAACTCAACGAAGAACGCGAAGAACGTCGTTCTTCAACGAAGAACTTCTCCGCCGAAGAACACGATCCATCCGCGACGCCGTGTCCGCGACGCGACGTACTTCTTCCGCGTCATTTCTTCCGCGACGGTTTTCTGCGACGAACGCCTTCGATAACGACCCTTCCTCCGACGTCAAAGGAATCGACACCGATATTCCACGACTCCGTCACCGTGCGACTATCGAGGTAGAGATTCTTGAGTTCGTTGTTCTCTTTATAATTTGACTTTCCTCAAGACTTGACGAGGAACGCCCTTTTTCCGACGAAGAACGCCGCACCGCTCTTCTTCGTCTTCGGTGTCAACGAGAGAGAACACCTCACCTTCCTCGGACAACCTTCGTCGGCGTACAAGGATTCGCCAACGACGTGCCTCTTCGGACGCGTCTCTTCGTCAACGGAATTGACGAACGACTACCGCGACACCCGATCTCCGCGACGTCGACTTCCGCGGACATAGTCAAATCCTCGAACTTATACCCGAGGTAGGGGATTGTTGTTTCATTCTTAAATTATTCCATTTCTTGAACATGGATCTGGCATGTCTAACATGAGGCTTGAAATGTTCATGTTGAGTTTTATTTAACGTGAGGGGGGCCGGACCGCATGAACATGGCCGAACCCCCCTCCAACGTTTATGTTGATTTTATCTTGCGGGAGGAAGCAAGTGGCGTGGTGCCGTCGCACCATGCGGATGAACGTGCAAATATCTTCGCGATGCCGTCGCACGCACCATGGTAGAAACAACAGAAACGCGACGCCGTCGCGCCGCGTTGGATGATTATCAAAGCACGGCAAGGGGCGCAGTGCCGTCGCACCGCGCCGGACGACGAACGCCGCGGCCGGTCCCGGGCCGCGGCGGGACGAAGAGACCGCGGCCGGTTCCGGGCCGCGGCAGAAGATAAGACCGGCGGCCGGGCCGCCGGTGTCGGAAGCCGAAGAGGGGACCGGATTTTCCGGTCCCGTTGGAGAAGACCGGCCGGCCAGCTGGCCGGCCGGATGCCATTAAACCGGGGAATTTAATTCCCCGGCTGGTATTTTAAAACCCCCCCTCCTTAAGAGAGGGGGGCGGTTCTTTAAAGGGAGGGGGCCGGCTGCCCCCTCGGATCCGCACAACAGGCCCCCCCTCATGTGAGGGGGGCGGTTTAATTAAATCGGCGCGGCTAAGCCGCGCCGCCAGAAGAAGCGGGGGCAATCAAGCCCCCCGCGTGCGGTCTCCCCGCTGGCGACAGCCGCCAGCGGCCTCTCGCGGCACCCCGAGCCGCCGCGGCCCGCCGCCGCCACCGCGGCCCGCCGCCGCCGCCGCCGCCACAGCGGCCCGCCGCGCCGCCGCGCGCCGCCGCCGGCCACCGCGCCGCCGCCGTCCGCCGCCGCCGGCCGCCGCCGCCGGCCACCGCGCCGCCCAGGGGGGGGGGGGGGTCGGGCCGGGTCGGCCCGGACCCGGACCCCCCGTTTCGGACCAGTTTCGGTTTTTGGCTCATAACTTGAGCCTCGGACCTCCGAATGACGAACCGTCTGCGGCAACGCGACCCTTGGATCGAGACGGTCGTTTCGATATATCGCACTCAAGGTTTCGGGTTACTTTGAGTTCGGCCGGGTTGGTTCGTTCACGAAACCAACCGGGCCTTCGGAGCGGAAACGCTCATATCTTGAGCCACGAACGTCCGATTGACGCGCCGTCAGACGCGTTGTGTTCCTCTTAGTGAATCGGATCTTTTGGCATACTCCACCCGAGGTTTGGACGCAGGTGGAGTACGGTCGGGTTGGTTTTTCCTTAAAAACCAACCGGGCCCCGGAGACGAAAATGCCAATAACTCACAGACCGGGCGTCCGATTGACGCGCCGTCTGTTTCGTTGACTTCCTCTTGATGAGACGGAACTTTTGACATACTCCGCCCGAGTTTTGGATGCAGTCGGAGTATGGCCGGGTTGGATTGTCCCCGAAATCCAACCGGGCCCCTGGAACGGGAAAGCTGATATCTTTCAGACAGGACGTCCGCTTGACGAGCCGTCAGCGGCGTTGGTGGTTACGTTGAGTAACGGTCCCTTTGAGTTTACCCTATGGGAGTTCGGGGTACAGTTGAGATACGGCCGGGATTGGTTCGCACTCGAAACCAACCGGGCCCCTGGGACGAAAAGACTTTTAACTCACAGACCGGGCGTCCGATCGACGCGCCGTCTGTTGCGTCGAGACCCCTGTGACGAGACGGACCTTTGAGGCACTTCTTCGTGGGACTTTGTGATACTTGGAGTATCGACCAGTAGCTCGTGGAGCGGACCCTCCCGGAGACGAGCGTGCAGAGTACGGAGACCGTGTAGCCGGCTGAGACCTGACGACTGCTTGACCGACTCGACTTGGAGTGAGTCGACTAGCCCAGTGGACGGAGCGCCCGGTACTTGGCGGCAGACCCACGGCGGACGGAGCGCCTGGTAGTTGGCAGCAGACCCGCGGTACTCGACAGGAGGAGTACCTCAGTAGGCTATCTGGGTAGTGCCCGGTATTTGGCAGCAGACCCTCAGCGGACGGAGCGCCTGGTAGTTGGCAGCAGACCCGCAGTACTCGACAGGAGGAGTACCTCAGCAGTCCTAGGTTAGTGAGCGGCAGCCTCGGAGTCGTGACAGGACCACTGTACACTCTAGAGACGGAGCTCTTCAGCAGTTACGGTTTCGATAATGAAAATCCTGGTTTGAGCTGAGACTTTTGACCTCGTGTTTACCTCATGATTGAGATGGGTCACTTGCTAACTTTGGTATATGTATGGGCATATACCCGGGTAGTGGTTATCCGTTGATTTCACAATTCTTGTGTTTCCTCATGATTGAGATGGGTTACTCGATAACTTAGGTATATGTATGGGCATATACCTAAGTAGAAGTTATCTGTTGAGATCTTCTTTGTGGTTATCCTTGTTGGTTTAGTGAGACCTTGAGGGTCTCGGGGTCCCTACTGAGTATCGTTATACTCACCCCTGCACGGGCTATGCCCGCACCTCGTTGTGTTGGTTGCAGACGACGGACAGTGCTGACAGAAGCCGAATGTTCGAGGACTAGACAGTACCTGGAGGTGGACTACACGACGAGGCGGTACCCGGAGGCAGACCACTGGGCAGGACATACTCGGAGCAAACGGTGGGACCCGAGGAGCAGAGGAGCTATCTGTACCCACCCTTCAGGTGGGATTTCCAGTGGACATCTCAGCGTAGCAGATTTACTTTTCAGTCGCTGTTTTCCCTTTCGAGTTGTACTTTACAGTTGGGCTTGTATTTCCGGCCCCTTTTTACTTTTCAGTTCTTCTTTTGTACTTAGTGTTTTTACTTCCGCTTGTACTCTGTGGTGCTTGTTTTCTTTTATAAAGGCAATGCCTTCCCAGTTATCGGGATTTTACGCCTTTGGTGCTAGTCACCAGCCCCTGGCCTATGGAAGGCGGGCTTGGGGTAGTCACGGCACGGGCCCCGAGGACGGGTCGTGACAATTGGTATCAGAGGAGTTCGGTTCTACCGCAGAACTTATAACTCTGATGTTTCTTTCTGTGAAGCAATAGTGTTAAGAGTACCGAGTGTGGTTTTCAGTTCAGGGAGTCCAGTGTTGGTGCGGGCGGCCGACGTATCCATACACCAGGACCCTGACAACTGATTTCCGACTTTGTGCACGAAAACACTGATTGCGTGTGTGTTTTCAAAGGTTTTTCCCCTTAAAACAACTCAAACCAGGTCAGCTCACCAGGTATAATCGTTTGATCGTGTTACGTTGTTTCTTTCATGATGGCCCACCGAGCAGCGAGACTCCAGTGCAGGGCCCTTTTTCAGTGTTGGCACCTTCGGGTGGTGTACCAGCAGCACCACCACCCGTTAGGCAGCAGATGCCACTAGCTGACGGTGCACGCTAGCAGAGCGCGATGCACGAGTTCCAGCAGTAGAGGCCTCTGAGGATACGAGGCGAGACAGATTTCCCAGGCAACAGTGGACTGGATGGAGACGAATGCTAGAGTTCTACGCCTAGCTTGGATACTAGTAGAGCGGATGATGATCTTAGCTCCAGGTGTTTCCAGAGAGTGACCATGAGGTTGGTCCTTCTAGTAACGAGGCTTCGGTACGCGAACCGATACCTGGATTAGTACCTACGGGTAGAGCGCCAGCTATGTCACTACCTGTTGGTCAGCAGGGACCCACAGGCTTAGTGCCTTACATATGTTTTAGCATCAGATATCCCTCAAGTTTCGAAGTGAGCCTGACTCGTAGGCGGCTGAGGACTGACTTGAGGAGGTGGTTGTGAGTTTTCTGGAGCTAATACAGCTTCGACAGTACGACATGTCGGAAGCAGAGCACTCAACGTGGCTTACCAATCAATCTTGGTACTCGTTGGTTACGTTGTGATCAGTTCTTTAGACTCGAACTTCTGAGCGAAGTGTGTCTAAAGGACATCCGAACCATTTCTTTTCCTCTATGCATTCCTACCTATGCTAGGATGCTAGAGAGAACCTTTGTGGTTGTGAACGTTAGCAGTGAAAGGCAGGAAACTAGCGCCAGTCTCAGAGACTCGGGCGTGTAAAATGTTTCAGGAGGAGGAAGTGCTAAGGACAGATGAATCTGCAGGGTAGCAGACGTGGAAGCAGAGCTTGGAGAGCAGCATGTGGTGGTGTACATTTCGACATGTTACGACCACCCGACTTAGTAGTCCCCGCCAGGCTCAGGGAGCAGGAGGGCTGGGGAGGAGAATAGCTGCATTGCGGTCAAGGAGTGTGACCCAGGAGCTCTAAGAATGATTCGGGGTACGAATTCTGTCTACTACGAGCTGCCATATCTATAGACATAGGAACCAATCATTCTACCCTTCCACGAATCATGTCCCAGACCTAGAGGTTCCGGGTAAGCCGTAGACTTGACCCTCACGTCTGGAGATACCTTTGGGAGGAGACTCGATAATCACGCTTACGCCGACGGTGTGATTTGACCTCGAGGCGAGAGTTTCGGTTGGAATCTCTTGGTGGCAGCGTAGAGGCCTTACGATGTTGATCTGGGTATGGTTTTAATTCACAAATCATACCCCGGTTGACTGTTTTAGGCAAACGTCGGAATGGGTTTTCCTTGGTCGGCGAAAAGGAAACCCTGGGCAGCACATGTTAAACTCAGGCATAAGAGGGTGTGACCGATCACTCTCGAGTTGGTCAACCCTACCCTTGTGGCAGCAGGAGTTTTTAGTTTCAGTTCTAAAAAGGGAAACCTCTTGAGTTCGAGGGTGACGAACACGTTCTTATACGGTCTCACCCCGATGAGGTTTCAGAGATGTGGCCGAGGCGGCATGTTATCTCCGAAGTTCGATGGACCCTTTTGATCTTCAGCAGGTTAGGCGAGGAGGTTTACCGCTTAACCCTATCACCTCAGTCGCACTGGGTAGCACGAGATCTTCAGGTGAGCATATGGGAGCGTAAAGCTCAGTTGCGTGCTCAGTACTACCTTGTTTCCCTTAAGTGTGAGTTGAAGCTTTACGGGGACGTAAAGCCCTGAGGTGGGAGTAATGTAAAGACCCGTAAAATTCAAGGGAAATTTTTTCTTAATTTTCTTTAGAATTTTACAAGAGCGCGGTTTCAGACGGCACCTGATTCCGAGGCCCGGAGTGCCCGGAATTAATTTCCGAAGTTTGGCTCGGGTACGTTCAGTGAACGAACGAGCGGGAATTCCTAACTTTTGATCCGGTGCTCGGAATTGAAATCCGAGGGCACCGATGAACTCGCAGCGCCGATATTCGCTTAAAGAGACCTTTTCGGGAGTTGCGTTTGTTGCAAGTTGAAAGTTAGTTTTGGGGTTTTTCAGTTGAGTTAAATAAAATTTGTTTAAGACAAATTTTATTTTAACTTATTAAAAACCTACCAAAGGAGGTTGGAAGTGGGACCCACACCCACTTAACCTCCCTTGGGAGGATTAAGTGTGGTGGGGCCCACACGAACCCCCCACCTTTTCAACTCCCCACTCTCCCTCTTAATGGCTTGACAAGTTAACTTATATTTAATAATACAATTCATGTGTATTAAATAAGTGAGTTAATTTTGGAGTTATCCATTTTGAATTTCAAACCTTTGAAATTCTTGTGGTTAAGTTATGAAATAATATAAGTTAAAGCTTATATTATTCTAGGAGTTTCTTTTACCCTTGGGAGGATTTCTTGAGAGCTTTGGAAGCTTTTCTTCTTCTTCTTCAACTCAACGAAGAACGCGAAGAACGTCGTTCTTCAACGAAGAACTTCTCCGCCGAAGAACACGATCCATCCGCGACGCCGTGTCCGCGACGCGACGTACTTCTTCCGCGTCATTTCTTCCGCGACGGTTTTCTGCGACGAACGCCTTCGATAACGACCCTTCCTCCGACGTCAAAGGAATCGACACCGATATTCCACGACTCCGTCACCGTGCGACTATCGAGGTAGAGATTCTTGAGTTCGTTGTTCTCTTTATAATTTGACTTTCCTCAAGACTTGACGAGGAACGCCCTTTTTCCGACGAAGAACGCCGCACCGCTCTTCTTCGTCTTCGGTGTCAACGAGAGAGAACACCTCACCTTCCTCGGACAACCTTCGTCGGCGTACAAGGATTCGCCAACGACGTGCCTCTTCGGACGCGTCTCTTCGTCAACGGAATTGACGAACGACTACCGCGACACCCGATCTCCGCGACGTCGACTTCCGCGGACATAGTCAAATCCTCGAACTTATACCCGAGGTAGGGGATTGTTGTTTCATTCTTAAATTATTCCATTTCTTGAACATGGATCTGGTATGTCTAACATGAGGCTTGAAATGTTCATGTTGAGTTTTATTTAACGTGAGGGGGGCCGGACCGCATGAACACGGCCGAACCCCCCTCCAACGTTTATGTTGATTTTATCTTGCGGGAGGAAGCAAGTGGCGTGGTGCCGTCGCACCACGCGGATGAACGTGCAAATATCTTCGCGATGCCGTCGCACGCACCATGGTAGAAACAACAGAAACGCGACGCCGTCGCGCCGCGTTGGATGATTATCAAAGCACGGCAAGGGGCGCAGTGCCGTCGCACCGCGCCGGACGACGAACGCCGCGGCCGGTCCCGGGCCGCGGCGGGACGAAGAGACCGCGGCCGGTTCCGGGCCGCGGCAGAAGATAAGACCGGCGGCCGGGCCGCCGGTGTCGGAAGCCGAAGAGGGGACCGGATTTTCCGGTCCCGTTGGAGAAGACCGGCCGGCCAGCTGGCCGGCCGGATGCCATTAAACCGGGGAATTTAATTCCCCGGCTGGTATTTTAAAACCCCCCCTCCTTAAGAGAGGGGGGCGGTTCTTTAAAGGGAGGGGGCCGGCTGCCCCCTCGGATCCGCACAACAGGCCCCCCCTCATGTGAGGGGGGCGGTTTAATTAAATCGGCGCGGCTAAGCCGCGCCGCCAGAAGAAGCGGGGGCAATCAAGCCCCCCGCGTGCGGTCTCCCCGCTGGCGACAGCCGCCAGCGGCCTCTCGCGGCACCCCGAGCCGCCGCGGCCCGCCGCCGCCACCGCGGCCCGCCGCCGCCGCCGCCGCCACAGCGGCCCGCCGCGCCGCCGCGCGCCGCCGCCGCGCGCCGCCGCCGGCCACCGCGCCGCCGCCGTCCGCCGCCGCCGGCCGCCGCCGCCGGCCACCGCGCCGCCCAGGGGGGGGTCGGGCCGGGTCGGCCCGGACCCGGACCCCCCGTTTCAGACCAGTTTCGGTTTTTGGCTCATAACTTGAGCCTCGGACCTCCGAATGACGAACCGTCTGCGGCAACGCGACCCTTGGATCGAGACGGTCGTTTCGATATATCGCACTCAAGGTTTCGGGTTACTTTGAGTTCGGCCGGGTTGGTTCGTTCACGAAACCAACCGGGCCTTCGGAGCGGAAACGCTCATATCTTGAGCCACGAACGTCCGATTGACGCGCCGTCAGACGCGTTGTGTTCCTCTTAGTGAATCGGATCTTTTGGCATACTCCACCCGAGGTTTGGACGCAGGTGGAGTACGGTCGGGTTGGTTTTTCCTTAAAAACCAACCGGGCCCCGGAGACGAAAATGCCAATAACTCACAGACCGGGCGTCCGATTGACGCGCCGTCTGTTTCGTTGACTTCCTCTTGATGAGACGGAACTTTTGACATACTCCGCCCGAGTTTTGGATGCAGTCGGAGTATGGCCGGGTTGGATTGTCCCCGAAATCCAACCGGGCCCCTGGAACGGGAAAGCTGATATCTTTCAGACAGGACGTCCGCTTGACGAGCCGTCAGCGGCGTTGGTGGTTACGTTGAGTAACGGTCCCTTTGAGTTTACCCTATGGGAGTTCGGGGTACAGTTGAGATACGGCCGGGATTGGTTCGCACTCGAAACCAACCGGGCCCCTGGGACGAAAAGACTTTTAACTCACAGACCGGGCGTCCGATCGACGCGCCGTCTGTTGCGTCGAGACCCCTGTGACGAGACGGACCTTTGAGGCACTTCTTCGTGGGACTTTGTGATACTTGGAGTATCGACCAGTAGCTCGTGGAGCGGACCCTCCCGGAGACGAGCGTGCAGAGTACGGAGACCGTGTAGCCGGCTGAGACCTGACGACTGCTTGACCGACTCGACTTGGAGTGAGTCGACTAGCCCAGTGGACGGAGCGCCCGATACTTGGCGGCAGACCCACGGCGGACGGAGCGCCTGGTAGTTGGCAGCAGACCCGCGGTACTCGACAGGAGGAGTACCTCAGTAGGCTATCTGGGTAGTGCCCGGTATTTGGCAGCAGACCCTCAGCGGACGGAGCGCCTGGTAGTTGGCAGCAGACCCGCAGTACTCGACAGGAGGAGTACCTCAGCAGTCCTAGGTTAGTGAGCGGCAGCCTCGGAGTCGTGACAGGACCACTGTACACTCTAGAGACGGAGCTCTTCAGCAGTTACGGTTTCGATAATGAAAATCCTGGTTTGAGCTGAGACTTTTGACCTCGTGTTTACCTCATGATTGAGATGGGTCACTTGCTAACTTTGGTATATGTATGGGCATATACCCGGGTAGTGGTTATCCGTTGATTTCACAATTCTTGTGTTTCCTCATGATTGAGATGGGTTGCTCGATAACTTAGGTATATGTATGGGCATATACCTAAGTAGAAGTTATCTGTTGAGATCTTCTTTGTGGTTATCCTTGTTGGTTTAGTGAGACCTTGAGGGTCTCGGGGTCCCTACTGAGTATCGTTATACTCACCCCTGCACGGGCTATGCCCGCACCTCGTTGTGTTGGTTGCAGACGACGGACAGTGCTGACAGAAGCCGAATGTTCGAGGACTAGACAGTACCTGGAGGTGGACTACACGACGAGGCGGTACCCGGAGGCAGACCACTGGGCAGGACATACTCGGAGCAAACGGTGGGACCCGAGGAGCAGAGGAGCTATCTGTACCCACCCTTCAGGTGGGATTTCCAGTGGACATCTCAGCGTAGCAGATTTACTTTTCAGTCGCTGTTTTCCCTTTCGAGTTGTACTTTACAGTTGGGCTTGTATTTCCGGCCCCTTTTTACTTTTCAGTTCTTCTTTTGTACTTAGTGTTTTTACTTCCGCTTGTACTCTGTGGTGCTTGTTTTCTTTTATAAAGGCAATGCCTTCCCAGTTATCGGGATTTTACGCCTTTGGTGCTAGTCACCAGCCCCTGGCCTATGGAAGGCGGGCTTGGGGTAGTCACGGCACGGGCCCCGAGGACGGGTCGTGACAGAAGGAGAATGGGAAGAATTCTTCAAAAAAGTCTGATGGTAAGAAAACTAAGTTTACAGTTTTTGATAAATGTGGTAAAAGGAATGCTGGGGAATGTCTTCTGAATTCTAGAAATTGCTACTGATGTAGTAAGATGGGACATAAGGCTCATGATTGCACTGAAAAATATCATGGTGATGGTATGTCCAAATTTTATTTACAGTTAGTGAAATGTTTTAAGTGCAATGAGATTAGTCACTATGAAAACGAGTGTCCGACAAAGAGCTTGAGTGATGGGAAGCAGTTAGACTACATGTAGAAAGTGGTGTTGAACTCCTTTACAACTACTTCAGCAGATGTCGGGCCATAAAATGAAGTTGTATCAGGTACTTTGTTTGTTTTTTCAGATTATTCTAGTGTGTTGTTTGATTCGGGGTCCACACAGTCATTCATCTCTGAAACCTTTTCCAGTAAAATGCGAATACCATCTCACGAAATGAATCCTGAACTTGTGGTAAAAACACCTGGGGAGAATGTTGAGGCAAAAAAAATTTATAAGAATCTTCCTATCCTTATCTGTGGAAAGAACCTACTTGCAAACCTTATTGTTCTACCTCTAGTAGAGTTTGATGTTATCCTGGGTATGGATTGGCTCTCTATTTACCATGGTAAGATTGACTGTAGAGCTAAAGAAGTTTATTTTTAGAAAGAATTTCATTTTGTGTACAAGAATGAACCCATACTTTTGATAACTTATCAAGAGGCCGAGAAACTTGTAAAAGATGGAAATGAATGTTACCTTACACATATTGTTGAAAACAAGGGAACTGTTCAGATTAATGACGTGCCAGTGGTAAATGAGTATCCTGATGTATTTCCTGATGATTTGCCTAGAATAATACCAGACTGGGAAGTTGAATTTACTGTTGACTTAGTTCCTGATGCTAATCCAATTTAAAAACCCCCTAATCGAATTGTTCAAATTATACTTTTAGAGTTGAAGGATCAATTACATGATTTATTAGAGAAAGGTTTCATTCGACCTATCACATCACCATGGGGTGCTCCTTTTTTATTTTTTAAAAATAAATATGGTTCTATGAGACTTTTAATTGATTATATAGCCCTGAATAACATCACTATTAAGTAAAAATATCTTTTTCCTCATATCAATGATTTGTTTGATCAGCTCCAGGGAGCTCAGTTTTTTTCAAAGATTGACCTGAGATCGGGGTACCATCAGATGAAGGTAAAGGAAGCAGATGTTCCAAAGACTGTGTTTCGTACAAGATATGGCCATTATGAATTTTTATTAATGCCTTTTTGGATAACCAATGGACCTGCTATATTCATGGACTTAATGAATAGAATTCTCCATCAGTTCTTGGATAAGTTTGTGGTGGTTTTCACTGATGATATTTTGGTGTTTTCTAAAAGTAATGAGGAGAATGAAATACATTTAAGGGTAATTTTTCAAACTTTAAAATAAAATAAATTGTATGGGAAATTCAGTATGTGTGAGTTTTGGTTGAAACAAATTTCTTTCCTTCGTCACATTGTTTCTAAAGATGGGACAACCTTTTATCCTACAAAAACAAAAGTTGTTGAAGAATGGCCAAGACCCACAAATGTAACAGAGATTCATAGATTCCTTGGTTTGGTAGGATATTACCAAAGGTTTGTTAGAATTTTTTCACAGTTATCTAGTCCAATGACTAAGCTAACTCGGAAGGGTGTTAAGTTTATCTGGACAGAAGAATGCGATGATTGTTTTCAGGAATTGAAAATAAGATTGGTGAATGCTCCAGTTTGGCACTACCTTCCAGGAATGGGGAGTTTGTTATCTACAGTGATGCTTAATTGAATGGACTTGGTTGTTTCCTATTGCAGAACGATCAGGTAATTGCTTATGCTTCACGACAGTTGAACACTCATGAGCTAAATTGCCCTACACATGATTTGGAATTAGCAGCTGTTGTTTTCGCTTTAAAAATTTGGAGGCATCATTTGTATGGAGTAAAGTGTGAAATATATACCGATCACAAAATTTTAAAGTATATATTCACTCAGAAAGAATGCAACATGAGACAGAGGAGATGGCTAGAACTAATCAAATATTATGATTGTACAATTGATTACCATCCGGGAAAAGCAAATAAAGTGGCTGATGCTTTGAGTCGAAAAAGTAATGCTTCATTAGCAATGTTGTGTTTGGAACGTGATCCTTTAGTTAAGGATTTGATGAACATTGGCATAGAAGTTGTTGGTGCAGGATGTTCTTCTGTTTCATTTCAGGTATCAGTGAAATCTTCTCTATCAGACAGAATCAAGCAAGCACAGAAGCAAGACAGTGAGTTGTAGAAATAGGTAGAGCTAGTTCAGAAATGTAAGTTTCCTGAATTCAACATTGATAATGATTTTGTTTTGATATTGGGGAAGATATTGTGTGTTCCTTATGATTCACAGTTGAAGGGAGAGTTGTTATGTGAAGCTCATAGTTCTCCATTTTCAGTTCATCCTAGTAGTACTAAGATGTACAGAGATCTGTGGGAGTATTACTGGTGGGATGGATTGAAAAGATATATTGCGGAATTTACTGTGAAGTGACTGACATGTCAAAAGGTTAAAGCAGAGTGGCAGTTACCGACAGAGATGCTTCAGCCTTTACCAGTGCCAGAGTGTAAATGGGAGAATATATCCATGGACTTCGTTGTGGGATTGCCGAAGACCCCTCGAGGTAATAATTCAATATGGGTTATTGTTGATCGCTTGACTAAATCTGCTCATTTCCTTGATATATGAGATACTTTTTCCCTAGATCATATTTCCCGTTTATATCTTAAAGAGATAGTCAGGTTACATGGAGTTCCCCTCTCCATTGTATCTGACCGTGATCCCAGGTTCACTTATAACTTTTGGAAAGGCCTTCAGAAGTGGTTGGGTACTGAATTAAATTTTAGTATAGATTTTCATCCTCAATCAGATGGGCAGTCAGAACGAACAATTCAGAAATTGGAGGATATCCTACGTTTTTGATCTATGGATTATCAGGAAAGTTGGGACCAGCATCTTTCTTTGGTTGAATTTTCATATAATAACAGTTTTCATTCCAGTATACAGATGGCTCCGTTTGAGGCCTTATATGGGAAGCGCTGTTGAACTCCAGCTTTTTGGGATGAAGTGGGTGAAAGAAAGCTGATGGGACCAGAATTGGTAGAAGAGTTGGCAGAAAAAGTTCAGATGATACAGAAACACATGAGAACAGCTCAGAGCAGGAAGAAGAGTTATGCAGGCAATAGGAGGAAGGATCTATCTTTTGAGGTAGGTGATCATGTTTTTTCAAAGTTTCACCATTGAAAAGTGTGATGCGATTTGGTAAGAAAGGAAAGATGTGTCCAAGGTTCATTGGACCATATGAAATTCTAGAGAAAGTTGGATCAGTTGCATACCGGGTGGCTTTACCTCTGAGTTTATCTCAGGTACACAATGTTTTTCATGTTTCGATTCTGAGAATGTACATGCCAGATCCATCTCATGTTTTGAGTCCAGAGGTAGTTCAGCTGGAAGAGAACCTATCTTATGAGGAACAACTGGTCCAGATTCTTGACCACAGGGAGAAAGTGTTACGGAATATGGTGATTAATCAGTTAAAGGTTTTGTGGAAAAACCACATGATGGAAGAGGCAACATGGGAATCTGAAAATGCAATGTGGGATAAGTACCCCCATTTATTCGATAACTAAATAAATTGTGGGGACACAATTTTCTAAAGGGGGAAAGGATGTAACATCCCAAGTACGTAATGAATAATAGATATTTTTATCTATGACTATTAGTGAATTAGATATTGTTTTAGAGGCTTAAAATGAGAATAAATCCAATCTTAAGCATGGAATATACTAATATTTTTACAAGATTGTTTTACTTCCTTTTGATGGAAAACCATTTTTAAATCTATCTTTTGACAATTTTATAAGCAATGTTTGTCAATATAAACTTATTCTTTATGATTGGGACATCAAAATATACTTTGTGTGAATTTTTGGTATTTTTCCGATAAAGTTCATTTTTTAATGAATAGTTAATAATGTTGTATTCTAATTCAAAACCTCTTTTTAATATAATTTATTTATATGAATAGATTATCTTTTGAATTGGTTTTGAAGTGAAATTAGAATATATTTTTACCATTTAATCTAATGGTGGTCATTGGAATCAATTTCACTTTGAAATTGCACTTAAACTTGTGTCAATATTTTGATACTTATTATCTCATAAAAACACGCTATTTGTCATGATAGCGGGATTTAATTATTAAATTAATTAATGTAACCTATATGATTTTAATTTTGTAAAATAGATATCATTTTTGAATTCATAATATCAAATATATCTTAGGGTTATGTTTTGGTATTTTTATGAAAAACTTCAATTTTTGATGAATAGTGAAACCACTAAGTGGTAGTTAAAGAAACTGATTTTTCGTTTAAATTAAACTTTGCCACTTTTGTGATTTTATTTTCAAAAATACATCACACACGGTTGTCATTAAGAAGTAAAATTTGGTTCAATGTGATTAAAATAATTTTTTTCTGAATAGTAACTTTTAAGTTTTTAATCGCGATTAGAGGTAATTAGTGCATATTTAAGGCAAAAATGATATAATAATAAAATGAAAATACCTAGAAACATGTCCTACCCTTATTTTATGTGTCATGGCCGACCAATACAAGCCATGGGTCAACTTGGGGACCCCATAGAGCCACTTTGGTAGGAAAATGACATTAATATCTTTTTATTTAATGTTAAAATTAAAATGACACAAACATGAGTTGTTTTACTAAAAAAAAATTTAACTGTTGTTATACAAGTATGTTTTTTGACTATAAATATTCATTAGAAATATAAAAAGCTTTAGTACATCATGATATTTTTTATATTATTTTTAGACATTAGATAAATTAAATTACTTATTACATCATGATGATGCAGCGATTACCTCATTAATAAAGGATTTAAATAAAATGAAAAGATAATGTAAAATACATGACATACACATGTCCAAAATCTATTGGACGGGTGGATTTCGAACCCTTATAACCTTACCCTCAAATTATATCAATGTGGGACCTTTTGAATTCGAAACTAATTTTAAAATAAAGTAACATTTCGTTACTTTCCAAGAGTGCCCCTCCTCTCCTCTTATAAAAGGCCCACACCTCTACCTCCTTACACACATTTCCAAAGCCTTTGGCTCTGACAAACCCATCCCATTTTGCCTTTACACATCCCTCTATTACTCCTTGAAGCCTTACTTTGGGAATAAGTCTTACCATGGGAGCCTTTGAGCTCAAACCAAAGGGAGTTACCCGATTTTAAGGTAATGTCTTCACCTGTGTTCTTTTGTTTTATTTTGCTTCTCCAACCCCCTAAAATCTTTTTAAACATTACTTTTGTAAAAACACCAGTATCTTCCATATACTAGGATGTTTTTATAAGAAGTATTCTAGCTACACTTACACACACCTACATCTAATGGTTAAAGAACATACTATTTCCGTGGATGGCGAATTTCTGCCTCCCGAAACGATGATTGTTCAACATTATTTTAACACCGTCAAAGGTGGCCATTAAGATGACACTATATTTATATATTATATATAATATTTTTATGTTTTTTCTTAAGATTCTGTATTTTTCATTTTGGGAATACCTTTATAGTTTCCATTGTGGTTAACGCGATATCTTCATTTAAGGAAGTGCAGACTACCACCCCCTCAAAGTGATTTGATTCGTTAATACCATATGTGGGACATATAGAGGATGGAGTTATGATATTATATATGAAATTACACTGGAATTATAATAAACCTCTATATAATTATGATTCCATTTCATAAAATACGAAATAGAAATGGAAGCAGCGTTCATGTGTACGTACGGCTTACCGTCTCCATGAACGGTGCATTTCATTTATTACCTCTAAATGTTATGTAATGTTATAAATTCATGCATTTACTAGATATATATGATATCTATGATATCTACATCTTGAATACCATTCTTTATATAATGGATACATGAACAACTTGTTATTATAAAGGGTTTATTTTTTACTCAAGTTCTAATGATTGTTAAAACTACCGTTATTGACTTAAATAATTACATAGTGTTCATGACATGGCAATAAGTTATATAGAAGGAATAATGAACATGAAAAAGGTTCTTAAACAAGTAGAAATTAACTCAAGTTTATTATTCAGGAGATTAAATAACGACCGAGTCAAGTCGGACTTGAGGTATGGGACTTTGTCTCAATCTCCTTTCATTTAGGCATATTTTGTTTTATACACAACCTTCTTTTATACGGTGTATAAACACCTTTGAATTTCACATTTATTAAAAAGAAATTATTTTTATACGAAGCATTTAATAAACGACAAAAGGGAATGTTTTTGAAGTACGTATGCGGCGACAACGACTTCTCCGCCTCCGTGACCATTATTTGAGTTTCGACTTACTCTACAAGCCATACCTTTTTTTAAAAGAAAAATAATTTCAATGTTTTACTTTTCTTTTATTTTGGTATTGAAAATGGTTTTCATAATGTTTTTATATCAATGTGTTGTATTGATATCTTGTGATTGAAAGGTGGAAATGTTATGTTTTCTTTAAGCATGTTTTATGTGATACGATTATGTTATGGTTCTTGGGCATTATTATGAAGACGGGTGGTTCCGTGATAAACTAAGGGTAGGTGAGCCCAATATAGCTCTCCAATTCATTGGGTAATGCGAAGGAGTGAAACATTAAGGTTTCTCCGAAGAGATTTAGGGAATATACTATGATGGGTATTCCAAAAGTAACCAAGAGGGTTACTCCCTACGTAAGAATATTATGAATGCCTCAAGTTAACTTTATGTCTTATGATTTCTATGATTTATTCATGATTTGATGAGGTATGTTAAAGTGCCTATGTTTTATGGGTAAAGTATGATTTCATTCTTATGTATATATGAACTCATGTTTCCTTTCCAAATTTTTATAACCCTTACTCAGCTTTTTATTCTCATCCCATGTTTTTTGAAATGTTTTTCACATGACAAGGGAAAGGTACATGATATGATGATAGTGTCAAGGAATTGTGAAGAAAGAATCCATGTTTTATTTTAAATATGTTTCCATTGATGGGAAAAATGAATAATATCTTTTATGTAAACACATTTCTTAAATGTGGAATGTAATACATGTTTTATGATCTAATTCTCTAAAACTCTAAACCTGAAAAGTTCCTCAAGGTGTATTCTTGAAATATCTCAAGATTTAGTAATGTTTAAGGCCAAGGCCTTATAGTTTGTCCCTCCACTGAGATATATTTTGGAAATTACAAAACTATTTATAAATAATCAAAATGGATTTGAATAGTTGTAGAATAATATAAATCTTGGATAACAATAATGTGTCATCAATTAATATGTATCTGTCATGATTTAGACATCATATAATTAATTTTTCATGATCATGTGGTTTTCCATTATTAAAAGTGTTTCTTGCACAATGATTTAAGGTTTTAGCCAATTGAGTAAACTATAAGGAACTAGGTTAACATTGAATGTTATAGATTTAGAAATAATGGGATGTATTCAAATAAATTTCATGAATTGAAATATGATAAAAAAAATTAAAAAGTTGGTATGATTATTGGATATACTACTAAAAAAGGGTTCCATAAATGAAATTTTAAAGGTATGGTATTTTATTCTAGTATTGTTTAAATTTAACATAAGAAAATTTATTATATTAAGGTTAATTTACCTTATGACTTGACACAAATTTTATATTCCATAATATATTTATTAATAAATAATTTGAGGAATCATATGTAATGGTTAAAGAATGATGTTGGAAGATTGATGTATAGATTATGTTATATTAATAATTTAGTATAAAAGGATTATTTTAGATGTTTTTCATTACTAATTTGATTTAATAAAAAGGTTATATTAATGTAAGGTAACCCTTAACATGTTCCCGATGATGAGAAAATGGAATTTTATGTGGTTAAAGTGATGATAACATGAGAGAAGTAAATTTATTAGTATTTATGATATCATTATTGATAATATAATTTTTTCCAAATTGGTCTAAATGATCATGGATGAATTTTACAACATCTTGGATTTACATAATATATACAGTAATGTTTGGAATAAAGAATAATTCATTATTTTAAGATTGATTAATTGTAATTATGGTTATTACCATGTTTCAAAAGAATTTACAATGATAGTATTAAGATGTATGGATTGAGATAATAAATATCTATATTGTGATATATATATATATATAAGGGATCAATGAAAATACTATTTTTTGACATTATAACACATTTTTTGGACATCAATCATAAATAAGGGTTCTAACGATAACCATTTATTGAATGATTTGTGATAATTTATTATCTCTCCATATACGGATTTATACATATATGATAAATTGCGATAAATTTTTTTTTGATAAAGTCATATATAATTTCATATTATTCTATTTATGTATTTAATTATCTATATATAATTTAGGGATGAACAATGTCACCTTCATTTCATGGGATAATGGATGATGTGGAAGTTGGTAATGGATCGAAAAATGGTATGGTTGTCCTGAAATCATGTAATTATATATTTTAATGAATGGTTTTTTAAATTTATTGAAAATGATCCTTAAACCAAAAATGTTATCCTAATAAAATCATTTCTGATGAATCAAATGGACCCTTAAATAATTTCTGATTTATGGGAATGTGAGTTTTAACTTTATCCTATCTATGTTCTCTACCACAATTCATCAGAACATGATAGTATTATTTCAATACTGTCTTCATGTTTTCAAATATCGCCAATGTTATTGGATGTGGAAATCTAGGTATCTGTTATATTTCATAAATTTTATGTTTCTAACATTCACTTTTGAATTAATTTTTCATTATTAATTTTTACATTGTGGGTTCCTAATAAATAATCATTGAATTATTAATTCACTGTTAACCGCAAAAAATATTGAGGGAAAAATAATTATAAAGGTGTAGAACATAACACCCAATGATTTTGGGAATTATATTTTTCAAATTAATTTAATCATTTAATATTTATCATTTCATAAACCACTAAATATATTATATATATACCTAACCACTAAGTTTTTATTTCATTATATATGACACCAATTTAATATTTTCTACATATAATACATTGTTAGATTTCTATACACACAACAGTAGGTTTGGATTTTATTGAACACAATACAGAGTCCCTTCAATAATTTCAATAACACACAAGGCCGAGTTTTACTAATCTACAATATATGTTTAAAATTTTTATTGAAATATTATTATATTTAAAACATAGACATTTGAATGGATGTCAAGAATAATATAAACTAAAATTTAAAAATATTATTTATATTTTTATTTAAAATGAATCCTTAGGTTACAAATTAGTAGGAATAAATGAAGGGACTATTTTAAAATATTAAAAACTAATTTTATAAAAGCTATTTTTCCAAATAAAATCAAAATTTCAACTCAGTTATATGAATAAATCATTTTAGATTAATGTTTTTAATAAAATTTATATATTCAATCTGTATGTTTTATACTAATCAAAAATATTATATATTTATAAGATAAATACACATATAATTTAATGAATAAAAATACATATTTTTCTATAAGGTAATTTTACAACCTTTTAATGGGGATACAATTTCAAATATATGTATTGGCACTTAATTTTTTTTAAAAAATAAGATTTATTTTTGAATCTTTAATATCAATAATTTACATAGGGGGGAATTTTTGGTATCATTATAAGAAGGTTATTTTGTAGATTAAGAGTAAAAACACAGAATATTAATTCAAAACTAATTTTTTTAATAAATTAATTATCGATTTAAATATTAATTTTTGTTGTTGTTGTTTAATTACAAAATTCTTATATCACTTTTCTAATTTATTTCATTTTAATGAATTTAAAATTGAAATAATATATTAAAAAATAAAAATATATTAAAAAATTTTACATTAAAAACATTATTCATCATCCAATATATAATATTAATTTTAAATTAATTTCATCATTCATTTATTAGAATTTGGAAAATTGCATTCTATGTTTGGAATTAGAATAATATATAATTCTTCATAGTAAATTTTGTTTTACAAAAAAGTTTATTGAACATAATTAAAATTAATTACATTGATTAAGAGAATAATTATCTTAATAAAAGACTAAACCATAAAAGGCCCAAATTTCCTAGAAAAATATTCAAAATCAATTTTATATTTATTTTTATACCCTATACTACATTGTATTGATTTGGTTTTTCATTGGAGAAACCTGTTATTGGAAAAACATGAATGAAATTCTCTTTTTAAAAAATTTCGAGAATTCAACTCCACCACCCACTATAAAAAGACCCTCACCACTCCCACTTATTCACACCAATAAAAAATTTTCTCTCACAAAAAATCATTTCAAATAATCTCTCAACATCCCACCATTCATCCTAGAAGCCTACCTTGGGATTAAATCAAACTAAGAAATAACATTGGTGAAAATGAATATGAGTTACCAAAGAGGATTTAACATCCTTCCATAATCTGTTTTGATTTATTTTCATTCTCTTACCCTTAAAATATGTTAATAAGGTTTTTTATTTGGGATTTTTAACCTATAAATTCACACACAACCATCTAATTGCTATCAAACTTACCGTTCTTGTGTACAATGAACTACTGGCTCGCGAAACGATGTGGTTCATTTTTTCTTTTCCAACACTTATGGTTCGTAATTATGAAGGAAATAATATTTTTATATGATATATATGATATCTATGATATATTTATTCATATTTAATTATTATATAACATATACCATCATGATTTAAAATTTTTTAAATACGATAATTTCATTTGGCTAAATATGTACAACTACATCCACTGTACAATGTGATTTGTTCATAGAATAGATAGAATGTACTAAGTATGGATTGAGTGAAATGATATGATATATATGAAATAATAATTATAATATAATAAAATTATATATATATACATATATTTAATTTAAATTCTTTAAATTTATATGATAATAAAACATGAACAACATTTATTCGTGTGTATGGTCAACAATCTCCATGATCAGTGTATTCCATTTCACATTTCTATATTATTTGGAATATTATAAATAAATATATAGAAAATTTATATGATACTTTTCTCATTATTTAAATTATGGAAATATTTTAATCATAAACTACTTAAGAATATCATAAATAACAATCCAAAACATATTCTAAAAAAAAGATATTCCCCAATATGTAACATTATCTAAGAGTTGTTAGTAAACGTTTAATGTAAAGTATTAAAAAATTACTATATAGTTTTATATATAATAATATTGGTGTGTGGTAGATTTATAATAAACATATATTTATTATATGATAGTTTTGAACATGTGTTATAAAATTCCAGACTTAAGGTAAAAGAATTTAATCTCACTTTTTATTTAGAAGAGATACATGGCATATTTTCCACTTGCATATATTATGTGGTTTATATATTTCTATATTATGTATTATATCTACAATTTAATTTTATTAGTTTTTTAAATGTTCCAATTGATGTTATTATTTCATGGGGATCACAATTATTAATTTTTTCAATTAGTAAGGTGTTCCACATCTACCTTTTATTTTGGGTTTACCATAATCCATGTTCACCTACTATTTATTATATGTGGTGTGTATGATACCTGGGGATTTATTATACAATTATTATAATGATATTTATTGTTATTTATATATAAATTTTATTATTTTTATTTCATGGTGTTTATGTTTCAATTTATACCCAACCGACAATGTAATTTGGCCTCAATTTTCCTTCTTCGCGACACATTCCATGTTATGCACCTATATGTTTCTTTGAGTAGTATATAATACCATTGAAATGTTATATAATTTATCTAATTGGTTTCATGATATTTTATGCTTCACTTAATGTTATATTTTCCATTGTATAATGATAATATGTTATCAAAGTAATAATAGTTAATTTCGACAATTTCATTCTTTAATGATATTGTTTAGGTTTATACTTTCATTAATGGATTATTATCATACATATACTATTAAAAATCATGAAAATACATAAACTATGAATATTTTTTCTATATACATGTAATTAAACCATTTTACACTCATTGGTACTTATCATAATTATAATTGATTTTAGTAATATCTGACTTTGTTCTTCCGTTTAGTCAGAAATCTATGTTCTTTTAAAACCATGTTCTTGAATAATGTTTTCAAATATAAATTACGATTATTATATAATTCATAAATGAAATTTGTACACGTGTATTATCTCATAAAGGAATTAATTTAAAATCTATATTCATGTAATTTTGGGATCAAAATAATTTTATAAACTTTTATGGTGAAAAAAGAATGTTCGGTATGTACAGACATACCCACTATAAATAAATTAATTTCCTTGATGTTTCCGTTGTATATTTAAATTTTTTAGAGAAAATGGATTTCCTAATATTATATAAACGTTTTTATTTTAATAGTGTTTATCGTATAATGGATTTATTTTTAGAAATCATGTTTCTCATTCATGGGTTATATAATTAGGAAACCAGTTTATTTTCATATGTTCTTATTTAATGAAATTATTTTTAATATTTTTTTTCACATGTTAAGATATGATTACATGTTTATGACACCAATATCATTTAATGGTTTATGATATTTTTTCTTATTATCTTTTTTCATAAGTATGTATGAATTCATTATTATATTGGTGGGACCTATATCTCCCTCCAATTAATTGGGTAATGATATGTATATTATAATATAAAGAGTAGAAGAAGTTAATTGTCTTGATATTAAATAGGAAATAGGGGTGTCATAATACCAAATGGAAAAATGTTATATCCAAATCCATTATTGGAAGATAAGAAAATCTGATCCACTATAGGAAGATGGGGAAAATCAATCTCTTATAATGAAATGACGACGACATGGGATGATATCGTGTCTCTCCCAATATGTGTAGTCCCCATGAGGTTCCCAGATAATTTTTTGGAAATGTGAATTTAATTATAGTGAATGGTGTTTCATGTTTATGTATTTACAAAAAATTATATGTCTTATTCCATTTATATTGTCACATGGTTCATGTTCTTTATTATCTTAAGAATCATTTTGTATGAACTTCCTATGCTTATGCCATGAATCCTGACTATGATCATTTTTTGTAGGGTATGATCTTCAAATGTTATTCTAATGTTGACATACAATATTTTTAGGTAATGCTTATATATTTATTTTATTTACCCATATTTTGCGGTAGACCACACCCCTATATTATGTTTAAATTCCCTAGGTCTGGAAGAAGGATTTAAAGTGGTAGTAATAAAGGGGAAGATAAGTATGGTATCTGCTAATGATCGTTCATCAAAAAAAAAATATTATCCTTGTTTCCAACGACACATAGCTATTATGATCCTCATGAATGAATTTTTATAAAATTATGAATATTCTTAAAAAATTGTTTAATATCATATTTTGAATTTTAGATCTCTATAATATATATGTAGAAGAAGTGAGGACATGATTGTGAAAATATAGACTTAATAGGGAAAAGTATAGTATAATGAATAATGTAAACTGATAGAGGGAATGATAATATTAAATTGAATGAACTCAAATTAAGGTAAAATACATAAATGATTTATTATGGATAAAAGATCAAAAATACATTTCAAATAGTTTTTTCTCAATATTGAAATTTTTTGGAGAATTAAATGGGAAAATGACATCAAAACATTATAATGAAAATTCTGTAAATCGTTTATAGACTTTTTGTAAAAATGAATATTTAAATCATTTAAATTGTTGTTATAACATTTAAAAAAATATTTCAATTTCATATTAATATGAAAACAATAAATATAAAAAATAATATAAATTTATTTTCATCAAAAAATATGGAAATATTGTTTTGGAATTTCAATCGATAAAATTTTACAATAAATTTTTTCACATTCAAAATATTAGAGAGAACATTCCATTCAATATTTTGTAAAATTTCAAAAATGTATTTCATTATGAAATATAAAAAATTAACATTTAATAATGTTTATCAAAATGAAAACTTATTATTAAAGTAAATTAACCAATAATTAAACAGTAGATAAAAATTTTTGTGACACATTTTCATGAATATGGATACAGAAGAGAATGATTCCCAAATGAAAATTTAAAATAAAGTTGATTTTTATTATAAACTATATTACTATTTTTTTAAATTTTATTAACTGTAAATGTTACAGGAATGTCAGGGAAAAAAATTAAAATAACATGGGAAGATGAACATAAAGGGGTTTTTAGAATATGAAGTCATTAAATTTGGAATGTTATAAAGTTAAACCTATGTAAAACCTAATAACAGTGAATTTGTATAATAAACCATTATTTTTTGAATATATGTTGAATTAAAATAAATTATTAAAAAATGAAATGTGTCATTAAATACCATGAATATTGAATAATTCATGGTGTAATATGTCAAACGTCATTATAGACATCATACTAAAAATAAAGTTTCATTGTAAAACATTATATGCACAAGAGTAGAATTGAGATGAAAAATACTTACAGTAGAAAATAGATTAGGAACACATTTTATATCCTCCAAACCAATAAAATAAAATTTATTAAATAATTTTCATGGAACATTTTAATCTATATTTAAATATATTGCAGAAATATTTTAATCACATTGTTTCCATTCAAGGAATAGATTCGGCTTATATAGGCCCCAAATGTTTGTTCGGTTAATTTATACAAAATTAAATTTGTAAATTAATCATAGGTAGTGGTGTTATTAAATGAATAAATCATATTTGGAATGATAGTAATATCATAAGAAAATTATATTCATTATATTATAATTTATAATAATTCACAAAATGATCGTAATATAAAAATTATTTATATCACTTCATAGGGGTATTTGTTACATATATGCTCATGCGCTACTATAATTGTCTAAAAGATGTAAGGATAAGAAGGTATATGTTTTTCTATACTTACTGAAAAATAATTATTTCTTAAATATTATTAATTATTATTAATTCAATATTTAGAATTATCCATGTAATGTGATGTTTAGGAATGTATTACACTACATTGTGGAAACAATACACTGAATGTGCACAGTAGTTATGTTTTCATTTTCAATATTATGGATTTCACAAACCAACCCCTGGGCCTGTGCCTTGAGTATCCTAAGCTCGACTTCCATAGGCCAGGGGTTGGTGGCCAGTAGTGAAAAGGCGTATCAGTATTACTGGAAGGTGTTTCTTTTAAACCTGTGTAGACACACAAACCAATAACACATCTAGAAGAAACCACGAAGTAAACGGCTGTAGTAAAAAGTGTACTGTAATTAAAGGGGATAGAATAAAAGGCCAACTAAAATGTACATGTAATTATAAAAATAGTAAAATTATTATGGATTATCCACCGAGGATCCTACCTGATGGGTAGGTACATATCGTGTCCTAAATTATCCATGTTAGCTCTTATCTTCTATGTATCACATGGTCCTCGCTCCCTCAAGTCTCAGCCCAGTTTCCCGTCTTCTACCAAAGGTGAAACAAGGTGCGGGCGAAGCCCTTCCAAGGGTGAGTATAAAAAACTCAGTTGGGACCCTGAGACCCTCAAGGGTCTCCCAGAGTTTTGCTATGGAATAACCACAAACCAAGTCCTCAATCTCGAAGCACAAAGCAATAGTAATCTCACTCTAGGTATAAAACATAGATATTAAGAATATAGATGATTATTCATAAGATATATCGTCTTATTTATTTTAGATGTTCCACAACTAATCCAAAAGAAGTTTTTCTATCATCAATCCACTTTGGGATGTGAGAATTAGTTCCATGATGGGCCACTGTAAGGTGGGTCCTCATCGGGTCATGATACTACTGATCCACAAAGGGTAGATAGATGTTGATCCATATAGGGTCGCTAGAATGCTGATCCACACATGGTCGCTATGATAATGATCAACATAGTCTCAACATGATGTCAATCCACACAGGGTCACTATGTTGCTAATACACATAGGGTCATTAGATGATAATCCACATAGGGTCAGTAGATGTTGATCCACACATGGTCACTATCACAGAAGTAGGGATGATTAGTCGTATAGCTAGATCATCCCACTATGGAGTTTCTTATGCTGACCTGCATTGGTCACTATTCTTCTTCATGTCACAGCCATCCACTGGATTCCCACTCATAACACGGTTGATTAGGGGAGAATCGCTTCTCAAGCCCATAGTAGTATTTCAACCTGTATGAAGTATCGCAAAATGTATACCCAAGGGACCATCTAGTATCAGGGGTTCACACATGACAGATGGTGTGTCATTTAGACACCTGATCTCTCAGATAAGGGAACTTTTGTAAAAAGGGAATGGTTGGATTCAGGTCTAATGCAACCTAGATCGCACGTCATACTCCTTCCAAAATCACATAGAGTATCTTCAAAGGGCATGTTTTTCAAAAGGGTCTATATGACACAAACGACGTGTTAATAAGATGTCCAGTTTGTTAGTTACATCCCTTTCTATTAAACGGGAGTCGTCACACCTTTGTATGGCCTCGCTCGGTTAGGCCCACTAGAATATGCCCAGGGACAACTTCGAAAAAAGTGGTCCAACTCCACTGACTGTAGGTCAACGGGCCACATGGGTCATCAGTTATTGGTGTTTCTTAATATGGGGACCGGTTGGGTCTGCGCCCGGTCTTACTCGGTCAGACCGGCCCCATGCAATAGGTCTCGGGGTATAGCTGACCATGCCAGGGTCTGGCCCCTTAAAGTTTAGTCCAGTTCATAGGGTATATCCCATCTTCGTGTGTCCGGTTCGGTTCATGGGCCCATTTCGTGGTTGGATTGACCCGCCAGGAGGGGCTTGGCCCACCTACACATGCACACTGGGCCACGGGTCCAGCCTAATCCGCTCGGCCGGCCCGTGTATAGACTAGTCCTCATGAATGCATACTCCCTTCTTTGCTAGCCCTGTAGTTATGTGTCTTTTTTTCCAACTGGTGGGGCGCTGCCCTACTAGGATCTACGACCGGTCGTTTGTCCGACAAAGCGGTGCGGGGCGGGGCCACACCACCCTCCACCTTCCGCGGCCCACTGGCTACGGCCCCTACCACTAGTGGAACGTACGGGGTGCTGCCCCTGGTCCCCTGCAGCCAGCTCGGGCCGATCACCTTCGACCACAACAGCACCCCATCGTGCACCCCCTTCCATCGCTCGCGTCTGGTAGCTACAGGTCTCCTCTAGCCATCGTCAGCTGCTTCCGATGTGGTGCACCTGCAGTTTCTTTTATAGTTCACTGACCATCCTATAGTGCCTGTTCGTGGTGTTGTATGTGCCTATGGATCTCCTGCACTAACACCATCATAGTGTGACCCTTTATTTCATGTTTCTGATTTTCTAAGGAAATCTTCCCTGAAGAATGGAGCATGAGTGAAGCGACAGTGTGTCCGTGACTTGTTTTTTTGGCACACGCCCTCCGTGTTAATGCAATAACATAAGTGAAGGGATTTAATTCACCAAAGAAAACATAAAAAATAAACTCCCTACATGGAAAAGACATTCGTTGATGATGATCGACAGAACCACCTGTGCCATTTTCCTCATTTCGTGATTCGATGGTGCTCATCACCTCTCGCCAAAAATGGTTTCATCCACAAAGTGGTTGACATTGTAGTACTTTTCTAGAGATTCATTGTTTGGTGAATCTATGAGAACACTCCACCCCGATCTCAATATAAATCTGTGAGGGGAGGTTGAGTAAGGAAATTAGAATTAATGGGGTTTATTTAATTAATGAACCTTCCAAAATCCACTGGTGTAGTTACAAGAATAAAAGTGAGTTAAGAAATTTAATGGCTCGACCTGTCTTAGGTCACACCACTTCCACTTAACAGGTGGAGAAAAGGAAAATAAATAAAATAACATTACATGTTATTTTATTAATATTTCAAAACTCTAAAAAATTAACTTTTTCACCCAACCTACTATGGTCTGAGTGAATCATCTCTTAAGAGAATCTCAACGCTATGGATTTAATGATGCACTTTGATTTTTAAAACTAGAACCAGTTCAAATGATAGAAAATTCCACCTGCGTGTTTACTGAATGTAAATTTAAAGAAATTTCATAAATTCATTTTAGGAACATCAGTCCTTGGAATCACGTGCCATCAATTTTCTCAGACTCTAAATAGTTCCATATTATTAAAACAATTACATGGAATATCTGGGTCATTACATTCTTTCCACTAATGGGAATTTCATCTCTGAAAGCCACAAGAAAGTCTAAGGAAACAAGTGGGGAAACATATAATTATTTTGAGCATCCCTCTACCATTGCACATCTGGAGGTTCTCATGCTTCCAACAAATGCGCACCAGAGGAATGCACGATCCTCAATATCCATAGGAACCTCTATAAATGTCACCCCAACATCAATTTCCAGCTCATCCCAGTGAATAATGTGTGATATATCATGCACGTACTTGCTCGGCTTTGACATGGGGTAAACATCATGCACCCGATGTATCTTTGGGGGAAGAGATAGGGGATACGCCACCTCACCAACTTTGTTGAGAACCTGAAATGGTCCGATGAACCTCAGAGATAGCTTGTTTCACCTACAAAATCTTCTCAAATCTCATCGAGGTGAGACCCATAGGATGACATGGTCTCCCTATTCAAAATCTAATGGTCTCCATATCATATGAGCATAATACATAACTATACTCTATAAAGTCTTCATCCGTTCTTGGATGATATGCACCTTCTCAATGGTAGCCCGTACCAGCTCTAGACCCATCTGTTTTTACTCCCCAGGGTCAGTCCAGCCTAGTGGTGATCTGCATGGTCAACAATACAATGCCTCAAACGGTTCCATACTAATGGTTGAGTGATATTTGTTGTTGTATGAAAACTCCACCAAGGGAAAGTGATCCTCCCAACTACAACCAAAATCTTGGATGCAAGCATGAAGAATGTCCTCTAGCGACTGAATGGTTTTATCAGTTTGACCATCTGTCTATGGATGAAAGTTAGTGGTCAAAAATAGTTGAGTCCTGAACACCTCCTTTAATACCTTCTACAACTGGGATGTAAAACATGCATCACAATTAGAGAAAATTTCTTATGTAACCCCATGGGGTCATATAATATCCTATACGTATATGCATCATAATCCCTATAAGGATCCTTTATCTCAGATGGGTAAGAAGTGCACTAACATGGTGATTCGGTCAACGATCACTCTGATTGAATCGTGGTCACTGAATGTATGCGGTATCCCTATCTCGATGTTCTTGGAAATACCATCCCACTTCTACTACGGTACCTATAATGGCTGAGCTAAGCCTACTAGAAAATGATGCTCGGCATTCACTTGATGACAAGTGAGGCATCGCGAAAAAAACTCTACCACTACTTTCATCATCCATATCCACCTGTGCTAAATCCAAAGGTCCTAGTACATCATCGCCACACTAGGATGTACCACCATTGGGGACATATGGAACTCCCTCAAAACCTCCTCTCATAGAGCCACCGGTACTATGGTTCATCCACTAAAGAGGATGATGTGCTCCCTACCTTTAGAAAACCCAACATGTGCAGGTTTTGAGGATATCTAAGCACGTATAAACTTGAATTAAATGTTCATAATCTATGCCTCTTGAACTCACTGAAGATGTGGGGGAGTGATAGTAATAGACTAGCGGTATGTTGCTCCATCTATATCATCAAAGGATATATGCAACAAAGATATCTTTTTGGATGCCTCACTCGGAAACTTTAGAATAGACCTCCTACTGGGTGCATCTTCTACTATGTTCCCCTTCCAAGGTGTTTAGACTATCTCAAAGTCATAGTCCTGGAGGAACTCTAGACAAGGTCTCTATCTGATGTTCAATTCCTTTTCATATAACATATACCTAATACTCTAGTGATCATAGTATACTATAAAATGATCGCACATAAAATAGTGTCATCACATCTTCATGGAGAAGACCAGTGCTTTAAAGTCCAGGTCATGGTTAGCATAGTTATGTTCATTTGTCTCAACTGTTATGAAACATAAGTGATCACTGCTCACTCCTGTATCCAGACTCATCCATGTCTGGTCCCTAATGTTTCATAGTACACTACATACCGAACTCCCTCTTTCGGTAGCCTTAGGATGGGGGCACTCATCTATCTCTGCATCAGCTCCTGAAAACTCTACTGGCATCTCTCCTTCCATATGAAGGGTTGTCCCTTCATCATCAATGCGGTCAAGGGTTACCCAAATCTAGAAAATTTTGGTATGATTCTCCAGTAGTACCCATAAAACACTAGGAAACTCCTCACCTTGGACACACTCTGGGGTTGCTTCAAAGAAATCACAACATATATCATCACCGGATCCACTAAAACACCACTCTCTGAGATAAAAATTCCCATAAAGTGGACCTTTTATATCTAGAATGGGATCTTCATGATATTACCAAAAGTCTGTTACTCTAAGAGTGTATCCATAACTATCTTCATTTGATATGGATGATACTCCTCTGACGTTGATTACACCATGATGTCGTCAATGAAGACCACCATGAATCGATCGTTTTATGGCTTGAAGATCCTATTCATGTGTCCCATGAAAAGCGCAAGGGATTTGGACACACCAAATGGAAAAAATAAGAACTCATAATGGACATACCAACATCTGAAATCAATCTTCTGCACATCCTCATCATGTACCCTAAGTTGATGATAGCTTGAACTGAGGTCTATCATTGAAAACCAACAAGATCCCTTCAGCTGATCGAAAAGATCATTAATCCTCGTAAGTGGACACTTGTTCTTCATGATCACCTGGTTTAGGAACCAATAATCCACATAGAGCCTCAAACTCCCATCTTCCATGTTGGAGACCAAAATCGAGGCTTCATATGGAGAAACAATAGGCCTTATGAACCACTCCCTATATAAGTACTCTAGTTGTACCCATATCTCACAAAGCTCTAAGAGAGTTATTCAATATGATGGTGTAAATATGGGTGCCATGCTAGTGTACAGACCGATGTAGAAGTACACCTCTGTGTGATGAGGTAGGCCTAGAACATCATCAGAGAAGACATTAGCATATTGGTCCACCACTATAGTATAGATCTAACTCTTAACATTGACTGCTCTGAGGGTAAGTCTAGCAAAAATGATGTGTGATTGGTTTCCCCCTCCTCTAGGTAAGTCCATCATGTGATATAAATGATTCCTTCTCAATGATGAAGGAAAACCTTATGCCATCCTCAAAGAAACACAAAAAATTTTGGTCAAATACAATAAATCTTTGCATGGACTGTGGATAACCAGTCCATACACTAGATCCAAACTTAAGGCCTCGACGCTGCTACTAGAAGATCCCACCAAAATATCTCACCAACTAGAGTAATCCCATACTATCGACACCAGTCTGTAATCATCAATTCTTCTCCCATGGGAGTCTCTCATTGCGAGGATCAAGCCAACGGCTACACCAGAATCTTCAAGCTCTGAATGATGGTTGTGACATTTAAAGAGTGACTAGCACATGTGTATATAAGTGTTTCAACTATGGGGGTGTAGACATAGATCGTACCTCGAATCATATCTAGAGAGTTGTGGTTGTAGGACATAGCTTCCTAGAGCTAGAATCGTCCCTATCCACCTGCTCCCTGTGGTCAGGATAGACAACCTTGTGGTTGTGGTGGTAGAACATCAAATCGCCATCAAACATCTACTGCACGACTAGATCTTCTTCCAAATCTACCGCCCTGCAGACCCCCTCACTCAAATAAATATCTCTTACCCACTTGTCCCTCAACCGTCTTCTGATCATCAGTGCGGTTGGTCAGGCTATTGAGAGCCATGTGACCCTGCCCGCCACATGTGAATCCCACACTACTCCTCTACTGGAATGCTCTACCTCGTGAGCTTCAAACCTTCGAACCTACATCCAAGGGTCATCCACCAGAAGGTCTGGTCTTTTTGGACCTCTATGTCATCTGCCTACTACCATCATTAGATGAATTAGCTACGTGTCACCCGGTGGTGGGTCTCACTAGAAGTGTCTACTCTATAAAGAATATCTCCACCAAGAGTGCTCTCTCTAGTAGTCCAGCATGCGTTGGGATGCTGAGAGATACCATAGAAGCTTTCATCTCCCGTCGGAGCCCCTTCTCGAAGGTCCGAAACATGAAGAATGGGTCACATACCATGTCAGTTGAGTAGAATGAGAGGTTGGTGAACCTCTCCGAGTACTGGGCCATGTCCAGGTTGTCCGACTTTAAGTGTAGCATCACCTATATATGCACAGAGCATAGAGTCACTAGAACAAACTCTACCCAAAAGAGGCCCTCAAAACCATCCCCAAGTGTTTTTCACCTCATCTTGTTTCTAGAAAATCAGGATCCACCATCTCCTTGATGATCCCTAGAAAAAATGGCATCTAGGATCAACATTTGGTTGGAAGGTGTCCCAACTGGGAAAAAAACATTGGCCACTGCCTCCGGCCAGTCCTGAGCCACCTACGGATCCATCTCGCCTTGGTACCTTAGAGGCCTCTGCCACTGGGACTCTCGCAACATGCTCAGTCATTTTTCACCATCTTCTGGTGCGGTATGTAGCAATTCCTTCCCAATGGGTAGTGGTTCTTCATGTACACCACCCGATGGTACTATCACTATAAGAGGGCCCTGCATTGAATCCTTGTCGCTCGGCGGGCCATCATCGTGTACTCTCTCAATAATCCTCAATTTCTATCTACGTGGTGGAATCCTAAAATAAAACATTTGAACCATGGTCAATATGTTATACCTGGTGAGCTAACATAAAGAGATAAAAAATAAAAAACATCCAAAAGACACACAATTAGGGTTTTAGTGCACCTAGTCGAAAATCAGAATTCAGGGTCCATGTGTAGGCATACGTCGACCACCGCACAATTAGTGAACTCCCCAAACTAAAAAACACCATCAAAACAGTTACCATTAGTTCTCTATTAAAAGATTAGACTCCAAGTTCTTCTGTTGAAATTACTCATCTGATAGAATGTTTTCACGAACAATCCCCCACGGCTCGTGTTGTGGCTACCCCAATACCTCTATCCATAGGCCAGGGTTTGGAGACTAACACCAAAAGGAATATCGTTTATAATAGGAAGGAATTGCCTTTAAACATGTAAAAATACACAATCCAAGATCACAACAAGAAGAAACCATGAAGAAAACTGATGTACTAAAAACCGTACTGAATGTAAAGGGGATAGAATACATGACCAACCAAAAAGTTCAAGTACAATTGAAAAAAGAAAACTGCTCCTGGATCGTTTACTAAGAATCCTACCTAACGGGTAGGAATAGATCATCTCCACATAACTCCATGCCATCCCGTATCCTTTGTGTAACGCCTGAGCCTAGATTCATGAAGTCTGATCCAAGCATCTCGTCGTCTGTAAAGGACACAATATCTTGCTCGTGCAGCCCATGTAAGAGTTAGTATAAAAATACTCAGTAGTGACCCCAAGATCTCGGACGGTCTCCCAAATTTAAAAAATAGAAAAATCACAATTAAAGTCCACAATCTCAATGATCGAAGAAATTTTCCACTCACTCCAGGTATAAAACATAGAGATTATGAATATTGATGATTTTATTCAGCTATTTCATCTTCTTCCATTTAGAAGTTCCATAGCTAAACCACAATAAGTTTTTCTATTATAAATCCATTGTCGGATGTAAGTCTTTGTTCCACTATGGTCCACTGAGAAGCGGGTCCTCGTCGGGTCACACTACTACTGATTCACATAGGGTCACTTGATACTAATCCACATAGGGTCGATAGAAGGCTGATCCACACAGGGTCTCTATGATGATGATCCACACAAGGTCTATATGATGCTGATCTACATAGGTTTGTTATGATTCTGATCCACATAGGGATGCTAGATTCTGATCCACACATGGTCTCTTGTGCATAGGAAGAGATGATTAGTGGTGCATCAAGATTATCACACTCTAGAGTTTCTTATGCTTACATGCATTGGTCGCTATTCTTCTTCATTTCACAGCCAACCACTAGATTCCTACTCATAACACAATTGATTCTTAGAGAACCAATCCCCAAGCTAGAGGTCATATTTCAACTAGTAATATTCTAGAAAAAATTATACCCATGTGACTGCTCCATCTTACGGGTCCCAACGTTACAGGTGGCGCATCATTCGGACGCACAGTCTGTGAGATATAGAAATTTTTTTAAAAAGGGACTGGTTGGATTTAAGTCGGATACATCTCAGGTTTCACGTCAAACTCTATCAAAACTAACTTAGTGTGTCTCCAAATGGCAGCTTGTCACAAGATTCCCTATTCCACAGACGACGTGTCAATCAGAAACCCAGTCTATTAGTTACATCTTTTTATGTGAAATGGGGGTGAACGCACATTGGTCAGGCCTAGATAGGTTAGTCCTGCCCAAATATGCCATGGGGACTACTTCCCAAATGGGGTCCCAATGCCACTAACTGCTTGTCATCTAGAAAACTAGGTCAATAGTTACAGGTGTTTCTTTAATCGAGGATCAGTTCGGTCTGGGCCCGGTCTGACTTGGTCAGACTGACCCGACCCAATGCTTCATAGGGTGTACATGAACTCTTCTGCGTTCCGTCAGTTGGGTTCGGCTCTATTCGGTTTATAAGGAGCCTGCCTTAAACCTTACTTAATATTGAATTAAATGAATAATTCACATTGAGGATCTTTTCAGGTTTAGAGTTTTAGAGAATTAGGACATAACTATTACGTCTCAAAAGAATACAAAGTTGAAACTTCTACTGGGTATCCATAAAATAAAAACCCTTAAAAAGAAACATGCCTAGTTCCATGTTTTAGGTGGCATGACATTCCCTTGATCCCATCCTTGACCCTATTCCATGTTATGTCCTGTGAAAAACATTTCAAAAACATGGGATGAGCATAAAAATCTCAATAATGGATACACAAAGAATGAAAACTGTTAGTTTTTCAAAAAATCAATTAAAACATGTATAATTTATCAAAGTAATAATTTTCACCTTTTCAAAGTAGTAAAAACTCTTCCCTGAATAATAGTTTATTACTTACCCTTCTGTAACCAAAAGATTACAATAAAACCCATATAAAGATCAAATAACATGTAAAGGTAACTTGGGACATAAACATACTTAATTGGAATAACCATACGGTCGACTTCCACACATATCACTTAATGGAATATCCATTCGGCCAACATCCATACATACTTAATGGAATAGCCACACGACCGACTTCTATACCCAATGCACTGGAGGTTATAATGTAACCACTCGTCCTGGTATTCACGACACCACCCGTCATAGGGTTTATCACGTAACCACCCATAAAATGTCCAAGTACCATCATTACACATAAAATATTGAAAATATAAACATTTCAATAACAACATTTCTTTTTCAATTAAAATAAGTAAATCCAAGATATTTAATTAAAAAACCATTTAAATGATATTTTTTAATCAAAGTGTCCCATACCACTTTGAAGATTTTAATGGAATTATAATTTTAAATCATTAATTTCCATATTACTAAATGCTGAAAACCATTTTGAAAACATGTACATTAATGATAAATATTTAGAATAATGAATATTTAAAACATTAAAAATGATATTTTTGTTAAAGAGTTTTTTACAAAATGAGAGAATCTTGAATGAAAATAATTGCGGAATAACAATTAATCATAACTTTATAATATAATGAGAATAAAGGGATTCCTGATATAATATGTCAAAGGATAGTATGCACACCATATAAGAGTGAATTGTTGCAAAACAACAATGAAGTCTCAATGGAAATGTAAATTGAGATGAAATCCATTATAAAGAAGGTATCCTTAAAATAAAAATAAATCAATCTCATAATTATGTGTGACAAATATAAATACACCCAATATAATTGGGTATTAAGTGTAAAATAGTCAAAGTTCATTCACACATATTCAATGGATGACATATTCAATAACTACATGTTGAACCCAAAGAAATCGAAATTTGGTTAAGAAGTTCCCTTGGTAAGATTCGACATCCTTACGACGTCACTTCAAAATTCAGAAAATTGGTCTTTGGGAGAGGGAATGGTATATAATAAATTGTACATAAACTTTACATCAATAAGGATATAGAAGAACATATCCCAACATAATAAGATGTAAATTAAAAGACATAACAAAAGAAGTCTTTTAAAAAGAGGAGGGTGAAAGGTTCCCTTACCGACATGGGTATCTTTCGAAAAATACACCTCGTGAAATAAGGACAATAAAAAATTGATGTAAATACTCATAAATGAAATTATATTACACAATGAGTAAAATAATTGGCAGTACATACACCACTCAATGGAAATTGTGGCCAATGTAGCATAAATCTCACGGTAATAAAAGTGAGATGAAAAATCCCTTACGAAAACTCGGCAGCCTAACAGCGCCACTTAAAACTTCCAAAAATGGATTGATGAGATCAATAGGGTATCTCATCATATTATAACAAAATTTAAATCAAGAGTAATATAAAATAACATCCCCCATCATAACAAAGATGATCTTAAATGAAGTGACATAAAGGAGAGTACTTAAAAAGAAAGAGAGAGGTTAGTTCTCTTACGAAAATTCGGCAGCCTAACGGCACCACTCAAAACTTCCAAAATGGATTGATGAGAGAGAATAGGGTCTCTCATCATATGAACATAAAAATTAAATTAATATTAATTTAAAATAACATCCCAATCACAAGAAATATGATCTTAAAAGGAATGACATAAAAGAGTGTACTTAAAAAGAAAGAGAGAAGTAGGATCCCTTACCTCGGGTCCGACTTAACTCGATCGTTCTTTAACATCCTGAATAATAAACTTGAGTTAATTTATACTTGCTTAAGAACCTTTTTCAAATTTATTATTCCTTTTATATAACTTATTTCCATGTTATAAACATTATGTAATCATTTAAGTTAATAATGTTTGTTTTGTCGATATTTGGTTCTTAAGTCGAAAGTGGATTTCTTACAATTACCTGTTGTCCGTGTGGTCAAAGGTTCATTATATTCATAATGATATTCCTGATTTGGATATAATATATATCATATATATCCATAATATACATGTATTTATAATATTACATTATCATTTAGAGGTAAGAAATGAAATGCACCGTTCATAGAGACGGTAAGCCGTACGTACGCATGAACGCTACTTTCATTTCTATGTCATATTAATTGAATTAAAACTAAATGATAGGTATTTATATTTTAAATCCATAATTATATTCATCATTTATATGTAACATAAATCATATATAATATCTTTAAATACATCCATTATAAATCCCATATATGGAATTAACGAATCAAATCACTTTGAGGGGGAGGTAGTCCGTACTTCCTAAAATGAAATTATCGTGTTTACCAACAATGGAACCCATAAAGGTATGACACAAAAGAAAAATAAAGAAGCATAAGTAAAACATAAACATATTATATATCATATATAAATATATTGACATCTTAATGGCAACCTTTGAAGGTGTTATATGAGTGTTGAACAATCATCGTTTCGTGAGGCAGAAATTCACCATCCACAGAAACAGTAAGTTTTTAAACCATTAGATGTAGGTTTGTGTAAGTGTAGCTCGAATGATTCTTATAAAAACATCCTAGTATATTTAATATACTGGAGTTATTACAAAAGGAAATAATAAGAATAGTTTAGGGGGTTGGAGAAGCAAAATAAATCAAAAGAACACAAGAGAAGACACTACCTTTAAATCGGGTAACTCTTTTTGATTTGAGCTCAAAGGCTTCCTTGGGAAGACTTATACCCAAACAGTGGCTCTAGGAGTAATATAGGGATGTGGATAGGAAAACTTTTTAGGGTTTGGCCGAGCCAAAGGCTTTGGAAGTGTGGGTAAGGAGGTATAGGTGGGGGCCTTTTATAAGAGGAGAGGAGGGGCACTCTTGGAAAGTAAAGAAATGTTACTTTCATTGAAAAATCGTTTCGGATTTAAAAGGTCACACATTGATATAATTAGAGGATAAGGTGATAAGGGTTCGAAATATACTCATAAAATTGGTTTTTGACAAGTTTAGGCTTTAGTTTTTACATTATCTTTTCATTTTATTTAAATCGTTAAATAATGAGGTAATCGCTGCATCATCATGATGTCATAACTAATTTAATTTATATAATGTCTAAAAATTATAAACAAAATATCATGATGTAGGAAATATTTTAATCTTTCTAATGATATTTATAGTCATAAATATGACTTGTATAACCCCATTTAAAAATTGTTTTAGTGAAGCATCTCATGCTTGTGACATTTTTATTTTAACATTAAATAAAAAGTTATTTATGTCATTTTCCAACCGAAGTGGCTCCATGGGGTCCCCAAGTTGACCCATGGATTTTATTGGTCGTCCATGACACATACAAAGAGGGTAGAACATGTTTCTAGGTCATTTCACATTATTAAAACATTATTTTTACCTTAAATTAAACTAATTATCTCTAATCGCGATTAAGAACATAACAGTTAATATTCACCGAAAAATTATTTTAATCCCATTGAACCACATTTTACTTCCAAATGACAACCATTTAGGTCGGATTTTCGAAATTAAAAACACAGAAGTGGAAAAGTTTCATTTAAACGAAAAATCAGTTTCTTTAACTACCACTTAGTGGTTTCACTTTTCATCAAAAATTGAAGTTCTTCAGAAAAAATACCAAAACTTCACCAAAAGCTATATTTGATATTCCGAATTCAAAAATGAAGTCTATTTTACAAAATTCAAAACATATAAGTTGAATTAATTAATTTAATAACTAATTCCCCCTGTCAGAGAAAATAGCGTGTTTTCATGAAATAATATGTATTAAAAGATTGACACTAGTTTAAGTCCGATTTCAAAGTGAAATTAATTCCAATGACCAAAATTGGATTAAATGGTAAAAATATATTCTAATTGAACTTTAAAACCAATTCAAAATATAATCTAATCATATAAATAAATTAGATTAAAAAGTGGTTTACAATATTTTTCACCATTCATTAAAAAATGAACTTTATCGGAAAAATGCCAAAAATTTACACAAAGTAAATTTTGATGTCCTGATTCTAAAGAAGAATTTTATTTTATCAAATATAACACAAAAAGTTGTCAAAAAGTGGATTTCAAATACGTTCACCATCAAAAGGCGGTTAATCGACCTTTTAATGAATTTTAGAATGTTTACGCTTAAAATTGGATTCATTCGCATTTTTTATCCTCTAACATTTATTGTAAAGAGTATAAATATTTGAAAAACATATATAATAATTTTTTTGTTAGTTCTGTTCATTCCCACCATTACAACGGCTAGCCGTTAACTACCATTTAAAATAATATTATTTTATTATTAGAGTGCAACATAAGATTCCCAAGAAACTCATTGTTGCGTATTGGGTACGCCATCGAGCACAGTGTACCCTTTAAAGTAATATTAATATTTTATTCACATATATGGATAAATATAAAAATTTCATATTCTTTATTTACCTGGGGTATTACATCCTTCCCCCCTTTTCAGAATTGCGTCCTCGCAATTTTAAAATTGGGCTCAGAAACATCCTTGAAAGTCCCACATCGGAACAAGAGTCTGCAAAACAATCACTTTAAAATAAAGAATGAGAAGTACAGAGGTCACCCGAGTTAACCCATACTAGGATTCAATGTAGGAAAACATGGACATGTAGGAGATAACATAGGGTCATGTTCTGATGGAGAGTGATAGAAAACATGTTTAGGAGAAAGTTAACCACAAGAAAATCAAAAACTTGTGATGGGTTAAACAACATTTGATTCCCCAGTAGGAAAATTTAATAGACAACATTTTTGTGTAAGATATTCTTCATTGGGAATTTATTTTTGAGCTTAACAAAATCATAATGAAACATAATTACTTTTTACTTAGACTTTAATCTTTTACTATATTCCTTAATCAAACTCATATTTTCTCCAAAATACGAGTATTTAGGAAGACTTGTTCGCATTAAGAGTACTATAATCAGCTTCTTGAGAATCACCTAATCCAAAAAAAAAGAACTATATATTTTTCATCTCTTTAGACAAAATCCAAAACCAAAAAGGTTAGTACCAGATCAGATAATCCATAAAAGGATATCCCTTTATAAAAAGAAAATCTATTCTTAATCTCCAAAATTTGTCCAAAAAAACCCAAAGATCAACGAGGACTATTCGATAAACAATTTGTCCATAAAAATCTTCAAAGTAAACCAAACTAAGATTGAAACCCAAATATTTGAAGGATTTAGTCACATAGTCATCCAAGGTACAAATTAAATTTTATCCACAAATAACTTCAGTTGCTCTTAAATTCTCATATTGAAAAGTAATTAACCTAATCACATATCCTCGATGATAGGTTAATCATTTCCATAGATAATCGAACATAAACATACTCTTGATTCCTAAAATCATCTAACTTAAAATAATTAGTCAAACTAACTAGGGACATCACGTAGTCCAGTGGTAGGCGATAAATACCAGTCACACTTTGGTTGTGGGTTCGATTCCCGCAGCCTTGTCCGACGCGACGGGTTGTCACATGGTCTTCATGTTTTCTTTTTTCTAAAACTATATAATTCTTAAAACATTCCCCAAAACGAGATAAAATCTTAAAAAATGATCATAATATATTTTAACCCCAAGTTTATCTCATGCCTTTCATTTTCCATCATAACATATAATAACCCATAATTGCTACAAAAGTAAGGATCATATAAAATCTAATGGTTACCTTTATAATTATTACCTGAACATCCACATTGATTGGACATCTCGTACATGATGCATTACAGATCATACAAAGGTTCAAGTTATTGATCATGAATCCTTGATAGTTGGTTTAGAATGACCATGAGTTTCCTCATTGAATCCCCCATTTTATCTAGTATCTTAATCAGAGAACCACCAAAATTTCCTTCAAACCTGTTGTCTCTTTGGTGCCTTCTAGATCCATCCATTCACTAAAAACAGAAATGTCAGTGTTTGTATATCAACAAAACCATAATTTACTAATGGGGAAGGTAAACAGTAAGATATACTTACTCATTCACTTTATCTAAAACTAGGACTCTTTTTGAAATCCTAACCATTATGGTAATGTCACTTGTGCTTAGAGAATACCATAACCTCTAAAGTTATCTAAAACGACCTCTGATTCCAACTATAAGGCCCCGGACTTAAACCTTACTTAATATTGAATTAAATGAATAATTCACATTGAGGATCTTTTCAGGTTTAGATTTTTTGAGAATTAGGACATAACTATTACATCTCAAAAGATTACAAAGTAGAAAATTCTACTTAGTTTCCATTAATTAAATACTCTTAAAAAGAAATATGTCTAGTTCCATGTTTTAGGTAGCATGAATTTCCCTTGATCCCATCCTTCACCTTATTCCACGTTAAGTAATGTGAAAAACATTTCAAAAACATGGGATGAGCATAAAAAGCTCAATAAGGGATAAACAAAGAATGAAAACTGTTAGTTTTTCAAAACAACAAGTAAACCATTTATGCTTTATCAAAGTAATACTTTTCACCTTTTCGAATTAGTAAAAACTCTTCACTGAATAAAAGTTCATTACATACCCTTCTGTAACCAAAATATTACCATAAAACCCATATAAAGATCACATTAAAAGTAAAGGTAACTTGGGACATAAACATACTTAAGTGGAATAACCATACGGTCGACTTCCACACATATCACTTATTGGAATAGCCATTCGGGAAACTTCCATACATAATTAATGGAATAGCCATACGGCCGACTTCTATACCCAATGCATTGGAGGTTATAACGTAACCACCTATCCTGGTATTCACGGCACCACCCGTGATATGGTTTATCACGTAACCACCCGTAAAATGTCCAAGTATCATCATTACTCATAAAATATTGAAAATATAAACATTTCAATAACAACATTTCATTTTCAATCAAAATAATTAAATCCAAGATGTTGAATTAAAAAACCATTTAAAAGAGATTTTTGAATCAAAGTGTCTTATACCACTTTGAAGCTTTTAATAGAATTATAACTTAAAACATTAATGTCCATATAAATAAATACTGAAAACTATTTTGATAACATGGACATTAAAGATAAATATTTAGAATAATGAATCTTTAAAACATTTAAAACGATATTTTTGTTAAAGTGTTTTTAACAAAATGAGAGACACTTGAATGAAAATAATTTCGGAATAACAATTAATCATAACTTTATAATATCATGAGAATAAAGGGATTCATGATATAATATGTCAAATGATAGTATACAAACCATATAAGAGTGAATTGCTCCATAACAACAATTAAGTCTAAATGTCAATGTAAATTGAGATGAAATCCATTATAAAGAAGGTATCCTTAAATTAAGGATAAATCAATCTCATAATTATGTGTGACAAATATAAATACACCCAATATAAGTGGATATTACTTGTAAAACAATCAAAGTTAATTCACACATATACAAAGGATGACATATTCAATAACTACCTGTTGAACCCAAAGAAATCGAAATTGGGATATGAAGTTCCCTTGGTATGATTCGACATCGTTACAGCGTCACTTCAAAATTCAGAAAATTAGTCGATGAGAGAGGTAATGGTATCTCATCAATTGGACATAGAAATTACATCAATAAGGATATATAAGAACATATGACAACATAATAAGGTGTAAATTAAAATACATAACAGAAGAAGTATTTTAAAAAAAGGAGGGTGAAAGGTTCCCTTACCGACATTGGTATCTTTCGAAACATACACCCCATGAAAGAAGGAAAATACAACATTGATGTAAATACTCATAAATGTAAGTATATTACACAATGAGTAAAATAATGGGCCATAAATACACCAATCAAAGGAAATTTTGGCAAATGTCGCATACATCTCACGAGAATAAATGTGAGATGAAAAATCCCTTACGAAAACTCGGCAGCCTAACGGTGCCACATAAAACTTCCAAAAATGGATTGATGAGATAAAATAGGGTCTCTCATCATGTTAAAATAAAATGTACATAAAGAGGAATATAAAATAACATCCCCCATCATAACAAATAGGAGATCAAAAGAAGTGACATAAAGGAGAGTACTTAAAAAGAAAGAGAGAGGTTAGATCTCTTATGAAAATTCGGCAGCCTAACGACGCCACTCAAAACTTCCAAAATGGATTGACGAGAGAGAATAGGGTCTCTCATAATATGAACATAAAACATACAGTAAGAGTAACATAAAATAACATCCCAATCACAAGAAATATTAGCTTAAAAGAAATGACATAAAAGAGTGTACTTAAAAAGAAAGAGAGGAGTAGGATCCCTTACCCCGGGTCCGACTTGACTCGATCATTCTTTAACATCCTGAATAATAAACATGAGTTAATTTCTACTTTCTTATGAACATTTTAAAGTTAATTATTCCTTTTATATCACTTATTTCCATTTTATAAACAATATGTAATCATTTATGTTAATAATGTTTGTTTTGTCGATATTTGGTTCTTAAGTCAAAAGTGGACTTCTTACAATTACATGTTGTTCGTGTGTTCAAAGGTTCATTATATCCAGAATGATATTCATGATTTGGATTTCATATATATCATATATATCCAGAATATAAATGTATTTATAATATTACTTAATCATTTAGAGGTATAAAATGTAATGCACCGTTCATGGAGATGGCAAGCCGTACGTACGCATGAACGCTACTTTCATTTCTATGTCATATTAAGGGAATTAAAACTAAATGAGAGGTATGTATATTTTAATTGAATAATTCAATTCATCATTTATATGTAACATATATCATATATAATAACTTTAAATACATACTTTATACATCCCACATATGGCATTAACGAATCAAATCACTTTGAGGGGGCGGTAGTCTGCACTTCCTAAAATGAAATTATCGTGTCTACCCACAATGGAAACCATAAAGGTATGACAGAAAAGAAAAATACAGAATCTTATGTAAAACATAAACATATAATATATCATATATAAATATATTGAAATCTTAATGGCCACCTTTGAAGGTGTTATATGAGTGTTGAACAATCATCATTTCATGAGGTAGAAATTCGCTATCCACAGAAACAATATGTTCTTTAACATTTAGATTTAGGTGTGTGTAAGTGTAGCTAGAATGCTTATTATAACAACATCCTAGTATATTTATGATACTGGAGTAGTTACAAAAGAAAATAATAATAATAGTTTAGGGGGTTGGAGAAGCAAAATAAAACAAAAGAACACAAGAGAAGACACTACCTTTAAATCGGGTAACTCTTTTTGATTTGAGCTCAATGGCTTCCTTAGGAAGACTTCTGCCCAAAGTGAGGATTCGAGGAGTAATAGAGGGATGTGGAGAGGAAAAATTAGCAGGGGTGGGCCGATCCAAAGGCTTTTGAAGTGTGGGAATGGAGGTAGAGGTGGGGGCCTTTTATAAGAGGAGAGGAGGGGCACTCTTGGAAAGTAAAGAAATGTTATTTTATTTGAAAATGAGTTTCGGATTTAAAAGGTCCCACATTGATATAATTCTAGGATAAGGTTATAAGGGTTCTAAATATAATCATCCAATAGGTTTTTGACATGTGTAGGTTTTAGTTTTTACATTATCTTATCATTTTATTTAAATCGTTAAATAATGAGGTAATCGCTGCATCATCATGATGTCATAAATAATTTAAATTATTTAATTTCTAAAAATTATTAAAAAACCTCATGATGTAGGAAATATTTTTATATTTCTAATGAATATTTATAGTCAAAAAAATGACTTTTATAACCCCATTTAAAAATTGTTTTAGTGAAACATCTCATGCAAGTGACATTTTTATTTTAACTTTAAATAAAAAGTTATTAATGTCATTTTCCAACCAATGTGGCTCCATGGGGTCCCCAAGTTGACCCATGGATTTTCATGGTCGGCCATAACACATCCAATGAGGTTAGAAAATGTTTCTAGGTCATTTCACATTATTAAAACATTATTTTTACATTAAATTACACTAATTACCTCTAATCGCGATTAAGAACATAAACGTTACTATTCACCAAAAAAAAATTTTAATTCCATTGAACACCATTTTACTTCCTAATGAAAACCATGTATGTTGGATTTTTTAAATTCAAAACACAGAGGTGGAAAAGTTTCATTTAAACGAAAAATCAGTTTCTTTAACTACCACTTAGTGGTTTTACTATTCATCAAAAATTGAAGTTCTTCAGAAAAAATACCAAAACTTCACCCTAAGATATATTTAATATTCAGAATTCAAAAATGAATCCTACTTTACAAAATTAAAAACATATAATTTGAATTAATTAATTTAATAATTAATTTCCGCTGTTAGAGGAAATAGCGTGTTTTTTTGAAATAATAAGTATCAAAAGATTGACACTAGTTTAAGTCTGATTTTCAAAGTGAAATTAATTTAAATGACCACAATTGGATTAAATGGTAAAAATATATTCTAATTGAACTTTAAAACGAATTAAAAATGTAATATAATCATATTAATAAATTAGATTAAATAGTGGTTTACAATATTTTTCACTATTCATTAAAAAATGAACTTTATCATAAAAATACCAAAAATTTACACAAAGTAAATTTTGGTGTTCTGATTCTAAAGAAGAATTTTATTTTGTCAAACATAACACAGAAAATTGTCAAAAAGTTGATTTAAAAGAGGTTCTCCACCAAAAGGTGGTTAATCGACCATTTAATGAATATTAGAATGTTTACGCTTAAAATTGGATTCATTCGCATTTTTAATTCTCTAACATTTATTGTAAAGAGTAAAAATATTTGACAAACATATATAATCATTATATAGTTAGTTCTGTTCATTCCCGCTATTACAACGTCTAGGCGTTAACTACCATTTAAAATAATTTTTTTTATTATTAGAGTGCAACGTAAGATTCCCAAGAAACTCGTTGTTGCGTATTGGGTACGCCATCGAGCATAGCGTCCCCTTTAAAGTAATATTAATATTTTATTCACAAATATGGATAAATATAAAAATGTCATATTTTTTATTTACCTGGGGTGTTACATGGTTGGTGGGCTTGGTCCATGGTTTCCCCAACCCATCGGGTGGGGCTCGACCCACTCCCACTGGCGCACTGGCGGGTCCATCTCGTTATGCCATGGGTTCGGCCCACTCCACTTATCAGTGTTTAGATTAGTCCCCCAGAAGACGGACTACCTTATTTAATGGTCCTACAGTTTCATGGCTATTTTTTCTAGATGGTGGGGCGTTTCCCCACTTTGTTCAACTATTGTCCATTTGGCTAACCGTGTTATGCCAAAGCAGTGCGGTGTGGGGCTGCACCACCCTCCCTCTTCCGCGGTTCTTTGGTCACGGTTGCTACCACATGCGGTACCTGGAGGCACCGCCCCTTGTCCTATGTGGCTAGCTCGGGCTGACCACCTTCTTCCATAGTGGCATTCCGTCACATGCCGCCTGCCACTGCCTATTGCTGGTTACTGCAGGTCTCCTGTAGCCCCCACCAGCTGCTGCCGACATGGCACCCCGAAAGATTCTTCTACGGGCCACTGGACATGATCTAGAGTTTTTTCTCAGTTCTACTTGCCCCTATGGCTCTCCCGCATTGCCACCATCATAGCGTGACCCAGAGTTTCATGTTGCGGTCAATCTGACGAAACCGTCCCTGAGAAACGTCACATGAGAGAAGTGGTAGAGGGTCTAGGCCCTATTCGTTTTGTAAGGCCCCGACCCTAGAATTCATGGAGCCAGAGCCTTGAATCATGATGTGTAATTTTTTTTCATTTACAAAATAATTCACTGATCAACTACATATCATGCCCATACAGAGGATCAAATTCGGTTCTGGTTTTGGGAAACCATCCACTTCTTTCATACTTATTTAACTAAAAATTGATTCCTAGAAAATTTTTATAAAAAAATTAGGATGAGCATACGAATGCCCATTAAGGGTTTTACTTGAAAAATAACTTAATAAACAATTATATCTTTTAAAAAATTTCTTTAAAACATTCCATAAATTGATTATCTTAATGAAAAGTTGTAACACATGCAACATATCCTAAAAGTGCTCACATAAATACATGATAACAGAGTTACATCGATACATGATTCAATTATAGGCATGCCCATTTAGAGTAACAATTTAAAGTCATTCTAAGAAAGTATGTCATAAAAATTTGTAAGAACAAATTAAACATCTAAGAGTAATAAATAATCAGAGTTTCTCGTAAAGGTAATAACTTCAATTTCATACATCGAATACTAAATCACTGAGTGCTATACATAAGTCATGCCACAATCTTTTACTTTAATGATACTCATAAGTACTATCTCTTAAGCACTGATATTCTACTAGTCATATATCCATTTGGTTAATTAATTATTATACAAATAATGAGGGAATGTATAATTTCGTACTTTAATTTCCATGTCCAGGCTTCATGCCAAGACATCGGGGCTAACTGTAACCGAACCCTAACCTAGAGTGCCTCTGTAACCAGACTCCATCTCGGAGAGCATCTGTAACAGGACACCACCTAGAGAGCCTCTGTAACAAGACTTCAACCCATAGGGTCTGCTATAACTGGACCACAACCCAGAGGGATTTCTTTTACCGATACCCAACCCAGAAATACTAGTCCAATATAATCATCATATATTTAATTAGGCCATTTATCCAATGTTTCCCATACCACATTGAATACCCAACTCCGTGTCTTTTATTTGGGGTGTCCCATACCAATCCAAATAATCAATTTCATGTTAATTATATTGGGTGTCTCATACCACCTTGAATAATTAAATTCTTAATTCATTATCATCAGTGATGAATAATAAATTGTTCGATTTATAACATAATTTAATATCTTTACAACTCTTCCATAAATTTCAATGTATTAGATTTCATGTTTATAACATCGGATGGGTATTATTCATGCTCAATTAATGCACTGAAAAATGGAAATGAAATTGGAAAAATCCTAATATGTCAGTTATTATTTAAATAATAACTTTCCCAATGACATGCATAAAATAGTAAACATTATTTTTTCGTGTGATATTAATATAAAATACACTAGAAATGAATGGTTGGGGTTACCACAGAAATGATAGTTCCTTAATTATCAAAATCCATGATTCGTTGAAATGAATTTTTATAGTTTAAAATCAATAATTTTAAGTGAAGACAGATGTCATTTGTACACAAGCAAGCACCGATAAATGGTCAAGTCTTAATAAATGGTCATACCCTATGTTTAATAGAATATATGATCATAAGATTTTTATTGCACCATTTGTTCTATGTAATGAATACATTCATTGGGAATTATTTAAGCATCTCAACAACATTCTTAAACCACCGATGTTTGTTTTAGGCCAACCAATTTTGGATTTTGGATCCAAATTATAGGTGAATACATATAACAATATATATATATACATAAAATATATATATGTCTCACACATACTATATATATTCTGAAAACTAAATCTTACATATATATATATATATATATATATATGAATATTAACAACTTACATGAAATGTAATTTGTTTAATAATAACAAAACCTTAGCATAATAAAATTAATTCACCTTTTAAGAAAATAAACATCCTTACCAGAACTGATAAAATATAGATTGTCTAAAGTAATAAATATATTTCCTATAGATTTTAAAAAAAATCTTTTCAAATAAACACTCGATTGAATTAAAACAGGTTGGATTGAAACTATATGGGTCTATGTGTAATAAATATACCAATCCACCTGAACCCAAAACTTTATTCACATCCATGTCCTTATTTATTGATTTCAATTCATGATTAATAACATAAAATAAAAATTGATTGAATTATGTGTGTATGTCTGAATATACACTAAGTGTATATTCAGTTTAGCATAATTAGAAACCATATTAATCAAACACAAATATAATTTAAGACCATAGAAATATTAATACATTCAAACTTTGAACCTTTGAAAAACCTTGATTCAACTTAGAGATGATATATATATAAGAACATACATAATTGTGTAAAAGTGATATACAAAAAACAGTTCTTCACATTTTGATGTTCTCAACATAACTTCAAACCTTAGGCTTAAAAAACAAAAATCTAGACATAATGTTTTTATTTAATTATTAGGCCATAAATTTATATATTTAAATACAAATATGTATATACATAACTGATTAAATATATATATATATATATTAATAAGGTATGAAAATATGTTTACATGAGGTATTCATGTTTTAGGTCTACTAATACCCTATAACTTAAAAATCCTGAAGCTCTAAATCAAGTAAGGAAGGGTTTATACTCAAACTGTGACATGTATAAATATTCATCATATGTATACATATGTATATATTATAAAAAACACAATGAAAGACAGAACAACACTTACATGACTGTAGGAATGTTGATCTATTGTTTTGAACACACCCATAGGTCATCAAACATGGCCTCCCCCTCATTTCAATTTTGTGAGGAGAAAGGCCATTATAGCCATACCAATATTTACACACCAGAACCAGAAGAGATTTTATCTATTTATTTATTTATTAATAATTTTGTTATAGGGATGGGTTTAGCCTTGTGTAAAAGCTCAAACTATAGTTACATATTCTACAATTCTCATTAAATCATTTAGAGAAAAATTAACGCAAAAAAATTTACATAACTAATATTTAATAGAGTTAAACAGGGTTGGGGAATCAAATCAGCAGACTAAAACCATATACCCACTATTTATAGTCCAAAATTAAAACTTTCTCAGATTAGGATAGCATATGACAACTGAAAAAATTCAGTAAAAGAATGCTTATCTATGGTTCAAAAAAACTTTCAACAAGAGAAATAAAAAACATAAATACAAAAATTATTTGAAGATAAGGCCTATCCTGTTAGGTCTAGAAAAACGAAACCCTATCCAGACATTGACGAATCACATCCTCAACCCCGAATATTTTGTTCTAAAATGATGCTCCTCAGCCGCACAATGTGGGGACTTCAACCAGACTCCTCTCCTCAAAAATGAACGCCACCAAACATCTAGACTCTGATAGTTGAGACGTGCGATTCCTGGGTGACACCAAGCCTTGATCTCGACTAAACAAGATAACCCTAGTGCCAGACCTGATTGAAGCCACCCCATGCACAACGCACCCCCCCCCCCCCCCCATGACCTGTTGAAACTGATGGCATCCGTCTGACTCACCCTCCTCTCAATCGATGCCTACTGAAACTCTAAACCGAGTTTCAAAAAAAAATCAGGATCCTCAATCACAGACCACAAATCCCTTATAGGATTCATCCTATTTTTTGTTATTTTAATAACGCATTATTATTATATCTCAATTATTATATAAACTTATAAATACGTTAATATATATATATATATATATATATTAAACTAATAACACACAAAAAATATCTAATAATATATTAAATTTATATAATCAATCACTATTTTTTCCTTCTTCTTTAATATAGCTTTCATGTTTACTTTTTTCAATCATGTTTTCAATTTGACTGTTTTTTATGTCACGATTTTCTTATTTTATTATATTAGTCATCATTGCCTTTTTATTTTATAACATATTATTACAAAATATCAATCATCCATTTTTAATCATATAAATTTGAACCGTTTATTATAGTAAAATTATTTATACTTAAAAAATGTTATTGAAAATTTGAATTGTTTTATAAAAATAATAATGATCCAAATTTGTATCTTTTTAATTATTCTATTAATATATATATAATTTTATTAGAAAAATTCAAAATGTTAATTTATAATCTAAAAATTATTACTTTATATATATTCATGTGTATATAACATATTTTCAAACTCATATAATAGGTTAAACAATTGTGTATGTAATTAAAATAATGAAAAAATAATGTCATTAAAATATAACAATTTTCAATGTCATGTATAACCATAACATAAAATAAATATTTTATAAAAGTATTTTCATATAATTTACATCCAATATATATGTATATAAATATATACCACTTTTTAGGGAACACTAAAGAAATTAGTTATATAGTTATTATCATTATTTAAAATATTAAATTAAATAATTATTCGATAAGACTAAATTTTGATTAATAAAAATTATTATTTTAAATTATTCTTTAACAAAGTGCGATAATATTTACATTGAAAACAATACTAGTTTTTATGATATCTATACCATAAAATTATAATTATTACACATAAAAAGGTTCTGGGTGTTACATTATTCCCTCATACAAAGAATTTCTTCCTCACAATTCATTCTACATATCCATAAGAGAATGACTCCCTCGCCATCTTTACCACTTCCACCATTGTGGAGGGTCCCCCAGTGTGTCCAGGTGAATTCCCAAGTTGATTTTCAACTCTTCAGCATCTCTGGCCCAAATACACATCAGACAGTATTGGTTGATCTCATGTTTTATACACTCGGGCTGCCAAAGAGAGGCTCGCGTGGTGGAATGTTCAGAGATGTACAAATGAACCAAATCTCAAATAATTTGTTGGGCTGCCTCTCTATTGAGAACGTCTAAGTCATAGATGATATCATATAAGGTGAAAATGAGGAGTTGATGTTTCTAGGTTATGTAAAGGTATCCCTCCAAAGAAACCTCATGAAATATTACTATATCATTGAAGCTCTATCCATGTGTAAATCATAGGAAAATCCCTTCGTCGAATTTTCCCCTCAACATGTACTCATCCAGTTGGACAAGGGATATATTGTGGTATATATAATCATTCTCATGACAGGAATGAAGAATGTTTGGACTGTTTGAGACTTCATAATTTTTATTGCATGTTTTTCGCATGTTTTAATAAGGTTGATACTCTTACATGCATGTTTTGACCGTGATAACCTACAAAATTTACTCTAGAAGGGATAAAATATGGGTTCATCCATCCATTTTAAAACTAAATATGAAGGTTGAATTGGTGAAACCTATTCAGAAGCATAAAAACAGACAAGATAACAGAAGAATGAAGGGATAACATGTTTCATTCTTATAGAACCACTGGTTCTTAAAATGAGAAAGGCTAATTGTTTCCCCAGTTCCAGAATACATGAATCCCCAAAACAAGCTCAATAATCTCTATCACCCTAAACCATATGCAACCCGAGCAGTCTGGTTCTATCTCATGGGTACACTTATGGTATCTCCAGAGTCTGTAATGTGGGGTGTACATCTATGAGACATCCTTATGTACTTGTTGGTTGTACATATAATGGGAGGATTCGTATTCCAGGATGTCAAATTCCATTACCTGACCCAAATGGACATAGAACAAGATTTGACACAAATATGTTGCATTGAGGGCTCCCGATGCTGCTGCTTCTTTGAAGTCTGTGAGGGAATGGATGCCTTCTTCTATGGTGAAGCATCTGAAATGTCACTCATAGTATTTTCCCAATTGTACGTATGATGGAAATTGGGCTTGCATCATAAATATGTAATCCATAACCGTTCGTAGATGGCGTTGTAGAACTCATGGAGAGTTGGATACATCATAGAGCTGTTAAATGTCATTCAGATATGGGCATAGTTTATAAAATTTTCATTGATGGATATGGAAATTATGGTTTCTAGGGCCTCATTGGGAAGAAAAAGATGACTAGTACCTTCGTTTTCCATCTGAAAAATAAGAAAAATCTCATATTTAGAAATTCCTAATTTCTTTCAGTTCTGGTTTTCAAGATTTATCCAAACCAAATACTCTAATACCAACTATAAGGACACGACCCCAGAATACCCATAGTCGATGCCTTGAATGATGATGTGTAATTAATTTTTTTTTATTTTTCAAAACAATGCACTGATCAACTACCCATCATGCCCATATAGTGGATCAAATTTGGTTCAGGTTCTGGGAAACGAGCCACTTCTGGCAGAATTCTTTAACTCCAAACTAATACTTGAAAAAATTTAATAAAAAATGTAAGATGGGCATATGAATAACCTGTAAGGGTGTAATTAAAAAAATTAAATTAATAACCAATTATAACTTTTGAAAAAATTCATTAAAACATTCCATAAAATGATTATCTTATGGAAATGATGTAACACATGTAACATATCATAAAATGATCAATTAAATACATGCTAACAGAGTTACAAGGATACAGGATTCAATTATAGGCATGTATATTTTGAGTGACAAATAAAATACATTCTAAACATGTATGTCATAAGAATATGTAAGCTCAAATTAAACAGCTAATAGTAATGAATTGTTAGAGTTACATGTAAAGGTAATGAAATCTATTTCATAAATCAAATACTAAATCACTGAGTGTTATACATATGTCATGACATAAGATTTTACTTTTATGATACTCATAAGTACTAGATCATAACCAAGGATATTTTACAAGTCGAATATCCATTTGGTTAATTAATTATTATACACATAATGAGGGAATGTATAATGCTGCACATTAATTTCTGTGTCAAGGAATCGTTCCAAGACCTAGGGGAAAGCTGTAACCGGACCCAAACCTAGAGATCCTCTATAACCAGACTCCATCCTTGATAGCATCTGTAACCAGACTCCAACCCGAAGAGCCTCTGTAACCAGCCTCCACTGTGGATGGTCTCTTGTAACTGGACCCCATCCTGGAGGGCTAACTTTTATTGGTCCCCAACTCATAACAATATCGTCTAATTTAATCCTTATATTTTTAATAAGGCCATTTATCCAAAGTGTCTCCTAACACATTGAATACATAATTCCATGTCTTTTATTTGGGGTGTCCCATACAACTCCAAATAATCTATTTCATGTTCATTATTTGGGGCCTCTCATACCACATTGAATAATTAAATTCTTAATTCATTATCATAATTAATGAATAATGAATTGTAAAATTTATCACATAAATTAATAAGATTAAAAATCATCCAGAACATTCAATGTATTAGACTGCATGTTTATAACATCGGATAAGTATTATTCATGCTCAAGTCGTGAAATAATAAATGGAAATGACATTGGACAAAATAATAATATGTCAGTTATTATTTAAATAAAAATTTTCCCAATAACATGAATATACATGTAAAAATTCTTTGTGCATGTGATATTAATTTAAAACATACATGTAATGGACGGATGGGGTACCACATAAAATGATATTTCCTTAATTTTCAAAATCCTTCATTCATCTAAATGAATATTTTTAGATTAAAATTTCTAATATTAAATTAAGACAAAAGTCATTTGTATAGAAGCATGCACTGATAAATGGCCATGTCTTAACAAATGGTCATACACTATATTGCCTAGCATATATGGTCAACTAATTTGTAGTGAAATATTTGTTCTAGGTAATGCATACATTCATGATGAATTAATTAAGCATATCAATAACAAACTTTTACCACCGAAGTTTGTTTTAGGCCATCCTATTTCGGATTATGTTTTAACCTTATAGGGGTATACATATAACAACATATATATATATATATACAAAATATATGTAAATGATGCACCTATACATTATATATTCAGAAGACTAAAATATATATATATTTATATTAACATATTACAAGAAATGTAATTTGTTTAATAATAACAAACCCTTATATTCATAAAAGAAATTTACATTTTATTCTAATGAACATTCATACCATAACCAGAAAATATAGATTGTAAAATGATATAAATAAATTTCCCTTAAATTTTAAAAAACATCATTGAAAATCAACAATTGATAGAAATAAAACATGGTCGATTAAAACGATATAGGTGTATATGTAATAAATATTCCAATCCATTTGAACCCAAAATTTTATTCGCATCTAAGTATTTATTTAATGATTTCAAATCATCAATAATTACATAAAATAGAAAACATTGAATTATGTGTTTATGTCCGAATATACACTAAGTTTATATTTGGATATCCATAATTAAAAACCACATTAAAGGAACATAAATATAATTATCAACCTTAGAAATATTAATAAATTCAAAAATTTAACTTTTGACAAACATATATTCCCCTTAGATATGATATATATATATATAATAACATAAATAACTAAGTACACAATATATAAAAAATATAGTTTTTTTCATTTTGAGGTTCTTAATTTAACATCGAACCACAAACTTAAAAAAACTTCAATATGAACATAACGAGTTTATGTAAATAAGTGTGCCATAAATTTATATATTTCTATACATATATGTATATACATAACCAAATATATATATATATGGTAAGAAAATTAGTTTTCATGAAGTATTAATGTTTCGGGTCTACGAATACCATATAACTCAAAAATCCCAAAGATCTAAAATGGGTAAGGAAGGGTTTAAACTCAAATTGTGATATGTATAAATATACATAATAATTATACTTAAGTATATATTCTAAAAAACACAATTCAAGACAAAACAACCTATATATGGTTGCAGGAACGTTTATCTATTATTTTGAACACACCCGCAGAGCATCAAACTATGCCTCCCCCTCATTTCAATTATGCGAGGTGCAAGGCCTTTAAAGCCATACCTATACTGTTTAACAGGGACCAGAATAGATTTTATTTATTTACTTATTTTTTTATAAATTTTTATTGTGACTGGTTCAAGCTTCTGTAAAATCTTAGAATATAGGTGCAGTTTCCACAATTATCAATCATTCAATTAGTGAAAAAATAACACAACAAAATTGACATAACTAATATTAAAAAGAGTTATACAGGATCGGGGAAACAAATCAATAGACTAAAACCATATACCTGCTATTTATAAACCAAAAGTAAAACATTATCAGATTAGGATACCAGATGACAACCAAAAAAATAAGTTAAAGAATGTTTATCAATGGTTCGAACAAAACACTAAATAGGAGAAAAACCAAACTTAAATCCGAAATAGAATTGGAAAGAAGACCAATCCTTCTAGGTCTAGAAAAACAAAACCCTAATTGGATGTTGACGAAGAACAACATCAACCCTAGTTATTCTTGTATAAAACAATGGTCCCCAACCGCACGATGTGGGGACTTCGACACGAGTCCTATCATCGAAAATGAACACTGCCAGACAAATAGACTCTGACGGCTGTGGCGTGCAATTCCCGAGCGACACAAAGCCTCAGCCTCGACTACACTCGATAACCACAATGCCAGACCTGCTTGTAGCCACCCAATGCACGACGCACCCCGACCAAGGTCGGAAAAAACTGATAGCATCCATCCAACTCACCCTCCTCCAGATCGGCGACTACTAAAACCCTAAACCGGGTTTCAAAAAAAATAGAGACCCTCAATCACACACCACAAATCCATTACGTGATTCATCCTATTTTTTTTATTTTAATAACCCATTTTATTATATCTCTATTATTATATAAACTTTTAAATAAGTCAAAAGTTATATAAATATATATTAAAATAATAACACACTAAAATTATCTAATAATCAATTAATATTATTTAATCAATCACCATTTTTTCCATCTTCATTAAGAGTGAATTTACATTTAATTTTGTCAATCATGTTTTCCATTCAATTGTTTAACATGTCACACGTTTCTTATTTTATTATATAATTCATCATTTCATTTTTATTTTATAAGAAATTATTACATAATATTATTCATCAATTTTTAAGAATATAAATTTAAACCATTTTTATTGTAAAATTATAAATACATAGACCAAAAATGATATGGATAATTGGAATGGTATTATAAGAATAATAATTATCCTAATTTGTACATTGTAATTTTTCTATAGATATATATAATTTTATTAATAAAAATTCAAAATATTAATTTTTAATCTATGAATTATTACATTATATATATATATATGTGTATATAACATATTTTTGAACTCATATAATATATCAAATAATTTTCCACATAATTAAAATAGCGCAAAAATAATGTCATTAAAATCTAACAATTTTCACTTTCATGTATCACCATAATATAAAATCAAAATTTTATAATACTATTTTTATATTATTTAAATCCAATATAAATGTGTGTGTGTATATATATATAACTATTTAAAGAACATGCAAAAAATTAGTTATATTATTATAATCGTTATTTAAAATTTTCTATTAAGAAATTATTCTATAACAATAAATTATGTTTAATAAAATTAGTTATTTTAAATTTTTCTCGAACAAAGTGAGATAATAATTACTTTGAAAACCGTACTGGTTAGTATTTTAGGTAATCCATAAGATTATTACTATTACACGTTTTATGTTTCGGGGTGTTACAAATTTTGCCTGCGACCTTTGTGTAAATATGATATCAAGCATGATAGGATTTAATTCACCAAACACATCATTAAAAATAATCCCCATGTCTGGAAGAGACGTTTGCTGACGATAATCAATGGAACCACCTTCATTGTTGTAACATCCCAAGTAAGTAATGAATAATAGATATTTTTATCTATGTCTATTAATGATTGAGATAGTGTTTTAGAGGCTTAAAATGAAAATAAATCCAATCTTAAGCATGGAATACACTAATATTCTTAAAAGGTTGTTTTACTACATTATGATGGAAAACCCTTTTTAAATCTATATTTTGACAATTTTATAAACTATGTTTGTCAAAATAAACTTATTATTTATGACTGGGACATCAAAATTTACTTTGTGTGAATTTTTGATATTTTTCTGACAATGTTCATTTTTTAATGAATAGTGAAAAATACTGCATTTTACATCAAAACTGCTTTTTAATCTAATTTATTTATATGATTAGATTATCTTTTTAATTGGTCTTAATGTGTAATATGAATATATTTTTACCATTTAATCCAATGGTGGTCATTGGAATCAATTTCATTTTGATATTGGACTCAAACTAGTGTCAATCTTTTAATACTTATTGTTTCATAAAAACACGCTATTTTCTCTGACAGCGGGAATTAATTATTAAATTAATTAATGTGACTTATATGTTTTGAATTTTGTAAAATAGAATTCATTTTTGAATTCGTAATATCAAATATAGCTTAGGGTGAATTTTTGGTAATTTTATGAAAAACGTCAATTTTTTGATGAATAGTGAAACCACTAAGTGGTACTTATAGAAACTGATTTTTCCGTTTAAATGAAATTTTTCCATCATTGTGTTTTGAATTTCAAAAATCCGACATACATGGTTGTCATTAAGAAGTAAAATGTGGTTCAATGAGATTAAAATTATTTTTTGGTGAATAGTAACTTATTAAGTTCTTAATCGCGATTAGTGGTAATTAGGGTAGTTTAAGGTATAAATAATGCTTTAATAATATGAAATGACCTAGAAACATGTCCCAACCTTATTGTTTGTGTCATGGACGACCATGACAAGCCATGGGTCAACTTGGGGACCCCACGTAGACACTTTGGTTGGGAAATGACATAAATAACTTTTAATTAAATGTTAAAGTAAAAATGACACAAACATAATATGTCTTACGAAAAGAATTTTTACATTGGGATATAAAGATCAGATTTTTGATTATAAATATTCATTGGAAAGCTAAAAATATTTCCTACATCATAGTATTTTTTATAATTTTTAGACATTAAATAAATTAAATTATTTATGACATCATGATGATGCAGCGATGACCTCATTATTTAACGATTTAAATAAAATGGAATGATAATGTAAAATCTATGAACTACACATGTCCAAAACCAATTGGATGAGTGGATTTCGAACCCTTATCACCTTATCCATGAATTATATCAATGTGGGACCTTTTAAAACCGAAACACAAGTTCAAATAAAGTAATATTTCTTTACTTTCCAAAAGTGCCCCTCCTCTCCTCTTATAAAAGGCCCCAAACTGTACCTCATTTCACACACTCCTCAAGCCTTTGGCTCGGCCAACACCTGCCCATTTACTCTATCCACATCCCTATCCTCATCCTAGAGGATTCCCTTTGGGCAGAATCCTTTCAAAGGAAGCCTTTAAGCTCAAATCAAAAGGAGTTACACTTTTAAAGGTAATTCATTCTCTCATGTTCATTTGTTTTATTTTGTTTCTCCAACCCCCTAATCTCTTTTTATTTACTTCTTTTGTAACAGCTCCAGTATCTTCAATATACTAGGATGTTTTTATAATATTTATTTGAGCTACACTCTCACACAACTACATCAAATGGTTAAAGAACATACGGTTTTCGTGGATGGTGAAATTCTGCCTCCCGAAACGATGATTGTTCAATACTCATTTAACACGTTCAAAGGTGGCCATTATGATGTCACTATTTTTATATATGATATATAATATGTTTATGTTTTCTTTAAGCTTCTGTTTTTTTTCATTTTGGACATACCTTTATAGTTTCCAATATGGGTAAACACGATATCTTCATTTTTGGAAGTGCAGACTACCGCCCCCTGAAAGTGATTTGATTCGTTAATACCATATGTGGGATGTGTAAAGGATAAAGTTAATGGTATTATATATGTTATTATACTGGAATTATAATATGCTCTTATATCATTATGATTCCATTCCAGAAAATAAAAAATAGAAATGGAAGTAGCGTTCATGCGTACGTACGGCTTACCGACTCCATGAACGGTGCATTTCATTTCTTACCTCTAAATGTGATGTAATATTATAAATACATGTATATGATGAATATATATGATATATATGTTATCCAAATCATTAATATCATTCTGGATATAATGAACCTTTGAACAAATTAACAACATGTAAGTGTAAGAAGTCTATTTTTGACTTGAGAACCAAATACCGACAAAATGAACATTTTTAACTTAAATGATTAAATGATGTTCAAAACATGGTATAAAAGGAATAATGAACTTGAAAAAGGTTCATAAGAAAGTAGAGATTAACTCAAGTTTATTATTCAGGAGATTAAAGAACAGTCGGGTCAAGTCGGATACGAGGTATGGGACTTCGTCTCAATCTCCTTTCGTTGAGGCATATTTTATTTTATACACAACTTTATTTTATACGGTGTATAAACCCCTTTGACTATTACATTTATTCAAAAGGAATCCTTTTTATACGAAGCATTTACTAAACGACAAAAGGGAATTTTTTTGTCGTACGTATGCGGCGACAATGACTTCTCCGCCGTCGTAACCGTTATTTGAGTTTCGACTTCCTCTACAAGCCATACCTTTTTTTTAAAAGAAAAATAAATACCTTGTTTTACTTATCTTTTATTAAGGTATTGAAAATGGTTTTCATAATGATTTTATATCAATGCATTGTATTGATATCTCATGATTGAAATGTAGAAATTTTATGTTTCCTTTATGCATGTTTTATGTGATATGATTTTGTTATGGTTCTTGGGAATTATTATGAAGACGGGTGGTTCCGTGATAAACTAAGGGCGGGTGAGCCCATTATAGCTCTCCACTGCATTGGGTAACGCGAAGGAGTGAAACGTTAAGGTTTGTCCTTAGAGATTTAGGGAATATACTGTGATGGGTATTTTAAACGTAACCATGAGGGTTACTCCCTACATAAGAATGTTATAGATGCCTCAAGTTACCTTTATGTATTATGATTTCTATGATTTATTCATGATTTTATGAGGTATGTTAAAGTGACTATGTTTTATGTGTAAAGTATGATTTCATTCTTATGTATATATGAACTCATGTTTCCTTTCCATGTTTTTATAACCCATACTGAGATTTTTATGCTCAACCCAAGTTTTTTTGAAATGTTTTTCACAGGTCAAGGGAAAGGTACATGATATGATGATAGTGTCAAGGAAGTGTCAAGAAATAATCCATGTTTTATTTTAAATGTGTTTCCATTGATGGGAATTAATAATACTATCTTTATGTAACCACTTTGTTTATATGTGGAATGTAATGCAAGTTTTATGATCTAATTCTCTAAAACTCTAACCCCGAAAAGATCCTCAATGTGTAATCTTGTAATAACTCAAGATTAAGTAAGGTTTAAGGCTGGTGCCTTATAGTTGGTATCAAAGGTCAGTTTAGATAACTTTAGGAGTTAGAATTCTTTTAAATGATTATCCAAAAATATTTTTTTTGAAATGATATAGCATTTGAAGATTACCATGTTGCTTCATCTAAGACATGTTTGTTCAGAATGGTTTTCCACAGAGGAAACGGGGAAGCAGTGCTAGTAAGGCATATAGAAGGAAATAACCTTCCGAGTCAGCATCCTGAGATGGTCGGAATTGGAACTGAACAGTTTGTTGCAGTAATGGCGCAGTTGACTCAGGCTATAAATGGTGGTGGTATCCATGCACGAGATTATCCAGATCAACCGCAGAGGAACATGTCAGTGGTGGAACATTTCATGAGGCAATATCCACCATCATTCAGAGGATCATCTGACCCTGTGCTAGCTGAAGGGTGGATTAAAGCACTGGAAAATATTTTTGATGTCATGGGGTGTTCAGACAATCAAAAGTTTAGTCTTGCTATTTACCATTTGGAGGGTGAAGCAGATCAGTTGTGGTCTATGGTTAAAAATATCAGGGACGCCGATGAGATTGATGCTCTCGACTGGGATGAATTCAAAGGTATGTTTCTTGAGAAGTATTTTCCTAAGGCTGTTCGACTTAGGATGGAAAAGCAATTCTTGGAATTGAGGCAAGAGGAAGACTCAGTGGCTGCCTATAAAGAAAGGTTCACTCGATTGGCAAGGTATGCTCCAAATTTTATCCGAGACCTTGATAGTAAAATCAATCGTTTTTACTTAGGATTAAATCCAAAATATCGAAGGGCATTAGCTTCTCGAGAGTTTAAAAGTTATGAAAAGCTTATTCAATGTGCTGAGAAGGTGGAAATGGAGTTTGCCGATGACCAAGTGTTCTATAACAACCAGTAGAAGAAGAGACCGAGGTGGCAGGAGAAAGGAAAGAATTCGTCAAAAAAGTCTGATGGTAAGAGAACTAAGTTTCCAGTTTGTGATAAATGTGGCAAAAGGCATGATGGGGAATGTCTTCTGAATTCTGGAAAGTGCTACCTATGTGGTAAGATGGGACATAAGGCTCGTGATTGCACTGAAAAGGATCAAGGTGAAGGTAAGAACAAATTTGATTTACAGTTAGTGAAATGTTTTAAGTGCAATGAGATGGGTCACTATGCAAATGAGTGTCCGAAAAAGAGCTTGAGTGATGGGAAGCAGTTAGACTACAAGCAGAAAGGGGTGGTGAAATCCTTTGAAACTACTTCAGCAGATGTCGGGCCATCAAATGAAGTTGTATCAGGTACTTTGTTTGTTTTTTCAGATTATGCCAGTGTGTTGTTTGATTCAGGGTCTACACATTCTTTCATCTCTGAAACCTTTTCTAGTAAAATGGGAATACCATCTCAAGAAATGACTCCTGAACTTTTGGTAAAAACACCTGGGGGAATTGTTGAGGCAAAAAGAATTTATAAGAATCTTCCTATCCTTATATGTGGAAATAACCTACTACCAAACCTTATTGTTCTACCTCTAGTAGTGTTTGATGTTATCCTGGGTAAGGATTAGCTCTCTATTTACCATGCTAAGATTGACTGTAGATCTAAAGAAGTTTCTTTTCAGAAAGACTTTCAGTTTGTTTACAAGAATGAACCCTTACAAATGATAACATATCAAGAGGCCGAGAAACTTGTAAAAGATGGAAATGAATGTTACCTTGCACACGTCGTTGAAAATAAAGGAACTGTTCAGATTAATGATATGCCAGTGGTAAATGAGTATCCTGATGTTTTTCCTAATGAGTTGCCTGGAATAATACCAGATCGGGAAGTTGAGTTTACTGTTGACTTAGTTCCTGATTCTAAGCCAATTTCAAAACCCCCTTATCGAATGGCACAAATTGAACTTTTAGAGTTGAAGGAGAAATTGCAATATTAATTAGAGAAAGGTTTCATTAGACCTAGCACATCACCATGGGGTGCTCCTGTTTTATTTTTTAAAAAGTAAGATGGTTCTATGAGACTTTGCATTGATTATAGAGCCTTGAATAATATCACTGTTAAGAACAAATATCCTTTGCCTCATATCGATGATTTGTTTGATCAGCTCCAGGGAGCTCAGTTTTTTTTCAAAGATTGACCTGAGATCGGGGTACCATCAGCTGAAGGTAAAGGAGGCAGATATTCTGATGACCGCATTCTGTACGAGATATGGCCATTATGAATTTGTAGTAATGCCTTTTGGGCTAACCAATGCACCTGCTGTATTCATAGACTTAATGAATAGAACATTCCATGAGTTCTTGGATATGTTTGAGGTGGTTTTCATTGATGATATTTTGGTGTTTTCTAAAATTAAAGAGGAGCATGAAAGACATTTAAGGGTTATCTTGCAAACCTTAAAAGAAAAGAAACTCTATGGGAAATTCAGCAAGTGTGAGTTTTTGTTGCAACAAATTTCTTTCCTTGGTCAAATTGTTTCTAAAGATGGAATAATTGTTGATCCTGCAAAAACAAAAGTTGTAGAAGAATGGCCAAGACCCACAAGTGTAACTGATATTCGTAGCTTCCTTGGTTTGGTGGGCTATTACCGAAGGTTTGTCAGAAATTTTTCACGGTTATCTAGTCCAATGACTAAGCTAACTCGGAAGGGTGTTAAGTTTATCTGGACAAAAGAATGTGATGATTTTTTTCAGGAATTGAAAATAAGATTGGTGAATGCTCCAGTTTTGGCACTACCTTCCAGGAATGGTGAGTTTTTTATATACAGTGATGCTTCATTGAAAGGAATTGGTTGCGTCCTAATGCAGAATGATCAGGTAATTGATTATGCTTCATGAAAGTTGAAAACTCATGAGGTAAATTACCCTACACATGATTTGGAATTAGCTGCTATTTTTTTTGCTTTAAAAATTGGGAGGCATCATTTGTATGGAGTAAAGTGTGAAATATATATCGATCACAAAAGTTTAAAGTATATATTCACTCAGAAAGAATTGAACATGAGACAAAGGAGATGGCTAGAATTAATCAATGATTATTATTGTACAATTCATTACCACCCGGGAAAAGCAAATAAAGTGGCTGATGCTTTGAGTCGAAAAAGTAATGCTTCATTAACAATGTTGCATTTCGAACATGATCATTTGGTTAAGGATTTGATGAACTTTGGCATAGAAGTTGTTCGTGCAGGAAATCCTTCTGTTTTGTTTCCGGTATCAGTGAGATCATCTTTATCAGATAGAATCAAGCAGGCACAGAAGCAAGACAGTGAGTTGCAGAAAAAGGTAGAGGTGGTTCAGAAAGGTAAGTTTCATGAATTAAACATTGATAATGATTGTGTTTTGAGATTTGGGAAGAGATTGTGTGTGCCTTGTGATTCACAGTTGAAGAGAGAGTTGTTATGGTAAGCTCATATTTCTCCGTTTTCAGTTCATCCTGGCAGTACTAAAATGTATAGAGATCTGCGGGAGTATTACTGGTGGGATGGAACGAAAAGAGACATTGCTGATTTTACTGTGAAGTGTTTGACATGTCAACAGGTTAAAGCAGAGCAGCAGTTACCGAAAGGGATGCTTCAACCTTTACTAGTGCCAGAGTGGAAATGGGAGAATATATCCATGGACTTTGTTGTTGGATTACCGAAGACATCTTGAGGTAATATTGCAATATGGGTTATTGTTGATCACTTGACTAAATCTGCTCATTTCCTTTCTATACGAGATACTTTTTACCTAGATCAACTTTCCCGTTTGTATCTTAAAGAGATAGTCAGGTTACATGGAGTTCCTCTCTCCATTGTATCAGATCGTGATCCAAGGTTTACTTCTAACTTTTGGAAAGGCCTTCAGAAGTCGTTGGGTACTGAATTAAATTTTAGTACAACTTTTCATCCTCAATCAGATGGGCAGTCAGAACGAAAAATTCAGACATTGGAGGATAGGATACGAGCTTGTTCTATGGATTATCAGGGAAGTTGGGACCAACATCTTTCTTTGGTTAAATTTTCATATAATAACAGTTTTCATTCCAGTATACATATGGCACCATTTTAGGCATTATATGGGAAGCGGTGTCGAACTCCAGCTTTCTGGGATGAAGTGGGTGAAAGGAAGTTGATGGGACCAGAATTGGTAGAAGAGATGGCAGAAAAAGTTCAGCTGATTCAGAAACACATGAGAATAGCTCAGAGCAGGCAGAAGAGTTATGCGGATAACTGGAGGAAGGATCTATCTTTCAAGGTAGGTGATCATGTTTTTCTCAAGGTTTCTCCTTGGAAAAGTGTGATTAGATTTGGTAAAAAAGGAAAGTTGAGTCCAAGGTTCATTGGACCATACGAAATTCTAGAGAGAGTTGGATCAGTTGCATACCGAGTGGCTTTACCTCCGAGTTTATCTCAGGTACACAATGTTTTTCACGTTTCGATGTTGAGAAAGTATATGCCATATCCATCTCATGTTTTGAGTCCAGAGGTAGTTCAGCTAGAAGAGAACTTATCTTATGAGGAACAACCGGTCCAGATTCTTGACCACAGGGACCAAGTGTTACGGAATAAGGTGATTCACCAGGTAAAGGTTTTGTTGAAAAACCACATGATTGAAGAGGCAACATGTGAATCTAAAAATGCAACGAGGGATAAGTACCCCCATTTATTCGATAAGTAAATAAATTGCGGGGACGTAATTTTCTAAAGGGGGGAAGGATGTAACATCCCAAGTAAGTAATGAATAATATATATTTTTATCTATGTCTATTAATGATTAAGATAGTGTTTTAGAGGCTTAAAATGAAAATAAATCCAATCTTAAGCATGGAATACACTAATATTCTGAAAAGATTGTTTTACTGACTTATGATGGAAAACCCTTTTTAATCTATCTTTTGACAATTTTATAAACTATTTTTGTCAAAATAAACTTATTCTTTATGATTGGGACATCAAAATTTACTTTGTGTGATTTTTTGATATTTTTCTGACAATGTTCATTTTTTAATTAATAGTGAAAAATACTGCATTTTACATCAAAACTGCTTTTTAATCTAATTTATTTATATGATTGGATTATATTTTGAATTTGTCTTAATGTGTAATATCATTATATTTTTACCATTTAATCCAATGGTGGTCATTGGAATCAATTTCACTTTGAAATTGGACTCAAACTAGTGTCAATCTTTTGATACTTATTGTTTCATAAAAACACGCTATTTGCTCTGACAGCTGGAATTAATTATTAAATTAATTAATGTGACTTATATGTTTTTAATTTTGTAAAATAGACTTCATTTTTGAATTCTGAATATCAAATATAGCTTAGAGTGAATTTTTGGTAATTTTCTGAAAAACATCAATTTTTGATGAATAGTGAAACCACTAAGTGGTACTTATAAAAACTGATTTTTCTGTTTAAATGAAATTCTGCCATCATTGTGTTTTGAATTTCAAAAATCCGACATACATGGTTGTCATTAAGAAGTAAAATGTGGTTCAATGAGATTAAAATAATTTTTTGGTGAATAGTAACTTATTAAGTTCTTAATCGCGATTAGTGGTAATTAGGGTAGTTTAAGGTATAAATAATACTTTAATAATATGAAATGACCTAGAAACATGTCCCAACCTTATTGGTTGTGTCATGGCCGACCAAGACAAGTCATGGGTCAATTTGGGGACCCCATGTAGACACTTTGGTTGGGAAATGACATAAATAACTTTTTATTAAATGTTAAAGTAAAAATGACACAAACATAATATGTCTTACGAAAAAAAATTTAAATGGGGTTATAAAGATCATAATTTTGATTATAAATATTCATTGGAAAGATAATAATATTTCCTACATCATAGTATTATTTATATAATTTTTAGACATTAAATAAATTAAATTATTTATGACATCATGATGATGCAGCGATGACCTCATTATTTAACGATTTAAATAAAATGGAAAGATAATGTAAAATCTATGAACTACACATGTCCAAAACCAATTGGATGAGTGGATTTCGAAACCTTATCACCTTATCCAAGAATTATATCAATGTGTGACCTTTTAAAACCGAAACACATTTTCAAATAAAGTAATATTTCTTTACTTTCCAAAAGTGCCCCTCCTCTCCTCTTATAAAAGGCCCCACCTCTACCTCATTTCACACACACCTCAAGCCTTTGGCTCGGAAAAACCCGGCCCATTTACTCTCTCCACATCCCTCTACTCATCCTAGAGGATTCCATTTGGGCAGAATCCTTTCAAAGGAAGCCTTTAGGCTCAAATCAAAAGGAGTTACAGTTTTAAAGGTAATTCATTCTCTCATGTTCATTTGTTTTATTTTGTTTCTCCAACCCCCTAAACTCTTTTTATTTACTTATTTTGTAACAACACCAGTATCTTCAATATACTAGGATGTTGTTATAATATTTATTTGAGATACACTCTCACACAACTACATCAAATGGTTAAAGAACAAACGGTTTCCGTGGATGGCGAAATTCTGCCTCCCGAAACGATGATTGTTCAATACTCATTTAACACCTTCAATGGTGGCCATTATGATGTCACTATTTTTATATATGATATATAATATGTTTATGGTTTCCTTAAGCTTCTGTTTTTTTTTCATTTTGGGCATACCTTTATGGTTTCCATTATGGGTAAACACGATATCTTCATTTTAGGAAGTGCGGACTACCGCCCCCTGAAAGTGATTTGATTCGTTAATAACATATGTGGGATTTGTAAATGATAAAGTTAATGATATTATATATGTTATTATACTGGAATTATAATATACTCTTATATCATTATGATTCCATTTCAGAAAATACGAAATAGAAATGGAAGTAGCGTTCATGTGTACGTACGGCTTACCGTCTCCATGAACGGTGCATTTCATTTCTTACCTCTAAATGTGATGTAATATTATAAATACATGTATATGATGAATATATATGATATATATATGTTATCCAAATAATTAATATCATTCTGGATATAATGAACCTTTGACCAAATTAACAACATGTAAGTGTAAGAAGTCTATTTTTGACTTAAGAACCAAATACCGACAAAATGAAAATTATTAACTTAAATGATTACATGATGTTAATAACATGGTATAAAAGGAATAATGAACTTGAAAAAGGTTCATAAGCAAGTAGAGATTAACTGAAGTTTATTATTCAGGAGATTAAAGAATGGTCGGGTCAAGTCGGATACGAGGTATGGGACTTCGTCTCAATCTCCTTTCGTTGAGACATATTTTATTTTATACACAACTTTCTTTTATACAGTGTATAAACCCCTTTTAATTTTACGTTAATTCAAAAGGAATCCTTTTTATACGAAGCGTTTACTAAACGACAAAAGGGAATGTTTTTGTCGTATGTATGCACCGACAATGACTTCTCCGTCGTCATAACCGGTATTTGAGTTTCGGCTTCCTCTACAAGCAATACCTTTTTTTAAAAGAAAAATAAATACCATGTTTTACTTTTCTTTTATTTTGGTATTGAAAATTGTTTTCATAATGTGTTTATATCAATGTGTTGTATTGATATCTCTTGATTGAAATGTGGAAATTTTATGTTTCCTTTATGCATGTTTTATGTGCTATGATTATGTTATGGTTCTTGGGCATTATTATGAAGACAGGTGGTTCCGTGATAAACTAAGGGTGGATGAGCTCGTTATAGCTCTCCAATGCATTGGGTAACGCGAAGGAGTGAAACATTAATGTTTCTCCGAAGAGATTTAGGGAATATACTGTGATGGGTATTCCAAACGTAACCAAGAGTGTTACTCCCTACATAAGAATGTTATGAATGCCTCAAGTTACCTTTATGTCTTATGATTTCTATGATTTATTCATGATTTTATGAGGTATGTTAAAGTTCCTATGTTTTATGGGTAATGTATGATTTCATTCTTATGTATATATGAACTCATGTTTCCTTTCCATGTTTTTATAACCCATACTGAGCTTTTTATGCTCATCCCAAGTTTTTTTGAAATTTTTTTCACAGGTCAAGGGAAAGGTACATGATATGATGATAGTGTCAAGGAAGTGTCAAGAAATAATCCATGATTTATTTTAAATGTGTTTCCATTGATGGGAATGAAGAATATTATCTTTATGTAACCACTTTGTTTATATGTGGAATGTAATGAAAGTTTTATGATCTAATTCTCTAAAACTCTAAACCTGAAAAGATCCTCAATGTGTAATCTTGTAATAACTAAAGATTAAGTAAGGTTTAAGGCTGGGTCCGTATAATTGTGGTCATCGGTTCATGATTAGATTACCCTTGTCACCGTTCGCTGAAATAGATATCATCCTCTAAGTTGTTGGTGTCGTGGTACTTTTCCAGAGCTTTTTTTCATGGAGAATCCATGCCAACAATCCACTCCGAGAACCATATAAATAGAAGAGGGAGAGGTGGAGTAACACACATGGATTTAATGGGGTTAATTTAATTAATGAACCTTCTAAATTGAAACGGTTCAGTTACAGTAATAAACGGGAGTCAAGAAATTTAATGGCTTGATTTGTCGTTGGTCCAGCCACCGCTGCTCATCCGCTGGAGAAAAGGAAATGAAATAAAATAAATAAACATTTTATTTTATTAATATTTAAATATTCCTGAAAATTAACTTCTTTACCTGACCTACTGCGATTGAAGTGAAGCCTCCCTAAGTGAATCTATACTCCGCCGAATCAGTGGTTCCCTTAAATTTTTTATTCGAGCACCGATTCAAATGATTGAAATCTCTACCCATGCATTTCCTAAATGATCCTTACAAAAATTTCTCAAATTCATAATATTTCCATATAATAAAAATATTATATTGAAAATCTTGGTATTTACAATGGAAATGATATATAAAAACTGATGACATTATGAACATAAACATATTTTCATTTTGCCAGTATTATGATTTAATTATCTTAATATAGTAACTTAATATTTGGAGGTGGATTATGAAGAATGGGTCATGAAAAATCATCGCCCCGACCATATATTTATTCTTTTTGTGACCTCACTTATCTTACACTAAATCCATATTAAAAAATTTTAAAATAGAATAAAATAAACTAGGAATAGAAAGTTAATTTTTCAATTATATTTTGGTATATCTTTGTAAATATAAGAGGACCACAATGTGTGTCAAATAGAGGATATGAGGACGCATTTTATAGGTGAGGTTGGTGGAAAATTTTTAAATACATTATTCTATCTTCTATAACAAATTTATCAAACACATTAAAAAGATCCAAATTTTAATAAATTTAAAAAATTTAAATTTAAAATTGAAATACAAAATACCAATGGGCGTTACAAGTGAATATTTTTTTATTTTGCTGTATTATCTCAATTTTTCTCCCCATTATCTCATTTTACCATTAATGAAGGTGAAAACAACTCACCATGGTTACTACTATTTATGAACCAAAACAACCATCAATATATTAACTAATAATTATTATAATTTTCTAAGAAATATAATCCATTTTAGATTTTTATATTCTTATTAATGACAAAAATTACTTCTAATATATCTTGGAAAATCTTAATGAAAACAATTTTAAAAAATAAAATATTCTCTTAAGATTCAAAATGATGTAATAGTTTAACATTGTATAATATTGTTTCTTATTTAATTATTTATAAATTTTATAATCAAACAGTGCTTATATTAATTTAATAAAAAATTAAATTTAATTAATCCTTATGAATACATGATTAAATGAGAATATCCAAGAATAATTTTTAGATGAATAAAGACATTTTATTGATTTTAAAAATGATGAAACATAAATTCAAAGATGCATTATTATTATTTTATAATGAATTATATTACATATATTAAGTATATTATTCTATAAAAATTATTTCATAATAGTTAATTTCATTAATATATCATTAAAAAATCATAAAAGTTGTATCATTTTTAATATCCAAATATTTCGCAATAGAGTGAAAATTATATATTTTCTATAAAAAAATAAAAAAATCAACATGATATTATTTCTACCTGATTACTTTAATGACCATATTATTATCGTAAAAATAAAATTATAATATATTTTAATATATGATTAAATCCCATTATTTATTTAATAAAATTCAATTATTAAAAAATTTCTTTAGAATGAAATGCTTACAAACCCAAATTAAATAACTTGAGTTAAATTATTCCCAACATAAAAAATTTAGACCTCAATACTACACATATTTCACATCATATTTTTTTTTTCATGTTTGTTGTAACTTCTTTTGATACCCACATTACCTCATTTATCCTATGATTTCAACATACATCCATTTCAAGAAAAGGCATCTAATTATAAAAAAAATATTTTTCTATAGTTAAATATATACATATATATTGTCTCATTAAAATAAGATAGATCATAAAGAAGTTTAGTTTCTCAAATGTTGGGTACATTCATTGAGGGTCTCATATATATCCATTGTATTGAGATAAGAAACACACCATGCACTTTATAGTCATGGTATGGTATTTTAAAACTATAATCGATCATTCCAATTAGTTCCAAATTATTAAATTGCTTGATTTTCATGAGACATAGTTTCACTTTATTTCCCAAGAATCTAACACCTTTCCATGGATATAAAATCACAAAATCATAACCCTATATATGATATTCAAAATTATTCCATGAATTATCATCATAGTTAATTTTCAGGTAGAGAGATACCTTGATATGGCCCTAAATGGTTCTCACCGTCAATATTATATCCTAAAAGTTTTCTATGAATTAATCCTCACATTAACAACCATCATTTTAATAAGTTAGTTTATGGAATATTTTCTCATAAAAAATTTCAAAACAATCCAATTTGACATTTAAATGGAAGAAGTAATTATATGAAAATTATAGTAATGATGATTTTTGATCACACGTAAATTTATAGTAATGATGGCAGGAAATCAACTTGCCTTATAATGTTGCGACAGTCTTTTCAAATTGTAAATATTTATGTGGATGATAATATGTTCCCAAATATAGATTATTGTTGAGATAAGTTGGAAAAATATTCCTAATGATTAATGTAAATTATAGGTTTTTATCAAAAACAATGAAATTATTGAAACCATAAACACTCAAAATTTCATTTATATTCATTCATGTGAGGATATTTAGAAGTATATATTCTTTTATAGTAAATAAATTTATAGACATGGTAATGAATATTTCAATAACCAATATGGATTGATAAATTTTAGTTGTATTTTCAATTCTAGAGATTAATTATATTGTAATACCATCCCACATCCACATAAGAATATGGTGATAATTCATGACTACTTCATGAATTTTTCTCTAATTTTAGGTATTTAAATCACATTAATATTGCAACATATAAAGTTATTTCCCATTTTATATTTTCCCAAAAAAAGTGTTTCTAATGAAACTCTCTACATTATAGTTCTACTAGGGTGAATAGAAAAATTGAGTTTTAATTTTCATTATGTAATTCACTCTATACCAAATTTATTGATTAATAAAATGACCTATTTTTAAATTTCAACATACCATATTGATAAAAAGTGTATACAAAAATTTTGTCATTCATATAATTAAAATATTTCTTGAAGCAATTTCAATCATTATAGGTTGTTTCGTTCTTCTTCTATAGAGATGGTTCATCAATATTTTTGAAAAGGATCCATGTTTCTTCTTCATTAATGATTCAAACATTCAAATTTACTAAATTAATTATCATTTTACCCTTTTGGATAATTATTTTACACAGAACTGTGTGATCATTCCTGATCGACAATTATACAACCATATATTTTTCATATGGGTGTAGTGCATTGAGGAATTAGAATTCATGAATAAATCTAGATATCTAACAAGTTTTATACTGACCTCAGTTATTGAAAAAAATATGTTTTTTATTTTTTTAGTCAATATATATCTCGCATAATCCTCCATATATATAATTCCTCTATATCATCATTCCAACTATAAGGTTTTCATATTGATCAACCCTCAAAGTGAATTACATTTTCTATCAATAAGTTTAGCAGATGTCAAATAATTTCTAAGTAGGTGTGAATCTTGGGTGATCATTATGAAAACCTAATCAACATATTCTTATGATTATTTAATCATTAATAAGATTGTATTCATTATCAATAGGATATTTTAGGGTACACATTATTTTCCATTGATTTATATGGGTAGATAGGTTGATGATGACAAATTATAAATTATAAATGAATTTCATGAAAAAACTGTGATGAATTTACTATATTTTTTATAATATGATTATAAGTGATGAATTTAATTTTGAAAATGATGTTTTGGAATATTTTTAATTCCTAAAATAAAAATATAATATTGGAATATTTTATATTGATAGGTGTCGATTTATATTTTTTAAAGTGTACTTATTTCTAGAACATGTTTGAGAATTCTTAAACAGTTAAATTTGATATTATATAATATAATATCTTCCAAACAGCTATAAATAAAAAGGGACCCAATGCCAATACTTAGTTGAGAGTATTTAATATCTAGCTGGCTATCATGCTACTTGAGAAGAGTATGGGCTCAAGGTTATCAATCTTTGAGGTGTGTAGTGGACCTGTACAGGGTGGAGTGGACCATAAATCCAATGTGTCATCAATATAAAAAAGTGATGACCCTAGTTATGGCATGATTTTTCATTAAAATAATCATTGTTTTTATGTAGATATTTATTTAATGAAATAACGATGTGGGATTAAAAAAGATGGGAACAATAGCTGCTCTTAAAAATGTCATGAATTGTTATGAGGTTATACGATTTGATCATTATAATATATTGAATCATGAAGAATTTTGTATTATTGCATCATTTTATGGTTTTAAATGTTCTTATGATTTTATTTATGCTTTTTTTGAACATAAATATAAGATCATGATTACAGTTTGGGTAATCACATGAGATCCTAATCATCTCAAAAATTCTAAATAGGGATATGTGATGTGTTCTTCTATAAAGAAGACTCTGGAACTGAATTAGATATGATGTTTGAATACATTTTATTTCTATATTTAATTAAATACATGGATATTTTAAGTGGGAGTAAATGTGAAAGCATGAAAAGAAAAATAATGTATTATGTAGAAAAATATTTGTGATGTAATTTATGTATTACATTGATGGTTCATTTATTAAATATATTTTCTTGATAGGAGATTGGAAACCCATAAAATGTAATTTGATGCTCATATAATACTGACTGCATGGAAATGTGTGTCTTGTATTCTATATATATAACCCAGGGCTTTTTGTTTTTACTTAAAAACCGAATGTAAAACTGATTCTTTGTAGAGATTGTACTATAGTAAATAAAGGCTCAGTATTAAAAAAGTGAGATCTCTACATTCATAATATACTTTACAATACAAACTAGATCTCATGATTGTTGATTGATTCATCAAGAGGATTTACGTACCACTAATGTAATTCATGGAGGATATCAAGAAAAATTTCCTTTTATGTTGAAATGAATAGAAGAAATGGTGAAAAGAATATACTTTGTTTTGTTGTTCAATGAAGTATTATTTTAATTCATAGAATAATATTAATTCATACAGATTTGTGATTTATGTAATGAAGCCAAATTATCATGTGATAAACACACACAAATAATTACTTAATATAGTACAAATATCCTTCTAGAAATACAGGGTTTAACAAATTAGTTTTTTATGACAAATCCAGAAAAATTTCATTTTTATTATATGTAAAAATGAGTTATAAGATAAATTTTGAAACAATACATGATCAAATGTTATTCAATATTGTATAGTATATATGCAATTTCATGAAGTTCAATGAAATTTACATGTAAACTCCATATTTAAATTCGATAGTGTATATATTTCATTATAAATGATTAATGGGTAAGAAACACATGAAATATACTTTACATTAATTATTTGATGTGAGTTAAAATATATTTATTTTTAGAATTTAAATTATTATTTTGGAAATAATTAAATATTGAGTCCATAGTGTGCGGAGAGAGATTATAATGAATTTATTCATGTTTAATTTTGTAAAAAAACATTTAATGATTTTAATCATCACGTTCACACATATGAGTGCATCCATGACTTCATCATTTGGTAGAAAAATTTTCTAATTCTTTTTATATCGGTGATAATGAACATACATAACAGATTTTGAATATTTTTTAAGAAAAAAACTATGGTTATGGACCTGGGATTTTTTTAAAATAAAAAGTATGATCCTTTTTTCTCTTAAAGGTGGATTATTTTCAATTGTTTTAGACAAAATAAAAGAGTGTAAATGATATGTATATAGTGTATTAATCATTATAAAGTATTATGATTCACCATGGGGGACTAACCAGTTGATGGAATTTTTTAATTGGGGATTAACCCTGTCACTAGAGAATAAGGTGGATTTGGGGGGTATAAATAACAACTAATGGATGACTAGATTTTGGGGTATAACCAATTACTAATTACTGTGTTTTAGTAGTTACTGTTATAGTCATCTTCAATAATAGAGTAGAATCTATTGGAGGGGGTGGGGGTTATCCAAGATGACAAGAATTATGTTCTTTTATATTAACCTTGTTAATCAATGTGTGATGTGGTATCATTATTACTCTTACCTTTTGGGTGAGGTTGTGAATTAAGTAAAAGTTATTGATAATTTAACAAGTCATTGAAGATGAATATAAATGTAAGTAATTCATAAAAATGGTGCACTATTGATTCTCCCCCTCCCCCTACAATAAGAAAAAAACACTCTTTGGTATACATCAATTTTTATTATAAGAAAATGGTCTTTATGAATATAAATGTTTTTCTGAAAAATAGATAACATTAATTCAGTGAATAACTGAGGAATTCTATTATTTTATAATAATAACTACAATAATAATTAGATTATGATGTCATCTTACCTTTCTTATTTTTTCTTTTTAAGTGATGTATGATGAAAAAACTAGCTTCAAAACTCTTTTCATGTATTGTTTTATAACTCAATATAGAAATCTAAGTATGGATTTTGATTTCATAGATCAAAATATTATCAGCGTGGATTTATCTGACTATATAAACCCTAATGTGGTGGGTCCCCACACTAATTAAGAGGCATGAGAGAAACTGAGAAGTAGTTATAGAGGGAATATTCATTTTATGGAATCTATGTTTAATATCTTGGGAAGCATTTTTCATGATATTATTATGTCCTATAGTAACGACATTGATTAAAATGTCATTATTGTAAATGGGATCGTAATTAATATTTGAGGATTTAGTGAGAAGATATTATATTTTTCAATTATAAATAATCTCATGTGAAATTTCCCTAAAAACCATTATCTCAATTGTTTATCCTAAGATGATAATGAAGATATATCATTAGATAAACATAATTTCATTATTATATCATTTGTAATGAGAAAAGTTATCACATTCATGAATACATAAATTTATGATATTTTTGTTTAATTTATGTGAAAAGTTATAACTATAGTTGATAAGAACCAAAACCAAGTGATTCTAATGATGTTGAAGCTGAAGAGGGAATAAATAAGTTTTTTAATTTTTTACAATAATGTACAATAGTTAATGATTGAAATTAAAAGGTAAAAAAAGATTTTTAATTTCTATAGAAGTGTCTTTTTGGTTGGTAATCATCCAATGAATATGGGTTTTAAAATTTCCATGTATGAATAACACATGTGGTTATTGAATATTTAGTGGTACCAGAATAATAATATTCTTAATTATAATGATTGAAATATAACGAGTAGAGAAAAGGAAGTATAATCATCAATATGTAGTGAGTAAGATAATGGAAGAACTTTTATGATTCATATCTGTTTCACTGGAGAATAAATTAATACTGGAGGATCATTTGATTTAGATAAGATTGATTTGAGAACTTAATTATAATGGATGTAAAACAAAAAATTGGGATCTTATTTGGGGGATATTATAAATCTATTGATGGAAATGAAAAATGTTGATAATGAAATTTCTAATATCTGATTGAAGAATAAATTACAAATCAAAAATTAAAATACAAAACATATTGAAATAATATTTATTAAGATAAAGATAAATGAGTTATAAGGAAATCTAATAACGATGTATGTATATTCAACTAAAAAGGAAGGCCTTGATAAGAATTAATTACATCTTTTTTATGAATGTATGAAAAATATATTAAAATTTTATGAATTTAATAAGATTGTGAAATATTTAGTTTAAATTATTTCTATCAAATTTTAATTATTATGTAATACTCAATAAATTAATATTTGATATCCAAATGAATTGAAAATGATAGGACAACAAATCACTAAATATGTTGAACATAAAGGAACATAACACATGCTACTAAGAGTAAGGGTCTCAAAAGAATATTTTATTCTACACTAAATAAGTGTCAATGAATATATTGTTTCTAAAACTATGAATGTATGAAATTTAGGTCTGAACCAGTTATATAAAATAAAATAAATCATAAAAAATATTCTACAATTCATGAAAGAACCAAATAGATAATATCCTCCAAATCACAATCCCCCACTTTCTATAAAATAATGGAAAAATCGTTAGAGAATAATTAATTGCTGTTTAGAAGATAAAATTATAGATGATACTATTGGTGATTTGGATGGTTTCATCCTAATTATTTATCCTTATGTTATAAGATTACTTTTCAAACAAATTGGTGTGAATTAGGGGGGGCGTTAAACGTGTGAGATCAAATATATTGATAGAGAATCTTGATACAAAGAAATCATATATACTATCGACAATATATAAAAATTCTTCAATTAAGAGTGTGGATGTTTTTGTTTTGAAGACAAATAATATAAAAAATGCATAGTTTTCATACAAAGGTAGATTCCTCAAATTGTAAATGAGAAGAGAAATAAGATAGTTATGAAATGTATAGTCACTATTTGACTATGAGAAAATATTAATCCAAAATATAAAGATCAAAATTAATAAAATGAAAAATTAATGAAATTGGTTATATTTTATTATGTTTAATATGATGATATTCCATCTATAATTGATTAATTCAATCCAAATCAATATTTTATTTTCAAAGTAAATTACTTTTAATGATGAATTGGGAACCCTCTCAAATATAATCCCTCTCTAGTCCATATTCACTTGTTTCACACATCATAAAAGATCACTAAACAATTAAATTATAAGATTATTTTATTCGATGATTTTTACATAAATAATTTCTAATGGAGTGTAGTATTCTTTTGTTTCTGGGTCCTCATTGAGGATGTCTTCAACCTAGTAATCCAAAATGTCCCACATCTGAATAAGCTCTTCCACATTGGTTTTCCGTTCACTGAAAACTCTGATATGAACATGTAATGATTTGTTTGATATACTCATAATTTATTTTATTTATGATGATAAAACATGTCCCTCCTAATATCCAATATATATATATATATATTTTTATTACATACAAGGAATTTTAAGAGATGTATATGTCCCTTGATGGGGGAGTATAGATGATTTGATGCTGTAAAATATTAAAAATTTGATAAATATTTACATCAATGTCTAATTATTACTATAGATATTTTTAAAAAACAATTATCAAAATAGCATTGATATACAACCTTAATGGGGGATGTATTTGTTGATGTACATTTAATTTTTCGACATGTTTTTTAATATGTTTGTATGAAATATCATAAAAATGATTATCATATATACTTAGAAATGATATTTTTGGAATTTGTTTCAAAATGGAATCACATGATAGATTATTGATATCCTTTATTCTTATGTAACATCACCCAATATTTCGAAAACTGGATGGGACATTTATATTTATTCTTGATTAACATAAATATCATGGAATTTATTTTTTGTGGTTATTTTCATTTCAAATAATCTAAATTGGAGGAGAAGTTAATTTAAGTGAGATCTCCCAAATATACCATATTATTTATTAATAATAATGGGGACAAATCAATATACGCATATTGACATAAATTTATTGTCAACAATTTTAAGGTGTGAGGTTTATGTTATATTTGGCAGAATTTAATTTTTTTTAGTAATGATGTCTAACAGGGAAGTGAAAATATATCAATATGTTCTCATGTATATGTTAAGGTTTTAAGGATAGTTATGAAAACATCCTCAATATATATTGATCATTTTTGAACCATTCCTATATCCAATGACATATGAATATGTGATTGATGATGACATGTTTATTTATAAAGATTACAAAAGGTATATATTTTGATGATGAATAATTAGGAATTTATTATTAAATTGAAAAACAATAAAAAGAGGAGATATCAATTGAGTTTAATATTGAATATTATATGTGATTTATTGAATTAAAAAAATAGTTTTTTAATTTTCCAAATTCAATGAATAAAAAATGAATATTATAATTGTTCATGTGAGAGTTGATATTTGGTATTTGGTGCTGTATATTTTTTCTTCGAACTTGTTTAGGAATTTTATAAATAGTTTAATTGGATTTTAAATTAAATAATATGTTCCAACCACTATCATAATCCTAGGGACCTCACAATCACTGCTTATGTTGGTACAGTGAAACTATAACCATCTAGGGTGGTGGTTGATAAGATTTATAGGTAAAGGTGAGGATTCTTGGTGGTTCGTAGAGGTAATTCATAGTTATACGTGTCCCATTAAACCCAAATGTCAACATTGTGTCCAGGATCCAACAATAGATATGGATTGAGATTACAATGGAATGTATACTATTCGTAATTGGGGATCTTATGAATGAAATACCTTTATGGTGTTCCTAAAATAAGGACAACAATACTCCATTAAAAATGATAATTATAGATATGAGGTAGTTTGATTTAATCATTATAAACTTATTGATAAACAAGAACATCACATTATTTCATCGACCAAGGATTTTTTTAGTTGTTCATGTTTCATTCATTCTGGTATTCATAGTCATAAAACATATCATATTATAATTTTGTTAGGATCGTATAATATCATAAGTAGATTTACAATTCTTGATAGATGTATGTGATATGTTCTTTAATTAAAATAGTTAATTAAACAAATCTATTAGTGATGCTTCTATGTAAATAGTGGAAGGATTTTATACAACACACAAATATTTCATTGGAACGTTTGATTATATGAGTCAATGAAAAATTTTATTCAAAGAACATGCTGTTTTGTAAGAAGGAAGTTACATTTTTAATTAATCTGTTTCCCAAAAATTAATTTTATTTAGATGAGGTAATGACTTTATGAAAATGTGAGGTGGTATATATACAATAATGAGGATGTAAAGTGATATTGTGGGGATTATCAATAAATACCCCAGTTATCTTTACTTTCTAGTGTGATACATATATACAACTAAGATTATTGAGAGAAAAAATAGTGAAAATAAATAATTTGTGTTCTTAAATTGGGTTCCATACATTCGTGTTATGCTTTCCAAATCATACCCGATAGCATAATGAATAATTGATTCTATAGGAAACTTTATAGTCCAAATCTATGTTTCTTGAGGAATAAAAAAAGGATTTTATGAACATTCTAATATGGTAATTGTGATGAAAAAAACATGTTTTCATTTACAAAATGGAGTATAAGTTACATGATTGATATAACATACATGGATAAAGTTGACTGGGCTATGTGAAGAAACAACGAGATAAAAATATATACTTATATGAGGGATTACTAGATACATTAGAGTAAGTTTTAAAAGTATTTGATTTTTTTATGATATATGATAAATGAAATTCATGTTCTAAATTTTATATATAAGGTATAATGGAAATATTGAAGCAAAAATTTTTCTAGGGTATTGCAATGAAATAAGTTATTTTTTGATTCCAGGAACATATAATGACATTCTCATGTAAATCCTATATTTTTATTTGTAATTCCTTCTATTGTTTAATACATTAATAAAGTGTTATACCCACATAAATTATATAGTTCATGAATTATATGATGTTAATTGCAACTAATGATAACAAATAATGTCAATCAGTATTTCATAGGGAACATAAAAATGTGTTGATTAGTGTGATGAGATAGATTAAATATATTATGTGTAAGATAAATGTTCTATAAATAAATATTGATGGAATTTTTTGAATAACAGAAATAAATTAAAGTGGGTTCAGGAAATCATCAGTTTATGTAAGATTTCCCTATGCATTATTAAACAAAGGAATCCAATCATACATATGTAATCAAAAAAATATTTCAGCATAAAAGACAAGCTACAAAGGAACACAAATAAGATTACAGGGGATTGTGTTTTACATCATTATCAAGGAGGACGATCACAAAAAATAGTAATATAATCTTATATGAGGTTCAATAGAATATTCTCTTGGGAATTATACTATCTCGTGAAGAAGGTCGTTGTGGGGGGGGGGGGGGGTCTAACCAGTTTCAAAAAGTATTTTATAAGTGGGGTCTAATGAGTCACTATAGAAGAAGGTGTAGTCATTGGGGACTAAATAACTTTTAAAGGATGATTTTATCTAAGGGGTCCCCATCATTTAATTAGGGGTCTAACTGGAACTAAAAATTTTATATATTTCTTTTAAACATTGTTAATATCTACATGTTTTTCCCATATTATTATTTTTTCCGTAAAGGTGAGGAAAATAATTGGAGAAGATTTACCAAGACATTATTCACATGTAATTTTTCTATTAAAATGTAAATAATTCCTAATATTACGTACCACTCCATCAAAACCACAGGGATACTAGGTTGATCGTTGGATACAAGTCAAACTAAAGATCATGGGTTGAATAATTTTGTTATGATATCATTAAGTGGCATGAATCATAATAATTTTTTTTCACTATTCATAATGATCCATAAATTCAATTCTTCAAGGTGTAAATGTATACCAATAAAATCAATTCGATTAATAGAAAAATATACTCGCAAATTCTTGAAAAAGGGATTTTCATTTTTCTTAAAAATTTGAACATAACCCTATTTAATTTACCCATGGTTATTGGGTTAGAAAATAGTGATAATATATGATCAATGTCGCAAATATAACCTTTTATTCATATGAAAATATATTTTAACATTATGTTTATTTTTATTCCATATTTTACTATTTTTTCTATGATGGGTCCACTAATTTTACAACTCTAGATATAATATAGAAATAAATAATCTTTTAGGTGTCTGAATTTTTTCATTCAAATTTTCCCCAATAACTATATTAATATGATAGTTTTATGATATATTAAATAATAAATTAATTCCATATATATCATTTATATTACACTATGATATCATCGATAAATATAACACAGAATTTATCATGATATATATTGTAGAATCTGTTAAGCATATACAAAGAAATGAAATTAATTAGTAATTACAAATGGAATTTATTTAAAAATATAATTTATATACCTTAGGTTATGTGTTGTACTTGAAATAGGTCCAATTGTTATGTAAAATTGATGATAACTGAAACAATTATAAATCCTTGAAAAAACTATTTTTCTCCTTCAAATTTGATAAAATGACTCAAAAATTGGAGTGAGATGATAATTTTTCATTACAATGATGGCATTTATTTTCTCATCATCATTAAACAACCACATAAAAACATATTTATTCTATAAAAAAATCTTGGGATCCCCATTGTGAAATAATAGGATGAATGATTCCCTTTTTAAACAACTCTTTTAGTTGTTTTATTACTTACATTAATACCATTGTTTACATTATGTTGGCTTTTATTTATATTGTTTACTCATGGTGGTTGATTTTAATGAAATGGTATACATGAAAAATTGGTTGATTTATAGGTAGATCATCAGTTATAATATCAATATATTCATACTCAATATGTCCATATTCTATTATAAGGTTGTATTTCGTACACATTGTAATATTTTCTATTCTTTTTCATGAAATTCAATAATGTACCCTATTATAGGTGGATCCATACATAATGAAATGATGTAGACTCTCATGTGAAGATATTTGATCCCATATTTCCATCATTAATCAAAATATCCATCAATTAGAAATAAATTTTCACCTTATCCATTGAATGTTATTTCGAACCAAGTATTATAACAAATTAAGACATATGTATAATAAATATGTTTCCAAATATAGTTTTTCTATACATTATAATGGGGACTACCTAAAATGATTTTTTGAAATAATATTTTCAAAAGTATGCATGATTGAAAACCCAATTATTAGTGTTATTGGGAATGACTTAATTCTACTAAAAAATTAATGACATATAAGTTTATGAAGATATAGAATCAAATAATAGATTATTTAACTTTGACTTAAATATCCATGTATCATCAATTACATATTAAGGGAATGTAACTTCAATGGTAGTGATAATATAACCCTGACATCCCCAAATTGGCCACTTTTGAGCTAGGTTTCCTGAATGATGAGGGTATTGGTTAAAATAATTCCTAATATCCATATAGTTGAATCACTGTATTGTAGTTTTTTCATTCCCTTTAATTTCTAAGCCAAATGGGGTTTCTTCAACACTTATAACAAACATGAACTCCATTTATTATTTTAATTGTGTGTTTCTTTTTTGAATTATCACATTATGGAATTCAAATCCTCCATTTCTTTTTCATTGATGCATTTTTCTTTGGGGCTAAACAGACCAATAATTATCTTGGTTTCCACTGATGATATATGTCCAAGTACATTCTCTTTCTTTCATGAAGGCCATGATACTATATTATTATATAATGAAATGATATGTGATACCAATAACCAAAAAATATTATTCATAATCCCATAAATTAATCATTCAATCTCATAATTTGGTTCAATTATGTATTCTATTTCATTTACTACTTATATTTTGAAGATTACCGTATTTTATGAAATAATTTGCTCCTCCATAAAATTTATTATGATGAAAAATATCTCCATTTCATTCTATTTCTATCAAGGAAAGTATTAATTCAAAAAATTATCATTATATATAATCCATTCCATATATTATATTTCATCATCTTCTTTATTTATTAGGAGAAATAGACATTACTAATAAACTTAATTATTTAAACTATTTTTCACTAGAAAATTCACTTCAATTACATTACATCCCAAATCAAATAATTTCATTTAGTTTAATTGATCCATTTCTTAGAAACAATTGGATTAGAAGTTCCATTAAATAATTGAGTATTTTAAGGCATAATGTGATATAATATTGGTGCATTACACTGTGGAACAATAGTTACCCCCTTTAAGGAAAGCTAATATTGTACAACCCAAGTTAGATTTAAAAATATTTCTATGATCTTATCAACTCTAGAACCCCAGAATTTGAAATTATAATAATGTAAACCCTTACATTAAAACCGAGTATTGATATAATTTCAATTTTCTTCACATATCACTATCACTAAATTATAACACACACATAATGTTTACATAAAATCATGAATGTTGAGCAATAAAATAAAAATAATTAAATTTTATATAACAGTATTTGGGTTTATATAGATTCCAATTCTAGTTATGTCATTGGAAAATAAATTTTTGATGGTTACTATAAATGTTACATTGACACCAACTGTAATGAACATGAAACTTGTTTAGTAGAGCTAGTGTTTGCATTATTGCTTTGGTACATGATATAAGATATGAAAACATGAATGATATATAATTTTAGTAACACAGAGAGACTAGAAATATAGTATATTTCTATATTAAAATGGATGAATAATATATATAATGAAAAAAATAAACTCATCATTTTATATAATTCAATATTCCTTCACCAAATTATAGGTATAAGAAAACCAAATAATTAGTTTTATTAGATTCCTTGAAAGAGAAAGTATAAAACTGAGGACACCATTATAATATGTGGCATAATCATTATATAATATTAAATTATATATATATATATTCCATATATTTAACACGATTTAAAAAAAAATATCCATGAAAAACATCAATAAAAAATCCCATGTATGATAAAAATTAAAATATTAATGAAGAATGCTTATAATTTTTTTCATCATGATATATTCATTAAAAAATTATTCCAATACATTGCAACCTTACCCTTAATGCCCAATTAAATGAAATTTAAATGAATGGGTATGTGTACAGCAAATACACACGTAATATTTCCAAATATTTTTTTAAGAGACAATTCATTTCATCGAGGGGAAAGGTATAATGATTCCACGTTAATCACTTATATTTTTTCATTTTTTCCTCATATATTGAATTTTTAAAATAATATATAATCCATAATACCTACAAATAAATAAATATTAATATTAAATCTGTAATATGGATCATTGTTGTTTCTATATAATATAAATTAAATTTCATAATAACATTTCTTCAATTAAAACCATAAATAAAAATAATAAATGTATATAACTATAAAGATGTAGTATACGAGATACTAAATAAATCCACAAAACTAAAAACATGTACATTAAAGTCAAAAATAATTTCAAATGAATATGGGGATTGGTATGGAACATGATCCCAATATTTTGGGTATTCCCAAAATATGTTATAGTCCATAAACAATTAAATGATGATAGGATATAATAAACTCATTAGAAATTTATATTTGATGTAAAATAAACACTTTAAACAAAAAGAGGAAAAAATGAATTTAAATATTAAAAAAATTCCTTCAATATTTTGTATAATTTTTTTAAAAAAGATATTATAAATAATTTGAAAAAATCTTTTCAACCATTTATAAAATAACTCAACTTTAACCTAAAATATAAATATTGTTTGAATAATTTTAAAATTATTTTATATTAGAAAAACATGGAATCATATAGATTATTATAAATTTAAATTAATGCCTATTTAGGAAAGAAACCCCATTCAAATTGAATACATTAAAAATAACATTTCATTCCAACTACTGTGAAATATTAAAATTTTCATCTCTATAAAATATAAAAAAAAACTAATCTTAAATAATTGAAATCAAATTAAATGGTTGTATAAAATAAATTTTTTACAATAATGTAAATGTAAATAAAATATTTATGTTTTTATGAATATGGAAATTCAAGAGAAATATTACATACTCTAAAAGATAAATAATTTTTATATTTCATATATACAATCAAATTGTTATCTGGATAATCAAAGTGTGAAAATTTTAAATATAACATTAAAACCATATAAATAACTGGGTTATGTGAAAATAGATTTTGGAAGAATATATAAGAATTATATAAGTCTTATAATGTAAATTTAAATGTGAACAATCACAAATAAGGGTGATATTGTAAAAAACACAATCTTTATAAATAACTTTTCAATCAAAACCCCATAAAATATGGAACTCAGAGTGACACATTGAAATAATGAATAATAGTTTATTTATGATATAATATATCATAGGGTTGTATATACACAATATTATAAACATGACTAAAAATAATAAAATATGATTATTTAGAGTGGAATTGAGATAAAAAGACATTTACCTTTGATTATGTCATGGATATATGTGTCATATCATAATGAATAATCAATATATATTTATTTATTACTTATTTAATAACCCTTTTCAATTATAATCCATTTGAATGTTCTTTTTTATCATTTTATGTCAATTCATTCATATTTATTTCTTCTGTCGACCACTTTTGGTAGTTCTACTGATTACACAAAACATGAATCAATATTTTTTCCATGAATAAAGGAATAATGAAATGGATCCCTCATGTAATAATATTAAAAAAATCATTATTATAATTTTTTATAATAAATTTTTGGATCATTGAGGAATTTTTGTACTAGATAAATGGACACATCTCTATATGAAGACTTTAGTCACGTGAATGCATAGGAAAAATTATCATCAATGAAAATATTATAGGGTATGAAGATAGGTGGTATAATTTATTTAATGAATAATAAAATCACTCATTATATATATATATATACTAATTCCATATTTATAACTTTCTAGGTGAGGATTTGATGAAAAACTAATTGCATGACTATATAGAGAAAATTGTTTTTATGTACGCATGAATGATCATTTAATTTTCCATAGAATTATAGTGGGAATGAAACTCTATGGTCCATTAATATTAAAATTAATAAGTATATTAAATAAAACAATACAATTATTTTAAAGTTATTATTGAGTATTTTTTGGTTCATTATGAAGTAATGAACTTGAAAAACTCTTGTATAAACATATACCAATTCTATTGGGGACCTCATTTAGTATACACCCGAATCCTTCTTGAAGAATAACTATGAGAAGACTAGATCCTATATGTAGATAAAATATTTTTTACATCATATTTGGGTGTTTATTATTTAAGATATGTGGGTAAAGATGTGTGGAAATTAAGTGAGAAGAGGAAGTATAGTGGCCCAATATGTAAATACATGAAACAATATTATATAATATATGTAATAATCATTTTAAGAAGATCAAAATTGTTATTGTTTAATAGATTATAATGTTAAGGTTAAAATAGAACCAAACTAAGGGATTGATGATTTTTTTATGATATCTTGATGTCTTTATCATTTATTTTAACACTTTTTCTCATTTTACACTCACCAGAGGTGAAATGTTTTTTCCAAGGTTACTTTTTTACATTGACATAAATTATGCAGTTAATACTACATATTATTAATAATTAAAATTCCAATTAGGGAATATTATTTACATATTTCAATCTGATGATCTTTTATAAATTATATTTAATATATGTCTCTAAAACACAATGAAAATGGTTTTTATTAACAATGGTAACTTATGTATAAAATTGATTTTATACATAATTCTTGAATAATGCTTATTACAATTGAATTAATTGAATTATTTTAAATAAAATTAAACATATTTTAATTTTAATAAAATCTAAAACCAAAATGATCCATTTGAAAATATGATTATAAGAGATGAAATAAATTATTTTCATTAAAAAAATTCAATGATTTTAAATTTATTGAAAAAATATTTCTATGTATATAAATATATTTTAAAAATTTTAAATTAATTATTTAATATATATTTTATCTCATATTATTTATAATAGACTATCAAGACATTTTTAAATCAATAAAATTTCATAGAATTGATGGTGTTGGTAAAATTGGTAATTTTAACTATTCACCTAAATATAAAATACTTTTGAAAAATATTAAAAATATAACTGAAGTTAATTTTAACATGATTAATTATAAAAATTAAATTCATTTTATTACATAATAATTGAAAAAATTTTATAATATATTCATTAATCACATTGTGTAATAAAATATTCCGAAATATGATATCGTTTTTCAAAATGAATATATTACACGCTATAATGTAAATTATGATGTGAAATTTAGATTCCCCTGTATTGTTCTCTAGTCCATGCTCTACTATATCAATTTTATTGAAAATAGATTCCATGTTGGGAGTAATGAATTCATCATTAAAATTTTAATGAATAATATGTGCTTGTATAAGGTGATATTAAAAATTAATCATTATTCCTTATCATGATATCTTTGAAAAAATTTCTTCACTTCACATTGTAATTAGAGTATTCATCCTTATCAATAAGAGATATGGTCCTAGTTTAGGAATCATTAATGTGGTTTCAGTACCTAAGCATTAATCATATCCCTTTCACCAAACAACTTTTCATCCTCAACCAACTGGTCTAGTCTCAAAGATCCTAGTTGGGGGCAATGACAGTGCACTCTAAGGACCTCAGTGTTTGATATAGTGATTTTCATAATTTTCCATAGGATTTAAGTGAGATAGAAACTCTATTTTCCATTAATATTAAATTTAACAAGTATATTTAATAAACTAATATAATTATTTTTAAGTGGTTATGGAGTATTTTGTGGTTCTTTATGAAGAACTGAACTTGAAAAAATCAGGTATAAATAAATACCCCTTCTTCTAGGGAAATACTTTATCTTACACCATAATACTTCATGATGAATAATCATAAGAATACTATATCATATATGTTGATAAATTAAATTTTTTTATCGTATTTGGGTATTTAGTGTTTTTGCTATATGGGTCATGATGTGTTGAAAATAATGGAGAGTATGCTCTCTTTTAAAAGAGAGGTGGCCCAAAATGTGAATATATGAAAAATTATTATAACATAATAATTGTAATAATCAATTTAAGTTGATCAAAATTTAAATTTTTTAATAGATAATATTGTTAATGTTGAAATATAACAAAACAATTGGATTAATGAAAGCATTTTGTGGTATATTAGTTCATTTACAATTTATTATAACAATTTAACCCATTTTACCCTCAATTGAGGTGGAATGTATTTTCCAAATTTAATAATAGATATGAAATTAATTGTGATGATAATAATATCTAATATAAATTATTGTGATAAAAATTTTGGAATCATATTTATATGTTTCAATTCCATGAACATTTGCAAATTACCTTTATGATATGCTTTCAAAACACAATGAAATTGTTTTTTATAAAACATGATTCCCTAAGTTTAAAAATGATTATGAATAAAATTCATGAATAATGTTTATTCCCATTTAAATAATTGGTTTATTTGAAACAAATGTACATTTATATTTTATTTAAGAAAATCCAAAACCAAAATGAACCTTTTGAAAACATGATTATAAGAGGTAAAAATACTCATTAAAAAAACATTACATAGATATATAATATATTGAAAAAATATTTGTCAGTATATAAATATATTTTTATATTATTTAATTATTTTGTATTATATATTTTTTCTCAGATTCATACTAAATAATTAAAATGTCATTCATAAATCAGTAAATTTTTATATAACTTCTTGTATTTGTATAATTTGTATTTTTTACTATTCACATAAAGAAATATTGTGAAAAAAATAAGAAATTTACCAAATGTTTTTGTTACCATGATTAATAAAAATATAAAATTCATTTTATAACATAAAAAATGTAAATTTTTTGAATATATTCCTTAATCACATTCAGCAATAAATCATTGTGAAATATAATATTGTTTTTCTAAATGAATAGATTACACACTATAATGGAAATTCATAGGTGACATTGAGAGTACCCTATGTTGGACTCTAGTCCAAAAATAGTGGTATCCCTCTTAGTAAAACTAGATTACATAAATTCAGTGAAGTAATCCTTAAATAATTAATGAAAAATATGTGGGTGCATAAGGTGATATTTAAAACTAATCATTATTCTCTATTATTATAGGTTTGAAAAAATAGTCTCATTCAAATTTATAATAAGACTATTCATATCTATCACTAGGAGATATGGTCTTTGTGTGGGAATAGGTAATGTGCATTTAGTACCTCAACATCCATCATATCCATTTAACCAAACAAGATATCCTCCTCATCCAACAGGTCTAGTCTCAATGTTCTTAGTTGGGGGCCACATTCAGTTTACTCTAGGGATCATGGTGTACACAATAGTGATGTTTTAATTTTTTATAGAATGAATGTGAGATAGAAAATATGTGGCCCATTAAAAGTTAATTTACCAAGTACACTAAATACAATAATATAATTAATTAAAGTGGTTGTTGAGTATTTTGTTGTTCTATTTGAAGAACTAAAATTGAAACTCCAGTATAAACATATACCCCATCTTTCGAGGACCTCCTATAGCATACACCAGAATCATTCTTGATGAATAATTATGAGAAGAATAGATCATATATATAGATAAAGTTTATTTGTTATCGTATTTGAGTATTTATTATATATTTAGTGGGTCAAGAAGTGTGAAAAATAATTGAGAAGAGGTTCCCTTTTATATGTGAGGTGGCCCAACATGTGAATACATGAAATTTTTTTATATAATATATGTAATATGAAAATTAATATGATCAAATTGAAATTTTTTATTATATGATAATGGTAAAGTAAAAATATAACCAAACTATGGGAATAATGAACGTGTTTTGTGATATCTTGATGCCTTTAGAATTTTTTTATACACTTTTACCTATTTTACCCACAAGAGTGGGGAAAAGTATTTTCCACGGTTACCATTAGCTATGATATTAATTATGATGAAAATATGTTCTAATATTAATTTTTCGAATTTAAATTATAGAATCTTATTTATACGTTTCAATTACATGATCTTTTATAAACTACATTAACTATATGTTTTTAAAACACATTCAAATCAATATTTATAAAAATGATACCCAATGTATAAAAAATATTTTATATGGAATTCATGATTTATTTTTATTCCCTCTAAATTAGCAGGATTATTTTATATAAATGTAAATTCTTTTTATTAAAATATAAGACTAAAAAAGACCTTTTAAAAGCATGATTATAAGAGATTAAAATAATTGTTTTCCTTCACACAAACATTTCATAGATTAAAAATATATTGTAAAAATATTTCTCAATATATAATAACCTTTTAAAATTATATAATTATTTATTATATATACATATTTTCTTTAATTATTTCTAATAAACTATCATTGCATATTTAAATCAATAAATTAACATAGAAATGTTGGAATTGGTGAAAAAAATTATTTTCACAATTCAACTAAATATATACTATTTATTAAAAATATTAAAAAATTAAGTTCAACATTCTATTAACTTTATTATTTAAGAAATTAAATTCATTTTATTACATAAATTATTGATTTTATTTAAAATATATTCACTAATAGTATTCCGTAATAAATCATTCTAAAATATGAAATTGTTTTTCAAAATGAAAAGATTACACACTATAATAGAAATTCAGATGTTACATTGACATCCCCTTGTATGGTCCTCTAGTCCAAAATTCGTAGTTTCCCTCATTTTCAAACAATATTCCATGTAGGGAGTAATAAATTCATCATTACAATATTTATGAAAAATATGTGTGTGCATAAGGTGATATTAAAAACTGAACATTATTCCCTATCATGATATGTTGGAAAAAATATATTCATTCCAAATTGTAATAGGAATATTCATCCCTAACACTATGATATATTGTCTTAGTGTAACAATAGGTAATGTGGGTTTTGTACCTCCACTTCTATCATATTGGTTTCAAAAGACAAGATATCCTCCTCATCGAACATGTCCGGTCTCAAAGATCTTTGATTGGGGCCACCCGTGGTGTACTCCAGGGACCTTAGTGTATGCTAGAGTGATGTTTTAATTTTCCATATATTCATAGTCTAATAGAAACTCTATTTTTTATTAAAATCAAATGTACTATGTATATATAACATCTAATATAATTATTTTATGGTGGTTATTTGGTATTTTGTGGTTCTTTATGAATAAATGATCATGAAAAAATATGGTATAAACATATACCCATTATTTTGGGGACATCCTTTAGCTTACAAGAGAATCCTTCTCGAAGAATAATTCTGTTAACACTAGATATTATATAAAAATAAAGTAATTTTTCGATCGTATTTGGGAATTTTTTAAATTTTATATGAGGGGGATGAAGTGTGGAAAATCATGGATAATATGTTCTTTTTTATAAGTGACATGGCCCAACATGTAAATTCATGAATCATTATTATATAATATATGTAATAATCATGTTAAGAGGAGAAAATTATAAATTCTTTAATATATGATAATGGTACAGTTAAAATATAACAAAACGACGAGATTAATGAAAGTTTTTTGTGATATCCTGATGCATTGACAATTTATTTTAACACTTTTAACCATTTTACCCTCACCAGAGGTGAAAATTATTTTCCAAGTTTTATTAGATATGTAATTAATTATGTTGATAATATTACCTAATATTTGTTGTTCTGAATCCAATTATGGAATCATATATATATGTTTCAATTCCATGAACATTTATAAATTACCTTTAATATATGTTTTAAAAACACAATAAATATAGTTTTTATAAAAAAAGTTACTCAAAGTATAAAAATTATATTATATGAAATTCATGAATAATTATTATTCTCATTGAATTAATATGTTTATTTTTAATTAAATAACATATAAATTTATTTTAACCAAATATAAAACCAATATGATCCTTTTGAAAACATAATTATAAGAGGTGAAAAAAATTCATTCAAAAAAATTTACATTGATTAAAAATGTATTGAATTTTTTTTCTTAGTATAAATATATATTTTCAAATAATTTAAATATTAATTTAACATATATATATATATATATTCTTGTATTATTTATAATAAAATATCAAGTCATTCTTAATTCAATAAAATTTTAAAGTGGTGCTGGTATTGGTTAAATTTGTAATTTTATATATTTATATAAATATACAATATTTTTGAATAATATAAAATATTTACCTGATGTTATTATTAACAATATTAATTAAAAAATTAAATTCAATTTATTACATAAAAATTGATAAATTTTCTAAATATATTCATTAATAAAATTTAGTAATAAATCATTGGGAAATTTGATATTATTTTTAAAAATGAATAGATTTCACGCAATAATGGAAATTTAGATGTGACATTGAGATTACTCTATATTGGCCTATATTTCAAACACAATGGTATCCAACTTAGAGAAATGAGATTTCATATTGGGAGTAATGAGTCCATCATTAAAATATTAATGAATAATATGTGGGTTGCATAAGGTTATATTAAAAACTAAATGGTAATCTCTATCATGATATGTTTGAAAAAATATATTCATTTCAATTTGGAATAGGATAATTCATCCCTCCCACTATGAGATATAGTCTTAGTGTGGGAATATGTAATGTGGGTTTAGAACCTCAATTTCTATCATATCCCTTTCACCATACATGATATCAACATCATCCAAGATGTCTAATCTCCAAAATCCTAGTTGGGGGCCACCCGTCATGTACTCCGACAACCTTAGCATTTCATTTAGTATCATGATTTACTATAATAAGGGGAAATAATAAATTTTCAATGGATAATTACATGAATATGCTGTTTTCCTAAAGATTATTTCCCTTTTCAAATTACATTAGGCCTACCAAACTCATCAGACTCATAATAAAGGGTATAGTTGATGACTCATTCGATAATATCTATTTCTACCACATTCCACACCTTCATAATAACAAGTTATATGTTATTTGGGTAAATCAAGAGAATATTTATCTTTATAATGTAATTTACAATTTCATTGGAATTGGCCTCAATGTCTAATTCCAATATAAACAGTTCATTTCCATGTTTTGGAAGATATGTTAAACAATTGAGTGTATCCAACAAGCTGCAAATGTTTTCAACCAATGACCATATTTTCTAGAAACATAATACATGATTATTCAAATGTTCAAGTATTAATAAACACACATTCATTAATATCGTAAAGATCATAGGGTTTTTTAAGAATCTCATCCTCATCCAGGGTATCTCCCAAAGATTTATAGTAAGACCTACTCATTCAAAACACATGATGTGTTGGCTCTACTAATCATGATTTTTGGGAAGCTTGTGGTCCAGGATAAATAGAATTCATAGATTCTTCACTACTTTTTCCATTTCACTAAGGATTCTTGATGACACATTCATACTAAATAGTTATAAAGATTCATTAAATTTTGTGACATTGGTCACTAATATATCATTTTTTATAAATATATATTTGTCATATCATATATGATGGATATCCCAATGATAGAATACAAGAAAGGTAGTCTAATGTAATAATGGGTGACTTCTCAAGACATCACAACTGATTGATACCTTTTCACCCTCATTAGTTCATAAACATCATCATCTATAAGGGGTGGTTCCACATTTTTCTACAAAAAAATTAGTTTATGATAATACTAGTATGGTTTGTTGGATTTAAAAATATGTCATAGTCAATATGAGAAATGAGAACATCTTCATTTATGTCCATCTTGATCAACCATGAATCATACGTCCAGTTCTTATCATATGATATCATTGAAGAGAGGGGTTCATCACTGTGAAGGAATTTGAAATCTTGATGGGCACTCATGTTTATCAATGTCTCCATTAGCCATCGTTTCAATTTCTTAATGCCAGAAATGCCTTGATTTATTAAAATAAATCTAAAATATAGGATATTCATTACACTTGAATGATTTTATGTTTAATGTATCCTTTTATACAACACAAAAATAAATATAATGGGACAATAATGTTAACGTGATATTTCACTTTATAAATGTGTAGTAGAAATTCATGGATTCTTTCCAAAACAGGGAAGACAAACCTACAACCTTCCCCTATATTGTTTTTAATTTCAAAAAATAATGATATTACTACACTCCACTGTGTGTACAGTACCTAGATTATATATATTTCTCAATATAATAATTATAAAATATTTTATGGAGTATTATGATGGTAATTATGGTTGACAGAATAACCCCACCACTAATAATTTCCCCAATCTACCATGGGCCAATATGCACCAGGAGCTCTACATTTATATATATTGTGGAACAATAGTTAGAATTTTGATCATGGGTTATATTTTATGTTTGAGTTGGATTATAATCCTCTATGTTATAAATATGATGTCTATCCATTGATTGGGATCCATTCCTATGACATTGGTGGGCTCTCATAATAATTCATATACATGTAAATCGTTTCAAGGGATATATCTATACGGTGATTTATATAAATGAACTCACAATAAAGGGGACACATGGTGGTTAATGTATAGTATTTGTATATATATATATATATATATCCCCTTGATAAATTCAAATTTATTTTTAGACTAAGAGGAATGTATTCATTTGTGGACTCCAATGACTATGAAATCATGTGATCTAATCAATGTTCATATAACTATATGATTGGGAGATAAAAATTTACATTTATATTTTATTATACACCATCTAATTCATGAACATGGTGAATTTGTACATAACTTATAGTCCCACATAAATTTTGGATTAGTATCATCTTAAGGCCATACGGCCCAATCCTAATATTTCACTCTAGGTTGGTCTGTGATATTGTGTCGAAATACTAGAAAATGTTAATGTGTTTGGAACTATGATACATAGCCATATATATTTCTATGTTATTTATTATTATGGATTATGTGTAATGGGGAGACCCCCCCCCCACCCACACCGACATTTATTTAGACTCTCCATATGAATATTTTAGTATATTTATATTGGGTTTAGTCTATAATCCAATATTTCTGTAGATTTTTATCAGGATTCAGGACATCGCAATTTTTTTCTATGAACATATAGTTTGAAAAAACCTAAAGGTGGGTACTCTTGTTTATAAATCAACATGACTTTCAAAAATTCCAACATATATAGTTTTTAATTGAAGGTGTATCTAGGAATGAAATTCTAGAATATATCATTTATCTGCGTTGTTTTACAAGCATCTACATGATAATAATTTTTAAAGGGATCATGATTATATACCCAAGAATATTCAATAATATAATTTGAAAATTATAATAATATGTATTCTTGTAAATAATATTGAAAAGTTACTGTAAATTTGAATAGTTATTTTTTCTTCCCAGGTGTGTATACCCAAATCACTTCTAGTAAATATCTTTTCCTTAGACTTCATTACTCATGTTCCTTCGCATTGGTTTTTTTGATAGTATATTTTCATTGAGAACATACTACATGTGATTCATTCCTTCTATGTTCACATGGTAACAAAATAATCACCCTCATTATATATTTATGTATAAAGGGAATAATCTAACCATAGGTAATGTGAACTACATGGGATGATAGATATTGTGATGATTTAGAATTAAATAAACACTACATGATAAATGTAAGTTAAATGTTTATAATTTATAATGGGAGATCTATAAATCACCTAGGTGATGGTGCACATCATTCTGGGAGCTATATTTGTTTATCTATTATTTACCTTCAACCTGATACTAGCCCAAAAAAAACAAATGAGGCTGAGTTCACACTTGCTACACCATAGTCCAATGTCACTTTATATATAAATTTTAGAAGAAAATATAATTATATGGGAAAATTTACTCATGAATTAGATTTTATTTAATTAAATCAGAGACAATTCAATGAAGAGTACAATATTTGGTGGCCCATTTTTTGAGAAAAATGGTAACCATGGTATGGTATATGAAATGATTCCCCAAAAGAGAGATATTTATTCTCCAATGACTGAAACCATACAAAAAGGTAATATATAAATTGTTCAAAATTGTGTGTAAATGGTGATTAATTCATGTATTACCCATACCACTTACTCAAATAAACCAATTCAAGATCCTTCATTTATTTTGGATGCATTATCTGATAATTATCATATATCTCATTCATAGACATATAATGTGAACATCCTTATTTATTATTCAAACATTTATAAAAGTCCATATATTTTCCCTTAAATAAAAAAGCTATTTATCCATGTTACCAACACCAATCATATATATTATAATTATAAATATACAACCAAATGATCTAACAACTTTGTTTCTAAGTGACTAAAACCCCTTATTGTTTTCATAATTAATCCTAAAACGAAAAGGAAAAAATTGAAAATTTTAGTAAATTTATAAGCAAAAGATTTGATACATTTAATACATTATATAAGACCAAGTAATCCAAAATTATATAATATTATAGAGAGAGACAGCTCAAATGATGAAACAATAGGGTTCCATACACCCATGTCATCGTCGGAGGCCTATCTACAAGGTAAAACCTCTCCCATGACTATTCAAAAGGGTGGCCACATTTTCCCTATACAATATTAGGGTAACTAGTTTCCTCTATCATTACTATGGTGTGTCACCTTCCCTATCCCAATTCCTCTAGAATTATCCACTTCTAGGACTCTGACCAATAGAGACCACATACGATCAACCCAATATTACTGGAACTACTTCACTTTTCCTCAGTACTATATTAAACCTTCAAAAAAATATACATACTTGGATGGACACTTATTCCATTATTGTAACAAAATATACTTTATTACTAGACCTCCATGTTAAGGAAAATAATCATAAAATCCTACCAGACACTACAAACTAGTTTAATCCATCATCTATGTCACATACCTTGTTATAAACAATTCCCACTAATTCTATAGTTGAAAATTCAATTCTCAAGATCATAAAAAATGTTTTTTTATTATTGAGCCATCCTCCAAAGACTCCCATGATGAAAAATAAATAAATATAAATTATAATCCCCCGATGTAGCGTAAATTCAATTTATCAGTTTCCTTTCCCACATGTCCACCATATGTGCTTGTGTAATTAAGGTGTTTAAAATAATTAATCCAAGGGGTATATTGGTTTTGTCATTATGAATCATTTAAAACACACCCCGATTTATGATATAAATTTTGGACATTGTGTATTGAGTTATATTCTCATTCAATCTACCTAGTGATCCAAATATCCATGAAAACATAATCATATTAGGAGTACACTCCGACCTATATTAAAAGGGCTACCAATGTGTAATACCATACATCATTTTATTAGATCCATATCCCCTTTTTATTGTCTAGTTTCAACATTATAACATCATCCAATATGAAGTGGATACATGTATATGGCCTCCACCTCAATTTTAAAGCCTTATCATCCCCTCATTAATTATCACATCTATATTATTCATTAATAAGACACACCTATATGGAAAGCCCATATATAAGCCCCAAATCATATTCTTTGGGCCTTCTAACTGATTTTACCACCCTAAATGGGTTATATTCCATACATTCTATCTTATTAAATTAGGAATTTTCCCTATTTAATGAACTAAAATTGGTAATTTGAATATATTTCCCACATCGACCGTCTCCACGAACCCATTCCTAATGATATCTTATATTGATAAATTTATTTTATATATCATTAGTCCCTATCCCATGATGTTAAAATTCATGGTTCATTCACATGAAACAACCATATAATTTTAAAATACTACCAAAAAGGGATATTATTATTATTTTTTAGGATACATGGAATTCCACAATGAGGTCCAATGACAACACCTCATCAAATATGGTTAAATATACTCAGTCAAAACTATAATTTACCATGTCTGATGATCCTAAGTGGTAGGATGTGTTTCAAGTGATGTCAAAATACATGGTCTTAACCCTTTCAAAATCCATGTATGGAAATAAAAAAAACAAAATCCCAACTATGAAGATCAAAACCTCTGTTTAGTAACCAATATGGAAGAAATACATGCGGATCCATTAATTCAAAAATATGTTCACATAAATAGATATTTGATATTATATCAATAGAACAATGTTAATAATATTAACACTGGTATTTTGGAAGGATTCATGAATTATTATATATATATATATGATTCTATTTGTATAAAATAATTCCTCACTAATGGAAATTGTGAGGCCGACCTACCATCGTTTTTATTGATTCATATCTAGAATAAATCTGAAAAATCCCCAGAGACCAATTTCTTATGGATAATGGGTCCATGATAGATAAAAATGAACATTAGTCAATAATGATCTAGAAAAATAGGTATAGAATCATTTCTATCAGTCTGTTTTGAAAAAGTAAAAAGATAGGGTGGCTCATATACAATGGGTAACACATCTCATTTAAATATATCTTCTTTCATAACCACATAAATCGTCATAATAAGAATAGAATTCAAACATAATAATTGATATCCATTAACTTGAATAATGTCCAATAGCATTGATACATATGATATATATATACATCATGTTGTATCTCACATTACATTATAACGTTCATTAGTAACATCAAAATAACCCAACTCATATTAACTGTAAGAATACTCATTGGAAATAAATTCAGTAAAAACTATCCATTGAGGATAATTAATTTTATCTATTTAAATATATTCTAGACCATTTAAAAAAAATTAAATTATATTGGATTCATTTTCTCATCCCACTTTGAAAACACCAATTTAATGAAACATGGTATAGGGATACACTTATATACCTCATCATTAAGGTAATTTTCATTTGATATTCACCATTAAAGTCTTATTAAATGATGAAAAATCAAAAATCTTCATTACATTAGATAAAATCGCACCCTCATTTATTATAACTAATTACTAATTCAAAATTATTCATTGGATATATTGAATTATAAGTTAATCTATTTTTTAGTGCACATCGATGATTCAACTTCAATACCCAATATAACGATTGGTGGTAAATAAGTTCTTTATTTTCCTCAGAAATAATATTATACAAAAAAGTGAAATAGATTTTTAAAAAAAAATTAATATTCTATGACATTATATTAATTTGGATTACTATTTAATGATATTTTTATTTTTTGACAATACTATAACATTCCCACCACCAAAAATTTTAGATAAATCCCCAATATTATAAACAATTTTGATTTTTTGAAAGTTTATTTTAAACATAATTTTAAATTTCCTAAGCCATTAGAATAATTAATCACTTCTTTATTGGGTGTCCATTTTCTTCAATATCAGTAACATAGTATTATTGTAATCAATTAGTTCTGCAAATTCATTCCTTAAAGGATGATCCTTGTTGATGATTAAATAATTATGTTTAAATGTAAAAAAACATTATATAAATACCATATTTTATATTAAAAATTGTCTAGAAAAAAAACATATATCTTCCTCTTAACCAATTTATATATCTTTATAAATTAAAATTACCATCTGAAACAAAAAATCAGGATACGCTAACTAATATGTACTCTTGTATTTTATAGAATATTGTGTTCTTAATATTTTTCCAAAATTTAAATTATTTAATGATAATTATTTTATAACTCAAATATTTGGGAAATAATTCAATAAAAATTGGAAATTATTTCAATTTATATAATTTAATTATTATTTTTTATTAAAACCCACTATCCAAAATTAATTTAAAACTGTATTATTTGTACTTCCAATGAAACTATCATATAAAATTTCCTTCAATTTATATTTTTTAAAATTATATTTGTATCCATAATCATTCAAAAATAAGGAGATAATATTTTTAGATAATCTCTAGGAATATTAACATATTGGTAACAACTATTAATTAAAAAATTTAGAAACTATATTTTATTTATACCCATAAGTAAAAAATTTAAACTTTATCTTTCAATATGTTTTCACTATGTGTGAAGTTTCCCCAGAAATTAAAATATTACAACTCATCTAGGAGAATTATTTATTCATAAATAAATAAAATAATATATAATATATGTCCAAAAGTTATTTAAAAGAACATCTGTATCCATACAATCCATGTTTCATTGTTAAAATACCATTTACTTCAGAATGAATATTATTATTATTAAAAACATCAGGGACCTATATTAATAATATTTCATGAAACATATATTATGAAGTTATACACAAAAACCTAATAAATTCATTCATTTTTAACATATATTATTATTTATAATTTATAGAATTTGATTCATTAAATTTATAATTTATAGAAAAACTATTATTATTTATTTTTTCATATGATGAACCAAATATTATTATTTTATTATCATATTGATTTTTAATCGATTATAATAAATAATAAAGAACTTAATATCATTCTTATATGTTATTTTAATATTTAAATTTTCCATCCTGGATTTTAGATTCCTCAATAACTCTATCATTAGTTTTTGAACATTAAAAAAATTAATTTGTAAATGTATCAAAGTTAAACATTACATTTTTCATGTGATTGAAATAATAATTTATAAAATGTGATTAACATAAACATAAATTTTATAGAATATAATCTTTTATCTTCGACCAATCACTAACTGTATTTTTCAATTTTGGGAAAATATAAATAGATTAATTTTAATCAACTAAATATAGTTTTTTCGCAATTATGGAATAATTAATAGTTAATGTTTTTTAGAGATTATAGAACTATTATTTTATTACATTAATAAGTTTTAAATATAACCATTCAATTAAAATGTTTAAATCAAGTCCAATTTTTTATAGAATCATTTTTACATGTATCCCCAAGTTAATAATAATGAACATTACTATTGAAAATGAAAATATTCTATTTAAGTCTAGATGAAAAACCACTTTCACATCCAATAACATCACTAAATTATACTTCATTGAAAATTTATTTCCATTATTTTAGATTATTTATTCATCTAATAATTAAAATATTTATTCTCATTTCTAAACATCGTATATATCTAGTTCAAAGAATTGATATAGGAATTATAGTATGAAATATAATAATAATATATTAATTTAAGAAAATGTGAGATCATTTTTCAATTACATGAAAAGTAGATCCTTCAAAATGTTCTTACAATGATACCAACTATTAAATTTAAAAAACATTTCTGTAAGAAACCTCATTTTTTGGATCATGAAATAACCATATTTTTAGTCAAAACATTATTATTATTATTTTAATCATTTTGTTCCATTTAATCCTTATTATCTATAGAATTTATCACATTGTTATATCTACCGTTAATAGAGTTTTTTCCATTATTTTCTAATAATCTATTTATACACATGGTGAATTATCAATTAAGAATAAATCAAGTTCTTTATCATTAAGTGTAGAACATTTTTCATTAGATATATCATGTAATATTTATATTATCTTCATAAAAATGGATGAATATATAACACTCTCTCTACCAAATTATACATATTAAAACATAAATATGTGGGAATGTGTTTGAAAAAATCGATGATATTGAATACGAAATTAAAATGAATAATTTTATTGATATAAGTTTTCCCCACATTAGGAGATAGTAATATTTCTCAATTAATTATTTCTCTAATATTTTTCTTTTTTATTCACACTCATTGATAAATATACATATAATTAAATAAAGTTGAGAAAAATAATTATTTATTATTTTTGTTTTAATATAATTTATTTTCAATATTAATAGGAAATAATTTTTGAATGATTGGGGAAGTATGAAAAAAGTAATAAATAAATAAAGTGAACAATATTCTATATTACAAAATCCATCATATATGTGGTTTCTTAATATCCCATAGTCATATAATTTTAGTCATTTTTTATTTTTTCTATGGTATGATGATGTAATTTGTGTTTTGTATATAGTGTAGGAATAATAGGAAGTGATCTAGTTATTGAGATAACATTGTATACCTAGTGGACCGATATAGGGTACCTAGTGCTTTCAAAAATTTAAATTAGATTTTTGTTATTTTATAATTTTTTATTAAATATATATGATTAAGTTGAGTTCTATCATATAATTTTTCCACAAAAAATTAATGTTTTCATAAATCCTCTTCATTTTGTTGTTAGGTAAAATATTATGGATTCTCTTATATATACTAGAAGAAATATTCTTGTTAACATTATATAATAATTGAACCTATTCTATATGACAAAATATTATTGAACGATATTTGTGTATAGTGTAGAAAAATAGGATTATCCATTCTATATATATTTAATTTTTTTTCATGGATTAGTGAAATGAGTAGTTAATCTATACAACAAACAAAAAATAATAATATGGTAAAACCCCAAAGGTAAACTCTAAAAATTAAATCTTTTTTTTGGGTATTTTCAACCCATAGTTATTTAATGTTACTCAATGAGATTAATAAGAGTGAAACCTCATTCCCAATCCAAAATGTATTGGTTTCCACACTCATTATATGGGATGTCATTGATGGTAATCCACTAATGTCTTTATATTATTCTTAAACCTATAACAAATTTTCCTATTTTATCTTCTCCTTATCAACATGATATGATAAATAAAAAATAATTAGGTTTATAATTGTCTAGAAATTGTCATTATTATTTTTTAGGGTGGGTAAAATTACTCTCTGTTCATCATTTTACCAAATTTTAGGGTTTCAAATAATACGTGGTTGATTACGGTGTGTTAATCTTGGAAATATCCATTTACAAAAAAACCATGCACTTCTTGTAATTTATAAATCAAATGTCCATAATATAATATTGTCTAGTAATTTTATATGATTTGATAAATGGTTCATTAATGATTTATAATTCCATATTTTAAAATTAAATAATGGTTTTCAATAGTATCAATTCATATCATCTGGGACGTAAATGATATATATTATGTAATTTATAAAATCAATTAGTTATTTTTATAAGGGAATCGATATTATTAATAATATTTTAAATGCATCGTATTTTTTGTGGATAGTATTATATTTTGGGGAACCATGTTGATGGAATTTGATTATTAATGGATTAAAATGAGTTTAATTAATATGTTATTATGTTCCATCTAGAGGACCAATGTTTATGATAATTTTTATGTTTTAGTACTTTTTTTATCATTATAAGTGTTGTATTTGACTTTATGAATTATAGAGTTTGATGATCACTGTTATAATTTAATATCCCAATAATTTATTATTTCTATATTAATTTTTGGGGGATGCATTTATTTTTATGATTATTAGAATAATTCTTAACACATATTTGTGACCTTATATAATTTTTCCCAAAATATCAAGATGCTAACTAAATTCAAATCGCATAATTAGATATTTAATATACTAATGGGAATCCTATGAAGTATATTTGATTTATTTTAAGGGAAGGTCTATTAATAGGGTGGAATTATAAAATGTTTGTATTAGGGGTGAATAAATTAAAATATATGAATGATTTATCATATAACTACATATTTAATTGATATTGATATATGAAAACTGTTACATCATATCCCATTGAAAATATCATTATAACACTAGTTTTCTTTTTGAGATATTGATAGTGTATTTCCATTCTGCTTTTGATCACACAAAAACTATTATCCTCTAGTTAAAATCTTCTATATCCATATTGAATTCCATTTATGGGAAAATATATAGAATCAATGGAGGTTATGGAATATGAACTTCATCTATAGTTTAATATATAGATCAACCCAAGTATGTGTTGGATACTCTAACTAATATTGAAGTATTTTCCTATGATTACATCATACATTACAATAGTATCTTTACAAATATATGTTGGTTATGATTCTATTTCAATTTTATAGACCACATACTATGTCTTGTTATTCTTCACATTCATCCCTAATATATTTAATTTTACAATTATTATATATTTTTATATTTTACATTATGATATGGTATTATTTATATTTTATTCTCTAGCACATTTTTATTTGTTTCTATAAATTTGTTATTCATTTTAACTGTTACATTTTCTTCCTCTTTTTTATGTTAATTGTACTTTCTATCCTTATCTTCCCCTCTCTCTATATATTTTATAGAAATTTTTTTTAGTTGGTTATTAAATTTTATTCTAATTTTTTTTATAATTAATATCATTGTATGTTTTTAAATAATATCATAACTGCCAACTATAATTTCAGATAAGAACGTGTGTGGTTTCTCCATTAAATTATGGGCTCTACATTTCTAATAATATTTCAAAATAGTGTTCACAAAAATTCATTCTGAATTAAAATCATGAACACTTTTCATAGTGGTATATGATTATTCTTCATCTCACACACTATTTAAACAACATGGTGTATATAGACCAAACATTTTTTTAAAGGTTTCATTTCATGTTCATAAATAACACCCACATATAGAATTTATCCATTGATCATCTCATGAGGATGGTTTTATTATGATGGATGATGACCTAGGGTTATAAGGTGATAATCAATATATTAATTTTTTCTATTTTTCTTATTTTGGTTCATGTAAGAACTATTAAATCTTGAAATCAATTACCTTGATATTTTTATTTTTTATTTTAATATCTCATTTATATTATATTATAATTGAGTTGGAAGTTAATTTTTAAAAATACTTATTTATTTATACTATGTTTAAAATAAATTATTTATTTAAATATGGATGTTCAAGTTATGGATACACCATGAAAAATTTCTTGTATGATTTTTGATAATTTTTTATTTTAGTTATTTTGGAAAATTTACCATTCAACATTTTTATATTTAATTCCATGTCAGTTTTTTCCATATTGGTTTGTTGTGAATGAACATATGTAACTATCATGTTCAAGCTCATAAACTTAATTATGAAAATCGTAGATTTATTTATGAAAAAATGGTATTGAATTCATATCATTATTTATAGAGAATGATGGTAATTAGATAAAGTAATGTTGGATCATGAAAATTAGTCCTGTTCAAGGGTACGTAGGTTTTTGGTTATCAATTTGGTGCTATATTTTTTTTAAATAAATTATATTTTTATATTGTTTTTGATTTCATAAATTATATCACTATTCTAAAAATAATAATTGGTTTTACACATAGGTGAAACTGAATGAATATATATTAGATCACAATTGGATTACACGGGCATGATATTCATCTAGAACTCATAAATGCTATTATAATATTATCCTAGTGAAAATTTCTTAGTTTGTGAAAAATCCACCATAGTCACTAAAAAAATTTCTCATATGCAGTACAATAGTTAAAATTATCTATATAATAAATTTTTTAATCACTACAGTAAAATTTATTCATTTTTTTGGTGGGGTTTTATTTTTACAAAGATAAGCGGTCATTCAATGGATTGTTGATTAGTTATTGAATATTATAATTAGAACATCTATGTGATATTTTTTAGAAATGAAATCAAATATTGTTTTGAAATTGATTTTTTGATGGTTCTTAGAGAATAATTCATAGTAATATATAAAATGACACAAAAACCTTGTCACATAATGACCTATGCATCATTCTGAGACTATCGTAAGTGGATTTGGAATCTAACTATTATGTGTTATAGTCACATCACAAAATATGTGAGGATTTCATTCTCACCTATATATCAGTGTGTCACACAAATATTTTACTCTACATGGATGGATATAAAAGTTATAATCCGTCTACTAAAGAATAATCACATAGTGACCCATGGAATCTATGATAAAATTTGTTTTGATGTGATGTATAATTACATGAACTCCCCAGTCATACGACATGTGATGCCTACATTTTTTATAACAAGGGTTACACTGGTAATTTGTCATTTATCCACCTCAATATTTATATGATATGATGCTTTAGGTTAGTTAATTCATAAATAACTCTCAACCCCTTCCATAAATTTATTCACCATGTTATTGAGATGTTTTAAAGAATATTCATTTTTATTCAGGGAGTGTTCTTCTTCTCTTCTTGTGTTTTAGTTCCCCCATCATAAGAATATAATTTGTGTTTGATTTTCGAATAATGTCTTTTATATTCCAAGAATTAGTTTTCGAATTAGTAGATGATGATAATAATTTCACGTGTGCAGCAAAGATGTGATCCCATAAGGTTTAATGTGTGTCATCTGGTGGGGTATCATTTTAATAGTAATTCATAATGAGTTTCAGGATATTAATATTATTACAATTATTTTTTAAAATTTATAATATTTTTTTATAATTAATTAATTGTTTCATATATTATGAAATTTGTTATCATTATCATGAATGATCTTAGACGATGTTCCATAGAGCATGTGATGGGTTAACTCTTTTTTTCCATGTAGGTGACCCTATAATGGAAATAGCTATTTCTCATATGCATGATAATATATTAACACGTAATAACATTGGTTATAGTAGGGTAATGAGGAAAAATATTTCCCTAGGAAAAAAATATAAGATGGATCTTGGACACCTATAATAGGATGAATTTATTTATATTTCCTTGGTCGATTGATATATCATGATGACTATGTATCCAAGGGGATATAGTGATGGTTACATTAACAGGAGGCCTTTTGTAGGATTTGGTGTAATAGTTGTGATGTAATATCATTTAGGTTGGATTCCTATAGATACACAGGGGTGATGGGCTTTAGGATACATGATAATGAAAGATATGATCATATGTCTCATGAGTAGCTTTGAGATAACTCCAACAGTAATATAATAGTCTTTGTGTGAAAGGGATGTTATATAAAAATTCTAATACATGACATGGAAATGGATAATGAAATATTCTATTTTATGAAATATGAGAGTTTGATTATGAGATATTATATAAATACATGGTAGGGTTGATGGATATTATTTAAGGTCATTGATTTAAGATGATAATATTTGGTTTAATAGGAATATAAAACCCAAAAAAATATGAAATAACGTAATAATTCCTTTTGGAGATGAATTCACCAGTTGGTGATTTTCACTGATAGATTCTAGTGTTTGGATAGGACAGACCTGGCCGCGAGTGACCAGTGCCATGTAACATACTAGTGAGTTATGTGATGGGGTGTTTATCAATATTTTATTCAAATATGTGTCGTTCTGAATAGTTATTGATTCTGATGTGTGGGTGTGGATCATGGGTCCTAGTCCCACCAAAATTTAGTTGATGTTGGCTGGGTTACCATTCACCTGATGTTGATGTGGGTTTTTTATTATTTTTGGGAGTACCTTCAGTAAAAATGTATGGATTGAGACATGCATTCATTATCGTGAGTGAGATATTGATTTATTTCCCATTCCCTGACTAAGAATTTATGAGTAAAGATAGTCTACATGTTTGTGTCATAATATGGGTCACGTTGTGATATGGTGTGGGAAATGGATGAGGGACACTACCTTGATTAATTAGGTAGTGGGTCAAAGCATTGATAAGGGATCACAATCAATTCCATTGAGTAGTGGACATGACATGGTTAGTTCCATAAACTATGCCTTCAGTTATATGCACATTAATTTATTGTTTTCAAACACAAAATTAATGGTTATATGACAATATCGTGGAATTAGGTAATTATAGGTGCATGGTATGAAGTAGAAGAAGATACTGTCTAGTGTCGTGGTGGAATGTTTAGTTTTTAATGACCTAATCCATTTATTGAAATCATTTGTAGTCATGATTTCATAGTTAGACCATGAAATTTAAATGATCATGAAAATTATATGTATTTATTTTACCAATGAATACCCATGCATAAGATGTTTTATACTACGGGGTTTAGTGACGCCATATTTTTTTATATGATCATAGACTATATGGTTACTCTAGTTCTCTTGCATTCCATATATCTATTTGATATTTTAATAATAATTTATTGGTTGGATTAGGCTGGGGTAACTTGTTGGAAATTAGAGACTAGGATGATATCAGGATTTGGGATAAATGTTGATACACTTGTATAATTTATAATTTTATATTCTATATATGTGGTTGTCTGACTAGGTGGGAAATATATATGTTTGATTTAATTCATTAATGAAGGAATCACATTTATAAATTGGAAATGTATCAATTAATATATGTGATTTAATTATTTGTATTTTGATGTTTCATTAATATATTGAACATTATTAAACTAATAAAATTGTATAATCACCTCATTTTATTAATTTTGACCTCTTCTCTAGTTAATATCATCTGTCGAATAGGGAACATACACTGAGGTAACATAGAAACCTTGTCCCATTCCACTATCAAGTGGCCCCTATGTTATACGGTTTCTAAGTGGAATTAGATACATTTATGATTGTTTAATATTCAGAGCGATTGTAGATAGGTGGGTTGTGGTTTTTTTTTTGGCTTCTGATGGATATAACTCATATTCTACAAAAAAAATAAATAGTGTTATGTTATTCTTACCAGGGGAATTGTATTACTGTTAGTATTTTTCACTATTACTGACAAGATTTTGATTCAAAAGTCATATGTGTACTTGATATCATTATTTTTATGTTATTGTATTGGAAAAATGTAAATATGAAGGTGTACATGATACATATTAGGAACATAAGATTCACACTAAAAAATGAATTCTTCTATGTAATTTATTTACCTCAGATGGGTTCAACTGATTTATGTGTGAACAAACAAATATAGGGTTTTATCATATAAATATTTTATTGAATTATACTTATATAGTCCAAAATATCAAATAATTATAAATTTTCTCCATATATTTCATGTGGATATATAGTGGGTGTTCTTTGGAAAAAACAATAATTTCTCTTAGATTAGCTTATCCATAGAATTACACTTGCATGTTTTGAAAAGCATTGGATTCTCAGTGAGTTATTCCGGGAGGGGAATAGTTTTCCATTATGATATGGTTTGATTAGTTAGCATTTCACAATAAATGAATGTAATGATTTCATATATATATATATTCGTTTTTGAATTCTACATAACCACATTGAGAATTAAGGTGTATACCCTTAGTAGACTGAGAAACGGCTTGTAAAAATAATTTTCCTTTATACTGAGTATTAGTTTGACAGATGGTTTTGAGTGATGTATCTCCATGTTATGGTGGATGCACTTTTTATTTCATAGTGGGAGGACATATTTATGCTCATGTTTTATGAATGAGGTATCTAAATTGAGTGATCATACCATTATTATTGGATTTATTGAAAGAACATATGCCCCTGGAAAAGAACGATTCATCAATTCATCTGTTAGGATTATATGATATACATGTGTTTCATCATTAATGAGTTATGTAGGTGAGCCTATCCCAAATCTGATTTAACACAAGTGAGAATTAATCTAGTTATATGATCATGTTTTATTAGAGTGTAGAGGAATTGGTTACATGTCAGATCAATTTGGATCACAAGTATGAACCTATGAGAGTGTTATTGGTGGATTAATATATATTAAAAAAAAGTGTATATTTTCGTATGACTTCTTCTAAATCTCTTCACTGTGTAAGAGAAGGCATTTATTACCAACTTGAGGAGCCCATTTTATTTTTGGTGTCATTTCACTAGTCAGATATGGATTTTTTGAGATTTATTCTAGTGGTGATAAATATATGAAATTATAGATGGTAATGTAGTGGGGTGAAGAGTCTTAACATGGTTTCCAAAGGGGATTACTGATATGGGATACATCTAACTATTATATTATTTGGAGTCATAAAATTATTTGGGATACAACAATATAGATAATTTGGGTTTCTTCTTTGAAATGAATTGAAAAAATGGTTGAGTGTGGCTCAAGAAAAGTGAAACATATAGTATGATAAGACCAATTTAGGTAGGTTCTCTCAGAGTATTTTATGGCAGAACACCCTATTTTTATCCCAAATATATATATATATATATATATATATATTTATCTATCATATTCATTAAATTATTGAATAGATTTTTTAATTTATTATAATTTTTAAAGAGTTTTTTTATAATTCATGGTTAGTTAACACCATGAAAATAGTTAACTATAGGGTTTTACCAAGATAAAGATCAAATATTAAAAAATTCCACACTCATTTTTCCAAACACTGAGAGAGAACTTTTTCTGTCAATTTTTCCCATGTGTGGGGATAACAGTTGGAAAACTGTTATATAGACCATGTACAAACCATCAGAGGTTACCTATTTTAAAAATATTCAACATTACTATATTTTCAATTACAATTTTTTACATTAATTTCTTCCATACACACTCTTATTGGATTTAGAATCACCCATTGTTAAGGGACCTCCCATTGAGAGACCACCTCTCCTCCAAAATCCTATCTTGTTTCGTTTACCAAAATTTTCCAAAATAGATTCCATCCAGGGGTGTCTCTATCATATCCTCTCCTTCTTTATTCTAATAACTCTTGATATTACAATTATAAACATTTTTATCATTCCCTGAATAAAATATAGTTGGTATTATGACATCGATTTCAAGATTATTATTTCTACGTAGAATAGTTTTTAATCTACCAAGCCTTTTGATCTCTATTTGTTGGATAATCATGTTTTCTATAAAATCCCTATATAAGTGTTTTTGGAAATTAATATTTTCCCTAATATTAAAAATTTTATATGGATTCCTAAATAGAATTATTTAAAATTTGAATTTCTTTTTATGTTCTATTATATTAAATATTATCCCTTGTTCATGTGTATTTAAATACATAATATTGATTTCTAAATGTTTTTTATTGATTTTACCTTAATTTATATACCCTTTTAATAAATAATATATTTTCTAATAAATTTAGATTATAAAAAAATAAAATCTAGAAAATAGGTGTTTTTAACATAGGGTGTTGATTATATATTTTTTAAACAATATTATTTATATTGGAAATAATTTCTGTAGGGTTCATGATGGTATTTTGTTTTGAAAACAAGGATTTTAATAAAGAAATAGTTTTTAAATTATGTTATTGATTTTTTTAAGAAAATAAAAAATATAATTTTTTTTGTATTTTTATATATTTTAATCAATGTAACCTCAAGTACATAATATGGATTTTCAGATGGGGATTGACGATTTCATCTTTGATGTTATGGTTTTGAAATTGTTGAACAATGGACATTGAATTGATGAGTATTATAAACTATCCTAGTATTTGTGGTTTATTTTAATTAAATTATTTATTGGGATAGGATAATTACTTTCAAATGTATGTGGATATTTATTTTAATGTTCTCATATGGGTTGTTTATTTTCTCCCCATTATTGAAATTCTAATCCTCGAGGGTCTTAAGTGTATTATTTATGTTTGGTAATCTCTTTGGGATGATTCAAGTCATGTGTTATTCCCTAGATCTGTTATTAAATTTATATTATTTATTAATCAATTTTGTGGTGTTTAATTTTCTATTTTCAATCTTCTTGTATTTTTGAATCATAAAATGTATTTGGGTTGTGTGGATTGGTTCTAGACATTTTAAGTGGGGGAACGACCATGGGTGATCATTGTGTTCCAATGATTGATGATAAAAATTTTGAGATAACACATTGACTTATATATATTTGATTTGATGGGATTAATGTTTCCACAATCCATTTTTTATGTTCCTATGTTACAAATTAATAAATTTAAACTTAATTATATACCTTTATTGAAGAGGAATCCCAGTGACGTGGTGATATTTTCTGAAATTGTTCTCTATAATTAATTTTATTTCCATGATATTATAATTTATATGAAACATAAAGATTACATAAAATTCATTTTAAATATTATTATTTAATATGATATCTATTGCATAGTCATTTGATTGGAGTATATGAATAGGAGTAACAAAATTATAAACAATTTATTGTTTAAACATTTATTAAATGAATTCATTGGTTTTAGATTTATTAGAAATGAAAACAATATTGATTATAATGTATAATAGATGTTTTTATAACAAATTTTTATGAATAATGATTTTTTTTATATTAATAAATTAAAATAAACACTAATGTTGAATGATTTTAAGAAAATTTATATATTATATATTCCATAAAATGTTCTAACATTCAACCAATTATTTTTCTAGGAACATGATATTAATATATCTAGTTTTATATTTACAATAATAGTTTTCTAATGACTGGTATGTGTCCCCATTGGAATAATTAACTTAAAATTAATTTCTATTAAATATGGATATTGAATAATGAAAAACAGATTCTAATTATGGAATCAAAAAATATAAAATTTTGTAAATGTTTCTCTTTATTATTTTTATTTTTAATAGTTACCTGGTTAAATATCTTTCAACTATGAAAGGTTAAATTTTACACCCTGATCTGATGATTTATTTTAATTTTACTTGTTTTTTGTTATTCTTTAAAGCTTTGGTTTGAACAGGTTTTAATTTTGAAAAAAATTCATTCTTTTGTTGGTATATTACTATGTACTATTTAACGACCAAAACTTTTATTAATAAAAATTAAACTTGGTCTATTTAAATGTATTATTATGTAAAATGTTTATATAAAAGACTATCTTTCTTGGTCTTATGTTTTTGTATTTTAAAATACTTTTATGAATTGTTACCATTTTTAATATAGTCTTTGAACACTAATCAAATCAATATTCTGAATATAAATGATTAACAAATCCAACATACTTAGAAAAAGTAAGCGATTGCCTCATTAAAAAGTATTTATCCATACGAAGACCATTTTTTGGATCTCAGAAAGGGGGTTGCATCACTAGGCTTTTCTCTTATCCAAGCCCAATTTGGGCATCAACTTATTAAACTTTAATAGAAGTGTCTAAATGAGAAGTGGACGGTTATAGTGATTACCACCCAAGCGATATTATCAGAGACACCCCAAGAATTTTTCCCAATCTCATACCTTACCATTAGGTCTTATGTTGTTGTTATATGGGGTTTTGTAATAAGACCCTAGTACTATGATTATATGCTTTTTTTATAAAGAATATACATTCATTTTATTATTGTAACTTGGTAAATGTTTTTTAATTTCACAAATAGTATTTTAAGTTAATATTCAACTAAGAAATATATTTTGAGGAATTCATGGATTTTTTAATTGAATCTTATTTTAATAAAATATCATTACGAACTTACTTTTAATTCAATATAAATGATCACATAATTTTTATGAATACAATGGTAATTTTTATTAGGGTTTGAAAGCTGTTTTGGAAAAAACCCATGAATTTTCAATTAATGATGGGTTTTATATTAAAATTGAAAATTAAAATATTTATAATATTATTTAGATAAAAATATTATTATTTTTGAAATCAAAAAATATAAATTATCTAATGGTGAATTTTCATAATTTTCTGAGACAATCGAATTTTTGGATAAAAAAAATTAAATACAGTTTAAATATATAATGTGTTTTATAACATTATAATGACCAAATAGTAATGTAATATAATAATATAAAATTTATATTTGGATAGTATATGTTTTAATATTAAAATAATGATATTTTATAATTTTTTTGGTTTATTTTATGATCCCTCAGTAGATCCTCGAAGACTTATAAACCATTTTAACATATAAAAAGGATTTCCTTGAGAGTCTGACTCACCTCCACAAAATCAAGATTAATATTTTAAGATGTTTGGAAGTTTTTCCTATAAAATAATTTTTTCTAGTCTTCTTTGTCAAAAAAATAGAACAAACCGTGGTATGGTTTTTGGTTTTGATTAGTTTAATGTGTACTGTCCAAAACAAAAATAATAATGAATTCAATCTATGTTCCAATATAAACCCACTCAATCTACCATTCCTCTTCAATAAAAACCATTGGATCTCAACCAAACTCAACCCTCTTCTCTATATTATCCTATCAATGTGACTCAATCACCCATGAATCTTCTCTAATTCCCCCCCCCCAAGCCTTTGAGATCACACTTCATAGTAAGGGATTTTATCCTTCTTCTTATTTTTCCAAATACCATTACATTGTTATACCCATTAATTTTAAAATTATAAAGTTAGGGTATGATTTTACCCATCCCTAATACTAAAATAATTGTGTTTTAATGATTTTATCCCTCTTTATCTCCCCTTAGTGCCTCCCATATACTCCTATTATGATGCCAAAATTACTTAAGGAATTTCTGTTTTCCATTTTTGCATTCAAGAAATTATTTTTATTATGAAACTAAAATATATTACATATGTTGGGATATTATGTTCCAGGAACCCATTACTGTACATTTCATGTATAAATGAATATAAACCCATTTCACTCCCATAAAATCATTTTACGATTTATGCTTGATGTCGTTATGATACTGATGTTACACCAAACTTTCCATGCCAAAATCATCGTTTTAGTGAAGGCGATACCCATTTCTCTATCAAGTGTATTAACATATATGGACATAAACTTGTTGATTTAGTACATATATTTTTGTATTCCACATCTCTTATTCATTGAATAAATTATGATGTTTAATGAATTCATATTTTATGATCCATGGGGAACATTTATGCATGAGATGAAATGTTTATTAAGGGTACATCCGGATAGCACTTCAATGCATTGGTTAAACATTACTATATTGATACATCAAGTTTAATGAGGTTATACTCATTGTAATTGAATTTAAATGATGTTTTACTCATTATACAAGCGCAATGATCCATCTCTCAAGCTAATATCAAGTAAACTGTTGTCACCACATTTCAAAGTGATGAAAATCAGGCATTATCATGTCATTATGTTCATGTATATGTCGTTACCAAATTATATTACTATTTTTTAACATGTATTATATTCATCATGTTATTCCTTATTTATTCCCATAATGGGCATCATATATCACCCTTTTCTTATGCATGTCATCAGGTTATCCCATGCAATGTTAACTATGAAGGAATATTGTGGTCATGTAAAAGAAGTTTTCAACAATGTTGTTGTGATATTTGTTATAATTTATAATTCAATGTTCTTATTTTCCCAATATTCTATAATTATCAATCATCATAGTTTTCCTATGTTCATGTTTTTCTATTAAATAATTTTTATGTGTATAATAAATAGTAGAGTTATTATAGTCGGTATCAGAGGATAGATATAGTTATTTTTGGGATTAGGATTAGAAAATATTATGGAAAGACTAAGGGATATGAATGTGTATTAAAAACATACTAGAATTATGGTGAGTATTGATTATGTGTTTTATCAAGAAAATAAATCTCAGTCTGGATACGAGAAGGTAGAGGCGACTCTGTTATTGATGTATCTAGGGGTAAAACTAGAAAATACTTCATTATGCTAGACTTGAATGGGAACTGGTGCATGAAAACGGGCATTGCTGCACTCTTGGTTCCAACACACCCAGAAGATATACATTTGTAAATTTTATGATTAGTATGAACCATTATCAATGGAATAAAAAAAGATCCCCTAAAAATATATGATGGAATGTAGATCATGGATAACAGAGATTGAAGCCAGTAAATTCATATGTTAAGGAAATTAAAGTAATTTATATGTAATCTATTTTTATATTTGGACTACCCTTTAGGTTTTATCCCTAAAATTACTTTTATTCTATATAATTGACAGTAATACGAGGACTCGGGCTAACAACCAATGTAGAAATCAATGTGATGAATGTTCTAATGAGATGCCCAGTCTGATGGGAATGGGAATCACAAACTTTGTCATGATAATTTCATAGTTAACTAATGATTTGAATAGAAACATGGGTCAAGGGGATCTTTTAACACCCCCACACCCGAAGAAATAACATGTTTCCATCGATACCTTCATGAGACAAATGCATCCTACATTAAATAGATCATTTAATTCCTCAATTTTCAATCAATTGATCAACTCCTTTGAAAATATCTTCTCATTCCTTCAATGTTTCGAACAAGTGAGGTTATTCATTTTGTTTATTGTATGGAGGGTGAAGATGATCAATTTGGACATTGATAAAAAAATATGAAGCTTGAGGAGTAGATCTAGGAATTGGAATAGAAGAATTTTTGGAAGATGTATTTCGATATATATTTTCCTTGAACCCTCTGAACTAAGATTGAAAGGTACTTACATTCCCTAAAGTTAAAAGATGATGATTCCATCGGAGTTTATGAGAAAAAATTCACAATGCTTGGATGATACACATATAGATTTTTCATTACCCCTAAATTCAAGGTTGACCGCTTCTTTAGGGGTATAAAACCAAGACTACAAAAATACCTGGGGATCCATGACTTTGATTACAGTGAGGGAATAGTGTAATATGCCTTCAAAGTTGAAATGGATATTGAATAATATCAGGGTTAACATGGGGATAAGAAGCATAAGGTTGACTTTAATTATGGTTTTTTGATGGATAAATCCATTAGTGCAATGAAATTTCAGCACCCCACTTGCTAATAGTACGGAAAGAACCACCTTAGAAATTGACTGAAGGGGATGAAGAAATGATTTGGGTGTGGAAGACAAGGTCACTTGGCCATTAACCTTTGGCATTGAAACCCACTACTACTACAGTGGAGAGGAATTTTCCATTCAACCCTCAACTCAATTTTCATTACCACAACATTAATGAACCATGCCACATTGAAAACTAGTTCCCCAAGAGAAGGGTTTTTAGAGGAAACCAACAACCTCAAGGGTAAAAAGGGTGAAAATTTTCCCTCACAAATGCCAAATAGAACCCCAAAAATGATGTGGTTATAGGTATTCTAGTTAATATTTTATGAATTGTGAACAAAAATTTTTATTCTGGTTCTATGCATTCATTTAAATCCCAAATGTTTAGTAGACCAATATTAAAATCACTAGAAATCATGGAAGTAGTGATGTCGGTGAGAAAAAGAATTAGGGAATTATTGCAACCCAAGAATATAACATCTCCCTTATAAATATATGTAGATTGAACTTCCCGGTGAACATTTCAATACACCCTATAGTTGAATTTGATGCAATAATTGGCATGGAATAGAATTATGTATATATATCTATCATATATTTATGAGAGGGGGAAATCACTCTCTATATTTAGAATTGACCCCTGCAATTGTACAAATTCAAGGAGGAGGATGAATATTATTAAAAAAACATCATATCTAGAATGGATATTACTGCATATCAGTATGTTTAAATTTCTAAATTTATTGAGTCTAAGGAATAAATAATGCTTGAGAACGTCCCAATTTGAAGGGAATTTTCTGAAGTGTTTCTCAAGGAATTGTATGGTCTTCCTCTTAGAATAGATGTTGAATTATCTATTCATAAAATACATGGTGCATTTCCAATATCTAAAGAGTTTTATAGAATATCATTTGTGGAGCATGACGGTTTAAAGGAAAAACTAAAGGAGAATCTGGATAAAGGTTTTATATGCACAAGTGCTTCACCATGGGGTGAGCCAGTCCTCTTTGTGAAAAGGAAGGGTGATTCAGTGCACCTTACGAATCCTCTAGCATGAGTTTATGAATTTTTCAATTAGATATGTGGGGAATAATAATTCTCCATGATGGATTAGCGGTTATGACATTACCATGTAAGGGTGATAAATGAGGATATCCACAAGACTTCTTTTCATACAAGAAATGGGAAATATGAATTCATATCAATTCTTTTCAGACTCACTAATGCTCAGAAATATTCATGGATGTATTGAATGTAGTGTTTAGAGATTACCTCCCAAAAATTACGGTATTATTTATATAATATATTCTAATATACTCCAAATCCATGAAGAAGTATAAGGATAATCCAATCACTGTATAGAGACCAAGTGAAAGGAGATGCTCTATTGAATGTACATGAAGTGTGAGTTATAGTTGAAGGAAGTCACTTTCTTGTATCATATTATCACCAAATATGGGATATCTGTGGATCTATCCAAGGCCACCTCAATTAGGGGATGGTCGAGGAAAACATCGATGAAAATATCTATAGCTTCCTAGGGTTAATTAGATTTTATCGCTGATTTTTGAGAAATTTATCATTATTTTCCAACCACATACCAAGATAACTCAATGGGATTAATGTTTTCTTGGAGTGATGAATTTGAATAGATCCACAAGGATTTGCAAAGGAGGATTATCAATGCGCATATTCTCACACTACCCACAGGTGGAGAATTTTTTGTGGTATTCAGTGACGCTTTAAAGAACGTAATGAGATGTCTTTTGGTGAAAAATGACAAATTCAATGCCTATTCTACATTGAAATTGAATGTTCATGAGAAAAAAAATTAAACAGAAGATCTGGAATTGGATGTAGTAATATTTGAATTAAAAATTTAGCGACATTACCTCCATGGGGAGATGTGTGAAATATACACAGATCATTAAAGCCTCAAGTACATATACAAATAGAAATATTTTAATATGCACCAATGAAGTTGGATAATGTTGATAAAATAATATAAATAGTCCATCAATTAACTCCCTAGAAAGGGAAAAATGTAAAGGATTCACTATGTAGAAAGGATCCAATAATTCTATCATTGATGAGAATTGAAAAGGATCAAATACTATTATATTTTATGAAGATGGAAATGGGAATAATAATGAAGGTAAAATCATCAATAATTTTACAATTAATTGCACAACCATATATTTTAGAATGTTAAAAGGATGATCAAAAGTATGATCTTGAAATTTAGAAGAAAATAGAAACTATCATAAAATGGAAATCCTTGTAGTTCAATGTTATTGAAGAAGGAATTGTGATATTTGGGACAAGATTATGTGTTCCATCAAATATAAAGTAAACGAAATGACTTTTGATTATACACATAGGTCGATTTCTCCACTCACCTAGGAAACAAAAAAATGTATTCAGATCACTATGATCTTCATTGATGGGATAACATGATGAAAGTGATCGATGAGTATACATCAAAGTGCATGATATGTCAGTAAGTGAACGATAAGAGGCACAAGTCTAAGGGGGTGATGCTAGCATTACCCATACCAGCATGGAAATGGGAGAGCATCACCATAAACTTTGTCAGTAGAATTATGAAAAAATCCAAAGGAAACAATGAAATATGGGTTGTTGTGGATCATCTAACAAATACCTCATACTTCAATGCAATTCGAGATGATTTCTCATTTAATTAACAAACCTAGATTCATATCAAGAAATGTGGTAAGGATTATTGGAGTACCCTAATCTATTTTATCCAATTAAGAACCATGATTCACCTCAATATTCTTGAAGAGTGTTCAACATGCTATGAATACTGAGCTGAACATAAGTATGGAATATCATTCATTCAAAGATAAATTTTTATTAAACATGGAAATGTACCACCAAACAAACATTCAAAATGATCTGAAGTCTAAAAGATCCAAGAAAAATATAAGGGGACCTAATGTAGAAAAGTCCAAGCTCATCACCTCTAATCAAATTCACCCCTTTAGGTTTCAAAAAAAAGGATCTGGGGAAATAACTGATACTAGGGCCTTGATCCGTAAAAGCCAGGGATGCAGGATGGTCCGAAACCATTTTCCCTTCCCTCCAAGTGTGAACCACCGAAGCATTGTTACCAATAATGGATTTACATTTTCTAATGATGTAAATAATCAACCATGGAGTGGAAACATTTCCATGCAAGGAGTCATGTATAATCTTAGAATAAGTCTCCACCTAAAAATGATCAATATTTTCCAGTTGGAATAAAAGAAAACTTGTGAACATTGCTTTAGCTTCCTCTTGAATCGGCATCCACAGTCCAAATAAAGAGAAAAAATCACGAAGGATGATGCCCCTGAAATCCCAAACCACACCTCCACTGCGAATGATCCCCTCCTTGCACAAGCTTTCCATAATAAGATTGAGACCCAAAGTAGGAGGGTGTCATTGCACCCACAGTCTATTGTTCCCTCTCTAGCTAGGATTGTTCAGAGAAACACTGCTTTGCAAGAATCTCAGAGAAGGAACATCTTTCCAGTTATTGACACCATTAACCATATACAATAGAAGTGATCTAGTTCACATGATTTTCTATCTACTGGAAGTGGTAATCCCTTCATACATAGTCTTTTTTATAGCATGCCAGATTCACCAACATACTGAATTTAAAATGAGCACATTCATAAGAATTTCAATGGGTGAGTTATTCATTCAATGAAACCAACATTCTTAAAAATCTCTTTCCAGAATAGTAGATTACTGTGGCACTAACAAATCTACAAAGAAGATCCAAATCTCCTTTCCCATTCACTGTCAAAAAAAGAGATGATTCATAGTCTCCTCTTGATGGCTCGTACATCAATAGAATTTGGAGGGATGATTAATACCCAGCTTCTTGACTTTGTCACTAGTCTAAACAGCTTGGTTCTTGATTCTCCAAATCAAGAAGTTATATTTTGTTAAAATCATCCTACTCCATAAAATGGTATTCCAACAATCAGTCTATTCAAGAGGAAATAGAGTCATCAAAAAATCCATCGAATTGAAGAAACCGAAAGTGGAGGGAGTAAATACCCACCTTTCAAGTTCTGAATTGATGTAGATGAGATCAAATATTTCATACTGATCCTAATATAGAATGGTCTGCAAAAAATCAGGATAATTACTAGCCCCCTTTAACGTAATATGAGGGACATGAAAACAAGGAAAGCCAAGCAAGGACCCTATCTATTTGTGATTCCAGAAATAGACGATTCTTTCACCATCAATCCAACAGGAGAAACAACGAATAATCAGAATGAACAAGGAAATCATCACCTAGAAAGGGGATCCAAAACCACATCCAAAACATCCCGTAGTTGCTTTAGAAATTCTTTTTCCACATTTAGTACTCACTTCCCGTACCTCCCATGCAAGCCTCACATTCATATAGTGTATGGTGTCTAATAGATTCCAAACATTAATCCATCCTTCATGAATAGTTCTTGCCATCTTTTTCCATGAAGACATGTTATGCTTGATTTCGGATAAGCCATCCCAGTTGAACCATGCCAAAATTTTATCAATTTTAGTATTGAAACCCTTCATCACATTAATGGATGATAAAGAATGAAAATGAATGCTGGATAAGACACTATTGAAAAGAGTAATACGACCCCCAAATGAAAGGGAATGGTTATTCCAATTAATCATGGGACTAGTAATTTTGTTCATTGTCCGATCAATGTCCATAATATAGGTTCATTCGGAGGAAATTGGGGCACCAACGTACTCTAAATGAATGGATACTTTCTTCATGTTGAATGCATTTCACAAATAATAGACTCGACTAGTGACACAATTATAAGAAAAGTAAATGTTTCACTTAGATCTATTAATATTATGGCCACTACAAAAACAATATTCATCCCAAACCCTATTTTCCCCAGGGGCCGACCTTTTTCTAGAATTTGTGAAAATATCAAAGTCATCTGCAAACATCAGATGAGAGATAGAGGGAAGATTCAATTTCCTGTGAAAATGAATAATATCTACAGAAGAAACTCTCATGTTGATCCGCTAGTTGAGAGTATCTTACATGAAGATGAAAATTGGAGGAGAGATTAGGTCTAGTTCATGGGGTCACCGACCATCAATGCTTCCCTCCTTGGTCTATCATGGCCTATGGTATATGATAGTTTTCGTCGTCCCTCCACCTCCAGAGAGGGGGAGGGGTTCCTCCGGCCATTCCAGCTTCACAACCCTTACAACTCTATCCTCTCTTCCCCCATTCCACATCATAGATCTCAGTCTGAAGGATCCATAATTCATTCTAGGTTTCCCTTCTCTCCCTCTTTCCCTTCAAGAGTTCACAGAGGCATTGGCATGTCTCAATTTCACTCTGGTGGTGTGTTTCAGTCAGAATTGTCCTTTCGTCGACTCCTTTGACTGTTTCATCTCAGATTCATGGGATCTTAAAGAAAACTCCTTTGTTAGTCTCCTAGATCCCCATCATATCCTGATTCTCTTCCAGTTAGAGGATGATCTGATCCTTGCCTGGTCCATTGGAAAATGATCCATTAGTGGATTTTGGTTCTCCATATTCTTGTGGACCTATGATTTTTATTAGAACCGTGATCCTCCGACTGCTCCGATTTTGGTAAGCTTTCTTGGACTCCATCTGCTGTTTGAAAATCCTTCTATACTGAAAATGTTAGAAAATTTGTTAGGTATCTCTGTTTTGACGACAGATCTTGATCCCTCTGTCATCCAATTGCTCCACTCATTTTCAATGAAATAGACGTTTCAAAACCTCCTATTCATTTTGTCTGTCTTGAGATTAAATAGGAGTTTCAACTCAATCAAGAGGCGGATCTTGAACATTGGGTGGAATTCTTCTCCAATTGTAATCTTTTTGGCCACCTTCAACAATCCTACAAACATACAACAATGGGTCATCGATCTGGTCATTCTTCTCTAAATTGCGAGTATGGGAACCCTTGTTTGGATATTGGGGTCAAAGATGGTTCTCATGCATGTTGTTATATCATGGAAGAAGTCATGAATGAACAGGGGGGAGATATGGATAGGGCCACTGCAGTAAGGTTGTTGGCTACATCCACTTCTAAGCCTATTACACCTTTCCGCAGACCTTCTTTCCTTGGGAACAGATCTTATGCGAATGTTGTGGCTATCACCTCGAGGAGTCTTGCTGTTTATAGTAATCATAAGGATATGGTATAGGAAATAGGGGAGGATGGTGCTGCTGGTGAAAGTAGTAATGGTCTTTCACGGCATGAAGCTCTGAGGAAAAGCCCAACTAAGGCTTTGGGTGAGGCCCAAACGCCTCCTTCTCATTCCAGTATTGGTAAAGCTAGAGTCTCTGGTAATGGTTCTCACATTTTCATTGTAGTGCTGGGTGATGGTGATTCACCCCTTGTGAAGTAGGGACTATTTTCGAGGATAGAAATGATGAAAATCATTCTTTATGTGTTAGTATGGATGATAAACGAGTGAATAATGATTCTGACTTAGAATCGTGGTCATTGAATCCCATGTAAGCGGAATTCATGGAAGAATATCTTCAATCCTCTTCGAAAAAATGAAAAAACCCAAGTATAGATTTAGATGGTTTTATTTAGCATATGCGGAAGCCGTGAAGATGGGAGGACTACACTAATTTTCCTAGTCCTCTAGTTACAAGGGCCATAAGCAAAGGTAACCCCCCCCCCCTAAATAGATCGAATAGTGTTGCTAACAACCTAACAAGTAAGTGGAAATCTCTTATTAAGCATGTGGAGCTAGGAGTTGAAGAAGTGGCTGATACAAAAGTAGAGAAACCAACTACCTCTAATCCGGTGAATGTAGAAAAGGAGGTCATTGAATTATATGACCCCAAGGAGCTTCTTATGTGATTGAATGATGAAATGATTGAGGAGTCTTTATTGATCATGATTTCAGAGAAGGAGGCTCACAGAATGTTTGAAAGGCCATTGCGCATTGAATTGAATGACGAACAATCCTAATGGATTATTAAACAGAACAGAATCTTAATACGCGGTTTCAACGAGGGGATAAAACCCTGGAAAAGCATGTGTAGACCTGAGATAATATGGCTTTTCACTTCGGGGATCTCATCAATGACAATCTGGAAATGGTGGTTACCTCAATTGAAATACAACGTTTCTTGGTAAAAAATTCCAACCACTTTAAATTTATTTGGAATGGGTTGATAATTTCTTATGAAGTTTGATATTCTCTGTATTCTGAACATTGTTGGTTTCTCACATTTTTCTTTAAAAGTGCTTTTGAAAGAAAAATATTTATTTTTTGGTAGGAGAGAGCAGGTCACCTTGGCTTAGCCCGTGGTTAGATTTGAAGATACCATGGAATTTTTTCCTAAAGGACACATCGATCTAGGAAGTGCTAACACATCTGAAAATGAGGTCCATAGACCAGATCAAGAACCCATTTTTGAAAGAATCCTATTAATGAAACTCAACTCAATCCTTCCATAGGATATATTCATATCCACTTTGATTTCCATATTTTAGCCTTGAGTCTTGAGAATAGTATCTCTAATCATTTCTTGCGTCATAGCTATAGCACTCTGAATCGACTGGACTCCAACATACCCAAGTTTCTCCAATGAAACCCACCAAGGAGTATATTCAGAGAGACATTCATTGATAATTCATGAATGTATTTTCTAGTGTACGTTACACATCCCCACTGGACTGCAGTGTTCAATAGAGTATGTGTCTTTAATAATTGGAAACATGACTAGGGTAGAAGCACATGGAATCTTGGGAAGATGAATGCCATAGAAAATGTATTGAATGGCCACCATAATGTCCCCCTTGACCACCTACCTAGATCACCTATAGAACGGACCATTGAAACCATCGAGCCCCGGAGAATTGTCTGGATTGAGCTTTTTCATGGCCATAAACAGCTCTTACTCCACCTCAAGAATGACCTCAAATAAAAAATTTTCCTCGGTGGAAACATGATGAAGAATTTCCTCAAAAAGATCAGTGCTCCCCCTTGGGTAGATGTGCATCCTATTGGAGTTAGGACCTTCCATAAGGTTTTTAATGAAAGAGAGAGCCATGTTTCCAACCACATCTCTATCATTTGAATAAGATCCATCCTACATTCTAATATTTATTTTAACCATCCAAATACTCTCCCTAATACATGCATAAAAAATGATGTATTCTTATCTCCTTCTTGCATCCATTTCACCCATGATTTGTCCCTTGCAATGTGCTCAGGTTTGAGAATGAGGTTTCCCAGGATGGATTTCTTGTTCGACAAATCCTAAAATCCTTCTTCCTCCCATCCTTTATCCAGGATGAGGTCCAGGTGTGCCACATCTAGTTTCAGGTTGTTAAAATCTTGATCACTTCTACAAATTCCTTTCACCCAAATCTGCAATCGATGTTTGAGCCGACATAATTTATTATGTATGGAATAACAAGAATTCCCCTGAGTCTAATGTTCCCACACCTCCCATACAAGATGGTGGAACCCCAAAGTGAAGATCCACTGATATGAAAACCTTAATTTGTCACTGTTTCTTTTTCTGTCAACCAAATACCCTAATTGGGGGAATGATCAGAAATACCACGTACCATATTGTCCACCCTCTCTTCTGGATACATGGAAATGGTATGACTGTTTCCCAAGAATTTATAATACGACTCAAGCATTACCTATTTCCTTTTTGATTATTACACCAGGTGAAGTGATTATTGCAATACCCCATGTCCAAAATTCTTTTTCCAGCCATGAAATGAGTGAAATAATGTCTGGAAACATGAGAAAAATTACCCATGCCACGCTTCTCTTCCGGGCCAGCAATGATGTTGAAGTTTCCACCAACGATCCAGGGGAATCTCTCCGTATCAAAGTCTCTGAGATCATGCCACATGTCATGTATTTATTGTGCATCACAGCTTCATTACACGAAAGAGAAAAAAAGAGATTATGTCCTCGAGGTTACCTTCACCGTAATGTACTGGTAACCTTCTTGAGCTAAATCTAAAATGGTCTCCTTACTCCAGAATATCCAAATGTGTTGATTGATCGGATTAGCATGCAAGGCCACATGCATCCAAATTTTACGAGTAAACACACTAATTTTAGTTAGGTGTTGGTTATGATCCAAAACCACCACTAATCCCAGATTCTGATTATTGGCCTCCATGGCTAAAAAATCAGTTTTCAACTAGGCACCAATTCCATATGCATTCCAAATTAGGATGGGTATCATGGATACAGTGAATGCATAGTTTCGGCCCCAAGAAATATGGTCTTCTCACTATGAGTATATGAATAGTCATTGATAAGTTTATACTGAGCTCTTGTAAAGACTCTCAGGCCTTGTGATTGATTGGTTCTAGCCGAATAAGTAAATGGGAAATCTACCCTGCTAGAATTCCCATTCTTCTTACATTGAAGAGTTAGAGAGTCAAAGACCTGTATATTTGAAATGGGAAAATCCTCGTACAAGTTACTCTGACCAATATTCTTAGAATCACAAAACGATTGAGGCTGACTAGGAAGTAATACTTTGGAATCATTATGGGACCAAACCACCTTGAAGTGAAGAGAATGGGTAGAAGAACTTATAACCTCCTCATTTCATCTTTTATTCGACATCCTCATAAATTACAATGTGATACCAAAGGCCAGGTTCTCGGCCCTTTCCAATAAGAAAGAGAGTTCCAAAGATTTCCCAACCATTAAACCTTTAAGAGGAACTAAAAAGGATTATAAAAGCCAAATGATTAAGCCAGGTATGAAGAGTAATTCAAGGACGCATAAATCATGGACAAAGTCACACCTCCTGCACTGTTGAAAGAGATATCCCTTGAAACAAAAACATGCGGCACATCACGGATATTAAAAGCCTACTCCTCCACACAAAATCATTCCAAATGACCAGTTGGGATGTCACTGTTGGACACTGTCTACAAAAGGAAAGTAACCGGCCATCAATTATCACTACAACCCTTTGTGCAACATTGCATTGAGTGGCCCTGAAGAGAACATGGGGGAAAAAACCTGGGAAACAGAGGGTAGACAATATCCTGGTTCTATACCAGCGAATCTTGTACCTTTATGGTGATATGTTCTGGTAACCGCAGTGATAGGTCTTACTCCATGAAAATCCGTGCCTCAGAAGACATCATACCACTTCTCAAACAATCTTACACAGAAAGAAATATCCTAAGAGTATCTCCAACCACTTTAAGATGATCGCCATTGAAAATTGGAAGCAAAAGCCCAAATAGATAGATCCACAATGCACCACGAGAGTCCTCACTCATTCTATTGGCCTCCAGTGACCATCTGGTGACATTGAAACTCTATTTTCCCTTTTATTGGAAGGATTTACACCACGAAAAAAAGAAATCCTTCTACAACCCCAAGGAAAGACAGAAAGTGTTCCTATGAAAAGACATGATTTTCACTTGAGCCGCAAGACCATAGGATTACACAAACTATTTGAAACCCAAGAGGGGAGGTTTAGAAGATCCAAAACGCACCACCAGGGTCTACTTCAAGACACTCATTGCATTCTCATAAACCTCCAAAGGGAAATCCACCAAAAGACAAGATCCATCCTTGGTTAACTTCAGAATAAACCAACGACCCTCAGGCAAACCTGATTGCAAAGGATCACTAGACAGACTACATAGAACTTCCATGAAGGACATGACATCTCGAAGATACTGAAAGGGTAGTAACAACTAACACCGAGTAGACGATCTCTGTAGAGGAATAAGGAGGATAGGACCAGAAATAGTCAGCACCAGAATCCTCCTTGAGAAACAGTCAGCCAAAGACTCAACAGAGGAAAAAATTTGAAAACCCCCAGGCACGTCGGGTGAATTCTCCAAAAATAATGTAGTGAGAAGCCATCCCAGTATGGATTATCATTCTCAAACTGATATCCAATCTAGGTGGACAATAAAAACTCTTGAGGACATGATGAGAGCATCCTAAATGGACTTTAAAGAATGATTGGACAAAAATCATTCTCTAATTGAGTTATCTTACAATAATATTTTCCACTCAAGCATCCAAATAGATCATTATGAATCCCATTATTAGAAGAGGTTCAGAACCCAAGTATGTTGGGATGTAGTTGTGGAGAAAAAACTCATAGGTTCGTAAATGGTCGAATAAATGGTGGTGAAATTTAAGGCCATTCATCCGCACATTAAAGCTACTCCGGGTCAACAAATGATCTAGGATGATAATAATTGATGAGACTGAGAGATTGATATAGGATACATTGTATTACTCCACATATCTCCAAGTAATATAATAATGAGATTTGGGATTAAGGGAAATCTTAGTCTAAAGTACATCATCCCTTTTGAGATCCTTGATCGCATTGCAGCAGTGGTCTATCGACTTTCACTCCCACCGAACCTATCTCAAGTACATGATATATTCCATTATCACTCTTGAAGAAGTATATACTTTAACCATCACATGTACTCAATCCATATGTGGTACCATTCGAGAATGACATCACCTATGAAGAGTAGCCAGGGAAGATCTTAGATCGTAGAGAAACAATTCTACAAATTATGAAAATGGTATTTTCCAAGGTATTGTATCAAATCCACAAGTTTTAAGAAGCAACATGGGAACCTATGGATGTAATGAAGGAGAGTTACCCTGATGTGTTTTAGTATGGGAAAAAGAAAAAATTCTAGGGGGATGTTTCCTAAGGGGGAATATCGTAATGAATAAAACTTTTATTAATGAAATCCTACTTGATCTAATGAATTGTATTATTATATAAAATTTTTATATAAAATATGGACTTCATTAGTTTTATGTGTTTGGATTTTAAAATACCAATAAGAATATTTAACGTTGCTAATATAGGCATTGAATAGTGAACACATGATTCGTATAAATATTGGTCATTAGAAAATCCAATTAACTAAGAAAAAGGAAGAGATGGCCTCATTCATTAGGATTCCTCCATACGAAGCCCATTTGTTAGAGCTCATAAATGATGTAGTGTCACTGGGCTTTTATCATGACCAATCCCAAGCTAAGCTTCAACATGTTAAGGTTGAACAGAACTACCTACAAGAGAAGTGGAAGTTATTAGATATTACCACCCGAGTGATGTTATCTGTACAACCCTAAGAGTCAATCACCATCACAAACCTTACCCTTAGGTCTTGTGAGGGTGTTATAAGGAGTTATGTAACAAGACCATGACAATATAATTATATTCATTTTTTATAATGTATATAAATTCTTTTTATTATTGTTACTTCGTAACGGTTTATTTTAAAGTACAAATAGTATTTTTAGTTAATATTTATTTTAGAAAGCTATTTTGATGAATTAATGTATTTTTCAATTAAATAATATTTATATAAAATATTATTACAAAATTACTTTTTATTAAATATGAATGATTGTATACTTTTTAGGAATTCAATTTAAATTTTATTAAGGTTTGAATGTTGTTTTTTCAAAACTAATGAATTTTTAATAAATTATGATTTTTATATTAAAAATGGAAATTAAAATATTTAGAAAATGTTTTATTTAATTTGAATAATATTTTTAGAATTAGGATGTAGAAATTATCAAATGGTAAAATTTTAATTATTTTCTATGATAATAAAAAATTTTGGGTAAAAAATAAATACCATTTAAATATATAATGTGTTTTATGACATCATAATTACTCAATAGTGATGTAATAAAATAAAATAAAAGTAATATTCGGCCCTAAAATGTTTTAACATTAAATTACTGTGATTTTAGTTTTTTTTTTGTTATTTTTTATGATTCCTTAGTGGACCTTAACAGACTTATATAACATTTAATCATTTTATAATGATTTCTTTGAGAGTGTGACTCACCTCTACATAATCAAGCCTAATATTTGAAGATGTTTGGCCATTATCATTATAAAATAATTTTTTACACTCCCCTATTTCAAAATCAAGGGATAAAACCATGGTATGTTTTGTGGTTTTGATTAGTTTATTGTGTAGTGTCCAAAACCTAAATAATAATAAATTCCCTCTCCATTCCTATATAAACCCACTGAATATCCCATTAATCATCACTAAAAACCTTTGGATCTCTAATGTCCTCTAACCTCCTATCCCTATAATACTCCCAAGGCTCCCCAAGATCCCATGAATCTCATCTCAAGCCTCTCCCAAGACATTGGTATCACACTCTCAAGTGAGGGATTTCTTCGATTCTCATTTTTGGTCTAATTTTTTTATATTGTTAAATATTTTTATTTTAAATTAAAAATGTTGGATTATGATTTCTAACCTCCCCCAAAATTAACTCATTTTTTTAAAGATGTTTTACCAATTTATATCTCTTTATTGCCTCCCATGTAAAACCGTTACCATACAGAAATTCGGTAGGGAAATTCTCACTTCTAATTTACATTAAAGATATTCTTTTATATGATGCATCTGAATTCCATTACATATGTTGGTATATTATTTTCCATTACCAAATTACTGTCCATTTAATTTATAAATGATTATACACTCATTTATCAATCATCAACCCATTTTACGATTTCAATTTGACAACATTACGTTGCCGAAGTTACGCCCTAATTTCCATTCCAAGATCATTGTGTATATGAATACCAAACCCATTTCTCTATCAATTTTATTCAACTATATGAAAATTTACTTTTTGATTGAGGAATTTTATTTTTGTATTCCATATATCTTATTCATGGTATAAATTATGATGTTTAATGAATCCAGGTTGTATGATACATGTGGAACATTTTTGCATGAAATGAAATGTTTATAGAGGGGGTGCCATAATAGTCCTCCAATAGATTGGGTAAATATTAAAATCATGATAAGTCATGTGGGATGAGGTTTTATTCATTCTAATTCAATTTTAATAAGTTTTTACCCATTATCCATTTGCAATGAGACTTGTTTTATCTGAATAACATGTTAAATGTTGTTTCCGCATTTCTGAGATATGATAATCGTTCTATATCATGCCATTATGTTCATGTTTCTCTTGTGCTCCATTGAAATTCCTATTTCAAAACATGTACTATATTGTTTATTTTATACCTTTTTTACATTCATATTAATATTCATATCTCACCATTTTCATATGCAAGTCCTTAGGTTATCCAATGATGTGCTAGGTACGAAAGAATGTCGGGTTCATGTAAAATATGTTTTCCATAAAGATGTTATGTTTTCTATTATAAGTTGTTATGGAATGTTTCTAATTTCCAAATACACTAGTCCTATTGATCCACATATTTTTCTTATGATAAATTTAATTAAATAAATCTTTTTTATGTGTGTAATAATCTGTATGGTTGTCATATATGGTGTTGGACATCAAAAAATAATGTTATTATTATGGTTGGTTTTATTATTTTGGTTGAATTTTTATTATTAAATTTTTTATGATTTATGAGGATTTTCTTCTATTAATTAATATTAATATATTTTGTTCTTTCATGTTAATTTTTTCTCCCTCTTCCTCTCCCTCTCCATCTACTTTCCCCCCTTTCCCGCCATGCCCTAGCTGCAGCGGGTACTCCCCTCCCCTCCTCTATGGATTCACACTAACCTCCCTTCTCAGAATAGTTTTAGGTAACACTCTACATCATGAATCCCCTCCCCCTTGGGCTCCCTTTATCCATGTGATGGCCCCATCCGGACCTCCTTAAAACAAAGGAATTCCCCATGGCTGCTCGGTCGGCAATGCACCCCCCGTTCTGACCTCTCTCCTTGATCGTTGATTCACTGGTTCTCTCCACGTGTGCATTTGATCCATCATACTAAGGGTTTTTTCTCCATTCTATTTTTTCCATTAATGATTCATTTTATCCACCTCCCAATATGGCTCACACAATCCTAGGGTTTATCTTTAATGGTGATTTATAGTTTTTGATTGGTTTTAGGGTATGTTAGTGGTTTCTCAGGATCCATTTGTCCATGTTTTGGCATCCACCGTAGAAGCTGAAGAGTTTTGATTCATCTTATTCCATCCACCTATATTTATGAGGTAGGTTATTTTGTGTTATTGTATTTTCATGTAGATCCATTACTAATTTCTTTTCCCTAATGTGTTCTTTAAATTTTATATGCAATTTCATGTGAAAGTTGAATAATATTGGATTTTTTTATTGTATTCTGATTTGTTATGGTAAGAAAAATATTTTTCTTTTATGAATAAAATTTAATTGTTTCAAATTAAGATGAATTTGTAGGTAATGATGTGAAAATTGATCCTTACGTGCTTTACCCTTCTTTGGATTCATATAGGTTTTCAAACCTAAATGAGGATGGTCCTTGAGGTTCTAATTGGCCTTGCTGTATGTGTTTTTATGAAAAGTGTGTTTTCAATATGTTTAACTTGAGTTCAAATATTTTAAGTAAAATGAAAAATATTTAATATGGTTGGAAACATGTTTTACACTAGTCTTGGGGTGTATATGTGTTTCGAAAAGGATATACCTTTTTATAAATGTTGGCTTTTGTGTGAGAATTGGTTTTGGGGGTTTTTTGTTTTATGAGTCTCTAGTATTTAAATTAAGACATGTTTGATGGTACCATGTTGTTTCGGTCCATTTAAATTCATTAGTCACCAGTAGAGGTGTAATTTCTATCCCAACATTGTGTAACATTGTTCTATTTGAAGCCTTTGGAAGTTTTAATTCTCTCATGCATCATTGTAGTGTGACATAGTCATTGTGGTGTAGATTCATGTGGGGAATATGTTCTTTGATCAAAGTATATATATATAATTATAGGAAAATGTATATTTTTGTAGATGAAGCCTACTTGGGATTCCATCGTAAAAAGCCATGTGTCTTGAGGAATGATCCCTATGACATGACCTTTAATTAGAAATTACATTATTTCTTATTGTTCCTTTAAAAAAATTTCATTGGTTTTTACATGAAATGAATAATATCTCATTATATATATAAATATATGTATAAATGGTATGTGGTTCCATTCCCTATCATCATTAACTTAATATAATTATGCTTGTTTGTATTTATGAACGTATTATTTAACTTCATTATGTGGTGTGAATTATATTTTTTTATTGGTTAGTTTTTTGATAAGATATAAGAAGAATTTTTTAATGTAAATGGCAATTTTTTGCGTGTTCTTTAATGGAATGTTTTCAAGATGGGTTTTGGGGGATTTTTAGATGGTGAAAAATGTGTTTTCATGGTCTTTTAGGTCTTTCTATATTTTAATAGATATTTTCAATGGAAAATAAATCACTTTGGGTGTGTCTTTCTTATTGAGAAATTTCTGTATAATTAGTGAAGTGTTTTCAATGGTGAAAAATCTGATTTTAAATTTTTTAATGTATGAGTGGTTTTATGGGGGAGCATGGAATATTGTTTTTTCAGTATTAATTGGGTGTTTATTGTCTTATAAAATGGGGAATTTGTGAATTTTTTATGCGATGGAAAATGCATTTGAAAAGGGATATTCTATTTGGTGCATAAATTGAAAAACATATTGCTCTATAAGGAGGGTGTATTCATTAAAGTATTTGGAATTTTTTTGAATATAGGGGTTTTTTGGTGTTGATGTGAACGATAACTTGATAATATTGGAATCCTAGGTTACCTAGGTTGGTAGACTAGAAATAGTATCCAAGATGATACGCAAGTGGTTCATCCTGATTTCGCCTAGTAGGATCGGCGTTACAACACTAACTAAAGGCTTGTGATTATGGGATACCACTAGGTTGTGGGTGTGTTCTCTACTAGTGTCTGGTGCACTAAAACTTTGATATTTGTGGATCCTATGCCACGTTTTTACTAAGATACGAGGTCTATATGGCCCCATATGTTCTATTTACCAATAATGATTTCCCATGTTCCTCATTTGTGGCATAATTATTATAATGTGATTTTATTTTCTATTTCTCAAGCTTGATTCCCCATTTTAAAAACATTTATTTTAATCTTTATTTATCCACTTTCATTTTGAAATGGTAACTCGCGGTTGTAAGATATTTTGAAAATATAGTGGACGAGAAATTATTTCCTTAAAAATTTTAAAAACCTTTTAATTGGATTTTAAAAAAATGAAATACCTTATTTAAATATATATTATTTTCAATCTAGCATGATTGGATTTTTTTTAAAGGAAAATTCATATGGATTTTTTATTCCTTATCCATCATACTGAACCACTTAGTCCGCATGCCTACATTATTTTTATTTTTAGGATCTGGTCTAGGATAATAGTTGGATCATGTATGGTTCTATGTTGGGTGGTGACCCATGGGGTCACACGGAGGTATGTATAGCTAGTTATCATTATATTATTTGTGAATGTTAGTGTTTAACTTTTTTTCTGGTATATTTTAATTTATCTGCCTTTTATTTTCGGAACTAAATCAATCCCAACTACTTATTTTGATGCCCGACAATAGTTTCCGACCCATGGGAATCAGAAACACTGATCGGACCATGTCACAGACCATATCTGGTGACCGTTCCAGGTTTTGATCAGGATTTATTTCGAAAAAATAATATCAAAGGGTTTTTTAGCCCATGTCCTTTTCTAATTTCTGATAGTATAGAGTTAGTGGTGTTAGAATCCAAGTGTTAAATTATTTTTATGTGTTTGATCACCACCTATTTGGAAGGACACTTGAATTTATAGGGTGGTCGGTATGGTCTTTCCCAAGAGTCTGTGCTTAGATATTTATTGTTTTCAATGTCCTTAGTCTTGTTTGGGATATTTTGGTTGGTGTTTAATTTGGTGGTCATTTTAGAGGGTATCATGGTTTCAATTCATGGCCTAGATATACATTTACAGAACACACAATTACCTCGGATAAATTCCTATATTCCCTCCCGACTAGTACACGGCCTTCCAAACCGTGTGACCATGTCGTGCCTAGATGTTTATTTTCTGAAAATTTGGAATCCTGATTTAATGGGTGAATTGGTTTCTTGGTATGTTATTTGTGTGAGTTTTATTTGTTTTCTGGGTTTCATTCTCAGGATGCACAATTTTGTATTAGTCTTTTGAAAATTGCATTTATAAAATGAAATTTTTCAATATATTGAAACTGAAATGAGTTATTTCAAAAATGGATATACTTTTGGGAATTGTTTTGGGATCTCTAAAATCATTTGTAACATTAAATAAAATGTTTACTTGGAAAATTTTTTAGGGCTTCTGAAATTCTAGTGAAGTGTGAAACTCATGTCTCATAAAAATGGGAATTTCAAAATGATTACTTTGACCTATAGTATTCTTATAGATTTTCACGTAGGGGGATAGTGAACATGGAGTTGGTATGTATTTACGGGTGCCGAGATAGAGAAAAAATATAAACACGTGTGAGGATTCATAAAATACTAATGGTGGGTTCTATGTATCTGAGATCGTTTTGAGTTCTACAATCATCATTAGATAAAATGAAATTGGATTTAATTTAAAAAGAATGGGGAAATATTATAAGGATTGTTTTGGTTTTGTTGTGTGATTTTTGATGTTTTTTGGGTGAAATGATTATCTAATAGTTTTTGATTTAGGATTGTATTTGATGGATTTTTTTTGTAATGTGGTTCACATTGGTTTCATGTTTTTCATTTATGGTATTCCACCCAAGAAAATTCCAAAGGCCTCTGTTGAATTTCTTTTGGTTGTTGGTTTTTCTCAGACATCGAAAATAATAATTGGTTGGAGACCTATTGGAATGTTGTTTGCTCTCTCTGTAGTGGTCGAGGATTTATAGTGGTTGTTGAGTTGGGTGTGTCTTTAGGTATATAGGAATTTTGGATGTCGTGAGTGCATTAGCAGTCCTGGTTCTTTTAAAAGGACCATGTTTGCGATAGAAATGGGTACATTCCCTTTTCATTTTTTCGTGTTTAGTGGAAATGGGTAAACTATGGAAGGAGTTTTAGATCCATTAGGTTCTCATGAATTGTTCCCCTTCCAGTGAGGTGTGTGAAATAAATGAACATAGTCCGGGAGTGTCTCCCTTGTCACTCCCTATTCTTCAATATGAGGACCACGAGCTCATTTCCTCCAATGTGGTCGATCTGGTACTCTAGTACCTTTTTCCATAATCATTCGAAGGATGTACGAGGTTCTGGCCACAAAAAAGGTCTGTACGTTGTGTTTCTATAGGATGAGTCCTTAGTTGGTGGGTTTCAGTTACTATATATGGTGTAGTAGATGACTAAATACATCTTGACATCATTAATAGGTCCCAATGTGATTCATTCCTTGCAATTTGGGTAGTCTCTAGGTGTGGGGGAACGTAAATCCAACCTTTCTATCTCCAAAGTTAGATAAGACACATGTTGAATTTTCTTTTCATGTGGTTGATTTTTTGGGGTCCTTTTTTAAGGTACCGGTATCCTTTTCCGAGGAATTTTTGTGATTGTGTCTTGTGGGATATAATCCCTTGTAATAACAGTCTTATTGTAAATTTTTTTGGGGTTTTGAGATTTATTCATTTTTTTATGCTTATATTTTGTGGAATTTTCATGTGACTACCCAGTTTTACTAATTGTTTGCTATTTTCACTTTCAAAACCCTCCCATGTATTGGAGTATTAGGATGTGTGGGAATTTTTCATGTAGGAAGGCCAATGTTGGTGGGTTATTGATAAATATTATTTTCGGTATCACTCAGAGTAAACTGGGAATTCCAGCATGAATTTCGTAGTGTTGGGAAAATTCTAAAATGGTGGGGAGACCCACTGAGGGTCTCTCCATCGTCTCCTCTAATATTGTATTTGATTTTCATGGGGATCTTAGAGGGTTAAGCATAGTTTTAGAGGTTTTTTAGGATTGTGAGTCATCTTGGTTTGAAGAACTAATGTTTGAAATGAATCATAATATGCATGGGATACCCCATGGGTAAAACTTTTGGAAAACAATGTCTTCAATGTGTGCTTGGAGGGTAAATCTTCTTTCTTCTACTCACTCATCCTCGACCACGGTGATTGGTTAGCTTTGGTAATGGGTCACATGAAAAGTTTTCTTGGAGGTCTCGTGTCAGAAATGGTGATTCTTATGTTAGGGGTCAGGGTGTTCCATATGTAGTTGTGTTTTGAGGTGAATTCATTTCAATTTGATATTTTTCATGGTGATTCTAGTTTTATGATCATTGGAGTTTACAATTATGAGTGTTTTTAATTATCATTCTATAGGTGATTGAGTTTTTTATGTATCTTCACATTCATTCATGGAATATTGGGTTCATAATGACTTTTGGGACTTGATGGGGATAGAAATTATCATGGTGGGGAGAATGGAACACCCCTACCTGATGTTTTTTTATAATAACATTTTTTTCATTCTTTGGATCATCAGTTTAATGTAATTTAAATGTATAAAATAAATTGGGTTCTTTTGTAGGTGCGTTACTATGAACGATGTCCAACCTCAATAAGTAAGGTTATTATTTTTTATTTTTTTATTATTTTGGTTTTAATAATAGTATTATATTTTTAATTATTTATAAGGTTTTTCATCTATTCTATCTTGTTTATTGTTTTTTACTTTTATTTTATTATTTTTTTTACAACTCTATGTCACCCTCTCCCTCTCTCATCTCCCCTATTTCCCTTTAAACCCTAGCTGCAACGGTTCCTCCCCTCCCCTCCTCTATGAAAGAGCACCACCCACCATTCTTAGCCAAATTTTGGAAATCCACAAGCAGTGTGACGCCCCTCCCCCAGGCTCCCATTAGCTACGTGACACCCCCCTTCCGGAACTCCTTGCAATGTGTGACTCCCCTGTGACTGGTTTTTCTACAACACACTCCATGCTTCATAACCTCTTTCCTCGATCGATGATCTCACCATATCTCTCTACATGTACATTTAATTCATTGAGGTAGGTGGTTTTTCTCAATTAACTTTTGGGTTTCATCCATGATTCATTTTCTATGCTGCCGAATATGGCACGGACAAACCTAGGGTTTAGGATTAAGGTTGATTTTTATTTTTCATGGGTTTATGGTACTAAAGGGGTATCTTAGGACCCATTTTCCATGTTTCGACATTCATAGTTGATGTTGTGGAATTTTTATTCATCTATATCCATCTGCTACGATCTTGAGGTATATTATTCCATGTAATTATATTTTTGGATATATCAATTACTAATATTTTCCCTAATGTGTTATTTAAATTATATGTGAAATTGTAATTAATAATGAAATTATATTTTATTTGTGTTTTTAGGATTGATAATTGATTCACTAGGAAAAAAATTTCTTTTATGAGTGCAACTCCATTTTTAGAAATGCAACAGAATATGTTTATAATGATGGGAAAATTAGTACCTATTGGTTTTACCTTGCTTTGGATTTCAAATTGGTTTTCAAATAAAAAAGAGGATTGTTTTTTGGGATCTAATTTTCCACGCATCATGGTTTTTCATGAAAAGTGTGTTGTCCATGTGTTACACTTTAGTTTCACTATTGTATGTAAAAAAATAATTGTTAAATATGGTTAGAAACTTGATTTAAATTACAAATGGTGTGTATTTAGGTTTTGAAAAGGATATACCTTATGATAAAGTGTGGATTTTGTGTGTAAATGGATTTTAGGGGTTTTGTGGTTTTTGAGTCTCTTATTTTTACATTAAAGTGCATTTGAGGGTACCATTCCATTTTAGTCCATTTCAATTTATTGGTCTCCAACCAAGGTAATATTTATGTCTCCTCAACTTTTAACTAGTTTCTATTTCAATTAATTGGTTATTTTTAGTCTCTCTTGCATCATTGTAGTGTAACTTGGCCATTATGGTGTGGATTCGAGTCATCAGCAGTGAATATCAATATGTATATACATCGGTAGACATATATATATATATATATATATATATACATGTCCTCCTTACACATGTTCAATCGAGGAGTGGGGAACATGTTCATGGATCAAAGTGTATATATATATATATGAAAATATATATACATGTTGTTAAAGCGGTCTCAGGCTGCCATTGTCAAAAGCCGCATGTCTGGTGGTAGGTTTCCTGTAATTAATATTTATTTAGAATTTATATAATTTATTAATGTTAGTTTAAAAGTATATCCTGTTATTTTTTATGAAATTAATATTCAATATATATATATATAGAAATGGTAGGTGGTTCTATACACTAACATCACCAGATGAATTTAATTATGCTTGTTTGAGTTTAAAAATGTTTTTCGTTGATTTGATTATGTGATGGGAGTGGAATTTTTGGAATTGTTAGCATTTTTATAAGTTATAAATGAATTTTTTACAAATGGAATGGAAATTTTTTGTGTGTGTTTTAAGGTAATGTTTTTAAGATGGGGTTTAGGGGTTGTTCGGATGGAGAAAAATGTGTTTTCTTTTTCACTAAGGTTCCTGTATATTTTAATGGAGATTATCAAAGGAAAATTAATCAATTGGGGAAAGTTCAATTTTTTTGTTGATTTTGTGTATAAATTTTTAAGTGTTTGAAAAGTTCAAAATCTTGTTTTCAAAAAAAGTTTTATGTGTGACTAGTTTTATGAGGGATCTTGGCCTGTTGTTTTTGTTTGGCATAATTGGGAATTTTCATGTGTTATAAAAATATTAATTTGGGAACATTATATGTTATGGAAATTTTATTTGAATAAAGTATTTTCTATGGTGTGTGTAAATTAAAAATGGTGATGATTTTTGAAGAGGGTGTTTAAATTGAAATGTTTGGCCAATTTTGAATTTTGAGGTGTGGTGTGTGTGCATTTGAACATTTACATAGGCCCAAGGGAAACCCTATGTAACTAGGGGGGGGGAATAGGACTAGTACACAAGATGATACTTAAGTGGTTCATCCTTGTTTAGTTTAGTAGGTCTCTAAGGTCCCATTTTTTCTAGTTACCAATATGTATTGACCATGTTTCACAATTGTGGCATAATTCATTTGAAGTGTTTTTTATCTCTTGCGTGAGGCCCCATTGTGAAAACCCATATTTTAATTTTCATTACTCGCCTTTCATTTGGAAATGTTTAAACATGGTTGTAATATATTTTTAATGTACAGTGGATGAGAAATAATTTCATAAAATAATTAAACTTGTTACATAGTTTTGAAAAGGCCAAAAAACATTATTTCAAGATACATTATTTTCAATCTAGCTTGATTTGGGTTCCTTTTAAAGTCAATTGAAAAGTGAGTTATTATTTCTTTTCCTTCCTAATATGAATCACAATTTATCACACATATATGTTTCTCAATTTAATGTTCTAGTCTTGGATCTCTCTTGGAGAGTGTGTGGTTCTATGTTGGGTGGTGGCCCAGGGTTGACCCAGGATGGTTCATGATTGTAAAACTAAAAAAATTAGGTTAAATATATAGGGAGTGACTATAAAATTAATATAAATTATGAAATTATCCTATTGTATGTATTTAAATCAATTATTTCAATCCATGTTTTGAATATATTCCATTTCTGTTCCATTTTCAGATTATAATGACATTTATATTATTCTAAATAAACAAAATTCCATATTACAATTCCTCTGAATTTAATATCTCTATATTTTTATATATGTACAAGAATATGATAATTTTTGATAAATATTATTATATACAATATTAGCTATTTTATTATATCTTGGTAATATTCAAATTTAATATTGAAATAATTAAATTAAATTCTTACACAACACCGACTCAATACCATTACAAGTAATAAAAAATCATATACATAGTGTAAAAAAATAAATGTAATAAATTTAGACATAATTTTAGTTTATCATTAATTTTATAGATAAATATAACATATTATATATGTTTTAATGGTTTATATAAAAATTTGTTTTTTCATTTGGTTTTCAAATTCAACATAAATGAATGGTTTAAATAATGTTATTAGTAATATTTTAGAATAAATAAAATTTATTTTAATGACTCAAAATATATAATCAATTTAATATTTTCCATGTCAATGGTATATGAATTAAATTATAATATGTAGTCTATTTATACGTTACATGTCTTTTTATTTGGAAATTATTAAAACATAAAATGTAAGAAAATTAATAATTTTCTATCTTTGAAAAGGAGTTACGTGTTGTTATGCAAAATAGATAATGGACAAAAAAACACCAAAAATTATATATCTTAATGGGGTGAATGGTTTATAAATCATCCTCACTATAACATATAAATATATCCATATTTTCAATATGAAAAATAAAATTATTTTATATTAATTTTATACATAATGTAATTCTAAGAATTCCCCTCTCCTAACATATAAATGGAACCTTTTCCCATATCATAATAAAACCATTTGATCAACAAAAATAAATAACCCACTACTTAATTCCATTTTAAAATTCCAAAGAAAATAATTGGAGGTTTTGTTCTTAATTTATGACTATTATAGGGGTGCTGAAGAAAGGTTCTAATAGAGGCCTGTAGATATAGAGGTTATCATCTTACCTAACCTCGTTCTATTTATTTATTTTCCTTTCTCAGATAAATACACTATTTTCATGATAAAATAATAAATTATATATCATATGTATGTTAAAATTTTATTATCATTATGTGACAATAATTTTATTCCATATATTCAATCAATTAGAAAATTAAACTATCTATTTTGTGTATGTGTGGACTGCGACATCCATGTAATAATATAAATCATATATGACCATGATATTTAATGGATGTTTATTAATATAGGTATAATTTTTAATTGTAATATTTATGAAAAAAATTTATTTTATAATATCATATATACCTTTAAACCTTCTCATCCACTGAAAAACAATAATTAAACTCATGCATATGTGCAGACCACCACCTCCATAAACTGATCTGATTATTTTTTTGTTTGTACATTAAATGTGAATTAAAAATGATACATATACTGAATATTATATATATGTATATATGTATATATTATATTATTATTATTTTGGAATGGTGAACTATTATTTACTATTATTTTGTTTCGTCCGTCAAAGAGTGAAAGAAGAGTTCATGTGTATGTATCTCCAACAATCTTCGATAATGGAATAAAAAATTTCTCCTTGTCAATAATTTATGAATGTATATATATATAATTCAGATATATTAAATTCATATCTTGATTTGAATTATCCTGATTATCTAACCATTATACATGTAAAAATACTTTATGTACCAAACTAAAATTCTCATGTGAAGTAAAATAGTTAAAATTAGGAAACTATGAATTTAATATGAAATTATTAACAATTTGGTGACAAAATGTTATTAGTGGAACATATATTATATTTAAATTATGTATATTATAATTTTATATATGTATACAAAAACTAAATTTATTATAATTGAGTTTAGATTGATTTGGAATATATTGGATCATGAGATGATGGTTTCTCTTATACCACTTATTTCTTTGAGACATATGATATATTCAACACGTATTTTATTTTTGTGGTGATTATACTTCCATCTAATGAATTTTCGGATTATTTAATTAAAATTATGTCAATTTATAAATCCATCTTTGGTTTTCAATTCCATGTTGTTTGATATGGAGACTACAAAAAAAGTAATTAATTTATGTGATCATATCATTTTTAATCAAGATCATTTATTAATATGTTACCTATGGTTGAATTATATTAAATGTCACCTAAGAATTTGATGAATCTTATTCACCTTATTTTATTTATATAGATTAAAATTTTTACCATAATTTTATAACTTTTAATTATTCCTGATGAAAAAATAATATGTTTATGGAAAAAAAAAATTTATTTCCCTCTTTAGTAGAATTTTTTCCCACTCAATGTGTTATAAAAATGATATATGGATTATTTTACAATTATTCAGTGAATATTTAAAGTCATGTTCTTCCCAGATTAATGTTTTTTAAAATGGTATGAATGTAATACTCATGACATTTTTAGAATTGGTAACTTTTGAATTTTGACAAAATTTTTAATAGAATCCCTATTTTAACATAGAGAGTTGAATGTATTTTCATTAATTTCATTAATTATGTTAATTTTAAACTATTGGCCTCATAATTAAAAAGGTATATTAATTATAAATTTTAATTTGTCTTTCCGAGGAATTATCAATCAATGATATCATAATATAGTTACAATTCTATTTTGTTGGTGATATGAACTAATGTTTTCATCCACATCCATTCATTGGATTTATTATTATGATTATTATTTAAGGGTCATACTGCGAAATCCATTTATTTTCAATGGGGGTAATTATGTTATGATTAATCAATGATAAATCTATATTCTTCCCCCAGTTATAAAATAATGGAATGAATAATTTTTTTTTGGAATTTTATTTCCATTCCATGGGTTTTGAAACCCTAATTGTTTTGGAATTTTGGGTACCCATATATTGGATTTCCATTATGTAATATGTGGTACTATAATTATATTAATCTTTAATAAATTTGATAAATATGCATCTCACATGAGGAAACAAGGGATTAAATAGGGATTTTATCATGTCAATAAGGGAATTTGAGCAATAGGATCATCATGGGAGAGAAACATTTCTATTTATATAATGGAATGGGTAGTGAACCCATTCAAATATGATAGTCGAGAAAGTGATCCTTAAATGTGTGAATGGTTTTCTACTGTTATTTATATCATGAAAATTAATGTCCTTTTGCAATGTTATTATCTTATTTATAATGTTATATTATTCTATTATGACTAATGTCATATGAAATTCCATGAATTAATCCAAGAGTCATGTTTTTAATCTTTTATAAACACGACATGGTATTAAAATTTTAAGATCAATTCCCAATTCCCCCCTTATATCTATGTAATATTTATGTCACCATTAATATCAAACTTATTTACTCACACTGAGAATATTTTATCCCACTTTCATACGTTTGATATCCAAAGGTGATAAATATTAATTTTTAAATGATATGTATAGGAAGGTCTATAATAATTTATAACACATTCATTGATTATATAGATGATTTATGAACCAGTTTTAATGTATCATTGATTCCAAATACTCTAAACCAAATAAATTAGTGTGGATCATTATTTTATGTATTAAATATTAATATAATAATATGAAAATTTTAGATAGTAATATAATTCTCCATTATAATGTTTGGGATTATGTAATCTTTATTAACTTCTATGTGTACAATTTTTTGGATAGATTTTGAGAAGAATGTTATGGAAACCATTGTGTTTCCATAAGGATTTTTATCTATTTTGAGATTGGTTATATAAAACATTTATAAATTATCTATCTTGTTATATTTATTTTCAGATTAATTTTTAATAGTGAATGTGTTGTTTATTCTTGTTTTTACCACATTTTTTTGTTTCCATTGTTGTATTTATCAATAAATTATTGAGTCTGTCTTGAATGGAAGTTTGTTTTTGGGTTTTTTCATTGGAAAATGGCATCATAATTTTTGTTGATTTAATATATCTCCTTGTTCTATTAATACTCCATTATATAGATTTTTTTACATAATTGTGAGATTCAATATGAGAAACCTTTTTCCCCATTATAGATCATGACATATGTTACTCTTCTGTACTTTTTGTCATCATTTTTTGAGACATGTTGACTATAATAGAATTAATAGTGATGAAATAATTATTTTGTGGAATACAGTAACTCAATTAATTATATTTATGTAATTTATAATTTTATTTAATTATATTTCTTTTCAACATTTATTTTCAGGGTTGAGATATTTTAATTTTTTTATATTTTATGTTATTTGTTATACAACTTGTTAAACACATTGTTATCACTAATGTTGAATAGACCAGGTGATGGGGTATATCATTCGACAAATCCATTTCACACGGATGGTAAATGGTTTTCCAGACCATCGATGAAAATTATGAATGTTCACTCTACATCCTAGTGAAATGTGTAGAGTTTGTTCCATTTTTATGGAAACTATATAATGTACTCAATTTTTATTTTCAATATAATATTTAAAAATAATTGATCATTCTAATTTTTATACTAAATGGAACAACCCACCCCACATTTTTTTCAATTCATACATCAAAACTATGGCCATAGTCCCTCATATAAATATGATATCATATCTTACACAAATTTTAATTAGGTATTTTCTACTAAATGTTCAAGAGTAAATCCATCTGAGTGGGTCTCCATCATATCCTTCTCGTACTTCCCTAATTTCATGATTTTTAATTCCCACTCTAACTATCAATTCCATGTGACAAACATAATGATAATTTATAATTTAATTTCAATGTTGTTGTTATGTTTTAGGTGTGCAAATAATCTTTCAAGCCTTCCTCAATCCTTGGGAGAATTATATTTTTACTGTAACCCCTACGATAGTGTTTCATTGCACTGTTGTTTCAGAAATGAATCATTTTTTATTTGGGTTTATAAATTGGTTTATTTAAAATAATAAATTCTAGTCGGGTTCAATTTTTTAATTATTTATGGCTTGAAGGGTTTTAAATCATTTTAAATTATTTCTAAATGGGTTTACGGGGATTATAGATGACATTTTCTCTACATTGATGTATTAAATTAAATTCATAGCCATTAATTTAATTTTTAGATTTTTCAAAATAGGATTTCTGTGTTGTAAAATTATTCAAGATATTATTTAATAATATATTTGATGATATGTATGTTAATGAAAATATATGATTATGTTGTACTACTTTTTGAAAATATAACTATGTTTATGTTTTTCGCTTGTGTAATACACATATGATTGATTTGGAATTAATTTATATTTTAATTTATAGTTATATAAAGATGTTCAGGTTTATAAATATGCATATGCACACATATCCAAATGTGAGTATGTGTGTATGTACATTGGTAGAAGTATATATATGTATATTATATGATGTGTGTATAATAGTTTAAAAAGAGAATCATTGGTGTTTAATGAATATTCTTATATTTTTTATCTCAAAGTTGATTCCGATGTACTACTTTTAAATGGTTCTGATTTTTATTTAATGATTTTATTGAGTTTATAATTTTTTAAATATACTGTAGAAAATGTTTTTTTGTATTTTGATATTTTAATATGGTGGATTGGATAAAGGTCATTGTTTAAATATTTTTTTGACTTTGGCGTCTTATTGATGACAGATGTGATGATTATTTTTTTCATTGGATGACATAGATTGTAGGTTGACAAGTACTAGGATGGTTGTTTCTATTATATATGGAATTATTGTGATAATGGTTAATTCGATATGTCTCAATTAAATAAACTAATATATTTTTGGGTTATACTTGTATTCCATTCTGGTGTTTCGAGAAACAATTACATATTACTATTGCATCAAATAGGCTGGAGCACAATATATGTGTCATTGAAAATTATTATTTGAGGTCAAAAACTATTTATAATGTATGATATTATGTGTTCAGTTTATTAGATTATTATCATAATATTTTACCATTACTGCACTTTAATTTCAAATAAACTATTTTATTTACTACTTTTATTAACATTTATCTAGTACAATCGGTAATTCTAATAGCATCATTTTTGTGAAAAAATTATAATTTATAAGTGATTTTTTTTGGTTCATTTTCTATAAAAATGTGATTTCTAATTGTGTGTCTCCGTTTTAAGTTTGGATCTTAAGATTATAAAAAATATTTCAATTTTATTTGATTATTTAACATTAGAGATATTAGAAATTGATTTCCCTTGATGTTTTGTTTTACAATATAAATAAAATATACATTCTTAAGTTATTTCAAACAAGAATTTATTGTTATTTTCGAAAATAAAATGCATTGTATTTACATTGATTATTCATTGGGCTATTGATATTACACCCTACATACACTACACAATGTTTGTAAACTATGTGTCCCTTTATATATCATGGAATGAATTATAAGAATGGTTTCTTAGGTTTTGATAGAGAGTGTCCTTGGTCTATATCAGATTATTTGATTAGTTATGTATGTGTATATATTTTTTCATTTAATCAGATATGTTATATAGTAATTTATACTAATTTATATGATTAGAGGTGTAGAAATATTATAATGGCCACGAGTAGGCACTGTTGGAGGTCATTTTTATTGGGGATGGTTATTAGAGTATTAGATGAGAGTTTAGTTTGGTATATTATCTATTATCCTTTTTTAAATTATATATCCCTGATTATATGTTCTTTTCATGGAAATTCTACAAAAGGATGGGTACCAATTGAATTCCATTATAATTTTTAGCAATTAATTTTTTGTTATTTGGAAGAAATATTCCCCATATTTTTCTTGAGGACTATTATAATTGTGTTTAGCCAAAGGGGATTATAAAAAACCCCTTTTTCCACTAGATGATTGGTTCAGGCATATATTCGGATGGTGGACCGAGACAATTTACTATAGAAGAGGAGTCATATAGTGGTTGGTATACTAGTGGTTTCCAATGGGAGTGGCCCTCATTGTGAATGGATTGTTGAATAGAGAGGATAGTTCTCTAGAAATTCAAGGACGAGTAGAGGATGTTGTTTCATGATTTCCCATTGGAAATCAGGAGGTCACCACATCTTATCATTTCTTTGGTAATTAATGGATTATGTGATCCAGATACTAGGTTTTTTTTGGTTGGTAATGTTAAAAATACACTTCCTATGGGAAACATCAAATCTGTCACGCACATATGACCTGCGTATCAGAAGGTTCATGGGTGTTGTATGACTGAGTGGATAATTTGTTTTGGTGGAACTACAATGAAGGTATATGATAGGACTTTCTGATATTTTCTTTTTTAGGAAATACCATATATGAAATATTGATGCAATAAATTTTTTAGTTTACACAATAGTATCGGGCCTATGAGGGAGTAAGAATTATCCGATTGCAACTGAAAGATGGTGTCTATTTGAAATCATTCAATGATCGTGGTAGCTTGTTTGTTGGTAATTTGATCGTACAATTAAATTCATATGGATTTTATATTGATAAATTTTTTCAAAATTTTTGGAATGATCATGATTCATTTTTGAGTTAAAGAAACAACTCTATTATTTTAGATAGTTAAATGGTGGTTGTTACCTATTTTTATAGAGGTTTCCCAATTATGTTTTAAATAGTTTTATAATTAGGAATCAGACCTAAATAGATGGAAATATACTATGGATGCTAATTGGCCTCCAGAAGATAATTTTTGTAGTCCATTACAATGGTGGGGTACACCATGGTTTTTAATTAGAATCCATGCATGAAGAGTAATGGTAAGGAAAACCACAAGACTTATATTTAACTGATTTTTAATGAATTTATTCCTCACGAGTGATCGGTGTGGTTGAGAATAATCATTATATTAGATATACTGATATGTGGGTTTAATGGCTTCATGTAGATAATGTTCCATGGTTTTTTTAGTTATATTGTGGATGATAATTTGGAATTTTAGGAAACAAAGTAGTGAGATGGAAGTGAACTCATAGATGTAGGCGATTTGTAATTGTTGTTGTATTGATATTGAGGCCTATCATGAATGGGAAGATATTTAATTTAGATTTGAAACACCCTATGTGTAATAATTTCATCAAACATTATAGGGAGTTCTAAATATGAACTAGAGTAGTGGTTATTCAATGAATTCAAACTCAAATAGGAGATGTGATCATTAAAACAACCATGCTTGAAGATTTCGAATGAGAAATGAGGTATGGTTTTGTTATGGGGACTCAAATGGATATTAGAGAAAGATGTAATGGCCTTGTTGAAATGTTTCCAAATTATGAGGTCATTTCTATATTAGTTCATCATGACAATACAAACAGCAATATGGGAGGTCTCTCATTATGCAGCGAGAGAGTTTCATTACAATGGAGGGAGTAAATAAATTCCCTCTTATATGTGAGTTAATTTCACTATAAACCATTAGTTAAACTTGATGGAGGTAATCTAATAGCTAGTACCTATACCTAGGGAGATTTGTGTCATGGACCCTATCATTACATATATTTTATCAGAAACATATTGAGTCATTCTATAAAATTCCAGGTAAATATTTGAGAAAGGATTTGGTGGATTTTCTAAAGAGGGGATAACATATAATTTACATGTTGGGATCAAATTTTTTTAACAAAGCATATGAATTTTAAGAGGCCATTTGACCTCAAATAACCCTCCATATTTTTCCATATATCCTCCATTATAAGGGTGTCTTTAGATTCTTTAATTTTTATCCAAGGTCATTTTTCCATTTCTAACTTCTTTTGGGGTAACCCATAAAATCCTTTAAATTTTTTTATGTTTTTTATAATTTTAAATGATTATTCAACATGATCCTGCTCTAATAAACTAAAAAATATGAGGTAATATTGTATGATGGTGTGATGAAATCAATGAAGGATTAATGAATGTTTTTAGGTTGAGTTTATGAGTTCTGTACGTGGAAAATATGTTTGAAAAAAATTGATCCTTTTTAATTGTTTTTAAAAAATAAAATTATAATTTTCACAATTAATTATTTTTGTCATATCATGATTTAATAGGTCTAAACAGTGAACGATCTCAAACAAGTATTATTGGTCGATGTACAAGGTTACTCATAATGTAAGATGGATGTTGCCTATTTAAATTTTTTTGAATGTTTTCATATTCAAGGTAATGAAATAACGAACAATTTCATGAGTATAGTTATAGGTAATATGAAAAAGAGTGTTCCATGGGTAAATGATCTAGTATGGACCTTACTTATTTAATAATCAATAATTATTATTGGGAGCCTATATATATATGTATGTTTCTGTGAAAATATCCCCAATTGGGAAGAATATGGCTAGGTTGATGTGAGTCCATGTAAATGTTTTTGGTAAGAATGGGCATATAGATTACCCTAAATTGGGTTCTTATATATATTGTTGAGGGATTTAGGATCTTGTGGATGATTTCTGATGAGAGTTAGAGAATAAATGATGTGAGTGACTTTTAATACACTCATTATGTTAAATGAGAGACTTGGTGTGTGAGAAGTGTAATATATGTCATTTGTCACATAATGTCTGTGACATAGAGGGGTTTCTCTTGGTGACATAAGAATCAAATAATCTAAAATTTCATCATTTTAGGTTAATATTAAATATATCATATAACATTACATACTATAAATTTGTAAAGGTATGGTGTGCTTAGTGACTATATACATAATCAACTTATATCATAAAATATCTTCAATATCCATAAAAAATTTCATCTCACATTTTTAAATTTGTAGAAAATATCTACATAAAAGCATTACTAAAAACCAATGTAACAAAAACTGCAGAAATTGTTATTCGAGAGACTCCATAAGAGTAAATATATTAGATACTAATTTAAAAACAAATGTTATCATATTATAAGCATAATGGCATGATGACATGACTATAACATAAAAAGTAATACTTATTCCTCCAAAGATCATGAATCATGAATAATTTCATGTTTTTTATTCCTAAAAAATGAATTATGTCATAAGAGTATAGAATCATCAATAATCATTCAAGTTCTCTGAGAACATGTGACAAAAAAATTTATAATTTTCAATACAACACAAACATATATACAACAATATCTCTAGCCAAGTATCATTAAAAATAATATCATATAGGGTTTGTATCAACCATTATTTCTTCATTTCATTAGTCATGTTTCACTCCCATGATTATGATAACGAAAAATTTCTTCTCTTATGTTGGGGTTTATCTGTGTTCCATTCAATATTATCTAATGACAAATCAATCAATACAAAATGTATTGGATGTATAAAAAATTATCTTCCCATTAATCACAATTGGAATTCATGCATCTATGTGACACGTGATCATAAAAATATCCATCATATCATTTTAGAATAACCCATTATAAATAAATGGGGTTCATAATAATTTCATCGTTACGTCATAGCATATCTATTGGAAAAGATATAGGTTCAAAATGGTTTTATTATGGATTAATTAACCCTAAAAAATGAAATGGGTTTCATTGTGTAATCCATAAATAATCCTCATTGTATACCTAAAATATAATGAAAAATAATGTGAATGATATCATCAGATCACATCCCCTTTGAATCATTAAAATACAAATAGAATGTTAACCATGATGAAAATTACCTTTAAAATAACATTTGAACATTTATATGATTATAGTGAAAATATAATTTTCTTAAAAAATCATTAAATGATAATAAATTATAAAATACTATAAAGAAAATTTTATTTGAAAGTTATATTGAAATATTATAATGTAATATTTAATGTAATGAATAGATAAGTCAATGAGAAAATATTTTTGTCAAATAAATGTTATAATAAGGTGTCCGTTGACAATTTTTTGTAAAATGACATAAATACAATGATTGAAAATCATTCTAAAAGTCATTATAAAATTATAAAATGATGTCCAAATATGTTATAAAATTACATTAAATATTTTCATAATAATATAATATATAATATTCAAATCATATTAAATAACTTGTAAATTCAAGAAAACATTCTTAGACAAAATATGAATTGTATTAGGTGTTTGAATAAAATAACATCGATGATTGTATAAATAAAATGGTGTAAAATTTTAAAACACATAAAAAATCGAAGATAAAATCTAGTATAACAACATACTTTGTGTTCAAAGGATAATTGTTTTATAATTTCCATCAATTAAAATATATCATAGACAATCCAAAAAAATCATTATTTGTTATCCCATATCTTAAGTCATTTAATTATTTGTTTTCATTAGAAAAATAAGTAGACGAAATAATTTTTTAATATATATCTATTATAGAACAATATTCATAAATAACATACTATATAACATTGCATTATAATTTATAATTATCATTTAAAAAAATTATTTTCTAAAATGATCATTCTGGTGAAAACTGATTATTTTCCTCACATGCATATATTAGATGGTTATGTTGCATACATATGGGTCATTCTATCATCAGGTACAAAATCATAATATTTTCTATGTATCTTACTTATACATTTTTCAAAAATTTGTAACCACTCGTATAAATTTTGGATGAAAAATGAATTTCTTCACTTCATTGAGATAATAGTATGAATCTACAAAAATCAAATGACATTTTCATTTTTTATTAATGTTAAAGAGATAAGAAATAACTATAAAAATACATAACAAGATATAATTATAGTAAATATATTGATCATACTTTTTAAAAACTTTTTATAGAGAATTTGGATAGTGGTTATGAAAATACAATGAAAAATATTAATAAGAACATAGACCTATTATAAAGATATACTATTTTGTATAGAACCATAAATATTATTACTGACATATTTTTGGACAACCAATAACTCCATATATTGGAAAAGGATATTAGATGTGTGTTTGAGTAGATCGTGGTTGAGTTAATGGGATCATGTAGAGAAGATAAGAGAGAAGAGGAGGAGACATTTAATTAGTGAGGGTATTGGAACTCATGTAAATAAATAAAACATAAAAAAAATTTCATATATAAGTGAAAGGGGAAACAAAGAATATTGTACTAAAAGAGAATTCAAGGTTGTTAAAAATTAACATAACCACAATGATTTAGATAGAAATTTCGATAATTTTAACCATTGTATATTTATTTTAACACCTCATCATTCATTTTAACAATTTCATTATAATGAATTTCTACATTGGATACTATTAAGAATGAAAATAATTGAATTGACCTCATTACCATATAATGGAAATATGATTCTAAATATATAAAAAGTTCTATATGATTTAATTACAATATATGATAGGAATTAATTTTCAAATATTTGTGAGGAATGCAATGAATACCATTTAAAAAAAATTTAATGATTAAAAATAAATTTATTAGTATTCAAATCAATGTAAATACCATACGAGTCATGTTGAATTATTTGAATGAATAAAATATTTTTAATTTACAATAAAATATTTCAAAACTAGTGATGAATTTAATTTATTATTAAAAAGACAATTAAATTTATAAATATTATTTATAATAACTTTATTTTATTACTTTCAAATTAAATTATTTACAATTCTATCTAATAGAAACCCAGGGAATTTTTAAAAATAAATTTAAAAAGTAATTATTCATAAATTATTTGGTTTTATTTATGTATTCTAATGTAATGGATAAGTGATAACTATAAAATTTAATTATAATAATTTAGTTGTATATTGGGTTTAGTTGATAATAGATGTTTCTTGTAAATCTATATTTCGAGGACAAAAAGCATAATTAATGAAAACTATATCATTATATAATAAGGTGATACCTCATGAACACTTATAAGAATTTCCTCATTAAAAATATGTCAATACAATTTAAATATTAGAGGATAAATTATAATCATCACAATATTTGGTTCCCACAAAGCTACCTCAAAATTATTTCCACATTACCAAAAAAGTTTCATTGTGACTCATCTTGTTCGACAACAATTTCCCTCTTATGCTTATAATCTACACCAGTTTTTTCCCATGTGAGAGTTCAAGATCATGTGGCATAATATCTATTTTTTTTAATTTTGATGGTTACGGTATATGATTCCCATGAAAGACACATGGAACAAATTGTGTACATAAGATAGATTCAGAAAAAGTGCCATGTAATATGAAACATCCCAATATGACCACAAATTTAAACGTGACCAATATATCTCATCATCACCAATCATTTTTTTGTAAATATCATCTGTTCCAAAAAAAATTTATATATGTAGTAACAATTTATCACCAACTATGAACTCTATATCTCATCAATTATTATTCACATGATTTATCTGTAGACTCTGAGTTTTAATGATGTGTTGAAAAATGGAACTCGCTTTCTCTAGGATTTCTTCAAATATATATTTCCCAATAACTCTAGTTCTTTATCTTAATACCTAAAAATTATTATATTTCTCTTCTGCATACATATGTATTCATAAGTATCCATATGTTTAAAATCATATGATTTTAATGGAAGTCAGTGTTTGATGGCATATTCAACACCACACACTGTGCGAAAATGAACCTCATAATGTCATTATGAATATTATATCATAAATAATAATGTTTTGGGTATTAATATATGTTACCTAATAATAGAAAATTTATAATTATCATTTCAATAAAATTCATTGATAAGTTTTTTTTAAATAAGGACTCATTTTTTAGTAAGGCCATTATATTCCTAAAAATACAATTTTATGTGTTTCTCGAGAAAAAATAATATTAATTTATATATATTTTTAAGCTTTTATTCCACAAAAATAACATAAATTTAAAAATAATCCTGTCAATTTTTTTTGAAATGAATATTTGATATTTTTATTGAATGATTTATTTTTCAGTGAATAGAAGAAAATGGTGATTTTAATTGATTTTTTTATTCATGAGTTTACAAAGTAAAAATTAATTTTCATTTTTTTCAAAGTAATTTTTTTAAATTATTATTATTAATCAAAAAAAGTAATTAAGATATAATTTATTTATGAGTTGGGTATAAAAGATTTTTTCCCTAAAAATCAATGTTATTTAAAAAAAATTTCATTCCCCATTATTTTATTATCTTAAATAAATATCCCTATAATTTATAAATTAAATAATGGAAAAGGATTCTATATTTTGATCAATGTGTGCATATTTGAAAAAAAGAAACCATTTTATTTTCTTCCTTATGGGAATTAATTATAGAAAATTATTATTACCGTAGATAATGGATAATGTGTTAATTAATAATCAAACTAATGTAATAAGGATTAAAATTTTAAATTAAAAAAATCATTATTTCTCTATATTGTTATATTTCAACCATTTTCATAAAATTTTTAAACATATGACGCTTTTTATATTTAATTATCTTTAAATTTACAACATTAAAGTAATAAAAGTAAAAATATTACTTTATATATTTTAATATATATAATATTTTGTTACATTGATAAAAAAATTATTTTCAGTTATAAATTGTAAATTTATTGATAAATATATTTTATTCAAGTTAAATCATATTTTATAATTACTTATTAAATAATTAAATTAAATTTTTATGAAACAATGACACTGAACATTTAAAATTAGTAAATAATTTCATGTATGTCATTATAAAAACACTAAAATTAATATTTTTTAGTTGAGTTAAATTATAAAATGAATTTAAAAGATATGTATAACATATCATTTATGATAATTATTTTTATTTTAATTCCATTATTTTAATGTTTTTTAAAGAATAAATATGTGAATAGATCTTATAATGAAATTAAAATTATTTTATATTATATACATATAGAAAAATTAATTTAATATAACTAAGTCTTTAAATAAGTCATGTATGAATATAAATGGTTCGAAATTTCATTCCTCGTATATTTATGAAAAATGTTTCACAATATATGGGAAATTATACTTATCAAATATTTACAAATAAATTACTTTGGATAAAACTAAAATTAGTATAAACTAGGGGTCAAATCAATTTATAATGTTCGAAATAACGTATAAATAACATATCTTCCTTATCATTTATTTGATTTAATTTTGAAACCATTTTACTATGGTTATACAATATTATATTATAACATTTCATGAATTTAAAAAATGACTTTATTGATATTTTACATCATAAAATAATTTATTGAATGTTTTGAAACTCATAAACAAACTATCATTGTAAAAATAATTGATATATTGTTTAAAATATCATCTGTCATCTATTTATTGTAAATTAGTCATGTTTTAATAACTTCTGTGTCTATTAAACATTAAAAAAATTGATATCATAATAATTTTCAAAAGGAATAACATGGGTTAAAAAAGGAAATGGTGAAAGTATTAAATAAACCTCTAAAAAATTAATTATATATAATAATTATGACTACAAATCATCATAAATTATAATTATATCTATTAGGATAAAATTTTCAACGAATATTAACTAATATTAATTGAATACATTATGTAATTCCACATGTTCCCATCCACTCACTTATGAAATAAGACCTATACTCCTCTATTACTCATAAATATAGATTTCTCAAGGAAAAAATACTATAAATAAACATTCAACGGTTCCTTTCCCATATATAAACCATCATTTATTTCTAAAATTATATTCATTAATAACTATGGAGTAATTAAAAACAGGATTATCAATAAAGAGGTATAAATCATAACGGTGTGTTTTGATTTTTATTTGTACTTATACCTCTACTATATCAATTGTAAAAATTATAGAATTATTAATAATGTATATTCAATATATATTATTTTTATTCTTGTGATAAAAAATCCAATATTCACCTTCATTCAATCAGTTGGAAAATGATTACATTACTTAAGCATAAGTGTGGAATGCAACCTCCCGGAAGTGAGGTTATTTGTTTTTCATTTTGGATTTAAAAGGATTATAACACTGATAAATTAATTGAATATATAAAATTTAATAATATGAAAATAATTTGTAAATGTTAATTAGTATTTACCTGCATTTAGTTATATCATTATATATGTGAAAAAAAATTTTATGTGTACATATGACCTACCCTCTCTATGAATGTTGAAATTCAATTGTCTATATCTATCATTAATAGTCGATTATAACAATATATATGTTGAAAATATATTATATTTATATATTTAACATGATTTTGGATATTATGGTATGATTATACATGTAAATGGTTCAAAAATACCAAACCAAAACATGCATGAAAAAATCAACATCCAACCATAAAAAACAACATATTTATTAAAGAATTATTAATATATATATGATAAAATGTTATATCTTGATTATATATGATATTATAAGTATCTAAATAATTTCAGTGTTGAATTATAATAAATTAAGATTTGTTATAAAAAATTTTATACTGCTTTTAAAGCATGTATAACTGTATTTCTGGGATTTATGGTAAAAAATACTTTTTATAATGTTTTTTTATTCTTATGTTCTGAGTCATTAAATTTTAAAATATAATTCTTATGAAACTCATGAATTTTATTATCCATTTTTTATTTTTTAGGATTTATTATTTCCCATTCATTTTAAAAACATTATGAACTCAAGATAATATTATAAATTTTTATGGAAATTACCATTATTTCTCTCTTTTGTTGAAAATACTTATCATTCTTGTTCAATTTTTCTAAAAAAAACTTACGAGAATGATTTTACTATTATCCTAATATTATTGATAGAAATTTTGTCAAAATGATATCTTTTTAAATAAAATGGCTCAACAAAATCATGTCATTTTCCAGACCAGGTACTTTTTACATTTTACCAAAATTGTGAAATGAATCTTTTTTAATAGACCAAGCATAAAAAAAATTCATTTTTATGAATGATATTTTTTTAATATTCCTATACAAAAATAGGATTCATTAGATATAATATGATTTTAATTGTATTTTGTGAATTTTATTATATTTTAATATACTTTATCAAATAAAATGGGGTTTTCCATCATGAAATATTACATGTAATATTTTATATTATTTTTACATCAATGATAACATGTTATGTAGTTACTTATAATATATGCTTCAATTATTAAATGTTTATTATTTCTCCAAATCTCTTATTATGATAAATATTTATGTAATATTATTTAAATCATGTTTCATTCCCATCGTTTATTCATGAAATGATTAAACCATTATAAACCTCATTTATTTTCATTGTTTAAACCTATGGTGTCATAGATTATAAAGAATTCGTCATGATTTTGATGTCAATGAAATGATTTTTATGGACTCTTTGATTCCTCACTATGACTATTACCACTCACAATATTATTTTTTCTAATGAATGGAACCTTGGGTATTCATGTTAATTATAAATTTGATAAGATATGGAATAATTTTACTATTGAAATGTCAAGTGAAATGAGTTTTAGAAGGTGATACCATGTGATTATGCGTAAATATATTTTTCATTATATGATAAACAATAAAAAGATTGTTGAGTTTTTTGGAATTTCTAAAATTTGTATCTTTTAGTTTTTGGATGAACATGGATGTAAGAAGATTCAACTATCTACAAGACAAGTATGTGGGAATAAGAACTTTGGAAAATAACCCATTTGAATGAGAATATTTTTTATGTGCGGAATAGAAGGGAATAAAAAAAGTAATTTCAATAAAAAAATTAATAGTATTTTGGAGAGAAATCAGTTTCACCAAAATATGCCAATTATAATTTAATAACATACATGTCGGGGGCATGACAATTAGCAGATCCAATGAACTAATACATGTGTTCACTCCAAACCCATGGAAGAAACTATGTATTCCAATCATTGAATTGAAATTGTTGAAGTGTTATTAATTGGGATTCAGGTATTATGTTTGTAAAAGTGTAATGTAATTTATAATATTATAATAATTATTATATAAGATCAATGTATTTTTTCACAAAAAATATTCATTGAGGATTTTAAAAATCATGGTTAATTACATTGATAACCACGAAAAATGATGTTCTTGTATAGTGATAATGTTTTGTTGGGATAAAGAGATGACTAAAATTAATGAAGTAAATGGAATAATGTTGGTGACATTGAATATTGTTAGTGATTTTAATAAGTTGTTATTTTTTAATAATTTATAATGTTTAATTAATTTTTTGGATTTATAAATTATATTAATTAGTTTATGATTGAATATGATGAAAAGCGATTGTGTTTTTTTAAATATATTCATTAAAATGATTATAAAATTATATTTATGTAAAACATAATGTATTTAAATAATAATGGTTGATGAATTGTTCAATGAAATAGATACACCTTTATAGGTTTCAAGGGATGGATATTTTGGTTATTTGAAATAATTACTAGGTTTTTAGAATAGTAAAATTAATGGTTTAAATAACACATTTTCCTAGTATGTGATTTGATTCGACAATAATTATTGTCCATTGTATATTGGGATATATATATATATATGGTGGAGATGTATATCAATGGAATCGTAATATATTTGGATATATTTATTTTCATGTAATGAATTTCCTTCCATTGTAATATCAAATATTGAGTCATGGAGTGTCACTGAAATTAACTACATTATATTATTATATAGTGTTTTATCATGGGGATTAATGTTTTTATTATATAAGATTCATTAGGTTGATGTATATGCATACTTAATTTTTAACATATAGATTTGTATTTAAATTTTATAACCGAGGAATAAAATTAAATTTTTAGGTATGTGATCTGAATGTATTGGGATCTCTAGAGAGGATAAATTATTCATTAATTTTGAGTAAATTTATATTATTTAGGATAAAATATAATTTATTTATAGAATTATCATTGATAAAAAACTTTTTATTAATTTTGGAGTTTAACAAATTATTTATTCATATGAGGGTTAATAATATTTGTGTATTATCTTACATAATGAAGACAATACATCACATTCAATATAGGTGGAATATATTTTAAAACTATTTCAATTATGTGATCCATAACTTGTTTTATAGTTCTTCATGTAGGAAATACTCATCCGTAATACTCATCATTTAGAGAAAAAGGTAAGAATAATAATGAAATTCGTTAATGTATGAAATTAATTTTTTATAGTAATGGCATTTCCTTATCATTATATTCTAAATGGTAAAATAATTACTTAACTCTTGGAAAATTTTCTAAAATAAAAATATTATCCTATTATGTTCATATACATTGAAAAGATTTACTTTTTTATACTTCATGGATTTATGATTTTGGTTCACCAACCTTCTAATAATCATTAAATTTCTTATGATTAATTTCCACTATCATTATATTTAAATATTTGGACATTTATATTTTCCTTCAAGTCAATATTTTTTGTTTCCTCAAATTTTTTTATAAGGGTAAACCTATTTAAGTGTTATTATAGATGAGATTTGTATTTACCTTTCCCAAAATTCAAGTAGATTTTTTACTAACCATTATACCATTTGTGTCTTCAATAATGTAATTTTAAAAAATCAACCCCTTGATTACCAAGATCATGTTCAAATTATACGAATGAAATTTATTTATGTGGGGATAATGTAACAACCTAATAATTTTAAATTATTGTATATGTGTTAGTAAATATAAGACACAACATCATCCTTGAACTAACCATATGATTATTCTTTTATATATAATAACATTTCCATTTTTTGTATGAATTTACATATAATAATTATGAAATATATATACAGTGTTAATTATTCGTAAAAATGTATTGATAAATTTATTGAAAATATGAAATAAAATATGAGAATATACTATATTCATCAAAATACATTTTTATTTATTTTTTGAGTTAATATCAGATTTAATGTCTAAAATATTTTGAAATTTTATTTGATAAAAATATAATAATTTTTTATACAATTAAAAAAAATTATAAAATGGTAAATTTTTGGGATTTTTTTTGAAACGATTGATTTTCCTTTGAATTTTGAAAATAATAATTTTAATTAAAAACAATAATTATTTTAAAAAAATTAGAACTTATTTTTTTTAAATGTTTTCAATGTAAAAAAATTATCTCTTGTATTTTTAACAATCTATTTTTTTCATTTGAATTTATTTTGTTCTTTAAATTGGTATAAAACTATTATTATATAGAAAAATTAAATTTCCTGATTATTCTTTTTCTTACATTTTTTCTTTTATATCCTAAATTGTTCATCCATATATAAAAATAAAATATTAAAAATGGATTCCATATTAGGAATTATAACATAAAAATGAGATAAATTACCCTTTTTGTTTTTGATCATTCTAAATATTATCCATAAGTATTTTTATATACATTTAAAATAGTAAAATGGGTATATTTTGGTTAAAAAATGTGATACAGTTTTAGATACACTAAAAAACACTATTATATTTTATTTTATGAGTCTAGATCATCCAGATTAAGAAGAATATCAGAAATGAAACTATTCTTTTCATTGAACAATTATTTTTTCTTTTTTAATATTTAATTGAAATGTAATGAAAAAATATAAATTTCATAAATTTAATAGTTATAATACTTTATCATGGTCATAATTTTTTTATGATTTATATATTTAATTATCAATGATTTCTTTATTTTTATTTTTTTTGATCTTTTACTATTGAAATTAATTCATTAAATGTGTATGGAATACAGTCACATGCCTTATGAAATTATAAAACAATACTATAATTGATATTTAAATATTTTAAAAGTAATATATTATGGGGGTTTTGTAGTTTACCATGAACGTTACAGAGAAATATAAGATATTATAGATATTATATTGGGTTGTATTTTAATTACTATATATTTATATTTTTTCAAAATAAATTTGTTTGAATAGTTGTTAAAAAGATATTAATAAAATTTTATTCTAAATATTTATTATTAATGAATTTAAATATAATAAATATCATTAAATAAGATAATTTCTATGGGAAATTATTTCAATTCTCATTCGAATGATATTTATTATCCAATGTTTACCTCATACATTTAATTGTAACTGGTAAAAATTTAAAAAGATAATACTATGGTTAAGGATAAATTTGGTTATCAATGGTGTTGAACTATATGATAAGGTTTAAAAATATATAAATCTTTTTCTTATATGCTTTTATTAAGAACATAAATTCAATATTTATTATGAAATATTATTAAACCCAATTTTAAACTTGTTAGTTACATATTATCTTTTAATAATTCATGTATTTCAAAATATATATTTAACGATAATTTGTAATAGAAAAATATTTTGTTAATTAATTAAAAAATAATAAAAACCCATCCACATCCAGTAGATTTATATATTTTTTAAAATAACATCCACAATCCATTTATGGGACAATTTCCATTCATTATTACATTTCATCACCCCTAAAATTTAACAAGCATTGATATCAATGTTATTTTCAATAGGGATAATGGGGTTTGACCAAATAGATATGTGTGAAAACATATCATAAATATTACAAAATTTTATGGGATGATAAATAAATCTATCAATTCTCAGGTTATAATCAAATTATAATAGTATTTATAAAAATATAAATTTAATATTACTTATATTAATTTAAAATATTAGGTAATTCCAATAGTTCTTCACCCATCAACATTAAAAGAGATCTCATGCCCTTTATTTTTTGGAAAAGTTAATTCTTATATATTGGTAAATACAAAAAATAATCCTTTAATATATTCCTTTAATATTTCTTAAAAGATTTGGTATTTCCATAACACTAACTTTTCAAGGCTTACGATGTAATACAAAATTGGTTTCTCAATGAAGATGTATAACTCTAAACCATGAGTTTTGAATTTTATTTATTTTTATATCACTTATAAATCTATTTTATTCAATCAGAATCAATTTACATAGTGTGTTAAATATAAAAAATTGTTTTTTATATAAAAACCAATATACACCTTCGAACCCCTCATTCATTAAATAATAATCAAGCTCATGCAAACGTGTGGACTACCAGCTCCATAATTTGATGTGATTAATTTATAAATAAATAATTATTTAATTAATATATAATATATACGTGGTAAAATATTATTCATAAAGGTGACTTCTTATTTTCATTTTTTTCATCCATCAAAAACCGAAAATACTGTTAATGCATATAATTATCTAACTCCCCCAATGAATAGTGGACACCATTTTCAATCTGTATAGATTATTGTTAAATCTAAATAAATGTATATATACAATAAATTTATATTTAATTTATATCAAAAATAAAATACTAATGATTAAATAACAAAAATCAATGAATATTGACTAAAATTAATTATCCTAAAATCCAAAATAATGACACATTTGACACCCAAAAAGATGATTTTAACAAGGAAATATTAATAAATTGTCATTAAACAGTTATAACCGGATCCTATATTTGACATCCATCACATATTGACTTATATTTACCTATTATGGGTGTGCTACTACACCCTACATGACATCATCAAGTCATCTAAGGATGTAAATAAATGTCAAGGTATTTAGAAACAGTTGGGGAATTATTTTATATTTAAAGATATCCATCTAAAGAAATATTACATATATATAAATATATAATTCATGAGTAATTATTTACCATCTAATAAAAACCAAAATAAAAAATAAAAAATTCATATTACAAGTGTAAACAATGTTACATAATCAAAAGAACCAACTAATGAAACCCACCAAAGACTGCAAAGCAACCGTCAAGAAAATATCAAACTAAACACGGATCCAAATACACATTCCTTGCCCAAGGTATCAAGAAGCATCACCAAATAACTAAGATTACACGATTTTATCTTTGTCCCAATATATTACATCTACAATCACATTATATTTCCCATATAGGGGATGATTATAAAACTATGTTTGATTTTGAATAATTACATCCCAACTCACACCACTAGACAAGATCACATTTGTAAATTTATATATTATATTTTTAAATAATTATAATAGTTTCTATCAAGGAAAAAATAATTTTAAAAAATTAATCTATTTTTCATGTACTAATAAAATAAAAAAATAACAATTTAATAATACTTTTCAAATCAAATTGGGAATACCCCTTCCACACATCCACACATCCACAAATTCCTTCCATGATGACACATTTATACTAATGTGTAGTCGGTCAATAGTATACAATGTGTTCACTAGGTATCCAATACTAGGTTTCACAATGGAATATTCCCCATCCATAAAGTCATGTAAAATGACAATGCACTAACACCAACCGTGTATGCTATATTCCATTCCAAAATTATAATTCCTTTCCCATCATTCCAATCCATTTCAATAAAAAATATCAATTGTTTATGATAATTAGAAACAAATTACATATGATAAAATAAATTCCACAATTTTAAAATTATCACTTTCAAACTAACATCATAATGATTTAAAAAACGATCAATTTTTCACAATTATGAAATACCATCAACACATTGGAATTCTATTAAGAATCTCATATAAATTTGAAAATAAATTTATTGAAAATATATTAATTTGAAACCAATAATTTAATATATAATCGTAAGGATTTAGGAGATAATCCACATACTTCTTAAACCTTAGATAAAATCAATAACAAGATAATAACCTCAAAAGCCACGTATATATCATATAGATTCAACATTAGATCTAGTTTGATCGAATAAAAATAATCATATATCATCATTATTTACACCACATAAAATAGATCTATCTAAAATTTATTGGTTATATTATTCTTATATAGGGAAGAAGAAAATATATATGGAAGTTGATGGAGAAGAATAACATACTGATGAATTAGAGCCCCCATCACACAGATATTCACCATTGAATTATTCCTGGATCAAAATTAATTCTCTATACAGCCTAGGGAGGAACTGTAATTTTCTGTTATGATAACATTATGGGAATGTTCTATTATGGAAGTAAACCATGTCACATCCAATATTTCTAGATCTAATTTTTCATGGTGCATATATATAGTGTACAATAAGGAAAACTGTGCACTTACCGTGCAATAGACACTACCCCAATCCCCACCAATCAAGGTTGGATCACATGATAAAGAAAACCATTTTCCAAACATGTTAATACCCACATTGTAACATTGAATGGTTTCCCATGAGAATCTACAATTTTGGATAAATTGTTCACCTAACAGTGTGCCAACCTAATTCCTATTTCTCCAGTTTCATGGTTTCCAAAAGGTGATACAATGATACTACAAATGAAAATGAAACTGTAAACCTCCAAAAAACCTATAAATTATTCCAAAAAACCCATGATCCTCTTAAACATCAACACAATATATATATATATATACATAAATATATAAATATATCATCACGTTTTATATAGTTGAGGTGATACATTATCCCCACTAATCACCTTTCAATCCTAGTAAACTAGAAAACCTCTGTTGTGCTAAACGATTTGTGGCCATTTCTCTGCCATTTCCTTCTCACCCACCCTTATTTCATCATTAATCTTACCATTCTATAATTAAACATTTAGTATAGTGATATTTTTCCCATACAAGGATTTAACATTATTTTCCATAATCTAAACAGGTACACGATGAAATATACTATATGGATATAGGTCAACATGATCCCATAGAACAACTTGGTCACGATCTGGTTGATAATTCTTCAAATGAGATACAAGGAACGCAATATAAAACAAACTAAGACTTAGTGACAAATCCAATCGATATTCCTCCTCACAAACCCATTATTATATCTTAAAATGGAAAATATATCAAGTTTATAACATTCCATAAATATCAAAATAATGTTTCCCAAGCCCTAATAGTTTTCCAATATATTTCTCATTTCTCTATTTTTATTGTCTCTTAGAGGTAATACAAGGTTTCTACTAAAGAAAATCAAAATGTAAGCCACCAGAAAACATATTATGTACCCCAAAAAACCCATTAACCTCCTAAAAAATAACCAATATATATATATATATATATACATAAATAGATAAATATAGAGTCATGTTATAGATAGTTGAGGTGATACATTCTACCCACTGATCACCTTTCTATCATCGTAAAGTAGAAAACCACCATTTCGCTAAATGATTTGGGGCCATTTCTCCACCATTTGTATCTAACTCTCCCTAATTTCATTCTAAATCATTCCATTATATAATTAATATTTTAATATAGTGATATTTTTTCCATAAAAATATTTATATATCTTATCCAAAATCTAAACAGGTACATGATCTAATATAGAATATGGATATTAGTCAACATGATCCCATTGAACCACATGGTCATGGTCGGGTTGATAATTCTTCAAATGAGATACACGATACACATTATGCACTGAAATAATCCTTAGTGACAAATCCAATAGATATTCCTCTTCCCAATCCCATTACTATATCTTAAAATGGAAAATATATCAAAGAGATAACTTTCCATACATATCAAAATGATAGTTCCCAACTGGGGATATATTCACAATAATAGATGATCACTCAACTCAACTAAAAATGGTCATGGATGATGATCAACATATTTTTTATAATGGATCAGATCCATTTCCCTCTTAATAATTATCTAAATATTTTTAATTATCTATTTCCCATGGTCTGGTCCATATAGGGAAGTCTTACTCATTTCCATTCAAAAAATAGGAGAACAAAAAAGATTCCCATGAAATTACTGAAAATGAGCCATATGTATTGAGGTTTGATAACTATTTTTGATCAAGAAATCTACTAATTTTACATGCTCCTCCATTGAGACAAAAAATGAATTAAACATGTCCTATGAATTTCCTCCAATATTTGGATCTTTCAATATTTATATCCATCTTTTTTTCTATGATATGTGTTCATTATTGTCAAATGAGTAAAATGAAATTTCTATATTTATTTTAAAAAATCTAGATGTTCACCAAGATTTTTGTTAAAATGTAATAGTGATAGAAAAATTATTCCTCTTTGAAAACTATCTTATATATATTTTAGAAAATTCATCTATAGTATGAGACTCACTATTATGGATGACACGAGCTGACTTTTTGAGACGATACCCTATCAAAAATATAGAATCAAGTTATTGAACTTTTCTTGTTACCCCTATTACAAAATCAATTTTTATATACTACCATTTTAATAGACGAAAAGGAAAGGACTACAACAAGAACACTATTCCTTGGTACTCTTACTTAACTAGTTGATAGTTGATGCATCACAAAACTGGCATAGCCACTTGAATTTCCATAAAAACCCACCAAAATCATTCTTTCATGGAATTATAAAAAAATTATTCCATTATAAAAAACACTTACAAAATGGTTCTATGAAATATGATATTATTATTGAAAATCCATAGGTAAGACCATCAGATATAAAAACTAAAAAACTAATCTTATCTCAAGATTTTATCACTAAACGGTCTCCCCATTATTGATTGTTATACTTATATAATGAAATTTTTAATGAAATGTATGTTCCTATTTATCCTTATCAAAAAATCATGAAATAAAATAGACTATAATGAAAACTCCTAGACTACCTTAGACAAGACAATTAAAGTGGAATCTAGCTATCATTGAAATCAACTACAATTGATAACATTTATTTTTTCAAAATAACTATATGAATTAATACTTAATTCATATTTAAAATTTTCCCTTATAACGGTGTATATTTTAGGTCAAATAAAAAAATTTGATGATATGACATCCATCATATTTTTCCAATATTTAAACATCCTTATTATGAAATTTTCATTGTTGTACTTAGGATATGTAAACTCAATAAATTTTTCCCAAAATAGGTAATTATTCTATTTCATCAATTAATTGACCACATAAGCTACGTTAAAATAATGCGTATTGTATTTATTCTAATGCAACATATATTCTCATGAGTTATAAGAATTTACATTATATCCATTCATGAAGACCCACCCCATCCCCGATCCCGACGCATAAAAACCCAAAACTTATCATTGACCTAATTATATAAATTCAATGATCAGTGCTAATTTATGGTTAAAATAATCATTGTGAAAATTCATCATTCCATCAGAATGGAACACTATTTGTTTCCATTGTTTTCATTGATAATATAGTAATGAAAATTTTCAAAAATAAATATATGGCAATTTCTATTCTATGAAAACTACGTATCTCAAATAACATTTCTTGGAGATTCCAAGATATCACATTATATATCATTTCTAGATCCATGAAAATTAATTTTATATAAATTTTATTGACCTAGAATATTATTTCTTATATACAGAAGTCATATATTGATAACATTCATAATATGGTGACCATAATAAATACCCAACACTATATCCACATTTTTTAGATGATCCGCCCTTGCCCAAGAATATACCAGTATACTTTATACTATTCCCACTATAAATGAATCTATATACTTTTGAAAAATATGATTCTTCATTATCATAAATGTAGCTATTTTTTATGGTAAATTGAATGGAAAAAAATTATTCATAATTGACATACCTAATTTTGAAAGCTATTGTCCGAATATCCTTTTTCCAAACCCACAATTGGTGGTATCCTGAATGCAAGTTAATTTTACATTACCATTGAGGTCCCTCAATTGATCAAAAATATCATCAAATATCTAGTATATGGTATCTTTTCATTATCATAACTTGGTTAATATTATGATAATCTATAAAAATACAATGAGGTCCATTTTCTTTTAGAATAAAAAAATATTATTGGTTCCAATAGAGACATACTAGTGAAATAGAATTTTTTTATTGAATATGTTCCAACTAGATATTTAATTCAATTAATCTAATTGGTGACATCGTATAATTGACAATTGATATAGTACTACTCTATAGTATGAGTTCAATAAAAAAATTCCATGTCTCCCCTCTGGGCATAAACCCAATGAAATTATCTGTAAAAGATCATTAAAATGATCAATAATTTTTGGAAAACAAAAATTATCAATCACATCCATATATGTTTGGTTTAAGGAATCCAACTCATATGAGATATATCCAGAAACTAATGGAAAATATTGTTCTACACATTCCATTATATTTAGATCTTCTATAAACATATTATTGACGCCATTATCTATTGTAAAACAAACACTTATTGTATAATAGTGGATTTGAGATTTGAACATTTTCTACCAATCCATACTCAGGATTATGACATATACATCCATCTCATGCTAAGGGATGTCAAAAATCAATGCTTCCCCCTTTACGAATATAGATCATTATTTTCACATTAATTATCAACATTCTAATTACCAAACTAGAGTTTCATGTTTAAAAAAAGAATGCATCATTTCAATAGGAAATCCCCTATTAAAAAAATAGAAGAAATTAACTATGTTTTTTACTTATTCCACACCAATAATGGATAAATATAGAATTTAAAATAATGTTGACCTGAATTTTTGAATGTCATGATTGTTCATCCTTGAAAAAATTCTTATCTCTTTAGGATTTCTTACTTGATTGAATTTTCTGTCTTTTACATTGTTTAGATTTTTCTAGTTGAGGAGTCGCTGTATTCCTGTAATCATTGTGGATTTATATGTTCTTCTGAATATAGATATTCTACAAAACATTGTATTCCATAGAATGAATTTATTGGGAAGCATGGGATGAGCCTCTATCACCTAAACATGGATCACTGTGATAATAGCCCAAAATATGCCCCATCTAGATGCAATTTTTAGAAGATATAGGTGGATCCATAAATATAGATTCATATTCTTAAAAAAACCCCACTAAAAACATCTAATATTACTCTTCAATCGAGGAGGTAAGTTTACTAATCCCATAGTTTGATTCTGAGATATATTGAACCCTTTTATATAACATTCCCTCATCATATTATTACCATCAGTAGAGATTCTCCTAGTTCCCATATGAATAAACTAGATTCCTCCACCCAATTTCTATTGTAAGTATCTTTCTTTCATAATTTCTCTCATTACGATCTCGATATATTACAATATACAAATACCAAAAATCATAGAGGGAATATCTAGTATCAACCCCTATTCTGAATTTTTTTCCATCAAGGATGCACTTATTGAAACATTATAAGGAAAGAGAAGTAATTTGTTAAATGTATCCACAAACTATATGACTAAGATATTCTTATGCATCAACGAAATTAAATATATAATTATATAAATATTATACATTTATGGATATAATTTTTTGTTTAAAAATTAATTAAAATTCTCCCATACATTTTTTTCGAATTTAGCCTTAACTAAAAAAATCATACCATTGGTTTTCAATATCACCCATCATGTATATTTTATACATCACTTTATGCTCAATTAGTGTACCATGAATTTATATGATTCAATTATTTATAGTCAATCACACATTTTTATGGTTCCGAATCCCCCCTAAAGGTGGGAGGCTTCTACTTCTTCATCAAAAATAAATGATCCCCATGGTTATGTTCATAAATTATTTTCTATATATTCATGCCTTGAAAATCCATGACAATAACCTAAGAAAATGTTGGATCACTTATTTTTCATGTACTAGCACATTCCTAGTTTCCTCATCTAGATCTTTTATAAGGTACATACCATGATCCATCCATTATTTAAAATAAAATATCATTTCATCTCTCTCTATACTAAAAGGTCTTATAAATTTCAAAATTACCAACTCATACATATAAATAAATTATTTCAAAAAGTTAAAAATTCAATTTTTTTAATACATTTTATAATTGAACCATGATTTTTTGAATTCCACCATGTTTCCATTATATTTAAAAAATAAATATTTATTCACAAAACCATAAATCATTACTCTAAATGAACATTTCATTTCATGTTTGAAGTAATTACTATCAATTAATTTCATTCTCATCACATCATATAAACCAGTTATGATGATTTTTCATCTCCTATAAGTGTCTCAAACCAACCTAATATATAGACATACACGAATACCATATCACAGATCAAACAAGTTGATACCATTTGTAACATGTTTCAACAGTTCAATTAATTGAGAAGTGACGAGTGTGCTGCTTGGGGAAAGATTGTCCCCTTAAATATAAACATCAAAACCAAGATAAGGATAAATAACAAAACCTATACATGATTCACGAGTATATAAAAACAATAAAATATAAAACTAAACCATATTATAACATAAGAGTTCATGTGGAAACAATGTGACATAATCAAAAGAGAAAACATATGAAGAAATACAATGACACCAATGACAATGAAAAAAAAACTCTAAAATTTTTCCAATATCCAAATCCACATGCCCCACCCAAGGTATCAAGAATCATTACTAATGAACTAGGATATATTTTCTTTACTTGTGCATCAATATACAACATATTTAATTGAACCATAGTTCCCAATAATTCGGTGAGTACAAAACATTGTAGGATTTCCACAAGGGAATTCACATCTTACACCACTATGATAGATCCTATAAAAAAATTTATATAAAATAGTTTAACACAAATTAAAATAGGGAATTGAAAAGGTAAATTGATTTTTAAACTAAAATATTTTCCATGGAAAGGAAAAAACAATAAAATAACCCTTTAAATCCATTTACCAAATGCATATTTCCATAACAATTCCATAAAATCAAAAATATAAACATGCTTACTCAGGAGATAGTTCCATACTCATGATTGGTGTCTCATCGATCTATAATCTCATCATAAGGTAACCAATACTGGGTTCACTAATGGTGAACACTCCATCTATAGGGGCACGTCTAATACAAATTAACATACACTAACAATGTATATCAAATACCAGGACAAGCTAATCATTCCGATCATTTAGATAAAGAATTTTTTTATTAAAAAATATCTATAAAAATATACTATGATATAACAAAAAAGCAATAATTGTAGAATCCCCATTTTAAAATTACCAAATCAATGGTTTCCAGAAAAACCCACCAAATATCCCCCATTTATGAAAACTATAACTAAATAAGTATTATACTAAGAATCACACATCAACTTCATAATCAATTTTATGAAATTAAATGATTTTTATATAAATCCTTAGAGTTTTACTCATGAGGAGTTCAAGGAGAATCCACCTAAAAATCCAAATTTGGAAAAAATGAATAATGACACAAACATATCTAAAAATTATCATAGATATTCCCTAGTCCACCTACAATATGCCTCAATTTATTTAAAGGTATCATATCACATCATTATTTACATCACATGTCATAGATATATTTCCAAAAGATTTGATATATGATTCCATGTGGGGGATAAAGATTATAATAATTGAAAATGATGAAGATTAAATACATGATAACAAATATATCCCCTAAACACACATATATTAACCTAATAATAACTCCAAGGTCAAATTTAATTTTATCCAAAACCTAGGTAGGTCTTGGAATTCTTCTTATATATATTTTATGTGGAATCTAGGTATTAGGATTGTAAACCTTGTTAGATCGAAAATATTTAGATCTAATTTATCAGATTTCATAGTTATGGTGCATGGTTTGGAATGATATGTTATAAACAATAACATTCCACATCTTGAAAACATCCTTGCATGGTTTTCTCATGATATTAGAAAAACTAAGTGCCAACCATTCTATTGAAAAATATCCAACACTTCATGGTTTCTCATGGGATTCTACATGATTTGACCATACCATTCTCCAAACTATAAACCTACATAGTTCCCACTATTTGTGTTCTACGTTTTTATGAAGTTGTTTAAAAATTTATTCTAAACATTCACATGATGTGAAAACTTATAAAAATGCGAAAACACCTCTAAAGCACCCAAAACATAATCTGAATATTATATATAGATAAAATTTTAAATTACAAGTCACATACCTAAAACTATGGATGTTGAAATATAATATATAATATGTATTCACGTGATTATATTAATAAAAAAAATTGAATTTTTTTATATAGTATTTTAGGGAACATTTAAAGAAACTGAATCATGAGGTCAGATATTTTTGTTATAATATCATAATATATGAGGATGTTTTATGATAATATTTCTAATAATGACATATTTTTTCTACATATCATTAGACCCTTGATTTATCTTATCCACTTTTTTTCATGGGATTTAAATTTTCCCTTTTTTCTATCTTTATGAACATTGGAGGTTGATTTTTTTAAAATATAATCATCATTATTTATCTCTTCCTTCGAAAATCATTTTCATCTATATCCATATTTTCTAAAACTTATTTCATGAATTTTTTTCAATTATATTATGATTTATTAAGATAATACATACCAATTAAATATATTTTGGAAATGTTTTAAAAATAAATATTCATGTCTTTTTGTGAATGATGTAATTTAAGGTTTTTATTAAAAAAATGAAGAATGAATATTTTTTAATATATATAGACTAAATGGGATATCCCACTGTCATGAATGATCAATGTTTTTAATGCTCCTAAATATGTTTTCATGGCTATTTTTATAAAAAAAATTCTATATTACTTTAGAAATATTAATATTTCAATGAAGTTATTTCAAAATGAAAATGGTATTTTTTTCAATAAATATTACATTTAATAATTTAAAGATTTATTTCATCAATTTTAACATACAGTGATGTTTTTATTGATTTACTTGAGAGAGTGTACAATGGTACCCTCTATATTGTTTTGTCAAGATAACTTAAGATGATGAGGGTATAAGAAAGATTCTACGGAACCTATTTTATTCCCATCGGTTAAATGCATTATTATTATCCTTATTTATTTCAATAATTTATTCTATATTAAAATAGGGAAATGTTGAAGAAATACTTTTCCATTACATAGGTCATTTTATTGTTATAGTTTTATGATATTTTGTATTTCATGTGTATCATTATCATTATGTTAAAGGTGGGGATGGGTTTATAGAACCAAAAAATTCATTTCATAAAGGTGGAAATTTAATGATATAATAAATATGGAATAGGGGTGATCAAATTTATTTATTTGAAATTTTCAACAATATAATTATTGGGAGTGAATGTTTAATAAGGATATGATAGATTGAGGATTGGACCAAAACCATTTTGACAGTCTTTGTATAAATCATTATCAAAGGAAATGATTTTCATTTCAATTGTGTATTCCAAAAAAATCATTTTTATGTCAATGATATGTTTTCATGGATTATATTATTTGATTCATTTATGATTAAGGTCATGTTATAATTTAAACATTATGAATTTATTCCAAATTATCATCAATTATATGTTATCAATTGTTTTAAAATTGTAAGACTATGATTTTTTAATCCTATGCTCATATTATTATTAATTGATCAGTAGTACCAACAATTTTATCTTTAATAAGAATCTTATCTCTCCCATTTTTTTATTCCTTCCCTGAGGATATAAATAATGATGTTATGTATGATATGTCTTCACTAGGTAGTAATTTTTAGTAACTAATTTTTTTTGATTTATATCTCTCATATACATGTTGGTTATTTAATGGGTCCCCAATGAAAATAACCTTTTATAGTTATAGAATGGTTCATAATGATAAATTTTAAATATCAATATAAAATGATGAAAAACATTGGAATAGAATTTATAGTTCACTGTCTTTTGAATGATTCAGTGATAATTATTATTTTATGAAAACATGTGTAGATAGATTTACTGGCCCCAAATAATTTTTTAATCCATAGAAAAATCTCACAAAATAATATATCAGGTTTTAAAGGTCCTCTCTTAATGAAGAACTTTCTGAGGATGATATATAGTACTAACGTTAATCATTAAATTCATTAATTATTGGGTACTTCTCATGAACATTGCTATAAACCTCATATCCCGATCCGATAGAATTGAACATTTTTCTTGGTGAAACATTAGAACATCCTTAATTTATATTCTATACATCAAATCAACTATGAAATCTTCTCAGGGTATAATGAAATGTTTTGAAATCCTATATTGAAATACTAGAACACAAATATTAATGTGAGGTATGGATGTTTCAGGATGTATGAAGTTCAATTACATTGTGATATTTTCATATTTAAATTATAATATGGTTATGGTTATTACATCCCATAAAATATTTATCACTCCGCCTTAATATTCCGCCTTACTTTGGCATCAATATTCATATTATAAATCTTCCATTTTCATAGTGGCCCACCATATGTACTCAATCAGATAAATATATATCGTCTTGCATCCTAGATGATTATACAATGATTAATTATAATATTTATGCAATATGTCATTCCAAAAAATATTGAATATATAGGAAATATTTATGATCTTAAATAAAAACATTTCCAAATAATCATGGTTGAACTCATGGACAGTCATCAACATATATACCTATAACATCTGTGACTTTTGTTTTGATGTATTATTCTATTTTTTTTTAGGTTTTAAATTTTTCCTTAGTTTTACCCTTAATATTTTGAATAAAAATTGATGTTTTGGTCTTGGAATCAAGTGGCACATTGTTGGTGCAAGGATTGGGTAAATTGTGCGTAATTATCTAATTAATCTTAAGAACAATTGTTATTATTGGTAATGGTGAACACATGGTCAACGAATGATTTTTCACCCCTTTTCGATTATCTTTATAGAGTGTTCCTCAAGGATAGTGTCTGATTCGTGGTTTCCAAATGTTCTTCCACACCATCAGGAAAACCATGTGACTTGTCCAGGTCATTTAAAAAAGTATAAACTTACATTTCAACCCTCTTATATTTGAACTTTAAATAAACTCTATTCCTCCACATTATGATTTTATGCCATGGGATCTTCATTAGTGATTCAATGGACCACTTGATCTCTTATTTTTTGTGTTTTTGGGTTTTTAGGTTCAAGTAAATGTCAAGTAATTAATTTTCTTATTCATTTCTCACTCTCTATATGGTTTTTCTTCAATATTCCATGATATCTTTTTTCCAGTGGGTTGATTAACATATGTAGGGGTTTACATTGGGTTTATGGGTGTATTCCTTATGGATATTTCATCTTTACATTATAATATATAATGGTGGGGTTTTGTGGTTTTCACTAATTTCCAAGAAGATTCAAAGTGATAGGTAGGTGGTTCTGTACTCTTACAAAATTATTTGAGTTGAAAAGTTTTTTTTTGTGGGAGTTTAAACATGTTATTTGTATTATTTTTGTGGTGTGGAAGCCATTTTGAAATGTTTTTGAGATGAATATGTGATGAAAATTGGCATTCTAAAGGGATGTGGTTGTGTATACTGTGTTATTTGATATGGGGTTTGGGAAAAAAATTAACCTTATATGATAGAAGAAAATTTAATTTTCAAAAATATTTAATGGAGAAAATGTGTGGGAAGTGTATTTTACAATTGAAATATGTTTTAGTTCCTTTTTTTCTATTTTTTTGGAACACATTAAAAGTGTTATTTAATTGTGAATTTCTTGAGAAGCGGATTATAAAATAGATATGAGGTTAGTGTGAATTTGAATGGGGATTTTCCCATGTAAATGGTTGTATTGTCAAATGTGTTATTTTAATTTTGTATTCAAATTCCTTTCATAAATTATGAATGTGGTGAAAAATTTATTTCCATTTTTTTGTTGTGTTTTAAAAATGGAAATTGGCTTTGTCTAGTAAAATGGGAGGTCTGCATGTGCATTTTTATTACTGGATCAATGTGAAAATTTGAATATGGTGATTTCATTTTGTTTATGTGATTCATGGAATGTGTTTGTGAAAGGGTTTAATAATGTGATTTGATAAATGCAATTTCTACACAAATGGAATCTTGAGTATCTTGTTAGGTGAACTAGAACTATCACACTGGTCAATTCTACAGTGACGGAGGCCCAAATTCGTTAAGAAGGATTGATGAATACAATACTAACTAAACATATGATATGAAAAGAAACCACTAGTCCTTAAGATGTGTTCCCATCTAGTGGATCATGAATAATAAAACTATTGGTTTTGGCTTAAGATATGAATTCCATTAGTCCTTTGTATGAGATCACATTTAAGGGCTCATGCATTGGAACACTGTTGGTAGTTGAGTAGGAGTATTTTGATTAATGAGGAATGAGATTAACTATGTCTCACTTATACTTGTTACCCATAGTCATTTTTCAATGGTTCTCAATTGTGATTGTATTCTTATGTTATATAGTCCTAGCTATCGATATATAGTATCCTTGTGCACATGTTCATCTCATGCAAGCGTAATGGTGAAACAAGTTTTTTTTTAAAATGTAAATCTATTAAATTTTTTTCTAAATTATTTTTTGGAAATATTACAAATATTGTTTTTGGAATGTTACGGATGATTTGTCTTGTAATGTTATAGAATATAATATTTTATTTTTCTGTAATTTTATACAGATTTTTCTTACTCCATACAAAATTCTTTTGTCACATGTTGACCTATATAAATGAAATATGTATCAAGGTGGTGATGGTGGTTATGGTTTGTAGTGTTCCAAGTCTTGAAGGTGTTGATGGTAGTGGATTAAGGGTTATGCACCTCTTTTTATATGGTGATTAATGGGATATTTCATTTGTTACCATTTCATTATTGTACTTTTGGATGTGTTTAATTATGTATAGATGGAATCTGAAAAGTAGTGTACCTCATTGGGATATATTAATCAGATATTTTGATGTTTATAATTTTTTACATTTCATGATTATATAAATTGGTGAAATCATTCCCACAAAATAATTTTGATACACATGAAATAGTTTCAAGCCCATGGGGATTAGGAATTCCCTTTGGGACATTCCACAGATCGAGTTTTCAATTGGTTTGATTGAAGTATGCCCTGGTTCATTACAAAATGGTATCAGGATAGGTTTTTCTCTTTTTGGGTCACGTCATTGGGTGAATGATTCTATATATACCATATGTAGGGTTTGGAGGCATGATGTATTGGTTATGAGTGGGCTATCTTGCCTACATACCTTGTGACAGGGGTTAAGTCCCCATGGGCTGTTGGAATTTGGTTGACCTAAACTTTTGTGATCCATAACATATATAGAATATATGTGGACACTAGGTGGGGTGGATTTGTCTGGTTGTCTTTTTAATATAACTGGTTATGTTATGTGTTTTATTGATGTGTTTGAAATTTTTTGTTGTTTCTAAAATGATTCATAACATGTGTTGGACGAATTTTCTTGTGATTTTTGTTTGATTTAGTAAAATGAATCCTCAAGGAATTACTATACGGCCATGGGAAGAGGCCAGAGAGAGGTATCCCTCGCTAATTGGTCAAGGGTTAGTGAAAGCATTCGTTAAGGCTATCCATGATTTTAGAAAAAGAGTGGGATATAGTCTTTTCCATGATTGAAAGGTTGAAAAAAGTCCTGTATATGAAAAAGATCAGGGTCCCCACGAAAAATCCACATTTGGTTAAAGGTAGTACAAAATCTTATCAAGATGAGGAGTGTCATGAAAAAATAGAGATAAATTGTGAATTTCATGACACTCTAAGGATGATAGAGTGATGTTTTCTTCATTTATGCGGGAAAGACCCTATCAGATGTAGTAGTAATTAGTGGTTCATATTGGGAAGCCTAAAACGATGGGATAGAAATGCTTCATGGTCATTTTCAATGAGTAGTATTTTCTTATGTTTTTTGGACTTCATTTTGTTGGGGAGTTTTTTATATTTCCCAGGGAGATCAGTATATGATGGTATATGCTAGCCCCTTTGTATAGAAACAAATGTACATTCCATGATCATTTATAATGAGTAAATCAAGGGTAAATGAATTAATTTATGCTTGGGGAAAGAGATTTGATACCAGGTTTTGAAATTCAAGTTTAAAACTCTTTTTATAGTGGTTAATTATTCCATAATGATATATGTTTTCTATTGAAGATATTATAGTATTTATAGACTGGTATTAGTAGATGGAAGTGGTAATTGTTTTGAGAAGAAGAGAAAGTTGGATGATTAGTGTAATAAGGGAGGTGGTGCCTCAGGACCTCCTTCCTAGTTGTCTTCGTTTGTGGCCCCTATAGTTGTGCCAATTGTTTTCCATGAAGACCATTGATGCTTGATTTCGGATAAGACATCCCATATGAAACACACCTAAATTTTATCAATTGTAGTAGTGAACCCCTTTGGAACTACGATGTATGATAAAGCATGAACATGAATGTTGGATAAGACACTATTTAAACGAGTAATTCGACCTCTAAATGAGAGGTAGTGATTCTTCCAATCAGCACCTGACTAGTAATTTTGTTCACTATCCAATCAAACTCCGTAATGAATGTTCATCTTGAAGAAATCGGGGCATCAAGGAACTCCAATGGAGTGGATCCTTTCTTCATGTTAAACTCATTTCACAAAGAAGAGACTATCCTAGTGCCACACTTATTAGATATGTAATTGTTTCTCTTGGAACTGTTAATAATCTGGCCACTCCAATATTAATATTCATATAGATACCTGTTTACCCCACGGCTGACCTGCTTCTATAATTTTTGAAAATAATGGAGTCATATTCAAACATCAGATGAGAGATAGAAGGTAGATTAATTTTCTTGCGATAAATAAGAATATCTCCAGAAGAAACTCTACTGTTGATCATCCGGCTAATAGTATCCTACATCAAGATGAAATTTTTTGGAGAGAGTAGGTCACCTTGACATAGCCCGTGGGTGGCTTTGAAGATACCATGGGATTTCCCCATGAAGGACACATCCAACCAAGAAGAGCTAACACATCTAAAAATGAGGTCCATAGACCAGTTATAGAAACACATTATAGAAAGCACCATATTAATGAAACTCCATTAAATCCTGTCATATGCTATATTCATATCCACATTTATTTCCAAATTTGAGCCTTGAATCTTGAGATTAATATCTCTAATAATTTCATGCGTCAGAGCTATAACCCCCTGAATTGACTGGCCTCCAACAAAACCATGTAGCTCCAACGAAACCCACCTAGGAGTATATTTTGATATTCGTTCATTGATAGTTCTTGAGAGTATTTTGTAGGGGAAGTTACACATTCCCAATGTCCTGTAGTTCTGAATATAGGATGTGTCTTTAATCATTGGAAACATGACCAGGGTAGCAGCACATGCAATCCTTGGAAGATGATCACCACGGAAAATGTTTTGATTGGCCGACACAATGTCCCCCTTCACCACCTCCTATGATCCCCTATAGAACGAATCATGGAAACCATCAGGACCTAGGGCACTCTATATATTGAGATTTTTAGGGCCATAAACTCCTCCTCCTCCACATGAATGGCTTGAAAGAAAAAATTATCCTCGATGGAAACCTGGCGAGGAATTTCCCCAAAATCATTAGTGCTCCCCTTGGGTATTTGTGCATCATGTTGGAGTTGGGACCTGCCAAAACTTTTTGAAAGAAGGACATAGCCAAGTTTCCAACCACATCCCTATAATTCAAATAAGATCCATCCTCCATTATAATATTTGGTTTAACCATCAGACTCCTCTCCCTAATATATTCATGAAAAAGGCTATGTTATTATCACCTTATTGCATACATTTAACCCTTGATATTTGCATTTTAATGAACTCATGTTTGAGAATGAGGTCTTCTAGGATGGATTTTTTTTCCGACAAATCATCAAAACTCGCTTCATCCCATCCTTTCTCTAGGATGGGGTCCAGGGATGCCATATCATGTTGCAGGTTGTTTAAATAATAATAATAACTAATAGGAATTCCATTCACCCAAATATGGAGTCGGTGTTTAAGCCGACATAATTTATTATATATAGAAACCTAGGAATTCCCCAAAGTTGACTCATCCCACACATCCCCGTACAAGATGATGGAACCCCAAAGTTCGGATCCACTGATCTGAAATCCTGAATCTATCTCTCCTTCTATTCCAATCAACCAAAGCCAATAACATGGGGAATGATAAAAAAATACCACATAACATATGGTCCACCCTCACCTATGAATACTTGGTTATGGTATGACAATTGTTCAAGCATCAATCAATATGACTCCAGCAGCACCTATTGCCTTTCAGATTGTTACACCAGGTGAAGCGATCGCTGCAATACCCCATGTCCAAAAGTCCCCTTACAGCCATGAAATGAGTGAAATCATGGCTGGCAACATGAGGAAAATCACCCCAGCCACGCTTCTCTTCTGGGTCAGCAATGATGTTAAAGTCGGCACCAATGATCTAGGGGAAGCTCTCCAAATCGAAGACTATGACATCATGCCCATGTCCTAACTTCATTGTGCATCATAACTTCCACACATGAAAGAGAAAAAGAGAGGTTTTCTTCCCGAGGTTACCTTCATCGTAATGAATTGGTCACCTTCTTGAACCAAATCCATAATGCTCTCCTTACACCAGAATATCCAAATGTGTTGATTGATCGGATCAGCATGAAAGGTTGCATGCATCCGAATTTTACGAGTAAACACATTAATTTCAGTCGGGTGTTGTTTATGCTCTAAAATCGCCACTAAACCAACCTTTTGATTCATGACCTCCATGGTTAAAAATCATTTTTCACCCGGGCCCCAATTCCATAGGCATTCTAAATTTGGATGGGTATCATGGATACAGTGAATGCCTGGTTTTGGTCATAGGAAATATGGTCTTCTCACTATTGGTATAAGAATAGTTGTTGATAAGTTTTTACTAATATCTCATGCAGACACTCGAGCCATGTGATTGATTGGTTCTAGCCGTTGAATTCAATGGGAAATCTCACCTGCCAGAATTCCCCTTCTTCGTACCTTGAGGATTCAGAGAGTCGGAGACCTGTATATTTGAAATGAACAAATCCTTGTACCAGTTACTCTGACCAATAGTCTGAGAATCACAGATACACTGAGGGTGACTGGGAAGGAATAATTTGGAATCATTATGGGACCAGACCACCACGATCTGAGGATAATGGGAAGAAGAACATATAACCTCCTCTTTTCTTCTTTCATTTGACATCCTGAAAAAATGACCAAGTGTTTATGATGGCTAGGTTCTCGGACCTTTCCAACAAGCAAGAGAGTTCCAATGATTTCCCGACCATGAAACAATTAAGGGGAACTGAAAAGGTTTATAAAATCCAACTATTGAAGCTAGGTATGAAGTGTAATTTATGGAGGCATAAATCCTAGACAACCCCACAACTCCAGCACTGTCGAAAGAGATATCCATAGAATTAAAAATAGGGGGCATGTCTGGGATAGTCAAAGCCTACTCCTCCTCATGAAATCATTCCAAATGAGAAGTTGGGATGTCACTATTTAACACTGTCTCTGAAAGGAAAAGAACATGTCATCGATTATCACTACGACCCTTTTTGCGACGTTGCATCGTGTGGGCCTGAAGAGAACATACGGGAAAAAACCTGGGAAACAGCGGGAATAAAATATCCAGGTTCCATACCAGCGAATCTTGTACCTTTATGGTGATGTGTTCTGGGAGCGGCAGGTGATAGTTCTAACTCCACACAAATCCGGGCCTCATAGGACATCATACCTCTTCTCAAATGATCATTCACATAAAGAAATCCCCCAATAGTATCCCCAACCTATTTAAGAAGATATCCACTAAAACCTGGAAACAGAATCCCTGGATGATAGATCCACACCGCACCACGGGAGTCCTCACTCCCTCTATGGGCCTCCAACGACAATATGGTGACGCTTAAACTCCATTTTCCCAGGTAGTGAGGAGATTTACACAAAGAAAAAAATAAATCCTTCTCTGTCGACAAGGACAACAAGAAAGAGTTCCAGTAAAATGAGGAGATTTTCACTAGAGCCGCACGACTCCCAGATTACACAAACCGTTTAAAATCCATGATGGGAGGTTCAGAATATCCAAAATGCACCACAATGTTCCACTTCAAGAAACTCTCTGCATTCACATAAACCTTTGAAGGGAAATCCAACAAAATACGAGATCTGTCCTTGGTTACATTCGGGATGAACAGACAGCCCCTAGGGAGACCCAATTGCAAAGGCTCGATAGAAGGATTACATTGAACCTCCTCGAAGGACATGACATCCCGATGATCCCCCAAATGTAGTCCCAACTAACGCCGGGCAGATGATATCTCTGGAGGATTAAAGAGGATAGGATCAGAAACCGTCGGCACCAGAATCCTCCCTGAGAAACAGTCGGCCAAAGATGCAATGGAGGGAAAAATTTGAAAACCTCCAGGAATATAGGGAACGTTCTTCAAAATAGTATAGTTAGAAGCCATATCAATATGGATTATCATTCTCAAACAGATATCCAATCTGAGCAGAAAATCCAAACACTTGAGGACATGTTGAGAGAATAATTAATGGAATTCAAAAAATGATTGATAAAAATATTTCTCTGATTGAGTTATCTTACAATAATATTTTCCACTCAAGCATCAAAATGGATCGTTATGAGTCCCATTATTAGAATAGGTGTTGAACATAAGCATGTTGGGATGTAGTTGGGGGGCAAAAACTCATAGGTCTATAAATGGCCAAATAAATGGTGGGGAAGGTTAAGGCCATTCAGCAGAACTATAAAGCTACACAGAGTCAGCAAAATATCTATGATGATAATCTTTGATGAGACTAAGAGTTTGATATAGGAGTCATTGTATTCCTCCACATATCTCTTTGGAATAGAATTATGAGATATGAGAATAAGGGAAATCTTAGTCCAAATTACATCAACCATTTTGAGATCCTTGATCACATTGGAGCAGTGGCCTATCGACTAGCACTCCCACCGAACCTATCTCAAGTACATGATATATTCCATGTATCACTCTTGATGAAGTACATACCTGAACCATCGCATGTACTCAATACATTTGTGGTACCAATGGAGAATGACCTATCCTATGAAGAGTAGCCGGTGAATATCTTAGATCATAGAAAAACAATTCTAAAGAATAAGAAAATGTCCCTCACCAAGGTGTTGTAGCAAAATGACAGGTTTAAAGAAGCAACATGGGAATCTGATGAAGTAATGAAGGAGAGTTACCCTGATGTGTTTTAGTGTGGGAAAAGGAAAATTTCTAGGGGGATGTTTCCTAAGGGGGGAAGATTGTAATGACTAAAACTATTATTAATGAATATCCTTCATGATCTAATGAATTATATTATTATATAAAATTGTTGAATAAAATATGGACTTCCTTGGTTTTATTTATTTGGATTTTAAAATACCATTATGAATTATTACCACTGCTAACATAGGCGTTGAATTGTGAGCACACGATTCGTAAAAATATTGGTCATTAACAAATCAAATTTAACCAGACAAATGAAGAGATATCCTCATTCATTAGAATTCCTGCATACGAAGCCCATTTGTTAGAGCTCATAAAGGAGGTAGTGTCACTGGGCTTTGATCTTGACCAAGCCCAAGCTAAGCTTCAACATGCAAATCTTGAACAGAACCGGCTATAGGAGAAGTGGTAGTTAATAGATATTACCACCTCAGTGATGCTATCTATGCCACCCTAAGAGTCAATCATCATTTCACACCTTACCCATAGGTCTTATGAGGGTGTTATACATGGTTATGTAACAGGATACTATCACTATGATTATAAGAAGTTTTTATAATTAATACACATTCATTTTATTATTGTTAGTTTGTAAATATTTATTTGAAAGCACAAATAGTATTTTTGGTAATTATTCAGTTAAGAAATATATTTTGATGAATTAATGAATTTTTTAATTAAATAATGTTTATATAAAATATTATTACCAAATTACTTTTTATTAAAAATAAATGATTGTATACTTTTTATAAATACAATTTAATTTTTATAGAGGTTTGAATGAATTTTTTGTCAAAACAAATGAATTTTCAATAAATGATGTTTTTTTAAATGGAAATTCACATATTTAGAAAATTATTTATATAATATGAATATGAATTTTGGAATTTGGAAGTCGAAATTATCCAATGATGAATTTTTCATTATTTTCTAAGATAGTCAAATTTTTGGGTAAAAAATAAAATACTGTTTAAATATATAATGTGTTTTATAACATCATAATGACTCAATAGTGATGTAATAAAATACTATAAAAGTAATATTCGGCCCCTAAATGTTTTAACATTAAATTAATGTGATTTTATATATTTTTTGGTTTATTTTATGATGCCTTAGTGGCCCCTCACTGACTTATATAACATTTAAACATTTTAAAATGATTTATTTGAGAGTGTGACTCACCTCCACATAATCAAGCCTAATATTTTAAGATTTTCGGCCTTAAAATTTATAAAATAAATTTTTCCACTCACCTTTTTCATAATACAAGTGGTAAAACCATGGAATCTTTTGGGGGTTTGATTAGTTTAATGTGTAGTGTCCAAAACCAAAATAATAATAAATTCCCTCTCCTATCCTATATAAACCCACTCAATAACCCATTAATCTTCACTAAAAACCCTTTAAGATCTACCAAACTCAGACCTACTATCCCCATAATACTCCCAAGGTTCACCATGATCCCATGAATCCTCTCTCAAGCCTCTCCAACGACATTTCCATCACACTCCCAAGTCGGGGATTTTTTCCATTCTCATTTTTGCACAAATTTCATTATATTGTTATACCCTTTTATTTTAAATTAAAAATGTTGGGGTATGATTTCTCACCTCCCCCAAAATTCCCTCTTTTTGTTTTAATGTTGTTATACCTATTTCTTTCTCCTTATTTCTTCCCATGTACACCAGTTACTATACAAAAATTCCAGAGCGAATTTCTCACTTCTAATTTACATTCCTGATATTATTTTATTTTATGCATTTAAATTCCATTACATATATTGGGATATTATGTTCCATTATAAAATTAATGTCCATTTAATTTATAAATTATTATCTACTTATTTCTCTCTCATCAACCCATTTTGTGATTTCAATTTGATGTCATTATGTTGCCAAAGTTATGCCATAATTTCCATTCCAAAATCATCATTTATATGAATAGCAAACCCATTTCACTATCAATAGTATTAAACTATATGAACTTGTAATTTTTGATTGAGGAATATATTTTTGTATTCCACATATATTATTAATGGTATAAATTATGATGTTTAATGAATCCATGTTGTATGATACATGTGGCACATTTGTGAATGAAATGAAATGTTTTTAGAGGGTGTTCCCTAATAGTGCTCCAATAGATTAGGTAAATATTATAATCACGATAAGTCAAGTGAAATGAGTGTTTACTCGTTATAATTAAATTTTAATGAGGTTTTACACATTCTCCATTTTCAATGAGACTTGGTTCATCTTAATAACGTGTTAAATGTAGTTTCCACATTTCCTAGATATGATAATCGTTCTATATCATGGCTTTATGTTCATGTTTCTCTTGTGCTCCATTGATATGCCTATTTCAAAACATGTAATATATTTTTCATGTCATACCATTGTTTACTCCAATAATAAGATTAATATCTCACTATTTTCTTATGCAAGTCCATAGGTTATCCAATGCAATGCTAGGTACGAAGGAATGTTGGGTTCATATAAAATAAGTTTTCAATAAAGATGTTGTGTTTTATGTTATAAGTTGTTATGGACTGTTTCTAATTTCCAAATACACTACGCCTATCAATCCACAATTTTTTCTTATGTGAAATTTAATGAAATAAAACTTTTTTATTTGTTTAATAATGAGTCTGGTTGTCATATACAGTGTTGAACATAAATAAATAATGTTATTATTGTGGTTGGTTTTCTTATTTTTGTTGTATTATTAGTAAAAATTTGTTTTTATTTATGAGATTTTCATCTATTAATTATTATTAATATTGTTTTATTCATTCTTGTTATTTTTTCAACCATCTTCATATCCCTCTCCATCTACTGTCCCGCACTTCCCGCCAAGCCCTAGCAGCAGTGGGTCCTCTCCTCCCCTCCTATATGGAATCACACCACCCTCCCTTCTCAGAATAGTTTTCGATAACCCCCTGCAGCGTGATGTTCCTCCCCCTTGGGCTTCCATTAGCCACAGGATGACCCCCTTTTAGACCTCCTTAAAACAAAGGACTCCCCCATGGCCGCTTGGTCAGAAATGCACACCACCCATTGTGACCTCTCTCCTCAATCGTTGATCTCAATGGTTCTCTCCATGTCTGTGTGTGATCCATCATACTAAGTGTTTTTTTCTCAATTCAATTTTTTCCATCAGTTATTCATTTTCTCCACCTTCTAATATGGCTCGCACAATCCTAGGGTTTACGTTTTATGGAGATTTATGGTTTTTGATTGGTTTTAGGGTATGTTAGGGGTATCTCAGGACCCATTTGACCATGTTTTGGCATCTATCGTAGAATCCGAAGAGTTTTGATTCATCTTGGTCCATCCACTTCCATCATGAGGTATGCAATTTTGTATATTGTATTTTTGTATGAATCCATTACAAATTTATTTTCCCTAATTTTTTGTTTATATTTTATATGCAATTTTATGTGAATATTGAAGTATATTTGATTTGTGTATATGGTATTCTGATTTGTTATAATAAGAAAAATATTTATCTTTTATGACATCAAATTAATTATTTCAAATTAAGAGGAAATTTTAGGTAATGATGTGAAAATTGACACCTATATGCTTTACCATGCATTTGATTCCATATAGGCTTTCAAACTTAAAAGGGGATGGTCTTTGAGGTGAAAATTGAACTTGCTGTCTGGGTTTTAATGAAAAGTGTGTTTTCCATGTGTTTCACTTGAGTTCCATTATTTTATGTAAAATTAAAACTATTCAATATGGTGGGAAACATGTTTTACACTATTATTGGGGTGCATTTGGGTTTTAAAAAGGATATAACTTTTGATAATGGTTGGATTTGGGGTGCGAATTGGTTTTGGGGCTTTTTTAGTTTATGAGTATCTAGTATTTACATTAAGATGTGTTTGATAGTACCATGTTGTTTCGGTCCATTACAATTAATCAGTCACCTATCGAGGTGAGCTTTCTCACCCAGCCTTGTTTAATATGGTACAATTTGGAGCATTTGGAAATTTTTTGTCTCCCTTGAATCATTGTAGTGTGACTTGGTCATTGTGGTGTTGATTCATGTGGAGAATATGTTCTTGGTTCGAAGTATATATATATATACATGAAAATGTATATGTGTGTAGATTCAGCCATCTTGGAATGCCATCGTAAAAAGCCATGTGTCTTGAGGAATTATCCTTGTGACATGACTTTTAATTATATTTTTCATTATTTATTATTGTTCCATTAAAAAACATTCATTGGTTTTTATGTGAAACGAATAATCTATCTTTCTATAAATTAATATATGTATAAATGGTATGTGGTACCATTCCATATCCTCAATAAATGAATATAATTGTGCTTTTTTTATAAACGTATTAGTTAACTTCATTATGTGGTGTGAATGGTATTTTTGGATTGGTTGGTTTTTTGAGAAGATATAAATAGAATTTTTTATAATGTAAAGGGAAATTTTTTGCGTGTTCTTTAATGTAATGTTTTCAAGATGAGGTTTGGGGGATGTTTGGATGGTGAAAAATGTGTTTTCAAGGACTTTTTGGTCTGTGTATATTTTAATAGATATTTTCAATGGAAAATGAATCAATTTGGGTGGGTCATTCTTATTGTGAATTTTCTATATAATTAGTGAAGTGTTTTAACAGGTGAAAAATATGATTTTAATTTTTTTTAATGTTTGAATGGTTTTATGGGGGACCATGGACTATTGTTTTTTCAGTCTTAATTTGGTATTTCTTGTCTTATAAAAATGGGAATCTGGGAACTTTTTATGTGATGGAAAATACGTTTGAAAAGGGATATTATATTTTGTGAATAAATTCAAAAAGATGTTGTTCTATAAGTAGGGTGTATTCATTTAAATATTTTGAATTTGTTTGAATATAGACTTATGTTTTGTGTGGATGTTAACTATAACGTGAGCAAAATGGAATCCTTTTTTACCTAGGTTGGTAGACTAGAAATAATTTGCAAGATGGTATGGAAGTGGTTCATCTTGATTTAATCTTGTAGGATTGGCGTTACAACACTAACTAAATGCTTGTGATTATGGGATACCACTAGGTTATGGGTGTTTTCCTTACTAGTGTCTGGTTCACTAGAAAATGGAACTTTTTGGTTTCTATGCCACATTTTCACTGAGGTATGATGTCTATATGTTCTTATATGTTCTAGTTACCTGTAAGGATTTCCCATGTTGCTTGTTTGTGGCATAATGATTGTAATGTGATTTTATTTTCTATTTATCATGCTTGATTCCCAATTGTAAAAACCTTGATTTTAATATTTATTATTCCATATTGATTTTTAAATAGTAACTCGTGGTTGGAACATATTTTGAAAATATAAAGTAAGAAAAATTATTTCATTAAAAAAAATTATACTTGGTTTTGGAATAAATGAAATTCCTTATTTTAATATATATTATTTTCAAACTGATATGATTGGATTTCTTCTTAAAGGAAAATGCATATGGATTTTTTATTCCTTATCAATCATACTGAACCTCTCAGTGTGCATGCCTACATTATTTTTAGTTTCATGTTCTAGTTTAAGATCACACTTGTATCGAGTGTGGTTCTATGATGGGTGTTGACCCATGGGGTCACACGGAAGTTTTTCTTACTAGTTATCTTTATTTTATTTGTGAATGTTAGTTCTTACATGTTTTTTCTGGTATATTTTAGTTTATATATTATTTATTTTCTGATATAAATCATTCCCAACTACTTCTTTTGATGCATGTCACTAGTTTCCAACCTATGGGAATTAAAAACACCGATCAGACCATGTCGCAGACCAGATCTAGTGACCGCTCTACGTTTGGCTCAAGATTCTTCAAGACAAAATTGTATCAAAGGGTGTTTCAGCCCATGTCCTTTAGTGATTTATGATAGTTTACTATTATTGGTGTCTGAATACAAGTGTTATATTGTAGGTATGTGTTTGATCACCACCTATTCATAATGACACTTGATTTTATAGGGTGTTCGGTATGGTCTTTCCTTTGATTATGTGCCTAGATCTCCATTGATTTAAGGTCCTTAGTATTGTTTGGGACATTCTGGTTGGTGTTTAATTTTGTGTTCATTTTTGAGAATTTCGTGGTTTCTGTGCATGGATATGCAAGCCATGTACAGAACATGCAATTTCCTCGGATAACTTCTTATGTTCTCTCCCGACTAGTGCACGGTCTTCCAAACTGTGTGACCAAGCCGTGCCTAGATATTGGTTATTTGGGAATTTGGAATCATGATTTATTTGGTGAATTGGTTTCTTAGGTATGTTATTGGTGACTTTTTTATTCATTTTTGGGGATTCTTTCTTAGGTTGCACAATTTTTGATTTCTCTATTGAAAATTGGATTTAAAAAATGAAAGTCTTTGATTTATTGAAAATAAAATTAGTTGTTTCGAAAATGGATATACTTTCTGGAATTGTTTTTGGATCTCTAAATTCATATAAAACATTAAATAAAAAATGAATTTGAAAAATGTTTTGGGGATTCAGAAATTCATGTGAAGTGTGAAACAGATGTCTCTTAAAAATGGGAATTTGGAAATGATTTGTATGACCATTGGTATTCATATAGATTTGCACGTATGTGGATATTGGACATGGAGTTTGTATGAATTTATGAGTGATGAGATTGAAATATAATATAAATACATGTGAGGATTAATAAAATTCTAATGGTGGGTTCTATGTATCTATGGATTGTTTTGAGATCAAAAATCATATTTTGAAAAGTGGAAAATGGATTTCATTCAGAAAGAACGTGGAAATTTTATAAGGATTGTTTTGGTTTTGTTGTGTAATTTTTTATGGTTTTTGGGTGAAATGATTATCTAATAGAGTTAGATTTATTATTGTATGTGATGGATTTTTTGCAACGTGCTTCATATTTGTTTGGTGTTTTTTATGTTGGTTATTCCACCTAGAAAATTCCAATGGCCTCAGATAAATTTCTTTTGGTTGATGGTTTTTCTCAGACTTCAAAAAAGAATAATGGGGTGGAGACCTCTTGGAATGTTGTTTGTTCTCCCTGTGGAGGTTGAGGATTGATAGTGGTTGTTGAGTTGGGTGTGTCTTCAGGTATCTGTAAATTTTGGATGTCGTGAGTGCATTAGCAGTCCAGGTTCTTTTAAAAGGACCATGTTTGGGTTAACAAAGGGTACATTCCCTTTTCAATTTTTCCATTTTTAGTGGCAATGGGTAAACTATGGAAGAAAGAGTATTAGATCCTTTAGGTTCTCGTGAATGGTTCCCCATCTAGTGAAGTGTGTGAACTAAATGAACCTAGTCCTAGAGTGTGGTCATTATCACTCACTGTTTCTCGATATGAGGACTACAAGATCATTATTTCCAATGTGGTCGATCTGGTACTCTAGTACTTTTTTCCATAATCCTTCGAAGGCAGGTTGAGGTCGTGGAAACAAAAAGGCTCTGTAAGCAATGTTTCAGGAGGATGAACCTTAGTTGGTTGGTTTCAGTTTCTGAATATGGTGTAGTAGATGATTCAATAAATCTTGACTCCATAAATATGTCCCAATGTGATACATTCCTTGAAATTGGGTAGTCTCTAGGTGTGGTGGAATGCAAATCCAACATTTCTGTCCCCAAAGTCATAGAGGAAACCTGTTGAATTTTCTTTCCTTTGGTTGATTGTTTGGGGACATTTTTCTAAGGTACCAGTATCCATTTTTCAGGAGTTTTCAAGATTTTGTCTTGTGGGATATAAACCATTATGAGACTAGTCTTATTTTATATTTTATTGGGGTTTTTTGATGTAATAATTTTGGAGCAGCTTCTATTTTGTAGAATTGGCATGAGACTTCCCGGTTCTCCTCATTGTTAGGGGTTTTCACATTCAAAACCCTCCCATGTAGTGGAGTATTGAGACGTGTGGTAATTTTCTTTGTAGGAAGGCCAATGTTATCAGTTTTTTTATAAATATTTTTTTTCTATATAACTCAGAGTAAACAGGGAATTTCCTCACAAATTTTTTTGTGTTGGGAAAATTGTAAAATGGTGGGGAGACCCACTGAGGGTATCACCAGCATCTCCTATTATATTGGTTTGCATTTTCTTGGAGAGTATAGAGGGTTAAGAATAGTTTTAGAGGTTTTTTAGGGTTGTGAGTCATCTTGGTTTGGATAACCAATGTTTGAAACGAATCGTAATATGGATGGGAGACCACCATGGGAAAAACTTTTGGAAAACAATGTCTTCAAAGTGTGCTTATTGGGGAAATCCTCTTGTTTCTACTCACCTGACCTCGACCATTGTAATTGGTTATCTCATGTAATCGGTCGCATAACAAGTGTTCTTGGAGGTATCGAGTGAGAAATGGTGATTCATATGTTAGGGGTCATGGTGTTCCATGTGTAGTTGTGTTTGGAGGTGAATTCATTTCAATTTGATATTTTTCATGGTGATTCTAGTTTTAAGATCCATGGAGTTTACAATTAGAAGTGTTTTTAAAGCTCATTATTCAGGTGATTGAGTTTTTTTATGTATCTTAATTGTCTTTCTTGGAATATTCATTTGATAATGTCTTTTGGGACTTGATGGGGATAAAACATTTCATGATGGGGAGATTGGCACACCACTACCTGATGTTTTTTTATATTACGTTTTTCCTTCATTGGTGCATCAGTTTAAACACATTTAAATATAGAAAACAATTTGGGTTCTTTTTCAGGTGCGTGAATATGCACGGTGTCCAACCTCAATAAATAATGTTAATATTTTTGTTGTTTTTATTATTTTTTTGGAAATAATAGTATTATATTTTTAATTATTTATAATGTTTTTATTCTATTCAATCTTCATTATTGTTTTTTTTATTTTTATTTTATTCATTATTATTTTTTTGACTATTCCTCTCCATATCCCTCTATCATTGCACCTTTTTACTTTTAAATACTAGCTACATTAGGTCCTCACCTCCCCTCCTCTGTAAAAGAGTACCACCCACCCTTCTTAGCTAGAGTTTTGACATCCACCAGCAATGTGACAACCCTCCCCCACATGCCCCCTTTAGCTATGTGATGCCCCCCATCCCTTCTGGAACTCCATGAAACATGTGAATCCCCTATGACTAGTTGTTCTACAATACACTACGTGCTTCGTAACCTATTTCATCGATCAATGATCTCACTATATCTATCTACATGTACATTCAATTCATCGCGGTAAGTGGTATTTCTCAATTCCCTTTTGGTTTCCATCCATGATTCATTTTCTCTACTGCCCAATATAGATTAGACAAACCTAGTGATTAAGAATAATGTTGATTTCTAGTTTTCATGGGTTTATGGTACTAAAGGGGTATCTCTGGACCAATTTTTCCATGTTTCGACATTCGTAGTTGATGTTTTTAAATTTTGATTCATCTATATCCACATGACACCATCTTGAGGTAGGTGATTATATATAATTATATTTTTGGATGAATCAATTACAGATTTTTTCACAAATGTGTTATCTAAATTATATGTGCAATTGTAAGTAAGAATCAAATTATATTTGATTTTTGTTTCTGGTTTTGAGAATTGTTTCACTAAGAAAAAAAATTCTTTTATGTGTGCACCTGCATTGTTTGAAATGAAATGGAATATGTTGGGAATGATGGGAAAAGTGATACCTACAAGTTTAGCCATTATTTGGAATTCAAATTGGTTTTTAAATATAAAATAGGATGGTTTTTGGGTTCTAATTATCCATGCATCGTGGTTTATCATGAAAAGTGTGTTGTCTATGTGTTTCACTTTTTTCTCTATTTTATATAAAACAACAATTTTTAAATATGGTTGGAAGCTTGTTTTAAATTGGATGTGGTATGTATTAAGGTTTTGAATAAGATATACCTTGTGATAAAGGGTGGATTTTGTGCGTGAATTGGTTTTAGGGGTTTTTTGGTTTATGAGTTTCTGATTTTCAACATAAAGTGCATTTGAGGGTACCATTCCATTTCAGTCCATTTCAATTTATTAGTCACCAATCAAGGTAATATTTATGTCTCTTAAATTTTTAAATTGGTTTTATTTTGATTCATTGGTTATTTTTAGTCTGTCTTGCATCATTGTAGTGTAGCTTGGTCATTTTGGTGTGGATTTGAATCATCGGTAGTGAATATCAATATGTATATACTTGGGTAGGCATATATATATCCTCCGTACACATCTTCCCTCTAGGAGTGGGGAATATGTTATTGGATCAAAGGATATATATATATATATATATATATATATATATATATGAATGTGTATATGCATGTTGGTGAAGCAGTCTTAGGCTGCCAATTTCAAAAGCCGCATGTCTGGTGGTATGATCCCAGTGCTTGATCATTAATTAGAATTTCTATTATTTCTTGATGTTTGTTTAAAAGTATTTCCTTTTATTTTATATGATATTAATAAACAATATATATTTATATATATATAAATATGTATTTATAAATGGTTGGTGGTTCTGTGCCCTAGCATCCCCAGATGAATTTAATTATGCTTATTTGAGTGTAAAAATTTTTTCGTTGATTTGATTATGTGGTGGGAATGTGATTTTTGGAATGGGTGGCATGTTGATAAGTTATACATGAATTTTTCATAAATGGAATGGAAGAGTTGTGTGTGTGATTTAATGTAATGTTTGCAAGATGGGGTTTAGGTGTTGTTAGGATAGAGAAAAATGTGTTTTCTTGGTCTATGAGGTGTCTGTATATTTGATTGTAGAGTTTCAAAGGAAAATGAAACACTTGGGGTAGGATTACTTTTTTTTCTTTTTGTGCATATTTTTTTATGTGTCCAAAAAATTAAAATCATTGTTTTAAATGTTTTATGTGTGACTGATTTTATGAGGGGGCTTGGCCTATTGTTTTGGTTTGGAATAACTGGGAATTTTCATGTGTTATAAAAAGATTAATTTGGGTACTTTCTAAGTTATGGAAATTGTATTTGAAAACAATATTTTCTATGGTGTGTGTAAATTGACCATGGTGATGTTTTTTGAAGAGGGTGTTTTAATTGAAATGTTTATTCTTTTTTGAATTTTGAGGTGTGGTGTATGTGTATTTGAACATTAACAAGGGCCCAAGGGAAACCCTGGGTACCTAGGTGGGTGGACTAGGACTAGTACACATGATGATACATAAGTGGTTCATCATTGTTTCGTTTAGCATGTATCTAAGGTCCCACATGTTCTAGTTACCTATATGTATTTCCCATGGTTCTCATTTATGGAATAATTCATTTGATTTGTTTTTTAGATCATGCGTGAGGCCCCATTGTGAAAGCCAATGTTTTAATCTTCATTACTCACTATTCATTTTGAAATGTTCAAACATGTTTGTAATATATTTTGAAATTACAGTGGAAGGGAAATATTTTCCTTAAAATAAGAAAATGTGTTACATGGTTTTGAAAAGACAGAAAAACCTTATTTCAAGATGTATTATTTTGAAACTAGCTTCATTGGGGTTTGTTTTATAGTCAATGGAAAAGAGAGTTATTATTCTATGTCCTTCCTTCTGAGAAACTCAATTTCTCACACATATGTGTTTCTTAGTTTCAGGTTCAAGTCTTGGATCACTCTTTGAGAGAGTGCGGTTCATTGTTGGGTGGTCGCCCAGGGTTGACCCAGGATGGTACATGATTGTAAAACTAAGAACACTAGGTTAAATCTATAGGGTGTGACTAAAAAATTAATATAAATTATCAAATTATCCTATTGGATGAGTTTATATAAATTATTTCCATCCATGTTCAGAATATATTCCATTTCTGTTCCATTTTCATATTATCATGACATTTATTTTATATTAAATAATGAAAATTCCAAATTAAAATTCTCTTGAATTTCATATATCTGTCTTTTTATATATGGATAATAAATATGATAAGTTCTGATAAAAATTATAAAAATCTATTTTATTCTAACATGGTAATATTCAATTTTAATATTGAAATAATTACATTAAATTATTACACAACACCGATTCAATAGCAGTACATGTAATAAAAAATCATATAAATAGTGTAAAGAAATAAATGCAATTATGTTAGAGATAATTTCAGTTTAACATTAATTTTATAGATAAATATAACATATTATATATGTGTAATGGTTTATATAATAATTTGGGTTTTCATTTTGTTATCAAATTCAACCTAAATGAAAGGTTTAAATAATGAAATTATTAATATTTTAGAATAAATAAAATTTATTTAATTGACTCAAAATTTATAATCATCATAAAATTAACCATGTGAATGGTATATGAATTAAATTATAATATATAGTCTATTTATACGTTACATGTCTTTTTATTCGAACATTATTAAAACATAAAATGTAAGAAAAGTTATATTTTTCTGACTGTGAAAAGGAGTTACGTGTGGTTATGAAAAATAGATAAGGGATAAAAAATCACCAAAAATTATATACCTTAATGGGTGAAAGTTTTATAAATCATCTTAATAATAAATTCTAAATATATCCATATTTTCTACATGAAAAATTATATTATTTTTTATTAATTTTATACATAATGTAATTCTAAGAATGCCCCTCTCATAACATATAAATGGATCCTTTTCCCATATCATAATTAAAAATTTTGATCAATAAAAATCAATAACCCACTACATAATTCTGTTTTAAAAATCAGAAGAAAATAAATGGCGGTTCTGTTCTTAATTTATGACCATTATTGGGTTCCTGAATAGAGGTTCTAATAGAGGCCTATAGATATAGAGGTTATCATTTTACCTAACCTCATTCTATTTATTTATTTTTTTTATCTCAGATAAATACACTAATTTCATGATAAAATAATAAATTATATATCATATATATGCTGAAATTTTATTATAATTATGTAACAATAATTATCTACACTATATTCTATCAATTGGAAACATAAAATAACTATTGTGTGTATGTGTGGATTGCGACATCCATATAATAATATAAATCATTTATGACCATGATATATAATGAATGGTTATTAATATAGGTTTAATATTTAATTTTAATATTTATGAAATAAAATTTATTTTTTTGTTATAAAAATATATATACATTCAAACCTTATCATCCATTGAAAAACAATAATTACACTCATGCATATGTGCAGACTACCACCTCTATGAAGTGATCTGATTATTTTTTTGTTTTCACATCACATGTGAATTAAAAATGATATATATAGTAAATATTATATATATGTATATATATATATATTATATTATTATTATTTTGGAATGGTGAACTATTATTTACCATTATTTCCTTTCGTCCATCAAAGAGTGAAAAAAGAGTTCATGTGTATGTATGTCCAACAATCATTGATAATGGTTTAACAAATTTCGCCATCTCAATACTTTATGAATGGATATATATATATATATATAAAATTCATATATATTAGATTCATATTTTGATTTGAATTATCATGATTATCTAACCATTATATAAGTAAAAATACTTTATGTACCAAACTAAAATTCACATGTGAAGTAAAATAGTTAATATTAGAAAACAATAGATTTAATATGAAATTATTAATAATTTGGCGATGAAATGATTTGAGTGGAACATATATTATATTAAAATTATGTATATTATAATTTTATATATGTATTTAGAAATTAAATTTATTATAATTGATCTTAGAGTGATTTTCAATATAGTGGATCATGAGATAATGGTTTCCCTTTTACCCCTTATTTCTTTGAGACATATGATATATTCAAAACTTATTTTATTTTTTTGGTGATTATACTTCTATATAATGAATTTTTGGACTATTTAATTAAAATTATTCCAGTTTAGAAATCCATCTATGGTTCTCTATTCTATGTTGTTTGATATGGAGACTACCAAATAATTAATTAATTCATGTGATCATATCATTTTTAATCATGATATTTTATGACTATGTTACCTATGATTGAATTTTATGAAATGTCACTTAAGAATATAATGAATATTACTAACCTAATTTTATTTATATAGATTTTTTTTTGAAATTATTACATACCTTTTAATTATTCATGATGACGAAATAACATGTTTATGGAAAACAAAATTTATTTCTCTCTTTAGTAGAATTTTTTTCCCTATCCATGTTTTCTATAAACTATATAAGGATTAATTTACAATTATTCAGTGAATATTTAAATTCATGTTCTTCCCTGATTAATTTTATTAAAATGGTAGGAATATAATACTCATGCCATTTTTAAAATTGGTAACTTTTGACTTTTAACATAAATTTCGAAACGAATTCCTATTTCAACATACCTAGCTGAATGTAATTTCCTTAATTATTTTTATTTTAAACTAGTGGCCTCATAATTGAAAGGGCATATTCATTAAAAAAATTATGATGCCTTTACGAGGAATTATCAATCAATCATATCATAATATAGTTATACTTCTATTATATTGGTGATATGAACTAATGATTTCATCCACATCCATTCATTGGATTTATTATTATGATTATTATTTAATGATTATAAGGTGAAATCCATTTATTTTCAATGGGGGTAATTATGTTATGATTAATCCTTGATAAATCTATATTCTTCCACTAGTTATAACATAATGAAATAACGATTTTTTTGGAATTTTATTTTCATTTCATGGGTTTTGAAACCCTAATTGTTTTAGGAATTTTGGGCACCCATATATTGGATTTCCAATATGTAATAGGTGGTACTAGAATTATATTAATATTTAATAAATTTGAAAAATATAAATATCACATGAGGTAATTAGGGATTGAATAGGGAGGTCATCATGTTCAATAAAGGAATTTGAGAAATAGGATAATCATGGGAGTGATCCTTTTATATTATTATAATTGAATGGGTAGTGAACCCAATAATATATGATAGTCTAGAAAGTGATCCTCAAGTGTGTGAATGGTTTTATACTGTTATTTATATCACATGAATTAATTTCTTCTTGCAATGTTATTTTCTTATTTATAATGTTTAATTATTACGTTATGACTAATGTCTTATGAAATTCTTGGAATTATTCCAAGACTCGTGTTTTTAATATTTTAAATACATGGCATTGTATTAAAATTTTAAGATCAAGCCCAAATTCCCTTATATTTATTTAATACATATGTCATCATTGATATCAAACTTATTTTCTCACACTATGAATATATTAACTCACTTTATTACATTTCATATCCAATGGTGATAAAAATTAATTTTTAAAATGATATTTATAGGAAGGCTGATAATAATGGATAAGATATTTGGTGAATATATAGATCACTTATGAACCAATTTTATTGTATCTATGATTCCAATGACACCAAACCAATAAAAGTATTGTGGATCATTATTTTATGTATTCAATATTTATATAATAATATAAAAAATATAGATACTAATATAATTGGTTATTATAATGTTTGGGTTTCTGTAATCTTTATTATATTCCATGTGTATGGTTTTTTGGATAGATTTTGAGAAGAATGTTATAGAAACCATTGTGTTTATAGAAGGGTTGTTATCTATTTCAAGATTGGTTATATAAAACATTTATAACTTATATGTCTTGTTATATTTATGTTTAGATTAATTTTTAATAGTGAATATGTTGTTTCCTCTAGATTGTACCACAATTTTTTGTTTCCATTATTGTATGTATCGAGAAATTATTGAGTATATCTTGGTTGGAAGCTTTTTTCGGGGTCTTTTCATTGGATAATGTCATCATATTTTTTGGTGATTTAATTGATACCCTTGTTTTATTAATACGCCCTTATTTAGAAGTTTTTAAATAGTTGTGAGATTCATTATGGGACTCCTTTTTTCCCCATTACAGATCATGTCATATGTTCTTCTTCTGTACTTTTTGTGGTCATTTTTAGACATGTTGACTATAATGGAATTCATGGGGAAGAAATAATTATTTTCGGGAAGATAGTAACTCAATTAATTATATTTCCCTAATTTATAATTTTATTTTATTGTATTTCTTTTCAACCTTTATTTTTGTGGTTGAGATATTTTAATTTTTTTGATAATTTATGTTATTTGTTCTAAAACATGTTTATCCCTTGGTTTTCAATAATCATGAATAGACCAGGTTGTGGGGTATATCATTTGACAAATCCATTTCACATAGATTGTGAATGGTTTTCTAGACCATCGAGGAAAATTATGAATGTGCACTCCACATCCTAGTAAAATGTGTAGCGCTGGATCCTTTTTTATAGAAACTATACAATGTACCCAATTTTCATTTTCAAAATAATATTTAAAAATAATTTAGCATTTGAATATTTATCCTAAATGGAACAACCCAACCCACATTTATTTCAATTCATATGTCACACCCTTGGTCATAATCTCTATTATAAATATGACATCATATATTACACAAATTTTAATTAGGTATTTTCCACTGAATATTCAAGAAGAAATCCATCTGAGTGAGTCTCCATCCTTTCCTTCTCATCCTTTCCCAATTTCATGATTTTTAATTCCCACTCTAACTATCAATTCCATGAGAAAAACATAATGATAATTTATAATTTATTTTCAATGTTGTTCTTGTGTTTTAGATGCATGGAGAATCATTCAAGCCTTCCTCAATCCTTGGGAGAATTCTATTTTATTTGACCCCCTATGATAGAGTTTATATGCTTTGTTGTTTCACAAATGATTCATATATTTTTTTGGGATTATAAATTGTGTTATTTAAAATAATAAATTCTAGTCAGGTTCATTTTTTAAATTATTTATGGTTTGAAGGGTTTTACATGGTTTTAAATTATTTTTTAATTGTTTTCTAGGGAATATATATGACATTTTATATACATTCATGTATTAAATTAAATTCATATCCATTAATTTAATTTTTAGATTTTTCAAGTAGGATTTGCATGTTGTAAAATTATTCATGATATTATTTAATAATTTATTTGATGACATGTATGTTAATGTAAAAATATGATTATAATCTACTACTTTTTGAAAATATAACTATGTTTATGTTTTTCTCTTCTGTATTACACCATGGATTAATTTGGAATTAATTGATATTATAATTTTTAGTTATATAAAGATGTTCAAGGGTATAAATATCAATATGCACACATATCAAAATATCAGTATGTGTGTATATACATTTGTTGAAGAATATATATATATATATAAGATCTATTGTGTATAATAGTTTAAAAAGATAATCATTAGTCTTTAATGAACATTCTAAGATTTTTTATCTGAATGCTGAGTCTAATGTGATACTTTTAAATGGTTCTGATTTTCATTTAATGATTTCATTGAGTTTGTAATATTTTAAATAGACTCAAGATAATTTTTTTGTATATTGATATTTCAATATGTTTAATTGGTTAAATTTATCTGTTTAAATATTTTTTTGTCTTTTGGGTCTTATTGATGACAAATGTGATGATTTTGTTTTTCATTTGATGTATGAGATTGTAGGATGACGAGTACCAAGATGGATGTTTCCATTATATATGGACTGATTGTATCAATGATTAATTCTAGAAGTCTCTTTTATATAAACTAATATATGTTTGGGTTTTTCTTTACTTCCATTATTGTGTTTCGGGAATCAATTACAGATTAACATTGCAAAAAATTGGTTGTATTCTTTTATATGTGTCATTGAAAATTATTATTTGAGGTCAAAACTATTTATCATGGATGATGTTATGATTTCGGTTTATTACATTTTTATCTTTATATTTTACCATTAGTGCACTTTAATTTCAAATATACTATTTTATTTACTACTTTTATGAACATTTATATAGTAAAATCGGTTATTCTAAAACAATCATTTTTGTGAAAAAAATGATAATTTATAGGGATGTTTTTTGGGTCATTTTCATAAAAAAATTAATTCCTAATTGTGTGTCTATGTTTTTAAATATGGATCTTAAGATTGTAAAAAATATTCCAATTTTATTTAACTATTTAAAATTATAGATATTAGAAATAGATTTCCTATGATGTTTCAATTTACAACATATATAAGACAAACACTGTTAAGTTATCTCAAACTAGAATTTATTGTTATTTTGGAAAATAAAATGCATTGTCTTTATTGTGATTATACATTGGGCTATCGATTTTTCACCCTACATACACTACAGGTTGTTTTTAAACTATGTGTTCCCTAATATATCATGGAATGCATTATAAGAATGGTTTCTTCGGTTTTAATAGAGAGTCTCCTTTGTCTATATCAGATTATTTGATTAGTTTTGCATGTGTATATATTTGTTCTTTTTATGAAATATGTTATATAGGTATTTATACTAATTTATATGATTAGAGGTGTGGAGATACTATAATTTCCAATGATAGGGACTATTGGAGGACATTACTATAGGGGATGGTTCATAGAGGGTTAGATGAGATATTAGTTTGGTATATTATCTATTATCTTTTTTAAAATTATATATCCATGATTATATGTTTTTTCCATGGACATTCTACATAAGGATGGGTACCAATTTAATTCCATTAGAATTTTTAGCGATTAATTATTTTTTATTTGGTAAAAATATTCCCCATATTTCTCTTGAGGAAAATTATAATTTTTTTTAGCCCAAGGGGATTGGAGAGAACCCTTTTTCCACTAAATTATCCATTCAGGAATATATTCGGATGGTGGACCGAGAATTTTTGTTATATAAGGGGAGTCATATGGTGTGGTTGGTATACTATTGGATTCCAATGGGTGTGATCCTCATTGTGAACGGATTTTTGAATAGAGAGGATAGTTCTCTAGTAATTCAAGGACAAGTAGAGGATGTTTTTTCATGGTTTACCACTATAAATAGAGAGGTCACCACATCCTATCATTTATTTGGTAATTAATTGAATATGTGTTCTTGATAGTGGGTTTTTTGTTGTTGGTAATGTTAAAAATACACTTTTTGTGGGAAACATCATATCTTTCATGAACATATGACCCTCACTTTAGATGTTGCATTGGTGTCGTGTGACTGATTGGATAATTTTTTTTGGTGGAAATACAATGAAGGTATATGATAGGACTTTTTGATATTTTTTTAGGATATAACATATTTGATCCACTAATGCAATAAATTTTGGAGTTGACATAATAGTATCAGGCCTGTGAGGGAGTAAGAATTATCCCAGTGAAACTCAAAGATGGTGTCTATTTGAACTCATTCAATGATCATGGTTTCTAGTTTTATGGGAATGTGATCGTAAAATGAAATTACAATGGATTTCAAGTTGATACATTTTTTTGAAAATTTTGGAAGGATCATGATTCATTTTTTGTGTTAAAGCAATAACACTATTATTTGAGATTGTTCATTGGTGGTTGTTACCAAATTTTTTAGAGTGGTTTCTCAATTAGGGTTTAAATAGTGTTATAATAAGGAATCAGACCAATATATCTAGAAATACTCTATGGATGCGAATTGGCCTCTAGAAAATAATTTATGGTAGTCCATTACAATTATGGGGTACACCATGATTTTTAATTAGTATTCATGAGTGAAGCGTAATGTTGAGGAAAACCAAAAAACTCGTATTTAACTGATTTTATTGAATCTATTCTTCAAGAGTGATGGGTGTGGTTGAGAATATTAAATATATTATAATTAGTGATATGTGGGTTTCATGGCTCCAAGTAGATAGTGTTGAAATTTTTTGGAGTTATACTATGGAAGATAATTTGGAATTCGAGGTAAGAAATTTGTGAGATGGAAGTGAACTTAGGGATGAAAGGGATTTGGAATTGGGGCTGTATTGATATTGAGGCCTATCAAGAATGGGAAGAAATGTAAATGGGGTTTTAACACCCTATGTGTAATAATTTCATTAAAAATTATAAGGAGCTGTAATTTTAAACTAGACTATTGGTTATTTAATGAATTCAAACTCAAATAGATGATCTGATCATCAGAACACCTATGGTTGAAGTGTGTGAATGATAAATGAGGTATGGTTTTGTTATGGGAACTCAAATAGATATTAGAGAATGGTGTAATGTCCTTGTTGAAATGTTTCCAAATTATAAGGTCATTTCTATGTTAGCTCATCATGTCAATACAAACAACAATATGAGAATTAGGGAATTATGCAGCGAGAGAATTGCATTACAATGGAGGGAGTAAATAAAGTATCTCTTATATATGAGTTCATTACACTATAACCCAGTGGTTCACCATGATAGAGGTAATCTAATAGTTAGTACCTATACCTGGGGAGATTTGTGTCATAGAATATGTCATGCCATAGATTTTATCAGAAACATATTGAGTCATGCTATAAAATTCTAGGTAAATCCTTGAGAAAGGATTTGGATGATTTTTTAAAGAGGGGATAACCTATAATATACTCGTTGGACACCTAAAATTTTAACAAAGCATATAAATTGTGAGAGTCCGTTTGAACTTGAATCACCCTCCCTATTTATACATGTATCATCCATTATAGGGGTGTTTTTAAAATCATTAATTTTTATTCAAGGTCATTTTTCCATTCCTAACTTCTTTTGGGGTACCCATAAAATCAGTTAATTTGTTGTAATAGTTTTTATAATTTTAAAGGAAAATTGAACATGATCTTTGTGTAATAAACTGAAAAAGATATAGAAATGTTGTATGATGGGGTGATGCTATTAATTAAGGTTTAATGAATGTTTTTAGGTTGAGATTCAGTGTATTGTACATGGACAATATGTTTGAAAAAAATTGATCCTTTTTAATTGTTTTTGAAAAAATAAATTATAATTTTCACAATTAATTAATTTTGTCACATATATTACGTAAACTTCTCTAGATAATTAATGATCTCAAAAAAGGATTAGTGGTCTACATAGAAGGTTACTCATAATGTACAAGGGAAGTTTCCAATTTAGAAAAATTACGTATGTTTTTCTATTCAAGATAATGAAATAATGTACAATTTCATGTGTTTAGTTATAGGTAATATGGATAGATTTTTCCATGGGTAAATGATATACTACGGAACCTTACTCATTTGATAGTAAATTAATACTATTTGGAACCTATGTAAATATGTATGTTTTTGTAAAAATATCCCCAAACAGAAAGATTATGGCTAGGTTGATGTGAGTACATGTATATGTTTTTGGTATGACTGGTCATATAGATTACACTAGAATGGGTTCATATGTATTTTGTGAGGGATTTAGGATCTAGTGGAGGATTTATGATGAGATATAGAGAATAAATCTTGTGAGTGACATTGAATACACTCATTATGTTATAAGAGATACTTGGTGTGTGAGAAGTGTAATATATGTCCTTTATGACATGATGTCAGTGACATATATGGGTTTCACTTGGAGACATAAGAATCACATACTATAATATTTCATCATTTTAGGTTAAAATTAAATATATCATATAACATTAAATACCCTATAATAGTTATGGTTTGGTGTGTTCAGAGACTATATACATAATAATCTTATATCATAAAATATCTTCAATATCAATAAAAATTTTCATCTAACATATTAAAATTTGTATAAAATATCTACATAAAATCATTCCTAAAAACCAATGTAACAAAAACCTCAGAACTTGTGATCCCAGAGACACCTTACGAGTAAATATATTATATACTAATTACACAACAAATGTTATCATTTAATAAGCATAAGGGCGTGATGACATGACTATAACATAAAAATTAATACCTAATCCTCGAAAGTTCATGAATCTTGAATAATTTCAAGTTTATTATTCCTAATAAATAAATTATGTCATAAGAATCTAGAATCATCAATAATCATTCACGATCTCTGAGAACATGTCACAAAAAAATTCATAAGTTTTGTTATTACACAGACATATATACAATAATATCAATATTCGAGTATCATTAAAAAGACTATCATAGAGGATTGATATCAACCCTTATTCGAGCATTACATTAGTCATGGTTCACTCCCATGATTATCAAAATGAAAAATTTATTCTCTTAAATTGTGGTTGATCTGTGTTCCATTCCATACTGTCTAATGAGAAATCAATCATTACACAATGTATTGGATGTATAAAAAATTATCATCCAATTAATCACAATTGGAATTCATACATCTATGTCACACATGATCATAAAAACATCCATCATATCTTTTTAGAATAACCCATTATAAATAAATGTGGTTCATAATCTTTTCATCATTGCGTCATATAAAATCCATTGGAAAATATATAGGTTCAAAATGGTTTTATTATGGATTAATTAAACATAAATAATGAAATGGGTTTCATTGTGGAATCCATAAATAATCCTTATTATATACCTAACATATAATGAAAAATAATGTGAATTATATCTTCATATCACATCCCCTTTGAATCATTACAATATAAAAAAAATGTTAATCATGATAAAAATTACCTTTAAAATAACATTTGAAAATTTATTTTAAGACAATGAAAATATATTTATCATAAATAATAGTTGAAAGATAATAATTCATAAAATACTATGGAGAAAATTTTATTTGAAAGTTACCTTCCAATATTATAATGTATTATTTAATTCAATGAATTGATAAGTTAGTGAGAAAAGATATTTGTGAAATTAATTTTATAATTATGGGTTCGTTCACAATTTTTATAAAATGACCTAAATAAAATTATTGAAAATCATTCTAATAGTCATTATAAAATTATAAAATGTTATCCAAATATGGTATAAAATCAAATTATATATTTTCTTAATAATATAAAATATATTACTCAAATAATATTAAATAACATTTAAATTAATGAAAACATTCCTAGAGAAAATATGATATGTATTAGTTGTTTAAATAAAAGATCATCGATGATTATAGGTATAAAATAGTGGAAAATTGTAAAACATATAGAAAATTGAAGAGAAAATCTAATATAACAACATAAATTGGGTTTAAAGGTTAATTGTAATATAATTTCCCTTAATTTAAATATATCATATACAATCCAAAAATAATCATTATTTGTTATCCAGGACCTCAAGTCATTTAATTATTTATTTTCATTAGAAACATAAGTAGAAGAAATTATTTTGTAATATCTATATATTTTAGAATAATATTCATAAATAAAATACTATATATCATTCCTTTATAATTTATAATTATCATTTTAAAAATATATTTACTAAAATGATCATTCTGGTGAAAAAATATTATTTTCCTCACATAAATATATTGGATGTTTTTGATCCATACATATTGGTCATTCTGTCATCAGGTACAAAATATAAATAATTTAATATGTATCGTAGTTATACATTTTTCAGAAATTTGTTACCACTCGTATAAATTGTGGATGAAAAATGAATTCCTTCACTTCATTGAGATAGTAATGTGTATCTACTTAAAATCAAATGAAATTATCATTTTTTATGAATTTTAATGAGATAATAAATAGTTATAAAAAATACATAACAAGATATAATTATAGTAAATATATTGGTCATATTTTTTTAATAATTTTTTTAGATAATATGGATCGTGTTTATGAATATGGAAATATGAAAAATATTAATAAGAACATTTACCTCTTCTAAGGATATCCTATTTTTCATAGAACCATAAATATTATTACTGACATATTTTAAGACATCCAATAACTACATATATTTAAAAAGAATATTAGAAGCTTATTTGAGTAGATCATGGTTGAGTTAATGGGATCATGTAGTGAAAATAAGGGAGAAGAGGAGGATACCTTTAATAAGTGAGGGTATTATAACTCATGTAAATAAATAAATCATTAAAATATAATAATTTCATATATAAGTGAAAGGGGAACCAAATAATATTGTATTAAAAGAAAAAACAAGGTTGTTAAAAATAAACATAAACACATTGATTTACATAGAAATTCAGATAATATTAAACCATGTATATTTATTTTAACACCTCATTATTCTTTTTAACCGTTTCATTGTAATGATATTTTACATTGGATACTATTAAGAATGAAAAAAATTGAATTCGCCTCATTACCATATAATAAAAATTTGATTCTAAATATAGAAAATGTTGTATATGATTTAATTTCAATATATGATAAGAATTAATTTTTATATATTTGTGAGGAAAGCAATGAAAACCATTTAATAAAATTATTTAAATGAATAAAAACAAATTTATTCGTTTTCAACTCAATGTAAATATCATACGAGTCATGTTGAATTATTTGAATGAATAATATATTTCAAAATTATAATAAAATATTTCAAAACTGGTAATCAATTTAATTTATTATTGTAAAACCAATTAAATTTATAAAATATTATTTAGAATAACATTTCATTTTTACTTTCAAATTAAATTATTTACATTTCTATCCAATAGAAACCCAATTGATTTTAAAAAATAAATTTATAAAATAATTATTCATAAATTATTTGGGTTTATTTATGTATTATATTGTAATGGATAAGTGATAACTATAAAATGTAATTATCATAATTTAGTTTTATATTGGTGTTCATTGATACATGATGTTTTATGTAAATCTATATTTCAAAGACAAAAACCTAATTAAAGAAAACTATATCATTATATAATAAGGTGTTACCTTATACACACTTATAAGAATTTCCTCACTAAAAATATCGCAATACAATTTAAATAATGGAGGATACATTATAATAATCACAATATTTTCTTCTAAAAAAGTCAGCTCAAAATTATTTCCACATTACCAAAAAAGATTCTTTCTGACTCATCTTGTTCGACAACAATTTCCCTCTTATGTTTATGATCTACACTAGTTCTTTCCCATGTTAGAGTTCAAGATCATGTGGCACAATGTCTATTTTTTTAATTTCAATGGAAGAGGTATATGCTACTCATGAATGACACATGGAACACATCGTGTACATAAGATAAATTCAGAAAAAGTGCCATGTAATATGAAAACATCCCAATATGACGACAAATTTAAAGGTGACCAACATATCTCAGTATCACCAATCATTTTTTTGTAAATATCATAAGTTCCATACAAGTTTATATATATTGTAAAAATTTATCACCAATTATAAAGTCTATATATCATCAATTAGTATTAACATGATTTATCTGTAGACTCTGAGTTTTAATGATGTGTAGAAAAATGGAACTGGTGTTCTATAGGATTTCTTCAAATATATATATTCCCCATATCTTTAGTTCTTTATCTTAATACCTAAACCTTATAATATTTCTATTCTCCGACATTTTTAGTCATGATTATCCATCTGTTTAAAATTATATGATTTTAAAGGATGGTAGTGTTCGATGGCATATACAACGCCACACACTGTGAAGAATTGAACCTCATAATGTCATTATAAATATTATATCATAAACACTAATGTTTTGGGTATTAATAAATGTAAACTAAATATAAAAAATTTATAATTCTCATTGTAAATAAAAATTCTTTGATAAATTATTTGTAAATAAGAAATCATTTTTTATTAAGTCGTTATATTCTTAAAAATACATTTTTATGTATTTCTAGAGAGAAAATAATATTAATTTTTAGACATTTTTTAGGTTTTATTCCACAAAAATAATATAAATTTTAAAATAATCCTATAGAATATTTTTTAAATGAATATTTGATAATTTTCTTCAAAGAATTATTTTCAGTGAAAAGAAAAAAATGGTGATTTTAATTGATTTTTTTATTCATGAGTTTATAATGTAAAATTTTAATTTTTTTCCAAAGAAGTTTTTTTAAATATTATTATTAATAAAAAAAATTCATTAAAATATAATTTATATATGAATTGGGTATAAAAGCATTTTTTCCCTAAAAATAGTGTTTTGTAAAAAATAAATTCATTCCCCTTTATATTATTATCTTAAATAAATATCCCCCTAATATATAAATTGAATAATGATAAAGGATTCTATATATTGATCAATGTGTCAATATTTGGAAAAACTAATCCATTTTATTTTTTTCCTTATGGGAATTAATTATAGTAAATTATTATTACCGTAGATAAAGGATAATGTGTTAATTAATATTCAAACTAATGTGATAAGTATTAATATTTTAAATAAAAATTTCATTATTTCACTATATTATTATATTTCCCCAATATTCATAAATATTTCAAACATATGACGTTTTTTCTATTTAATTGTCTTTAAATTTGTAACATTATTGTAAGAAAGTAAAAAATATTACTTTCTATATTTTAATATCTATAATATTTTGTAACATGGATAAAAAATATTATTTTCAGTTATAAATTGTTAATTTATTGATAAATATATTTTATTCAAGTTAAATCACATTTTATAGTTACTTATTAAATAATTAAATTAATTTTTTATGAAAAAATGACATAGAACTTTTAAAAGTAATAAATAATTTCATATATGTCATTATTAAAAAACTAAAATTAATATTTTCTAGGTGAGTTAAATTATAACATGAATTTAGAAGATAAGTATAACATATTTTTTATGATTTAATTTTTTTATTTTAATTCCATTATTTTTATGTATTTTTCATAGTATAATTATGTGAATAGATCTGAAATTGAAATTATAATTAATTTATATTATATACATATAGATAAATTAATTTAATAAAATTAAATATGTAAATAATTCATGTATGAATATAAATGGTTTGAAATTTCATCCCTCGTATATTTATGAAAAATGATTCACATTATTTGGGAAATTGTACTCATCAAATATTGAAAATCAATCACTGTGGTTAAGATAAAATTTGTATAAACAAGGGTTCAAAACAATTGATAATGTTTGAAATAACATATAAATAACATATCTTTGTGATCATTTATTTGATTTAATTTTGGAACCATTTTACTATGGTTATACAATATTATATTATAATATTTCATGTATTTAAAAAATGAAATTAATAATATTTTACATCATAAAATAATTTATTGAATGTTTAGAAACTCATAAACAACCTATCATTGTAAATATCAATGATATGTTGTTTGAAATATAATCCTCCATCTATTTATTATATATTGGTCTTTTTTTAGTATCTTTTGTGTCTATTAAAGATTAAAAACATTGATATCATAATAATTTTCAAAAGGGATAACATGGTTTAAAAGAGGAAATGGTGAAATTATTAAATAAAGGATTCAAAATTTAATTATATATAATAATTAAGACTAAAAATCATCTTAAATTATAATTATATATATTAGTATCCACTTTTCAAAGAATATTAATTAATATTAATTGTATACTTTATGTAATTCCACGTGTTCCTCTCCACTCACTTTTGAAAGGAGACCTTTTCTCCTATCTTATTCATAAATAAAGATTTCTTAAGGAAAAAAGTAATGTAAATAAAACCTTCAAAGTGTTTTTTACCATGTTTTAAAACTTCATTTATTTCTAACATAAAAATCATTTATAATTACAGAGTAATTAAAAATACGGTTATCAGTGAACAAGTATAACTCCTAATATAGTGTTTTAATTTTTATTTGTACTTATACCTCCACTATATTAATGGTAAAAATTAAAAAAAATAATTAATAATGTATATTAAACATACCTTATTTTTATTCTGGTGTTTAATAATCCAATATCCACCAAAATTGCATCTGTTGGAAAATGATTACATTGCTTGAGCATATGTGTGGAATACTTCCTCTATGAAGTGAGGTGATTTGTTTTTAATTTGGGATTTAAAAAGATTCTAACAATGAATATTTAAATGAATATATAAAATATAATTATATGAAAATTATTTTGTAATTGTTAATTAGTATTTACCTTTATTTAGTTATATCCTTCAATAAGTTAAAACAGCGTTCATTTGTACGTACGACCTACCCTCTCTTTGAATGTTGAAATTAATTTGTCTATATCATTTATTTATAGTCAAGTATAACAATATATCTAATGAAAATACATTATATTTATATATTTAACATGATTCATTATATTATGGTTAAATTATACATGTAAATGGTCCCAAAATACCAAACCAAAACATGCATGAAAAAATAAACAGCCAACACTAGGACACATCAAAATTATTAAAGAATTATTAATATATATGTTATAAAATTTTACTTGTTGATTATATATGATATTATAATTATCAAAATAATTTCCGTGTTGAATTATAATAAATTAAAATTTATTATAAAATCTTTTATAGTGCTTTTAAAGCAGGTATAATTGTATTTTTGGGATTTATGTTAAAATATATTTTTTGTCATGTTTTTTATTCCTATGTTTCATGTCCTTAAATATTAAAATATACTTCATATGAAACTCATGAATTTTATTATCCATTTTTCATTTTTATGAGTTATTATTTCCCATTCATTTTAATAACATTATGAACTCAACATAAAAATATAAACTTTATATGGAAATTATCATTATTTCTCACTTTTGTTGAAAATACTTTTCATTCTTGTTCAATTTTTCTAAAAAATATTCAAAGAATGATATTAATATTATCTAAATATTATTGATAGACATTTTTTCAAAATGATACCTATTTAAAAAATGTCTCAAAAAGAAAATTTAATGTCATTTTCCAATCCATGAATTTTTTTAATTTTTACCAAAATTGTGAAATGAATATTTTTTAACTAACCCGTCATAAAAATAATCATTTTCATGAATGAATTTATTTTAATATTACTATAAGAAAACATAGTAATCATTACATATAATATTATTTTAATAGTATTTTATTAATTTTTATATTTTTAAATATTCTCTTTAAAAGAAAATGGGGTTTTCCCTCATGAAATATTACATGTAATATTTTAAATTATTTTTACATCAATGATAACATGTTAGGAAGTTACTTATAATATATGCTTCAATTATGAAATGTTTATTATTTCTCTAAATTTCTTAATATGATAAATATTTAAGTAATATTATATGAATAATGTTTTATTCCCATCTTTTAATCATGAAATTATTAAACCATTATAAACCTCATTTCTTTTCCATGGGTTTTTATTTTATGAAATAATGAAATGTTAATGAAACATGTTTCCATTCAAGATGATATGATTTCATGAAGTTATTACTACCTTTTGGAATACATATATATTATTTTTATTATGAGAATTTTGGGACCATATTTAAATGTCCCATTAATTTATTATGTAGATAGGGATATGTCATTATGTAATCAATACTAGAATGGGGAGTTACTTGAGTTCATTAAAGGCATTTTTCCACTATGAATCTCATTGTAATGAATATTGACTATGGAAATGATGGTATGGGGAGTCATCCTAATACACTATATTTGTCTTGGAAGTTATCCTTTAATATGTAAATGAGTAAATATTGTTAAATGTTCGAAACAAACCTATATTCTATGCCATATTAATATCTTATTGATCATTATTTTTTATTCCTTTATCATTTATGTTTTATAAAAACCATGATTTATTACTTGATCCATGATTATGAAAAATGATACACTAGGTATGGTTTTGGAAATTTTTCACATGCTCTCATACTCTTATTCTCATGTTATTTATATTCCATCATTGGTAAATGTATTAATTTTTATTACTGAAAATATATGATCCCCATTTCATTTGTATCCCTTATCCTGAATATGAATAATGTGTTTATTTTGTATTTTCAAATAATGATGAAATTTTTGATTAACTAATAATCAGACTCTGAAGTTTATCATTAGTAAAAGTTTTTTATGTATATAATATAAATAAGAACTAAAATTTTGTTGTTCTATAATCGATATTAATGACATGTATGGATGATTTATCTAAAATATTGTAATAATTATACACGAAAATTATGGATCAATATAATAGGTAACAAAGTTGTTCTTAGTCATCCTTTTAGGATTATGAATAGATAATTTTTGTGAAAACCATTAGGATAAGTATAGATTATTGATACAACCCCATTGTGTCATTTTTATTAAATTATGTGGTTAACCTAACAATAAATCCATGCATTGATACTAAATGTATGTGAAATTTTAGTATAGAATCATCTTGGTCTAATAATCATGAATTGAAATTGTCAATATATATCTTATCCATAATTTTGGTTAAATGTTAGTGTACACATACAACACACTAGTATTGACACTCATGGGGGATATGCTTAGGACAACCCAAATTTTCCATATGAATCAATTTTAGGGGTTTAATTTTATTATAAAAATATATTTTATTGTTTAAAACTATATTGTAATAGATTATAAAGAAGTCGTCATGGCTTTTATGTCGATGAAGTGATTTTGAAGGAATATATGATTCCTCACTATTACTATTAATATTAACAATAATATTTTATTTAATGAATAAAAACATGGGGAATCATGTTAATTATAAATTTGATAAGAAATGGAAAAATTTTACTCTTGAAATATCAAATGAAATGGGTTTTGGAAGGTGATTTCATGTGATTAGGCCTGAAAATATCTGTCATTATATGATTAAAAATCACAAAATTGTTGAGTTTTTTGAAATTTCTAAAATTTGAATCTTTTAGTTTTTGGATGAACATGGATGTAAAAAGATTCAACTAACTACAAGACAAGTATGTGGGAATATGATCTTTGGAAAATTACTCATTTGAATGAGAATATTTTTTATGTGCAGAATAGAAGGGAATACAAAAACTAATTTCAATAAGAAAATTAATATTATTTTTGAGAGAAATAAGTTTCATCAAAATATACCAATTATAATTTAATAAAATACATGTTGGGGGCATGACAATTATTAGATCCAATTAACTAATACATGGGTTAACTCCAAACCCATGGAAGAAACTATGTATTCCAATCTTTGAATTGAAATCATTGAAGTGTTATTAATTGAAATTCTTTTATTATGTTTGTAGAAGTTAAATATTATTTATATTATTATTATATTAATCATATAATTTCTATGTTTTTTTTATGAAAAATAATCATTGAGGATTTTAAAAATCATGGTTAATTACATCGATAACCACGAAAAATAATTTTCTGGTAAGGTGATATTGATTAGATGGGGTAAAGAGATGATTGAAATTAATTAATTAATTGGAATAATGATGGTGACATTGAATATGGTTAGTCATTTGAATATATTGTTATTTTTTTCATCATTGATAATGTTTAATTAATTTTTTTGGCTTTATAAACTATATTAATTAGTCTATGATTGAATTTGATGAAAAGTGATTGTGTTATTTTTTTGAAAAAAATATTAATTCACATGAGTATAACATAATATTTCTGTAAACCATCATGGATTTAAATGATAAAGGTTGATCAAATGTTCGATGAAATAGACACACCTTTTTAGTTTCCAAGTGATGGAATTTTTGGTTATTTGAAATAATTACTAGGTTTTTAGAATCATATATTTTAAGGATTAAATAAAAAATTTGGTTAGTATGAGATTTTATTAAACAATAATTATGGTCAATTATATATTGAGATATACCTATATATATATATATGGTGGAGAAGTGTATCAATGGAATTGTTATATTTTTTGATATATTTATTTTCATGTAATGAATTCCCTTCAATGTTACTATAAAATATTGAGTCAAGGAATGTCAGTGAAATGAAATACAGTATATGATTATATAGGGATTTATCATGGGGAATAATATTTTTATTGGATATGATTCATTGGGTTGATGTATAAGTATACTTAATTTTTAACATTTAGTTTTTAATGAAACTTTATAAAGGAGGAATAAAATTAAATTTTTAGGTATGTGAGCTGAATGTAATGGTATCTCTATACTGGCTAAATCATTTATTAGTTTTGACTAAATTTAGATTATTGGGGATAAAAGATTATCTATTTCTAGAATTATGTTTTATAAAACACTTTTTTTTTATTTTTGAATTTTGGTGTTTACAACATTATTTATTCATATGAGGGTTAATAATATTTGTGTATTATATTACATTATGAAAACATTTTATCACATTATATATAGGTGGAATATTTTTTAAAAATATTTCAATTATGTGATAAATAACATGTATTTATAATTCTTCATGTAGGAGAAATTCTTCCTTAATACTCATCATTTTGAGAAAAATGTAAGAAAAATATTGAAATTCTTTAATGTATGAAATTAATATTTTAAAGTAATGGTATTTCCTTATCATTTTATTATAAATTGAAAAAGAATTACTTAACTATTGTAAGGGTTGGTGTCCTGAGATCCAACTTTTTTGTACTTTTATTACAGGAATGTTCACTAATTATATATTGTTCATTGTTCTGCATTACTATAATATAATAATGTTCTGGAATATTTGTTGCATTTATAAGGTCATGGAAGATCCCCGCTATGATGAGAACCTTGAAATGATATAATAATATTATTAAATAAAGTTCTACTGTTGGATGACATACTATGATAGGACACATAGTATACAGACCGTCATGTGCGAGTACTCGTAAGAAGACGAGACTCTCTCTCAAGAAGGTTGCACTTGGTAATATCCCAGATGGGAGATTTTGAGAACAGACCCGCCAGTAGAAATTCCACAAGTCTTGGTTTCATCCGACATTGCTATCTATGAGTGTGTGAAATGGTCATTATACTGGAAGATTATCATTAACTCATTTCATGACTCGCGCACTTAGATTTATGGACAAAAACCGTCATGTAGATAGTTGGTAGGAAGTAGGGTACATTTGGTGCGTCACGAGTGACATGTTGTTAATGGATAGGTTGAGGAAGGATTTTTCCCTTTCATTTATGGAAGGTTATATATCGGCCCTTTGATTGAAATAGAACGGTTGCATTAAATTCCATGGGCATGGTGTAAACGATGAGATTATTTTAGGTAGTCAAAGAATGACGGATCAAGCATATAGGTTTATGACAAAGCCACGAAATCTGCATGATGAGATATCAAGACAAATGTATTAAATTATACAGTAAGCATTAGTATGAGGTGATATGTCAATGCGGCATCAACTTCTTTCTCTTGGGTGCCTTTACCGTTGCTAGACAGTAATCTTGGACTTTAGGCAAGCTCGCCTAATGCAATGAGAAAGAGGCCTAGAGGGTCACACACTAGGTGTATTCAAGTATCTCAATTAGAATAAAGATTATTCCCATACATGGATTAATAATTATTCAAGGAAGCCTAAATCGTTTTAATTGTGGAGGAATAATGAAATGAAAAAAAAAGATATACACATCGTGTATTAAAGATTACACGCCGTGTAGTTTTTCATGGAAAACAAGTACACACCATGTAATAATTATTACATGCCATGTATTTTTCTTTATGGAAAGGAAATGAATAAATGGAAACAATATATACAATATATGTACATTTAATGCAAACCCCCTGTAGTTTTCAATGATAAAAAAGTACATGTCGTGTATTTTTTCCAGTCCAGATTTTGAGGATATAATATTGTTTTAAATGATATTTTTTATAATCAGCATGGGTACATGTCAAGGAATTAATTATTCGACATGGGGGTTTAAAATAAGAGTCATTAAAATAAATAAAATGCCTAATGCATTTATTTATTGTCATAACTCTACAACCTCAAACCTGATTATAAATATCCTCACAACCCCAACAATTTTCCCACACATAGGATAATCGTTGTGCCCATGAATTCTGGAGAATTATTTCAACGCTGAAAGAACCCCTTCCTCCAAAAACCCTCTCAAGACTGATAGATATCTTCTTCCATCGGATCAAGATGATCTAAGGTGGACAATTCAAGTAAAGGTTTCTCCACGCTAGCACCCGGAGTGTAAAGACCCGAAAATTTCAAGGAAATTTTTTTTCTTAATTTTCTTTGGAATTTTACAAGAGCACAGCTTTAGACGGCACCTGATTCCGAGGCCCAGTGTGCCCGGAATCAATTTCCGAAGTTTGGCTCGGGTACGTTCAGTGAACGGACGAGCGGGTTTTTCTATCTTTTGAACCGGTGCCCGGAATCGAATTCTGAGGGCTCCGATGAAATCGCAGCGCCGGTTTTTGCTTAGAAACGCCTCTTCAGGAGTTGCGTTTGCTCAACCGTGGTTTTTAAAATTTTGGGCTTTAAGTCGGAAATAAAATAAAGGTTGTGCGACAACTTTATTTTATTTCACTTAAGCCGCTTGGAAGTCGCTTGAAAGCCACTTAAGCTGAGTTAAAGAGGATAGGGTGATATCCGGAAATATCCTACCCTCTTGGTAGGATATTTGTCCGGTGGGGCCCGCACGAGCCCCGCCGTTTCTTCCGCTAAGTAACGCACCCGCGAAAACCCGTCAAAGTAACTGAAAAGTCAACCGACGCGTTTTCTTAAATTCTTAATAGACCATTTAATTGGGCGGTTTATTTCGTGAATTAAATGGGCTGTTTCATTCGTTGAATTAATTCAACGAATTTAATGGGTCGTTACTTACGCGTTTGCGTTTGTTGGAAAATTAATAAAATAGAAAAACTTGTCTATTTTGAAGGATCCTCCTGTTGTGCGAGATTCTCTGGGCCTCCACCCTCCCCACGAAGAACGCGAAGAACGCGAAGAACGCGAAGAACGCGAAGAACACCGGAACCAAAATTCGATGACGCACACCGTGATCCGCGACGTCGACAAACTTTTCCGCGACCTTCTTCTTCTTCTTCTTCGGCGCCTCTTCTTCCGCGGCGGACCTACGATCGGCGGTTAAAGGTGAGAATCGAATCTTCTAAATTCTCCCCTTTTTTATAATTCGATATCAATGGATTTAAATTAATTAAATCCGTTTGATCTTGATCCGGAGATTGGCGACGCGACGCCGGATACCGCGACGACGCGACGATCCCCTTCTTCCGCGACGAGCAATCCCGCGACGATCCCCCGTTCGGCAACGACAGCTGCGAGGTAGGGGTTGTTTGGAATATTGTATTCCCCGTGTTTATTTTTTTAAAATAAATAACCGAACTCGGAACAATTTTAATTTATTTAAAATTGTTGTTGGTTATTTCTTTTCCTCCCGTTGATTTTACCTAACGCGGAGGGTGCGGGCCTAACAAACAAGGCCCGACAACCCTCCGCCGATCTTCCTTTTTGTGCGGATTTGGCAGGCGACAGCAAAAGCACGATGCAAGGGCGATCCGTTGATCCCGCAGTGAAGATCGGCCCCCGGGAGGAGCAACGGCGCATACGGGAGAGGAATCGGGCCACCAGAGCAACTCCGGCGGCCCGCGGAAGGCGGCGGCGGTGCCCGGCGTGCCGCCGGAGGAATCCGCCGCGGCTCGGCCGCGGCGGCGGCGAACCGCCGGACCGCGTCCGCGGTCCGGCCACCCAGCACGCGGCCCGCGTTCCTCCAAGCCGTTGGTCAAACCCGCGGCGGTTTTCTTCGGCCGATCGGCCGAAGCCGAGCCGGCCGGTCCGGTAGGCCGGGCCGCGCCCAGGCCGGACCGGACCCGGCCGAGCCGGGTCGGGCAGGGTCGGGTCGACCCAGTTCGGGTCGTCCCGGTTCGGCCGACCCAGTGGTGGTTCGGGCCGGGTCGCCCCGGGCCCAGAACCCCCATTTTCAGGCCCTCTTCGGTCATTTGCCCATATCTTGGGCCTGGGACCTCCGATTGACGAACCGTCAGCGGCTACGCGATCCTTGGATCGATACGGTCGTTTCGGTATATTACACTCAAGGTTTCGGAAGACTTTGGGTTCGGCCAGGTTGGTTCGTACACGAAACCAACCGGGACCTCGGAGCGGAAACGCTCATAACTTGAGCTACGGACGTCCGATCGACGTACCGTCAGCTGTGGTAGTTTCCTCTAAGTGAGACAGAACTTTTGGCATACTCTGCCCGAGGATCGGACATAGGCGGAGTACGGTCGGGTTGGTTTTGCCCTAAAAACCAACCGGGCCCCTGGGACGAAAATGCCAATAACTCTCAGACCGGGCGTCCGATTGACGCGCCGTCTGTTGCGTTGAGATCCTGTTGTCGATACAGAACTTTTGGATACATCAACTTCGGACTACGTGTCAGTTGATGTATCAGCCTCTCGGCTCGTGGAGCGGACCCTCCTAGACGAGCACGCTGTGTGCGGGAACCCTAGTGCTGGCTGTGACTTCGACGACAGAGCAGAGATCCTCCGTGGACTGCGACGACGACAGAGCAGAGATCTTCCGTGGACTGCGACGACGACAGAGCAGAGATCCTTCGTGGACTGCGGCGACGACTGTGCGGAGATCCTCAGTGGACTGCGTCGACTACTGCACTCAGCGATCCTACGTGGATCAGTGCTACAGGTCCTGTGTGGGCCCGATCCTGCGTGGGTCCTTACTACCAGTTCTGTGTGAGCCACTGCCTACAGGTTCTGTGTGAGCCCGATCCTGTGTGGGTCTTTTGCGGGGGTTAGTACCTATCGATCCTTCGTGGGTCCAACGACTTAGATGGATTAGTGATCATCATTGACGTCATCTGAAAAAGTATACCTGGTTGAGCTGAATCTTATGTTATTCTCCTTTGTGGAATGTGTTGAACTATCCTATGTGGATTTACTGTTTACTCTCATTTGTGGATTTGAGTCTTGCTTTCCTGCGTGGATTGAGTTGTTCTTGAGCTCGTGAGCAGAGCTAGAATTGGGGACTTAGGTATATGTATGGGCATATACCTAAGTCGAGTCAGATGTTACTTCGTGATTGCACCTTCCTTTTTTGCTTTATCCTTTGTGGATTTCGGGAGACCTTCGAGGCTCTCGGGGTCCTTACTGAGTAGCTTATACTCACCCCTGCACGGGATATGCCCACACCTTGTTGTGTTGGATGCAGACGACGGACAGCGCTGATCACGGTTGGGGCGTGGAGCAGGACGGTACCTGGAGGTGGACCACTGGGCGGACGTGCTCGGAGCGGACGTGGGACCCGAGGAGCCTGGAGGCTATCTGTACCCACCCTTCAGGTGGGATTGCCAGTGGAAGACACGAGGACGCCGTCTTTTCTTCAGTTGATGTTCTTTACCTTTTTCAGTTGTACTTTCAGTTGGGCTTGTATTCCGGCCCCCTTTACTTTTCTGCACTTGTAGTTACTTTCCTCTTGCTGACTCTGTGGTGGTTGTTACTTATAAAGGCAATGCCTTCCCTGTTTACCGGGATTTTACGCCTTGGTGCTAGTCGCCAGCCCCTGGCCTATGGAAGGTGGGCTTGGGGTAGTCACAGCACGGGCCCCGAGGTCGGGTTGTGACAAATTGGTATCAGAGGTGGTCGGTTCTACCGCAGACTCTGATCTTCTTTTCTTTCTATATGAAGCAATAGTGTTTAGTGTATTGAGTGTGGTTATCAGTTCAGGGAGCCCAGTGTTGGTGCGGCGGGCGACGTATCCGTACACCAGGACCCTAACTCCTGATTTCCGACTTAATGCATAAAAACATTGATTGCGTGTGTGTTTCGAGTTTTATTTGTGATTACTTTTGTCAGCTCACTGGGTATACTGATCTGCTTCATGAAAGTCTCAAGTTTTCCTTGTGATTACTTGTTCCAGCTCACCGGGTATACTGTTCTGACTATGGTGCTCTTGTTCTCCTTTTCAGGATGGCCCCGCGACGACAGCCAGCTAGGGTTCCGAGTGTAGGGCGCGACGGCAGCCCACCGAGCGACGAGGCCTCGGTGCAGGGCCCTTTGCCAGCAGTGGCACCAGCGGTAGCTTTACCCGCTGAGCCACCGATGCTACCAGTACCTGACGCTGACAATGCACGTCGCCTCAGGGCACTGCATGAGTTTCAGAGCCAGCGACCGCCCAGGTTTCGCGGTGAGGCGGACCCCCAGGCCGCCGAGGACTGGCTAGAGTCGGTGGTACGGATCTTTAGGCTAGTGAGGACACCAGCGGATCTCATGGTGATTCTCGTGGCGAGCCTCCTGCAGGCGGCGGCAGGACGATGGTGGAGCTTGATGCTCCAGGTTCACGATGAGGCATCCTTGCTCTGGACGGACTTCGAGAGCCTCTTTCGCTCTGAGTTCGTCCCGGCCACCCTCCGAGCGGTGCGCATCCAGGAGCTTCTCCAGCTGCGCCAGGGTAGCATGACGGTCGCTCAGTACGCGGCGAGGCTCACTAACCTATCTCGCTACTCGACCGACATGGTACGGGACCCCTTCTTCCGGGCCCGGACCTTCGTGCAGGGCTTGCGGCAGGAGATTCGGGCGTCGCTGATCTCCCTCAGCATTCCGACCCAGGCGGGAGTACTGGAGCGAGACCTCCTGATCGAGATCTTCCTGGCAGAGCCTTCTTCAGCGGCGAGACCTAGCGCAGGGCGGCAGGTAGCTGAGTCTTCGGCAGCAGGTAGCCGACGGATGACTCTCGGGTCCAGGCAGACCAGACCCCCACGCAGACGGCCTCAGGACACCGGCTCAGCAGTGCGGGGCACACAGCGGAGTGCCAGCCTTCCGAGAGGCAGGCTGTGCTACTCCTGCGGCGGGCAGGGTCACATGGCTCGTGACTGCCCGACTCGCCGATCAGAGGAGCAGCAGACGGTGGAGGGGCCACCCAGGCAGAGGCAGAGGGTCGACCGTGGCGGTCCGCAGGGAGGAGGCGGACGAGGCAGAGGAGCTGGCCGAGCAGCGGGTGGTGGTCGACGCTTCCAGGCTCTACCCCCACCACCACCAGGAGGGCCACCTCGACCACAGGGAGCTGGCGGGTAGGGACAGGCCCAGCTCCAGGCAGTGGAGGCCTACGACCCCGACATGCCAGAGATGATTCGAGGTACGATCTGTGTCTATTCCACCCTTTCTGCAGTACTTATAGACACAGGAGTGAGTCACTCTTTCATAGCCTCTGCCCTTGTTCGGAGCTCGGAGATTCCGACTGAGCCGTTGGCTCGATCCTTACGGCTAGAGACTCCTACGGGAGCAGACTCGACGATTACGCACTGTTGCCGGCAGTGTGAGCTTACTCTAGGAGGCGAGAGCTTCGGCTGGGATCTCCTTGTAGCGGCGTCGAGGCCTTATGACGTCATCTTGGGCATGGATTGGCTATCCACGGTTCATGCCCAGATCGACTGTTTTAGGCGCAAGGTGCGATGTGTTCGCACCGACGGGAGCAGGTTTACCTTCACCGGCGAGAAGGGAACCTTTGCAGCACAGGATGGACTTCCACGGAGGAGAGTGCAGCCCATCTCTCATCAGTTGGCTAGCCTCATCCTAGGAGCAATGGACGTGCGGAGTCCAGTTTTTCCTGCAGTGGTGGACCAGTACGTGGACGTATTTCCCGACGACGTTCCAGGGCTACCTCCTCGTAGAGAGGTAGACTTTTACATCGACTTGTACCCCGGGACAGCCCCGATATCTACTCCAGCATATCGGATGGCCCCCGCCGAGCTTCGAGAGCTGCAGGTACAGTTGGAGGACTTGCAGAGCAAGGGGTTTATCCGACCCAGTGTTTCACCCTAGGCTTCCCCGATATTGTACGCCAAGAAGGCGGACGGGAGCTTGCGACTGTGTGTCGAATATCGTCGCCTGAACCAGCTGACTGTGAGGAACAATTATCCATTGCCACGGATTGATGACCTCTTCGATCAGCTCAAGGGAGCGCGGTGGTTCTCGAAGATAGACCTCCGGTCAGGATATCATCAGCTCAGAGTTCGAGACGAGGACGTGCAGAAGACGGCCTTCAGGTGTCGGTATGGCCATTATGAGTTCTTGGTTATGCCATTCAGCGTAACCAATGCTCCAGCAGTGTTCATGAGCCTCATGAACAGGATCTTCCAGCCATACCTTGACCGATTTGTCGTGGTCTTCATTGACGACATTTTGGTATACTCGACGACTGAGGAGGAGCATGCCTACCAATTGCGAGTTGTGCTAGACACACTCCGAGAGCACCAGCTTTATGGAATGCTCTCAATGTGCCAGTTCTGGTTACGTGAGGTCCATTTCTTGGGGCACGTCATCTCTGAGGCGGGAGTTGCAGTGGATCCCGCGAAGATCGAGGCAGTGCAAGCTTGGGAGCCACCCAGGAGCGTGACGGAGGTGCGGAGCTTCTTGGGCCTAGCCGGATACTATCGGAGATTTGTGCCAGACTTCTCCAGAGTTGCAGCACCACTATCAGCCTTGACAAAGAAGGGGAAACCCTTTGTGTGGTCAGACAGATGTCAGCAGAGCTTCCAGGAGCTGAGGCAGAGATTGACCAGCGCACCTATCTTGAGGTTGCCTGAGGAGGGAGTTGGATACATAGTTTACTGCGATGCATCAGGGACTGGACTCGGGTGCGTCCTGATGCAGGAGCGGGCCGTAATCACCTACGGATCACGTCAGTTGAGGACGCATGAGCAGAACTACGCCACTCATGACCTGGAGTTAGCAGCTAGCCTTCTTACAGATATCCTTCGTGGATATAGACGGAGCAGCCTTTCTTCAGTCTCTCACAGTCTCTCCTCCACTTCTACAGCAGGTCAGAGAGGCTCAGCGTGGGGACGCTGATTGTGAGACCCGGCGTGCACTGATATCCTCAGGTCAGGCGCCTGATGGCTTCTCCCTTGGAGCAGAGCACGACATCCTTTTCAGAGGATGTACCTTCGTACCAGTCGCTTTACGAGAGGAGGTGCTGTGAGAGTTTCACACTTCTCCCTTGGCGGTACATCCCGGAGCGGCGAAGATGTACCAGGATCTCAGACTACAGCACTGGTGGCCGGGCATGAAGAAAGCTGTGGCAGAGTTCGTTTCACGATGCCTCACCTGCCAGCAGGTGAAGGCAGAGCATCAGGTACCAGCAGGCTTGGTACAGCCCTTGGAGGTCCCGGAGTGGAAGTGGGACGGCATATCTATGGACTTCGTGACTGGACTTCCACGCACTTCCAGAGGTCACGACTCCATTTGGGTGATTGTCGACCGACTCACCAAGTCGGCACACTTCTTACCCGTCAGAGAACAGGGCTCAGTGGAGAGCATGGGACGCCTTTACGTCCAGGAGATCGTACGGCTTCCCGGTGTGCCATCGTCTATCGTCTCCGATCGAGATGCTCGTTTCACTTCCCGGCTTTGGAAGGGGTTGCAGGAGGCGTTCGGGACGCGGCTCAATCTGAGCACAGCCTTCCACCGTCAGACGGATGGTCAAACTGAGAGGACCATACAGACACTCGAGGACATGCTCCGTGCATGTGTTCTCGACTTTGGTCGCAGCTGGGAGGACCACCTACCCTTGGTAGAGTTCGCGTACAACAACAGCTACCACTCCACCATCGGGATGGCACCATACGAGGCGTTGTACGGCAGACCCTGCAGATCACCGTTGTGCTGGACAGACCCTGGGGAGTCAACACTCGTGGGACCAGAGATGGTCCGAGCCACGACAGAGAAGGTCCAGATCATCCAGGAGAGGATGAGGACAGCTCAGAGCCGGCAGAAGTCATATGATGACAGGAGGCGGAGGCCACTAGAGTTCGAGGATGGCGACCACGTCTTTTTGCGTGTCTCACCTCGACGTGGTTTACGGAGATTTGGCCGAGGCGGCAAGTTGTCTCCACGCTTCATCGGGCCTTTCCAGGTCCTCAGCAGGATAGGAGAGGTGGCTTATCGCCTGGCTCTACCACCTCAGTTGCACCGAGTGCACGACGTATTCCACGTGTCTCAGCTGAGGAGATACGTGCACGACCCGACGCACATCATCAACTTTGGGGAGCTGGACGTGGACGATGGGGCGACTTTTGCGGAGGTCCCAGTGGAGATCGAGGATCGACAGGAGCGGGTCCTACGTGGTCGGTCTATTCCTCTTGTGTGCGTCAGATGGCAGCACGGGAACCTCCAGGAGAGCACTTGGGAGCGGGAGGCTCAGATGCATGCTCAGTACCCCCATTTGTTCCCCTAGTTTTTGATGTATCTTTATGGGGACGTAAAGCCCTGAGGTGGGAGTAATGTAAAGACAATAAAATTTTAAGGAAATTTTTTTTTCTTAATTTTCTTTGGAATTTTACAAGAGCGTAGCTTCAGACGGCACCTGATTCCGAGGCCCGGTGTGCCCGGAATCAATTTCCGAAGTTTGGCTCGGGTACGTTCAGTGAACGGACGAGCGGGTTTTTCTATATTTTGAACTGGTGCCCGGAATCGAATTCTGAGGGCACCGATGAAATCGCAGCGCCGGTTTTTGCTTAGAAACGCCTCTTCCGGAGTTGCGTTTGCTCAACCGTGGTTTTTAAAATTTTGGGCTTTAAGTTGGAAATAAAATAATGGTTGTGCGACAACTTTATTTTATTTCACTTAAGCCGCTTGGAAGTCGCTTGAAAGCCACTTGAGCTGAGTTAAAGCAGATAGGGTGCTATCCGGAAATATCCTACCATCTTGGTAGGATATTTGTGCGGTGGGGCCCGCACGAGCCCCGCTGTTTCTTCCGCTAAGTAACGCACCCGCGAAAACCCGTCAAAGTAACTGAAAAGTCAACCGACGCGTTTTCTTAAATTCTTAACAGACCATTTAATTGGGCGGTTTATTTCGTGAATTAAATGGGTTGTTTCATTCGTTGAATTAATTCAACTAATTTAATGGGTCGTTACTTACGCGTTTGCGTTTGTTGGCAAATTAATAAAATAGACAAACTTGTCTATTTTGAAGGATCCTCCTGTTGTGCGAGATTCTCTGGGCCTCCACCCTCCCCGCGAAGAACGCGAAGAACGCGAAGAACGTGAAGAACACGAAGAACGCGAAGAACGCCGGAACCAAAATTCGACGACGCACACCGTGATCCGCGACGTCGACAAAATTTTCCGTGACCTTCTTCTTCTTCTTCTTCGGCGCCTCTTCTTCCGCGGCGGACCTACGATCGGTGGTTAAAGGTGAGAATCGAATCTTCTAAATTATCCCCTTTTTTATAATTCGATATCAATGGATTTAAATTAATTAAATCCGTTTGATCTTGATCCGGAGATTGGCGACGCGACGCCGGATAACGCGACGACGCGACGATCCCCTTCTTCCGCGACGAGCAATCCCGCGACGATCCCCTGTTCGGCAACGACAGCTGCGAGGTAGGGGTTGTTTGGAATATTTTATTCCCCGTGTTTATTCTTTTAAAATAAAGAACCGAACTCGGAACAATTTTAATTTATTTAAAATTGTTGATGGTTATTTCTTTTCCTCCCGTTGATTTTACCTAACGCGGAGGGTACAGGCCTAACAAACAAGGCCCGGCAACCCTCCGCCGATCTTCCTTTTTGTGCGGATTTGGCGGGCGATGGCAAAAGCACGATTCAAGGGCGATCCGTTGATCCCGCAGTGAAGATCGGCCCCCAGGAGGAGCAACGGCGCAGACGGGAGAGGAATCGGGCCACTGGAGCAACTCTGGCGGCCCGCGGAAGGCGGCGGCGGCGCCCGGCGCGCCGCCGGAGGAATCCGCCGCGGCTCGGCCGCGGCGGCGGTGAACCGCCGGACCGCGTCCGCGGTCCGGCCACCCAGCACGCGGCCCGCGCGGGCCGTGTTCCTCCAAGCCGCGAGTCAAACCCGCGGGTCAAGGGAACATGATTTTGTTTGTTTCACATGTGGCATGAAGGGCCACTGGAAGAAAAAATGCACGCAGCCAAGGAGGCAAGGGGAAGCATTAAGTGCATTGGTTATCGAATGCAATCAATCTATTTAGACTAATTGGTTATTAGATACTGCTTTTGGTGGTCATATCTGTATCCAAATATAGGAACCAAGTATATTCAGAAATATTTACCGAGATAAGGTGGATTTACGAGCAACCAACGGAGCTAGACTCACTGTTGTAGCTATCGTAGACTACCATCTCACATTGCCTAATGTGATGTTCTTGGTTTTGAAATGATGTTATTATGTACCCTATATAACCAAAATAATTATTTCAATATCCAGATTAGATACTGATAGATTCATCTTCAAGTTTGTAAGTGGATGTTACTACTTTTATATAGATAGAATTTGATTTGGTAGGGCACATTTATATAACAGCCTTTATGTGTTAGACTACACAAACCATGTAATGGCTATCGATGAAAAATTTTATTCACATGACTCATACCACACCTAACTTTGGCATCACCGGCTAGGTCATGTCAATGAGAAATGTTTGAAAAAATTACATCAAGACGGTTGTTTATATTTTTTCGAACTAAAACCACTTGGTGTATGTCATGCATGTCTACAGGGAAAAATGACCAAAGCCTCATTTAGTGGGAAATGTGAAAGGGCTAAATAGATTCTAGAATTAGTTCACACAGATGTGTGTGGACCGTTTCTAGTTGAATCAAGGGGTGGGTTCCCGTACTTCATAACCTTTACTAATGATTTTAGTAGATATGGATATATGTACTTAATGAGGTATATGTCAGATTATATTGATCGGTTCAAATAATACAAGAATGAAGTTGAGAACCATCTTGTTATGAATATTAAGAAAATCCACTCAGAAAGAGGAGGAGAATATCTTAATCAGGACTTCATTGATTTCTTACGGGAGTTTGGGATTTTATCTCAACTCACTCCTCCAAACACGCCCTAGTGGAATGGTGTAAGTGAATGATGGAACCACACCATGTTAGACATGGTGAGATCACTGATGAGTCATGTGAGTCATCCATTATCCTTTTGGGGATATGCATTATAAAAAGCAGCACACATACTAAACCAAGTACAAACTAAATCGATAAATGGTATTCTATACGAGTTATGGAGTGGACAAAAAGCCATATTACCGAATTTAAAAGTGTTGGGTAGCGAAGCATTTATTAAGGCCTCTCCAGGTAACAAACTTTCACTCTGAGGAACAAAGTGTAACTTTATAGGATATCCTAAGGAAAAAAGGGGATATTACCTATAAAAACCATCAAACAAAAAGGTTATAGTTGAAAGACACGCCATATTCCTTGAGAGGGAGCACGTCTCTAAAATGGATATTGGGAGCGAGATAGACTTCAATAAAGTCGAGGCTGAAGATATACATGAGTTGGTACATGAAAAGATTCCACAAAGGCCCGTGGAAGAACAATCAATTCTAGAGACATAAGAACTGCGTAAGAGCAGAAGAGAGGTGATAGAACCAGAACAATTTGGTTTTATTGTCACTGAGGATGGTGACTCATTATTGGTTGACAATGATGATTCTCATACCTACAAGGAAGCAGTTGAAGGCCAAGACGTTTCCAAGTGGCAAGAAGCCATGAATTCGGAAATGGATTCCATGTACCAAAACCAAGTCTAGATTTTGGTACATCCTCCAGTTGATGTAAAGCCATTTGGTAGTAAATGGGTATTCAAGAAAAAATTGGGCATGGAGGGGTAAGTTAGCACCTATAAGGAATGTCTGGTTACAAAAGGTTTTAGACATCATCAATGAATTGACATTGATGAATCCTTTTAACTGGTTGGGATGCTAAAATCAATCAGAATCCTATTAATAATTTCCGCTTAAAATGACATTGAAATTTGGAATATGGATATCAAAACATCATTCCTTTATGGTAACCTCCAGGAAGATGTCCACATGACATAACCGGAAGGGTTTGTGACTCCAAAAGATTCCAACAACGTAAAAAAGTAGCAGAAATCCATTTATGGATTAAAGAAAGCATAAAGGTCAGGGAAAAATCATTTTGATGAAGCTGTAATAGAATTTGGCTTTGTTAATAATGAATGTGAGCCTTGTGTCTACAAAAGGATTAGTAGAAGTGCAGTCCTTTTCCTAATTGTGTATGTTGATGACATATTACTAATTGGAAACGAAGTACCTGTCTTACTATCAGTTAAGGAATGGTTTCATAAATGATTCTCCATGAATGACTCTGATGAGGAATCATATATTCTTGTTATCATGATCCATTAAGATAGATCCAAGAGAATACTAGGCCTGAGTCAAAGTACAAACATTGAAAAGATAATGAAGATATTTAGTATAGAACAGTCCAAGAGGGGATTGTTGTCGGTGTCACATGGAATTCATATTTCCAAGAAAATTCATCCTTAGACACATGAGGAAAGAAAGAGAATGACAAGGATCCATTACACATCCGTGATTTGGTTCAGTCATGTATGATATTCAATGTAAGAGGGTATATGTTGCTTACAAATTAAGTGTGGTAGGAAGATATCAAGATGATCCAGGAGACCGCCATTGGATGGCAGTCAATACTATGCTTATGTATCTAAGGTGTACTAATGATATGTTCCTGGTTTATGGAGGAGATGAGGAACTAGTCATCAGAGGACATGTATATTCTAGTTTCCATACTGATCAAGATGACATGAAGTTGCAGACCGGATACATATTCATTTTTAATGGATATTCAGTGAGATGGAAGACCTCAAAGAAAAGTGTGGTGGCAGATTCTACAGTGGAGTCCGAGTATATAGCAGCTTCATAGAATGTGAAATAAGCAGTATGGACGAAAAGCTTCATCCAAGAGCTAGATGTTTTACAGAGAAGTAAAGATCCTATCACACTCAATTGTGAAAATACTACAGTGGTGGCACTTGCAAAAGAGACATGGTCATATCAGCGTACAATGCTCATACTTCGGAAGTATCATCTCTTGAGGGGTTTTTCTCAGAGAGGTGAATGTTCACTTATTATATGAATGTTCTACGGTTGGTGTCTTGAGAACCAACAGTTTTTTACATTTATTACATGAATGTTCACTTATTATATATAGTTTGTTTTTATGTATGACTATAATATAATAATGTCTTGGAATATTTGTTGCATTGATAAGGTCATGGAAGATCCCCGCTATGATTAGAACCTTTAAATGATATAACAATATTATTAAATAAAGTTCTACGGTTGGATGACATACTATGATAGGCCACATAGTATACAGACTGTCATGTGCGAGTACTCATAAGAAGACGAGATGCTCTATCATGGAGTTCACACATAGTAATCTCCAAGATGGGAGATTATGATAACAGACCCACCATTAGTGATTCTACATGTCTTCGTGTCATCAGACATTGCTATCTACGAGCGTGGGTAATGGTTCTTAGACTGGAAGATTATCATTAACTTATGTCATGACTCGAGCACATAGATTTACTGACAAAAACCGTCATACAAGTAGTTGGAGGGATGTAGGGTACGTTTGGTACATTATGAGTGACATGTTGTTAATGGATAAGTCGAGGAAGGATTTTCCCCATCCATTTATGGAAGATGATATCTCGGCCCTTTGATTGAAATAGAACTGTCACATTAAAATCCATGTCTATAGTGTAAACAACGAATTTATGTCAGGTATTCAAAGAACTAAGGATCAAGCATATAGGTTTATGACACTGCCATGAAATATGCTTGATGATATATTGATACAAAGAGATTAAATTATACAATATGTGTTCGTATTAGATGATATGTTAATGCAGTGTTAACTTCATTCTCTTGGGTTCCTTGACCCGTTGCTAGATAGTAATCATGGAATTTAGGCAAGCTCGCCTAATGCCAATGAGAAAGAGGCCTAGAGGGTCACACACTATGTGTATTAAAGTATCTCAATTAGAATAATGATTTTTCCCATATGTGGTTTAAAAATTATTCAAGGAAGCCAAAATCGTTTTAATGATGGAGGAAGAAGGAAATGAAAATCAAGATATACACGTCATGTATTAAAGATTACACGCCGTGTAGTTTTTCATTGAAAACAAGTACACATCGTGTATTAATAATTACACGCCATGTTGTTTTATTTATGGAAAGGAAATGAATAAATGGAAGAAAGATATACACGCCGTGTATATTGAATGTACACGCTGTGTAGTATTCAATGAAAAACAAGTACAAGTCGTGTATGTATTAATACACGTCGTATAGTTTTTCGAGTCGGGATATTGAGGATATAATATTATTTTAAATGATATTTATTATAATCAGTGTGGGTTCATGTCAAGGAATTAATTATTCAACATGGGGGTTTTAAATATGAGTCAACGAAAAAAAAACGTGTAATGCGTTTATTTATTGTCATAACTCTACAACCTCTAATATGATTATAAATATCCTCACAACCCCAACTCTTTTCCAACACACAAGAGAATCACTATGCACAACAATTCTGGAGAAATCTTTCAAGTCCAAAAGAACCTCTTCCTCCAAGAATGCTCTCAAGACCGTGAGAGATCCTCTTACATCAGATCAAGAAGATCTAAGGCAGAAAATGCATGAAAAGGATTCTCCATGCTAGCACCCAGAGACACCTTTGGAGACATCCCGAGATACGAAGTACACATGTGGATCACCGCTAGAGGAAGTCTACAATTGGATTCTGCGACACAATAATGAAACACATCAGAACATGATCAAGAACATCAACGAAGAAAGAACACCCAAAAAGAAATTTCTTTTCAAATGATTAAATTAAATATTATCAACTTGTAATGATCCTACCTTTGGGTTCTAGGAATTTTCCTTTCTTTGTCCATTTCTGAGATTCGATCCGTGGAGACTGGCGTCTATTGTCGTATTGATCCCGGATTGATCATTGTTAATGACAAAAATCCAAGTGGGAACATCCTCCCACACGATTACTCTACACCTGGAACCTTCAAATCATGAAAAAATATCATGAAACAAAAAAATTATACAATTATGTTCATATTCGTTGAGAAGATATACTTTTTTATGTGTCAATGATTTATGCTTTTTGGTCAGTAACCTTATAATAATCATTCAATTTCTTCTGATTAATTACCACGATCATTATATATCAATATTAGGACATTTTTATTTTCATTCATGTCTATATTTTTTGTTTCCTCAAATTTTTTCATATGGGTAAACCTATTTAAGTGTTATTATAGATGACCTTGGAAATTACCTTTCCCACATTTCAAGTAGATTTTTTACTAATCATTATACGATTTTTGTCTTCAATAAAGTAATTTTAAAATATCAACACCTTGATTACCAAGATCATGTTCAAATTATAAGAACACAATTTATTAATGGGGGGATAATGTAACACCCTAAATATAAAAAATTATTCTATATGTATTAGTGAATAAAAGTGAAAACATCATCCTTGAACTAACCATGGAATATTATTTTATCTATAATAATATTTCCATTTTATTTTTTTTGTATGAATTTACATATACAAATTATGAAATATATATACATTGTTAATTATTCTTAAAAATTTATTGATAAATTTAATTAAAATATTAAATAAATTATTAGAATATAATTTTTTAATCAAAATACATTTTTCTTTATTTTCTGAGTGAATATCAGATTTAATTTCCAAATTCTTTTGAAATTTTATTTCATAAAAATATAATATTTTTTAATATAATTAAATATAAATTATAAAATGGTAATTTTTTGGATTATTTTTGAAATGATTTATTTTCCTTTGAATATTGCAAATTAATAATTTTAACTGAAAAAATAATTATTTTCGAAATATTAGAACTTATTATTATTTAAATGTTTTCAAATTAAATAATATTTCTCCTTTATTTTTAACAATCTAATTATGTTCATTTGAATATATTTTTTTGTTTAAATTGATATAAAACCATTATTATATAGAAAAGTTAATTCTTCTGATTTTTCTTTTTCTTACTTTTTTAATTTATATCCTAAATTGTTCATCCACATATAAAGATAAATTCATCAAAATGGATTGCATATTTGGAATTAGAACATCCAAATTAAGTAAATTACCCTTTTTATTTTTTATCATTATAAATATTATCCATAAGAATTATTATTTACATGGAAAATAGTAAAATGGGTATATTTTGGATAAAAATGTGATAAAGTTTTATATGCATTAAAAAAATACTTATATTTAATTTTATAAGCCTGGATAATTGGTATTAATCCTAAGCTTATAAATGTGACTATTTTTTTATTGAACATTCATTTTTACATTTATAATATTTAATTAAAATGTAATGAAAATTTGTAAATTTCGTAAATTTAATAGCTATAATACTTTATCATGGTCATAAAAAATTTATATTATTTTATGAATTCCATATTTAATTTTGAATTTTTTTAATTTTAATTTATTTTTATCTTTTACTATTTAAATGAATTCATTAAGTGTGTTTGCAATGCCGACACATGACTTGTGAAATTATAAAATATTACTATAATTGATTTTTAAATATTTGAAAAGTAATATATTATGGGAGGTTTTTATTTTCTAATAAATGTTAAAGATAAATATAAGATATTATAGATATTATAATTGGTTGTATTTGAATTACTTTTAACTTATATTTTTTTCAAAATAAAATGGTGTGAATAGTTGTTAAAATTATATTAATAAAATCTTATTCTAAATATATATTATTAAAATATTTGAATATAATAAATATAATTAAATAAGATAATTTTGAAGTGAAATTATTTTAATTACCATTCTATTGAAATTTATGATCTAATCCATACCTCATACATTTAACTGTAACAGGTAAATATTTAAAAAGGTAGCACAATGGGTAAGGATAAATTTTGTAATCAATGGTGTTGAACTACATTATAAGGTTTCAAAATATAAATAAAAATGTTATTATATGATTTTATTAAGAAAATAAATTCAATATTTATTATGAAATATCATTAAACCCCATTTTGAACTTGTTAGTGACATATTGTCTTTTAATATTTCTTGTATTTCCAAATATATATTTAAGGATAATTTGTAATAAAAAAATATTTTTATAATTTATTAAAAAATAATAAAAACCCATCCACATCCAATAGATTTATATATTTTTGAAAATATCATCCACTGTCCATTTATGGGACAATTTCCCTTCATTATTACTTTTCATGACCCCTAAACATTACCAAGCATTGATATCGATGTTATTTTCAATAGGGATAATGGGGTTTCAACAAATAGATAAGGTTGAAAACATATCCTAAATATTACCAAATTTTATTTGATGATAAAAAAATCAATCAATTCTCTGGTTATAATCAAACTATAACAATGTTTAGAAAATTTTAATTTTCATATAACTTATATTAATTTAAAATCATCGATAATTCCAATAGTTCCTCTCCCATCAACATTAAAAGGGATCCCCTATCCTTTATTTTTTATAAAATATTATAGTTATATATTTGAAAAATACCAAAAATAATCCTTTAATATATTTCTATAAAATTTCATAAAACATTTGGTATTTCCAGAACACTAACATTTCAAGGCTTACGATGTAATAAAAAATTGGTTTCTCAATAAAGATGTATAACTCTAAACCATGAGTTTTGAATTTTATTTATTTTTAAACCTATTATAAATCTATTTTATTCAATCATAAACAATTTCCTTAGTGTTTTAAATATAAAAATTTGTTTTTTATATAACAGACAATATACGCCTTCAACCCCTCATTCTGTAAATGATAATCTAGCTCATGCATATGTGTGGACTACCACCTCTATGATTTGATGTGATTAATTTATTAATAAATAATTATTTATTTAATATATAATATATACATGGTAAAAATATTATTCATAATTTTGACTTCTTATTTTCATTTTTTTCATCCATAAAAAACTAGAAAATAGTGTTCATCCATATAATTGTCCAACTCCCGCAATGAATATTGGACACCATTTTTTATCTGTATAGTTGACTGATGACTCTAAATAAATGTATATATACAATAAATTTATATTCAATTAATATCAATAATCAAATAAAATATATTAAATAACAAAATTTAATGAATAGTGACCAAAATTAATTATCCTAAAAGCTAAAAAAATTACACATTTGCCGCACAAAAATGATTTTTTACCAAGGAAATATTAAAAAATTGGCGTTAAAGAGTTATAAGAGGATCCTATATTTTAAATCCCTCGCATATTAACGTATATTTACCTATTATGGGTTTGCTACTAGACCTTACGTGACATCATCAAGTCATATGAGGATTGAAATAAATGTGAAGGTATTTAGAAACAATTGTGGAATTTTTTTCCATTTAATGATATCAATCTAAAGAACGGTTAAATATATATATATATATAATTCATGAGTAAATATATACCATCTAATAAAAACCAAACCAAAATAAAAAATTCATATTACAAGTGTAAACAAAGTTACATAATCAAAAAAACCAACTGGTGAAAACCCCCAAAGACAGCAAAGAAACCGTCATGAAAATATTAAACTACACAAGGATCCAAATAAACATTCTCTATCCAAGGAATCAAGAAGAATCACCAAATTAATGATATTATATGATTTTTCCTTTGTCCAAAAATATTACACTTACAAACACATTATATTTTATATATAAGGGATGAGTATAAAACAAAATTTTATTTTGAATAATTACATCCCAACTCACACCACTTGGATAGATCACATTTGTAAATTTTTATATTAAATTTTAAAATAACTATAATAGTTTATATCAAAGAAAATGTAATTTTAAAAAATTAAACTATCTTCATAGGAATGAAAAAATAATAAAATAACACATTAATGTTACTTTTCAAATCAAATTTGGAATACCCATTCCACACATCCACACATCCACATATCCACTCATGCCTTACATGATGACACTTTTATACTCATGTGTAGTCTGTCAACAATATATCATGTGTTCACAAAGTATCTAATACTAGGATTTCAAATGGAATAATCCCCTAACATAGGGTCATGTAAAATGACAATGCACTAATACCAACCGTGTTTGCTATATTCCATTCCTAAATAATAATTCCTAGCCAATCATTCCAATCCATTTCAATAAAAAATATCAATTGTTTAAGAAGTTTATAATAAAATTCCCTATGATAAAATAAATTCCATAATTTTAAAATTACCACTTCCAAACTAACATCATAAGGATTTATAAAAAAAGCATCAATTTTCCACAATTACAAAATAACATCAACAAAGTGGCATTCTATTAAGAATATCATGTAAATTTAAAAATGAATTTCTTGAAAACATATTAATTTGAAACCAATAATTTAATATATAATCAGAAGGATGTATGAGACAATCCACATACCTCTTAAACCTTGTAAATAATCAATAACAATATAATAACCTTCTAAACCATGTACATATCATATAGATTCAACATTAGATAAGATTTGATCCAATAAAAACAATCATATATCATCATTATTTACACCACATAAAATAGATCAATCCCAAATAAATTGGTTAATTTATTCTTATATAGGGAAGAAGAAGATATCTAAAGAAGTTGATGCAGAATAATAACATACTGATGAATTAGAGCCCCCATCACACATAGATTTTCCATTGAATTTTTCATGAATCCAAATTAATTCTCTAAACAGCCTCAGGAGGAAGTGTAATTTTCTGTTATGATAACAATATGGGAATGTTTTATTATGGAGGTAAACCATGTTAGATCGAATATTTTTAGATCTAATTTTTCATGGTGCAGATATAGTGTCCACAATAAGGAAAATGGTGCACTTACTGTGCACGACACACTTCACCAATCCCCACATTCATAGTTGGATCACATGATAACGAAAACCATTTTGCAAACAAGTTATTACCCACATTGTAACATTGAATGGATTCCCATGAGAATCTATATTTTCTGCTAAAATGTGTTCCTGATAGTGTACCAACCTATTTACAATTTCTCCAGTTTCATGGTCTCCTAGAGGTGATACAAATTTTATACTAATGTGACGCAAAATTTAAAGCTCCAAAAAAACTATAAAGTATGCCAAACAACCCATGAACCTCCTAAACTATAACCCAATATATATATACATAAATATATAAATATTGAGTCACGTTATAGATAGTTTAGGTGACACATTCTCCCCACTAATCACCTTTCCATCCTATTAAACTAGAAAAACTCCATTGCCCTAAACGATTTGGGTCCATTTCTCTGCCATTTCCTTCTCTCCATATCTTATTTCATCATGAATCTTACCATTCTATAATTAAACATTCAGTCGAGTGATATTTTTCCCATACAAGGATTTATAATTCTTATTGATACTCCAAATATGTACATTATCTATTATAGAATATGGCTATAGGTCAACGTGATAGCATAGAATAACATGGTCATGATCTGGTTGATAATTACTCAAATGAGATATAGTACATGCATTTTTAACAAAACTAATCCTTAGTGAAAAATCCAATCGATATTCCTCTTCACAAACCCATTACTATATCTTAAAATGGAAAATATATCATGTTGATAACATTCCATACATATCAAAATGACAGTTCCTAAACCATAATAGTGTGCCGACCTATGTCTCATTTCTCTATTTTCAAGGTCTCCTAGAGGAGGTACATGGTTTCTACTAACAAAACTCAACCTATAAACCACCAAAAAACCTATAATATATCCCAAAAACTCATGAACCTACTAAACTATAACCAATATATATATATACATACATAAATATATAAATATAGAATCACGTTATAGATAGTTGAGGTGATACATTCTCCCCACTTATCACCTTTCTATCTAAGTAAAGTAGAAAACCACCATTTCAATAAATGATTTGGGGCCATTTATCCACCATTTCTTTTTCACACTCCCTTATTTCATTCTAAATCATACCACTCTATAATTAAACTTTTAGTATAGTGATATTTTCCCATAAAAGTATTTACCTATCTTATCCATAATCTAAACAGCTACATAATGTAATATAGAATATGGCTATAGTTCAACATGATCCCATAGAACCACATGGTCAGGATCTAGTTGATAATTCTTCAAATGAGATACACGACACACATTATGCACCAAACTAATCCTTAGTGACAAATCTAATCAATATTCCTCTTCAGTAGCCCATTACTATATATTAAAAGGGAAAATATATCAAAGATATAACTTTCAATATATATCAAAATGATGGTTCCCATGCTCTGGATACATTCACAATAACACATGATCACTCACCTCAAATGAAAATGGTCATTGATGATGATCAACATATTTTATATGAAGAATCGGATCCATTTCCCTCTTAGTAAGCATCTACATATTTTCCATTATCTATTTCCCCGAGCCTGGTCCATATAGGGAATTCTCCCTTGTTTCCATTCAAAAAAATTGGAGAACAACAAAGATTCCAATAAAATTACTGAAAATGAGCCATATGTATTGAAGTTTGATAACTATTTTTGATCAATAACTCAACTAATGGTACATTCTCTTCCATTGGAACACAAAAATGAATTACACAAGACCTGTGAATTTCTTCATTATTGGGATCTTTCTATAATATTTTCCAACTTTTTTTGTATGATATGTCTTGATTATTGTCAATGGAGTATAATAATATTGCTATATGTATATTAAAAAAACTAGATTTAAACCATGGGTTACGGTTAAATGTAATAGGGATAGAAAGATTGTTCCACTTTTAAAACTATAATATATAAATTTTGGAAAAGTCGTCTATAGTATGAGACTCATGATTATGGATGACACGAGTCGACATTGTGAGATGATACCCTATCAAAAACATGGAATCAAGTTATTAAACATTTCTTGTTACCCCTATTACAAAATCAACTGATATCAACTTCTATTTTAATACACAAAATGGAAAAAACTACAACAAGAAAACTATTCCTTGGTACTCATACTTAACTGGTTGATAGGTGATGCAACACCACAGTTACATAGACACTTGTATTTCTATGACAACACACCAAAATAATTCTTTCATGGAATTATAAAATAATTATTCCATGATAAAAAACACCTACATAATGATGGTATGAAATAAGATGTTATTATTGAAAATTCATAGGTAAGACCATCTTATATAAAAACTAAAAAACTAATCTTATCTCAAGAATTTATCACTCAAGGGTCTCCCCATCATTGAGTGTTAAACTCATATAATGAAATTTATAATCAAATTTATGTTCCTATTTAACATTCTCAAAAAATAATGACATAAAATAAACTATAATGAAAACTCCCACACTACCTCTGACTAGAAAATACATTTGGATTCCACCTATCACTGAAATCAACTACCATTGATAACATTTCGTTTTTCCAAATGTCTATATGAATTAATACTTAATTAAAAATTCAATTTGTTCCATTATATAGGTCTATATGTTAATTCAATTAAAAAAATTGATGATACTCCATCCATCATATTTTTCCCATATTTAAACATCGTTATTAGAAAATGGTATTGTTGTGCTTATGATATGTAAACATTGTTAATTTTTTACAAAAGAGGTAAATATTCCATTTCATCAATTAATTGACCACATTAGATAATTTTAAATAATGTGTATTGTACTTATTCTTGTGCAACAAATATTCTCATGAGTTATTATAATTAACATTATATCCTTTCATGAGGACCCTCCCCTACCCCGATCCTAAAGCATAAAAATAAAAAACTTATCCTTGACCTAATTATATTAAAGTAATGATCAATGTTAATTTAAGGTGACATTTATTATTGGGAAAATAAATCATTCCATCGGAATGGAACACTATTCATTTCTAATGTTTTCATTCCTAATATTATCATGAAAATTTTCAAAAAGAAATATATGACACTTACTATGATATGGAAACTATGTATCTCAAATAACTTTATTTGGGGATTCCAATATATCAAATTCTATATCATTTCTAGATCCATGAAAATTAATTTTCCATAAATTTTATTGACGTAGAATCTTATTTCTTATATCCAAGAAGTCATATATTGATAACATTCATAAATATGGTGACCCTACAAAATATCTGACACTATATCCACGTTTTTTAGATGATCCTCCCTTTCCCTAGAATATACCACTATACTGTCAACAATTACCACCATAAATGAATCTATATACTTTTTAAAAATATGATTCTACATTACGATAAATGTAGATATTGTATTTGGTAGACTAAATGGAAAAACTTAATTCATAATTTACATACCTAATTCTGAAAGTTGTTGTCCAAATATCCTTCTTCTAATCCCAAAATTTGTGATATCCTAAATTCATGTCAATTTTACATAACCCTAGATCTCCCTCAATTGATCCAAAATATCATCACTTTCTAGTAAATGATATCCTTTCTTTATCGTAACTTGGTTAATTTTATTGTAATCTATAAAAATACAATGAGTTTCAATTTCCTTTTTAACAAAAAATATTTTTGGTTAAAATAGAGACATACTAGTGAAATAGAATCATTTTTATTCAATATGTTCTAAGTAGAAATTTAATTCACTAAATCTAATTGGTGACATTTGATAGTAGGGAACATAAATAGTACTAGTCTGTAGTAGGGTTTCAATAAAAAACCCCACTTCTCTCATTTGGGTGGAAAACTAGTGAAATAATCTGTATAACATCCTTAAAATGATCAATAATTATTGGAAAACAAATATTCTCAATCACATCCATATATGTTAGGTTTAAAAAATCCAACTCATATGAGATACATGCAACCACGAGTGGAAAAAATTGGTCTCCACATTCAATTACATTTATATCTTCTATAAACTTATTTTTGACACCATCATATACTGTAAAACTAATACTTATTGTATAATAGATGATGTGAGATTTGATCATTTTCTACCAATCCATACTCATGATTATTCCATATACATCAATCTCATGTAAAGAGATTTCAAAAATCAATGCGTCCCCCTTTACAAATATAGAATATTATTTACACATAAACACTCAACATTGTCATTACTAAACTAGAGTTTTCTGTTTCAAAAAAGAATACATCATCTCAATATGAAATCCCATATTATCAATAAAATAGAAGAAATTAACAATGGTATGTACTTATTCAAAACCAATAATGGATTAATATATAATTTAAAATAATGTTACCTCCAATTTTTGAATGTCAAGATTGTTCATCCACGACAATATTCTTATATCACTAGGATTTCTAACTTGATTGACCTTTCTGTCTCTTACATTATGGAGATTTCTCTAGTTGAGGAGTCGTTGAATTCTTGTAATCACCATGGAATTCTAGGTTCTTATGAAGATAGATATTCTATATAACATTTTATTCCATAGAATGAAATTATTAGGATGCATGGGATGGGAATCTATCACCTAAACATGGAGCACTGTGGAAATAACACTAAATATGTCCCATCTAGATGATGTTTTTACTAGATATAGGTTGTTCCATAAATATAGATTCATATTCTTAAAATAACCCCACAGAATACAACAAATATTACTCTTCAATCAAGGAGGTAAGTTTACCAATCCCATAGTCTGATTCTAAAATATATTGAACCCTTTCAAGTAGCTTTTCCTTATCATATTATTACCATCATTGGAGATTCCCCCATTTCCCATAGTAATAAATTTGATTCTTCTAACCATATTTCATTGGAAGTATCTTTTTTTCATCATTTTTCTAATGAACATCTCTATATAATCCAATATACAAATCCCAACAATCTTATATGGAATATATAGTATCACCCACTATTCTAGAATTTTTACCACTAAGGATGCACTTATATAAACGTTATAAAAAAAGAGAAGTAAATTGATAAATGTATCCAAAAACTATATTAATGAGATATACTTATGCATCAATAAAAATAAATATATCATTAAATAATGTATATACATGTATGGATATAATTTTTTTGAACAATTACATGAAATTATCCCATCCATTTTGTTCTCTAATTTAGCCTTAACTAAAAAAATCGAACCATTAGTTTGCAATATCACCCATCATGTTTATTTTCAATATCACTTTAAGCTCAATTAGTGTACGACGAAAATATATGATTCAATTATTTATAGTCATTCACACTTATTTATGGTTCCGAATCCCCTATAAAGGTGGGAGAATTTTACTTTGGAATCCAAAATAAATGATCCCCATTGCTATGTTCATAAATTATTTTCTATATATCCATGCCTTGAAAATCCTTGAAAATACCCTAAAACAAATGTTGTTTCACTTGTTTCTCACGTATGGGCACATTATTAGTTTCCTCATCAAGATATTTTATAATGTACATTCCACGATCCATCTATTATAACAAATAAAACATAATTTCAGATCTCTCTATAGAAAAAGGTCTTATAAATTTCAAAATTACCAACTCATACATATAAAAACATTCTTTCCAAAAGTTAAAAATTATAATTTTTGAATAAATATTAATAATTGAACAATGGTTTTTTGAATTCCATCATGTTTCCAATATATTTCAAAAATCAAAATTTTTTCACAAAATAATAAAGCATTACTCTAAATGAACATCACATTTCATGTTTGAAGTCATTACTATCAATTCATTTCATTCTCACCAGATCATCTAAACCAGTGATGATGATGTTTAATCTCCTAGAAGTGTCTCAAACCAACACAATATATACACATACACGAATACCATATCATAGATCAAACAAGTTGATACCATTTGTAACAACATTCCCTTGTTCAATGAATTGACAAGTGACTACTGTAAGACTTGGGGAAAGATTGTGCCCTTAAATATAAACATCAAAACCAAGAAAATGATAAATAACCAAACCTATACATGATACATGATTATATAAATACATGAAAATATAAAAATAAATCAAATTAGATCATCAGTGTTCAAGTGGAAATAATGTGACATAATCCAAAGAGCAAACATATGAAAAAATACAATGACACCAAAGATAACGAACAAAAACTCTCAAAATTTTCCATTATCCAAATCCACATGCCCCACCCAAGGTATTTAGAATCAATACTAATGAACTAGGATATATTGTCTTTACATGTGCATCAATATAAAACATATGTAAATGAAACATAGTTCCCAATAATTGGGTGAGTACAAAACATTGTAGGATTTCCACCATTGAATTATCATATTACACCACTAGGATAGATCCTATAAAAACATTTAAATAAAATAGTTTAAAACAAATTTATATAGGGAATATAAAAGGTAAATTTTGTTTCAAACAAAAATAGTTTTCCATGAAAAGAAAAAATAAAATAAAATAAGCCTTTAAACCCATTTATCAAATCCAAATTTCCATTACAATTCCATGAAATAAAAAATACAAACATGCATACCTAGGAGATAGTTCCATACTCATGATTGGTATTTCATCGATCTACAATGTCATTATAAGGTAACAAATACTAGGTTAACCATTGTTGAACACTCCTTCCATAGGTGCACATTTAATAAAAATTAACTAACACTAACAATATATATCTAATACCAGGACAATCTAATCATTTCGATCATTTACAAAAAGAAGTTTTTTATTGACAAATATATATATATAAATTTTATATGATATAACACAAAAGCCATAATTTTAGAATCTCCATTTTAAAATTACCAAAACAATGGTTTCCAAAAAAAACCCACCAAATATCCACCATTTAGGAAAACTATAACTAATAAAGTATTATACTAAGAATCACACATCAAATTCCTGATCAATTTTATGAAATTAAATGATTTTGATTTAAATCCTCTGAGTTCTACTAATGAGGAGTTCAGGAAGAATCCACCAACCACTCCAAATTTGTGAAAAAAATTTAGAATGACATAAAAATATCCTTAAATTAGCATAGATCTTCCCTAGTCCACCTATAATATGCCTCTATTTAATCAAAAGTTTCATATCACATCATTATTTACATAACATGTCAAAGATATATCCCCAATAGATTTGATATATGATTCCATGTGGGGGATAAAGATGATAATTATTGAAAATGATGAAGATTATGAACATGGTAACAAATATGGCCTATAAACGCACTTAGATTCACCTAATAATAACCCCAAGATCAAATTTAATTTTATCCACAACCTATGTAGGTATTGGAATTCTTTTTATAAATATTTTTCATTGGAATCTGTGTATTAGGAAGGTTAAATTGTTAGATCCAAAATATTTATATTTAATTTATTTGGGTTCATAGTTATGGTGCATGGTTTTGAAAGAAATGTTCTAAACAAGTACATGACACATCTTGAAAAAAACCTTGCATGGTTTTCTCACGATATTAGTAAAAATTAGTGCCAACCATTCTATTTAAAAATATCCAACATTTCATGGTTTTTCTTTGGAATCTACATGATTTTACCATACCGTTCTCCAAACCATGAACCTACACAGTTCCCACTATTTGAGTTCCATGATTTTATGAAGTTGTTTAAAATTTTATTTTAACCATTCACATGATGTTAACATCTAGAAAAACCTCCAAAGAATGCAAAAACACCACCAATGCACCGAAAACATAATATGAATATTATATATACATATATTTTGTAAATTAAGGGTCACATACCTAAAACTATGGATGTTGAAATATAATATATTATATGTATGAAAATTATTATATTAATGAAACATAAAAAATTGAAATTTACTTTATAGTATTTTATGACACATTTAAAGAAAATGGATCACAAGGTCAGATATTTTTGTTACAATCTCATTATATGTGTGGAATACTTATGATAATGTTTCTAATAATTAAATATTTTTTCTAGATATCATGAGACCCTTGATTTTTCTTACCCACTTTTTATTTCTTGGGATTTCAATTTTCCCTTTTTCCCTAACATTAAGAACATTCGAGGTTGAATTTTTTTTTAAAATATAATCAACGCTATTTATCTCTTCCATCAAAAATCATTTTTCATCTATGTCTATATATTCTAAAACATATTTTATGAATTTTTCTAAAAATATATTATGATTCATTATGATAATAAATACCAATTATTAATATTTTAAAAATTTTTAAAAATAAATATCCATGTCTTTTTTAGAATGATGTACTTTAGGGTTCTAATAAAAAATGCAAAAGGAATCTTTTTTAAAGTACATAGACTGAATGAAATATCCCAATGTCATTAAAGATCAATATTTTGAAGCCTCCTAAATAAGTTTTCAAGGTAGTTTTTATAAAAAAAATTATCTATTACATTGGATATATTAACATTTTAATGAAGTTATTTTGAAATGAAAATTGAATTTTTGTAAATAAATATTACATTTTATCATTTAATGATTGATTTCATCAATGATAACATACAATGATGTTTTTTTGATTTACATCGGATAGTATACAATGGAACCCTCTATATTCTTTGTCAAGATAAATTAAGATGATGATGATTTAAGGAAGATTTTATGGAACATATTTCATTCCCAATGGTTAAATACATTATTACTAACCTTATTTCTTTTCCATAATTTTTTCTTTAATAAAATGGGGAAATGATAAAGAAACACATTTATTTTCCATAGGTAATTATATTCTTATTGTTTTATGATATTTTGTTATGAATGTGTATCGTTATCATTATGTTAATGGTGGGGATGGGTTTATATAACCAAAAAATTCATTTCATAAAGGTGGAAATTTAATGATATAATAAATATTTAATAGACGTGATCAATGTTATTTTTGTCAAATTTTCCAAAATATAAATATTGGGCATGGAACTTGACTAAGGAGATTATAGATAGGGAATTGGACGAAATCCACTATGATAGACTTTGTAGAAATCATTGACACAGGAAAGGATTTTCAATTCACTTGTGTATTCCAAAAAAATCATTTTTATGTCAATGTTATGTTCTTGAGGAATACATTATTTGATTCCTTTATAATTAAGGTCTTATTATCATTTAAAGACAGTGACATGATTCCAAATTATCATCAATTATATGTAATCAATGATTATAAAATTTTAAGACTATGATTTTATATTACTATGCTCATATTATTCTTAACTAATAACTAGTACCACCCATTTTATCTTTAATAAGAATATTATCTCTCCCATTTTTTGATTCCCTTCTCTAGGATTTAAATAGTGATGTTATGTATGATATTTATTCACTAGGTTTTTCTTTTGAGTAACTAATTTGGTTTTGATTTATATCTCTCATATACGTGTTGTTTATTTAATAGGAACACTATGTCAAAAACCTTTTATAGTTATTTAATGGTTCATAATGATTAATTTTAAATATCAATCTAAAATGATGAAAATATTTGGAAGAGAAAGTATGGGTAATTGTCTTGTGAATGATTCAGTGATAATTGTTGTTTTATGAAACCATATGTAGATAGATTTACTAGCCCCAAATAATTTTGAAATCCATATTAGAATCCCCCAGAATAATATATTAGGTTTCAAAGGTCCTCTTAAAATGAACATCTTTCGTAGGATGATATATATTACTAAGGGTAATCTTTGAATTCAATAATTATTGTTGAATTCACATGAACATTGTTGTAAACCTCATTTCCTGATCCGATAAAATGAAACATTTTACTTGGTGAAACATCAGAACATCCTTAATTTATATGATATACATCTAATCAACTATGAAATATTCTAAGGGTGCAATTAAATGATTTAACATCATATGGTGATGGACTATAACCAAAATATTAATATGAGGAAAGGATGTTTCAGGAAGTATGAAGATCAATTCCTTGGTGATATTTTCATTTTTAAATTATAATATGGGTATGGTTGTTACATCCCATCAAATATGTATCATTCTACCTTAATATTTTGACTTACATTGGCATATATATTCATATTCTACATATTACATTTTCATAGTGTTCTACTATATATTCACTACCAGATAAGTTTATATTATCATGCATCCAAGATGATTATACAATGATTAATTATAATATTTATCCAATATTTGTTTCCAAAAATATAAAATATATAGGAAATATACATGATATTAATCGAAAACATTTCAACTTAATCATGGTTGATCTCACGAATAGTCATCAACATATATACGTATAACAATCATGACTTTTGTTTCGATGTATTATCCTATTTATTTTTGGTTTTAAATTTTTCCTCGTTATTACCATTATGATTTTGAATAAAATTCGAGGTTTTTGTCTGGGAATCAAGTGGCACATGGTTGGTTCATGGTTTGGGGAAACTATGCTGAATTCTCTAATTAAGCATTGGACCAATTCTTATTTTGGGTAGTGGTGAACACATGGTCAAAGAATGATTTGTCAAACCTTGTCGATTATCTACCTATAGTGTTCCTCATGGATAGTGAGTGATTCTTGTTTCTAGACGGTTTCCCACACCATCCAAAAAAACAATGTGACCTGTCCAGGTCATTTAAAAAAGTGTAAAATTACATTTCTACCCTCGTATATTTTAACATTAAATCAAATATATTCCTCCACATTTAAAATTTTAATCCATGGAATCTCCCTGAGAGCTTCCAGAGACCACTTGAACTCCACGTTTTTGTGGTTTTGGGTTTTTAGGTTAAATTAATCATCATGTAATTAATTTTCCTCTTGATTTCTCCCTCTTTCTATGGTTTCTCCTAAATATTCATAGATAACTTTTTTCAAGTAGGTTGATTAACATAAAATGGGGTTTATATTGGGTTTATGGATGTATTCATGAGGGAAATTATTGATAATCTCCATTATTATCTCTAATGGTGGTGGTTTTGTGGTTTTCACCAATTTCCAGAAGATTCCAAGTGATAGGTAGGTGGTTTTGTGCTCTTACATAATTATTTGAGTTTAAAATTATTTTTTGGGAGTTTAAATGTGTTCATTGTATTATTTTTGTGGCGTGGAAACCATTTTGAAATGGTTTTGATATGTAAATGTGATAAAAATGGGTATTCTAAAGGAATGTGGTTGTGTATATTGTATTATTTGGAATGGGGGTTTGGAAAAAAAACAATAACACTTATATGAAAGATGAAAATTTTATTTTCAAGAATATTTAATTGTGAAAATGTGTGGGAAGTGTATTTTACAATTGAAATATGTTTTAGATACTTTTTTCTATTTTGTGGAACACATTAAATGTGTTATTTAATTGTGATAGTGTTGAGAAGCACATTATAAAATGGATCTGATGTCAGTATGAATATAAATGGGGATTTTCCCATGGAAATGGTTGGATTGTAAAATGTTTTATTTTTATTTTTTATTCAACTTCATTTCATAAATTATGAATGTGTTGCAAAATATATTTCCATGTTTTTTTGGTGTGTTTTGAAATTGGGAATTGCTTTTGTTTAGTAAAATGGGAGGTCTCCATGTGAGTTTTTATTTTTGGATCAATGTGAAAATTTGAATATGGTGATCTCATTTTGTTAATGTGAGTCATGGAATTTGATTGTGAAAGGGTTTATTAATGTGATTTGATAAATTGATTTTGTAACCAAATGGAGCCTTAAGTACCTGGTTAGGTGAAATAGAACTAGCACACTGGTCAATTCTACTGTGATTGAGGCCCAGATTCATCAAGCAGGATTGATGAATACAATAATAACTAAACATATGATATGAAAAGAAACCACTATTCCTTAGGATTTTTTCTCATCTAGTCGATCATTCATAAGAAAACTATAGGTTTTGTCTTATGAGATGAATTCCATTTGGCATTTGGATGAGATCCCATTTAATGACTCGTGCACAGGAACACTGTTGGTAGTTGAGTTGGAGGATTTTGATATATGAGGAATGAGATTCACCGATTCTCACTAATACTTGTTACCTTTATTCATTTTCTATTGTTTTCAATTGTGATTGTATTTTTATGTGGTATGGTCCTATCTATTGGCATATAGTATCCTTGTGAACATGGTCATATCATGCAAGCGTAATGGTGAAACAAGTTTTTATTAAAAATTATATCAATTAAATGTTTTCCTAAATTATTTTTTTTGGAAATATTAAAAATATTTTTATAGGAATTTTGTGGATGATTTGATTTGTAATGTTGTAGAATATAATATTTTCTTTTTCTAGAATCCTATACATAATTTTCATACACCATACTTAAATTTTTTTTGTATGTTGACCTACATAAAGGAAATATATATCATGGTGGTGATGGTGGATATGGTTTGTAGTATTCCATATATTGAGGGTGTTGATTTTAGTGGATTAAGGGTTATGTACCTCTTGTTATATGGTGCTTCATGGGATATTAATTTTGTTACCATTTCATTGTAAGACTTTTGGATGTGTTTAATGTTGTAATGTTGGAATCTGAAAATTAGTGTACCTCATTGGGATATATTAATCAGATATTTTAATGTTTATAATTGTTTATATTTCATGATTATATAAATTGGTGAAATAATTCCCGTAACATAATGTTGATACGGAAGAACTTCTTGCCAGTACATAGGGATTAGGAATCCCCTTTGGGACATTCCACTGATCGAATTGTCTATTTGTTTGGTTAAATAATTCCTTGGTTCATTGGAAAATGGTATTAGTATAGGTTTTCTCCCTTTTTGGGTCAAGTCATTTGGTGACTGATTCTATATATACCATAGCTAGTGTTTTGAGGCTTGAGGTTTTTGTTATGAGCGGGTTATCTTGCCTACGTACCTTGTGATAGGGGTCGAGTCAACATGGGATGTTGGAATTTGGTTAGACCTCAACATTAGTGATCTATAACGTATATAAAATATATGTGGACACTAGGTGACATGGAGTAGTCTTGTTGATATTTTATTATGATTGGATATGTTTTTTTGTTTTATTGATGTGTTTGATATTGGTTATTGTTTCTAAATAAATTCATAACATGTGTTGGAGGTCTTTTCTTGTGATTGTTGTTTGATTTAGTAAAATGAATCCTCAAGGAATTACTATACGGCCATGGGAAGAGGCCAGAGAGAGTTATTCCTCACGAATTGTTCAATGAATAGTGAAAGCATTGGTTTAGGATATCCATGCTTTTGGAAAAAGATTAGGATATATTCTTGGTCATGATTAAAGGTTGAACCAAGTCCTGTAATGGAAATAGATTAGGGTCTACAATGAAAAATCTTCCACTGGTCCAAGGTAGTACAAAATCTTATCAAGATGAGGAGTGTCATGAAAAAATACAGATAAATTTTGAGTTTCATGATACTCTAAGGAACATAGAGTGATGTTTTCTTCATTTATGGTGGAAAGGCCCTGTCAGATGTAGTGGGAATTACAGGTTCATATAGGGAAGCCTGAAATTATGGGATAGAAAGGCATCATGGTCATTTTCAATGAGTACTATTTTCTTATGTTTTTGGACTTCATTAGGTTAGTGTAGTTTTTTATATTTCCCAGGGAGATCAGTATATGAAGGTATATACTAGCCACTATGCATAGGTATATATGTACATTCCAATATCATTTATAATGAGTGAATGAAGGGTAAATAAAATGATATATGGTTGGGGCCAGAGATTTGATATCAGGTTTTCATATTCATGTTTAAAACATTTTCTCGGGTAGTTAATTATTCCATAATGGTATAAGTTTATCATGGAAAAAATTATAATTTCTATGGACCAGTAATAGTAGAGGGAAGTGGTAGTTATTTTGAGAAGAAGACAAAGTGGGATGATTTGGGTAAGAAAGGAGTTGGTGCCTTAGGACATCCTTCCCGGTTATCTTCATTTGTGGAAACTATAATTGGGTCAATTGTGTGCCATCAGTGTGGAGAATTAGGGAACATGTTTCCAATGTGTTCCTCTCCACCCAAACCTTGACAATGATTCATTGTTATTAGGAATGTTCAATGATTTGGAATGTTTCATTCTTGTATCTAAGTGGTGCAGGATCTATAGCATCTAATGAAATTATAGCCTAATTAGGACCATCTAGGACAATAGGTTATTGGTGATGAGGTCCTGGGGTTAGAGATGGATCATCTTCTAGGATGATTATGTTAAAGGAATAGCCATAGTTCAATAGTTTTCCTCAAGGTTAGGATGAGTTGAGGTAGCTTAATCTAGTGGACTGAGAACCAGCAGAATCTAATGTCGGGCCTATGATTGTTCGATGTACCATTCTAATTAATTAATCGTTATCTGTTGTTATATTTGATTCTTATGCTTCATATTTTGGTTTTCTCCATGTATTTTGGATGTATTAAAACTTCCAATCGAATTTATGCTAAATGTGATAGAGATGGAATCACACCTTGGTAAGAATAAAGAGAAGAGTTTTAGGTGTTTGTGTTTCATAGTTACAATGTTAGTGGTCAAGCAAGAGTGGGGTTTTCTTGTTCTAGGAATTGACCTCTTGGATGTTATCCTTTATATATATTGTTTGGTGAGTTATAGAGGAAACACCATTTATTAATAGAAGAAACTGTGTTTTGGAGATCCTGATGGAAGTACCTGAGTCCTTCTTAGTTAATGAGATCCTCAGTTGAAAAATACTAGTCCTCTACTTCATAAATCAAGAACCCACATTTTTGAGACCATGTCACTCACACTATAGGATGATGATGGGGTTCTTGGTAGTGAATTACCTACTATGGTTGATGAGATCCCTGAGTTTTCATAGAGGTTTTTTTTTGAGTTTTCCTTTGGAGTTAAATGTGGAGTTCACTATTGACTTGATGGTGATAACAAAACAAATAGCTCTTCACACATATTTTATGGCTACCATAGAGTTGAGGGAATTAATGGAATAACTAGTTGATTTTTAATCCAAATGATTCATTCACTTGAGGGTATTATCTGGGGTATCCCCAATTCATTTTTCAAAAATGGATGATGCATTTATTCATTTTAGCATTGATTACCAGATCTTGAATAATGATAAAAAATCATGAACAAGTAGACGTTTCCACATATTTATGACCATTATGGTTATATTATGATGGATAGTTGATTCTATAATATTTATTTTCATATGGGTATCATCAAGTCTGTATTAAATAGGCATACATTCTTAAAAAAATCTTCCATTGTTTTTATGTCCATTTTGATTACATAGTCGTGGATTTCGATGTGAAAAACTCTCCAACCGTCCTTATGGATATTATGAATATGGTGTTTCAATTGTATATTGATTCCATTATCATGGTATTAATAGATGACAACCTTGAATATTTAGGGATCTTGGATGATCATGATAAATAGTTGTTTATTGTTTAGAGTTCCCTTCAAATTTGTTTATCTAATTTGATTTTCCATGTTCCCCTTCTGGATCTATGATGGGAATTTTACTGGGCCATGTGATCTCAGAAAAAGGGGTTCTGGTGGACCCTGATATGATTAGTGTGATGATTTCATGGGAACTAAAAAAGAATTTGTTTGTAATCATATGATTTTTAGTATGTGAATGATATTATAGGTGGGGTTTTCTAGACTTCTCATGTATTTCAACATCCATGAAGGAGATAACCCATATGGGGGAAAAGTCTGAATGGACCAAAATTGCCAATCATCCTTTGAGGGAAAAAATAGAGGTTGACAACATCTATTTTTTGGATCTTTTTTTATTTCTGGAATTGGATGTTGTCAGATTGTGATGCCACTATTATGGGTCTTGGGTGTGTGCTGATGTAGGATGACCATGTGGACTCGGTTCACTCCCTATTCCTTTTAACACAATTGAAATATTTTAAGGGAGGATTGATATTATCTCACCATTCCTATCAACTTCATGATAAATGTCCCATGGTCAATTAGATTTACCCCCTAATAATATACACTACATATCATTACATATAAATCATTACCAAATTCATTATTGTGTTATAGAATTTTAATTCAACATATGACATAACCTATTGGGCCTAGGTTACTCAACTGTACTATATATTGAGCCTATATTGAGATTTAAATATATACTAAATGAATTATATATTTATATAAAATCAATTTTCACCAATCACATATTCATTATATGTACATGAATATGTATGATACATGAGGAAACGAAACCACATGTAATAAAAATTCGTGATAAATACATTGAGTAATAAGAGGGATTGAATATTTTATATCACATAATAACCAAATATAGATCATAAATATTTATGTAATAATAATAAATTGAAATTATTTGGAAAATAATAATTGATATAGAGGTATAGGTCGTAATCATGGTATTCTAATGTAGAATATTCAAGTTAAGGATCTATAGTAATAATAATAATAATGAAATAATTGGATAATCCATTATTTAATAATTAAAATATCTTTTTAATGAAAACATATTCTGATCATTTTATATAAATCTATTATTGAAAACATATCATTTTTAAAAAATATTAATTCGGTTATTAAATGACTTTTCATTATGAGAAAAGTTTCGTATAAGTAACAATTATCATCGAATAGTAAATGGGAATGTTCCCTTGAGTTAGTTTTTCCAAAAATAGATAATTTAAATTTGAATTTAAAAAATTTATTAACCATAAAATGAATCAAATATTAAAAAATGTATATATGTAAGAATAATATGTGTAGTATATGGAATAAATAAATTAAAATATGATGGAGAAGAATGAAAAAATTAAACAGAATTCATGACATAAAATTAATATAGGTTTCTTAAAAAACCATTATTTTATTTAAAAATACCATTGTTGGAATATCATATTATAAAATGATGATAAAATATTATTTTAAAATATTTAATGGTAAATATAAATTTCAAAAAATATAACAAAAAATTATTCATCGTATTGGGAAAAAATATAACATTGTTTGTATGGGAGATTAGGGGAAAGATGATGAAACTGTCATTAAAGAGGATGTGAATTATTCATAACGTAGTTTCTTCTTAATGTAGGGAGGGAACACATTTTTATGGATAATTTTTATTAAATGTTATATTAAAAGATAAAAACATGATATAATATATGAAATGAAATACAAAGGTCAAGTTCAAACATTATGACTCATAAAAGAATATTAAATTATTAAATACGTGAATAATTTGAAAAATACATCAATCATTTCCTATGGCAAGATAAAATGTAAATGGAAGATACATTTAGACATTCAATAATAAATTATGGTATTTTAATTCAATGGGAAGGTATTTACATAAAAAATTATAATTATTTAAAAATATAAATTAATTTTTAATTTAGGTTGAAGGAGATGGAAACCCTTACCTTGTTCCCGATCCATCCTATATATGTGCATGGCTTCTACTTTTAAGAGTTATTCTATGCATGGAGATATGATTGTTCGAGACGTGATCTTATCATAATTAGATCCTTAAAATTTATGGATTTGATATAACATAGAGAGATTGAGGCATTAAAGATGGGAATGTTTGTTATATGATATGTAATTTAAGAATCAGATTGTAGGAAATTATATTCGGAAGTATGGCATTAAAAAAGTTGAAGTGATACTATTTTTATTTGATGAAAATGTAAATTACATGTAATACTATCTGAACAACAATGATATCATTATACTATTACTTGGTCAATGGATACCAAATTTCATAATAATGTTGTGTAGGGTGATCATGGGTTGAGAAAAACACGACCAACACTTGTCACACTTATTTTACCTTTATAAATTGGATAAAAAAATCAATCTATTTGATAATGGAATCACAACTACTCGAACATGGGTAAGGGTATATGGATTAAATTGGATAATCCACAACCCCAAAAGTGTATATTATATTTCAATATCGATTAATATTATGATTAAAATTGTCTAGGTAATAGATATAGCCCGATTTGGACACTTTTGTAGGTTCTTGGTTGAGGTTGAACTAGGTTTGATACTAGTTGACAAGGTAGTTCATTCAACAGATGATGATATTATTGAATTTAATATTTTTTATGAAAAATTTAAAAAATTCTACAAAGACAGAAATGATATAGGTAGTGAATCCTTTACCTATAGAAACTCCACAATATGCTGTTTTTTCTCTTTGTGAGGGTATGATGTGAATAATTGTCTCATGATGAATAAAAATTCAACTGCTCCAAAAGAAGGATTGTAGATACCTAAGGATAATACTTGTAAGAGTTGTGATTGAATTGAAATTATACCTGATAATATAGATAAGAAGATATGGGAACATAATTTTTTTCCTGAGGATACAACAAGTCCAACCAATGAAGATCAAGATTGCCGAGTATATGTCTCTTAATATGAGAATAAGGTGGAATATTCGGATTCCATATTCTCTGAAGAAGAATATTCCCACAAGAATGATAGTTATAACAAAGTAAAAAAGTGATGACTTGTTAGATTATCATATTCTTGTAAGTGATGATGAATTGAGGGCAGAAAAACTTATTGAAGATGAGATACATCATGAAGTTAATCCTGAGCTCTCAACTAAAAGGATGGCTACCTGAGGTGACATGGGAAAGAAAATTTTATGTCATGACTCATAGTTTAGTTCTAAAACATTTCATACTTATTCCAAAACCATTGAGGATGATGACAACTTTCATCTTGTTTCGTACAAGAAGTCAAAATATCTGACAATGTCCCATGTTGTGTTTGAGAAACCAATTGCAAGTCTCTCTGTCCCTATAAATTGTACCCTTAAGATTCATGACACAAATATGAGCTCTCATGTGAAAAATCATCATGATATTACATTAACTAATTCAAGGGAATCAAAAGTGGTGTTGAACGTAGTGTCAAGAGTCACTTCTCTTTAAAAGAAGGATATCCTTGATTTTGACTGTACTAATGTTGATACACTACTCCAAATTATTCTATGACTTCTTAAAAGTAGATGTAAAGAGAGATGTTTGGGGTAGGGTAATTGAAGTGGTTTATAGATTTCAATGGTAGAAAAAGAAATAATACTCACAACACAAGTAAAGAATAATTTAGTTAGATAATTATTCTGTAGGTTTTTTCTCTTTTCTCCCATATGTTCTTAGGTTTCTATCATTTGTTTTTTTAATAAAAGAAGTAATGCCTCCAACTTTATAATATATATATATATATATATATATATATATTAAAAAATTAAATTATAATAATTATTGGTATTAAATTCTTTTTTTATTATATGAAAAATATTAAATGTTAATAAAAAAATTCCTGAAAATAAGAGTTTTTTTATTTTCTCGGTCATTATCATTAATATTATTAAATATAATATTATTCCAAAAAAATAAATAGAACATTTAAAATAAAATAATCATATCAAACTAAAATTTGATACACACTTTATAAGATTTAATTTTAAAAAAGTAGAAAATAATTTTTAGAAAATGCTAAAAATATTTTTTTGAGGGAAATATAACAAATATTACCAAAAAATAAAAATGGGTTTCATAAATAAGAAATATATTTTTTAAATTATTTTTTTACTCTATAAATTTATAAATTTTACATATTAATTATTTTTAAAACATTTTAGTCATTATTGTATTATAATGTTGTTAGAAAAGTAACAATTTATAAACATCTATATATATTAATATTGAATTAAAAATAATGTATTTAAGAAAAATTAAAAAGTCACATCCCTATCTAATATTGATATACGATATAATAAAATATTTTAATGTTTTCTATTTCAAATTCTAAAATTTCTGAATTTTATTTTAAAATAATGTTAAAAAATATTATCTGAAAGTATTTTCCTTGAAAAATAACATTCAAAAGTAAGAATTGATATTAATTTTTTTTTCAAACAAATTATAAAGAAAATAATACTAAAACAATTCATATAAATATATATAATATATATGTTAGTGGGAAACATTTTCTAGAATATATTTCATTGATTAGAATAATTTGAATAAAAAATTATTTTCAGAAGAAATAAATTTGTGACCATTGGTAATATTATTAGTTATATAAATAAATAATAATATTTATTTTTTATAAATTTATATCATAATGAGGTTTCCATTAAATTTACAATATAAAATAATGGTTGAATTAAAATTTTTATGTAATGTTTAATGGTTTGTATTTATGTGATGTTGTATGTAGAATAAGTAATTAATTGCACAATAGTTTAATAAAAATATATTTGGGAATTTGTCATTGTTTTATTCTCACACCCACCCTTAAATAATTTCGTTCCTCACAATTTTGAAACTCGTACTAGGTGGTTAATTTCAATATGAATCTCATAATGAAACATACAATGGTATTTGATCATGTATTTTTATGGTATGAATTGATATTTCGCTATATTCAATTTGATATATTCCCTAGGTAAAGTGATCCAGAATATTTATATTATAATCCTATAATGTGAGAAGGAGATAAATCTATAAGTTGTATCATTCCTCATACCTTGATGAAGTTCCATAAACTATAAATATAATAATTATACCACCAATAAATTTTCTATAACTCATTACCTAATAGGTTAAAACATACATGACATATCAAATTAAAAAAAATATTGATTAATATCACTATCTACCTAAAAACTAGTTGTTTCTATGATTTCCCTTCATCCCAAGATATTAAAGGTGGTTAATTTTGGTTTTCACAATAACCCTTCGATTTGTGTATTGGTTTTCATAGTGTAAACATTTCATATATATAAAAAACAAATCATTCATGGATTTCAATAAGGAATTTTTTGTTATCTTATTGTATCCTTCTTTTTCTAATAATAATTTTTTCTTATCTTATTGTATACGCCTCTTACCACCACCTCAAGATCACCTATCTTCAGCACCCCACTCGTCCTTTCCTTCAGCCAGCTGACGCCGAAGCATGACCCTCCTTCTAGTTGGCACAACCCCTACCTCCGCAGCTCGTAGCCGACCCCGAATCCCCCTCGGACATGCAACGCACTCTAGCACCCCATAGGCAACTTTCGACACAACCCTTCCTTCCCTTCACTACCCCTTGGCCCATGCTTCACATCTACGCACCCATCATCAGACCCCCAGACTAGTTCATGACAGCCTCTTCAGCCGACCCGTAGCCTCCTCGAATGACCCCTCTTCCGACCAGAACGTTTGCGCACCTCCGGAGGCCCACCTTAGGTCACATCCCCTCCTTTTGGTGTGCACAACCCTCCGATATACCACTTCCCCCTTCAGGTTTGTTTTTATCATCATTTTTATTTTATTTTTATTATACATTCGTTTGTCTTTGCTTTATTAGTTTGTTTTGTCGTTGGATGGTTGTTTTGGTAGGATTAATGTTTGACAACCCGCGCGAAGTGATTTTGTGTGAGCATTGTCCTTGCACCTTGTTTTTGAGCGAGCACTGTCGTCGCGCCTCGGTTCCGAGGTAGGAATCCTATTTCATATGCAATTATTAATTTAAGAAACATTATTTTTATGTTTTTCACACTTAGTATACATGGAAAATATTGTTTGGGAATCCTTCTGGTTAGTCTCTTAGAATGTGGTCTATGTTTGGAGTATTTTGGTTATGAATTTATTATGGAATTTTTTTAAAGTAGTGTTTTCTTCAAAATTGGGTGTGTTTTTGTGGAACCTTCTTATGCCTCTGGTTGGAGTTTTATAAATTTATCAACATTGATTAAATTATTATGGTAGTATGAATTGAAAAAGAGGGTGTATCTGTGGTGTGTATTATTTTAAAAATTTATTTTAATGTGCGGTATGTTTTGTCGAGCTGTGAACACTCGGTGTTTATGGAAATGGTCTGTAATGTTAAAAACCAAGTTCACGAGTTTAATCAAAATTAAGGCATGAAATTAGTGTCAATATTTTTTGTGGAATTGAATTGAAATGGTATGGTAAACATTCCATGCCTTGTGTTCTTTTTTATATATAAAAGTGCATGATTGGATTTTTGTATTAATGTGTGATGTAAAATAAATTTTTGGCATTTAAAAATGTATTTTTAGTGTGTGCAACAGTGCTTTTGCTTCATTCTATGGTTTCCCATGTGGATTATTTTTACAAAAGTGTGGCTTCTATTTTAGCATGTTTTTACATTTCATGAAAAATGATCAGGTCTTGACTGTTTAGTATATCTATATTGAAATGTTTTTTATCAATATTTGGATGTGATAAATGATGTGTTTATTTATCTTTGGTAGTGTTGAAATTTTACGTTTGTTAAAAGTTGGTTTTATAAATAGTGTCGAAGGGACCATTGGACACTTTTTAGAAAATAATGTATAGTGTTTGTTGTAAAACCCCAGTGGATGTTCCTCATGACTCGTTTACATGTGATGGTTGGGATGTCCTCGATATGGAACCCCCAAGTTCCATTATATGTTTTCCTCGGTTGGGAACCCTTGGTGTTTCTTGAATTTAAGGTATGAGGGGAATCCTTTGGTTAACTCTGGGTGAGACCTACTGTGGACTATTATTATAAATATAGGTTGTGATTTGATGCTCGGTGGCATCTGTTGGATCAGATCTTTTTATACATGGACATACAAACCTAACATATTGAGTTAATTTTATGATATGAGTACTGCACTGGTAGGTTATGGTACTGACCAGTGGCCCATAGTAGGCAGATTTTGTTCAGGTTTATTGCTATGGGATTTTCCCTCGGCCTTCCTGAGAAATGATGGCTGACCATTTCAGAGTGTTAGATTTCATAGAATGTGGCATGCTACTGTCGATGGGGTCGCATGTATTAGTGTCGTCTTGATTATTCTCAATCTCTCGGTTTTGTCTATGCCTAGTAGATTTTAGCTATTTGATTTGTTTTTGAGATACATGCTTACCTTTTTAAGTTTCCCTATCTATATCATCCATGGAACCCTTGGGTGATGTTTTTCATGAAAAAATAATTAAATTTTGGTTTTCATAACTCCTATGTTAATTTTTTAAAAAAAAAACTATTTCAAACTATTTTTTCTGGAATTTCAAAAGACTAAGGGAAATGATTTGTACATTTTTTAAGTAAAAATTGAAGAAATGGAAATTTTAATATATTGTAGTTCAGAAATAGAATTAATGTTTCTTATATTTAAAATTAGTGAATTGGGAATAGATATAGGGATAGCCTTCTGAGTTTTAATACACATGCCTATAGTTCATTCTGTTTTTAGTGTTTGTGAAGGCTACATCTTGAGTGCACTCACCCTTGGAAATACTTGATCGTTGTGTCGGAGAGTGACCCACAAGGTTACACGGAGTTAGTTCAGATGTTGAGTTTAGTAAGTTTTATTTTCTTTTGTTCCAGTTTAGTAGTTTTATTTTTTTTATTTTTTATACACTGCTCTATCTTATTTCTACTTATTTATTTATTTGTATTGGGATAAATCATTCCTACAACATCTGTTGAAGCCCTGGAACTTGTCGACATCCCGGGAGGATCGAGAATGCCTCTCGAGCCATGTCGCAGAACGGCTCGGGTTAGATTGATGAACTGCTGTGCATAAGGAATTTCCACAAGGTTTAATATCTATAAAATGGTTTTTGCGGATGGTTTTGCATGAATTTATCAATTTTGATGTACCTTGTTCTGTGTTTTTCAGACACCAATGAATAAATCATACAGTATATGAATTTTAGAGAGACATAAGGGAATTGGTGGATTATGGACCCTTTTCCCATTACTATGTTGGAATGGAGTCACCCGGATTAATCACTAGACATAAAGGATGGGCGAATTCAGGAATTTCTATGATAGAGGCAACCCACACGGTCACTACAAGGTTATCCAAACCGTGTAAAAACGGTGCGGGAGAAGAAATAATTGATAGTAACCTCCGCATGGTTGGTACACGACCCACCCAGACCATGCGACACATCTAGGAATACCGTGCAGCTCAATGATTTGAGACAGTAGCATTCTCACGATCGGCACACGGCCTACCAAACCATGCGCCAAAACCGTGCGGACCACTGTAGCATTCCCCTTTCTTATTTTTCACTTTTCACCCACCCCTTGACCCATGGATTACTTTTTAACCTACTTTTGGACAACTGAAAAAAGGCCCTTCCAGAGCACGAAGACTTTGGGGAGTGAGCCAAAACCAGGGGTATTGGGGAAAGAAAAAGGTGTCTGGGAACTAAGATGAGATGTGGAAAAAGGTTTTTAGGCACTGGTTATTGTAGTTTTGTTGGAATTCGAATTATTTTATTTTCTGTTGTAATAAACTCTCCAATGAATCTTAGTAGGTTTCTTATCCTTTTCATTATGATTAGCTAACCCCCCCTGTGTTGGGGATGGGGAAAATGTGGGATTGTTAGAACCAATTTCTCTATTATTGTGTTTGCTTATTGTCCCTCACCTAATTCTCCCATCTTCTGTTTCTTATATCACTGGAAACCCCATATCATACCAAGAATAGATTTTATAGGGATATTTGGGAGAATTACGAAAAATATATCTATGACCATTGGAAATACTTGTCGTTTCAAGAGGGAGGTTCCTAAATTAATAGTTAGAAGAAATCATTTATTATACAAATGTATTGATTCCTACCGACTTGTTCACAACTCACCAAACCAAGGTACTTCCGGAAAAAATTTAACCCAGAACTATGGGTTATTATGAACAACACAACACAATAAGGAATAAGGGTTAACATCCCACATGAATGTCTAGCACCAACACATTTTCATTAAAATCCAAAATCCTGTTTTATGTCATTTTTAGTTTTCAAGATTAATTTTTAGTGAAATACAAAAGTCCAAGTAATTAAATATCTTTTTAGATCTATACAATGAACCAACCAATCATATTTAAATGAAACATCTTTACATAAAAAGGTGTAACATTGTTTTCTCCATAAAAAAATAATGAAAACTTTCGGAAATATTAAAGAAACATAATCACTAACCATTTACGAATAGTGTTATGTATGATTAAAACAAACACTTATATAAAAAATAATCAATACTTCAAATGATTATTTCATCCTCTAAACCCCACATTTCATATTTCAAATTATTTAACCACTATCATCCATATGAAAACCTTCTATACATTTACTATTTAACATCCTCTTTGAAAACCTTTAGAAAAGGGAAAAAAATTTTGATGAATAAAAATACTCAGATACATAAAAAAATTTCCATAACAAATTGAATGTCAAAAATGAGTATAAGAAGAGAATAATTTTGTGATGAGATAATCAGAGATCATGAGCATAAAATAAGAATATTAGGATCCCCCAATAACTATATTATCTTTCATGAATTATGGTATATGTATTTAACAATGTAAAAAGTTATAAGATTCAATAAACAAGAGAAATGTGATGTAAATATTGATCACAAGATAAACTTTTAACCTATAGTCAGAACCCTTAAACTTGTTGGTATATTGGAACTCTATCATTATATAACCCTTACCAAAACCCTTGAAATAGTATTAATAATAAATATTAATTAAATTATAATTATCTAGAGAACATAATCATTACCCAATAATATTAGATATATACTGGGATTCTCCCTTAATATCAAGAGATACATTGGGCCTCAACCTACCACGTCTTTAGTAATAATTGGGATTAACCCATCATATCATTTTCTACAATGGTGTTAAATATATTTTATATTTTATATTAGAATCACCCTTGATCTATATTGTTCATAAACCATTTTTAAATAATATTAATGAATCATAACCTAAAAGAAGTAAATAAATCATGTAGCTAAAAAAACTCATATAAACATCAATTAATCTTTTCAAAAAATTATAACCCCAGGGAAATAGAATGGATTCCATGATAGTCAACTCGAAAAAATCATAATATATGAAAACATAGTGGGGATGGTATCATGATGAAATATCTATATAGAAACATTAGTAACATCAATTGTTGATTAAGTCGATCAATAGAAACACAAATAACAGTTCACTAAAACTATTCATGAGAAAAACACCTTTCACATTGAAAATCACATTCAAAAAATATAAAAAAATCTTATATTTTTTTTATTTAAAATATACATGGAGTCATATAATATAATATTTAGAATAATGTTCTCTTAGGATTATGATAAATTCCTTTAAGAATGTATAAGCTAAAAATATAAACATTACAAATATTTTATAAAGGGTATCCAAAGTGACTCATTTGGATGATGTTATGAATTTATTTTTATGAAAATTTGAAATATTTTAAATAGATATATTAAATATATTTATCAAGTAAATTAATTTTAAAAAATACTTTTTTTAAATTTTTATAGAAAACATGGATATGGAACACAAATATTCATAATCTAAAAGATGATAGACGATTTGTGTCACACACATGTTTCATTCATGATATTCTCAATCTAAGAATGAATGAAATGGGAATTAAATATGTATAAAATCAAATCCAAACTAAAATAGAAAATGAATTATTTGGGGAATTAATAGAATATGATCTCCTAAAAATGATCCATAATGATAAATAGTCCAGAAAAGAAATTATATTAGAACATATATACTTTTCCACTATAGTAAACTTTTTCCATTGTGTACTTATATTATATAAAATATTTTTACCATGCCCTGTTATAGAAATAAACCAAACATGGTTCCATTTCTATGGAGTTTGTTTCATAATTTAATTGTAAGATGTGGACTCTTATCATGATTTTAAAAAATATTATGAAAAATTTATTCATGATGTTTTAGAATGATAATTTATTTAAATCATGGAAAAAATAATGAACAATGGAATAAACAGTTATTGACTCAACCATTTACATAGTGGATAGTGTTTCTTGTCTTTCTATATAGGTGATTTCATTTTTTGAAATCAAATAATCGAGGGAATACATTCAATGAATTTATATATGGCATAATGGAGGACATGAACATTTCTTTTGAAGTGATTAATCGAAAGATAACATATTTATCCCATTACCTTTTGTAATATTATATATATTCCAATGTCTAAGATGATTAAACCTTATACTTAACTAATTTCATTAATGATATTCATGAAATGGAGGAGAATGGATGCCATCCATTATCTACCACAGATCAAATCATTAATGAGTTTTCCAATAATGAAGAGATTGAAGCCGAACAAACTCAAGGAGATGATATTTTCAAGAAAACATTATCATCTATATTTTTTAAACTATATTGAGTATCAAAAATAATTGTTAAAGATATTAATATTTGGTCAAAAAATATATTTCCTTGGTGTATAAGTAAGAAAAATAAGAAGCACCTGATGAAGAACATATGGATCTCCATTTATTGGTTGAACATTTATTTGAGGGATTTCCCGATGAGGTAAAAGGGGTTTTTCCTAAAGAAAACAGGACACTTGATACTCCCATTAAAAGGGAATAATTTAATATTTATTCATCATGTTTTATTTTTTTCAAATAAAGATAAACATATACATTAACTTTGATTATTCTATTGATTCATCATTCCTTGGGAAATCACTAGATACTGATGAAGAAGTTTTCCATGTCGAATCAATGAAATAGGATGACTCAATTATTATCCAACAACCACCATGAACTTTTTATCTTGTTCCAATGGGGGTGTAATTTTCATACTGTATCCATAGATTCCTCAAAAAATAAGAAGATGTATATATCAGAATGATGGATTTTTTTTGGTTCATGAACAAGAATCATAACAGATCATCATATTTGCGATAACCAAATTGAATTGTCCATCTAGAGGCTGCCAATCATATGGCTCACATGGGGGATTAAACCATGATCTTACCTTTATTTAAATATCTCTTTTACTTTATTTTATTTTAATTTTTTTCTTTTATTTTATAATGATTCATGTAGGTTTTCAATGTTCATCTCTAAGTATATTTACTCATTAATGAATTAATAACAAGTTAGCTTGTACCCCTCCATACCACATTGAATATTATTTTGATTCAATTTAATATACAATTAAATGTTGAAATATAATTGTATTAAATGAAAACATTTCATAAATTATGAATTTTAGAGGAAATCCGATAGTCTAGGATTTTTTTAAAAATTAATTTTTTTGAGTTGAGATTAATCAAAAACACTTTTTGGAGGAAACCCATATTTTTTTGTTAGTACAATCTTCCCCTCTTTATATTCTATAATTATTAAACATGTAAGTGCTATAATTTTTTTATTCCTATAATTTATATCCATTATTGTTGATGATCAAATGCTGAAAAAAGAGAAACATAAGAGGACATACATCATGAAAGTACTGTAAAACTAAAATAAAGAGCATGACATACACCACCCGAATAAAGATCATTCGTAAAGGGTGTTCAATTTTATAGGAAATATTATATTAATTCCCTATATATTTATTGAATATATAATGTTTTGAGATTCATATTAAATATTTATATGCACACATGAATTAATACATGACTTAACTTATCTAAGAGACATGATTTTCATAGGAATAATGTGTTTCCATGATTAGATTTCAATGTTAATGAGATAGAATTTTTAACATTATGAACTGAATGTTTAATGTGTATCATAGATTGTAAAATGTTGAATCATGATTTGAAGTAATTTATTGATCCATGTAAAATAAATTTTCCAACCATTTTTTCCCATTTGATTAATGAATATTCTAGTGAATTTATTTGATATAGATAATAATTTTTTGAGATAATTCCCATTAACAAATTCTCTTTCCGAAAAGGTTTTATAGACGATGTACATCCTATTTTATCTTGAGCATATTTGTTGATTGATCTTTTGAAATTTCATACCTCGAACTTGCATTTGAACTTTTAAAAGCTATTACTATAAGAAAAATTTAATATGAATGAGGAATATTTTACAAACACATTATCCATTAAATAACTCCTATATATCATTAATTTTTTAGCCCATAAAAATTATATAATTCACATTATTGTGATGATCCATTATTCAACCAATTTTTTATCCATTCAGAACCTACTCAGGTTTTTTATTGATAATATAATGTTATTTTTTTCGGGTGAATTGAGTCATAATGGAATAGATGAAATTAATTTTATTTGAAAATATGTGGTGGTGTTATTTTGGGAATAAATAAATGTTATGGATTCACTAAATGAACTTTATTATTTTCATTTTTTGAAAATAAAATAAATAAATTAAATGGGTTGTGACATAAAGGAATAAAAAAGAACAATCTCTGGAAAGATGATTTTTATCATATGTGGTTAGGTGGTGGCTTTAAGGTTTATTCAAAACATAACATTTGAATAATAATAAAAATTAAAAAAGGAATTCAAAAATGAAAAAATATATAAATGTAGTAAAAATTTCAAGAAAGAATAGAAATCATTCATTATGATTTATGATTTTTTTGATCATAATCATTACTTTGTTCTTTTGGGAAGTGTTATTTTATATTTTTAAGAGGATAATTTCATTTAGATCTTAATTTTAATATCATGCACAATAATTTAGAGATTAACCTCTTTCTTGATCAATAATTTTTTTTAATAAAACATAATCCATCGAGTCGTTTGGAAATTTAATGATTTCCACGATGTTTTTTTGAGACATTTGTCTTTAAAAAATAATTAATGCAATTAATTTACTATATAATGGATTATGATCATGTCCTTGTGATATTTGTATATCTCTGATCGAATTGTATCATATGTGATGAGAGAAAATAATCAATTATGTGGTATATCATGATATGAAATATTAAATACAAATGAATTGAGGAGAATAAATGAATGAAAGGGAAAGTTCAATCATTTTTAAAAAGGGAAATGTCTATTAAATTATATTACTATTTCTATGGAAATTGTGAAATATAATTGTTATTTTATGTGACATTTGATAATTTGATTTATTATTGATAATATTTTAATTTTATTACATTGTAATTTTAATAATAGTAACAATTTTTCCCTATGTTTTTTAATTATGAAATTTTACTATTGAGGAAAAATATGGTTTATATTTGGGAGATTTGTATGAAATAATATTTTCAAAAAAATTACTTTTCATTTCAATGTTTTTAATCCTACAAAAGTGTTAATTTAAGGGAAACTATAACGTGTTATGACTATAGTGGTATTTTTAGAAAATTTGAGAAAATGGATTATTTTAGAACCCATTTATATGAGTGAATCAATTTATTCAATGAATCATAGCCTAAATAAATGATATAATTTAAATTTACTCAAGGTCAAATATTTTGTGAATTTAATGAAAATTCCTCTGATTATTGAATCTCAGGCCAAAGTTCACTATATTTATTTTTGATATCTCTTTATGATTTTTCTTCTAATTCATTAATTCCATATTATTTTCATTCACCCCACTAATTTTGAGATCCAAATCATTATTAAATTAATCAAATTGTTATTTTTAGCTATAAAATCATGAGGTATTGAGGTAATAACCTTTTAAATAATTGAGGCATTTCGTTGGATTTAATCCCAAATTTCAAAATATTACCTTTTATTATTATGGCCTTCCTCATAAATTTAATATATTTATCTGGTTAAATCAATGAAAACTGAATATGTAAGCCATGTTACAATCCATATTCCCCTATACAACTTACTCATGATGTGAAATTACACATTCTTGTTGAATATAAGTGTGGGATAAGTTATCTTGTGTTGTGCTACCTCTTTTGTAAATAATTTTGGTATCAATTAAATTAAAAATAGATGATATTACTACTATATAATTAATTCTATTGAATACCATTTCATTAATAATTTATCATGATAAATGAATTTTTCCCTTTTTAGTGATTTCAAAGGATTAAGAATGTTTCACCAATCAGCAGCCTTCATGAAAAATTAGTATTAGAAAAATTGAAATTTTTTTCTATTGTAATTTTGAATGGTGACTATTTTATATTTCATGATTATGGAGCGGATTAACTACAATGGGGAGTGATGATGAAACAACATATGAGTGAAAATTATACTCGTGAAAGTTTTCAAGAGAATGATGGATAGAGAAAATTGTATTTTAATGTGGATAACCTAATAGGTTTTTCCTGCCCAATATTGGATTCCATGATTAAATATATAATGAAACCTAGATGAAAAGGATTATTTTGTAATTATAGAATAAATACAATGAAATGCCTCAATCATTTCAAACACACGTACCTCAAAACCTCATGATGTGACAGAAATAAATAAATTTTGGCTTAATGTAAACACGATTTGGTTCTCTTAGGAAGGGTTTTGAATGAAAATAATTTGTGAACATTTTACAAGAATCCTCATGGAAATGATATTTCAAAAATAAAGTCCCAAAATTTTGGAATTTGCTTCAAATAATTGAGACATTTTTAATGATGTTTAAAAAATAATAGACCTTTGAACAATTCCATTTTCGAAATTCATTTCTTCTATGATTCATGGAATAAATTGATTTTCTAAAATACATGGGTTCAAAAAATGGGAATGAAAATCATTTCACCCTAAAATTTTTAATAAACTAAAATATTAAAATATAAACAATGAAAAATAATAAAAAAATTTACTTTTTCATAAAAATGGAAAATCAAAATGAATATTTATAAATCATAGACTAAAATATTCTCTCCACTACGATTAATATTATAAATGTAACCAATTAATTAAGGTAGATTTTAAAATGTATGTTTAATTTAAATTTAAAAATAATAATAATGTAACTATTATATATAGGTACAACCAAGTTTATTATTAATGCAATGATGTGTAAAGTGTATAACATATGAACACTGAAAACCTACATGAAAAGACAAAGAAGAAAAAATAAAAATGTATTAAAAAAATTATGTATAATTAAAATGATAAAATAATTATAAATCATGGATTAATCCCCACAAGTATTCCCTTGGTTTTGATGGCCTCCAAATGTGTAGTTCAATTTGGTTATCCACAATCTGATGCTGAGTTATGCTTCATGTTCATAAACCAATAAATATTCACCGTTCTAGGACGCACTTCATCCTTTTTTATGAAGAATCCAAGGAAATAAATCAAAATACACCTCCAGGGAGATTAAGTATTCATAGTGTGTGAGGAATTTAAATTTTCCACCACTTTCTAGTTTCCACTTAGAAATCTTTTTGTTCATTCTCTAGTTATTTCTTAAGGTATGCTGTATCAATGAAATAATCCAAAGGAACTTCATATATTAATTCAATTTGAAAAAAATTAAATAAAAAAAATCAATATTCCATTCGTTCCTTTTAATGAGAAGATAATGTGTCTCGTTTGACTCAAAAAACCAACATATGAATTTCTTTAACTCCATCGAATTATTGTTCAGTATGTTTATGTATAACTACATTTTCTTAATTAGGTGGATCTTATTTTTCTTTCTCATCCACTAAGGCAATATATGTGTTAACAAAATATGAAAATTAAAATATATATTATGTTACAATAAATTTAGTTTCCATAAAATTATAAGATCATGAGTTTGTGAATATATCATCTAATTGAGTTTGTTCAGCTTTAAACAATACTTTTATGGATATCACATATTGGATTTGTGTAGTAGTAGATAGAGGCATGTAGTCAGTCTCTCCCATTTCTTGGATCTCTATAGAAAATAAAAGTAAGAGTAAGGTGGAATCTTGTTCGACCTTGGAAACATTATAAAAGTATGGAGACTAATAGGATAACATAGATAGATATTAGGCCATTGCTTCAAAAATAGGTTTGTTCTTGTCCTCCCATAGGTCATCGATGAATTCATTGATTTCATACTCCTCATTATTTGATATCCAAAATAACCTCACCTGTATAACATCAGAAGAAGCACAATCCCCCCAGGAAATCTGAGAGTAAATTATTTTTTCTTTAATAAGTGGGTAATTATTCTATAAATTAATAAAATAATCATTTTAAAACATCAAGGCAATGTATTTTTATATTTTTTGAAATTTTGAAAGGATTAAAATATTTATAATTAGATTGTGGAACTACCTCCCCAGAAACAGTGTTAAGTTTGACTCATTCCATTCATAGGGCATGTGAAAAAAATTGAATATTACCTAAATATTCTATAGTTATTAAACCTAGGTAGTCTCCCATGTAGAAGTGAACACAAAAAAAATCAAATTTATTAATTAGATGAAAAATTTTATTTTTTCATTTTTTATTTTTTTAGAATGAGAGAAAATAAAATAAATCAAATAATAAAAAGGATAAAATGGTATTTGAAACTCAGATGATTGAAAAATATGATATGAGAAGGGTTATCATGTAGGTTTTGGTTTTCAAATTGAAATTCCCTCATTTTTCAATTTGATTCAATCATCTTATAATATGTTGATTAAAGTGAGATTCTGTGATTATTTACTCTTACTTCCTAGTAAAATAGTAATGGGGAGAGAAAACCTTACTATGTTTTTACATTGGTATATTCACATTCCTTGTGAAATAGTGTTTTAAGGAATATACTCAAATTACATAGGAAATACTTTATTGGGTGGTTTTTATCGTAAAACATCATGAACATCTACTACTACATTCACATGTAGTGATGATAATTGATTACTTAACTACTAATATCTGGTATATTCGATCAAATATAAAACAATACCAAGTGAAGGGAGGTAACAATCATTAACCAAAGAAAAAATAAATAACATAATTGAAAACCAAAAAATGATTATACATAATAAAAAAACTCTATATGAAATTGATAACAATGTCACATAAGATATGAAAATATTTCATTCATTTATGTCCAAGAACTAAAGAAATAAAAATTTAAAACCAACTCATCCCATCTACCTCAATAGTTTGTCCAACAATAATATTGGAAATCAAGGATAATGGTGAAGAATAATCCATTAAAAAATTAATAAGAATAAATTTTGGAGGAAGAAGATGGTATAGTGATACTCTTTGGTGAAGATCTTCTCCCTTGTAGTCGATTGATTGGAATGGGATGATTTCGAATGGTGGTTAATTCCTCCTTTTGGAGGAATGCAATTTCTGTTGAAATATTGCTTATTTTAGTTATATTAAATTGGTGATTTGTGAAATAATGAAAATAGAATAGTGGGAACATAATTTATTTCTCATGTATCCTAAAAATTTAAGCATATTGGGCAATGTATAGAGAGATTAATTTCATTTTTTGTCTGAGAAGTTATTCGTCTCAGACAGACTCTTCACATTCCATATCATCGATTTGATATGCATTAATGTCATTGATAACATCTGATTCATGCCAGGTCTCCATCAAAAAAGTTAATTAGTAGTTTCTTTCATGTTTATCCTCCAAATTTCAATGTATTTTGGATATCTAATAAAAAGTTTTCATCTTGACATAAATTATCTCTATATATGTGAATAGTTTTTAAGGACCAATTTATGATATATTTTTTGGTTTCCATTTAGTGGATTTAGTTTTGGGTCAAGCATCATGAAATGTTTTCTAGGATATTTTTAATTCTAAAAATATAGAATTTTAATATTTTTATATCATCAAAAATTTTAAAGCGAAAATAATAAAATAATTTAAAACTATTATAATCCAAAATAATCCATTTTTCTGATTGAGCTCTAAGTAATACTAATGTAATAAAATGTGATAGTTTCTGATAAAATAAATGTTTTTGGGATAAAAAGAATTGAAATAAAATGTAATGTTATTGAAAATATTAGTCCTATAAATTGTATATCAAAAAAATACAGCCTAAAGAAGAAGGATATGAGTCATTAACACTTTCATAGATAAGATAATTAAATGAAAAATTGATCAATGGATATATTATGTGTCACAAATATATATCAACAAAAAATAGGAAATATATTTTAAACCAATTAATTGATCATTTCATATGTAATCCTAGATAAATGGATTTGATAAAGTATAGTTATAACCCAAAGACTATAAATTGGTTAATGAAACTCTTAAACAATTAAATTCATTCACGTAAAATCCTATTAGATTAAATTATTGATTTAAAAACATATAATAAAATAAATACTAATTTATTCATTATATATTATAAAATAATGTTTGTATATATACACCTCAGTGATTAAATTAGGTTTACAATAATAAAATATGCCTCAATGAGGGAACATTGAGATGAGATCCCTTATAGTGTTCTTTATAACTGGATAAAAACCCCAATAAAGGGATAATATAAATTATATTTATAATTCAAATTAATTATCATGATAATAATGATAATATTAATTAATTTGAACTATATACATCAAAATATACAAAAATTGTGAATATTGAATATTTTTTAAACAAATAAATGTGAGATGAGAAGCTCACTCAATGGTAATAAAATTAAAGAGAGAATTAATCAATGAATAAAATATTTTTACCCTTTAGAAATAGAAATAAACTTATATAATAAAAATATAATAAAAATTCATTTCCGACACAATTATAGATTATCATATATAATAATTATGTAATAATATCCAAGTAATATAAATTGAGTTATAATATTTTTTACCAGATAAAATCATTGAAACCATAAGACCCATGAATTAAAAAACATAAAATGATAAATCATATAAAAAGAAAATAATGGGAATAATGATTGAAAATCATAATGGTTAAGTATATTATCCTCAAAAAATTGATATGTAGTGAATATGGAATATGTCTCTTAGAAGTAATGGTGACTTTTGAATCTAATAACCTCGACTCCATACATTTCATATAAGCCCTTAAACTAATATATAATAAAAATATATTATTTTTTATTTAAAGTGATAAATTTTTAATGTATAATATGTTATCTTTCATTAATTTATTTTATTTTTATTGACACATTTTAAAAAAAATAATGAACTCTATATAGGGTATTTTTAGTACTTCGGTTAATATTTCCAAAATGGATTTATTGTGTTGACCATTGTCAAAGAGGCAAATTTTACATCATATATAATGTAATAGTGTTATCATTATTATCATTTTTATAGATAAATTATAAATTAAAAACCATTCATGATATAAGATTACGAAAAACGAACTATGTTACAATATTGGAGATTATAGGCTATACTTAGGCCTGGGTAACGTTTCCATTTTTAATGATCATTATAGAAACATTATATGAAATATTTTATCATTCAATAATGATATAATATAAAAAATTATGTTTCTTACATTTGGAAATATATATATCATCCATGTAATGTGGTGATGAAAAATGAATAGCATCCCTTTGTAGAGGGGGTAGTCCACATTTATGCATGAACAAAGTTATAATTTTCGAATGAGTAAAAAAGTAAAAAAAATTATATATAATAATTTGAAATGGACAATTATTTTATTAACAATGTGTTAAAAATGAATTCATTCATTATAACTGGAGGAGGGATTTTATAATGAAAATTGATTGACATTAGTTCATGATGCTATTGTTCACCGTACACATGACTAATGGGTTTGATTTCCAATTGATAAAAGAGGATATAGATTTAGGTTATGATATTAATAAAAAAAATATTTATTTTAGATAATAATTTTATTATTTCATAAAGGTTGAAAATGTAATGATTTATATAGAAGAAGAAACAAAAATTGTGCAGTTAATAACGAATCAAATTCTTTGGACCACCTCTTTAGTATTATTCATAATCTCTTTAAATATTAGAATTATGTTCAATCAATGGAATTTTGGATTTGGTAAGTGAGTTAAAAATTTATTTGAGTAGGTTATGAAAAAACATAATGGATATTAAGGTTTTATGATGAGATGAGAGGAGTGGCATTTATTAAGAGGGGCATATGAGATACATGACTTTTTTTAATGAAAATGTCACATACATGATTAACACATGAAAAATTATGCTAAAATATACTATTATTGATCCTTATATGATATATTATATGAATATTTCTAGCCATTAGATTTTATAAAACTTTTATGATTATTTTAGAACTCATCTTTTTAGTTGAATCGCCCACTAAACTGATTTTCAACATAACCACAGTATGTTTTTATTGTTTTCATCAGTCATTGTAAAAAATAATTATCTTGACCATATTATATAATATAAATTATAATTATTCTATTAATTTAATCCATTTTATCAATTTCTATTCACTTATTTGGTGGAATATAATAAAAAATAGAACCAGTATGTAGGATAAAAAGTGTGTCTTCAGAAGCTGTAGTTCTCACAAAAAAGATGATCATAAATTACCATTATGACTAGTAAGCACAATTATGTGAATTTAAATTAATAAATAAATTTTTATAATCTCTAAATATATTTTAAAACATATTTAGTTATTGGTTATTTTATTATTTAATATGATGAAGTAATATGCACATCAAAAATGGTTTCAGAAAAATGTATTTTAATGAAAAAATATTACACTAAAAGTACATAGTAAGGGTGATTAAATTGAAATTAATTGATTTATATATAATAAAATAATAAATATTTTACATAAAACCCATATAAATGCATAATTATTTTTTAAAATTACTATATAGATTGAAATTGTATTACATATTTACAAAACATGCTATTTTTCACAATTAACTAAAAACCCAAATGATCTACGAAATCTGATATGCTAACATAGATTAAATTTTATATAAGGATTTAAGAAGTTTATTTCATTTTATAAATTTATATTATAAATTTTAAATAATTAATTATCATATTTTCCCACAAAAATCAATATATTTTTATTGACTAAATCTTCCTATTGCAGAATAAAATGACATTACTAAAAATTGAATAATTATTTACTATGAATTTATTAATAAATAAATATTTATGAGAAATTTTATATAAAAATTTATATACATACATATATTATAAAGTTGTTATTCATATTCATAATATCCAATTTAATTTCTAGGTTATTATTGTCATATATTTTACCCCTACTTGAACAAGGATGTTTTATGTCATATATGATATCCAAAATAATGTTATTGTTTAGAAATATTAGTGGGTTACATTGTCCCCCCCATAGATGTTTTTCACATAATATTATCCTTAACTAATATAATAACGGTTTAATATTTCAATACTACATTTTTTAAATTCCCACATCATCAACAGGTTTAATAATACATCTTCATGAAAAGATATAGATGTATATATAAAGGTCATCAACAAAATGAATCACTATGTTTCCATATTGGAAGAAATTTTTTTTACTAAATATAACTGTATAAAAGGAAATTTAATTTCCAAAAAATTTATGGATAATGGTAGATATCATTGAAGAGAAGAAATTAAATCATCAAAACAAAGTGAAGAACCATAAATAAATAATACAAGGAGTTGTGAAAAAGACCATAATCTTATCCAAAATTCAGCTAGTAGTATAAGACATCCATTTTCAAGATCCTTTTCCTAGAGTTATAGAATTTCTTACCATCCAAAATAAAGAACATAATGAGAATATAATTTCATGAAAAGTTTAATTTAATTATTTAATCAATTTCTACCACAATATCATTGTTTTTCTACAAAAAATTACCATTCATGAATAATTTTGTTTTCAGTCTGAATAGTGAATATTAATTTATAATAGATTACTAAATTAAGTAAATGGATAAAAATATATTAATACTATCTATTTCAATTAACTAAAACCCAAATGGATATCATAATGTCAGAAAATTATCAAAACGAATTAACCCTCATATAGTGAAATACAACAATAATAATTAATGAATATAAAATTACAACCAATGTTTAGATAAAATCATTCAATAAATATCTATCCTCGAAATAATCCTTACATTAATTAAAACAAAAAATTCATAGGGGTTTTATCACATATTCATTAGATATTTTTTAAAACTTTATCCAAAAATTCATCCAATAAAATTTAATGTCACTTCAAAAAAAATGAACATACCATATCGTATAATATCTTATATATAGAAATCATTTACAAAAGTAATTTGAATCACATTAATGGTGTTATAAAAATAATATATTCATCCAAATAATAAATCAACCATTATTCCTCAAAAAAATCACTTGATTTGTTTTCTACCTTAATCATATAAGATTCCAAACAAATATGAAATTATTATGAAATAACCTAAATCACATAATCACCAAATCACTTTCTATCCTAGGGTTATCTATAATATATAACTAAATTTAAAAAAGTAAATTAATTTTTGTCATTTAATACATTAAGTAAAAAATGACATCATACTAACCATTATATGAAATAGTCAGTAGTATAAACATCAACCATTTCACCTTTTCATTGTGGATTTCAGCCACAATGCCTTTTTGAATGTGATTCTTTGTCTCCCATCCAATAAGATAACATTTTTTAAAAAAAATAATATTATTTCTATAATATTCCACAAAACCTAATGAACCTATTTGAAAATAATATTTATCATCCATGATCATAGAAAACATAATAGGATTATATATATATTTAAAATTATATCAAAAAATGAAAACATAGTTCTTCTTGTTGAAGAACATCATAAATATACATTATCCCTATAAAACATTTACAATAATATCATTGTTAACATTATTATCACAACACATAAAACCTAAAAATGGATATATATGAATTTTAATGTCTTCTCAAACATAATCGCACAGTCTACTGGTGGAATCCATAACATTTAAAGTAAAGACACATTAAAACATCATTATTTCATAAGTTATGAAAACAATAATATGATATCATCATTAAAAACCATGAACCCACATTCATATATTTGGTGTTAAATATTTACCTTTTAATTTATATATTTGTAATGATAAACACGAAAAAATTGATTCCCTCCAAAAAATATAAAAAAGAGAAAATACAATATCACTTAAATTATTAAAGATATTTTATATTTATAGTTTCATAGAATAGCAGAAAATATATTTCCAAAACAATACCCATGACATTAAATGATTTTTCTCTCACTAAACCTAGTTTTCTTATAACAACTTAATTCATCATCATCATTCATACGAATCCATTTTAGAAAAAATTCATTAAAAACCATATCTTCATTACCTTGAGAATGTGATACCTATAGTTAGTGAAATAAAATTCTTATTATGGGTAAACATAAAAATAAAAAATTTAATGTAATCGTTTAGAATAAGAAGAATCTTATTTTATGATGTTATAATCATAGTACATGATAAGGAAATAAGAATTTTTATATCTACTGTAACCTAAATCATTAATCATCATACTTGGAATAATCCATTAACTATGAAAACGTTTATATGAACAATTATTCATATGAAATGTGTTTTCAATGTTGATACATGGAAAAATTTATAACCCAAATAAAACACAATGAAATTATGTTGTTCTCATTGAACACTATATTAATAGAACAATTAAAAATTATAAAAACCATACAACCATCCCAAAATATAGTTATACACAAAAAATACTCATTAAAAGTTGCATTAGAGATATATAATGTGGATCAATAATCACATCATGATCTATAATGTGTCTCAACACAAAATATATTTTTCTATAATGGTGTTCAACTTGACATATCATGATCTATTATAGGGATCCACCTATCATATAAGATGTATCATCATCAACCAAGACCAATAATATAGACCAACCATTAATGAATAATTTCCAAGAACTAAAAAAAATGAAGTATATAGATCATTTTTCTCATTGTAAAACTCATAGAAAATCTATTATTCCTTAGTTAATTTGATTAAACGATGTAAACTGAATAGGTTCCATGAAAATTACATTTAAAAAATGGTAATTAATATAGATAAAGATTTAGTGTTGTATCATTAACATATATCCCCATTAGAGAATATGTATCATCCAGGGATATTAATGTCGATGAATAAAAATACGATCAAAAGACAATTAATAAATTTATTTTGTAGAAAAAAACATTTTTACATTAATAATATGTTTTAAAACTACACATTCCCCAAAAAAATTGAAAATTTTATTCATTGAGTATATATTGGGAAAATTACAGATGAATAATCCAGTACAATAATGGTTATTATAGTGGGAAAATCCATTCATGTTTTATTTTATAAACAATCATTAAAAACATTGGTTAAATGGAGTAAAAAAGTTCCCATGGACAAACCATTACGAAATTTCATACTGAAACGATTTAAAAAAAGGTCACAGTCAATTTCAAATATATTTTCAATGTAATTTATTTTTTTAATAGAATATTATTGACAAATTTTTTTAAAATATAGATATTTAAGGAAAATATTCCCTATCTAAAGGAAAATACAATATTAATATCTCCCACAAGTTACATCCTTGAGGTTACATTAATTACTATGGAAGGAAATAGAAATGATAAATATAAACCACATTCAATAAAAAATATAATAAAAGATATTTTGATCTTGAATATAATATTATATGATTTCATCTAAATGATCCTTATACAGAAATATTCTCCAAAGGAAAGGAAATTTAAACATAATTCCTTTTCCATATTAGTAATATTTTCAGTGAAGATACCTATGAAATAATAGCATACAAAGAACTAAAATATCATTAACCCATGTAAATAAATTATAAAAAATTTACATTGGGGTTTATATACAACTCATAAAAGGATATTGGTAAATTTCATATGTTTACATCTTAGATATGTAAAATTTAAGATAAATATATCTTATAATGATCACATAATTGAATTTAGAAATAATCAGTAGAGATATTAACTGTATAAAAATATTATTATCACATACGAGATAATTATATAATGAGTTTGTTTATAACTATTTGAATTTATTAATTAGATATTTATTTTACCTTAAAATTTATTCTATGTCCAGTATCATACTCGACATAGAATAATGAAATTCTCCAAAATCATTTGTTGCATACAATACTGAGTTATATTGAGAAATATTATACTATTAATATTTTTATTCAATATGATATTTATCATTTAGTCATCGTATTGGTGGGAATGAAAAAAACTAACTATATTATGATTATACAGGTATATTAATTATTTTTTGCTTTCTTCTAATAAATTATGTTTGCATAAAATAAGAATACATCAAATTTTAGGCATAAAATAGTTGAATATTTTTAAATGGTAGTTTTACCACCTTTTGATGGATAACCCTTTTTTTATCTAGTTTTTTACAATTTAATATTTTATATTTTGAAATATTTTTTTCTTCTTTGGAATAGAGAAATAAAAAGTACATTCATTTAATTTTTGTTATTTTTATGATAATATTTATTTATTAATGAATAATTAAAAATACCCTATTATAATTCAAAACTTCAAATTATAATATATTTTTTTATTTATAAATTATATTTTTATATTGTTTTAAGTTATAATTTGATAGTATTATTTATCCATTGTAGTTTATTTAATGAAATTTCATATTGAAATTAAATAAAAACCAATGTTAACTTTTGAACGCTTAACTTAAAAAAACACCATTTTCTTGATCTGTCAATGAGATTAATGTTAAATAAAATTTATCAAAATCTATGAATTTAATTTTCAAAAACTGACATACATGATTTTACTTAGTAGGAAATATTTTTTCCAACATGATAAAAATATTAATTTTGGATAACAATAAAATTAGTATTTTATTTTACAAAGATAAAGGTAAATAAGGTAATTCACGGTAAAATTAATATTATAAAATTATAAAATTATCTTAACACTTGTACTTATCTTATTTGATGATTTATTATTTAAAACAATTATCCATGGGCTGTAATATTTATTCTTTTAATCAACATGGGTGTGATTATGACATTTTTAAGATTTAATTTAACGTAATGGGAAATATTTCATAAATGTTTCTCTTCTTACTAAAGAATTTTTAAAATGGGTTCATATAAGTTATATAATAGACTATGAATAGTGATTATAAATAAAAAATGTTACCTACATCTTTGTAATTTATTTATAATATTTAGTACTTAAATAATAAAATTTATTTATGAGGTAATGATCATGCATTAATTGATTTACTAAAGAAATAATTAAATAAATGATATTATTAGCATTAAAATAAATATAACATTTATTATTTTATTCCATAAAAACATTATATAGGACTATGATAAGTTATTATTAAGTCAGGGTATTTTATTCTAAATAACCAAATTTTCATGATATTTTAAAAATTCATGTAATGAATAGTGTCAAAATGGACATTATTCATATTTTAAAATATAAAATATTTAATTAAACGATCTAAAATTTATAAATTTCCAATATTTTACAATATACTTTATATTACTAAAAAATTGTCATTAATGAATAATTCACTGGTCTTTCCAAAATTCGGTAACTATTGTTACAATCAAAGTTATAAGTGTTTGATAAAACAGAGACAGTTAAAAAAGATAAATAAAATAGATAAGTATTAACAAAATTATTCAAAACATGTCTAATTATTATTTATTTTTAATATTTATATCATTGGGAATATTATCTCTGAACAAAATGAAATCTTTCCCATTTTTAATCTAAATTAAATTTATCTAAATTTAATGATTTTAATAATTCTAAGGGTGCCCCTCTCCTCTCATATAAAAAAGTAGCCACTCTACTATATTAATCACACTTCCAAATACTTTTGGATCATCCAATATCTACCCAAAACCTTCCTATAATCTCTCAGCACATTCATTAGGACATATTATTGACCTAAAACCCTTATTATAGGTTTTTTGTTGTTAATAAAGTTTATCAAATTAAATAATTGTAATGTGTTTATTTAAGTGATTCAATTTTATTTCCATATCCACAATATTTTTATCTCAATTAAAAATTTGGAAGTAATATCTATAGTATCATAAATATAATTAGATATTAATATGTTAACATCATCACCTCAATCCATCTCTTGTTTTAATAAATGGGAAAGGAATTAATCATTCGTGCATACGAGTAAACTATCTCTTTCAAGAACCAATCAAATTCATTTTTCATAATTAATTCTCAAGAATTGTTTTAATAACTTAATTAATAAAATATTTTATATCTACGACATATTAATCATTATATGATACTAATATATCAAGTATGTTTTTACATTCCATGTGAGTAAAAATGATAACGTTGGTCGTGTGTATACGTGAACGGTCACCTCTACGAAGTGATGTGCCTCATTTTTATTCATTATATCACCGGTATGATATAGATATATATATATATGTATATATAAATTGTTAAAATTTTATTGATGATTTTATTATCATTATTTAATGAGAAAGTAATACTTAATTTATTTTCATAATGATCAATGAGAAATGAAAAAATATACTCATGTGTATGTACGACTAACCATCTCAATGATTACGATGTTGGATAATTTTAATAACCAAAATTCATGGATTAATTTAATGATATAATTTATGTAAAAACATGATAATATTTTAATTAATATTATTCTTTATATGAATTAATTATGACCAAATGGACAAGTTTCATCAAACCATGTCAATTTTCGACTCAAGTACCGAATTTTGACAAAACATCTTATATGAACATAACTAACTGCGGAATTATTGAAACATGTTAGTGAGAGATATAAAATAATTAATAAAGATGAAAATTTTACTATATAAATATAAATTATCCTATGTTTATTATTCAATAATATACAGATTGTACGGGACAAATCAGACTCACAATAAGTGACTTTTTCTCAATCAGTTTTCATTGAGTGAAATTATGATGTACAAAACCACATTATTTAATATGGTGTATAATCAACCACATTTAACTTTAATTTTATTCAATAATATTCCAAATTAATCTTATAATATGATTCATTTTATTAATGGGAAAAAGGAAAGACTTTTTCACGTACGCGGTGACAACATCATTTCCACTGATGTGAACATTATTTTTTAGTTGGATTCCATTATAAGACTTAATGTTTTTAAAATGAAAATAAATAGCATATTCGATTTTTAGGTACTTTGGTGTAAAAAGTGGTTATGATAAAAGATTTTTTTATATCAATATTTTGAAAATAAATCTTTTGATTTCAATAAGGAAATATCATTTTTCGAGTATGCTTGTTAATGTGTTATGATTATGATTTAGTTCTTTGGTATTGCTTATGTATATGGGTAGTAACATGTTAAACAGAGGGAAAGTGAGTTCATTATATATCTATAATTCATTGGTTAATGAGAAATAGTTAAAGGATAAGGTTTCACCTATGAGATTTGCAGAATATACTATGATGGGTAATCCTTATTAAACAATGAAGGATACTCCCTATGTATTTGTGAAATCTACATTATAATAATTGTATAGATGATACATATTATCATTATGATTAATGATGTATAAGAAGTTTCTCATTAATCTTTTTATTTCATGAGGTATGATACATAACATATGTTTTACGGTAGAAAATTATTATTTTGTGAAAATGTTTTAATATATATAAAGTATTAATGGACTATGGGTTTAGTTCCTTATCTTATATCGTTTAGTGGGTTTTTTTGCTCATAAGAAGTTTTGGAAATTTTTTTCCTCAGGGTATAATGGTGGGTAACAGAAATGATGAATTTAAGATGAATGTATTGAATATTTTAATCATAAAAAAGATATCATAAATTACAATAAAATGTTTTTGATTATGAAAACAATGATATTGAGTATAATTGTCTACATTATAATATTTGATTTATAACTTAATAGTTATGGCCTAATTTTCTAAAATACTAAACCTGAAAATATCGTAATTTTTTTTTCATTATTTTAGCTCATAATTATCTAAGGTTTTTGGATGGGGCCATATAGTTGGTATCATAGGTTGGTATAGTTATGTTTAGAGGTTATTATATTTTTAATAGAATATATGTAGATGGTTTTTACTTTATGGTCAACTATAAATGATATAGAATTTAAATATTACCTTTTTTCTTGATCTAGGATACGCTTTTTTCAGAATGTTTTTCCATAGATTAAACCTAGAAGATGAGATGGGATGATATACAGAGGAAAAAAACCATCCAAATCAGCATCCCTAGATGGTCTGAATTTGAACTAAATTGTGTATTTTAATGATGGTGTAGTTGAATACAACAGTAAATACTGGTGACATCCATCCACAATATTAGCCAGATCAACAATAGTGGAACATGTCAGTACTAGATAATTTCATGAGGAAACACTAATGATCGTTGATAATATCATCTGAACCTATGTTAAATGAACGGTGGATTAATAAACTAGAGAATATTCTTAATATCATGGAGTGTTCAGACATTCAAATGTATAATATTTCTATTTAGAATTATAAAGTTGATTTCAATCAATAGTGGTATATGTTTAATAATAACATGGATAGTGAGGACATTAATGCTCTTTAGTGGGATTAATTCAAAAATATTTTTCTTGAGAAATAATTTCCAAAGATAGTTTGACATGGGATACAAAAATAATCCTTATAAATGAGGAATGATGATGAATTTTTGAATTCTTATGTATTATTATTACTCTACTATTATGGTACTCTCCAAATTTCATCAATTATCTTGATTGTAAAATCAATGATTTTTTATTAGTAATAAATCAAATGTATTTAAGGCCATTGGATTCTCATGAGTTAAAATGTTTTGAAAAACATTATCGTTGTGAAGAGAAAGTGGGATTGGAGTTTCTTAATGATCACATGTTCTTTCAGAAAATAGAAGAATAAGAGGTCATGGTGGAAGTTGAAATAAAATAGTTATTAAAAAACACTTATGGTAGTAAAATTATGTTTATAGTCTGGAAATATAGTGGTAAAAAACTAGAGAATGCATTGTATTTTATGGTAAGTGATTCTAATGTGGTAAAATCTGACTTCAGGATCATAACATCACTGAAAATGGTCAATGTACTATAAAAAAATTTTTATTTACAGTCAGTAAAATTTTATAATTGAAATGAGATGGTTCATTATGAAAATGATTGTCTGATGATGAATATGAATTATGGGAAGCATCGGCAATATAAGCAGAATGGTGTGGTGAAATCATTTGAAACTACTTCAGCAATGTCTGTGCCAAGAAATAAAGTGGTATCAAGTAATTTTTTTTATTCAAATTATGCCTATGTATTTTTATTCAGCGTCTACATATTCTATATTTTTATAATTTTTTTCGTAAATTAGTAATTACACCTCATGAAATGTATCCAAATCATATGGTAAAACTCCTAGGGTAAGGGTTGAGGACAAAAGAAATTATATGAATAATCATGTCCTTATTAGTGGAAATAATTGAAGTGAAATACTTTATGTTTTCCATCTAGTACATTTTGATGTTATTCTGCATATTAATTGTCTTTATGTTTACAATGCTAATATTGACTACAGAGATAAAGAGGTTTGTTATTATAAATACATTCAGTTTGTGTACAAGAATGAACCTTTACGCTATATAACATATCATGAAGCTGAGATACTATTAAAATATAGAAAATAATATTACTTGGGTAATATTTTTGAAAATAATAGAACTATTCATATTAATTTTCATCCACTTGTAAAAGTTAGTCTTGATGATTTTTCGGAAGAGCTTCCAAGAATTTTACCAGATCGAGAAGATGAATTTACTATCAATATAGATCCTTTTTCTAAAAAAATTTGATATCCCCCATATCCAATGCCTCAAATTGAAATTGTAGAGTTTCATAAGAAATTCACTAAGGAAAATTTAACATATCCCAACCATTTGAAACTGTTGGGATAACCTATCCCAATGGTTTCAAACCCGTTTGTATGATAGGTGTTACAATAGCCCTATGCCAATGATTTATTTGAAACCATTAGTATAGGTTGTCGGGATGTAATCTATGACAAAGGATTAAGTAAAACCATTGGAATATATTTTTACCAATGGTTGAATAACCAGGGTTAAACATACGTTCCAAAATCTAAAATATCCATATGGTTTTAAAAAACTGTTGCAAAATATATATACCAACAATTTTTAAACTATTGGTATACATGAAACATATGTTATATCCCAACAGTTTAGATGAAATAGTTGGGATATGTAGTCCATAATATAGTATACCATGTTTTTATAGAACAATTGTAATATCTTATACTCCACAACATAGCATAACGCCGCCCCACTACAATTCCAGTAGCCTCCCATCTGCAGTAATGCAATTCCCGCAAGCATCAAACATCAACTCCCCACCTATGAAATTCCAATATCCTCCTCTCTGCAATTCTAGTACATAAATTTTATAATGTATCATATATCTACCTCCACTTTATAATTACTATAAAACCCTATATAATAATGGTAAATAAAAAAAAACACTCATGCATGCAATATACAATAATGAATACAACACCTCAAAATACAGAATGAAAAAAAAACTCATGCAAAACATATGGACATAATTCAAAAAAACAGTCTTGTAATGGATTTTATGGTTTTGTGATGATTTATTTGGGATGTAAATAAGACAATAGGGAAAAAATATTCATTTCTCCTTCAAGTGATAGTGAATCCTCTTACGTTGGAGTATGTTGCACTAATCAATGGATTGGAGAGAACTTAATTGTTGTGAAGGTTACTACTATGGTCTTTTAGTAATATATAATGTGCTCAAGGTAGTCAGGGTAAATGGATAAAGAGGAGGCCATCCAATACTAGTATGAAATTAAATGTGTGTGGAACATGAATGTCTTGGGAAATGAGGGGGTAAATACTATTTAAAGAAAACATGGGATTAGTGCTTCAGGGTTTTAGTTCCTTCGATAGTACATGCAATTATCCTGGGTTGTCCAAGGGGTTGGCAGTGTCCAAGGGTTGGGTGTGTCTAGGGGATGGATGTGCTTTCCACCAGGGTGGGGGCTATCCAAGGGGGTTGGGGAGTCTAGGGGGTAGGGTGCCCTGGGGGGCCTCTCCCCCGGGGGGGGGGGGGGGGTTATCCCTTGTGGTGGGGGTGTCCGGGGGGCCTGTCCAAGGAGGTGGGGGTGTGGTGGGATGGGTAGGTTGTCCAAGGGGGTGGGGGATCTCCATGGGCGTGGGGTAACCAAAGGGGGTGGGGGTGTCTAGGGGTGGGGGTGTCCAGAGGGTGGGATGTCCATGGGGGTGTTCGAGCATTCCACGTGGGTGGGGGGATGTTGAAAGGGGTAGAGAGTGTCCAGGTGGTGGGGTGTCTAGAGGGTGGTGGGGTTGTCTAGGAGGGAGGGGGATATCCATTGGGGTGAGGTGTCTAGGGTGTGGGTGTCCAGGGGATGGCGTGGGGTCTAGAGGGGTTGTCCAAGGTGGTGGGGTTGTCCATGGGGTTCAGGGTTTCTAGGGGGTGGTGTTTTATTAGGTTTTGGGGGGTCTCTAGGGGTTGGTCGGCCTGTCCATGGGGGTGGGGAGCTATCCAAGGGGGTACTGGGTGTCCAAGCGGCGGGGTGTCTAGGGTGTGTGGCCTTCCCATGAGGGTGGGGGGATGTCCATGGGGGTGGGTGTGTCTAGGGGGTGGGGGTGTCTAGGGGCTATGGTTGTTTCCGAGGAGGGGCTATCCACCGGGGTTGGATGTCCACAAGTATGGGGGTGTCCGGGGGTGGGGGTTTCTTTAGGGGGGTGTCCCCAAGGGTGGGGTTGTAATGGGGTAGGGGGTATCAATGTGGGGGGGGGGGTGTCTATGGGGTGGGGTAGAGTTTTCCATGGGAGTGCGGTGTCCAGGGGGTGTCCCAGGGGTGGGGTTTTCCAATGTGGTGGGGGTGTCCAGTGGGGTGGGGTGGGCTGTCCACAGGGGTGGGGGTTATCCAAGGGGGTAGGGGTGTCCAGGGGGTATGGGTGTCTTTGGGGTGGGGTGGGTGATTCAAGGTGATGGGGGTGGTGTCCAGTGTGTGGGGGATGTCCATGGTTATGGGGTTATCTAGGGAGGGGGGTTGCCCAAGGGGTACCATTTCCATGGCTTTGGTTGTCTAGGTGGTGGGGGTGTCTAGGGGGTGGGGTGTCCGAGGGATGGGGTGTGGGAGGGTTTTCCATAGGAGAGGGGTGCTTACTAGGTGTATAGGGTGTCTAGGTTGTGGGGGTTTCTAGGATGTGGGGGCTATCCATGGGGGTGGGGGTGTCTAGGGGGAGGAGGTGTCCAAGGGGTGGGGTGGTGTCTAGGGGGTTTGGGGGTTGACCATGTCGGTGGGGGTTGTTGTAGGGGATATGGAGAGTCCAGGGAGATGGGGGTATCCAGGGGTAGGGGCTGTTTAGGGGTGGTGGAGATGTCCAGGTGGTGGGGGTATGTCCTTGCGGTTGGGGGATTCGTGGGGGTGTGGGTGTCCAGGGGGTGGGGGTGGTGTCCATGGGGTTGGAGGGCTGTCCACCGAGGGGTGCTGGGCATGGGGTTAGGGGGTGCCCAGGTTGTTGGGGGGTTTTATGGGGGATGTCCAAGTGGTGGGGTCTGTTTATGGTTGTAGTGGTTTCCATGGGGTGTGGGGGTTTCTAGGGGGTTGTCCATGGGGGTGGGGGTGTTGGAGGGGGTAGGTTTTTCTAGGGGGTGGGGTGTATAAGGGGTGGGGATGTACATGGTTGGGGTGAGGCTGTCCAGAGGTGGGGTTGTGTCCAGGGGTGAGGGCTATCCAAGTGGGTGGGGGATATCCTTGGTGGTGGGGGTGTTTTTGGGGGTGGTGGTATCTCATGGTTGGGGTATTTTCCTGGGGTGGATTGGTGTCCAAAGGTGGTGGGGTATTTCTTGGGGTGGGGGGGGGGGCTTTCCATGGGGTGGGGGTGTTCAGGGGGTGGGGGGATTTCTATTGGGGTGGGGGTGTCCAATGGTGGTGGGGGTGTCAAGGGGGGTTGGGGTTATACAAGGGTGTTGGGGGTGTCCAAGAGTGGGGTATGTCCAATGGTGGGGGTGGTCTTGGTTTGGGGGTGTCCATGGGGTGGGGGTATCCAGTGGGTGGGGGATATAGTTGCAGTAACTCGAGTAGCAGATAGTTCCATCCTCCCCCATTGTGCAATTACATGAAATAATAACGAACCTGTAGAGAATCTTGAATTAATTACCTCCAATTACTTGTGCAGTTACATGTAATTGAAATAATCTATAAATAATTCAATATAACACCAATGAAAGAAAATATTATCCAAATAGAATTTCATCATAATAACACAAATAAAATTGCGGTACACTATAAATAATTCAGAATTACACCAATACACCCAAAAAAATAAACCACTGGAAATCATCAAGTCTAGTTTTATTATTTATAGATATTGAAATATAGATAATGTGACCTACCTAATCACACATAAATTCAAGAAGTAAAAATCATGAAATATCAAATTTCAGTAATATCAGTAAAATGTAACAGATGAGTCATTCAATCATCACCATCACTATCATCACTTTAATCATCATCATCACCCATCGTCCTCATTTCTGTCCCCATCATCATCCCCTCCCTCCTCAATGCCCTCCTTCTCACCCTCGTACTCCACCATAGCCTCCTCCCCTACTCTTTATCCTCCTTGGCCTCCTGCACACCCTCCCCGTCCTCCATGGCCTCCCCCCAACCCTCCTCCTCAGCCTCAACCTCCTCACTATAATCATGACAACCCCATGAACTACCTCCCGATGCACCATATATTGAACACATCGATGCCATATATTCATCCCATTATTTTCTAGAATCCGGTGGACGTGTTGGACATAAAACTTCTATTAGTTTCATAAATGTAGTATTTTTCATTACTAACTGTTATGAAATCTCTATGGCCCATTTTAGCATGTTCTACCTGTTCCATAACCTTCTAGAACTCATTGGCAATACAACTCGTAAATGAGGAGGGCCAATACCTCATAAGACTATACTCTTCCTAGGTTAGCAGCGTACTCTCCCAGTGTGATCATCTCCCAACACATGGTTTAAATGATAATTTGGCACAAAATTATCAGGTTACTTGGAATCAAGGGCCTCTAAAGAAAACTGTTACAAATATAAAAAAATTATAATATTTCAAAAAAGATATTATAATTTAAAATCAACAAAGTAAAACTTAAAATCTACTACTGAGTTAGTTCATTAACTACATTTCCATATTTCTTCCTTCTACTCAAACAAAAATGGTTTTCTCGAGGCACACATCCTTCATTATTCAATGTTTGCCTTTATAATGACATTTTATGTAAGAAACCATAATTAAAAATAGGTTACCAATAATTAATTTCCTAACTAAAATTCTATGACATCTTTTGGAATCGAATAAAGTTTGGAGGAAATAATTGAAAGTGAATTTCATAATGATAAATTAAAATCAATTTTCATACCTACATACCCTCATGTTCTGGTATAATAATACATCCTAATGTGTGGATGTGTCTTTTAGCATCACTATTTTTTAATTTCATCCTAATGATTCCTAAATAAAATTCAATAATACCAAACATAGTATTAACAAAAAAACATGAAAATTTTTATTTAAATACCGTAAATGTGGTTAATACCTAAAAGTACATTATTATAAAATGATTAATCATATGATGATACTATTCTATTATTAAATCATCCATGATAGGTACCACCTCTATACATGTTCCAACTATACCACACCTTCCAATATACAACTCAATATTATAGGATCTCCAAAGATCACCTAAATTCTTTAACATGCAGGCCCTGCACCCTCATCATCTGGGAAATTAAATTGAAGCTCAAACAAAAATATTAACTCATATAAATAAAAAATACTATATTTCATTATATACTACATATTTTTTACCCATATCACTCCCAAAAACTATCGTCCAATTCATTTGGAAACTTCCACCATGAGAACGGGATAAAAAGAATGATGTTGGAGTACTTGGCAAGCGTCTCCAAAAAACTCTCCCAATGCTGCCCTGTTTTTTCAATCATTTGACTATCTTAATTGTAGTCCACCATAAAATGTGTGCGGAGGATCCACATCGCATGCATGCATGTATGCCCCCGCCCCTGACTCCTATCATGGATGTACCTGTTATAAAAGAATTTTTTTTATCAAAACATGCTATAATGAAAGTAAAAAATGGTATAAAGAATGGTTATGATGTAAAAAATATACATGCAACAGTTCGATAAATTGGTGTCATTGGATCCACAGAAACTAAAGGAACACCGTGTACATGTGACGTGGGACCCATTATATGATCCTCAAGGACAGACTCAGGAAGAGCATGAGTCAAAGAAGAGATAATATATAAGCTTAGAGAAAAGGAAGTTGAAGTAAAAGAATATAACACGAATGGTTGGCTGAATACTGGATGGGGAGGTGGGATCATCACTGTGTATGGTAAAGACGGTTGAGGAGACTCAGATGTAAATAGTGGTGAAAACATGGGAAGCCGAAATAACTTTCTTTTCCTAAACAAAACACTAGAATTAGAATATGGGATTGATGGTATGTTAGTGGGAGGGAAAGGGTATAATCGGGTACGCCGACCATATCGCCTAGCTCTTGTAACCCCTCCGTACAAACACATAGTGTACTGGGACCACTACTAGGCTACTCATCAAATAATTTTCAAATAAGAGATGTATCCTAAAAATTTTTTTGAAACAAAATTAATCACATGACATTATATATTATATAAATATATAAATTTGGAACAAAATACTCACTATAGGCACTAGTGGTGGAATTCCCATCTCATCCTTGCGACGATTGTTGTCCATTATCTTTTTATGTCACCTCTGTTCAATTGCTTTCACTTCCCGCATCTAAAAAACAAATATTAATGTAATTAGAAGAGTATAACTAATGATTAACCAAAAAACAAAATATATTAGGTGGATAGGGGGATTCATGGAACCCCCCCCCCCACAAACCCCTTGGACACCCCACCCTCCGGGACACACCACCCCCTTAGACATCCCCCCACAGCTCCAAGACAACAACCACCACATGGCCACCCCCCACCCCCATGGACACCCCACCCCTAGAGACCCCCCACCCCTCAACACCCCAACCCCTTGGACACCCCCACCATTATGGACATGGCCCCCAACCATGGATATCCCCCACCCCATAGAAACCCCACACACCATTGGACATCCCCTACCCCCACCCCTGTACACCCCCACCACCTGGACACCTGCACCCCTAGACACCCCCCACCCCCTTGGACATCCCCTCACCCTCCCCACCCCCTTGGATAGCCCCCCACACACCCAGGACATCCCCGCCCCTTGGACATCCCCCTCCCCACCCCCTGGACACCCCCATCCCCTGAACAAACCCTCCCACCCCACCCACTAGCCACCCCTATCCCCTTGATACCCCCTTGGATAACCCCCTTCCACCCCTAGAAACCCCCTGCCACCCTCTTGGACACCCCAACCCCTATGGATTTCTCCCAACCCCCTGGACCGCCCCCACCCCTGGACACCCCCAGCCACCATGGAAAACCCCATCACCCTAGACACCACCACCCCTAGACACCCCTACCCCCTCAACAAACCCACCCCCCTCGACATCCCCACCCCCCTTGACACCCCACCCGCTGGACACCTCTATCCCATTGGACAATCCCCACACACCCCTGGACACCCCCTAGAAACCACCACTCTATGGACATCCCCCACCCCTAGAAATACCTAGCCCCTAGGACACCCCAACCCCATGGAATCCCCTCCACACCTGCCTTGGACACCCCCACCTCCCTAGACACCCCCCAACACCTTGGAGAGTCCCCACCCTCTACCACAACACCCCAAACCCACCCCACCATGACAACCAAAACATTTCACTTTTAAGGATGAGCACCGAAATAAAAAAAATTATTCATATTGCTCTGGAATAGAATTAATAAAGCCAAAATAAATGGTGTAAAAAGATATTACTCAGTTAACACTTTTGAATTTGAAGTGGAAGTGGTCTCTTGTTTAGAAGAATAGATCTTTTTATGGAATAAGGAGGCTTGGTGATAAGGAAACTACATATAGAGGGTCACATCTATGAAAAAAATGCAGACAGAATACAGATAGATCTTCAGGAAGCAGGAGGGACATGGGTATTTGTGGGGTTTTTTATACCAATAGATTTTAAAAACCAATGGGATAGATATGATATACCAAAGGCCTTTTAAAACCATTGGTATAACATTAAAAATTCCACCCCTTTACCAACAGTTGTTTTGAAGTATTGGTAAAAATATATATTAATATACCTATACCAACAGTTTCATTAAAACACTGGTATATGTAACCTATCCCAACCATTTTTTAAAACAATTGAAATATTTGAGTTGGTAAAATTGTGGTTTCTATAAGTTATTGTAGGAGTTATTTGATAAAGGGTTCATTTGAAACTAGTACTTCACCCTTAGGTGTTACTATCTAGTTTGGTTAAAAGAGTGATTGTATAATGATACTTTTCATTGATTAGGAATCCTTGAATAATATCAATGTTATGGACATTTATCCATTACTTTATATCTTTTTATTTTTTGAATTTCTACAGGGAGAACATTATTTTTTGAAGGATAACTTGAGTTTGTGGTACCATCAGTTGAAGGTAAATGAAGCAGAAATTCTGAATACTATGTTTCATACTAGATATGACCATTATGAATTTGTAGTTATGCCATTTTGATTAACTAATCGCCAACTATATTCATCGATCTTATGAATGGAATATTCCGTTAGTTCATGGATATGTATTTTGTGTTTATTGATGACATTTTCATGTATTTTAAATGTCAGGAGTATCATGGAATTCATCTAAGGATTATTTTAAAACCCATAAATGAATAAATATTTTGGGAAATTCAGTAAGTGTGAATTTTAATTTCAAAAAAAATTCATTCCATGGTCACATTTGTCTAAAGAAGACATAATTGTTGATCCTTATAAAAATATTTGTTTAATAAAGGGTAAGATGAAAAAATATAACTGAGATCCATAGTTTTATGGGATTATAAGGCTATTACAGGTTGTTTGTTGAAAATTTTATATTCTATAGTTTCCAAATGAAAAGGATAATTTGAAATGGTGTTCTGTTTAGCTGGATAAAATAATGTAATGATTGTTTTCTGGAATTTAAAATATGATTGGTGAATGCTCTAGTTTTTTCACCTAACTTACAGAGATGGTGAATTTATTATCAATAGTGATACTTTCATTGAAAGGACATGGTTGTTCCCTAATGAATAATGAGTATGTATTTTCTTATTCATAAAATTTGTGGAAACCTCATGAGTTAAATTACACTACAAAATATTTGGAAGTATATGCTAATTTTGTTTCATAAAACAATTATGGGCGTCATCTATATGGAGTGAAATGTGAAATATATATTGACCAGAAAAGATTTATTTTCATATGAAATTTGAAATAACGATCATAACATAGAAAAAATGGATTGAAATAATAATTTATTATGACTACATGATTCATTACCATCTATGAATAGAAAACAGGTTGGTGGATGAATTGAGTCATAAATTTTAAAAAGAGTTTTTATATGGAGATAATATTTTTACCTTTCGATTAAAAATTTAAGAAAGAGTTGTTATGTGATTCTTATAATTCTCCATTTTTTATTCATCGTAGCATCACTAACATATACATATACCATATGGAGTATTACTGGTTGTATGGGATGAAAAATTATATTGGAGACTTTAGCATGAAGTGTTTGATATGTTAGTAGGTTAAATTAGAGTAGAAATGGCTAAAGGGAATGCTTCAAAAATTACTAGTTCCCCAGTTGAATTGTGAAAATATATTCATGGATTTATTATTGGGATTACCATTGAATTCAAGATGTGACAACGTTATATGGGTTATTGTTGATTGATTTCCTAATATTCTCATTTTCTTCCTATTCCAGAAACTCAATGTCTAAATAAAATTTCATAGTTGTATATTAGTGAGATTATTAGTTTACAAAGAGTTCCCCAAACTATTATATATGATCATGATCTTAGGTTTACTTCTAACTTTTTTAAAGGATGTTAGAAGTCATTGGGTATTAAATTAAATTATAGTATAGTTTTTCATCCACAATAACATCGGAATATAGAATGAACAGTTCACACCTTGGTGGATATGTTACTTGATTCTTTAATGGATTAATTGGGATGTTGGATCCATAAATTTCATTGGATGGGATTTCATATAACAATATTTTTAATTCATTTATATTGAAGGATCCATTTGAGGAATTATTTAGAATGAATTGTCAGATAATAGATTTTTGGGGAGATGTAGGTGAAAGGAAGTTTATGGTACTCGAATTGGTAGAAGAGAAGAAAGAAAAAGAATAAAAGATTCTGAAACACATGAGGTCATATGAGAGAACGAAGAAATCATATGTGGATAACCAATGGAAGGATATTTATTTTGAGGTAGGTGATCATTTCTTTCTCAAGGTTTCTCCATTGAAAAGTATCATGTGTTTTGGTGAAAAATGGATGCAGGGTCCATAGTTTATTAGACCCTATGAAATCATTAAGAAATAAAGATAAGTTTCCTAGTGAAGGGATTTACCTCTATGTATATCCCATGTACATAATATTTTTCATGATTCAATGTTATGAATGTATATTCAGGACCCATGTCATGTTTTTAGTCCAGAAGTAGTTCAGTTGGAAGTGAATCTTTCTTTCAGGGAACAACTAGTCTAGATTCATGGCTGCAAAGAGATGGTATTGTATAATGAAGTTATTAATCAGGATAATATTTTATTAAAAAAATATATTGTTGAGGAGAAAAATGATAATATGAATACTTTCTGAGGTAAATTTTCCCACCACTTATTGGTAAGTGAATAAAATTGCTAAGATACAATTTCAAAAAGGGGGGAAGGTTGTATGATCCCAGGTAATTATAGAATAAGATATTTTTATTTCATTTAATATTTATAAGTCTGAAATTATGTATATAATATAGGTGATTCTATGTATTATAGTGTACCTAACACAAAAAAATGGGCATCTATAAAATCTTATGTTTCACACAAGACACAGTTATAAAAAAATATACTATTAAATTTATTATTTTAAATGGTTGTTATCGCCTAACCATTGTATTGGAGGTAATAAAATAAAACTAACTATATTATTTTTAAAATTATTATAATAAAATTTTACTTTCTTAAAATTAATTTTGTTGTCTTAAAATGAGAATAAATCAAATATTCATCATAAAGTACTCTAATATTTTTAAAATGTAATTTTACTACGTTTTGATGGTGAACTATATGTAAATCAATTTTTTTTAAATTTTATATCTTCAATCTGAAAAATTAAGCTACTTTTTTGGATATGGGATATCAAAATTTTACATGGTTTATTTTTTTTGTATTTTTTTGATAATAATAATTTTTTAATAAATAGTAAAAATTGTACTTTTTAATTCAAACCCTCCTTTTCGTATAAATTATTTTTATTTTAGGATTATAAATTTCATGGATTTATAATATAAATATATTAAATATTTCTATTTAATCCAATGTAGTTAATTGGATGGAATTTCAATTTAAAATTAAATATATAACAATTTGTTCTTTTAATTTTTTTACTTAAAAAACATGTTATCTCGATCCGTTGTCAGGATTAGTGTAAAATATAATTTAAACACATAAACGAGTTGGATTTTAAAATAAATGGATAGACATTGTTATACTCAATATGAAGTATTTTTTCCAATAGGATCAAAATAATTTTTGTTGAATCGTAAATTTACTATTTTATTTATCACGTTTAAAGTTAAATAGGGTAATTAAAGGTGAAATTAATATTATAATGTTATAAATTTCCGTAAAACTTATCCAAGTTTTATTGTAGAGTTATGATAGACTGTTACCATCCATGGGCGGAAATTGTAATCTTTAGAAGAAACTATCGTGTAGGAATGCCATTTATGACATTTAATTAAATGTAAAGTAAAATATGTCATAAATGTTTCTATTATTACTAAAACACCTTTAATAAGGGGTTATATAAGTGATATATTTGAATATGAATATTCCCTAGAATGATAAATATATTACCTACATTATGGTAATTTGTCTATAATTTGAATGAATTAAATAATTAAATATAATTATGACACAATGATGATGCAGTAATTGATTTATTAAAAAATAATAAAATATATTGTATTAATAATATTAAGATAAATATAATTTGAAATATTTGATGTAATCCATGAATTTTTTGGATGACTATGACATAGATGTATGATGTTAATGTATTTTTTTAAATGAATAAAGTTTTTATAATATTTTAAAAATGTCTTATAAATAATAGTGTTATGTTGACATATTTCATATTTTAAAAAATAAATTATTTAATTAATTTAATGAATATTATAAAAATCCAAGTTTCAATGAATATTTTTACACAACTCTATAAATTTTATTACTAAAACTTTCATGTTTTTTTCATCATTTGATAATTATTTGAACTCTCAATGTGTAACTTATTTGATAAAACTGTAAGAATTAAAATGGTTAAATTAAAAAAATAAGGATTAAAAATTTATTCAATAACCAATATAATTTTCATAGTATGTTTATACAAAAATACTTAAACATATTATATCCTAAATAAATCAACTTGGACCAATTTTTAATCAATATAAAATTTATATTTATTTCATACTATTGTAATTGCAATGGTGCCCCTCCCCTCTCCAATAAAATTGAACACATTCCAGTATTTTAATAACATTTGAAAAACCTTTTGGTTAGATTAATAAACTTCATAAACCCATAATTTTATACCACCACACAATCTCGTGTCCTTATTTTTGGAAAAACACACTTCCCAGATGTGTTTAGTTGTCAAGAATATAGATCATCAGAAAGAATATTATTATTTTTTATGTGTTTCTATTTAATTTCTTCTTCCACTGCCTTTAAATATCATTAATCCATGAATAACTAATAAAAAATATATTAAATATACTATGATTTAATTATGTTAAAATAATAACCTATATATATCTCCACTTCCATTAAATGGGAATTGGATTAGTCAATCTTGCATTGTTGTGAACTATCACCTACAAATACCGATCTAATTTATTTTCCATAAATGTCTCTCAGAACATGTTATAATAATATAATTAACATTCATATTTTATATTCATGACATATTAACTATTATTTGATAATAATATATCAATTACTTTCTTACATTCAATTAATATAAAATTGATAAAGTTCTCTCTGCGTAATTTGAACAATCACCTCCACGACAGGATGTTACTATTTTTTTAATCATTATTTCACTTGCATGATATATATGTATATTTACAAAAATAAAAAAATTTATTTTTATGATTTTATGATAATTCAATAACGATAAAAGAATTCGTAAATTCTTTGCATAATGATCAATGAAATATAGATAACATTACTCATTCATTTTTTTGGCTTACTATCTCATTGATTGTACCATTGTTCATTTTTCATAAACACACTTCATTGATTGATTTAAATGTATAATTTTTATATAATTATCATAATAATTTCATTAATAATATTATGGAGATGTATTAATAATGACCACATTGACAAGTGACATCAAACCATTTTCATTTTCAACTCATGTACCGAATATCGACAAAAAATCTGATATGGACATAAATACTTATATAATTTTTCAACATAGTAATGAGTGATATAAAAGAAATAAAAAAAATTATAAGGTTTTATAGATAGTATGAATTAACCTATTTTTATTATTTTGGAATAAAATTATTTTACGTGATGAGTCGGACTCACAGTAAGATACTTCATCTCAATCTCTTTTCATTCATGCATATTTTGAGGTTATACACCAACTACTTTTATATGTTTTATTACAAACCAGAATGAAATATAATTTCATTGTAATATTTTCAAAAAAAATTATTTTCATATTAAATTTGTTAATAAATGACAAATATTTTTTTAATGTATGCGGTGATAACTTCCTTTCTACCACCATGACCATTATTTGATATTTGGAATCCACTATACGCCTTAATTTTTTTAAATGAAAAATAAATTACATACTCCATGTTTAGGTATTTTTTTGAAAATGGATTCAATAATTGATTTATTATGTCAATATCATGATATTATATCTTGTTATTTCAATATTGAAATATAATTTTTCTTTTTTTCTTTTTAATGTGTTAGGATTATGTATTATCTCTTAGTCATTGCTTATGTATATAGGTGGTTACGTGATAAACCAAGGTATGGTGATCCCATGATATCACTAAAATGAATTGGGTAGTGAGACAAAGTTAAACAATTAAGAATCTCCAATAATATTTAGGGATTATACTATGATGGGTATTCAAAATGAAACTATGATGGATACATATTATGTATCTTTAAAAGATACATTGTAATTATGATATAGATAACAGTAGTTACCTTTTCATTTTTTTATTGCTAAGAATTTGTTCCGGAATCTTACGAAATCATGATGCATGTTAAAGGACTTTTTTTTATTGGTGAAAACCATTATTTGGTGAAAATGTTTTTATGGGTTTAAATTATTCATGTACTAACAGTTTCATTCCTTATTTTATATCCCTTATTATGATTTATTTGATTATCCCATGTTTTTTATTTGTTTTTTCACATGGTGTAATGATGGGTAAGAGAAAGGAAGAAGTCCAGATGAATGTAATGAATATTATTTTTCATGGAATATTAATAATTATTTATTTTCAAATGGTTTATATTATGGTAAAATAGATATTGATTAGACTTTTCTACCTTGTTAAATTTTATATGTTATGTAATAGTTATTACCTAATAATCTAAAACATTATACCTCAAAGGATAATCTATGTGAATTATATATTTAACACATGATTTTATAATCTTTAAGGATGGGACCCTATAGTAAATCAAAAAAACATTTATTTAAACCCAATTTAGTAGTTTACTAAAAATTTTTGAAATAATCACTGATAAATGAGTTAATGAATAGGATTTATAAAAAAAATAGAAATTCATTTAATTAACCATTTACTAATTAGTATAATCAATGTAAAATTCCATTATATGAAATAATTCATGTTAAAATATTGAATAAATTTAATTATGAAGATTAAATTATACCTCATATAAATTTGATGTATATATACTCTTCATAAAATTAATTAGGTGAATAATATTAAAATATTACTCAATGAATGAAAATTGAGTTGACAACCTTACTATTGGGTAATATTTTGATTAAAACCTTGTGAAAGGGGGATCCCCATAGGGATTTTTATATATACATTATTATTCAAAAAATAATCTCAAAATAAATTAGTCGGTATCATGATAACCATATAATATAAATAACTAGTGAATCTGAAATATCATTCACAGAAATAAAACTATGTCTAGAAATACTTACAATGATTACAACATCCCAGTGTGAAGTAATTATCGGTTCAACTAATTAAATAAAAAATAAATACATAAAAAATATTTTTAAATAAAAAAAATGTTGACCAAGAGTCATTACACACATAATCATGGAATATAATTATTAATGGAGTAGTGATATTTACCGATGTACTCATATTGTTGTATGAAGTCCATAACCATTTGGTAAATATGAAATCACAATAAAAATAAAATAAATAACATAAAATGAAAATTTAAATAACTTGAACATAAGGGGATTTATTATAAACACATTAATGATCCATTATATAAATAACACAAATGTGATACGTATTGAATATGTCATAAGTCTCATGGAAGTAAGTTTGTTATGAGAGACATTATTTTTCTCGAGTCTAGACTATACATATTTTTCCTCTATCTCATGGGTAATGATAATAAATAAATTCGTTATTTGAAAAGAATATTATAAGGGATTAATACTTTATCATTAATCCATTTATTTCCTTTATTTTTGGGGAATATTTAATTAGTTAATTAGTTCTATTTATGCTATGGGTTTTGAAGACGTTCCTTTCAATTCTCAAAAACAAATTCGTTTGTTGACCATAGTCGAAGTTTAAATTGTTCCATCATCATAACAATAATAATAATGAGAAAACATTATTCACAAATATAATTTATTGTTTTAAAATATAATATGAATTGGGGTTATAATATTTTATCTAATATATTATCATTGGGATATTACTTAATTCATACGCATGAGTAACGTTTCCAATTTTCAATGATCATTATGGAATGAAAGTATGTAATATATTATATTTTAAAATTTAAAATTATATAATAAATAAAACATTATTTATTTAAATTTGGATACATATATATATATATATATATATATATTTCATAAATATTATGTTCTTATGAAATAATAATCCCATCACTTCTTAAAGGGGGTAAGGCACATTTATGCATGAATAAAGAAATTGTTTTAAAGTGAGTGGAATGGTAAGAGATAAATTAATATATTTTAATTTAAGGATTATAAAATAGGTAATTAATATTAAATTTAAATCTTAATACATTAATTATAACCATATTTTATATTTTAGGAAGAACAAAAAATTAAATCGTGTCATGAGGCGTATGTTTGTCATACACATGAATAATAGTTTCAATTCCTTTTTATTGAAATACGATGTTGATGTATGTTACAACATTAACATAATAAAAAATATATGTATGAGATACAATAAATTATTATATATTAATTTTTTATTAATCATTCATTGATGTTTTGTTATAAAAAATATATAAAATGCTCAGTTAGTAACAGTACCTCCTCTTTTGACCTCCATATTTGAATTACACCAAATTCTATCATATATAGTATTAAAAATCACAAAAATTCAAATAAGATGTGGTAATTTAATCAAATAGTTTTTTTTCATATTTGAAGTGTTAAATTATATTCTTTAGATGTGTTAATATGAGAATAGATCTGCGACCCTTTAAATATGGAGGATGGGACACAATTTTTATTTTTTAAAAGAAAAATGTATTCCAATGTTTTTAACTATTTATAAGGATAAAAAATTGATAAATATATACAATTGGATTATATAAGGTCTAAATATAACATTCCAATATAAATTAGAAAATATTTTTTGTCATTTAAAACAATTATTGTTTTGTTTTACCTCTGAGAAAATCGTTTTCATCTTACATATGGTCAATGATTTGAATGATTTCACTTTTAATTTGAAAAAAAATTAATTTTCCAATATAATATATAATATAGATTATTTTGATTCATTTTATGTAATATATTTTATCATGTTCCACTCAAATGTTTTATATAATCTAATTTAATGTTTAATCTGTAGAGAAGTATAAATAATATTTTTTTTAAATCTATTCTTCAAGGTTAAGATGATAAAATATTATTTCTCTAAGATGTAATAAACATTAAATTATATTTATTTAAGTTAATATTAATATTTTTATAATCAATAAATTTAATTTATATATAAACTCATTATGGGTTATTTTAATTAATAAAATATCCAAACAATTATTTACTTTCAAATAGTTTGTCACAAAATTAGTTTTTACACAAAAAATAAATCTAAAATAAAATATATTAGATAGATGATTCAAATATATTGAATTCAATTAGAAATACATGAGGAATAATTATGTAACTGAATAAAAGGAAATAATAATGGATATTTTATTTTATCTAATTTTTTGTTATGATATGACAATTTTATGAAATTTAATATTTAACTCTATATACTAAATAATAATGGTTTTCCAAAAAACAACAAAATTTTACTAAAAATATTTTATATATTTTTATTTATATTATAATTTTCATTTTCATAAGTAAATTTCTAGATACTTCTGGAAATTATTTAAAACATTTCTCACACAAATCAATAGAAATAAATTTTGGAGATAAAATATTTTTAGGAATATAAATATATTACTAATAACATATTTATAATTTAATATGAAATTGTAAATAAATTTATATTTAGTAAAAAAGTTATATATATTAATAATCATTAGATTATATGATTCATACCTTCCATTTAAATTATTATCTTATAATAGTCAGATATTTTTTATTTTGTTTAAGGTTTGTGTTGCATTTCATATGTGCTATAAAACATTTTGTTTTTCATTAAAAAAATGATATGTTAAAAATAAAAGCACATATGATGGTTTATATTATCAGTGATTAGTTTTACACTAACTATTTATATAGTCCCATCCTACTCAAGATATCTAGTGTGTTTTTAGACATTATGCCTGCTTTAGAGTTGTAAAAAAGGTTGTATTGTAGATAGATATTGGGATGGTCGATATGTATTAGTGACTCAGATGTTGAAAGGAGATTGGATTTTATAAAATCCTATGATAAGTTTTTTTTAATATTTTAATATTTTATATATGGTCATCCCAGTGGGATATAAATTATGATATATTATTTTATACTTACTTAATATCAATTAATTTTTTTGTATTAAGTTGATTACTTCAATATTCATATTTTGATTATGAAGAATGGATTACTTATTTATTTTTTAATAAATCATATTCAATTGTATATAAACTCAATTATATGTTTTATCCTCTACCTTATTTTCATAAATCTATGACATATATAAAGGTGTGTGTGAGGTTAGGATGTATCTTAATCCAGGTGTACTAGTAAGTGGCTGTTAAAATGGGGTATTACACTTTTATTTTTGGATGCATTTTATTTGGTTTATTCATCATCTGTTGTGAATTAAATTAATTAATTATGATTCTTTGATGTTATATATAATATTTTTTTTCTTTGGTATAATATTTTTTTATTTTTCTATAAATTATTAGTTTCAATAAAATTAATTGTGTCATCTAAATTTATTTTATTGGTTTTGATATTTTAGTGACATGTAAATTTTTTCAAGGATAATAATATATCATTGAAAAATATTTTCATATATGGTTTGTATAATAATAGAACCACTATTTTTTTTACAATTTCACAATGAAAATTGACTAATAATGGAACACATAATTAATTTATTATTATGGGATTCTATGTGATTTTTAAAATTTCTCATTTGTATTTTTTTGTTAAGGGGGACATAAATTATTAGTATTTATGATTTAGTCTTTTAGTTAAAATATTATTTATATTACCTATCAAAAAAATTAATGGATCATAAGAATCTTTTATTAAATACTATTAAGAATATTATAATTAAGATGACATATATAGTCATTCTATTAGTGGATTATAGTAGGATTCAAAATATTGTGGTAGAGTATAATCCTCCCCAATATTTTATCATCTGAAATAATGATAATTGCACTCAATATGATATTATGTATCATAGTAAAATTTTAGGGAACAATAAATTATTCAATGTCCATATACTACATGAGTGTATTCAATAACAAAAAAATTATAGGAAATTTTTTTGAATGTTGGATTACCATTTATGATCATTAAACTTGAGTATTATGAATTGGTTATTATATAATTCCAAATTCATTTATTAGTATTACAATTATAATGTTATGGGGGAGAATTAAATAATGATATTCATTTTCTAAAAACATAAGACAATACTGGAGTATTGTATGGACTACATCATAAGGGTAATATTCATTGAACCTTTGAATATTTCATTCCATGAAATGGGTTTCCATTCAAGAAATTTGTGGATAATTCCTTCATCTGATCTGTTGTCACTATATGATATATTTAATAAGTAAATGAAATTGTAATATATTTATAGGGTAATTCTTGGTTGGTTAGTTACCATTTTACTCTTTATATTGTAATTGAACATTGTACTCAGATAAGTGGATTGATGATAAACCAAATATGGATAATTTTGCTGAGTTATGAGACACTAGTAATCATATCATTATACCTATAATGATGAATAAAACTATCATATTTTTTTATTGTGTTCAATATAGGAATTTAAATACATATTTCATGAGTGTTATAAAAACTATTTTGAACATTGGTAGGTTGGTACATCTTCATAAATAACGTGGTTTGGTGTGTGAGCGAAGGAATGTATTCATACCTCATCCAGAATAAAGATTATAATTAAAAAAATATTGTTTAATACACCACATTCCACTCCCTTCTTATTCCCATATTTCTTCAATTTCATTTGTTTTTTCCTTTATCATTGGGTTAGTCAATATATTTCATTTTTCTTGTGAAAGATATATTCATTTTCTTTCTAATTATAATAAACCATTTGAATGAGTTTTCCATTTTGACACCCTTGTTTGATGAAATAAATTTTTCAATATTTTTATTCCTTTATAACTACATAGTATCAATTTATCCATCATATTAACATAATCCTTACATGGTAGACATACAAATAATGGGTTCTAAACCTATTGATTATCTATTTGGAGGTACTTTTGTTAGCGTTTTGGTTCATATTGTGGAATGAAATTAATGAATTTGTTTGTGGAGTGGAAGAGGTGTTTTTATTTCCATACCAAGATAATTATTTAATGTTGGAGTAATTGTTATTTTTTGATACTTATTTGATATACTCCATCTCCATATTCCATTTTAGTCGATCATGTCATTATTTTAAATATATGTTCAATGTTTATGTGTATAATGTTATATTAAGGGGAGAACAATTGTGCCCAAATACTCAATTATTATTTAAATAAATTTAATTCTTGATTTTATGGTATTAAATTAAATCCTTATATTAAATGTTTTATATTTAACAATTTTTTTCACAACTCATTATTCTAGTGAGGATGGGCAAAAAATTGATGATTATTTTGCGTACCATGTGGGAAATGTGTAGGTTACCATTACACATCAACTAGTTTTTCATGAATGGAATATTCATAGGGGAAAAATAAATGTTTTCTCCATGGTAACCATGTGAATCGCCCCTATATATGGGTATTATAAGAATATATATATTTATATATTTATATATTAAATTAATATGTAATCATTGTGTCTCAACAATTAAGGGTTGTACTATTGTTTAAGAGTATAGTGTATCAAGAAAAATCCCATATTTATATAATGTAAAAATAAAAACTCTACAATCCATAATTTAAGGACATCATTGAGTCTTTTCCACTATTATTCATATGATGTAGGTCTATGAGATCCCGGTAAGGAAATCCCATATCTTAATACATCATTTATAGGTTTCAATATTGATATTATTGGATGTTATTCAAGATAATACCTACATTATCATCATATTTTCTTATACATTCAAAATTTTAATAACTTTTTACCATTCCACTACCAATTGAATTATAGTGGAAACTATAGATTTGCGAGGTTTCTAATATATATGAATCTTTTTTTTAAGGTTATTTAGAATTCATTTTTGTATGTCTTCTTCATGTATTAAAAGGATTCAAATCATCCATTCTTGATTGTGGTAGTTGTTTCTAAGCCATTTTATTTTCATAAAAACCTATGTAATGTAATAGGTTTCAAAATCCAACCTCCCATAAATTATTATTGTATTTTATAACATAATAATTATATAAAGTTGTTATAAATAATTTTTAACTCCATATTATAAAATAAAAAATATGTGGTTTTATGGATTTCACAACTTAAGTTGTTATAAAAAAATATAGATATACAATTTGTTTGGAATCCTTTGATAATTTACTCGAGGATGCGGTAAAAATTTATTTTAAACCCCTTGTGATTTATGATTGGAATTTTTAAATTTTTAGTGACTAATTAATAATAATTTCTATATAAATTGATTGAAATGGGATTAAATTATTTGTTCTTTTTTTCTTATAGAGGAAATGTTTTTATTTCAATTTAAATTTTTTGATTAAGGATGTCATTATTTTTATATATGATAAGTTTGAAACATAGATTAAATATTATATTACTATTCAATAAATAAATATTCATATAATAAATAATTTATATATATATAAATATTAAAATAAATAATCTGGTTTGGAAGATATATGCATTTCATTTCAAGAATTTATGCCAATAAATTAGATAAATTTTATTTCTGTCTAAACGTATGATGTAAAATGGAAATGTTACATCACATACAAAACCATGTACATTTATGGTTTAGATTTTTAGTGAAAAAAATTATTAAGTTCATGGTTTCATAAATAATTGGACTATAAAGATCAACATCGAATCCTGATATACCCATATTTTAATATTCCATTTAAGACTTCTACATCCCTCCTAAATTAATCCTCATATGAATAAATTTTAGACAAATATCATATTTCATCATTATTCATTAACCAAGGAAAATGAAACATAATAAGGGTCATATATGAATGATAAATAATTGTAAAAATAGACATTAATAAATAAATTTCACCATTGAGAGTAATATGGGATTATGGGTTTTATTGAATTATTAAAGTGCATGATCATAATAAAAGATAATTCATATAAATAATACCCTACATTATAAATCATAAATCATGGAATGAATAATTAACATATTAATTTAGTAATAAGAATGAATAATCATGAGATGTGTGATGTCAACTATAGTAAAAGGAAACATTTAAAACTAAAAATGCTTATAATTGAAATGTGTGGGTAAATCATGAAATCATAATATAACTCTTACATAACTGTTATGATTGGAATAATCATACAAATGAGTTTCAATAAAATTTTATGAAGAATATAATCACTACCCAGTGTATTAGAGAACTACCTGAGTGAAACTATTGTACAATCTGTATCAAGATAACCAATGATAAATATTGGGGATCAAATCATTATAATCAAATTATATGAATCATTTCTTCAATAATATAAAATAATTATTTTGTATAATAATAAAATTTAAAATTATCACCCCTTATTCTGATCATATATTCATTATCAAATGAAACAAAAGTGTTCTATGAAAATATATTTGAAAACAACAATCCATCAATAGAAATATTGATGATAAAATAAATCAAAAATATCCCCATTAGATAAAAAGTAACATTAATGATTTTTAATGTAGATTAATGTAAATACCATAAGTATTTAATTAAAATAACATTTGAGATAAATATACTTTAGAATGAAAATCACATTTAAAAACTAAAAATTAAAAATGTATTATTAAAACATATTTTATTGAAAAAAATTGAAAACATATAAAGGAATAATCAATAATAACATTGTTATTTAAATTTGTAATTTTTATAAGCATAGTAAATGAATAAATAACATTTTTGCACTATTTTTGTTCAAGGGGGATGTAATGTGATTTATATGGAAAGTGTTAAAGAATTTAATTTTTTAAACTTGTTCAATTTTACTAATATAATTTAAAATATAAATAGTTAGTAATTTATTTATATAAATGAATGTTGTTTAAAATATTTTATAATATATTGAGGTATATGGTAAAGATTCAAAATCACAAAAAAATATAATATCATAATAACTTATAAATGACTCATTTATGATTTTTTATTCAATAAGGGAAGAAATATATAATAATTTTATAAATTATTCATAAATGGTAAAGAGTAAATGATATGATGTTAATTAAATTAATATATTTGAACATCCCCCACATTACAATGAGTATAAAAAATCATTAAATAGAAAATATTACAACATAACACGTTCCAAATGTTGAGAACATTTCAAATAGAATCTCTTGAAATTTTAATGAATAATGACAAATTAAATTTCATGAAAAAAAGGAACATGATATATCATGAAAAATGGGTTGAATATTAACATAATAAAGTATTTTTTGTGTAATAGCATCACAGGTCAGAAAAAAAATAGAATATGAGGAGAATAACCGTTATAAAGAACTAATCATTGATTTTAGAAATTATAAATTGGGAGATTATGTTTAAAGGTGTAAACCAAATGAAATAAAAATAAATTATATATTAAAATTATGTGGTAATAAATTCACACATATTCATGGTATACAAAATCCATTTAATATTACTTATAACTTAGTGGAATGAAAGGGAGTGTACAAAGCCTTTACTACATCTTAACATTCAATCTGAATTTCCTTTGGAAAAATAATTAACATGTCAACATAAAATATCATGACATATGAAGGGGTCATGATAGAAAATAAAAAATTATAGTATATACACTATATAAAAAAATTATACGTATAATAATAAAATATGTCACGATGAAAATAAATTTGGATAAAATCCATTACATTGAGTCTAAACATGTTATGTATGACTCATCACTCTTGTATAATAAAATCATATAAATTGTTTAATTACCTATAACATTTTTTAGTTTTAATAACTATTTATTAAACAATTTATTTCATTAATATTAATGACACAGTTAATTTTGTGATCAGTTAACTCCATATTAGCTGTATTAAGGAAATTCAATTCCTTTTTTAAAAATAACTTTTGACGGTAGAATATGGTTAAAGAGGTAAGTATTCCATAATCAACTGATTAATAATAATGATATAATTAGAAATTTTATAGATCAATTTTACTATAAAATAAAATCCTTGAAGATGGTAATGAAATATAATATACTTTACAATCGTGGATATGGAAGTCTAAATGAACACATGAGTAATGTTTTCTAATTTCAAGGATTATTTTATATAAAAGGAAATAATTATTTTAGAAAAAAATAATGATAATTAAAATATTATTACCAAGTTATTTATTTAAATATACTTATATATATAATCAAAACGATAAAGTGATGAAAAACCAATCTCATCTCTTCGTAGAGGTATATGTCCATGTGTATGCAAAGACGATGTTATCCTTTTTTAGTGAATGGATATATAAGAAAATAGGTGTTATATTATATTTATTAAATTATTATCCTATAATTAATATCATATATATACATTAAATCAATAATTGTAACCATATGGATGATATGGAGATAGAAAACGAATTACATTGGTCCACGATGTGGTATTAATCCGTACAATTAAATGATTGATTCATTTCCCATTTAATGTAGTTTATATATGGATATCAGTTATTAGATATATATAATTCAATATATGTATACGGGAGATAATTTTGTTTTTACATAATTATGGTAAAATATTATTTAAATGAATTGGAAGTGGAAATAAAACAAAAAATATCAATTAAGAAATATTATTCTACAAAATAAAATTGACTTTCATAAAACCTTAGGACCACAATGGTTGATATTAATAAATAACTATGTCCAATAAAATGAGTTCAATGGTTTTTTGAAGGAATTTGGTGGGATATTAAGATAAAAACATGGGTTGTTATTGTGACATAAAGAGTGAAAGATATGATTATTCATAAGTGTGTCGAGGGAAGTCGTGAAATTTTTTAAAATATTACAATCGTATAAACTAATTTTTCATGTCCAAAATTTTCCAAATATATAATATTAGTATATATGAGTACTATGAGACAAAATAGTAATAACAATTTATTTTTTTTTTATTTTTACCCGTATTTTCTATTCGAACACCCTCTTATCATTTTCCACACATACAGTAAGGATAAGGTTTTTTACTATTTATGGTCATTAATGGTCTTATAAATGAAACAAAGGTACAAAAATGAACAATGTTTTAATTTAAGAATTTTATTTTCATCTATTAAAATAAATATGAATCCTTAGTAATTTTAAATAATTTAATAAAATTTATATTATTATAAAATATATTTAATGCCAATTTATTAAAATATTCCTTACATAAACATCAATAATGTAATGAACATAAATGAAATTTAAAAAATTTATATTATTACACCTCTATCCTTGTTTATTCATATATCAAATTCATTTATCAATTTAAGTATCTCATATTATTATTATTTTATTATTTTTAATATATTTCATTTATTTTTTCATTAATTTATTAAATATTACACGATCATTATGTTATAATTGAATGTATTTATATATTGACTGAAAAATAAAAAAAATTATATTTACCAATATAAATAATTTATGATTAAAATGATTATTTATTCTCAAAAATATAGTTTACATACCCATGTTAAAATATTATATGGTTAAATACTAGAGTGTTACATTATTTACTTTTCATTAAATAAACTATTGTAAATGGTATAATAAACCCCAAATTTAAAAAATTGGTCATGTATCTAAATATTGGGTGAGTATGGATGAAATCCAATCACATAATAAAATTACTTTAATTTTTGGTGTGATTTTATAGTCTTTTTTATATTATTATTACCATTAATTACCTTATTTACCCATTACCATAATAATAAGAAATTACTATGGTAATTGTTTATAATAACCAAAGATAAAAGGGAACTATTTATATAATAAGGCTCTCCAAATTCCAAAGATGAATTAAATTTAACATTTATAAAAATAATATTTATAAAATCACCATTTAATATCATACATGATAAACTTGATGAAAATTTGTGTTTAGTACCAATCCCGCTTTTAAGTATAAAATAAGTTTTTACAAATTTAATGTAAAATTTTCATTCCAAAATACATAACTTAATCATTTTTCTAAAATTATTAAATAAAATTCAAAACCATTAAAAACTATATTTTTACTTCATAAATGATTTAAAAATAAAATTAATTTTTCAATAAATATTGTTATGTTTCACTATTAACTAAAAATAGACCTTTTCATAAAAATACAAAAATTTCAGTCAATATTAAATCTGTGTATATGGATTGATAAAATTATACTTATCTCTTAAAATAATATTTCGAGTTTATTTTAAAATAAATTTAAATATTCATCCAAATAATTTCGTAATGATTATTTTTTTATAAAATCATAATTTTTATGAATAAAATGTCTTTACAAAAAATTGTGTGCATATTTTCTTATAATTTATCAATAAATTTTAATTGATTATAACAATTATATATATATATACATATTCTAAAAATTAGTTAATTATATTCATACCATACAATCTAATGGAAATGTTTTAATGATCATATTCAATTAAAAATATTTCATGGTTTGATTACACTCATGGTAGCATATATTGAATGATATTGAAAAGGAACATTTTTTAGAATAATGAGATATTAAAATCTACACCAAATATTATAAAATTTTTGCCATCAAATATTAAACATTTTATTAGAAATCGAAGGTTTATATTTTAAAATACATTTCTTGTAATAAAATATTTAAAATGTTTTTATAAAAATTCCTCTTGAAAATAGTGAAAAGGGAAGTAAAAAAGTTCATCTTTAATAAAACATAATGGGATTCCAAATAGTTAGAGATTTAGTGGAAGTGAAATTGTAGAATTTTCTGAAAATTTTAATATTCAAATAATTATTGATACAGGAAGAGATCATTGATCACTTAAATGTGAATGATTACCCAAATGTCAATGACAACAAACAAATAATCAAATTAGGTATGAAAACAGTATTATTTAAAAACAAAGTAATAGGTTTAATTTTTATTCAATATAATTTAATTAGTTTTCTGGAATTATTTATCTATCTAAACATAGATCATTGGGAAATATACTTATATAACATAGAGAATTTATTACATTATTCAATTTCCACAAAAATCTAATCTTTGATCCAAAAGATAAGTATTCAAGATGAATTTAATATGATTTACGAACTAAAATCAACATATAATGAATCTCATGGTCCTTGAGATAGTAAAAATATATTCCTACTTTTCTATACATTAAACAATCCCAATATTATATGAAGAATGTAATATAATTAACAAAATTTAATAAAGGATTATAAGAATAAATAATACAATAATCTCATAATTTTAATAGAAATACACAATGTTCAAAACAAATCGATCAATAAATAATGATTATTAAAATTATTGAAAATATTCAAAACCAAGGAACAAACACAAATGTTAGTTTGATTTGATAAAACATTCTACCATGATAAATTTTATATATATCTAAAAATAACATAATTTAGTCATAAAATAATCTAACAAAAAAATTATATTCCACAATCATATAATCTATAAAATATGATTTTAATTTCCATAAATTTGCTCAATGAAAATACTAAATTAAGGAGATATATTTTTCAAAATAATTTTTATCCATGAATAATCAAAAAAATACATCATGTAATATATAAGGGTTAAATATAACACAAAGTAATAAAAGTCTCTAAAAATATCATTACACATCTTAATATTAAATTAAATAAGTCATTAAAAGCGGTGTATATGATTTTGAACTTATGATTAACCATAAACTTATAAACCCACAACGGTATAAATAAATCCAAATATAACCTCACAAGAACACATTATAATATCATAAATTATCTAAACCATACTTTAATACCAATAGTAAAATCCCCATATAAACACTCACAAATCTATGGATAAAATGGAATTACCTTTCAGTATTTTATACAGATAAGTGTGACCCCAATTTTATATTCAAAACATTCCACATCAAAATTAAATATTGGATCACTAACATAACTGGTGATTTATTTGGTTTATAGTATTAAGATAAAATTATATGAAATTGGGATCATAAATAACTTGTTCATCAATGTAAACTTCATCTATCATTACACACATAATTTCATATTCAATTTTAACTCTTCAAAACCCCTATAAAATTACCAACATGTGAAATCTGTATAGAAAAAAATCATCATTCATTATAACATTATAAAAATTAAACATAGGATGGTGGTATCAAATTTTCTATATGGATAAAAATAAAAATTAACAATTAAATGTCAATAGTGCGAGTAAAATAAGCAGATGAAAATGATAACATAATAAAGTTACATGATCATAACATAATATAATTATTTCTAATCATTACATGGGTCCCCAATCATAATATATGTCATATTTATATACCATAGGATACGAGTTATACAAATCAATAATAAAGAGTAAGGTAATGTCCACATTAATCAAAGGATGCATTTTTACCCTATTGAATGAATTAATGAAACTGGTTAGTACCTTGGAAAATCAACATCATGTTACCCACAATGAACCCTTAACATTATAATAATCATATAACATACTTCCAATGTAAATATCTGGATAACATTATCAATACCCAATGTGTTGGAGGGATATTTGGGTAAACCCATCATATTAGCTATATTAGGATCATCCATGAGCTATAATGTGGATTTACCATTCATAAATAATCTCAATGAGCTATATCATGAATAATGTAAATAGTCGTTCAATCTCATTATAAAACTCATATAAACATACATAATTACAATCATAAATTTATAATCATATTAAAAAGAAATGGTTTCCATGAAAATATCATATATAAAATGATAATCCATTCAATGATAGAATGAGGATTAGATCAATAAAAATTATCCATAGGGAGACATAATTGACATTAAGAGTTTCTAACATTGATGAATGGAAATTCTTTTAATATATAATTAATATAATTAATGAGGAAAAACCCCTTTTTACCATGTAAATCACTTTTAAAAAATTAAAAAATTAAATATATTGTGAAAAGTACATTTTATTAAAAATAACCATGGAATATTATAAGGTAATATTCAATGAAAAATATTTTCTTGATGGAGGTAAAGTCCTATGACGTTTGAAATGTTAAAAATAAAAAAAATCTCAAATTATATTTTACAAATGATGTAAAAATGATACAATTAGATACGATTTTGAAATTTCTTTTTAATACTTTTTATAATATGAAACAATATCATGTAAAAAATTTATGATATAATTTATTTTTACAAAAATATAGTTTTCAAACAATATTGCAAAAAACAATTCCAGAAAAATATGTAGTAATGATTTTAAATATGATACAAGAAAAAAAAACACATTCAAATTACTTTCATGATCTTATATTATTCTTTATGACATAAAATGGAGATTAAACGTATAATATAATTCATTATATGTTTAGAATTAAAGATATGGGGTTCCATAAAATATGAACTTTATGATTTACACCCATGGAACCAATAACATAATCAAATCCATCAAGAAGATCGATTGTAATATAAATCATTTTCCACTTTGGTAACTATTTTTTCAGAATCCCATCAAATAATAAACTCATATAAAATAATAAATGTCATTAAAATATGTTGATGTATGATATATATTATCTAAGGATATGTATATTATCCCATCCCCCTCCCTATAATGTTTACCCCTCCTAGGAAAACAACGTTAAAAGAAAAATAGCCCCCCCCCCTGAGTGCTACGTCTAGTAGGCCCCTGGTTTGTGACTATCACTGAGGGCATAGTAAACACACCAATGGGAGGCATTACCCTCTTAGAGAACACATTCGAAAGTGATAAATAATACATACACCAAAAAAATCCATCTCATAATGCAATATAAAGAAATTCCATATAAAGATATGTATTGTCATGTAAGAACTAATACAAATGAAATAGAAAACTACAAGTACCAAAAAAATATAAAAATGACAATGACGACGAAGCCTGAATAGCTCCAGAAGCCCCAAGCAAGAAGAAACCATAATGATCTCTAACCTTATCTGAATGACCAGAAAAAAAGTTTATATATACTTTGGTGAGTATAACAATATATTGAGTAGGATCCTCCATGGAGCCTCCTGTGAAAAAGTAACAAAATCATGCTAAAGCACACTGAACAACAAGTTAAAGTAACTCATATCCTAATCATATATAATTTTTTCCTAGCCTCACCATAGATAAACTCCCGATTTATTTAATACAAGAGTATATAATATAATAATGAATATCAAGGGTACCCCTCTACCACTTCCTCACTGGTTTTCCATTTTTCCCCAACAATGCACGACCTAAGAATCTCTCTCAAAAAAGGCTTTGCAGCAGACACCTAGGTAAGGCACCAAAACATGCACCTCAAATAACAAAACCACCACGTCCATGTAACGAAAGAAACTAGGTTTTTCCAGGAGAAACAAAAACTCTCATAACATGTATAATACGTCGAGCATTATATTTCAATCCATTACAACCCATGCATTCGAGTAATGATCCTCAATCCATCTAAGCCTACACACATAACACCTATTATAGTCGATATAAAATATATCCAATATATGTGTGTGAATAATAAAAAGCCATTTATGGCCTATACACATATATTTGGGAAAAAATAACAAATTTCATTACTAGCACAAGTAACTATTGAGAGAATATATCAGTGCCAAAAAGGGGTAGTCTGCTATCCATCCTCCAACCAAAATGTTGGGGAAACCACCCTCAGGGATCAGAATCCCTGGAAAGTTCATTTCATAACTGAAGGGGTGGAGTATCATATAGGAACAAAAATATTACAGAATATATTATAGCTCACAACCAAAATATAAGAATAACTTATTCTTACACTCAACTTCAGATAATGTCTCTCATAATCTCAGTTTCCACTTCTAAAACTAGGTATCCTATAAGCACACATCCATTTAATGAGCATTATTATATTACTTCATTCCCTTTTTATTAGATCGACATTATGTTAATTAATTATTTAACCATTAAATATCAATTATTAACTCCACATTACATTTCATTTGCATCACCCCAAACAATCATTTTTCCTTTCAATTAAAACCTATAAATTGAGTTCCACCAAGATTCCACCCCATGGGTTATTGAAATTTATTCAATAATTTATTAATAGAATTATTACCTTCCCATATTCCTAGGATATCAAGAAAAAAATTATATGCAACTAAGCACAAGGGTCTCAACATGGTATTTCGATAAACTACCCATCAAGTATTTTCAACTTATAGCAGTTGTGTAGACCTATCCTCCCTCGATAATCTAAATTCTAAAAGAACATGGCATACCACACACATTATCCAAATTTTTGGAAGGAGGTTAGAAACACCAACTGCCTTGATATGTGAGGTAATTAAATTAGATAAACTGCCAACAAGATTCATTAAGAACACACTAATTCATGTCCAATACAGTTCATCATCTCTAGTGTCCTCCCAAATACCCACATCCATAAACTAATGAATCTTTCCACAATAGGAGTCAACTGCTTCCACAACCGCTGGGCCTTCCAGGCCCCACATCTCACAATAGCCATCCATTCTCACATCACAATAAAAGAAGAAGGAGACAAACTTCATATCAACGAGGATATTAGATCTTAAACAAGTAATCCATCCATTATTCTTGATGAGAACTCATCTGTCCATAGAACAAGGCACTCAACCATTCAAGAAGGAGGGTAACTCGGAAGCCTACAAGGAATTAACGTTTATCATACATCTGGTTCATTAATCCATCTAAAATAAAAAAACAATAATTTGTAGGTTCCAAATATGGGAAACCTCAACCATAAGATATCAAAATTAACAAACTAGTTAATTCACTGGCATTTAATTCATTAACAGTGATCATCAACATGCCTCTGGATCATCAATTAATTCAATTAATCATGCTTACTAAAAAAAACAGGAATCCCTTACGTTCCCCTTTATCATTGAAAAATAAGTATAAATATTCAAATTTTATTCTTTTTTACAATTTCATTCAATAATGACAATCTAAACAATGAAAACAGAGATATGACACTATGTAGAAAAACAAGAGGCAATATCATACAATCGATACCAGTTTATTAATCCAGTTCCAATGTTTATTATATAAATTTCATTATGATTTAGTGGGATAAAACATGATAACTCTAAAGTTTCAAATGAAAGAATAGTGAATCCATGAATCCCCTACCTCTAAAGGATCTTGATATTTTTTACACAAGAACACTCCACACAACAGATGACGTTCACCTCCTCCGGGACAACTGCATCCACCCAAGGACGCTGTGACTAGACCACACCCCCTGAAACCCAATAAAACAACATTAGAATCATAGATATCACATACCATAAGATTGAAATGATAATGGTAGAAGAAGGATCTAAAAAAACACATAAATATAGGAATCTCTTACCTTCTATCAATGATGTATTGAAAGTTACTTCTTGCAGAAAGAACATGGGGTGTGTATGTAGTAAAAAGAAACATCATGGGAAAATGATCCAAGGATTATAGTTTGATCACACAAATCCTATGTGAAGATATGAAGGTTTGAGCGTCTCTAAACTGAGAACAAAATGGTAGAACATGTGATTAATATATCTCATCCATTTTGAAGATTTAATAGAGCAGCGGTTTTTGATACACTGGATTTTCAATTAAAATAAAATCACATTAAACCATGCAGTTTCACCATGTAAAGGCATCCTGAGACTTAAGATAATTAAGATAAGAGTTATAAGATTTTAATCATCCTTAAATCCATTAAAATAGAGGATTGAATGTGTTTTTCATCAAGAAAAACATTAAATGAAGAAACTATAGAAAATAAAGAAAAATTAATAAATTTGAAAAGGGAAATGAAATATTTCGAGAAATACTATTCACAATTGCCTTATCAAAACTGATAGTAAAAGGAGTTATAGATGCTGACATTACAAATGATTCATCTATACCGACAGTACAAATGAGTCAACAAAACCAATAGTACACATAACTCACCTTTGCTGAAAATACAAATGACTAACCAAAAACAACAGTAAAAATTACTCACTTATGCAGAAAGTACAAATAAACCACCAACACCGACAGTAAAATTGACTCCACGATGACGACTATTCTCAAAACTGGAAACATTATTCATAGAAATGGAAATTTGTAAAAGTGTTGAGGATAAGTCCCCTTGACCACCCAGTACACTTTATATACCATATTTCAGAAAAGGGATGGACCAGAGAGGTCTTGAACATTATATATATGTACCTCATAACATGATTTATGTACATAACATCAATATACGTCCTAAATATTTATAATTTAAGACATGTAACCCCTAAAGAGATCATATAATTGAATTGAGATTTAATTAATTGTGAGATTATGTGAAAAAATGGTAAATCCAAAAAAAATTGTTTCAAATATTTTATATAAAAAAATTGAGATCAATTAATAGATAATAATGGTATACAAAAATCATTGAATAATAGTTATAACCCAATGAATGGAAATAGAGTTAAGAAACCCTTTACAACTTAGTAACCTTCATCTGAAATATCCTTGGAAAAAAAATTAAACTTTCCTTTAAAACTAATTTTATAATGAAGAATTCATAAAATAACATGTAAAATGGTTTGATATAAATCACTTATATATATAAATAAATATATAAAAATAAAATACATCTCTATGCATATTAATTAAGAGGAAATCCATTACCTTGATTCCAGACATTCCTATTATCTTCTTCAACTCATGTATACATAATTAATAGAAATTATTTTATCATATAATAAATTTTTTAGGTTTTTATACCTTATCCATAAATCATGTTATTCATTTGTCAATGTGAAATAGTTAAATACATAGTGAATTTATTCCACATCAGTGGTTTTGATAATTTTCAGTTCATAAGATCAAATTGAATTCAATATTTTGAATGAGGTCTAAGAAGTAATTAATTCATAATATATAGAATAAATATCAATATGTAATTACAATTTTAATACATCAATTATATTTTTAAAAATTAGAAAATAAAGGTTTTTAAGAAAAATGATCTACATCGAAATATTGTAGATAGTGGGCTATATGTACGCATGAGTAACACATCCATTTTTCAATGATCATTATGGGAAGAATGTATTATCTATTATAGCATTCCACAATGATAATAATACCATAATTAAATGTTTAATTCATTAAATATACATATATATATATAATAAAATTAATGTGATGATGAAAAATAAATCACATCGCTTCGTGGAGGTTATAGACCTCACGTAGGCATAAACTACATTATCATTCTCATGTGAATGGAATTGTAAGAAAAAATTAATTATATTATATTTACATAATTAAAAATACTTCTTTAATATCATATATATATATATATATATATATACATTAAATTCCTCTTTTTAACCATCCATGAAATGGGCTGAGGGAAAGAAAATTACATCATGTTAGTGAGGTATTAGTCTGCAGTACACATGGATGGTGGATTCTATTTCCATGTGATGGTGGTTAGAGATGGATATAAGTTATTCCATTTTAATAACAAAATATAATTTTTTTAAATAATTTTTTATTATATAATCACAATTATGGAATATCATTATAGAGGTGGTAGAATAAATAAAATAGAAACCCTTGATTATGTATCGTACCTCTTTATTATAAAACTGTTTTTATTTAACACATGATGACCATTATAATTACTATCCTATAATAAATAAGGCCTATAAAATTTTTGGAGAGACATTATGATGTAATTTGGTTATATATTAGAGATTGTAGAAGGATTTTGAATTATGATGTAATGAGGAGAATAAATTCCATTTATAAGATTGAGTGTGCCACTCTTATAATTTCAATAAATATAAATCAATATAAATTTATTTTGTTATTAAAAATTTTGAAATTTTATAATAGTATATTTAATTATTCGAATCATTCAAATGATTCTCATACAACAATAATTTTAAAATATTTGATTATTTTATTAGCTTTATCATTTTTAACATTTTTTTAACCTCTTCACACTTACTAGGACAACATGGTTTTTTACACCTTTGGTTCAATTATAGTTATTATAATTGGAAATGAGATCTTTAATGGTCCCCTATAAGTATTTTCATCCATATTTAAGTAACCTTGCTGAATCCTGGATTTTTTAATTCCTTATATCGATCGAAATATATTATTTTTAATAAAACATAATTAATGTAATTTTATATAAATATTCAATACATTGACTTTTAAAAAATCCATATAATAAATTAAATTATTAAAAAAATTATTTTATTACATTTGTAAACATTAGAATTAAAATGAAGAGTTCTTTTATTGAAATAATAAAAAAAATATTTATTTTTAAAAGTTTAATATCATTTAGTTGTTTTTTACTTTAAAGGATTAATTACTTTGTTATATTTTTCCAACCAGTTAATGTAGTTATTTAGTAACTACATAGGAAAAATTAATTCTCATGATTAATATATAAAATTTATAGTTAAAATTAATTAAAATAAATGAAAATATCATCTGTTTGTACATGTGATAGATGTATTATTGTAATTGAAAACAAGAGTGTGAGATTTTGTGAGGTTTATTTACATGAAATATTATAAAGCTCATAATTATATAAAAAAAGTCCATATTACAGAATACTGAATTATTATTGATGATATTTACTCATTTGTTAAAATTATGTGATGTTTTTGTTTAATTTTATAGTCCTTATCATGTTTTTTTATCCCATATTTAACTGATTTACCCCTTAATGTGAGAAAGAAATTATAATGGTTTTAATTAATATTGACAAAATATGAAGGTTCCATAAATTATAAATTTTTGCATATTTAATTAAAATTTGGAATACATTTTTAAAAATTTGAAAACATAATTTGGGGTAATTTAATTTAAATTCAAAAATGAAAAATGCAATGGTAATTTTTTGTTCAGAAAAATGAAATTTTAAAATCCAAAACATTTTTATAAAAAATTAATGTATAAATTTAATTCCAAAATCCATAATTCGTTCATTTAAAATATATATAATGTAGTTAACATTTAAAACTACCCCATAAAATAATTTAATTTTTTAATTCATTAAATGGAAATATAATTTTTAATTAATATCGTTATTTTTTACTATTTACATAAAATCCAATCTATTTAAAAAAATAAAAAAATTAATTAAATATAATTTTGATATGATTATTTAAAAATTTGTAATTATTAAATAAAATACATTTTCTATGAGATATAGAAATTAATTTATTTATTCACTAAAAAATGAAGGAATTTCTTTACGAAAACATCTTTTTGATGAATACAATTACCTTACTAAAACGTCTTCTCTTATTTACTAAATAATGACAAATGATCTTTTATTCATTCAATCCTTCATATTTATATTTCAAAATTAATTAAACCAATTCATACCAAGAAATTTATCGTTAGGATTTTTCTTTTATATTTAAATAATAGTTTTTTGATGTTCGATTACTTTAATTGTTCTGCATTTTTTATGATATCGAACAAAGTCATTCTATTTTAAACTACTGGATTCTAACAAAAAAATAGTATAACTAAATATGTGAAAATTTTGTACTTTTGTGTTATTATATTATTTGAAAACAGTTATTTTCTATATTAAATCACTTTATAATTATAATAAGAAGTGTAATTCTATTTTTTCTGGCATAAAGACTCCACCATGAACCATATTTAATTTTTTTATATTTGAATAATATGTCTAAAAAAGCATTTCAATTAACTTATATATAACATATAAATAAAATCATTGTTTTTTGTAATAACATTTTATAATTCTATAACCATACTCAACTATTTAGTTATAGTTTCACAACTATAGAATATGCCTTCAAATGCACAAAGAACTTCCTTTATTAGTGTTGTAGAAGAATTGAAAATTTGATGGAGATTAAAAGCCGGTATATCTTATCAGCACTAATAAATAACTAATAGTGGGATCTTTCATCAGTTATTTCAATAGAGATGAAAATGTGGCCCTTAATTTTCGCTTAAAAATCACATAAAAAGAACTGTATATCATCACTTATAAAAGAACTGATAGATGATCCATTTATAATCTAATTTCTATACATTGATAAAGGATCCTGGTATCAGTGCTTTTAAAAACACTAATAAATGGATATTTTACTGTGTGTTGTAATAGAACAATGTTGCACATATGTAGTGACTTGTAACAGCACAGTACAACACCAAAAAGACAAAAAAATCAAAAAAATCAATAATGAATATAGAATTTAAATGAAGAGTGGACAATAAAGTGTGGTTTTATAGGTTTTTGTTAATGTGATGTATATTTTAAGCAAACATGATACATATATGTTGAAAAAAATGCACATTGAGTCATACAGGTCACATCGTGCATCAAATGGAGGTGTGTCTTATTCTTACACGTCTCGAATGACATATAGATTTTTTTCCAAAACTATCAAAAAAATATGAATGTATTTTCTTGGTATTGAGTACATGGTTTTTCTTTCTTAATAAAATGTAAATTTAAACTAAAAAAAGAACATTGACTCAAAATGGACACATCGTGGGTCAGTTTTTTGTGATAACTATTATTAATCTTCAAAAATGACTAATGAATAGTTTTTAAAAATTATAATACAAAATGAGTGTGTTTTCTCAATTTTATATGTATAAAACTATTTGAACTAAAATATTTATTTTAAATTGATTACAAGCACATTGAGTCATACCAGACATATCATGTAGTCGATTTAGGTTCAGATGATTCTCAAACCTGATAAAATGACATATAGATTATTTTCCTAAACTATAAAAAAAATCTGATTATGTTTTTATATTTTTTACTAGATGAGTAGTCCTTATTTTACTAAAATTGATATAAATTCTAAATAAAAAGATGATATTGGAGTCAGATCAATCACACCATGCATTGGATTGAGGTGAAGATAATCATTAAAAGTCTGAAATGGGTTATGTATTATTTTTATATGTATCAAAACAATATTAATGTGTTCACTCAGATTTGATTAAGTCCCTTTTATTTTTTTCTAAAATATCTTTTTTTAACTAGAAATACACAATTTTACTCATAAAAATCACATTGAATATTAGATATACATGATACTGATTCCTACACAGTAAAAATTTCTGATGAATAGATTTATTAAATTTTCAACAAAATCCCAGCACATATTTTTGTTTTTTAGTGAGTGACATTTTTTAACTAAAATGTCGATTTTAAACTAATACCGTGCACATTGAGATATACCAGGAACCTCATGTATCGATTTGAGGTGGCGATGATTCCAACACATCTAAATATATTTTGGATTGTTTCCTTCAAGTATCAATATAATTAGAATGCATTTTCTGTGTCATGAGTAGTTCAATTGTCCTTTTTACTAAAATTGATGTCAATTTTAAATAAAATGATGTACTTGGTGTCATATCGGTCACATTGTGCATCATATTGAGGATTGGATATCTCTTACATATCCCAAAGGTATTATTAATCTATTTTGTAATGTATCAAATCATTTTGAATCCTTTTATATAGTTTTGAGTATAGCACTTGTCTTTTTTAATAAAATATCATATTAAACAATTAACATGCTCTGTGAATATTAATTTTCACATCATGTATCAATTTGACATGAAAAATATTTCTACATGTCAAAAATCTAATAATAATGAATTTCCTAAATTATAATGAAATTATTAGTGTGTTTTCTCAGTTTTCTTTGAGTGACATTTTTTTGTACATATTTGTCAATTTTTAACTGATAACATCCACATTGAGCCATACTAGTCACATAAATTATCAAATTTACATGTGACTGATTAAAAAACATAAAAATGACTTATGGAATATTAAACTAATGTATCAAAATAATATTATGGTTTTTATCAGTTTTTTGTATGTTAGTTGTCCTATATACAAAAAATATATCAATTTTAAATAAAAATACGCATTTGGCGTCTTATCGGCCACACCACAGGTCGGATAGAGATGAGTCTTATTAATACATATATAAAACAGAATAGGGATCACTTTAATAATGTATCGAAACAATAATAATATGTTTACATAGTTTTCAGTAAATCACTTCTCTTTTTCTTACTTAAATGCCATTTTAAACAGAAAACCCACACATTTACTCATAATGATTACATCATGTATCGGTTTGACATTAGATAGATTCCTAAATATCAAAAATTAATTTTTATTCAATGTAATAAATTATCAATAATATCTGAATGTGTATTATAAATTCTCAATGAATGATTTTTTTGAACAAAGCTATTGATTATTAATAGATAATAGACTCATTGTGTCATAACGCGAACATCAAGTATCAGTTTGAGGTGAGGCTGATTTATATATGCCCCAAATGACTCATGGATATATTATTAATAATATCAAAATAATATGAATTTATTTTCTATTTTTTTAGATGGTATATTTTACTTTTTATTGAAATTAACGTCCTTTTTAAATAAAAAGACAAACTTGTATTCATACTAGTCACAACAAGCACCATATTAAGGTATGTATGAATCTTACAAATCTTAAATGAATTAAGGATCATTTAACTAATATTTAAAAATAAATCTCAATGTGTTTTCTTTGTATTTAGTATGACACATTTATTTTTTATTAAATTTGATGTCATTTTTAAATAAAATAGTAGAATTTGAGTCATATTAATCACACCATGAGTCAGATTAATGTACAAATGCTTCTTATAAGTATCAAATTATTTATTGGTCTTTTTACAACCTTATCAAAATAATATTAATGTGTTTTAATTTTTTTGAGTATGTCGCATTGTTTTACTAAGATGCCATTTTCATCTCGGGACACAAACATTGACCAATACTGATCCTATCATGTATAGATTGGATGTGATAATAAATCCCACATGTCATGAATTACATATGAATCAATGTCCTAAATTTTAAATAAATACTACATGTGTTTTATTTGTTTTAGGTACTTACATTTTTTGAACTAAACTGTCATTTTTAAAATAATAACTGACACATTGAGTCATTGTAGTTACACCATGCACCGAATTGAGGGGTGGATGATTCCTATACATCCCAAATTATAAATTTATCATTTCCCTATTGTATATATTTAATGATAACATGTTTTCTTATGTTACATTACGTCATTTTTACTTTTTACTAAATTTCATGTCATTTTAAAATAAAAAAATTAGTACTTTGAGTTATACCAGTCACACTATGGCTCTGATTGAGAAGCAGTTTATTCTCTAACAACCCAAAGTCTCAATTAAATACTAACATCCAACTATCCTTATTTACATTGTCTTTCTATGTCAAAATTATAACAATTCATTTTTACTAGATTCTCTTATCCAAAACCAATTTCTTATTATTGAAATTCAAAATAGAATAAGAAGCTCATGTTCCCATTTTATCATAAATATATCCACAATGGGAACATGAGCTTCCACTATTCTCCAAGATTTTTAAAATTATAATTTGTTTTTTGATAAAAACATTGAATCAATATGAAATTTAGGATGTTCGACAAAAAAAGTAAATGAATATGGAAAAAGTGGTTACATTGGAAGAAAGAAATCATTTTATCACTTTTTTTATTGTTGTAAATAGTTGAATGAAAAATATGACTTCCCAAATGATCTGTGAAACAAATTAATCATTATATAAAAAAGATATTGAAATTAAATTACAAAGGTCAGATAAAATGATAACCAAATTAATCAAATAATTAGTATAAATTCATTTTTCCGGATGGTTTTGTGAAATCTTGACGCATTTCATTATTGTCATTATCTCATTTGCATTCCCAATGTCCAATCCCTCATGAACATGAGCAGATTAAACAAAACCACCCAAAATAGATCAAAAAAATATACTTATACAATATTACAATAAATATTTAACTAAAATTAATATTAAATAAATTAAACATCAATATGAAATAATAAATTAATTCTATGTATAATGATTTTACTATGAAAACATTTTTGAACACAATTATATGCCAATTGTAACACCCCAGGTAAATAAAGAATATGACATTTTTATATTTATCCATATTTGTGAATAAAATATTAATATTACTTTAAAGGGGATGTTATGCTCGATGGCGTACCCAATACACAACAACGAGTTTCTTGGAAATCTTACGTTGCACTCTAATAATAAAATAATATTATTTTAAACGGTAGTTAACGCCTAGCCATTGTAATGGAGGGAATGAACAGAACTAACTACAAAATGATTATATATGTTTGTCAAATATTTTTACTTCATACAATAAATGTTAGAGGATTAAAAATGTAAATGAATTCAATTTTTAATCATAAACATTCTAATGTTCTTTAGAAGGTCGATTAACCGCCTTTTGATGGTGAACCTATTTTAAATCCACTTTTTGATAATTTTATGTGTTATATTTGAAAAAATCAAATTCTTCTTTATAATAGGAACATCATAATTTACTTTGTGTAAATTTTTGGTATCTTTCCGATAAAGTTCATTTTTTTAATGAATAGTGAAAAATGTTGTATTTTAATTCAAAACCTCTTTTTAATATAATTTATTTAAATCATTAGATTATCTTTTGAATTGTTTTTAAAGTAAAATTAGAATATATTTTTACCATTTAATCCAATAGTGGTCATTGGAATTAATTTCACTTTGAAATTGGACTTAAACTAGTGTCAATCTTTTAATGGATATTGTTTCATAAAAACACGCTATTTGTTTTGACAGGGAGAATTAATTATTAAATTAATTATTGCAACTTATATGTTTTTAATTTTGTTAAATATACATCATTTTGGTATTTGAAATATCAAATATAGCTTAGGGTGATGTTTTAGTATTTTTCTGAAAAACATCAATTTTTTATGAATAGTGAAACCATTATGTGGTAGTTAAAGAAACTGATTGCTTGTTTAAATGAAACTTTGCCACCTATGTGTTTTCAATTTCAAAAATCCGACATACATGGTTGTCATTAGGAAGTAAAATTTGGTTCAATGGGATTAAAATAGTTTTTTTGTGAATAGTAACTTTTATGTTCTTAATCGCGTTAGTGGTAATTAGTGTAATTTAAGGTAAAAATAATGTTCTAATAATGTGAAATTACCTAGACAAATGTACTAACCTCATTGGATGTGTAATTTCCGACCAATAAAATCCATGGGTCATATTGGGGACCCAATTGAGCCACTTTGGTTGGAAAATGACATAAATAACTTTTTATTTAATGTTAAAATAAAAATGTCACAAGCATGAGATGTTTCACTAAAACAATTTTTAAAAGGGGTTATACAAGTCATATTTTTGACTATAAATATTCATTGGAAAGCTAAAATGATTTACTACATCATGATAATTTTTTTGTAAATTTTAGACACTAAATAAATAAATTATTTATGACACCATGATGATGGAGCGATTACCTCATTATTTAATAATTTAAATAAAATGAAAAGAAAAAATAAAACTCTAAGACCTACACTTCTAGAAAACCTATTGTATGGGTGAATTTAGAAACCATATCACCTTATCCAAGAAATACATCCGTGTGGGACCTTTAAATTCCGAAAATCATTTGAAAATAAAGTAATATTTTGTAACTTTCCAAGAGTGCCCCTCCTCTCCTCTTATAAAAGGCCCCCACCTCTACCACCATACACACACCTCTCAAGCCTTTGGCTCGGCCAAACCCTACCCATTTCATCTCTCCAAATCCCTCTCTTTATCATTGAAGCCTCACTTTTGGCATAATCTTTTCCAAGGAAGCCATTGAGCTCAAATCAAAGGAAGTTACCTGATATAAAGGTAATGTCTTCCCTTGTGTTCTTTTGTTTTATTTTGATTATCCAACCCCCTAAACTCCTTTTATTATTTTCTATTGTAACAACAGAAGTATCCTTAATATACAAGGATGTTTTTATGTGAAGGAATCGAGCTAAACTTACACAAACCTTCATCAAATGGTTAAAGAACATTCTGTTTCTGTGGATGGTGAATTACTGCCTCACGAAACGATGATTGTTCAATATTATTTTAACACCTTCAAAGGTGGTCATTAAGATGTCACTATATTTATATATGATATATAATATGTTTATGTTTTCCTTAAGCTTCTGTATTTTCATTTATGGCATACCTTTATGGTTTCCATTATTGGTAAACGCGATATCTTCATTTTAGGAAGTGCGGACTACCGCCCCCTCAAAGTGATTTGATTCGTTAATGCCATATGTGGGACGTATAAAGGAAGGAATTAATGTAATTGCATATTTTATCAAACTGGAATTATAATATAACTTTATATCTTTTTTATTTCATTCCATTAAATACAAAAAAAAAATGAAAGTAGTGTTCATGCGTATGTACAGCTTACCGTCTCCATGAACGGTACATTTAATTTCTTTTCTCCAAATGTTATGTACTATTATGAGTACATATATATAATGGATATATATGTAATATATTACATCTAAATTATGGGTATCATTCTGGAATTATAATATATATATCTCTCATTTTGTTTTAATTCCATTAATATGACAAAAAAATTAAAGTAGCGTTCATTCTTACGTACGGCCTACCGTCTCCATGAACGGTGCTTTTAATTTTTTATCTCCAAAGCTATGTAATAGTATAAAATGAATATATACAGGATATATATGATATTTAAAACATAAATACTATTCTAGAGATGATTTACCTATAACTACATGGAAAATTCGTTTCCAACAAGTTCAATTTTTACTCATGTACTGAACATCGAAAAAAACGTCTGATATGAACTCACTTTATTAACCAATTATTATAAAATTATAATATGTGATATGAACTGAATAATAATATTTAAAGTAGGTCCTTAAGAAATTATAAATTGACCAAATTTTATCATTCTGGAGATTAAAGAACGATCGAGTCATGTCGGAAACTAGGTAAGGGATCATACTCCTCTCTTTCTTTTTAAGTACACTCTTTTATGTCATTCCTTTTAAGCTCATATTTCTTGTGATTGTGATGTTATTTTATTGTACTCTTACTGTAATTTTTATGTTCATATAATGATAGACCCTATTCTCTCTCATCAATCCATTTTAGAAGTTTTGAGTGGCGCCGTTAGGCTGCCGAATTTTCGTAAGAGATCTAACCTCTCTCTTTCTTTTTAAGTACTCTCATTTATGTCACTTCTTTTAAGATCCTCTTTGTTATGATGGGGGGTGTTCATTTATATTCTTCTTGTGGTACATTTTTTTGTGAAATGATGAGAGACCCAATTTGATCTCATCAATCCATTTTTGGATATTTTATATGGCGTCGTTAGGCTGCCGAGTATTCATAAGGGATTTTTCATCTCACTTTTATTCCCGTGAGATTTATGCTACATTTGCCACAATTTCCATTGAGTGGTGTATGTACTGCCCATTATTTTACTCATTGTGTAATATACTTTCATTTATGAGTATTTACATCAATGTTGTATTTTCCTTCTTTCACGGGGTGTATGTTTCAAAAGATACCCATGAAGGTAAGGGAACCTTTCACCCTTCATTTTTAAAATTCTTCTTTTGTTATGTCTTTTAATTCACATAAAATTATGTTGGGATATGTTCTTATATATCCTTAGTGATTAAAATTTTATGTCCAAGTGTTGAGATACCCTTTTTATCTCTCATCAACTCATTTTCTGAATTTTGTACTGATGTCGTTAGGCTGTCAAATTGTTTAAAGGGAACTTATTAACCCAATTTAATTATTTGCGATAAGCTTATACTCCTTGAATATGTCCTTCTATGAATATGTGTGAATAACCTCTGATTTTTTTACACTTAATATCCACTTATATTTGGTGTATTAGTTTTTCACACATAATTATGTAATTGATTTATCCATAAACCTAGGATACCGTCTTTGTATGGGACTTCGTCTCAATATCCTTTTATTGAGGCATATTTTGTTTTATACACAACCTTATTTTATATAGTGTATAAACCCCTGTGACTTTTACGTTTATCCTAAAGGAATATTTTTTTATACAAATTGTTTTACTAAATGACAAAAGGGAATGTTTTTGGCGTACGTATGCGGCGACAACGACTTCTCCGCCGCCGTGACCATTATTTGAGTTTCTACTTCCTCTACAAGACATACCTTTTTTTAAAGAAAAATAAATCCCATGTTTTACTTTTCCTTTATTTCGGTATTAAAAATGGTTTTCATAATGTTGTTATATTAATGTGTTGTATTGATATCTTGTGATTGAAAAGTGGAAATGTTATGTTTCCTTTATGCATGTTTTATGTGATACGATTATATTATGGTTCTTGGGCATTTTAATGAAGATGGGTGGTTTCGTGATAAACTAAGGGCAGGTGAGCCCGATATAGCTCTCCAATGCATTGGGTAACGTGAAGGGGTTAACCGTTAAGGTTTCTACGAAGGGATGTAGTGAATATACTATGTTGGGTATTCCAAACGTAACCAAGAGGATTAATCTCTACGTAAGAATGTTATGAATACCTCAAGTTACCATTATGTCTTATTATTTCTATGATTTATTCATGATTTTATGAGGTGTATTAATGTGCTTATGTTTTATTGGTAAAGTATGATTTCATTCTCATGTATATATGTACTCATGTTTCCTTTCCATATTTTTATATCCCCTACTGAGATTTTTATGGTCATCCCAAGTTTTTGAAATGTTTTTCATAGGTCAAGGGAAGGGTACATGATATGAGGATAGTGTCAAGGAAATGTCAAGAAAGAATCCATGTTTTATTTTAAATATGTTTCGGTTGATGGGAAAAAATGAATACTATCTTTTATGTATCCACTTTGTTTAAATGCGGAATGCAATGCAAGTTTCATGATCTAATTCACTAAAACTCTAAACCTGAAAAGATCCTCAATGTGCAATCTTGTAATAACTCAAGATTAAGTATGGTTTAAGGCGGGGGGCCTTATAGTTGGTATCAAAGGTTGGTTTAGATAACTTTAGAGGTTATGGTATTCTCTAAGCACAAGTGACATTACCATAATGGTTAGGATTTTAGAAAGAGTCCTAGTTTTAGATAAAGTGAATGAGTAAGTATATATTATTTTTTACCTTCCTCATTAGTACATGATGGTTTAGTTGATATACTCACACTGACATTTCTGTTTTTAGTGAATGGATGGATCTAGCAGGCACCAAAGAGACAATAGGTTTGAAGGAAATTTTGGTGGTTCTCTGATTAAGATACTAGATAAAATGGGGGATTCAATGAGGAAACTCGTGGTTGTTCTAAACCAATTATCAATGATTCATGATCAACCACTTGTACCTTGGTATGTTCTGTAATGAATCATGTACGAGAAGACCAATCGATTTGGAAGTTCAGGTAATAATTATAAAGGTAACCATTAGGGTTTATATGATCCTTACTTTTGAGGTAATTATGGGGTATTATATGTTATGATAGAAAAATAAAGGCATGAGATAAACTTGAGGTTAAAATATTTAATAATCATTTTTGAAGATTTTATCTCATTTTGGGGAATGTTTTAAGAATTATATAGTTTGGGAAAAAGGACAACACGCAGACCATGCGACAACCCATCGCGTCGGACAAAGCTGCGGGAATCGAACCCACAAACAATGTGGAACTGGTATTTATCGCCTACCACTGGACTACGTGATGTCCCTGGCTAGTTTGACTAATTCTTTTTAGTTATATGATTTTAGGAATCAATAGTAAGTTTATTTTGGGTTAACTATGGAAATGATTAACCTATCATCGAGGATATGTGATTTGGTTAATTACATTTCAATATGAGAATTTAAGAGAAACTGATGTTATTTGGAGATAAAAGTTAATTTTAACTTTGAAGACTATGTGATAAAATACTTCAAATATTTGGGTTTCAATCTTTGTTTGGTTTACATTGAATAATTTTATGGACAAGTTTTTTATCAAATGGTCCTCGTTGAACTTTGGGATTTGTTGGACAAATTTTGGATATTAAGAATATATTTTATTTTTATAAAGGGTTATCCTTTTCTGGATTATCTAATCTTGTACTAACCATTTTGGTTTTGGTTTTGGTTAAAGTCTAAAGGCATGGGAAGTATATAGTTCTCTTTTGTGGATAAGGTAATTCTCTAGAAGTTGATTATAGTGAACAAGTCTTCCTAAATACTCGTCTTTTGGAGAAAATATGAGTTTGTGTAACAAATCTAATAAAAGTTGAAAGTCAACATGATAAGTAATTATGTTTCCTTATGAATAAATTCCTCAATAAAGAACAAAAATGTTGTCTATTAACTTTTCCTACTAGGGAATCAAATACCATTTAACCCGCCACCAGTTTGTGATTTTCTTATGGTTAACTTTCTCCTAGACATGTTTACTATCACTCAACCTCAGAACATGACCCTTTTTTTCATCCATGTCCATGTTTTCCGACATGGAATCCTAGTATGGGTTAACTCGGGTGACCTTTGTAATTCACTTTCATTGTTTTAAATTGATTTTTTTACTGACTCTAGTTCCTATGTGGGATTTTCAATGAAGTTTCGAAGCCCAATTTTAAAAATTGTGAGGACACAATTCCCAAAAGGGGGGAAGGATGTAACACACCAGGTAAATAAAGAATATGACATTTTTATATTTATTCATATTTTTGAATAAAATATTAATATTACTTTAAAGGGGACGATATGCTCGATGGCGTACCCAATTCATAACAATTAGTTTCTTGGGAATCTTACGTTGCACTCTAATAACAAAATAATATTATTTTAAATTGTAGTTAACTCCTAGCAGTTGTAATGGAGAGAATGAACAGAACTAACTAAAAAATTATTATATATTTTTGTCAAATATTTTTACTTTTTACAATAAATGTTAGAGGATTAAAAATGAAAATGAATTCAATTTTTAAGCGTAAACATTCTAATGTTCTTTAGAAGGTCGATTAACCGCCTTTGGATGGTGAACCTCTTTTAAATCCACTTTTTGACAATTTTATGTGTTATATTTGACAAAATGACATTCTTCTTTAGAATAGAGACATTAAAATTTACTTTGTGTAAATTTTTGGTATCTTTCCGATAAAGTCCATTTTTTAATAAATAGTGAGAAATGTTGTATTTTAATTCAAAACATCTTTTTAATCTAATTTATTTATATGATTATATTATATTTTGAATTTATTTTAAAGTAAAATATGAATATATATTTTCCATTTAATCCAATAGTGGTCATTGGAATTAATTTCACTTTGAAATTGGACTTAAACTAGTGTCAATCTTTTAATAGATATTGTTTCATAAATATACGTTATTTGTTTTGATAACGGGAATTAATTATTAAATTAGGTAATTAAACTTATATGTTTTGAATTTTTTAAAATAGACATCATTTTTGAGTTCGGAATATCAAATATAGCTTAGGGTGATTTTTTGGTATTTTTTTGAAAAACTTCAATTTTTGATGAATAGTGAAACCACTAAATGGTAGTTAAAGAGACTGATTTTTCATTTAAATGAAAATTTGCCACCTCTGTGTTTTGAATTTCAAAAATCCGACAAACATGGTTGTCATTTCATAGTAAAATTTGGTTCAATGGGATTAAAATAATTTTTTGGTGAATAGTAACTTTTATGTTCTTAATCGCGATTAGAGGTAATTAGTGTAATTTAAGGTAAAAATAATGTTTTAATAATGTGAACTGACCTATAAACATGTCCTACCCTCATTGGATGTGTCATGGATGACAAATAAAATCCATAGGTCAACTTGGGGACCCCATGGAGCCACTTTGGTTGGAAAATGGCATAAATAACTTTTTATTTAAAGTTAAAATAAAAATGTCACAAGCATGAGATATTTCACAAAAACAATTTTTAAATGGGGTTATATAAGTCATATTTTTTACTATAAATATTCATTGGAAAGCTAAAAAAAATTACAACATCAGGATTTTTTTATAATTTTTAGACACTAAATAAATTAAATTATTTATGACACAATGATGATGCAGCGATTACCTCATTATTTAACGTTTTAAATAAAATGAAAATATAATGTAAAATTCTGAGACCTACACTTGTCACAAACATATTTTATGTGTGTATTTCGAAACCTTATCACCTAATCCTATAAATACATCAATTTGGGACCTTAAAAATCCGAATATCATTTCAAAATAATGTAACATTTTGTAACATTCCAAGAGTGCCCCTCCTCTCCTCTTATAAAAGGCCCCCACATCTACCACCTTACACACACCTCTCAAGCCTTTGGGTCAGCCGAACCCTACCCATTTCATCTCGCCACATACCTCTCTTCATCATTGAAGCCTCACTTTGTGCATAATCATTTCTAAGGAAGACTTTGAGCTCAAATCAAAGGAAGTTACCGGATTTAAAGGTAATGTCTTCCCTTGTGTTCTTTTGTTTTATTTTGCTTATCCAACCCCCTAAACACTTTTTATTCTTTTCTTTTGTAACAAAAACAGTATCCTCAATATACTAGTATGTTGTTATGTGAAATATTTGATCTAAACTTATACACACATTCGTCTTATTGTTAAAGATCATACTGTTTCTGTGTATGGAGAATTACTGCCTCACGAAATGATGATTATTCAATATTCTTTTAACACCTTCAAAGGTGTACATTAAGATGTCACTATATTTATATATGATATATAATTTTTTTTAATTTTCCCTTAAGCTTCTTTATATTTCATTTATGGATTACCTTTATGGTTTCCATTATGGGTAAACATGATATCTTCATTTTAGGAAGTGCGGACTACCACCCCCTTAAAGTGATTTGATTCGTTAATTCCATATGTGGGATGTATAAAGGATGGAATTAATTGTATTACATATTTTATCCTAATGTAATTATAATATACCTTTATATATTTATTATTTCATTCCACTAAATAAAAAAATAAATGAAAGTAGCGTTCATGCGTACGTACGGCTTACCGTCTCCATGAATGGTACATTTCATTTCTTATCTCCAAATGTTATGTACTATTATGAGTACATATATATAATGGAAATATATGTAATATATTACATCTAAATTATGGGTATCATTCGAGAAATATAATATATATATCTCTCATTTTTTTAATTACATTAATACGACAAAAAAATGAAAGTAGCATTCATGCGTATGTACGACCTACCATCTCCATGAATGGTGCTTTTAATTTTTTATCTCCAAATGCTATGGAATAGTATGAAATTAATATATAATGGATATATATGATATTTAAAACATAAATAATATTCTAGAGAGGATCTACCTATAACTACATGGAAAATTCTTTTCCAACAAGTTTAATTTTTACTCATGTAATGAACATCGACAAAAACCACTGATATGAAATCACTTTATTAACCAATTACTATAAAAATAATAATATGTGATATGAAATGAATAATAATATTTAAACTAGGTCCTTATGAAATTATAAATTGACAAAATTTTATTATTTATGAGATTAAGAATGATCGAGTCATGTCGGACACGAGGTAAGGATTCCTACTCCTCTATTTCTTTTTAAGTACACTCTTTTATGTCATTAATTTTTATCTCATATTTCTTTTGATCGGGATGTTCTTTTATATTACTCTTACTGTAATTTATATGTTCATATGTTTAGAGACCCTATTCTCTCTCATCAATCCATTTTGGAAGTTTTGAGTGGCGCCGTTAGGCTGCCGAATTTTCGTAAGAGATCTAACCTCTCTCTTTCTTTTTAAGTACTCTCCTTTATGTCACTTCTTTTAATATCCACTTTGTTATGATGGGGGATGTTCTTTTATATTCCTCTTGCTTTAAATTTTATTGTAATATGATGAGAGACCCTATTTGATCTCATCAATCCATTTTTGGAAGTTTTAAGTGGCGCCGTTAGGCTGCCGAGTTTTCATAAGGGAATTTTCATCTCACTTTTATTCCCGTGAGATTTATGCTACATTTTCCACAATTTCCTTTGAGTGGTTTATGTACCTCCCATTATTTTAATCAATGTGTAATATAATTTCATTTATGAGTATTTACATCGATTTTTTATTGTCCTACTTTCACGGGGTGTATGTTTCGAAAGATACCCATGTCGGTAAGGGAACCTTTCACCCTCCTCTTTTTAAATGACTTATTTTGTTATGTCTTTTAATTCACATAAAATTATGTTGGGATATGTTATTATATATCTTTAGTGATTTAAATTTTAGGTCTAAGTGATGAGATACCCTTTTTATCTCTAATCAACCCATTTTCTGAATTTTGTAGTGACGCCGTTAGGCTGTCAAATTTTTGAAAGGGAACTTCTTAACCCAATTTGGATTCTTTGGGATAAGCTTGTACTCCTTGAATATGTTGTTCAATGAATATGTGTGAATAACCTCTATTTTTTACACTTAATATCCACTTATATTTGGTTTATTAGTTTTTCACACAAAATTATGTAATTGATTTATCCTTAATCCAAGGATACCGTCTTTGTATGGGACTTCGTCTCAATCTCATTTCATTGAGGCATATTTTGTTTTATATACAACCTCCTTTTATATGGTGTATAAACCCCTTTGACTTTTATATTTATCTGAAAGGAATATTTTTTTTATACAAAGCGTTTTACTAAACGACAAAAGGGAATGTTTTTGTTGTACGTATGTGGCGACAATGACTTCTTCGCCACCGTGACCATTATTTGAGTTTCAACTTCCTCTAAAAGTCATACCATTTTTTTAAAAGAAAAATAAATCCCATGTTTTACTTTTCCATTATTTCGGTATTAAAAATGGTTTTCATAATGTTGTTATATTAATGTGTTGTATTGATATCTTGTGATTGAAAAGTGGAAATGTTATGTTTCCTTTATGCATGTTTTATGTGATACGATTATGTTATGGTTCTTGGGCATTATTATGAAGACAAGTGGTTCCGTGATAAACTAAGGGCGGGTGAGCCCGATATAGCTCTCCAATGCATTGGGTTAGGCGAAGGGTTTAAACGTTAAGGTTTCTCTGAAGAGATTTAGGGAATATACTGTGATGGGTATTCCAAACGTAACCAAGAGGGTTACTCCCTACGTAAGAATGTTATGAATGCCTCAAGTTACCTTTATGTCTTATGATTTATATGATTTATTCATGATTTTATGAGGTATGTTAAAGTGATTATGTTTTATGGGTAAAGTATGATTTCATTCACATGTATATATGTACTCATGTTTCCTTTCCATGTTTTTATATCCGTTAGTGAGATTTTTATGCTCATCCCACGTTTTTGAAATGTTTTTCATAGGTCAAGGGAAGGGTACATGATATTAGGATAGTGTCAAGGAAGTGTCAAGAAAGAATCCATGTTTTATTTTAAATATGATTCTGTTGATGGGAAAAATTAATACTATCTTTTATGTAACCACTTTGTTTAAATATGGAATGTAATGCAAGTTTAATGATCTAATTCTCTAAAACTCTAAACCTGAAAATATCCTCAATATGTAATCTTGTAATAACTCAAGATTAATTAAGGTTTAAGGCTAGGGCCTTATACCAATGGTAAATAGAAAATAAATAAAAATTGAATGTAGATATTTCCATACAAACAATCAATGTGTTACAAGGATGATTAGAAATAATATAAATTGTATTGATGTTTTGAATTGTTTGATAGAAAGTAATGATATACTATTGGTCTAATAAAATAATCATTTTGTATTATAAATAAATAAAATCACATAAGATATTCATTATCAAAGTTAGGCTCCTCTTATTTTTGGGAATTATGTGGATTCTAATCAGAGATTCCTAAGGTAGAAATCAAAAAAAATTGTTCAAGGATGGAATATTTTTAGCAATATTAGTATAAAACAAACATAGTGTTTATTAGATGAGTGATGAAAGAAAAAAGTGATTTTTATGAAGTATTAATGAGTGGGTTATAATTTAAAATATGGATAAATTTTAATCAACATTATGAAATATAAAAAAGGTTGAAATAAATGTATAGAATGTTATTGGTGGTTGGAAAATTTTCGTGAAAACTCAAATCGGTAATTCTCTAAAAATCTATTTTTCACCAGTAGATCCTAATTCATTCAGAGAGGATAACAAGGATGATAATTGAATCAATTAATGCATGAGGAGATTGACCAGAATAAGAACAATTTCACATGAGGATTTTGATCCAAATAAGAACAATGAAGGCATCTTATGGATCATTTTATTTAATATATTGTTCCAAGGGTATATCCATTAGTATAAAAATACATGAGTTTTGTAACCTTTTTTCCCTATTTTAGTAACACTCTTAACATAAAAGGTAATTGTAATTTATTGTAATGAATCATTTTTTGTATCATGTAATAGAGATTGTAACATCTGTATGGCATCATATTACCAATAGAAGGGTATAAAAATGGATTTTATATTTGATAGTAAAACATTAAATTTAAAGGAATTAAGTATCTACAATGAACATGGAATGTCAATAAATATTAAATCCAACAAATAAAGTTAACTTGATGTGTGATTCTAAAGGTGTAATGATTTTATCCATGAATGTAATTTTTTATCAAAAAAATTATATTATATTACTTCTTATTTATTAATTTGACATAAAACAATGTTAATATAATATTTTATAAAAATTTGTTAAATATTGTGATATAATATTTATTCGAGAATGAATTAGAATATTATTTAAAATTTAAATAATAAAAAACTATTCCATAAAATATTTTACATTTCAATAAAATATAACATTTAAATTTTTTTTGATAAATCATAAAGTGTTGAGAACAATAAGTTCTATAATCAATGTTATCATATTAAGTACCACATAATAAAATAGTATTTTTTGAATAAAACACATTGAGGATGAGGTTATTCCTTTAAAATGTGTCATTCTAATTGTTTATTTTTCGAATATATTTCATAAATAAAAATTAAAATATGAATTTAATATTATCAAAAAACATGTTTTTTCTTATATAATATAGTACAAGCATTATAAATATTTATTCACCATAGATTTTTATTTTTGTAGAATTAAATTCTAATTATTTAATTTCATATTAAAGATATTAAAAAATAAAAACTAAAAACATTATATTCTTTCAATATGAAGTTAAATAAATAAGGCAACAAACTAATCATATATATTATTTTTTTTCTTATCTACTTTTACAGATTGATTAGAAATATTTGATTGTGACATTTCACAAGTAACCCCTAAATCTATTACATGCCTCATGAAAAAGTTCACATTAATCCTAAATAAATCCATTAATTTTACACAATATTTCATTCCTAATTATACTAGTAAAAAAATTCAAGAAAAAATAATTACATAGTTGTTCCCTTGTGTCATATATTTCATTATCGATATTTTGGTAGCAACTTCTAGAATTACCTTTCAAAAAATAAGTTTATGACCCTATATTTTAGATCTTCCTCACTAATACCTCATTATTCCATTTTATGAAGGTAATAATATAAGACCAAAATCATGTCATATGTTTCATCATCCATGTCATTTTCACTATAATACTCCAAAAAATGAAAACATTGTCCTCTATATGGATTAATTTTGGGAAGGTTGATGATTAAAAAGTGGTAGATGATATGGAAAATAGGTATTGGGACCAATTATACCTGAAAACAATATGACCGAACATTGGGATTGATATATATCAAATCCCATTGTACCAATAATGTCCTAAGGAGAGACACATGCTATCGGGGAAGGATATACATCAATATATATAAAAATATATACATTGGGTTGTTTTATTTTATGATTGTACAAGTAGAATCTTTGTGATACACAAATGTGGGTTTGGAAGGATTAGTGGATAACCTAGGGAAATTAGAGATATCAAAAAATGATTTTTTTTTTCAATTTGGGGTTTCATTCGACCCTTGAATAACTTGAGACTAGGATTCAAGCCTTGGAATAGTTTGAGCTTTGATTATAGCCTATATTCAAGCTTGGATTCAACAACAAAGAGTGTTTGTATTAGGTCACATCTGCATAGATTCTCGAATGGAATTAACTGGTACACAATGGTTAGGGATCATAGAATAGATTGTGACACTTTTATCAGCTCTTCCCTAAAGTGCTAATATATATACCTTTAATCAATTCTATGTTAATAAACAATGATGAATCGAATCTTTATTAGTGTATTTATTAGTGCTTCTAAAAAAGGAGATTTATCATCTCTAAAAATATCTGATAAAATAAATCATGATTAGAGATAATGTTTTAGCACTGATAAATATTTATATAATTTTTTAAAATACAAAACATTTTCAAAGAGTATAAATTTAATATATAATTATATTACATATAATAACACTTTTTATAAAACAATATTTTTTTATTATTTAAATAAAAAATTATTTATTTATAATTATATAATTTTTTTAAAAAAAATAATATTTATATCATTATACATAATTATATTACTATATATATAAACACATTAAATATATATATATTATTTAGATAAATTAATGAAAATTTTATAATTAATTATTTATAATTATATAATGATTATTTTGAAATAAATATTAATTTAATTAAAATTAAAAATGAATGAAATTTTAAATAAACAATTATAAATATATTTATATATAAATAATTTTTTACAAATGTAATTTTGTAGTAGTAATGATTACTTAATCCTAAGTTCAAACTTCATAAAAAATAGTAAAATTGATTAATTGAAAATGAGTAAAATATTGAAAATTTGGATAAGTTTGATTAATATCAATAATGAAAAATGGACATATACTAAAATAAAGATAAATACATATTGAAAATATTAAAACATAGTTAATAAATTTATATAACATTAATAATAAAAATAAATTAAATCCCAAAAAATTATTTATGTGTTTGTGCATATGTACATAAAAATGCATATATGAAATCAATATGATAATTTCAATCTATGATATAAATTGAATAATTAAACAGAATTCAATTAATTTCATTAATCAATATAATTATTTTATATTTTTAATTTATAGTAATTTTTAATTTCAAACCATTATTCACTAAATATATTACCATTTAATACATAGCATAAAAAATTGTTTATATTATATAAAAAAATTATCTAAAAATATATATATCTATATATTTATTATACACTATTTATTAACAACATAAATAATCATATATTTTTGAAAATGTTTAATATTTTTTTCAACTAACTCATTTTTAATTTAAATTTGTTTAATTTTTATTTTGGGTATATCGATATATTTAATAATATCTATTTCTTATTATTTTTAATTTATATATAGTATAATGAATTTATTCGTTTTTACAAATAAATATTTAATTACTAAAATTTCTACAGTTGTTTTAATACAATAATTTTTTTATTTTTTTAATTTAATTTATTTCATTTTAATTATTAACACCATCATCCATTAAATAAAATTAATTGAAAATGGATTCCATTATAATTGAAATAAACATAGCGATGATAAAAGGTACACTTTATAAGTGCTAAAAACAAATCCCTAATAAAGGGTAAGCATTATAATCCCTAAAAATAAAGCAATGATAAAGCGATGCTTTATTAGTGCTGAAAGTAATGTGATGATAATGGGATAAATATATCAATTCTTTCTTTAGTACTAATAAAGATTCCATTTTTCATTGCTTTTTCCTAACCCTAATAAATACCAGTGCCTTTAAATGCATGTTTTGTAGTGATGTGTGTTAATGATAAGTACCGTTTTACCCCCTACTTGAACAATAAAATAAAACTCTTCCATGTATTACTATGGGCTGCTATGTAAAATTATTATTACAATAAAATATGAAATAAATTGAATTTTTTGGGTTTTTAATTATTATATTATGTGTTTAACGTATTAAAATGTCATCTTTGATTTCTATGAATACAAAGAGAAGCAAAATTAATATGTTATTGACACTCCCATAAGAAAAAACTATATAATAATTAAATAGGGTAAGATAATAAATGGTCCAAATTAATTTAAATATAAAATAATAATTATTTTACAAATTTCTATAATGAACATAATTTTTTTATTCTGGAAGTGAGGAACATGCTTAGAATGAATCATGGACATATTATATGTCTTTGCTAACTCATTGATAAAATTTTTTGTTAAAAACATTCATATGAACTCAATTTTTTCATGTTTTATTAATTTTAACTAATTAATAATTTCTATTATAATTCCTTATCATTTTATAAGATTTTAATATTCATAATTATAACCACCTTATGAAAATTTTTTTATCGCAAATATTATGTTACTAGTAATGGTTTTCATTTTTAAAATTCCAACCCATCATATATATTTCATATTATAAACCATGTTTTGTGGGTAATGGTGTATAAACTATAAATAAATATTTTTAACAGTGATTCTATTATATTTTATGAAAATCAATACTTGATTCAATTATCCTTCTCTCATTTTTTTTGAATTTAAAACACAAAAAGTCATTTGTTTTTTTCTATATCACTCTTCATTAAATAAATTTTTGATATTATATATAATTATAATTTTTTATAGTGTAACTATTTACCCCTAATAACTAGTATCTTAAATTATAGATGATTATGAACACATTACTTCTATATATTCTCATACTTTCTTTGAAATAACAATGATATCTTCCCTAAAATATATTTGGGTTTTCATAACTCTCCCCACATTATTGAGTTATAACATTTCTCCGTGAGCCTAGAATTTTACATAAAATATTGTAAACTATTTCTATCTTTTGAAATCAATTTTTTTAAAATCATATTGATTGTTGAATTACATTACATATTTTAATATAAACTATGTTATGAATAAGTATCATCCTTATAAATGTCATATTATAATCCATTTCCTTGTTTTCAACGTCCCTCAAATGTTTTCACAAAAAATTTAGAATACAATGAATGTTTTATTTTTAACTCCATTCAAACATCTCATAACTCCAAATAATTTTTTTCGATGATATATGTTTTAAATGAAGGTAATAAAAAGATATTTTTTAAACATCATAATTAATGTATTCCCTTTTACTCTATACTCCCTTACATTAAAATATTGTGTCACTTTTAATATTCAATTATTAATGATTATTTTTAAATGAAAATTTTTACCCAGATTTCACTCAATTATTTTCGAAATGACATTTTACAATTTCACCTAATTTTATCCTTTATGGTAATATTGAAAGTGTTTTATATATTCTATTTTAAAATTATTAATCTAATTTCCCTTTTAATATTCAATATGAATCAAACTATGATATTTATTTCTCATGATATACCCTCTAATATTCATTATATTTGTTTTATGAATTAAACTCAAAAAATAAATACACTCCACCTATTAATCTCTTATGTGGTATTGTGATAACTATTATTTTATGAAAGGGTGTTTTCCATAAAATCCAACATCATTCTATGTTCCGTATATTTTTTGGGGATATATATATATATACTAACCATCCTCTTTACACATTGAAATATATTATTTTCATGTTTTCATTGAAATAATAATTAATCCAATTTCTTTTTAGGTTAATATTCCATTTAAAATATTATAATTTTTTTATGTGGAATATTAATGTATTCAATAAAAATTGATTCAATTTGTGATCCAATAACTTTGTACACATCCAATTAATTTGTAATTATTTATGCCACACGAGACATAATTTATAGTATTGGGTTTTATTCCTAATCAACCATGGAACTTTCCCAAAATATGATGATGTTTTTGGGAGTGAACATTGTTGCAATCAATTATGGATGCATTACATATTTGTTACAATCAAAATATTCCAAGATGTTGCGATAATGTGTTATTTCTTCTAATCCCACATTATTGGACTCACAGATCATTATCTATGGTATAATGGTTATGATGACAACATTTTTCATATCTTTTCATTTCTTACATTCTCATACACATTGAAAATCATATTGTCAATTATGATCATTGAGTATTAGGTACTATTTATACCTGAACCAAGCATTTGTGCTCAAACATTACTGGGATTCTTTTTAAATAGTTTCATAAGGATTTTTATATATTGGTCATATATAAAAAATTATATCCTCTCAATTTTTGTTGTTGTTTTAATGATTTTTTACAAATTAAGAACTTATATAGTAAGATAATGTTCTTTTTTTAAATATACATCGGTTTTCCTTATTAATGATTGGTCTAAATTATATAAAACACTAAACAACAAAATATCATTGGTATGTATTTTAATGAAAAGTGTGCTTTATTTCTTTAAATTTTTCTCTAAAGTATCTCAGAAAACCAATATACTAAGATGTGATGCACAATGAAAAATGACGCAATGGGCCTTCTCAATCTCCACATACTGATGACTAGCCAATGGGCATAGAATAAAAAATAATGTGAAAATTTTCTTCAAACAATAAATAACTATGATGAACCACATATAGATAAATATAATGAGAATAGAAATATTCCCTACAAAAAAGGAACAATCATAAAAATACATCAAAGGTATAAAATGATATCCATGGTACATGTCCAAAAAAATAAAAAAATAAACCCAAACTACTTCAAAAACTACATGTGTTATGTGGTAAACACCCCATAATATAAGAATCAACTAAATAATAAAAAATAAAAATAAACCTCATCTCTTTATTGCAGAAACATTACAGTTATTATAATATACAAATCATGTTTTGAAAATCCCCAACCGAGTTTAGAATGTTTGAGATTAACTTTCCGAGTATAATATAACCCATTTTTTCTATATCATTTTTATGATTAATTTTATCTGTGTTTTAAATGTATGGAAATAATTACATGAAAAAATAATTTGTAAATTTTAATGAAAATAATGTAATTTTTTACCAATTCCATTGGATGAAATAGATTACTTATAATACATGATAATGTACATTTCAAAATAAAAACTATATCCCAAAATGTATCATATATCTCTATAAAAACATTTTTCAAACAAAAGAAGGAAAAACTAGATTTCAATACTATTCTTATATAGGTAAAGGCTATATAGGTTCTTTATATGTCAATAAAAAGTCAATAATAATTCATACTAAAAAAATAATTAGAAAAATTTGACCAATGAAATAGAGGAACACCCCATGCATCGACCACTATTGGTTTTGAGGATTATTTCCCATGAATTTGAATGGAATAGGGATATGTGGATCACCCAATGAGTGAAAACATCACTTTATATAAGGATAATGACTAATACATTATATCATCCTAACTACCCAACAGTCCCATGAGATGTATATGAATAAATATATCATATGGGTCTAATCATTTCTCAAAATGAATCCAATCAATATTTTCCTTCAAAACCATGATTTAAAAATGAATTTCATAGATCTATTCATAGTAATTTAAAAACAAAAATCCCACTACCAAGAAAAGGGGGCCCATATTTTATTAAAATCTATTTATTAACACATATCATAACATCAATGATTATGAAAATTATCATTAATTGAACAATTTACAAAACTAGAACTTAAATGGTTCACCAAACTTGTTCAATATATGGAACCACTTACCTATAAGTTTTGAATTTATGAAAACAATAACAAGTTCCACCACCACTAAGGAAGAGGTATCTAAAACCCTCAAGAGAAGGTCCTAAACAAATGAAATCATGTCAATAAATTGAACTTGAAATCAAGCAATAACAACATAGATAAATTTAGATACATCCTAAAATGGTTCCCTCAAACCAATCATACAAGGACATCATAAATCTCACAATCATTGGTATCCAAGAAAGGATGAACAATAACTGATTTAGGAGGAACTGAATGAATAGTAAAAGAGTATTTGAATGGATAAAGGAAACCATATCTTATAAAGAAAAGTAGTCACCAATGATCTTAAAAATAAAATTTGAAAAATACACTATATATCTATAATCATATAAAGGGATTAATAGAAGATAAATCAATATTAAATTCATATGAAAACACCCATACAAAATATTCAATGAGTTCGTTTAATTATTTGAAACTACATCCTAAAAAATATATTTCTAATTCCTCCATTTGAATATCTAATGAAATGAAACTATACGTACCCAATCTTGATGTACGTGGAAATTAAATTTCTTTTGATGAATAGTTAATACATGACAGAAATAGACACCTAATGATTTCAATATTTTAGAGTATTTGGAAACATGGAACATAATATTATAACTTGGTGAAATATCTTCATAATCTCCAATAAATATAATCCCCATTTTTTCCTACCTAAAAACTTTTTTTAAATCCTATAGAAAAGAAAACATGAAAAGGATGAGCTCAAATCCTAGGAAGGGGAAACATTGAGATCATAAAACTAAAAATAAACATACGAATGTAAAAATATGAAAATAATGTTTAAATATCAAAATCATGAGTCATGAAATTAATCGTGGCAGTATGTAAGGTATATATCAAAAAGGAACATTAACCCTGATAAATTTAATTTAGCATAAAACATGGAATTGTGTCCAACAAATAAGCAGGTAATATTATTTACATAATATCCAAGACATTACCGCCAATAACATCATAGGGAACCAACCCTGTATTACTGTACCATGTTTACTTCTCATAGGTTCCATGTATTTCTAAACCAGATTTACGAGATGTTACAACCTTTTATTATTGAACCATAATTATTTTTCATTCCAGTCATGTCTGTCCCATGAGATATAAATCATTACCTAATGAATTTTATGTAGATAAAGGTCCCACCCATTTTAAAATGAAATAATTATTTCATGTTCCACAAAAACATAAACCATTCATCATATCATAACCCATGTAACAGAAAAAGGGTCTCTTAAAAATAATTCCATCATAATCCATATAAATTGATTTTAAAAAAATAATTCCATAATAAAAACAATGAAATAAAATTAATATTAGGGATATAAATATAATCGTATTTCATATTATATAGAAAATAAGTTTTATAAAACACATGAACTTATTTCTTGAGGGAAAATATCCTTCCTTCTTTAAAAACATATTATTTTCTCAAAATGAATTGTAATTTTAAAACAAAAAAATTTAATTTAAAATAAACATGAAATAGTGTAATGGAAGGAACATGAAAAAAGGATTTATGATGAATTAAAAAATCATTCTTTATAAGTTAAAAAATAGTATCCCCGTACATTTTTTGGAAAATTCAAAATGTACACCAAATAGAATAAAGAAAAAAGATTATTTTCACACCCTTTATTAAAAAATTCACCAAAGGGTAAAGTTAACATTAAAAATTTGTATAATAATATAAATAATATTAAATAAATTGGAAACATCAATGTGGATGGTAAATATACCACATAAAATAATTAGATATAAACAACCTTGAATAAAAATGAGATTGAAAAATTATCCCTTACCTTAGGTCCGATATGCATCATATGTATCTGAAATGATTTTATAGTTATTTTAATCATGTTATTATGTTTTAGAAGAACTATAATAAAAATTTTGACATCATATATGATTCACTTATGACATTATATTATTCATTATTTAATCAATTCCATGTTAAAGCAGCGTTTTGGGTAATAAACTATTTAGTTATCGTATGTTTTATGACATGTTATTCAAGATATTATTACACAGATCATGATATTCATACTTACAGAATAAAAATGATTTATATATCATAATTATTCAGTATATAAATATTTATAATAGATTGATAAATGAAATGGAATACACCATTCATGAAGATAGTAGGCCGCACATACACATGAATGTTGTATCTGTTTCCTTATTGAACTGAATTTAAGAAAATAATGAGACACACAAACACACATACATATATATATATATATATATTATGTATCATTATTATGTAATATATATAATTATTATTTATTATATATACCTTATAATTATTCTAGAATAGTTAACGTGGAGAATGAATCTCATCAGGTCGTGGAGACCATAGGCCATACGTACACACGAGTGACGATATCAACCACATAATAGATTAATGGTAAAGAATTGGATAAAATATTAAGTATAATGAATAATTATCATGTTATATTAATTATTTACATCCATTATACTCATCATTATTACCATCTAGTTCATGTATTGTTGAATAACATAATACACCACGATGTGTAGACGGTAAGTCGTACGTACGCACGAATAGTGATATTGTTATTTGTAGGATGGAAAATGAGGTATAAGGGTGTACCATAATTATAATAGCATATAATAATTTATAAGATATTATATTTATTAAATTTTTATGAGAACAACATAAGTAGTAGAAGTAGAAGAATAAAAGTATTTTGAAAGAGTTGATAAAACAATTACCTCATTTTCAAGTATCTCCTTTTGATTTTCACAAAAGCACTTCCTTTGATGTTTTCCAACCGAATGTGTGGCCTCTTTGAGGAAGGGGGATAAGTTGGGGAAATATTTGAGATGTTTTTCGGTGAGGCAAAGGTATTTGAAGGTGTAACAATTTAGGTAGATTTGGTGGCCTTTTATATTATGGAGGAGGGGAAATTTAGGAAAGTCTTGAAATATTAATTTATTATAAATTAATTTTCAGTTTAAAATGGTCCCAAACACCATTATTCCAAATATAAAATTTTTATGGCTCAAACTAATCTCAAAATATAAAATTTAGACATGTTTATGTATTATTATAATATTAATCCTTTGTATTAATCCTTATTTTATAAATTTAATTTTATTTGTGGTAATAATATTCAAAATACGTAATGATTATAAATATTTATTTGTATGTTGAATATTATCAATAATTGGATACTTTATGACAATATAGATCATATAATTTTCTATTTTTAATTTTTAAATATTATTGTGAATTTAAAAAAAATATAATAATATGTTATTTTTATATAATATCAATAGTGTTAATATTGACACAATTTAATTATTTGATTTTAAAAAAAATCCACACATAAGATAAATTATAAACCAAAATATTTAAAATAGTCTTATTATTTCATATACAGCTAAAAAAATCGTGGAACACTTTTATTAATTCATATGAGATTAAATTTATATTTTTAAAACCATATATTTGATATTTATATCAATAAAATAATTGCTACATTACTATTCTGTCATCTTTAATAATAATTTTTTAATCTCTAAAATTCAAAATTAATTCACATGATGCTGATAATTTCATTATATTTCTTCAGACTATTTATTTTCTATGATTCATTAACATCATCAATAAATTAAAATTAGTATACATTTAAGATATAGGAGAATGAAATGTTGTCACTTTCTTTTGTTGAAATAATAATTACATCACATTCAAAGTAAAAAAGTTCATCAAAGGAATAAATTCCGACCCTTAAGATATATGGGTCTACTTTTATACATCTAATTGGATTTTTGTAGATGTTAGGGTAATTGTATTATCGTTTTCACAATTTTTGTTATCCTAATTTACCAGATTTACCATTAACTGGGGTAAACAAAAATTATCAATGTTATTATTCACAATGTCAAAAAATAAAAATACCTATTTAAGAAATATGAATGTTGTAATTCTTAATAAAAAAAATCCATTTTTCCAAATTCAAAACAAGGATTGGAAGAAATGTATTCTAAATTACTTCTCATTGTTAAATCTAATAGTTTTTTTTAAAGAAGTAAAAACATATCAAAAGATTGACATGTGTTTATGTCCAATATAAGTGTAAAATTACATAATATGACCAAAATTGGATTATATTTTAAAAACATAATACAATTAAACATAAAAACTATTTAAAAATATAATTTTACTACACAAATAAATTAGATGAAAATGTTGTTTTGTATTAAAATACATTATTTTAACTATTCATTAAAATATGTCTTTTATTAGAGAAATAAAAAAAATTCAATAAAAGTAAATTTTGATGTCCCACATCCTAAGAAGATACTTATTTTATCAAACATATTATATTAATGTGTTAAAAATATATATTTAAAATGGGTGCACCATTAAGAGGTGGAAAAACAACATTTTTTTAAAATACTTCCTTTTTTTGAAAAATTTGAATTCTTTCATATATAATGTTCTAAAAAATAAAGAAGATTTATTTTAATGTTATATAATGTTAAAAATGTTGTTAAGAAAATTCATAATATCTAGTTTATAGCCCATTAAATAATAATATTAAAATAATATATCATTGTTTATTGAAACTCGGTTTTGCATAAAACATAAGTTATCGCAGAAGGTCGCCCTTTCCTATAATTCAAGCCAAGTCGGTGTTGGATTTAGTGAAATATTAATTTGGTATTCTACATAATCTAATAAAATATTAGTTACTGTATACATTGATAAAAAACTAAACTCATTGTGGTCTTAAATAAATTATATCAGAAAAACATGAAATTGTGTGTAACACGAACAAAGTATAGTGTTGCGTATACTGAAAGCTAATACGGTGTTGTATAACTCAAGCTAATATTGTTGTCGAGTAAAAAAATTAAATTAAAAATAATATGTATCATAAAATCTAAGGGTGTTACAAAATCCATGGTATAGTGGTTGTTTCTCAAACCCGTAGTGGCCCTGGTGGTACCACTCAAGAATTCCAATATATCCGTCATGACACGTTGTAGGATCAATAAAATAGGTGTTTTGGATTAGAAATGGCCTCCATATCAGTTGTGGTGAGGCCTCAGTGGCCTTGGTGAATAGGGTGACTCACAACTATCTATGCCTTGGATGACACACCACACTTAGAATGGGGGATCTTAATAGTGTTCACATGAATAAACCAATTGGTAAATTTCATGGACCATGGTGTGGTCTAGCGCATATTTCACTGTTAAAATCCCTTACAGACATTCTCATCCACTGAAAAACCATACCATCATGATTATGGAATTAATCATCCCATGATAAAAATGGAATACCTCAAGTCATGATGTTTTAATCTTTACAGTCACATCCGCGTAACATCATTATAGGTATTAGATAATTGTTTAGAAAGCATTATAGGATGAGATATTATTTGATGATATTTTATTGGTCAATAATATAATATTAGTCATATATTACATGGTATAGATAATAATTTGGACTCACTAGCTTAAAATTAAATAGTATACCGATGAGGATGACAGATAATTAGAGAAAACACTAGTGATAAGTCTTATAAAATGATATAATTCTAAAATATTAAAGTGTTTTGAGTAAGTGGTTTTGAGATTAAACCAAACGATTATGTTATAATAGAAATTTTGTGTGAGAGAAAGTCGTAATCGTGGAAATTACAAATAGATATATACATGGAGATTCACTAAAATTGAATTGAAAAAGTGCACAAGTTTTTCCACTTTAATACATATATATCATGAGGGGATATATAATAATAAATAGTCATAATATTTTTATGTAATTATTTGTTTAATATGATATTTATCACATTAAATTTTCATATTTCAAGTTTTTATTTTTTATGAAAATAGATATTTATTTCAAAAAATATTTTTTTCTTATAAATCATATTTAGGGAAAATAATTAAAAAAATAGATTTTAATTTAGAATCAAGAATTTTAATTTTAATTTATAATGTCACTATTTTCTTAGAATGATTTTTTTATATTTTTCTCTAAGAATTGTTTATTAATTGCAATGTTTAAATTTAAAGACATTAGGAGAACAGTAATTTTTTTGAAATAATCATAATAAAAAGAAGAACTAAATTTTTTCAATCCAATTTGAAATAATTATAAAAAATTTAATTAAATTTAAATAATTTATAGTTGCACTTTTTTTATAAAACACAAGTGTATCATTATGGAAAATAATAATATATTACTCTAAAAACATTTATTATCATTTATTTGTGAAATTAGTTCCATCAAAAGTAATAATAAAATAAAAAAGTTGTTGCATATATCCCATATACATGAACTTATTATTTATTAAGATTTATTTAATTTTTTATATCAAATTTTCCATTAATAAGATTAAAGTTAGATACTATGATGATGGTAAAACTGTTATCTTCAATGAATTTTTTTACTAATATTGAATTATTTTTATTTAATTAAATTAATTAATCTCCCTAAATATGTTCTAAATATAATTTTTTGTCGTATATTTAAATAAATTTCAACTCATTAAATATGTAATTAGTAATAAACAAGATTTAGATCCCTTAATGGTGAAATGAACCTTTTAATAAATTATTAATATATATATATATAACGGATATATTTAAAAGTTATTTTTATCATAACTAAATGCCGAATCTTATAGAACAACGATTAAATTGAGGTATAGGTCACAAAACTATTGAATAATGGATTATATTATGTGTATAATAAAGCACAAGGTACTTGGTTAAGAACTATTTTTGATGTTAAAAAATGATAATTCAAAAATTTCAAAAAAAATAAATTCCAACATTTTTATAACATTTATTATTATTCTAATAGAAGAAATATGTCTACCAAGCATACTATAAAATCCATTAATTTTTTTTACTATTGTAGTCTTTAACCCCAAAATATAATAATGAAATCATTAAAAAGGTAATGGGTATTTAAATTAGTTCCATTTACATCAAATATAAAATGGGACACTTCCACCCCATCACTATACACTCAATCCACCAATTTCCTTACTAAAAACTATCCCTTATATCCAAATAGAATTATCTCCCACATTAAATGGCACCTAGCTCAATTATTTAGCCTAATCCCTTCCTTTCTAAGAAAAAATTCTTGAGAATGTTCAAGGTATTACTGTATATATAATGGACTCATTATATTTAGTATAGAAGATGGATATTATATTAATCAAAACCAATTATTTAAAAACTTATATCTACTTAGAAAATTATAATCATATTAATTGTAAATTTTTAGGAGTACCATATCATCTACGTACAATTCTTCATTTATTATCTTGGTTTCCATTATTTGTCCAATGAAAATAACAAATGATCCACCAACATAAAAAATAAAAATAATATAATTATTATGTAATACTAATTATGAAATAAACTACATCACCCATACACACCATTAATGATATAGAGTTTTCATGTTTTGGTCAGTTTAACCACCCACTAGAATATTGATATAAAACACTATCATGGATTAATATAGAAACATATATTATAATATTATAATAATTAAATAAACATAATTATTGGTTTCTAGTTTTGAATATCAGAAGGTATTTTTCTAACATATTAATATAATATAATAGTTTTTTGCTAAAATTGTCAAAATAAATCATCATAGATTTAATTTTCAATGAATCATAATGAAAAAATATATAATAAATAAAAATATTTTGATCATAAATTTTCTATTTTTAATTAAATATTTAATAATATAGTTCTTAAGAAGGTAAAAACAATAATTCCAGAACTTTTGTTAATACAAAGAACCCATGAGGATTAAAATAAGGGTCTTGACTAACTATATTAGCTTCTAATGAGTTAAAAATTTCTTATTGAACCCTACGGATAAAAGTATGTTTTATTCAATGTAATTAATATGATATATATCATTTACTCATTATATTAGAAATATTTTACAATTATTTTTTACAACCAATTATCAAATGATTCATACATCAAAGATCATGTTACTTGTAAGGTGTTTTTTATCTCTATTTCACCCACCTTGAGACATATTTTTATTGTACTGATTATTTTATTAGGTATTTTATATTTAAAACACTATAGTATTTTTGAATCCTAATTCTCACATATTTCACAATATTCGATGTTCTATTTATGGTCATTTCTCTCATTGGGTGTTGAAAAAAAACATCACATGTAGTATGGATTTCATCCACTATCACCATTTATCAATGAATATTTCGATATAATACACAAATATAAATTTTAATTGAGTGACCATTACTCGTTTAATTCAAATATCGTAAATTATGGTTGATAATGGAAACATTATATCAATTAAAACACTTCATTTCATCAAACTAGGATTGATATCTTCCATAATATATAAGGGGTTTTTCATAAATATACCATCATTATATAGTTATAATTATTGCTTATGATATTAATATTTCATATAATAGGCTATCCACTATTTATATAATTAGAAATAAATTATCCTAAAAAATAAACATTATTGATAATGTATGTTTCTCCATGAAAATGCATATATGTAACAAATAATTACTAACATCACAAAAAATGGTTTATCATACATATCATCATTTTAAAATTCTCACAAATTTTATCCATTAATATTTTTAATACAATGGTTTGTTATTTTCCATTATATTCCTTCATCCCCATAACCAATTTCTCAAATAATTTTATATTATTTTCATGATTCCATTTTTCCATAATCATATTAAATAATGAATTTTCGTAAACTTCATATTCAAAGGGTTTTATTACACATTTCACATCCCCATGATCAAAAATTATCTCACTATAGAATATATATTATTGAGGTTTATTTTGAATAAAATTGTTTATAAATTCATTCAATTCATTTTTTTAAAAAAATAAATTTTTAGAATGAACATCAATAACCACATCGACAACAATGTTAAACATGTATTCTGAAAAATCAATCAATTTTACTTAAAATTTACATTTTAATTTTGTGTATATAGTTACACTAAGGCGAGCTTTTATATACATAAATTTTTATTTACATTATTATATTTGTAATTTTAGATGAATTAAACTCTTATTACCAATTGAACCCAACTATGAATTACATATGTTATAACATTAGAATTATTTATTTACCAGGGTGATTTTACTTTTTTTTTAAAATCCATATATGTTATTTTTCTTAAATATGGATTTATTATTTTTCATTCAACCTCCATACATCATCAGATGGTTTATTTTAATTTTTCAGAAATAATAATAAATAAAATTTCATTATAGGGAAAATATTTAATAGAGGAATTTGTAATTATTTTTCAATATTGAAAACATATGTATGTAAAAAATATTTTTAAAGACCGAGAAATCCCATTATGTTTTTTAATTCATGGGAAGTTTATGAGTCTGAGAATTTTGACAGCGCATGATTCAGAGTCCCGATGTGCCTGAAATCAATTATTGATGTTTTTATGGGTATGTTCAGTAAACGTATGAGCATGATTTTTAAAAATTTTGAACCGGTGATCGGAATAGAAATCTGAGAGCACCATTGAACTCACATTGCCAGTATTCGCTTATGGAGACTTTCACCTCGATGGCAGTTGGTTGAGAATAAATGTTATTTTTTGGGTTTTCATAAAAATAATAATAAAATAAAGTGATCTACACATTATTTCATTTGAGCAACCATGTGGGTTTCTGGTAGTTGAAACCTCTTCCTGGAAGTTATAGGTGGGACCACCATACTTTAACCTTCCATGAGAGGTTATGGAGGTGGGTCCCACCCGAACATAGCCCCCTACGAGAGGTTACAATGTGGGGACCACCCAAACATAACCTCCCATCAGAGGTTACATCGTAGGGATCATAGGAGGGCTTACCCCCTATTGATAGAAGAGAGTAAAATCTCTCAACAATCCATCATAAATGAGGGAGAGCCTCATGAACTTTATTTAATTCAATTGTGCCTATATCACCTAATTAATTCGTACTAACTCTCATGAATTAATTAGGGGGAGAAAATTAATTAAATTCTCCTTTTTCAATTTATTTTCCAACAAAATATTAGATAACTAAATCTAAAATTATTTCACTTGAAATTTGGGTGGAATTTGGGAAAGAGGAGAGCATGGGGGGATTAGAATTCTCCGAAGGAAAAAGGAAGAACATGTTCTTCCAACGAAGAACAACGAAGATGATCCTTCTTCATCTTCTACTCAAGACACCTACCGACGTGGAACGTCTTCCAAAGCTGAGGAAGCTTGGGTTTGGAATCGTGTGGAAGATGTGATGAACGACGATTCCTTTCGTCTACTTTCTTCGAATCCATCAACTAACAACAAATGACAAAAAAGGTAGGGGGTTTACTTTGACTAATATTCTTTTTAATTTTCTCATTGTCGTTTTAAAGGAATCGATGCGAGGTGTTGAAAATAATTGTTGTTCATCATACTCCTTTGATGAACCTATTGTTATCACCCCTAAACATGGGGGGTTCAGGCCAAACTAACATGGCCGGAATCCCACTGCTGATCTCTTTTTGATGTTTCATCGATAATGGCGGTGATGAAAAAGGTCATGCCACCTGCGGCCTCTGTGAACCGCGCTGCCCCCGTGATGCTCCGTTGCTCAGGGCCGAACCGTGGCCCTCTGGAAGAGCCGCCCTAGCCGCGCCATCTGACGGCGAACCAGTTGAGCTCCTCAGCCTGCACTGCCGCTGACTTCTCCAGCCGAAACCTGCGCCTCCCACATGCCCCAGCCTACTCGGTAGCCCACCTGGCCTTGACCAAACCGGTCGCCCGGCTTCCCGCCTGGCCGTGCCCCACCTGGTCGTGCCCCGCTTAGATGGGCCCCGTCTGCCCGTGCCCCGCCTCACTGCGCCCGGCCTGGCCACGCCCTTCCTGGAAGTGCCTCGCATGGCTGCTCCCCGCCTGGCCAGGCAGCTCCCCAGCCGCCCAACCTGCCTCCGAGCACACCCCACTGAACCGACCGCCCTGCCAGCCTCCGCGCGTGCCACCCCAAACTGGCCTCCTGCTGGCCTCCGCGCGCACCCCACGCGCCTCCGGTGAACCATCTTTCTTGTAGCCTGTTGGACGAGCCGGCGTCCCAGATCCCCTCACAGTGCCCTGGCCGAACCGGCCCACCCACGCGGTCTGGTCTGAGCCGTGCCGGGCAGTGCCCTCAAGAAGCTCGGCTCCGAACCATTCTCGAGCCCGGTCCGAACCACCCTCGCGGCTATCTGTTTGGGCCATGCGGGACGGGCCAAACCTTACAGGATGTCCTTCCCAAAGGACCGGGCCATACCTAACAGGTCTGACCGAGTCGACCCAGACGTGGGCGGTCCGACTGGGTCGGACTGGACCCGAGCCCACTACTGACCATTTACATTTTTGCGCATATCATTGGAACTAGACGATCTTTTGATGAACCGTCAGCGCCAATGATTATCTACTAGCACAAAGGTACATTTGAGTTTACCCCGCTGGTGTTCGGGGTAATATTAAGATATAGTCAGGTTAGATTGAACACAAATCCAACCGGGCCGCCAGGACAAAAAAAGGTTATAACTCACAGACCGAGCACCCGATTGACATGCTATCTGTTGCATTGAGACCCCTATGATGAGGAGAACATTTTAAATAATTATACATGGATCTTCATGACATTTTGAGTATCAACTAGTAGCTCTTGAAGAAGACCCTCCCGGAGACGAGCGAGCGGATTACGGAGACCTAGTAGCTGGCTGAGAACCCACGACTGCTGACTGATTCAACTCAGTGTGATTCGACTTGCCTAGTGGGGAGTGCATGGTTGTGGCACAGACCCACAGTAGAGGAGAGTATGGTTATGTTAGTATACCCATGTTACATGATAGTAGAAGTACCTCTGTAGGCTATTAGGGGGAGTGCCTCTTTTTGGCGGCAGACCCACAGTGGGGAGCGCCTTGGTGATGCAGCAGACCCACGGTACTCTATAGATGTAGTACCTCAGCACTCCAATGATATTGGGAAGCACCTTGGTGTCGTGGCAGGCCCACTGTAATTGACAGAGGAGGAGTTCTCTAGCAGTCGTGGTTTCTATATTGTGAAAAAAATCAGAGTTGAGCTGAGTCAGTAACTTTTGTGTTTACCTTCTGATTGAGATGGATTACATGATAACTTAGGTATATGTACGGGCATATAAATAAGTAATGTTATCTTTTGAATTCATATTTTGTGGTTTATCCTTTGTCGGATTTTGTGAGACATCAAGGGTATCTGGGTCCTTATTGTATATCTTTATACTCACCCATACAAGGGTTATGCCTACACCTCCTTATGTTGGTTGCAGATGACAGAAATTGCTGACTGAGGCTGAGTGGATCAGGACTAGATAGAACCCAAAGGTGGACCACATGGTGTGACAGTACACGGAGGAGACAGAAGGACGTGGAGTGTTGTGCAGGCTTTATGTACCTATCCTTCAGGTAGGATTTCCCAGTGAATGATCCAAGAGACATTTTCCCATTTTCCAGTACTTTTACTTTTCGTTTCCTTGTACTTTACTATTGGGATTTTATTTCCGGCCCCCTTTTAGTTTCCTACTCTCCTTTGTACATAGTTTTAATTAGTGTTTTTCTTCTAACTTGTAATTTATTTGTTTCTGCTTACAGTTTTTTAAGGCCATTCCATCTGAGCTTAGAGATTTATGCCTTTTGTTCTAGTCCACAGCCCATGGCCTATAGAAGTCTGGCATGGGGTAGTCAAAGCACGGGTCCTGATGAATGTTCCTAGAAAATTGGTATCACATGAGTCATTTCTAACACAGTACTTAGGACTCTGATCTTTTGTTTCTGTAAATTAATAGTTTTAATGGTATCGAGTGTTGTTTTTAGTTCATGGAGTCCAGTGTTGGTGTGGCCGCAAACATATCCATACACCATGACCCTGACTTCTGATTTCTGACTCATTCCACGAAAAAACTGATTGCATGTGTGTTTTCAAAAGTTTTCATTAAGTCATCTCAACCAAGTTAGCTCATAGGTATAGTCTTTTGGTCATGTCACATCTGTTTCATTCAAGATGACTCCCCATGGATGACCAGCTAGAGCCCCAAATGTTGTATGTGCAGATAGGCCACCGAGCGATGGGGCCTTAGTGGAGGGCCCTCTTCCAGTGGAGGCACTACCGGTACAACTTATCGTTGGGCCACTAATTCCACCAGCCCTAGCAGCAGACGTTTCACACCACATGAGCGTGCTTCACGAGATCCAATGCTAGAAGCCACCTAGGTTTAGGGGAGAGATAGGCCCACATACAGTTGTGGATAGTTTGTAGGTTGTGGTGAGAGTCTTAAGACTTATAGGGACACCAACCTACTTCACTTTAATACTTTCTATGTGTTTCCTTTAGGTTGAAGCATGCAGATGGTGGAGCATTATTCTCCAGGTGCATGATGAGGTGACACTACTCTGGACATACATCGAGAGCCTGTTTCGTGTGACGTTTGTCCCAGCCACTCTCTACACATTGCATATACAGGAGCTATTTCATCTGCAACAAGGAATCATGACTGTATCTCAGTACTCAGTGTGGATTACAGACCTCTCACGCTACTCCAATAATATAGTACGAGACCCAGTCTTCAGGGCCTGGACCTTTTAGCATGAACTATGTTGAGAGATCGATGCTTTGATGATCTCCCTCATCATCCCGATGCAGGTAGGGGTGTTGGAGCGAGCCCTCTTAGTGGAGAGTTTCTTTGCTAAGCAGACTCTAGCTGTGAGACCCACCAGTTGTCGATATGCAGTGTAGTCATCTGCAGATGATAGTAGACTGATGTCAGAGAGTACCAAGAGGACAAGACCTACAGGTGGATGACTGAACGACTCATGATCGGTTGTGTGGGGCACCCGGAGTGGAGACAAAGCCATACATACCAGGAGTGAGAAGTGTTATGCTAGCGGCGGGAAGGGTTGCATGGAACATGACTATCCAACCTTCCGTTTGGATGATCAGTAGATGGTCGAAGAACCACCCAGGCAGAGAAAGAGATTTGATCGAGGCTGTCTGTAGGGAGAAGGTGGTTGTGGCAGAGGATCTGGTCATACAGTTGGCGATGGGCGATGTTTCAAGGTGTTATCGCCACCACCACTAGGAGGTCCACCCCGACTGCAGTGACAAGGTGGATTGGGGAGAGCTCAGCTCCAGGCAGCTGAGGCTTATGATCACGGTGCTTCGGAGATGATTCAAGGTACGATCTGTGTCTCCTCCTCCTTAGCTGCAGTTCTTATAGACATAGGTTCCATTCACTCTTTCATTTCCACTGCCCTTGTTCTAATCTTGGAGGTTTCGATGGAGCCGTTGGATCAATCCTTATGGGTAGAGACTCATACCGGAGTAGACTCGACAATTTCACACTGGTGCCTGTAGTTTGAGCATTTTATAGGAGGCAAGAGCTTTGTATGGGATCTCATCGTAGAGGAGTCGAGGCCTTACAACGTCATCATGTGTATGGACTGGTTATCTACAATCCATGCTCAATTTGAATGTATTAGTAGCAATGTGTGGTGTGTCCACATGGATGGGACTAGGTTCACCATCATCGGTGAGAAGGGAGCCTTTGCAGTGTAGGAAGGACTTACTCGAAGGAGGGTGAAGCCGATCACTAATCTGTTGGCCTAACATACCCTATGAATAGTTGATGTGGAGAGTCCGAGAAATCCTATATTAGTGGACCAGTACACGGATTTTTTCCCTAATGATATTCCAGGACTATCTCCTCACAGAGATTTGGACTTCAAAATTGACTTGTACCCTGTGATGACAGTAATATCTACACCTGTGTATCGGATGGCTCCCACAGATCATCGTGAGATGCAAGTACATCTGGAGCACTTTTAGGGAAAGGGATTCATCCAGCCTAATGTTTCTCTCTGGGCAGCCCCAATTCTATTCGCCAAGAAGGCGGATGGAAGCTTCAGGCTTTGTGTTGACTACCGTCACCCGAACCAGGTATAAATGAAGAACAAGTACCCACTCTTGATGATTGACTACCTCTTTGATCATCTGAAGGGAGGATGGTGTTTCTCGAGGATAGACCTCAGGTCAGGCTATCACCAGCTTAGAGTTTGAGATGAGGATGTTCATAAGACTTCCTTCAGGTGTCTGTACGGACATTACAAGTTCTTGGTTATTCCATTCAATGTAACTAAATCTCTCGTAGTGTTCATGGGACTCATGAACAGGATCTTCTGGCCATACCCCGATCGCTTTATTGTAGTCTTCATAGATGACATTTTTATATACTAGACTACTGAGGAGGAGCATGCCTACCATTTGCGGGTAGTACTAGACACACTCTGAGAGCACCATCTTTATAGTAAGCTCTCGAAGTTCCTTTTCTGGATCAGAGAGGATCAATTTCTGGGTCATCTCATCTCAGAGGCTAGAGTTGCAGTGGATCCAGTGAAGATTGATGTGGTACTTTCTTGAGAGCTACCCATGAGTGTGACAGAGGTATGATGTTTCTTGGGTTTGGCTGGTTACTACGGGAGGATCATCCTAAACTTATCCCAAGTTGCAGCACCACTTTCAGCCTCGAATATGAAGGTTCAACCCTTCGTGTGGTTGTAGAGATGACAGTAGAGATTTCAATAGCTAAGGCAGAGGCTGACTTGTGCCCCCTTATTGAGGCTTCTATAGGAAAGAGCAAGGTACGTAGTCTACTGTGACTCGTCAGGGACCGAAAATGGGTGTGTGCTGATGCAGGAGTGAGTAGTGATCGTGTATGTTTCTCAGTAGCTGAGACAACACCAGTAGAACTATGCTACCCATGACCTGGAGTTATCAGCAGTGGTATTCACCTTGAAGATGTGGAGACACCATCTGATGGGAGAATGTTTTACTGTGTAATCTGATAACAAGAGTTTCAGGTATATCTTCTCTTAGAAGGATCTGACCTGATAAAGTGATGTTGGCTTGAGTTCCACCAGGACTATGACTTCGAGATAGTCTATACGGATTGAATGGGGAACTTTTTGGCATATTCACTAAGCAGGAGAACTGGTATACAACAATTAGGGGATGCAACAGAGCAGCTGGCCGCTTTTCACATATCCTTTGTGGATAGAGATTGAGCAGCTTTCTTTCAGTCCCTTATAGTCACTCCCCCACTTTTTCATTGAGTCAGAGAGCCACAACATGGAAATGGTGACTGCGAGACATGATGTTCTTAGATATCCACAGGTCATGCACCTGATGGCTTTTCTGAAGGTAGGGAGCATGTCATCCTCTTCATAGGACGTATTATAGTGCTAGTGTCACATCAAAAGTAAGTGTTGAGGGAGTTCCACACATCCCCTTTAGTGGTACGTCCAAGAGTGGCTAAGATGTACCAAGAACTTTGACAACAACACCAGTGGCTGAGATTGAAGAAGGCGGTTGCATAATTTTTCTCTCAGTGCCTCACTTGTCAGTAAGTGAAGGCAGAGCACCAGGTACTAACAGTCTTGGGACAACCTTTAGTGGTCCTAGAGCCGAAGTGGGATGGAATATCCATGTACTTCGTGAGGGGTCTTCGACATTCTTCATGGGGTCATTACTCGATTTGGGTGATCGTTGAATGACTCACCATGTCAGCCCACTTCCTACCGATTAGAGAGCAGGGAACAGTAGAGATCTTTGGACGCCCTTAAGTGCAGGTGATTTTGCGGAAACATGGAGTACCTTCTTCTATTGTCTCTGATTGTGACACATGTTTTACTTCCTTTCTATGGGAGGGGTAGTATGAGGCTTTCAGAATGCAGCTTTCTTTGAGCACCACCTTCCACCCTCAGACGGATGGTCAGACTGAGTGGACCATTCAGACCCATAATGACATGTTGTGTTCTTCTCTCCTCGACTTTAGTTGTAGTTGGTAGAGTAACATAACTTTGGTGGATTTTTCCTAAAACAATATTTATCACTCCACCATACAGATGGAACCTTTCGAGGCGTTATACGGGTGACCTTATAGATCACCCTTGTGCTGGAATGACCCTGGGAAGTTAGCATTTGTGGGACCAGAGATGGTACAAGGTACCATATAGAAGATGCAGATCATCCAGGAGTGGGAGAAGACTGCACAGAGCTGGAAGAAGTCATATGCAGACAGGAGACGGAGACCTCTGGAGTTGGAGAATGGAGACCACATCTCTCTACGAGTCTCACCTCACTGAGGTCTACAGATATTTGGCTGAGGAAAAAAGTTATCTTTGAGATTAATCGGACCTTTCCATGTCCTCTACAGAGTTGGAAAGGTGGCTTTCCACTTAGCTCTTCCACCTCAGTTATAGCGGTTGCATGACAACTTCCACATATCACAGTTGAGGATATATGTGCATGACCCTTCTCACATCATCGACCATGGAGAGCTAGATGTCGATGATGGGGCGACATTCATCGAGGATCCAGTGGAGATTGAGGATTGACAAGAGAGGGTCCTACGTGGATGGTTGATACCTCTTGTGCACCTACGCTGGCTGCACGAGAACCCCCAGGAGAGAATATGGGAATGGGGGGAACATATGCATGCCCAGTGCCCCCACTTGTTCCCATAGATCGAGTTATAGCTTATGTGGATGTAAAGCCATGAGGTTGGGAGAATTTAAATACCCGGAAATCCCATGAAATTTTTTTAATACATGGTAATTTTCTGAGTCCGGAAATTTTGATGGCACATGATTTTGAGGCACAGTGTGCCTAGAATCAATTTCTAAAATATTGTACAGGTATGTTCACTAAAATTATGAGTGTGATTTTATAACTTTTTATCTGGTTCTCATAATTGAAATCTGATGGCACCATTGAACATGGTGTGTCGGTATTCTTTTTAGGTTACGTTAAACACAACAGAACTTGGTCTAGAATAAAATATCATTTTTGTTTTTTCATAAAAATATTAATAAAATAAAGTGAGATACACTTTATTTTATATGAGCCACTATGTGGGTAACTGGTAGTTGAAAATTTCTCTTGGATGTTGGTGGTTGGACCACCACACATTAACCATCCATAAGATGTTATGGTGGTGGGGCGCACCCGAACATAACCTCCTGCGAGAGGTTACGACGTGGGGACCACACGAACATAACCTCACAAGAGAGGTTAAGTCATAGAGACAACACAAGGGATTATCCCCCTATTTATGGAAGAGTGTAAAACCCCTCAAATCTCCCTCATTAATGAGGGAGTGAATCATGACCTTTCTTTAATTAAATTGTGCCATCATCCCCTAATTAATTTGTGCCAACTCTCTTGAATTAATTAGTGAGATCCAATTAATTTAATTTTTCTTTTTGAATTTTTATGCCACCCAAATATTAGATACTCAATTTAATATTATTTGACATGGTGTTTGGGAGGAATTCGGGAAAGAGGAGAGCTTGGGAGGATTAGAATTCTCCCTATGAAGAATGAAGAACACATTCTTCCAATGAAGAACGCTGGCAACGATACCTCTTTGACTTCTTCCTCAGACACCTACTGATAGGGAGAGTCTTCCATAGCCGATGCAACTCAGGTTTGGAAGCGTACGGCAGATGCGACGAATGACGATTCTCTTCATCTACATTCCACAACTCTATAAATTAACGATGAATGAAAAACAATGTTAGGGGGTTTACATTGAGTAATATTCCTTTTCTTTTTCTCAAAATAATTTTAAACAAATTGATGAGACGTATTGAAAATAATTGATGTTCACCATACTCCTTTGATGAACCAATTGCTATCACCCCTAAACGAGGATGGTGCTGGCCAAACTAACATAGGCCAACTCCCTCCACCAATATATTTGTTACATTTCTTTGATGAAGGTGGTGTCGAAAATGTCTGTGCTACCTATGGCCTATGAAAACCATGCCGCCCCCACGAGGCTCCGGTGCACCGGGCCGAACCGCAACCCTCGGACCAGGCCACCCTGGCCGCACTGTCCGCCAGCGAACCAACCGAGCTCCCCGAAACCGCACCATCGTAGGCTTCCCCGGTCAAACCCTTTGCATCCAGCGTACCCCGGCCTACCCGGCTGCCCGCCTTGTCCTACTCGAACCAGCTGCCCGGTGACCAGCCTGGCTGCACGCCACCTGGCCGCGACCCACCTGGCTGTGCCCTGCCTGCCCGAGCTGCTCCCCACCTACCCTATAGAACTCTGTGTGGGCCACCCCGAACCTACCTCTATTCTGGCCTCCGCACTCCCCACCCTGAACTGGCCTCCGTGTCGGCCTCCGCGCGAGCCACCCTGAACCAGCTGCCCTGACAGACTCCACGCGTGCCACCCTGAACCGAATACCTTCCGGCCTCCGCGTGTGCCCAGTGTGCCTCCGGTGAACCGGATCCCTTCTAGCCTCCGGGCTGGGTCAGCGTCCCGGCCCCCCTCGCGGTGCCCTGGCCAAACCAACCCAGCCGCGCCCTCTGGACTTAACCACCCGCGTGGCTTGCTAGGCTGGGTCCAATGTTCCAAGCCAAACCTAACAGGATGGCCCACCCAATGGGTTGGGCCCGAGCCAACAGGTCTGACCGGGTCAACCATGAACGGGTTGGCCCGGACCCGATCCCACTACTGACTATTTATTATTTTGTCCATATCATATGCATCAGACGATCATTTGAAAAACCTTCAGAGGTGGTAGTTTTCTAGGAGAACAACAGACCCTTTGAGTATACCACACTAGAGTTTTGGGTATTGTTGAGATACTGTCAGGTTGGATCGTACAAAAATCCAACCGGGGCCCCAGGACTAAAAAGCTTATAACTCACAAACCGGGCGTCCGATTGACGCGCCATATGTTGCATTGAGACACCAATGATGAGGCAGACCATTGAGATACTTCTATGTGGGAATTATTCACAGTTTGAGTATCGACCTTTTGCTAGGGGATTAGACCCTCCTGGAGAAGAGCAAGCAGAGTATGGAGTTGCTGGCTGAGACCTGACGACTGCTGACCGATTCGACTCAGAGTGATTCGACTAGCCCAGTGGTGAGCACCTAGTTTTGGCGAAATACCCACAATGGAGGTGCACTTGGTTGTGGAGGCATACCCATAGAGGGGAGTGCCTTGGTGATGCAACAGACCCACGATACTCGATAAGAGGAGTACCTCAGCAGTCCAATGTTAGTGGGAAGCCACTTGGTGTCAGGGAAGGCCCACTGTACTCGACAGAGGAGAAATTCTCCAGAAGTTGTGGTTTCAATATTGTGAATTAAAATCCGGGTTGAGCTGAGTCAATAACTTTTCTGTTCACAACATGATTGAGATGGATTACTTGATAACATAGGTATATTTATGGGCATACACCTAAGTAAGGTTATCTATTGAAATCATACTTTGTGGCTTATCCTTGTTTTATTTTGTGAGACCTTGAGGGTCTCGGGGTCTCTACTGAGTATTGTTATACTCACCCCTGCACGGGTAATGCCCGCACCTCGTTGTGTTGGATGAAAATGAAGGACAGCGCAGACCAAGGCATAGTGGATCTGGACTGGATAGTACACGGAGGTGGACCACACGGCGTGATGGTACACTTAGGAGACAGACGGACGTGGAGTGCTGTGGAGGATTTCAGTACCTACCCTTCATGTAGGATTTCCTGGTGGATGATCTAGGAGATGTTTTCCCTTTTCCCTGTAATTTAACTTTTCAGTTCCATGTACTTTACAGTTGGGATTGTATTTTCGTCCCCATTTTACTTTCTATTACTCCTTTGTACACAGTTTTACTTAGTATTTTGCGTCCAACTTGTATTCTGATTGTGTTTGCTGACAGTCTTTAATGGCAATGCCTTCCTAGCTTAGAGACTTATGCCTTTGGTGCTAGACACCATCCCCTGTCCTATGGAAGGCGGGCTTGGAGTAGTCACGGAACGGGTCCCGAGGATAGGTCGTGACAATATTATTTGATGTTAGGGATAGTAATTATATATTACCCTAATGCATTGTGGAATGTTTCATATATGATGAGATACTATTTATAGGAATAGGGAGAAAACCTAAACCACTATGTAACCCTTTCCGCAATGTGAAACTAGTTTTAGGAGTATAGCTTAAATGATGTTAATTAATTCATGTATTATATAGATGCAAAAATATTAAGATGTAAATATTCATATATATGAGTTTATTTATGATTAATCATCACAATACAATTCATGGATCATGATCCATGTGTTATTATTTGTGAACTATATTTTTTATTTTAATATTCTATAATTATATTCACAGACCCATATATTAATCTTATCCACACATATGATATTTAATTTCAAGGACTTATACTTACCATTATTGTTTGTTTATTCATTGAAATACTTATGTTCCCATTTCCCCATTTAAATTGATAATGTAATTCAAGTGTTATGTTTAAAATATTATCATGTATTGAAAATTTGTGAGAGATGTTAAAAAATTTTAATGGATTATGAAGTTACTAATATAGTGCAAAAATGTTCATTAATTGAAAAATTCATGGGTTTTATTTTTTAATATTTTTTTCTAATTATATAAAACTGTAAAAATAAATTTTAATGTGTGTATATTGTAATGAAATATTTTCTTAATGTTATTTAATTTTATTATCACATCCCATGGGTGTCAAAATCTATTTTTTCATTTTTTGGGTTATAACGGGGTTCGAGTTGTTAATCATAATTATGGAAATATCATTAAGTATAGAAATTATTTTCGTAATGACAATTATAATTCAATTTGGTTACTTGTGGCGATGATTTTTTCATTGGTCATAACATTTTATTTTCACATTATTCTTCTAGATTTTTTATATTAACTAAAAAAATTAATTATGTGAATATAAATCAACATTAATTAAATTTAAAAATCATATAAAATTGAAAAAAAATATAAATTATTCTTGAATTATAAAATCTTATCCAAAAAACCAGACACTTTAGTCTCATTAAATATCTCATTGTTTTATCAGATGTTTTCATATGATTTATCGTCAAAATAATTATAATGGTTTATTAAATTCATGTTAATTATACAAATAATAATACCATGGACTTCCAAACCTAGAATAAAGTTATTCAATGTTATCATGAACCATTTAAAGACTAATTTAATACCTATCTTGGCTTTTGAGGGTAATTAACCATATGTGTACATATAATTGAGCTTTAATCCACTCAATTTTTTCTAGATTTCAATTTCATTGTTATAAAACTATACAATATCTTAATTATCAAAATAGTTTGATGATGTAATATACATAGAAATATTCATAAGGTTATCATGAATGTATTTATAATCCTAATGTCTTAAAATTTATGAAACATAATATGATAATAAAAGGCGACACAATTATTTCATAAATAAAAATAACATCATTTTTTAGGAATATTAAACACATATCACAATATTAATTTCCTCAAATGGTAAAGGTTTAGTGTATTTGAAGACTATGTTTATAGAAAATATATTCCATGAAATATCACTAATATCTCCCATAATAATCTTATAAATTATTTCCTTTAATATATAATGTTTATTTAAAATCGTTTTTCATAACCTATTGAAATAAAAACATATGAAAGTGGGAGATACGATGCACATTAAATTTAAACATTGGAGACATGAATCAATGATTTTAAGGGATCATTAGATAACAATAATCATACAATTACACTATCCTAACTTATGAAACTTATTCCCAATCACTCATATATGATAAATCATTAATCATTGTGTAACACATTTTTATAAAAAATGACATGATTCGTTAGGGTTATCAATAATCCGAAATTTATCATGGGCCATTAGAACATATCATAATAATAAGAAAATTTTTTACTATACACATTAAAATTGAGAACATTTTCCATAATCAATGATCACTTCGAAAACATATATATTGAATAGATTCGCATAGAGGGTTAGGTTCACATCCCATTCAATCATTTCCATAGTCAAGGATCTATACTATGATTATCATACATGGTAGGGTTCCATACTTTATTGGGTCAAATAACCTTTCCAGTTATGATTTTATTATAGGATTTCAATAAATACAAATTTCATTAGATGTCTATATAATTATGGGCATATCCACAACCAAAATGAAACAATATATAATAATAAAAAATGATCCTGAACAAAATTCATTATTTAGTCATATAATAACTCACTAAAAATAGATCATCCCAGAGATAGCATTGTCACATAATCATATGTCATATAGAGAAAATATGTATATTTTATAAGAAACAATTATTTTTTAATCATAGCATAATTAACTACGGGGAAAATAGGTTTCATAATAATATTGTTAATGCATTATCATCATAATCCATTTATATCAATTACAGGGTTGGTATCTTTTTAATAAACTCTATGTGGAGCATAATAACAATTAAATGATTTTGAAACAAATAAATATAACTATTAAATAGAATTTGAAAATTTTCCAAAAAATAATAAATAAGAATCCCTTCATTAAAAAAATTTATAAACTAAAAATTTCAAGAATAGATAAAAATATTTTTCTTGAAAATAAAAACGTATAATTTAAAATTAATCATAAATTAAAAAAATCATGATGGTGGGAAAATAAATTCATTCCACAAATATAAAATCAATTATTCATTTAAATTTTTTTGTAAATAAATAAAGTAAATACATTTTTAAAAAATGTGGTTATTATATATTTTTAAAACCATTAATGATTATGTGAAATATGGTTGTAGTGGAATTTAAAATATCACTGGATTGTAAAAAATTAAATTCTTTGAAGACACTTCAATGAACAAGGTTGTAAAAGAACAATAAATTCGACCAATGTGGATTCATAATGGTGGCTTCTTGTAAAACCATTTTTAGGATAATTTTTATTATCAATGAGTGAATAATTGAAGAAAGATTTATAAAACTAAAAAATTAGTTTTTTGAATAAAATTGAATGAATTTTGAAGGTAAATGTCAAATTTTTCAAATAAATATAATTTTAAATAGGAAATCCTAAAATAAAAATATTATAACACTATTTTTCACATCAATTCTTATCATTCATCATATGTATTAAAATCTTATGAATAATAGATATAAATTTATTATATGACATTTGAAAGAACAATATTTAAATATAGATTTCAATTAATAATTACATTATAAAACCCTATTATGTCTATATTAATTAATCTTCATTAGAATCATTAATCAAGAAATCATTTATTCAGTCCACATGCCTCTTTCAATTTGACGGTTTTGTTCCACCAATAAATTACATGGTTCAATAATCACTAAAACAATTTTTATGACATAAATATCCTATTTATTCCTTATGTAATATTTCATTACCATTCATAATGTATGATTAAAAAATACAATACATTATAGTAAGGATAGACCATATGTATGCATGAGTAATATTTCTATTTTTAATTGAATGAGTGAAAAGATGGAAAATAATTAAACACATTTCACTAAAAAATATTACATGTGAAATATCATTTTTATATTAAATAATTCATATATATAACCATCGGTGAGATAATGTTATGAAAAAATAAAGACATTACTACATGGAGGGAGTAGTCTACACATACGCTGGAGTGATAGTTTCATTTTCTATAGGATTTAAGAGGAAATGAAAATAGATGGTATAATAAAAACAATAAAATGTGTTAATATTTTATAAAATGACTTTATTAGCGGATATTTTTTATGACAGGTTTTATGGAGTTGAAAGTATATATAAACATGAAAGAATATGGTAAATAGTTATTTCTCTCTTTGAGAACACAGCGTTGTATCTCATTATAAGGACAACTGGGTTATTCTCTTGAGAATAAAAAAAATAGAAGGATCTTAGATAATCTTATAAGTAGTTAAGGCTGTTTTTAGTCAAGATAAATGGTTTAATATCATGTAAAAATAATCTCTATAAGGTACCCTATTAAAAATGAGGGTATTGGGATGCTTTAATTTAACTAGTCATAAAAATCAACTACGGTCACATTCATGGTAATGTGTAAATAAACAGTTAAAAATACAGTATAAGGTTCTTATTATCTAGAAAACCTCCTCTAATAGGATTTAATATTAAATTTCTGAAACATATCAAAATGTTTATCCTTGACTTATCAATTTTACCCTTTGTGCATGGTAACAACAATTTTATCAAGGTTCCTATTCACAATGAGAAAAATTAAAATCATACTCATTACATAATTTTAACATCATAATTCCATATTTTTAATATATTTTTGATGATTTAATTATTATAAGTGATAGAACATTATATTAATATAAATGTTAAAAACACATTAAAAATAATTTTATGCATATTATCTACCTATAAATTTTATTTATTTACATGGAATAATTAAATTGTTTATAGTAAAATTTAAACAATGATCATTTAAAACCAAATACAAAAAATTGGTTTTATGTTATTAAGTTTTATCGAAATAAATTAGACTTTTTTAAATTCATTATTTTCCACTATTCAATTAAGATTAACTATTTTTATCAAATCCCAAAAAATTAATATAGGAGAATTTTATCATTATGATTTAAAAAATAGTTTTCATTTTTTTAAATAAAAAATCTATATGGGTCATAAATTAGTTATAATATCCATATAAAAACCTATAAAATAAAAACTATAAGTAAATTAAATTTTGAAAGGCCTTTATTCTCATTCCTTTATTAATGCACATAATTAACTTAAATCTAATTCATTTGACTATATATAATCTACTCGTTTCATTGGTATAAATTATCAAACCTGATTAGATAATTTTTTTATGATATGAATAAATTGAACATATAAAAATAATTCTATGCACAATTTTACTTTGACCTTCAAATGATTTGACCTTTCACTGAAAAATTTTATCAATTGATCATCATACATCCATTCCTTATGTAAAATCCTCTGAATATTAGTTCCATCCTACATTTCTAAAAATTTTCCAAAAAAATTGATCTTATACTACCTATAAATATATTCATAGCTTATAGGTTTTTCCTCTAAACACATAAGAAACTGATTTTAATACAAATAATAACTATATAATTGACATCTTCATTTAAATGTTCATTCATCAACTGATAGTAATTTGGAAGAAACTCTCTAAATACTAAGATATATAATTCCGTAAAACATTGATTGATGGTAATCAGATACTCTAAACATATCAGTGTATTCTTTTTTCACCAATCCTATAATAAATATAATATAGAATCATGATCTCTTTTCTAAAAATTAAGATCCATTGAAAATCCAACATTGTTTCAACATAATTATTATGTAATTTATAAAATATTAAAATACCCATTAATATTCTATTAATATATCAATATTTCTACTGTTATGTAACTAATGTATTTCATGAAAATTATTTTATTAATATTATGAACATTTTCTAGAATATTTTGATCTAACATAATTTTTTTAATAATATGTTCAATATTTATCTCATATTATCTCAATAGAACATATAATATCCATATCATCCAATCACCTAGACATATTACGCATAACATATCACTGTATGTTTAATGAAATTATCTTTTGGTCTACTCAATACATGATCTTTGGTTACCCCATCTCATCTTCTTAGGGGTAATAAATTTAGTCTTCTTACACATCATCATTATCATTATCCAATTTCAAGAAAACAATTGACTATCGAAACAGGTAGTTCATAAATATATACTCTCACGTAGGTTAGTTATAGTAACATATGAATAACAAACCTTAAAGGAATATATGTACCATCTCTTCCTTTGGTATATTAAAAAATGTCTCATGTAATGATGCTCTAGATTCAAGTTATATCATTTATAACATGTAATTTATATCACATTAATCTGAATAATTAATATTCTATAGTACTAAATCTATTATTTAGTTGATATACATTTCTATCACCTCTCCTTTAATCATTGATTATTTTTTTATATGTGATTTATCTTATTTGAACAATATAATGTGTTTATCATCTAACACTCACTAGGTTTTCTATAGTATTAGTCTTATAATTCAAATATGCATAGCTAAATTAATATAATTAGATCCTTTTTATGATCCAAAAAACATCATGTCATTAAAACCTAAGTGTCTATTCATAAATTAATTATATGGCATGACACATTTCATCAATTTAACAAAAAAATCCCAGAGATCTAGTCTTCCATAAAAACCCATCATCTCAAAAAAATAACCAAATTAATCACCCATAAATATATAAACCCATTAAAAACAAATAAAAATCAATTAATTTAGTATGGTAACATCATGTAAATTCATAGATATCTATATCTCTTAAACTAAAATGTGTATTTAGGGATGAGTCATGAAAATTTTAAACTTTATGAAAATATTTTCATTTTCAATTAACTTATTATAACGATAATTCATTTTAATTAATCTACACACTATATATTAATCTATTATAATAGCTTATTAAATTTCATAATATATTATAACTGCTTAATATGATTAGAAAAAAGGTTCTTTTTCTTCATTAAACCTTTTATACTTAATTTTAACAACTGTATGTCATGGTTTAACATTAAACCCTTGATCAGTACTACACTAATGATTTTTCAAAACTGATATTTAAAACTATTATATATATGATAACTCAATTGTGTCATTCACCGTGCCAAAAAATATATAGTTGTTAGGATTCAATGTCTTGAATGAAGCTATGTCTATATTTTTCTATGATTCAACATTATAAGTTTTACTTAATATTAAATTTTTAAAAATAATGGATTGATTCATTACCAAAAATTTATTAGTTTTGTTAAATAGAAGTGAGAATTCAATTTTTTTGTTATTATAGTAAAATTCGTTAACTGTTTTTTATGAACAATGTAGGGGTGTCTTCTTAAAATTTTAAAACCTCAATTATCCACATGATTGTAAAATAAATAAAGTCTCATAACCAATATACTATTAGATGTAATTGTTTATAAATTCATTTATATAAGGATAGATAAGAAAAAAATTAAATACTATTGTATTTATTTCTTATAAGTATACATGAAATGTATCTCCCTAAATGAATACTGAATTACCATAACAAAATATTTCATATAAAAAATTATGTTAGTTTATAAAATAATATTTAGTATCCATAAATTTAATAATATGTTTATATTGTAATATCATTAATACATGAAATAACGCCACCTCATTTAATTTTAATAGTACAGTATATATATATGATTCAAAATATTAATTATTGACATGAGTTTCATTTAATTTAGATGGTTGTATAACAAAATCATGTAATATTTTTTAAATTTTGTTGTATGTAGATCCCAAAATATTATATTTTCATTTTAATTATTTATATTATAATGTTACAAAATATATTTATATTCGGAAAACATAATGTATAATAAATAGCCTGTAACATTATAAAAAGTTTTACATATTTTGAGAGAAAATTTTGTTTAATGACATTAATTAGACCATTTAAAATAATATAGATATGATTATTCATATATAATTAATGTTTCAATTCCCTCAATGAAAAAATGATTTAACTATAAATATTTTAAAATTTTATGAATATTTAATCAATCATATTATTGGAATAACTTTTTTTGGTAAAGTCTATTTATTTATTATAAATAAGTATAATATTTCATGGACTATTTTCAAACATGGTTATGAGTTAGAATTGGATTCTAGGGAATATGGGGAATGGTTTTGATATATTAAAAATATTAATTATTTTATCACACAAAGATAGTTTTACTATAAAGATGGAATAGTTTAAAAAAATATTTTATCAGATAATAAATATAATGTATCCATTAAATTTAGAACATTATTTTAACCATTGGTGAGTCACAATCATTGTGTTTGTCAGTTGTTTGGCATGACTCCTTTATTGGGATGGTTAGTAAATAAATAAATGAATTTTTTTAAAGGTTTTTTCATTTATTATGTTATTCCTAATTCTCTATAAAATTTCCTTGATATATAAAATCCCTTGTGTTAGCTGCATTACCCTAATTATTTGGAGAGTGACATTGAAGGAGAATTCTTGGAAGCATGATAATGAATCATGCTTATAAAAACAGGTGTACCAAGAAATAACATGGATATCACCAAAAAAATTGACATGAAACTTATTTTAAGAAATGATTGATCCAAAAATGAGGTATATTGTTTTGATCCATGTATTGTTTTATCAAATGTTTAATGAAAATGAATACTTTAGAAAATTTATTTTTGGGAAGACTATTGATTTAAGGTTTATATTATCTTTACAGTTTTAGGAATCGATATTTTTTTTGATTTAATCCAAAATTTTGATTATTTATTCATCATGTTAAAGTAATTAAATCAAAAAAAAACCCAAAAAATGGAAAGGTATTGTTCCTCATGATGTGTTTTATGAATTTTCCCCACAATTGTTAATGTTTAAATAGTTATCATTCTATTTGGATAACTGTTTATAGATACATGGGGGATGAATTTGAAAAAAATTATCTTTGAAATAATGTATATTAATTTGTAGGTTGAGTAATAATTTTAGTTGAATACTTATATTGTGGTTAAGAGAATGAAATATCAACTCATGGGTCAACGAAACAAATCATAATTTTTGGGTGTGGTGGTAGTGCAGTTCAATGGGATGTGATTCCATAAACAAGAATATTTTTGGAATCCAACCATGGGTAATGGATTAGGATCATTATCCAAAAAAACAATGATCTGTAATTTATTCGATAACAGAATTTCTAGTGGTGGTGTCTTGGGTTCAATCCACTTTGGAATTTTGGTGTTTTGGAAAAAAAAATCTGGATTACACAAAATTTACTCTAGATGAACATGGGAATGACCCAATAAAATATCACACACCCTTTTGGACCTAACCGATATTTTATGAGATGTAATTGGATATTTGGAATGTACTTATGGGGAAAACAGTCACAATCATGGATATAATACACAGGCAGAACCCCATATACAGACATGTCCAGGGTAAACAAACATGGATCAGTATATAGGTGTTTCAAATTACATGAGTACAACATAATACATAGATACATACATGTTTCTATAACAGGACCATGTATATGGGACTAACCAGTGCACATACGAATGACTATTTTACACATACTCTTGATGAAATAATGTTCCAAGTGTCGACTAGACAATACATATCATGTGTTCCAAACAACACACCATGTATATCAATAAAAAAAGTATTTGAAATAATGAGGCACCAAAAAACCATATGAATAAAAGGAATTTCATGTACTCCTAAAAAATACACTCTACTCTATCGAAGGACATTTGGGGACTTCATTTTTTTAATTTTGGATCTATTTCACTGTGGTTCCATCCCTTAGACCATCCCCATGAAGGTATAAATAATTTATTAATTACTGGGTATGGGATGTTATCTCTTGTCTAGGGTTTTTAGTGGATTGAGTATTTGGAATCCCATGGTGTTGATTGGGTTGGATCCCCTATCATTTCATATGTTTATTCTCTATGTGGGGTTCGATGAATTTTCAAGACCAACATACATAGGCATTCAGTCCCCTACAATGAATCTTATTCCTAGTATGGTATTTTATACAGATGATTCCATGGGAAAGATCCTATAATCATGCATCAGAATCATCTGGCTTCCTCTAAGTAAATATTCAATGAAATTATGATGATTGAAACTTCTCGTATAACTTCCCTCAAATACATAATTCTTATACAACGACTTATTATGGATGATCATTACTATGGACAATTTAATGGAATCTTATGCCTGGTTGTAAGGAAGTGATCTCTTACGAAATAGTTCCTATGTTGATTTTTTTGGGCCATTATTATTTCTATGTATTTATTTCTGAATGGAATTCCTTTATTCAAATGTTATGAATGCTATATTAATGATTTTTTTTATTTCAGGGTGTCCTATAAGGTATTTTCATACACACCTTTACATGGCCTCTTCCCACACATCAAATGTCTTATGAAAATGATATAACTTTTTAGATAGTCCCTGGAGGGATATGGTCGGGTTTGATTATATTGAACATATTAGACTATGGTTCAAACTATGTTATTTATTTTTGTTTTCCCATTCTTTTTATTATATTAGACTGTTTCAATATTTGTTTTTGTGATTGTATTTAGCACTCAATTGTTACTCAAAAATAGTTATAAAGAATATAAAAAACATATATATATATATATACATATATTTTGATATCGCATTAATTTCCCATTTCATATTTCTATGGATATTTGATAACTATGTTTCTATATAGGTACACTAATAAATATCCTCTCATGTGTATGTTATGCATATTCAGTACTTTTCGTTGACACATGACCTATTAGGGGTGGGATTGGGGTGTAACACATGGGTAATCTTTTTCCAGGATGTCTTTGATGGGTTGGGTTGTGAAAATATTATACTAGAAAAGTATTGACCATTCTAGAGGAGTTTACAAATTTCTTGTATTGAGGACTCTTTTGTGAATGAGGTAATTAGTATTATTATTCTTCATGGGAATCACCCATACTGGGGAAAACAGTTTTTCTGTGGTGGATGTTGTATATAGTCACTATAACGTTGAAAACATGCTTGTTAACTGGGTATATGTCAGAAATTATTATAGGGAAACATTTTTATATTAGTCTTATATTAATTGGTTTTTGTTAACATGTATTTTTTTATTCAACTCCCCAGATATACCATTCACACAATTATACATCATGAAATTCTTGGATACCTCTTCATCAATATCCATAAATGATTACATACAAGGATTGTGAGGATGATCTTCCTAGTGTTGTGGGTTTAATCTATTAAACTTTATAATAGGTGGTACCCCCTAGTGGACTACCCGTCCTACCACCACCCATTGAGATTTAGGTCGTACTGACAATACTAGTTATGGATGTGCACGGGCTGAGAACACTCCATGAGTTTTATAGGTAAAAACCTCTAATGTTTTTTGGAACAAGAATATAAATAGTTTGTTAAGGACCTTCTAGAGGATTTTATATGTGTTTTTCCCCTAGTTAGGACACATCCATATTAGATTATGGTCATAGTAGTGAGTATTCATTAGGACATGTTGGGTGATGGTGGTGTTTCGTAACATAGAAACATGATGAGACATGCCTCACATCAAATGAGAATGATAATATTTTTTGAGATACATTATTTATAGCCATGTTATGAGTGGTACATATATAAGATAACTTGTAGCATCGGTAGGGAAAAGTTACTAAGTTGGTGTATTCTCAAGGTTCAATAAAAATTCCCAATAATACATGGTAATGGTTTGAGATCAGTTCTTCCAATCATGAAACATATAGTGGGGAATATTCCATGATATTATATGGGTATTTATTTATTAATTAATTACTACCAATGATATGGTTACTAATATATCATTAAAGGTTGGGATATTTCATTTGAGGAATAAACTGACTGTTTGAGTTAATAGTGAGAACACAAGAGTTGAGACCCTGATAATAAGTAGCTAATGATCCACACAAGGATCTGGGAAGGTGATAAGCTTCATTATATGTAACTATGATAGGGTGAATTCTATTTAGGGATGTGATGATATATTTATTCTATTGATGTTGACATGATGTTTCTCTTATTATGGTCATGGACAACTTTCACTGAATTTTCTGACCCATCGTGTAGTTGAACAATAGATGGTTAATTGACCACCTAAGAAAAAAATATTCCTGAGAAATGATGTATGTCGGTTGGATGATTTATATAGATTAATGAAATAATAATGAGGTAGAATATGGATTAAAATATTACCACCACAACCAGAAGGTGCTCCACACGAGGCATAGGTAGCATGTGGACAGGGACAAGGGTTAATGTAGGTAGTAGAGGCATATAACCCATAAGACCTGTGATGATTAGGGTAATGATATATTTATTATCTACATTAGTTGATGTACATATAGAAATTTAAAAAAGTCCCTCATTTCTTGTCACTTCCCTTGTATGAGATGTATAGATTTTGGGAGTTGTTGAGTGATGCCTCATAGAATATATCCACTTAACATATTTTCCTTGTGGATGCAAATCATGAAGCATACCTATAGTAATTTATTACCTCCTCCACTTCTATAGTATGTTATTAAAGATCATATTTTAAAAACTAATTTTTAGAATATTCCTATTTAGATATACATAGTACGTGACTATTGTTATTTTTATAAATATAGGGAGAATGTTATCCTTTTCCAAGAGGAGACCATTGTACTAGTGATTCTGTGTGATGTGGATTTTTATGAGCTTCATAAATATAACATTGATGTATATCTAGGTTAAAAGAATGTTTAGAATGAAATTTTTCAACAGTTCTGGTGGCTAGGGATTGAAGTGTTGAGTTGTGTTTGCCACTCAATGCATCAATTATTAGAAGGTGTGGGATGAGAATAATTTTTCTGTGAAGTTTGGCGCAACCCCTTAAGGATCTATTGTGGAAGAGGGATGGTATATCAATGGAAATCATCATGTAGTTCCCATGATATTATATAGGAAATGACTCTATCTTGGTTATCATAGACTAACTCATCCTATTAGGCCAATTTTTTGATGTATAATGGTAGGGTTTATTAGAGACCTTAAGTGCCTTTTATGTATAGGATATTTTCCAGATTCATGGAGTTAACATCATTTCCATTTTAGATAATGATTCTCAATTCATTTAATAATTATGGATAAGATTTAGGGATGCCATTGGGACTCAGTTGTGTTTGAGCATGGAGTTTCACCCACTGATTGATGGATACATAGAATCAACTATTTAGATCATAGAGTTCATACTTTTTACATACATGTTGTATATTATAGAATGTTAGGAGTTTCAAATATAATATTTAGAGTATTACTATTATAGAGGATACCATTCCACCATCAGTATGGTGCTATTTGAGTCCCTATATGGGAGAAATTGTAGGTCATTACTGTGACATTCTGTTCGAGAGGATTCTATTCTTATGGGTCCTTGACATAGTGAAATTGATCACATAGAATATATGAATCATATAAGATTGTCTGATGGCATAAAAAATCCCTCATAATTCATATGTTATCTGATGATGAGAGCCTTTTGTGTTTGAAAAGTGAGACCATGTATCCTTGAATGTCTCATCTTAGTGAGAATTGTGAATTTATTTATATGATGAAATCTTGTCCTAATGATTTATTAACCCTTTTTAAATATTATATAAGGTCATCGTTTTGGTTTTTTCCTTGGACTATAATTTTAGTTATAACTGATAAATGATTTATTTGATGTTCCACAACGAAGGAGGTATAAAGATGATATGTCACATGTTCCTGTCTATGATGTGTTGGACATCAAGGATTGATCTACATTTTTATAGTACATGAAATATGTCACATATCAATAGCATATGACAATTCATTGGTGATTGATTCCCTTGGTGTGTTTCATGTGGTGAAATGGGGTTTTTCTACAAAGAAAATGATATTTTAGAACCATAGAAAATCCCCGAACCTTCATAATTTACAGTAGAATTTTCTCTTTTATAGAATAAAATATGATAGTAATGGGGAATGTAATGACCATATTTTTCCATTATAATGCTTTTGGTTATTTTAATAAATATATTTGAATATGCGCGCTGAGTTAGCGCCTAATTCTGGGTCCTTTGGATACTCAATATTGATATAATTAAAATATTAAATATATTATATCATGTATGAGTAAATTTAATGAAATAATGAAATAATACTGAAATGGGGTCTCATATTGAAAATATGATATATCAATTATTTATTAAATGTGGGTTTCACCATAATCACAAAATAATCCTTGTGCACAACAAGTGTTTTGCAAGTCCCTCACCAGTGGTGGATTATAAAAAAACGTTCATTTTTTATATTTTAATTATTAATTAAGATTAACGAATTCTTTTCAACAAAACACCTATTATAGAAGATTAATAGGTCTATCCCCATAAACCTCTAGATTTATAGGGTTCTACTTATGGAGTATTATGGGATGAAAAACAATAAATCTGGGACTTGGAAATTGACCATCCAAAAGCACTCGTCAATCAAGCCAACAATAACGAGGTTTGACTGATCCATATTAGTGATTAATGAAAAATCGATGTAAGGTGTCATTATTTTGGATTGAAACCCTATATTTGTTTATACATTTTCATACGTAAATCAAAGGTCAATAAACTTTATTTGTGGGAATAATTTTGTTGTGGGTATAGTTTTATCTTTTATGTTTTAGTAATAGATATCAATTTTAATAAAATATATGATTTTAGTTATTCACTTTTCCTTCTAATGTCAATGGATTGGGTCCAATATGAATAATGATTCATGTATATTCCTCTTGTTATGATTTGTTCTTTTGTCCAACCATACACCATGTATTCATCATTAGAATTCCATTTATCTGGTTGTTCTATGATTAAATAAAGAAAGATATGTGTGAGACCAATATTTGGTGACAAAGATCATCTCCATGTGATTAGGATTGGGTATTATGGTATTATTGAGTTGTTTCGATGACCATTTGTGATCATGGTTCGAATAGGATAACTATTTCTTTGTGGTTGAGTGAATCGGTATTATGGTTTTATGGGAGGAGATTCCCTACATGAATGGGTGATAGAATCTGATTAAAAAAGATGGATTGGGATAAAAAAACACTATATATGTCTTCTGTGATGGATTCCATAATTGGATCAGTCAGTGAGAAAGTGTGAGAAAAATCCAGTCTGACATTTTTGAGTTTCTTTAAAAAACATATTACACCATGTGAACACAAAAAAACAGATGGCGGGGGAACTAGGATACAATAGATGGTGTTTTCATAAAAAATGAGCATTCAACGTGGGGACAACAACACACCATGTGACATGAGATTAGTGACACATTTTCTAACCATGGGGTATACTTGGATAGTGATGACCAAAATATGTGGGCACGCCTTGATACTTGGACAAGGTGTATGGTTCTTAGACACAACTAGGTATAACAGCATGGCTAGTGTACATGTACATGACCAAATACTTATACATGAATATGGTACTGGGAACAAGGTATAACCAATGTACATGTGATCATCATGAGTTCATAAAATTCATCATATGAAACACACTGAGTGTAAGCTGACCACCACACATTGTGTGTCCCAAAATGACAAGTCATATATTTTCAGGAATTCATGTTGTATGATATAGATAGTTTCATGAGGTCCTAAGGAAAGGAAGACACATAGTGTACACCTTAAACACAAAATGTACATTCTCTAGGGCATTGTAATTCCTTCATTCTCTTTAGTGTGGGCCTGTTATTCTAGGGTGAATTCCCTTGGTCAATCGAAATGAGTGTATAGTGAGTAATTACATCATGTGTATCGAATGTGATCCCATGTTTGGGTTTTGTCTCTAATAGAGTTCTTGCAACCCCTATTTGTATATAGGGTGGGATCCTCTATCATTTCCTCTCCTACCACAAGTGGGTTTCTATGAATCAACATGACAAATATACATGTGTGTACGATCCCCAACATTAAATTCTATGCCTTGTTGGGTTCGATATAACACAAATTCCCTATGAGAGGACCCAAATACTTACACAGATATCTTCTAAGATCCATTGATTACTACATTATAGAATGGTCTGATTTGTCTGCCTTCTCAGATGAGGACCCTTAGTGTTTTCGGGCTCATTGAGTGAGTACTCCCAGATGAGGGCTGATTTGGATCATCGAATAGAATCATATGGTTCATTGTATTGGAGTGACCTTTTGATACATGGTTTATATATTGATTGTATTTAGTTTTATATTATTTCTATGTATTATATTCTGATCTAAATGACATTATTCTGATGATATGAAAACTTTATCGATGCTTTATGTTCAGTGATTTAAGGATGTTCAACTCTATTTTTCATACTAACCCTTTTACGAGATCTAACACCACATCTCATGTATTATGTGGGTTAAAAACTTTCTAATAGATTCCTAGGAGGATGAGGATTATTTGAGTTGTAAAGAGATAAATAAGTAGTTGTTGGAATTAGGTTTCTTTTTTAAATAGTCTCCTCGATCTTAACAGGTTAGACTCTTATAATACTTTTCCCGGATAGTATTTTTACCATTTTGCACTCCCATACTTTTCCATACTTATATCATGGAATAAAAATGTATAAATTCATTATTGTATCAGTTTTTTTCATCTTCCATCATTAAGTAGATATTGGAGATGTGCGTGTATATAGTTATCATAAGACAAGGCCTCCCATGTGTGAGTTATGCCTACTCAACACATGTTTCCAACCATTGGTCTATTAGTTGTTTTTCTTGGGTGTCACACTCGACTTGTCAATAGTGATGTGAGCCCTTGTAGATCTGGTCATGATAATTGTTTTCTATTTCTAGTATCCATATATCTCCAAAAACAATAATATGTATATTATTATTAAATATTATTTTTTCTTTTATTATATTAATAGTAAACATGTACTATAGTATTTAATTTTTTATATGATTACTTTAAAAAAAATTTAATATTAAATTTTTAAAAAATTAATGTATTTTCATTTCATAAATTATTATTTTTTCTAAACATTTTACATTATAATTTTTTAAAATAATTTGTTTTTAATTTTTTAAAAATTATATAAATTTTTTTATTTTTATATAAAGTTATAGATTATATATTAATTAATATTTAGTAATATTAAATTATATATTTTATTTTTACTTTTAATAAAATAATATATATTATGAATTTTTTATTTTTTATTTTTCATAAATGAATTCACTAAGAAATAAATAATAGAACAATTTTATAAAAATATGCATAGTTTTATGAAAAATTTATCTTTTAATGATTTATATTAAATTATAACAAAAATAACTTATAATAAATTTATTACTAATTAATTTAAATAAATTATAGCAACTTTTAAATTTTAAGAATTTACTATAAAATAAAATTATATTTTTTATTGAATTACATTCAAATATATTAAATATAATTTTATTCAATAAATGATTTTTTTACGAATTTTTATTAAATTTATAATATTAAAAGTAATAGGAATTATTTACTAAACATTTATTTAGTGTCTAAAATTTTATGAATATATTAATAATATATGAAAAAATATTAATAATTTATTTATAGAATTAATGTTTTAGTAGTTTTATATGTATTTTTTTAAAATTATTTAGTGAAATAATATTATTTTAATTCCTTTCAAATTACTTGTTATTTGTTTCATATTTTTAAACCATCACTAGAAATTTGTATGATTTCTAAAATTATTAAATATTTGTTAATTATCCTACTATTTTTTTTAAATATTATATTACTCGTTATAATTAATTATACTAATACTTTCAAAAAAACATGATAATATTTTTTCAATTTTTTTTATTTTTATTTAATAATTTTATTAATTTTTATTAGTAATAACATTATTTTTTAATGTTATTATTTTTTAAAATTTTAAAATTTTTGTAGTAATTTTTTAAATTCTCATTGGATTGTATAGTTACACAATGAGGGGGAAGAATATAATAAAAAATATTATTTATTTTATTTATTCCAAAACTATAACCCCATTCGATATTAAATCTTTCGTACCTTTTAAAAAATATGGATATCATATGTTCATTATCACATTCACAAGACATACATGAAAAACAAAAAATACTGGACAACACATTGTATGTTTAGAATATTCCATCCCAAAGTGGGTATGTACTCCATCAAATCCTTAGGTTCATTCCATGAAACACCAAAAAGGCTGAGGAACTATGAATATACAATCCCTAAAATTGAATATAAAATTTAAATCAAATAACCATGTATTACAAGGAGTTTAAAAAATTATGGAATGGATCACGAACCACATGTCTACATCAATCAATGGTGATATGTATTTTGATTTCCAAAAGGACCACATCATACTCATATCCATGATATCCCTCAATGATAAAGTATCTACGTCATTGTTGACATCCCTATATGATTGAGAAATCTTCCAATTTTTTTGATTAATGAGGAGGATGAATTTGATCCATTAGGTTATAAATCTCCATTGTATATCCCTGTAACATGACCTGATTTAATTAACAAAGAGATCGTAATCAGATTCAATCGATATTTGATGCCAATTACGGTGAACAATATGTTTGACATTGTAAGTCAAATCCCACAATTTGTGCTCATATGTAGTTGAAATTCTAATATAACGTGAGAATCATCCATTAACAATACCAAGGTGGTTGTGGAAGACCCCACCAAACCCCATTGATATATGTGTCCAGAGAGAAAAACAACAATGTTCTCATAGATCCACAGACTAATTGGGAGAAACTAGTTGATGAATTTGATGAGAACATGTGTCCTTCCCTTCCCTGTATTCCCAGTGTCCAAAGTGTATTTGTAAGTTCTTAGAATTAAAAATTCTAGATATACTATATAGGGGATAAATATATAAATTATTGCACAATTTTTTAATCAATAAATTAAAACAATAAATTAAAATATTTAATCCGTTACATATCTATATACATTTTTGGTTTAGAGTTTTATTGAATAAGGAAAAACTATAACCAACATGGGTTAGTAAATAAGTAGTTCATAAATATCAAAATTATATTGCATTATAACTATAATTTTTATTGAAAACATGTTGGAAATTTTATCCATGTTAAATCCTTCTAGAAAAAATTAATTTAACATATTTATTCATAACCAGAGAAAAAGGCACATAAGAAAAGGGTGTTCTTAGATGCTCAGAAAGGGTAAATATAGTATATATCGATCCATTATCATATGAATATATATGATTATAATAAGTGTATGTGATCCTAAAATTTTAATTTTAGTGTTATAACAGGTATATCAAAGATAAAATAACTTCATTCATGGAATAAAACATTGATTTTTATAAGAAATGAGTTATAAAATAATCAAATAAAATGACCAGTGAGATAATAACACAAGATATGTAATTGTAGAAAATTCATAATCATAGAAAAAACATTCCTTAATAGTAAAATTTCATTTCTATGACTATCATATTTTAATGTGTTCACTCATCAAACCATCATTGTTATCAATGTCGACTCTTAGATACTCTCATGGTGGACAAATTACCAAACTGAACTGACTTCACTCCTTATTTTAGTCATGACTATCTCATTAGATATAAAGCATTACATATAACAGCCTTAGGATTTTGTAAATATATTTAATTTTTAATGAATAAAATATTATGTCTCTACAAAACACAACATTGCTATATTATAGCCATAAAACATAATTTTCCACCTCAACTATTTGAATTTTGAAAAAGTGACATACACAGTTGTGTTTAGTTTGATATTTAGATTCTGATAGGACAAACATAATTTAATTTTTTAATAGTAACATAACCTTATAAAAATTAATTTGAATAGTAATATGGCCATTATGAATATTAAACCATATTATAATTTATTTGTCATAAGGATAAAAAATAATGAAATATTGACTAATTTTTCAACGTGATATAAGACGAACAATATATTCAAAATAGGTATTTTCAAATGAATTATGATTTTATTTAAAAATTTCATTAATAATATATAGAAAATTATTTTTTTTAAAATAGAGTTCATTTTCTATTTCTATACATCCAAAAATGGTTAGGGTGAATTTTTGGGATTAATCTGAAATTCTCAAATTTTTATTAAAGAAAAATATAGCAATTTACAATATATATACATTATTAGTGATATTAATTATTCCATGAATCATTGATTATTTAAGAACACATGGTTGGAACACACATTCATATATAATTATTCTTAGCTCTAAAATCAATACTATTGGATGTATTTGGCAAAATAATAAAATAATGAGTAAAATAATGGGAATACCCTCCTCTCCTCCACTATAACCCCCCCCCCCCACACTCCCTCTTGTATTCACTCCTCTCATGCCTTGTGACTTTTCTATATTATCCTCAAATATACCCCTGATATACTACCCCACGTCCATCATCCCTTGGTCTAATTAAAAGAAAAAACCTATCCCCTAATGATTTTCTCAAGGAAGATTACATCAAGAGTTAATTCATCTTTTCATTTCTTTTATTTCAACTTCCATTCATTTTATTTTTCTTTCCTCACCTCTTTTCATCAAAATGTTTTGATAAATCCATATCCAGACATGTACTAGAATTTTGTTTTGACAATGGAATTAGTCTTCATCATCTATCCATTCCCCATTTTTTATACTATAATTTAAAACACTCTCCAAGTTGAGTTAATTTATCACATTCAAGGAAGATGGGTCTTCAATTTATATTAGAAACATCAATTTATGTCATAATACTATATTAATAGTTGAACCAGACTATAATATATATTTATGCGAGCTTATTTATGGTTTTGGAATCCTTTTTTAAAAAAAAATTGTATTTTTAAATCAAAATGATTCTGTTGTGATAAAAAAACCACTAATTACCCCAAACTATTATCATTAATTTTTTACATAGTGATTCATATTCAATCCCAATAAAAAAATTATTTTATAACCATGTAATCATATTATTGTTCAATAATATCATACAAATTATAATCTTCATATCCACTCTCATTCTATATGATTATCTTTACATCAATATAAGTAAATCCATCATGAAAACCAACAAACAAAACACTCTAAACAATGATATTAAATATCCTAACCCATTAAATGTACATGAATGAACCTAATAAGTTTATAATAAATCAATTTAATTTAGTTTAGTTTTTTTACTCAATAATTAATGGCACTAAATTTGATTATTTGGTTTATTAGGATCTATCGAGGATCACCTTCAAACATAGGGTAAGGGATTCTAACCCGAACCTCTATTTTCATTCGAGTTAGTCTTTGAATAAATTTATCCATATAAATTTATTAATTATTATTATGTACTCCTCAAAAATTCGGATTGAATTTTTTATGTATGTGTACAAACTAGAATCATTCTTTCTTTTATGGGATTTCCGTGTTTTAAATGAAACTCCATAAATTCATTCTGAAATACAAGCCTGATTCAAGTGAATATTCCAAATTTGTAACTATTTTCTAGGGCACCATATAATCTGTTTTTAGATACAATTATTTTTATAAAATCATTATTTTATTAATAAAAAAATACTATAATTAACTACTAGTTTTATATGAATTTTTTTCCATAATAACTCTTCTTTTCAAAGTAATTATTTTTATCTTAATAATTACTCGATGATTTTATAAGTTTATCTTAATTTCGTTCAACGCTCTTATTGATTCATAAGTATTGTTAGGATTAATATTTTATAATATCATCTTCCATATATAATTGAATATTTTATTATTAGTTTGACAGTGTAAGTGATGTCATAAAACCATTCACCAATATACTCTGAATGGTTAGTATTTGTGTTTATAGTTCGAAGAGCGTTGTTTGAATTTCATAGATTAGATTTAATGTGAAAGTATATGTTGTTTATATGTATCCCCATTTACATGAGGAATGAATTGAAAATATTACATGATGGGTGTGGCTTGATATAGGCATTGGATGCATTGATTGGTCTCATGAGACAAATTGATATGGACTTGGCTGAGGCCTTTCACATTTTGAGATATCATTTTTTTATGTCGTAATCATTTTTTGAAGTATTGGTTGAGGCCTTGATGATATGTTTTATAATTTCCTAGACATACATTTCCATCTTTATGAATCTAGTAATTCATAGTTCATGTGGTTATTCTACAAGTATAATACCCATGATTAAATTTTATTATGGAAATAATTACTCACCACATATTGAAACCATAATCCGTTCATGTTTATTATTTCTAATGGAATGTTTTTTTTAATTATTCACCATTCGTAATGTATATGTTTATGATATCTTTATATGTATTTCATACCCTTATTGATCATCAGATCTCACCCATTATTTTGTTTTATTTTTCTCAGTACATGATGAAGTGTATTATGATTGACTTGATGTGTAATTATAGAGTGGTATATATTCCCAATGGAAATTATTTTTTCTATTTTATTTTAATTTAAAAAGTTGAAAATATGTATATATCAGGATTCACAAATTTACTAATCTATTCATTCATTCAGGGTTCACCGTTCTTGAAATCATGACAATTTAATTTAATAAGGTACCAACTCTAGGTAACTGTGGTCAGGTAATTACCTTCGTTATTAGAGGTATTTAACTAGAAATTTATGGAAAAAGATTTGGAAAACATAGATTAGAGATCAAATGACTAATAAAGCAATTTTTGATAAACATAACAGACCATCCTATAAATTTTTTATGAAATATATTATATGAATCATTCTAGAAAATATATCCCAGTCCGGATACAATAGGTGTATTTGGTTCTATAAAAGATATACCTAGGAGTGAAAACTCCAACGAAGTGTTTTGGGCTTGACCTGGGTTATCTTGGTACACGGCAACATTCATACTACACACCTATTTTGACACTACTGGGGGATATACTTATTTGAATTTATATTTTCCTTATAAGCCATTATAAATGATTTAAATGTAATATTTTCATCAAAGAAACAATGTTTATGATAGTGGTATTATCCATGCATATGATTTCAATTTACGGTATGTATTTTTCTTTTATGAGATAGTAAAATAGGATCCATAACCTAATATAGTGTATTACATTACATATATATCATGCCTATTGGATGGAATAAAATTTTTATAAATTCACTTATCCCATATCGAGATTTTCATCTTATTCAAGAAAATTATATTGGCACTAGTGTTACGACTGGTGTAAAGAAACATATAACTATACATAGAAAACGTACTCTAGTTATGAACAATAACATTACAAATCTGGAGCATAAATATCCACATCATGGATAAGGTATATTAGATCACTTTTTTTACAAAATCATCCATTATATAATGGGACTACAAACCCATTCCTAGCAGAGAAGTGGATATGTTCCTTAGAGAACATATAATTTTCCATGGGATGTAATGAAACAGAGATGGTTTTCATTGTAGTTTTTCATCTATTTGGAGATGTTGATCATTGGGGGTTAGTAATTCAAAATAAAAACGAGTAGTAAGATATAGAAAACATGGAATAGAGTGAATTTAAGGAACCTTTCTTAAATAAATACTTTCATCATGAACACATGCCGATATGGAAAGGTATTTTTGGAATTTGAGATAAATGGAAGATGATAATGAATTAAATTACGAAGCTAACTTTGGTAGGCTATAAAAGAATGTTGTGGACTATACTAGATAATCCAAGGAGAAATATTGCTTGATTATTTGGTGGCCTAAAGCTATTCTTTCAGTGGGTTCTGGTCTTTGAAACATTCTCATCATAGGAATATATAGTATTATGTGCTATCAAGATAGAAATTGGATTCTCCATGTATTATGAATTTCAAAGAAATACATGAAAGAAGATGGTTTCTAAAAATTGAGGAAAAGTTAATAAGAAAATGGGGAAGAAGGTAAGAGTTGAGTTTCCACCATGTGACAATTGTGGATGGAAACACCTTGGTGCCTGATTAAAAGGAAAAGGTGTGTGCTATAAGTCTGGACATAAATTTCATCATGCTAGTGTTTTCAAGGTAATGAAAGAATTTATTAATGTTCAATTCTATATTTTTTTAGAGATGGGATACTATAAAATGGATTTTATAAAGAGTTAATAAAATATAGTTCATAAAATTCAAAGGTAGTAGTGACAAACTTAAGCAATCACAACTACTGATATTGATGTTCTTAATGACATGGTGGAAGATACAATAATCATTTCTTCATATGTATCCAATGCATTATTTGATTCTATATTATCACATTCTTTCATGTCATCATAGTTTTCAACAAAAATTATATATTTCCAACTTGAATTAAAAATAGAGTTTTCTGTCCAACCCTTAAGAGAACAATCATTTCTGCAATGTTGTGTCAGGAAGACCCCATTATGGAATATAATCATTCTTTATCTGCTTGTTTTATTATAATACCCATGATTGATATTTATATAATCTGTGGTATGGATTGGACTTCATACCATGATGCAAAAATCTATTACAAGAACAAGTATGTTACAATTTTTTAGGATGATGTGGCATTCCTTATCATTAGAGTAGAAACATCACCATATGATTCTCATCTAGATACACCCCTAGTAGATCTACTGAATTTAATTTTTTGGGTGGAAGGTAATACGATAACAATGGGTGAGAAAACATATTTCAAAATAGAGTACATAGATATTGTACAAGAATATGGTGATATGTTTCCATAGGATTTATCTTGACATCTTTTAGAGTGGGAAATTGAGATTTCCATTGACTTAATTCCATATTAATGACCCATATCAATGACCCCTTATAGAATGGACACTATGGAATTAGTGGATCCAAAGAAAAAACTATATGAATTGAATGGAAATTTAATTATTCACCCTAGTGTTTCTCTATGGGGATTATTTTATTCTTTTTGGTGATATAAAATATAGATCTATGATGTTCTGCATTAACTACAAGGAGATCAATTATCTGACAATAATGATAATGTATCCCCGTATTCCAATTGATTATTATTTTGACCAAATTCATGGAGTCCAATATTTTCCACAGATTGATCTCTGATATGAATATCATTAGTTACATGTGTGGAAGAATTTTTTCCCAAGGACAACATTTTGTACTAGGTATAGACATTACCTGTTTACATTAATGCATTTTCGACTCACTAATTCACCCTCAATTTTCATGGTTCTATGGAATATATTTTTTAGGGAATATATTGATGAATTTTTGGTGGTATTTATTAATGATATATTGGTATAATCCAAAATATATAAAGAACATTAAAAACACATGAGCACTATTTTGAAATTTCTTAGATTAAATTAATTATATGGGATATTTACCATGTGTGAATTTTGACATCCATAAGTTTTGTTTCTTGTCCACATATTCTCTATGGATGGAATATTTAGTGATCCTAAAAAGATAATAGTTTTTTATGAGTTTCCTAAACCAATGAACATAACTAAGGTACATAGTTTAATTAGTTTACTAGGTTATTATCAGATATTTGATTAGAACATCACAATTTTTACCATCCTAAAGACCAATATTAAATATAAATGTGTTATGTTTGTATTCATAAAATAATGCGGGGAATATATTGATCAATTTAAGATGAGATTAGTGAATGATCTGATCCTGGCTCTAATATTAGGGGATGATGGTTTTGTGATCTATAATATTGAATCCATGAAATGAAATGGTTTGTGAATATGTATAGTGATAGAATTATTTCCTACGAATCCAATATGTTAAAAATTAATGAACAAAACTATCATGCTCGTGAACTTGAGTAAAAAGTTGTAATCTTTTCTCTAAATATTTCGTGACATTATCAATATAGAGAAAATGTTATATATATTTATATATGGATCAAAAGAGTCTAAAATATATCTTCTCATAGAAATAACTCAACATCATGCAATGGTGATGGCTCAAACTAATCATGGATTGTGATTGTTCCATACACTACCACCCAAGAAAGATAAATAATGTAGTTTATGCATTGAGCATGAAGGATCATATCGGTATCAAACAAATGAGGATTGACAAGGATCCTTTTTACATGGATCTAGTGAGGATTGATATGGGAATTATGTATAATGATAAACAAAAATAATTTTTGAAATGGTCTCCCAAACCTCTATATTGGAAAGAATTATAGCTTCATAGTCTGATGATAAGAATCTTGAATATAAAATTAATGCTGTGAAATTTGAGAAGTTGCTAAATTCATGTGTGAAAATGTAATTTTGAAATTCATGAATATTTTATGTCTTCCCTTTATACCCAAGCAGTAGAGGAAGTTGTTATAAGATTCTAATATCTCAAATTTATCTATACACAATGGTAGCAATAAAATGTATAGAGATTTGAGAGAACATTTCTGGCTAGATAACTTGAAGGGGGAAATTGTTGATTACTTTTTAATATATTTAGCCAGTCAACAAGTAAAGTCAGAAATAGTACATCTTAGAGGATTCATGTTGCCTATACAAATTCTTACATGGAGATGGGATGAATTAACAAATTATTTGCCACTATTGTACCCAAAACACTGAGAATGAATGATGCAATATTTCTAATTGTTGAACAACATACGAAATCTAAAAATTTCCTCACTAGTATGGATGATTTTCCCCTGAATCACATAGAATTTATCTATATCAATGATGTTGTGAGACTTCATGGAGCACATCATTCAATTGTTTCTGATCTTGATCCTTGATTTATAATGAAATTCAAGAAACATCATTAGAAATTTTTGGATACTGATATTCGATTCAGTTATACTTATCACCTACAAACTAATCTGAAATTAGAAATGGTGATCCAAACCATAGAGGAAATGTTGATATCATGTTATCTTGACATTCAATGAATATGGGATCAATAGTTACCATTAGTGGACATTGACTATAATAATAGTATCAATTTAGTAATTCAAATGGAACCAAATGAAGAATTGCACAGAAAGATAGGTCGTATTCCAACTTTTTGGGATGAATTTAGAGAATGGAAGATTATGGGATAAGAGCATATGGTGGAAACAATAGTGAAGGTAAAGAATATTTAAATCCATATCAATACATCTCAATGAAAAAAAAATCATTCTAAAAATTGAAAGAATGATTTAGAGTTTCAAGTAGGAGAAATTGTTTTCATAAAATTATCTCTATAGAAGGATGATATATATTTTTGAAGGAAATGGAAACTGAGACATAGTTACATTATATATTTTGATATTATGGAGTGAATGGGATCCTTTTCATATAGTTTTTCTATGAAGACTATCCTGCCTAAGGTACACAATGTGTTTCATGTCTCATTGCTGAGAAAGCTCATTCTAGATGTAGGTGGTAAATTTTAAAGGTATTTAATTGGAACCTGACCAATCATATTGTCAAGAGCATATCTACATTATAGACATTAAATTAAACTTGTTGAGGATTAAGAATACTTGACTAGTAAGCATTATTTTAAAAATTATAAAATTGAAGAGGAAAAATGCGATCTTGAGGTGTTTATGATGGAAACTACCCAAATAATTTTGTCATGAAATGTTCTGGAAATTTCAAGGACAACAATTTTGTAAGGAGGGCATAATGTAACACCCCAGGATTTTTCAAATAACATTAATATTGAATACGTAATACACTGAGTTACTTAAAAACCTATTTGGTAAAACTAGCTAGTGAACATAATTTTTCCACCTCTCTGATTTGAATTTTGGAAAACTGACAAACACAATTGTGCTTAGTAATATATTTATTGTTTGATAAAGAAAATATAATTTTTGGTGAATAATGACACAACCTTATGAATATTAATATGAATATTAATATAACCCTTCTGAATAGTAAATTATATTATTATTTTATGGTCTTTTGCTTATAAGATAACGAGATCATGAGTAATTTTTCTAGGTGATATAAAACAATTATAGCCTTAAAAATATTATTTTTCCTATAAATTATGATTTTATTTTATAGAAAATTAATAACATTTAAAAAATAATTTTCAAAAAATGAAGTTTTTTTTGAATTCTACGCATCAGAAAATGGTTATGGTGAATTTTATGTATTTTTCAGAAATACTCGAATATTTTGATGTATAGTAAAATACAGTAATTCATCGTATATATAAATTATATGTTAAATTAAATCTTCCTAAAATCATGGATGATGTAGGAACACTTGGTTAACACTCACTTGCACATGTTACTATTCTTGGTCAAAATAATCAATAATATTGGTTGTCTTTAGAAAAATAATAAAATAATGAGTAAAATAATGGGAAAACTCTACTTACCTACACTATAATAAATCCCTCACTCCCTCTTCTCTTAAATCCTCTAAAGCATTATGCCTTGACTATATTATTCTCAATTATATTCTAAAGATCTATCCCTACTTACATCACCACTTGGTCTCATAGAATGATCAAAACCTATCCTCTAAAGAGGTTATCATGGAATATTACTTCAAGATGTAAATTTCTATTTTTATTTCTTATATTTAATGTTCCTTTTATAATTTTTCTAACATCTCCAAATTTTATACAAATTTTGTGATGAATCTAGTAACATAAATTTACTATAATTATGTTTTGAAAATGGAATAATTAAATATCATATCTTCATTCCCCTTCTTTTTTACTATTAATTAAAACTCCATCTAAGATGTATAAATTTTTCACATTCAATGATACCCGGTTTTCAATTTCTATTACCATTTTCAATTTAAGTCATTAAACCATTTTTATGCTTTAAATAGACTGAAATATATTTCATATTAATTTTTTAGGTTATGGTGTCCGTTTTTACACATGATATTAATTTTTCAACTATATTGAGTATATTGTGATCATAATCTGCCAATTAAGCCAAACAATTATCATTAAATATTTATATAATGATTCATATTTACTCAAAATAGCCAATCTAATTTTACAACCATGTAAAATTATGGTTGTTAATTAATAAAATAATACTTCTTTTATGTAAAACCATTAACATTCAACATTTTTATCTCTATGTAATATAAGTAATTTGATCTTAAAAACTATGGATGAAAATGCCCACAAATAATGAAATTGAATCTCTTAAACAATCAAAAAGGCTTGAATGAACCTAATAATGTTATAATAAAAAAATTAAATGTATAGTTTGTTCTGTACTCATTAATTTACCAACATAATTTTTTTATTCAGGTCATTAATATCATGTGTGTATCACCTTCTGAGATAAGGTAAGGGTTTCCTTCCAGATCCTATATTTTCATTCTTGTTACTCTTTATCCCTTATTATCCCTATTAATTTATTTATTATTATTTTTTACTACTCATAAAATATTTTTTAATGTTATATGTATGTTTATAAACCACAATACTTCTTTATTTTATGGCAGTTACATGTTTTAAAATGAACTATCATAATTTTTACTGAAAGTCAAGGCTTGTTCAAGGGAATTTCCAAAATTCATACCAATTTTCAAAGGCCCCCTATAATCTATTTTGGAAAAATTTATTTTTCTAAAATCACAAATTATATTATGAAAATACTATTTTACATAAATAATGGTTTTATATTCATTTCTTCCAAAATAAATCTACATTTTAATGTAAAAGTGTATCTATCTCATGAATTAGTTAATGATTTTATAAGATTATCTTTATCTGTTCCCACAGTCATATTTATTTTTATGTATTATTGGGATTAATATTTTATGAAATCATTAAACATATTTAATTTAATGTTTTATTATTATATTTACTATAGATGTTCTCTCACAAATCCATTCACCAGTTTACTCTAAATGGATAGTGTTTATGAATAATGTTCGCTGAACGTGACTGACATTTCAAATGTTAGTCTCAATATGAATGTATATGTTTTTTATGTTTTTCCCTATTCATATGATAAACTAATTGGACTTAGTTATTGAATGTTGGGTCCCTCTATATCACCTTGATGCATCGGTAGGTCTAATAAAAGAAATAGATTTGGAGTTGTGTGAGGCCTTGGCCATTTTCTGATATGGTTTTGGTTGAGGATGTAATCATTTTTATACATCTTGGTTGATGACTTGACAATTTGATTCAGAATGTCTAGAATATTTATTTCCCTTTTTATGAATATATAAATTCATAGTTCATGTGGTTATTTGACTAGTAGAATACCAATGATTATGTTTTATTATAGAAACAATTACTCATATCATATTCCTACCATTATGTGTTCTAGTTTATTATTTTCAATGGAATGTTATTTTAATTATTCGTCATGTATAGTTTTTATGTTTATGATATATTTAATTGTACTTCATTCCCTTATTGTCAATCTGAGCTTACCCCGTCTCATGTTTCATTTTTCTTAGGACATGATGAGGTATATTACGATTTAATTTCAGGGTTAATCTCAGAGTGGTGGATGTTCCCAAGGGAACATAGTTGTTGTTTTTTAAGTCATGTTTAATTGTTAAACATATATTTATATCTAGATTTCCAAATATATAAAAATATTCATTTCTTTGGTATAAAACATTCTTGTGATCATGCCAATGCAATTTAATAAAAAACCTGATCAACGAAACTAGGTTCGAGTCTTTACATAAATCATTGCATTGTATAGATATATAGGTCCTAGACTTTTTATAATCAATATAATAAATATTTTTCTACCAGCACATAAATCATTCATCATAAAATATTCCTTTAAAATAAATTGTATTCATAATATTTTCTTTAAAGAAAACCCCATGGGAAAAGTAATGAGATTCATTAATATCATTCCATAATAATCTTAAACCATAAGAATGGTATCCAACTATATTTTTCCTAGAAAATATATATGTAATCATCATATAATAATTTCATAGAAATAAATTGGTTTTGAAATATTACTTGACATAATTCTTGATTAAAAAATATTTATCATTATTTTGAATTTTTTTTAAAACATTAAACTTTCATGGAACCTTTTTCATTAAAAAAAACATTGAAAACATAAAAACGAAAATTTTACAATAATTCGAAATACAATTTTAATGTAAATAATTTTAAAAATATTATTAATTTAAAATATTGTTGAAATAATCAATAAGAAAAAAATTACATCATTTTTGGTAAGCACAGATTGTTTTATCAAGGAGAAAAATATATTCTTATTTCTTTATTAACACATATTAAAATAGTTATACAATTAAATGAGAAAACAATTTCATAGAAAATTACATTATAAACATTTAATTTATGATTTAAACAATAATTTATCATTAAATCTGAAATATACACTCCTTCCATATAAAAAAAGTCATTCTTTTCATATTTTTTGTTGGTAAAGTCAAAAAGTACCTCGTTTGGACAAAATTAGAAATGTTCATTTCAATATATTTAGTAAATACTCACACTTAATTAAAAAAGAATTGTAAATTTTTATAAAAATATTAAATATAATTTTGAAAAAAAAAATTTGGACACACATACATGGATGTGAGATATTCCTCATTAGATATATAAAAACTCAAAAATAATAATGAGATTGTGAAATTAACCATTAAAAATATAATATCATTGAATTGATCATTATTAAAAGTCATCGATTATGTGTATTAGTTATAAATAAAAATAAAAAATCTGTAAATACAATATAAGATTATAAAAAATCATTTCACACATAATTAAATAATGAAAAAAAACAATGATTTATTAGTTGAACCAAATGAATAGATATTGAGTAACGAATTCCCTTTCTTCAACTCTCAAATTTCATTGTTCTTTTTGAAAACACATGTATAATAAATTTGGATTTATTATACCTTTTTTCCATAAAAATATATTAATAATACCTCTTATGATTTATTTATAGCATCCGATCACTCGTTTATTAATAATTTTTTAATAAAAAGACAATTTTTGGGATAACTGCTTTGTTATCCAAAATTTTTTCGGTTTGACTACCTTGGTCCATATACATTGATCATGGTATCATAATTTCTATTTTTTGATCATAGAATAAAAATAATATATAATAATAATAATTATATTTTTATTAATACTTATAAAGTAGAAATATAAAAAATAATTAAACAGTTAATGATGATGGTAAACTGTACATATACATGAATAATGATTTTATTTTTATTGTAGATGGAATTAATGAAGAATAAATACGAAATAATATTTCCAGAAATATTAATATATCATATATAAAATATACATTCATTAAACAAATTATAATACCCAACCGTAAAATATAGTGACTAAAATTTAATTGTATCGCTACATAGAGACGTTAAGTCGTAAGTACATGTGACTGGTAAATTTACTTTTTTAATGATTGAATATAGGGTTTATAATGGTGTATTCCTAATCATAAAAAAATTAAATAATATTTAGGACTATAAATTTATAAATTGTTTGATAAAAATCATATATTTATATGAGGTACAGAAGAATATAAAAAGAAAGTGATTGGTTAGAGTGGTTACCACTTCACTTAAATGCCTCCTTTGGATCTCCTCTAGAAGGATCTTGGGTTAGTCATTATTAAGACAATAACCTCCCGAACATTTACATGGAATTTAAGAAGATAAATTGATACGGTATTTATGACATATAATGCTAAAATTATTTCAAATAATTGATGTAGTAGCTGCCCTATTATAATTGAGGTGAGGTGCACTTCTGGTATTTATCAAATGATTACATACTAATAAATTAATTTTATATGCAAATATCACTAAAAGAAAATTTATTAAAGATATGATAATATAATATGGTAATATCATCACCTAATATATTATAGGCACATTTTGGTAAAATATTAAACTTTATCAATGGGAATATTTTTTAATATTAATATATTATAATTTTTACTTATATGGTGTCAGTTGAAAAAATTGTTAATATATGAAATTTTTTAATTTAATATAAATAATTTTTTATTAATTGTTTTTATTTTTATAAAACTTATTAATTTTTTTTTAAAAATTCTCATAAATTATAAAAATTTCACAATTATGTTATTTAGACTTCTAATATATATAGAATATTGGGAAATTAGAATATGATTTTTTCATAAAATTTATAATATATCAAATAGATCTATAAAAATCATTTAAAACATTATCTCTTTAATATAATTCCAAAATTAATATTTTTAATGGAATTTTATATTTTTTTTATAATGTAAATAAATATTATATTAGCATTTCACAAGAATCTAAAGTCATTATAGATTTTATAAAAATTGAAAAAGAAATAAAATAATTGAAATAATTAATTTATCATAAAAATTTAAATTTTGGTTCGTTCATATGTTCATTGTTTTCTCATTTGGAGATATAATTGATATTAAATACAAATATATTCACATTTTGAAATGGAGATCGATTTAAATAATATATAAATATTTTCATGGGTAATTTTCCACTAAACCAATAATTTTTGTTCCTAAATTTATAATTGTATAATCCTATGTAATAATTATTTGGGAAATTTCATTTCATTTTTATACACATTTCATTTGGTTTTAACATTTATTTAATTCCTTTAACTCTTATCATGATGACATGAAACTTTTATCATTGAGTTATCTAATAGTTATTATTAATTTGAAACATCCCATAAATGCATTCTTTATGAAATTTTCATCCTTATCCAATTTTTTTGGGAAATTTTTTTTATTTAATATCATTTAATATAATATTATCCATTATTAAATAATCACAATGTTAATTTTATAACTATTAATCACGTGGAATTTAACAATATCAAGATAAATATTATAATATGAACCATAAATTTTCATATATCCATAACATGTCAAGATAATATATAAAATTCAGGGATGAAATAAATTATCTCATTATATATTTAATTTAATATTTTTAAAATCATTTATTTGATATTTCCATTAATAATATAATTGTTGCATCGGAATTGTGTTAACAATTAATGTTAGAATTTCATAAATAAAATATAGAAATAAATTACCCTAATTTTGATAAATATTTTATATTTCTTTTGACAATTTATAGTCAAAGATATATTCTACATATCCATATATTAAAAATGATTTGTTTATTAAAAATATTAGCATGAAATCTTTGAATTTTCATTAAATAAAATATTATTGATGTTATAATCTTATACAAATGGCTCCCAATGGTTATAATTTCAATCGATAGATTATTATGGTCTAAATTAAACCATAAAAGGATATTGTGTAAATTTTTAGGTTTATTTAATAGCCATTTTCATTTTATTCTATTTTCACACACAACTACATAATTTACCCATTTCCATGGTCAAAATAAGTTCCAAGTTTACAATTACTATTGAAAAAAATAAAAGGGGGTTATTTATTAAATTTTAACTCTATAAGTACAAATATGACATCCATTACTCAAAATTCAGAAACATAGATGTTTCATAATTTACATTAAATTAACACTGGTAATATGAAATGAAAATAATTTTTTTTAATTTGTCAAATTTATATATAATATATTTCTATTCTACAGTCAACTAAAAAATATATTAAAACTCATAATTGAATAATTTAACATATAAACAAACTTATTGAAATTTAAAACTAATAATAACAACATTTCACATTGTAAAAACATGAAAATATAATTTATTGAACAAATAGGAATTTATCGATATTTAATGATGAATTATACTTTTCATTATTCTACCAAAAGATCACCATCTAAAATTATGACATGGTTTTTTTAAAATTGAATATTATTTAATCAGATAGACTTTCTAAAATCTATATAAAATCATTATATTTTTTGTACATTAGGTGACATAAAATAATTTTTGAAGAAAATTTTTTTGTTATGAATAAAATTACATTACAAAAAATATAGAAATTATTTAAAAATAAATAATTAATAAATTATTAATGACTATTAAAGTTCTATATATTTCATAATTCCATTAATACTATTGATTCCAAAAATATTAATGGCTTGTTTCTAGTATTCTTATTAAAATAACAACATTTTTATGTTCTTTTACGGTAAGTGTTATGTATCCTGTACACTATCAATCATAGTAGATCCTTTTAAAATTTTAGATATTATATTCTCCTTAAAACATTTAATAAATTATTCTCTTTCAATTTTAACATGTTCTCATTAACTAAGGTTTTAATTTTCATGATACCATTAATGAATTACCACATTGGAAAATGGGTCAATAAAGCATCCTTTTAAAAATATGAAATGGAAAATATGAAGGACACCAAAATACTAGGGTTATGAATATGATACCATTTTTTAATGAGAAATTAAGGACATTTGAGATAATTCTAACAATGAATTTCTAATGAAGTGTGATTGATAACATAGTCATTAGAAAATTAACCATCGTAAAATCATAGTAATGTTTTGGGTCAAAAGGAAATTGAATCCTTAGTAAGGAAAGTATTTGGATAATCGTTTTCTGTCAAAAATAATATTCTTATATTTAAGAAATTATTCTACTAACTAAATTAAGAATATACATAAATATAATTATTTGAATATTAGTGTTTTTTCCTTTAATAAATTTCATCCACAAACTCATATTTTCATCCAATGATTATTAGTAAATAATTAATTTTTTGGCCAGAAGCATAAGAATCATCTTCTAGTGATCATAAAAATAAAAAATGAATTACTATCTATTCTCACTAAAATATGTAACCAATCAAAACCAAAATTTCATTTACAAGTTATAAAAATTCCTTATAAATAATAAATAATTATATCATTAATATACTAAGTTCAACTTAGATCATTCAAAAATTAACTACCCACATAATTCTTAAAATATATTCAAGACTAACAATGTAACCAAAAAATTCTAAATGGTTTGATCCAATCATCTTATATGAATAATTTTAACATTATTAAAATAACATAAAAAAACATAAATATAATGACCCATATTTTACATATGTTGATATTACATCAATGTTGAATAATATTAATTACATAATATAACAAATCCATGATAGGACTGTAGAGGTATAATGTCATTTGTAATGACGAAACATAAACAAATGGTTCAAAAGACATCATCAAAGTCTCCCCTTTAATTCGTCATATGTGGACCTATTTGTGAAATATCTTACTTGATACCCATATTCATGAACTGAGGGAATTAAAAAAAGAAGTTTGGGAGATTATAAGTTTATTAAGGGTATAAAATATAGATATCAATAATATCATAATCATAAGACCTAAGAACATAACATTTGAAAATAATATCCTATATATTAATGGTCATCATATAATTCCATGTGATAAGTCATGAAATTTCATCAGAATCACTGAATATAAACCTATAAGTCGTAACACAAGACATAATGTTTTTGGGAAACCACATAAGAATATAAAACCTTTTCATATTAGTCAAGGGTCATTTCCAAGACCATCACAGTGGACAATGTCCATTATTGAACTGAGTTCACTCCTCATTCTAACCCTACACTGCTAAACCGATATCATTTACATTTCTAGCCATGTCTATAACATTAAATATTAATCCTTTCATAATTTATTGGTGGGATATATTGCTCACACCTGTATCATAACGAAATCATTATTACATGTGCCACAAAAACATAAATCAATCATCATAACCCATGTAATATAATGGGTTTCTTTAAACATCATTCCACCATAAAATAATCCATGTAACACAAATGAATTTTAAAAAAAATCAATAATAAACACAGTAAAATCACCTAAAAAATAATGATATTATACCTGAAACAAAATCCTATTAAATTATTCCATCTTATATGGAAAATAATTTTGAAATAACACTTGAAATAAATTTTTGAGAAAAATATCCTTTCTTCTAGAAAACGTTTTATTTTCGGAAAATTCCACAAAATATTTTCTAAAGATAATTTATTTGAAGATAAAAGTGAGTTAATATAGAGTAATATTGATGTTAATATACAATTATAAAGATGTAAAAAACTATTCATTACATATAAGTTTAAAACATATTCTCCTTGTACTTTTTCCTCAATAGTGAAAAACATTCCTCATATCGAATAACAACAAAAGTTTCCTTTCATAAAATTTAAAAAAAATTCACCAATTGGTAAAATTTTCTTAAAATAATTGAATATGAATATAAATAATATATTATATGTCAGAAAGGTGGATGTGGAGGATAAATACACCCTACTAAATACTTATCTATAAACAATCTCAGATAATAATGAGATTGAAAAATTATCTCTTACCATTTTGGTTTGATTTTATTTTTTTGCTTCCGAACCTCCTGTATACTGCTTTAAATAATGAAATAGACTTATTTAAGAATCATAATAATTTTTATTATATCATATATTATCATATTATCATCTTTTTTCTAATAACAGTTCAGTATTAAATTTTATTCTAGAATTAACTCCTTTATTTTCTTATGGATGTTTTTTCGAATAAGGCATGCTTATCCTTCATAAGTTGTATTTTTATAATTTTAAATTTATATTAACATTATATATATAATATTTCTTATATATATATATATATTAATATAATCATTATTTAATTAATATCTTCTATAATTAATCGCTTCAAATAGTGGAGACGGTCGGTCGTACATATGCTTGAGTGACGATATCATTCCAATAATTGTTGAATGGTATTGTTGTGAATAGTGTATAATATTTAATAACTAATATAATTTTATAATAATAATATACAGTAATTTTTCCATCGGTATACCCATCAATGCCAGGTGGTGGTTAACAATGGATTACACCACGACATAGAGATGGTATGTCATACGTAAACACACGTGGTGATCACATTTTTCGAAGGATGGGTAGAAAATAGAATTATTTTTTGGATAAACATAATAAAATCACAATATAAAAGCTATATTGAATGTATTACTTTATAATGAAACAAATCATGAAGAGTAAATATATGAAGAGATAATTTTTGAATAATTTGTAGAAGAGATTAGATTTCCTTCGATGTACTTCCTCTAAATTTCATTATAAATCACAAGTGATGGTATTTGAAGAAGAAAATAACCTCCATAATATAACTAAAGATGTATAAAAGGAAAAATAATAGGGGATTTATGAGCATGAAGTCTTGATGAGAAGTAAAGAGGTGAGGGAGGAGGTTCTCTTTTATAATTGTGTTGAGGGGCACATTTCAGATCTCTAAAAATATTAATTTCTAATAGAATAAAATACCATTAAAAACCTATAATATACACCAATTTTGAAGATGAGAAGATATAGGGTTATAATGTAATCCAAAAATAAATTTTCAAAACGTTTTTTAATCAATATAAGCCTTAACATTTTAGTTAACACATATTAATTCTATTTTGATCATTAACTTTGCAAAAACATATTTCTATATTAAAAGGGAGGAATTTTTACTTAGTTGATGTTAATTAAACCATAAATTAACACCTTATAACATTTTATACTATATAATATCTATTATATATTTATTAAAAATGGGTTTTGATTTTTAAATAATTTAATAAAACATTATTATGATAATGAATAAATAATTTTAATTTTTACACTATTCAATTCATTGATTTTAGAAAATATTAAGATTAAAAATTAACTTCAAACTAACAATTTCATTATATTTCTAAGACTTTACGGTAAAAAATTAAAATGATTATACATATCAATTAGGTAAAATGATATTTAGTTTAATATTTTTAAAAACATTTAGTTGTTATCTCTATTAATAATATAATCACTACGCCAAATTGGTTCAATTATTTATTATACGTATATTTTGAGTATTTGTTTTTAAAAAAATACTATGATTAATATAATTATACTATTTTGTATGAGAATATTTTATGTCCAAATTTCTTCTGGAAAATCCACCATTAAAAATTTTGTACTTATTAAATTATGAATGTGACTACTTTAACATCACTTTAAATAAAAAAAATATATGTGCCACAATATATTCTATAATTATCAAGATGGACACTAACTCAACCATTGGATGGTTGTGGTCGATATATACTTGAAAAAAAAAGATCTTTTCAATTGTTTGGGACTTTTAATGGTTATTAGTCTTTAAAAATTCAAATTTATTGATTTCACATAAATTAATTTATATTTACATCATCAAAGTATTAGTATTTAAGGGAATTATTTTATTCCTATAAATTCAAAATATATTATCATGGTAACTAAAAAAATTAAGATTGTAAATGAGTAAATTTAATAGAATTTATCTTCTATATAACCTTATATAATATTTATTTATTTAATAAAATTTGAGCGACACATATTTAACAATTGTTTTAATAAAATAATTTAAATATCTAAATCTCATCCATGTGGGTTCCAAATGGAACCATTTCAACCCAGGAATTATTTAGTTTGTAACACACTCATCAGAAAAAATTAAGAAAGCTGTTAGAATAATTTTATAATAGTAATCTTACCCTTAATTACCTAGTTTACCAATTTACCGTATTAATAAATAATTACTAAAGTTATCATTCATAATGACCAAAAATAATATAATTATATATAAATAATTATTACATACTAATTCTAAATATGGAATCCATTTTTCATTATTAAAAATACATATGTTTTAGTAATTAATTTCAAATTAATCATGTTGTCTGAAAGATAGAATGTGTTTTAAAAGTTAAAATATTGAAAATGATTAAAATGTTATTACATTTGAATTCAATGTAATATTTATTTATAATTACATAAATTATATTTCCTGATAAAAATATACTCTATTTATACATTAAAACCATTACATATTATAATTTTACCATATAAATTATTTCAATGAAAAATGTTTTTTGTAATTAAAATTTATTACATTTTAACTATTCATCAATGTTTGAATTTTATTATAAAAATATTAAATTTTCATCAAAATTTAATTTTTATATCCCACTTCAAATGATGATTTATATTTTGTAATATAAATATTTTTAATGTGAAAAAAATAAATTTAAAAGGAGTTCTCTAATAAAAGGTGGAAAAGATCCATTCTGAACAAATAGAGGTTTTTACACAACAAATAGGGTTTATTCATACACTATGATAAAAGTGTCTTTTGGATGAATATAAAAAAATAATTATAAATTTTATAGAATATACAGTTTATTATTTTCCTATACTAATAGTAATTAACTATTTTTATTAATAAATATAATCAAATATATAATATATTTATATTTTTCATAAATTATTGGTAGTGAAAGACATCACCATAAAGATTAATAAGTTTTTGATATATATTCCCACTAACCTAACGGCTAGGTTAAAATCATCATTTAATACTATGGATGTATCATGGTTACATTTATATCATAACGACATGCAACTCAGGATATTGAAAAATTAAAATTATTTAGAATTATGTTTCATAAAAACATTATGGTGTTACATTTTACCCCTTAAACTATATTTATCCCAAGAAATTAGTTAATTAGATAAAAATATATGATTATATCATTCCATAATAATATCCTCATGTTCCCACATATCTTCATCAAGTTGTTGGTCCTGCCACAAAACATTAACCAAGAAAGTGGTCTGGTTTCATAAATTTTTTTCACTATAATCAATAATCTCCATCGGTTGTTATTCAAAGTAAAAATATCATTCTCTACAGGTAATACTATTGAGTTTGGTACATGTAAAGGATAATGTATTTAATTTATTTGGAGAGAAACATGGAACACATCATGTACATAATAGATATTCATTAGACACAATAATCAGTATGCCACCATCAAAACATGATCTATAATTTAAAAGGGGTGATAGATATTCGGATCATCTTTATCTTAATTCAAAATATCATTACTATCTTTTATGGACATATTTATAGAAACACCTATCAAATTATTCAAAATCTTGGTATTTTATTTGGTTATCAGAATAAAATTTTTTTCCTCTAAGATAATATTATGTGTTGTTAAATAGATCTGACCATTTTTACCCTTTTATAAACAAGATTGTGTCCTAATATCTTTATTTACCCAACCTCATCCTAGCATGGTGGATTTATGCAGTTCATTCCATAGAGGGCTTCATAAGGATCCATCTAAATTCTATAAAAAATCTATTGTTGTATAAATATTTGAAAAAATTTTGGTGTTGATCCAGACAATCATTGACAACCATAGAGAAGTCTCTCAACATATCTTCTATACTTTGAATTTTCCTCTCAGACTGGCCACCTATCTAAGAATGATTAATATTTTTGAACAATAACTCTCTACCCAGATCTAGATGAAGTATTATCCGAAACATCTAAGTAAATATCAGATACCAATTTGATATAATGTAATCTTTTACGCCATGAAATCTTACAAAATCCATTACATATATCCCGGAAAGATGATCATGAGTAAAAGCTTCTATTATAGGAGTGATGTGTGCAAAATTTATAAGGCTGTCAACTATATCCCATATAGAATTATGGAATTTAGATGTTTTGGGATGTATGATGACAATGTTACTGTGGTGTTTTTCCATTTCCATTCTACTGTGGATAACCATTGTAAATAAACATAGAATTCTATCTCTCATCCTTAAAATTCGAAAAAACCATGCATTGGGAGACATATTTGGAAACATATCCTTTTACACCATCCCACCAAATATAATCTTTTAGGTCCCTATACAACTTTGTGTTTTGAATATGAATAGGCAATGAAGAAAAATGATACTTATCCAATATCTCCTTCTTTAAATCTCATACCTAAGGAATACAAACCTGATTCCTAAACCTTATTATTCCATCACAATCAAGGTTGAATTTAGGATCATTTCGCACCAACATTTGTATCTATACATCTTACTTATGAAACTCCTAAAACATAACATTTATTGATGGTTGAACATTATATTGAGAGAGATAAGATTTGACCCATTTAAAATTTCAAGATCCAACTTTTGAAAGTATAAAAATATAGGATATTTTGTGATCCTCATCATGGATTGGCTAGAATGGACATTTCAACCCAAGGAATCTGTCACCTTGTTCACTTTCCCACTGTGGTAATGTATACAGTAGTCGTAATATTTAATCAACTCCAACCATTTTCTGTAGCCTCTATTCATCTCTTTTTAGGTGATAATATACTTTAAAAAGTTTTTGACCAGTCTAAATATCACACCTTTCACCAAATAGATTATGCCTCAATATCATTAGTGAAACAATTACCGCAGCTAATTCCAAATCATGATTTGGGTAATTTTTCTCGTGGATTTACAATTATCATGAGGGTCAAGCTATCAACATATCATTTTTCATGAGAACACAACCCTACCCCTTCTTGGATTTGTCACTATAAATCACAAACATTTATCCACTACAAGGCGGTGTGAGCATAGGTTCATTGCCTAACCTTATTTTAAATCTTTGAAATTCTATTCACATTTCTCCATCCACACAATATTAAGTCCATTTTGAGTCAAATTGGTGATTGGATTAAATAATATAGAAAAATATTTCACAATACATCAATAATATCCATCCAAACTAAGGAAACTCTAGATCTTAGTTACCATTCCTGGCCTCAGCCAACATTAAATAAATTATATTTTTCTGAATCCATAGATATCCCCACTACTTTGATTATATGACCCAATAATAAAATATTCTAATTACAAAAATCACACATGGTAAATTTTACATAATTTTTTTCATTTATCATGGTCTCCTATACAATATTAAATTGATCTTCATACTCTTCCTTTCTTTTTTAATAGTTAATAATAACATCTTTAATAACTTCCACAAACTAATCATGATTGTCTCTAAGTACTGTATCAATTTGATCCATAATGATTGATGGAACAAAATTAATAAAAAATGAATCATTATAAATTTTTTGTTTCCATACCTTGTACTAAATTCCATATTTGATATATCCTCCTTTATGACCCATAATTTATGATATCATGAACAAAGATAAATCATTGAAAAGTATTTAGCTACTCGCCATTGGTTGAACTAGTCATCAGTGCAGGGAAGATGATTTTTCATAGTGATCTTGTAATGTTATTTTATAAACAATATAGCGTTTCATTGACCCATATTTCTTCTTAACAAATAGTATAGGTTCTCCTATAGGTAAAGTTCTATGGAATATAAATCCCTTCTAATGATTCTATTGATGTTTCTTTTTCAATTATTGTAACCCAATTTGTCTCATTATATAATTTTTTTTGAAATCGTAATAGCATCCGATATGAGTTCTATTGTAAACTCATGTTCGTGGTTTAGTGGAAGACCTAGTAATTTTCCGAAAACACATCATCAAACTATTTTAAAATTGGTTATTTCTTAATTGTTAGTCACTTTCCAAATATATGAGATATATAACATTCATTAATGGGGATCAAGATCCATAACATGATCGAAATTTCTACTAAAAAGATATATTCATCCATTCATCAATATACGATCATAGATTGACCTCGGATCTGAAATGTGACTTCCTTTCCAAATAAGCTGAGATAAGAAACATATATAAAAAAATCCATGCAAAGAATCAAATAATATCATACTAAAAAAGGATAAAAATATTTATAGGAAGAACATTCCCACAAAATTCAACCAATGAAGAATTAAATTCTTTTTATGTGAACATTGGGCCATTATGACTTCTCATAACTAACTCAAAATCTATTTATTTAGGTAATATTGTAATAACTTTGGAATATTATTTATAAATAAAAGAGTGGGTAGATCCAGAATAAATTATAACATTATCTACTATAGTGTGTAATGTAGGTGTAACTTTCACGACATCATTATCGTACTTCACATCGCTGATAGTGATCACATGTGACATGCCTTTTCCTGTGGACTTAAGTTTTTTCAAACATCAATCATCATCAATAATCCTTGAATTAGGGAATCGATTAGAATGATTCCCCATTTCCTTAAACTTTTATAATTAATGTGTATGAGGTTCATTATATGAAGCCTTTTCTCTATTCGCATCATTAGACATCTTTTTCCGACCACATCAGCATTCAACTCCCTGATGACATTATTTTACACAATAAAAATATTTAATAGTGCTGTTAAGACTATTTACGCTATTTTATCATTTCAAACATTGAGGATAAAGGAAAAAAAGCTTTTTTCAGTGTGGAATTCCAATTTCCCCATGAATTCCTTTTTTACCATCTTATCAAACCCACAGGACTGATGGGTTACTCCAATCACCATCTGAACCATGAGATCACATAAAATGATTTTTACATAGATATTGAAGTCCCTTAATCTTAATTACCTTCAGATACATGGTTTTAGGCCAAAAAAGAATTAATTGATTTTACTCTATGTTTAAATAATAATTATAGAATCATACAATGGTATACTGGTAAACCTTTATTTATAGGTAACAACAGATTCATAAATCATTTTCAAAAGTTCATGGAACTCTTTCTCCTACATTGTTTGAGGAATATGTGGAAATTACTTATTGAAAAAAATGATATGAACTCGTCCCATTCGAGGGATTCAATATCATCATGTTGTATCATATTCTTGATAATGTTGCACCATTGATCAGCTTCACATTCTAGATGATAGACTTCTAAGATGACTTTATCATGTTTAGAATATTAGGGAACTGAAAATATCATTTCAGTGGTGCTGAGTCATTGTTCATCCACAAATGGATTAGAATAGCCTCTGAAAGATAGTGGATGCCACCTCATGAAGGACTCAACAAAATATTGTTCCCTCCATTGATTGTCTATAAGTTCTACATGATTCAATTCTTGGGAATGTAGTGTAAGCATAACTACATGACTTTTTATTCCACATACCATAAAAGTTGGTTTCTCAGGAGAAAAATAATTTCATTACCTGTCACATTCAAAATTAACATTGTTCTTTCGGGTTTCCTCCATTGAAAAAAACCATGATGCATTATTTGAGAAACACTAATTCTAATTGGAAAACCACTTAATCAAGAATAAAATTTCAATTTTGGACACATTAAGTTTTATCCTAGGCTATTCATGACCATTTTGAAAACACTAGGACTATATCATATACTTTAACATAACCTTTGGGTCCTTATTAAGGTTTTCTCATCCTAGTTTCTAATGTTGGACCATACATTTCTTATGATACCATCTATAATGACCCATACATTACATACACTAATATTAATTAAAAGTTGAAAAATATTCTTAAAAAAATATAATATATCCAAGATTGAATAGTATAGTTATAGTTTCATTAGAAACTGAGAAACATAATCAACTATTTCATAAGACGTCATTATTTTCTCCATCCGATTTTATCATTAGTAGAACCCTTCTAGGCTTATCATACTTTATAGCCTTCTTCATGACCTAGTAAAAATAATCATAAGAAAGGGTGAGATCAGATTATTAGTAATGGTAAACAAAATATATATCAGTCATATCATAATAATTTTACTTAAGAACAAAAAATTTTAATATCTTATCATGCATATGAATGATCGTGAAATCATGCCATGGGATCAATCCTGAATGTTCATAAGAATAAATTATTGTAATCCAAAAAGTAATAACATAATATATAAATTTATTTTTAATAAACATTACCATATAAAATCAATTGATATTATTCAATGATCATTCCGAGTACCATCATAGTAGACAATGTCTATTTCTGAATCGAGTTTGCTGCTCGTTCTAGCTGTGACAACCCAATGTTTTAAATTGAAATTTCATTCTAATAATTATGTCATATAATTACATGAAATCAAAAAATAATGAACTAATAAGTTATAGGTGACCTTTAAACATATGTTTGTCACTTTTGTGATTTGAATTTCGATAATCTAATATTCATTGTGCGATCAGTAAGATGTTTGGAGTCTGATAAGGCAATCATAATTCTAGATAAGTAGTAACATACCATTATGAATAGTAATGTTACCATTATTAATAGTGATATAACCTAATGAATGTTAACGATAACTATGATAGTATATAAATAAGATTATTGTGAATGTATGGTGTACCTATATTTTGCGATAAGTAAATAAATGTTTTAAAAATGGTTCTTTAGAATAAAATATATTTTTAGTTAAATATTAAATTAATCATAGTTTGAAAATTATTTTTGAAAACTGGATTTAATTTTTTTAATCTAGATGTTGAAAATTGATTTAGATTAATTTTTGAAATTTTTATAAATAATTTGAATTATTAATGAATTGTAATATAAGATAATTTAAAAAAAATGATAAATAATTTATTATTTGTGTCAATCATGATGATTTAGTGACGTACAACTAATTTTTTAGAATTCACGTGAACATATTACTATTTTCGATCATGTTATCATCACTATTTCTAGGTTTAAAGGAAAATAATAAACTAGGGATGTGAATTTTATAAAAACTCTCCTCCCCTCCACTATAAATACCACCTTTTCCACCCTATTCTCTTAAATCCTCTCAAGAATGGTTCCATGACTATATTCTACCAAAATATATCCTCCATCTCCTCCCCCAGGTCCAATATCTTTTGGTCTCCTCAAAAGACCAAATTTTCTCCCCTTACGAGGTTCTCAAAGAGATAAACTCAAGAAGTAAATTCCCCTTTTGTTTTCTTTATTTTTCTATTCATGTTCATTGTTTTCTTTTGTATACTTACATATCCTAATAAAAATTTTAAAAAAACACTATTAACATAGATGAACTAGAACATTTTTATGATAATTGAATAATTTATTAACATATTTCCTTTATTCTTCTCTTATTTATGTAGTGAAGACACCATTTGAGAAGTTTTAATTTACGACATTCAAGAAATATTTGTTTTTAATTTCCATTACCATCATCAATTATACACATGAAACCATTATCATGGTTAAACCATAACATAATATATGTATTATTACTCATTTAATTTTCTTGAATGTTTTTTTTAAATTAATTTGGTTTATAAAACAAAACATGTTTTTTGTGGTTAAAAACTGCCAATTGACCCAAAAGGTTGTCACTAATGTATTATATAATGATTCAACCTCACTCAAAGTGATGAAATTAAATATACATCAATTTATCCTTCTATATGATTAATAATAAAATATAATATCAATTGTAGACAACCACCTTCATAATAATTTTTTATCCGAACGAGAATTGATCATTAATACCATGCAAACAAACTCTCAAACAAAGAAATTAAACTTCATAACCAATAAAAATGGTTATAAATTACCTTAAAATGGTAATAATAATTTTTTTAATATATAATATTTTATGTAATTATTAATTAATATAACTGATTTTTTCATATCATTTAGTTGTATAAAAGATCACAATCATATTTATGTTAAGGGATCCTCTCCATTTCACTTTTATTTGGGATTATCCTGTATATTATGACCATTTAAGTGTAAATAATAGTGATGGGGTATGATTATGCACCACCCCATACATTATTCAAGATTTATAAAATATGTGAAATCCCTTTCTCTATCATTAATCGCCCATATGTACCCATGATAACATGTCGATATTCCATAAGGGGTTCCACCCATACCGCCTTTATTCCTTCGGGTTTCTCTATCATTATTTTATCAAAAATGAAGTTGTGTTTTCTTTTTATTTAGAACATAAACATACTATATAGATGCTCCAAACTAATGTTTCATAGTCCATCCCTCATTCTCTTTCTGGGATATACATGTTTTTTAGTGATTCCCTCCTCAATACTACCTTCTAAGAAAACCTATTTTGGAGGGTATTTCTGAATTCTTCACTGATTTCATGTTCACATTCTATTATATTTTATGAATCCATAGACATTATAAAATAAACCTTTTTATTTTGAAAACATTCCTAGTTTACTTCAGATTTCTCATTATGTGTTGTTCCCTTTTTATTTTGAAGGCTCTATAGTATTTTCTTTAAAGCCTCCCAAAAATGTTATAATGCTAATATTTCTTAAATACTTTTCATACATGTTTTCACTTATATTTGAACTAAAATACCATGATAAATTACAATTTTACCTTACTAATGTCGATGTATATTTTAGTTCCTTCCTTTCATGGACATTTTAAGGATACATCCAATTGTTATGCTTTATGACATGATTATGGTACCCAATTTCTTCAACGGGTAAACAATATATTTATGTACGATATACTTTGTATAATTATTTAGGTGGTGAACAAGTTCCTGAAAAGTTGTGATGGGTGCACCTAGATAGCGCACCAATGCATTGTGTAATGTTTGGACTCATGATATGTTATGTGTGATGGTATTGATAGTTATCCTTGGCTTGTGCAACTAAGTGAAATGATATTGGTGGTTAGACATGACTCATAGTAAAGTCATGTTTTATGATTCTTACACATTTTTATTTTTCCATGTTTAAATGATCCCATGTTTATATGTTATAATTCCATATGTTACATTCCTATTTATATCATCATTTCATGCCTTCAATCCCATGTTCTACTGTTATGTTCGTATTCTTATTCCCTAATAGGGGTTTTAGCTCATCACTTTGTTCATGTTATCCCCATCTTAACCTATGTAGATATATTGAGAACAATGGATGATAGATGATCATTATAGAGTCTAAATAAATCGTTTTTTATATAATGTTTTATTTTGTACCTAGTATTAAAAGACACTAGACTCCATTATCCTTAGCTTATACTCTGATGCATCATTAGGCCTATAATCAAGTAATCTTATGTGTAATAACATAGAGTCATTATAGTTGGTAAAAGGATGGTCTAGTTATTTTTTGATATTAGGAATAGATTATCTTAGTGAGAAACTTATGTATGAGACTGATTAAAATAAAGCATCCCTTAATTTTGGTAAGTATATAGTAAGAGATTTATCAAGGAAATACATCCCTTTCTAGATACAAACATGTAGTGGTGGATCTGGAATAGATATACATTGGAGTGAAATATCTGACCAGAAAATTCAGTCTAGACCCAGAGTATCTTGGTACACGACAATGGGCCTTGCTGCACTCTTGGATTGACACTCCCATGGGATATGCTATGGTAAATTAATGAGATTAATATAACCCATTATTAAGGGAATAAAAAATCATATAATAATATTTGTTAAGAAATAGACAAGGATAACAAATATTTAAACCTAAGGTATTACAATTTATGATATACTTATCCTTTACAAGTTTATCCTTATATGTTCATATTTTTCTTTTTATGCTAAATAACTATGTATTGAGGTAGTCTAGTTGTTTTTTCTTTTACTTAGTTAATGGAGGGAAATAGAAGAACACATGAAAATAATAAATTTGATATGGAGTGTGATGATTTCCCTAATGATATGCCTAATATGACGAAAAAATGTTTTCAAAACATCTTGACAGTAATTACTCATCTAGATCATGTTAGGAATAATAACTTGAATCATGAAGAACATCCACCTCCTCCAAGTAAAGAAAAATATGTTTTTGAAACCCTCATGCAGAAAAGGCCTCCCATGTTTAGTTTATCATATAATCTCCTCCTTGGGAAATAGTGGATTAACTCATTGAAAAGATATTCTCTATCCTACAAACCTCATTAGAGGATAAAACTATAATGGAAGTCTATAGTTTTGATGGGGAAGCTCATTAGTGGTGGACACTGATCAAGAATAGAAAATACCAAGAAGAAATTGATTCAATGGATTGGGAGAAATTTAAGAGGGTGTTTTTCAATAAATATTACCCTCAAACCTTCTATCTCAATTTGGAAAGAGATTTCCTCTCTATCAAATAGAAGGAAGATGAGTCTATCATGTCGTATGAAGAAAACAATATATGGCTTGTAAGCTACCCCTATGTATTTTTCATGAGCACCAAATGAAAGGTGTATTTCTTCTTTAGTGGGGTAAATCCGAGTCTATGGAATTTGTTTGGTATTAGAGACTTCGACAGTTATGAGGATATTGTCCATTGTTCTTTCAAGATTGAAATGGGGATTATAGACTCTCATTGTCCACATAGGCCCAATGACAATAAGGTAAAAAATGGAGGAAAATATGTGTGGTTCAACAAACATATCTCATGAGGGAAAATAGCCTACGTATGACACTTGTAAATGTTATGGGGCGAATCATCATGGGAACTTCCTAACAGGAACATAGAATTTCTTCCAATGTGGAATGTTGGGACATCTGGATATAAACTATCGACGAGATATGAGGAATCCTATTAATGTGTAAAATAACGGAAGGTTCAGATTAACACTCATCCTGTAGTGTATTGTTACACTATAAAGAGCATGAACATTAGGAGAACAATTTCTCTAATATAGTGGTTTTTGGAGGCAATCTACATCAACCTCCATGGAATCAATGATGGGATTATTCTATCACTACTGTTAAGGTGGATCCATACAATGATGTGATGACATGTATGCAAGTTATTCATTCAATAATAGAGAATGTAATATCTGATGTTGGTTCTATTCATTCTTTCATAAATTCCAAGTTTACAAGAACTATTCATACACAACCTCAAAATTTGGAGGATAAGTTATCTATGAGAATAGAGAAGGGAGAAATTATTTCAACTATGGTTTATAACACCTACTAGATTAATGTTTGTGGATAGAACCTCCCAAACAATCTTTTCATACATCGTATAGTAGAGTTCAACGCTATCCTAGGCATTTATTAGCTATCATTATATAAATCCAACATCAACTTTTGGGAATTAGTGATTACTCATCACATCCCAAAGCATTAATCAATTATTTTCAAGTGTAATGTGGAAGATGAATCTCTATTAGAATCATCATCTAAATTGTGGATATTAATTCATTATGAGAAGTATTTCTAGATCAAATAATTATGGAAAAGTAGAGAATAATTCATGAATACATGCCCATTGTGAAGTATAACACTGATGTATTCCTGTAAAAACCCGGTTCATATTTTTGAGGTACGGGTTTCTTCTTTTCTCTTTTCCTTAAGTGTTTTTGAGAAAATAAGGAAAATGGGGAAATATACTAAATTTCTGGACTACACACTGTGTATTATTCAACACTTCGTTTACTTTTTCCATGTGGGATGAGTACACAGGGTGTGTAGCCATGTCGGCGACAAAGGGTGTAAAAACTGACTACACGCCGTGTAGTGGATATTTATATTTCGTTTATTCATTCGGTAGGCAAATAGTTAGGTGATGGAAGTAGCCACTAGCTGAGCCATAGTACACACCGTGTAATCAGAAATCCACGACGTGTACTCATGTCGACAGATGAACAGTGTGGTGGTGCCTCTAGAGGAATAGTTAAATAAGAAAAGTACACATCGTGTAGTCAATAGTACATGCCGTGAAGTTTATTTTTTTCGCCTAAAATGGGCAGTGACCAACAATATTCATAGGATTGTCTTGGAACCGGAGGAAGGAGTTAGGAGAGGAGGCCAGACCTTCAAGGATCTCTAGATTGAGCGTTGGGAATCCGTTTTCGCCTCTGATGATCTCGTTAAAACCGCACGAGTAATCCCTCAACTCTCCTTAATCTGTTCTTTCCAATTCTTCCTATAAGGGAAGTTATTTGAGTTTGAACAAGGTTTTCTTTCACATCATATCTATGACTTTATTGGAAGATTCGAATATCGTCATCTGTGTATACCGTTCAAGGGCATTTTCAGTAAGTGGCTTGGTGTTTAAATTCCAACTGTTTTGTGTTTTTGTGTACTGTTGTGATACACACCCATGAATGGGTTGTCATATGGCTGAGTCCTTGTTAAATTAAACCCCAAGAATTGTATTCATAATTAAATGTGATAGTAAACTGTTATTTGTGATCGCTTCTTGGATCCAGCACCACCATGGGGGTGTGTTCCTCTGTTTAGCCGTTTGGCCAGGATACCCGAGGGTATCACATTATAATAATGTTTATTGAATTGCCTTGCGAGGAATTGTATGTGAATTTCATGTTTACAAGTTGGGCATGGATCTGTTACTTGCGACTGAGGGCAATGTTCTTTTTAGCCCGAGGGCATTGTTTATTTAGCCTGAGGGCAAGGTACTACTTAGCCTGAGGGCAACGTTCTATTTTTCCTTAGGAAAAGTGTTCATATGCCTAAGGGCAGAGACTTTATTCCCTAAGGGCGACACTTCAGACGCCTGAGGGAAATATCTTTTATGCCTGAGAGAAATTATTGAGGGCAAGATTTTGATTAAATGAGGGTAAGTGTTTGTGTGTCTGAGGACACTGACTGCTTACAATGGAAATTCACTGTGGTGACTTCCATATATTGAATGATTAAATGAATAATAAAATGGAAATATAACTGGTAACATTATTTACTTTTTAGTACTGGTTAATTTATTGCATTTACTTTTCCACGCTGTTGTTGAATGTTTACACACAGTTGATCACGAGCCTTTGGTGGGTGCCTACTGGGATTTATTTCTCACACATAGTTTGGGTCATGTCTTCGGGCCAAACAGATTACGTTTCTGCAGGTGTGGATAAGGGAAAGGGTCCCTATACAGGTACATGATTGTTGTTGAGGAGTAGGGGACCATGGGACCGAGCATAGGCTCGCGATGATTCCGGCTGTTTTGTTTTTATTTTCTGTACTCGGTAATCTGTATTGTATTGTGTTTTACTACATCGTAAGATGTCATGGATGTTTTCTTAGAACATGAGACATGTTTCATCATTATCTATATAAATGTTGGTTATCTTTTACTATAGTTTTTTATTTTAAATGTGTATTGTTTATTTCTTCTGTTTTTGTATGCTTTCTATTTTGTTCCGCTATGCTACACTTCGACAAATGAGAGCATAGTTTCCCCACTATCAGACCTGGGCACTCGCTGCTAGTCGACAACATATGGCATTTTGGGAAATGCACGTGAGGTCATGTGACCAACCGGGTTCAGGGCACCCGTGGAGTGGTACCTGGGCCCAGGAGGTTATAAAGTGATATCAGAGGCTTTCATTTCATTGGCTTACTATTTTGAGCCATAGTCAGGGATAGGACGGGAAAGGTAATTGGTAATATGCTTTGCCCGAGCATATCTAACCCGTGTATAGGGAAAAGCCAGTCTACCTCGTATGTGCGCAATTTTTATGATTTTTCAATTTACTGTTGATTTGATTTTCATCGTTGGGTGACACACTTGTGAATATCCTATTTATATTATATACATGGGTTCTATTTAGTTGCAACCACATGAGATGAGGGTATTCCATCTCATGCATCATTTAGGAACATTCTAGAAATCACATTCCATGCATAGTTCCATGCCATGTAAGCGCATTAGAAATTGCATGTTATTGTGATAGTTGTTGTTCTAGAAAAGAATGATGTTGTGATAGTTGCTTTGATAAATACTTTATATTTGATATGGTATGTTTCTGTGAGACTGATAATAGAATGGACGCCAAACATTGGTTTCTGGGGAGTATGGGCCTTCATTGACCAGAATTTGGTGGACCATAGACTGTTTATTTTGTAAAAACTCATATAATATTCCAAACGTTGATTCGCGGGGAGTACGGCCCCTCACGGATCATAATTTGGCACTTAGGTGTTGTTTTTCAGTATTTTTTGGGTTCTAGAGTAGTATATAAGCCTTACTGTCTAGAAAACCCAGGATACATGTCGTGTAGTTGCTTAGACACTTGCCGTGTGATCTTCTATTTGGTAAGAAAAGAAAATTTTTAATTACACATCGTGTACCCATAGTACACACCCGGTAGTCTCTTTCCGTGTCATAGACCATGTGGACGAGGAAACAAGGAAGGTAAATGATTGGGGAAAACACGATGTGTACCAGATATAAAATCCGTGTAGTGTTGACCTGGATTCTACCCGTATAACTAAAAAACACGGACGAAGGAGGCCTTAAGACATACATGTCGTGTCCACTATAGAACACGCCGTGTAGTATGACCTGGGATCCAGCCGTGTAACTAAAAACATGGGTCGGTGTAATCCTTTTGTGTACACACTGTGTGTAATGACCCGTAAATTTCAAGGAATTTTTTTTCTTAATTTTCTTTGGAATTTTACAAGAGCGCGGTTTCTGACGGCACCTGATTCCAAGGCCCGGTGTGCCCGAAATCATTTTCCAAAGTTTGGCTCAGTTACGTTCAGTGAACGGACGGGCGTGTCACGACCCGTCCTCGGGGCCCGTGCCGTGACTACCCCAAGCCCGCCTTCCATAGGCCAGGGGCTGTTGACTAGCACCAAGGCGTAAAATCCCAGTAAACAGGGAAGGCATTGCCTTTATAAGTAACAACCACACAGAGTCAGCAAGCGGAAAGTAAAGTGCAGAAAAGTAAAGGGGCCGGAAATACAAGCCCAACTGTAAAGTACAACTGAAAAGGTAAAGAACAGCAACTGAAGAAAGGACGACGGCCTCGTGTCGTCCACTGGCAATCCCACCTGAAGGGTGGGTACAGATAGCCTCCAGGCTCCTCGGGTCCCACGTCCGCTCCGAGCACGTCCCGCCCAGTGGTCCACCTCCAGGTACCGTCCTGCTCCACGCCCCAACCGTGATCAGCGCTGTCCGTCGTCTGCAACCAACACAACAAGGTGCGGGCATAGCCCGTGCAGGGGTGAGTACAACTACTCAGTAAGGACCCCGAGACCCCCGAAGGTCTCCCGAAATCCACAAAGGATATAGCACAAAAGAAAGATGCAATCACGAAGTAACATCTGACTCGACTTAGGTATATGCCCATACATATACCTAAGTCCCCAATTCTAGCTCTGCTCACGAGCTCAAGAACAACTCAATCCACAAAGGAAAGCAAGACTCAAATCCACAAGGAGAGTAAACAGTAAATCCACAAAGGATAATTCAACACAATCCACAAAGGAGAGTAACATAAGATTCAGCTCAACCAGGTATACTTTTTCAGATGACGTCAAAGACGATCACTGATCCGTCTCAGTCGTCGGACCCACGAAGGATCGATAGGTACTAACCCCCGCAAAAGGACCCACGTAGGATCGGGCTCACACAGAACCTGTAGGCAGTGGCTCACACAGAACCGGTAGTAAGGACCCACGGAGGATCGGGCTCACAAAGAACCTGTAGGCACTGATCCACACGGGATCGCTGAGTGCAGTAGTCGACGCAGTCCACTGAGGATCTCTGCACAGTCGTCGCCGCAGTCCACGAAGGATCTCTGCTCTGTCGTCGTCGCAGTCCACTGAGGATCTCTGCTCTGCCGTCGTCGCAGTCCACGAAGGATCTCTGCTCTGTCGTCGAAGTCACAGCCAGCGCTAGGGTTCCCGCACGTAGCGAGCTCGTTTAGGAGGGTCCGCTCCACGAGCCGAGGGGCTGATACATCAACTGACACGTAGTCCGAAGTTGATGCATCCAAAAGTTCCGTATCGACAACAGGATCTCAACGCAACAGACGGCGCGTCAATCGGACGCCCGGTCTGAGAGTTATTGGCATTTTCGTCCCAGGGGCCCGGTTGGTTTTTAGGGCAAAACCAACCCGACCGTACTCCGCCTGTGTCCGATCCTCGGGCGGAGTATGCCAAAAGTTCCGTCTCACTTAGAGGAAACTACCACAGCTGACGGTACGTCGTTCGGACGTCCGTAGCTCAAGTTATGAGCGTTTCCGCTCCGAGGGCCCGGTTGGCTTCGTGTACGAACCAACCCGGCCGAACCCAAAGTCTTCCGAAACCTTGAGTATAATATACCGAAACGACCGTCTCGATCCAAGGATCGCGTAGCCGCTGACGGTTCGTCAATCGGAGGTCCCAGGCCCAAGATATGGGCGAAAGACCGAAGAGGGCCCGAAACGGGGGTTCTGGGCCCGGGGCGACCCGGCCCGAACCCCCCCCTAGGGTCGGCCGAACCGGGTCGGCCCGAACCGGGCCGACCCGAACCGGCCCGAACCGGCTCGGCCGGGTCCGGTCCGGCCTGGGCGCGGCCCGGCCGACCGGACCGGCCGGCTCGGCTTCGGCCGAGCGGCCGAAGGGTTGCCGCCGCGGGTCAACCCCGCGGCTTTGAGGGAAACGCGGCCCCCGCGGGGGGGCCGCCTGTCACGCGGACGCGGCCGGGCCGCCGCGTCCGTCCCGGTTCCGCGCGGCCGCGGAACCGGCCGCCGTTGCCGCCGCGGCTTCAGCCGCGGCGGGCTTCCTCCACGGCGGCGCGCCGGGCGCCGCCGCCTCCGGTCGCCGGCGCCGCCGCGCCGGCGACCCGCGCCGCCGCCTCCTTCCGCGGGCCGCCGGAGATGCTCCGGTGGCCCGATTTGCCTCCCGTCTGCGCCGTTGCCCCTCCCGGATGCCGACCTTCACTGCGGGATCAACGGATCGCCCCTGCCGCGCGGTTCGTCGTCGTCCGTCATATCCGCACAACACAAGAACGGCGGAGGGTCGCCGGGCCGTGTTCGTTTGGCCCGCACCCTCCGCGTTAGAAATAAACAACCGGGAGAAAATAAAATGATCAACACATGATCGAACAATTTTAATTTAAAATAAAATTGTTCGCTTGAAACCGGCTTTTTAAATTTTCAAGAACGTTCACGAGAAAATTTAAAAGGGGGTAACTTTTCCAAAATAAATCCCTACCTCGAAGTCGTTGTCGGACGAGGGGTCGTCGCGGAATCGCTCGTCGCGGAGGAAGGAGATCGTCGCGTCGTCGCGGTATCCGGCGTCGCGTCGCCAATCTCCGGATCAAGAACAAACGGATTTAATTAATTAAATCCGTTGTTATTGAAATATAAAAAGGAGAGAATTAGAAGATTCGATTCTCACCATTTGTTGCCGATCGCACGTTCGCCGCGGAAGAAGAGGCACCGAAGAAGAAGAAGGTCGCGGAAAAGCTGCTGACGTCGCGGATCGTGCGTCGTCGGATTCCGGTTCCGGCGTTCTTCGCGTTCTTCGCGTTCTTCGCGTTCTTCGCGGAGAGGGTGGAGGAACGAAGATTCTCTCAAATCCTTTCCAAGGATTTTTAGGTTGGTCTTATTTTATAAACATGCCAACACGTAACCGGTTAAGAAACGATCCATCAATTCGTTGAATTAATTCAACGAAAGAAACGACCCATTTAATTCACGAAAGAAACAGCCCATTTAATTCACGAAATAAACCGCCCAATTAAATGGTCTGTTAAGAATTAAAGAAAACGCGTCGGTTGACTTTTCAGTTACTTTGACGGGTTTTCGCGGGTGCGTTACTTAGCGAAAGAAACGGCGGGGCTCGTGCGGGCCCTGCCTCACAAATATCCTACCAAGGGGTAGGATATTCCTGGATAGCATCCTATCCAGTTCAACTCAGTTCAAGCCGTCTTTAAGTGACTTCAAGTGGCTTCCAAGCAGCTTAAGTGAAATAAAATAAAGTTGTCGCACAAACTTTATTTTATTTCTAACTTAAGCCGCAAAATTTAAAAACCACGTCTGAGCAAACGCAACTCCGGAAGAGGCGTTTCTAAGCAAATACCGGCGCTGCGATTTCATCGGTGCCCTCAGAATTTGATTCCGGGCACCGGTTCAAAAGATAGAAAAACCCGCTCGTCCGTTCACTGAACGTACCCGAGCCAAACTTCGGAAATTGATTCCGGGCACACCGGGCCTCGGAATCAGGTGCCGTCTGAAGCTGCGCTCTTGTAAAATTCCAAAGAAAATTAAGAAAAAAAAATTTCCTTGAAATTTGCGGGTCTTTACATTACTCCCACCTCAGGGCTTTACGTCCCCGTAAAGATACATCAAAAACTAGGGGAACAAATGGGGGTACTGAGCACGCATCTGAGCCTCCCGCTCCAAAGTGCTCTCCTGGAGGTTCCCGTGCTGCCATCTGATGCGCACAAGAGGAATCGACCGCCCACGTAGGACCCGCTCCTGTCGATCCTCGATCTCCACTGGGACCTCCGCAAAAGTCGCCCCATCGTCCACGTCCAGCTCCCCAAAGTCGATGATGTGCGTCGGGTCGTGCACGTATCTCCTCAGCTGAGACACGTGGAAGACGTCGTGCACCCGGTGCAACTGAGGTGGTAGAGCCAGGCGATAAGCCACCTCTCCTATCCTGCTGAGGACCTGGAAAGGCCCGATGAAGCGTGGAGACAACTTGCCGCCTCGGCCAAATCTCCGTAAACCACGTCGAGGTGAGACACGCAAGAAGACGTGGTCGCCGTCCTCGAACTCTAGTGGCCTCCGCCTCCTGTCAGCATATGACTTCTGCCGGCTCTGAGCTGTCCTCATCCTCTCCTGGATGATCTGGACCTTCTCTGTCGTGGCTCGGACCATCTCTGGTCCCACGAGTGCTGACTCCCCAGGGTCTGTCCAGCACAACGGTGATCTGCAGGGTCTGCCGTACAACGCCTCGTATGGTGCCATCCCGATGGTGGAGTGGTAGCTATTGTTGTACGCGAACTCCACCAAGGGTAGGTGGTCCTCCCAGCTGCGACCAAAGTCGAGAACACATGCACGGAGCATGTCCTCGAGTGTCTGTATGGTCCTCTCCGTCTGGCCATCCGTCTGAGGGTGGAAGGCTGTGCTCAGATGGAGCCGCGTCCCGAACGCCTCCTGCAACCCCTTCCAAAGCCGGGAAGTGAAACGAGCATCTCGATCGGAGACGATAGATGATGGCACACCGTGAAGCCGTACGATCTCCTGGACGTAAAGACGTCCCAAGCTCTCCACTGAGCCCTGCTCTCTGATGGGTAAGAAGTGTGCCGACTTGGTGAGTCGGTCGACAATCACCCAAATGGAGTCGTGACCTCTGGAAGTACGTGGAAGTCCAGTCACGAAGTCCATAGATATGCCGTCCCACTTCCACTCCGGGACCTCCAAGGGCTGTACCAAGCCTGCTGGTACCTGATGCTCTGCCTTCACCTGCTGGCAGGTGAGGCATCGTGAAACGAACTCTGCCACAGCTTTCTTCATGCCCGGCCACCAGTGCTGTCGTCTGAGATCCTGGTACATCTTCGCCACTCCGGGATGCACCGCCAAGGGAGAAGTGTGAAACTCTCTCAGCACCTCCTCTCGTAAAGCGACTGGTACGAAGGTACGTCCTCTGAAAAGGATGTCGTGCTCTGCTCCAAGGGAGAAACCATCAGGCGCCTGACCTGAGGATATCAGTGCACGCCGGGTCTCACAGTCAGCGTCCCCACGCTGAGCCTCTCTGACCCGCTGTAGAAGTGGAGGAGAGACTGTGAGAGACTGAAGAAAGGCTGCTCCGTCTCTATCCACGAAGGATATCTGTAAGGAGGCTAGCTGCTCCGTCGCCTCCTCAAGTAGCTGAATGCCCGTCCTCCTGCTGAGGGCATCGGCTACCACGTTCCCCTTCCCAGGAGTATAGACTATCTCAAAGTCATAGTCCTGGAGGAACTCAAGCCATCTCCGCTGTCTCAGGTTCAGGTCCTTCTGAGAGAAGATATACCTGAGACTCTGGTGGTCAGAAAAGACTGTGAAGCGCTCGCCCATCAGATAGTGCCGCCAAGTCTTCAGAGCGAAGACCACTGCTGCTAACTCCAGGTCATGAGTGGCGTAGTTCTGCTCATGCGGCCTCAACTGACGTGATCCGTAGGCGATCACGGCCCGCTCCTGCATCAGGACACACCCGAGTCCAGTCCCTGATGCATCGCAGTAAACTACGTATCCCACTCCCTCCTCAGGCAACCTCAAGATAGGTGCGCTGGTCAATCTCTGTCTCAGCTCCTGGAAGCTCTGCTGACATCTGTCTGACCACACGAAGGGTTTCCCCTTCTTCGTCAACGCTGAGAGTGGTGCCGCAACTCTGGAGAAGTCTGGCACGAATCTCCGATAGTATCCCGCTAGGCCCAAGAAGCTCCGCACCTCTGTCACGCTTCTGGGTGGCTCCCAAGCTAGCACTGCCTCGATCTTCGCGGGATCCACTGCAACTCCCGCCTCAGAAATGACGTGCCCCAAGAAATGGACCTCACGTAACCAGAACTGGCATTTTGAGAGCTTGCCATAAAGCTGGTGCTCTCGGAGTGTGTCTAGCACAACTCGCAGGTGGTAGGCATGCTCCTCCTCAGTCGTCGAGTATACCAAAATGTCGTCAATGAAGACAACGACAAATCGGTCGAGGTATGGCTGGAAGATCCTGTTCATGAGGCTCATGAACACTGCTGGAGCATTGGTTACGCCGAATGGCATAACCAAGAACTCATAATGGCCATACCGGCACCTGAAGGCCGTCTTCTGCACGTCCTCGTCTCGAACTCTGAGCTGATGATAGCCTGACCGGAGGTCTATCTTCGAGAACCACCGCGCTCCCTTGAGCTGATCGAAGAGGTCATCAATCCGTGGCAGCGGATACTTGTTCCTCACTGTCACCTGGTTCAGGCGACGATAGTCGACACATAGTCGCAAGCTCCCGTCCGCCTTCTTGGCGAACAAAATCGGGGAAGCCCAGGGTGAGACACTGGGTCGGATAAACCCCTTGCTCTGCAAGTCCTCCAACTGTACCCGCAGCTCCCGAAGCTCGGCGGGGGCCATCCGATATGCTGGAGTAGATATCGGGGCTGTCCCGGGGTACAAGTCGATGTAAAAGTCTACCTCTCTACGAGGAGGTAGCCCTGGAACGTCGTCGGGAAAGACGTCCACGTACTGGTCCACCACTGCAGGAAAAGTCGGACTCCGCACGTCCACTGCTCCTAGGATGAGGCTAGCCAACTGATGAGAGATAGGCTGCACTCTCCTCCTCGGAAGTCCATCCTGTGCTGCAAAGGTTCCCTTCTCGCCGGTGAAGGTAAACCTGCTCCCGTCGGTACGAACACATCGCACCTTGCGCCTAAAACAGTCGATCTGGGCATGAACCGTGGATAGCCAATCCATGCCCAAGATGACGTCGTAAGGCCTCGACGCCGCTACAAGGAGATCCCAGCCGAAGCTCTCGCCTCCTAGAGTAAGCTCACACTGCCGGCACCAGTGCGTAATCGTCGAGTCTGCTCCCGTAGGAGTCTCTAGCCGTAAGGATCGAGCCAACGGCTCAGTCGGAATCTCCGAGCTCCGAACAAGGGCAGAGGCTATGAAAGAGTGACTCGCTCCTGTGTCTATAAGTACTGCAGCAAGGGTGGAATAGACACAGATCGTACCTCGAATCATCTCTGGCATGTCGGGGTCGTAGGCCTCCACTGCATGGAGCTGGGCCTGTCCCTGCCCGCCAGCTCCCTGTGGTCGAGGTGGCCCTCCTGGTGGTGGTGGGGGTAGAGCCTGGAAGCGTCGCCCACCACCCGCTGCTCGGCCAGCTCCTCTGCCTCGTCCGCCTCCTCCATGCGGACCGCCACGGTCGACCCTCTGCCTCTGCCTGGGTGGCCCCTCCACCGTCTGCTGCTCCTCTGGTCGGCGAGTCGGGCAGTCACGAGCCATGTGACCCTGCCCGCCGCAAGAGTAGCACAGCCTGCCTCTCGAAAGGCTGGCACTCCGCTGTGTGCCTCGTACTGCTGAGCCGGTGTCCTGAGGCCATCTGCGTGGGGGTCTGGTCTGCCTGGACACGTGAGTCATCCGTCGGCTACCTGCTGCCGAAGACTCAGCTACCTGCCGCCCTGCGCTAGGTCTCGCTGCTGAAGAAGGCTCTGCCAGGAAGCTCTCGATCAGGAGGGCTCGCTCCAGCACTCCCGCCTGGGTCGGAATGCTGAGGGAGATCAGCGACGCCCGAATCTCCTGTCGCAAGCCCTGCTCGAAGGTCCGGGCCCGGAAGAAGGGGTCCCGTACCATGTCGGTCGAGTAGCGAGATAGGTCCGTGAACCTCGCCGCGTACTGAGCGACCGTCATGCTGCCCTGGCGCAGCTGGAGAAGCTCCTGGATGCGCACCGCTCGGAGGGTGGCCGGGACGAACTCAGAGCGGAAGAGGCTCTCGAAGTCCGCCCAGAGCAAGGATGCCTCATCGTGAACCTGGAGCATCAGGCTCCACCATCGTCCTGCTGCCGCCTGCAGGAGGCTCGCTGCGAGAATCACCATGAGATCCGCTGGTGTCCTCACTAGCCGAAAGGTCCGTACCACCGCCTCTAGCCAGTCCTCGGCGGCCTGGGGGTCCGCCTCACCGCGAAACCTGGGCGGTCGCTGGCTCTGAAACTCATGCAGTGCCCTGAGGCGACGTGCATCGTCAGCGTCTGGTACTGGTAGCATCGGTGGCTCGGCGGGTAAAGCTACCGCCGGTGCCACTGCTAGCAAATGGCCCTGCACCGAGGCCTCGTCGCTCGGTGGGCTGCCATCGCGCCCTACACTCGGAACCCTAGCTGGCAATCGTCGCGGGGCCATCCTGAAAAGGAGAACAAGAGCACCACAGTCAGAACAGTATACCTGGTGAGCTGGCACAAGTAATCACAAGGAAAACTTGAGACTTTCATAAGCAGATCAGTATACCCGGTGAGCTGACACAAGTAATCACAAAGAAACTTGAAACAAACACGCAATCAATGTTTTCATGCATTAAGTCGGAAATCAGGAGTCAGGGTCCTGGTGTACGGATACGTCGGCCGCCGCACCAACACTGGGCTCCCTGAACTGATAACCACACTCAATACACTAAACACTATTGCTTCACATAGAAAGAAAAGACAATCAGAGTCTGTGGTAGAACCGACCACCTTTGATACCAATTTGTCACGACCCGTCCTCGGGGCCCGTGCCGTGACTACCCCAAGCCCGCCTTCCATAGGCCAGGGGCTGGCGACTAGCACCAAGGCGTAAAATCCCAGTAAACAGGGAAGGCATTGCCTTTATAAGTAACAACCACACAGAGTCAGCAAGCGGAAAGTAAAGTGCAGAAAAGTAAAGGGGCCGGAAATACAAGCCCAACTGTAAAGTACAACTGAAAAGGTAAAGAACAGCAACTGAAGAAAGGACGACGGCCTCGTGTCGTCCACTGGCAATCCCACCTGAAGGGTGGGTACAGATAGCCTCCAGGCTCCTCGGGTCCCACGTCCGCTCCGAGCACGTCCCGCCCAGTGGTCCACCTCCAGGTACCGTCCTGCTCCACGCCCCAACCGTGATCAGCGCTGTCCGTCGTCTGCAACCAACACAACAAGGTGCGGGCATAGCCCGTGCAGGGGTGAGTACAACTACTCAGTAAGGACCCCGAGACCCCCGAAGGTCTCCCGAAATCCACAAAGGATATAGCACAAAAGAAAGATGCAATCACGAAGTAACATCTGACTCGACTTAGGTATATGCCCATACATATACCTAAGTCCCCAATTCTAGCTCTGCTCACGAGCTCAAGAACAACTCAATCCACAAAGGAAAGCAAGACTCAAATCCACAAGGAGAGTAAACAGTAAATCCACAAAGGATAATTCAACACAATCCACAAAGGAGAGTAACATAAGATTCAGCTCAACCAGGTATACTTTTTCAGATGACGTCAAAGACGATCACTGATCCGTCTCAGTCGTCGGACCCACGAAGGATCGATAGGTACTAACCCCCGCAAAAGGACCCACGTAGGATCGGGCTCACACAGAACCTGTAGGCAGTGGCTCACACAGAACCGGTAGTAAGGACCCACGGAGGATCGGGCTCACAAAGAACCTGTAGGCACTGATCCACACGGGATCGCTGAGTGCAGTAGTCGACGCAGTCCACTGAGGATCTCTGCACAGTCGTCGCCGCAGTCCACGAAGGATCTCTGCTCTGTCGTCGTCGCAGTCCACTGAGGATCTCTGCTCTGCCGTCGTCGCAGTCCACGAAGGATCTCTGCTCTGTCGTCGAAGTCACAGCCAGCGCTAGGGTTCCCGCACGTAGCGAGCTCGTTTAGGAGGGTCCGCTCCACGAGCCGAGGGGCTGATACATCAACTGACACGTAGTCCGAAGTTGATGCATCCAAAAGTTCCGTATCGACAACAGGATCTCAACGCAACAGACGGCGCGTCAATCGGACGCCCGGTCTGAGAGTTATTGGCATTTTCGTCCCAGGGGCCCGGTTGGTTTTTAGGGCAAAACCAACCCGACCGTACTCCGCCTGTGTCCGATCCTCGGGCGGAGTATGCCAAAAGTTCCGTCTCACTTAGAGGAAACTACCACAGCTGACGGTACGTCGTTCGGACGTCCGTAGCTCAAGTTATGAGCGTTTCCGCTCCGAGGGCCCGGTTGGCTTCGTGTACGAACCAACCCGGCCGAACCCAAAGTCTTCCGAAACCTTGAGTATAATATACCGAAACGACCGTCTCGATCCAAGGATCGCGTAGCCGCTGACGGTTCGTCAATCGGAGGTCCCAGGCCCAAGATATGGGCGAAAGACCGAAGAGGGCCCGAAACGGGGGTTCTGGGCCCGGGGCGACCCGGCCCGAACCCCCCCCTAGGGTCGGCCGAACCGGGTCGGCCCGAACCGGGCCGACCCGAACCGGCTCGGCCGGGTCCGGTCCGGCCTGGGCGCGGCCCGGCCGACCGGACCGGCCGGCTCGGCTTCGGCCGAGCGGCCGAAGGGTTGCCGCCGCGGGTCAACCCCGCGGCTTTGAGGGAAACGCGGCCCCCGCGGGGGGCCGCCTGTCACGCGGACGCGGCCGGGCCGCCGCGTCCGTCCCGGTTCCGCGCGGCCGCGGAACCGGCCGCCGTTGCCGCCGCGGCTTCAGCCGCGGCGGGCTTCCTCCACGGCGGCGCGCCGGGCGCCGCCGCCTCCGGTCGCCGGCGCCGCCGCGCCGGCGACCCGCGCCGCCGCCTCCTTCCGCGGGCCGCCGGAGATGCTCCGGTGGCCCGATTTGCCTCCCGTCTGCGCCGTTGCCCCTCCCGGATGCCGACCTTCACTGCGGGATCAACGGATCGCCCCTGCCGCGCGGTTCGTCGTCGTCCGTCATATCCGCACAACACAAGAACGGCGGAGGGTCGCCGGGCCGTGTTCGTTTGGCCCGCACCCTCCGCGTTAGAAATAAACAACCGGGAGAAAATAAAATGATCAACACATGATCGAACAATTTTAATTTAAAATAAAATTGTTCGCTTGAAACCGGCTTTTTAAATTTTCAAGAACGTTCACGAGAAAATTTAAAAGGGGGTAACTTTTCCAAAATAAATCCCTACCTCGAAGTCGTTGTCGGACGAGGGGTCGTCGCAGAATCGCTCGTCGCGGAGGAAGGAGATCGTCGCGTCGTCGCGGTATCCGGCGTCGCGTCGCCAATCTCCGGATCAAGAACAAACGGATTTAATTAATTAAATCCGTTGTTATTGAAATATAAAAAGGAGAGAATTAGAAGATTCGATTCTCACCATTTGTTGCCGATCGCACGTTCGCCGCGGAAGAAGAGGCACCGAAGAAGAAGAAGGTCGCGGAAAAGCTGCTGACGTCGCGGATCGTGCGTCGTCGGATTCCGGTTCCGGCGTTCTTCGCGTTCTTCGCGTTCTTCGCGTTCTTCGCGGAGAGGGTGGAGGAACGAAGATTCTCTCAAATCCTTTCCAAGGATTTTTAGGTTGGTCTTATTTTATAAACATGCCAACACGTAACCGGTTAAAAAACAATCCATCAATTCGTTGAATTAATTCAACGAAAGAAACGACCCATTTAATTCACGAAAGAAACAGCCCATTTAATTCACGAAATAAACCGCCCAATTAAATGGTCTGTTAAGAATTAAAGAAAACGCGTCGGTTGACTTTTCAGTTACTTTGACGGGTTTTCGCGGGTGCGTTACTTAGCGAAAGAAACGGCGGGGCTCGTGCGGGCCCTGCCTCACAAATATCCTACCAAGGGGTAGGATATTCCTGGATAGCATCCTATCCAGTTCAACTCAGTTCAAGCCGTCTTTAAGTGACTTCAAGTGGCTTCCAAGCAGCTTAAGTGAAATAAAATAAAGTTGTCGCACAAACTTTATTTTATTTCTAACTTAAGCCGCAAAATTTAAAAACCACGTCTGAGCAAACGCAACTCCGGAAGAGGCGTTTCTAAGCAAATACCGGCGCTGCGATTTCATCGGTGCCCTCAGAATTTGATTCCGGGCACCGGTTCAAAAGATAGAAAAACCCGCTCGTCCGTTCACTGAACGTACCCGAGCCAAACTTCGGAAATTGATTCCGGGCACACCGGGCCTCGGAATCAGGTGCCGTCTGAAGCTGCGCTCTTGTAAAATTCCAAAGAAAATTAAGAAAAAAAAATTTCCTTGAAATTTGCGGGTCTTTACAGGGCGGGTTTTTCTAATTGTTAAACTGGTGCACAGAATCGAATTCTGAGGGGACCGATGAAATCGCAGTGCCGGTATTCGCTTAGAAACGCCTCTTCCAGAGTTGCGTTTGCTCGGTTGTGGTTTTTAATTTTTGGGCTTAATGTTAAGAAATAAAATAATTTTATGACAACTTTATTTTATTTCACTTAAGCCACTTGGAAGCCACTTGAAGCCACTTAAAAGCGGCTTAAACTGAGTTGAACCGGATAGGATGATATCCAGAAATATCCTACCCCCTTGGTAGGATATTTGTGAGGTGGGGCCCGCATGAGCGCCGTTGCTTCTTTCCGCTAAGTAACGCACCCGCGAAAACCCGTCATTATCAAAGTCAACTGACGCGTTTTTTAAATTCTTACCAGACCATTTAATTTGGCCATTTATTTTGTAAATTAAATGAGTTGTTTCTTTCGTTGAATTAATTCAACGAATTGGTGGGTCGTTTCTTACCCGTTTTCGTTTGATGGCATAATAATAAAATAAGACCAACCTCTCTTTTTTTGGAGGATTACTCGTTGAGACAGAATCTTTGTATATTCTTTCTCCTTCGCGAAGAACGTGAAGAACGTGAAGAACGCGAAGAACGCTGTCATTCGCGGAAATCGACGATGCCCAAATCCGAGACGTTCTTCCCCGCCCCGATCTCCGATCACCAAACGTTTGAGTTCGCAGACTCAACTCCGGATTCCGCAACGACGTGACGCCTTCCCGCGGCGACGCGACGATCCCCCTCTTCCGCGACGAGCAATTCCGCGAAGAACGCTCATGCGCGATGACTATGATGTAGGGATTTTATTTTTGGACTTACCCCCATTTTATATTCCCATAAATGTTTCTTTAAAAAGTTAAAGAACTGGTTTTTCGAACAATTTTAAAATTATTAAAATTGTTGTTTCCGTTCAAATAAGGAACCCATTTTAAGAAACAATTTTATTTCATTAAAAATTGTTTCGGATATGCATTCATGTGTTGAAATTTAATTTCTAACACTTATTATATCTAACGCGGAGGGTACGGGCCAAACAAACACGGCCCGACAACCCTCCGATATTCTTCGTTCTTGTGTGGATTTGACGGGCGATGACGGAACGTGCCGCAACGGAAGTTTGATGATCCCGCAGTGAAGAACGAATCCCGGGAAGAGCAACAACGCAGACAAGAAGAAGAATGGGCCACTGGAGCGACTCCAGCGGCCCGCGGATGCTGGCTGCGGCGGCGCACGGAGGCGGCGGCGCCCGGCGCGCCGCCGGACGAGACCACCGCGGCACCGGCTGCACTCGCGGGACGCGGCTAAAGCCGCGTCCGGCGCCAGGGAGACACCCTGCGGGTGTCCCGCGGGTGTCATGAGGGGGCGGCGGCTCCCCCCGCGTCACTCGGGGCGCGGCTTCAGCCGCGCCCGGTTGCCTGGCCGACACCCTGCGGGTGCCGCGGGGGTGTCACACGGGGTGGCGGCTCCCCCCGCGTCGGCCACTCGGCCGCTCGACCGAGCCGGGCCGGGCTGGCCGAGCCAGACCGGTCCGACCGGGTCGGACCGGGTAGGCCCAGATTGGACTGGGTCGGACTGGGTTCGGCCGACCAAGGGGCGGTCGGGCCAGGTCGGCTCGGGCCCTAACCGCCCGTTTTCGGGCGGTTTTCGTTCAAATGGCCGTATCATGAGCTACGAGCCTCCAAACGACCCACCGTCAGCGGCAACGCGATCCATGGATTGAGCCAGTATTTTCGGTATATCACACTCAAGGTTTCGGAATACATTGATTTCGGCCGGGTTGGTTCTTACACGAAACCAACCGGGCCTTCGGAGCGGAAACACTCATATCTTGAGCCACGGACGTCCGATTGACGTGCCGTCAGTTTTGTTGAATTCCTCTTTGTGAAACGAATCTTTTGGCACACTCCGCCCGAGGTTTGGATGCAGGTGGAGTATGTTTGGGTTGGTTTTTCCTTAAAAACCAACCGGGCCCCCTGGACGAAAAAGCCAATAACTCTCAGACCGGGCGTCCGATTGACGCGCCGTCTGCGACATTGAGTTCCGGTTGACGATACGGAACTTTTGGATACATCAACTTCGGACTTTGTGTCAGTTGATGTATCATCCTCTCGGCTCGGGGAGCGGAACATCCCGAACGAGCTTGCTATGTGCGGAACCCTAGAGCTAGTTGTGACTGCTTCTTCGACAGCGACGATTGTGCAGAGATCCTCCGTGGACTCCGATGACGACCGTGCAGAGATCCTCAGTGGACTGCGGCGATGATTTTGCAGAGATCCTCAGTGGACTGGGACGACTACTGCACTCAGCGATCCCGCGTGGATCAGTGCTACAGGTCCTGTGTGGGCCCGGTCCTATGTGGGCCTGATCCTGTGTGGGTCAGCGCTCAGCAGTTCTGTGTGAGCCAGTGCCTACAGGTCCTGTGTGGGCCCGATCCTGTGTGGGTCATTGCGGGGGTTAGTTACCTATCGATCCTTCATGGGTCCGATGACTTATATGGATCAGTGATCATCTTTATCGTCATCAGAAGAAGTATACATGTGTGAGCTGAATCTTGTGTTACTCTCCTTTCTGGATTGTGTTGAGCTATCCTGTGTGGACTTACTATTTACTCTCCTTTGTGGATTGTGTTGAGCTATCCTTTGTGGGTATACATTTTTCTTTCCTGTGTGGACTGGGTTGTGCTTGGGCTCGGACGTTGGAGCCGAATGGGAATTGAATACTTAGGCATATGTATGGGCATATACCTAAGCCGTGTCAGATGTTACTTCGTGACTGTATATTTCCTTTGTGGATTATCCTTTGTGGATTTCGGGAGACCTTCGAGGGTCTCGGGGTCCCTACTTAGTAGCTTATACTCACCCCTGCACGGGCTATGCCCGCACTACGTTGTATTGGTTGTAGACGACGGACAACGCTGATCGTGGTGGAGGCGTGCGGAGTAGGACGGTACCTGGAGGTGGACCACTGGGCGGGACGTACTCGGAGTGGTCAGGTGGACCCGAGGAGCAGTGGAGGCTATCTGTACCCACCCTTCAGGTGGGACTTTCAGAGGACGGCTCGACGCTGCAGTTTTTCCTTTCAGTTGCTGTTTTTCCTTTCAGTTGTACTTTACAGTTGGTCTTGTGTTTCCGGCCCCTTTTACTTTCAGCACAGCTTGTACAGTTTTTACTTAGTGTTTACTTTTCCGCTTGCTTACTCTATGGTGCTTGTTTACTTTTCAAAGGCAATGCCTTCCCTTTTTACTGGGATTTACGCCTTGGTGCTAGTTTCCAGCCCCTGGCCTATGGAAGGCGGGCTTGGGTAGTCACGGCACAGACCCCGAGGGCGGGTCGTGACAAATTGGTATCAGAGGTGGTCGGTTCTACCGCAGACTCTGATCTTTCTTCAATGTGAAGCAATAGTGTTTAGCGTATTGAGTGTGGTTATCAGTCCAGGGATTCCAGTGTTGGTGCGGCGGCCGACGTATCCGTACACCAGGGCCCTGACTTCTGATTTCTGACGTAATGCATGAAAACATTGAATGCATGTGTGTTTCAAGTTTTCTTTGTGATTACTTGTGTCAGCTCACCAGGTATACTATTCTGACCGTGGCGCACTTGTTTCCTTTTCAGGATGGCCCGATGACAGCAGCCAGCTAGGGTTCCGAGAGTAGAGTGTGACGATAGCCTGCCGAGCGACAAGGCCTCGGTACAGGGCCCGTCGACTACAGAGGCACCGGCGGTACCTTTACCCGCGGATCCCCCAATGCTTCCAGCACTGGAAGCTGACGATACACGACACCTCGGAGCTCTTCACAAGTTCCAGTGCCAGTGACCACCTAGGTTCCGTGTGGAGACGGACCCCTAGGCAGCCGAGGACTGGCTAGAGGCGGTCGTCCGAGTTTTCAAGCTAGTGAGGACACCAGCAGACCTCATGGTGATCCTTGCGGCGAGCCTACTTCATGCAGCAGCAGGGCGATGGTGGAGCTTGATGCTCCAAGTACATGATGATGCCTCCCTCATCTGTATGGACTTCGAGAGCCTCTTCCGCTCAAAGTTCGTCCCGGCCACCCTCCGTGAAGTGCACATTCAGGAGTTTCTTCAGCTGCGGCAGGGCACCTTGACGGTCGCCCAGTACGCGGCGAGGTTCACCGACCTTTCTCGCTACTCGATAGACATGGTACGGGACCCCTTCTTCCGAGCCCGGACCTTCGAGCAGGGATTGAGACACGAGATCAGGGCATCGCTGATCTCCCTCAGCATCCCGACCTAGGCAGGAGTGCTAGAGCGAGCCCTTCTGATCTAGAGCTTCCTGGCTGAGTCCACAGCGAGACCTACCGCAGCGCGGCAGATAGCGGAGTCTTCAGTAGCAGGTAGCCGACGGATGACTCAGGTTTCCAGGCAGACCAGACCTTCCGGCAGACGACCTTGGGACACTGGCTCAGCAGTGCGGGGCACACAGCGCGGAGCCAGCCTTCCGAGAGGCATGCTGTGGTGCTCGTGCAGCGGGCAGGGCCACATGTCTCGTGACTGCCCAACCCGTCGTACTGAGGAGCAGCAGACGGTGGAGGGGCCACCCAGGCAGAGGCAGAGGGTCGACCGTGGCGGTCCGCAGGGAGGAGCCGGACGAGGTAGAGGAGCTAGCCGAGTAGTAAGTGGTGGATGACGCTTTGAGGCTCTACCACCACCACCACCACCAAGAGGCCCGCCCCGACCACAGGGAGCTGGCGGGCAGAGATAGGATCAGCTCTAGGCAGCAGAGGCCTATGACCACGGCGCGCCAGAGATGATTCGAGGTACGATCTGTGTCTATATCCACCCTTTCTGCAGTTCTTATAGACACAGGAGTGAGTCAATCTTTCATAACCACTGCCCTCGTTCGGAGCTCGGAGATTCCGACAGAGTCGTTGGCTCGATCCTTACGGCTAGAGACTCTTACGGGAGCAGACTCGACAATTACGCACTGGTGCCGGCAGTGTGAGCTTACTCTAGGAGGAGAGAGCTTCGGCTGGTATCTTCTTGTAGCAGCGTCGAGGCCTTACGACTTCATATTGGGCATAGATTGGTTATCTACGGTCTATGCACAGATTGACTGCTTTAGGCGCAAGGTGCGATGTGTACGCACCAACGGGAGCAAGTTCACCTTCACCAGAGAGAATGGAGCCTTAGCAGCACAGGATGGACTCATGCAGAGGAGAGGAAATCCCATCACTCATCAGTTGTCTAGCCTCATCCTTGGAGCTGTTGATGTGCGGAGTCCTAGTATTCCTGCAGTGGTGGATTAGTACGCGAACGTCTTTCCCGACGACATTTCAGGGCTACCTCCTCGCAGAGAGGTAGACTTTTATATTGATATGTACCCCGAGACAACCTTGATATCCACTCCAGCATATCGGATGGCCCCCGCTGAGCTTCGAGAGCTACGGGTATAGTTGGAGGACTTGCAGGGCAAGGGGTTCATCCGACCTAGTATTTCACCCTGGGCTTCCCCGATTTTGTTTGCCAAGAAGGCGGACGGGACTTGCAACTTTGTGTCGACTATCGTCGCCTGAACCAGGTGACTGTGTGGAACAAGTATCCGCAACCCAGGATTGATGATCTCTTCGACCAGCTCAAGGGAGCACGGTGGTTCTCGAAGATAGACCTCAGGTCAGGCTATCATCAGCTCAGAGTTCGAGACGAGGATGTGCAGAAGACGGCCTTCAGGTGTCGGTATGGCCACTATGAGTTATTGGTTATGCCTTTCGGTGTAAACAATGCTCCAGCAGTGTTCATGAGCCTCATGAACAGGATCTTCCATCCATACCTCGATCGATTTTTTGTGGTATTCATCGACGACATTTTGGTGTACTCGACCACGGAGGAGGAGCACACCTACCACTTGCAGGTTGTACAAGACACACTCCGAGAGAACCAGCTTTATGGAAAGCTGTTGAAGTGCCAGTTCTGGTTACGTGAGGTCCACTTCTTGGGGCCCGTCATTTCTGAGGCGGGAGTTGCGGTGGATCCCGCGAAGATCGAGGCAGTGCTAGCTTGGGAGCCACCCAAGAGCGTGACAGAGGTGCGGAGTTTCTTGGGCCTAGCCGGATACTATCGGAGATTTGTGCCAGACTTCTCCAGAATTGCGGCCCCACTCTCAGCATTGACGAAGAAGGGGAAACCCTTCGTGTGGTCAGACAGATGTCAGCAGAGCTTCCAGGAGCTGAGGCAGAGGTTGACCAGCGCACCTATCTTGAGGTTGCCTGAGGAGGGAGTTGGATACGTAGTCTACTACGATGCATCAGGGACCGGACATGGGTGTGTCATGATGCAGGAGAGGGCCGTGATTGCCTACAGATCACGTCAGTTGAGGCCGCATGAGCAGAACTACGCTACCCATGACCTGGAGATGGCAGCAGTGGTCTTCGCTCTGAAGACATGGCGGCACTATCTGATGGGCGAGCACTTTACAGTCTTTTCTAACCACCAGAGTCTCAGGTACATCTTCTCTTAGAAGGACCTGAACCTGAGACAGCGGCGATGGCTCGAGTTCCTCTAGGACTATGACTTTGAGATAGTCTATTCTCCTGGGAAGGGGAACGTGGTAGCTGATGCCCTCAGCAGGAGGACGGGCATCCGCTACTTGAGGAGGCGACAGAGCAGCTAGCCGCCTTGCAGGTATCCTTCGTGGATAAAGACGGAGCAGCCTTCCTTCATTCTCTCAAAGTCTCTCCTCCACTTCTACAGCGGGTCAGAGAGGCTCAGCGTGGGGACGCTGACTGTGAGACACGGCATGCACAGATATCCTCGGGATAGTCACCTGATGGTTTCTCCCTTGGAGCAGAGGACGACGTCCTTTTTAGAGGATGTACCTTGGTACCAATCGCTTTACGAGAGGAGGTGCTGAGAGAGTTTCACACTTCTCCTCTGGCAGTACATCCTGGAGTGGCGAAGATGTACCAGGACCTCAGATGACAGCACTGGTGGTCAGGCATGAAGAAGGCTGTGGTAGAGTTCGTTTCATGGTGCCTCACCTGCCAGTAGGTTAAGGCAGAGCACCAGGTACCAGCAGGCTTGGTACAGCTCTTGGAGGTCCTGGAGTGGAAGTGAGACGGGATATCTAAGGACTTCATGACTGGACTTCCACACACTTCCAGAGGTCATGACTCCATTTGGGTGATTGTTGACTGACTCACCAAGTCGGCACACTTCATACCCTTCCGAGAGCAGGGATCAGTGGAGATCTTGGGGCATCTCTACATTCAGGAGATCGTACGGCTTCACAGTGTGCCATCGACATGCTTGTTTTACATCTCAGCTTTGGAAGGGGTTGCAGGATGCGTTCGGGACGCGGCTACGTCTGAGCATCGCCTTTCACCCTCAGACGGATTGTCAGACGTTGAGGACCATTCAGACTATCAAGGACATGCTCCGCGCATGTTTCCTCGACTTTCGTCGCAGCTGGGAGGACCACCTACCCTTGGTGGAGTTCGCGTACAACAACAGCTACCACTCCACCATCGGGATGGCACCATACGAGGTGTTGTACGGTAGGCCTTGTAGATCTCCTTTGTGCTGGACAGACTCTGGGGAGTCAGCACTTGTGGGACCAGAGATGGTCCGGGCCACGACAGAGAAGGTCCAGGTCATCCAGGAGCGGATGAGGACAGCTCAGAGCCGGCAGAAGTCATATGCTGACAGGAGGCGGAGGCCACTAGAGTTCGAGGATGGAGACCACGCCTTCTTGCGGGTCTCACCTCGACGTGGTTTGCAGAGATTTGGCCGAGGCGGCAAGTTGTCTCCATGCTTCATCGGGCCTTTCCAGGTCCTCAGCAGGATTGGCGAGGTGGCTTATCGCCTGGCTCTGCCAGCTCAGTTGCACCGGGTGCACGATGTCTTCCACGTATCTCAGCTGAGGGAGATACGTGCACGACCCGACGCACATCATTGACTATGGGGAGCTAGACGTGGATGATGGGGTGAATTTTGTGGCGGTCCCGGTGGAGATAGAGGATCAACAGGAGCGGGTCCTACGTGGGCGATTGATTCCTCTTGTGCGCATCAGATGGCAGCACGGGAACCTCTAGGAGAGCTCATGGGAGCGGGAGGCTCAGATGTGTGCTCAGTACACACATTTGTTTCCCTAGTTTTTGATGTATTTTTACGGGGACGTAAAGCCATGAGGTGGGAGTAATGTAAAGACCCGTAAATTTCAAGGAATTTTTTTTCTTAATTTTCTTTGAAATTTTACAAGAGCGCAGTTTCTGACGGCACCTGATTTCGAGGCCCGGTGTGCCCGGAATCATTTTCCGAAGTTTGGCTCGGGTACGTTCAGTGAACGGACGAGCGGGTTTTTCTAACTTTTGAACCGGTGCCCGGAATCGAATTCTGAGGGGACCGATGAAATCGCAGCGCCGGTATTTGCTTAGAAACGCCTCTTCCGGAGTTGCGTTTTCTAGGGTGTGGTTTTTAATTTTCGGGCTTAAAGTTAAGAAATAAAATAATTTTACGACAACTTTATTTTATTTCACTTAAGCCACATGGAAGCCACTTGAAGCCACCTAAAAGCGGCTTAAACTGAGTTGAACCGGATAGGATGCTATCCAGAAATATCCTACCCCCTTGGTAGGATATTTGTGAGGTGGGGCCCACACGAGCCCCACCGTTTCTTTCCGCTAAGTAACGCACCCGCGAAAACCCGTCATTATAAAAGTCAACTGACGCATTTTCTTAAATTCTTAACAGACCATTTAATTGGGCGATTTATTTCATAAATTAAATGAGCTGTTTCTTTCGTTGAATTAATTCAACGAATTGGTGGGTCGTTTCTTACCCGTTTTCGTTTGTTGGCATAATAATAAAATAAGACCAACCTCTCTTTTTTTGGAGGATTACTCGTTGAGACAGAATCCTTGTATCTTCTTTCTCCTTCGCGAAGAACACGAAGAACGCGAAGAACGCGAAGAACGCCATCATCCGCAGAAATCGACGACGCCCAAATCCGAGACGTTCTTCCCCGCCCAGATCTCCGATCACCAACCGTTTGAGTTCTCTGACTAAACGCCGGATTCTGCGACGACGCGACGCCTTCCTGCGACGACGCGGTGATCCCCCTCTTCCGCGACGAGCAATTCCGCGAAGAATGCTCACGCGCGACGACTACAAGGTAGGGATTTTATTATTGGACTTACCCTCTTTTTATATTCCCGTAAATGTTTCTTTAAAAAGTTAAAGAACTGGTTTTGTGAACAATTTTAAAATTATTAAAATTGTTGTTTCCGTTCAAATAAGGAACCAGTTTTAAGAAACAATTTTATTTCATTAAAAATTGTTTCGGATATGCGTTCATGTGTTGAACTTTAATTACTCTTGTTGTTTATATCTAACGCGGAGGGTGCGGGCCAAACGAACACGGCCCGACAACCCTCCGTCGTTCTTCGTTCTTGTGTGGATTTGATGGGCGACGACAGAACGTGCCGCAACGGAAGTTTGATGATCCCAGAGTGAAGAACGAGTCCCGGGAGGATTAACGGCGCAGATGGGAAGATGAACGGGCCACCGGAGCGACTCCGGCGGCCCGTGAAAGCCGGCGGCGGCGCGGGTCGCCGGCACGGCGGCGGCGACGCACGGAGGCGGCGGCGCCCGGCGCGCCGCCGGACGAGACCGCCGTGGCACTGGCCAGGGCGGCGACACTCGCGGGACGCGGCTGAAGCCGCGTCCGGCGCCAGGGAGACACCTTGCGGGTGTCCCGCGGGTGTCACGCGGGTGTCCCGCAGGTGTCACGCGGGGGCGCCGGCTCCCCCCGCGTCACTCGGGGTGCGGCTTCAACCGCGCCCGGTTGCCTGGCCGACACCCCGCGGGTGCCGCGGGGGTGTCACGCGGGGTGGCGGCTCCCCCCGCGTCGGCCACTCGGCCGCTCGGCCGAGCCGGGCCAGGCTAGCCGAGCCAGACCGGTCCGACCGGGTCGGACGGGGTCGGACCGAGTTCGGCCGACCCAGGGGGGGTCGGGCCGGGTCGACCCGGGCCCGGACCCCCCGTTTTCGGGCGGTTTTCATTCAAATGGTCGTATCTTGATCTACGGGCTACCAAACGACCATCCGTCAGCAGCAACACGATCCTTGGATCGAGACGGTCGTTTCGGTATATCACACTCAAGGTTTCAGAATAATTTGAGTTCGGCTGGGTTGGTTCGTACATGAAACCAAACGGGCCTTCGGAGCGGAAACGCTCATATCTTGAGCCACAGACGTCCGATTGACATGCCGTCATTTTTTTTGAATTCCTCTTTGTGAGACGAATCTTTTGGCATACTCCGCCTGAGGTTTGGACGAAGGTGGAGTATGGTCGGGTTGGTTTTGCCTTAAAAACCAACCGGTCCCCCGAGACGAAAAAGCCAATAACTCTCAGACCGGGCGTCCGATTGACGCGTCCTCTGCGATGTTGAGTTCCTGTTGACGATACTGAACATTTGGATACATCAACTTCGGAATTTCTGTCAGTCGATGTATCAGCCTCTCGGCTCGAGGAGCGGACCCTCCCGAACGAGTTTGCTGTGTGCGGAACCCTAGAGCTGGCTGCGATTGCTTCTTCGATAGCGACGACTGTGCAGAGATCCTCCGTGGACTCCGACGACGACCGTGCAGAGATCCTCAGTGGACTGCGGCGATGACTGTGTAGAGATCCTCAGTGGACTGCAACGACTACTAAACTCAGTGATCCTACGTGGATCAGTGCTACAGGTCCTGTGTGGGCCCGGTCCTGTGTGGGCCCGATCCTGTGTGGGACCGATCCTGTGTGGGTCAGCGCTCAGCGGTTCTGTGTGAGCCAGCTCCTACAGGTCCTGCGTGGGCCCGATCCTGTGTGGGTCATTGTGGGGGTTAGTTACCTATCGATCTTTCGTGGCTCCGACGACTTAGATGGATCAGTGATCATCTTTATCGTCATCCGAAGAAGTATACCTATGTGAGCTGAATCTTGTGTTACTCTCCTTTGTGGATTGTGTTGAGCTATCCTGTGTGGACTTACTGTTTACTCTCCTTTGTGGATTGTGTTGAGCTATCCTGTGTGGGTATACGTTTTGATTTCCTGTGTGGACTGGGTTGTGCTTGGGCTCAAACGTTGGAGCCGAACGGGAATTGAAGACTTAGGTATATGTATGGGCATATACCTAAGCCGTGTCAGATATTACTTCGTGGTTGTATCTTTCTTTTGTGGATTATCCTTTGTGGATTTCGGGAGACCGTCGGGGGTCTCGGGGTCCCTACTGAGTAGCTTATACTCACCCCTGCACGGGCTATGCCCGCACTACGTTGTGTTGGTTGCACACGACGGACAGCGCTGATCGTGGTGGAGGCGTGCGGAGCAGGACGGTACCTGGAGGTGGACCACTGGGCGGGACGTACTCGGAGCGGTCAGGTGGACCCAAGGAGCAGTGGAGGCTATCTGTACCCACCCTTTAGGTGGGACTTTCATAGGATGGCTCAACGCTGCAGTTTTTCCTTTCAGTTGCTGTTTTTCCTTTCAGTTGTACTTTACAGTTGGGATTGTATTTCCGACCCCTTTTACTTTCAGCACAGCTTGTACAGTTTTTACTTAGTGTTTAATTTTCTCTTGCTTACTATGTGGTGCTTCTTTACTTTTTAAAGGCAATGCCTTCCCTTTTTATTGGGATTTACGCCTTGGTGCTAGTCGCCAGCCCCTGGCCTATGGAAGGCGGGCTTGGGGTAGTCACGGCACGGACCCCGAGGGCGGGTCGTGACACTGTGTGTATATGGAACACGCTATGTAGTGTGAGCCGTGAATCCAACCGTGTAACTAACAACACGGGTCGGCGAAGCTCGTCTAGTACACAGCATATACCTGTGGGATATGCCATGTAGTCTTGTTCGAGGACAGACCATGTGGACATAGCCATGTGGCTGGGGAAATGGGGTGGTGTACACGCTGTGTGTGGGTGTAAAATGCCATGTAGTATTAAGGTGTGTAGTCGGTCATGTCACAAATGACACGGGTAGTTGGAAAATTAAACTATACACGCCGTGTAGTCATTATACATGCCGTGTAGTTTTGTTTAACTGGTTTCGTGTTGCTTGGCCATGAAGATGGACCCAGGAAGGGGAAGAAAAGTCAGGTACATGTCGTGTAGTCTTGTTTTTCAAATCATGAATGTCTTCTTCCACCTGTTCACTTTTTCATCCCTTCATTTTCAATCTTTGATAATCTTGATTTAAGGTGTGCGTTTAACCTTGTAGAGTCATGCCGCTGAGATGACCACTCGTTGTTCTCCAGGAGAGAGGCAACGACTATACTCTAGAGATTGGGGGCCATGGGCTACCAGTGGATCCTCCAGTACAGCCAGATACGGCGCCAACCGTTATCTTGGACACAGGCGCTGATGAGCAGTTCTGTGAAGGCTTCATACAGTTCATGCAGACCATTTAGGGAGCACCGCCGGCTGCCACATCAATGGCTGAGCTGACTCGTATATTCCAGCAGCAGCATCCGCCAACGTTCTCAGGGGATGGCGGACCACATGATGTGGAGTCTTGGCTGGGGTCTATGCAGGATATTTTCAATCATCTTGAGATTCCTCTAGGGAAGAATGTCATTCTCACGACATATATGTTGTGTGATTCCTCCAAGAGGTGGTGGGATGTTACCACTCAGATAGAGCATCATAGAGACATGGCGTGGGATGTTTTTCAGATAGATTTCTATGATTTCTTGTTCCCAGAGACACTGATGGAGATAGAGCTCGAGAGTTCATGAACCAGCAGTAGGGAGCTATGTCAGGGATGGATTATTCGGCTCGTTTCACCGAGCTTCCACAATTTTTACCCGTTCTGGTGGGTGATGAGTCTTTGAGGGCTAGGTGCTTTGAGGATGGTCTTCAATATGACATTCACACACTGGTGAATGTTTTCAGGTTTCCTACTCTACATGCTATTGTGAACCATGAACTGATTACTGAGCAGAACCTTCGAAAGGCGAGTGGTGCCGGCCAGGGCTATTCGACACTAATTTCTGGTACTATTTCTACCAGTAAGAGGAAGAGACATATGATTTTCTCTCACGGTGGAAGTACTAGCTAGAATATTTCTTCAGGTGGCCCGATCAGGTTCTTCCAGTGTGGTAAGGAGGGGCACAAGAGACTTCAGTGTCCACGACACACAATGGAGTGTCGAGCTTGTGGAATGATGGGTCATCTACAACGTTTTCTAGGGAGTTTCTACAAGTGGGTAGTGAGATGGGTTCTGTACAGACTCTACGTGCATGATCAGGACCAGTAGCTTCTTACCAGTCAAGAAACTGGAATATGTTAGGGCGTGTAGGCAGGGATGGTGGTCGTGACCATGGTAGCCAGACACTAGGATCTCAGAGGCAGTAGGGTGGTAGAGCTCAGGATAGCTATGTTGTGTCACAGGGCCACGACACTTGGAAGGCATATGCAGTGCAACAGACCCAACATGAGCAGGATCCCTGACCTTCTACTGTCATTGTTACTACTATAGTAGCTCCTATTTTTTCTTCAGTAATTATTGATATGGGTGCTACACATAGCTTCATATCTGTACCCGTTGTGGAGATAATTGGGCTATGTGTTTCTTCTTCTTCTGCTGTTATGACGCTATACACTCTGTTGGGAATTAGAATGGCTGGTGTGAATTAGTGCAACGAGTGCCCGTAGAGTTTGGTGGGTGTCTCTTTTTATGGGACCTCTATGTCTTAGAGATGTCGACAGATGACGTAATTCTCGGGATGGACTGGTTGAATCCCTTTCGAGCCTCTATGGATTGCTATCGTCGCAGGGTGCTTTTCACATCACCAGAGGGTGGAAAGTTTCTATATGAGGGTGAATGGGATGTTCAAGCGAGTCGAGCTGGACCAGAGCATCATGGGCGAGGTGGAGTAACAGCCTAGATTGTGAGTATATATATGGATTATCATGGGACTGGATAACAGAATTTCCCTCTAGAAGTTGATCATTTCAGAGATGTATTCTCAAACGAATTTTTAGGTTTATCTCCAGGGCGTGAGGGGGATTTCTCAATTGAGCTTGTGCCAGGAGAAGCACCATTTTCCATTCCTCCTTACAGGATGGCGAAACCATATTTTTAAGAGCTCAAGAGGCAGATAGAGAAGTTACATTCAAAGGGTTTCATCTGACCCAATACTTCTCCTTGGGATTTGCCTATCCTATTTGCGAAGAAGGCATACGGTACCCTAAGACTCTGTGTGGATTATCGGAAGCTGAACCAGTTGAAAATCAGAACTAATATCCCTTGCTGAGGATTGATGCTCTTTTTAATCAACTTAGTGGAGCATGAGTGTTCTCTAAGATTGAATTGTGATCAGGATATCATCAGCTACGTGTGAGACCATCGAATATACCTCTTACAGCTTTTCAGAGTAGATATGGTCTGTACAAGTACTTGGTTTTTTCGGTTGGAATCACGAACGCACCAGCAGTTTAATGGCTCTGATGAATTGTGTATTCCATCCTTTTCTGGATTCTTTTGTGGTAGTATTCATGAACGATATCTTGGTGTACTCTCACACTCGACACGACCATGCCACCCATCTTTAGATCGTATTAAGTACACTGAGAGGGCATAGAATGTATGCTAAGCTCTCAATGTGCCACTTTTTGATGGACCAGATTCACTTCCTAGGTTATATCATCTCAGAGGAAGGAGTTACAGTAGACCCAGAGAAGGTGAGAAAAATATTTTCGTAGGAGCAGCTAAAATGTGTTTGAGATACAGAGTTTCTTAGGGCTGGCTGGTTACTACAGGTGTGTTATAAAGCACTTCTCCCACTTAGAAGTTCCATTGACGGGTTTTACAAAGAAGGGTGTGAAGTTTGTTTGGTCAGAATCTTGCCCGAAAACCTTCCAGGAGATGAAAGGAAAGTTGGAATCAGCATCAATCCTGATACTCCTAGAGTAGGGTAAGAGCTATACAATTTACTATGATGCATCAGGTATTGGGTTGGGAGCTTTGTTGATGTTGGGCGATCGAGTTGTTGTGTATGGTTCATGGAAGTTGGGGCCATAAGAGAGGAATTACCCAACGCAAGATCTCGAGTTAGCTGTAGTTGTTCATTTGTTATTTTGTTGGAGACATTATCTCTTGGGAGAGAAATTTTTTGTTTTCACTGACCACAAAAGACTCAAGTATATCTTTATTCAGCGTGACTTGAATCTGAGGCAACAAAGGTTGGTCGAATACCTTCATTCTTTCAATTTTGAGCATTCCTATAAAACTGGTAAGGGTAATGTAGTTGCTGATACACTGAGCAAGAAGAATCAGACATAGGCAGTTCATTAGGCCAGTGGTGAGTGGTAGCTCATGGATTTGTTCTCTGAGATTCATTTTGAGGTTCACGATTCTCAGGGTAATACCTATCTTTTTTTTCTCTATGACATATACCCTCTTGGATATAGTGAAGATGAGATAACTACTTGATTCAGAAGGCCTTGTTCTCAAGAGTCAGTGAAATGTGAGGACCCTACTCCTGTGTGGACGATAGGCGATGATGAGGTACTTCATTTCCATGGATGAGTATGGGTTCTAGGGGGTATACATGAAGAGTTTAAGCGGGAGATTCATGCCTAAGCTTCGGCAGTTCATCCTGGAGTTACCAAGATGTATCGTGACTTGAGACGTCAGTACTAGTGGCCGGGTATGAAGAGATAAGTAGTTGGTTCTGTTACAAGATGTTCCACCTGTTAGCTGGTAACGTCAGAACATCAGAGGCTAGCTAGACTATAACAGAAGTTTCCCATTCCATAGTGTAAATGGGATGATGTCACGATAGACTTCATGACTAGTTTTCTGAGGTCACCTCAAGGCAATGATGTTGTATGGTTTGTTGTGGATAGACTCACGAAGGTAGCTCACTTTTTTCTGATCAAAGAGACCATCGGTGTTGATGAGCTCGAGAAGTTGTATATTTGAGAGGTCATATGTCTTCATGGGGTTCCCCAATCTATCGTTTCATATAGGGATGCCTGCATTACATCAAATTTCAAGCACATTTTCTAGAGGGTACTGGGTACATAGGTGCTTCTGAGCACAACTTACCACCCTTAGACTGATAGTCAGTTAGAGCGTACGATACAGGTGCTTGAGGACATGCTGTGTGCATGCATCCTAGACTTTAGGGGCTTTTGGGAGAAGCATATACCCCTAGTCGAGTTTTCCTACAATAACAGTTTTCAGGAAACTATTCAGATGGAACCTTGCGAGGCTTTATATGGTAGGACATGTCGATCACCCTTATGCTAGATAGAGGCAGGTGAGACAGCTTTACTGGGACCATGTCTCATGCAGGAGACTTCTGAGTATGTCAAGCTGATTTAGAAGTGGATGGCAACCACACAGTCTCATCCTAAATCTTATGCTGATCGCCACAGATGAACATTGGAGTTCATGGTGGGGGATCAGGTTTTCTTACGTGTTTCAACGAGGTTGGGATGCAGGTGGATCAAAAGATAGTGTAAACTTTCACATATGTATGTTGGTCCATTTGAGATTCTAGAGAGAGTCGGGTTGGTTGCCTTTCGGTTACAGTTACTATAAAGGTACTGGTATGACGTCTTCCGTGTATCTCAGTTACTCCGCTATCATTCAGACCTGTCTCAAGTCTATCAGCCAGAGGAGGTTGAGCTTTAGGATGATGCATCCTTTGAGAAGCATCTGATTCGTATCGTGGATAGGAGCATGAAGGTTCTCTGAGGCCGGTCAGTTCCTCTCGTACGGGTGCTATGGAAACATGGCCGAGTGCAAGACGAAACCAAGGAACGGGAGACCGACGTACATGGTCAATGGCCAGTGTTGTTCTGAGCATTATCTTCACCACCCTTAGAATGGAAATTCGAGGAAAAATTTCCATAAGGGGGAAGCTTATAAGAACCCGGTTCTTATTTTTGAGGTATGGGTTTCTTCTTTTCTCTTTTACTTAAGTGTATTTTAGAAAATAAGGAAAATGGGGAAAAATCCTAAATTTCGAGACTACACGCCATGTACTATTCCACACGCCATTTACATTGGCCGTGTGGGATGAGTACACAAGGTGTGTAGCCATGTCGGCGACGAAGGGAGTAAAAACCGACAACACACCATGGAGTGGATATTTACATGCCATGTAGTCATTCGGATGGCAAATAGTAAGGTGGTGGAAGCATCTACCAGTGAGTGGCAGTACACGCCGTGTAATCAGAAATACACACTGTGTACTCATGTCGATAGATGAACAGTGTGGTGGTGCCTCCAGAGGAACATTTAAATGAGAAAAGTACATGTCGTGTAGTCAATAGTACACACCATGTAGTTTCTTTCATTCACATAAAACGTGCAGTAGCCAACTCTATTCATAGGAATGGCTTAGAACCGGAGGAAGGAGTCGGGAGAGGAGGCCAAACACCGAGGATCTCTAGATCGAGCATCGGGAATCTGTTCTTTCTTCTGACGATCTCGTTGGAACCGCACGGGTGAGACCTCCACTCTTCATAAGCTGTTCTTGCAAATTATCTTCTATGGGAAGTTATTTGAGTTTGAACGAGGTTTTCTTTCACGTCAGATCTACATCATTCTTGGATGATTCAAGGATCTTCGTTCGTGTATACCGTTCAGGGGCATTTAAGGTAGGTGGCTTGGTGTTTAAATTCCAACTGTTTTGCATTTTTGTGTACTGTTGTGATACACACCTGTGAAAGGGGTGTAATATGGCTGAGGCCTTGTTAAATTAAATACCTAGAATTGTATAGGTAATTAAATGTGATAATAAACTGTTTTTTGGGGTCACTACTTGGATCCAACACCACCCTGGGGGTGTGTTCCTCTATTTAGCCTTTTGGACTAGATACCCGAGGGTATGCCATTATAATTATGTTTATTGAATTTCCTTGAGAGGAATTGTATGTTAATTGCTTGTTTACATGTTGGGAATGGCTCAGTTACTTGCACCTGAGGGTTGTGTTCTTTTTGGCCTTAGGGCAAGGTACTTCTTAGCTTGAGTTTAATGTTCAATTTCACATAAGGGCAACTTTTCGTTTCCATGATGGGAAAGACTTTTTGCCTGAGGGCGACACTTCTTATGCCTGAGGGAAATACCTGTTATGCCTGAGGGAAATGCCTGAGGGAGAGATTCTGATTACCTGAGGGTAAGGGTTAGTGTGTCTGAGGACACTGAATTTTTACTTAAAAAAATTCACTGTGGTGATTTCTTTATATAGAACGATTAACTGAATAATAAAATGGAAATATAAATGCTAATTTTATTAACATTATAGTACTAATTAGTTTATTTCATTTAATTTTTCACACTGTTGTTGCATGTTTACAAATAGTTGAGCACGTGCCTTTGGTGGGTGCCTACTGGGATTTATTTCTCACACCTTATTTGGGTGATGTCTTCGGCCCAAACATATTAAGTTTCTATAGGTGTGGATAAGGGCAAGGGTCCCTATACAGGTACAGGATTGTTGCTGATGAGTAGGGGAGCATGGGATCGAGCTTAGGCTCGCGATGCTGCCGGCTGTTTTGTTTTACTTTGTTATACTATGTAAACTGTATTGTAATGTGATGTATTGTGTTGTAACATAGCCTGCCTGTTTTCATCGAACATGAGACATGTTGCATCATTATCTATATAAATGTTAGTTATCTTTCACTCAAGTTTTTTATTTTAAATGTGTATGGTTTATTGCTTCCGCTTTTGTCTTCTTTCTATTTTATTCCGTTGTGCAACACTTTGACAAATCAGGGCATAGTTTCCCCACTATCAGACCTGGGCCTCACTACTAGTCGGCAGCCACTGGCGTTTGGGGAAATGTTCTTGAGGTCATGTGACCAACTGGATTTGGGTCACCCGTGGAGTGGTTCCTAGGCCCGGGACGTTACAATTCCTTGAAGAGTTACTTGGGTTTCCTTCAAATCCAGAGGATGAGTTCTCAAATTAACTATTTCCTAGATATTTTCCTATATCAAAGAAACATTATAGAATGCACACCGTAGAGTAGGAATAGCTAAAAAACTAGTTACAAGATAATCAGGAGAAGGGATTTATATGCCCGAGTGATTCACCATGGGGTGTGCCAATCCTCTTCATCAAGACAATGGATGGATCAATGCGTCACTGCATTGATTATCGTGATCTCAATAATGTCATGATTATGGAAACTATGATTTTATAGTCATTTCATTCAGAATATCTAATATTATAGAAAATTTCATGGATTTAGTGAATTTATTCTTCAGATATTACATCACAAAATTTGTGTTAGACTTTATTGATGATATTCTGATATACTCCAAGGGTATGGAGGAACATGAGGAGCATTTGAATACTATTTTAAAAACATTGTGAAGTGAGAAGTTGTATGAAATGTACATTAAATGTATGTTATGGATGGAGAAAGTATAATTCTTAGGGAATGTTATCACCATCGATGGGATATCTTTGGACCCATCCAAGACTAATTAAATCGATGAGTGGCCAAGGAAAATATCTATAATGTAGATTCAATGCATTATGGGTCTATATGGGTATTAAAAACAATTTGGGAATAACTTTTCATGATTGTAAAACCCAATGACCAAGCTAAAATGGATGGGAGTGATGTTTTTCTAGTCTAAATAATGTGCATAGTATTTTATGTATTTGAAAGAGAGGCCGATCAATACGCCATTACTCACACATCCAATTAATGGAGAACTATTTTTGGTGTAAGTTGATTCTTGAAATAATGGATTAGGTTGTGTTCTGATGAAAATTGATAATGTGATAGCATACACCTCAAGGTAGATGACCATGCATGTAAAAAACTATCCCATGAATGATTTCGATTTTGTGGTTGTGATCATTGTGTTGAAAATATGGATGAATTATTTATATACGGAGATGTGTGAGATACATACTGATACCAGGAGTCTAAAATATTTTCTCACACTAAAAGTGTTTAATAAGAATCAGCGGAGATGGATATATCTCATCAATGATTTAGCCTACTCAATCCACTTCTATCCATGTAAGTCAAACAATGAAGATAAGGCTTTAAGTAGAAAGGATCCTATATAATTTTTAATGATGATAATTTAAAAGCATCTGATCATCGTTGATTATATGTAGATTCACATGGGGATCATTATGGGAGGAACATTATAAATCTGTTTTCAAATTATTGCTCAACTATATCTCATGGAAAATAATTCATGCTCAAGGAAAAGATAAGAAAACTCAGAAAAGGGTGGAAGCTATCAAAAATAGGAAATCCTCCGATTTCAAAATTGACATGGATGATGTCATGAGACTTGGGTCACGATTATGTGTACCTTATAATCCAATGATAAAGAAGGAACTTCTGCATGACTCACATAGGTAGACTATCTCTGTTCACCCATGGAGAACTAAGATGTATCGAGATCTCTGATAGAACATTTGGTGGGAAAACAAGAAGAAGGATATTTTAGAGTATAATCAATGTTCTTTGTTTGTCCACAATTGAATGTTTGAATACATAAGTCAAATGGAATAATCCACCCACTACCCATACCAACATTGAAGTGGGAGAACATTACCATGGACATTGTCACTAGACATATAAGGATGTCCAGAGGGAACAATTATATATTGGTCATTCTAGATCTTCTTATGAAGACATCTCAATTTATCGCAATTCGAGAGTATTTTTCATTGGGTCAACATTCATGGATTTACATCAAAGAGGTGGTAATTTTGCATGGATACGACTATATATTGTATCTGATTGTGATCATATATTCACCTCGAAGCTCTAGAAAAGTCTAAAAAATGCTCTAAGCACGGATATGAACTTTAGTATGACCTATCATCCTCAAACTGATGGCCATTTAGAGAAGAATATTCTCACACTGGAAGATATGTTGAGAACATTTTCTATGGACTTTAAATGGGGATGGGACCAACATCTTCATCTAGTTTAATGATCCCATTACAATAATTTCCACTCGAGTATCTGAATTCCACCATACAAAGACCTTTATTTGAAAAGGTGTAGAACACCAACATGTTGGGATGAAGTCCATGAGCGTAAGCTACTAAGACATAAATTTTTTTGTTGAAATGGTGGAGAAGTTGAAAACCATTCAGTATCACATTAACGAAGCCCAATGTCGATAGAAGAGTTATGAAAACAATCGTCGACAAAAACTTTTGTTTAATGTCTGAGACATAGTATTTAAACGAATATCTTTGTGGATGAACTTCATGTGGTTTGGATTGAATGGGATGTAAAATTCATGGTTCATCAACCCCTTTGAGATTCATGATCACATCGGGGTAGTGGCTTATCGACAAAACATGCACCAACCATAGAAAAAATATAGGGTGTGTTTCATGTATCCCTCTTAAGGATGTACAGACCAGACCCTTCACATGTACTCTCTTCAGAGGTGGTGCAGTTAAAGGATTACCATTCTTATGAACAGTAGCTAGTTAAGATCTTGGATTGTATATATTATGTTGTACGTAACCAGAATACTAACCTGGTCATGGTACTATGAAGGAACTATAAGTAATAAGAATAAACATTGGAACTGGAGGAGGAAATTAAGGATAAGTATCTTCACCTATTTCTGTCTTCAAATGTAAAACAAAACTTCAGGGGTGAAATTTCTTAAAGGGGGAATGATGTAATGACTCAATGTTTTAAATGGAAATTTCCTTCTTATAATTATCTTAAATAATCATGTAAAATCACAAAATAATTAACTAATAAGTTATATAAGACCTTTAAAAATAATTTTTTCCTTTCTATTATTTTAATTTTGAAAAAATAACATTCACGGTTGTGATAAAAAATAATTTTGGAGTCCGATAAGTAGAACATAATTTTTGTAAATAGTAACATACCCTTATAAATTGTAATGTTACCATTATGAATCATAATATAACCTAATAAAATGTTAATTTAAATATTATAGTATATAAATAAGATTCCTGTGAATTTATATTTTACATATATTTTAGAATAAGTAAATAAATGTTTTAAAATTGATTTTATTAGAATAAAATATGATATTAATTAAATATTATATTAATAATATTTATGAAAATATTTTTGAAAATTTGATTTATTTATGGATTATACACATTAAATAATGGTTAGGGTAATTTTTTTGGATTTTCCTACAATACTTGATTTTTTGATGAATATTAAAATATGATAATTTATGATATATGCAAAATAATGGATTTTATGAGCCATTGATGATGTTATGCTAATGTAATCCCAATTGGTTAGAACTGACATACATATATTAATATTTTTGTTCATGGTATCATCACTATTGCTGGTATTGAGGGAAAATAATAAACTAATTACTTAAATATTATGAAAACTCTCCTCCCATCCACTCTAAATACCACCTCTTCCACCATCTCCCCTTCACTCATCTCATGTCTTGTACCTTGCCAATATTCTACCCAAATCTCTCCTAAAGATACTCAAACACATCCTTTATCCCTTTTTCTCATCAAAAGACCAAATCCACACACTTTAAGTGGTTCTCAATGAAGATAAACTCAAGAGGTAAATTCCACTTCTCTTTTATTTATTTTTCTTTTCAGGTTCATTTTTTTTTCTATAATTACCTCTCCTCATCCAAATGTTATGAAAAATCTAGTACCTTACATGTACTAGAATTTTGTTATTATAATGGAATAAATTTTATTATCTCTCATTTACTCTTCTCTTATTTTAGTAGTAAAAACTCTAACTGAGATGTGTTAATTTACCCCATTCAAGGACGATGGGTTTTCAATTTCTTTTACCATATTAAATTATACTAATCATACCATATTCATAGTTTAACCAGACCATAATATATATATATATATATATATATATATATATATATATATTATGACTCATATATGGTTCTGCAATCCTTTTTGCAAATGCGGTTTTGGTTTGTAAGAAACGCGTTCTTTGAGGTCAAAAACCCCAATTAACCCAAAAGGTTGTCACTAATGTTCTATATAATGATTCAACATCACTCAAAGTGACCAAATTAAATACTAAAACATTTAACCAAAACGATATTATAATAATAATGTATATCTTCAATTATGTACAACCACATTCATCATACATGTTTATTCGAACATGAACCGATCATTAAAACCAAGCAAGATAATGAACCCGAATTATGATATTGAACCTCATAACCAATCAAAATGGTTATAAATGATCATAAAAAGGTTATAATAAAAAATCTACCTATATAATATATTATTTAATTATAAATAAATCAACCTAATTTTATTAATCAGGTCATTAAATTCAATAAAAAATCATCATTAGATTTAAGGTAAGGGATCCTCTCCTTTTGACTTTTATTCAAGATTATCCTTTATGTTATAACCTTTTATATATAATTATTTATGATGAGGTATGATTACAAAACTCTAACATATTTTCCTAATGATTTATAAAATATTATAAATACCTTTCTCTCTTATTAAGCCATATTAAGTACACAAGATAACATGCCAATATTCCGTAAGGGATTCCAGCCGAACCACCTTTATTCTTTTCGATTTCTGTATCTTCATTTTTAACCAAATAGCATTGTCTATTAATTTTTTAATAAATTCTTCATACTTTTTATAATGTCAAAACTCATGTTTCATGGTCCATCCCTTATTCGTTATTGGGGATATAGATTTTTCATGTGATTCCCTCCTTCATAATACCCTATAAGAAAACCATTTTGGAGGGAACTTCCCGAATTCTTACCCGATATCATATATTCCGTATTTTCTATTTTAATCCACAATTAAAATCATAAAAAAATTATGTTCATTGTGAAAAACATCCTGGTTCACCTCTGGTTTTGTATAAATTATTTTTCCTTTTCTATATTATAGGATTTATAGTATTTTTTTTAAAACCTCTTAAAATAAATTTTATGAAAAAATTTAATCAATACATTTCTTACATTTTATCACTTCTATTTGACATCACATACCATGATACAAGACTATTTTCCTTTATGTATGTATGTTTATATTTTATTTGTTTTATTTTATGGACACTTTTATTATACGACCATTTTTTTTGCTTTATGACATGATTGTGGTACCCAATTCTTTCTATGGGTCAACCATATGTATATGCAAGATTGATTATGTATGTTTTTTGTGGAAAACATGGTCATGAAAAAGATAAGATGGGTTTACCCAAATAGAGATCTAATTCATTGGGAATTGTTTTGTCTCATGAGATGTTATGTGAAATGGTCATGAAGGTTAGCCTTGGATTGTGCTACTATGTAAAACAATCTTGGCAGTTAACCTTGACTTGTACTAAAATCTTGTTTTATGTTTCAGCCACATTTCTAAGATTCCAGGTTTAATTGATTCCATGATTATATTCTATGATTCCATAGGTTACATGCATTTTTATAGCATCATTTCATGTCTTTTTCCCATGTGCTAATGCTTTATTCTTATGGTTATTCCCTTACTGGGATATTAACTCATCCCTTTCATCATGTTTTCCACAGGTTATCTGATATAGATGTATGGGCAAAATGGAATATAAGACCACATTATAGAGTTAAATAAAAAGTATTATATAATTTTTTATTATGTACCTAGTTTTCAATGACAATGAACCTCATGATTCTTGGCTTGTAATCTAATGTATAATCATGCTTAAAATCATTTATCATTATATGTAATAGTCTTGGGTTGCAATACCAACCCTCAATTACTGGACCAAAATCTTTTCTTGTTCCAACCATGTCTAGGTCATGAGATGTAATATTTAGCCCCATTTATTTGATTGTGATATAGCTCAAACCCATATAATCATGAAATCATTATTACATGTACAATAAAATCATAAGTCCTTCATCATAACCCATGTAAAAATTGGGTTTCTCTAGACATGATTCCACTATAACATAATTCGTGTCGAAATTGATTTCATAAATAGAACAATATCATAAACAAAACAAAATCAGAAGAATTTTAAGGATAATATACTTCAATCAAAAACCTAAAATAGAGATCCATCATAGATGGAAAATTTTTTTGATATAAAACTTGAAATTATTTCTTGAAAAAAATAAATAGTCTTCTTCAAAATCACTTTTTTTTATAAAAATTCCAAACATTTTAAAAAAAATAATATAATTGAAAGTAAAATAGAAATTCGGTATAATAATTTTCTAAGAAATAAGGCATTATAAAACTATAAAAATATATTCATGACATATAAGTTAAATAATCATTCCCATTTTACTTTTACCAAAATAGACAGAAAGTACCTCTTATCGAATAATGAAAAATGATTCCTTGATTAGAATTTAATAAAAATTAACGATTGCATAAAATTTCATTTAAATAATTTCAAAAAAATATAAATAACATTAAATATTTAAATAACATGGACATGGATGATAAATATACCCCTATTAAATACTTATGTATAAAAAATCTCAGATAATAATAAGATTATGAAATCATCCCTTACCTTTTTGTTCATATTTCAATTGTATGTATATGAACCATTGGTATAATGATTAAAATAATTAATTAAATTATTTAACAATGATAATCATATTTATTTAAAAACATATTATAATATTATCATCTTTTTTTAATAACATTTCAATGCTACTTGTTATTCAGGTATCAACTACTTCATTTTGTTATGCATGTTTTGTCGAATAAGTTTTGGTTATCTTTTATTAGTCAAAATTATATAATTCCAAAATTATATTAACATTATATATATCATATTTATAATTATATACATTTATATAATCTTTTACTAACAAATATCTTTAAAAATGAATCGCATCACATCGTGAAGATGGTAGGTCGTACGTCTTCACGAGCGACGATATCATTCTAAAAATTGTGGAAGGTTATTTAATTTAAAGATATATAATATTTCAGAATCAATATAATATTATAATAATAAAATATTGTTATTATTTCTATCATTATACCCATCTATGTATGATGGTGGTGAAAAATGATTTCACCACGGTGAGGATATAGTATGTTGTACATACGCATGCATGGTGATTTCATTTTTCATAGGATGGATAAAAAGTAGAAAATTATTGTTTGATAAAAAAATTATCAGTGTGTGATTTTTAATGTATTTATAAATTTATGACAAAAATACACATGAAGAAGATGTTTAATTTTAAAAATATTGCATGAATCAGTAGAGGATATTACTCTTCTTCGACGTGTTTCCTCTAAATCTACACATAAAGCACTAGAGTATGTCTATTAAGAATTCTATAACCTCTATAATGTTAATAGGGAAGTTAGTAAAGTTTAATGTAAGGGTATGGATGATAATAAAGGATAAAAGGGAATTGAGGGGTAGAGGGATGAGGGGCCTTTTTATAAATGATCTGAGGGGATCTTTTGGGATATCTAAAAATATTAATTTATAATAAAATAAAAAACCATAAAAAACTTCCACAATGTCCCCAGTAAGAATATGAGATCATATAGGGTTTTTATATCCTCAAAAAATGGATTTTATTAAAGTTATATATCAATTTATAACATATCCTTTTAGTTATGACATAGTTATTCTATTTAAATTATAACTATGGTAACAAATATTTCAATATTAAATTGGAGAAATATTTATTTATTTTACATAAATTAGACCATAAATAAATACATATGAACATTTATAAACACATAATAATAATTATATATTATTAAAAAAGGTTTTATTATTTTTAACTAATTTACTAATACATTCTTTTCATAAAAAATTAATTGTGTCAATTTTGACACTATTCAATTAATAGATTTTTTCAAATATTATTGTAGAATTTTAACATAGAACCAACTATTTTATTATGAAACATAGTGGTCATGGTCATCTTGGAAATTTATTATACAAATTATGTAGCCCAAATTATAATTGTTTTAATATTTTTAATATAATTTATTAATAGAAAAATTACTACATGAATTTTGTGTAATTATTTAATATAAAAAATTTTGAAAAAAAATTGTAATAAAATGCTATGATCAAGATAAATATTCTATATTTCATTTGATTATTTGTAGTCAAATTTAACTTAAGGAATATCAGTTATTTAATATGTTATATTTATTAAATTATGAATGTGAAAATTTAACATCACCTTAAATAAAATAATATATGTGCTACGATATCATCTATAAGGATCGAAATAGTCACTAACTGGACCCTTGTATGGTTATATTTGAGATATACATAACCAATAATATTTGGTAAAGTGTATTGGGATTTTGATGGTTATTATTATTTTTTAAAAATCATTATTATTAATTAATTAAATAATCTTTACACCATCAAAGTATAAGTCATTAAGGTAATTTATTAATTTATAAAAATTGCATATAAATTACTTTTGGAACCAAGGATTTTTGTTGATAATAATGTCATTTGGTCTATGTTTTTTCTCAATATGCACATAGATGAAAAGGGAGCTTGTAAGGATTGAGGTAATATGATTGAGGCTGAAAGTAGTATTGAAGGTGTTTTAGTTTCCCAGTGTTATCCATATTTTGGGGCCTAAAAAATTGAGAGTTTGAAAATGGTATGCGGTGATGGTGTGTGGAACGCGGTACATAGTCTAGGTGTGTGGTATGCGGTGGAGGCAGGGGGAACGATATGTGGAGCATTGTGCAGAATTGAAAAACTGTTTGCAGCAATGTTACACGGTGAAGGAATGTGGTATACAGAATGATAAAGGTTGGAACAAAAAATGGTTGGAAGGGATATTACGGGGTGAAGGGATGCAGTACGCAGAATGATGAAGGTTAGAAGAATTGATGTGGTTCATGGAATAAGAGCAGCACATGGTGGATTCTAACCTTGTAGAGATATAGGTAAGATTGTCAAACATTGAATGTTTGGGTAAATTAGTTTTGTGAAATTTGCAGAGTTACGTTCTTATATAAAGAACATTAATCCCATTTGTTAAGAGATGAGATTGGAGAATATATTTTTGTGTAAAAATCTAGAGAGTTCTGAAGTGGTTTATGGAGAAGAATATGGTAGATGGAGTGACTCATCCACATATGGAAAATATTATAAAGAAGAGTGTATCATTCTCGTAGGATGCTCTCGCAGTATGTGGCGGAGCAAGTCAGTACACAGAGAATAACGGTACACCGAGGTTTGGAGCAGTATGTAGTGTATAGAGAACACAAAGCAATGTATTTAGAGGAGGGGAGGAATGATATATGGAAGAGATGGACGGTATGTGGAAACAACAGCAGTATGAAAAACTCCCAATGAAGTTTAAATTTTCCATATAAGTTTAAAAAATTAATCTTCATTACATATCAGTGTACAGGAAATAAATTAAATATGTTTGTGATTATGGGGCTTCAACAGAGAATCCAATTACAGTTGATGATGCTTGAAATAATTCTAAACACTTGAAGCAACGTTCAAGGTATTATTCAGTGTGAATATTTTTCCTGCATAGTGAGAAAGGGCGAGTCAGTGAATCTTATCTGAGGGACACACTATGCTATCCATGAACCTTGTAAAAGTAGTGCACCAGGCACATAGTGAAAGTGCTAAAAAAATTTATTCCACAACTATTGAAGATAATTGGTATTGGTTCGACCAACACAATATCAGAAAATTCTCCTCAGACGTAACCCTTAGTGGTGAACCAAGTAAATTTTTTGTGTCATTACTTTTCATGTGTTTGTTTATTTTCTACACATACCCTTAAGGCAGGTTTAACAGGTTCCGACACACATGGGAACATGACTCGTCTCTTTAAAAGAAAACATCGACACCCTGATTCACCCCTCTCGTATCATGGTGTTCCGGGGACCTTCAATTACCATAATAAATAATAACATTTTAGATTTGAAAGGAGTATTTAAAATAAACTTTTTCTTAAGTATAATAAAATTTAAAAATATATATAGTTATTGTAATTTTATTAAGAAATATTGATCTTTTCTTTAAAAAAATGAATTAATTGTAATAATCTCATCAATGTCGATTCCAAATGAAACCATTTTGACCAATGGATGATTTTGGTTGAAACACACTCATCCTATGTTATTAATACAAGTGTTAGGGTAATTTTATAATAGTATCATATTCCAAAATCACATACTTTACCCTCTTACATTATTGATAATAAATTATCGATGTTACTATTCATAATGCCAAAAAGTAAAACAATGATATTTATAATATGTGGATCTACTTACTCTAAATACGGTGTTTGGATGATGGCGATGATTGTGGAAATGGATTGGTCAAAATTGTATTGAAATTGATGATACAGAACTATGTGATAGGGTAGTCAAGATGACTTATGATGGGGTATTTTGGTGGGCCTTGTCGGCATTGTGATGATGGGGAGGCAAAAGGATAGGGTTTTCGATGTAATGTGTGTGAGACTTGAGGATGGTGCATGAATCGAGATGTATCGTGAACAGAGATGGGTGATGATGACTCTTAATTTGGAATTTCAAATGTTGGTGACAATATTTTTTTATCTACCCATTTGAAATATTTGGTAACCGCTTATCCTTAATGAGATATTATGAAAATAGAAAAAATGGAATTCGAGTTTACTCATAGTAAATTTCTAAATTAATTGATATAAAAATAATCATATATAATTGATTTATTTTTTTCATTAATAATTGGATGAAAATGACTTCACAATACATTCTAATAAGTTAGTTATATATATTCCCACTAACCTAACAACTTGGTTAAATGTGACATTTTGTTCGAAGGGCATCTCAGGGTTTTCTTAAACTCACTATTGCATGAAATGAAATAAATTGAAAAATTAAATTAATTAAAGATAATATTTCATAAAAACATTAAACTATTACAATTAATGCCTCTTACCAAATTGTAATTTCCTTAATAATCTTCATGATATTATAACCTTCATCATAAATTACTAGTTCACTAACAATCCACATTAAAAATCGTATATTGCACTAAAATAAAATTGATCCTTTATTCCTAAAATTATATTCCATAATATCATATAATATATTCCAAGATAAAAATATTCCTCCAAAATAACATAAATCAATTAACCAACAAATCTATATCAACACCCATGGTTATCTTTTTGATAAAACATAGGTTCCCCTAAATCAACTTATTCATCATCCATAAAAAAAATTTCTCAAAATTAAAATGTCATACTAATTGGGACTTCACATATTATAGTAGTAGGTGATACACCCTTATCATCCATCGGCTGTTTGTTAAATCATAGTGGTCTGGTTGGATGTGATGGGTTTTTACCCATCATATGTGTTTTATTTTTATAAAACAATATAAATCTAATCGTTACAAAATTATAGAATTGTGATAAAAATCCTAAAAATAGAATTGAATAAATAAATGTTTAGGGAAAATTTTAACCTCAATAGTCATGTCATATATTTCATATTTTATCTAAAAATGTAATAACCTAGAGTTATCGCATGGATATATTTCTCAAAAACAATCTCAATATTTGCATTAATATTTTGTAACAACAAACCTCATAAATGGTGTCTATAACTCTAAAAATATAGGTTTACATAACAATTACTTTATATATAAATACTATGGTAACTTCTCATGAAAACATCCTAATGTACAAGGCTATCGAAAATATTCTATGATAAAAAATGATATATCATAGAATCTACATTTTCAGATCTAATATTAAAGATAGTATGTTTTAAATTATGACCCAATATTTCCAATAAAATTATACAAATTAAAGAGGAAATTATTTGATCAATTACATACCAATTACCATTTAGGTTTATATTTTTAGAGAAATAGGGATAACTCTTAACAATATGTGTTTATAAAAAACTCTTTTATAGTGGTCAACATTATCTCCCACTATAACCAATTTTTATTATTTCAAACTATTTCAACAACATCATCCATGTAAAATAATTAAAAAATAGTAATTTAATATATTTCCAAATATCATGGGAAAATGAATCATATGGAAAGGTTGATCTCATATTCTCCGTAACGGTAAAAATTGGAGATACAAAACAAGATTATATGAAATCATTAGATGAGAATATGGGTATGTGATCACGAACATAGAATTTTAAAATTTTACAATGCATATCAATTATCAAAATCTTGATCCAAGTAATAAAACATAAGTTTTCATAAGGCATGAGTCAAAAAATAATCTATGAAAACAAGTAATGATTGCATAAAATAAGTCATCAAATTTTGGAAAACAAATAAGAATTAAAAATATATTACGTAGTATTGAAGTTTCTTTTAATGAATATAATATAAAAATATATTCACTCCCAAATACATAATATTATTCAAGGATTACTCCCAAATCTATCATGATGGAAAAAGTCCTTTACTGAACTGAGTTCACTCCCTACTCTCGTCCAGTCTATATCATTAGATATAAATAATTACCCAATGAATTGGAGAGAGATATAGGTCACACCTATCACATAATGAAAACCATACATATTTTGGAACACAATAAAATGAATTATTCATCATAATATAACCTATGAAAGGAAATGTGTTTTATAAATCATTGATTATTACATAACATATGAAAATGTAATGGGATTTAAAAACATTATTTCATCAAAATCCTAATCAATAAGAATTGAATCTATGGATCATATAAATAGTAATATTGAATTCAGCATCAAATAATTTTTTCATAGGAGAAAAATGTGTTTTTAGGGATTAAATATATTAATTCGTGATTATAATATCTGTTCATTTAATAAAAATATTATTTTTCAAATATAAAATATTTCAAGAACATTTTTGTGAATTTAACCTAAAAAAATACAATATAAGAATTAAATATTATTAAAATAATAATTCAAAATTACATGTCAAAATTTTTTCATTTAAAATTATCATAAAAGGATCAATTAAAAAAAATCATATCATTTTTAGTATACATCGATTTTCAATAAGAGAGAGAAATTTAATCATATTTTCCAAGTAACATTTTTTAATGATTTTGGAAACAATAAAGGAAAAATAATTCTTAAAAAACATACTTCTTATGATATAATTTAATTTATAAATTTTCTTACATTATCAATGATGAAAAACTCCACTAATTATGTATGATTTACAAAAAACATTATTTTCTTATTATTACTTGAATACTCAAACATAATGTCATTTATGGAATGAAAAATATTTCTATCAAATTCTTCCATAAAAATTAACTAAACAATAAAAATGAAAATGAAAATGTTAATAATAATATTGACATATTTTTGAATTTTTTTATGAATCCTATATAGAGGAGAAAATATTCCCCAACAGATATTTAAACAATCATGAATAATAATCTTATAGTGAAATTATCCCTAAAAAATATTATATTTTTGATGTGATCATTAATAAATGAAATAGATAATGTTTATTCACAATAAATAATTATTAAAATTGTAAATACAACATAATAATATTAAAATTAATTTCCTACATAATCATAGAACGATATAATCAAAATTTAGTAGTTTAACCCAATGAATTGAAATTTAGTTATGAATTCCCTGAGCTAAAGACTTAACTTTAATTAAACATGTTTAAATATCATATATATAAAATATGTATTTATTATTAAATTATTAAATCATCAAATATATTTTTCATATGTCTTATGATTAATTTAAAACATATTGTCACCTATTTATTAAAAGTATATTCGTAAAATCACAATTTTATATGCTGACTACTTTGTTATCAATGATTTTCTTGGTTCAGTAGTCTCAGTCCTTAATCATTGATATTGGTCTCATAATTTCTATAATTTAAATCAATATATTGATATAATATATAATAATTGTAATCATTTTTATATTAATAAATAGAATGTATAAATAGGAAAATTAATTACACTATTAATTATAACGGTAGGTTGAACGTACACATGAACTATGTTTTCATTTTTTGATTGATGGAATGAAAGAATAAAATATAATAATTCATATTTAAATAATATTTATTATATCATATATATCATATATATTCATTAAACAGGACATAATACCAATCCTTAATAGATGGTGATGAAAAATTAATTGTATCGCTACATGGAGATGGTAAGCTATACATACGCACAATCGATACTTCTACTTATTGTTTAAAGAGAAAGGGTATCAATAATGGTGTATTAATTAACCAGATAAAATTTCTGAATGTTTTATATATTTATTTTATTATTTTTTGATAAAAATAAATGATTTATAGGGGGTACATAATAGTATAAAATTAAAGTGATCGGTTAGATATATTACATCTTCTTCAAAACGTCTCCATTGTATCTCCTATAAAGCACACTAGGGATGGGTTTTTAGAAGAAAAGAACATCTAGAATATGGACTATGAATTTTAGAAGATACAATGATAGGTTTTGGTCGATATATAAGCCTTAATGCATTGTACATAATTGAGGGTAGTGGTACTCTTTTACAATGGAGGTGAGGGGAAATTATAGAATTTATCAAAATATTTATTTCTAATAAATTCATTGTCTATCCAAATACAAATAAATGACCGTGTATTCTAATATGAGAATATATAATGTATTTATATGATTATAAAACATATTTTATTCAAATATGTTATTATTTTAAAGATTATAATTTTGATTAACCCTTAATTATCGCAATTTAAATTTTACAATGGTAACAAATATATAAATATTAAAGGATAGTAATATTAATGTACATTGTATAACTTTTAAATAAATTGAAAAATTATGAAATTTTATTCCATTTGATAATAAATTTCTATTTTTAAAGTTATTTTCTGATTTTTAAATTATTTAATGAGATATTAATTTGATAAATTAATATTAAAATAAAATTAGGAACTATTATTTTACATTAAATTCAAATACATCTACACAAAATGGTAAATTTGAATATAATTATTTAAGAATTATATAATATGCTAAATATATCAGTAAAAATTAGTTCACACATTATCTCAATCAAATTATACCAAAATTAATATTTTCAAAATAATTTAATTTATTTTTCAATAAATTAAATAAATATTATATGAATATTTCACAAAAATTTATGGTAATTATATAATATATAAATATATAAATATTAATTAATTTTAATGATTTTATTTTATTAAAATGAAAATATTCTTTTTTGCTTCATTCTTATGTTCATTGTGTCCCAATGTGGACACATAAAAGCTATAAAATACGAAGAGAGTGAAATTTTGTAACAATCATAGATTTAAATAATATATTATTCATTTTCATGGATATATATTAAAAAAAATCAAATTAAATTACATGTTTATAATTATAAAATACTATATAATAATTGTCTAGAAAATTATAGGTCATGGTTATACCATTATCTTTTAATTTTTAACATTATTTAATACCTTTATCTCTTAACAAGACAACCAACACTTTTACTCTCTTCGAGTTCATATGGTTATAATTAAATGTAAATACTAACATGAATAGAATACTAATAAATTTTTTACCTTATCCCAATAAATTTTAAAAATGTATGATTATTTTAATATCTGTTTCATTTAATGAATTATTACGTACGATTAAATATTCAAAATGTAAATTTTTTTGATTATTCATTAAATTGAATTTAATATTATCATGATAACACTTATAATTTGAAAAAAGTATTTAATTAACTAATTAACACGTCAGGTTCATCTAAAAAATTTATGTATGAAAATAATTATCTTAAAATATATATATCATCATATTTTTAAAATCATTTATTTTATATTTCAATTAATAAATTAATTACTATAGCAGAATTTTGTTAGAATTTAAGGTACTTATTTTTCACTGAAAATTATATTAAAATATAATGAGGTAGAAAAAAATATATTTAAATTGAATATTTATTTTCAAGGATATATTTAAATAATTATTTATTAAAATTTCTCTAGTAATTAAATATATTAGAATGCCATCTTTAACATTTCTTTTAGTAAAATATTATAAATTTCATAATCTCATCCAAAAGGATCAAAAAATTTATAGTATTTGAAAATGTATGATTATGGATAAAATAAACTCATAAAATAAAATTGGGTCATCTTTTAAAGACATTTTATATTACTTATAATTTTATTTTTTACCCTTAACTAACAGATTTACGATTTACATTCTTAACAACGATTTCCAAGATTTCTATTCAAGTGGACTAGAAATACAAGGTACCTATTTAATAAATTTAGACCTTATAAATTCACAAATGGTATCCATTTTTCATAATTTTATAGAGAAATTATTTTTAATTGAATTTAAAATTAAGATGAGTAAATTGATCAAAAAACATTTCTTCAGAAAAATGTCATTTCAAATTATAAAATGTTTTTATACTAAATTCATGTATTCAATCCATTTAAAAATAATAATTGTATGTTATTATATGAAAATCAAGGAATAGAAATTTTAAAATATTTAAAAAATAATTTTACCTTTTAAATAGGTAAAAATTAATAATTTTAATGTAAAATTTTATTTTTCACTATTAATTGACAAATAACGCTTTTTAGAAAATTATCAAAATTTCATCTGAAGAAAAATTTAATATGATCATATTAAAATTGAATTTTATTATCTCAAATAATTTTTATAAATTATCTATAAATTAATTATATTGTTTATACATAAATATCAACAAATAATACTTTGGGAGAAAATACGTTTTTGATTAAAAAAATTACTTTTCTAAAAAAATACTACTTTTTTTACAAAGAATGATTTTATAAAATATAAATTTTTAGGAAACATATATATATTTCATAAATCTATTAATTTTATTCATTCCTACAAACATAATGACTTGGATATAGTAGTCACATTTAAATACTGATATTCTCCAGTAAGTTTATGTTCTATGTTGTTTATCTTATATATAATGAAACAAAGACTTCCCTATTGAAATATCAAGATATTATTGTATTGAGATCATAAATATATTTATTCATAAAACCAATTTAAATGTTATATTTATAAAATAAATCTTTCGGAATAAACATTCCTTAATATTAATAAATGGAGTTTGTTTGTCAATCAAAACTATATTCTTAGCTTTCTGGGTGCATGCACCAGCACAGGATGCCACTGTCTGTAATAGGTTGTACATCTATTCAGTGTGTACCAAAACTATAATGGTGGTCAAAAGGGGCTCATATATATTTTCATTTCATGTTCACATGACAATGAAACCTTAGTCATTCCTCCATAACCTATATATAATCAAACAATCAATAAAAACAAGTTTTATAGTTTCCACATATAACATAAATAACTCTAATGTTGAATCCATTCGAATCCAAGCCATCAATAATTCTTCAGGTGTGGGTAGTTATTTTATCCAATTTTTCTTGGGGAAATTATAACTTTTTTGAAAAGTGAATGATGTACTAAATTTGAGAAACCATATAGGATTGTTGATACATCAATCATTGTTTATCTTGTAAAATTACATATAATTAAACAATTCATTACTATTTAATGTCAGAAAAGGTTTTTCATATCCATAAATGTGTAACCTATTATTTTAGAAGATACATCGGGGGGAATAGTCCCATCATACTTCATTACTAAAATTAATTCAGTAATGGATAGCTTTTGTCTGTTGGGAGGTATATGAATGCATTTATCATAGGGTTTGTTAAGCACGAGAGCGGTCCAATAGTTAAGGATAAAATTCTTGAATATAATTCACTTTGAACTATCCATCAGGCCATTGAAATATATCTTAATGTATTGATATATTGATGTGACCATTTATAAGTGTACCCATTCATGAGATCATAGTTTAACCTTCTATAAAAATAGGAAATAAAGGGATCTTTATAATTTAAAAGAATCCATGTGATATTTTTTTAAGGGAATAATTAATTATACTATGCTATTTTATCCCATATACTACAATGTCCATTTTTTTAATACCATCATTCCTCAACATTGTGATGAATTTATTTTCATAAATAGTCTCAATCTAGATAGTGTACCTAATCATGACACTGATATTCTAAATAATGTTTCTAGGCCACCTATAAGGAGATAAAGTGTGAAAAACGTGTAGGTGATCACCTTGTTGACCGAAAACACCCTTACCGCATGGGAAATGGACATTACCTTCCACTAGGGTATGAAATTATGTTTCTTAGATCTTATTTATTCAAGAATACTACTTCAAAATTACCCCAAATAATGGGTACACAATTATACAAAAATGAATGTCCATTATGTTTATTCAAATTTTCAAGAAACACCATTTTTCTTTTTTTTCATTAAAATCCATTTATGAAAATAATGAATGATTTTAACAGCTTATTGTTTGACTATCCACCTCCACATAAAGATCAAATATGGATTTCCAAGAAAATAATTTTTTACAGAAGCCTGCCAAAGATGAAGAGTAGAATCATCCGAGAAGTTGAATGTTTGAGGACATACCTTAAGTAATATTTATCTAATTGTATTGTAAAATATTTACCATTTCATCAATTCATCATTCTTAATAGTAATTGACCAAGTAAAAGAGACGGTTTAAAAAAATTAACCTTTCCTAACTCCCATGGAGTAATGTAACCAGCCTCTTGGGGAAAAATTGATATTAGTGGAGCATCTTATAGAGCTAATTTTGTGATGATCATGTTGATAAATTTTGTTAATAATCCATAATATTTAAGTAAAATGGTGATAAATATCAATTTGATGTTATCAAGGGCGTTGAAGCAATAAATATTATGTGTTAATTTCATAGCCATTTCATTCATTCTTTTAAGTAAGATATTATATGGAATGAAGATGTAGTTTGGGATTTTCTATTCTGGGAAAAAAACAAACTTGTTTGTGATAATGATTTCAAAAAACATGTTTCTTTAATTGACTATAATGATATTTTTGATAATTTTAATAAGGGTATTACTAATTGAAACTAGTTTATAATCCATGTTTTCAAGGTAATTATCATTCTTGTGTTTAATATAAATGATCTTGGAGTTTATCCCATGTTTCATGTGGGTGTTAGTGAAGAAATATCTTACACCATTCATGAAATTTCTAAGAATAATGTCCACATCAAACATGTATAACTTGTTTCTGAACCCATCCAACCCTACCAAATTATCAATACTGATAGAAAATATGTCTTTTCTAAATGAATCTTTAGACGAGGTTGAAATGGGGCTGATTTTCTCTTACATAAAAAGGGCATGGGTTTAATAATTCATATTATAGGTGATTTCAGAACCTTCATCACAATATAGTCTTAATAATTTATCAATCTATGCATTAGATATTTCTATTTCAAAAATTAATAACATCCATTACTGTTGAGTTCATTGACTCCTCCTCTTATTCATTTAACTTTTTGAAATAAATTAATGATTTTTGTGTTCTTATCACCATTATACAACATTGTCTATGTTATTTGGTTTCATGCCAGCCTTCCATTAATGACTAGGAGATCATCTAACTTAGAGAGGGAATGTAATTCATCCCTTGATAGATTTTCAGTATTTCAGTTATAAATCATCTAGTATTAAATGGTATTTTCATTAGCTTTCATATCATCCTATATCCTTGAAAATGATTTTTCCCTCCACTCATTCATGATAACCTTAGTTTATTTATGTTTTCTTTTCGTGAAATATATGGGGATTCCATGAGATCCTATTTTCGAGGCCATCTGGATAATTTCCCAACATCCAAGGTCAAACAACTTAAATTATGGAATTTTTATTGAAAATTTCACCAATAAAAACACTATATATATATATATATTTATAATTAATGAGTTATGATGTGAGTAAATGTTAGGGAGAAAAAATATAGAGACCCAGGGGAAGAACCATCATCATTAAACTACACAATATAATAGTCAAACATATTGGCCTACCTACCATTAAGAGTCTACCTATTCCATGGAAAGTCACATAAAAAATTAGTACATCAATAATGCTTCACTAATCAATTCCAATTGAGAAATTCTAGGAGGAAAACATCTGGATTTTGGATCTAATTTTATCCTTATCCCTTAAGACAATGTTGAAATACCCATGAAGAATCCACTTCTGATTCATTTTCCCATACATTATATAATGACTCATCTATAATTGCCTTATATTTATATTAGAGAAATGTCCATAAATACATGAATTAGTGAGAGTAGTTCCCTATTAGAAAAAGTACATTGAAATGCATTTAGACCCTCTATTGAATGAGATGAGATAAAAATTATCAGGTATGGGGAAAAAATAATGATCTGTGAAATTATTATGACTGTTTTTGAGATAACATAATACCAAAGGTATTACTAATTGAATTTTTTTTAATTATAGTGGCATAATTGTTAAAAAATTTACAATTTTGGGGGGTTGTGGGTCAAAATATAATTTCTTGGTGTTGAGAAAATGGAGGAGTTCCCAAGCCGTTGATAATTCCAATAATTAGTCAATAGAAAAATATTAATATCTTCCTTATAAATAATTTCCTACCACCTAAGGTAGTGAACCTAGTGAGAGTATAGTCACTCGTTCTTCAATAATTCAAACACCCTTATGTTGTAATACATCAATTAATTCAGGATTCCTATTGGTAAAATGTTCAACAACCATTTCTCTTGTTAATAAATAATTGTTGAAGATATTTTTCGTATTTAATAGGACTTACATTGTGTTGTATGTCCTTTTGAGTCATCCTCAATTTTCCTTATACATTTTTAATTTTAATTAGGGATATTTATTCTGTTATGGATCATTCCTTCCATCAAGTGGTATAGTCTAAAAAATATTTGATTCAAGGTGGTGAGGGTAGTTTTTTAATATTAGCCCAAAATACACTATTTGTGGGGTTATTTATTTAATGGGACAAAATAAATCCATTAGTATTCTTCCATGTGTCATTGATTTGGTAGTCCTAAAAAAACAAGAATAAATCATCCATCAAGATTATTAAAAGTTCCATAGGCATCATTCTGATGATCATCAGTTATTTTGTCATTTCCATCTAGAAACTGTTATTATACATTAGTTTTTATATACTATATTGATAAATAATTATTGGCCCTATAAGAATATTCAGGTGGAAAATATGGAAAATTCTATACTGTTTGTGTCATGACCCGTCCTAGTGGGGCCCACACCGTGACTCCCCTAGATCACCTCCAATAGGCCAGGGGATGGTGACTAGCACTGAGTAGGCATATCACTAACATGGGAGGCATTGCCTAAGAACCTAGATAGACACACACATCTCCAAGCCAACAAATGCTGAAATTTAAAAACAACCACTATGGAACAAAATGCATGCATACAATTAAACCCAACAGACATAGTACGATGGAATGTAATGTGATAAATGTAAAATGGTTCAGAATACAAGCCCACCAAAACAAACTTATGAAAAATTAAAATCCTACCTTGTTAACACAAAGAGGTACCTGGATTGTTGCTCATAGCCGTTGGAATGCCTCGTAAAGAAGGGAACTCAGAAAGATCGGTCATGTACTAGTCTGCCTTGGACCCTGTCAGAAGGCTTCTCGTCTGTAAAAGACACAACACGTGCTGGCAAAGCCCATGCAGGGGTCAGTATAAATATACTCAGTAGAGGACCCTGAAAAATCACAAAGCAATACATGATGTGAAGGTAAATTCAGAAATACACAGTACATTTCTAAAGAACATATAGCTGAGAAAAAAAAACTAGATATACTCGAAACCCAAAACCATATTCTAGAGACTACTCACACAACTGCATACCCGTATTAGGGATTCAATTTGAAGATTCCATGAAGCACTAGTTCCAAAAGAACTCACTCCATGTGTCTGATAGCTCATAGGATGTCCGTCCGAGAAGCACTGTTCGTCGGGAAAAGCTACGAGTGGTAGATACACTCATTACAGGAGAACACACACTTGAGTGGGGAAGATCACAATATATATATATATATATATATGCACTCATTACGGGAGACACACTCAGGAAGAGGAAGATCATGATACATATATGAGGATCACTTCCAGGGCTATAGAGTATACCGCAACTCTTCGGGATTCACCAGTGAGGTAGATGATGAATTCCCGATAGAGTTGGTCTTGTCGATTCCTGAATCTAACTAGGTCAGGAATTGATATAGGATCTCCCTCTGGGCCTCTTAGTGGGATGCTGATTCTATCATAGACAGTCCGACTGAAGGAATCAAACTCATGTAGAAGGAAACAATGTGTTACCATCAGGGGGATGAGAAGAAGGGGCACTAACCAAAACGGAACATATCCAAGATATAGTGGATATAAGGACCATGCCATTTTATAAAAAGTACATGGTGTGTAGAAATGTTTCATGTCATGACGTCTGAACCCTAGCACTACCCACGTTCAATGGCTCGTGTCGTAAGATTGGTCATAGAAACATTTAGTACATGTCATGTAGTATGGTGTACATAGCATGTCTGAGTGACTGGGGTCAGCTCCGTGTATGCTACCCATGTGCCCGTACACAACCTCAACCCGGGTAATCGGTATTCTTGGTGACCCGCGTTGCTGGCCTCACCTAGCCGTGTTGTGGAGTAAAGGGTCGTGTAATCCATATTGTGTCCGTGTATTCCCTAGATACACATCGAGTCCCATGTAGTCACCTCTACCATGCCACAGAGTCTCCACACACCATGTTCGAAAGGCGTTTAGTCCATCCCGTGCCCATGTATTTCCTAGAATACACGTTTAGAATCGTGGAAGTTCCAACATGCCATGTGACCAAGGTCACACACTGTGTGATAACTGTCTGACTCCCAAAACCCTAGATTCCACTGAGCCGGTCCACACAGTGTGTTCTTCGAAAGTAGACACTGTGTATTCAGGAAATTTTGAGAATAGCGGACTTTCGCCGCCGCCCCTTCCGTGATTCCCCGTTCGTCGATTCGGCATCTGATTGCCATGAAACATCCGAATCTAGGCCACCCTAAGGTCCTGATGTCATTTACGTTGTTTTCAAGCCTCTGATCGGCCCCTGAAAATGAGTTCTGATCCACCCACATAAAGAATGGTCGAAGAACGATAATTCTCAAACTGTGTCAAATCGTCTTCCGCTGTCATCATCGCACCTATGCTAGGTCATCACGATGTCATATTCCCAATTTGGAATAGTTTCATTGCAAAATGGATGCACAAAAATCTATTGTTCATTAGCACACAAAGAATGTGAAGAACGTGAAGTATGCACAAGTGAAAAAAGGGGGAGGAAATCTTGAAAAGAAATTGTCGAACGAACTTCCAATGTCATTATTCACGACAATGATCCAATCCCATTAGTAGGATCAAATGGAATAAGATCAAAAAAAAATCTGACATGGATGAATTTCCCAAGATCAACTCAATGAAACCATCCCGTAAGAATGTACGAATAAGAGGATCAAATTGTTCGCGGTTGATCTGTGTTCATCATTTGAATTCAAAAAGGGGAAAGGAGAACCGAAATAACAACCCCTCCCACAAAAGGGATCGATCGTTGATGAAGACGTCGTGTTTCCTTCATCGTCGAGATTCTTCAAATCGTTGGCGCATTGATTCTCATCATTGATTCTTCGTCGTTAATCGCCAAGAGTTTTCTACTAGGCTCCACAGATTTTACCGAGATTTCTTTCATTTTTCAATCAACTACCATCATTCTATTAACCCATTAAAAAACGGAAGCACATTTTGAAATTCCATCATGTTGCGACATTAATGATTTATCATTCCATTTCTGTGTCATTATGTCATGGCATTAATTATTAAAAAGATTCCATGTCATTACACTGTAGGGAATGTTTCCAAATGAATAATAAAGTAAAATTTTCTATTTATTTTATTTTATTTTACTGAAAACTTCCAAAAAGTAACTTTTTTCCTCGTCCCACGTAGGTCATGGTTAGACCCGTTCATAGGTAATGTCATTATCCCAGATGCAACAGTGCCCTTAGATTTTTAATCAAGGCATCCATTTGAAAACTACTAATGCCATTCTTAAGTGCCAACTTAAAAAGATCGAACCAGCATTCAAGGATCAACGGTCCTCAGATTGATCTGTCGTCCCTATGAATGGTCTCATAATAATTCCATATAATTTTTAAAAATAATACTCATAAAAATCCGAGAGATATTAATCTCCCCACCTTGGGGATTTGTGTCCCAAAAAATCCAAAACAAGAAAACTCGAAAAGATGGTGGTACTGGGCATGGAATTGAGCCTCCCACTTCCACGTTCTCTCCTGAAGATTTCTATTCTTCCACCCAACATGCACCAAGGGAATGGATCGCCCATGAAGGATATGCCCCTACCGATCCTCAATCTCCACTAGGTACTAAAAAAAGGTCACTCTATCTTTGAGGTCGATCTCGCCCGAGTCAATGACATGTGATGGGTCATTCCCATACCACCTCTGCTATGACATGTGGAAGACATCATGTACCCGAAGCAACTGTGGCGGTAGAGCCAGGTGGTACACCACCTCGCCCACTCTACACAGTATCTAGAAAGGTCTGATGCGCCTCAGAGATAGTTTTCTACCTCAGCCAAATCTCTATAACCCTCTTCGAGGTGAGACACGTAGAAAGATGTGCACACCCTCCTCAACCTCTAAGGGTCTTCATTGCCTATCAGCATAAGACTTCTTTCGTCTCTCTATAGCCTTCACCCACTCCCGGATGATCTGTATCTTCTCAGTGGTAGCTCGTACCGACTCTGGACCCATTAGTGCTGACTCTATGGGGTTGGTCCAGCAAAGAGGTGACTGGCATGGTATCTCATATAAAGCCTCAAAAGGTGACATACCAATGGTGGAGTGATAGATATTTTTTTACGAAAACTCCACCATTTGTAGTTGGTCCTCCCTACTGTGAACAAAGTCAAAGATACAGGCCTGTAACATATCATCCAAAACCTGAATGGTCTTCATCGTCTGACCATCGGTCTGGGGATGGAACATCGTTCTCAAGGGTAGCTGAGTCTCAAAGGTCTCCTGTAATCACTTCCCCTTCAAAGATGTAAAGAGGGCATCTCGTTCCGAGACTATCATTGAAGGGACTCCATGATGCTGAACAATCTTCTACACATAGATGCATCCCAAGCTCTCTACGGAACTCTACTCCTAGATAGATAAGAAGTGGGCCAACTTGGTGAGTCGGTCAACAATCACCTAGATGGAATCATTCCACTTAGATGCTCTTGGTATGCCTATCATGAAGTCCATCAATATTCTATCCAACTTCCACTCTGGAACTTCAAGGCGTGAGCTAATCCTACTGGAACCCGGTGCTCATCCTTTACCTTCTGGCATGTGAGGTATTGGGAAATGAACTCTCCTACATCCTTCTTCATTCATGTCCACTAGAACTGTCATCAGAGATCCCGATACATATTTTCCACTCCAAGATGTACCGCCAAAGGGGATGTATGAAACTCCCTCAGGAACTCTTCCTACAATGCTACTGGTACAACAATGTGTCCTCTGAAAAGAATTATGTGCTCCCCACCTAGTGAATATCCATCACAAGCATGTCATGTGGATAACTGAGCATGTAAATCCTCATAGTTGAAATCCTCATGCTGCGCTTCCCTAACTAGTTTTAAGAGTGTAGGGGTGACATCCATCGACTGTAGGTAAGTTGTATCCTCTTTATCCATGAAGGATAACTGCAACGTGGCTAACTGCTCTGCCACCTCACTCAACAATTATGAGCTTGAACTTCTGGTAAGAGCATCCGCCACCTTGTCCCCCTTCCTAGGAATATAGATGATCTCGAAATCATAATCTTTGAGGGACTTTATCCAACGAATCTACCTCATATTTAGATCCTTCTTTGAAAATATGTACTTGAGACTCTTGTGGTCAGAGTAGAAGATGTACCACTTGCCCATAATCTACTATCGTTACATCTTTAATGCGAAGACTACTATAGAGAACTCGAGTGCATGGGTCACATAGTTATACTCATGTGGCCTAAGCTAGTGTGACCCATAAGAAATAGTTTCCTGCATCTTCATCAGGACACAACGAATCACAGTCCCTGATGCATCGCAGAAACGTATGTACTCGAAACCCTCCTCTGACAATCTAATGATTGGGGTGCTCTTCAAACTCTATTTAAACTGGTCAAAAGCATACTAGAACTTCTCCTTCTATATAAAGGGTTTCCACTTCTTATTCAAGCCTTTCATCGGTGCAGGTATTCTGGAAAAATCAGGAATGAATCTATGGTAATATACTGACAACCCAAGGATGCTCTGCACCTCCGTCATGCTCCAAGGTGAATGTCATTCTAAAATTGCCTCCACTATGGCTGGGTCCACAACCACTTCATCTACTGAGATGACATGCCCCAAAATGTGGACCTCCTAAAACAAGAACTGGTACTTTGTGAGCTTCTCATAAAGATGGTGCTCTCTGAGTACATCTAGAACTATCAACAGGTGTCTCTCATGCCCCTCCTATGACTCCTAGTAAACAAGGATGTCGTCGATGAAAAAAACTATGAACCTTTCCAAGTATGGCTGGAAAATCTGGTTCATCAGTCCCATGAACACTGTGGGGGAGTTTATCACACTGAAATGCATCCCAAATAACTCATAGTGATCATAGATGCATCTAAATGTAGTGTTCGGTATATTCTCGTCTCATACTCGTAACTAGTGATAACTTGATCGAAGGTCAACCCTCGATAACCAATATTCCCCTCTTAGCTGATTAAAGAGGTCGTTGATTCTTGGCAGTGGATACTTGTTCATCACCATCACCTGGTTCAGGCGCCAGTAATCCAGGAAAAACCTCAAACTTCTCTCTTCCTTCTTGGAAATAAAGACTGGGGCCGCCAAGGGTGAAATGATGGGTCTCACGAAACCCTTTCTCTACAAATCCTCCAACTAAACCTTCAACTCGCAGTGATCTACGAGATCAATCTGATATGATGGTGAGAAAATCAGTGTCTTCCTGGGGTGTATGTCGATGTATATGTCGATTTCATAGCGGGGAGGTAATCCTAGAACATCTTTGGGAAAGACTACTTCTTACTCCACCACTACTACTCGGAACTGAGAGCTCCCATAAATCTACTGCTCTAGTGTAAGGCTATCCATCTCATGAGTGATCGGCTGCACCCCTTTGTGCATGAGCCGATTCTCTGCTACCTAGGTATCCTTTTTTTCGATAAAGGAAATCCTCATCCCATCATGGCGTACACACCACAATCTTCACCTAAAATAGTCTATCTGGGCATGGACTAAAGATAACGAATCCATACCGAGAATTACATCATAAGGGCTCGATGCTAACACCAAGAGGTTCCATCCAAAACTCTCACCTCCAAGGGTAAGATAGTACTACCTACAATGGGGTGTGATCGTCGAGTCGCCTCCTGTAGTTTTCTCCAAGCTTAAGGATCAAGTTAATGGTTCTCCTAGAATCTCAAGGTTTCACAAAAGTCAGGTGGCTAGGATGGAATGACTAGAACCTATGTCTATATATATGGAAACTATGGTATAGAAGGCATAGATCATACCTCAGATCATCCCTGGAGCCCCTAGGTCATACGCCTCAACCACATGCAGCTATCCCCAACCCTGTCCACCAGCTCCCTAAGGCTGGTGCGGATCTTTTGGGCATGGTGATGGAAGTATGTCGAAGCGTCTTCCACCACCTGTAGCTCTACCTACTCCTATTCCATGTCTGCCACCTGGCGGGTCAGTCTTCTCCACTCTTTTCCTCTGCCTCGGTGGTCCATCCACTACTTCCCTACCAGTAGATCGACGGGTCAGTAAATCTCTAGCGAGATGTCCCCTATCGTTGCATGCATAGAATCGCTTCTCCCTGGGATAACTCGACCCAACCTGAGAGCCCTAGACTGTCGATCCCTTATCATGGGTCCTCCTATGATGTCTCTCAAGTCTTGATCCCTGTGTTCGATGTTGGCTCCCTACTGTCAAGGTCTCCAGACTTGTCTGCCTGCTGCTGACTGTCGTCGGCATTCTCTACTCCTCCAAGAAGCTCTCGATCACCAAGACCCGCCCAAGCACTCCAGCATATGTCGAAATGCATATAGGAATGACACTAGCTCATATATCTCGTCGTAGACCACTCCTGTAGTTCTGAGCACTGATGTACTGATCCCTACCATATCCATGATGTACCTGACGAGGTTGGTGAACCTCGATTAATAGTCATCTACCGTCATACTGCCCTGCTGGAGTTGAAGAATCTCTTGGATGTGTACTTCTCTTATCATAACTGAAGAGAAATCCTCCAGGAAGAGTTGCTCGAACTCTGTCCACAAAAGAAACTCCTCATTGTGAGTCTGTGTGGTCAAACTCCACCATCTTCCCGCCTATCCCTGAAGAAGGCTAGCTCCGAGAATCACCATCTGGTCTGCTGGTGTCCCAACAAAACAGAAAACTCTAGTCACCGCCGCAAGACTGTCCTCATCCCCTTGAGGGTCGGGTTCACCTCAGAATCTGACGGGACTCTATCTCTAGAACACATAGAGCCCGCTATGTCTACGCTCCTTGTCAGTTGGTACTATAGGTACCACGGGCTGCTGCACTAGTGGTGTTATTGTAGGTGCACCACCTAGAGGCAACGCCCAGGGAACTGGTCACTGTATCGATGCCTCATCCCTAAGGGGGTCATCCTCATTATTGTGATGCTGAATCCTTGCAGATATGCATCGTGAAGGCAACCAGTAAAGAAACAAGATGTACAATGGTTAATGAGTAAATCTGGATAGCTGACACAAAGGACATGGAAAACACAACTCATTTCTATATGATGCATGTACCATTACTTTATTTACCCACAACTACTATTTTCATGTAACGAGTTGAAAATCAGGTGATTAGGGTCCTGGTTTATGGATACGTCGGCCGACCGCACCAACACTGGAGTCTCTGGCATTAAATCTGAGCTTTAAACACTTAGGACTATCGCACCAAACCAATATCACATACTCTTGGACCTAAGGTAGAACAAACCACCTCTGATACCACTCATTCTTGAACTGTCCTAGTGGGTCCCACACTGCGACTTCCCAAGACAGCATCCAATAGGGCAGGGGCTTGTGACTAGCACCGAGTAGGCATAACACTAACATGGGAGGAATTGCCTAAGAACTTTTACACACACACACACATCTCCAAGCCCACAAATGTTAAAATGTAAAAACAACCACTAAGGAACAAAATTCATGCAAACAACTAAACCCAACAAACAAATTACATTGGAAAGTAATGTGCTGAATGTAAAATCTGCCAGAATATAAACCCACCAAAATAAGAGTCAGAAAACTACAAAGTCCAACCTGTAAAAACAAAGAGATAATTGGACTATTGCTTGTAGGCAAAGGAACGCTTCAGCCACTAGGGAACTCAGAAAGATTGATCCTATCATGGTCTGCCCTGGACCCTGTCAAATGGCTTCTCGCCTGCACAAGACATGACATGGGATGGAAAATCCTGTCCATGGATGAGTATTAAGATACTCAGTAGAGGACCCCGAAAAACCACAAAGAAATACACAATGTAAATGTACAGTCAGCCCTACACAGTATATGTCTACAGAACATATAGTTGAGAAAGGCAAACAAGATATACTCAAAACCTAGACTCATAGTCTATAGAAAATCACACAACAACATAACCCTACTAGGGATTCTGTTCTAAGAATCCATGATGCACGCATTCTGGGAGAACTCAATCCACATGTCTGATACCTCTGATGATGTCCTTACAAGAAGCAACGTTCATCAAGAAAATCCATGAGAGGTAAATACACTCATTACAGTAGAACAAAATCATGACTGGGGAATATCACGATAGATAGATGCCCTCATTACGGGAGACACACTCATGAGTGGGAAAGATCACGATACTTATATGAGGATCACTATCAGGGCCATGGAGGATGTCGTGACTCATCTGAATTTGCCATCTATGTAGAGGATCAACACCTGGAAGAGTTTGTCATGTCGATGCCTATCTCTACCTAGGGTCAGGAATGGATAGAGGCTCTCACTTCGGGCCTCTTGGAGGGATGCCAACTCTATCTAGAAAGTCCTACATAAGGGATTGTACTTCTGTATAAGGAAATGATGAATGAACTTAAGGGGGATGAGAAGAATGGGAACTAACCCAAAGAGAACATGTCCTATATATGGTGGACAAGAGGACCATGCCATTTTCCAAATGTGCATGTGATGTAGAAAAGTTGCACATCATGTCGTGTGACCCCAGGTACTGCCTCCGTGAAATGGCTCATGTCATTATATTGGTCGTAGAAAAAGTTAGTACACGACATGTATTACGTTGTGCACTTCGTGTCCGAGTGAATGTGGTCGGGTCCGGGTACGCTGTCCATGTGCCCGTACATGGCCTCAACCCGTGTAATCGGAACATGTGGTGACATGCATTAGTGGCCTCGCCTGGCCGTGTGATGGTGTACATGGTCGTGTACCCCATATCATGTCTATGTTTCCCCTGGATACACACCATGTCCCACGTAGAAGCCTCTTCCTTGCCGCGTAGGGTCTACATGTTGTGTTTCAATGCCGTGTAGTCTATCCCATGTATGTGTATTTCCTAGAATACACGCCGAGCTTTGAGGAAGGTCTAACACGCCTTGTGACCAGGGTCACAAATCGTGTGATACCCATATGACTCCCACAACCCATGCCTCCCTTGAGATAGTCTATCTGGCATGTTGTTTGGGAGTACACGCTGTGTATTTTGGAAATTTCCAGAATTGTGGAATTGCACTACCGCACTATCTGTGCTACCCCGTACGTCGATCTGGCCGTCCGATCTCTAGGAAACAATAGAATCTAGTCTTGCAACATCCCAAGGTCATCTCCATTGTTTTAAAGCCTCCTATAGGCTCTTAAAATCTCATTTTGATCTACCATCATGAAGAACGGTTGAAGAACGATAATTCCGGAATTGTGTCGATTCGTCCTCCGCCGCTACTGTCACACCTCTACTAGGTTGTCATGATGTGGGATTTCCAATTTGGGATTGTTACATCACATAATGGACATTCAACGATCAATTTTTACTCACCCTACAATGAACCAAAAGAACATGAAGAACAAGAGAGAGAAGAAAGGGGAAGGAAATCCATAAAAGAAATTGAGGAACTATCCTCCGATGTTATTTTTCGCGGTGATGATGTTATCCCATTAGATGGATCAAACGGAGCAGGATCAAAACAAAAATATAACATGGATGAATTCCCCAATATAAAACCGATGCAACCCTCCCACAAGAACATACAATTCCATGGATCAACATGTTTGTGTTTGATCTACGTTCACTGTTTAAATTCAGAAACAAGAAAGGAGAATCGAAATTATAACCCCTACCATTAAAGAGATCGATCACTGATGAAGTGGTATTGCAATCATATTCATCGATATCCTTCAACTAGTTGGTGCAGTGATTCTCGGATTTAATTCTTCGTCGTTTGTCGCCAAGATTTTCCTCCAAGGATCCATGGATTCTCCAGAGTTTTCTCTCATTTTTCCTTCAACGACCATCGTTCTATTAACCCTTTAAAAAGGGGAAGCACGTTTTTTAATTCCATCTTTCTGCGGCATTAATGAGTCATGTTGTCATTTTATTGTCATTATGACATGGAAAAAATTATTAAAAAGATTCCCCGTCATTGCGTTGCAGCAAATGTTTCCAAATAAAATATAAAATAAACATTTCCCTTTATTTTGTTTTATTTTAAAGAAAATGACCAAAAAATAACTTTTTCCCTCGACCCGTGGTGGTCGAGGTTATACCCGTTATTATGTAAAGTCATCGTCTCGAATGTAATGGTGCCCTTAAATTTTTAATCTGGTCATCTGTTTGGAAACTGCCACAACCACACATAATTGCTGAATTAAAAATATCGAACTGACATTCTGGGATCACCAGGCCTCAAAATGATGTGTCGTCACTGCGCCCGGTATCCTAATAATTCCATATAATTTTTAAAAATAATACATGGAAAAATAACAGACATTACAGTTTGTATCCTCAATGCTCAATATTTTATCCTCTATGTTGATATACTATTATTTTTCCACAAAAACAGATTCTTCTAATGATGTGAAATCTTACTGGTTGGAGGGTTTATGTGTCCCCCTTTACATAACTGGATCTAACATGGGAATGTAGTTCACAGTCAATATCCTTTATAGTGACATGGGTTATTTCATGGTCTTCGAATGTGTCATAGCGATCAATAGTTATTAGATCATTGGGGTCCTCAACATTCCTTACCCACTCATTCCTAACCACATTGATTGGAATAAAACACCATTGATGGATACTCAAAGATGATATTGGGGACTTCATACAACATTTCCATCCCTTTTATTCTTCACAAAAGATGCTTCTTCTATTGATTTATAGAAGGATATTATTATGTAACTATGACATTTACAGGATAAATTTCCAAATAATATAAAATTTGGAAATAATTTTTCATTCCAATAATATTATATTTATAGATTCATACTATCATCCCTAGTCATTTGGAAAACATCAACTACCATGGTGGAAAAGATGTTAACCTTCACCATAATACTTTTAAAATGTAATAAAAATGGATTATTTTTTTCTAGATCCATCTTCATATGGTTATCCACCAATTATTCTATATCCTATAAGATTCATGAGATCTAATACAACCAATTAAATCTGTAGATTCAAATTCAATCCTATGCATGAGTGTTCATGAAATTCCAATGATTAGTGTTTTCATTTTATTTATGAATTATCTGGAAGTTATATTTTAGAGATACCAATCCAATTATCTATTCACTCATATTTCATACGTCTAATGGAAATAAAACATGTTAAAATAATTTCCCTATTTTTATAAATTTATATTCATAGAATCACCAAACAAAATGAATCTTTAGTTTAGGTCATTAAATACTCAACGTTTCACCCCTTTCAGAAAAAGGAATCTAAGGATAATTGAGAACATAAAAAAATTATTTCCTCAACTGAATCATGGTATTAATAGACATGGTAGATTTTTCACTTATTGATAACACTATCTTCTCAAGGAACATAGAAATATGAGAATGAGATGATGGAGGCCAAATTGAACACCTACGCGATGTTCATCATTGGCCCAATTCCTATTATGAAAATAATCATTAGCATCATTGTTTCCAAAAATATATGTAATCAAAACATTTTTTTTGTTATGTCAACTATATGATTTATATAAATTAAACTAATTCTCCACTAATTGATGATCTTCCATAATCACCACTATTCTCTTCAACTATTTTTTTCATAATATACCACTGAACTAATTATATTCTCTTATCTTCATTTACACTACTCTTGCCCTTTTATACTCAAAAATTCACTGAATCCATCCATTAAATGTCAAATCATTAATCAGAGAAAATGTTTTGAAACTACCACTTACTCAATTTACAACTAGCCTATATCAATGATATAATGAATATTAATGTGTCTATATTTAAAGGCATTTTCAAAACATGACCTCTATCATCTTCAATGCTTGAATAAATCAGATATAAAATTCTATCTTAAACTGAAATATAGTTTTACTTTTAAGTAGATCCCAACATCATCAAAAAATAACATCCAAAATCATTATTAGTAAAATCCATAAATCTATATCTTCTTATAAACTAATATTAATCATCATAATTCATACAACTATATCTTCTACATAACATTTCAGAAACTATATGATATACTTTATTTCACCTACCATGGTTTATTACCACCGACATCATTCTGAGTGTTCATTAAAATCGACATAACTCTAAAATTTATTGGATTTATATCTACTAATGTTATCTACATCACCAATAATCCTACTACAACACTTTATCTGCATTTTCAATAAATTTATTTTAGTCTCAATAATTTATTATGTCATCTATTAAAAATTAATTCTCATTAGGACTATGAAAATATTTTTTTAGATATAATTTTTTTCTTCTTATTTTTATTCGTTTCAATTAATTGTTTTGGCATGCCAACCACTGGTCCATACATCTATAGAAATTATTTTGGAATTATCAAATTCATTTTGAAACATACTCGACCACTTATTTTCTATAAAATCAGTTATATTATAGATACATCAACTAAACCATTAATAGACTATACATTTTTATTTAAAATGAATTTGGATTTAATCTAAGTATACATGATGTATAGGAAATGAATATTATAATGGAATCATATAATTTCCAATGGTAATGTTTTTATCAAACTAGTATTTTAATACCTAATATATTATCCTCAATCCGAATTTTTTATATAAATATACACTAAAATTGATACACTTTATGTATATGATATGTTTTTCATCATGTATCCTTAAAAAAATAAATTAATTCAAATGTGTCTTGTATAACATTTAGAATTAATATCACATAGAAAATCATAGGGTATGTTCAGCATTGGTAATATTAATTTTTTAGGGAAAAACTATTCCTCTTAATTTATTTGAAATTACATATTTATGATTATTTACTCCACAATCGACGATTAGTTAATCTATACTTATTTTTTATACATCATTATTGAAGGCTGGGTTCTAAAAAACACATAAAAGAGTATTTATTAGAGTGAGTCTCAAAAATTATTTCACTATCCATATATGGAAATTAACTCATATTAAGAGTTAAGGAACATAAAAACTTACGAAAATTATTATATTAATATATGAATATATAATTAACATCATATTCAATCATTAATGAATTTTATAACGTCCATTTTCAAATTATATTCCATCATCCGGATTACTCATATCAAATCACAATCTTCTTTATTGTTACCTCCCATGATTTGATATAGACTCAATATATATTTCATACTCACATGAATTTTTACTATTTATATTTTTAACATTTGTTATTTACATCTCATTACCAAAAATTACAATAAAAGCATCAATATATATTTGATTACATTAATCAAGAACATTTATTTTATTTTCAAAACTAATTTCAAACTAATGTGTAACACCCTGACCCCAGTTACCTGGAGTCGGCGCATTATTTTAATACATTGGCATGATTACAAGGAATCAAGTCATGAAGGACCGATCGGTTTAACAGTCGTGGAAAATAGATTACAAACATTAACATTACATTACAATTTCAAACATAAAAAACAACATAAAAAGTTCTTTGAGAACTCCATTATTCCCTTTAGCTTAACCCTTCATATCAATCATAATACACTTCTTTGAATCTTGGGAAAACTAAAACATAGAAAGGGGTGAGCTCAAATGCTCAGTAAGGGTAAGCAATATAGTAGAAAATGACATAAATATTAAGCATGGTGAATAATTGAAACCACTTGCCTTTACCAATAATTAACATTAATCCTTTTATGGAAAACATAAGAGTTGAGTAAATAATGCCATAATAAAACATAATCATGGGTATTCTACAAGTCGAATAACCACATAAACCATATATATTATTTCCAAAATGAGGGAAAGTATAATTCCAGACATTCGAAATAATTTTTTCAAGGCCTCGTCCAAGACATCTAAAAATGATTAAGGGCTCATCCAAAACCACATATCAAATTGGGAGAGGGCCTCGGACAATTCCATGTCTAGTTGTCTCATGATACCTACCGATGCATTGAGGAGCTATAGTGGGCTCCACCCATCACTTACTATGTCCAATACATTCCTTATATGAGAAATATGAAATGTAACATAAACATTTGTATAAGAACTAGGATATGAAATGTCAATACATTAACCATAAAGCATGAATGGTATAAAAATAACACATCCATAGTCCAACATGTCATAAAACCTTCAATACAATAAGGAAGTTTTGTGTCATAATAAATCAACTTCAAAAAAAGTTTAAAATCCATTAAAATATTTTACAGAGATGGAAATTATTTGTATAACTCTCTGATAGAAATAACCATTTTCATGTAAACAATTAAATGTCACACAATTTAGAAAGGAATGAATTTAAATACATTTCTAAATCAAAGTGTCTCATAACACTTTGAAACTTTTGAAAGAAATTAACATTTTAAAACATTCATGTCCATATAAATAAATTCTTAAAACCCATTTTGAAGACATGACCATTAATGAGAAAGATATAGAAGAATAAATATTTAAAACATTTGAAATTTTGTTTTAGTAAAAATTATCATAAAATAATCACATTGAAAACTCTTTAATAAAACATGGACATGGATAATAAATATTTCCCAATAGATACTTACATAAAAACAACATCAGATAATAAAGAGATTGTGAAATTAACCCTTACCAATTTGGTAACATATGAAAAATACACCCCATGAAATAGGTATCATATAATTAATATGTAAATACACATAAATTAATTTTTATTGCACAATGAATACAATTATGGTCCTTACATACACCACAAAAAAGGTAATAGTGGCAATATGACATGAATCTCACAGGAATAAGGAGTGAGATGAAAACCCCTTACCTTGTACTTTTCCTTTTTCAAGGGTAGGGTAATCTCCTGTATAATTGTTATATTATTGTTATTAAATTATAAAATAATAATATATATTATTATTATATGATATATTATCTTTTAACATTGTTTTGTTAAGAATATATTAGTATTATCATTGTTTCGGGTGTTAACTTACTCGTTTTTTGTATGTTTTTTACACAAGCCATGTTTGTTATGGATAGGTTGTATCATATACATACCGAAATGATATCAAGTCCTTAAAAATTATTTTTATTCAAAAAATGTGAACTATACTTGAATGGATACGATGGGGAAAGGATCTAATCGCGTTTGTGGAGACGGTAGTCTGTACGTACGCACGAACGCTACTTCCATTTCATTTTTCATTTTAAAAGGAATAAAAACCAAATAATATATATGTATATTATAATTCTAGTATAATATAATATCTTATATGTGTTAATTATGTTCCTTAATACCATCATTTATATGTTCCATGTATGTTATAAACGAGTCATATCACGTTGAGGGGGCGGTAGTCCGCAGTTCCCGAAATGAAATTATTGTATATATATACAACCTGAACCGAATAATGGTATGCTATAAAATTGAATTATAGAAGATTATATATAAAATAAATATAATTAATATCATATTTAATTATAGTTCCATAATTATGGCCACCATGAGAGGCTGTAAGAGATAATTGAACAATCATCGTTTCGTGAGGCGTTTGGTTTCCATCCACAGAAACATTATGTTCTTCACTCATTAGATGGAGGTGTGTCTAAGTGTAGTTAGAATACTTCTCATAACTATATCCTAGTATAATTATGATACCAATTTTGTTACAAATGAAAAGAATAAGAATAGGTTAGGGGATGGAGAAGTAAAATAAAAGAAAAGAAGCTAAGATAAATCATTACATTTAATTTTTGTAACTCTCTTTGGTTTGAACCAAAAAGGACTATTGAAGTGATTTATGCCTAATTGGAGGCATCTAGAAAGAGGTTATAGATTTAGGTAGCTTAATTGGGAATAGGATTGATGAGCCAAAAGGCTTTAAAGGTGTGAGTAGATGGTTAGAAGTGGTGTTCTTTTATAAGGGGGAGGATGGGCTCTTTAGGAGAACATAAAGTATTAATTTATAATAAATTAATATTCGGTTTATAATGGCTACAATGTGTATTACTCAAAGGAAAAGGTGGGTATGGGTCTCAATCCACTTAAAAAATAGGTTTTAGACAGGTTTGGTTCACATTATTAACCTTATATTTTAGTTTTAACCCTTAGTTACATAGTTTGACATTTCCCATGTCTCTTTGTATTTTTATATTATATGTTTAATAGAAATACTATAAACTTCCAAGAGACCCCCAAGAGGTCCACTAATGATTAAACTATAATTATATAAGTCCTTTTTCCAAACATTATATTTTTAGAAATATAATATTAATTAATCATATTGTATTTGTTTTAAATAATAATTTATGTCAATTTTGACACTATTTGGTATTTTGTTTTTGTGAAAGTCATAACAACTTTATTACTCAGAAAACGATACATTGAATCATCCCTAACATGTCATAATCACCTAGAAAATTCGTGGAAGTCATAAAAACTTTGAAATTATATTTATTATAATATTTATATTACCATTTATTTGATTCTTTCATTAATAAGGTAATTACTACATCATCATTGTGTCATATATAAATTTAATTATTTAATGTCTAAAAATTATAATTAAAATAAAATTATGTAGGAAATCTCATTAGCTTTCTAATGAATATTTATAATCGAATTTATCTTATGTATGACCCTATACTAAAATATTTTAGTTATTAAACTTTGATTTTAACTCTTTTAACTCTTCTTTGAATTAAATAATAATAAATGTCCTAATCTAATCCAAGTGGACCTAAAGGGACATATTTTATTCCTAAGGTTTTTTTGGTCGAATTAAACTTATCAAATAGAATTAGGACATGTGTTAGGGTTATAATAATATCATTTTTACCCTTAATTACTCTATTTACTTTTTACCGTGATAAATAAAAGTAAAAAAGTTACTATACAGAAAAAATTATTTTTATCTTATTGAACAACATTTTAATTTTTGATATTAACCATTTCTCTTGGGTTTTGTAAATTACACTCACAGAAGCGGTAAAATTATGTTTTATGTGAATTTACCAATTCTTCTTGGATGTGGGAAAAAGACGCTGAAAAAGTTCAATAAACTTTTTCTATATCTATAATTATTAAAAACAGACTCCAATGAATTACATTAAATTTATATAGGTATTATGTATCTGTTTTGACCGAAATTAAATTTAAATAATATAAATAAATATTTAAATAAGAATCCGTTTTTAAAATGTAACTCAGTGTTTTTCACTTTTCATCAAAAATTGAAAGCATTCAGAAAAATACCAAAACTTTACCCTAAGAGAATTTTTATATTCCAAATTCAATAATGAAGTCTATTTTACCAAATTTAAAACATAGAAGTTTCATTTATTAATTTAAAATTAATTCCCGCTGTTAAAACAAAAAAGCGAGTTTTTAAGAAACAATAACTATCAAAAGATTGACACTTGTTTATGTCCTGTTTAAATGTGAAATAATGTCCAATGACCAAAATTGGATTAAATACTAAAAATATATTCTAACTATAATTTTAATCCACTCAAATTCATAATTTATCACTATTAATTATTTTGATTAAAATAGTTGTTTTTAATTAAAATATAGTAATTTTCACTATTCATCAAAATATGAATGTTATCCGAAAAGTTCCAAAATTTTACCTTAGTATAATTTTGATATTATGAATCCAAAAATGAAGTCCATTTTGAGAGATAAAATTTATAAAATATCAAAAAGTGTGTATTACTATTCATAACACCTACTTTGATTAGTCGTGGTGTGTGTTAGAACTCAAAGTTGCGTACAACACACGCTACTGTATTATTCAAAGAGAAGTGTACAATGGAATATTGGGGTGTTACATTCTCCCCTACTTCAAGAAATTGCATCATCACAATTTATGCTCGGTATTGGAAACATTGGGTTGACATTTCAAGATATATTAGTTGAAATCCCACATCGAAAAATGGATTAGTGAGGCCTCTATTGAAATTAAAGAGTGGTATGTATGAAGGTTACTGAAAATAACACATACTAGAGTTCCATGTAGGAAAATATGTATATGGAAGAGAAATATAACAATCAATATCTGATGGAGAGTGGTAGAGAACATGGTTAAGAAAAGGCCAACAATCCCAAAGCCATAAATTTGTGATGATCTAAGGTACCATCTAGGAAAACATTTTTATTCTACGTTCCTTTTCTTAATGTTGAGGAATTTATTTTTGAGATTGGATAAGATTATAAGGAGATATAATTAATTTATAATTAGAGTATTATCCATTAATAAATATCTACCACAAACTCATCTTTCACCCCATAACATAATATAACTCAAAAATTATCTATTTATCCTAATAGTATAGGGTTCCAAATATAATGAATTTTTAATTCACATATCAGTCATTTTAAAAAAGGAAACTACATTATACCATCTAGGAACTTCAAGCCATCCAGTGGTAGGCGATAAATCCCAATTTTAATATGGTTGTGCGTATGATTCACACAGCTTTGTCCGACTCGACGGGTCGTCATACGGTCTACGTGTTGTCCTTTTATAAATATCCAAAAATACGCTTTCAAACATAATCTCATCCAACCTTTAGACTTATCCAAAATACTTCTGTAAAATCTCGCTCCAAAATTTATATGAAAGGTAAACATAATGTAGATCTTTTTTACCCTGTAATAGCATGCGAATACCTTCATCATGAATTCTTTTAAAACACTGAAACATCCTGAATTACTATAAAACCTTATTGATTACATTCAAGCTCCATTATTCCTTATAGAATACTGGATATACTATATCCATCCAAAAATGTTGTAAACTCCAACAATGGTGGAATATAAAAATCATTAATTAGTTTCAAGGAAATCAAGAATATCCAATATAATTTACCCAAATTATCCATATCTTATTCCAAAATCAGTACCTCAATATTAAGACCATATTAAGGTTTATCTTTCTTTCAACCATGTAATTTCCAAAAATTTTACCTCTCTTTAGATTCACTTTTCTTAGTACCATAAAATATCAAATCGTTAATGGAATATTACTGCAGTACAATCCTTATTTATTACTAGTAAATAATTTATATAAAACTTCAATGAAATAATAAAAAAATAAAAACATAATAACACCAGTCATTCTTCTTCATCTGTGGTAGTATCATAACATGATTTTTATCCAACAGCATCATTTACGACATAGTTTAATGACTGGGATATTGGTTCAGATAGTGTCCAAACTCCTTGCAGATGAAGCATTGTACATTTGAAACCTTTTTCTTACCCTTGCAGTCATGTACTTTGTGTCTTTTTTCTACACACTTATAACATACCCCCGTTCACTTTTAGCATTTTCTAAGGTGATTCTTTCTATAGTTATCACATATGGGAAAATCCTTCTTTACCTAATTCCCTTTATCTGTCCTTCTCTATACCATCCTTTCCTTCCTTGGCTTCCCTTCAATGCCATAGGATTCTGATAATTCTATACATATAATATAATCACATGATACTATTTCTTCTTATGATGATAATATGTGGTAGAATATTTACCTTCTAAATTCTGGCTTAAGACCATGAATGATATGATCATTCTAACTCTTTGGATCATGCATATTACTGGATTTCCCATTCCTTCTCATGGGAGCCATTTCTAAACAATGGAATGCAATAGGTTAGTTTATGAATAACAATACCTAATCCCAAACAGGTAAAACACTAGACATAAATTAAACAGTTTATGGATATAATCCATAATCATAAAAATGTCTTCATTGAGGAAGTATATACTCATAAACCCTTCATAATTGTTTGTAAGGAAAATTAGAATTATCCTTAGCATATCCCCCGAGAGTGTCGTAACCAAGAGCAACAAGGCACATTGTCATGCACCAGTTCCAGTTCGAGTCTAGCTTAAAGTGGTGTTTTTGGGTTTTACCCCTAGGTACATCTATGCCAATGCAGCCTCAACCTGATCGTATCCAGACAAGGATGTATAGCTCAAAAAACCCACAAAATCTCTACAATATCAAAATTATAGGAACTTCCTCTCTACTAATCCTTAATGTCTATCCTAGGGATATGTGCTCTAATAAAGGATTATCTAAATCAAGCTTCCAAGGTTATTACTAAACCTTCTTTTGATACCAACTGTCACGCCCCTACCCTATTTACCCAAAGTCAGCGCATTATTTAAATACATTGGCATGATTACAAGAAATCAATTCCCACCTGACCGATAAATTTTGCAGTCTTGGAAGATATATTACTTACATTAACATTACATTACTATTTCAAACATAAAACACAACGTAAATAGTTCTTTGAGAATGCCAGTATTCCCTTTAGATTAACCCAAAATATCAATCATAATACACTTCTTGGAATGCTGGGAAAAATAAAACATAGAAAGGGGTGAGCTGAAACGCTCAGTAAGGGTAAGCAATACAACGGAAAATGACATAAATATTAAGAATGGTGAATAATTGAAACCACATTCCTTTACCAATAATAAACATGAATACTTTTATGGCAATAATATGAGTTGAGTAAATAATACCATAATAAAACATAATCATGGGTATTCTACAGGTCGAATAACCACATGAACCATCAATATTATTTCCATAATGAGGTAATGTATAATGACATACATTCTAAAAAATTTTGTCAAGTCCTCGGCCAAGACGCCTAAAAATGATTAAGGCCTCGGCCAAAACCTTATATAAAATTAGGAAAGGGCCTCTACCATTTCTGCATCCAGTTGTCTCATGAGACCTATCGATGCATCTTGGAGCTATAACGGGCTCAACCCGTCACATACTATGTCCAATACATTACTCATATGTAAAGGATGAAACTTAACATAAACATTCGTATGAGAACTAGGAAAAAATGTCAATAATTTAACCATAAACCATCAATAGTATAAAAACAAAAAATCCACAGTCAAACATATCACAAAACCTTCAATAATATTTGGATGTTTTGTATCATAATAAATAAACTTCAAAACAAGTTTAAAATCTTCTAAAGGATTTGACATAGATGGAAATTATTTGTAAAACTCTTTATAGAAATACCCCTTTTCATGAAAACATTTAAAAGTCACACAATTTGGAAAATATTTCATTTAAAGAAATTTTTTACTCAAAGTGTCCCATACCACTGTGAAACTTTTTAATGGAATTAACATTTTAAAAACATTCATGTCCATATAAATAAATGCTTAAAAACAATTTTGAAGACATGAACATTAATGAGAAAGATTTAGAAGAATAAATATTTAAAACATTTAAAATGTTGTTTTAGTAAAATGTCCCTTAAAGTAATCCCTTTGAAAACTCTTTCATAAAACATTGACATGCATAATAAATATGTCCCAGTAGACACTTACGTAAAAACAACCTCGGATAATAAAGAGATATCAAAATTAACCCTAACCAATTTTGAAACTAATGAAACATACACCCCATGAAAGAGGTATCTTATAATGAATATGTAAATACACATAAATTAATGTGTATTAAACAAATAATGAAATTATGGGCAGTATATACACCACACAAAATGTAATAGTGGAAATATGACATTAATCTCACAAGAATGAGGAGTGAGATGAAAACCCCTTACCTTGTAATTTTCCTTTGTCGAGGGTAGGGTAATCTCTTGTATAATGGTTAAATGATAATTATTAAATTATACAACAATAATTTATATTAATATTATATCATATATGATCTTTTAACATTTCTTTGTTAATAATATCTTAGTATTATAGTCGTTTCAGGTGTTAACTTACTAATTTTTTATATGTTTTGTAACATAAGCCGTGTTTGTTATGGATAGGTTGTATCATATACATATAAAGAAAGATATGAAGTCCTTAAAATTTTTTTATTCATAAAATGAGAATTGGACTTTAATGTATATGATGGGGAATGAATCTCATCGCGTTCGTGGAGACGGTAGTCCGTACGTACGCACGAACGTTACTTCCATTTCATTTTTCATTTTAAAAGTAATCAAAACAAAATAATACATAGGTATATTATTATTCCAGTATAATATTATATCTTATATGTTTTACTTATGTTCATTAATAACATCTTTTTGATGTTCCATGTATGGTATAAACGAGTCATATCACATTGAGGGGGCGGTAGTCCGCACTTCCTCAAATGAAATTATCGTATATATATATACAACATGAAACGAATAATGGTATGCTATAAAATGGAATTATAGAAACTTATATATAAAAATATAATTAATATCATATTTAATTATAGTTCTATTATAATATCCACCATGAGAGGCAGTAGGAGGTAACTGAACAATCATCGTTTCGTGAGGCGTTTGGTTGCAATCCATAAGAAACATTATTTTATTCACCCATTAGATGGAGGTGTGTGTAATTGTAGTTATAATACATATCATAACAATATCCTAGTATATTTATGATACTGGTATTGTTACAAAAGAAAATAATAAGAAGAGTTTAGGTGTTGGAGATGTAAAATAAAATAAAAGAAGCTAAGAGAAATCGTTACCTTTAATTTTGATTACTCCCTTTGGTTTGAACCAAAAAGAACTCTTGAAGTGCCTTATGCCTATGATGTGGATTATAGGAGGAGTAGACGGATGTAGGGAGATTAATTGGGCAAAGTTTGGTCATGCCAAAAGGCTTTAAATGTGTGAGTAATTGGTTAGATGTGGTGACCTTTTAGTAGGGGGAGGAGGGGCTCTTTAGTAAAAATTAATGTATTAACTTACAATAAATTCATATTCGGTTTATAATGGCTAAAAATTGGATTATTCAATTTATAAGGTGGGGATGGGTCGAAATACACTTAACCAATAGGTTTTAGATAGGTTTGGATCACTTTATTAACCTTATATTTTAATTTTAACCCTTAGTTACTTATTTTGACATTCACCATGTCTCTTTGTATTTTTATATTATATGGTTAATGCACTTACTATAAACTTCCAAGAGACACCCAAGTGTTCCATTAATGATACACATATCATTATATATGTCTTTTGGCCGAACCTAATACTTTTAGGAATATAATATCAATTAATCATATATTTTTTGTTTGAAATATTAATTTTTGTAAATTTTGACACTATTGGGTATTTTGTTTTTGTGAAAGTCATAAAAACATGATTACTTCGAAAAAGATACATTGAATCAGCCCTAACATGTCATAATCTCCTATAAAATTCATGGATGTCATAAAAAATTTGAAATTATATTTATTTTAATATTTATATTACAATTTATTTCATTCTTTCATTAATAGGGTAATTGCTACATCATCATTGTGTCATTAATAAATTTAATTATTTAATGTCTAAAAATTATAATTAAAATACCATTATGTGGGAAATATTTTTATATTTCTAATTAATATTTATAATCTAATTTATCTTATGTATAACCCTATATTAAAATTTTTTAGTTATTAAACATTGATTTTAACTCCTTTAACTCTTCATTGAATTAAATAATAATAAATGTCATAATCTAATCCAAGTTGACCTAAATGGTCATATTTCATTCCTAAGGTTGTTTATGGTCAATTTAAACTTATCCAATAGAATTAGGACATGTGTTAGGGTAATAATAATATCATTTTTACCTTTAATTACCCTATTTACTTTTTACCGTGGTAAATAAAAGTAAAAAGTTACTATTCACCAAAAATTATTTTTACCTTATTGATCCACATTTTAATAAATGATATTAACCGTGCCTCTCATATTTTCAAAATTCCACTTACAGAAGCGGTAAAATTAAGTTTTATGTGAATGTAAAAATTCTCCTAGGAGGTGGGTAAAAGGCGGTGAAAAAGTTCAATAAAATTTTTATATATCTAAAATTATTATAAACTAACTCCAATGAATTAAAATGAATTTATATTGGTATTGCATATATATTTTGTCTTAAATTAAAATTTAATAATATAAAAAAACATTTAAATAAAATACCGGTTCTAAATAGTAACTTAGTGTTTTCACTATTCATCAATAATTTAAAGTATTCAGAAGAAAACAAAAATGTAACTTAAGCTAATTTTGATATTCTGAATTCATAAATGAAGTCGATTTTACCAAATTCAAATAATATAAGTTTCATTTATTAATTTAAAATAAATTCCCACTCTTAAAACAAAAAGCGTGTTTTTATGAAATAATAACTATTAAAAGATTATCATTTGTTTATGTCCGGTTTAAATGTGAAATTATGTCAAATGACCCACATTTGATTAAATGGTAAAAATATTTTCCAATTTTTATTTAAATCCTCTAAAATTAAAATTTTTTCACTATTAATTATTTTGATTAAAAATTTGTTTCTAATTAAAATTTAGTAATTTTCACTATTCATCAAAATATGAAAGTTATCCGAAAAGTACCAATATTTCACCGTAGGCTAATTTCGATATTCCGAATCCAAAAATGAAGTCCATTTTGAGAGATAAACTTTATAAAATTTCAAAAAGGGGGTATTAATATTAATAACGGCTAATTTGATTGGTCGTGGTGTGTGTTAGAACATTAAGTTGCTTACAACACACGCTAATGTATTATTCAAAGAGAAGTGTACCATAGAAGCTGTGGTGTTACATAATGTATATTATCCCAAACGTTTTTTTTTCATATTTCTATCTCCCATTATTTCCAATATACTAAAGGTATCATTATTCTTGAGAATAATATATAAGGGAATGTAAAAATAAAATTTTTTATTCATGAAAAAAAAATTCTTCTCACCCTTATATTTCACTCCCACGAAACGAAAACACAATTTATATGTGTGACAGATACAATATAATTTCATAATGAAATTATCAATAAATTAATCAGATGTAATTCTAAATAAAAAATAATCATTATAAAAAATGAAAAATTTAAAAATACATGATTATAATTCATACAATTCTAAATATGTAATTAAAATGTAGAAACAAGATTTAGGGATTTTTTTGGAAAACATTTTCATCATATATTATATCTATAATTTAAAAACATAAATAAAAACATTAAATATAATTTTGGATTCTCCCATTTATGTTACATTTTTCTTTTCATCAAATACCCAATCTCTCCCATTTATAAATAATTAACAGGTAATATAATAAACATGCCTTGTCGGTAGAAATTTTCAATTATTGGCATTTCAATATACAAAATACTTCATTCTATTAATATAGTTAAAATTATATTACATGAATTATATAAAAAATAATCAGTTATATAACCTTACACATCTTAATATATTTTTAGATATATACATTTGGAATCTGTTAAACTAAACTCCCTTTACAAGTTAAAATCTTTTCATCCCCTTTAACATGATTTATAAAAATTTAATCAAAGTCCTAATGAAGGCTATCTTCAAGTTTATTTTATAACATAACTAATATTTATTACTTCCAGTGTGACCCTAATTATATTGCACACTTTTAAATCCCTTCATAGAAATGACATTAAATATATATATATATAAGGGGGTTTTAATAAAATATATATTCATAGAGAAACTAGGTGGAATTATATTTCCCAATATGAAAAATAGTCCTTTTTCATCTACACTTTTCATTACTCTTTCACACATTTTTATGGATGAATAATATTTTTTATTTAAGTCATGTTGTCTTAAAAATTATACATTTCTTCATATGTAGAGATTTCTAAATATTAATAGCTAGCATGACACATTTGCATTATTATTCTCAGTTCATCTTATTTTCCTCTTTTAATTTTGCTGGATATATAATATAGTATTATTTATTTATATAAAATTTTTTCAAGGATAGCTCAAATAGATTTTAAGCATTACATAAATAATGAAGTACCTCAAAAATTTCAACATCATATTGAGATATATATTATATAAAAATAAAATATTTCATTATTTGTTAGACTAAATTTATTTACCATTCAATATTTTTCCCCTCATCATAAATTTTTGGTAACTACTTGAAAAAATCCATGATGTGTTATTTTCATCTACAATTGTTGATTCACTTATTTGGTGTTGAATATTCATTAATATTATTCTTTAATTTGTTTTGTATCATATATCATATTTTCTTATAATCCCAAGGATAAGATATCTGTATTGTATTTTTCATTTTAAAAAACTTTTTAGTCTAATTCATTTATTTTATAACAAAGAATTCATGGTATGTGTAAACCAAAAATATTTATAATGAATTTCCAATATCTCATTATGATTTAATGTTGACAAATGTTTATATCACTTTCAATATAATCTATATTTTTAATTTCGTAGGCAGTTTGTTGGACCAAAAGTCAACATATGTCTTCCAAATCCATTTAGTGAATCACTAATAAAAATTATGTAATCATTTATCACTTTCTTAAATATTATTAAAAACATTATTTGTTAAATGTTTTTTAATAAAGATACCATAATTTTGATCAATTATTGGGGAACTAAAATTGTTTCCCTTTATTACTACAATATTTTCTTATCTAGTGAATGTTCACTATTTTTCACATCTAATATTATTTCCCTAATTTTTATCACTCTTTTATTTCAATCATACACATCTAACCTTATAAAGATTATCCACCATTTCCCATTTCATCCAACATTAAGAAATTGTTTCGATATCCTACATTATCCATCACATCCACCTCTAATTTTTTTTAATATACATATCTATCTCAATCATCATTATAAAATTTTTTCTCCAGGAATATATGTCTAGAGTTAAATTCCAACCTAAAATTTTCTTGGGAGCATAATTAGTGAAAATATAATATGAATTACCATTTCTTGTGATCATTTATTGCTCTATTAATTTGATAATTTCAAGATATTTATGAAATTATATTAATTAATTTTATATGTATGTATGATTTTATAAAATTTCATGGCTATAAGAATTATTTTGGCATAATAGGAAGAATCAAATTGAGTAACTTCATTTTTTCTCAATTTTAATTATAGCTCAAGATATTTTATATTTATAATTTTTTTCTTATAATTAGGTAATTTATATATATAATAATATCCCATTATAATATTCAAAATAGTATCGTCATGATTCATACTCATCTATATTAAGGATTGAACACCTCATATAATTTTTTTTCCTTGAACAATAATGGATTTCCCTTGAAAAGCATGACACCAATATGAAATTTCTCTAAATCATGAATCATATCAATAAAATTTATTAAATACACGGATTTATAATTCCTATATAACAAGTAAAATAATTTTTTTACAAAGTAAATAAATAGTTTTTCCTCGGATTCAATATGTTTTTTGGTAGTGGTACACTTTTGTAACATATTAATATATAGTGTTCAAATAGAATTATTATATAACCTAAACTATGATTTTTCATCAATTATATACTTTATAAACAATCATATATAATTGAAAACATAATTATGGACACTAGTAATGTACTCCACTGCATCATACTATGTCAGGAACCCCAAACCAGCAATCACAATTCTAGTACTAAAACAACATTCTTTAGACATTAGATTCAATACCAAGTGAGATGAACCAAGATAAGAATAACCTTATATTACATAATTTACCAAAGATAAAAATCAGATAAAATAAATAAAAACACCATTGTAATTAGGGAATTATTTTTAACTTTTATGATTAGATATGTAAGAAAATTAGTTTATTAAACATGTGAAATTTCACCCATAATTTATCCTCTATAGAATCCTTCATGACATGTTATATGTTATACTCATATTTATAACATATGTAATGAAATCATATAAAATGGGTGAAATATAATTCTCAAAAAAGTAAATAATATTCTATATGTCTTTAATGGTTATATCAATATGATGTGACAAAACATGATTACATGAGAAACATATTATTAAAAATAAAATGAATTGATATGAGTTCTTCATAATTCATGATAGACATAAATGAAATTTAAAATTAGATAACATGCCATATATAATATTGAGGAATATTGAGACAATAAATCTGATACATAGAGTATTATTATGAGAAATTGTATCAAAAAATGTATTATTCCCTTGACAATTATCAAAACAAAGAACGTTGACACCAACATGACCTTTGGGATAAATATCATCAAAAGTTACACACCTATAACCATTATTATAATAAATATTAATTTTTTTAATTTATTAATCTCCTTCATGAGTCTCGTACTTTCATCCATACATGTCTGATAAATTTATCTCACTCACGTATACATATATCATGAGAATTTAGCATTTGTTAAATTCCATAGTTGGAGATATATCACCCCACCAATAAATCATGCATACATATTTGTGACACTTGAATTAATGAATTCATCATATAATGAAGAAACCATGGAAGAATAACAAGAATAATAAACATTCAGATTGAATGAAATAATGAAATAAAAAATAGTTACATAAATATTAAAAAAATAATAAACATAAGAACAATTAATGGGTACCAAAATATAATTTGTAACTTTTTATATAAATACAATAAAATCAAGATAATAATGTATATTGTATTTATAATATATAAATAATGGGTATAGTTTTAGGTATAAAATTCTCCCAATAAATTAATGTATAGAAATTATGTCAAAACCAATTAGTCAAATAATGATATATAGAGTGTTAACAGAAGAATGTATTTGAATGTAATCAATATTTATGTATGAAATATTTTTATTCATGGGATATAAAATAATGGTTTTACATGTGTCTAATCCCCCCGAATAATATGAGAATATTTATTGGATAATTTATGAAAATGTATTTCATAATAAGTAAGTCCCATTTATGAAAACGTGTAAAATGGTAAAACCCCAAAAACAGTTTTTTTTAAAAAAATTTCAACAATTTTCATAAAGAATAAGATATTGTTCATTTATAAAATAAATTTCATTGAAAATTTGATGTAAACATTTTCAATAACATTTCAATTTAATTAGAATCTTCAATAATGGATCCAAAAAATATACATTATTTTTTGGGTGGAAATGTCGGGTGGAAGAAAAATCTAATGATAATAAAATGTGAACAATTTTAATATTTTAAAACAAAGATATTTTAACATATATACTAAAAATGGATAAAATATTCATTTTTATTATATTAAAATTACAATTTCAATTTAATTTTAGAAAAAAAGAAGTTTGGATTCCATATAAAATGGATATTTTTGGCCATATAGAAAAAATATAGAGGAAGAGAGAATACCATCATTTCAGACAATGAGAATTATTGTCAACTATTTAAAATATTTTGAGAGTAAAACTAATCAACGTAAAATAATTTAATTTTAATTAAAATTCCCCATATATGGGAATAGAATTTATGGTGAATTAAATTTATAGGGTGGAAGTGAAAAAACATGGAAGAAAGATGTTTACGAATAAACATTTTTACTCATCTTCGGGAGTTTTGTTAACAAACACCCTTACTACATTATTATATATTTTAAATAAAATAAAATGAAAGTTAATTTTTTTGAATTATAATTCCCTTATATTTCATGAAAATATAGATATAATAAATACATTGAAAATATATAGTCCATTACGTTAATACTTGTAGTGAATAGAAATTATATCTCAATGATGAAAAACAGAATTTCAAACACCCTCATTGTAGTGGTACCATAAGAATGGATTTTAAATATGAGTGTTAGCATTAAATGGAAATTATAATATTATGAAATGAAATATATATATTATAATTGAATCAAATTATGAAGTGAATACCTCATATAAACAAATTGATGGTGCGAAATATCAAACATTTCTCTTGGATTTGAAAATGGATGCAAGTAACCATTACATAACCATTATCTTTAGAATTAAAAACCCATGAAATATATATAGTGATTTGGATTCGTTAACCTAATAAATAACATGAAAAATAATATTAAAAAATACAGTTCCAATATATAAGAAAGGAAATGTTATAAAATCGGTAATACGCATCATATCATATGAAAAACAAATTTTTTAGAAAAAAATTGTTAACCTACATCTCTGTTAGCCTAAATTTCTAAAACCTCGTATAAAAAAATAACAATAATAATAATATATTTTAAAATAGTATTAATACCTAAAACCATTTATAACATTCATTTATTTTCATTATTATAAATAAATATATAGTTTTTTTTATTTTCATTATAATAAATTATTATATTTATTTGGTTGTTTTGAATTTTTTTATTAGATAAGATGATTCTAATTTATAGATTCAATAATAACAATAATGTGATCATTATAGTTTTTATAATATCTATTTTTCAATGATTTATATTGTTCTATGTTTATTCTATAATTACAAAAATTATGATTCAGAAATGAAAAGTATTTTGACAACTTTTTTAAAATTTTCATTAGAAAAGGGTGGTATCTGAACAAATATTAATATATTTATGATGTAAATCATGGAAAAAATAATTATTTATATATTATTATATAATATAAATAATGGTTATTTTTTTGTTATAAAATTAAAATCAAAACAGTATTTTTATTTAATTACTATTATCTACAAATCATATAATTATAATCCATACATTAGGGTTCTTCTAGAAATTGGAATCATTTATTATTCAATCATAGCATATTGAACCAATTGGATAGAAATGTGTCTCATAAAAAGTACATAATATATCATCATAAAACCCCATAGGTTTAATTTTGATGTTATCATTTTGTAAGGATCATGACATTGATGATCATAGAGATAATATGATCATTAAAAAAATTCATACATAATTATGGATAAAACATGCACTACAACTGAAAATGTTAATTTTATAAAATAAAAATTTATTAAATAGTCTGTATATAAATTAATTTAAAACCGCATCAAAAATTAGAAATGGATATCTGTAATGAAATTAATGAAAATAACAAGAAAATATTTCTTTTAGAAAGAGTAAAAATATAAATACTCTATTCAAATTTAATTAATAATGGTCAGAGAAAATAGAAAATCAAATGCCTACAAAACAAAAAATAAATTTAAAAATATTTTTGTGAAAAGAGGCCATTGAAAAATTGAAATTTTCCATAAGATAACATATAATTAGAGATAAAGAATCCCATGAAATGATAAATTTATTGTAGACATTAATTGGAATTATTCCTAAGTAAAAATAATAGAAATGTTTAGAAATATACAAAAACACCCATTATGTATAATTATAAACAAAAGTATTGTGAAATTGAATGAATATACGTAAAACATAGATATAACCATTGTATAATAAAATATGTGGGTGATAAGAGAGAAATAAAATACAATTTCTCCCAAAATATTTTTAACATTAGAAAATTATGATTTCAATGCGTGACTGAAAAAACCAAATAGGTTTGGTATATTTTTCATCAAAACACAATGATATTGATTAATTTAAATAGAATTATTAATAATTTTAGTTTATTGATAAGTATGATATATAACAAAATTATGGGAAATATATACACCACAAAATAGTATACATGTGGTCAATATGAAGTATATCTCAATGAAATGATGTTTTTTTATAAAAAAACCTATCTTTGGATTCCCTCTTTTTCTGAACATGATCTATCTTACTATATAATAAAATTATACACATTTTCCTTTTATTTTATATAAATATTCCAGAATATATCAATTTCCTCAAATATTTTATATAAATTTATTAAATATTTTATACATATTATTAGTTCATGTTGATCAAAGGTTGTTAATAGTCTAAACCATTGCTTTTTTGTTTTGGTAAAACCATATTGGTCATAGTTATATTTTCTAGAATTAATCACACTCCTAATTTTCAATGAAGAATAATAGAATTTCCATATTATTTAATAAATTTAGTTGGTAACTCGTTGGTGTTTGAAGTACAGTTCACCAAGGGGAAACTTGTAAGAAGCGTGTTTTTATAGTTGACCAATATGAAGAAGTTACTTCACAATTTTCATAAATTTTATTATGTCCCACATCGAAAAACATATTCCGGTCATATATTAAAATTTAATAACATATATTTTCAATAATATTATTTTCATAGAAATTCATATTTAAAATAGTGAATATAGAATATCATTATTCATGTATGCTATTGAACCAACAGAAACAAGAACATGCAATTCTGACAAATAAGTAATTATATATATATATATAATAGTACTATTAATTTATTAGAATTATAATGATGCAAAATAAATATCACGATAATTAGTAGTGATATTTTTTAATATTATATATGAGATTGTGATTAGAAATTTTATTTTATAACATAGTACATTGATGAAGTTTTTTCTTATCCATAAGGGGTTATTCAGAACAAAGGATTGAATCATAATTCTTAGAATAGAAGACTTATAAATTTCATATAAGGGTTTTAGAGATGAAAATGGTTAGGTGATAATGAGTTATTTTATAAGAAATAGTTATCTATAAGGTATATAGGAGTTGTGATTTTAACTATTGAGAGAGGTGTCATGTTAATAAATACTCAGATCAAAATTTTAATGGAATTATTTTTTAATTGATTGTGGATCCATTGTTTAATATAATTAAATAGTGATAAGGTTATTTTGATAAATAACTTATCTAATCATTTATTGTTAATTTTTCGTGGTATTTAATGTCACAACCATTTAGTTTAACCCTTTACACCTCCAATTATATTTTCATTATTAACATAATTATTACCTTAGCAACATAAACTTATTACTACATTTTAATTTAAAAATAATAATTATTTATTTATAATTCAAAATATTAAATACGAATTCTGTTATTCAGTTTCTACTAGGAATTTTTTTTATAAATTAGTAAAGTATTATGTAAATAAAATGTTATTAGAAAAAATTAATATTACTAAAAATAGAATTTCTAATTATAACTCAACATTTAAAAAAATTAAATGATTTTTTATTTATCTGATTTTTTATATTAACTATTAATTTCATTTAAATAATTTTTAATTTATGATTAATTTATTTTTTTAAGATAAAAATACATTAATAATAAAAAATTCATTGAAAAGTTTATTTATTAACAATTGAGTGTTTATATAATTATTTCTAAAAAATTTATTTTCAAAAAAATTATTATAAATTTTATTACATGTACAAGAAATTAAATTAATTAAATTTGACACTCAGATTGTGTTCAATTAAATCCAAATTAAAAAATATATATTATATAATATATATTATTTTTAACCAAAATATTTTTTAGATATCAATAAATAAATAAGTATATATTTTAACTACTTTATTATTTCATAGGTGTTATTAATTTATTTTAAGAATAATTCATTTTATATTATCAATTAATTTTTTACTATCATTCCATAAAAGAATTAATTTTTTCAAATATAATATATTCTTTCAAAAAATTATTTCAATATTTTTAATGTTTACATATGAATTATTATGTCTTATTCGTTATTATAAAGTAATTTATATTACAGGAAAAAACAAATTTTCTTGGAAATACAGTATATATTTCTTTACATATAATAAAGTGTTATGTATATAAAAAATATAACAATATTTCTAAACATGAAACATATTTACGGGAATTGTAACTGATATAATTAGACACACTTATAATGATATTATAAATATTATATTAACATCCTTATATCATATAAACTATTCCCAATATATCAAAACAAAAAAAGATATTATTCTTAAGGATAATTTATTTAGTATTAATTTTACAATATTTCTCAATTATATTTTCCATCATTATAGAAATAATTCTACTAATTCTAATCCATATTGGTAATGATATTCCATGGGATATCTATGTTAAAAAAATATAATTCATTTAATTTTATTATCCAACATTAATTTAATATCTCTTAATTGATGTAATAATCTATGTTATGTAATTACCAGTGTAATAAATGGTTTCATTTTCCATTATTATAATTGTGTATAATAAGTGAATAATTTTTTTAATTTGATTAATTTATTGTATTATTTAACTTCTACCCATTTTTTATAATAAAAAAACATGATAATGAATGTTATAAATATATTTTTAGTATTTCAAATGGATTGTAAATCCGCATTTTTTATAGGAACAAGTATTATTCTTTCTTTCTATGACCATATGTCTTATTTTAATAAATTTATAATGAAGACATCCAGAACATACATATCTATAAATTATTCCTTAATGATCCCATGAATTTTTCAACATACTCAACCTAATATATTTTAGAGTATTTTATATTCCAAACACTTCACCACTATCCTTAAAAACTCCATCATATATACATAAAATGAATTTTCATTGACATTAAATAACAGTAATTTTTATGAATTTTTTATCAACATTTCATGATTTATATAACCTCATGATATTTTCTCTCAAATATTAATTTGACTAACAATAATATCAACCTCAATTATCCTTTTCAAAATTTCCATATTTTCAAGTAGATAATATTATAATTTTCTTAATATTATAATTCATGAATATTTTTTCAAGTTATTTTTTTTCCTATATCACTAGGGGAATTTATATACTTAATATCACGTGGAAAATCATAGATTCACTTCTCCTTCCTTAGAACTATAACTTATCATGGGAACTTTTCCCCTTATTTCATTATGAATTACAAGATTATATATCTATACATAATCATCCCAGTGGAGTTCAACATTCATTAACATTTTTCATAAATTATAAACTATATGATGGGTTATCCATATATTAAACAAAAAACACAGATGGCATTTCTCTAAAAAATTATAAATTATTTTGTATTACTTACAATTATTTATCACCAAAATCATATGAGATAATTTCATCATAAAAATATATAAATATATAGAATTATCATAAACATAGCCTTCAATACCTATTAAAATTTTTTATATTTAATGACAAAAAATTTCTATTATCCTGATTAATATTCAAGAATAAATGTCAGAAAAATTATTACATTTCATATGTATTTTAATAAATTAATCCCCAATTTTATTCCTTTTTAGAAAAATTATATATTTTTGTTTTCTATGATATTTATAAATAAATATTAAGGGTATCAATTAAATATTATTAATATTTATTTATTATTTCATTGAATTTTTTCATCAGTCCGTAATTTATGATTTAATTCAATGAATAGGTTGCGAAATTCTATTTTCAAATGTAAATGCTTGAATTTTGGTGAGGTATGTGTCATAGGATAATTTTCTCTCATATAATGTTCTAAATTACGAAATATCGACACATAATACATTTTATTCATCCATATAAGGAATTCTACCTTTTAGAAGATAAATTTCTTATTGTGAGATAATTTCATTTTCTAAACATTCAGGCAACGAGGGGAATATACGATTAATAATATAATATCTCAACAAAATATGAACTCATTTTCAATTTAATCATCATGAAGTTGAAATTTCACATTAGATAAATCTTAAAAACACTACCATGGTCGATGTGGATTCATAATTATAGTTTATTTAATGTTTAATTTTTGTGACATGATTCAAATGTGATATAAATTCTTAGTTTTCATGGAATTTTCTATCTACTCACATGATATAATAAATTGATGTTTCATCCACCAGGATGAATTTATTAAGTAATTTTATATGTTTGGAGATTTTGGTGGACCAATTTAATACTAGAATCAATTAAAAAAAATTAGAATAATTATCCGTGTAAAATAAAATGATTAAACAGAAATATCATTATTAAAAGAATTAATAAACTCAATTTGAGGGGTATGGGTTTGTATGAGTATGGGTGGTTGATGCTACATTATGTTCGATCCATATAACCCATTTGGATGAAAAGGTTGATGTATTTATAATTATCAATACAATTATAAACTCATATAGAGCTATTTATGTCGAGTTCAAAGGGTTATTATTTTTTGGTATTTCCATTTCCTTTTCTCATTATTATATTTATCATGAAATATTATTTTATAATTAATAAGTTCAATTTCTTTTTTCTGGTTTCCTTATAATATACACTACTTTATTGAATAATTTTAAAAATTGATGTAATTTTTTCATTATTTTAACTTTTTTATGAATGTGTTCTCATTATGAATAGTGAGTTCGATCAAGTTCAAATTCTTTGGGTTCTCTGAGATTTTTAATCACATTTATCAAAATATAAAAATTCATATAAAGGTATTGGAAGGGTATATAATAATGTTTAGTTTTTCGCCAATATTATATTATTTGTGGAATGGAAATTACAAGTAGACACTCAGTTGAAACAACAGGGATGTTAGACTCCAATTGAAAAAACATTTCTCATGGATATGATCAAAAAACGATTTAAAAAAAATTACATATCATTAAAATATAAATTACTGGGTTGATTGATGTATCATTTTTTTAGTTTCATTTATTCTACCCAATTCAAAAAAAATTCTCAATTTTTGTTAGATATACATTAAATATTACGGACAACAATGTTATTATTTGAAAGATAATCCCAAAAATATCCCAAATATAAAACCCAAGGGAATGATTTTTTCTACTATTTTTAGGGATAAATTTTAAATGGGATGAAATGATTTAATAAACATAATATTTCAAAGGAAACAATTATGGGTGAGGATTCATAAATTGTTTTTAATAGTTTTTTATTTCCATTATATATAACACAATTTCTTTCTTTTAAATCATGAAATTAATTAATTATATAATAATATGTTTCTAAATATTAGAAATTATCTTATGAAGAGTGGATTGTATTGTACTAAAACACCTATAAGAAATATTTCGGATTCATAAATTCCAATGGTCGAATAAAAACATTGAATTAATTACATTCATCAAATTATCAAATAAAAAATCATAAAGAATATTCAAATTATTATGCTAGTATTGAAAATAAATTATAATTCTAAGTCACCACCAAAACATTCTTTTATTTCCATGTGAATATCCATGTAATAATTTCCAAGTATTTTTATCATTAAAATAACATAAATACCCGAGTATTCAACCCAAAACAACAGAATCTAAGAGATTTTTCTTTATCAATAGAATTAAATTATTTTGAATGGATTATCTAATAACTTTATAAATTATTATAAATGTTTATTGAAATAAAAAAACAATTTTCCTCGATAATTATTTTCCATATTTTATAACTAATTCCATTAGAGATCATATTTATCAAATAATGATTAACCAATGAGAAAAATACATGAATACTATGAAGGATTCATGTGAATCTGTTTTATTTTCACTCAACCTAAAATAAGTGAGAAACTTTTGATATAACATTTTTATAATGGATTTCTTCTAAAAAATTTAATAATTATTGATTATACTTATAGAGTTCTTTTATTTGATAAAACAACAACTATATCAGGGAAATTATTTGAAAATAAGGCACAAATTGCTAAAACTAATTGTTAAAAGCATACTTTTATTCATTAAATATAATCATATCACCCCAAATCCATATAATAAAAATAATATTATTATGATTAAAATTTTTATATTAACATAATTTTTATATCATTTATGATGTACGACATACCACAACCCCAACCAAAACCTAAAACCACTTTTAAAATTATGTCTTATATATAATTTGTTATTCCCCAATGCATTTTAGGGATCAATTTCTCAAAATTTTTGATAAATTTTGGAAATTGAATGATTTTCTTCTCAAAATAATATATTTATAAATACCACAATGATCTTATCAAAATATCCAAAACTTCAACCAAATCATTCTGAAACATTATATTTTTAAGTATCTTTGAAAACATAAGCGAATTTTACAATCTGATTCCACTAAATATACCTCTAGATTCTTCAATTATAAATCTAATTATCATCATGTATGGATATTCAATGAAAAAAAATTAATAAAAATACTATGCATAAACATGAATAATAAATGACCAAACCACCAAACTTGATGAATAATTTGATGAAACTGTTATATCAATTGGCTGATGATATAGACTGTATTAATAATCATATCTATGAAATGTTACATTAAAAAGACCTAAGTCTAATGTATATATATATAGAAAAGGAAATTGTGATTGAAATTTAATATAAAAATAGAACAAATATAGATAAACCCGAATCTATTAATCATGAATTGGATTTTAAAAATAAAATGATTCAGTAGACTTCTATACTTCATTCGACTACTTTTGAAACTATTAAAGAGAAAAACATGTAGTATATTTTTTTAATAGTCAAATACATAATTGAATTTTAAAATATATCATGAAAGGTACACTAGTTCCAAAAGAAGAATCTATATATAAAATAACTATATAATATTTGAAGAGTATTTTTTGATCTTTTATTATAGTAATAAAGAAACATTGAATCAACTATTTCCTTATCTAAGGATTAACCCTCCAAATAAAGAGAGTGTTGAATTAGATCAAAATAGATAAGTTTTAGAGTCAATTAATAATATCAAAGTAAACATTCCCATTAAAATAATTGTTAAATGAATTACAAATTATATAAATTTTTAAATGTAGATATGATTTCAGAAATTAAAATTAATGGTGGGAGAGAATATAAAATTACAAATACATGTATCATATATGATTCAAAATTATTTTACTATAAAATGGAATTATCTTTTATTATTTTTAATTCCTTTCAATATAATATGGTTTTAATTCATGTATGTTATTATTGAATATGATAATTATTTAAATGTTATTACGTACACTTTTTATTCATATACATAGGTATAAAAACTCAAACCTATGGGAATAATATTTCAACATGCTAAATGAACTACAATAAAACATTCTAGAATTTTTGAATATATGATGGTTAATTTAAGAAAATTTTTATTCGAAAAACACTTTTATAGGATATATTTGTAAGGTCAACATTTTATCATTCATTTCCCCCATATTCTTAGGAGGACCTTCTTGCTAATTTTTAAACATGTGATGAATGAGAAAAAGGAACAGTTTCTTGTAAATTTATAATAGAAGATTTTACATTTACTACCTTTCAATATATTAATCACAAAATTAAATATCATTTAACGTCTCATTCTGAATTGATTTATTATTTTTCAACTAATATGTTGTTTTATTATTTCATCGAATGGATCACACATTTTTGCTAAAAAATAATTTTCCGTTGACTTTTTTCATAAATATCTTCACTCGGATAAAATTCCAACTAAAATTATGGATATTTTTTATGACTTGTAATATAATTAATCTAATTTCAATTTAAAAGAAATAATTAATTTTTATTGTTAAGTCACTCTATAGTTTATTGATCTTAATAAATATTTTATTTGTGAACGTACTAATATAAAAAGTGTTCATCCTATTTTGATAAACTGTTTAAAATATGGAAATAATTAAATCAAATTTTATATTATTGAAATTAAATATATAAATTAAAATATTATATGACTATAGTTGGTTTTCTAATTAATAACCTTGTTTCTTTAAAGAGAAATCATGAAGTGTCCTTTGAATTTAAAATTTTTTGAGATGAGAAATCATGTACATAGACAGATGGGCAGCATATTTCCCCCACATTAAGTAAAAAATATGCTCATTACGGCGGTGAAATATGTTGGGAGATGTAGGTTTTGATGTCACCTAATAATTATATCATAAAATATCATTTTTCACTCAAGATAGAGTTAATGACACTTCCTGAAAATAGGAAATATTTATTTTTACGAGATAATAAGAAAATTCATCTCAGTAATTATAAATGGATGTAAAAATTTGAGGTAAAACAAATTACATGATTTCATAGAGAAAACAAGAAATCCTTTTGATGGATTCTCTATAGTACAATTGTAATTATTCCATCCACATACATCCATAGAGATTTTTTTGAAGAAAAGGTCAATCCTTTGATACAGTTCCAATAAATATTGAACCCATCATTGTTATATGCAATGAAAAATGTGGTTGAAATTTTTTCCATGCTTGAATAATATTTCTCATAACATATACCCTATGTGTGAGTCCCATTTATTTTTCACCTATCAAAAGTTGATTTAACACATAAATAGTTGAATTTTTTGAACATAACCTTGTCATGATCATAAATAAATGTATAATGTTAGTAGATTATAGAAAAACCAACTTAGAAACATAGAATTATTTTTTCACCTAATTTATCTTTATCAATAAACTAAGTGACTAGCTTCATATATTAACTTTTGATTCGCTGATTTATCCAATAGTTATTTTAAAATATATATATATAACACATTAATATAAAGAGAAAGACAATTGAAGAAGACCTTTTGAGAAATTTTCATATAATATAATGTCAACTTGTATCTTAAATGCCCAACTAATTTTCCATGATTCATAATGAATATTTTTTTTATGTTTGATAGATTTTATCTAATTTTATATGGAATGTAACAATTTTTTTATTATTTTCTGAAAATAACCTAAAGAGATTAACTGATGTCCTTTAAAAATCCATTTATATATAATTTTTTTTAAATTATAAAATAATTATTTTCATGGAAAATACATGAATAATTAATAGGAATATTATGTATCGAGTTGGAATTAAATTTTATAATTCAATTGTTGAGTTAATTTCATCCCATCCATACCTAACTTCTTTTCTTAATGTATTATAATTCCATATCCTATATTGGTTTTATATATTTTTCTTTGTCAATATTTATATAATTATTTTAACCTTATCATGGTTTCTTAAAAAATATGACTAATTTTTTAATTATTAGATCTTTAAAAACTAGTTGAAGAAATTAATATAAATATAACAATTCCCACATATTGTCAATTCAAACTACCTTTTCATTTTAAATAACAGTGGTTTCCAATTATTTTTTACATAGAGTTGTTTTATGTAAAAAAATTAAAAATAAATATCATACTATTTTTTAGAAATATAAGACATTAAATCATGCCCAGGATAATTATTACACCATATTGAACGTTTTTTTGTTGTTGTTCAATTTTCATTGAATAAATTTGATCATTCATATGTGGTTATATAATGATTATATTTTGTTATAATTATAAAATATTATTATTAATGAATAAACATGTTTTGAAATTAAGGATTTATAGATGGATATTTTTATTATAAAAATTCAGTATTGAAATTAAAAATTTAGCTGTATACCATATTATTCAAGTACACATTACATTTGATGAATAACATTTCAAATATCCAATCACAAAAATATATCATTCTACTAGAATATTTATATCCTAATAAATATAATAATCCCAATTCAATGTCATAATGAATTACAAGACCATTTTTTAAAGATCACATTGGTTTAAAAAAATTTCAAATATTATTATTGATTTAATGTATTACATTTTTTATGACCCTCACACATGGTGTGTTTGAATTGAAAAAAAAGATAAAGAATATAACTACAAATTTAGAATATGATTTATTTAGAAATTTTTATCTACCATTATGCTATATAGAGGTATTTGGAACACAATGAAATAATATAATAGTTCTTACTTCTAGTTTTTATCCGTTTATTTTTAAATATTTGTTTTAATTCAACATAACATATATGATTTTTCAATTTCAAGGAATCGTCAATAAATGAAATTAAATTCCTCAGCAACCCCTCTAGTTTGGCCTTATATTTGATATATAAGGTTTTGATTTATTGGGACCTCTTCAAGATAAAATCACAAACTATTACACACCGATGTTTTTAATTATATTTAATTTGGGTATAAGCTATTCCCATAAGAATTAATGGTTTAATGGTTTCATTAAAATTGTTAAATAAAATATTTTTAGGTTCTTTTTACATGTTTTTTAAAATTGTTTATTAAGGGAATCAATTTCATGGATGATCTATATAATTTATATTTATTAAATAATGATTCAATAAAATGGTTTCAATAACCTATAAAGAAAAAACTATTGTAATGGTAAAACTATCTACATGGGAGAGAAAATAAAGTTTTAAAAAAATTATGAGTATAAAAAAAGACACGATATTTAGGTATCAATTTTCCTATATATCATATTTTAAAACCCCAATTATAAAGTAACATTTATATTAGTCCATTAACAATATTTTTATCAGTTATTTTGAGTTAAAACATATGGATTTTGGGGTTCTAAAAATAGTTTACATGATATTTTTTCTATTGGATGAGATAGAAAATATATGATGAAGGTTTTTTAAGAAATATGAAAAAATTCTTATAATTATATATGTTTTTATAAGTAATAATAAAAACAATTTTCAGGATATAATGATACTCAATAAACACTAGAAAATGAGTTAATGTATTATTGTTTGACTCTATGAATAATCTATTTTTAAAAAAATTCCATTCTTAATTGCATGAACCCTTCATTATTACCCTATTATTTGTATTAGTATGGTAAAAATTAAAATATAATCTAATGTAAACATTCAAAATTAGGGGCCACAAATTGAATATTTATTATATATTTTTCATTATCATCAAATAGAGGAGGTACTCCTTTAAGATTCAATGTACATGTGAAAGCAAGGCTGTGTATTTTATTCCTAAATGTATGTTATTTTACATAATATATAATCTTAATTATATCATTAAATTATGGAAAAATATGATATTAAATAAACTAATTTTGGGGTAAGAATATATCAGGTAAATTTATAGTTCATTAAGTGTTTCTATTTTCATCAAATTAATAAATATTATATTAATTTTTATTCAATTTTCTATTTTATTTCTCTAATTTTTACATGATTTTAATTTATTTTCTGTTTTTTTTATATATACACAAAATATTATATTTAACTCCTTTTTATTCATTGTATCCCTCGATAATGAGGGGAATTAATTCCCTTTGGAACTGAAAATAAATTAATGTTGAAATAATTGTGATCTAGATTCAGAATAATGGGAATATCTTAAATAGGAATCTGAAAAATATAATTTAATTTATATAATCACAATCTAAATTCTAAATTCATCACCATTTGTGGCCTTTAAACTATTTTTATAACATCTTTACATTCACCATAATTATTGAGTTAATCAAGTGATGATTTTCACCCAAAGATTTGATTAAAATATGTGAAACCATTGGATTTTGAGGCACTTGTATCTAAAATAATTTTACAGAATCATTTACGAATTAACATGCCATTTACAATATTATATTCCTATTCAATCCAAATTTTACCATAAATCCTATTAATTCTCTTAGAATATGTTAAAATCGCATATATTGGCTGGATTATAATCCATTTCCCTTATCCATTGAGCTCTATAAAGTAAAATATTATACTCTAGTTGAATTAAATTATCTAGGTCCCATATTATCACCAGTTACATAAATATTTGTATCTTCCATTGGAGGAAAATTAAAATTTGACGTGGTTTTTCCTTCTGAAAAATTGATTCTCTTAGATCTATTTGAGTTATTTATTATAAAAATAAAATAAAATAATTTTATATTTAGTTTATGAACAATTAAAATAGAAATTATGTTTGTAACACTAAATGGTTGCATTTTCAGTACATGTAATTGGAATAAATTTCACATTACATAATGGTTTCCAACAAGCCTCTTTAAAAATCAATATCTCATTATAGTATCGAAATTCATATCATAATAAAATCTAGATATGAAAATTATAATTTAATGTTATAGGGATGAAAATAAATTGATTTATAATGATATTATGATGGTGTGGAATTTACCATGATATCATGTAGATATTTAACCTCATTCATTATATGATGAATGAGTAGAGACCAACAAAAAATAAAGATATATCATGTATTTTAAGCGTCAAATATTTACATAACCACCTCATTCTACCCAATATTTTTTCATATCTAAATCCTACTAATCAAAATCATATAACTATCATAAATACTCCAACATTATTAAACACATGTCCTTAACCCAATGAAGGTTGATATTTTGTAGTTTTCAAATATATGTGGACTCATGTATTTGATTAGATAGAAAAATAATTATTTATGATTTATATTTATTTGAGGAAAAAAAATTCATGAGTTGTAAATACTTTGTGGAATCCGATAACAACTGGAGTTGAAATGGATTGATTGAACAATGATTTTCATATGAAAAAATGGTTGTTTTGGATGTGTGAGAATTTTTTTGTCATTGATTCTTAATTAGATGATATATAGGATTTTTTTTGAGATCATTTTTTTTTTCTGATCTTTAATGGTATCATTTACAAAATCACATGTTATTCAGGGGTAAATTCATATGTCTAATATTTAGTTTACAATTTTGGTGTATTTCCATGATTTAATCCTCTTAAATTTGTCATATTCCATAAAACTGTATATATATTTTTTATTTTAAATGATATATTGGGAATAATTTTGAATATGAACTAATTAAATGTTCTTAATAAATTTTTGGTAAAAGATTGAATTTATTTAAAAAAGATTAAATTTAGTTTCAGTTATATAATTCTGTTGTAAAATTCTATTTTTTAACAAAAATGTATGATTTTTGGTTAATTATGGGTTGCAAGATAATTATGTCATGTAAGATGATTTATTATACCAAATAGTATCATATATGATATTTTAGTCTACCACATAGAAAAATTTTCGTTTCTATGAATATTGTACATCATATAGAAATATTTGTTTTTCTTGTGAATTTTTGCTATGTCGGGAAATATAGCTCCCATAAGAAATATGCTCGATATAATTTAATTAATATTTTTAATTTTTTAGGAATACAGTAATTAAAAAATTTCACTACAACATTCCTACCTAAAATTTTTTTATCAATGTGGTTTCATTTTGAGAGGGAAATAAAAGGTTCTGGCTTGTGGTTTGATTAAATGGGTAATTAAATTATTTTTTCATTGGTTTTATAATTCATCCACTTGATTGAGGAAATCGATTTTTCTGCCATATAAATTAAATATTTAAGGAAACTTTCATTCATGTACATTCCGGTGGATAAATATAATTCTTGTATCTAATTAAAAAAAATCATCCAATTATTAAGGATTAAATGATCCAAAAAGACAAAAAAATGATATTCAATGAATGAAGTTAGTCGATGTGTTTGATAGATAAAGGTTTAAGGCTAATATTCTTGTGTTACTAGCTGACCATCATATATAATTGAGTATTAATTAAAGGGTGAATGTTTTTTTATATGTCCAATATCTATTACACACCCAAGAAGCTTTAGTAGTGGATTTTGAGTGGTTACTCCCTCCAATTCTATACTTTTCACTATAATTTCATAGAATTTTTTGTAATCTATGTATTTGAATGTTGATGTTACATTCTATTGTATAATAATATTCCATCTAACAAATTATATAATGTTGTGAAATTTATAACATTATTTTTTTATTATTATAATTATTAAATCATTATTGAAAATCACTTTCAATTTAATATATTGTCTCTCATCGGGTACGAATATATAGAGTATCATGATATTTTTAATCACTTCAATATGAATATCAATAAATAAAAAATTGTTTCGATATTGTTTATATAAATATATAAGAGTTACCATCTGTTTGTTTGGTTTTTTATTGAAAAAATAAATTACATAGTCATATATACATCGAATATGAGCATGTCTAATAGATTAAAGATTTCCCATAGGTAATGAATTAACATATTTTTTACAGATATTTTCTATATGTTTTCAATATAAATTTATATCCTATCATAATGAAAAATTTATCTCGGATATATTTTTCTAAATAAATAAAAAATCCAATTTTTATTCATTTGTTATATATAGTAATGGAATAACAAATTGGAAGTTTAAAACACTAGTCTAACCATATCAATGATGGATAACCCAAGGGACTGCATTATAGTAATGCTATTGGTGATAAATATTGAATGGAGTGATGTGAATACAAACTCAATATTTCATGTAGAATATCCATCACTATTACATTTTAGTGGTAGATCTATACGATACATATACATTAGACTCTCCTTCATCGTTCTTCTTTCCCTTCAACATATAATGAATTTACTTCTCATTTATTTTACTTATCATTTATGATAAATAAAAAAAATCGTTTTAATAATCAATTTGTGTATTTTTTTTTGTATTTTCAATTTTTATACTATTTTATTTCTTTTTCCTATATTATAATACTTATTATAAATGATATAAATATAATTGAATAATCTTATATCAATGTTTATTTTGTTATTGAATTTTTTTTAAATAGTTTATACAATTTTTATAAATTTATATAATATTAATCGGTTTTAAAATTTTTATTATACTTTTTTCTTTAAATAATATTCTAATATGTTTTCATAATTTTGAAAAAAAAATTATTATTTTTAGTTTTATTTATTTAAATTTTAAAAACTTTTAATATTTTATTATATTGTTTAATATTTTATTATGTATTATAATAATATTATTAATTAACTATTTATAATAATATATCCATTTTAATAAATTTAATTATTATAATAATAAGAAAATAATTATTTTATTCTAATAAAAGGCATAATTATGATCTCAGTATATAATTAAAATTTCCAACTCAATTAAATTATGAATATATATGTAATTAAATAAATACAACTAAAAAAATCTAATGATAAAATTAATAAATAAATAATAAATTTCTATAATGTAAAATCATATAAAATGCATCTTTATTGAAGAAATCATTAACCACTAAAGAATTATTGAATTATTTGTTTCCAAATTAATTTAATCTTTTAATTTATTTCATTTCATAAAACAGTGAATATAACTTTTTTATATACAAAATCACAATGTTTTTCTTCCATTATATGTAACACCAAATTAATCGCACACCAAGAACGACACATAGATTAACATTTAGTACATGAAACACTATGCATGTCCTCTATTACTCACCATAATGTGTACATTCAGTAGATTTCATAACATAAAAGGCCTTTTATTACATAAATACAACATACTATTAATATTATTATTAACATTCTAATATAGTTACAACCTAACTGTTCTAATGGATGTCATGAATAAGATTATCTAAATTCTAAAAATACACCATTTTCTTTTATATAAAATTAATCCTTTGATTATAAATTATTATAATTGAATGAAAAAACTATTATAACAAATGAAATTAATTTTAAAAAAATATACGTTTCTATGTATAAAATATAATTATCTCAATAAATTTTGTAAAAAACTTTATTCTCATTTTAAATAAAATTTTAATATTTCATCAATATTTTTTTACTCCTTATTTCAATAAGAATGTGTGTTCTGGTATGGAATGAAATTTTTTGAATGGTTTCTAACAGATTTGTTTATTGAACTAGAAAGACACAAATGTTTTATATCTAATGGGATGTACCTTCCAAATGTAGGAACCTGCTATAGATTTTGACCCATGATTCTTAAGAACTCACATAGGTCATGTTGGTAAATGTTTGGGATCCTCCCACCATTGTGGCGTAATTTTTTCCTTCATTGGGACTCACTTGTTGGTTTTAGATATGTTCTTAAATCTGAATTAATTTACCATGTTTAATATAGGTTTCCCTTGAAAATCTAAATCAATTATTAGCATGTTTGGAATCCAGAATGATCTGTATGTATTTGAGGCTAGTCATCAATTGAGATATCTATATGTATTATAGGTTCTCCATAAATGGTATCCACTAATATAATACATTGATATTATCTAGTCATTATTATGAAAATGATAGTGTTCATTTTACTCAGTGGGGCACTATAGAATTTATGGTGATATATGTAGAGGAATGTCACTCTAGAGTTAATTGTCATCAGGTATATATAAGTTATTTAGTGTTGGTATCAATCCCATAAATGGGAAACCTAGGTACCCTTATGAAAGGGATAAACCCCATTTAGTTTGGTGCAACATAATGGGACATTTCAGGCCTATTAAGGTCGTGTGATAAGGACCCAACCACAATGTTTAATGACTTGTGGTAAAGACATATATGCGAAAGGTTCCAGGCCAAATATTAGTGTAGGAATGATGCCTATGGAGCCCAAGAAACATGAAAGGAATATTATCTCCCAAGTTGAATTTGATGATACTGAGGATATGACCCATAGAGAAGATGGTTGATTTGTAGTTTTGGGTTTGAACCTCATGGAGGCTCCCTATTATCCTTCATGGATGGGAATCAAATCCCATAATGTTATATAAGTATCACAGGGGAGTATGACCCTTTGAGAGAAATAGGTTTAAGATTACTCATAAAGTGGATTGCATTATAATTGGATCCACGAGATATGTCTTATCTCAGGGTTGTTTATAGAAGATTTAATTTACTTATTATTCCTAATGTAGATTCCTTGACAAATGTAATTATGGTTGGGGTCTAGAGGAGGATGTCTAGTGACCACAAGTACTAATGGAGGATTCCTATGTATCCTAGTTATGGATTGAATCAACTTTATTTTAGTTCCTTCCATTAGGTAAATTGTCTAGGTGATGGAATCATCAAAGGCCTCTATTCACACCTGATCCACACTAGGTGTGGGAAATAAGAGGATATGAATGTTTCAAAAAACTACACACTTTTCCTCCTTTGCTGGTGGAAGAGGTAGGGACTATGATGGGAGAGGCCATCGCTATGACAGATTCCCATATTCTATATACATTTGGCAAAGGTCCAATGTTAGGAAGGGGTAAAGGTGATGTGTTAGGGAGGATCTAGACAGAAAACTCGATCATGAAATTATAGGGGCTTACACAATGATGACTAACCTAAAATAGGTCTAGTAGTTGGGAGGTGGAATTTTCATTTATCAAATGGAAAAGAAGGTGTGAATCATACCCTTCTAAAGAGGGACAAGCTGTTACGGATCTTAGAGACAAGTAGGGGAAGATAGTGTCCTATCCTCGGAATCCAACTCTAGGAACTCCTTAACATTGTCCTTTGTTAAGGGTATACGACTATAAATATAAAAATATACAGACACCAAGAAGATCCTTACCTTGTTATTGGAAATTTTTGGGAAGCCTCTAACCATAGATATCCAAATCCAAATTGGAGACTCACTGATGTTCTTTTCCCAATGGTATGATAAATCAAGTGGTCTTGTTAGAGGTTTGAAATTTGTCCCTATTAGAAAATGGATCCAAAAAAGATAATTGATATCATGAGTGGCTTAAAAGTGGGCTTGAAGGATAGATCACATATGTCCTAAGCGTAGGTTGACCACACAGGTGTGTTCTATTGGTATGTCTCATAGTATGCTAGTTAGGTCCTAGGAGGAACTGAAAAATGCTTAACATAATAAGGATAAGTCTATGAAATATTTATATGATTTGGGAAATGGACAATCATGACAACAACCTTTGGATATGTTTTAAGTGAACCACCCTCGGTGTCCATTGATGTCCATGGAAAAAATCCAATGATGGTGTTTTCTTAAGGAAAGGACCTTCGGTATGTGACTTCTTCTTTTTTATGGAGGGTCCTCAATCATATATCTTGTACTTTATTTCACAAAGTGACTGTGATCCTACTTAACCATTTTAATTCTATTTTATCTCATGTCTTAAATAGATACCTCAAAAAATTTAGGGTGCCATGGTGAAGGAGCTATGCAATGAGTGCTTCGGTAGTTCATATAACATTCCAATTGTTGAAATTAAGAGACCAAAGTTCCTATTTATAGGCAATGAGGCGACCTAGTCTAAGGGATTTGTCAGTGTAGTTCTTCAATTTATCTTGTAATATCCTAGGTATTTATAGAATAATATTTTTTCATGTCTCTTAATATTTATAAATAAGATATTAATTTTATATTAAATGGGATTCGTTGTATGACAACGAACTCGACACGCAACAATGGGTTTCTCCGAATTCATACGTTGCAAAAAACATTGAGTTATAATGAAAAATAATACAATATTATTATTATTATTTTACATGGTAGTTAACTTCTAGCCATTATATTAGAGGGGATGAAAATACCAATCTACAATATAATTATATATATTTCTTAAATGTTCTTACACTTCTCCAATAAATTTTAGTGTCTTAAAATTGAGAATGAATAATATTTAAAGCATAAATATTCTAATATTTTTAAAAGGTTTTTTTACCACATTTTGATGGAGAACCATTTTTAAATATATTTTTTGTTTCATTTATATTTTCTATTATTCAAAATAAACTTTTTTCTTTTTAATATTAACATCAGAATTTATTTTCATTGAAATTTTTGTATTTTTAAGATAAAATCCATATTTTAATGAATAGTAAAAATTAATGGTAATTTTTTGTAATTTTAAATTTAAATTGGACATAATCAAATGTCTGTATTTTGATTATTTTTACATTATAAAAACATGTTTTCATATTTTGACAAAATGATTCAATTTTATATTAATTTCTACAACTTCTATGTTCTAAATTTTAAAAAATGGATTCCATATTTAATATATGATGTTTGAAATTTTGTAAATAGGTACCTGTTTTTTTTACATTATGAATAGTAACATCAATAATTATGTTCATTTACCTTTGTTAATCAGTAAATCTGTAAATAAGGGTTCAGAGTAATATCATTATATTATAAATCTACCCTAACATTTATTGTAATTATATTGTATGAGTCATGGGTGACCAAAAAAATATTCAGTTTTAATTTTTGGATTTTGGGAGCCTTGTGGTTATGAAAATGACATATTATAAAAATTAATTTGATGTAAAGAGAAATATAACATAAACATGTATCTTTTTACTGAAAAAATTAATGTTGTTTATGTAATTGATCTCTTTGACTGTAAAGATCAAAAAATCCCATGAATATTTTTTAATACATCGTATTTTTAGTAGTCTGCTAAAAATTGACGGTGCTTGATTCTGAGGGCCGGTGTACCCAAAATCAATTTTTGATGTTTTGTTTGTGTATGTTCAGTAAACGTACGAGCAGGTTTTTATAACTTTTGAAACATTTCTCGGAATTGAAATCCTAGAGAACCTTTGAACTCACAGCACCGGTATTCGCTTAAGAAGACTTTCACTTCGACGACAGTTAGTCAAGGATAAAAGTTCGTTTTTGGGTTTTCGTGTGTAGTAATAAAATAATGTAAGAACAATTTATTTTAATTTTAACTTCCATGTGGTGGTTCGGTGGTTAAAACCTCCTCATGGGAGTTAGAGGTGGGACCACCACACCATAACCTCTTTTGGGAGGTTATGGTTGTATGGCCCACCTGAGCATAACCTCTCGTGAGAGGTTATGATGTGGGGACCACACAAGGATTAAACCCTATTAATGGAGGATGGTAAACCCTACTCAAATCCTATTAAATAGGGAGAAACCCATTGACCTTATCCACCTTAATAGAGCCAACTCCAATTTAATTTAATTTCTACCACTGCTCAAGCATTAATTTTTTGGATCCACTTAATTTAAATCTCTAATTTTAATTGTTATTCCAACTCCACCCGATTAATTAAACGAGTCAACTCATTTAATTAAATCACTCAATTTGAATTTAGGCCAATGAACATAACAGATCCTCAACTATTATTTGGCTACAATTCCATATTTGGGTGGAGTTGAGAGAAATGAGCAACTTGGGAGAAATATTGTGAGAAGGCTCCAAACGAATAACGATTCCAACGAAGAACACCTTCGCAAACAAAAAAGATCTTCCTAGACTGTCTTCCTCATAACCCCTTCGATGCTGGATGTCTTCGACTGATCTTCCCTCCTTATCTTCTTCAATGAACCGATGCACAAGCATGGATTGAAAGTGCATGGTAAATGCGACGAATGACGACAATATTTTCTTCTTCCGACGAGTTCATCGTCAAGAAACGATCAAAGGTAGGGGGATTAACTTGATTATTATTCCATTATTTCTTCCCATCTTCATTTAAAAGGAATTTATATGATGTATTGTAAACAATTGTTCAACATTCTTCGTCTTTATTGAACCAATTGTTATCATCCTTAAACACGGAGGGTGCAGACCAAACTAACATGGCCTGAGTCCCTCCGCTGATCTCTTTGTGAAGATTCTTTTGGCATGGCGACCATGAGGAAATGATGCGATGAAGGTGCCAATGACAAAGTTCAGGGTACCCACGACCTCCACGAACTATGTTGTAGCTGTGGCACACTAGTGTTTCTGGCCGAACATTGTAAGCATGCACCGACCTAGGCCATGCTGAACCGGCCTGCACGGCCGCCACTGGCCGCTGGCCCGGCGCCCTGCCGGCCTACCCGTGTGCTGCCCGTGCACCCCACCGCCTACCCGCACACTTCCCACACAACCAGCAGCCTTCCCGCATGCCCTGCATCCTTCCTGTGTGCCACGCTGGACTGGTCGGGCGCTGCCTATGCCCCGATGACCTAACCGCACACTGCCCAGCACCCCACTGGCCTTCCCATGCAGTGCCCCTGCCCCACGTGCCCTGTCCGCGCCCTACCCAACTACTTGTCGGCTAGCCCTCACCCCGTATTACCTAACCGCGCCCTGCCCGACATCCCACACGGCCAACCCACGCCCCAGATCCCGACCGAGTTGCGCCGGCCACATGAGCCGGCCTGCGGCGTCGTTCGCGATGTCACTTGCCGAATTGGCTCGGATTTCCAGGTTGAGCCACCTAATCCATATACCACATGTTTCTAGCCGAATTGGCCCTGGCCTCTGGGCCGAGCCACCTACAAGGCGACCTTCGGGCTGAACCACACCTACAATCTGCTGGGTCGGGCCCAGCGGACCAAGCCAAACCAATCGGGCAGACCCGCCCAGCAAGCCAGGTCAGAACCAACGAGTCTGAATGGGTTGACCCAAACCGGGTCAGCCCATTCTGGGTTGGGCCAAGTTGGTCAGACCAGGTCAGACCGGGCACAAGCCCATTACCGACCCTGTTATTTCCTTTAGCTATATCTTTGGTACCAGACGACCGTTTGATGAACTATTAGTGGCGCTGGTTTTCGTGGAGCACAGTAGTCCCTTTGAGTATACCCCATTGGAGTTTGGGTTAATTTTTAGATACGGTCTGGTTGGATCGTACATGAATCCATCTGGGACACCATGACAAAAAAGCTAATAACTCACTAACCGAGCATCTGTTTGACGTGATGCATTTTGCATTGAGGTCCCTATGACGAGACAAAAATCTGAGATACTTCTTCATTGGACTTGGGGGCTGTTGATGTGTTGAAACATGTCTTGAATAAAGAACCCTCCTAGAATCGAGTGTGATTTGTATAAACCATGTGGATGGATGTGCACTGATGACTATTCCTGGATCATGTGTTAGTTCGACAGTTCTGAGTTCTGTTCCTGGATGATGTGTTGGTTTGATAGACTAGATAGTCCTGGATCATGTGTTGGTCTGACAGCTCTGACAACTGTTCCAGGATCATGTGATGGTCCAGCAGTTCTCACTTCTATTCCTGGATCATGTGTTGGTCTGACAGAATAGTTGGTCTTGAATCATGTGTTGGTTCGACAGCTCTAATGATTCAATGGCTATATTTTATCACCTCTAACTTTCAACATATGTTTTATACCTATGTGAGTTGAGTCAGAAACTCAAGTGTTTCATCGTGATTAGGATGGATTACTTGATAACTTAGGAATATGTATGGGCATATACTGAAGTGGGGCAATCTATTGATTTAATACTATCTGTTTTATCCTTGTTTGATTTTGAGAGACCTTGATGGTTATCAGGGTCCCTAATGATTATTGTTATACTCACACATGCACGGGCTATTCTCGGACCACGTTGTGTTGGATGCAGATGACAGACAACACATACTGAGGTTGAGTAGCAGGACTGAACGATACCAGGAGGTGGACCTTACGATGAGTCAGTGCACAGAGGAGACTAACGGACGTGGAGTGTTCAGGGGGGCCATCTGTACCTACCCTTCAGGTAGGAACAATGGAGGAAGACCCTATGGCTGCTTTACTTTTCTCCAGTTGTATATTCTTTTTAGTTACACTTGAACTTTCTAGTTGGTCTTGTATTTTGGGCCCCATTTACCTTTCTTCCCTCTTTTGTATAGAGCTTTACTTAGTGTTTTGCTTTCATCTCATACACTTTTGTGAGAGGTTACTCTACATAAAGTCAATTCATTCCCAATTTTAGAGATTTATGCCTTTGGTGCTAGTCACCAGCCCCTTTCTTATGGAAGGCAGGCTTGGGGTAGTAATGGCACGAGTCCCGGGGGATGGGTCGTGAAAAATTGTTATCAAAGGGGTCGGTTCTACCACAGAACTATGGACTTTAATCGTTCATTATTTGTACCAATAGTGTTGAGGGTACTATGTTTGGTTTCTAGTTCATGGGTTCTAGTGTTGGTGCAGTGGCTGACGTATCCATACACTAGGACCTTGACTTCTGATTTCCGACTCAGTGAAAAAAACACTGATTCTGTGTGTGTGTTTAAGAGTTTTTTTGTGATATCTTGAGTCAGCTTCCCAGGTATAACTTATTGACCGTGGCGCACCTGTTTCATTTCAGGATGCCTCCATTCAGCTAGCCAACAAGGGTTCTACGAGTTGTGCATACGGAAAGACCACAGAGCAATGAGGCCTCGGTGTAGGGCCCTATCACATCGAAGGCACGACTGGTACCACTACCCGTTGGGCCACCGATGACACCGGCCCCAGCAGTAGAGAGTGCACACCGCCTGATCATGTCGCAAGAGTTCCATCACCCAAGGTTACTCAGGTTCATGGGTGAAACGGACCCGCAGGTAGCTGAGGATTGGATGGAGATTGTGGTGAGAGTCATCAGAATAGTATAGACACCATCCAACCTTGTGGAGATCTTTGCTGTGAGTCACCTTCATCCAGCCGCAGGTAGATTGTGGAGCTTGATGCTCCAGGTTCATGGTCAGGTGACACTAATCTGGGGAGACTTCAAGAGCCTGTTTCGGGCAGAGTTTTTCCCAGCCACCCTACATGTGGTGCGGATTGAAGAGCTACTGCATCTATAGCAGGGTATCATGATGGTGGCATAGTACACAGTGAGGTTCACAGACCTATCACATTACTCCCCATATATGGTGATAGACCCATTCTTCAGGTCACGAACCTTCGAGCAGGGGTTCAGGTGAGAGATCAGAGCTTCGATGATCTCCCTCAGCATCTCGATGCAGGAGGGGGTGTTAGAGAGAGCCCTCTAATTAGAGAGTTTCTTTGCTGAGCAGTCACCAGCAGCGAAACCCATCACTATTCGACATGCAGTTTTGTCTTATGCAGCTGGAAGTAGATAGATGTCGCAGAGTTCTAAGCAGACCGGCCCATCCAGTGGACGACCTCCAGACACAGGTTCAGTTGTGAGGGGCACACGAGACATAGCTAGTCATTCTAGGAGTGGCCAATGCTACTCATGTGGTGGGAATGGTCACATGGCTCGTGAATGTCCGACCCGCCTTTCGGATGATCAACAGACAGTCAAAGGACCACTCAGGCAGAGACAGAGATTCAATCAAGTTGGACTGTAGGGAGCAGGAGGATGTAGAAGAGGAGATAGTTGTGCAGCTGGTGGTGGACGACGTTTCGAGGTGTTACTTCCACCACTGCCAGGAGGTCTACCCAGACCGCAAGAATCAGGTGGACGAGGGAGATCTCAGCTCCAAACAGCTTAGGCATAAGACCATGGTGCTCTGAAGATGATTCGAGGTACAGTTTGTGTCTACTCCACCTTAGCTGCAGTTTTTTTAGACACAGGTGCCGATCACTCTTTCATTTCCACTGACCTCATTCGGAGCATGGAGATTCCAACGATGATGTTGTCTTGATTCATAAGGCTAGAGTGTCTTACGGGAGCAGACTCGAAAATTACTTACTGGTTCAGGTATAGTGAGCTTACTCTAGGAGGTGAGTGTTTTGGCTTAGATCTCCTCATCGTGGTGTCAAGTCCGTATGGCATCATCTTGGGTATTGACTGGTTATTTATAGTCCATGCTTAGATTGACTGTATTAGGTGCAAAGTGCGGTATGTCCACACAGATGGGACGAGGTTCAACTTCACTTGTGAGAAGGGAGCCTTTGCAGGTCCGGATAGACTTACTCAAAAGAGGGTGCATCAGATCACTCATCAGTTGGCATGACTTACCCTCAGAGTAGTTGATGTGGAGAGTCCAATCTATCCTGTAGTGGTTGATCGGTACGCAGATTTTTTCTCTAACGATGTTCCAGGACTACATCCTCGTAGACAGGTGGACTACAATATTGAAATGTTTCTGAGAACGACACTAATATCTACACCATCATATCGGATTTCTCCCGCTGAGCTTCGTGAGATGTGGGTACAGTTGGAGGACTTGCAGGGGAAAGGATTCATCTGGCCTAATGTTTATCTCAGGGAAACCCCGATTCTATTCGCCAAGAAGGTTGATGTGAGCTTGAAGCTTTGTGTCGACTACCGTCGCCTGAACTAAGTGACCATGAAGAAAAAGTACCCCCTTCCAAGGATTGACGAGCTCCTTGATTAGCTGAAAGGAGCACGATGGTTCTCATATATAGACCTCATATTAGGACATCACTAGCTCAGATTTTGATATGAGGTTGTGCAGAAGATGACCTTCTGGTTTCAGTACGACCACTACGAGTTCTTGGTAATTCCGTCTCTAAGTAACCAACACTACAGTAGTGTTCATGGGACTCATGAACATGATCTTGCAGCCATACCTTGATTCCTTTGTCATAGTCTTCATTGATGACATTCTGATCAACTCGATTACTGAAGAGGAGTATGCCTACCAATTTCCGGTAGTACTAGACACACTACAAGAGCACCATGTTTATGGAATGCTCTCGAAGTGCCAGTTTTGGATCTGAGAGGTTAACTTTTTGGTCCATGTCATCTCGGAGGCTGGAGTTATAGTGGATCCAGTGAAGATCGACGTGGTACTTGATTGGGAACCACCCAGGAGTGTGATAGTGGTACGGCATTTCCTGGGTATGGATGGTTACTACCAGATATTCGTAGCAGACTTATCCAGAGATGAAGCACCACAATTAGCGTTGAAAAAGAAGGGGAAAACTTTCATATGGTCAGAGAGATGAAAACAAAGCATTCAGGAGCAAAGGCAGAGGCTGACTAGTTCCCCTATATTGAGGCTTCCAGAGGAAGGCGTAGGGTACGTAGTCTACTGTGATGCATCAAGGACCGGACTCGGGATTGTCTTCATGTAGGACCGAGCAGTGATCACTTATGGTTCTCTCCAGCTGGGAGTGCATGATAAAAACTACGCTACCCATGACTTGGAGTTAGCATCAGTGGTCTTTGCCATGAATATGAGGCAACGATTTTTTATGGGAGAACATTTTACCATATACATTGATCACAAGAGTTTTTTATTCATATTCTCTCAGAAGGACCTGAACCTGAGACATAAATGTTGGATTGAGTTCCTCTAAGACTATGACTTGAGATATTCTATACTCATGGGAAGGGGAACATTGCTGTAGATGCAATCAGCAGTAGAACTAGTATATAGCTGTTAGGTGAGGCGACAAAGCAGCTAGTGGTTTTAAAGATATCCATTGTGGATAAAGAAGGAGAAGACTTTCTACAGTATATTATTGTCATCCCCCCTCTTCTTCAGCGAGTCAGGGAGGCGCAACATGGAGACGCTGACTGCGATAGGTGACGTGCTCAGATATCTAAAGGGCAGACACCTGATGGATTTTTAGAAGGTGGGGAGCACGCCACCCTCTTCAGAGGACGTACATTGGTACCAGTAGAATATCAGGATGAAGTGATGAGGGAGTTCCACACATCCCCTCTAGCGGTTCATCCAGGAGTGGTGAAGATGTACCAGGACCTTCAACGACTGCACTGGTGGCTGTGTATGAAGAAGGTTGAAGTAGAGGTTGTCTCTCAGTGCCTCACATATCAGCAAGTGAAGGCGGATCAACAGGTACCAGCATGCTTGGTACACCCTTTAGAGGTACCAGAGTGGAATAGGGATGAGATATCCATGGACTTTGTGATGGGTCTTCCACGTACATCCAGGGGTCAGAACTTGATTTGGGTGAGTGTCGACTGACTCTCCAAGTAGGCCCACTTCCTACCGATCAGAGAGTAGGGTTTAGTAGAGAGCATGGGACACCTCTATGTGAAGGAGATTGTGCGGCTACATGGAGTACCTTTTTATATTGTCTTTGATCATGACACATGCTTTACTTCCCGGCTATGGAAGGGGTTTCAGGAGGCATTCGAGATATAGCTCCATCTGAGCACCGACTTCCATCATCAGACAGATGGTCAGACTGAGCGGACCATTCAGACCCACTAGGAAATGCTACGTGCTGGTGTCCTCGACTTCGATTGCATCTAGGTGGACCACTTACCTTTGGTGGAGTTTTCATTCAACAACATCTATCACTCCATAATAGGGACGAAATCTTTTGAGTCATTGTATGTGTGACCATGCAGATCACCCTTGTGCTGGATAGACCCTGGGGTGTCTGCACTGGTGGGACCAGAGATGGTACGAGCTACCACAGAGAAGGTGAAAATCATCCTGGAGTGGATGAAGACTACACAGAGCAGGCATAAGTCGTATGCCAATAAGAGATAGAGGCCTCTTGAGTTCAAGGATGGTAACCACATATTTCTATGGGTCTTAACTCGATGAGGCCTAAGTAGATTTGGCCGAGGAGACAAGTTATCTCTAATATTCCTCAGACCTTTTTAGGTACTCAGCAGAGTAGGCGAGGTGGCTTACCGCTTAGCTGTTCAACCTTAGTTTCACTAGGTGCACGGTTTCTTCCTTGTATCTCTGCTGAGGAGATATGTGCATGACCCTACTAACATCATCGACCATGAAGAGATGGATATCGATGATTGGGCGACATTCACGGTGGTTCCCGAGGATATTGAGGATCGAAAAGAGTGGGTCCTACATGGACGGTCGATACATCTGGTGCACGTTCGCTGGAAGAACGAGAACCTCTAGGAGAGAACATGGTAGCAGGAGGCTCAGATGCATGCTCAGTATCCCCATTTGTTCCCATAGTTAGAGTTATAGATTGTGAGGATGTAAAGCCATGATGTGGGGATAATATAAAGACCCAGTAATCCCATGGATTTTTTATTTTAATACATTGTGTTTTTACGAGTCCACTAAAAATGACAGTGCTTTATTTCGAGGCCTGTTGTGCACAAAATCATTTCTTGATGTTTTGTTCGGGTAAGTTTAGTAAACATACGGTTGGGCTTTTATAACTTTTGAACCGGTGCTCAACATTAAAATCTGAGAGCACCGTTGAACTCGTAGTGAGGTATTCACTTAAAATACTTTCACTTCGACGACATTGGGTCGAGGATAAATGTTAGTTTTTGGGTTATCATGTGATGTAATAAAATAATTTAAACTCACATTATTATATTTTTAACCTCCATGTGGATGTTGGGTGGTTAAAAACTCCTCATGGGAGTTGGAGGTGGGACCACCACACCTTAACCTCTCTTGGGAGGTTATGGTGGTGGGGGACACATAACCATAACCTCCCATGAGATGTTATGACGTGGGGACCATACGAGGCTTAACCCCTTAATAATAGAAGAGGGTAAAACCTCCTCAACTCCCATTAAATGGGGAGAAACCCCTTGAAATTCTCCACCATAATGGATCCAAGTCCCCATTAATTTAATTTTTGCTAGCTCTTGAGAATTAATTAGGTGGAGCTCCTTAATTTGAATCTCCAATTTGAATTGTTATGTCAACTCCATACCATTAATAAAATTAGTCAACTCATTTAATTAAATCACTCAATTTCAATTCACGCCAATGAACATAATATATCCTAATCTATTATTTGATTATGATTTCATTTTTTGGTGGAGTGGAGGGAAAGGAGGAACTTGGGAGAAATATTGGGAGTATGCTCCCAACGAAGAACACCTTCGAAAACGAAGAATGATCGTCCTTTAATTTCTTCCTTTGAACCACTTCGAAACAGGACGTCTTAGACTGATCTTCCCTCCACATCATCTTCAATGAACCGACGCACAAGCATGGATTAGAAGTGTGTGGCAGATGCGACGAACGACGACAACATCGTATTATTCCAGCGACTTCATCGTCGAGCAATGATCAAAGGTAGGGTGTTTAACTTGAGTATTATTCTTTTCCTTCTTCTCATATTAGTTTAAAAGGAATATATTTGATTTATTGTAAAAAATTGTTGTTCAAATTTTATCCTCTTTATTGAACAAATTGTTATCATCCATAAACACCGAGGGTGTGGGCCAAACTAACATGGTCCGACTCCCAACGCTGATCTCTTTGTGAAGTTTCTTTCGGCATGGCGACAAAGTGGCAATGAGACGAAGAAGGTGCCAATAACAAAGGTTGTGATACCTGTAACCTTCATGAGCCACAACGGCCCCGTGACGTGCTGGTTTTTTTTGGCCAAACACCGCCGGCCCGCGCCGGCCCGGTGCCCCACCGGCCACCCAATGTGTTGTCCGCGCACCACGTAGACTGCCTGCGGGCTGCTCGTGCACCCCACTGTCCGCGCCCCACCGGCCTGCCTATGCCCTGCCCGCGCACCCCGCGGCCTACCTGCGTGCCCTGTGGGCCTCCCCCCGTCGGCCTTACCGTTCACTAACCTACACCTCGTCAGCCTACCAGTGCGCTACCCGGGCCCTATGTGGCCTAGCTGAGCCCTAACCAGTGCCCGACCGGCCTTCCTGCGCCCCACCCAGCCTACCTGCGCCCTGCCCGGTGCCCCGCACGGCCTTCCTGCAACATAGCTCCCGGCCGAACCGACCGAGACACGCCTGCCGCCTAAGCTGTCATGTGGTGTCCTTCACAGCATCACTTGCAATACTGGATCAAATTTCCGGCCATGCTACCTGAGCCGCTCCACACTTGGTGCTGGCCGAACCGGCCCCGACCTCTGGGCCGAGCTGCTAAACGGTGACCTTTGGGCCAAAACACCCATGTAGTCTGCTGGGCCGGGCATATCGGATCAGGCCGAACATAGCGATCTGACCCCTCCAGCAGGTCGGGTCAGACCCAGTGGGTCTAACTAGGTTGACCCAGATTGGGTCGACCCCGTATGTGGAGGGCCGAGTCGATCCATCCAGGTCGGACCGGGGCCGGGCCCATTACCGACCCTTTTACTTCCATTTGTACTATCATTGGCACCAGACAACCGTTTATCGAACCGTCAATGGTGATTTTTTTCTTAGAGAATGATTGTCCCTTTGAGTATACCCTACTGGAGTTCGGAGAAATGTGGAGATATGGTCAGGTTGGATCGTACACGAATCCAACTGGCCCCACCAGGACTAACAAACTAATAACTCACAGTCTGGGCTTCCGATTGACACAACCGTCTATTGAGTTGAGACCCCTATGATGAGACATACCTTTGAGGTTCTATTTCATAGGGATTGGTGGTAGTTTACGTATTAACACTTGGCTTGAGGAGTGGATTCTCCTGAAATCAAGCGTGATCTGTGGAAACCCTATTGCTGGCTGTGCATTGATGAATGTTCCTAGATCATGTGTTGGTATGATAGTTCTGACTTCTGTTCCTGGATCATGTGTTGGTCTGAAATAATATCATGTCCTGGATCATGTGTTGGTCCGACAGAATAGCTGGTCCTCAATCATGTGTTGGTCTGACAGCTCTGATGATTCAGTGGCTATATCTGATCATCTATAACTCTCTACATTAGTTTTATACCTCTATGAGATGAGTTAGTAACTCTTTTGTTTCCCCGTGATTGGGATGGATTACTTGATAACTTAGGTATATGTATGGGAATATACCTAAACGGGGTTATCTGTTGATTTCATACTTTTTGGTTTATCCTTTTTTGCTTTATTTAGACCTTGAGGGTCTCAGGGTCCCTATTGACTAATGTTACACTCACCCTTGCACGGTCTATGCCTTCACTAAGTTGTGTTGGATGCAGATGACAGATATTGCTGACTGAGTTTGAGTAGTAGGACTGGACGGTACCCGGAGGTGGACGATACAACGAGTTAGTGAACGGAGGAGACTGATAGACGTGGAGTGCTATGAAGGCCATTTGTAGCAATCTTTAGGTAGGAACCCTATAGGATGACCCTGTGGCGGCTTTACTTTTCTTCAGTTGAACATGATTTTCAGTTGTACTTGTACTTTCCTATTGGGCTAGTATTTTCAGCCCCCATTACATTTCAGAACTCTTTTTAATACAACATTACTTAGTGTTTTTCTTTCATCTTGTAATCTACTATGAGAAGTTACGCTACATAAAGGAAATGCCTACCCAGTTTTATAGATTTACTATTTTGGTGCTAGTCACCAGTCCCTGGCCTATAGAAGGCGAGCTTGGGGTAGTAATGGCACGGGCCCTAGGGGACGGGTCGTGACATTGACTATAAATTGTAATTAGAAATCAAAAACAATTTCATAAATCATGGTATTTTATTGATAATTTTTAGAAATTAAATAAATAAAATTATTAATTACACTATGATGATGCAATGATTACATTATTAATTAAATATTCTAAATAAATGATATTATAAATATTAAAATAAAATAAAAATGAATGTTTGGATATAATCCAATAATTTTATGGACTACTATGACATATTATATTTAATTTAATGCCTATGTTACACAGAAATAAACTTATTATGGATTTAACAAAAATCATTTACTAAATAGTGTCAAAATTGAGATAAATGAGTTTTTAAAACAAATACAATTTTATTAAATTATATAATAGCATTCTGAATCTGATATTAGGAAATCTTAATTATACAATATCAAAACATTGATTAATTATCCACTTGTGGTTTTATTGGAATTTTATAGTAACTATTTTCATCATATATTATGAAAATACAAGAAAACATGGTAAGATTTAATGTTTTTAACTAATGGTTAATGATAAAATATATAGTTATTTTTTTACATAATATTGTCTAAAACCTATTGGTTGAGTTTATTTATACCCATATTTATATTATACTCTAAAAATTTTAATTTTGTATAATTATAATTAGAAAATTATTTTGTAATAAAATAATATTTCACGACTTTACTAAAGTGCCCCTAATCCCTCTTATAAAAGGGCACAAACTCCCCCAATATACTAACACCTCTAAATTCTCTTGGATCATCCAAATTATTATCTAATAATCTCTCCAAATCGATATTGTTATCCTAGAATCCAAAAATTGGGCATAAATTCATCCTATGGAAACCTTTTGTGATAATCAAGATGAGATACTTGATAATGAGGTATTTTTTTATCATATATTTCAAAATTATTTTATCCTTTTACTTACTTATCTAATGAAATTTAAATACTAATGAAATAAATATAGCATCTTATACATAATTATATATTATTATAATTACGGGATAGCCTTATCCATCCTTTTATCTAACCAACGAATAGAAATACACCATGTGTGCGTACGTACGGCTTACATTCTCGACGATATGGTGTAATTGTTTATTCAAGCATACAAATTATTAATGGGTATAATGATTAGTATAATGGAGTTAATAATGAATATAACATGTTAAATATTTTTTATATTTAATATACCATCCAATTCTATACCATTTAACAATTAAGTGAATGATATCATCTCTTGTGTGTTCGTACGACTTTGCGTCTTCACGATGCGATGTGATTCATTCTACATAATCATCATTAAACCATGGTTAAAAATATGAATGGAGTTAATAAATATTATATAAATTATATTAATATTGAATGTATGCATCTATAAATTTTTTACAATATACCTTTATGTTTTCCTTAATGTGTTAAAATGAAAATTTCATTAGAGGAAGTGTGGACTACCATCACATCATTCTGATATGACTCATCTATGCCATACATGGAACATATAATGGATGGAGTAAATTAACATATGTCACATATATAACATAGATATTATAATAAAATTATAATATACCTATTTATAATTTGGTTTTCAATAAATTAATATGGAAAATAAATGAATGTGGCTTTCATGCGTAGGTGCGACATACCATCTCCATGAACAGTGAATTTAATTTCATATATCCAAATGTTTTGAAATATAATTAATACATATATAAGTGATATATATGATATTTAGATCATTAATAATTTTATGTATATGATGGAAGTTTTACCATAAGGACAAATTACATCAAACAATGTCAATTTTGACTCAATTTTCAAATGTTGACAAAACGAAAAATATTAAATTAGATAATTTTGTAATTTTTATAACATGAGAATAAGTGATATAATGTAATAATAAAGATATAAAATGATCTCAAGTAATTATAAATTAACTTAGGTTTATTATTCTGGAACACAATGATTGTACGTGACGAGTCAGTCTCAAGGTAAGGGACTTCATCTCAATCTTCTTTCATTGATTCATATTTTGATAATATACACCACCTATTTATATATGGTGTATAATTATCCCATTTTAAATTTATGTACATTTATAGGGAGTCATTTTTCTACAAATCATATTACTAAACGACAAAATTATTTTTTTAACATACATGATGACGATGACTTAACCACCGTTGTAACCATTATTTGATATTTGGATTCATTGATAATCCTTGATTGTTTTTAAATTGAAATGAAATCCCTTTTTTCCTTTTTTAGGTGATTGGGTATTGAAAATTGATTTAAAAGTTGATTGACTATTTCAATATCATGAATTTTTTTCTTTTGATTAGAAAATAAATTTTATGAGGGAAATGTTGATAATTGAATTTATTTATGTTTCATGATTATATAATGGTACATTAAAATTTGATGAGTGGTTACGTGATAAATAAAATTTGTGTGGTTATCTGATAAACCAAAAATGGGTGGTTCTATGATAAACCAATGAATGGTAGTTATATTATAACCTCTAATGCATTGTGTATGGAATTTTCCCATATAGTTATTTCGTTTAGTGATATTTATGGAAGTCTAATGTATAAATATTCTATTTAATTGTATTTTTGTCCCAAGTTACCTCTAAATGTTTTATGTTTATTTCTTTGGGCATTATGGTAAATTGGAAATTTTACCACGTGAATGTGATATAGAAGATTTGGTAAAGACTATAGGTGGAATAATTATAATAACCTAGATATATAGAAATATTTTGATTATCAATTGTGGGATGGCCTTTCCTGCAAATCATTTTTAACATACCATAGTGGAATTTCATATCATTAAGGGAATAAATTATCTTTCATTTTATCCTGATCAAATAGATTTTCAATGCCAATAAGTTTTATTCAATTATTTCATAAATTTGATAACATACCATGAACCTAAAACATTGATTAATGATGGATGTGAATGTTATCTGGATTATGTTTTTTCAAATAAAGAAATAGTTTTGATCCACTAAAATTCCAATAGAGAATGAATTCCCAGATTTTTTTCCTAATGAATTTACAGGTATTGTTCCATATTGGGAGGATGAATTTAATATTGATCATGTTCTAGATTCTAGGACTATTTATCAACCCCCTTGTCAAATAGATCAAGTAGAAATGATGGAATTGAAAAAAAAACAGTTACATGTATTACTTGATAAAAATTTCATTCGACATAGAACGTCACCATTGGGTGCACTATTTTTATTTTTGAAAAAAGTAATGATGGTAATATGAGAATATTTATTGATTAAAGAGCCTTTAATAACATCTTTATTTAGAAAAAGAATATGGTTCCTCATTTCAAATGATTTTCTTATTAGGTCTAGGGATATTAGTATTTTTCTAAGATTGTATTGATGTCCGGGTACCATTAGCTGAAGGTGAAGGAGTATGAAAATCCAAATAAAACATTCTAAACGAGTTATGAGAATTATCAATTTGTAGTTATGACCATTGGGTTGTCTAATGCACCTGATATATTTATGAATCTCACGAATTAAGTCATTCATCAGTTTTTGGATTAGTTTTTGGTTGTGTTTATAGATGACATTTTGGAATATTCTAAAATCCATGGGGAATATGAATGTCACTAAAGGAATATTTTTCAAACACTAAATGTAAATAAACTATATGGAATATTTAGTAATATTTAATTTGGTTGCAACAAATTTCGTTCCTTGTACTTATTGATTCTAAAGATGGCATAATTGATTACACTTCTAAAACAAATGTTGTTGATGAGTGGCCAAGACCAACCATCATCATAGAGATTAGTATTTTTCTTAGACTAGTTATTTATTGACAATGATTTTTTAAAAAAATTTCTTAGTTATATATCCCAGTAACTAATGGAACATGTAAGGGAGTTATGTTCATTTGGACAAATATACATGATTATTTTTTTTATAATTGAAATTAAAGATGTTAAATTCTATATTTTTTTCCAATTCTTCCTATAATGGTGAATTTGTTATCTAAAATGATGCATAATTGAAAGTACATTGATGTGTCATAAAGAAAAATGATCAGGTAATTTCATATTCTTCATGTCAGTTGAATCCTGATGATTTAAAATACCCTCAAAATAATTTTTAATTGGATTATGTTAATTTTTTTCATTTAACATTTGGAGGCATAATTTGTATGGTGTAACATGTGAAACATATATTGATCAAAATATTTTGAATTATATATTCATTAAAAAAAATAATTAATCATGAGATATAGGAGATGGATAGAGTAAAACATTGATTATGATTGGATGTTTCATTACCATCCATGAAATGAAAATAAGGTGGCTGACACTTTTAGATGGATGAATATTGCTGCATTAACCATGCTATGTTTGGAGTGACATCATTTTCTTTATGATTATATAAATTTTGAATTGGATGTTGTTGGTTCATGGAATTATTATATTTTGTTTAAGTTGGTAGTCAAATCATCCTCTATTTGACAAAATGAAGAATACAAAAAAAAAATAATGTAGTGAGTTTTGTTTAAAGGTATAATTTGTTCAAAACGATAAGTTTCCAAAATTTAACATCCATAATGATTGGGTTTTGAAGCTTGGAAAGAGATTATGTGTTCCTTGTGATTCACAATTAGTGAAATCGTTGTTATGTGATGCTCATAGTTCTCCAATTTCAGTTCATCCTAGTAGTACTATGATATACAGAGATCATCATTAGTATTACTAGTGGGATGGACTGAAAAGTGATATTGTTGACATTACTATGAAGTGTTAGATGTTCAAATAGGTTAAAGAAGAACAATAGTTTCTGAAATTGATTTTTCAGTCGTTTCCATTTCTAGAGTGGAAATGGGGAAATATATCCATGGATTTCATAGTAGGATAACCAAATAAGTCTAGAGGTAGCAGTTCAATATTGTTTTTTTATCGATTGTCTATATCCTCTCATTTTAAACTTATTTGAGATACTATGCCTCTAGATCAACATTCTTGATTTTATATTAACGATATAGTCATGTTACAAGGATTTTTTCACTCCATTGTATGTCATCATGGTCCTAGGCTCACTTCTAACTTTTGAAAATTCATTAATATATCATTAGAAACTAAATTAAATTTTTGTAAAACATTTCTCCTCAAATAGATGGGAATTCAGAATGATCAATTCAGACCGCCAAAGATATTTTATGTTATTGATCAATGGATTACTAGGGAAGTTTGGAATAACATCATAATTTGGTTTAGATTTTTATAATAATTGTTTTCATTCAAATATAAATATGAATCATTTTGAAGAATTATATATAATGTGGTGCAAACTCTTTTTAGGAAGATGTTGGTGAAAGGAAGTTTATGGGAGTAGAATTGGTAGATGAGATGGTAGAAAAAGATTAGTTGATTCAGATGCACATGAGGATAGCTCATAGAAGGAAGTAAATTAATGTGCATATCTAAAAGAAGTACCTTTCTTTTTTGAGGTAGGTGATCATGTATTTTTCAAATTTTATTCATGGAAATGTGTGATGTGTTTTGGTAAGAAGTGAAAGCTGAGTTCGATGTTCATTGGACCCTATGAAATCCTGGGAAATGTTGGATCTATTGCCCACAGGGTGGATATACCTCCATGTCTATCACAGGAACACAATGATTCTCATGTTTCAATATTGATAAAGATTATTCCAGATCCATTTCATGTTTTGAGGACAGAGGTAAATCATATAGAAGATCATATTTCTTATGAGGAATAGACAGTATTGATTCTTCACCTTAGATAAAGAGTGTTGCGTAATAAGGTTATTCATCAGGTAATGGTTTTTTTGGAAAACCCATATGGTTTAATAAGAAACATGGGAATATAAAAATTCTACGAGGGACTAATACATCAACTTATTTGATGAGTAAATAAAATTATACGGATGCAATTTCTAAAAGGGGGAATGATGAAACATCACAAGTATTTGTTGAATAATAATTTTTCATACCTATTAATATTTATGAATAATTTATTAAATTTATGTTAAAGGGTATTCTTTTTTTGATAGAGTAATCAAAACACAACATGGGGTTTCTCTTAAACCGTACGTCGCAAAAAACATTGAGTTATACTGAAAAATAAATCAATAATAATATTATTATTTAAAATTGTTGTCAATACCTATATTTTCTATTTGTAGGAATGAACATAACTAACTAGAATATAATTTTACATGTTTTATAAGAGTTTTTACATTTTTTCAACAAATGATAGAGGTATAAAAATGATAATGAATCCAATTTTATGTATATAATAATCTAATATATTAAGAAGGTTCATTTTACTGCCTTCTAATTGAGAACCATTTTAAAATATATTTTTGCACATTTATATATAATATTTTACTAAATAAAAATCTTCTTTTGAAGAAGGACAAAAAAAATTTACATTGGCTAATTTTTTTGTATTTTTATAATAAAATACATATTTAAATGAATAATGAAAAATAATACATGTCAATTCAAAACCACCTTTAAATATAATTTATTATATAGTTTTATTTTACTTGTAAATGGATTCAATGTGTACTTTGATTATATTTTTATAATTTAATCTAATGTACGTCACTGGATGTAATGTCACATTTAAATTAGACCTAAAAAATGTGATTTTTTGATAGTTTTTACTTCTTAAAAAATGGTTTCCGGTTTTGAAAATGGGAAATAATATTAAATTAATTACTACATGTTATGTGTTTTGAATTTGGAAATATAAATTCTGTATTAGTAATAAAATGTTAAAAATTGTGTAATAGGTGCCTTTTATTTTAGGACATTATGAATCGTAATTTCAAAATTTAGTTTTATTAATATTGTTTAAAAGGTAAATTAAGTAAATGATGATAAAAAAATAATATTATAATAATATAAAACTGCACTAACAAGGCTTACCAGCCTGTTGGATGAGTCATGGGTGACAAAAATAATTATTAATTCAAACTTTTTTGAAAATATGAGTCACTTGTGTGTAAAAATGACATATTATAATAATGAATTTAAAGTAAAGAGAAATATAATACAAGCATTAATCTTTTAACTAAAATAGTTATAAGGTTAGATATATAATAGATCTATGAAACTATACAAATTCATTCAAAAGATAAAATTATTTCTTATATCATGGAATTTTATTTATAATTTTCTGACATTGAATAAATAAATTTATTAATGACACAATGATGATGTAATGATAACCTTATTAATGAAATATTCAAATAAATGATATTTTAAATATTAAAATAAGTATGATATGAAATTTTGGATGACATACACGAATTTTTTGGATTATTATGACATATTATATTTGATATAATTAATTTTATTTTATGGATTTAATGTTTTTATGACATTAACAGAAATTAATTACTAAATAGTTTCAAAATTGACATATATGAGTTTTTAAAAAAAATAATATTTTATTAAATGAGATAATAATCCTAAAAATCAATGATTTTGAGAAATAACTTATATGATGATTCAAATTTAATTATTTATCAAATTTTTGTTCTCGAATCATTTTGTAGTAAATATTGTAACCATATATTATGAAAATATAGGAAGGCATTTTAAGAGTTAGTGTTTTTAACAAAGGGATAAAGCTAAATGATTAGGTTAATTTTGTGACTTAAACTTCTTTAAAACCAATTAGATGAGAGTATTTTTACCCATAAAAAATTTATACGTGAAACATATAACTTTGGAACTATTATATCTCTAAAATAATTTTATAATAAAACAATATTTCAAGACTTTGCTAAAGTGACCTTCCTCTCTCTTATAAAAGTCCATCACCTCTACTCCCTAAATCAAAGCACTCATGCCCCTTATATTTTCCAAAATATTGGAAAATAATATCCTAGAATCCCACTCATTCCCTTAGAGTCCACACATTTTGGTGTAAAATCATCTTAATGAGTCTTTTTTCGAGTATCAAAAGGAGATACGTGAAAACAAGGTATTTGTTTTATCACCTCTTTCAATATTCATTTCTTCTTATACTTCCTCTTCTTATGTAATTTCAATAAAAATGTAATAAATGCAGTATCATATACATTATGAGATGTTATTATAATTATGGCACAACCTTATACCTCCTTTATCCATCCTATGCATGAAAATATCACCATGTGTGCGTACGTATGACTTACTGTCTCATCACTGTTGTGTAATATGTTATTCAATAATACATTTTTTTTGAATGAGTAAAATGATGAGTATAATGAATTTAAATAAATAATATATCATAATTATAATTATTTATATTTAATATAGAATCCAATTCTATGCTATTTAACCATCAAGGTAATGATATCGTTGATTGTGAGTACGCACAACTTACCGCCTCCATGATGCGATTCGATTTATCCTATATGATCTTCATTAATCCACAATTATATATATGAATGTAATGAATAAATATGATATATATTATATTTATATTCACTTTATGAATTTTCAATTTGTATTTACAATATTCATTTATACTTTCCATAATGCGTAAATACGATAATTTTATTTGAGGAAGTGTTGACTACCACCCCCTCAAAGAGATGTGATTCATTAATTCCATACATGGAACATATAACACATGGAATTAAAAAATATATGTAACATATATAACATATATATTATATTCTAATTATAATAATTATATATAAATTAGTTTCCAATTAGTTATTTTGACAATGAAATCAAAGTAGTGTTCATAAGTACGTACGACCTCACGTCTCCATGAATTGTGAATTTCATTTCATACCTCCATATTTTATGGAAAATTCTAATCACATATATATTAGATATATATTTTATTTAAAACATGAATAATATTATGATGATTATGGTCTTTTGAGACATGGATAATTTACATCCAACAAGTTCATTTTCGACACAAGTATCGAATATCAAAAAAACCAATATGAATATAAATAATTATGTAATTTATATAAATAGAAATAAGATATATAAATTTAATAATAGACATGAAAAAGGTTCTAGAGAAATTATAAATTATCTTAAGTTTATTATTTAGTAACATAACGATTATACATGTTGATTCAGTCTTAAAGTAAGGGGTATCGTCTCAAACTCCTTTCATTGAGGCATGTTTTGGTAATATACACCACCTTATGCTATATAGTATATAATTATCTCATACAAAATTTAATTTCATAAAAAAGGATTATTTATTAATTAATTTTTTCACTAAAATAAAAAACAGATTTTTTTAACATATAAAACAATAATGAATTATACACTATTGTAATCATTATTTTATATTTGGATTCTACTTTAAGCCTTAATGATTTTTTAAAAATGGAAAAGAGGTCATTTTTTTCTTTTGGAGTGATTTGGAATTTAAAATGGTTTTGAAATTATGTTACATATTTCAAAATATTGAAATGATTTATTTTTATTACAATTGATTTTTTATGAGTGAAAATTTGATAATTATAACTATTTATGTTTTATGATTATATAATGGTACATTGACATTTTACGAGTGGTTATGTGATAATAAAAAGATTGGTGATAACATGATAAACCAATGATGTTTGGTTCCATTATAAACTATGTATGGTGTTTTATGTTATTACCTCAAATGCATTTGGTATGGAATTCAGATGTACGATTATTCCATTTAGTGATACGTGTGGAAGTCAATCGTATGCTTTTTCCATTCAAGTATCATTATGTACCATGTAACCTTCAAATGTTATATGTTTCTTTATAAGGGAATTATGGATATATGTTCGTTAAATAAAGGGTAAGGAATGAGCTCATATTCAGTGAAATATATTTACATCTTCATAAAGGTGTAATGTATTACATTATGATAATGTATTCATTTTTTTCATGTTTTTTCAAGGCTAATAGTTTTCCATCTTTGTGTATCCCCTATTGAGTGTTTTGTTCTCATCCCAACTTTTGAAAATGTTTTTCATAGTACATAAATAATAATAGAATCAATAATGAGATCAAGTAAAATTCTTGCTATTTAAACAAGAAATAAACCATTTTTCTATTTAATGATTTTTTTGTTTTATATAAAAATGGTATTGAGTAGAAGTTACTACTTGTAGTATTTAAGTTACAATGTATTAGTTATGACCAAAATCCCTAAATCTATAATCCAAAATAGATCTTCAATGTAAATTATTGTCCATTGTTGACTTATCTCATGATTAGTTAACGTTTAAGGCCAGAGCCTTATATAGAACTTCTGTGTTGCGGTGTTAAAATTACAGAGCATTATAGGTCCTTTGAATATGAAATCATAAATAGTCATTTTTAAGTGTAATTAACCTTTTTAATTCACTTTTAGGACATGTATTGGTATTCTTTCAGGAATTTGTTCTTTGTATAGGTTCTCGGCGTAGGTATACCCCATTGGGGGTTGATCGAACCACATTAGTGAACCTATTTATCAATACCATGGGGATTCTCCCTTGCATCCTTTCTTTGTATCACTGTCCTAATGTGGTCCGGACCCCTATAGTTGGTGTCTTCTCTACCATTATTGACCTCCCTTGAAAAATGGAAAATCGATCTGCAAACTTGTTGAGCCTGACTGAAGACATTTTTATCACAGATCATGAAAATCCAATATACTCTTTCTATAATAAATATATATTCTTACAAAAAGTCACATTTTATATATAAGTGAGTTTCAAATATTCAATTATACATATAATTTCAAGGAACACATTTCCTATTTTCCAAAATCATTCATTATATTTTATAGTTCTGAGATAAGAATAAATCTAATTTGATAAATTAAATTAAGATTTTTTAAAAATGTAATTTTAACTCCTTTTCATAGTGAACCCATTTTCAATATTATTTTACACATTTAAATTAATTTTTTGAAAAATTATAATTCATTTTCTAAATCATATTATTAAAATTTACTTTGAGTTAATTTTTTGTATATTCCAAATAATTTTACTTTTAAATAATACTAAAAAAACTAAATTTTTATTCAAAACTGATTTTTAATCTGTTTTATTTATATATTTATGTTATGTTTTATTATAGTATTAATGTAAAATGTGATCAATTATGAATCAATTAATACAATTTAATTAATTAGAAACAACATCAAAAATGTAATTGGTTATAAAAAATTTCAAGCATTTAGACCTTTTCTCTTTAAAAACCACATTATCGCGCCATTGGTATGAATAATATTTAATTAGTTTTTCCAATTATGTGATTAGAATTTTAAAAAATGGATTCCATATTCAAAATAAAAATAATTTAATTTTTATAAAAAGGTGAAATTATTTTATAGAAAAACATATTTTTGAATGTGATTAAAATTTATTATTGTAGTGAAAAGAAAAAGTAGTTTCGCAATGTACTAAACCACAAACATAAGAAACCAAATGACCTCAAAACATGTCCAAAGTCCACTATTTTTCAATATTTCAAAAATATAATTCATTTTATATAATATTAAAATTTATTTATTCTGCTTTAAATGGTAAAAATGTTGGTGATATTCCCTTTCAAAAAGTTTACAAGAATGTCACTCCTAGTGCACTATAAAAAGGCACTCACCCATCCCCCATAATCATAAATATAAAGAAAATTTTCTCTCCCAAATTCATATAAAATAATCTCCCAAATTCCCTATACTCATACTATAATCCCACATTTTTTGTATTTATCCTTCCATTGAATCCCTTTGGTGAAAACAAGGAGTTTCCAATAAAATAGGTAATATCCTTCTTCAAGTTCCATTGATTTATTTTTATTCTCCAGCCCATAAACTCTAATTGTTTCATGGTTATATAATAACCTAAAAAGTAAAAATATAATAATATGTTCTTATATCATGCGATATATATATAGTTACACATACCTCCATATAATGGGAAACAAACCTACTGTTCATATGCACAGTAAACTACCACCTCACCAAATGATGTTGTCTATTTTTACATTAACACCTGTCAACATTGGTAATTTTAATTGAAAAATTATTTTTATATTATATATGTTTGCATGATAATTATTTTTTTAATAATAATCTGGAATAATTATATAAATTTTACCTTTATTTTTTCTCTTTTTTGTAAATTTAATAACCTTGTTTTTTGATGTGTAGACTACTACCTCCTAAAAGAATTGTGATTCATTCACCCGATACATGGAAATTATTAGGGATAGAATTTGAAAAAATATATGATCTATATGTAATATTAATTATAGTTTAATGATAATAAATATATAAATATATTTCATTTACCTTCTTTGTTTAAAAATGATAATTTAACAGAAATATGGTTCATTAGGGAGTACAACCTACCATCTCCATGAATTTTGTATTACATTTCATATTCCAAACTTTTATAGAATAATATAAATAAGTATATATTGAAACTATATTATAATAATATCATGATTTAAATTTATGATATAATTAAATCAATATCTATGTAAGATGATCAATAATAATAAGCAAATTAATTTAAGAAAAACAAAGTAGATATTACCCAAAACAAAACATTAACAAGGATTAGTTAATAAAAGAGTAATATAAAGTCATAAAAAATTAATATATAGTATTATATATAATAATATCATTTTGAAGAATATTTAAAATAATAATATATTTATTATATTGGAGTTTATAATGTGAAATAAAAAATACAAGAATTAAGGTATGAGTTTTATTGTCTCACATTTATTTTCTGTGAGACACAATCCATGTACACATCCTATTTTCTTTTATTCGGTATATAGATAAAATGAATATATTATATGATTCATATTTCATAAATTTATGGTTGTTTACACAAAATTTATATGATCTTTATTTCAATGGGTTTATGGCTCAATTGTTACCAAATGTGGAATGCAATTTTGTATCAAAATATTTTCTTTGAGATACATGACATGCTATGCAACTATATTTTTCATGGGGATTTAAATAATTTTCATTGACATGTTTTCATTAATATCTTTATTTAGATGAAATTATAATCTTAATTCAATTTTATTCTTTCATGGGGATTATGATTCAACGTTACCTCAGTGGTAACAACTTATTAACATCATATCATCATTTATCAGGATTATTTATTTTTATGCTACCAATAATGAAATATTTTGATCCTTATCTCTATAATACCCATTAATTAAATCTAATATGTTTATCAATGATATATTAATATATTGGTACCTTTTTATACTCTTTGGAAAATAAAATAATTAATAACATTTTTTAGGAAAATACAACATTGAATGTCGTTTCAATTATTATTATTTTTTCTTTCAAATCTATGTTTTCATAAATGATTTCAAAAATGGTATCATATTATCCCATGATTATTAGATGAAATTTTTACCCATTTTTTACCTTTAAAAAACTAAAATTAATTTTGTTGTTATTTTAATATCATATCACTTCTAATCTTTTAAGGGGTAAAATGAATGTCTAGCATATAAAAACATACCCATCATCATGAACGTAATTTCATTGAATCTTCCTTTGTATGTTTACAATGATTTTTTCAAAGTAGGTTTTCCTAAAATTTTAAAATTATGTGAATTTAAGGAGGTTCTCAATGAATTTTTATTAAAACAATTTATCATAAGAAGTGATTTAAATTATTTTAAAAGTTTCCATTATAAATTTCCAAATTGTTATTTTCTAATAAAAGAATTTCATATTTTTCAAGATTTTATTATATATTTTAAATTCCATTTTAATTAATTTTATTCAATATTATTTATGTTTTAGAAAACATTTATCATAGTGTAAAATATATTTTTCTAAAGAATTGTTTTAAATGAAAATGTAAAAAATTCATCATCAGAAATTGGTTTTAAATGGTCTTTTGAAAATTATTTTATATAATAAATGCTTTCTGTTATATTTAAAAATCCTTATCCATCTATGATGAAATACTTTCTTATAATTTTTGATTTACTGGGGATATGATTTAATAATACCCTTCATATTCTGTCCCTAAATGTTTTATATATTGAGGGCATTATTCTAACAGATCCTAAGAATCTTTCTCATGTTATATTCTTATTAATACCTATTATTTTCATGGGTTATGATTTGATGAAATAATATTGAAACATATATTTTTATAAAGGTTACGATATATTTACATGTTTATGACTCCTATTTAATTTCATGGGTTATGATATGATTTATTTTCATTTTTCGTAACTTTTATATAAGATTTAATTATGATATGGGATGGACCTATATATCCCTCCAATGCATTAGGTGAGGATTTATATCTCACTATATGGAAATGGCTTGAATGGGGGATGAACTCAATTTAGTAAAGTCATGTTTCTACTAAAATGGTATTGTGAGTGATCCCTAACTAAAAAGATGGTCAAGAGAGTGAACAATGACTAGAATGGTGGAATGGGGAGTGAATGCATACTACCAATATATTATTGGAAGTAATTACTTTACTAATATGTAAATAATTTTATATTCATATCTGTCATCCAAAAAGTATATGCCTTTTTACACTGTAATGGTCTCATAGATTATTCCATTGATCCCAGTTGATTCAGGTCTTATGAACATAAATTATTATTAACATGACTCATGTATATTATTTTTTATATATAGGGTGTGAAATTAAAATTTCATTATCATGTTACCATACCCATATTCTCATGTTTTTCATTAGTGTCCCATTATTTACCGATACTGAGCATCTGATATAACCCATTTTTAATGCTTACTTTCCCCAGGTTATAGAGAATGATTTTGAGTAAATATAATAAAGGGATATGTCTTTTTGTTTAACATTAAATATAATTAATTGAGTTGGATGATATTGTTCCATGTTTCCAAAGACACTATTCTAATTCTGTCCCCGAGCAATAATTTTTGTTATGTGTCGAAGTTTCATCTAATATCATGTAACATACATGTTTTTTAACTATAGTTCTATATATCTATAATAATAGGAATGGTTTATTAAACCCTAGGAAACTATGATAAGGAAAATATTTAGAGATCCCAAAGTATATTTGTAATGATATACTTATGTATGTTTTTGTGGATAAAAATAAGAATGAATTAATGTTTGGGAAATTTTCATCGGATATTTTAATAGAATAAATATATTTGATTAATATAAATATATACATATTCAGATATGACTATCAGATGTGGATCTAGAAAATATTTTCATAAGGGACAAAATAATACATTATAGTGATATAGACTCGGTCGGGAACTTGTGCTTGAAAACATGCATAATTATACACCTTTTTCTGACACTCCTAAAAGATATTATTTAGTAAATCAAAAACTATTACCAACAATAAAGAATTATTTAAATAAAATAAAATAATGAATAACCTATGATAAAAATATGTTTTCATTGAAAGGTGTCATAATTTTTTCATACTAGATGTTATTTTTCATTATTATGGGTTTTCTCTATTATAAGATATAATCACAATATGATTTCTAGTTTTTTTCAATAGTGCAGACTATTAGGACCTCATATAACATTTAATGTGATAGAAAATGTTCTGATATGTATCCAACTGGGATGATCATCAGAGTGAATGATTTTATTATCATTCCTAATCATTTTTATCAAAACCTGATTAAAAATGTATACCTTAATCAACTCTAGAGGTGTATATAGAAAATAAATAAGGAGGTTACTAAGAGTTCAGGTAATGAACACCATAGAGGAATGCAGATTAAGTTTCCATTATGTCATGAATGTGGAAAGAGTCACCTATTTGAATTTAAAAGATTGATATGAAGATATTTTGAATGTTGAAAATAAATAATCAAATATAGTATCTTTAATGAGAATATGAAGAGTTTGGTAAACGCAATTGATAAAAATATTAGCCTCTCTAATAAATTGTAAAAGGTTAATTCATTGTGTTTGGAATTAATTTTCAATATGAAATTCTATTTCATAAATGGAAATATTTCTAAATAAATTAGAAAGAAAGTATGAGTAATTATTATAGTAAAAATGATGATGAGATGACATATAAAACATGAAAGGAAATAGGTATTAAGTAATAGGATGGGGTAGCTTTATTGTGTAATAACAATTTAGTAGAACAAAAAAATTGTATCTGTATTTTAAATCATGAAAAATGTAATATTGTAAAATATATAGGGATTTTTTTTCAGATTATGTTTTTCTCTATGGATTTGATGAATATGCTTAGTTATTCCAATGTACAAAAAGGTGATTTAATATAAATGTGATGCTCATGGGAATCAAAATATTAAAGGAAAAAAACCCGTATCATTTTTCATATTTTAACATAATTCTGTTTGGATAAATATTTGTTTGATATGAATTGTTAAATTGGATGGTACTGATTACCATGGATCTTATAAAAGGATTCATGAAAAGTTGTTTATCAAATCATTCAAGATGATTAAATTTTTCTTAGATTTATGAAATTTATCCTATAAACATTGGATTAAGGAAGCATGCATGTTTTCCATAAGTATTTTTGTTAATTATAATTATTACCTTCTTCCAGTATAATACGTGATAAATGAATTCACATGGGTGCAATGTGACAACATAGAGAAACCTTATGATAAATTATATATCAATGCTAATATATATTTGTAATATTTGGTGATCATATTTATATTTTTTTTTAATTTTATGTTTCAAAAGGGATATGACTTATACAATTAATGGAATGAAATAATTTATGGTATTATCTCCCCATAAAAGGATTTATTCATATTGGATAACTTTTGATAACCTTTTTTTTGCTAAAAATAGATATAATGACCTATCATTCTATTTAGGGATCTCATGATCAATTAATGCTTCTATAATAGAAAATTAACCTTCATTACATTTAATAATAGATTAAGTCAATGTTGATCAAGGAAAAATATGTGTATAGTTTTATTAAAATCATGTATGTATATATTTTGGTGAAAATACATTGAATTAATGAAAAAGTATCATTAATCCGAAAATGTAACACTTGTACCACTGCTTCCAGTTAATTAAATGGCCCCTAATAAAAACATATATTAATCGGTTTGTTATTATTAACATTATCCTACCCATGTTATCTATCACTGTCCATCAGAACCTGAATGTTCTATTTTTCATACATGTCAATGTTTTCACTTGCCACCTATGTTCCCCTATGTGTGTTACATTGGTTAACTATTATATTTCGAACATTCCCCTTTAAAAAGAAGTTTGGATATGAATTGTATGATTTGGTATTACATGATAGGAACATTCATGTATAAAAACATTATTAAAACTAAATTTTTTTTTGGGAGATTTAATGTTAAAGGATTTATAATGTTACACCCCAGGATTTTGTGAATTTTTATTTTGAACTAATATAATTTTTTAATATTTTTCATTTCACAATACATTGAATATACATTTTTATTTACAAAATCACGAAGTTTGGCTTCCTTTATACAGAAAACCATGTTTATATTTCACCACACAGCAAACATAGATTTTCTCGTGGCATATGCCACATATTGTTTGTCTTATATTACACAAAATCCCAATTATCTTTGAAATATTGAATAACATGCAAAGGCAAGAGTTACCAAAATACAATATGATATGAATATTGTTCTTTAAATATAATTATATCTACCACATATAAATTACAATGTATTCATTAATATGATTAACTACAGTTTGAAAATACTACTTATAAATATATATAAAAGGATTCATTAGGTTATAAATTAGTATAAGTGAATGAAATAACAATATGAAAATAAATAGAATACTTTTATAAGTAATTGTTTTCTGTGATCAAACACACTTATATATCAAAAAATTAAAGAAACAACTTTTTAATAATTTATCAACAAACCTTTATATATTAATTCAATATTTTTTAAAATCATCCAATACATTTCATTAGTATAAGATAAGAATATATAAAATTTTCTATATCAAAAGAGGTATTATTCTCAATGGTAATGTAGATACCTTTTAATAGTGAACCCATTTGAATTATGTTTTTTAGAATTTTAGAATTTTATTTAAAAAAAACTTCATTTTTTAAGTGTAAAAATAAAATTTTGTTTGGGTGAGTTTTTTTATATTTTTACAAGACATTTCATTTTATTGGGGAATAGTGAAAAACCTTCAATTATTTTAAAAACTTTCTTCTTTGTTAATTTATTTATATAATAATGTTATATTATAATTATTAATAAATGTATAAATAAATAAATTAAAAATAAATTAATCAAATTTAGGAAGTCGGAAAAAATTTAATAATGTTGTTGGACATGAAACCATTCCAAACTTTTAGACCCTTTCATTTTAAAAACTCATATTATCGTCTCCTCTATGTGAGTAATTTTAAATTAATTAACGTAACTTATGTTATTGGAATATGTAAAAAATGGATTCTATATTGGGAATCATAATAATTTAAAATTCAAAACAATTTTAACATTATTTTTGACTAAAAAAATTAGTCAAACTAATTATAATTAATCACACAGACTAAGAGTATAATTAGCTTAACATAGGATAGAACATTAAAAATAAGGGGAAAAAATGACCAAGGCAGTTCCCCAAAATATGATTTCATGCCATTTCGATAACCTATATTCCATTTTATCTAATTTTTACCATTATTGGATATACATTGTTTGGAAAAAATGATTGTGGAATTCCTTTTTCAAAAATATACAAGAATTCCACTTTACCTCCACTATAAAAAGTCACTCAACCCTCCCACTAACACAAAATTATCATGCATTTTAACTCACCCAAAATCTAATAAAATAACCTGAAAACATCCTTCTAATCAACATATATTCCCCCTTTTTGGAATAAATCCATCCAATAAATTCATTTGGTGTAATCTCAAAAGAATTACCCAAAGAATAGATAACATCCTTTCTCAATATCCTTTTCTTTATTTTACCACTCCACCATATAAAATATTATTATTACACTATGATATAAAAAAATATAAATTAAAAAATACATTTTATGTTTTTATTCAAATGGTTTTACCTTAATATACACAAACATCCATATAATGTGTAACAAACAGAACATTCACTTATTTGACGAACTACTGCATAGAATAATAATGTTTTTCATTTTTATATTACCACACATCTTAGATAGAAATTAAAATGGAAACTATATTTTTATATGATATATATTATATTTTTGATTCATTTAAGATCATTTAATTATTAAATAAATCAGAAATAATTATTTCCATCTTTCATAAATTTGATAACTTCCGTTGTAAACATGTAGTCTAATACCTCCTAAAAGCAACTTGATTCATTAAAAAAATAAATGGAAAAACTTAATAATGTTATTAGTAATGTTACATGATATATATTAAATAAAAATTCTTCTTGAATGATAGTATATTTATATACATATATTTCATTTAACTAAATTCATTAAAAGATATGAATATTCGAAAATAGTGTTGATGTTTACTTATTTCGTACTGTCTCCTAAAATGGTGAATTCCATTACATATTTTTATAATTCATATATTAATATAAATAAATATATACTAAAAATATATGATACATATATCATTATATAAATTATTAAAATAAAAAAATCTTGTTCTATGTAATTGAATCAAGAATAACAAGTGAAAAAATATACAACAAACAAATCAGATATTAACTGAAACGTAACATTAACATTATTTTGATAATGAATGGTAAACATAAAGTCATCAAAAAAATAATAGATGTTATTATATATAATAATATAATTATTTTTTATGTTTAAAATTTACATATATTTATTATATAGGAGTTTTTAACATGCCCAAAAAAATTCATGACTTAAGGTAAGGGTTTTTTTATCTCACATTTATTTAATATGCGAAAGAAATCATGTTTATCTCATATTTTATTATATGTTGTATGTAGTAACAATGAATTTAATTTTTTATACATATTAATAAATTAATTTTTTTTACATATTTTTTTTATCATCTCTCTTTCATGGGATATATGGATCATATGTTAACAGGTTGGTAAAGTAATTTTGTTACAATTTTCCTTCATTGTTATATAAGAAATGGTATGAACATATATTTTCTATGCAGAGTATATACTAAACATTCATGTATTATATAATGCCTCATTTTTTTCATGGTATATTAATAGTCATGTAATTTTACTTTTTCATGTGTATTATAATTCAATTTTACTAATGTGGTATCAATATAGTGATATAATATCATCATTTATCAAGATTATTTATGATTATGCTTTATTTGAAGAAATATTATAATAAATATCCAATGAACAGTCCTAAATTTTATTATATGTTTTTATCCGTGATTTAATAATTAATTAGTACCAATATTCTTCTATTTAGTGCATTTGATAATTTAGAAAATATTTTTATGAAAATTTGAATTTGTTTATAAATTCAATCAAGAATTTTTGTTCTTTAAAAACAACTTTTTCTAAAATGTTTTCAACTATTCTATTATATAATTTTATGATGATTGAAGGAATTTTTTTCCCATGTTATATATTTTATCAAAATGGTTTAAAAGGAATTTCTTTTTCCTTTTTTCATCATATCATTTTTCTGAACATTTATAGTTCAAATAGAATGTTTGGAATGTACAATGTTACCCCCCATCATGACCATCATTTCATCGAATATTAAATGGTATGTCTACAAGATTATTTTTAATGAAAATGTATTCCTAATATATAATAAATATGATTAATTTAATGTTTTTTCAAATAAGATTTTTTGAAAAAAAAAATTAATTTGAAAGTGAGTTTTAAATGATTTTCAAAGCATCCTTTTTATGTTTATCAAAGGTTAATTTTAAATAAAAGTATTTCAATTATTACAAGCTTCATTTATATGTTTTCAAACCATTTTAAGATGAATTTTCTCAAAATGATTTATGATTTAAAAATATTTTCTCATAGTGGATAATATATTTTCAATATCAAATAAGTTAGATAAAATTTTAAATTATCCATTAGAATAAAAGTATTTTTAAATTGTTTTATAAAAATTATTCCCAAATAATGGATATTTTCCTTACAAAATGTTTCAGATGGTACTTCAAAATCCATCTCTATCAGAGATTAAATGATTTTTTATAATTTATGATTAATATGAGATATGATCAATAATCTCATTCATATTCTATATCTAAATGTTTTATATTTTGACTAAATGATACTTATGAATCCCATTTCTATTTAAACTGTTTTATGCTTATGAAAACCACTTGTTTTCATGGGTAATTATCTGGTGTAATGAGTATCAAACATGTATTTTTTCACATAATGAGGTATTATTACATTATGATGAGGCACATTTCAATTCATGGTTATGATATGATTGTTTATGATTTTGTGGCACATGTTTGAATTGTTTCATTATGGGATTGGAGGGACCTATATACCTCACTAATTCATTGGGTAATGATTTATTTATTATGAGATATATATTGATGGAATGGGGGTGAACATAGTTTAGTAATGTAATTTAACCGATAATATAGTTTTAGAGTTATCCTTGACTACTAATGTTGTTATTGGAGTGAGTTATAACTACAGAAACCATAAGTGAAGTGAACCCATAATACGAAGATGGATTTTCCATCAATGCATGGGATACTATAAAAATAATATTATATTCTTATGGGTCTACAAAAAATTCAATATCTTGTTCCATAATTTTTATCTCATGGATTATTCACTAGGATACCTTATGATTCATCTCTTATGAACAAACAATATTTATTCTATCACTCATGTATATCATCATTGATATGGATTGTATGATCTTCAAATATCATTCTCATGTTATCATAAACATATTCTCATGTCTGGTTAATGTATCTCATTTGTTAAAACTTACTGAGAATCTAAGCTCACCGATTTCTTATTTTTTCATTCCCAGGAAGTGAATTAATGTTTTATGTATATGTACTATAGGGTGAAATAATTGGGGGAAAATTTTTAGATCTTTTAAAAAAATTGAATATTTTACTCCAATTTTCCAAATACACACAACAGTTAAATTCATCAGGCTTATATGTTTATAATGTGATGAATATTAATCTAAAAATTTGTATTATCCATGTATGTTATGTAAGGATCACTATAATAAACAAATTAAATATGATACATGAATAGTAAATTAGGATTTAGAAGAATATTATTTTGAAAAATAGATAGAAACAAGTTGATTTTCTATGTTAATATAGTTGATAATGAGGGTATATATTAAATGTTTTTTGATAAACTTTTTTGGATGAAGTATTTCCATCATAAATAGTATTTCAATAATTCAAAAATTATTTTTGAGATTATTTGTGATGGAAAATTTGATAAGGAATCATAAAATATAATATTTAGTTTTCATTGATGTATAATCCATTTCATATAGAATACTCAATATTTTTTTTTCAGTTATGTTAAAACATTATAATGATATGTCATTTTATTCTAAAATGCTCAAACTTCATATTCTTTATATCCCTTGAAAATTAAATATAGATTAATAGTATTATAATTCTTAATTAATCACTCATTATTATGTATGATTTCCACTTTATTGTAAGTATTAGTAATATTACGGAATCAATGTGTTCTATATAAATTAGAATCGATTCGTAATCCAATTCAATTAATTATCATTATTATAATTATTAATGAAAAATTTATATATCATTAAACTTATTCCTTAGATAAGTTTCAATGGTAAACATTTATTCCATCACAAAATAAGGATCATGAAATTTATTAATTTTTTTCATATATGTTGTTTATGTAAATATAAATCCAGTTAACTATTTTGGAATGTTGAGGTTATCATAAAACATTTATGCTACATTTCTATATTTTTACCTGAATATATTTATGTAGTATTTCGACATAATTATAAAGGTAATGTTTCTGACCACATTATTATGTCATTCCAACCTGGGTTACAAATGATAGTCTAAATTTAATGCATGATATATTTGTTCATCATATTTAGTTTTATATATTTATGATTTTTTCTTTTTATCGAGATAATTTTACATGTAGGGAAGTAATACTTGAAAATGATAGATAAATTATATTTTTTGGTATAATTTTTAGATGATACATCATATAAATGAATAAGTTGAGGGCTTGTGATTGGATCTTAATTCTATAAATTGGAATATAATTTTCCCAATATCTAAGATGACCAGTATGATTTCACTAAATCATTATACTCCATTACATCACCAAGAGAGGGGTTTTTTGCAATAGTAATATTATAATCCATCATATCTAATCACATGGATAGACTTAAAAATGAAATATGGTATGGACACCCCCTATATTGTTGTATAAATTTTAAAACATAACATATGACTGATATTCCAAATACACAATGATGACAATTAGTTTTTTATTATTTAGACATTATAGTTATGACTCGTATAGTTTACTTTACGGAAAATAGTTTTGAGTCACATACAGTTGACTAAAAGATATATTATTGATTTTATAAAAAGTTATTAAGATATTGTGATTATTTTTTAAAAAATTGGATGAAGGGTGTGACTTACTAAAATCATAAATGAATCACTGTGGGGAATTGAGATTTCCACAAAACAAATATATGGAGACTAGTTTTATGTTACCAAGGGTAGATGTTCTTTGTGGTCTCATGTGATTAATATGGCACATGCATCAATTATTATGAAAAATTGATTATTTGTTGGTGATGCATTGATTTCATATGGTTGTGTAACAGTTTTTGGAAATTATCTTATAGCTTCTTTTCCAACATCAATAACATTAAAGTTACTATATTTTTTATTGTAATGAATAGGGACTCTATTGTAGCCTATAAAATATAATGAAATTTGTTCATCTTTTACAATTTTGAGATGAATAAACAATGTGGGGTCACAATTTTTATCTTATAGGGATTCCCATTATCATTATCATCCCATTACAAACATTGAATATAAATATTTTCCAAATAATCATTTTTGTGGATGAAATAATTATTTGAGTCATGATGTCTATAAATTTATATCATTTATGAGAAATAATACTTCTTTTTATTTTTTTGGAAATAAATATTACGACAAAGATTTTAATTATATTTCTATCTGGGGTTGCATCTTGTGAAAAATATTTGTATCCATATCCCACATGGGTATGAGTATTGTGTGTTGGTTAATGTAATTCCATTGTGAGAACCATACATTTTATCATACATGAAATCATTATAGATATAATCCTATAAAATTATTATTTGGTAACCATAATTTTACCCACTTATAATTTATAGAACTCATTCATTACTATATAAAATATAAATTTAAGAGAATTAGACGAATCTTGAAATAATTTTCCCCTATTTCTATTGGTATAGCCTCATATAATAGTTGACAAGGATTATCCCCTTTTTGGTTGATTAAAATTATTGGAATTAAAAAAACTATTATCCCAAAAGAAAAAAAATTATTATGTATTTAGAAATACCTCAAAAAAATATATTCTATCATGGAGTTCTCTAAAGCCACAAGAGTTGACAAATTTCATCCCTAATGTGGTTCCTTCAATCATATAATCTGTTATAAGTGGAAATTGGAAAGCCTATAAGATATCATCCATTTATTGTATTAATTAAACAACGAGGTCAATAAAATCTATTCAATCATATATTCCCATGTTAGTGGAGGTTCAATGAAATGATGTACTAAAGGAACCGTCAATCTTGGATATTTATAAATAAACACTATATCCCCCAAGACATTGACCGTCTCTATAATCTTACATGACAATTCAATAAATGGTAGATTAAATGAATGGGATTCAAATTTTTTATAACTCCCAAATGACTGTCATTTTACTAATATAACAAGTCTTACTAGAAGGGTTTTGTAATTCGTAAGTCTAAAAAAAGTTAGTGGAAATAAATTATTATTATTCCTTTCATCATGAAATTAAATATATTATAGTAGGTATTATTCATATAACCATAAAAAACTCATAATTTTATAATAAACATGACCTTAAAATAAATTAATTTAGTCATATAATAATAATCATAAAATTCCAATCTTTTTTTACTTTTTCATGAAATTTTATGTTATAATTATGGTACTTATAACATTACCTTGAATGGTATGATATGTAGTATTAGATAGAACATGACTACAATTGTTTTTATTCCCCTTGTGGGTATATTTATGTAACGCATACTATTGGTAGAAAATAAAACTCTTATATATTTACTATATTCTTGAATGTCAATACATTCTTAAGTTCCTTGATTTATAGATTTAAACTTTTTCATTATTAACCATAATGGGAGATATGGAGAGCCTATAATATATACACTTGTTAAACAATTGTATATATGGATATTAAAATCTATGAACAATATTTATTGAACATTTTCATGAAAATGGAAAACATCATTGTTATTGGGATGTATTTTATTAATATATAGTAAATCTATAATAGTGTATTGGACTATGAAATATGACCCTTCATTGGGTGAGAAATAATCCCCTGTAACATATATCTATTTGAAATATAATGTATCATTAGTTAATCCTAAAGATTGTATACTTTTGGGATGAATGTATGAATGTGAAATAAATGTGCATGTTGATACACATAGTAAAATATTGTGAACCCAACATGAAATATCTTACAATTGATAGAGATTTTAAGATTATACAGTCATAATATAGATGTTTCAGTGATGGGTCCTTGATTTTTGTTTCTTCCCTGATATCCATATAGATAAATCTATACAGTATCGTCAATCACAACATAATCCAGCCTAAAATTTCATAAATAAATTTATTGTAATAGTGGTTAAACATGGGTTATAATTCATCACTAGTAGATGTCTAGAGATATGTACACCATGGGTTTAATAGGTTTCAACACCCCAAATCCAAAAATAATCCTTTATACCACCCGTATTCTTCAATTCCATGTGTTGAATTGCCTTACTCAATTGGGAAACCAAAATTGATTAATTTTAATAGTAGAGATGGCTGAAGAAATTTTTCAATAGTTAAATCTAAATTGTATTTCTAATTAACAATAATCTAGTGGGAGATATTTATACCCCTCGCCACATCAAACCACTCTAGAAGTCTCGTATAAGTGTAAATTAATTTCTTAAATCCATTTTTTTTGAACTTGAGACAGATATTATTTATTTCTTAATGGTATCCAATTTTTATCCTTGTACAGATCTAATAAATCATTATTGTTTCTATCCCCAAATTATCATTGAACCCTTATGAAGAAACATATATATATATATATATATATATTACAATTTTTAACACTCAATGATGGATGTTTATATGTATTATTAGTATATGTATGGATTAATGGGAATTGGTATACCTCTACACATCATTAGTTGATTTGGTTCTAGTCGACCAAACCAATGCACTAGTACGAATAGTTCACAGAAGGCTATCAACTATTGAGTGATGAAAATGTTTCTCTTAGGGAAAGAGATCCCCCTTTCACCAATAATATTATCTCAATAGTTAATCATTAATGATATCATGTCACCATGGGATGAAAACTATAAATATTTTCAAGGTCGATATAAGTAGTTGTCATAGATAAAATCAATCAAGGGATGGGTACCAAAAAACAATATAAGTAATTTCTAGAGAACTTATTATTATGGTCCTCCTCAATAATATAGAAATGAAAATATTTTTTTCTTCTCCATATGTATATAACCATTTAGTCACAAACCAAAAAGCTCATCCTATAGTATATACACAAGCAATCTATATTAGAGGACATCTATATAGAAATTACTGTTATAGTCATCCTTTCATCCATATGAATAAATCTCATAAATTGTATCCTCATGGGGGAAGACAATATTAAAATAATTTTGTTCATCTAAATTATTTCTATTATATAGGTCCTCTAAATATAGAAAATTTCATTTGGAATAAGGTCCTCCATTTTTCAATCATATAGAAATAAATAACCACACAATTCCACCACAAAAGATTCATTTTGAAAATAGTTTAAACAGAATTCCTCCCATTGATTGACGCATGATAAAAACAACTATATAGTCTATCATTAAGGTTATCACTAATGATCTCCATTAATTAACATTTTAAAAATTCCTCCCTATGATTATGTGAACAACCGAAATGGAGGTCTTCCCGATCATGGTAATTAATAGTCCAACAAACTCTTACATATTTTACATGGTGATCAATTAAACCAATCAAAAGGCCATCCCAAAGGAATAATTTGAAAATATACTCCTTGTAAAAAACTATCTAGAAGATGTTGAGGCCCCCATTGATGGTGGATCTAAAATCAACAAACACATACATCCCCCATGGTAATTGTTGTTAAGTTCCTCCTCACGATGAATTATCGTCAAATTATGAATTTATTTCCGACATTAATGTCATTAAAAATTCACAATGATAACAAGTGGAATTTAATAGATGAAACTATATATACTGAGTACGCATATAAAACAAACAAGTGTTTCTTATAAATATTTAGTCAAAAAATAGTGAAATGATCATTTTCATTGCCTCTCACATATTGTAAAATCTTAGATTTTGTTGATAATATTTATAAAAATCCCCCTCTTCTTTATGAAAAGGATATAAAATATAAGTTAGAGTTATTTATTTTTAAGAAATTTTTTTACTAAATGTTTTGATTATTCCAATTAGAAATAGATGTAACTAATTATGTAATATATCTTTTCTATGTTTTAATAGTGACCCTATATTTTTATAAATGTATATTTTAATTATTTTGATAAATATTTAATATATTACAAAAACAGGTTATAGAGGACCATAAAAGTTTAGTTTCATTAGAGATTAGGTAAGAAAAATATTATAATTTGGTCAATCGTTGTCAACATATCCCATTGAGATCTTTCCTTTCAGTACTATATACATACATACCCCCAAATAAAACCATTATTCATTACTTTGGAAAAGAAAACGTTATAATGGGTGAGTATAGATGTTCGATAAGGGTAAAAAGTGTCAATATATATGAATATTATGAACATAAGATCATAATAACATGATCATAATATATGCAAAACAATACATTTCATATAAAGAATAGAATCTTGATCCCTAGAAAAATAATTAGATGTCCATAATATGTGTATCGTAAGGAAATAAAATAAAATTTTCCATGATAGAATAACATTGGTTAAAGACATATAAATATTACATACACATTATAATAGAAAATCATAGGTCAAGGATACCCACCTGGAAATTCATAACATATGAGGATTGGGATAACCCACCATGTAAATACTTCAAGAAATGGATGATCCCACTTGGTCATTAATTGATTCTTGGGAAGCCCTCCTTTGTAAGATATTATTGAAATGGTATAACATATTATATTACATATGTCCCCATATATCATCAATCGTTACTCAATTTATTAGAGGTACATATAGGTCCTAACTAACCCAAATTGAAAATCATATCATTGTTTCCCACAAGAACATAAATCATGCATCCTATCATAACCCATTAAATTAATATGGGTTGGATAAAAATTTCATCATATATTAACTGGTGGAAATAAATTATGTTTCAAAACAATTTCATCATTTAATCATAGAATAAATCATGAAAATTTGTGGTTTTAATAATAATTTCAACATTAAATAACCATGGATGAGAAAAAATTTCAAAAATATCTTTTCATCATAAACATAATCCATTTAAGAAATGAATATGATTGGTAAACATTTATCATAACCCCAATAATGAATATGTAACACTAATTGTAGTCATCTTGGATGGAAAATAATTTTGAAATATCACATGTAATATATATTTTTGAAAAAATATCCTTTTCAAATCAAAAACAAATTTAAACAAATTAATAATTTTCATTGAAAATAACCTTTAATTTTATTAAATTAATCTTCATGGAAAATAATTTTCTTGATGATATATATTTATGTTCTTTTAATACATTTCAAAATCAAATATGCCATTCCGATTTTACTTAAAATCCAAACATTTATTTTTTTGGGAAACAAAAAAAATATTATAGTCGATAAATTCATTAATGTAAAACATGGGATTAAATTTCATTAATAATTCATTTAACTTTTTTTGAAATAATATAATAAAACATTTTTAGAAAAATGGTTTTGGGTGAAAATAATATATTGACCGAAAAGTTAATTCTTTCCTAAAAATATTCATTTTCACCACATTAGTAAATAAAGAGGTGAAAATATAGAGAAAAAATATATACTCGTGAAATAAACAAAGGATATGAAATATAATATTTTTATTAATATAAAGAAATTATAAATTTTTCATGAATTTAAAACTCATAAACAACACTGAAAAAAGTGATATTATAACATAAAATCTTTACAAATTTGGTAATATAGAAATTAAATCCCCATGATGTAAAATCTTGTAATGAAAATAAAAATATAATGATGATAAAAAATTAATGATATAACGTATAAATGGTTAATTATATAAAAATTATAAAGGAATATCATTATGTGACATAATCCTAGGTCACAATAAAGGAAAATTGAGACACATATTCCTTACTGATAAATTAACATTGGAAACATATACTCTATTAGGGAAGTATCCTAAAATAGATTTTTGAATAAAAATAATTTTCCATGTAATAATAATAATATTATTTCATGGTAAATATATGTGACACCTAATTGAATTTTTTTTCAGTATGACATTTGTTTCCGATAACATAAAAGTGATTTGAACATCCCATGCCTCTTTTTGTTATCATATTAAATAAAACTCTCAATAATGCATAAAATCAAATGAAAAATTAGATAACATGGAAAGTTTTAGATTCCTGATATAACATATAAATTATTAAGTATATAAACCACATAAAATAAATGATCTTTGAACAATCATATATCTCTTAGAGATAGAAGAGAGATGATACATCACATACCATAGGCCTCGACATCCTTTCTATATTTTCAAACAAAATGTATAATAAAAATAAATTTATTATAAAAATATTAGAGTACCCTAAAAATATATAATATACCATATATGATTTATGTATGTACTTTTTTTACTTTTTATTAATAATTCCATGTTTAATCAACATTTCATGTTTTAAGTGATTTGTTTTTCTTATATGTTTTTATTTGATTTTTTGATCCTCATACTTTGTTAATGGTTACATTTTCTTAATATGTATTAATAATAAAATAATTATCATATTTTTAAAACAATTTTTTTCCCAATTCAAATTATGAATGATGTTATTTATAAATAAGGTATGTTAATATCATGAAGAGGGAAGGTCATATAACACATGAGTAACATTTCCATTTTTTAAAAAATCATTATTTAAGACATATAAGTTATAACATATCATTCAAAAATAAAAATAATATCACAAATACCACATTATTTTATTTAAATATTATTATTCATATAATCCATATGGTCTGGTGATTAAAAGAAATTCACATTGCTTCTTGAAGACGATGGACCACACTAATAGGAACAACGTTATCATCTTTCATTGAGTAGAAATCAAAGAAAGGACATAACCTATTAAATTTTAGAATGATAAATATTAAATTAATATCATAATAAAATTATATATATCACATATATTTTTAATAATTGTCTTCCTTGTAGTGATATAGTGAAAAATGAATCACATTTCTTTATGAGGTGCTAGTCCGCCACAGACATAGATGAAATTATAAAGTACTCTATGAAATGAATAGAAAAAACTGTATAAATTATAAAATTAATCACATGGAATAATAATTTTATAATATATATATATATATAATTTAGATCCATCATGACACCCAACATTGAGATGTGGTAATTGAAAGATGATTGAAATCAGTTTACATGGAGGTACTCTATTGTAAACATGAGTGATGATTTCGTTACCCTTTTAATAGAAGTGGATAAGGTTTTATAAAGTTAAATTATCTTAAAAAAATCTCATAATATTTATTTTACTGAGTCAATTTAATCCGTTTTTTAATATTATTTGATGTAAGTGGGGGATGGTCTAAAATAAAAAATCTCATTGATGAATGTTTCCTTTTTTCGTAAACCCTCCTTATGTTTGCACAAAAATACTCTATTTGATGGATTTAATACAAAAATAAGGATTATTAGATTTTAATATTTAATATGGGAATTTATTTTGGGAGATATTTTGTATTTAAAAAGGGTTTTATGGTCTGATTAATATTTGAGAATGTGTGGTGTTTTATATGTGAGTTGAGTGGAAAACTCACAAGCTTTTGAAAACATATACAAAATAGAGATCATAAAACTTGAAATATGGATTTAACATGGAATTTTTAATAAAGAGGTAATAAAATTAAATACATAAATAATATATATTATATTATATTATATTATGGTAATCTAATATTTTTATAATAAACTTATTTTTATTATACAGGAGGACTGAAAATGTACGATGGACGTCGAGTCCTAAAGTATGAGATGTATTTTATCTATTTTATTTATAGGAGACATATACAATTGAAACACTCATTTATTGGTGTGGTTTATATAAAAAGAATTTTATAGGTTATATCATGAATCTAGTAATATTCATGATATTAAATGTTTCATTTGATATTATGTTTTTTGGTCTTTCATTTAAATTGATAACTAAATGAAGCATGGGACTTTAATTACACTTATATTTCCCATGAATAAAATTTCATATTGACCGTATGTTTATTTTAGGTGTTATATATATTTCCCATCAAAAAATTATATGATTATTATCTCAAAAATTATTTTTATTTACAAATACATTGTATGATACCTTTCTTATGGGGTTTATTGTTCCAATTTAAACAAATTGGTAAGGGGTATTTGTCTCAATTTTTCATATGTGTGACCTATGATTATGTTTTATAACTATATTCTATTACAATATGTATATACTACCCCATTGACATTTTATATCATGAATAAATTTATCAACATGATATTTTTATTTTCTTTTCATGATTTTCCATCACATGTATTAAAATTTCCTTTTACCAAAGTGGTAATGATTTTATATTATAATATCATTGTTTTTTTGGTTTGCCTTTCATTTTTCTATTGATGAAATAACTTTATGATCAATATCTCAATAAATACATAAAATTAAAATTAATGGAGGTCCTATTAGAATGAATATAATTTTGACATATAACATGGAACATATATTTTTGAAAAAATAATCTTTTCAAATTGTAAAATATATTTTCTAAAAATAATTAATATTTTAATTGATAATATACCATAATTTTATTAAAATTAATCTTCAAGGAAAATAATTTTTATGATTATATTAATTTATTTTCATGTCATACACATTATAATCAATGATTCCATTCACATTTTACTTAAAATGAAAACATATATTGTTTTGGTAAAGTAATAGAATATTAGAGTCTAAATTTTATGAAGTCAACCATGGGGAAAACATTCATTAATTAATAATTTAAATTTAGTTAAAATAATATTTTAAATCATTTTTTAAAAAGATGGTTTTTATTGAAAAAGTGTTTCTGATTTGAATGTTAATTCTTTTATAGATACATTATTTTTTATAACATTAGTAAATAAAAGGTAGTGAAAACGAAGGGAAAATATATATCTGTATGATTTAAATAGAGGATATGAAATATAATGTGTTTATTGAGATAGAGATCATATAATTATTTCATCAATAGAAAAATCATAAACAACCCAGATAAATAATGTATAATAATACAAAATTGTTTCCACTTTGGTAAAAGGGAAATTTAATCCCCGTGAAGGAAAATCATAGAATAAAATTAAAAATATTAAGAGGATAAATAAATTATTTATATAACATGTCAATGGGGAAGTATATACACCTCTTAAAATATTATAGTTTTATAACATAATCATATCTCTCAGCAAATATTGATTGAGACAAATATACCATACTGATTAGTTAACATTAGAACAGTAAACCCCATCATAGAGGTATCCTAAATGATATTTTTCAATAACAATAATCTTACTGATAATAATAATATAATTAACTCATTGGAAATATATATAACATCTATAAGAATAATGTGGTCAACATGAAATTTGTATCATAGGAAAAAAGTGATAAGAAAATCACATTCCTCTTTCAGTTATCAATTGAAATTAAAGACCAAATAAAGCATGAGAACAAATGAATCATAAAATATCATTAAAACAAGTAGATCAATGATATAATATATAAAATTTAAATTATATACACCACACCAAATAAATGAGTATCAAACTTTGATATGTCTCTATTGAACAAAATATAGACAATACATCACATACCATATTCCTCGACTTCAATCATACATTTTAATACCTCACGTATAATAAAATAAAATTATTGTAAAAATATTAGAGTACCATAATTATATATAATATACCACATATAATTTATTTATATAATATTATTACATATTTATTAACAATTCCACATTAAATACACATTTCGAGTTATAAGTTATTTGTTTTTTTATATGTTTTTATGTATAATATTTTATTTTCTCTTATATAATGTATATAAAAAACATAAGATAAATGATGAAAAGTTTATTGAATATAATATATATTAATTTCACTCTAATAATTCAATTTTTTTTTTAATTTTCAGAGGTAAAACATATTTTCTATATTGAAAAGGATTTTCAGACAAATATTTTCATTATTTTAAAAAGATTCCTTATTTTAATTTTTATTTAATTGGACACCTAATATTTATATTTTTAAAACTTTATAAACATATATTGTTATAATTTATTTAATCCTGTTAATATCCACAATTCCGATGACTGGGTGATTAATATCATGTTAAATAAAAATATTTGTTTAATATTTCCCAGTTTTTTACCATAGTGTTGCATGAAACACAATATAAACTATTTTTAAATGTAAAACAATTAAAAACGTTGTGTTGTATGTAACACAATATAAACATAGTGTCTCTTATAAAAAGGTATAAAATGGATATTATATGTTATTAAAATTACATAAAATATTAAATTTATTTGAAATAATATATTACCAAAAAATATAAGGGTGTTACATTATATCCCACTAAAAATGAATTTCTCTCAAAATATTTAAAACAATGCTACAAATAATTAGGATAAATCGACCACATAAAATTTTCAAGATTCCACATAGTTTATTAAATATTGTGCCTTCACCAAAAACACTGACCAGTTGATTGGTCGCATTTTATAGGGCATTCTCTATTTGATTAAAAATCTAACAATTGTTATTTCTCATAAGAAATATTGTTCTCTAGTTATAGTGAGTTGAGAATAACAATCATGGATATTACATCCTTTTTTATTAGTATCCATAACATTAGAAAACTATCTTCCATGGGACCATAATAGTGTAGTGTTTTTGTCATGTTGGAACATAATGTTCTTAAATTTTGAAATATCATCAATGTCTCTCATAAATATCTTCCCATTTAATACTCCAATATAATTTTTTTCATAACATGGGGAAAAAAGAATAAGTAAGGATGAACTCATATTATTATCAAGGCTTAAAAAGGGTGATACATAATCATAATCTTAAAAATAATCATATTCTAACATGATCATAAAATTAGAAGATAATACACTTCATATCAAAGATCATAATTTGGATTCCAAACATAATTATTGGATATTCGTAAGACGTGAGTTTTAAAGTAATTAAAAATAATAATATATGTGTTCATAAAATAAGTATAATACATTAAATTATGGTAGACACATAGGCATATAAAAATAATTTTTTTTAGTTAAGGATCACATCCATGAATATAATTACCTAACTGCAGAATGCCGAGATATAGTGTTTACTACCATTACACTGCCCTGATTGCACGGAATCAAATCCCTAATGTAAAAAATGATTATTAATTGTGTTAAAGCAATACATATAGTAGTATTTATTATAATTAAATAAAATAGTTACCAAATAATTATTCGTTATTCGTGGATAATAATTATACTCCACCTAGAGTTTCATTTTATAACTTTCCCAGTACTCTTTATGTAATCCTTGAGAAATGAAACATAATAAGTGTGTGATCAAAAGATTAGTAAGGGTATATAGAATGGAAGTAAAAATTAATTGAGAATAATGAATGAAAACATAGTTTTCCCTATTTGGATTGCTTCGTCCCTCACTTACTGTCGATCTCTTTGGGGTTTCTCATTAGGGTTTTCGCCATTTCTTATTAGGGTTTCAATCCTAGCTCCAACAACATCATTTTTATTTATACCAATTATTTGTATCAATTTATGTTCTCACTTATGATTAAAATCCCAATGTTTCTCTCTCTCATTATCTCTCTTTTGTTTAGTAGAGGTTTAACATCGTTAATTCTCCTTCACTTAGGATCCCCCTGCCCTATCATTCGAGTCACTTGGCCCCTTCCAAGTGGGTCAGGTGAATTGGATACCATGGGAATTTTGAGATGTGTATGAGGAGTGGTAAGAGTTCCTAGGTAGTGTGAAATGTGGTGGATTACTCCGGTTACTATGTTTATTCAAATTTCTCTTCGATTTTGGATCTGGTTCACTTTGGGGGTTGTCTGTGTTGTTCAAGATGGTCTTGAGAAACATCATTATGTGATTCAGAGATAAGGGGTAGACACAGTTCTATTTCTCATGACAGATTAATTGATTGAAACATTCTCCGATAGATTGGTGTGGTGTTTGGAAGATGATGAATATGGTGGAAATTTATTTATTACAACAATGGCGATGATAATAAAATAGAACTAATTGACATGGGGGTGGAGAAAATGATTTTATGGTGATGGGGGAATTAGGTGGGTCTCGACAGCATTTTGATTATGAGGAGTTGAAATGATCGGTATTCAACATGATTGGTGTGAGACTCTAGTTAGGAATTTGAATCGTGATGAAATGTGATCTGAGACCGGTGATAATGTCGTTTGAAATTTAAATTTTGAATTTTGTGGACATTGGCACAGTTTTTTGTAATAATCCATCAGAAATGCAAATCTAATACATAAAGTTTTTTTTAAATGAAACGAATATTTTTTGTTTTAGGGACACATTCCTTGAAATCATTATTCTTGGAAGGAAGTGCATAAAAAATATAGAAAGTTAAATGACTACAAACATGTTCCATTAAAATATATATATAAGGAATATTATATATGTATTATTAAGAAACATAAAAAATATTCCATTTAATCAATAAATTGAGAATGAAATGTACTGATAGACTTTTTCAAAGTGAAAATATCATGGATAGTAAATACTAAATCAAAAATTAATGCAATGATTAATTATTAGGTGTCGTGTATTAAAAATATTAAAACAAATACCATCAAAATCGGTCACAAGAAGGATTAAAACTATTGGTTGAAACCCATATAATTTGTAAAAAAAATTTCTCATGTGATACTATCAATGAATTAGAAGGATAAAAGAATTTTGAGCACCACCCATTGGCGCAATCGAAATCATTCCACATATCTAATAATTTAAATTAATAAAATTCATTATCAAATACCCACATCAAATAATTATTGTGAATTTATACATATATACATGGTTAAACAAATACCTATAAAAGTAAATAATGTATTTATAAATGGTATATAGTTTAGGAAATAATATCCATGATAAATGACATGGATGATTATGGGAAATTTGATGAGTAATGATAATATGAAATTGAGTATTTCATAGGGACTTAAAAAGGAGTTGTGGAATTAGATTTCAATACTATCCTTGTCCCAATAAATCATAAACAATATATAAATGACTATGTATTGTATAAATATAATTAACTTGAAGTGGAGTAAAAATAATGGGGTTTTTTATTGATGAATATAATTACTACACAAATAACTTTTAAAATTATTCTTAACCACAATATATTTTTTATTTCGAATATTTTTTTAGATTAATTTTCATTAAAAAAATATTTTGAGAACATTTATTTAAAAATAAACCTTTTAGATATTGGATGGATGTTTCAAATAAATTTCAGATGTTAAATCAGTATATTCCATTGATGTTATAAAATATATTCATTTTTCATAGTAAAAATATTAGAAAATTTAATTTTTTCTAAATAAAAAATAAATTCCTTTGAAAAAATTTGTTAAAGGAAGTATTGAAAAACATACTTAATTACTCATTTGGTAAATTTTAAAATAATTTTTTAAAACCTTTTTAGAAAAAATGTATTTAGATGAAAATAGGTTCTTTGAAAAAGGAGAGAAATGAAATGGTATTTTATTAAGAATATGTTCTAAAGAATTTAAGAACCAATGAGTGGGAAAATGGTTGAATAACATGAAAAAGTTCATTAATAACCAAATTAGATTAAAATTGATGGGTTTTCTGAACTATTTCCCTATAATTTCTTATGATGTAAATTCATGTATAAAAACCCCCAAACGAAATAATATTGTGATATAAACCTTTGAAAAAACCGTAATTTTGATATGAAAATTAATAGATAACAAAATTAGGTGTGTGAAGTGTTTATATAGATATAAAATTTTAAATAAAACAATATATAGTTAAAATTTATTACCCTCTTAATATTATATTATTAATGACAATAAGAAAGTAATATAACCCAATGAAATAAAATTTGGTTTAGAAATTATTTTTTTGCATCGTAACTTTTAACTAAAATCCCCATAGAATAAATATTTAATATTGAAACATAGAATAAAATTAATATGAATTAATTAATGTTATATTATAACAAAATTGGATGTGGATACACCATGCCAAATAAGTAATTGGTGAATATGACATTTTATATTGTGGATATAAAAAGTGATATGAAAATCCAACACCATGTGTTTCCTTTCAGGTGACCATCCATTCAATTTTTTATACTGGTTTTAAACAGGTTGATAAACTATTAAATAACTCTGATAATATTTATTATATCAAATATGATATTCTTATAATATTTTATTTCTTGTTTCTTAGTAATCAATCATTATTTTCACTATTTTATGTGTTAATTGCCAATTCTGTCATGAATTTTTTGACTTGTTACATGATGTTCTTTTAATTTTTTTATCATTTTCAGATTGTAAAAAATTATATAAAAATTATATATTTATTATATATTTATAAATTATAATACATAATATTTGGAGATAATAAATGAATTCACTGTTAATCAAGATGATAGATTGTATATATACATGAACGCCACATTATTTTATTATTCATATTAAAATAATAAAAACTAAATTATTTATATGCATATAATAATTAATATATCATATTTATTTCATATATGTTCATTAAACATTTATTTATACATTCTATGTATATCATGAATGAATCACATCGCTTTGAGGAGGTGGAAGTCCACACCTTCACAAATGATGTTATAGTATTTACAGAAAATAGATATTATAAGGTTGCGTGTTGTAAAAAATTATTTAAAATAAATAAATTATAAATATAATATATATCATATAGAAAAATTATATCTATAATAATTACAAACTCTAAAAAAGTTTAATGAAAAAATGAATGAAAACGTTTTGTGATGTGGTAGATTAATGTACACAAGAAAAGAAATGTTAATTGCCCATTAGTTTTAAGTTTGTATATGTGTAAGTAGAACCATTAAAATAAAAAAAATTTAGTATATTTTGGTTATTGGTGTTATTATATAATAATTTAATAATAATATTTTATGGGGAACAAAACAAAAATAGGGAAAAAGAGAATGAGGATAAATGTTACCTCTTCTTTGAATAACTCCTTTTGGATTGCACCAAAGAGATTCCATGGATTGATTCCTACAAAAATAGAGGACCCCTTGACAAGGGGATTGATTTTTAGGAAATATTTTCTCTGAGAATTATAGATCCAATTTGACTTTAGAGGTGTGAGTTATTAGAATGTGTGAGTTCCTTTTATAGTGGAGAAGGAGTTGGAATCTTGTAAATTTTTTAAACGGTAATTCAACCCCTGTTATTATAATGAATAGTGGCTCAAATAATGAACTAAATTCTATAAAAGTTAGTATAGAGTATAAAAGTTTCTTGAAAATGTATACTGGAAAATTTTATATTTCATTTTTTATGTTAATATTATGGTTTCATCCATTATCAAGCTAACATCCATAATAATAAATGAAAATAATTTTAATCCTTTTCATTAATAGTTTTTTTCAAAAATTGAGTTTATCATATTGGATATTATAAATTATTATTATAAAAAATAGTCAATAAATGATTTCAAATTCTAATCATATATGTTTTAGAAATTAATTTAAATTTAATCCCATATATAGGACAACAAGGTTGGTTTTTAATATAATATTTTCAACTGTTTTTTTGATTAATATTCAATTTCAATGTGAAATTGACTCCAATAGAGTAAATTTGATTTTTTTATATAAAATTTAATTTAATATACTTTAAATAAAATGAAATATATAATTTAAAATTTTAATGAAATTAGTTTAAAAAATCTATATTGAATTAATATTCATTATTTTTCAAGATTCATCAAAAAATGAAACATCATAGGAAAATACCAAAAAATCACCTTATGTTAATATTTTTGTTCCTATTCCAATTATTAATTTAATTTTTTCGTAGAAAATATATAAAAGTTTAAAAATTTATATTTAAAATAGGTTCTCTATCAAAGAATGCAAAAGATTCTTCTGACATATATTTATTTTTTGCGAAATATTTGGTTTTTAATAATCTTATGACTATCAAATATATTGTATGACTATAAAAAACAATTAATTTAATATATAATATACATTTAGTTAACATATATCATTTTTTGTAAATATTTTATTTTATTATAATAAAATGTATTTCAGTTCATAAAAATATAGTTATTTAGAAATGATCCATTTATATTCAATTGGTTCTTATATTCATTAATAATTACCTTTCAACCAGAGAATTCATTTTATGATTATTTAAAACATATATTTTTATAAGTTAGTTATTACTATTTAGAAATAGTATTTTAACTTCAATGTCATATATTATTCGGAATAATAATATTATTTATAATATATTATTGCTCGGTAAAACTCAGTCTAATGTGTAATATAGGTTATCGATGAATTTTTTTTCCATGTAATGGAAGGGAACATATATGTCCATGAAGATAAATATATTGATTTAATTTATTTAAAATAGTAATTATATGTAAATTTCTTAGTATATTATATTACCTTATACACTTTGTGTAGAATTTCTTGCAAGATATCAGATACAATATAAGTATTTTTTAATTTCAGGCTCTTACATTGTCCCCACCATTATTAGATTTCATCCTCACAATGTAACTGGACCATGGTAATAATTTTTTCTTGATATTTCTTATATTCAAATCCCACATATTGAGAAGTGTTCAAAAACATCATCTTAAAACATAAAATTATAATTATAATGGTCACATGGAATAACATATACCATGGTATCTATGTAGATAATATTATTGGCAAGTAGAGATATGTATATAGAGGAAAAGTGTAAATATTTAAAGGGAGTGATTGATTTCATCAATCATTTATAATATGTTGTTAAATGAAAGGTTTAGGGATTCAAATCTATTAATATGTAATGATTTAGATGTTAATATGTTAAAAAATATGTTATAGAAAAAATGGTCATTTTCTTAATGTTGATTAAATATTTAACACCCTATTAATATAAGTTAATATATAAAAATATAATATTTCAATAAACACAATTTTCATCATTTTTTGTGCATTGATTAATTTTTATGTCATCTATTGCTTCATAAAATCAATATAAAATATTATCATTTATTCCTAATGCTCTAAAATAAACTGTTAAGGTATTTCATGGGCTGTAAAAGAGTGAAAAATGTAACTAATTATATCTAACAATTATAAAAATCCAAATTATTAATTAATTAATCTATAGACATAAAAATAAATACTGATAGTTCTTCATTACTAATTATGAAATAAATTTTTCATCTATAAATGGTGGAATGTTAATATGAACATTGTCTGGTCAATATTTGGCATTAACCACTAAGCATCCTTCAGTCATGGGTTCATGTTTGTGGCCATTTCATATTTTATGGGTTATCACCCATCGTACATGTTTCCCATTCAAAAACCATATTTATAAATATAATGGTAATATTTGAAATATAGTCATTAAATAACATTTTAATTATGGTTATAAACAAAATCACATAACACAAATACTCCATCCTATTATTTCGACATAGTTTCTTCCATGGTTTTGGGTTTTTCCTTATGAATAGGGAAATGAATTTTTTTAATAACAATGTTCATTATATTGATGTAATTAAACCATAAATAGATCTAGGGAATGGGATTTATTACCTTCCATTCTAATCTTCAATTTTTTGAGCCATTATTTTCAATAGGTCCTATATTCCCACACATAAATCATTTCTCAATTCCATTAAGTAAATTTCTTTGGATCCCCTTTAAAAATTCCTTTATGATAGAAATCTAAACATATTATATACATGGTATACACCACATTATATCTTAAATAACTATATACCTCTCTTCTTTGGTGATTTCAGAACTTGGTTATGGTAAATGTAATATATCATATTTCAAGAAAACTGGTTATGAATAAACATGATATCTATAAATCTTATGAACAACTCATATGGTTGATTATTATCACCACATTTTCCTTTATGTTCAATGTTAACATAACTCCTTTGGGTTTACCCCATTTACTAAAACTAAAAATCATAGTTTTAGTCATAATAGTTAGAGTGGAAAAAAATGATAATATATAGTATATCTAAATAATTATACCTTATTTTCAATCTAAAACACATTAGTTTTAACCTATGATATTAATTTTTATCAAATATAATAATCGTTAAAAATTATTTCAAAAAAATTTTATTTATCTTAAGCATTCCCCAAGGAGTGTCAATCCAATTGCGCAGTAAGGTTTATGCTTTAGACGGCCCCCATGAAACTTATCGGTACCACTAGGTATTTCTTTTCCAGAACCATGTACACATATAGTATATAAACAAGGATGTATTATAGGAGGACCCACATAATATCTAACATACCAAAATTCTTGGATTTTATTCTATACTTTTTGTGATATTCTACATTAGTGTTATGTTCTCTAATCAATGTTTTCCAAAATCTAGTTTTCATGGATTCTAGTAAAATTCCTTTTGATTCCAACTATAATGCCCCAAGCCCAAAATTATTGGAGATGATTTCTACTACCATTACATTGTAATGATTACACAAAATAAAATCCTGATGGATCTATTTTTAGTAATCTTGCAAAACTAGATATATAGATGAGACTTGTTTTATAAATGAATACAATAATTACAACAAAAGTTTTTCATTTTTGGATGATTACTCAATTTGATATATAATATCCATGAATAAAATTCTCAGTAAACATTAAAGAATCGTAGATAATTTAAATATATTAGTGATGAGAAAAAATTCATAGTAAGTCTAAATACAATGTAAGCAATAACGAATGAATGAGAATAATAAATATAACCAGGAAACAACTGAATAAACATTCTAAGAAATATATAAACTAATAAAAATGTGCGTAGATAATACATAAAGAGGAAAAACCTGAAACACATACCATTCAAATAACTAGATAAAAAAATTAATATGGAAACATAAAAAATTTAAGGAACGTATATTTAATCTGTAATCCAAAATTAAAATTCATATAATAACATTATCAGAGTGAAAATATCATGGATAATAAATACTAAATCAAAATGAAGGAAATTTATAATTTGTGAACCATATGTATCAGGCATATGAAAATATTTTCCATCATTACCTTTTCAAAAATAGGATAAAACTATAGGTAGAAACAACAATTATTTTTAAAAATTATTTGTCTCCTGAGAACAGATTGATGTATTGAAGAGATATATAATGTCTAGTCCCCACCTATTATTTCATGTCTAAATCATTCTTAATTTTTAATAATTAAATAAATAACGATCTATATAAAATATATTTATTGAATAAAGAATACATATTTGTCCATATTTTCCCAATTAATCAAATTACAATAAATGAATGTCATTTATGTAGTAATGTTATATAATTAATGAAAAAAATTATACCTGATAAATGATAGAGAAAATAATGGGAAATCCATTTTCTAAAAATAAAAGGCAATTAAATAATTCAAGGGGAATAAAAATGATTCAAAAAAGTGAATGTAAAAATTATTCTTTACGAAATCAATAACAAGCCATATGGAGGAATAATAAGTATGGTATCAAAAAAAATATCCCATGTTGACTAAAAATTACTAATTTTTGTTTTTGATTAATATAAGTAACATAAAAATATCATTAAAAATAATTCTTCAAGAAAATATCTATTTTATTTTGAAAACAATTTTGAAAAAATAATTCATTGAAAAAAATTTGAATAAATGTTCATTAAAAATTATTCTTTTTAACATGAATTGTATAATTCAAAGAAATGATTCTAGTTAAATCTATATATTCAATACATTTTAAAAAGAACAATTCCTTTCCATGATAAATGGTTATATAAATTCTCTGGTAAGAAAGAGAAAAAAATATTCCCTTGAAAGAAATTGTAAAAAGAAATAAGGATAAAAATTATTTTATTAATAATTTTATAATGGTTAAAATATTTTTCGAAAACCATTTTAGGAAAAATTTATTTTAGAAAGAAACAGATTCATTAGTTAAAGAGATAGATAATGTAGTGTTTTATTAAAAACATTTTCTATAAAAAAATTTAATGAGCGGGAAAAATGTACTTTTACATAAAAATGTTAATGGAAAACAAAATGGAAAAAATTAAATGGATTAATATAAAATGATCCAATAACTTATTCTCATGGAAATTGAAATATAAACGATTCTGAATAAACTCTTATTGTGATGTAAACCAATGAAAAGACCATAATATTGATGTGGGAATAAATCAATAAATAGATTATGTGGCTAAAATGTAAATCCAAATAACAGTTGTGTAAATATATATAAATACATATAGTAAAATGTTATTGCACTCATAACATTATAAATTAATGATAATGATGATGTAATATAGCCCAATAAAAAGAAACTGGTTTATGAAATTATTTTCAACTCGGTTACATTTATCTAAAATACACTTAATGTAATAATTCTAATCAAACATAACAAATATCCAGAATATAAAAAAATTCCAGATATAGTATATGAAAATGGGTAATAGATACACCGTACAGAAGAAGTAAGTTGTGAAAATGGAATTTTAACACATGGATAAAAAAGTTTGATGAAAATACCATAAATTTCATTTCATTTCATGTGAAAATACTTTATGTTGAGGTATTATAGTATCAAACATGTTATTATTTTATTATAGAACAATATTAATATTTATGATATCATATATTATCTCTTTCTAATCTATTATTAAACACTTTTTAGTAATCATTCATTATTTTCACTATTTCGGGTCTTAATTTCATCGTTTCTAAAGTATGTTTTGACTTGTTACTTATTGTTACTATCATGGTTTCATCATATAAAAAAATTAATCCATGATTTAAATATAATATATATTTATTTTATATGAATTTATAATAATCCATAATATTTGGAAAAATGAAATGTGATACAGTTTTTATTGAGATGGTAGGTCATATGTTCGCATGAATGCCACTTGTATTTTTTTCATATTTGAATAATAAAATTTAAATTATATATATATATTATAAATTTTTAATATATTTATGTAATAAATTTTATGTATATTAATGATAAATACATTAATATATTATATATATAGTGTGAACTAATCGAATTGCTTTGAGAAGACGGTAGTCCACACTTCCACAAATGATGTTATCATATTTACAAAAAGTGAATAACATAAATATGTGACTTATATAAAAAGTATAGAAAAATAAATGATTTATAAATATCGTATTTATCATATATAAATATTGTGTCCATTTTAATTTTCAACCATGACAGGAAGAAAAGGAAAAACAAACAACATCATTTAGTGAGGTGGTAGTTCGGTGTACACATTAATAGTAAGTTCATTACCCACTTGATAGAATAGTGTAAAAGTGTAGGTAAACCCCATATAATAAAAACCCGTCAGTATCTTTACTATAATTTTTTAATTATATAATTATGCAATATGAAGAGATGTGGGGGTGGATAATGAAAATATATGAATATAACATGAGGAAGGAAGTTACCTCTTCTTTAAGTAACCCCTTTCGGTTTTCACAAAAGAACATTCTTGAATAGATTCTCTAAAGTAACTATTCTAAGTTGAGGGGATTGATTTTTAGGATATATTTTTCAAGATAATGTGGGTTGAAGGTGTGAATAAGTGTGAGGAATGAGTGACTTTTTTTTATAGTGGAGAAGGAGTGGCATTCTTGTAAAGAAATGTGAAATGGGAATTCCACCCTCGTTTTCTTTTAAAATATAGATCCAATATTGATCCAAAACTGAGAAATTGGACTACAGAGAAGAAATATGGCCATAAAAATACGTTTGGACAAATTTATTGGTTATTTTTCCTCTTAATATTTAAATTTTTTCCCTTATTAAGAAAAGTATTATCCCAACCACTTTAATTATTTATAAACACGTTCACTTATATTTTATTTCGAAATATTAATTTGAAATTATTATAAATTTTAAATTGTTATTACTAAATATATTTAGTCAACTCTTTTCCCATTCCAATCATAAAAGTGTCAATAATTAATTTATATTTTATCTCACAGAAAGGACAACAATGTGAGTTTTTTTGTAATGTGTTCAAATGTTATTTATGTTTGTATATTTAATTTCAATATTAAATTGACCAAAATGGAAAAAAATTATTTGTTTAAATAAAAAATTTCTAATTAACCTTTAAAACTAATCACAAATATAATTTATAATTATACTAAATTATATGAAAAATCTATTACGAATTTAAATTTTGTATTTTAACTATTCATCAAAAACTGAAACGAGATAAAAAAACCAGAAATTCACCCTATTATAAATTTTATGAGTCAATTTTATACATTATGTTTATTTTGAAATATAAAATAACTAAAATATACAAATATAAGATAAAAAATAGGTTACCTATTTAATGGTGGTAAATGTACCCTTAGAAAAATATTTATTTTTATTCAAAATAATGAGATTTATCTTATTTTATGATTATCTAATCTATTGGTTGTATGTAAAAATTATTTTCATAGATATATAATATATATAAATCATTAATATAATTAACTCATTGTAATTAATTTAATTTTATATGATAAAGAAGATACGTGGGCTTACAAATATTCTACAAAAACATTACCATTATATTCAATTGGTTCTTATATTATCTTATAATTAATATTTAACCAATGACTTCATTTTATGTTTTTGTATACCATATATTTTAATAGGGTATTATATATTATTCATAACCACTAATTTGATGACTATGTTATATTTAACTATAAATAATATTATTTTAAATAATATATTATTTCACGATAAAACTCGGTATTGCGTGTAACACAATAAATCAATGAAAATATTTTTTGAATTTAAATCAAAATAACTTAAAATTGAGTGAATTTAAAGAAACATAATATATTTAGTTAAATTATTAATTATATTATATTGACTTATGTATTTAAATTCTCTTACGTGCTTGGTGTTGTGTCTCATACACTCTATTGAATACAATGTTTTTATTTTGGAATTTTAGGGTATTACGAATACCATAATGGTAGGAAAAGTCCATTACTGAATCAGGATCACTCTTTATTCAATCCCAGTATAACTAAACTGAGTTCACTTCCTATTCCATTACTGTATTTCTAAATCGAGTCCACATCACACCTGAGTCCTGTATTATAAAAAAAAGATCACTCCTCATTCCGGATCATTATTACTAAATGAATTTCACTCCTAATTCCATCCCTATATTATAAACTGATTTCTCTCCTTATTCATCCAAAAATTAATGAACCGGTTTCACTTCCAATTCCATTACTATATTTCTTAGCTAGATTCCCCCCTATTTTAACCAAGTATTACTAAACAAACATCACATCATGTTCCATCCATGTATTATGGAATTGATTTCGCTAGTCACTCTATTTATGTCCATATCATGTGATATAAATAATTACATAAGGAATTGGAGGGATATATAGCTCTCAACCATCACATAATTAAGGTATAAATAAATATTTCATATTATAAAAATTATTCATCATATCAAGACCAATAAAAAAAGATGGGTTTCATAAACATCATATCATAATTCATGAAATGAAATCATAATCATAAAAATTTAAACATAACATAACCAATATAAAAGAGAGAGGTATCAATTTTTTAGTTATAGAATAACACATCAAAGGTATCCGGTTTCAAATTAATTTTATCACTGTATAAACAAAGGAAGAGAAATAGGTTTCATAATAACATGTACTATTAAACCTGAACCATTCAAACAAATAAAAAGAATGGTGTCCTTAGAACATATCCTATGTAAATCATAACTTAAATAAATAGATGTTATATTAGATTGAGTAGGATTTTTAATGATCCCTTGAAGAATTTTTTAAGGAAAATAATATTTATTTAAAAATATATATTTAAGTAATAAAAATTTATATAATTAATTTTATTTTAAAACCTATATGAAAACATATGAACTAATATTTAATAATACATTAAAAAATCAATTGCATAAAATATATGATATAATTTGAGAAATTATATTTAAGTTATAAAGCATTGTGAAAAAAGTATTCATTGAAAATAGCCTTAAAAATAAAATATTAGATTTAATAAAACTATGAAAAGTATAAAACATATAATAATTTCAAATAATTATCTATTAAAATGGGAATATAATATCATTTAAAATAATTTATGATTAAAAATTTTTAAAACATGTGTCTATAAAAAAAAATTTTCAACCAAAGAGAGAAATAATGTTTGGATTTGTTAAAAGAATAATTAATTATCAAAAGTACCAAATAGTAGAAAAATGGTAAAATTAAATGAAAATATCATTAATAACTAGAAGAGAAGATAATTATTGGGTTTAATAATATTTCAGAATAAGATACATTTCCATATGCAACCATGATAAACAATTATATTGTAACAAAAGACTCTTACTGTTTTCAAAACATTGAATACAAATCTCCATGATTGAATATTATTTAATATAATATAATATCCTTAAAATATGGTGATTCATTAAATAATATAGCAATGGAAAATTATAGAATAAACAAATAAAATTATTTGTGCATAACATAAAACATGTCTCAAAGATGAAAAATGGAGTAAAAATTCACATACCACATTGGTGACATTGAAACTAGAACTACATGAAAAAGATATCCACATATGGATGTTTAAATACAAACCGATTTTGTTATATGACTCATAAATTATATTAATGGGGTATACATACAGAAAATAGAAGAGATAGGTGGTGAATATATCACGTGTCTCACAGAAGAAAAAAGTGAGATGTAAATGTTTTACAACTGGAGTAGCATTCAAATCTATAGCACCATGATAGAATAATAATAATTCAAATAATGTATATCACAATGTAAATTAATTATATAACATATAATATCTCATTATAAACAACACAAAAAATAAATTTTCGGTGAATATAGCATAAGTCTCTCAAAAATTGTGCTGACACAATATATCCCCTTATATTAATTATTGACTTCCTCCATAAATATTAAATCCTCTTGTATAATAAAATTTATATTATTATAAATCCTCTATAGAACCATATTCATATATATAATAAAATATATTGTTTTATTATGACATTTTATTATCCATTTACTTATAATCTAATGTAACTATTTTGTGATGGGTAATAACAACATTCTTTTTCAAATATGTTATGACTTGTTATTTTTTTGGTAATATTCCATTAATGATGATTTAATAATTTAAAATATTAAAAAAAATATTTAAATATCATATATATTTAGTATATATGTATTTATATTTATCGATAATTTTTAAATGTGGAAAATAAAATACCCCACTCATAGAGATGTTAGGTCATAGTACACATGAACATGGTTTCCATTTTCCTGCAATTTATAAAGAAAAAAATGTAAGTTGCATATAAAAATATATTATCATTTAAATTAATTTTTTTAACCATTTATAACAACTGTTTTTATTAAATTCATCCTTAATCCATTTCACATAATCTGTGAATGAATCATATCTCTTTGAGGAGGTGGTAGTCAACACATCCAAAAATGAAGTTGTCATATTCTCACAATACGAAATGATTTATGGTATATGTTTTATAATAATTAAATAAAAATAATGAAATAATAAATATCATATATATATATAATATATATTATAACTCCGTTATTATTAACTTCTTTGAGAGGTGGTAATAGAAGAATGACCAACATGAGTTCAATGAGGATGTAGTCGTTCGTACACACTAACGTTGATTGGGTGTCCCATTTTATGCAATTGTGTGAAGATATATGTTGTAAAAATAACATAAAAAAACTATAAGTCCCCAGCCTTAAGAATTACATTATCTTGAGATATTTCAAGAATAAACCTTGGGGATCTTTTCAGGTTTAGTGTTTTAGAAAATTAGATCTGAAAACATGCCTTACATCCCACATTTAAACAAAGTGGTAACAAAAAAAGATAGTATTCATTTTTTACCATCAATGGAAACATATTTCAAATAAAAAATGTATTATTTCTTGACACATCCTTGAAACTATCGTCATATCATGTACCTTTCCCTTTACCTGTGAAAAACATTTAAAAAACATGGGATAACCATAAAAAGCTCAGTAAAGGATATAAAAATATGGAAAGGAATCATGAGTACATGTATACATAAGAATCCATGAAATCATACATTACTCATAAAACATAAGCACTTTAACATAACACATCAAATCATGAATAAATCATAAGACATAAAGGTAACATGACGCATTCAAAACATTCTTACGTAGGGAGTAACCCTCTTGGTTACATTTGGAATACCCATCACAGTATATTCCCCAAATCTTTTCAGATAAACCTTAACGTTTAACTCCTTCTCGTTACAAAATGCATTGGAGAGCAATATCCGGATCACCCGCCCTTAGTTTATCATGGGACCACCCGTCTTCATAATAATTCCCAAGAACCCTAACATAATTGTATCATATAAAACATGCATAAAGGAAACATAACATTTCCACTTTTCAATCACAAGATCTCAATACAACACATTGATATAAAAACATTATGAAAACCATTTAAAATACCAAAATAAAATAAATTTAAAACATGGTATTTATTTTTCATTTTAAAAAAAGGTATGGTTTTTAGAGGAAGTCGAAACTCAAATAATGGTCACAGCAGCAAAGAAGTCGTTGTCGCCGCATACGTACGACAAAAACATTCCCTTTTGTAGTATAGTAAAACTCATCATATAAAAAGATTCCTTTTCGATAAATGTAAAATTCAAAGGGTTTTATGCACCATATAAATGTAGGGTGTGAATAAAACAAAATATGCCTCAATAAAAGGAGATTGAGATGAAGTCCCATACCTCAGGTCCAACTTGACTCGATCATTCTTTAACGTCCTGAATAATAAACTTGATTTAATTTATACTTTCTTAACGACCTTTTTCAAGTTCATTATTCCCTTTATATCACTTATTACCATGTTATGAACACTATGTAATTATTTATGTTAATAATGGTCGTTTTGTCGATCATTGGTACTTGAGTCCAAAATAAACTCTTTATAATTACAAGTTGTTCATGTGGTAGAATATCCATTATATCCAGAATTATATTCAAGATTTAGATATCATATATGTCATATATATCTAGTATATACATGCATTTTAAAATAATACATAACATTTAGAGGTAAGAAATGAAATGCACCATTTATGGAGACGGTAAGTCGTACGTACGCAAGAACGCTACTTCCATTTCTATTTCATATTTAATAGAATTAAAATATAATGATACATAATAGTATTATAATTACACTATTGTATCATATATAATATCATTAAATCTATCCTTTATATGTACCACAGATGGTATTAACGAATCAAATCACTTTGAGGGGGCGGTAGTCCGCACTTCCTAAAATGAAATTATCGTGTTAACCCATAATGGAAACTATAAAGGTATTACACAAATGAAAAATACAGAAGAATAAGGAAAACATATACATATCATATATCATATATAAATATAGTGACATCTTACTGGCCACCATTGAAGGTGTTATATGAGTGTGGAACAATCATCATTTCATGAGGCAGAAATTCGCCATCCACAGAAATAGTATGTTCATTAACCATTAGATGTTGGTGTGTGTAAGTGTAGCTCAAATACATTTTATAACAACATACTATTATATTGAGGATACTGGTTTTGTTACAAAATAAATGAATAAAAAGAGTTTAGGGGGTTGGAGAAGAAAAATAAAACATAAGAACACAATAGAAGACACTACCTTTAAAACTGGTAACTCTTTTTGATTTGAGCTCAAAGGATTCCTTGGGAAGACATCTGCCCAAAGTTAGTCTTCTATGAGTAAGATAGGGATGTGGAGAGACAAAATGGGAAGTGGTTGGCCGAGAAAAAGGCTTGAGAGGTGTGGGTAAGGTGGTAGAGGTGGGGGCCTTTTATAAGAGGAGAGGAGGGGCACTCTGGGAATGTTATAAAATGTTACATTATTATAAAATGTTTTTATGATTTAAAAGGTCCCATAATTATATATTTCGAGAATAAGTTGATAAGAGTTCTAAATACACCCATCGAATAGGTTTTTTACATGTTTAGGTCTTAGATTTTACATTATCTTTTCCTTTTATTTAAATCATTAAAAAATGAGGTAATCGATGCATCATCATGGTGTCATAAATAATTTAATTTATTTAATGTCTAAAATTTATAAATAAGTATAATGATGTAAGAAATATTTTTATATTTCTAATGAATATTTATAGTAAAAAATATGACTTTTATAACCCCATTTAAAAATCATTTTAGTAGAAAAAATCTTGATTGTGACATTTTAACATTAAGATTAAATAAAAAGTTATTAATGTCATTTTCCTACCAATGTGGCTCCATGGGGCCCCCAAGTTATCTCATGAATTTTATTGGTCTGAAATGACACATACAATGAGGGTAGGACATGTTTCTAGGTCATTTCATATTATTAAAACATTATTTTTACCTCAAATTACACTAATTACCTCTAATCGTGATTAAAAACTTAAAAGTTACTTTTCACCAAAAAATTATTATAATCCAATTGAACCACATTTTACATCCTAAAGAAAACGATGTTTTTCATATTTTTGGAATTCAAAAAATAGAGGTCGTAAAATTTCATTTAAACAAAAAATTAGTTTTTTAAGTACCACTTAGTGGTTTCACTATTCATCAAAAATTGATGTTTTTTAGAAAAATACCAAAACATCACCCCAAACTATATTTGATATTATGAATCCAAAAATGATTTCTATTTTACAAAATTAAAAACATATAAGTTTCATTAATTAATTTAATAATTAATTCCCATTGTCAAAACAAATAGCGTGTTCTTATGAAACAATATGTATCAAATGATTGACACTAGTTTAAGTCCAATTTCAAGGTGAAATTAATTCCATTGACCAACATTGGATTAAATGAAAAAAAATATTCTAATTGCACTTTAAATCCAATTCAAATGATAATATAATCATATAAATAAATAAGATAAAAAAGAGGTTTTGAATTAAAATACAACAGTTTCACTATTCATTAAAAATGAACTTTATCGGAAAAATACCAAAAATTTACACAAAGTAAAATTTGATGTCCCGATTCTAAAGAAGAACTTTATTTGGTCCAATAGAATGTATAAGAGTGATCAAAACTATATTTATGGACAGTTCTCCATCAAAAGGTGATAAGTCGACCTTTAGTGAATGTTAGAGTATAAATGCCTAAAATTTAATTCTTTTCTTATTTTAAACCTTTATCATTTATTGAATAAATGTGAAAACATTTAAAAAAGCTTATATAATCATATTTTAGTTATTTATATTCATTCCCTCCAATATAATGGCTACATGTTAACTACCATTTAATATAATATTATTTTACTACTAGTGTCCAATGTAAGATTTCAAAGAAACTCTTTGTTGCGTATCGGGTATGCTATCGAAAATAGAAACCCCTTTAAAGTAAAATTAATATTTAATTTGTAAATATTAATAAATATGAAAAAGATTTATTCTTTACTTACCTAGAATGTTACATCCTTCCCCCATTTTTGTAATTGCGTCCTCTCAATTTTATTCACTTATCAACATAATTGGGGGTATTTCTCCCTCATATCATTTTCACATTCCCATGTTGCCTCTTCAACCATATGGTTTTTCCATAAAACCTTTACCTAGGGAATTACCTTATTCCGCAACACTTGCTCTCTACGGTCAAGAATCTGGACTGTTTGTTCTTCATAATAGTGATTCTCTTCCAACTGAACTACCTCTTGGCTCAAAACATGAGATAGATCTGACATGTATTTTCTCAACATCGAAACATGAAAAACATTGTGTACCTGAGATAAACTCGGAGGTAATTCCACTCGGTAAGCAACTAATCCAACACTCTCCAAAATTTCATATGGTCTAATGAACCTTGGACCCAACTTTCCTTTCTTACCAAATCGCATCACACTATTCCATGGTGAAACATTGAGAAAAAACATGATCACCTACCTCAAAAGATAGATCCTTCCTCCGGAAATCCGCATAACTCTTCTGCCTGCTCTGAGCTGTTCTCATGTGTTCTTGAATCAACTTAACTTTTTCTACCATCTCTTCTACCAATTCTTGTCACATCAACTTCCTTTCACCCACTTCATCCCAGAAAGCTTGAGTTCGACACCGCTTCCCATATAATGCCTCAAATGGTGCCATCTGTATACTAGAATGAAAACTGTTATTATATGAAAATTCAATCAAAGAAAGATGTTTGTCCCAACTTCCCCGATAATCCATCGAACAAGCACGCAGCATATCCTCCAAATTATGAATTTTTCATCTTGACTACCCATCTGATTGAGGATGAAAAGCTATACTAAAATTTAATTCAGTACCCAACGACTTCTGAAGGCCTTTCCCAAAGTTAGAAGTGAACCTGGGATCACAGTCAGATACAATGCAGAGAGGAACTCCATGCAACTTGACTATCTCTTTAAGATAAAAATGGGAAAGTTGATCTAGGAAAAATTATCTCATATAGAAAGGAAATGAGAAGATTCAGTCAAGCGATCAACAATAACCAGATTGCATTATTACCTCGAGGTGTCTTCGGAAATCCCACAACGAAGTCGATGGATATATTCTCCCATTTCCACTCTGGCACTGGTAAAGGTTGAAGCATCTCTTTCGGTAACTACCACTCTGCTTTAACCTGTTGATAATTCAAACACTTCATAGTAAAATCAGTAATATACCTTTTCATTCCATCCCACAAGTAATACTCTCGAAAATATCTATACATCGTAGTACTGCCAGGATGAACTGAAAATGGAGAACTACGAGCTTCAAATAACAAATCTCTCTACAACTATGAATCACACGGCACACGGAGTCTCTTCCCAAATCTCAAAACGAAATCAATATAAGTGTTGAACTCATGCAAATTACCCTTCTGAACCAGTTCTACCCTTTTCTGCAACTCATTGTCTTGCTTCTGTACTTGTTTAATTCTATCTGATAGAGATGATTTCAGTGATACCTGATACAAAACAGAAGGAAATCATGCACCAACAACTTCTATTCCAAAGTTCATCAAATCCTTAACCAAAGGATCACATTCCAAATGCAACATTATTAATGAAGCATTACATTTTTGACTCAAAGAACAATCCACTTTATTTTCTTTTCCCAGATGGTAATGAATTGTACAAATATAATCCTTGATTAATTCAAGCCATCTCCTCTGTCTCATGTTCAATTAATTCTAAGTGAATATATACATTAAACTTTTGTGATCGTTATATATTTCACACTTTACACCATACAAATGATGCCTCCAAATTTTTAAAGAGAAAACAACTATAGCTAATTCCAAATCATGTGTAGGGTAATTTACCTCATTATTTTTCAACTTACGTGAAGCATAAGCAATTACCTGATCATTCTGCATTAGGATGCAACCAAGTCCTTTCAGTGAAGCATCATTGTATATAACAAACTCACCATTCGTGGAAGGAACTGCCAAAACTGGAGCATTCACTAATCTTCTTTTCAACTCCTAAAAACAATCATCACATTCTTTTGTCCAGATAAACTTAGCACCCTTCTAAGTTATCTTAGTCATTGGACTAGATAACCGTGAAAACTGTTCAACAAAACTATTATAGTAACCTACGAAACCAAGAAAACTATGGATCTCGCTTACATTTGTGGGTCTTAGCCATTCTTCAACAACTTTTGTTTTATCCGGATCAATAGTTATGCCATTTTCTAAAACAATGTGAACAAGGAATGAAAATTGTTGTAACCAAAACTCACACTTTCTGAATTTTCCAAACAATTTATTTTCATTTAAGGTTTTAATGATAACCCTTATATGACTTTCTTACTCCTCTTTACTTTTATAGAACACCAAAATATCATCATTAAAAACAACGAACATTTTTCACCTGAGTCAACTATGCCATCACTGCAACAAATTGTTTAGTTCCGATTCTGACCATCTGAGGATACTAATTTTAAAAGTCATTTCCCTCTGTATGACATCCAAGAAAATCTGTTCTATTTCCACTATGAAAAACCATTCATAATACAGAAATATATTTGGATAATCAACGTGGTAATATTTAAATGTTATATTATTTCAATCAAATAATAAATTAATTTATAATTTAACAATTTTCTAACTACTAAAGTTTTCTAAAATGACATCTGATACCATCTATAAGGCCCCAGCATTAAACATTACTTAATCTTGAGATATTTCAAGAATACACCTTGAGGATTCATTTAGGTTTAGAGTTTTAGAGAATTAGATCATAAAACATGCATTACATCCCAAATTTAAACAAAGTGGTTACAATAAAAGATAGTGTTCATTTTTTCCCATCAACGGAATCATATTTCAAATAAAATATGGATTCTTTCTTGACACTTCCTTGACTCTATCATCATATCATTTACCTTTCCCTTGACCTGTGAAAAAAATTTCAAATACATGGGATGCTCATAAAAAGCTCAGTAAGGGATATAAAAATATGGAAAGGAAACATGAGTACATATATACATAAGAATCAATGAAATCCTACTTTACTCATAAAACAAAAGCACTTTAACATACCTCATCAAATCATGAATAAATCCTAGAAATCATAAGACATAAAGGTAACATGAGGCATTCATAACATTCTTACATAGGGAGTAACCCTCTTGGTTATGTATGGAATACCCATCATAGTATATTCCCTAAATCCCTTTGGGGAAACCTTAACGTTTAAATCCTTCACGTTACCCAAGGCATTGGAGAGATATATCGGGCCCACCCGCCTTTAGTTTATCTCGAAACCACTCATATTCATAATAATTTCTAAGAACAATAACACAATCGTATCACATAAAACATGCATAAAGGAAACATAACATTTCCACTTTTCATTCACAAGATATCAATACAACACATTGATATAAAAACATCATGAAAACCATTATCAATACCAAAATAAAATAAATGTAAAACATGGTATTTATTTTTCATTTAAAAAGAAATTATGGCTTGAAGAGGAAGCCAAAACTCAAATAATGGTCATGGCGGTTAAGAAGTCATTGTCGCCACATACATCCAATAAAAACATTCCCTTTTGTCGTTTAGTAAAATTCATCATATAAAAACATTCCATTTGGATAAAAATAAAAGTAAAAGGGTTTATTCACCATATAAAAGTAAGTTGTGTATAAAACAAAATATGCCTCAATGAAAGGAGATTGAGACGAAGTCCCATACCTCAGGTCCAACTTGACTCGATCGTTCTTTAACGTCCTGAATAATAAACATGAGTTTATTTCTACTTTCTTAAGAACCTTTTTCAAGTTTATTATTCCTTTTATATCACTTATCACCATGTTATGAATAGTATGTAATTATTTACGTTAATAATGGTCATTTTTTCGATCAATGGTACTTGAGTCCAAAATAAACTCTTTATAATTACAAGTTGTTCATGTGGTAGAATATCCATTATATCCAGAATTATATTCAAGATTTAGATATCATATGTGTCATATATATCCAGTATATACATGCTTTTACAATATTACATAACATTTAGAGGTGATAAATGAAATGCACCGTTCATGGAGACAGTAAGCCATACATACGCATGAACACTACTTCCATTTCTATTTCATATTTAATGGAATTAAAAAATAATGAAACATAATAGTATTATAATTACAGTATTGTATCATATATAATAACATTAAATCTATCCTTTATACGTACCACATATGGTATTAACGAATCAAATCACTTTGAGGGGTCGGTAGTCCGCACTTCCTAAAATGAAATTATCGTGTTTACCTATAATGGAAACCATAAAGGTATGCCGAAAATGAAAAATAAAAAAGCATAATGAAAAAATAAAAATAATATATATCATATATAAATATAGTGAAATATTAAACGCCACCTATGAAGGTGTTACATGATTGTTGAACAATCATCGTTTCGTGAGTCAACAATTCGACATCCATGGAAACAGTATGTTCTTTAACCATTAGATGTAGGTGTGTATAAGTGTAGCTCCAATACATCTTATAACAAAATCCTAGTATATTGAGGATACTGGTGTTGTTACAAAATATATTAATAAAAAGAGTTTAGGGGGTTGGAGAAGAAAAATAGAACATAATAACATAAGAGAAGACACTACCTTTAAAACGGGTAACTCTTTTGGATTTGAGCACAAAGGATTCCTTGGGTAGACTCTTGCCCAAAGTGAGGCTTCTAGGAGTAAGAGAGGTATGCGGAGAGACAAAATGGATAGGGGTTGGCCGAGCCAAAGGCTTTAGAGGTGTGTGTAAGGTGGTAGAGGTGGGGGCATTTTATAAGAGGAGAGTAGGGGCACTCTTGGAAAGTTATAAAAGGTTACTTTATTATAAAATAATTTTCAGATTTAAAAGGTCCCAAAATTATATATTTCGAGGATATAGTGATAAGAGTTAGAAATCCACCTATCCAATAGATCTTTGACATGTGTAGGTCATAGATTTTACATTATCTTTTCATTTTATTTTAATCGTTAAATAATGAGGTAATCGCTGCATCATCATGGTGTCCTAAATAATTTAATTTATTTAATGTATAAAAATTATAAAAAAAATATCATGATGTAGGAAATCTTTTTAGATTTCTAATGAATATTTTTAGTCAAAAATATGTCTTTTATAAACCCATTTAAAAATTGTTTCAGTAAAATAACTCGGGTTTGTGACATTTTAATTTTAACATCAAATAAAAAGTTATTAATGTCATTTTCTTACCAAAGTGGCTCCATGGGGTCCCCAAGTTGACCCATGGATTTTCTTGGTCGGCCATGACACATCCAATATGGTAAAGACATTTTCTAGTTCATTTCATATTATTAAAACATTATTTTTACCTTAAATTACACTAATTACCTCTGATTGAAAATTATTTTTTTATTAAGAAAGACACTTTTGAGGTATATGTGAGAAACCATAAGTTTCAACAAACACCAAACAGCGCCAAGCAGAAAACCAGAAACAACATCTTCCAAGAAAAATCAGCAACCAATAACTCCAAAGAAGGACCACTCAGCGATCCCATGCAAGCATGGTCCCTCCCGATGGCAAGCCATCCCTCTAAACCAGCCACATCCCAAATGACCTGCAGAGGAAGAAGGAGTGTTCTCTAGCCCATCTGAGCCGATCTGACCCTCCAATATTTCCACACACAGCAATGGCGGAAACTCAACAAAGCATTAGTTAGGAAATGGGTAAACAGAGTCATTGAAAACCAGTTCAATTCTACCAGATTCCATGTTCCTAAACAACATCCATGATAAATTATAGACCTGTGAAAGTGGATCCCCACTTATTAGGTCTTCAAAGGAAGAAGTCAGTTTATTCCAGACATGCATGTACTCCTCGAGTCTTATCACCCCCTTATTGAAGCCTCCAACCAGGATCATGTCCGGTTTGTTAAGCCATGTATACATCTCTTCATTAAGATCCACTTCAAGATTCCGACCCATCATCTTGGATGCATACTCTTCTGAGGCGTTGAGAAATAGCACATGCTCAGTCACTACATCATCCGAAGTTAAAACCAAATCTGAGGAGGGTTCATGTTGTCCAGGTGATTTTAGGTGAAACCTTATCTCCTTCTCTAACTTCTCAACCATTAGCTTCTTTGCTATCCGAGTACTCATAGGAGGAGGCAAGGAGGAAGAATTCTTCCTACCCCTCCTCCTCCTCTTACTCCTGTTTCTCCTTGAGTCAGGTTCTAATTCATAAAAACTCCTACTGACCTCATCGAGTTCTACTTCCCCTCCACCAACAGCACACTCTAAGTTAGCATGCTCCATAATCTGACCATCCAAAATGAATCCATCGATGCGCCTCCTGATGTGTTTATCTTCCTCAACCAGGTCAGTCAAATCAAATCTCGATTCCACCACAGCCAACCTCTAACCACGATTAAAAACCTAAGAGTTACTATTCACCAAAAATTTATTTTAATCCCATTGAGCCACATTTTACTTCTTAATAACAACCATGTATGTCCAATTTTTGAAATTCAAAACACAAGGAATTTCATTTAAATGAAAAATCAGTTTTTTAAGTACCACATAGGGGTTTCACTATTTATCAAAAATTGATGTTTTCCAGAAAAATACCAATACATTAACAAAAGATATATTTGATATTATGAATTCAAAAATGATGTCTATTTTACAAAATTCAAAAAATATAAGTTTCATTGATTAATTTAATAATTAATTCCCGCTGTCAAAACAAATAGCTTGTTTTTATGAAACAATATGTATCAAAATGTTGACATTAGTTTAAGTCCAATTTCAAGGTGAAATTAATTCCAATGACCACCATTAGATTAAATGGTAAAAATATATTCTAATTTCAATTTAAATCCAATTATAAAGATAATCTAATCATATAAATAAATTATATTAAAAATATTTTTTTTGTATTAAAATAAAATAGTTTTCACTATTCATTAAAAATGAGCTTTATCAGAAAAATACATAAAATTTACAAAAAGTATAATTTGTTGTCCCAATTCTAAAGAAAAATTTTATTTGGTCCAATAGAATGTATATGAGTGACCAAAACTATATTTATGTATGGTTCTCTATCAAAAGGAGATAAGTCGACCATTAGTGATTGATAGAGTATAAATTTCTAAAATTGAATTCTTTTCTTATTTTATGCCTTTATCATTTATTGGATAATTGTAAAAACTTTTAGAAAAACATATATAATCATATTTTAGTTATTTCTATTCATTCCCGCCAATACTATGGCTACGTGTTAACTACCATCTAAAATAATATTATTTTACTACTAGTGTGCAACATAAGATTTCAAAGAAACTCTTTATTGCGTATTGGGTACGCTATCGAACATAGAAATCCATTTAAAGTAAAATTAATATTCAATTTGTAAATATTAATACATTAGAAAATGCTTTATTCATTATTTACCTGGAATGTTACAAAAAAACTTCATTATATTTTATATAATTATATTTGTATAAATTAATTATAGAAAAATAATTTAAGGTGTCTATAATGAAAAAAATTGAAGTGAAAATAGAATAATGTTACCTCTTGTTCGGATAATTCCATTTGGTTTCAACCAAATAACTAATTTTTTTATTTGTTATAAAATTTAGTCTTCTTGGATGAGATTATTCTTGTTTTCAGTTCATTTAGATTGGTTTTATGTGATCTAAAATATATTAGTGGTTTGAATAAGTGAGGGGATGTGTTCAATTTTATAGTGGAGTAAGAGTGGAATTATTGTAAATAGCGAGAGCTAAACAAATTTTGGATGTATACCTTATATCATGTTTGTACAATATTGATTAATTTTATATATAAGATGGTATAAGGTATAAATATTTCGATAAAAATGTTTTTGAAAAAATTTCTAGTTAAAATCATGACTTCTGTTTACAATTCAACAACATTGTAATGTTTTTGTCATTAATCACTATAATTAAATTTAATTACTTTCATTAAATTTTTTTTGTGAAAATTTATTTTTCCCATAATATAAATATTAAATTATTATGATTCTTAATATGGATTAATTTATTTCCAAAATTCCATTCACAAAACTTGGTGAATTTATTTTAAAATTAATTTTATATATGGGATGTAACAATTGGTTTATGAAAATAAAAGTTCAAAATTTGGAATTTTTTTTTACACAATTTCAATCTGAAATTGCATCAAATAACCTAAATTACATATCTTTCAGGTATAAATTAAATAACTATAATTTAAAACAAATTTATCATATAATATAACTATATAAGTTAATAATAAAAAATTGTTGTTTTCAATTAACATTCAATCTTTTTCATTATTCATCAAAAAAAGAAATTTCTTCAAAAACTATGAAAAAATATTGAAAATAAAATTCATATTTTACAAGTTCAAAATGATTTTTATTTTTTCAAATCAATTTTATAAAAGTTAGAAATATAAGTTTTAAAACAAGACATCTATTAAATGTTGGGAAAATGAGATTTTAGAAAAATACATGTTTTTATGCCTAAAATTTGATTTGTTATAATTTAATTCATATAAATCCTAATGTATAAATGTAAAATTGTTTGGTAAAATAATATATATATATATATTTAATATATCTCAGTAATATTTATTAATTTATCATATTAATATAAAACTCGTTTTTTGGATTCAAAATGGTTTTTTCAAAAAAAAACACATCCTTTATAATCAATAGGTTTTTATTTTTCATTTCTAATTAATTTCATGGAAAAGAATTCTTTTTATAAACATTTTAAACCATAATATTATAATTTATTTATTCTTATTTGTATCTTCTATTCCAACAGCTTGGTGAAAAATATAATAATATTTTAAAAATAACATTATCTGTAAATTGTAATTCGGAAAACTCAGTTTAATATATAACGAATGCTATCAATGGAACTCAACATTGTTTATAAAAAAATTGAAAAATAGTGTTTTATTTACCTAAATCCATTTTAATTTTTTCTTTGATTGAAAAATTAATGCGTTCTTTCATATAAATAAATAACAACATTGTGTAATGTATAATGTAATAAATCCGTTATATTTTGTTTATTTAAAACATTTTAATTCACAAAAAAATCAGGATGTTATATGCAACCCCATTAAAATAAATGTCTCCCTGAAAATTAGTTTTGGTTATAATTTTTTTCAAAATTAAATGTTCCTTTCATTAAAAAAACATATATTAAAAAATGAATTATAAATCATAATTTAAAAATATTCTTCTTTGAACATAATGGTAACACAATGTAACAGTTAATTATGCTTCCATATAAGGGAACATATTTGGGAATGGATGAATTGAACTTATAAGAAAAGAATAAATAAATGTAGATTTTTATAATGATCACTGATCACAATAAATTGGGTGATCTATATAATGTTAGCAACCAGAAAACCATATCCTAAATAATCATAAAAGGCCATTGATATCATAAAAATTATGACAATGATAAAAACAATATATCAATATCCTTTTCCTAAAGATGAATAATTATCACAATGAGGTAAACATATTTGATTTCATTGAATTTCATATGAACAATCAGACCCTTTGGTTGTTCCATTATAAATATCAACTTTATGAACTACTCTATGAAATGAAGGATATTTTTTATCCCTCAAGCGCTAACGGATCATAATAACCATGGGTTGAATGATATATCATTCTATATATCAACATTTATCCTAAATATTGTAAATATAATAGGTTATGAATAAATATTAATTCAGATAAATAATACATTAAAATTTTATACCACATTTAAGGATCCTCAAGAAACGATTCATAAATGGTTTACCTTTTAAGACATCGGAATACTAAAAATAAAAAACATCAGAATTAATGCAACGACACATGTATTTAAAGAATAATACTTCTTCCTTTCTATTAATATTTATTAATAAGATATTATTTTTACATTAAAGGGGATTATTTTATCCATAGCATAAAAAACACGTAGTAACTGGTTTTTTTAAAATCATAAGTATCACACAACAATGAGTTATTCCTAATAAATAATAGAATAATATTATTATATTCAATTATAGATAATGCCTAGCCATCATATTGGTGGGAATGAATGGAAATAAGAAAAATATAATTATAATTATTCTTAAATGTCTTTACATTTTTTCAATAATTTTTAGAGGCTTAAATTAAGAAAGTATCGGATTTTATGCACTAAATGTTGTAATACTTTTAAAATGACCTTTTATTTCCTTTTGATGGAAAACCCTAATTATATATAGTCATATACAGTTTTATATATTCTATTTGAAAATATAAATTTTTTCTATATAATCGAGACATGAAAATTTACATTGCATAAATTTTTGGTAATTTTCTGATAATGTTCATTTTATAATGAATAGTGAAAAATATCGGATTTGAAGTCAAAGATATATTTTCTTCTAATTTATTTATATAGTTATATTATACTTTTAATTGGTTTTAATGTTTAATTGGATTTAATTTTTATTATTTAATCTAATTTTGATAATTGGAAGTAATTTCACATTGAAATTGGACATAAACACATGTCAAATCTTTTCGTAGTTTTTAAATCGTAAAAACATACTTTTTGGTTTTGACAACGACAATTAATTGTAAAATAATTTCTGCAACATAGCTATTTTAAATTTGAAAAAATGGATTCCATATTTGGAATCAATATTTCCAAATTTTTTTAAATAGGTACATTTTATGTTTATACATTATGAATAGTAACATTAGTAATTATTTTATTTACCATGGTTAAAGGGTAAATCCAGTAAATAAGGGTCAAAAATATTATTATAGTAATGATAAATACCCTGACATGTGTCCTAATAATAGAGGATGGGATATTTGCAACCATGGGAATCCATGGGTCAATTTTGGGACCCCATGGAGCCACTTTCATTTGAAAATGACATTTTATAAGAAATAATTTAATATAAAGAAAAATACAACATAAACATGTCTTTTATACTAAAACAATTTTTATATTGGGACATATAGTTTATCTCGTTGTATATCAATATTAATTAAAATCTAAAAACTCTTTCAATATCATGATATTTTATTTATATTTTATAGACATTAAATAAATATGTTTAATTATGACACAACGACAATTCATTGATTTCTTCATTAATAATGGATACAAATAAATGATACTATAAATGTTAAAATTAATGTAATTTGGTTATTTTTTGCTATCAAATAATTTTTTGAATAATTTTATTATGCTATATTTGAATTAGTGTATATGTTTCTAAAAAAATCTAGTTGTCATGTATTTTAAAAAGTCATTATATGAATAGAATAAAAATTTACATAAATGAGTTTTCAAAACAAATATTATTTTATTAAATGATATAATAGTTAAGAAAATATAATATTTGGCCATATTAAATATATAATGATTAAAATGTCATTAATGAACCACTTTTTGTTCGTTTTTCATTATATAGAAACTATATTATTCATATAGTATGAATATACAAGAAGGCATAGTAAGAGTTAAATTAGTTAACTAAGGGTTAATGTAAAAAATATAAAGTTAAAATTAGGACCTAGACTTGTATAAAACCTATTGGTTGAGATTTTTTTAACCTAAAAGCATATTATCTATGAAATATATGACATTGGGACCTTTTAAAATTTAAAATTTGTTTTAATAAAACAATACTTCACAATATTCTTAAAGAGCCCCTCCTCCCTGTTATAAAAGGAAATTAACCCCACCCATTCCATCACACATCTCAAGCCCCATGGCTCATACATATTATACGAAAATAATCTCCCAACAACACTGCCTTCCTCCTAGAATCATTAGATTGGTCATAAGGAAATTCAGGAAATCCTTTTACTCAAATCAAATGGAGTTACATGTTTTAAGATGAATATAAAGAACTAACGAGAAAAGTCACACTCTAGGTAATGGAACCATTCACCATCCTCAAATATTCAAAGACATATTTTATTTTATGTCTTATAATTTCTAGTATATAATGTTGGGTTATGTACTTCTATAACCATATTTCTATCAATTTTAGTTCAAAATTATAATAGACCCTTTTTCTCTCATCAACTCATTATCTACATTTTTATTTGATGACGTTACGATGCCGAATTTTTATAAGGTAATTTCTAAAATCAGCCTCCTCTCATTGGGTTTTACACATACATAGTAGATTATATTATTCAAATATTATGTGTGGAATCAAAATTTTTTACTTATATTTTAATATACACTTTCGTTTGTGTGGATATACTATTTAGCACATAATCACCCCATTGATAAATTCATACATCATTGAAAATATATTCATAAGGGAATTCATATCAATCTACTTTCATTGAAGCATTTTTTGATGTTATACACCACCGTATTTGATACAGTTTATAATTATACCATTTTTCTTTTAATTTAATCAATGGTTTTGGAAATTAATTTTTTTTCTATGAAATTTATTACTATATGACAAAAAGAATGTTTATTTATAACGTACACAACAACAACTATCTTTCCACCACCACGAGAATTTTTTGATATTTTTTTTACTTAACCAGACATAATTTTTTTCAATGTAACATAAATACCACAAACCCATTTATAGTATTTTGGTATTGAAAATGGTTTTGAGAAAGAAATGATTATGTCAATATCTTGAAATTACATATTGTGATTACAATGTGGAAATGTTATCTGTCCTTTATACTTGTTTTCTGTGTTATGAATTTTTTATGGTTGTTGGGAATTTATTACATATACGGGTGGGTGGTTCCAAGAAAACCCAAGGGTGGGTGAGCCCAATATAACTCTCTAATGCATTGGGTAACATGATGCAGGTAATGTTTAATGTTTCTCCTAAGAGATTTAAAAAATATAATGTCATGGGTATTCCAAATGTAACTCCCTATATAGATAAGAAAGACAAAATATAAATATTTTATAGATTCCACAAGTTACCTTTATGATTTATTATTTCTATTTTTTATTCATTAATCTTATTCTTTCATGAGGTATGTTAAATAGAATATGTTTTATAATTGAAAAGTATTATTTTATTGATTTGTATTGATTAATGGACTAATGTTTTCTTTCCTTATTTTATATCCCTTACTGAGCTTCTTATATTCATACACAGTTTTTGAAATGTTTTTCACAAGGAATATGGAAGGGGAATAGAAAAAAATAATTCATGTTGATTTATAAAAACAAAATAATTCTTCATTTACTTAAGTAGTTTTATTATTGTGAAAAAAATTTGATACAGTAGAAGTGTCTAATTTTGTAATTTTGGAGATGTAATGTGACATTTATGACATAATTCTATAAATCTCTAAAACTGAGAAAATTCAAAATTTCTAATTCTTAACATTAACCAAGATTGTGTAATTTTTTAGGATGGGCCTTAAATTTGGTATCAAATGTCAGTTTAGATAACTTTAGAGGTTATGCTGTTACCCGGTTGAATATAAAAGATATCATATAACTAAGCTGTTTATTATCATATGGAATAATTTGAAGGGTTATGGTAAAATATGTTGATTGGATAAAAACCTGACCATTGATGATATAATAAGGATGATGGATTATATTAATATAAAAGTTTTTATGTTATATCTACCCTATAGAGGAATAGTTTTTTAATAATAATATGTTTCATGTTTAAGTGTTGATTCTTTTCAGAAGATTAAGGAGCATTTGTCAAGATGGATGGAAAAGATCATGGACAACATTTTTATCCATCCCTTATGATTTCATAACAACTATTATGGAAAAATCATGTTAAACTGATTTTGACAACTTCATGAGTATTCAAATCACCATCAAGAATTTTTTTTGACTTATCAAACTACTACTCATTTATAAAATGAATTCAAAGGATCACAATATCCTTTTTCATATGATACCATTATCTTAAAATTTCCATCTCTATTGAAAAGTAAATTATTGAATTGGATCAATCATTTACTTTTTGAAAGTACAAAAACATGCTGAAGGAGAAAAGGGACATCCTGAAGATCATGAAATCAGGATTCAAGGTATGTTTTTTTCTTATCTATAATTAATAAAGAATATTAGGATATATATTTATAAATGAAGAGGATATTAAACTAGAAAGAATGGTATATTAATGAATTATGTAGAAATTCATTGTTAATGGATAATGAAGAAATCTTAACAAGTAAGAAGTTTACATATAATGTATTTAAGAGTTATGTCATATTGTAAGATGATGAAATGATTAAATTTATTAAGGATTTTTTTGATGAGGAGATTACATTGGAATACTTTTTCCTGTATCTGTATCCCTATGTTTCATATGTGAAAATTTTATTCATGAAATAATTATCTTTTCTTTTGCGGACATAATAGGTAACCTTAATGTTTTATAAGATGTTTTTATATGATAAATGGTTATTAAATTTTGGGATAAAAATGAAAGTTATTAGATAAACTTTGTGGATACAAAGGCTATGGTTTTTTTTAATAAATTATCTTTGTTTTTAGAATTTAATATGAATGATATGGTTTTAGAAAAAGGAAAAACCACATGATGGGTGACAACCTGTCGCATCCTGCATAGCCATGGGAATCTACCCCACAACTAAAGGGAAAGAAGGGTGTATCACCTACCACTAGCCTATGTGAAGTCCATAGTTTGTATGATTTAATCCTTTTAGTTATATAATTTTATAGATTAAGAATAAATTGATTTTGGTAAGTTTTGTTTTATCAAATTTATATCATTATTATAGGAAAATGACTTGCTGATTAAGTGATAAATGTTATTTTGGAAGACATTATTTCAATTGGGAACACTATTGGCATAATGAAAATAAAATAATAAGGTATTTTATTTTTGGGGTAATGGTTGAATTTAAATTCTAAAGAATTTATTTTTTATTATAGATGTATGTCTATATGGGATATTTACTAAAATGATTAACCTATCATATTGAATATGTGATTATGTTAATTACTATTTAGTACGAGACATTAAGAGTAGATGATGATATTTGGAGATAAATATTAAGATTTGTCTTGGAAGACTATGTGATCAAATCCTTCTTAATATTGGGTCTTGAACAATGTTTGGATTAATTTGAATAATTATAAGGACAATTGTATATTTAATTGTTTTGTTGAACATGGAGTATTGATTGTAGAATTTTTTATATTTAATGTAGTATTTCATTTTATAAGGGATTATCTTTTGGGGATTATCTGATCTTGTAATAACGATTTTATTTTTGGTTAATGTTTAAGTAAAGGATGAACATATTGTTTATCTTTTTTGGATATGTGTTTCTCTAGAAGATGATTGTAGCACTTCAGTTGTGACTAAGTTATCATGAAAACTCATCATTTGGAGAAAAGATGAGTTTGTTGTATAAATTTATTAAAGGATGAAACTCTACTTGAAAAGTAAGTATATATCATTATGTTTTTATTTAAACTCCTAAATATTTTCCTCAACATTATGAAAATAACCTTTAAACCTAAATTTTCTCCATTTAAATTTTTTATTGGGTAATTAAATACTATTTAACCAATCACAAGGTTGAGGTTTTCATGTTGTTAACTTTATCCTGATATTGTTTTTTATCACTCTCCATTAGAACATGATTGTTAGTTTCTCTTCTGTATCCTTCTTTTCCAACATGGGTTCAATGTATAGGATATCTCGGGTCACATTGTACTTCACAGAATGGGATTTGGGCAAAAAAATTGGGCCTACGGGCTATGTAATGGGCTAAATGACCACTGGGCATTCAGGCTATGTAATGGGTCTCCCTCTACCCAGTTAAAGATGTCTTTGCTTTATTTCAATAATAAAAATGAGGCTTCGGCCCCAACTTTAAAAAAAAGATTCCAAGACTTATTTAAAAATTTTGAGGTTCCAATTTAACAAAGTGGGGAAGGATGTAATCACCTAGGTACTTATAGAATATGAAAATTTTCATATATATTAATGATTATGAATAAGATATTTTTTTTACATCAATTGGTATTCTTTTTCTGATAGCCTACTCAACACTCAACAATGTGTTTCTTTGAAATATTACGTTCCACACAACATTGAGTTATACTGAAATATAATATAATATTGTTATTTTTTAAAATGGTAGTTAACGACGAGCAGTTGAATTTTCCAAAATGAACAGAACTAACTAAAATATGTTTATATATTTTTTTAAATGTCTTTATATTTATTTGATAAATTTTAGAATCTTAAAATAAGAATGAATCTGATTTTAAACATGAACTACACAAATATTTTTAAAAGGTAATTTTACCGCCTATTGTTGGAGAAACATTTTTAAATCAATATTTTAACACTTTTATTTATTATATTTTTATAAATAATTATCTTATATAGATTATGGACATCAAATTTATATTGGATATATTTTTGGTAATTTTCTGAAAAAGTTCATTTTTTAATGAATAGTGAATAATACCGCATTTTAAGTAAACATTTACTTTTCATATAATTTATTTACAAAGGTATATTGAACTTTTAACTGGTTTAAAGGTGTAATTATATTATATTTTTATAATTTAATCAAATTTGGGTCATTTTATGCAACTTTACTTTGAAATTTGATATAAACAAATGACAATATTTGGGTAGGTTTTACATCTTAAAAACACTCCTTTTTGTTTTGACGAGGAGAATTAATTTTAAATTAATTTCTGAAACTTATGTGTTTTGAATATGGGAAAATGGATTCAATATTTGTATTTTGGAGGTCTAAATAGTGTAAATACTTAACTTTTATTTTTAGACATTATGAAAAGAAATTTACGTAATTATTTTATTTACCATGGTTAAATTGTAAATATTGTAAATAAGGGTAACCAATAATATTAAAATAATATTAAACTACCCAAACACAAATCCTAATCCAATTTTATGAGATATTTATGAACATGGGTATCCTTGGGTTGATTTTTGTACTCCCTGGAGACACTTTGACGTTAAAATAATATTTTATAAGAAATAATTTAAATTATGAAAAATATAACATAAACATGCCTTTTTTAATGCAAAATATTATATGGGGATTTATAGATTATCTCTTAATCTATAAATATTAATTAGAAATCTAAAAAAATGTTATATATCATGATATTTAATTTATAATTTTTAGACCTTAAATAAATAAATAGAATTATTACACAATGATGATGTAGTGATTGCTTCATTAATAAAATATTCAAATAAATTATATCGTAAATGTTAAAATAAAATTAATGTGAATATTTATATTCTATTAAAAAATTTTATAGATGGTATTGAATTCTTTACATTTTATTATTGATTTTTTTTCAAAATAATCATATTTTTAGGGATTTTTAAAAAGTCAAGATATGAACATAATAAAAATTGAAAAAATTTGTTTTTAAAACAAATATTATTTTATCGAATGATAATATATTACTAAAAATCTAAGATTCATCCAAATTAATCATATAATGTATATAATTTCATTAATGAATCACATGAGTTTCTATTGGAATTTTATGGAAATTACATTTACCATATAGTATGAATATACAAGAAGACATGGTAAAAGTTAAATAAGATAACTAAGGGTTAATGATAAAAGATAAGGTTAAATTTGTGTCCTAAACTTCTATAAACTTATTCATAGAGAGGTTTGTGACCCAAAAACATCTTATCAATGAAATAAATGACTTTGGGACCTTTTGAAACTGAAAATCATTTTATAATAAAATAATACATCAAAAAATTCCTAAAGTTCCCCTACTCCCTCTTATAAAAGGAAATCACACATACCCATTCCATCAGACCTATCAAGCCCCCTGGATCATCCAAACTCTGCCCAAATAAGATTCCAACATCCCTATCTTCCTCCTAACAGCCTTAACATGGGATGAAAAAATTTCAAAATAGACATTTCTCTCAAATCAATGAGAGTTACACATTTTAAGATAAATATAAATAACTAATGAGATAAGTCGGACTCAATTTAAGGGAACATTTCACCCTCCAAATTTAGTCAAAGAATTATTTTATGTTATTTATTTTATTTTGTAGTTTATAATTTTGGGTTATGATCTTTAATATCCTTTTTTATGGCCATTTTATTTCCAAATGTTGATAGACACCATTTACTCTAATCAACTCATTTATTAAATTTTTAATTAACATTTTTAGCCTACTTAATTTTCCTAAGTGAATTTCTATACTCAATATTTCCACATTGGTTTTTAAACATACTTCATTGATTATATTATTCCATGATTATGTTTGGAATCACTTATTGTTTATTAATTTTGTAATTTCCACTTCCTTTTGTGTGGATATACTATTACTACACATAATATCTCTATTGATAAATGTGTACATCTTTGATACAATCTTTTTTAGGTACTTCAACTCAATACCATTTCATTAAATCATGTTTTGATGTTATACACCACATTATTTTATAGACTTTATAATTATACCGTTTTTACTTTAATATAATTCAATTGTTTTGAAAAATAATCTTTTTCTATAATGCGTTTTACTAAATGAAAAAGTGAATGTTGATTTTTAACATACACATCGACAACAACCATTATGCCACTATGAGAATTATTTGCTATTTGGATTCCATACCAAGTCATGGTGTTTTTAAATTTAAAATAAATATAATATACCATTTTTATGTATTCTGGAATTGAAAATGGGTTTGATAATGAATTTATTATGTTAATATCTAAAAATGATATATTGTGATTGCAATCTGGAAATGTTATCCTTCCATTATACTTGTTTTATGTGTTATGATTGTGTTATATTTATTGGTAATTGTTTACATATATGGGTAGTTCCATGATAAATGGAGGGTGGGTGATCTTGAGATAGCTCTCCAATGCATTGGGTAACGTGACAGAGCTAAACAGTAATGATTCCCTCAAAATATTTGGGGAATATACTATGATGGGTATTACAAACGAAACTCCTTATGTTTCTTTGAATTCTACAATATATGTATGTAATGGATTCCATAAGTTACCTTTATGATTTATGATTTTTATGTGTTATTCTTAAATATTATTCTTTCATGAGGTATGTTAAAGAGAATATGTTTTACTATTTAAATGTATGATTTCATTGATTTGTCAATATTGGTGGACTAATGTTTTCTTTCCTAATTTTATAACCCTTACTAAAATTGTTATTCTCATCCCATGTTTTTGAAATTTTTTTCACAGGGTATAATGAATTGTAATAGAAATGAAGAATTCTTGAATATTTATATCATGAAAATAATTCTCATTTTACATAAATGGTTTTTTTATTATGAAAAAAAATTGATAGTGCCCAGGTTTCTTCTTTTTTTATTTTGAGATGTAATGTAATGGTTATGGACTAATTATCTATAACTCTAAACCTAAAAAGATCCAATTTATTGAAATCTTTATTTTAGTCATGATTATGTAATTTTTATGGCTAGGGCCATATAATTAAATTCCCTGAATCTACAATTGGATTTTATTATTAATCAACGCATACTATATAATGGCTCTGGATTTTCATATACCGATCATGTGGCTTACTTCATCATGTATTTTCCTAAATTATTTTAATAAACATAATTTCCATAAATCCACTTTGAAAATATGAATGATTCCTTACTCATTTATAAAAAATAATAGGATATATTCCATCAATATAAAAATGATATAAAATCTATCTCTGATATCATATACGACTTTTTCAACAAAACATTAAAATATTTATTAGGTAATCAGTACTATCAAATTTACTATATTTTTATAAAACATATATTTATAAAAATAAACACCATTTTATCAACATGTGAAACATATTAACAATAAAATTCCTTTAATAACGTGTTTTCAATATAATATAAACATACCATTATATCGCATTTCTTGTCCATCAACATCATTCAACATATATTTTCAATTCCATAATGAAAACTGATACTAAACAATCCTTACATATATCAACATTCACGAATCTCAATAAAAATAAATGTTAATTGTAAAACATCCTTCTTATAAAATTAACTATGTTTTTAAACTTATTCCTTACCACTTATTTCCATTCACGTTTCATTAATTAATAAATAAAATTTCAACCATACTAACTTGCTAATTTCATTAATTTTATTTCCACCATAGATATTTGTTTCTATAATTCATATTCTTTAAACACAAAAAAATTAAATTTCTTACTATATTATTGAGAGGCCATTCTCCTCATTCATTGCATTAAATGAATTTTTTCCGTTTTATATTTATCATATCTTGTTTTCTTCATTCCCTTTGAATTTCAAAACATATTTCTCTTGTTCTAATACATCTACATGTAGTATATAGAATGGTATGTAATTGGTTGGAAACCACTCTCTCGATCCTTTACCAAAAATCCATGAAATTTTCCTAAACATTGACTCATCCTTAGATGTACCATTAGAGTCAACCCAAGAAATATCCTTAAAAATATCATTAGGGGTATACCTAAAATTTTCACATTATAGTTTCCAAAGTTTGATTAAAATTTTTATTTGATACCAACTATACCAACCTAGGATGAAGATACATGGATTTTTCATCATTATGAATGAATATTCATCACATTAAAAAAGAATATTCCTGAGGAACATAATAGAATAGTGTATTTAGAAACATGTGACACAATATTATAACATTGTGACATATCCTTAATATTCCACACAAATATCATCTCATTTCTACACCTAACAAAAATCATTTTCCAAAACCAAGGGAATGGAGATATAGAAATGGTGAGCCAATTTTCATACAATGTGTAAATAAAGGAGGTACATATGAAGAATCATGAACATGAGGATTTAAAAACATGATCATAACATTATAAGAACATTCCCAACAATTCAAATATCATAATTTTGATTCATGACATTATGATTGGAAATTCATATGACATAAATCATAAAGGAATATATGATTATATTCCAAGGGATAATAACATTGGTATATGAAATGAAATTGTTTAATTAAGATAAACAAATAAAAAATGTTTATACTATACAAGGATCACTACCAAGAGAAACATAGAATTAAAATTCTATTGTTGAACTTGGTTCACTCAACATTCCATCCCTATATTATTGACCTGAGTTCATTTATCCTTTATGCACTATATTACTGAACTAGTTTCAATTCACTTTATCTCCCTATATTACTGATCCTAGTTCACTCCCCATTCTAGAGTTTTATTTATAAACCAATTTAACTTCTAATTCCAACCCTATATTTTTAAACCATGATCACCGGACATTCTAACCCTTCATTACTAAATAGGGTTCACTTCCTTCTCCAATAATGTGTTACTAAGCTTTGTTCACTCCTCATTCCATCCCACTATTAATGAACTGAGTTCACATCCCATTACTACCCTATATTATTCAACTACATTTGCTTCTCATACCATCCATTTTATTCTCCTGAGATATAAATCATTATATAATTCATTGGAGAGATATATATGTCCCATCAGTCAGATAATGAAATCGTTTATACATGTTCCACAAGAAAATAAAACATTCCTCATAACCTGACCCATAAAAATAGATGTTTTTCATAACCATCATATTGTAGTTAATTTAATTAAATGGGTATAATAACAACTTCAATATATCTTATCATATGGAAAATAAAGAGGTTTCATAATCATTTTATTATAGAATAAACTATGAAATGAAATAGGCTTCATATGTTTTTTGTCATTATTTATCCTATAGAAGAGAAATGAGTTTCACAAAAAATATATCCTCAAAAACAAGAAACCATTCAATGAAATAATATGAATGGTTTTCTTGTATCAAATAATTAGTAAAAAGTAAATTTCATAACGGATTTCATCTTTTATGGGGAATTATTTTCAAATATTACATGGAGAATTAACTAATGAAAATAAAAAAAATTTAAAATTCCTTTTTAGGAAAAAATGTTTTTAAAATAAATTTATTTTAAAAAAACTTCGAAAACTTATAATGACGATTAAAAATTAATTTAAAAAATTTCATGAGGAATGTAACATTTATTCATTGGAAAATGTTTTTTAAATAATAAATCATTTTCAAAACAATTATCATTGAAAATAACCCAAAAAATTATTATAGATTATTTTAAAAAAATTATAATTTTTTTTAAACATAATCAATTTTCAAAATATTTTCCTTCAAAATTTAGTTAAAATGTCATATAAAATATTTTTTACAATATTTTTAGAATACATGGGATTTCAATAAAACTTATTTCTGACAGAATAGATAAATAACATTGTATATTCATATAAAATATCTTATTTATATTAAGTAGAAACTGGTGAAGAAATAGCACAAATACATGAAAATATCATTAATAAATAGATTATAAGAGAATTATTTAGTAATACAAGATTCCAACATCTGAAAAACAATAATACACAATTCTAATAAATGATGATAATGTAAAAAAAATAAACATGCAACTTTAGTAACTTCGAATAAAAAGAATAATAATAGAATATTGTTAAATGAAACATATAATATAATAAATATCATAAGATTAATCATATAACATGTCAAATTTACATTATAAACACTCCGTATAAGTGAATAGGGGTATAACCTAACAAAATTATAAAACAATTAAAATTGTGAAAAAAATTCCATATCAATTGGGAAACAGTGAAACCGAAACACAATAAATTATATATCCTAAAATGGATGTGTATTAGAACAAATTTAGGAAGAAGTGTCATATTTTACATTCATGAGATATATAGACATAACATTAAAAGAAAAAAGGTGATGAAGATACCTTGTGTCTCCAAAAGTAAAAAAGAGGTCCTTAAATACAATACTAATTAATTATCTTTGGAATCGTTTTCCCCATGAAAGAATAAAATAAATTTAATATTGTAATTTCATAAATGAAATCAATGGAATATGATTTTATTGTACTATATATACAAAACAAAAAATGAACAAGTGGTGAATATGGAATATGTATCATAGAAATAAAATTGACACTCAAAATCCCATTACCATAAGACTTTACATAATTTATACACATTAAAATATCATTCATAATGAATTTAAGTTAATTTTACATCTACCATAGTAAATATTAATATATTCAATATTTTATATTATTTTAATATATTTGAGAAATAAAAATTGAAAATGAGAAACATAATAATAATAGTGAAAGATGAGTAGGAATATATTATGGATATTTTAGTAATGATTCAAGAGTTTCATTCCATCAAGTATTATCATTTTTATTGGGGGATTCCCTAAAGATATATAGTCAGTGGAGAAGGATATTGGTGGGGGTGTGATGCATAACCACATTTAATGGTGCAGTGGCTAAATTCTTAACACTCTCCCTTAGGATACAGACCCCTATAAATGTCATACGTGTTTTGATACTACCTCATTACAAACCTTTTCTAGAAATACATGGTGGGATAACATAGAACAAGGAAAAGAGTACACTCATATAAAAACCCACTAAAAGTTACAATAAACTAAAAATAATCGAATCTACACATCCTTGTATAATGTAAAAACTTTCTAAATATGTCATTTGGTAGTTTTTTTAATTAAATTTTCAAGGTTATCTATCTATTGTACATATTTCTTGTTACTAGATCTATTATTTATTAATTTATTTTGTAAGGAAAATATTCTTAGTGGTATGAGTTTTGATAAATAATTCTTAGTGAATGCTTCCTTCAATAGTGTGATACACACCAAATTATCTTCAAATTAAATTATTAGGCTATTATCTATATAAAATCTATTTGACTCTTGAATATTTTGAGTTATAGACTGAAACAAAACAAAATTTTGACAAAATTTATGTAATGTCATCACTTATGCATGATTTTTGGATGTTGAGAAGCGTGTCTTATTTTTTTTATTTACATGATATTGTTGTACCTGATACTATGAACACATAACCTGTTTTTCATCACACATTATGCAGATATGATAAATATCCACCATATGAAAAATTGTATTGGTTACACTATAAGTTGATAGAATATAATAAACTCAAATCAATAGTTTTTCAAAGATAAAAAAATATGTTTAATACCATTCAACTATTTTCATATAGAAGATGAACTAAATCATTCTAATAAATTATTTGAAAAATTAGCATCAGGATGTGTACAATTAGGATAAAAAATTATTCCTCTAACTTAAATGAGGTATGGTATTTATTGACCTACCAACTCCACATATTCCCCATAAGTCCGAAATTGATATTTTTAATACATAAAGATTGAAACCCCATTTGAGTTTTTAAAGGATTTTATAAATTCATATTAATGTGGTTTATGATATTTTTAGAGTAGTTTTACTGATGTAAATTATACCACATTTCTTTTTCTAAATTTTTATTCCATGACAATAATTGTTTTCTCCATGGTCTTTTATATCAAATTCATCGTTTAATCTATTCATTTCATTATTCGTATCCTATAGACTTTTATGATATTTAAATCATTGGAAAAAATTTAAATTATTTCATATCATGATATTTCATACATAAAATACAGAATGGAATATAGGGTTATTAACATAGCATTTATTTTAAAAATCTTACCTCATCTATTTATACAAAAAATTCCCATATTTTTTCAATTAGTGTATGGATTTCTTCAATTTAATTGAATATATGGGTTTGGGTTTTTATTTAAATACTATTTTTCTATATGATGCATATGATCATTCTAAGCTAATTCTAGGATGATTAGATATCGAAATATTATTGAATCCATAATTTAAAAAATATTTCTCTTTATAATTAGTTACTTATCTCTGAGAATTACCATGTCATGAACCATGTCACAACGTTATCTAAACCCGAACTTGACTAGGTCCATGGAAAGTCTTGAGGGGTGTTCCCGATCCCCACGGGATGGCACAAGTTATTAGATATTTGTATTAAATCATGGGAATGATTTAATGGATTCAATAACGATAATCAACCAAGAAGACAAATAACCCCAAACTAAAAATGAACAAGCATATAGGGAATAAAAAACATTCTGATTTATAGTTTAAAAATAAAAATAAGACTCCAAAATAAATCCTACAATTAAGAGAGGAATCACTGTATCCCAAACCACCATTAATAAAGAAGAGAATCTTCATCATAGCACCACCTCCAAGGTCCACATGGAATTCCACTAGCAACCCTAAAGCCAAAACCAAAAATATATTTTTTTACAGTGAAAAAAAATAGAATAAAATCCACATAATCCCAAGGGTGTATGTAGTGTGTGATAAAAATCCTAGTGCGATGTCACCCGGAAAAAAAGATTCCATGTAACAAAATTTATGACATAATCTAACATGATCGTTTATGTAAATTTATTTAAATTATGTTTTGGAAGAAAATTTATACGGTAAATATTTAAAAAGGATCCATTCAATGGAAATCCATTTCATAGACCCTTACTTATAAGAAAGAAATGGATATTTATAATGAAAAACACACACACATTCATACACAGAAGAGGTCCACCATATGCTAATGGATGACACCACATCATATATAGTAGAAATCTATGGGTAAATCCCCATGGTTTAATCTTGCTCGAGTGGGACACTAAAACCTCATACCTTGGTTAAACGTGGCATAGAAAAAATGTAAAATATTTATCTCATGAACCAACAACTAGATAGTAGAAAATACAAAATTATAGTGGTCTCTAGTCAATACATGTTTTAGTTAGTGTGGTAAGAATCAATCCTACTAGATGAAACTAGGAAGAACCACTTCTGTATCACCTACTATACTATAACTAGCCATCCCACCTTGATAACCAGGATTCCCATGGGATCATGTTAATTTTCAGATGTCACATATATCACCACAACCATAACTCCTTTTCATGAATACCAAAGAAATCCACAATTTCATGAAAAATATCACTTTTTATTTGAAACTTTCGAATGCCCTTTTCAAATAAAATTATGATTCATACCCCCCAATTTAGTAAAACATAATGAAGGAACATAATTTCCAAATCAAAATCATTGGATATGACCCCATGTTTAAACTCACACATAATACATGTTCATTTCAAAAATAAGCATCCCATTAATGAAACAACTCATAACTTGTACTAAAAATTTCATAAAATTTCATGTATACCAATAATAATCTATTTTCCATTTTAATTACAACCAAAACCCATTTCAAATTATTTTACCATCACATAAAAAATTCATAAATTTCCCTTTTACAAACAAAAGAAAAACACACAATTAATACCAACCAATCCACTGGACAAACCCCTTTATAAACCCACACATTGGCCAAGTACCCAATTTCAAACATGCTTGCATCATTTAAACACCCCTAAATAAAATTTCATGGATCTCGATAAAAACAAAATTGTCAAAATAATTTTTCTTCTTTTCGATTTCTAATCACACACTCACCTCAAGAACTTTTGAAAAATCATTTCAAATACCTATAAAATTTTATTGGACACTTCCATGAATTTTATGAAAAGATACATAAATAAAATACACTTCCATTTTCTTTTGATAAACCAATTTTATTATCAATACATGCCAAAACATTTACAAAACACATTTTTCATCACAAAATAGAACTATTGAACATTTAACAATTAACTAAACAAACAAAAAAAATCATCTACAAATGATAGGGTATGAAACGACATTAATTGGGATAAAAAACAATAGAATTTAGTGTCATGTCTAGATTACACCTAAAAAACACTTCACGTATGCATGATCAAACCCTATACTATGCATAACCTCTAGTGGGAGAGAGGAGGAGTGGAGAGCCGCCAAGGAGTCTCTTGGATGAAAATGCATGTTCATAGGGAGAAGGTGGAGGGGTCATCCACAGAACAGGGAGGAGATGAGTGGGGTTTGTCTGTATGAGGAGGAGTCGTTAGAGGGGAGGCCAACCAATCTAGGAGGAGCCATCAGAGGAGGTAGGGAGGACACTGGAGGGCCCTTGGATGGTTTTAGGAGGGAAAACTATATTATAATAATACTAATAATAATTGATTAATAATAATAATAATAATATTATTAATAATAATAATAATCATAATAAAATATATTATTTTTATTATTATTATTAAAAAATTTATTTTCATTATTTATTTTCATTTTTATTTTATCTCATATTTTATTTTATTTTATTTTATTTTTGAAGACAAGAGGGTTGAACAGTTTCATGTGTGAAGTCACATAGTTTCAAAACCATTCTCTTCACATGTGCCTGATGTTGCCATGTGCAAAACATTCATTTCAAAATGATACCCAAAATTTTAAACAGAGACTCAACCCAGACCTTGATAAAAAATCCAAATCCATGAAAATAATAAAATGAAATAATTTCAAAGTTTAGATTGTGGAAAACCTTGTGCAACATGAAAATCTTTGTATCTTATGTTCTCATTTTTCTCATTATGCATAAAAAAACATTTATATCCAACAAGCATCACAACTTCTAATGTGAGCCTGATATGCCAAAAACTCTTCCCATATTATGTGAATTTAATTTAACTTATATTTCATCTTTAAATTGTTTTCTAATATTGTCAATTTTTACATTCTAGAACAGACCTAGGATCATGTTCTTTATATTCTATAACATGTGGTATAGAATATAAAAGCATTTCATCAAATATTTACATATTACTCTAAAATTATATATCCCATGTAGTTTTATGATTAAGATAGATTTAAATATTTTCCCAGCCCTTATTATTTTCTATATCATTTGAATTTTCATTATTTTTTTCATCATGTTTTTTAAAAACCCTTAAATTACATGATTATTCTTGAAAAAACTACCCAAAAATAGTGTTTTAAATTGTACTCATCCCATTTCATTTTCATGGATTTAAATCCTTAGATACCATTGGTCATCCATATATCTGACGTTCTTTTAGATTTATATAACATCATTATGTAATTGTGTTATCGATATATCAATTCTATCCGATACATTTACTGTCAGTATATTTGATTTAGTCAATCCCATTGAATCAATAAATCTATCAAGGAATTTATTTTCTAGTTCATTAAAATGGAAAATATTTTTCACATCAATCCCACACTTCACGGTGTGAGAATAATGAAAATATAACCTTTTCACATTCTAAGAATTCTCCTCCTTTTGTATTTTTCGACACCTAATGATGGAAATACACAATCATTTAAGTTATAATCATCAAATTATAGTGTAATTACATCAAAAGATTTTTGTTTATGATACATGACATTGGATGATGATTTATATGTTATATATATTCCCAGTCTCTATTATGTTCCCAATATATCAAATTATTGGGGAGAAATTGGTATATATATTTCACACCAAAATATCTTGAATTTGGAGATATATGGTTCTTGGCCAAATTCCAATTTCAGTGGAGTGTTCTTATAATGTGATTTTAGTCTTATGAGAATTACTATTGAAGACTGAAATATTTCAAGACCCCGTATAGAGATATCTATATTTTTTATCACAATTAATAGTCTAGATATATATATGAGGTGCTTTATCAGTGATTCATCTAAACTATTTTATTGTATGAACATAAAAGACTGGATGATCCCATGTGATTCCAATTTCAATATAATAATCATTTAAATATTGATAAGTAAAATATCCTACAATTTTTAGCATTATATTTGAGGTGATATGATCAAGGAAATATACTCTCAGTTAAATTATAGGGGAATGAAAACATGAAAACACTACAATATGAGTTGAGGTCAAACATACATGTGACTATATACTATATTCATCAATTAATATCATAATATATTTAAGTGTTTAACATGATGGATAAATTTGTTCACATATAACCCTTTTGAATTCATTCATTAAAGGCTCTAACTATGGCCTTAATTTTTTCTATAGATTGTCAGAAAAAATATTTCCATGCGAACTAGCCTCACATGGAAATTATATTAGTTCAGATATGTTATTTTCTATTACTAAATTTCCAGGATAAATTTAATTTATTTTTCACATCATTCATGATCTATGGATACCAAACCAATAATTACACAAATTAACTATTTTTGTTCCATTCACTACTATCATATGCGTTTCTTTTTCACAGATATATATAATCAAATCCAGATAATAATATTTGTACTTTTGACAGTACATGAATATTAATGGATTTATTAATGGGTATGAACATGTACATTCAATTCCAGTTATATATAGTTTTACTATTGTACCCATTCTAGTATATATCATTGAAACCTTACAAGTTTCTTTTTGACTTTGGGAAAAATAATGCATCTCTAATAAAAAATAACAACCCATTTAGTAAAGAAAAACTCACTTCAGTAGTCCCTTCAATGATATCTAAAGAACATAATATATTATTCTCAATTGATATTGTAGATTTAAGATCAGAATTATATTTTTCATTCATAAGAATTGTGAGCATTTCTACATTATTCGGTATGAAAATATTTTTCCCATTTAAGTAATCGGTTTCATTGGTTTACTGTAAAGCTAATGATATTATAAAAAACACTATCTGACATTCTAAAACTACAATATCAAAAAAAAACCAAAAAACATACTATATTATATTAAAAATATATATATTTTTCTGCATAATTTCCATCTATAATATCATATTATTCAAAACTAAAATCTCCAACATCAAGTTATGGGAAGTCATTATTTTAAAGCTCATGATTCTCAGTAAAATGTAGCTTCTATTTAGTTCCTTTAATAGGATATCTTAAAAAAGTGTGGTTCATTATTCATTCCATCAAGAGATGTGTTATAGACATTATAATGACTCTTTTGGGTTTAGAAAACTTGAGACACGTGTCTATTAGAATCACACATGTTGCAAGAATATTCAGGATTCTTTAGTGTTTGTCAGAAAATTTTTCATTGATTCTGATATTCATTTCAGTCATTCCAGTAGTTATGAAAACTTCCTTGAGTGTATCTACAAATAAAACCATTTCCCTATGATAATCCAATACATATGTTATTCTATGATTTTTCTATGAAATTTAACATTTGGTTCCTGAAATACTACTACTCTACCAGAAGGTTGCACTTAATGTTTTTAAATAAAAATCACATAGTTCTGTTTTGGAATAAGTAATAATGATGTGATATCATAACATTAATTATATATTCAAAAGTGATATTAATGGTTTAGTTTGATGTGAGATGCATGAATTTTTTTAATATATTTTCTTGAATAACAACATTTGTAATCCCAACACCATAATAAATTAGCTACAATAAAATTCTATACATAGTTGAATTATAATAGTTGTCCATTTTAATGTATTAGAATTGTGAAGCATTCATTTCATTATGTGATTCTGGAAGAAAAACATATTTTTGATGATCATAAAAATATTTCAAAATACTTTAGAGATTTTATGGATATCTTTTAATAGGGTATCCACATTTTAGACCCTCATTGAGATATTTTCTAAGAAAGATCATCAAATTTTCATTATTTTAGAGGGTTATTAAATATTTTTCTTCAATAATATAATGAGCATTATAAATTTAATATTCATTGAAAAATACATCATCCATGGAATTTAATTAATTATATAATTTTCATGAGTGGGGGATTTGTGTTTCATGAGATTTCACATGATGATAACATAGAGAGATAAAAATAAGTTTATTATTATTCTAAATAGTAATGAATTAATAATATAAATTTAGGATATTGAAAAAAATTTATTGAAAATATAAAAACCAGGTTAATAGTATAATTTAATTTTTTATATCAAACATTAATCAGTAAATAAATCATACATATGGGTGTTTAGAATAAATAAATCAATATATCACAATACCTATTTAAATTTTTTTTGTGCATATAGATTTGTAATTATACAGTCCAATCAAGGAGAAATAAATAAATAAATTAAAACTGTATGATGAGGATAAAAACAGAAAATTATATAGATAACTAAGTAAACCATATAAACAGTTCAATTGAGGGGTAAATAAATAATATTATTTAAATAAATAGAACTGTCCAAATAGGTGGTGAAATTTATGGTTTAAGATGAAAACAATAAATAATTAGAACCATCCAACTAGGTAGTGAAAATAATGTTTAAAATAACAACATACATTTCTCCCCTATTTAGTCTTCGTGATGATAACATATTGATAAAGAAAAAATAAAAAATTATTAAAATTAGAATATTAGATAATGATGAGTAAGAAAAAATATGAATATTTTATTAAAAATTCAATAGTTTTCTTTGATCAGGTATTATCATTTTTAGGCGATTTCACTACTATTTTTATATACTGAAATGTTGGATTGTCGGGGGTGGGTATCCCAGCCAATTTTATTGGTATAGAAAATAATTTCATAATAATTTTTACATTATAATATATTTTTATTATCAATTCCTCCTTAATTTTTTATATCGGGTGAGAGCTTCATTCTTTTTTATAAATGTTTCGAATTATTATTTTTAATGGTCCACTAACATTAATTAGGATTTGATCATGCATAAAATTGAAAAAATGACTTAACTACCATATATATTAATTATATATGTATTTATGGTGATTCAAAAAATTTAACGATAGAAAATAAAATACACTATTCATGGAGATGGTATGGCATACGTATGCTTGAACATTGTATCCATTTTTATGTCATATTGAAATAATTAAAATTAAATGAAATATATATACTATACTTAAATATATTTTTTATATCATAAATGTCACATATTTTTATTATAACCATAATTGTTTAATTTTATTTAAGCAAGAATAAATCACATCTCTTTGAGGACATGGTAGTCCACACCTCCTCAAACAATGTTATCCTATTGAAAAAAATGGAATTCAATAAGGTATGTGTTATATAATAATTAAATAATCATAAAAATAACAAAAATATAATATAAATCATATATAAACTATTAATATATCACTATTACCAACCTTGAATTGTGGTAATGTAAGAATGATGGACTTTGGTTCATTAAGTGGTGGAATGATGTACTTATGATAGATTATTGGGTATCCCATTTGATTCAAATGTGTGATGGTGTAGTTCATAAAGTTAAAATAATAAATAAATCAGTATCCCTAATATTATAATTATATTATATAATAATTATATGAAAATAATTAATGGGCTGGAGAAATAAAATAAAACAAAACTACTCATTGATGAATTTTATCGCTTCTATAGGTAATATCATTATGTTTTCCCAAAGGACGTCATTGGGTTGATTTATTCCCAAAATTATGACTCTAGGATGAGATTAGGGATGTTATGAGTGTATTTTATTAGGTTTTTTATGATAGAAAATGATTGAGAAGTGTGAATAGGAGAGGTGGAAATTTCCCATTTCTAGTGTACAGGAAGATGCATTCTTGTAAATACCAAAAGATAAAAAATATTCAATGGTATCCATTACATAATGTGCCTCCTATAATGAAAAATTCTAAATTCTAAATTGTATTAGGAAAAAAATGTCGAAAAAATGGGATTTTCACAAGTTTCTATGTCATTTACCAGCATAATATTATTGTTTATCCACAATGTAAACTCATTATTACCTTAATTGTGGTAATACATTTTAATTATGCTAACAAATATTGTTGGTAAAAAAAATTGTTTAAATGAAACTGACTATATTTATTAATATTATTCCAAACACGGAATCCATTTTTTAAATTCCAATCACAAATGTGTTGAAATTTGATTTAAATTTAATCTCATATGCGGGACTTAACAACATGGTTTCATGTAAAAAGGTCATGTGTTTGAAATGTTATATATATCAAATTTCATTTTGAAAATAATTTCAATAGCCTTCATTGGATTTTTTTCTATATAATATTACTTATTAGTGTTTAAAACTTATTTAATATATTAGTTATCATCATAAAATGTTTTGATGAATATTCATCTCCCAAATAAAATTCTTTGTTTTAACTATTCCTCATAAAATTAAACATCTAAAAAACACAAAAATTTGACAAAAGTAAATTTTTATATTAAACATTAAAAAATGAAGTTCAATTTTTCAAATAAATATTATAAAATTTTCAGAAAAATAGTTTTAAATTAACTCTTCCAGTAAATGGCTGTGAAAAATACATTTTATTAAAATAAATTTATTTATTACAAAAACTAGATTTGTTTTTATTTTATTACTAAAAATTATATTTTATCAATGTCAAATAAATTATGTTTCTAATAAAAAAATAAATTATTATCACTCCATAACCGTTTTTAGTTTAAATAATTAAGGTATAAGTAATTTGAGTGCATTTAACTAACTTTTCTTAAAAACACATCCATTTTAATATATTGATTTCTATTATAATTTATAATTAATTAATAACTGAATAATTCAATTTCAAAACAGGTGTAAACCATTATTTTATAATTTATGGAATCTTATTGATTTTATCAATTCCAACGGGTATGTGATAAATAAAATAATATTTAATAACATCATTAATTGTATATTGTATATAGGAATAACTGGGTCATACATGTAAAGAAAACAATTGAAGGAATTCATAATTGTGTGTAACAAAATCCCAACATAGTTTTTTGTATAACAAAATATAATCTATGTTTCTCATGTAGAGTAGTATTAACATGGTTTTTTGTATAAACCAAGAAATAATTAGTGTATAATTAAATGGAATACATTAATTAAATTTAGTTTATTAGCAAAATTAATTCATAAAGTCATAGTGATACAAAAATGGTGGAATCTCTATGTTTAGTACATGTGATGGATTAGGATTTTCCTTTATAGGGATATATGGAACACATAATCAACATAATATATGTTCAATGTAATTCCCAAATGATATGATATTATCCTAATACAATCAGTTATTTTTATAGGAACTATATACTTTCATGTTAGTTATCACATCGTTGTTCCTTGGAGAAATCCATACAAATACCATATTAAAAACATAAAATTCTAGATTCAATCAATGAAAATCAGAAAATAATATCTATAAAATTTTTTTGTTTTTATATGTTTTTTATTGGATATACCATTCTCTTCCATCTCATTATATTTCTATGGTCCAAGTGGAATCATTTATGCAACTTCATTAAAATATATTTAACTTCTACACTTAATTCCATAAAGGGGTTCACGAAGATATATCTGATATCATTAGTGCAATCTATTGTTTCAGAAAAATAAACTTGGGGTATGTGATTATCCCCACCATATTTGAAATTCATGCAACAACATCTTAGAATATCTTATAGGATTGAATTGTATTTTCAAACTAACCATATGTCTAAGGTTGATATGTAGTACTGAATCTAAAATCCATATAAAGATAATTCAGAAGTCTTATTCAAAATTTTGCGGTAAAATCCAGATTTGGATAACATAAATTTTAATATAGAACTCCATGTAACCATACCAATTCCATAATGTCTATTTTGGATAGCATATCTAAAGAAAAATCTTCTCTGATAGAAATGATGTTTCTTAACTTCATAACATGAAAAACTATAAATCGTAATTATTTAAAAATCAATGATAAGATAATGTGTAAATATTATGGTTAACTTTATCATATATCTACAAATTCTATTGAAATTACTACTAAAATATTATTTTCATCATATACAAATCGAAAGGGTTGTATTATAATAATTATATTCTTGAAATATCTGTATTATTGATAAAATTCCATAAAATAAACCCCTAAAAGGGGTGTCAATGACATTAAATTTATAATAAACCATAATCACATAAATATTTGATGGTATCCATAACTCTTATATTGATCTTACCTTGAAACATAACTACATCCAAAAGATAAATCAATCCTTATTCCTAATATAATCACTTATCTTATTCAAAAATATTTCCATGAAAGCCTTTGGTTCATCCTTGTATTGATAAAATATAAAATGTGACTTAATTATTATAGAATTCATGAAATTGGAGTTACTCAAAACTAATTTCACTAAATCATGAGAAAAATACATTGGGGACATTCATATAAAATCATACATCAAATTAAAAACTATGTAGGAGAGGATCAGTGTTCCCTAATTATCATGATTCACTTCAACCTTCACGATTTCATAGTCTTTGGATTTTCCCTTTTCTTAAAATGTTGTTGTTTCTAATCATCCTCATTATAACATGGATTGGACAATTGATTTTCATAATTTCTATACTCATTGAATTTGAAGCACTAGAGTGTGGGTTATGGATTTTGTGCGTCTTTATAATTTACTAGACCCTTTATAAAATTTCCTACATGATTACATCCAAAATTTTAGAATAATTGAAATGTAATCACAGTCAGCCTATTTTTTAGAATATCCCATGAAATGCAGTTTTCTCTTGTTATAAAAACCATGAGATTTATACATAACTCCAACCTCATTTTCCCCCATGATAGTACATAAAAATTATTTTCATATCTACTAATGTCTCTAATGTATAAATATCATCTATGACATTGTTTTCATCGACTAATGAATAAATAAAACATTCATTCAATTCATATGATAATCCCCCAAGCATAACTATCAAGTCTTATAATACTTTCCTTATAGATACTAAATGATTCATCATAACTTTTATTAAGATCAAGAAACTACTACACCATCATTATTACAAGAAGTTGAGGAACGTAATTATTGGAAAATAAGGTCATGAACTAATCCATATCAATGGAATAATATTCATTGTGATAGATATTGTTCTTTATAAGAGTCCAACAATTATATATTTTACCATTTAAATGGTAGAAATCCAAAATTAATTTATCGTGATTCGAACACTTTAAGATGGATGATACATTTTTACAGGAGCTAATTCATTTCTCATCAACTAGTAGATCAGAAGACCCATAGAAAGAAGTTGTACATTACCTCATGAAGGAATCAATAAAAAACATTTCCCTTTATTTCTCATTTGTATTTCAAACATTATTCATAGATTGAGAAAGATTTCTCATCATATAAATAATATTTTTTATTAATGGTCCAATAAAATTTTATTACACATAGGGATAATCATATGATTTTCTATCACATTCACCATTGGCATGGTTCTTTGGGGTTCTAGTTATAAAAAAATACATAATGTGAGAAACCGTAATCATATTTGAGAGAAACATAATTATTATAATTCTCTTATATGGTGTCTAAATAATGATTTTATATTCAATCAATGACACCTTAGTCTTAGTCTAGGCCATTCATGTTCATTATATATTTAAATCATTCATGACGGATTGTAATGGTTTTGTGACATTCTATTGTGTATCTCAAAGGATTTTCAATCTTGGTTTGTAGAAATGAATGTTTTCATTTTCCAGGGGATGAACGAGTTCAACTTCATGTTCTCTATACACTATTATTTCCCATAGTTATCTATGTGCCAGATCAATACCCAATTGTATTATCCCAAATGGGATGTTATTTCATTGAAACCATTTTCAATATTCTTTACAACACCTCCATTAAATTTTCATTGATTTTTACTCATCCTTTTACATATCCTTAGAATCAACTCATGAAATTTACTCATAAATAACCCTACTGATCACTCCAATGTTCTATAATCCATGTTTTTGAAGGTTCACTAAACCTATCCATTGAAAAAACAATTTCCAACCTATCATTTCATACTTGGATATTACAGTTTATAGATTAATATCCAATTCAATTCATAAATTCACATCTTTGTACCACAATAGTTTTGTGTCTATGTACATTGGGTACACTGTTTTCTAGTTAAGTGAAATATATTAAATATCTCCCTTAAATATCAGCACATTTATTACTCTACAAACACACTACTTCATTAAAAAATTGATTCAATACCTGGAGAAAGGAAACATAAGAAAAGGAGAGATCAAATACTATTTAAGGCTAAACAACTGAGGTGTATAATCATAATGTGAAAATAAGGGTATATGAACATAAGAATAAAATATGAAAACCAGACAATGTATACTAAATATTATAATATAATATCGTGGACTTATGATTGACAAATCATAAGACATAAATCATTAGGAAATAAAATAACAAAGTCCATAAGAGAATAATATTGGAATAAGACATGGAATTGGGTCATATACATAAATAAAGAAAATATTATGTTAAGGAAACCCTCAAAATTATTCATAAATTTTTTTGCCATTTTTAAACCACTCAGGTACATACTTTGGGCTTTGGATTTCCATCAGTGTACCCTATTTAGGGCTTGAGATAAAATCCCATATACCCTTTTTTGGTATTTTATTACCTCTTATATACCCTTTAAGATCTTACAACCATTATCATTAACCAAATAATAAGAGGGATATATTGTTCCAACACATCACATATAGAAAATAATATATGTGTGGTCCATAAGATCACAAAATATTCATCATTTCATAACATGAGAAAAAAACTTGTTTCAAAAAATTATCATCATATATTATTCTATAGAAAAGAAAAAAAAATTTATAATCATTTCATCATTTCATCATAGAGTATATCGTAAGACAAATTTGTATTTAGAATAATTTCATCATGGTATAACCCGTGGAAGAGGAGCAATTTTTATAAAAATCATATAATAATAAATATAAACCAATTAATGAAAGAATTATAATTTTATCCCTGGATTATGACCATAGTAAAACAAAAGTAACATAAAATTATATAATAATAGATGGCATGTGATTTTGAAATATCTTTGTATCATTTCTTTAATAGAGAATAGCCTTTTTTACATTCGAAATATCATTATGAAACGTTGATCAATTTTAAAATAATTTTCATTGGAAACAACGAGTGGAAATTGAGCAATCATGGAGGAGAGATTCTAGAGATCTCCATTTGGAATATTATATTGATCTTATTAGTGACCTTCAAATAGAAGTCATTGAATAATTATACTCCCCCACCATAATTCCCTCCCCACTTATTCTCTTTTGTTGATGCTAATGTGCATGACCATGTGACCCGGAGACCGCAACCCTAATCCCCCGTCCTCCGTCCTTCGTCCTGCTACAGCGACCCGACGATCCTGAACACACTCCCCAACTCCTCTAACCTTGTTCCTCTATCCCATATCCTCTATACCAACACTATGACCAAACAATCCCATCAACACTCCCATGATCATTTAACCATACTCTATCACTCCCCCGACCCTGCACCGCATCCTCCTTCATCAGTCTCACCGCCACAACCCGAGACATCGACCCCCTATGGGTGGGATTGAAGATTTCGATCATGTTAAATGACTGTAAACACATTAGGAGGGAGATGTTAAATGAGTTTTTCCATGAGTTGGGTAACCTTTTCCACAATGCACATCCTTCCTCACCCACATTACAGGGCTCCACGCACTAAATGAGATATATGTGTTAGAATGTTTTTGGAGAAATTAGGATCATATTCACTGAAGAACTTCTTAAAAGGTAATTATTCCTTTAGTCACTTGTTTGGATCCTGGACTAATTCCATTTTAAATGACATGAACATTAGATCATTGATTTTGTGGGTGGAATTATATATACATGTTACCTGTTATGGGTTTTTATTTTGCAGTAAATCATTAGCCTTAGCCTAAGATGGGTTATTTCTATTCTAATATTTTTGTTTTTGTTTTTATGTTTTTGGTATTTTTTATTTAAATAACTTATATTTTACCTATTAAGTCTTTAAATATTCATGTCACTTGTTGGAGGTGGGAAGATAATGGGCCATAAATTTAGTGAGACCCAAGATAATGTTGGGAATAGTCATCAATAATAGTGTATTTATATGAATGTATTTGTAAAGTGTGATTTTAAATAGATCTGGAAAAGTTATTATATTCCAATTACTTTATATTTAACTCTATGTATAAAAAAATTTATTCATATTTACACTATTATAAATTTTAATATCTTCAGTTGTTGACATTAAAAGTGGGGTTCTAAATAGTGTTAGAAAATTTTATTAAATTCAGATTTAAGTACTTATTAATGTGAATAAAAACTTTTTTGATGAATAATCATACATTCTATGGAAATATATGTTTTTAAATGTAAGTTTATATTATGTTTAAGGCTATGAATGAAATAAATTTTGTTTTTTAATTTATTAATTTCAATCATTTAGATTATAGGCATTATTTGACACACCATGTTTCTCAATTAAAGAAACATATATAGTCTTTCATGGAGTGGTTAATGTTTGTCATGTGCCATTTTCCATTTATTTGAAACTATTTTTCAATAGCCTTTTCAAAAATTTATTGACCTGATATGTAGCTATTATTCGTGAATATTTACTGAAGATATAAAATTATAAGTGATGATGATTTTATGGTCTTTCTGGATTGATAAAACCTTGTATTCAAACTCTCGAATATGGTGTTATAAGAACATAATAAGATTCGTAATATAACATAATAATTATTATAGAATCCTAAATTTCCAATAATTGAACCGATATAACTTCATATTCACTATTTTTGATAATTTTTCATTTAAAACATTATGGATCTAGTGATATTGAACATTGATAAATTTGTAGGATTTTAAGGAGGATGCATGTTGGATGAAAACATAGGTTGTGATGATGTTATAATTTTTTTCCACATCTTGGTTTCCTAATTGACCATCAGGTGGATTGAATCCAGTGGTTTCTTTCCTTAAATTTCTTCAAACATGTGAGCTAAATGTTTCATTGATGACTTTTTTTACTCATGTAATTCATATATTTTAAACGCTTCTTTAGTTTGGTATAGATTATATGTCACATTTATTGAATCCATGATTTCTTATAATGCATATTTTTAATTCTATTATGTTGCCTAGTAAATATATCTTAGTTCATGGTGGGGTGATTTCAAGGATGTTTGATTAATTTGAGGCACTATCTCACTCAAAGATGTATGATTGTGGATAAATCCTAAATTTTTTCTGAAATATTCACATGTTTTTTATGGTTTTGAATATATTTCTATAATATCTTTATTGTTTTTCATCAAATTTTAGCTACATTGTGTGCGTTTTGAATAAATTTGAGGATGTTTTTTTTTGTGGATCTGCATTGACACCATATAATTCTTAGGATTATAATAAATTTTATAAGATAATTCTAACAAATTTACTCAGCATACTTAATATTGTTTGATTTTATTTTGAAATATCACAGATACTAATTTATATTTTTTTGGATTTCCTAATTACTAGACATATCAAGTTTTTGTACAATTTAGATATAAGATTAATATTTATATTAGGGTTTGTTAATGAAGTCTAAAATAAAATATTTCACATATGGTGTGGGATCTTAGCATGATGATGTAGTTGAAAAAATAATATTTCTTTTCAATGATAGTATATCTTGGTACTAACTTATTAGTTTTATTTCTGACCCCAAAAAATTTGTTAACGGATGGTTTCTAATGAATATAATATATGACACTAGACTTATATTGAATCCTCCATTTAGTATACTAAAAAGAGCTATTTCTCTAATGTTACATATATTTCTAGGTAGTTTGATTATCCTATTTTTGATCTCATGTTTTGGATAGAAAATTGGACTCGTTCTCCACTCTCTCAAAGGATACAGAAAGAGATTAAAATTAGATATTCTAATATCTTAATTTTTAACGATATATCTTGTTCACTCTCTAATTTATATACTGATATTTGAATTATCAATAATTATTATACTATTATTCCCTTAAAAATTCTTATATGGGAGTTGTAATTTGATGGTATTGTAACATTTAAATATTACTATAACCCTGATAAAATAAGGCATGCAAATCCATGGATTATTATTTGTGACATGTATGAGGTGATTACACGTCTATCCGATGTGTGTTCTTCCCCGAATTACTAAATGCACTATTTGTAATGGTTTACCGCCCTTTAAAAACACATGGTCCACAAAACCTGACCGAACGTCCTCTGAATACAATGTAATAAGATGAATACATCCATAGATTTAATATTGAAATGGTCAGGCATATGTCACATCAATCAGAGGTGTCATTTTTCTGAGATGGCAGAAAATGAACTGTTATGGTCAAAAAACACCCAAACAAGCATTTAATAGTCGTATATATTGAAAATGAGTTCATAATTACTTAAAATATCATGAAAATAATTTTATTATTATTGGTGACATGTATGAGTAGAAAACACATCAATAAGTCTTGAGTTATTCACAGAACGATCAAATATATGGTTTTTAATGGTTTGTTTGCCTTTAGAAAGGTCTGTCAGGGGGTCAATCCATGATAACGTCATCTGAATTCCTCGAAATTAGATGAAATCAATGGAAAAGTTACTTTGAAAATTTTTGAGAAAACGAGACTTCAATCAGAGGTGTTGTTTTACCACGATGATGAAAAACAGACATTTAGTTTCATAACACACCAAAACATGTGTTTAATGGTCAGATCCAAAGAAAACGACATCAGAATGACTTGAAATAATAGAAAAATAATTTTATTATTATTCTTGACTTGTGCGAGTAGAAAAAATGTCAATTGGATGTGTAGAGTGCACGGTACGACTAAATATGGGGTTTTTAAATATTTTATGTCCTTTAAGAAATAGCATTGTGTGGTGAAAACCAACTAAATAAACTCAGAGATTTAGGAAATCCTACAAAAACAACAATGTAGTGATTTTTCACGTGGTTGGTAACATATAACATCAATCAGATATTTTTTTTGACCGCGATGATGGAAAAATCTCGTTTACTACCATAAAAAACCAAAACGCATATTAAATGGTCATATCCATATAAAAGGATATTAGAATAACGCGAAATCACAATACACCTCTCTTATTTTTATTTTTAGAATATGATATTAGACTAAATTCCAATCATACACATGATGTGTGTGGTACCAATTAATATATCGGTTTTAAAGATTGTATGCCATTTAAAAAGCACATATGGTGGTAAAAACCATCTAAAAAACTCAAATTTCCCTGAAATTAGACATCAACTTGAAGGAGTAAATTATGGAATGGTCTTGTAGACGGCACATCAATCAAAGGTTTCATTTAATCGCGATGATTTAAAATGAATGTTTAGTTTCATAAAACACCAAAACGTTCTTCTATCAGCTAGATCCATATAATATGACCTCATATTGAAAATAAATTAGAGTAAAATCATCTGATTATAATTATTGAGGTGTGTGAGGTGTTTTCACATCAATCAGACATATAGTATGCATGGTATGACTAAATATGAGTTTTTGAAAGATTTGATGCCCTAAAAGATGCTGAAGGTGGTCAAAACAAGCTGAAAAAACTCAAAATGCCCTGAAAATAGATGACAACAACAATGGAGTGAATTTTTATATGTCCAAGTAGATAATAATTCAATCAAAGGTTTCAATTCATTGTGATGATAAAAAATGAAGGATTAGAGTTATAAAACACTAAAACAGTCATTTAATGTTTAGATCCATAGCTAAATAAGTTGGAATGATCTTAAATCATATAATAACTATATTATTTTTATTAATGATGTGTTGGAGTATATGGAACATCAATCGGGAAAGTGCTTTGTGTGATATGACTGAATATGTTGTTTTTAAAGACGTGACACCCTTTAAAAATGTGCACTGTGTTGTCAAAACCATCCTAAATGAATATTATTATTGCGAAATAAGATGACAACAATGATCAAGTGAATTATGAAATATTCTTGTAGATGGTATGTTAATCAGAGGTGTTGTTTGACCATGATGATGAAAAATGCATTTTTAGTATCACAAAACACAAAAACGTGCCTTTAGCGGCCAGATCCATAGAAAACGACATCATAATGACATTAAATCATATGAAAATTGTCATATTAATATTTTTGATGAGGGAGACTGGATGAAAAATCAATCAAATCGGTGGTGTGTGCAGTACGGCAGAATATGTAATTTTTTATGTTTTGATGCCCATTTAAAAGGTTCATCGTGTGGTCAAAACTAGCCGAACAAACATGGAATACCATGAAATCAGAAAAAAATAGTCGTTGAATGAATATTGAAATAGAGAGCTAATGGTACATCAATGAGTGTGTTCATTTGACTGCAATGATGAAAAATGAATGTTTAGTGTCATAAGGCACAAAATGTACATTTAACGATCATATCCATTGAAAATAAAATCCTAATGAAATGAAATTATATTAAAAATTCATATTATTATTCCTGATGTGGGGTAGGAGATATCATACCAATCAGATGTTCTATGTATATAGTATGAGTAAATACATGGTTTTTTAATATTTGACACCCTTTAAAAAGGTTTGTTGTGTGGTCAAACCAATCCTAACGAACTGGGATATCCATGAAATCAGACGACAACAATAAAAGTGTGAATTATGAAATGATCGCATAGAAGGTACCTCAATAATAGTTTTCATTTGATCGATATTATTGAAAACATGCCTATTAGTGTCATAAAATACCAAAACATGCTTTTAATTGTCTGATCCATTGAAAACGACCGTAGAATGAAATGAACTCAAGGGAAAACTATATTTTTATTATTTTCGAATTGTGAGAGTATATGTCACATCTATTAGACATGTAGTGTGTGCAGTACGACTGATTATGTGGTTTTTAATGATTTTATCCCCTTCAAAAAGGTGTGTTTGGTGGTCAAAACCATGTGAACAAACTCAAAATTCCATCAAATCTGATGAAAAAAACCATGGAGTGAATTGTGAATTGGTCAAGAAGACGGTACATCAATCTATGGTTTTATTTGACTATGATAATGAAAAATTCATTTATGTGACATAAAACACAAAATGTGTGTTTAATGGTCCTATACATATAAATTACATTATACTGACTTGAAAAAATAGTACTACCATCTCCTTATTATTCATTAAGTGTACGAGGAGATGAACCATCAATCAAACATGCATTGTGAGTGGTACGACTGAATATGTGGTTTTTAAATACTTGAAAATGTTTAAAACCGTGAATCTGGCGGTCAAAACCATCCAAACTAATATGTTTTACTATGAAATCACACAAAAACAATGATGAAGTGAATTGTGAATTGGTCGAGCAGACAGTATGTATATCAGAGGTGTTATTTGACTACTATGATGGAGAATGGGTGTTTAGTGTCATAAAACACCAAAACAGGCGTTTAGTAGTCAGATCCATAGAAAATGACCTCATAATGACATGAAATCAATGGAATCCATCTTATTATTATTCATGACGTTTATGAGTATATGGAACATCAACCAGGTGTGTTGTGTGAACAATATGAATGAATATGTGGTTTTTAAAGATTTGACACCCATTAAAAAGGTGCATTTGGTTGTCCAAACCGGCCAAAAAAACACGGAATGCCATGAAATTTGACAATGATAACTGTGGAGTGAATTATAAAATGGTCGAGAAGATGTTATGTCAATAAAAGGTGTTGTTTGATTTCAATAATTAATAACGAATGCTTAGTGTCCTAAAACATACATTTTTTTAACTATCATATATAGAGAAAATGACCACTAAATGACATGAAATCATAATAAAACAACCTTATTATTATTATTGACATTTTTTAAGAGAGGTCACATCAATAAGATTTACAGTGTGCGTGGTACCACAAAATATGTGTTTTTTAAAGAATTGAGGCCCATTAAAAAGGTTTGTCAGATGGTCAAACCTATTTGAGCAATCTCATATTTCCATTATAAGATATATAAACAATTAAGATGTGAATTTTAAAATGGTTGAGTAAATGGTACGTTAAGCAGTAGTGTTGTTTGACGATCATGACAAAAAATGAATGTTTAGTGTCATAGAACACCAAAATCGTCATTTAACAGTCGTATCCTTAAAAAACAGTTTCATAATGACTTAAAATCATTTCAAAAATATCTAATTATTTTTTCACAACATGTTAGAGTAGACAAAATGGCAATCGGGCATGTGGTGTGCGTAGTATGACTGAATATGTGGGTTTTAAAGATTTGATTCCCTTTAAAAAGTTTTGTCATGTAGTCAAACCCTACTGAACGAACTCAACATTCCTTGAAATCAGATAACAGTAACTGTGGAAGGAAATTTTAAATGGTTGAGTAGAGAGTATGTCAATCGGATGAATCTTTTGACCGCGATGATTCAAAATTTCCATTCAGTGTCATAAAACTCCGAAAAGTGTGTTTAATTGTCATATCCAAAACAAGATACATCATAATGACTTGAAATAATTTTACAACCATGCTAATATTATTTTTGACATGTGAGTAGGAGATGGCACATCAATTAGACGTGCAGTGTGCATGGTACGACTGAATATGTTGGTTCTATATATTTGAGGTCTTTTAAAAAGATTCCTCAGGTGGTCAAAACCCACCAACTGAATTCAAAATTCCATGAAATCAGATAAAGATTATAACCGTGTAGTGAATTGTGAAATGGTCGACTGGACGGTACATCATTAAGTGGTTTCATTTTACTGTGATGAAAACAAACGCATGTTTAGTGTCACAAAACATCAAAACAAGGGATTAATAATCAGATAAATATAAAATGACCTTAGAATGACATAAAATTATAAGAAATAAATCATGTAATTATTTAAGAGGTATGATAGAAGATTGAAAGTCAAAGTGATGTTTGGTGTCTGCAGTAAGACTAAATATGTGGTTTTTAAATATTTGATGCTCATTAAAAAGGTGTGTTGGGTGGTCAAAATGAATTTAATGAACACAGAATGCCATCAAATTAGATGATGAAAATTATTGTGTGACATGTGAAATGGTCAATTATAAATTATTTCAAATAGAGGAGTTGCATGAGAATGATTATGAAAAACTCACATTTACAGTCACAATAAAACCCAAAACACTGTTTACCAATCATATCCATATCAAACAACCTCATATTGACTTGAAATCATAGTATAATCGTCATATTATTATTATTCATGTGTTCTAGGAGATGAAACATTAATCGGACGTGCAGTGTGCACGATATGAGTGAATATGATATTTATAATTATTTGGGGCCCATTAAAAAGGTGTGTCGGGTGGTCAACACCAGAAGAACAACCTTAGAATTCTATGAAATCAGAAAACAACAACTATGGAGTGAATTGTGAAATGGTCGAGTAGATGGTACATCAATCAGAGGTTACTTTTTACCACAATGATAGTAAATGCACGCTTAGTGTCATAAAACACAAAAAAGTGTCTTTAATGGACAGATCTATAACAAAAATATTGTAGTTCCTTTAAATCATATGAAAACTACCTTATTATTCATGACATGTGGGAGTAGATTAGACATCAATCAAACATCAGGTGTGCGTAGTAAGACCGGATATCTGGATTTTTAAGAATTTTATTTTTTTTTAAATTGTGAGATAGGTAGTAAAAATCTTCCGAATGAACACATACTTCCTTGATATCAGTCAATAAATGGATGTGTGAATTGTAAGGTATTATAGAATATGGCACATCCATCATAGATATCTTTTGTCCAAGATGATAGAAAAATCACTTTTAGTTTCAGAAAACTCCAAAATGGTTGTTTTACAGTCAGATCCACCGATAACAACCTCAAAATTACATGAAAACACATTTGTGTGGGTATATGACATATCCATTAGATGTGAGTTCTTCTCATAATTATTGAATAAGTGGTTTAAATTTTTTTTAAAAATATTTATAATTATTAAGATATTTTCCAAATCAATGTTTATTCATATGTTATACAATTCTTTAATTGAAATACGTTATTTCATTTTAATTATTTGTTGTATATTTTTTGTGTAATAATTATTTGTATAATTTCTTTCATGAGATTTTATTTTATTAAGGATTTTCTGTGAATTTATTTACAAAATATAAAAACCCTATAGTAGCCACCATTTGGCGATCGCTATTGGTATTGTCTGGTTAGGCTATAGTGACCACTAATTGGCAGTTTCTATAAGTGATTGCGAGATGACCTATAATGCCCATGGTTTGGGGGTTTCTATAGACCCAATCAAGATGATCTATAGAGACCATCATTTGGTGGTCGTTATAGGTCATCTCGATCACCTTTATTGCATTTTCGAAATGGCGGACGCTATATGCAACAACATGCTTAATGTGTCCGCTGTTTGGAGAAATCTATAGCCCTCCGACGATGGATTTTGGAAGTCACTAAAATCATTTCCCTATTAGTGAACAATCATAAAATTATTAATTTATTGTTCAATTGAAATAATGTTCCTAATAGTTGGAATTTATTTACATTACTTACACGTTAAAATAAATATTGCATTCAAATTTTTTAGTTAACCCAAACTATTTTTTTTAAAAAAAATTAATGATATCATTAAAACATTTTTTAGAAAGTAAAAAAAACTAAAAAAATGACTTCAGTTAAAAATTTTAAATTTTCTAAAAATAGTTCTGAAATCATTTTTAGAAAACATAGCTTTGGAATAAAATTGGATTTTGACAAAAATCCCTATTTTTTTTAAATAAAATTCTTTTTATCTCTTCAATACAAAAAGAGACAAAAATTAATGCATATTATGTATCTTAATTTAATAATTATTCAATAATAAAATTAATTCTTTTCTTTATATGAATACTAATATTTTATCAGCGAAAATATATTCATAAAAAAGCTGAAAAAGGATGATATTGTAACACAAAATCGTTAAAAATTCGATTACTCTGTAGTGTAATCCCCAGGAAGGAACATCAATAAATTAAATTAAAAATATTATGAGGTTAAATATATTAACTATATTTTATGTCAATTTGTTTTCATATACACCTCATGAATTTGGTTAGGTTCATAACATAATGATAGGTCTCGATGAATATAAATTAAAAAAAATCTCTTAATGAACTGATACCTTTTGAAATAAAAACCCAAGGAATGTGGGATCATAAAATAGATTTGTAATTAATAATAATTTTTTGTATTATATGTATTAAATAAATTTTTGGGTAATATATACACCCCCTAAAAGAAACATATAGTGAATATGACATTTTTCTCTGAGAATATAAATGTGGGACCAAAATGACTTACCGCCTTAGTAATCATTATAATCATTAGTCACAATAAACTATAACATAAAATATAATAGTAAATATATTATAAATGAGGTTATTAATTATATAACTTATAAATTTTTAACTATATAAACCACTGAAAATCAACTTGTGGAAAGCATTCTTATGTCTCCTAGAAATAGAAGAAAGACAAGATATACCTTAGATTATGTATTGATTTTATTCAGACACATTAAATACTCTTGTATAATGAATATAATTTTATAATAAATTCATTAAAAAACATAATTATATAAATAATAAAATATATTATTTAATTATTTATTTTTTTTACCTTTTTTTGAATAATTCCTTGTTAAAGTCACGTATTGGGTAATAACAACTTTTTTTTTGTATATCTATTGATTTTTTATTTCTGGTACACCTACATTGATCATGGATACATTAAATCTAAAATAATAACCATGAAACAATTATCATATCTATACATCAATTATATAATTAATATTAATCATGAAAATAGTTTTGAAATAGATTTTTATTATGACCGTGGAGATGGTAGGTTGTAAATACTCAAGAGTAACATTCCCATTTTTTATCATTATTTCTAGATTGGTGGTAAGTAATAAATTAAATTTACATATAGATAATAATTTTATATATACAATTTTTTTATTTAATTATTATAATATATATATTCTATGTTGTGTGGTGATGAAAACAGAGTCTCATCACTTCATGAAGGCAGTTGTCCACACATACACGAACGATGTTATTGTCTTTCTTAGTGTGAAATTGAAATAATTAAAATTAGATATTATCATTTTAAAATTATAAATATATAATTAAAATCATAATTATTCAATTTATTTCAGAAATATAAACCTTATTGTTATCCAAATAAAGTGTTAATGAAAAAATAAACACACAGCTTCCAGATACGGTAGTCCGACCTACACAATAATGACGTTATCATGTTCTATAAGGAATGGAAATGAAAAATATAATATTTTATATAATTATTATATATTTATAATTATTATAAAAATATAAAATATAGAATTTATATCAATCATCATAACCAACCGTTAGCGGTTCTAATGGAATAAATAATGATGTTCGTTCGCGGGATGTTAGACCACCGTACACAGGATTGATTATTTGATAACCCATTTCATGGAGGTGGAGATGGTTTTAGATCATGATAATAACATAAAAAATCTATTTGTATTTAATATAGATACCATATTATTTCGTAATGGTTTAATAAAAATTCAATGAGGTGGAGTAAAAATAAAAAAAAAATAATTGTTGAAGAAGGCTACCGCCTCTTCTTGTATCAACCAATATTTTCACCAAAATACACACTAGGTTTGATTTATTACCAATATATGGTTTTTAGGATGATATGAGGGAATTTGGGAAATTTTTCAGGTAGGTCTAGGATAAACCAAATAATATTTTATGATGTTATGAATATATGAGAGGTATAGCATTTAATATGCAAGGTGTGTGTCACACATGTAATGTTTTGATAACAAAAAGGTATACCCAATCTATATGATGAAAAAATGTCCAAAAAGGATAAATATAAATACAAATACATTATATAATTATAAAATGGACATAATATAGATTTTATTCATCTATTTAGGGCTTTTTAACCCTTATCTTTTTCGTTCTACCTCGGGGTAAAACTATTTTTTCCATAACCGTGGTAATTGATTTTTACAGTTTTCATCACTAAATTGGGTAAAAAATTAAGTTAAAATTATTATTTTATATAAATAATTCTGAATAAAAAATAAAAATATATTTTTTCAAAATTAAATTCATATAGTTATGAAATTTTATTATAAAATTAATATTACAGGCGGGTTGAGGAAGTAGGATTTCAAATATAAAATTTCCAAAAGATTAAAACATTTTTATCCAATTTCGAAATGGAATTAATTTCAATTACCTAAATTAGATTAATAGATATATTTTTTAAATAATTCTACTAAAATTTAATTTAAAATAAAATATAACAATATAAATAATTTAAACAAAAAGGTGGTTTTGAAATTATAAAACAATATTTTTCAGTAGTCATCAAAAAATTAATCTCTTCAAAAAAAATTTAAAGTTCAAAATATTATTTTTAAAATAATTGTGAAAAAATGGAGACAAAATAGTTATCATGAAATCTCAATTTTTAAGTATAAAGTTGGAATTTTTCGTATAAATTATCTAGAAAACATATAAGATGAATGTTAAATAGTTTGTTGATATTAAATTAGATACATTTAATTAAAATAATTACATTTTTTACATTTTCTTCAGGTACCATTTTTTTCAGAAAAAATATTTTTGAAAAATATTTCCTTTATTTTAAATTTTTTTTTATTTTATTTTTTAATTAATTTTTCATCAAAGAATTAATTACATAAACATGTGAAAAACATATATTTAATTATTTTTTCTAATCTATCTCATGCTCTTCATTATAATTATTATGTGATAATTATAATATAAAATAAAAACTTCTATATATTTTTCATTTTTCATTCAATATATTTTCTGCATGAAGTGTAAGCTAAATTAATAGGTTTTTGTATCGAAAGTCAAGATCGTTTTTTTATATAATAAAATCTATTCTCCATATTGTGTTTAATTCAAGATACATTCTATATTTCATGAAATAAAAGACATTGAAAATGTTAAATTTAATTTCAAAAAGTATTTCACAATGTCATGGTGTGTTAGAGTTAGGGATCATTAACACATTTCAATGTGATTTTATTTAAACCATGGAAGAGTAATGTATCTTTGTTTAATCCAATAAGAAAAATTTCAGTACCATATATCCAATAACCATCTATAATATTGGTACATTGACCACCACAATTCATTATATGTGTTGTGTTTCCTTGTATATATTTCAACCTAATCTGTAGAATATAATCTAAAATAAAGAAAAGTTTATTAGATTTTATTGAAATATTTAAATAATTATTCAATGAAACTGCACTAGACAATATATATTTATTCATCTAAAATATGCATCCTAGGGTGTAGAGATTGTGGATCTTAATACATTACTCCCCCTTCTTGTTATAAAAATTCATTAACAAGTGATACATAAAATGCAATTTCCTTGGTCTATGTCTAAGGACCCAAGCCATGATATTATAGATGGATAGTCGTATCATGCCCTATTACCCCTAGGTCTATAAAAATATGAACTCAATGGTATTGAGGTATTAAAATACCGTTAAAAATATTATATAATTATTAATATGGAAACCAATTTTGAAATAGATATTCCCATGAAAAGTTAACTTCAATTAATGAATGCCTCCTCTCATATAGAATATCTAGATAGAAAAAAACACATATCCCAAATCAGATTTTTCACAAAGGAATAGTGTAATATAGCCTACCTTATAGTGAAAACACTAAGAAATCCATGACCTACAGGGTTTCTTTAATATTTACCTCCAGATACTCCCCAAACTATCATTAGATATACTAAGAGGAAAATACATGGACATATCAAAAAATAGTACTCACAATATATATACACTATTTCATTTAAACCAATATCTCCTCTAATAATGCATATCTTATTTATACTGCGATAATATTCACAAGAAACCATTAATTGTTTACTCTATTTATGTTTCATGAATCATCCACTCAATCAGGGTCATGGACTATTAAAAATATAAAATATATACCCAAGATCATAATATTTTAATGATTCAATAATTCTATGAATTTTAACTCTAATAGAAGTAATTGAATCCTAAAGGGTCCAAAATCTTATGTAATTTTATAGTGGTGAATATCATAGAAATATTATAATATTTTATATAATTTATAATAAAATTTTTAATAGAATCCATAATATTATTATTTTAATGAGTATTGGATTAATAGAACATAATTTTCATCAATTAATATTATCAAATCAAAATTTTCAAAATATGTGGAGTATAATATAGATATTTAAGAACATGATGAGGATGCGATTATATGATATATAGCCCCCATTGAGGTTTGAGAACAAGGAGTCGATAATCTAAATCAAATTAACTCATTTATTTTATTAGTCCCTCCAAACATCCCACTTAAACATACTCATAGAGAGTAAATAGAAAAGAAATTAGTTTATAAAGGTATCCATTAACAAATATAAACCTCAAGAATAAAATACACTCTTTATTGAGGGGAATATTTTAATGTATTATGCCTATGTAGACATGTTGATGATACAAAATTACATTGAAAAAATCAACCCATTGAGTGTAACCATCATATTGAATCTTCCATGCCTTCCCTAGATAACCCACTTTGGTAAGAAATATTTCTCAAACAAATATATTATATTAATGTCAGAGAAATAAAAAAAGGTGAGAATAACCATTCTACATGACCCCTATAAAAGTTTAATATCAGTAATTTCCCATATTGGGATATAAACTCACATCATTTAAAAAAATATTTCCTCAGATAAAATGGGAAATTTATTATCTATAAACAACAATATGTTGATTATATCAATATTTTATACACATTTATTTTCCAAAAATGTATTTAAAAGTTATACCATCAAACCCATTGTGCCTATAATTTCTCAAATAAAAATTTTATAGTAGCAATTTAATCTAAAGAAACCAAATATGATATCATAATAGGAATGGGTGGCTTTGGCCTCTCTTCTTTAAAACATGGAATAAACCAACTTTACAACATTTAATTTCACTAGACACCAAGGGTTGATAATATTTATTTTCCATCATAATTCTGAAAAATATATGGAATGTTGGACCCATTAGATTTAGGTAATACTTGATTCTTAATTGTTTAATTAACTCACTTTTTTATTATAGAACAAAATTTTCAACTACATCTCTTTATGGATAGGATAAACATGTTATGGATTTTATTTTATTTTTATAGTTAAACAAAAATGACAGTCACCATAATTGACCTTTCAAATTTCATGTACTATGAAAAGTATGTGGTTTTATCTTTTATTTCTAGAAGTGATTTTTTATCTACTTCTTGAAAATAATAATCATAGAATTTTAGTAATTATAAACACATATATATATATAATCTTTTAGATAAGATATTTGAATTACTTGTCTATTTAACATATCTTTATATATTATTATTTGTTATAATAGTGGTATAATATTTATAAAAAATAGTTCTAGTGTTCCAAAGGAATCTTTTGTATATGATTCTTGAAAGTAAAATAATATATCCATGAAGAATTAGATCACCCAAAAACCAAATCCAGTGAAAGATGTGGCGTCAAAACATACAAACTATATTCCAATTCCTCTTCTTAAGGAACCAAAAAAATACATCATGATTGGAAGAAAGAACATCCGTAACAAAAAAATTTGGAAATAAAAAAAAAATTGTATTACATCTAAAGAAATTAGTTCAAATAGAATACTTTTAAACCATGTAAATAAAATTATTACAATCATAAAGATAATTAGACCCAATATGTTTTTGATAAATTATTAACTCAAATACTATAATACCATCAAATGTTATGTACAACAGTTAGTATTTTTTATGTCTTTGCTCCAAAAGTTCATAGAAACTATGAAAGAATATTTGGTGCATGTTCCCTCATGTGTGACTGATGTTTTTGTCTCAACATCAGAAGAAAAATAACATTTCTAAAAATATCATGCATAAAGCTATCAAAATTTGAGGATGTAGTGACATTGAAATCCTACAATCATTCTTAAACCATAATTAGGGACGAAATAGATTTTCTAGTTATTACAATAATTCCTCCTATAATACACATGGAGAATCCATCATAATTGTAATATTCCACATGTAATTGAAACTAATATTGAATGAAAATGATATATGAATGGGATCAACACTAAGTATAAAAGCTAATGAGGACTTCTATGTACATCTTTCCCAAATATTTAGGTAGATGAGAAGCACTACACCAAGTGAAATTTTTCATTAAAAGAGATGAAAAATATGATTATCTAAACGTCATCCATTTTATTAAACACATTTATAGTGATGAATCTTCATATAAGTAAAAAAACCACCCATAAAAATATTTAGGGAAGAAAATGTTGATGTAGGGTAAGCCGTAGTGGAAATAAAAATCCAATCCCCATTTATACTACGATCTTATCTTTGGAAAAGAATATAAGAAAATATATTAATAGAACAAAAATGAAAATAATTATTTTATAAAGTATTTAAATAATCATTTTTATTTGATCATATAAAAATAATGCTTAAATGAAATATATTCTAATAGTCATCTTTACAAACTATGAAAGATAATTCTTCCTAACATCAAATAAAACCCCTTAATTTTCATTCCATGGTAATAAATCATAGGTTATAGTAATTATGACACAAAAAACCTACTCCATCGAATAGTCATGTGTTTGGATCTACATTCCTATATACGGTAGAGAAAATTTCTTAAATCATTTGTCATTCCTCACCATAATTTCATTTGTGGATTCATTTTATCTCTCTAATTATGTAATAGAAGGATTTAATGACGGTCCTTTTAGACGTCAAGAATCTGAGAATAAATTTGATATAGATAATAAGTATGATATAAGTATGGGTTCCTCTGGGTGTTAAAATGTAATTACATTCATTGCATATCATTTATCTTCCACAACACATGGAAACATAAGACCCTTATACATTTTTTGACATATTATTGATGATGATATTCATTGTGAATTTGATAAAAAAAAACTGTAATTGATATTGTTACAGTAATCCCATTTATATCATTATATATACTGATGTTTTCTTATGTTCTACAAGCATGAAAATACAATGATATAAATAATTAATTAGTTTTCGTTTGGTTGGATCATGTAGAGAACCCATTTCCAAGAACACATATCCAACTAATAGTTTTTATAGTCTGTCAACATATATATTTAATTAAAATTCTAGGATGGTTGTAGAACCAAATTCTCAGTAAATTTCCCTCCTAATATCACTTATTTTATAACGTATTCCACAAAGGGGTGTTTCGGGTACTCTATGATAATAACACCCATTTTGAATTCTATGAATCCCAATACTCTAATGAATGGTATTTAAAAATAGGAAGGGAACTACCATTTGACAACATGGAACTGAAATCACCACCCCAAAATTTCATAGAAACTTCTATCATAGATTGATAAATTGGACTTGGTAATGACTTAGAACATCCCATCAATAGAACTATGTAAACAAATTTATATATTAGAAACAATCATGTCATGTTAATTAATCTCTGGGATCCACTAATTCCCTTCTCACTTATAATGATCATGGAAATATATCTATTGGATAACCACTATAAATTGAGAATGATTCAATAATTTATTTTATGAAAATTAGTCATTCCATTCTTCGTCTCGACTTGAACATGGTATTCATTAACAATTAGTAAAAATAAATAAGGCACTTTTTCTTGTTATATACAAACTATTAAAAGATATCATGGGGTTTTTTTTATCTTTTTCCTGCATTTTTATAGTGTTTTCATATTATCACATCTCATATAGATATGATCTCAATTGATAAAATTTCACCTTTTATTCCTCTCATATCACACCATCTTGTAAATCTGATAGGATAACCCCTTACTGTTAACTCAATAACTAAAACATAGAAAACACCAAGAAATCTCCTTGGGATTTGAGATAATATATCTCAAGTACCATTTATTTAAATTTATAGGATAATTTTTGTATTTAGTAGGCCTAAAACAACATTATTTTGTGTCCTGAAATCCCAAAATAAATTTCAAGAATGTATTTTTTTCCAAAATTGTGATCCAAACATATTAGTATTGAATTTTATATAGACTATTGGGTTACATCCACATGTGAGTAATCATCACATCAGTTTACCATACATCCATCAAAATTATAAATAAATAGAAAGTGAATGGATCAGACCAATTCTATCATAGTGATAGTAAATATTAAAAATATTTTTAAATCCAATATCATCAGGTATGTTCAATACCCAGAATTTTTTACCATCATAGTCAACATCAGGAAAAATAATTGGTAATATAGTGCCAACACTAATATAATGGATTCTAATTTCTAATGTACCATATGAAATTTATTTTATTCATCACATAATTGTTTATTACTATTAAATTTTATTTTCATGTACACTAATACATGTAAAGGTACTCTAGTTATAACCAAATTTAAATAAAACTAAATAATGAGATTGTAGATTCCTTTAGGGTACCCCACCTGTTATATGATTTTTTAATGATACCAATTTTCCTGAATACTTCTAGTAGTACCTAACAACACTCTAATTATCATATATTTTAATTAATTTTCTTATAAATTGTTAATTATTATATTTTCAATCATGAAGTCAAGTCCTAAAAACTCATGGTCATCTTTACTACCTCAATGTATGTTTTGATTTGAAACTACAACATATCATAAAGATAAATTTTCTTAAAATTTTCAAATGATGTGACATGAGTTAATACGTCAAAATATATATATGGTATAATGTCCATGAAGTAGACCATGATAAAACCCATTCCATACTTGATATTAAAACACCTCAAAACCACTAATAATTAACTGTAAATAACTGAATTATTATATGTATCAAAATATTCATCGAAAACTAATACATAAAATGTAAAAATAACAAAAAACACTAATGAATTATGTTATATTTTAATAATTATATTGATATTTTAAGAGATGATTCAATGACATCATGTAGAATAGTTTTCAACCACCAATGTTGATGCTACATATAAATGGAAATATAATCTCCCCCCAAATGGAGACCATAGAGTGATCTCTTGTTCTCATACCTGTCTTGAAATATTTGGATATATTATTAAAAAACCATTATTGTCTTGTAAAATTATTCATTGAATATTGGAAACGATACACTGATATAGAGAATAATTTCTTTAGTATGATCTTTGTAATGATCCAGACATTCATTAATGGAAATCCCTTTAAATGTATCATTATGTTAAATGTTTATATAAAATGTCAACATCTTTGGTTTTATGTTTTTTGGTTTATAAAATACTATTATGAATTGTGACCATTTCTAATGTATCCTTTGAACATTGATCACATGATTAGTATAAATATTGTGTTTTAATAAATCCAATTTACTCAGACAAAGGAAGAGATGACCTCATTTATTAGATGTGCCCCATACGAAGACCATTTTTCGGAGCACGTAAAGAAGGTTGCGTCTTTGGGATTTTCTCTAAAATAATCACAAGACTATTTTGAATATGTTAAGCTCGAGTGGGACCACCTATAATAGAAGTGGAAGTTGATAGAGATTACCAAAAGAGAAATGTTACCTGAGAAAAACAAAGAGTTAGTCCCATCACACTCCTTACTCTTCGGTCTTATGAGAGTGTTATAAGAGGTTATCTAACAAGACCATATCACTATCGTTATGTTCATTATTTTTTGTATATATTAATGAATATACTTTCATTTCATTATTGTTACCTTTTAAATTGTTTTTTTAAAGCACATATAGTATTTTTTAGTTAATTCCCAACTAAGAAATCTATTTTGATGAATTAATAGATTTTTTAATTAAATAATATATTAATAATATTATTATTATTTAATTAATTCTAATTAAAAATATATGATCTAATAATTTTATGAATGCAATTGTAATTTTTATTAATGTTTGAAATCCATTTTTGTTCAAAACTCTTGAATTTTTGATAAATGTCATTTTTTATATTAAAAATGGAAATTATTATATTTATAAAATTATTTAGAAAAAATTAATATTATTTATAGAATCAGGGTGTTGAAATTATCCAATGATTAATTTTTTTATAATTTTTGGAGACTGACAAATATTTGGGTAAAAATTAAATACCATTTAATTATATAATGTGTTTTATAACCACATAATAACTTAATAGTGATGTAATAAAATACTATAAACTTTATTTTTTTTCCAATATATGTTTTACCATTTAAATAATGTGATTTTTGATTTTTTTGATTTATTTTACAAAACTATAGTGGACCCTTCAAAACTTATAAAACATTTGGCCTTTTTAAATTTTTTTCCATGGGAGTATGACACACCTCCAGAAAAGCAAGCCCATTATTTTATAAATTTAGTACTTTGGCCTTATAAAATATTATTTTCCACTCCCCTTTGGCAAAACCCATGGGAAAAAACATGGGTGGGTTTGTGGTTTTGATTAGTTTAATGTGAGGTGTCCCAAACCTAAATAATAATAAATTCCCTCTCCTTTCCTATATAAACCCACCCAAGATCCCACTTCCTCCTCTCCTAAAGACATTGGAGTTCGTCTAACTTCTTCCCTCCTATCTCTAATATCCTCCCAAGGCTCCCCAAGATCTTAAGAAGCCTCTCTCAATCCTCTGCCAAGCCTTTGGAAGCACACTTCCAAGTAAGGGTTTTTCTTCCTTTCACAATTTTTTCCAATATTCATTAAATTGTTATGCCCTTTTAATTTCAATTATAATGGTTTGTGTTTGGTTTCTCACCTCCCCCATAATTCCCTCTTTATGTTTTAATTATGTTATTCCCCTTTCTCTCTCATTAAATTCCTCCCATGTACACCCGTAACTATGTCGAAATTCCGAAAAGAATTTCTCTCTCCTCATTTAAATTCAAGAATTTCTTTTGTATCATGAATCTAAATTCCATTACATTTTTGGTACATGTTTCTATATTAAATCCTTACTTTCCATGTCATGTAAATATGATGAGATATCTCTTTCTCTCTCAACAACAATTTTTATGAGTTCTTATGTCACGCTGTTATACTGCTGAAATTGCACCGCGCTTTTCCAAACCAAAGACATTGTGTAGTGAATGCCATTCCCATTTCTCTATCAAGGGTATTCAACATTGTGAAAATTTACCTATTTTTCAAAGAGTCTCATGTATATATTCCAAATTCATTTATCATGTAATAAATGATTTTGTTTAATGATTCAACATTTTATGATCTATGTGGCACACTTATTCATGAAATGAAATGTTTAAGAAGGGTGTGCCCTGACATTGCTCCAATGCATTATATAAAGTATAGTATCTTGATTTGCCATGTGAAATGGGTGTTTAATCATTATAATACAAGTGAAATTAGGCTTTACTCATGCTTCATGTGCAATGAGGTTTTATTCATGCTCCATGTGCAATGAGCCTTGGCTCATGCTAATTCCATGTTAAGTGTCATTGCCACATTTCCATGTTATGATTATCATGATTTATCATGAATTTATGTTTATTCCTCTCTTGTTTTCTACTGATATGCCTATTTTCTAACATTTATTGTATTCATCATGTTATTCCATGATTAATCCCTTACTGGGCTTTTTAGCTCACCCTTTTTATGCATGTCCTCAGGTTATCCCATGCAATGCTAAGTACGAGGGAATGTAGTGATCTTGTAAAGGATGTTTTCAATAAAGACATGGTTTTTCAGGTTTTATTTTGTTATGTAATGATCACAAACCCCAAATAAACTAGACCTATCGATCTTCTATGTTTTATCAAATGATGTTTATGTAAGAAATTATGTTTAATTGTGTAATAAATGATCAGGGTTTTCATAGTTAGTATTAGGGGATAGGTTTAGTTATTTTTTGTATTATGATTAGAAAACCCTTGTAAAGTCTTAGAGGCAAGATCTAGTATAATAAAAATTTCACTAAGTTTTGGTGAGTATTGAGTAAGTGGTTTATCAATAAAATATATCCTTTTCTAGATAGGAGCAGGTCGAGGCAGATCTGGAAAAGATGTATCCTAGGGGTAAAACCCGAAAACAATGCTTTGAGCTAGACTCGAATGTAAACTGGTGCACGAAAATAGGCCTTGCTGCACTATTGGTTACGACACTCCTGGGGTATATGATTTGGTAAATTCACAAGCTTAGTATGAACCATTATAAAAGGACTAAAAAAATTCCCTAAGAATATATTTTAGAATGTAGTTCATGGATAACATAGACTAAAGCCATTAGATTCATATGTTAAGGATATAAAAGTTTTTTATAAGTCATTATTTTATTCTTTGTATTTCCATTAATGTGTTACCCATAACATTAATTTTATTCCATAAAATGTCCGATAATAGGAGGACTCGGGCTAACAACTAATGTGATAATCAATGTGATGACTGTACTAATGAGATGCCCAATCCAATGGGAGTGGGAATCATGAACATTGTCATGATTATCTCTTAGATAACTCAAGGTTTGAATAGAAACATGGGACAAAAAAAAAGTTCAACCCCCCCTAAGAATGAACAATTAATTATAGAGATCTTCATGAGACCGAGGCCACTTACTTTTAATGGATCATCTGATACCTCAATCTATGAACAATGGATCAAATCCATTGAAATGATAATCTTCATCCTACAATGATATGAATAATATAAGGTTATCCTAGATGCTTATTGTATGGAGGGTGAAGCTGATCAGTGGTGGGAGTTGATCAAAAATATGAAGCCTGATGAGGAGATCGAGGCATTGGAATGTAAGGATTTCCAGATCATGTTTTGTTGATAAATATTTTTCGCACACCCTCCAACTTAAGAAGGAAAGGGGATTTCTTTACTTCAAGAAAAAAAGATGATGAATATGTCTGAGCGTATGAGGAAAACATCACAAGGCTTTCACGATATGTCTCTAGATATTTCAATACCCATGAATTTAAGGTTGGCAACTTCTTTGGTTGGGTGAAACCCAGCCTGCAGAAAGCGCTGGCGATCCGTGACTTTGACAACTATAAGGAAATTGTCTGATGTGCCCTCAATGATGAAATAGAGATCAGATAATCTAAAGGCTATCATAGGGATAAGAATCATAATGTGGACTTTAATGTTGGTGGTCCGATGAATAAATCCAACAGTGCTATGAAGATCCAGCACCCCACTTGCCAAAATTGGGGAAATAAACACCCTCGAAATTTCCTGAAGGGGACGAGGAAATGATTTCTGTGTAGAAGAGAATGGCACCTAGCTATTAAATGTCGGCAAGAAAGGCATGCGGCTATGACAGAGGATAGAAATGCTCCATTCGAACCTACCCGCGTGGTTCATTTCTATAACTTCAAAAAACCAGGGCATCTTGAAAATTAATGCTCTAAGACAAGGGTTTTATGAGGCATCCAACAACCTCCAGGGTATCAAGGGAGAGATTTTTCCACCACTATTGCCAAAGTGAATCTTGACAATGAAGTTGTGGTAGGTATACTTGTTATTCATTCAGGAATAGAAAATGTACTTTTTGATTCAGGTTCTACGCATGATTTTATATCTCAAGATTTTAGTCGAACAATCCCAAAACCACCAAAAATCATGGAAATGAAGATGTCGGTGAGTACTGCAAATGGGCAAATCATTTCATCCCATTAATATAATTCCTACTCTATCACAATCTGTGGATTAAACTTCCCAGCAAACATCTCCATACTCCCTCTGGTGGAATTTTATGTGATTCTTGGCATTGATTGGCTTTCCTTATATTGAGAAAACATAAATTGTCTGGATAGTGAAATCAATCTCCATGTGGATAATGGACCCCCAATTCTATACAAGTGCAAGTAGGAAGTTGATTCTTATTTAGCTCCATTATCAAAATAATTTATATTAATAGCCTATGAGCATGCGTATCTGGCTCATATGATTGAGTCCTAGGAAGAAACCATCCATAAAGACATGCATATTGTGAGGGAATTTGATGAAGTGTTTCCCGAGGAATTTCTTGGTCTTCCTACCTAAAGAGATGTTGAATTCTAAATTGATATTATACCTGGGGTGTTGCCAATATCCAAAAATCCATATAGAATGGTTGTTTAGGATCTTGAGGAGCTAAAGAAACAACTATTGGAGAATCTGGATAAAGGATTTATACACCCAAGTGCTTCACCATGTGGTGCAATAGTCCTCTTTATCAAGAATAAGGATGGGTCAATGCACCTTTGCATCAATTATCATGAGCTCAAAAAATTACGATAAAGGACAATTATCCCCTCACACAAATCTATGACATGTTCAATCAGCTGTTTGGAGAACAATACTTCTCCATGGTGGATTTTTGGTTGGGATATTATCAAGTAAGGGTGAATAAAAAAGATATCACCAATACTGAATTTCGTACAACATATGGGCACTATGAATTCATAGTAATGAATTTCAAACTCACTAATGCTCTAGAAATCTTCATGGACATGATAAATAGAGTCTTTAAAGATTACCTAGAAAAAATTTCGGTAGTATTTATAGATAATATTCTGATATACTCTAAAACCAAGGAGGATCATCTAAGAACTATACTAGAGACCTTGTTGAAGGAGTAGCTCAATGAAAAGTATAGAAAGTGTGAGTCATATGTGAAGGATGTGTCATTATTAGGCCATATCATCATATGAAATGAGATATCTATGGATCCCTCCAAAACAAATGTAATTGGGTGATGGTTGAGGCCAACATTGGAAATAGGTATCTGTAGCTTCTAGGGGTTAGCAAGATATTGACAACGATTTGTGATAAATTCCTCACAATTTTCCAGCCCTCTTACTAAGCTAACTCAGAATAGAGTAATGTTATCTTGGAGTGATGAATGCAAAGAAAGCATCAATGAGTTGAAAAGTAGTTTTATCATTGTGCCTGTGCTAACTTTACCCACAACTGGAGAAAATTTTGAGGTATTTATTGATGCTTCGAAGAAGGGATAGAGATGTGTATTGATGAAAAATGAAAACTTCATTGCTTATGCATCAAGGTAATTGGAAGTTCATGAAAATAACTATGCAACACATGACCTCGAGTTGTCTGTAGTGATCTTCTCTTTGAAAATCTAGAGGCATTATCTCTTTGGGGAGAAGTGTAAAGTATATACAGACCAAAAAATCATCAAGTATATATTCACACTGAAAGAGTTTAACCTGTTCTAATAAAGATGGTTAGAGATGATCAAAGACTACGACTACTCAATCCATTACCACCTAGGGAAAGCGAACAAAGTGGAAGATTCCCTAAGTAGAAAGGACCCAGCAATTCTATCATTTATGAGAATTGAAAAGGATCCAATCTTCTTAGACTTGACGAAGATGTACATGGGAATCATAAATAAGGAAACATCATCAACCATTTCACAAATGATTCCTCAACCATCACTTTTGTAAAGGTTAATGGATGCTCAAAAGGATGATGTGGGAATACACAAAAGAGTGAAATATATCATAAAAGAAAAATCCTCGGATTTTAACGCTAATAAAGAAAGAATTGTGATATTTTGGAAAAGACTATGTGTTTTATCAATTCTGTAGTTAAAGAAGGAAATTTTGGATGAGCACATAGTTCATATTTTTCTATTCACCTAGGAAACACAAACATGTATCAAGATCTCCGAGAGAATTATTCGTGAGATAATATGAAGAAATAGATCACTAAATATACATCAAAGTTTATGGTGTGTCAGTAAGTGAAGGTAGAGAGGCAGAAGCCTAAGGGGATGATGCAACCATTGACCATACCAGAAGTGAAATTGGAGAACATCACCACAGACTTTGTCAACGGAATTTCTAAGACATCCAAAGGAAACAATGCAATTGGGTTGTTGTGGAACATCATACAAAGGCTACATATTTCATTTCTATTCTGGAGAATTTATCATTGGATCAACTGGCACAAATATATATCAAGTAAGTGGTAAGGCTTCATGGAGTACCACTATCTGTTTTGTCCGATCGAGACCAAAGATTCACCTCTATGTTTTGGAAGATTCTTCACCATTCTATGAATACTAAACTGAAATTTAGTACGGCCAATTATCCTCTAACTGATGTCCAATCCGAGCTGATTGTCCAACCACATGAGTACATGTTGAGAACGTGCTCAATGGAATTTAAAGGAGGATGGGATCAACATCTTCCTCTAGTTGAGTTCCCTTATAAAAATTGTTTTGACTCGAGTATCAAAATGGAACCATATAAAGACCTTTATGGGAAAAGGTGAAGAACACCGGTGTGTGGGGATGAGGTTGGTGATTATAAGCTGAATAGACCAGAAATGGTCGAAGAAATGGTTGAGAAGGAGAAAACCATTCAGCAGCATATCCAGGAAGCCCAGAGTCGATAGAATAGTTATACAGATAACCATCTAGGATTCCTTGAGTTTAATGTTGGAGATATGGTATTTCTACGCATTTCGCTATGGAAGAATTTCATTAGGTTTGGAATGAAAGGGAAGTTATTTCCAAGGTACATCGTCCCCTTTGATATTTTTGATCATGTCGGGGATGTCGCTTATCGACTAGCACTTCCACCTACCATGGAAAAATAACATGATGTCTTTCAGGTATCCCTTTAAAGAAAATACATATCGGACCCTTCACATGTACTCTCTTAAGAGGTTTGTATATTTAGAGGATGATCTTTCTTATGAGAACCAACCAGGGAAGATCTTATATCATAGAGAAAAATTTTCATGAAATTACACAATTCCCCTCGTCAAGGTGTTGGGGAGAAACCAAAAGTTTAAAGAAGTGATGTTGGAATCGGAGGAAATGATAAAGAAGAGTTACCCAAATATGTTTTAGTGTTGGAAAAGGAAATTTTGATGGTGAAATTTCATAAGGGGGGAATATTGTAAAGACCAAGGTTTCATTAATAGAAATCCATCTTGATATAATTAAATGTCACTTTATATAAACTGTTTATATAAAATTTCAACTTATTTGGTGTTATGATTTTGAATTTTATAATACTGTTAATAATTTTCATCGTATCTAATATAGTCATTGAATAGTGATCACATGATTAGTATAAATATAGCGTTTTAAAAAAAACTTAATTTACTCAGACAAAGGAAACGATGGCCTCATCCAGTAGACATGCCACATAAAAATCCCATTTTTCATAGCTCAGAAAGGAGGTTGCTTCCATGGAGTTTTCTCTTGACCAAGCCCATACCGAGATTTAATATGTGATGCTCGAGCGAGACCACCTACAAGAGAATTTGATGTCGATAGAGATTACCACCCGAGCAATGTTATCTGAGCCATCCCAATAGTCGGCCACCATCACACACCTTAATCTATAGTCTTATGCTGGTTTTATAAGGGGTTATATAAAAAGACCTTATCAGTACGGTTATGTACATTACTTTTGTATACAATAATGATTATACTTTAATTTTATTATTTTTACCCTGTAAATAGTTTTTAATTCACAAATAATATTTTTAGTTAATGTTCGACTAAGAAATCTATTTTGATGAACAATGGATTTTTGAATTAAATAATTTTTTAAAATTTTTATTTCTATTAAATTAATTTTTATTAAATATAATTTATCGTATAATATTATGAATGCAATTGTCATTTTAATTATGGTTTGAAAGCCATTTTTGTCCAAACCCATGAATTTTCAATAAATGACAGTTTTATATTAAAAGTGAAAATTTACATATTTGGAAAATTATTTAGATAAAATGAATATTATTTCTGGAATCAGGATGTCAAAATTATCCAACGGTGAATTTTTTATAATTTTCTAAAACAATCAATTTTTTGGGTTAAAATTATATACTGTTTAAATATATAATGTGTTTAATGACATCATAATAACCCAATAGTGATATAATAAAAAACTATAACAATGTGTACGACCAATATATTATTTAACATAAAAATAATGTGATTTTGGGTTTGTTTTGTTTATTTTATAATGCTTTAGTGGAACCTTCAAGACATATTAAACATTTTGTCTTTTTAAATTGTTTTCCATGGGAGTGTGACTCACCTCCAAATAAGAAACCCCATTATCTTATGAATTTATGATTTTGGCCTTATAAAATATTTTTTCCACTCCCATATTGAAAAAACAATGGTCTAAACCATGGGCAGGTTTGTGTTTTTGATTAGTTTAATGTGAGGTGTCCCAAGCCTAAATAATAAACAATTCCCTCTCCTTTCTTATATAAACCCACTCAAGATCCCACTTACTCCTCACTCAAAGCCTTTGTATTTCGTTCAATATCTACCTTAATCTCTCATGAATCCCAACAAAGTGCCCCATGCTCCCAAAAAACCTCTCTCGAGCCTCTCTCAAGCCTTTGAAAGCACACTTCCAGGTAAGGGATTTTCCTCCATTCTCATTTTTGTCCAATATTTGTTAAGTTGTTATTCCCTTTTAATTTCAATTATAAATGGTGGGGTATGGTTTGAAACCTCCCCCATACTTCCCTATTTGTGTCTAAAGGAAGGGAGACCCCTATCACTCTCATTAAATTCTTTCCATTACGCCCGTTATTATGCCGAAATTCCCAATGGAATTTCTCTCTCATCATTTACATTCAAGAAATTAGTTTATATCATGAGTATAAATTCCATTAAATTTGATGGGACATGTATATATATGATCCCCTTACTATCCATGTCATGTAAATATGACGAGATACCCCTTTATCTCTCATAAACCATTTTTTTGAGTTCTTATGTCACATCGTTATGCTGAAGAAATTGCACCACACTTTTCCAAGAAAAAGCCATTGTGTTGTAAATTCCATTCCAGTTTCTCTATCAAATTTATTCAAATTTATTCACATTTACTTATTGTTTTAGTAGTTTTATATATGTATTCCACATTTTTTTATCATGTAATAAATTATTATGTTGAATGATTCAATGTTTTATGATCCATATGGCACACTTATGCATGAAATGAAATGTTTTAGAAAGGTGCACCCTAATAGTGCTCCAATGAATTGGGTAGATTATAGTATCATCATATGTCTTGTTTAATGGGTGTTTACTCATGATAAATCAAGAGAAAATAGGGTTTAATTGTGCTTCATGTGATATGGGGTTTTACTTATGCTCCATGTGCAATGAGCCTTGGGTCATGCTAATTCCATGTTATGTGTTGTTGCCACATTTCCATGTTATGATTACCATGATTTATCATGCATTTATGTTTATTATTCTCCTCTTATCTACTGATATTCTTATTTTATAACATTTATTTTATTCGTCATGTTACTCAATGATTAATCCCTTACTGGGATTTATATCTCAACATTTTTTTTCATGCCCTTAGGTTATCCCATGCATTGCTATGTACAAGGGAATGTAGTTGTTGTGTAATGGAAGTTTTCCATAAAGATGTTGTTTTTTTAGGTTTTAAGGTGTTATGTAATGATCCTAATCCACAAAGACCCTAGACCTATTGATCTTATATGTTGTATCAAATGATTTTAATGTAATAAATTAGGTTTAATTGCATAGTAAAATATAAGGGGTGTCATAATATTTGTATTGCAGAATCACTGGATATCCACAACATCATAATGTTTGCCTAATTTATTTATAAATAAACTTAAAAAATGTTCATCCTTTTCTAATATTCTAATTATAGAGGTTTTATATCAAGCTTCAATAACTTTACACATAATTTGTAACCAAAAATTTGATCAAGAGATAACAAAAAGAATATTTGTTTACAAAACAGACTAATCTGAATGAATAAACCAAAAAAAATTTATCATAATGATGCTAACATCTTATCAATAAACAAAAACATCCAAACAAGGTATGTTTTATTCAATAATTCTTCTTAATATTTTATTTTGTGAAAAAAAATATATGTGACTCTACCTTGTTTTCATGGTAATTGGGATGAATTCCACAATAATGATGGTTCAAAATTATTTTTTCCTCCTCTAAGAAGGGTTTTGCAAGAAATATATATAATACTAAATAAACATTTCATGTTTGTATCTAGACCATAATATATAGATAAATTGGTCAAATATTATGATAAATTTTTAGTTGGCGATTAGAATATATATGGTGTTCTTTTCAATTATTAAATAAATACATGAACCCCACATCTAATATGTATGGTATTTGATTATATAGTTTCATTTCATTCTGTCATTGTTCTATATTTTGATAATTCAGAATTATCAAGATGGTATTTTCTCAAATATAACTACCAGTATATAAATAATAATTTGGAATGAAATCGTGTTTTCAATTAAAAATTTTATGGTGGTCGCACCATCAATAAATAATGAAATAAATAAGATAAATCGGGTTAACATGACTAGTTTCCCAAAAGATTCTTTACACATTCTAACTTATTATATTATTGGTTTCATATCTCCCATAGTTGAATATAAAGAAATAGGGCTCTCTCAATGGATCAATCATGTAAGAATCAATCTAATTGTTTGTAAGAATGATTTTTCCACTATTATAGTTCAAATTCATTGAATTTACTTTTCAAAAGTGGAATTTATGGGGACTTCTCAAAGATCGTTGGAGGATGTAACTTCATCCTTAAATATATGGCCAGTGTTTGGGCATATCATGATCATGAATTAGAGGAAAAAATGTTGCAAAATTTTAGAGGACATTGTTATTTCTATTCGTAAATGATGTAGGATTACATAGAACCCTCAAATAATTTCAATGAATGTCAAATTCATACGAACATCATTAACAACCCCTTTGAATTATTTTAAACTATTAAATACTAATGTCCATTTTCCTTATTGAACATAAGATTCATTTTTCAATATGACCCATCCATAATTTGGTAGTTCATGTTTATTATTACATTCATTGAATTGTTATAAAAATGAATTAATGTTCCACCACTAATGGAGGGATGTAAAATTTTTATAATAATACTCACACATTCTAATATAATTACAAAATTTTAGAGTCCCTTATGTAGTTTTTATAGACATTATTACCAATTAAATTTCATTAGTGCTAATGAATCTAATCAATGATTACAATATCAACTACAATCATTCAAACATATATCATTCAATGAAAAATGGATTTATAGAATTATTCTAGAAACCCTTATAAAATACCCTTTAATATATAGTAGATATTTGTTGAACACTATATCATGATACAATTTTTCGTTCTCTATAGGCTAATCACACCACTACTTATGCAGCCAGAAATATTACCCTATATGTGATTGTAAAATGTATATAGGTAGAATTTATCATACAAAATTTTTCTATGGGACTTTTAATTAAAAAAATTTATTTACAACATATTGATGAAAATATCAAATTAATCATGATATTATCAATAAAATATCTTCAGAATGGTCATAAAAACAACAGAACCCAAAATTCCAACAAAATCGGGTCTTATGAGTATTAAAAAAAGACCACCTTTAATTAATCATCCGAGGGTAAAAAATACCGGCCTTGAGTCTAATGATATTATAAAATAAACCCCACAAGATAAAATATAAATATTTTCAACCATACATTGTATGAAATGTCTACTCCAAAAAAATCTTATTCCCTACTCCTAATAAATATCAATTATATCATGATTCCCAAAAATATAGGGTTTCCCAATAAATAAAATTCATTACTTCATACCCATTTCTGTTCCAAATGAATTAAACTACATGTAAATGGCCATTTATATATAACCTATTAGAATAAGATAAAATGTACTTCATCTTACAAACCAAAACTTCATTGTACCTATATCTATAGTGCAGGATTATATAATCAATAGGATACCATCGATGTCACGTTATGTTAAACAGAATAGTACTAGATCCTCCCCACATGACCCTTTAAAACATCCAAAGTGTTATATATCATAACTTTAGGTTTCCTTATGATATATTGTTATACATATATGATTTCTAGTTTAGTGTTCCCCTCATCCGTATGCGTAACATAGTGGAATCTAGATCTCCCACTATAGGATTAGATTTTATTTTCTCTTTCAATTAAATTACCCACTCAATCCACATGTTCTAATTTTTTTCATCATTCACATTGATTATTCTAATATAACTGTATCACTATTAAAATATTTCATTTTTTCAGGTAACTAATACCTCTCCAAATTATATTTCTGTTTCATTATACATTAATTCGCTAGTTAAAACAATAACTTCTCTATTATCCACCTATATAAAATCTATAACAATGTTTACATATCTTCATAATGAAATATATATTAAATAACACCAATTGTGTTAGTATACATAGTGAAATCTATTACACATGTTTTATACACCAATAATATGTTTCATTCCCAAATTTTCCAATATATATTATTTTTTGGGTTCTCTACCATTTATACTATGCCTTATATAATATCCCAATAAAATCTTGAAATGTTTTCCTTTCCCCTTTGTAGAATAATATATTACTGAAAGATTTATTTTATTATAATAACTATTTTAAGCATGATTCTGTTATTAAATGACATGTTGCTTCAAATGAAATTTTCTCTCTTGACCTAACTAAATTGATTTTTCCATAAAAATGTTCTTAATGTATTGTCTCCTTATTGGCATTGTCCCTTTCAATATTTGACATTATTTTAGAAGACATATATTTTCTTCTTAGAATTATATGTGTCATGAAACCTATTATTTTAGTATATGTAATTATGTTGAACCCTTTTTTGTGATCTCAACTTCAAATTGTTATCTATATCCACTCCCAAATATATATTATTTAATAAAAAATAATTGAAAGGATTGTATCCAATCTACCCTAAATACTGTAGGAATATTATTTTATAATTTATAATACATTATACCCTATGTATAAATGCATATAAAAATCTTCCAAATCTATTAATAAAAAATTAATAAATTTCCAATGTACCCATCAATTTTATGAGGGAAAATGTTCCATGTATTTGGACCATATATGAAAAACCTAAAATATGTTTTCATCATTAAGAAAATTATTCTCTAAACACACATTCCCTTAGTATAAATCTAATGTAAATATTTATTTAAATTTTGATGTATTTATTCTTCTATTCAATTTTTTATTGTACAATTACAAGCCTTTCCTCTCAATATTGTAAGCAGTTTCACTAATCTATCCATTTTCATGAAACCATTTCTAAAATGAAATAATTTTTAAATAATATACAACTCTCTCATATATATTAAATGAGTGTAAAAATTATTCAAACTATCACCCTCCCTCAATAGATCAAACTATATGAATTTAAACCATTTGAACACTTTTCTAGATTATTTTATATTTTTATTGGTCCCTCTATTCGTGTCAGGTTTTCATCTCCCACTTTTTTGTATATCTAAACTCATATTTATTTAAAATCTATATAACATTAAACTTTTGAGTAATTTTATTAATGTAATGGAACCATAAACATCTCCATTATTTGAATCAATTCATTTGAATTAAATCATTTTCTTAATTGGTCAAACTTGAGGAATAATGAAGAACTAAAAGAAAGAGTCCTGGAACTTATGATGTTGAAAACACATAATGGGAAGAGATAGAAAATTTTCAAACCTTTTTAATTGGATTTACACCTTGAATATCATTGGAAATGTTTAGAGTGTAAAAAAGGGAATAATGTAAACATCAAGTATAGTTGAAAATCCAATAATGGATTTCAATTTTTCATCCCACACTAAAATCCTCACATAAAAGAGTTAAAAGTTATGGATAAAATAAAAATTAATTAAAAGAATGTGGGGACCATCACATAACCTTACCAAATACCAATCAATTAAATCTAGAACTACATATCATGGAAAATTTCTAGAATATTATTTTTACTCATGTATATGTTTTTTAAATAATCAGTGAAAATATACAATGACTAAAATTACGTAACATTAGGCCTTATGATAAATGATTCTTATATGAGAAATAATGTATGAAATTTTAATTAAATAAAAGATTTATCAATGATATACCATGATAATATATGTGAATTATATCCATCCAACATATATTTATCCAAGATCACATGTAAAAGAGGAAATCAACCATTGAAATATTTTGTCCAATAATTTATCCATGGGTTACGATGGTGATATATATATTATATTTATCCCTTATGTCTATGTACATTAATTATAACCTTACATAAAATTGATTGATTGATCTTATCATCATCATTTAACCATGGAGATTGAAATTAGGATTTACCGAACACATATCTATTTAATGTTTTAGCTATTTCAATTAATTAATCATTACTCGTTTCAGTTTTTACATATTTCGAAGAATAAATTGATAATTAAAAACAAAATGTTTTACCAGCTTTGGGGATTTTGTATTGGATACCATATGATTGAGCTGATTTATGGTATGGAATATTTCTAGTTTGAAATCTATTACTTAAAAATTAATTTCCCTAAGGGATCTTTCCCTCAATATTGTTGGGGATATATCAATTATTTATTTTCATTATAATTTCATCACCAACCATATTAATTGTTCTTATGTGTGGTATAATGAAAACTATAGCATAAAGAAATATATTATTTTTACTCATTCCATATAAATTTAATAATTTTAGGAGCATTTTATGTGTAGTATTTCAAAAATAGAATTAACCACTGACCAAACTGATAAATTTTATTTATTAGGATATGTCAATCCATTATATAATCTAACACATTATAATTTTTTTATACTAGTTCACTACTACCCATGTTAAATTACTGCACACACTTCCTCCATTTCCAAAAACTCTAAATGGAAAATAATAAATCCTACTAGGTTATACCAAAAGTGTCTCTCTACTATTTTAAATTTCACTAAGTATTTGTTGGATCCAACAAACTGTTTAGTTTCCACTTCATATATCTAAAACAAATTTCATCATGAAAAATTGTTTTTTAAATATTTATCATGAAAATAAAAGTTTACTTCTTTATAGAATATGTTTTAACTATCTGGAACATTTTTAAACATGTGATTGGAATATATTTACCATTATTACATTTTAGTGATCTTCTCTTCCATAAATTAACAGTTATTATAAGGAAATTGTTTTCACTTTTTCACAAAGTCTATCAAAACAGTTTTTCTTTCTATAGCTTAGTAGTAAAATAATATTTCTTCATAGAATCTATATATATCAATTGATAATTCATTTTAACCACATTTCACTTTTTTCTTTTCTTCCTAAAAAAAGAATATGATATAACATTCCTCAAAAAATAGAAATATCATTCTTTGTCCTATTATTCACTCCCCAGGAACTATATTCATATATTCTCATTAAATGGTTTGACATGAAGAAATATTTTATTTCAATCATATATGTCATTATATATTGTTTATAGTTAATTCAAACTCTCATTTTCCAAAAAAAAATTGTTTTTTTTTGAAATTGGTTAAACAACCTTTTATTTTCAGTCCAACAACAAAAAATATAGTCCCAAAACGTCTTTCCTAACATGGTTTTAAGAATAAACTCAACCATCTATTCCCACCCACTCCAATATTCCTTATTTTTTTCCATTATGTGCAACCTGGTAATTTTTTGTCGGAAAATCATCCTTGATTAAGATATAATAAATTAAATAATATGGATTGATCAAACATTGAATTTTTACTTGAATATATACACTTAAAGATTAAATCATAATTATTTATAATTTATGATTAATAAAATTTATCAAAATTGTTGATTATACTGCTAGTAAGGATATACGAAAATATATAATTTATGAATAATGCATAACACTTGATAACTCATACATTGTATTTAAATACATATACACAGCCACTGATGACTCATAAGAAACCATTTGATCACTATTATGTATATGGAAATATATACGATAATAGATGACCAATAATGAATTCATATATGAATGATACACTAATAGATAATTTCTATCATATTGAAAATTACTCATAGAATGAAATAGGATGACTAATATATGGACATTATAACTCATACAGACTTGTGAAATGACAACTAAACATGCTTTTGAATAGATCATATGTAGTGTATATGACTCATACAAATGCTTGATGAATCATATCTAATTGGAAGGCCTTTACCTAAATTCAATATTCCAATCAAAATGAGTCATCTATTTCTCCAAAAAATACTATTATACACTTTTTAATCCTTCTATAATATGGCTCATACATTTTATGGACATAAATAATGTCTGAATATTTCATGGAAATATATTTTTCAAAATACAAGAAAAAATCATCCAACAATCATAATTAATCGTATAATCCAATCGAAGGATTAAATTTTAATATACAAAAATATAATAATAATTCCATCACTATAATATCCATTCATTGAATTTTTTAATTTTCAATAAATAAAAAAATGAAAAATATTGAATATATTTGTCAAAAATGTAATCCTAATAATTATTAATAATGGAATTCATCGAAACCTAACCCATTTAATAAATAGAAAACATATAAATAATGAATTCTAATCTCAAAACAGACATATGTTTCCATAAAGGTTGAATCAATAACTATCCATTATGATGAACCAAATTTTCTTTGCAACATATTTTGTCAAGAATGTCACCATGCTTTTCATCCAATGTAAACTCCTTCCAAAATAACATATAATAGAAACCCACCATAAATTTCCAACAAATCCCAAAAACTAATGATGAATTTATAAAATATGGGTATATATATTTTATTAATAATATTATCTTAAATAAATATTCAAAAATAGAGTCTTTATGAACAAATAGAAATTTAATTTTTCATCTATTCTACCCCATATTATCAATAATAGGTACATGGGACTCATTATTATAAAATATTTTTATTTTTTACTCATAATAAATATAAAAATGGGGTTTTGTCAGCATATAATCATCATTTATTTTGGAATTTCATGGAGGAATATTTTTAACAATAATTTATAAATAAAAAACCTTTAGATTTGTTTTTATACCCCCTTCAAAAAATAATAAATAAACTTTCACATTCAAACATTCTTTATAGGGGTCATTTAATTCAACATAAATTACCTCCCATATTGATATATCCCTTTTATTCATTATGAACCTTGAATAAAATATAGGTACACAATATTACTGATCTTATAACACACATCATGGATCCGTCAATCTATAGTTTACTCCTCATTTATAGAAAACTAATTTATAATGGAAATATATTTTAAATTTTTTACATCATGGTTTTCTCTCAATATCTATTAATTATCATCTAACTAATATTGATATCATAGGTAATTCTAGATGGTGGACTCTAAAAATGGAAATGATTCATCATGAAATATATTATTCCTTGTGATATGAATGTTTTTGTAAAAAAAAATATAATTCAATAACATCACTACATTTGTATTCACTCACATAGAATGGTGAATTTAAATATATAACCATTTCTATATATGAACAAGAGATTTCTTATTTGAACTAAACAATAAATTCTATAAAATATTATAGAATAATAATTAATAACAAATGATATGATACATTTAACTTGATAAACCAGCTGCTAAAACATATTAACATTTAACTAGTTAAACTACTTGATATTCGATTTTCATTCATACTACATAGGTATCTTTTTTACCCAAATATTTCTCTACATAATTCAAAAATTCATTATTATGACTTATTTAATTTATGAATAATCAAAATTTTTGTGTACCATAAATTTTTGATAATAATTTTATATAATAATACCTCTAGTTCAATATCATTTTTTACATTGTATCTATAAATTTTAGAATTTTTTTTAAATAAATAGAGAAAATAAGGGTTTATTATTGCTACTATTTCCTACAAGATCCCATATTTTCTTTATTTTTATCGCACAATACATTTCTTAAAATATTCTTTTACAAATAAGTTTATGAATTTTAGTTCATTATATAATAGATATATTGAGATATCACTTGTTATAAATTAAAAAAATCGGAAAATCCATAAAATTATCTTAACGGGATTCTACTACAAAATTTGGGGCATATAACACTTTAATTAATTCATATTCATATTAATACTAAATTTAGTTTCATCTATGTATTTCAAATCACCAATTTGAAATTAATGAATATAAATACCTATTTTTCTATCTAATTATGGATCCTCGTTTCAGTGGGTTCATTTCACTAATTGAATAGCCTACAAAAAAATGAATAAATTAAACTTTATTAGGATATCAATGAATACATAATATACATCAAAAGGTACTACAAATAATAAATATAAGGATCATTTTTACCCATTTATGTAATAATATTCATCACCTATTGTAGATTTTACATTACTCTAATTATACTTCATTAAAATTCATTATTATTTTATAGATTCATTAAGGAAACAATAATTAACATCTATATTAATCTTGCATCATTCTATCATCGTGAAACTAGATTAAATATTTGTATTTTTAGTTTAAAAATATTATATTTGTAATTAAATTTATGAAATGTATTATATCTCCCCCAAAAACATTCTCCTCTTTAAAATATATTTAAACATTCAATATATTTTGGGTATAATAGTGCATTTCACAATCCTCAAGTTGAGGACGACAGTGAGTCATTTTTAAAAATATTTCTTCCACTGTCTATGAATTTTGAATTAAATTTACAAAAAATAGTGGTTCTAGTGGAATCCATATCCAACGAAGATTCATTCGGGTTTTTCATATTCTACATGTCTTAACTAAAAACATTTTTCTTATGGAAACCATGAACTCTATGAATTTCATGGAACATTAGATGTTCATCTTCCCAATTCCATTTCCTATTATGATACATTTTTCTAAAAAATAATCCTAAATTTTTTTAATATATATAATTCCTTGGAACACTACAATCACAATGAAATGATCCATTTTATTAATATGTGACATTTATTCTCACATAAAAATATCCACATTTTATTTCCAACAAAACATTGGATCAACATACATTGATGGAATGGTAAACATATTTGAAATTATAACCATTCAATTATTATTGGGACTAGAAACATGTCCTTATAAATGTTAAATGATACTCATAAAAATTAATTTGATTCAATTATTTAATATAAATGATATACATATTTCATTTCACCCCGAAAATATATCATATCTATCGATAATATTTTGTGGGATGTTTTTTTTCTATTCATACCAGCTGTCTGATCCATTTCTAGTGTACTTATAATACCACCATAATACATTCCATTAATTAGATTTCTAATTTCTCTATTATTCTCATTCATCGAGGATGATTCACCATATCTAATACCATATTACCCAATACAGCAACCGTAAAATATGCACAGGATGCCTATTTTTCACTTCTTTTGCGTAATCAAACCCCAAAACACCCCTACCCTCCTCATACTCCATGTATGAACTTCATTAACTTAAATTGGATTTTTTAATATAAAATAAAAATGTGGTCGTGCCTGAAATTTTTTTTTGTGATCTTAAAACTTGTCCACCTTATAATAGATCATCTCTGAGACACTCTTTCCAAAAATCATTTTTCTGTTAATGAAAATAGATAGTCTTACTATGCCCAAATATCAGTCATTATATCCCATGTTTATCCTTGAACAATACCATGCTTCCACAAAAGTCAAACCAAGCTAAATTACTTTCCTCGCAATACTTTTTCTTTAAGCTCCATAATATGAACCAGATGATTGTCACAATCAATATTAGCTTCAAGATAAATTTCCTCAACCTCAATCATAAGAGATGGGTCAGGATGAGTCTTTTGATGTTTTGAAACATGAAAAACATCTTTTAAAACTCTGTACCATTGTGGAAGAGATAATCAGTATGTCATTAGGCTGACCCTCTCTGAAATCCTAAATGGTCCCACATACCAGTGTGCCTAATTTCATTATCTATGAATCTGATGGAGGCCCAGCCTTGGAGACACACGAAGAAAAATTTTATCTCATGCCAAAAAACTAAATTGGTCTACGACTCTGATTTGTATAAGGTTTTTTTTCAAATGATTTGTTGGTATTAATTTTGGAATTAATTCAACTTGATCTGATGTCTCCTATAAAAGACTCAGACCCAGCAACTATGACTCCCCAGCCACGATCTATCATAATGAGGACCTACATGGAATCATGTAGATCACCTCATATGGTTCCATAATAATCAACACCTAGTAACTGTTGTTATAGGAAAAATCAATAAGTTCCAAGTACTTCTCACATGATCCACTATAATCTATGAAAGGTTCTATAATCATGTCCTCTAGCACCTGGATATAATGTTCTGACATCCCATTAGTTTATATTTGAAAAGACATAACAAAAATGTCATGGGTACCATGATCTTTCTGTAACCCCTAACAGAACTATGATGCAAAATGAGGATCATGTTCGAAATCTTTAATGTATGGTAGCTTATACAAGCACATGATTTCCAAAATGTATTATTCATCTAGTTGATCCTTGTTGAGTGCCTCATTAATTTATAAAAAATATTCCACCTTCTTCAACTAATCTGAAACTACCAAAATTTCATCACACTTCTATGGCATACATGAAATACATCGAAAAAATACATTATCACATCATTAATTTTTTATTTTGAAATGGGTAATGGATGAGATAATCCAACTAGACATTCATGCGACACCTTTACCTGCTGATAAGTATAGAATCACTTCACAAAACATTAAATATCTCTCTCATATTGGGCCTCATATAATATCTACATAGAACATGATACATTTTGGTCGAAACAGGAATCATCGCACACATCGTGGCACATAACTCACACATCAATTCATCCCATATACATGAATAATGATGACACATCCATGAACATAAATGATTCCATCAATGGAAAAACTCCAGAAACAAGGTGCCTCACCATCATCATTCCTTTAACCCAAATATAAAAACACATGGTCCTCATATTGCATATCTTAATCCAATTCCAATGTGGGGGATCAAATGTAAAGGATGAAATTGTCATATATATTTTCCCATTCTTCACCACTAGATGAATCTCAGAAAAAAAAAATTCATTATCCTCCACTAAAAAATGGATTCTTATACCATCGAAATAGGAGTAATCTAAATCAAGGGATTCAAAACACTATTTCCCATTTTAGTGTGTGAAACTACTCCCAATCAAGGGACTGCATGTATTCAACCAATATTCCCTGTAAAATATTCATGTAATGCTAGGAGAAATGAACTTAAGGATCTTATGATAAATATACATAATAAATCATTCTCCCCATAAATAATTCTTCATACACTTTAAGTAATAGACCTCCTTATCCAATTCAAGATCTTGAGTAGGATAATTTCATTATTGAGGCCTCAACTACTGTGAAACATAGACCACAATCCGATCAACTTGCATTAGTACTAGACAAATGGAAACACCAAATTCATCACAAAATAAGGTGTACTCCCTAGAAGGATTAGGTAGGATATAGATTGGTGTAGAGGTCAATTGCTTCATTAACTTTAATAAAGCTCACCCATATTCTTTATACCATTCAATATTTATTTCCTTTTTTGTCAAACCCAAAATTTATGTTTCCAAATGGGATAATATATCAAAGATCCTTTGAAAATAGATAAAAACCAGAAAATATCATACATCAAAAAAATTATTAGGATACTCCCACCATTCAACCTTTTTCACTTTCTGTGGTTCAATAGACACACCATCCCCAGATATTATGTATCCTTAGAAGATTACATTTTTGATACAAAAAATGATACATGAATAGATTGGAGCATAGTATGTTACCTATTATTGTACTAAAGATTATGTAAATATAATTGGCATGATCTAAATGCATATCAATGTACCTACTGATTTCACCCTAAAAAACAACTACAAAACTGATCTCGGTATGGGTGAAATATTTTTTCATTAGGAACAAAAATAAAATCAGCATATTGGTAAATCCGAATGGAAATAAAAAAACTCATATAACCCGAACCTACTCCAAAAAAGAATTTTATATATATATCAGAAGGTCTCACCCTCGGGTGGTGATACCATTATTTCAAATAATCTTGGAAAACAACAAAAATAATAACATCTATTCAAAAATATCAGTGATTTGATGAATATAGTATCATTTCTTGACTGATATCTAATTCAAGATCATATAACCTTCACACAACCATCTTAATCTATCATACATCTTGTAAAATGTAACTGGAGATCCTTATGGTGATATTACCATATATATATATATATATACCCTTTTATTCTCTATTTCCTCCAATATATTTTCATGCTCTATAAGTTCTATAGGTTCCATTCTGTATGGTTAAATTAAAACTGGATCTGAACCCAGCTGCAACTCAATTTCTAACAAAACATTACAATTAGATGGAAGCATCAAAATCCCTATCTTAATGTACATAGACACTTCATATGTTTTTCAAAATACATAAAACATTAAAAAAAATACACCCATAAACCGTATTCTTTTTTTTCATTTGAAAACATGAAAATACAAACACCAGAATAAAACTGAGATACATTATTTTAAACTAGGTTATTCCTTAATTGAACCCTTCTTTAAAAAATCATACATAATACAAATATTCATAACCATGGGAAGGGAACATAAAATATAGTGAACTCATATGCACATAATGGGTAAACAAGGGATACATGAAAGAATAATCATGAGAATAGAGGTATGAAAACATTATCATAACATTATATGATCCAACCATTTATATCAAAGATTATAAACATAAATAAATGAATAATTATTAGATGTTCCTACGATTTCAACTAATATGAAATCAAGAACATAATCCATGAAAGCAGAACAGAGGAATAAGACATTGAATTTTAAAAAACACATAGAATATAAAATGATATCCATATTATCCAATGAATAAATACAAATACCATGTCAGGAATATGGGTTCACTCCACATTCCATCTTTGTAGTCTTGGTTCACTACAATAGACATATTAGTATCATGAATTCACTCTTCATTCCATCTTGGTATTCATGGTTCACTCCAATGGCCATTTTAGTAGTCAAGGTTTAATCCTAATAACATATTATTCTATCTCATGAGATATACATATTTACTCGATGCATTATATAAGGATATAGGTCCCTCTTATTTAATTTTTAGATTATGTATACATGTTTCACAATATCAAAAATTATCATATTGTAGCCTGTTAAATTGAATGGGTGTAATAAACATTATATCAAACTTTAGATTATGGAAAAATAAATATTTTTCTTAATCATTTCATCCAATCATTACCGGTGAAAAGAATGGGCTGTCATAGACATATATCATGTTGAATAAGTGTGTTTCTTAAACATTTTCAATGAATATGTAAACCATTTATAGAAATAATTTGAATGGAACATTTAGACCATATATCATAAATTCATGAGTAACAGTAAAGTATTTCATCATAGAAGGGAAATAATTTTGAGAGATAATTTTGAAAAAATCATGAGGAAATCATCCTTTATCCAATGAAAATATATTCCTAAAAAAAATCCTTTTTTTAAAAAATTCATTAAAATTAACCAGAAAACTTATAAAATAAGTATTTAAAACATTTTGAAATGTTTTTTCCTTTTAAAATAAGTACAAGAGCTCAAAACACTTTGGAATCCATTCATCTTTGAAAACCATTCATACTTGAAAACATTGAAAGAATAGTGTAATTTTTTTGAGAGAAGTTTAGTTGAAAATTTATTTAAAAGTATTTTATTCAAAATAATAGTTTCAGAAAAATAATTGAAGCTTCAATGAAATGGTGGTTGGTAAATATGATCAATCCATACAAGTTAAAAAAATAAAATTCTTCATGTATGGTAAAAATGATAAAGAAATATCATGTTATGATTATTATTAATTTTAAAACCATTGAAAAATAAAAATGGGTAAAAATTACTTTTAATGATCATATAATAATAGGATATTGTTATTGGAATCCTTTTTAGAAAACCCACTTTTGAAGGAACACGTATTTATGAACAAAGATAGTTTTATGGTCATCTTTCCCTAATGGAATATTCTTAATTACCTTATGTAAAAAACAGTTGAGAATTCTGAGTAATACATGAAGACAATAAGACAAACTAGAGGATAAGAAAATGAATGAGTTGTTTGGAATTATGGATAATAACATTTCATTAATTAAAAACTGGTCATAAAATACCTATAAGAAGGGTGACATTGATTCTATAAATTTTTAACATCAGGTGACATTAAATCTGAATCACCATGTAGAAAAATAATGTTATAGTGATATTTAAAATATCATTAAGGGAAGAAAAATAATTTTATGTCATTTCAAGTGTATTTTATACAACTCATATAAGAATATAGCTGTATAACATGGGATGTGTCTCAAGGATGGTAAATTGAGAAAAAATTACATTACCCATTTTGTTACCTTTATTATTCAAACCACATGAAAAAAATAAAATAAAATGGTTATATAAATAACAATAGATAAATGAATAAGGGGAATAAAATATATTTATGAATATTATATACACCAAAAAAATATAGGAGTGCTGAATACAAAATCTATCTCACAGAAATAAAGAGTTCTATGAAATTCCCTTACCTTGTGTGTTCACTCTCGTCCCACTCTTTCAAACCTTCATTATAATGATTTAATTTTATAATAAATCATTTAAAAAACGTATTATTATATATTACACCATATATTATTTTATTAATACTTAATATTACCCTTTTATTATTATTTACATGTTATGTTTGTGCATTTTGTAATATCTTCTTTTTTACACATGTGTTTTAAATTATTATATATTTGGTTCAAATACATATATCATGAATTAAATAATTTAAAAAATTATATAAATATAAATTATATTCATTATATATATATATTATAAATATATATATATATATATGATATATAATTTTGAAATTTGATACACTATTCATCGAGACGGTAGGTCGTACGTAAGTCTGATCATTGTTTCTATTTTAATGTCATATTAGATGAAATGGAGTGAAAGAAATATAACTATATATATATATATATCAATATATATATAATTATTATAGAATAATTATTATATCATATATATAATGAAATTTTATTAAATACATTCTTATACATTCCATGTAGTGTGTGAATGAATCACATCGCTTTGGGTGGGAGAGAGTCTACACTATCGGAATCGAAATTATCATATTTAAACAATATGGAATGATTAATGTTATCTATTGAAAAATAAATATTGAAGAAAAAAATTTAATATATCATAAATAATATATAAAAATAATTTATATTCCATAATTTCCACCATGAGAGGTGGCAATGGAAGAATGAAAAGTCACTGTTTTGTGAAGCGATAGTTCTCCGTACACATAAACTACATGTTCGTTGACCATTAAATGTAATTTAGTAAATTTCTAGGATAAAATATTATCATAAAAATATCAGTATATATATAATACTGGTTTTTTATATATTAATGAAATAAGGAGAGTGTAGGAGATAGAAAATGAAAATAAATTAATGGAGCTTGAGGGACGATGTTACCTCTTTTTTGGGTAACTCCATTTGGATTTCAACAGAAGACATCCTTGGGCTACTTTATTATTAGATGGAGGCTTCAAGGAGGATGAGAGAGATTTTTGGGGTCTATTTTGAAAGACAATATCCCAACTAATGTTTCTTATGTTGTGTGTGGTGGTGGGGAAAGAGGATCCCTTCTGTAGTGGACGATGAGTGGCACTACTGAAATTTTTTTGAAAAATGGAAACCCAAACCATTTTTTTATAAAACATGAATCAAATAATTTTAAATTGTATATTAAAATAAGTATATGGTCAAAATATAGACATATGAGGGATTTTGGATCTTTTTAGGCCATTTTTGGCCTTATGATTAGGGTTTACTCCCTTATTAATCTTAATTTATCTTAATCATTATAATTATTTTAATTATCCTTCACTAATATTTTTGTTAAAAAAATAAATTTGATCTTATTAGACTTTATATGTTTTTTAATGAAAAATAATGAATTCATTTTTTCAAATACTATATATAGAAGTGGACGAAATTAATTTAAGTTTAATCCCACATACGGGACGCTAAATCTGGGTTTTAAAGTAAAAACATTCAAAATATTTCTAGGATATTATAACCAATTTCGATGTGAAAATTTATTCCAATGAACTAAATTAGGTAAATTGATAAAAAATTTATTTAATTAAACTCAAAAATATATGAAAACTATAATTTATAATTATAAATAAATTATATTAAAAACAATTTTTAGAAATATTTCATTTATATTCAATAGTTATTAAAACAAGAAACTGCACAAAAAATAGAAAACATTCAGCATATCCATATTTTTTTCCCTTTAAAAAATTTATTTTATTAAAATATATAAATTTTAAAAATTGTCCAAATTTTATATTTAATTTGGGTTCTCCATAAAATAAAAAAGTACCTAAATTAAAATATAGGTTTTTATATGTAAACTTCACTTTATTATTATCTAAAGCCAATATAATCTATAAGATGAATATCAAAATTATTTGATTGAATATAATATATATATATATAAATATATATTACATTAATACAACAAACTAATTTTAATTAATTTAATTTATTAGGATAAACAACATTTTGAGCAGAGAAATATAATTTGTTAAAAATATTCCATTTGTATTCAATGGGTTCTTATATTCATTGTAATTAATGAATTCTTTTTATATTGATGTAAAACATATGTTTTAAAATTTATTTAATAATATTCATATATTTTAACTAAAATTTTAAGATAATTCATAATATATTAAATAATATTATTTTTATAATCCATGTTTGTTTCTTAAAACTCCGTCGTAAGTGATATGAAAGTCGTCAATAAAGGTCATTCTTGTGTATAACATAATATAACCTCAATGTTCTGTATATAGAAATATATCCTTCATATTTCATATAGTGCATGATTAACCTTCCATTTCATATAAATCAATCGAAAATTAGTACTTAAATATAACTATAATATATTAAGTGTTGTGTCAAATGACAAACAATATCAAAGAGATAAAATTAAATTGAAGAAAAATTACAAAAAAATTTGGTTGTTACATTTTAACCCCATTAAAATGATTTTATCCATCAAAATATTTCTTTTTTATCAATGTTTTAATACTTAAATGTTCCATTCCTAGAAACCCACATCATAAAAATGAAAAACTACCCATCCAAAAGAAATTATAAACATAACGGTTACCCAAAGTAAAACATATCTAGATTTCTTGATAGGTGAACATGTGTGGCAAGTGAATATATGAAAATTTAGGAAATGAATATATATTTGGGGGTTATTTTTGGTAATCAATAAAATATATATAGATATATATTGCTTAAATATTTAACTAAAAAATAGTTACACATTAACTAGGAAGTCACCTAGGCCAGTGGTAGGTGTGAAACCTTTAGCATCCTTCAGTCATGGGTTCATAACCTCAGGCGTTACACTACATGATATGCTATCAGACGACATACATGTTTCCCTTTTCTGAAAATATATTAAAATAATTTCAAAAAAATATTGAAAATTATTAAATTACAATAAATCATTATATATACTTTTAACTATGGTTTTCATTAAAAACCCATGACAAAAAAATTGTTTTTAATTGTTTTTCATAAAAATTCCATAATTAGATAGCATTATAATCCTTATAGAAGTTAAAAATAAAAAAAATTATAAATAAGGGGAAAATATCCGTAACATTTATCCCTTATATATCATAAAGTAGCTTATTATTTTCACTTTCCAATCATGTGAATTTCGTTATCATATATTCTCATGATACAAGCTAATTAACTGAATTACTATAAATAATCTTCTAAATAATGCATGATTCAAAATTACAATGATTACTGTATATATTATTTAAAATAAAAAATTATATAAACACCATCCATGATATTTAAAACTTCATTGTCACTGAATCCTTTTTCAGTTCCATATTAATTAGTACCATCCAATACACTTATTGATATCAAACATGTATCTTATTCAAATGTCATTATCCAAAAATAAGGAACACATTATGTGTTATCACTCCCATAATCTCGTGTTTCCCTTGAATATCACCTTTCCAATAAATCACTTTTCCATAATATCATAGACATTCAACACAATCATTTAAATACATAGTGAAAAATATAAAATAAACAATCCTTGTATATTTCCCCATTAATACTACATAATTCATGAATCCAAATTCATTGAAAGTGTTATTATTTTACTTCATCAATAAATCATAAAAAGGAGGCTACATCTTATTATGTAACACCTCCATCCATTCACATTTTTTCTACAGTTTCATCATCACCCACAATATAACCATTACTTGTAAAAGCATGCTGCGTCTGTTCAGAATATTTTTCACATAGGGAATCGGTTTACATTATTAACATTAATTCCAAATTTAAAGAGTATTACATTTTATGATTTATTAGGGAGTCCAATATTTCCATCAATTTGGTTATACAAACCCTTCATATTCCCTTTGTAATTACTATCTTTGATCCAATCATTTTCATAGTCTGAACACCTTCTTATTCCACAAAACAATCAATTAGGTGGTTCATTCCACACTCAGGACACAATAAAATAATTGTTTTTCCTAAATGGTCTCCATTACCTAAAATTTCAGTGAAATGTTTCCATATCGTCTTTGGTGAGTCTGAGAGATGGTTAAGGTACATGTTTTCTATCATATTCCTTAAAAACTAAATAGTCATGATCACAACATCCTTCATTCAAGTGGTCATACCATTTGAATTCCCATAATAATATTCTATGTCAAATTCAATGTAAATCTAGTTTATTCTTTCTCCATACATTATTTAAAACCAGAAATCATTGAATAATAAACGATTATCGTTGTGAGGAACTACATAATCACAAAACGACCATTATAAGATGTCTTTTTATGAAACCTTCTTTAATATAAGACACATTAGGGTTATTCTAGGATACTCACTAAGAATATATATTTAAATATTTTATGATGGTTCTTGAAGATTTTTTTTAATTCCTAATGAATATCCCTTAGGAATATCAAACAATGTGTGCATTAATGCATGTTATCAAGTACTAGGTTAACCCTAGTTAGGTCCTAGAAACCTTTTTAGTGTTTTTATACATATGTATTTATATTCCTTAACCAAATGTACTAGATGAATCTAGAAACTGATTTATTTCCAAGAAACAACTCACTCTATCCTTTACCACAATTCCAGATCATTTTTGTATACTTTCCCATTTCTTAACAGTTATCCATAGTTATGTCCTTCTAGTTATCACTATGGTTTTATTATCTATGAATCCAAAGGATAAATACACAATATATATGATACCAATATATAAAAAACTAGTATTTTCATTCTTAATAATTTAATCACATTTGCGGGATACATAAAAATTTAATAAAATTTATTTCAAGATATCATATTAGTTCAGTGCCTTTGGATGTGTGGAAATATAAACATCGGTAAATAAGTGAGATAAATTAACTTCTAGTAGGTTCTTTATAACTATAACCCTTAAAAAACTCAATACATAAAAATATTCATTACCTAGACAAGGATTCATAAAAATGTGGGATATTAGATGGCCAGCAAGGGTAAAAAACAAAGACATGTCAGCATAAACATTAGAAAAGGGGTAGGAGAACATGATAATAAGATTAAAAGATCATAACTTGCATATCAAATATCATAATCATGAATCATGGCGTAAATATTTTTATTTCGCAAGACATGAATTATAATTATGTAATTAACAAAATATTTTAATGTATAATAGAGAAAAAAACACATGTCATTTTTGGAAACAGATGAGAATATAATATGATTTCCATAGTAGCCAAGGAATTGATTCCACGAAAATCTTAGTAGTATGGGTTCACACCCCATACCATTATGGTAGACATTATTGACTCTCATTTACATATTATTAGTATGATTTCACTCCCTATAAAATCTTTGTTGTCATGGTTCTCTCCCATATCCATCTTAGTAGTTAAGGTTCATACCCAATACAAATATAGTCTATATCATGAGATATTAATTTTTTCTGAATGAATTTGAGGGATATATAGGTCCCACCCCCTATAATAATTAAATCATACATACATGTTGCAAAAAATCATAAAAAATCATATCATAACCCATAAAAATAAATGTGTTTCATAAACATGAAATTATATATTAACTATAAGAAAAATATATATGTTTCATAATAATTTCATCGTCTCATAACCTGTGATAAAAAGTGGGTTGCATAGAAATATAGCCCATGAAATTATTCAATTTCCATAAACATCCATTCATCAATACATAAACCATTCAAAGAATTAATATGAATCGACCCTCTATATAATTTCATGGAAAATCATTAGTAACACCAATTAATTACATTATAGATGGGAAATAATATTTAAATATAATTTAAAAACATCATGAAGTAATTATCATTTCTACTTTCAAAGATTTATATTAGAATGTAAAACCTTTTGAAATTTATATTCACGAAAATGAACATGATAACATATAAAAGTAGAATTTAAATCATTTTAAATCCTTATATCTTTTGAAAACATGTAGAGGTGCACAAAAACCTTTTGAGAACCATTTTCCATCAAAACAGAAAAATAAGAATGAAATTTTTTGAAACCCGTTTAGTTGAAAATTTATTTTAAAACATTTTATTAAAAAATAACCATCTTAACATTAAAAAAATATTCCATAAAATTATGGTGTGTAAATATAAACAAGACTTATGTTGCAATATGATCATTCATTATATATGGTGAAAACGTAATAAAAATTACATGTTTTTGTAATTTACCAGAAGATTACACTGAAATATTTCTAAAAGACATAAAGGGTAAATATATATTATATATATCATGGGATAAAAGTATAATATTCTTGGAAGCCATTTTAGAAATCATGGTTTCGAAAGAATATGGATTTGCGACTGAAGAAAGAGGTTAGGTCCAATTTTTTAAAACAAATTCCTAATTATATTAAAAACAAAAGAGTTGGAAAGAGGTATTAATACATGAATACATCAATACTAACTAGTGGATAAGAAAATTCAACAATATTCTTGAAATATAGATCAAAATATTTCATTATTGAAAATGTGACCGTAAACAATCTCGATAAAAGATGATATCGTTCCAGTAAACTATTACCACATGGTAAAATTGAATCATACTCCCTATGGAATAAAATGAGATTACATGGAGCGTAAAAAATCATTAAAATAATTATAATTATTTTATCACATTTAAAATGTTTTTATACACCTTATATAAAAATATAGGTGTATAACATGGCATGTGTCTCAAAGAAGTAAACTTGGGACAAAAATATGTTACCAATTAATTTACTGTGGAAACATAATTTCCAAGACTAAAATATCATAAAAATGTTATGTTAATACCCATATATTTATTTATAATATCTAAATAATACATTTATGGTATGTATATATATCACACTAAATAAGAGAGCGGTGAATAAGGCATGTATCACAGGGAAATAAAGAGTGAGATGAAATTCCCTTTCTTTGTCTCTTTAATCTCAACACACCAGTTCTATCATCCTTTATAATAATGATAGTTTATTTTAAATATTTTAATGAATTATAATATTATATCAAATATGATAAATAATTTTATTATGACTTTATATTACTCATTAATTTTTAATTCCATGTTAATGTTATGATTTGGGTTTCAAATGTTTTCTTGTTCACATGTGTCTAAATTTCTTATTCTATTGGTTTGTATAATTATATGATAATATAAAGAATATAAAAATTCATACAAATATCATCTATATTCATTATATATTGTTAATATAATAATATATAAGATATAGATGTTCAAAATGGAATACATAATTCATGGGGACGGAAGGCTATATTTACCCATGAATGTTGCTTCTATTTTATTATCATATTGGAAGAAAGATAGTAAATAAAATATAATTATATATACATATATATAATTATTCCAGTAGAATTATTATATCCAATATATCATATAATGTCACTAAAGAAATATTTAGTACATTCAGTGTAGTGTGTGAATGAATCAAATTGCCTTGAGTGGGTGGTAGTTCACACATCCTCAAATGGAATTGTGGTATTCACAAAAGATGGAATGTATAAGGTTATCTATTTTAAAATAATTATTGAACCATAATTAAAATATAAATATAATAATTAGTATATAAAAATATATTCTATATCATAATTTTCACCAAGAGAAGTGTGATGTAAAGAATTAACCATCATCTTTGTGTGAAGTGGTAGTTTGGTGTATGCATAAACAATATGTTTGTTACCCAGTAGATGGAAGTGTGGGTATGTGTAGGTCAAACACATATAATAAAAATATATTAAAATATTTATTATACTTATTTCATTATATAATAATAGAATAAGGATAGTGGAGGTGATGGATATTGAATATAAGATAATGAAGCTTGAGGGAGGATGATTCCTGTTCATTGGGTAACTCGTTTTGGTTGTAACGTCCCGACCTGACTTACCATTTAACCCAATAGCTGGACTAGTTTCCAAATGGCCTCAAGAACATCTCCCCAAATGCCAAAGGCTGCCGACTAGCAGTGAGGGACTAGGTGAGTCAGTGGAGAGACTATTCCCTCATTACCAAAGTATCACAGCGGAATTATAAACATACAATAGCGGAAGAAGGTAACCAATAGACAACACATAGACAGTAGAAATATATAACAAATAGAAGGATATGATATATATAGGATGGTTCAACTAAATACAACATAGTACAAGTACACAAAATACCAAAAAGAAACCAAAATGTATCCCCAGCCGCATCACAAACCTCAGCTTGGTCCCGTGCACTCCTCCTCCGAGCAGCAATTCAAGTACCTGTAATAGGGATTTTCCACATCTCATTACCTAATGTGGATGTGTAAGTTGACTGAGAGAGTTATGGAGGTGTATGGGGCTTGTTCAGAGCCCATAACAGAGTTTTACACTGGAAATTGCCTGGCACACAGTTTGCACATAGCCTGCACACGACCTCGTTAAACCATGCGCCTTAGTGCAGGCTTTGCAGATGCATGAGAACAGCCTGCACACGGTTTGAGGAAACCATGCGGGGTGGCCGTACGGTTTCCCCTTGCCTTCCAGTAAGGTCTACATGGTCTCCGAATGGTTTTTCCAGGCCGTGTAGGAAAACCGTACAACCTGCTGTATTTTGATATTTAATTAATTTTTAATTAAATTAACTAAATGTTATAAAAAACAAAACATATCCATCTTCAACCAAACAGTAAGGGGGAGAGCTCTCAAAGAGAATAAAGAGGGATTTTAGCCTATTTTACTATCTAGTCTTTATTTGAAACGTCATTCGTATGGTCAGATCAGCAACGATAAGTCCACAATTCCTTTTTAATATTTCATGATTCATCTAGTTATGACGAATGATGATTGGATTAAGGCTCATATGCCCTAATTTCTCGTTCTTTGTCTGTTCTTTAGATTTCTTCCAAATAAGGATGAATCAGAGCTTGATACTGTATGGGCTATCTAGTACAAGACTAAGGTAGGTGGTCTCGTTCTTTTCGCTGATTGCTAAGTTGTTTATATATGTCGTAGTGTCGTGTTCCCTGTATTGGGGTGTCGCATGAACATGGAATTAAACCCTGTTATTACCTAGCATGTTGTAGGAAATTAGAATAGGATGGTATGTGCTTGAGTTAGGTTGTACACCTTGTAAAAGAACCACCCCTTGTGAGCATTCCCTTGAATGGCTCTTTTAAGGATGATGACCCAGGATGCCTATGAGGAATGCATTTTTTCCCTTGTTGTTTGTTAGAAATGGAAATTTAATATGAATGGAATTGCAATAAGATGAAATTGTGATTGAAATGGTTTTAGGTATGTGATGGAGTTTTTTCCCTTGGCCCTTGTATGCTAATTCTTGAATTGCTAGCCCATGTGATTTAAATTCTTTTGAACAACTTAAAATGTGAAACAAAGTCATGGGTGAACAATGGAACCAATGTGAGTTGCCATGGACGGACTCATATGATACGTGTTACTGAAATGTAGAGTGAATCATGGGTCCAGTGTGAGATTCCCTAGACAGACACAATAGGGAATGATATGTCATGGTTGATACATGGATCTTATTTATAGGTTCCTTGGGACGCGCTCAGATGATGGACTATACCGCACCTAGAGCGAGGCTGGGTACCTAGGAGGTTCCGTGGAACGGGCTTGTCGGGTGTTGGTGGATTTTCTCCCTGAGCAATGCTTGGTCTCTAATTTGAGTACTCCAGGAACGGGTTCAAGGAATGGTTTAAATAATTGAATGAATTGATTAACGAATGGAATGAATATTTTAAGCGATGTGAAGCCAAAGAACATGCTTAGGTCAGTCTTGTTAGTTCCATGTTTTCAGCTTTCCATATTTCACTATATGTTTTATATATTCACAGATAGATTAGAATAGATCTCTAGTGGTGGCCTACTGGGAATTAGCCTCACACCCTATTTGGGTCATGTTTTGGACACAATAATATTATATGATTTCAGGGAATGAGAAGGGGAAAATCCCTAGTACAGGTACTTAACTTGCTGCTCGGAGTAAGAATGCACCGCACCAAGATGATGATTGCAATGAGAATGGGGATACATTTTGGTTTCTTTTTGGTATTTTCTGTACTTGAACTATGTTTTATTGATTTTCACCATCCTATATATATCATATCCTTCAATTTGATATCAATTTCTTCTATTTATGTGTTGTCTAGTGGTTACCTTATTTTGCTATTGTATTTTTGTAATTCCAATGATATACTTTGGTAATGAGGGCATAGTCTCCCCAAGGACTCACCTAGTCCCTTGCTGCTATTTGGCAGCCTCTGGCATTTGGGGAGATGTGCTTAATGTCATGTGGCGACTAGTCCGGTTATCAGGATGAATGGTAAGTCGGGTAGGGACGTTACATTGGTTTTCCCCGAAAGACTTCCTTGGATTCCTTTTATTCCAAAAGAAGAATTCAATTATGATTGGAGGGAAGTTGGGGATCTATATAGGGAGAGTTTTTTATGTTAAAAGGATAGAGAGGTTTGTGTAAGTGGGATACAGGGAGGCATTTTATAGTTGAGGAGAAATGGCACTCTCATAAGATTTTGGAAATAAGGTAACCCCACATATGTTTTTCAATTTATAGTGGATCCAATAATGGTATAAATTAGTGAAAATGTATTATACGGTATAAATTTTTCTATTCAATGGTAATATATAGTGGAGTAATTATAGAATTATTCATGGACCCCTTATAATAGTCATGTATATCATATTATAGAATTCATTCAATTCAATATTTTATGAATCCCAGTGAAAAAAAAGTTAACCCTGTAAAATCATTGGGAATGATTTTACTTAGTGTCATTCAATATTTTACTTAGTGTCATTCATCAAGACAGAAACATATTCTTAAACCTGTAAAATCATGGGGACCACATGTTCACTAGTCTACCTTATTAATATTAAACAAAATTACCATCCATAATCGATAAAAAATTAATCATTGGGAATGATTACACCTCAAACTTTATTTCCATTATTTATAATGTCATAAATATATTTGAATAGAAACCTATATATATTGATAATCAAATTTTGAAAATGAAAAAAATATTTATGAATAATCTATTTCAATCATTATGTTTTTATTTTTCATTTATTTTCAATATTTCATCAAATAATTTATCAAATAACTCTCTCCCGACTATTATTACCACTTTATGAGTTTGGTCAAGATCCTATTCATTCACATACACTATTTCATTCACTCACCCTAGTTGAAATTTTCATTACATTATACCATATATAGGGTCTACATGGGTTATAACAACTTATAATGGAAACATACCCTCTAGTTGAGTGACTATACAAAGAACCACATCCTATTTTGATGAAAATTGATTAATACCATGAATTACTATACATATATAAAAATTAACAATGAAAATAAAGGTTAATATAGATGGTACATAGAGAAACGAGACATGAATTCCTATGAAGTGAAATTAAATTTACCAATAATTGAATCCAAATTTATAAATATTTTTTCAAAGTGCATTAATATATCTCATAATAACATTGAGAAATTTGAGTTAACAACAGACACATTCATTTATGGATTAAATCAAATTATTCATTGATTCCAATAACTACTAACTCATTTTCCATTCCTCTTAGAATATGAGGATCATATTCTAAAGGTAAATCATTTATCCCAAAACAAGTTATCATATATTTGAAAATTATGATAAAAAATCTCTTCATAAATGGGTGAGGTGACATAGAAAATAAATATGTGAGTTTGGAACATACCTTATAGCCATGAGTATAGATGAATTTATAAAAATAGTAATTTTTTCTAAATGTTAATAAACCAATAAGGGAGTTCACGGGGGGAAACCACTAGAAATTATATAATGAATACCTCATGATTGTAAGGGGGAATGGATTTTAGGTTTACAATCTGAATTAGATAAGATTCATTATAAGATGTGTTAATTGGGTTATCCTCCTATATTACAAAATTTCTTCATATTTCATATATTTTTTGGAAATTTTACACATTAAAACCTATCATGATTTAAAAAAAGGATATATAAACAATAAAATGTTATATTTTTATATATTTAAATGTAATACTAGGATAGAAACAAAATATCTTGAATGTGGTCTTCAATCACACTCTTACATATATATAGTACCTCTAGACTATGTGGTTTCCCCTTTATTATCATTTAAATTGTCACCATTTTTACCATGACCAATGAACTCAATACCCATAAATTAATATAATTTATAAGAATAATAAATGAAACTATAAATTCCATGATCTAGTGAATTTAGTTCTATGATTTTATATAGAAATTAATCTATTTATTTTTTAAAGGTGATAAGTAAGGACATGTTTTTTTATCATGATCTATCTGGAGGATCACATCTACACATAGGCAAAGATAAACATTCATTATTAGTGATATTCACCTATATGAATACCACTCTACATAGACTCCCATGAATAACTAATTAATATGTATCATAATATGAGAAGCTAATCAATTAAAGTAAATGGATAAGTTACCTTTCCTTACCCAATTCTTATGAATTCCACTAAACATTGAAATACATGGTTGAGGCCTCTTCCATGGATTTTTTATGTAATCAAAAATTTGTTCCATTGCTCCAAAATTACCTTCATAGTCAGTGATTCGATTATCTATACAATCAATCCGATTCATATACCCATAGTATATAATTATGTCATTGTTTCAAAAATATCAACAAATATGTTTACAACAATATTATATGGTGGTAAAGTGATACTAATAATCAAATTATTAATTGTGAACATGAGAAAAACATGTGTGTAGACACTGGATATAGCTCAATTTGGGGAATGAGTGGAGGACATGAGCATTTACCCTATATAAAATCAAAATACCAAGAGATTATATGGATTAACGATACATCCAAAATAATGTCCCCATCAATTTGGGACATTACAACACCCACTCATAAATTTACTATAAATGTAATATATTCATGAATAGTATCTATATTTTTAGTTAATATTCTAATTGGTATCGGTATTGCATGAATATGCATCAATTTTATAAATTTAGTTTGTAATACAAATCATTTTCACTCAATGTCATCATCCAGACCCAGATGATTCTTTGATAATAAATATTTCATTAGAACCCTATGATTGTTGTTTCATTTTTGAATTCCAAAAAATCGATAAAAATATTAGAACCATCCGCATAATTCAATAAAATGGCCAAAAAAATAATTTCAAATAATTTCCCTAATTTGAATTAGCTAGGATATGGTCACACGTGGAAACCCTTTATAAGGATGTGTTGATTTTATTACTAATATTTATATGAAATTCTCTCATATATTTTCTTCTCCAAACCATGTAATGTGAATCATGAACTATGATAATCTAACCACAAAGGACCCATTGAATAAAGGAATCAAATGATGTTTTCTATAAAATGTACGATTATCTATCGAATGCACCTTGTATATCATTCCCCTTACAATATTATTAATTTGTCACACCTGTCCACTTTAGTCATTCTTGTTGGGATGTTTTTTTTATCTTCGTGTCTCATTTCCATGTCCATTCAATCTAAATAAATAATATCCCGAAATGTGAATTGGTATTTCAATTTATATATGATGGTTCTTACAAACAATTCCTCTCACAAATTAAATTAAATTTGATTAATGTTATAAACATACCTCTATATCATCACATTTAGTGGAAGGGAATATGAAATTATCATAAAACTCCTCCAAAATGAAAGCTTCATCGAATATGTTTGAATTATTAATTTTCATTCCAACCATTTGACAAATTTTACATATTTTTTTATATATGGATTCCAAATTTTAAAATAATTAAGGATAATAATTATTTATAGTTTTAAAATGTCTAAAAAATATATATGGTATTGTACATTTCCCCAATTGTATGTTCTCTCAAAAACATCACATAACTCTAATAGGCCTGGTATGTTCATCTGCAACCCAATAAAAAGTCCTTATGGTGAAGATTCTAATTGATGTTTTAACCTTCTTACTAAACCCTGATATCTACTTGATAAATAGATGAGATTTTTTGGAATTATTGTTTTTGGGAATGGGGATCTGTAATAAATGTTAGTGAAATATTCCAAAACACATGATCCAATAATACACTAAAATCCTTGATGAAATTCTACATTAATGATATATTTTTCTTGGTGTGTTTTTAACAATAGGTGATACAGTTTGTTAGGTGGTTTTGAGTTGACTTAGATGTGTAATATGTGAATAATCTAAACATATTACATAATAATGTGGTAATAAACTTGATGAGTAGAATATCATAATTTTTTTAGCTATTAAATATGAAATAATTTTTAATTTTAATGAAAAATTCAATTTTAATAATGTTTAATTGTATTGACTCTATCAATAAAACATTCATTAAAATAGAATGTTTATTTAATTTGTCCTATTCTTGAAATATATTAAAAAAATAACTAATGTTTATGTTATAATATTAAATTTTTATAACTTATATAAAACCAATAAAACATTTGAAATATCAATAATTTGGAATTATAATTATGTAAGTACTTTATTTCATATGTTTTATATGATTATATTTCCCCCAAAAATTTCATTGGTTTGATTCTAAAATAGAAACATACTCTCTGGTTACCACTATCTATAAACCCAATATAAATTTTATATAGTTTCGATATTATATGAATGATATAAGATCTTGTTTATGATTGATGATATAATATAAATTAATATTATCATAAAATAATAAATTATTATTGTATGACCTATCCACTTAAATTAAAGTGTAAAACATGAAACCTTGACACTAACATTATAAATCCCATATCATAGTTGTTCATGAGACCCTTTTTTCCCTGAATTTATATTTTATCATCTATATGAGTTACAACTCTTAGGTGTGGGAATTAATTTAGGAATTATAATGTTAGTTTTTAATTTTCAAATGATATATGAATAAAAATAGATAATTCACATGACTTACTATAAGTACAATTTCCACATATTCAACAAATAACATCACCACATAAATATTATATGGTGATTAGTTTTTCACGATCAATGAGAGAATCCCATTACAATCATGTGATATTTATTCTAATTATTCAATATTTATTGGGACAGGGAAATGACATTTTTGGTTATGTGGAATCATTTTAGTGATTAAACTATTTTTTAAATGTGGTTTAATTTCTCTGGGATACATTAATTTCTTTTAGGATCAATAATCATTGGTTATATTTGAGGTGGAGCTACTATATTCTCTACGAACTCTTATATAGTCTATTAAACATTTTCGGTGTTGAGGAAAGGACTTTATATTAAAGAAAATTATATATATTGAATATATTTCACTTATATAATGTTTTTATATTACTAACCTATCGCACTAATAACTCATTGACATTAATTTAATGAGAAAAATAAATTTATTGCCCATAAATTCTAATAAATTAGACCTTTTCTATAATAATCATTCATGAGAAGGCCATTTAAGATTAATTTCCCACATTATACTTTAAACATACATATAAATATAGGTATTTCCACACTCTTAATAATTTCATGACTAATCCTATACTATGTAATATTTTTAAATTCTAGAACACAAAAATCCACCATGAAAATGTGACCATATGAATATTATGTGCTCCATGAAATTTTAGCCCATAAAATTCGTGGACCCCATTCATTTTCAGTAAAAAACTAATTATATGTTAACATGGGATGTATTGAAATATATTTATCCCATGTTCTCATGATGTTCCCAAAAATAATATTGGATATAGTGTTTCCACTATTTTAATGATTCATATAATAGGTATTTAATCTAGTTTTGTATCCCAAATGACCTCACAAAATTTTTTTATCGCTACAAAAAATACTCAAGAAGTATATTTAATCAAGTCCTCCAAAAAATGATATTATATTAAACATTCCACATCACAATATCATGTGGTTCACTGAATTTTATATTTCTTTGAAAATTAATATTGAATATTTTATAAGAGATTCCTCATTCCTTGTCAGGTCTAACTACTATATACAACAATATACATATACTAATGTATTACCTTGGAGATGTAGTCATTTTATAGACCATTGGAATTTTACACCACTCATTTTATATACATCATTACATAGATTCAGAAATAATCATGATGAAAACAAATTACACCACAATGTAGAGATTGTAAGTTATACGCAGGCACACATAGTGATATTGTTTTTTATAGGATGGATAAATGGGGGAATATGGTTATCAAATAATGGAAATAAAATGTCAGCATGTATAGAATACTATATTTATTACATTAGTATGGAAACAACATTCAAAAATTAAGTAGAAGATGAAAATGGCTTAAATGAGTTAGTAAAATAATTACCCCTTCTTCAGTGGACATCATTTTGATCTCCTACTAGGGACAATAATGTTTGTATTTTTAGAAGGTCGTGAACTCATAAACACAACTAATAATGTTTCTAGGAAAAATTAGTATGGGATTATTGATCTATAAGGCTTGATGAGGTCTTAATATGTGAGGTAAGAGGTTCCTTTTTTATAAGAGAGGTGAGGTGTACTTTTAGAAATTCTCAAAATGTTAAAATGTAATACGACTGTAATAGTTCTAAAAACAATAAAATCGGATATAAATATATGGGTGAAGACATTATCTTAGATATATTATCCCCATGCTGATTATTTTATATTTTTTTATATTTAAAAAATTTAAAAATATATTAATACAATAAAATATTGTTATTTTCAAATTTAATACAATTAATATAAATTTAAATTAAATTCATCTAGAAAAAGTAGGAATTAGAGTCTAATGGAATAAAAATATTTAAAATATCATATAGATATCGGTAATTTTTTGGCCACATTAATTCATCCAAAATATAAGAAAACTGATATTATTAAATTCAATTTTATTGAAAATTAAATAAAAACTATTTTAACATTGAAAAAGCAGTTAACGTTACTAAAATATTTCAGAAAAATAAAAATAAAAATAAATAATTTTATTAATTTTATTATGATCAAAATATACATTTATATTCCTTCACAACATTATTTTTTTCTAATGTGGACACATAATCTATATGAAATACAAGAGAATGATATTTTGTAACTATTTTGAAATTAAATAATGTATAATTTATTTTAATGGATATCTATCCTCTAAAAAACTCCAATTATATATTAATGTCATAACTGTAGAATTCTCTTCATCCAATAAATTTTTTACATGATCTTGTTATGTTTTAATCATTATCTTTTTTAACCCTTTTTAACCCCTTAAACTGTAACTATGACATCATGTAATTTATACATTAAGGTTTTGTATTATTAATATAAAATTAAAAAAACCTTCTAAATGAGTTATTGATGAAATTTTGAGACATACCGCAATATTTGGATGAAATTTAATTTTATAGATATTTTATATCATTTAATAAAAAATTATTTATTATAAAATATATACATTGACACTTTTGATACTCTACATTATTTGGACTTAAAAAAACAAAAAACAGGATAAATTTAATAATGTTTTATAAAACAATACTAACACTTAAAATTCATCAATAAAATTATAGTCTGTCATTAAAAATATGTAATTATGTTTATTTTAATATTTATAATATCATTTATTTTATTCTTCTATTATGTAACCAATTAATGGTTAATCATCTTTTCACTGTTTTTGTTAATTATATTATTATTGAAAAATTATAAATAAATAATAATGATGTAGATAAACATCATAGAATTAATATTACAAGTTATAGTTTAATTTATTTTCTTTATAGAACGATGTTAAAAAATTTAATGTTCTTAGAAATATGTGTATGAGGTTGTGAAGTTATATTTAAATTAAATATAATAAATGTCACATTCTTTCCCAAGTGGCATAAAATTTTATAATTTTATCCTAATGATGATCTTTTTATACAACCACTCATCCAACTAAATTAGGACATGTATTTGGGTAATTTTATTAGTTTTATAATATAATTTTACCTTTAATTAACTTATTTTCATTTAACTATGGTAATAAAATCAATTAGTAAAGTAACTACTAATATTTACAAAAATAAATGAAACATATTCATATAATTTTGACACAATAATTAAAAATTTCAACTATATTTTTCAAAATTCAAAACACATAATTTTCAGAAACTAATTTAAAATTATTCTTATTAATTGGGTGATAAAATGGGTTATTGAAATATTAACATGAAAAAGAATCAATAATTTTTATATCAAACATAAATGTAAACATTAATAAAATAACCTATATTAGACAAAATTAAAATATAATAATATATTTATATTTTATAACCAATCAAACATTTCATTTAATACTATATAGTTTTTCAATTAATATGTTTTTCCAATTTAAAATTAACAATTTTCACTAAAATGATTCTTTTCATAAAAATACATGTAATTAAACAAATCAAAACTGTTATATCCTTCATTAAAATAATAAAATTATTTTTATCAAATAAATTATTTAAAAGTTTAAAATTTTGGATTGAGAATAGTTACACCACCAAAAGGTGGTTAAACTGTATTTATTAAAACATAGGTTTCTATGTGTAATGGAGTGTATATTCATAACTTTTTACATTCAAATTTAATTCATGGATATTGAAAATATTTGATTTAATATATAAAATATTGATTTCATTAATATAATTCACTCATAGTAATAAATTTATATTATTAGTATAAAATGACGTTACGATAATAAAAATATTTCTTTATTAAAATATTTCTTATACATTAAATTGATTCCTATATTCATTTATAATTATATGTAACCAATGAATTCAACCTTATATTTTAATAAATTAGGTAATAATATTCATAACCACTGATATAACAAATAGGTAATATCTTATTATATTAAATATTAACATTTTAATAAAATATTTTTTTAGTAAAACTCACCATTGAATGTAATGAAATATAACTCATTATTATGTATAGCATAAATTGAATATGGTGTTGTGTATAAATAAAACCAACTAAAAAAAATTAAATTTATAAAACAAATAAAAATACTTTAATGTATTTGGATGTTACATTCACCCCTCCTTCAATAAATTACATCCTCACAATTTAAACGTGGAATCATAAATTAGGGTTTTTATTTTCAACATATATTTTTCGAAATCCCACTTGAGAAAAAAAAATTATTAATGAAACCTCCACATTAAAATTAATAATGGTAAGTATTATGGTCACTAGAGATAAAAAATTCTAGTGTTCTATATAGAAAAATATATACATTAAAGATAAATCAATCAATCATGTTTTGATGGTTAGTGATAGAGACCATGGCCCGGAAAATATAAACATTCACAATGAAATAAATATGATATGATCTAAGGGACTATTTGAGTCATCAGAAAATAAGGTAATAGGAAACCATTTTTCTCTCAAAATCCATTTTATATATTTGAGGAATACCTTCGACCCATATGAATATAAGTAAATATATGTTCTAATAAACAAAATCTAATCCTTTGGTTATTCCTTAAACAATTTATACTATTTTTCATAACACAGGTTTCATCACAAGGTGATGTGATACCAAAATTTATAAAAAAATTTACAAATATCATATTATAAAATTTCATAAATTGTTATTTTTTCCAAAATGTTATGATCGAACAATTAAGAATGAAGTTCGTTGAAATTACAAAATCAACATAACATCATATTTTCCCTAGGTAACCTAACCATGATTTGTTGGTCACATTCCAAAGATATAAATACCATTATTAAACTAAATTCATTATGAAAACAAGAATTTTTCAAAATCATTAATTATGAGGTACTATGGTACGATCCTTATTTATCAAATGATTCTTATAACTATAATACAATAACATATTTCTTGAATCCAAAAACACAAATTCATAAATTAATCTTCTTTGACTTTAGTAATAAAATAATATAGATCTTGATCCCTTTTATATTTTCTAATCAATACTTCCTTGAAATCTAGGGTATTCACATTAATAGTTCCACATCCCCTTATAATTCAAATATTTCACATTTACATCTTCATTGTCTCCCCTACAATCATGTGCGTCATGATCTTTTCTTAACACTTGTTACAAACTCTCATTTTCTTCACGAAAGTGTCAGTGTGTTTCTTCCAAAAATTATCACTAGTGGGAAAACACTTATTCTCCATTTTCATTTACCCCTATCTTACACAACCATTCTCTTATTCTCTTTTTCCCTTAAAGACATATGAATTACAGAACTATTTCATTGTAATGATATCACATGAGACATTAACATTATATGATGAAAAAGTTTGGCATACCAATTCCTTTCTGATGAATTAATTTAACCCATAAAATAAATAATAAATATTACACCATGGGTTACATATGTTTTCCACATAATTCCTTGATTTCCTTGAATAATTGGATTTATATTTCGTAACATTTATATGTTCATTTATCCTCAAACTGATAAATTTCCTCTCCATTTCTTCTCAGTATTCATAATGTGAATGTTTTTCAATTAAAATTATCATAAAATCCATCTATTCCATGATTTCAATATCTCCCATCCCCCTATATTTTTGAATTAATTTCAACTATTGACTAACATATCTAGAAACATGATAAAATACCAAGACAACATTATCGATTTCTTTACTTCTGAATACAAGAAATATCCTTTTTCATGAACTTATCCATTTCCTATCCTCAAAAGGATTTTTAGTTCCATTGAATGTCTGAGGACATTGTCTCATGAAGTGGTATGACATTGTTGATCTACATTGTGCATCTGGATTCCCTCATACGGGTAATGATATTATTCATAACTTGAGTCAGCTATCCTAGTATGGTTATAAGTTATTGAGTAACAATTTTAGCTATATATATTACATCATTATCTTACACTGAAGGCTATTCCTTACATGGATTATATGTATTGATCTGAAATACATTCCTTCAACTAGGAACTATTTAAACTAATGAAATACAATAGATTATATCATAACATTATGAGACGTAATAAATCACATAAAAGCTAGTGAATAACATAACCTAAATTGAATATCTAGGTATAAATAACATCTTAATCATAAACATGGTTTATTTAGAAAAATATCTACATTGAAATCCTTTATAATGGTTTTAATGAAATTGTAACCTATTATAAGAATATGTCATGGGATTCTCAGACATAGTGAAATGTAAGAGCCGTTTTTATTTATCAGGTCATGTCTTGTGAAGCTTGATGCACCTTTTCGGACTTGATACCCCTAGTTACATATATAAAAGTACCATGTCCAATTATAGTATCCATAGAGAGTTTTGATTCTAGTAATACCACCATAATCTATATATTACTAAATTTCTAGGATGTTCTTATATGATTATCCTCATTGTTTATCTTAGGGTTATGTTCCCTGATATATATTTACTAAATATAGTTTCCAAGGTAGATGATATAAATATATTAATACCAACAACAATAATCAGAACCCCTATACCCAATTCTGGAAAGTTACATTATTAAATTTATATAGATACTAGTGTCAAATCTTGAGGAACCAATCATTTTAGTTGCCTTGTAAAATAGATTATATACAGGAACATTACATTAAAATTAAAAAAATACAATAAAATATTTATAATCATTGGTAATTCCAAAAATCACCAAGCTTACCCTAGAATATCAGTCATAATACACATCTTGGAACCCTAGGAAAATAAAACAAACGAAAGGGGTTATCTCATACTCTTAGTATGGGTAAGTGTACAATAGAAGATATTATGAATAAATATTCATACACCATATGGAAATGTGTATAAGTAGAACACAATCCATTTAAAAGTAAAATTGAGAATAATATGGAATGAATAAATAATACCATATAAAATATTCACATGAGATATAAAAAAACATGGATATTTTACATGTTAGATAATCATATTTAATCTCAATAACTAATCTTATATTGAGGGAATACATATTGCGGGACATCATAAACATATTATCGGAGCTTCCACCAAGAAACCATACATAAACATGAAAAAAAAACTAGTTTGTCTCATTAGATATATTGTTTCATCGAGGGGCTACATAGGGCCCCACTCATCACTTACATTTCCCATTTCAATCCTAATATAAATTGGTTCAAACATAAAAAACATAAACATTCATATTAAGACAAGCATACAAAATGAAAATTCATTAACCATATACCATTTCTAGAATCAAAATACAACGTCCATAGTAACGAATATCATAAACCCTTTCAATACAATATTGTGGATTTTATCATAAGATATAAACATCATTTCAGTAAAAAATAAAAAAATGTATGTTGATATAGATGAAATTATACAAACAAAATCATTAAAAAATATTAATAGAAATTCCCAATTCAATATAAAAATTTATTTAAAATGGGAGAACATTTTTTAAACAATAAATTTTCAATGAAAATAAATTATGTAGATTTTAAGGAACTAATTTCTCTAGTTGAATAAGTTAAAAAATAACATTTTATCACATTTTTGTCAAAAGGTCAAAAAGTACCTAGTTTGGAAAATGAAAACAAATTCCTTCTAATAATATTCTATAAAAAGTAAAACAGTGGTAAAAATGTATTTGAAAACCTAGTTAAGAATAGTAAGAATAAATTGATATACATTTTTAAGAATCTTGGAAATGGATAATAAATATATCCTAGTAAATACTTTTGTGTAAAAAATCCAAGATAATATTGATATTGTGAAATTAACCATTACCTTGTATATAACATAGTTGAGAGTGAATTAAATTCATGTATAATGATCAATGCAAGTAATTAAATTATACCTGTACTATAATAATATTTATTATGTCAAATATGATCATATTATAACAGTTTGTTAATAATATTTCATTATTACAATTGTTTTGAGTGTTAACTACTTCATTTTTTTTCTGATGTATGTCTTGTTTTTGATACGGTGGATATATTTTATTCATATGCAGAATAATATTCAGTTTATAAAAATTGTATTCACTCATCCTATATATTTGTTAATAATTTACGAAGGGTTAATGTGGAGAATGAATCTCATCACATCGTGAATATGGTATGACATAAATATGCAAGAGAGATGACATCATTCACATTATTAGACAATTGGTATTGAATTGGATGGTATATTAATTATCTAGTTTTAATATCATGAAATATTTATTATTTAATCCATTATATTCATCAATATATCCCTCAAAACAAGGTGGTGATAAAAATAAATTCCACTATAGTGTGTACACGGTAAATTGTATGTACGCACACATGGTAATATTGTTTTTCATAGAATTGATAAAATTATGAATACAGTTGTCCCATAATCATAACAATGTCACAAAATATTGATTATACTGGATTTATTACTTTATTTAAAAAACGTATGAAAGTAATGTAGAGTAAGAATTGAATATTAATGACTTGGTTAAACAATTTCCTCTTATTCGATGAACGTCCCTAGTATATAATCTTACGATCACTAGGGATGGCCTTTTTAGAATACATGGACATCCATAATGCAAATAATAATAGTGGGTGAAAAAAGGGGTAGGGTTTGGTTGACCTAGAAGGCTTAATGTTATTTGACTAAGTGAGGGGGATATGACTTTTTAAGTGATGTGAGGGTCAATTTTATAAATCCTCAAAATATTAAAATATAATAAGGTTATTATAGTGCCAAAAACAATGAAATGATATGTAAATGAATAGGAGAATAAATTTTATACAATATCATATCCCCTTTTTTATTATATTAAAATTTACTTATTTCTAAATAATTTATAAAAATATTAATTCAATAATATATAGTTGTGACATCCCTGATCTGGAAGCCACTAAACTGGTGCACCTATCCATGTCGTCACATGACCTAAATAATTCTTCCCTGTAATCCATATGTTGATGACTAGCGATGAAAATCTAATTACTCATGTGGGGAGACTATACCCTCTTTACTAGAGCATGCTACAATATGACATAGTATAAATAGTGAAACTAATATGAACAACCAATAAACATACAATCCAAACATCTCCCAACTGGGTATAAACTGTAACTCAACATAAACAATACCATGAAATACTATTAGTGCAGGGGAATAAAACCCTAAAATAATTCAAATGAAAATTCCCCAAATGGGTCTCGACTCCAAGTCTCGATCCTTCTCCATGTACATTCCTAACCCAACTCAGCATCCTAGGGTAGGGCCTTTTCCCATGTACCGAACCACAACCAAGAAATATGATCGGGCACCCAATGGTGGCCCATGTTGTGTATGTGTACAAAACATAGTAGTCCACCACAAATGATGTCTACAAAATATGAATTATAAAATATAGAGGATTAAAGAACTAAATAAATTATAATTAAACACGGGATAGTTCAATCACCCTTTTTTAACATTGTTCATTTAATTCCTTACTACTATTAATCCCAATTCCATTTCATATAACATTTTTACAACACAGTCCATTCATATGACATGATATTTGGGTTAGTCATATACATCATCTCTACATGGGTCTAAAATATCAATCATTATGCATAGGTTAAATAAGTCAACTCCCTATCTCACTAGGGATACACTGTCACATCAACACCTTTTCATCACCTCAAAACCTCAGTCTGGGTGGAATGCAACCGTTACAGGAATAGAACCTTTGACCCCTTTTATAACCCATGCATTGATGGGGTGGAGTTTAAAGCCTCAATCTAACTCAAGCCTGTAGGTTCCGGGAACAATGAAAGCACATTAGTGGGTGTACCCAAAATTAATGTTAGCTTTAACAATAATCAATCTGTGATTCTTCAGGATAATAAAACATTGGATCTTCAGACTAGAACAAATGATGAAAAAAATAAAGAGGGAGTCTTAGAATCATAAAAATCAGATCATCATATGGTGGTTATAATTAATTTAATTAATTGAAAAGAATTACCTTGATGGATTTATTTCTACATTTATGTCTCCGGTCAATATTTGATGTGATTCGTCGTTGTTTCACATAAGCCAGGTGTAGAATTCCTCTATCGGTGATCCACACATGCACCACGTATCTCTGGATGCATCCAAAGGAATATCTTGGTGCTAGCATGGAGAAGCCTTTGCTTGTGTTGTCCGTATTAGATTTCCTTGATCCGAGGGAGGAGGATCTCACTCAGTCTTGAGAGAGTTCTTAGAGGAAGGTGTTTTTTTGGCCTTGATAGAATCCTCCAGAACTGTTGTGCACAACAATTCTCTAAAGAAAATTTTTGGGCTTTTGGGGGTATTTATAATCTTGTTTGATGTTATAGAGTGATGACAACAAATAAACAAGTTACAAGTTCTATTTATTTCATTAACTCTTATTAAGAACCCCCATGTCAAATGATTAATTCATTGACATGATCCCACACTGATTATAATAAATATCAATTAATAAAACTATATTATTTCCTCAAAATCCTGACTGGATAAACTTCACGGTGTGCAATCATTAATAGACGGAATGTACTCGTTTTCCATGAAAACTAAATGGCGTGTACATTAAATGTGCAAGGAATGTTTATCTAGTTTTAATATTTCATTATTTCATCCACCACATTTATTAGACCTTGAGAAATGGATATTTATTTATTTAATAAATGTAAGTGCATTACTCACTAATAAATATAAATTATTTCACACACAATATATTCTCTTGAGTAACTAGTGTCAAAATAAATGAAATCTAGCATCCTTAAATATTTACTATACTACAGTCGGGAATAATGTTTATTTAACTTTTTAAATTAATATTTAACTTAGATACATGGACACACTTAGTGTGTGAGCCTCTAGGCCTCTTTCTCAGTGGCATTAGGCATAGTCTTCCTCAAGTGTAAGGTTAGCGTCTAGCAACATGCAAAGGCACCCATTGAGAAATAATTTAATGATGCAATGATGTGTCAGCTCATACGTACACATATCGTGTAATATAATCCCTTTCTCACTATATCTCGAATAAAGTTGGTTACATGCTGGTGTTATAAACCCATGTGCTCAATTATTCTTTCTTCGACTTATCTGAATTGAACATGCCCATTCCATAAAATGGCCATGGATTTATTTAGGATATATCAATTCAATCAAAGTGACTGAGATATCTATTTCTATTATGGAACAGAAGAGATAAATATTTTTTTTCATTATCTATTATTGTAGTATTACTCCTGACACACCCAACGTAGCCTACCTCGCTGTGAATAGTGTGTCATCACAGTTTTCATCAATACATCTAATTGTGCGATTTGTAATACCCATTAACAATAATCTTAATGTCCAATGACCAATACACACGTCCGTAAGTACGAACATCCAATGACACTATTAAATGTGGATTTCTTACTGGAGAGTCTGGTTCTCATAATATCCTCCTGGTTATTACCATGGGCACACACCATGAGTAGGTGCCTCAATGTTTTATGAGTCCTCACCCCTAATGGCCTGTATTATTTGTGTCCTTAAAATGACATCATCCAGCCAGAAAACATAAATTAAAGAACATTGTTATGGAAATTCCAAGTTCTCATCATAGTAGGTATCTGCTATGAACCTTTAATGCAATATCTTTCCTTAGGACAATATCACATGCATTATCACGCAGAAGAACAGTCATGATGTTACAAGGTGTTTATTTAATGAATAAAGTTCAATGTAGTTGGTTCTAGGCCACCAACTACAACAGACTACCACTTGAACTAGAGACAACTGCTAACAATTTTTCACTTGCTAGCTCTCACAAGATATTCATGCTTCTAATAAGATAGACCTTTAGTCATGGGTTCTGCCACTTTATCTTCTCTGGACACTCTTCTCACTGCAAATTCACCTCTTTGATATAAATCCTTTAAATTTTTATACTTTTGGAGTATGTGCTTTTTCTGTTGATATGACCTTATTTCTTTTGAAAGAGCCACCATTGTAGTATTATCACAATAAAATGTGATATGATCTTTACTGCTAGGCACCACATCAATATCATGGACAGAGTTGTAAATCATGATGGCTTCCATGTCTATATCAGAAGCCGCTATATATTCAGACTTTTATATAGAAACGGAGACAACTTGCTGCTTTGAACTCTTCCAGCTCAAATATCATCCATTGAGAAAGAAAACATATCCAGATTATGACTTTAGACCATTTTGATCAGTCTGAAAACCATTATCTTCATACCCTCTTATGACAAGTTCTCCGTCTCCTCCATACACTAGGAACATATCCTTATTACTTTTCAGATACTTAAGGATAGTCTTAATAGAATCCCAGTGTTGTTCTCCTGGATCTACTTCGTATCTTCCTACCACGATCAGTTCATAGGGAACATCAAGACGGGTACATAACATGTCATACATCATGGATCCTATAGCCGAACCATATGGGATCTTACTCATTCTATTAATCTCTTGTTGTGTCTGAGGACACATTTTATTAGAAAGACGCAAGTCATGTGACACTAGAACCAATCCCCTCTTGGATTATTGTATAATAAATCTCTTTAGTATTTGGTCAATGTATGTACCCTAACTTAGTCCATGAAAACTTTTAGATCTATCAGGAATGATCTTGATCCCTAGAATGTACGAAGCTTCACCCATGTCCTTTATGGAGAAACAATTGTTCAACCAGTCCTTAACTAACTTTAAAACTGGTACATCATTTCCAATAAGCTACATGTCATCAACATATACTACTAGGATAATGATCGCATTCCCATTAAACCTCTTATAACCACATGGCACACATTCTTTCTTAATGAAACCAAATTTTTTTCCTGGTTTTATCAAATCAAATGTTCCATGACCTGGATGCTTTCATTAATCCATAAATGGATTTATGCAACTCGCAAACCCATTTGGCTTCACCTGGTGTCACAAACCCATCTGGTTGTGTCATATAGACATCTCCTGGAAGGTTCCTATTTTGGAATTCCGTTTTGAAATCCATTTTCAAAATCTCGTATTCTTGGTATGTTGCTATAGCAAGTCTGATTCTTATGAATTTATACATTGCAACTTGCAAAAAGGTTCCATTATTGTCAATTTATTAATGTTGTCTGAATATTTTAGCCAGTACCATTTTTTTTATTTGTGCATAATTGACATTACATGTCTAGATTTTTCTTGAATACCCATTTGCATCCAACAGGTTTTACATCAACTGGCTCATCAACCAAAAGCCAGACTTGGTTCTAATACATGGAATCCATCTCAGAATTCATAGCTTCTAGCCATCTTGCTGCATCATAGCTCTCTACTAATTCCTTTTACTAAAGAGGTTCATCATTTTCCAATAATAATGATCCACCATCCTTAGTGACTAAGAGAAAAAATATCTCTGTTTCTCTTACCTTTCATGAGATCCTACGTAGTACTTGTGTTTCTGGAACCTCTTCCATAGGGACATATGGATCTTGTTCCTGCACTAACCCCTATGTATCTTGAGAATCAACTTCATCGAAGTCAATCTTTCTCCCACTATCATTTTTAGTATTTTCTCCCTCTCAAGAATGATGACTTGTCTAGCGACAACAACTTTTTTCTCTAAAGGGTGGTATAGTTAATATTATTTCGTTTCCTTGGGATATCCTATAAAGACACTCCTCGTGCCCTGGGATGCTAGTTTGTTTTCTGAGAAGGCCTTAGAAAATTCCCCGCATCCCCATACATGTGTTTGCAACAAAATGTGTTTCTTTTCATTCCATAACTCAGATCGAATTCCATTTTCCGCATTAGTTAGGACTAATTTTAATGTGTATTTTGTAGTTTGAAATGCATATCTACAAAAGGATAATGGAAGATCTCTATGACTCATCATTTACCTCACCATTTTCCAACAAGGTGTGGTTTCGCCTTTCATTAACACCATTTCACTGTGGTGTATAAGTTGGAGTGAGCTGAGTTAGAATCCTAGACTCCCATAGAAGATCAGTGAACGCTTGGTTCAAATATTCTCCACCTCGATCCGATCAAAGTATCATTAACTTCTTATCAAGTTTATTCTCTACTACATTCTTAAATTCCTTAAATTTCTCTAAGGATTTCAACTTATACCTCATTAATTATACATAGACATATCAACTCAAATCATCAGTAAATGTAATGAAATAAGAAAATCCACCTCTAGATTCTACTGGAAGTGATGCACACAAATCTGTGTGCACTAATCCTAGAAGCTTTATGGCCCTTCCACCTTGTCCAACAAAAGGAGGATTGGTCATTGTACCTTATAAAAAGTGTGACATCTATAAAGTGGTTTTATATCAGTGGAATATATATAAAAATCTTGGAAGAGCTTTGTCAAGCGTTTCTCATTTACATGATCGAGACAGTGATGCCACAAATAGGTGATGTATGATTCCTGTGACTTTTTTCATTATCAATTTCCAACACATGGTTTTCGTAATTTAATACATATAAAATATAATTTAAATGCGCCATACCATGACATACATTGTTCTTATAAAAGAGACAACACTTATTTTCAAATTTCAAAATAAATACATCCATATCCAAACAAGATACAGAAATTCTGTTCTTGGTAACACTAGGCACAAAATAGCAGTTATGTAAAACCAAAATCAAACAAGTTTGCAATGAAAGGTGGTAATCACCAATAGCCATCGCAGCTAGCCTTGTTCCACTGGCAGCTCAAAGATCCACCTCTCCTCATGAAATTTTTTTAAATATACTTGGTTCCATCATTTGAATACAGATGTGATCCCCACAAGCTGTATCTAATACCCAATGTGTAGAAATGGAAAGATTACACTCGATAACAAACGCACCTTTAGCATCCCCATGCTTTTGGGTGTAGTTCCTCTTCTAGTGGTCTTCCATTCCACATGAAAAACATATTGCCTCCCATTCCTTGTCGTGCCTATGTATCTTCCCCTTCTTAGAGGGACGACTCTTAGGGGATTCAGACCATTTATATGTATTTTCCCACTTGGCCTTGTCCTTCCTTTTATTATTCATTGTACGGAATGCCGTTTTTTCACACCCCATGTCCTTATCTAGTAGGCGAATTATGGTTAGAAGATCTGATAGACTCTTATTATTTTTTTATGTTGTAGTTGACAATAAATCTTGAGATGGCCTTGGGCAGTGATGATAGGATGAGATCTGTACAATAATCATCCGGGAAATCAATCCTTAAGATATCCAGGCATTCGATGTAGCTAGTAAGTTTGAATACATGAGGCCTAGCTGGAATAGACACTCCATGAATAGTTGTATTCAAAACATTGGACATATCATATCTCTCATTTCTTACTTTCTCTTTGTAGATATATTTAAGGTGATACATCTTGCTATACGCGTCATATATCTCAAGTTTTTCAAGAGATCATTAGACATGGCTGATAGAATGAAACATTGGACATCTGTGGCATAATCCATATGTTTGAAATAGAGAGATATTTCCCCATTGATGGCCTCTTTTCTTGGCGTGACTAGAATATGCTCTTCTAGAACATGCAATTTTCTTTCATGGAGAAGGATGATGGGAAAACGCCTCTGCCACTCTGGGAAATTGGTGACATCAATACAGTTTTCCTTCTCGAGTATGGTTTACAAAAATATGTTTGGAGACATTATTCTTACCATTTCTAAAAATTTAGATGAGAAAATTTTTAGTACTTTATTACAAAACTGAGTCAAATACATAAATTAATACTTATTAGTATCCCACAATAGTATCAAAATCCAATGGCCCTCACCATTTATATCATAATATTCAGTTGCCTGAATATTCGAGTGGCAAGGATCCATATTTCCATTATCATTACCCCAACTAGGGTGGTACAAGAAACATTAAGGGTTTAAGGTAGGAATTCAAAATTCCAATTGCATTAACTCACTGCTCCTTGATCCGCTGAGTGGACTCCCCAATCATGAAATAATTTTATTTTGGATTTCCTCAACCTTTGCCTCTTGGTCACACCAAAACCTGCAGTGGAAGACCACCCTTGATGCAATCCAAGTCAAGTAATCCTAAAACATTGAATTTAAATTCCTTGATAATTGAAATTACTCCATCTAGGGTTAGTCAAACACTTTGAATTATGCTTTGATTCTAACAAAGATTATTGAAGGCTAGACCGACTTAATATTTCTTTGAGGGGTTTTATCCTTATACATAAATTAATATTTTATTATATTTCATTACATGCTTGGTAATATTAAGTGGGATATACTAAAGTGATTAACCATGTCTAAGATAATATTTATGCATAATCCGGTCTTATTTTAGTTCCATCTTGCATACTTGTTTAATTCATTAATTGTGTGATCGTGATAACATACATACAATAAATGAAACATGAAACTGATAGAAAAAATATAACTAGTATGATCATGAGCTTTTTATATTGGTAAGTTTATCTATTGGTTGATAAACTAACCCAATACATAAGAGAGAAACATCATGAACCTTTTAGTTTTGTGTTTACATTTTTTCACATGTCCAACTTTGTATCTCTTTGGATTGGTTTCCCCTTATCCCCTGACTTGAGCTACCTCCACTAGCTTGGGAGATCCATCTATTACATTTGAATTTATCTCACATGCAGGTGAGGGGTAAAAGGGGGTTTTTACATAAAACAATCCTTGGGCATGAAAGCCATACATATTAATGAGGATAAAGCTCGCAAACCAATAAATTTAATTCAAATAAATAAATTAAAATAAACCATTCACATAAAAATATCTTAGCCTATCTCATTATCATCCATACATCCAACAATATTGACGCATAAATAAAACTAGCATTAAATTCTTTATATGTTCTTGCTTAATATAAATCGTGCTCGAATCAATTAATTATATTTAATTAATTTATCTTAAACCCATTTCTAAATTTCATTGATATTCTCATCCATCATAATTTTAAACAAATAAATTCATTTAAAATTATCTATGTACTTATATTTTACATTAGAGGAAACTCGGTGAATTATTGTTCATTACACAGATGTTAAATTATACACATATATATAAAACACCAAACATGTGTTGTGACTCAGCTTTAAGACTACACTATGGTACATGTCTAAAGGGTTTGTATAATATAATAATAAATTTTAATAAATCTTCATAATTTGGATGAGTACACGACATGTAGTTCCGACGACACGACATGTACTTTTGTTCACCATCCATCCGAAGTACATGCCTGGGGACATGCCGTGTAGATGTACTTCTGAATTTTTTGGAGTACATGGCGTGTTCAATTGGACAAATGCCATGTAATATCTGTGTTACATGGTTTCCAGTTGGGAAAGCCATTTACGGGGTATACAGTCCATCCCTAACCCGAAGGGACTACACACTGTTTTCAGTTGGACCACACAACGTTTAATCCGAAAACTGTGTGCCACCTGTTCCTGGTCAACTCACAATTCCATAAATGACTTAGATATGATGCAATACATGACCTGATTTGGCGGTTCAATCAATGCATTGAACCCTAGACTACATGGTGTGTACTTATGAGTACATGTCGTGTATTCTGGTGTTGTACGTCTTGGAGCATCTAGGACAACCAAATGAGTTCCTTTATTTTATTTTAATCAAAATTAATAGAAAAAGTCGTTTCTCTAAGGTGAACAAGATTCAAAAGGGGAGGAAACAATCTAGAGATTCAGATTTTAAAGAACGATTTACATGAATTGAAACAACTAAATTATTAAATGTGTAAATCACCAATGAAAAACTAAATAATTATAATCAACAATATGAATGATCTGATACGACTTGTAGGTTCTGAGTGTAGAATATGCACGTTGGTGGGTGTACCCAACTATAATTTTAGTGTTAACAATGATCAATCCGAGATCCGTCATGATAATAAAACGTCAGATCTTCAGAATGGAATGAAGAATGAAAATAGAAAGAGGGAGTCCTAGAACCGTAAATACAGAGTCATCATATGTTGGATATAATTATTTTAATTAATTGACAAGAATTACCTTTATGGAATTCTTTATTCGTTGATGTATTCGGTCACGATCCGATGTGATTCATCGTTGCGTCACATAATCCAAGTGCAGAATTCTTCTAGCGATGATCCACACGTGCACCACGTATCTCTGGACATTGTCAAAGGAATCCCCGGGTCCTAGTGTGGAGATGAATTTGCATACATTGTCTTCCTTAGATCATCTTGACCTGATGGGGAAGGATCTCTCTTGGTCTTGAGAGAGTTATTGGAGGAAGGAGTTATTTTGGCTTTGAGAGAATTCTAAAAAATTATAGTTCACAAGGATTTTCTCTAGAAAAGTGTTAGGGTTGTGGGGATATTTATAATCGGGTTTGAGGTCATAGAGGTATGCCATTAAATAGACGTGTTACATGTTTGATTTATTTCATTAACTATTATTAAAACCCCCATGTTGAATGATTAATTCCTTGAAATGCACCCATTATGATTATAATAAATATCATTTATTAAAATGATATTATTTCATCAAAATCCGGACTGAGAAAACTACCCAGCGTGTAATCATTAAAACACAGCGTGTACTCATTTTCTGTGAAAACTACACGGTTTGTACATTCAATGTACCAGGCGTGTTTATATTTTTTAAATTTTTATTTATTTCCTCCACCACATTTATTAGACCCTGGGTAATGGCTATTTATTTCACAAATAAACATAACTGCATTACTCACAAATAAATATATATTATTTCACCCACAATATATTCTCTCGATTGACTAGTGACGAAATAAATGTGATCAGGAATCCTTAAATAATTATTAAATCATAATTAGGAATAATTTTTATTTAAATTGTTAAAATAATATTTATCTGAGATACATGGACACATATAGTGTGTGAACTTCTTGGCCGCATTCTTAGTGGTATTAGTCAGAGTGTTCTTAAAGTCACGGTTAACATCTAGCAACACGCCAAGGCACCCATATAGAAATAATTTTATGCCGTAAGGAAGTGTTACCTCATACAAACACTTTGCATATAATATAATCTCATTGTCATGATATATCGAATCACGTGGGTTGCATGGTAGTGACATCATCCCATGTGCTCGATTATTCTTTGTTTGAATTTCTGGAATTGAACTATCCCATTCCATACCATGGATATGGATTTATTCAGGCTATATCAATTCCATCAAAGGGTCTAAGATTTATACTAATTCTATGGAAAAGAAGACAGAAATCCTTTATCGCATTATTTATTAAAACAGTATTACTCAAGACGCACCCAACATATCCTATCTCACAGTGAAAAATGTGTCGCCACAATTTTTGTCAAAACATCTAAGTGCACGAGTTGTAATACCCATTAACAATAATCCTAATGTCCAAAGACCAATACACACGTCCACAGATAGAAACATTCAATGAAACTATAAAATGTGGATTTCCTACTGGTAGGTCTTGTTCTCATAATATCCTCCTAGATATTTCCGAGGTTGCACACCATTAGAAGGTTCCTCGAATGTTTATGTTTCATGACCCCTAAAGGCATGTATTATTTGTGTCCATGAAATAACATCATCTGACTATAGAAAATATATTCAAGAACAGTGTTATGGCACTTTTGGGTTCTCATTTTAGCAGGGATCTGCTATGACCCTTTAATGAAATTGTTGTCCATGAGACAGTATCACATGCATTTTCATGAAGAAGAACAATCATGTTGTGATATGGTGTTTATTTAAGGAATAAAGTACAAATTATTTGGTTCTTGGCCACCAACTCCAACAAACCCATGTGTGTAATACCTTATGTCAATACCACGCTCCAACAATGCATGTGCACATGCTTATTTATAAAATCACCACAACCTTACTATAACACAACCTTGCATAACCAATGTCATTGGGAGAACATAATACATGATAAAAACACATTAATTAATAATATACCATATCCCATTAACACATTTACCAATTACAATTCATAGCCATTAATCCAAATTCTGAGTCTCAGGCTTTAACCCTTTAAGTGTACTCAACAAAACCATACCTTATGCAGTATTCATCACTTACCATATATTAACCAACATTTCCCATTCTTCATTTCACAATAATTTACCCTTATTCCCTCATGTACGATTCTCATATCACATAACACAACCACATTATTACATTCAATCATTTTGGTGTAATTAACAATTCCCATATATTAACCCATTTAACATATTCACCCATTCCATTACTACAAGTAATCAACATAATCACCATTTCTCATTTCATTGCCCAATTAAAAGTTCACCATTTAATATTCACTAATCCACTTAGTCATTTCTTAACAGAATTCAATAAATAATCTACCTAATCCCATTCAACCCAATTTTCATGTTTTCATGTCATGAAAACAATAGCTTAAGCTTTATCACCCTATTAATCTCTACTATCATTCCATTCACAACATAACCAACCATTAATCATGTTCTACATGGGCTTCACATGTTACACAGTAATCCAACACATAACTCTACCAATATCTATGTTCGGGATTCCAGACGCACTCCATGGGTGGAACTAAGATGGTCAAGTCATTCTCCATGCATCCCACGGAGACCAAGAGGGGTTCGAAAAATCATTTAGACACCCAATTTACCAAATCATAACTAAGGTAACCAATACACACCAAGATAAATGAAAAATCTCAACACCAATGCACAAATCTATAACAAACCTATGAGATATAACTTGTAGACCACCTACCTCAATGTCGATGATGAATGCACTATTAATTGAATCTATAGATCAATATTCATGAACCCCATGAATCCCCAACCAGTGTTTCATTGGAAAATCATGGTTTTTGGTCTTAATAAGGAGATAGAATAAAATAAAAACCCTAATATGAAAAACGGTAGCAATAGAAGTGTTAGAATTTCCTGGGGTGTCAGTCCAAAACCAACGACGCTCCCAACGACCAAGAATCGAAGGTTAACCACCCCTAGGAAGCATGGTTATTCCAATATCATAAGTAGGGTATAATGGGGTGTAATGAAGGATAATTTCTAGTTACGATTTAAAATACCGGGATGGATTATTTTATCTTTTTCCATCTTTTCTGGGATGTATGGTTTACCAACACAATTTTCAAAACTGTGCACAAACCATACAGAAACTAATAACCAAAATCACCCCTTCGCATAGTTTACTGTGGAAATATACAGGGTTAGATTAACGGTGAGATAATCGTGCATAATCCTCTATCAATGGCTACATAGTTACATCGGATTTCCGCACAGTTTTTCTTAACAATACACATACCATGCATCATTCACAACAACTTCATTTCTACCTCATTCATGTCCCGAACCTTCGAATCACCATCGAGAATTCACATAAACTTGGGGAAACACGTATCTATATAAAGAAGTGGTAGAAACCAAAAATTAAACAAATACATTCCATAAGAAAACCTAGTATCATACATCCTCCCCTCCTATTAACAGCTCGTCCTTGAGCCACTCTTCCATGAATCACTATGCTCTTATAATTATGGGTCAATCCACTAGTCATTTAATACATTCCCATATTCCATGATTATGGTTTCACCTCACAATACCCACCTTGCACGGATCATGAGCATAAACATCCCCCATAAGCCTTCCTCACCATAAGCATAACACGAACCAAAAACACTTCATGGATGAATCAACTTTAACCACTCCCAAGCAGTAAAACATAATAGAGAAAAAATAAACAATAGTTCCCAACTCACTACACACAGAACCGTCTCACACAACATCACATCATTATGGAGTAAATAATCTGGACCCCCTCGGTCTGATCCTCTACACAACTCCAGACCCAATCACTTCTCATCATTCTCCTTTATTTCCCTTAAATCTAATGGTGACAAAAAAAATATCTCCATAAGAATAATGCACGGTATTTTAATCTACCCATACCATATTATGTTAATTCACCATTTATCAGGAATAGATATCCCAAATCTCAACTCAACATTCACATCACCTGACGTGTTCCAACTCACCATACATGAACATCTATTGGGAATCACCATGCATTGGCATCTAGTAGCACTGTCCAAACCTTTTGGGTGGACATTCCTGCCTTATACACTCAAGGAATATGATCAACATGACATTTCTCAGGAAAAACTAAATTTCCATACAGGCACTTCTGCCATAACATGAACCTGGAGGTGGGTCACATAGCTCCCCTTCTAAACTCATCTCTACAATACTTAACCACCACATATCCGATGTGATATCCAACCTTGTCTCACCATCAGTCCATGAAAAAAACTCCATGTAGTCATGAACCTATGTTTCAGGTGGCACTACTCCCTTCACACCACTCTAGTTATTATGATGCGTCTTTGATAGCTAACAACTAAAGGAATACAGGCTACCACACCCTTCAAAGAAATGGTCTCTCACAACTCAACCTTTATCTATGTGTAGCCCATCACCCACTAACTTACATAGCCATGTATCATGGTTAGGCTACCTCATCTTATCTAAGGTGGCCTCTTCACCTCACCCAACACCCAAAACCATTCATACAAACATGTTCATCCATGTGACCACCCTCACCTCTAGTGTCACCATCGAGCGAATGAATATAACCACACTTCAGTCTCCCTTGACACTTCCGCCCAAAAAAAAACATTAAGACATCAATTAATTGTCACCCAAATAGGTGTTTCTCTCATCCATATGGTACAACCATTCAAAGAAACCTTCCCTCCTATCAAAAAAACTATGGTTCCCTTATGAAATAACTAGTTACAACTATACCATTTGATAAAACATGGTGTAATTTGGTATGCATAGAAACTAATTCTGAAGCATATCCCATGCTTCTATTCTATGGAATATGTAACATGGTCCAAACCTCCCATAGGGACACCCTTGACTTTCTGAAACTATCATCAAATAACCACAAAACATGTAGCACTTCCAACCAGCAACATTCCCACATAAACCTATAGGCCAATCCCGCACCATACAACACTCTGAGCTCTACTATCAAAGTTCAAAAATACTAAATTTTTTATGCAAACCCAAAATTCCTAGATACCCTATCCGACCACTCTCATAAGAAACCTTTAAGTTTTAATGATACTAAATAAATTGATGGGAATCACAAATAGGAAAATCCATTGGTCTTCTCTTCAAACCATACATATTAGGACACACACATAGAAATGCTCATGAATAGAACTCTCACTCCTAATCTAGTGGACAATGTTCTCAGCACACTAAACAAACATTTACAATTGTTTTTGTACCAAAGGTGTACACATTCATCAAAACTACAAGAATGAAATCACATCCAGTATTTCAAATGCCACTCACAATGTCTCTCCTCACAAAGTCACTAAGACCCATGCACCATCTTTAGGGTCTAGCATGCACTTTGTAATGTCACAAACCACTATAGTTTCTACACATGCATTACCTAAGAATGCCTCACAGCCCAATGACCAAAACACCACCAAGGGTTACGTAATCACACCACAATGGCTATATCATAACCTGCAAAACCTCACAGTTGAAATCCAATGTCTCAAAGTAGAGCACTATCACTGCCCTAACACACACATACAAGGGTCAAATTTACAATAGAAAGGATACCCACCATTGAACTCAATCATTCTCATTTTGAACATATCATTCACATGACGATTCAAATTGTTAATGATGGGATTTAACCACAGATTGAACGATTTAATGTTATAAACAATAAACAAAAAATTAGACATATTCTATAACAACGGTCATTATAACACTTTTAACACTACCCTATATCATACCAAAAATGGGTCATAGTCAACGTGGGATAATAAATTGTCTTAATCACATGTCATTCTTCAACACCTCTTCAATACACTTATTCATTTACACCATGATCCCATCAACTTAGGCACTTTTCTCATTCCATTCCCAGTTTCAATCATCATTTTAACTCCTTTACAACTTTTATTATGAAAAAATTCATTAAAAATATTGCAATCATTATACAATGCATTTTCTATTAAACACCAAATAAACCATTACTATTTATCCCCACCTAAAATTTTAACACATTCATAACATTTTTTTAAACACAATATTCATTAACTATTCATTTTAATTCATCTCTTTCACCCACTTACATTATCGTTATTAGGAATCATTTTCATCAGATTTATTAAGGAAGTAAAATGAATTCTACTCTCTATACCACACACACCTATCCCGTGTGTGTGCCTGTAATGATGCATGACACCTACTTCCTTTGGTGAATAAAATGATATATGAATTCACAACCTCATGCTATTCTGAAAATCGAAAAAATATCAATAATCAGTCAAATCACACAACATGTGCATCCCCCGATACTGAAATATCATTCAACTATAGAAACACATGTAAAAAAACAATTCAGACATATGGTGTCTTTGATTTTTTCGCATACAGGGGTTAGTTACTCCCAAGAACTTGGTCATTTCTAAGGACCGAGACATCCTAATCTCATGTCTACCTTCCCAAAATATAATAAGGATAAAATAAATCCTATGATACAACTTTGTTACATCCCTGGCCTGGAAGCCACTAAACCGGTTCCATGAGTCGATTCGTTACATGACCTTGAGAGTGCCTCCCTGTATTCTAGAGGTTTATGAATAGTGGTTAGGGTATAATGACTCATGTGGGGAAACTGTTTCTTCTTTAGTAGAGGTAACCACTACAGGACACAATAAAAATATAGGAAACAATATGAACAACCAATAAACATTTAATTCCTAACTAAATATCTTAAAAAGATAAAAATTTCATGACAAACCATAACTAAACATTAACAATGTCATGAAATACTTGTAGTGCATGTGAATAAAACCTGAAAATAGGAAAAACATAAAATCCCCAAATGGGTCCTAACTCGGAGTCTCGATCCTATTCCATGTACTTTCTATTACAAACTCAAAATCATAGGATAGTTCTGTTTCCATTTTCCTGACCTACAACCAAGAAATTTGCTCGGGTACCCAAAGATGACCGAAGTAGGGATTGAGTACAAAAAACAGTAGGCCACCACCAATGGTGTCTTCAAAATATCAAATCTAAAAGATAGTTCATGAAAGGAAAAAATAAAAGATAAGTAAACAAAGGGAATGTTATTGTTCTCTTTGTTAAAACGGGTCATTTAATTCATGACTAGTATTTATCCCAATTACATTTATTATAATTTTTTTACAACATGGTCCATTCTAATCATAAGGTATTTGGGTTTGGAATATACATAATCTCCACATTGGTATATGTAAATCAATAATTAAGCATATAGTAAATAATTCAAGTCCATATCTCACTAGGTATACACGTATCTCATCAACATCGTTTCCTCGCCTCGAAGCCTCAGTCCAGGTGGAAAGAGACCATTAGGGGAATATAGCCTCTTTCCCTTTCCTAATCCTAGCATTGATTGGGTGACCATTAGAGCCTCATTCTAACTCGACCCATGGATATAGAACCTCACGTCAATACCACACTCTACCAAGCCATGTGCACATGCGAATTTATCATATCACCAAAACATACGATAACACAACCATGAATAACCAATTTTATTGAGAAACTCAATATACGATGAAACAATGTGAATTAATACCATACTATAACCCATTAAAACATTTACCAATTACAATTCATATCCATTTAACAAAATTCCCATACTCATGCATTAACTTATTATGTGTATTAAAGAACCCCATACTTTAGAAAATATTCATCACATACCATATTTTAACCCACTTATCCCACTAATCATTTCACAAGAATTTACCCATTATTAACTCAATTATAATTCCCATATCACCAAACACAACAACTTTAGTACATTCAATCGTTTAGGTGTACCACAAAATTACCATTTATTAACCCATTCAACATATATAACAATTACCTTGTCATATATCATTAACATATTCCCCATTTCTTATATCATTATAGAATTACAAGTTCACCAGTTAATATGCACTAATCGCCTTAAAAATTTCTAACCAATATTCAATAATCAATTGATGCACTCCCATTCAACAAAATTTTCCTGTTTTCATGTCATGCCAAAAAAACCCTTATGCCTTATCACCGAAGGCATATATATTATCATTTCATTTAAAACATAAAAAACTATTAAAACATGTTCTACATGGGATTCCTAATATACTTAGACATTCTTTACATAACTCTACCACTCTTTAAATTTGGGATTCCCAACGCACCCCAAGGTAGCCCTAAAATGGTCAAGTCATCCTATATGCATCCCACAATAATAGGAGGGGTTCATTAAATAATTTAGACAGGAAATTTAAAAAATCATTAACAATGTAACCAATACAAAATAATAGAAAGGTAAAATCACAACAAACAAGCACAAATATATAATAAAACTATGGGATATAACTTGTAGAACACCAACCTTGAATACGATGATGAACATGTTCCTAATCAATCCCATCAATCATATTCAAACACTCCATCAATCAAAAGCATAGATTTGATTGTAAAATAATGGTTTTAGTTCATTAGAAGGAGATGTAAGATACTAAAAATCCTAATATGAAAAATAAAAGCTAGAAGAGCGTTAGACTTACCCGGGCTTCGATCCGCAACCAACAGTGCTCCAAATGACCATGAACCAAGGAAGAACCACCATTGGGATGCTTTGTTCATAAAATATTGTTTCTAGGGTATTTCAGGCTGCAATGAAGTAGAATACCTAGTTGGGGTTTAAAATCCATGTAAGGCATGTTTTTAAAAAAAAATCCAACATTTCTGGGCCGCACGGTTTACCCCTATTGTTTTCCAAACCTAACACAAACACTGTAGAAGCTACAGTAAAAAATCACCCCTTGCACATGGTTTCTTGGGGGACTCCAAATAGTTATCATTACCATGTGAAAACCATGAGTGAACCTCTCCCTATGGTTGCATGGTTAACTGGGATTCTCTCACATCTAGCAATAACCACACACAAACTGTGCAACATGCACGGGAACTCCCATTTCTTCCTCTTTCATGTCTCGAATCCCCAAAGATCCCTAAATACATATAATAAACATGGGGAAACACTTATATATCCAATAAAAATTCAATCCAAAACATAAACAGAAACATACGTTATGAAAATCTGGGATCTAAAATTTTTTATTGTCAAAATTGATATTATTAATCTAATTTGAAATTACATGCATCATGAAATTGTGGGGATGAATATAATTGATTTATAATTCTATAATATATCATATAGGCTTATAATATTTGTTATAAACTTTAATTCATTCAATAAATATGAGAATTCATATTATCAAAATAAATTATTTTATTTTTCTCTAAAATAAATAAATACTGTTTTAACATTGATGAAGAATTTAAGGTAATTTTACAATTTCTTAAAAGGGAAAAAATAAATTATATACTGAAAGTAATTTAGTTTTGTTCAAAATATTCTTTTATATTTTTTTATAGATTTATTATTTTCCAACAGTGACACATAGAAGATATTAATTACAAAAGAGAGATATTTTGTAGCTATCATTCATTATAAATAATATATAAGTTATTTTCATGGTAATGCCTCCATTTAACAACACCAATTATATATTATGGTGATAAAGTCAAATAAATATAATATAATAAATTTTCGACTGGTTTGGAATATTTTTTTAATCCCAAACATTTTTTAACCCTTAATTAACAATAGTAAGTCTTAGTGTGATATCAAGTAATATATGAATTAAGGGTTAATATTATTGTTATAAAATCAGAAATTGTGACAAAATGATTAGTTGATATACTATCTAGACTTATCCAAATAGGATTGATGAGTTTTATATTTTTATATTTTTTATATCATTTAATAATATATTGTTTTTATAAAATATCAATAATTTCAATTTTGGTATTATTCATTATTTATACTTATATAAAATCTAAACAAAAAAGATTAATACAAAACAAGAATATAATACATTATAATAATGTCAAATTAATAAATAAATTTTTAATATGACATTAAATCCATCAAATTATATTTATTAAAATAATTTTAATTTCATTTATTTGATTCTTCTATTATTTAAACAATTATTGATTCAACATTATGTTACCATTCAAGTAAATTACATTATCATTAAAATATATTAATAAATTATAAATATATATATAAGAAAATTTTCTCTGAAATTATTACTTATAGATGAATTTATTTTCTATATAACCCTTTACTAAAAATGATACTGTTAAGAAAATATGTGTATGAAAATTTTAACTTATCTTGAAATAAAATATAATAAATGTTACATTATAACCCAAGTTGCATAAAAATGATATCATTTCATGAAAATAATGACTTTGGTAAAATGAAAGACATCTAATAAAATTAGGATAAGTTTTAAGTCAATTTTAAAATTTTTATAATTTAATTATTAGATTCCATTCCCTAATTTTCCCATTACTATGGTAATTAATAATATTAATAAAATCGCAATTCATATGATGAAACAAAGATACATATTTAAATAATTTTGGATCCACTGATTCCAAATATTCATGAAGTTTCTAAAAATTCCAAGCATAGATGTTATAGTAATTAATTTAAAGATAATCTTGTTGACGGGGTGAGAAATCGGGTTATTAATGTTTAATCATGCAAATGATAAACACAATTTTATATATTATTAAATGTATAATTAATTACAATTATATAAATTGGATTAAATTATAATAAAATAATATATTAATAATTTAACACCAATAAATAATATAATTTAACATTATAATTTGATTCTATGAAATTGTTGTTTTCAATTAAAAAGTTTTATTTTCTACTATTCATCAATACATGAAACAAATCCGAAAACTATCAATAATTACATAAAAGTAAATTTTTATATCATTATTTAAAATAAAAGGTTAATCTTGTAAAATAAATTATATAATTGTTTAAAAATATGGATTTATAATAGGTTTTCCATTAAAAGGCTGTAAAACTGCTTTAATAAAAAACCTAGATCTTTGTGAGTAATATTGAGTTTGTTGTGATATTATGTATATCAAATATATTTCATAAATATATTAAAATTATTTATTGAATATAAAACATATATCTTTCATTAATATAATTCACTAATATTAATTAATTTAATTTATTAGGATAAAATGACATTGTTAGCCTAATCATAGTTCATTATAAAATCATTTTATGCGTATTGTGTTGGTTCACATATTAATTTTTCATTAATTTTTGACCAATTACATAAATAGTATATTTTCATAATTTATTTAATAATATTCATAAACACAAACATAACTGTTAGGTTATATCTTATTATATTAAGAAATAATATATTAACATATATTGTTCTTCGGTAAAACCCGACCATGTGTGTAACGCCAGACAACTCATTATTGTGGGTAGTGTAAACATAACATCGGATTCTATATAAACCAAGATAGAAAAATTTTAAATTTATTTAAAAAAAACTTTAATGTGTTTTCGTGTTACACCATATATTATAAAAAATTCAATAATTCATTTATATATGGCTTTAAACTAGAGTATAGCTAACTAACAAAGGGGGAATGTGGAGAAACTATCCTAAAACTACATTGATAGCATATGACACATGAATATGGTCAGATATATACATTTTATTTTACTATATCTTTAATGAAATGAGTGGGAAACACCCATATATTTTATATTTATGATTAATTAAATCGATATCATCAATAAAATCTATTACATACATCATTGAGTTTAAAAACAGTGATTTTCTATTAAATTATTTTTCCATATTTATTACCATAACAATGAGTTGTTTGGTATTAATAATACCAACTAAAGTTTTTAAGATATATGGTTAAAAAAATAAAATATATTCATTAATTAGTAATTAACATGAAATGAAAAGAAAAAATTTATTCTGCAAATTAAAGGAGTTTTTTCTTCTGGAAAAATATTTTTATGCACGTATAGTGTTTTTATCATCATTAAGTATATTTAACACTATGGGCGACAAATATTTAGTAAAAATATATATTTTATATTCAATTATATTTTTTATCTTTCATCGGATATTTTATTCTATGAATGATAAAAGAATATAAATCTTGTTTTCTCCCTGAAATTGTAATTTAATAAAAAACGGTTTCCATCATATTTTTTATAATTATTATAAAATTAACATAATACACATATAAGAATAATGTTTATAAAATATATCTAAAATTTTGAATCAGTTGGTCCAAATTTAGTAAATATTCCGGAGATATTTTTTGGCATTATGAATAATAACCATTGTAAAACTTATCACCTCTATAAAGGGAAAATCATGTTATCATAAGATAAAACTAAGAGATAAATTAATTAATTTTCATTCTAATTATTATTTGATGATTTCAATATTACTATTATCAAATTTTTATCTAAAAAGATATGTATAATTGGATCATGTTCTCTAAAATGACAATTATAACATTTAAATCAACAAAAACTAAAAAATGTCCGTCTATTCTCTTCAAATATCTATTTCATGTCCACATAGTGACAATAAAAATTCACTAATGAATATAAATGTCAATTTTGTGCATAATAAAAATATCTTCATGATTATAATTTATTTAAAAATATAACCATTATATAATTAGCTTAAATAATTTCACTAATCTAATAAAATCATTCATCAATTAAAGAAAAAAAATTATTATTAACAACATTAATAGTGAAATAATTTGAGTTATTTATAGTTGTACATGAATATTATAGATTACTTTTAAATACTATTTATGTTTAAATTAATTATATTCAAAATACAACATTTTCATGATGTCTCTGTAGTCAAATATAATGGGGAGTATTAAAATTGGAATTAATGAATATTTATTAAGAAAATTAAATTATGTAAAAATAATTGTGATTTTGGAAGTGGAAAGAGGGTATTATATAGTATAAAATTACATCGCCCATCCAATTATGTGACAATAGGCACAATATATGTAATATTATAACCCTTTTAGTGTGAAAATTATTTTACCACAGAAATTTATAAAAATAGTCAGGTATTAAACTAAATGAAAATGTTTAAAACACAAAAAAAAAATTCCAAATTTTTTGTTTAATCTAAGTTGAATCATATCCTATCCGAGTATTAAATCCTGGTCCATTTGGATTCATTTTTATTGAGAGATAATTTATTATAATTTATTTTTATTTGAAATTCCAAAAGGTCTCATAACTTCAATTATAAAAGGGAACCATCTAATTCAATAACATACACCAATTTTTGACATCCATCTCAAACAAAAACTACCTATAAATCATCCAAAAATAAATTCATTTTTTAAATATATTATTTATTTTTTAAGACCTACTCAAATTCCCATAATATTATATCTAAAAGATCTGTACTAAATAAGAGGTAATCATCTTTCACAAGGCCTTCATGTTTATTTATTCTTCTAAATCCTCTTAATGTTTTTTATATGAAGTAAGATAATATATGTAGTATCTTAATTTTACATATATTTTATTATTGTTGTTGAAAAAACATATTCTATCTCTATTTCAATATGTGAAAATCCAAAAAAAATCACCCCAGTATACTTCGAGCTTACCATCTCTACATATATATGTAATTAGTTTTCCATCTCAATTTCAATTAAAATGTTATAAAGATATAAAAAATAAATAAATATTATTATATATTTAAAATATCATAGATACATTTTTACCTTTCACTCCATTGGAAATCAATAATTTCACTCATGCGTACATGAGGACTATTGTATCCATGGAGAGATGTGATCCGATTTTATTTTTACACTACAATGATGGTAATAAAGATGGATTTCAGGAATTTATATCATTCATATTATATAATTAAGATTTAATTATTTATAATTATTATTTAAATTTATTTCATTCCAACTGTCGAAGAATTAAATAAGTGTTCATAAGTACATACGTCACATACTCTCCATGAATGGTGTGGTTCTTTTTTCAATAAATAAATTCTATAAATGAACAATAATATTTATATAATTAATCTAAATTATAATTATAAAATAATTGTCATTATTTATATAATATAATAATTATAAATGTTCAAGGATCCAAACTACCGAACATAAACATCCCTGAAAATCAATTTAGTGATCACCTATAATTTTCATTTTAATAAAGACTAATTAATAATTTGGTGATAAATTTTTATAAATAAAAAATATATGGTTTTATAAATATGAATTTATTTCTATAACAGAATTATAGAAATTATATATTTATAACAAACGAATTTTGGTTATGTGTATACAGTAGCACTTTGATATATTATATCATTAACCAAATAGTCTTCATGGTATATAAAATTTCATTTAATGTTATTTATTTCATGGGGCTTATAATTCGAAATATACCTAATCGGTAATGGTTTGTTTCACAATAATATCCTTATCTGGGATGGGTTACGTCTAATTAACTAGTTTGAAAACATTTTCATCAATAACCATGATTTCTAAAAATATTTCCTTGAATATTTCAAAAATTCTCTATTTTATTATTGAAATTATATTTTACCAATGTTTTACCTTTTCAAAAATTGTTTCATTGTAATTTTCTTTTCATTTTATGAACGACGTACTCATTAAAATTTTATTGAAAGGGTCAATGTTGTTTTTTAACTTATACAATATAAATGGATTTTACATCGATCATAACTAATATTTTTTTTGAAACATACATTATGAGGTTATAACTTCAATTTAAATGAAAATAATTTTCTTCATATTTGTAACGTCGTCAAATATTTGATTTCAGAGTGAAAAGAGTATTTTATTTATGAATTTATTAATGATATTTGTAAATTATTTCCATTTATGATATCATATATAATATAAAATTAATATTTACTAATGATGTTATATAAATTTTTCATACAATATCATTTTATGGAAGGTTTGTGTTCAGTTTCACTAGACCATGTTTGATATTTCATATTCCAGTTCATTTAATAAAGATAGTTATGGATTTTAAGGAAGTTTATTATGATATATTATTTATTCATATGAAGAGTCAATTGGACATAATAATCGATGTGTGTGGATCTAAACAAAATACCCATCAATGCATCTGTAGGTCTCACGAGATGATCTACTTTGGGTTTCTACCTATGGTTTATCAATTTATATAATATTATTTCACATGGGGAGATGACAATATATTACGATACCTTTGAATAATTCCTCAACAGAATGATTTAGTTGTCTAGAATTATGCATTTGATAATTATCAACTATTTTATCGATTTCCATGTTATTATTTAAATACTTTTAATATCCATGGATAAATTTTTTTTCATGGGATTATTTATGTGGAATTATTTGATTACCATTTATTTCAATCTATATTATTCATATATTACTTATCTTCTACTAGATCCACACCTTTACTAATCATATGTTATAACCCGCTTTTATATTTCATTCACAAAAGATAACAGAATGTGTTTTATGATTATTACATCGGTATATACTAAAAGGTCCAATGTTTCTCTCAAAAAACACTATGTTTTATTATATGTTTTCAAATATAAATGTGTAATTCAGGTATTTATCTATTCCACAATTTCTAACCCATTATTTTATCCTTTGTTATATGATATCTCATATATAGTGTGAATGAAATAATGTGAAAAAAAACATTAGTACGCAAGGATTGATGTGTATATTGTCGTTATCAAAAAAAAATTATTATAAATAATGATAACTAGATTTATGAAAACATTGATATGTGAACATAACCCTATTATTTATATTGGGAATATTCCAAATGAAACTTGGTTTATTCTTTTGAGATTAGCTATGAAATATAATACACTTTTGTAATGATTTTCATTAGTTTTGTAATTATACATTATTATTAATTATTTTATGATCGGTTCTATTTTAATCCATTATTTAGAGAAGTCACTTGGGATATGTAATGGAAATAGTATCAATAAAAATAATCTATTTATGGATTACCTTCCAAGAAAAGACTATGATACTGGAGCTGGAGATGTAGCTAGAGATGAAAAAATTATAACTACATTGGGGAAGAAAACTTAGGTTGTGAGAAATAAAATTTCCCATAAGCAGCTACATATTGATCCACAATGTGATATAACTATGGTATTACAATTCACGTTTCAACAATCTCCATCATTTAGTGGTACTAACAATCAATTTGTAGTTGAGAAATATATATTTACTATGGAGAAGATATTTATTACATTCAAATGTAATGAATTTGAGAAGGAATCCATGTTATTTTATTATCTCTATAGGGATGTGGATCAATGGTGTTCATTAACCAATTATACTCGAGATAAAGAGAAGATAGATAGAATTGATTTGACATATTTTATAGGACTTCTCTTCGAAATGTAGCTTCCTCAGAAACAATGTGTTGATATTGAAATTCAATTATTTATCATGAGGAAAAAGAAATTGGAAACTATTTCTATGTATGTATCTAAGATTACATGGTATGAAATGAAACTTGTTGACTAAAAACACAAGACAAATAGGACTATTAAATATTTCATTACTGGATTTATTTCAACCCGTCAACAGGAAATATTTTATCAATCATTCTCATCATATGAGGTTGTAGTATCTCGTCCTATCATAAAAGAAAAGTAATTATCCTTGTATTATTGATTTAAATGAAAAAAGAGAATAAAAATAAATGAATGGGTATGGTTATTAATGGAAATATTAATTTTCCATCATTGTATACTAGAAAAAATAATCACCTTGGTTCATACTTGAATAAAAATTCATTTTTCATCATGTTTGTAGAAAAGGGATATCATACTCATGGCTGAAAGTGTAAGGGAGAATCCTTCAATTTAAATTAATAAAATTTAAATATATGGGGAATAATTCCAACCCATACCCCAATAATAAATAGAATATACATCAAAATAATCCATGGGTATAAAACAATGATTATGAATTTTTTACAACATACATGGATGGTCCTAAAAACACTTTAAAATGTACACTTATAATTCACTCTAAAATCAAAAATATTTCTATTTTATTCTATTGGTACAAATTATTTTTCATAAAATGATATTTATAATGTTATCACATCCCCACATAGATGATTTGATAAAATGTTATTATTCAAAACTCAATATGGTATGTTGGTTACTTTTCAAGTCTAGAATTCCATCACAATTGATGTTTGGGGGAAGGAGCATCCTATAAATCATTTAATTCTTCTTGTGGTAAAATTTTTAATTTTCTTATTCATGTAATGGAATTTTATTCCAAAATATAACATAACGTTTAGGAAAAGGGAAGCAACATTTGTTATTTTGATCAAATCTGTAATCTTTTAGTTGTGTAACAACAACTGTTAAGATCCACTAGAAATAAAATTCAATAAATGGGCCATGGTTCATTTTAAAAATGGGTAATTATATCATTTTGTAATGTAAAAACATATTTTTTATTTTATTTCTATTCTGATGGTATTTATCTATGTATTTCTATAAAATATTCTTGGTATTGGACTAAATCACTCTCATGTTATTGATGAGTTCCATATATCACATGAGATAAAGTAATTACACTATCATTAATAAGTAATAAAATTAGATGTGGTGTGACACCTCCATGGTTTTTAATATTGTACATTTATAATGAATGTAATTTTTTTGGCATGATTTATACACAATGTTAGACTTACGTTACATATGATAGTGAATTAGCATGTGTTACACTCAAGGCGAGTTATACCACCTTTTAATGGATTACATATTTTAAAACTAAAATTTATCACTTTTATGATTTTTATTTTAAAAAAGTTATTTTTAATTTAAAATTTAAATATTATATTAGGGTTAATTTTTTGGATTTTTCACATAAACCTTATTTTTGGATTAATTGTACAAATTACTGCTATTTAGTTACAAACTGCCTTTTCATAAAAATAATTATAAATGCTAAATGCTATTATAGATTTGTTTTAGAGTCAAATTAGATAAATATTAAATACATTTATACAATCATGTTGGTAAAAACAATTTTACTTTCAAATTGAATATAAACACTTCAAAAACTTTTGATCATTTTTCTACCTTCAAAACCCGATATTTTGCCTCGTCTATGGGATTAGTGTTAATCTTAATATTCCCCCTTATCTGATTTGAATTTTTAAAATCCAACATTCAAGGATGAATTTACTATGTTATTTATGGTATAATAATATCAAATTAGTTTTTCGACCTAAATGATTAGTGAATGCGATTAAAATTAATTACACTAATTAAGCCATGATTAAGCTTAACTAGGGACAAAAACTATAATATTAAGAACATGAACACCATGGAAACTTTTAAAAATCCATTGGTTTCATAATATTTGAAATTTTCATTCGTTGGTCAGAGAAATTTTTTTTATTAAGATATTATTAATTTGATTATCCTTATATAAAAGGTTAAGTCAGAAAAAAATAAAAAATATGATCTTTTCTTACCTTTAATATTTACAAAATTCTAAGACATGTAAAAAACATCATATTTTAGGTTACACATATCCATTTTTTTTATATATGTGTTATTATTAGCATAATAATTTAATATAGTTACTATAGATGAGTTAGTTATTTAAAATTATTATGAAATATCAATATATTGATTATTTAGTTAATAATTAATTGAAATAAATTTTATTATAAAAATTAAAAGTGAAGTTAATTGATTGAATGATAGACTATATTTATTTTTATTGTTGAATAAATCATAAAACACACCATTAAAACTACTATATATTAATTCTAATATATAATGGATTGTTTAAAATTAAAATTATGTAAATGATGTCAAATTTGACTTTATCGTTTTTTTACAATCAATGAAACTTATTAAATGTATTAAAATAGATAAATATCCTCAATTATTCCAAGTAATATTTAATTGTTATTAAATATTAAATATCATCTTTTAATTAACAATCATTCTTTATAATTAACATATTGAACCATATATAGTAAAAATATTGTTAACGCAGCCTGGGTTTAAATAGCGTTTTAGCGCGTCACATGCAGATGTATTAAAAATAATTTCTGAAAAACATGGTAATGGTTTTTTATAAATTATGTATAAAAATAATAATTTAGATTATTTAAATTTTATAATAAATCTCACTTTATTTTAGTCTTAATGGTTAAATTATTTAGATTATATAAATAGATGCTTTAATATAAACCAAAATGATAAAATTTGGGATTCATAGAAGTTAAGGAAAAAAATTATTAAAAATAACATATTTCTATGTGGATGAGTTTTTTAAATACCATTATTCTCTTTTAATCCATAATTTTTTAATTTTTTTGGAACTGTAGTTATGTTAGACCGGCCATTATTGAAAACCTTTTGGTATTTACAAAAGTACCGCTACCCATCCACTATAAAAAAGAATCTAATCTACCATATACTCACTCTTATCAACCCAAACTGGAATGTCCAAAATCCATCAAAATAGTTTCCCAACATCTATACCCTCTACATAAAAGCCTCTACTTAGGAAAAAATTAATTCCAGGATTCTTTTACTATAAACCAAAAGAGGTTACCCGATTAAGAGGTAACCATTTTTCTCATGCTTTATAATATCATTTACATTATCCACTCCCTATACTATTATTATTCTATGATTTCATATCAAAAAGAGAATAAAAAATATAATAGTTTGTTTTTATGATAAGGTTTCAACCTATACTGACACACACATCCATTTAATGGGAAACAAATATTCTGTTTCTATATACATCGAACTGTTGCCTCATAATACGATGATTGTTCAATTTTCCCCTACCAACTATCATAATGTCCATTATGATGGAAACTATATTTATATATAATATATATTTCTTTTATAATTTAATTATTATTCTGTAATTATTATTTTTGACATACATTTATTCTTCTATCATATGAAAATTCAATATTTTTGTTTGAGGAAGTGTTCACTACTGCCCCTTCAAAGCGATATCATTATTTAATCAAATACATGGAACATATAAATGATGGTATTAATAAAATTATTTAACATATAAATAACTTATATAAGATACTGAAATTATAATATACATATGTGTTTTTTTAGTTTTAATTCCATTAATAGAAAAATGAAATGAAAGTAGCATTCATACATACAAACAATCTACTGTCTTCATGAACAGTGAACTTCATTTAAAATCTCCAAATATTATGGAATATTATAAATATATATGTACTCAATATATAAGATGATTTATGCATGTATGAAATTATGGAGATGACTAATCCAGGATGTATTTAACAATAATAGAAAATAACAAGTCAAAATAAACATGATAAAACTAGGCAATTGACACCTAAATAGTTTAAATAATTAAAAAGTGATAATGAAAGGGTAATATAATTTTGTAATAAGATAATATATGGTATTATAAAACATATATTGGTTTTTTTATTAGTAAGTGAAATAGTTTAATACAATGTATAAGAGTTTAAATTCCACAAAATAAAATGTTGGTTAATTTAAGGATTTACTATCCCAATTTTCTTTCCACGAGGAATAATTTCTTGTTAAGACCATTATTTCTTATATATATATATATATATTGTAAATACATCCAAATTGATATGTAATATCATTAAATACATTATATTCCTGATATTAAGATGATTCATATGATGATTATCTTTTTTGGGTCTTTCTATTCATTTATATCGTATTTTCCTCTCACTTTTTAAATCCGTGAGATTAATGTAATATTTACTACTTACTTATTTTTGTGACATACCTACTACCCATATTGATATATTATATCATGATCCCTATAATTCTCATGATATTATAATATTATTTTAATTTCATACCTTTTAAGTGATTATGATTTAAATTTTTGATAGTGCTATGTGAGACTTTGGAATTTTAAAATATTATTTTCCTAAAATGTTCATAATCTCACATCCTTTTGGGATATTCAAATTTCCATAATGAAAATACATTATTTTAATAAATTTTCATTATAAATTTTCATGATTATCCTTATTATAATTTCCTAAATCATATACAATTATTCATAAGATGTTTACTTTGATAGTTATTTGATTAATCTGTATTTATTATCCAATAGAGTAATTTGATAAGGAATATTTTTTTTTGATTATTCATTATGAGGAATGATTTGTACATGAAATTATGGGTGGAGCCTAGACTTTATATAGGTTATCAAGGCATATATAGGTTCTCTGTATATGATTTAGTTTTCAATGTTATATAGAGGTTGAATTAGTAGTTTTAAACTATCTTGATAATAGATCTTTACAAAAATAGGTCTTCATATTCCTTAATCATGAAGTCCATTAATAAAGAATTTCCTCCATATTAGACATAGTTATTAATCATCCATGATATTTTTCATTAACATGTATATGGATATATTCAGTTTTAGTTCACTGATTAAATGGAATGTGTTCCTACATCTTACCTTACCATATTGTTTTTCACTTATATAGTTATTTTAATTTCCGGAGTTATTAGTTATTTACCATGACAATTAAATTATTCTAGGTGATTAATTATTGATTCCAATTTACATACCCTTACATAGAATTTGATCTTACCAGGGAGAACAAAACTATGATAAACATTGAGGATAAGAGAAGATGAAAATCCTAGAATTTTGGTAAAGTATATATTGTGTGGGTATTCATAGAAATACATCCATGTTTGGTCACAACAAGTAGACATGATTCTGTAATATATGAAGATAGGAGTAAAATAACTAACAAGCTATCCTGGTCCTTACTTAGGGTAACCTGGTACATGACAATGACCCTTACTATACACCTGGTTTGAAACTTCTTATGGGAAATTATTTAGATAATTCACGTTTTATTTACCAATAAGTATGAATGATTTAAAATTAATGATATCTCCAATGTATCCAATATATATGATCATGGATTTATTATTCCTAGATTAATGTTATCTACTATAATATTTTTATAGTTATAGGAATATCATAATTTAATGAGTTAATCTGTCATTTGGAGATGTTTAAGAATTTTTTTCTAGCAGAAGAAATAAGAACACGACTAATTCATGTGACACCAAAGGAGAGAAGGATCATATCATTCATGGACTTAAGCCATCATTTCAAAGGGATATATTCTCCAATGTATTATTATCATATGATGATTCAATATCATGAATTAAAAATATAATTAATGAATTATTTGAGGCCTATGGATTTAAAGTGAAGAAGAGGATTGAAGAGAAAAAGATAGTCAATGGGATGAAGGGAAAGAATGATTTTAACACATGTGACAACTGTGGAAAGAATAACCCTGGTAAATGCATGACAGAATGTGAGTTTTTTATAAGTGTGGAGAAAAAGGACACCATTTTCATTAGTGAAATATAATAAAAATGTTTCCAATGTACAATTCTTTCACCACATTGAGATGGGACACTATGCAAATCAATGTCCCAAGCATCAATGGTATTTATAGAAAATGATGTCATTAGATAGTGATGAAGTTATGATACTTCCACATATAAAAAGGATTGATTAATATACTTGGTTAAGATTTATTTCATTTGAATATTTTATCAGAAATGAAAGGGTATTAAGAATTATGTAATATATGAGGATTGTAATGTAGAAAATTTTAATTAAAGAATTGAGATCTTTTTCTGAATAGTATGAAGGAAATTGGTTTAGTAGAAAGAAAATATATCTGTAAAACACATTATTTAAGGAAATAAAACCATTAATATATTTCTATTTTTAATATAATGATGATGAAATGATTTATTTTGACAAGTTCTGACAACCTAGGAATTGATTACTTTCTTGTCGACAAGTATCCTATGATATCATTGATTGATATTACAAAATATTTGTTTTTAAGGAATATATCTAATAACATGTATATTTCCTAAGGAATAGGGAATAATTCATATATCTAATATTTTTTAGGGTGAATTGATTGATTACCATATTTTTGGTGGATACACAGTGAAGTAATTCACATATTTGGAATGTGAAAATTTAGGGCTACTCTATATTGACTAAAGGCTAATGAAAAGTTCATTCATGAAATTTTGTGAATTTTATTCAGAATTTGTTTGGTCATAATCATATGGAAAAGTTTATTTTTTATTAAATTGTTTATGATTATCAGTGGATGGGATTTTATAGGGTTATGTATAAGGCCCCACACTTAAACAATAATTAATATTGAATTAATTGAGTAATTCACATTGAGGATCTTTTCAGGTTTATAGTTTTAGAGAATTAGAACATAACTATTACATGTCAAAAGATTACAAAGTAGAAACTTCTACTAAGTTTCCATAGAATAAAAAAGAATCTTAAAAAGAAACATGTCTTGTTCCGTGTTTTATATAGCATGAATTTCCCATGATCCAATCCATGACCCTATTCGACATTAAGTCCTGTGAAAAACATTTCAAAAAAACATAGGGTGAGCATAAAAAACTCAGTAATGGATACACAAAGAATGAAAACTGTTAGTTTATCAAAACAACAAGTAAACCATGTATACATTATAAAAGTAATACTTTTCACCTTTATAAAGTAGTAAAAACTCTTCACTGAATAAAAGATCATTATATACCATTTGTTAACCAAAATATTACAATAAAACCCATATAAAGATCACATAACATATAAAGGTAACTTAGGACATAAACATACTTAAATGGAATATCCATACGGTCGACTTCCACACATATCACTTAATGGAATAGCCATACGGCCAACTTCCATACCCAATGCATTGGAGGTCATAACGCAACCACCCATCCTGGTATTCATGGCACTACCTGTTATATGGTTTATCACGTAACCACCCATCAAATGTCCAAGTACCAATATAAAATCATAAAACATAAAACAAATATAAAGGAAAGAAAACATTTCCACACATTGATCACAATATATCACATAAATATAATGACATAACAAATCCATTATAATAACCATTTTCAATACCAAAAAACATAAAAGAGTATATGGTATTTATTTCATTTTAAAAACATTACGGCTTGTTGAGGAATCCAAAGACCAAATCATACTCGTGGTGGCGGAGAAGTCGTTGTCACCGCATACGTACGAAAAAAACATTCCCTTTTTTCGTTTAGTAAAACGCTTCATATAAAAAGATTCAGTTTGAATAAATGTAAAAGTCAAAGGTGTTTATACATCTTATTAAAGAACGTGGTGTATAAACCAAAAATATGCCTCAATGAAAGGAAATTGAGACGATGTCCCTTACCTCGGGTCCGACTTGACTCGACCGTTCTTTAACATCCTGAATAATAAACTTGTGTTAATTTTATACTTGATTAAGAACCTTTTTCAAGTTCATTATTCCATTTATATCACTTATTACCATGTTATGAACATTATGTAGTCATTTAAGTTGATGACGGCCATTTGTCGATATTTGGTACTTGAGTCAAAAGTGAACTTCTTACAATTACATGTTGTTCGTGTGGTCAAATTTTAATTATATCCAGAATGATATTAATGATTTGGATATCATATATATCATATATATCAAGAATATACATTAAATGATAATATTACATAATCATTTAAAGGTAAGAAATGAAATGCACCATTCATGGAGATGGTAAGCCGTACGTACGCATGAACACTACTTTCATTTCGTTGTCATATTAATGGAATTAAAAATAAATGAGAGATATGAATATTTTAATTCCATAATTATATTCATCATTTATATGTAACATACATCATATATAATAACTTTAAATTCATCCTTTTTACGTCCCACATTTGGCATTAACAAATCATATCACTTTGAGGGGGCGGTAGTCCGCACTTCCTAAAATGAAGATATCGCGTATACCCATAATGAAAGCCATAATTGTGTGTCATAAATGAAAAATACAGAAGCTTAAGGAAGACGTAAACATATTATATATCATATATAAATATAGTGACATCTTAATGGCCACCTTTGAAGGTGTTGGAAGAATAGTGAGCAATCATCGTTTCGTCAGGTAGAAATTCGCCACCCACGAAAACAGTATGTTCATTAACAATTAGATGTAGGTGTGTGTAAGTGTAGCTCAAAATATTCTTATAAAAACATCCTAGTATATTGAAGATATTGGAGTTGTTACAAAATAAATGAATAAAAAGATTTTAGGGGGTTGGAGAAGCAAAATAAAACAAAACGACACAAGTGAAGACATTACCTTAAAATCGGGTAACTCTCTTAGATTTGAGCTCAAAGGATTCTTTGGGAAGACTTCTGCCCAAAGTGTGGCTTCTATGTTTTAGGGAGGGATGTGGAGAGACAAAATGGTCAGGGGTTGGCCAAGCCAAAGGCTTTGGAAGTGTCGGTATGATGGTAGAGGTGGGGTCCTTTTATAAGAGGAGAGGAGGGGCACTCTTGGAAAGTAAATGAATGTTACTTTATTTTAAAATGAGTTTCAGATTTAAAAGGTCCCACATTAATATAATTAAAGGATAAGGTTATAAGGGTTTGAAATTTACCAAATCAATACATTTTTGACAAGTTTAGGTTTTATATTTTACATTATCATTTCATTTTATTAAAATCATTAAATAATGAGGTAATCGCTGCATCATCATGGTGCCATAAATAATTTAATTTATATAATGTCTAAAAATTATATCAAAAAATATCATGATGTATGAAATCTTTTTATATTTATAATGAATATTTATAGACAAAAATATGACTTGTATAACCCCGTTTAAAAATTGTTTTATTAAAACAACTAATGTTTGTGACATTTTTACTTTAACATTAAATAAAACAATATTAATGTTATTTTCCATCCAAAGTGGCTCCATGGGTTCCCCAAGTTGAACCATGAATTTTCTTGGTCGTTCATGACATATCCAATAAGGGTAGGACATGTTTCTAGGTCATTCCATATTATTAAAACATTATTTTTACCTTAAACTACACTAATTACCTCTAATCACGATTAAAAAATTAAAAGTTACTATTCACCAAAAAATTATTTTAATCCCATTGAACCACATTTTACTTCTGAATGACAACCATATATGTCACATTTTTGAAATTCAAAACACAGAGGTGGTAAATTTTTATTTAAATGAAAAATCCGTTTTTATAAGTTCCACTTAGTGGTTTCACTATTTATAAAAAATTGACGTTTTTCAGAAAAATACCAAAAAATAACCCTAAGCTATATTTGATATTACAAATTCAAAAATGAATTCCATTTTAAAAAAATCAAAACATATAAGTTGCATTAATTAATTTAATAATTAATTCTCGCTTTCAGAGAAAATAGCGTGTTTTTATGAAACAATAAATATCAAAAGATTGACACTAGTTTAAGTCCGATTTCAAAGTGAAATTAATTACAACCACCAGTATTGGATTTAATGGTAAAAATATATTCTAATTTCACTTTAAAACCAATTAAAAATATAATCTAATCATATAAATAAATTAGATTAAAAAGAGGTTTTGAATTAAAATACAACATTTTCACTATTCATTAAAAAATGAACTTTATCGAAAAAATACCAAAAATTTACACAAAGAAAATTTTGATGTTCCGATTCTAAAAAAGAGTAATATTTGGTCCAATATAATGTATAAGAGTGAACAAAACTATATTTAATGATGTTTCTCCATCAAAAGTCGATAAGTGAACCTTTAGTGAAATTAGGGTATATATGCCTAAAATTGAATTCTTTCCGTATTTTAAGCCTTTATCATTTATTGGATAAATGTAAGAATATTTAAAAAACATATATAATCATATTTTCGTTATTTCTATCCATTCCTGCTTATACAATGGATATGTGTTAACTACCATTTAAAATAATATTATTATATTACTAGTGTGCAACGTAAGTTTTCAAAAAAAACTCATTGTTGCATATCGAGTACGCTATCGAACATAGCAACCCCTTTAAAGTAAAATTAATATTTAATTCAAAAATATTAATAAATATGAAAATTTATTATTGTTTATTTACCTGGGTTCTTACATCCTTCCCCCCTTTTTGGAATTACTTCATCGCCATTTTATTCACTTATCAATATAAGTGGGGGTATTTGTCCCTCATAGCATTTTCAGATTCCCACGTTGCCTCTTCAACCATATGGTTTTTTCACAAAACCTTTACCTGGTGAATTACCTTATTTCGCAACACTTCCTCTCTTCAGTTAATAATATGGACTTGTTGTTCTTCATAAGAGAGATTATCTTCCAAATGAACTACCTCTGGGCTCAAAACATGCGATGGATCTGGAAAATACATTCTCAACAACGAAACATGGAAAACATTGTGTACCTGAGTTAAAATTGGAGGTAATGCCACTATATATGAAACTGATCCAACTCTCTCCAAAATTTCATATGGTCCAATGAACCTTGGACTCAGCTTTCCTTTCTTTCCAATCGCATCATACTTTTCCATGGAGAAACATTGAGAAAAACATCATCACCTACCTCGAAAGATAGATCCTTCCTCTGGTTATCCACATAACTTTGTTGTCTGCTTTGAGTTGTTCTCATGTGTTTCTGAATCAACTGAACTTTTTTTCCATCTCTTCTACCAATTATGGTCCCATCAGCTTCCTTTCACCCATTTCATCCCGAAAAGCTGGAGTTTGACACTGCTTCCCATATAATGCCTCAAATGGTGCCATCTGTATACTGGAATGAAAACTGTTATTATAAGAAAACTCAACCAAAGAAAGATGTTGGTCCCAAATTCCCTGATAATCCATAGAGCATGCTTGTAGCATATCCTCCAACGTCTATCTCGTTCGTTCGGACTGCCCATCTGATTGAGGATGAAAAGGTGTACTAAAATTTAATTCAGTACCCAATGACTTCTGGAGGCCTTTCCAAAAGTTATAAGTGAACCTGGGATCACGGTCAGATACAATGGAGAGAGGAAATCCCTGTAACCTGACTATCTCTTTAAGATACAAACGAGAATGTTGATCTAGCGAAAAATTATTCCTTATGGCAATGAAATGATCAGATTTAGTCAAGCGATCAAGAATAATCTAGATTGCATTATTACCTCGAGGTGTCTTCCGCAATACCACAACGAAGTCCATGGATATATTCTCCGATTTCAACTCTGGCACTAGTAAAGGCTGATGTATCCCTTTCGGTAACTGCCACTCTGCTTTAACATGTTGACATGTCAAACACTTCAAAGTAAAATCAGCAATATCTCTTTTCATTCCATCCCACCAGTAATACTCCCGCAGATCCCTGTACATCTTAGTACTGCCAGGATGAACTGAAAACGGGGAACTATGAGCCCCATATAACAACTCATTCTTCAACTGTGAATCAACATGGACACATAATCTCTTCCCAAAACTCAAAACACAATCACTATCAATTTTGAATTCAGGCAACTTACCCTTCTAAACCATCTCTACATTTTTCGGCAACTCACTGTCTTCCCTCTGTGCTTTCTTAATTCTGTCTGATAGGGTTGATAGCACTGATACCTGAAACAAAACAGAAGAACTTCCTGCACTAACAACTTCTATGACAAAGTTCATCAAATCAAAAAACCAAAAGAACTCGTTCCAAACATAGCATGGTTAATGAAGCATTACTTTTTAGAATCAAAGCATCAGCCACTTTATTTGATTTTATCGGATGGTAATGAATTGTACAATCATAATCCTTTATTAATTCTACCCATCTCCTCTGTCTTATGTTCAATTATTTCTATGTGAATATATACTTTAATATTTTGTGACCATTATATATTTCTCACTTTAGTCCATACAAATGATGCCTCCAAATTTTTAGAGAAAAAACAACATCATCTAATTCCAAGTCATGTGTAGGGTAATTTACCTCTTGAGTTTTCAACTGTCGTGAAACATAAGCAATTACCTGATCATTCTGCATTAGGACAAAACAAAGTCCTTCTAATGAAGTATCACTATAGATAACAAAATCCCCATTCCTGGAAGGTAGTGCCAAAACTGGAGCATTCACCAATCTCCTTTTCAGTTTCTGAAAACAATCATCACATTCTTTTTTCTAAATAAACATAACACCCTTCCGAGTTAGCTTAGTCATTGGACTAGATAACCGTGCAAAATTTCTTACAAACCTTCGTTAATAGCCTTCCAAACCAAGGAAACTATGAATCTCTGTTACATTTGTGGGTCTTGGCCATTCATCAACAACCTTTGTTTTTACAGGATCAACCGTTATCCCATCTTTAGAAACAATGTGACCAAGGAAAGAAATTCGTTGCAACCAAAACTCACACTTGCTGAATTTCCCATACAATTGGTTTTCTTTTAAGGTTTGAAAAATAACCCATAAATGACTTTCATGCTCCTCTTTACTATTAGAAAACACCAAAATATCATCAATGAAAACCACCACAAACTTATCCAAGAACACATGGAAAATTCTATTCATAAGGTCCATGAATACAGCAGGTGCATTGGTTAACCCAAAAGTCATAACTACAAATTCATAATCGCCATATCTAGTATGGAATGCAGTCTTCGGAACATCTTCTTCTTTTACTTTCAACTGATGGTACCCCGACCTCAAGTCAATCTTAGAAAAATACTGAGCTCCCTGGAGCTGATCAAACAAATCATCGATATGAGGTAAAGGATACTTTTTCTTAATAGTAATGTTATTTATGGATCTATAATCATTGCAAAGTCTCATTGAGCCATCATTCTTTTTAACAAAAAGGAGAGGATCACCCCATGGTGATGTGATAGGTCGAATGAAACCTTTATCTAATTACTCCTACAATTGCTTCTTTAACTCTAAAAGTTCAACTTGAGCCATTCGATAAGGGGGTTTTGAAATTGGCATAGAATCGGGAACTAAGTCAACAGTAAATTCAACTTCCCGATCATGAATAATTCCAAGAAACTCATGAAGAAGAAACATCAAGATACTCATTTACCACTAGCACATCATTAATCTGAACAGTTCCTTTATTTTCAACAATATGTTCAAGGTAACATTCATTTACATATTTTACTAGTTTCTCAACTTCCTGATTTGTTATCAAAATAAAGGGTTCATTCTTGTACAAAAACTGAAAATATTTCTGAAAAGAAAACATTTTAGCTTTGTAGTCAATCTTAGCATGATAAACAGAAATCCAATCCATGCCCAAAATAACATCAAACCTTACTAGAGGCAAAACAATAAGGTTTTCTGGTAGATTCTTTCCGCACACAAGGATAGGAAGGTTCTTATAATTCTTTTTTGTCTCAATGTTCCCTCTGGGTGTTTTTACCATAAGTTAAGGATTCATATCTTGAGATAGAATTTTCAATTTTCTAGAAAGCATCTCAGAAATGAATGAATTTGTAGACCCTGAATAAAACAACACTTTGTCATAATCTGAACAAAACAAACAGTATACCTGATACTACTTCATTCGATGGCCCAACATCTGCTAAAGTAGTTGCAAAGGATTTCAACAACCCTTTCTGCATGTAGTCTGGCTGCTTTCCCTCAGTTGAGTTCATCATTAGACACTCATTTGCCTGATAACCCATTTAATTACACTTAAAACATCTTACCACGGACTTTTCATTGCCTGCTTGATCATCTACCTTATAGTTACGAGAAAAATGACCTAACTTAACACACCGAATCCACTTTCCAGACTTGGATAAACAGTCTCTAGGATGCATTTTACAACACTCCTCACAGGATGGATATTTGGTTTTCTTACCTCCTTGATTCTTTGATGAATTCTTCCCCTTTTCCTGCCAACTGGACCACTTATTCTCTTGCTTTTCAAAGATAACCTGATCATCGGCAAACACCATTTCCACCTTCTCTTCACATTGAACAAGTTTTTCATAACTTTTGAAGTCACGAGAAGCTAAATCACTTCGATACCTTGGCTTTAACCCTGAGTAAAAATGGTTTATTTTACTATAATGATCTCGTATAAAGTTTGGAGAATACCTTGCCAATCGAGTGAACTTTTCTTCAGAAGCAGCCACTGAGTCATCCTCCTGCCTCAATTCTTGGAAATGTTTTTCCATCCTAAGACGAACCACCTTAGGAAAATATTTCTCAAGAAACATACCTTTGAATTCGTCCCAGTGAAGATCATAAATCTCATCACTATCCCCGATATTTTTCACCATCGACCACCACTGATCCGCTTCACCTTCAAAACAGTAAACAGCAAGACTAACCTTTTGATGTTATGAACACCCCATGACTTAAAAAAATCATCTCCAGTGCTTTAATCCACCCTTCAGCAAGCACGGGTTCAGATGATCCTCTGAATGATGGGGGATGTTGCCTCATGAAATGTTCCACCCCTGACATGTGCCTATGTGGTTGATCTGGCTGATCTCGTGCATGGATACCACCACCATTTATAGCCTCAGTCAACTGTTCCATCACTACAACAAACTGTTCAGTTCCAATTCCAACCATCTTAGGTTGCTGATTTGGAAAGTTGTCTTCCTCTTGATGTCGTCCCAACATAGCTTCTTTGATTCCTCTGAGGAAAACCATTCTGAACACAGAAATATCTTAGGCAAAGCCACTTGGTAATCTTTAAATGCTATATCATTTCAATCATACCATAAATTAACTTATAATTTAACACTTTTCTAACTCCTAAAGTTGTCTAAACTGACCTCTGATACCAACTATAAGGCCCCATCCTTAAACCTTACATAATATTGAATTAAATGAATAATTCACATTGAGGATCTTTTCAGGTTTAGAGTATTAGAGAATTAGAACATAACAATCACATCTTATAAAATTACAAAGTAGACACTTCTACTAAGTTTCCATAAAATAAAAAAAACTCTTAAAAAGAAACATGTCTAGTTCCATGTTTTATATAGCATGACATTCCCTTGATCCCATCCTTGACCCTATTCCACATTAATTCCAATGAAAAACATTTCAAAAAAACTCGGGGTGAGCATAAAAAGCTCAGTAAGGGAGACACAATGAATGAAAACTGTTAGTTTATGAAAAAAACATGTAAACCATGTATACTTTATCAAAGTAATATTTTTCTCCTTCATGAAGTAGTAAAAAATCTTCACTGAATAAAAGATCATTACTTACCCTTTATTAATCAAAAGATTACCATAAACCCCATATAAAGATCCCATAACATATAAAGGTATCTTGGGACATAAACATACTTAAATTGAATAACCATACAGTCGACTTCCACACATATCACTTAATGGAATAGCCATACGGCCGACTTCCATACCCAATGCATTGGATGTTATAACGTAACCACCCATCCTGGTATTCATGACACCACCTGTCATATGGTTTATCATGCAACCACCCGTCAAATGTACAAGTACCAATATAAAATCATAAAACATAAAACAAATATAATGGAATGAAAACATTTCCACACTTTGATCACAATATATAACATAAATATAATGACATAACAAATCCATTATAAAAACCATTTTCAATACCAAAATACATAAAAGAGTATATGGTATTTATTTCATTTTAAAAACATTATGGCGTGTTTAGTTAGCCAAAGACCAAATAATACTCGCGGCGACGGAGAAGTTGTTGTCGCCGCGTATGTACGACAAAAACATTCCCTTTTGTCGTTTAGTAAAGCACTTCGTATAAAAAGATTTTTTTTGAATAAACGTAAAAGTCAAAGGGTTTTATACACTGTATTATTGAATGTGGTGTATAAAACAAAAATATGCCTCAATGAATGGATATTGAGACGAAGTCCCTAACCTCAGGTCTGACTTGACTCGATTGTTCTTTAACGTCCTGAATAATAAACATGAGTTAATTTATACTTTATTAAGAACCTTTTTCAAGTTCATTATTCCTTTTATATCACTTATTACCATGATATCAACATTATGTAGTCATTTAAGTTGATAACAGTCATTTTTTGATATTTGGTACTTGAGTCAAAAGTGAACATCTTACAATTACATGTTGTTCGTGTGGTCAAAGGTTCGTTATATCCAGAATGATATTAATGATTTGGATATCATATATATCATATATATCCAGAATGTACATGTATTTATAATATTACATAATCATTTATAGGTAAGAAATGAAATGCACCGTTCATGGAGATGGTAAGCCGTACGTACTCATGAACGCTACTTTCATTTCTTTGTCATATTAATGGAATTAAAACTAAATGAGAGGTATGTATATTTTAATTCCATAATTATATGCATCATTTATATGTAACATAAATCAGATATAATAACTTTAATTCCATCCTTTATACAGCCCACATATGGCATTAACGAATCAAATCACTTTGAGGGGGCAGTAGTCCACACTTCCTAAAATGAAGATATTGCGTATACCCATAATGGAAGCCATAAAGGTGTTCCATAAATGAAAAATACAGACGATTTAGGAATAAATAAACATATTATATATCATATATAAATATAGTGAAATCTTAATGTCCACCTTTGAAGGTGTTGGAAGAATATTGAACAATCATCGTTTCATGAGGTAGAAATTCACCATCCATGGAAACAGTATGTTCTTTAACCATTAGATGTAGGTGTGTGTAAGTGTAGCTCAAAATCATCTTATAAAAACATCCTAGTATATTGAAGATACTGTAGTTGTTACAAAAGAAATGAATAAAAAGATTTTAGGGGGTTGGAGAAGCAAAATAAAACAAAAGGACACAAGTGAATACATTACCTTAAAATCGGGTAACTCTCTTAGATTTGAGCTCAAAAGCTTCCTTGGGAAGACTTCTACCCGAAGTGAGGATTCTAAGAGTTAGAGAGGGATGTGTGGATATAAAATGGGAAGGTTTTGGCCGATACAAATACTTAGGAAGTTTTGGTAAGGTGGTAGAGGTGGGGTCCTTTTATAAGAGGAGAGGAGGGGCACTCTTGGAATATAAAGAAATTGTACTTTATTTTAAACTTAGTTTCGAATTTAAAAGATCCCACATTGATATAATTCAAGGTTAAGGTGATAAGGGTTCGAAATATTCCAAATAAATAGGTTTTTGACATGTGTAGGTTTTATATTTTACATTATCTTTTCATTTTATTTCAATCGTTAAATAAAGAGGTAATCACTGCATCATCATGGTTCCATAAATAATTTAATTTATTTAATGTCTACAAATTATAAAAAAAACTATAATGATGTAGGAAATATTCTTATCTTCCTAATGAATATTTATAGTCAAAAATCTGACTTTTATAACCCTATTTAAAAATTGTTTTAGTAAAACAACTCATGTTTGTGACATTTTTACTTTAACATTAAATAAAAAGATATTAATGTTATTTACCTTCCAAATTGGCTCCATGGGGTCCCCAAGCTAACCCATGGATTGTCTTGGACGGCCATGACATATAAAATAAGGGAAGGACAGGTGTCGTGGTCATTACATATTATTAAAACATTATTTTTACCTTAAACTACACTAATTACCTCTAATTGTGATTAAAAATGTAAAAGTTACTATTCACCAAAAAATTATTTTAATCCCATTGAACAACATTTTACTTCTTAATGAAAACCATTATATCAGATTTTTAAAATTCAAAACACAGAGGTGGTAAAATTTCATTTAAATGAAAAATCCGTTTTTATAAGTACCACTTAGTTGTTTCACTATTCATAAAAATTGATGTTTTTCAAAAAAATACTAAAACTTCATGCTAATATATATTTGATATTACGAATTAAAAAATTAGGTCCATTTTACAAAATTCAAAACATATAAGTTGCATTAATTAATTTAATAATTAATTCCCACTGTCAGAGTAAATAGCATGTTTTTATGAAACAATAAGTATCAAAAGATTGACACTAGTTTAAGTCTGATTTCAAAGTGAAATTAATTACAACGACCACTATTGGATTAAATGGTACAAATATATTCTAATTTCACTTTAAATATAATTCAAAAGATAATCTATTCATATAAATAAATTAGATCAAAAAGTGGTTTTGAATTAAAATACAACATTTTTCACTATTCATTAAAAAATGAACATTATCGGAAAAATACCAAAAATTTACACAAAGTAAATTTTGATGTCCCGATTATAAAAAAGAGTTATATTTGGTCTAATAGAATGTATAAGAGTGAAAAAAACTATATTTAATGATGATTCACCATCTAATGGCGATAAGTGAACCTTTAGTAAAAATTAGGGTATATATGCCTGAAATTGAATTCTTTCCGTATTTTAATACTTTATCTTTTATTGGATAAATGTAAAAACATTTAAAAAACATATATAATCATATTTTAGTTATTTCTATCTATTCCAGCCAATACTACGGCTACGCGTTAACTACCATTTAAAATAATATTATTATATTACTTGTGTGCAACGTAAGTATTCAAAGAAACTCATCGTTGTGTATCGAGTACGTTATCAAACATAGAAACCCCTTTAAAGTAAAATTAATATTTAATTCGGAAATATATCTTAAATATGAAAATTTATTATTCTTTATTTACCTGGGATGTTACAATATGTCTTACATCACTATTTATTGTATTATTTTCTATGAGAAAAAATAGAAATAGCTCAAGGCCTAATCAAAAGAAAGTATTATGTTTATAGAAATATATATTTAGTTATATTCTTATAAAATGAAATAATACCTTAAATATAGAAAAAATGGGTTTGAAACAAAAATACTATCCTATTATCTTCAATTTTAATGATATAAAGGACGTTTATTCACACATATTGTCTATGGTTTTGTGGTCAACAACATTCAACTAAACAAGTTCTTTAGAACTCTCCATCAAAACATGATGGTTAGATTTTTATTCCATATCAATGTTTCCATTTTAGACCATTTTTTATCTTACTAGGGATCCTCGATGCCTGACCATTGTACTTTCCATTCCCTCTTATTAAAAAAATATGATATTAACCCTATTTATGATATCGCCCTTTTAAAAATATTTTATTTTCAATCCCTATATTATTGAGGTCAAGATTAAATTTCAAGGACACAATTTAATTATGGTGAGGAGAATGTGACACCCCAAGACATTAAAATATTTTATTTTTGGGATAAATATAATTTTTTGGTTGAATAATTTATACACAATGTTAAACATACATTACATATGACATTGAATTAGCTTATGTTACACACAAGACAGTGTTATACATCTATTTAATGGAGAAATTATTTTAAAACTAAATCTGGAAACATTTTTGAATTTTATTTTAAAAAATATTAATTTAAAATATATAAATTTTTTAGCATAAATTTTGGGTATTTATTTGAGAAACTTAATTTTTTGAGGAATAGATGAAATTACTGAAATTTAGCTACAAATATCTTTTTTAATTAAATACATTTTAATGATAAATTATATTTTCAATTTGTTATAGTTACATTAGACCATGTATATATCAATTAATCCAAATATTCCATTGAGAAAAATCTTACTTTCAAATTGAATATAAACACTTAACACTATTTTGAATGTTTTTTTACCATAAAACCCCGTAATTTCACATCATCTATAGGATTTGCGTTAATAAAAATTTTACACATTCATTGATTTGAATTTTGAAAATCCAACACACACGAATGTAATTCATATTATTATTTTTGTCTAATATGATCAACTTAATTTTTTTATGAAAATGATTAGAGAATGTTGTTAAAATTAATTATGGTTATTACGGTATGTTGATTCTCAATGAGGGACTAGACATAATATTAAAGACCAAAATGACTTAGAAACTTCCCCAAAATCCATTTTTGCCAAAATATTTTCCATTCCTCAACTGGTTCTAAATAGAAGGGATATTTGGATATTATTAATTGTATGTTCCTTTTATGAAAGATTATGTTTGGAAAAAGACAAAAAGGAAAATTTTCATACCTTTAACATTTATAAAATATTGAGATGTGTACAAAACGTTAGATTTTCATTTATTAATTTCCTTATATAAGATATATGGGTTATTTTTGTTATAATAATTAAGAATAAATTTTAGATATGTTTTAGTTACTTAAAATTATTATGAAATGAAAATATAATATTATTTAGTTAATAATTAATTAAAATAATTTATACAATAAATATTCAAATTCACGTTAATTGATTGAATTATTGTCATTATTTATTCTTATAGATTAATATATACTGTTACCAAAAATTAAAATTAATATATTTTAATTGAAATATAGGATTGATATTTTAAAATTAACATTAAATAAATAATATAAAATTCAAAATATTTTCATTATTCAATAAATGTATCTTTATTAATTAATTATAATTATTAAAAATAATCTATTAGTCCAACTGATTTGTAATTGTTAATAGATTTTATATTTTATCTATAAATTTACCAATTAATCTTTATAATTAACATATTGTCCCATATGATTAAAGTCATTGTTAACACAGACTGAGTCGATGAAGTGTTTTAGTACGTCACATGCTCTTATTTAAAAATTAATTTCAAAAAACATTGGAATTTCCTTTTATAAATTCAGTATAATATTAAAAATTAATTTTCTTTATATTTTTTTAATAAAAATCACTATAATTAATTCTAAATCGTCAAATTATTAATATTACAATACTATATGCTGTAATAAAAACCTATATGATAAAATTTGCGAATATGAGGAGATAAGGATCAAAATTATTAAAATTCACATATTTTTGAGTGGATGTGGTTTTTAATGAACAATATTATTTGTTTATACATTATGTGTCCATTTTTGAGGTACATTATAATGGGTAGACCCCCATTATTGAATACCTTTTTTAATTTACAAAAGTGATACTCCCCGTCCAATATAAAAAGGCAAGCATTATAACCCTTCCTTGCTCCCGTAAAGCCCAATTGGCTCATCCAACCTCAATCCAAATATTCCCCCAACATCTCGACCCTCAACCTAGAATCCTTCCCTTATAATTAATTCAAATGAAGGATTATTTTGGAAGAAACCAACAGTGGTTACCCTATTAATAGGTAACATTTTCTCTCATTCATTCAAATTTCATATCCATTATCCATTCCCTATACTATTAATATTCTATGATTTCATAAAAAACTATTATCCATAATATACTATTATTTTTTAATGAGAAGTATTAGAACAAGATTTACACACACGTATATCTAATGACTAAGGAACATACGGTTTCCGTGAACGGAGAACTACTGCCTCATGAAACGATGATTATTCAATTTCTCCTACCACCTCTCATGGTGGACATTGTCATAGAAACCCTATTAATATATAATATTTATTTCATTTATAATTTCTTTATTCTTATATAAATAAAATTTATAACATACCTTTATGCATCCTTCATATGTAAATATGATAATTTCGTTTAAGGAAGTGGGCACTACAACCCCTTCCAAGAGATATGATTCGTTCATGCCATAGATGGAATGTATACTAGTTGCATTAATAATCCTCAGACACAAATATATAAAATAAATATTTTATTGGAAATATATTATGCATATGTATCATTTCATTTTAATTCTTTTAATGGAATAATGAAGTGAATGTAGTGTTCAAGCGTATGCACAACCTAATATCTCCATGAACGGTGAACTTCATTTATAATATCCAATTATTATAGACTATTATAAATATAAATGTACTGAATATATATGATATTTTAGTCATGGATTAAATTCTTGATATAATAGACCATGATATATTTAATAATAACAAAAATAACATGTCAAAGCATATATGAGAAAACAAGTCAATTCAAACTCGAAATAGTGAAAATAATGAAAATGTGTTAATAAATAGGTAATAAAAAATTGTAAGGTGTTAATATTTTGTATTATAAACATTATTGAGTTTATGGTATTATTTAGTAACATATTTTGATCCAGTATAAATGATTTTAAAGACCACGCAAAAAAATTAAGGTTAAAATAATGATTTCTTGTCTCACTTTTCCTTCTACAACTCATAATTTATTGTTGTGCACCAGATTTAATATATATATATATATATTTATTTATTTATTGTGTACATGCTTGCGTATTGACATATAATATCATTAACTCAATTATATTCATGTTATTTAGAGGTTTATTTTATTATTATTAGTTTTGGATCTATCCATTCATATGTAATGAATTTTCATCTCACTTTTATATCTGTTTGATTATTGTCATATTCACTACTTATTTTCTATTCCATAAATACTATTAATTTTTATATATTTATAAATATCCACCTATTTATAATTATATTTTAATATTTAATTAATTTCATACCTTTTTGTTCATTGTGATTTAAATGTTTTAAATTTGTATGGGACACTTTGTAATTTTAAAACAATTATTCTCCTTATATGATCATAATCTCAAATCCTTTTGTGACTGTTAATTTACATTGACGCAATCAATTTATTATAATCATTTTTCATTGTAAATTTACTTGAATTTTCCAATTTGTATTTCCTATACCATATAATATTTTTCATATGGTTTTTACTTTGACAGTTAATTGATAAATCTGTACTTCTCATCCAATACGGTTATATGATAAGGCATATTATTTATTTTGATTATTCAATATGTGGAATGACTTGGGAATGATATGACTGGTGGATCTCAGATATTATTTTTCTCCTTGATGCATTGATATGTTCAAATGAGACTATTTATTTAGCCAAATTAAATGGAGGTTGGATCCATAGTTTTAAACTATCTAGAGCATAGATCTTGATAGTTATTGGGAATCAAGTCCCTTAGACATCGAATCCATTAATAAATCACTTCCATCATATTAGATTCAGTTATTATTCATCCATGAAATTTTTTATTGACATATCAATGGATAAATCGAATTTTCTTTTCATTATTTAAATGGCTTGTAACTGAGCTTCTTAACTAGCAATATTGTCCTTCCCATATGTAGTAATTTGACTTGAATTAGTTGTTAGTTATTTACCATTCCATTATAATTATTATCACTAATTCATTATTTATTACTCCTTACATACCTTTAATAATAATTTTAGTTCACCCTTTTAATGATTCTTTCACCATGTTATTGTGAATAAATCATTGAATATGTATTCTAGGATGTAGTTTATTTCTTTTTATTATGAATCATGATTGTATTTCATATTTCCCAAGGTATTCTTGGTATCATGTATGTTATTTGGTACTCCAAGACTGCTAAACATAATTTCCCTACAAGATTTAGTTCCTTGTATTAATGCCAATGTAATTTTATAATACATTTGTTCTAGGGAATTCGGGAACAAGGTATTATAGTTAATATCAATTGAGGATTAGAAAAAACCATTGAAACTTGAATTAGAAAATGTTGATAAGGGGAGACAACCCTAAGATAGGAATTAATGATAAGATCTTATTAACATCCAAGAATTTTTGTTATGTATAGATTATGTGGGTTTTCCAAGATATTCATCTCTGTCATAAATCCATTTTATGACAATTTTATATATTTTGTTGAAAAAAAAATAAACTTCTTCATTAATAAAATTTTATTTTGGTTAAATTTATGGTATTTTCATGAAATGGTTTATGTTTTTTTGAATAGTCGAAAATACAAAATTTTATTTGAAATCAGTTTTTTTAATCAAAATAATTTATAGTGTTAAATTTTATTATTTTCTTATTTTAGGGTATTAATATATTTCTCTTTCATCAAATAATGAAATTTATATCATTGGAATAAATTTTACAATGAAATTAGATATAAAACAATTCCATCTTTTACATGTTCAAACATTCATAACTTATTTTCTCTCCCCTTAAACGAGATTAATATTAATTAAATCACTAAAAATTGTGTGTTTTGAAATTTATAAAAATTTATTCCAAGTTTTTATTTAGTGGGTAAAAATTATGTAAACAATTTTCTTTTAATTTTAGGCATCTCAATAGTAAAATTTTGTAATATTTTAATTACTATGGTTAAGGGTAAATTAGGTGTTATAGGTAATAATAATATTGAAATATTATTAAATAAAAATAACACATGTTATAATTTAATTTAAAGATTTTTTATGATCAAAAGATTCCTTTATGGGAAATTAAAACCATTTAAAGTCACATGAAAGAGAACATCACATTTATTATATTTTATTTAATTTTTTGTTAAAATAACCATACACATTTTTTTAATAAATATAAAATTCTTAATACATGGTTATAAAAGAGTTAAATTCAGCTATAATTATTCCATTTAAATATAATAAAATTTTCTTCATTGTGATTTATTTTTTAAAAATTTTAGACTAGAAATGATCTAATTAATGGATTTTTAAATTATGGTGCTATAATTTTTTTATCATTATTAATATCTTATAAATGATAATAAAAATATTAAAATAAATATTATTTTACATAATTAATGATATAATGAAATTATATAGATAAATTATACATGTTATAGATATATTATATGGTTTTTTTAGATTTTACGATGTTGTTATTTTATTTTCAAAATGAAAATTAACGAAAAGTATCTAAATTGAGATAAGGGAGACATAAAATAAATAATATTTTATTATATTAAATACAATAAAAACCATAATTATGAAACTAATAATATTAATGTTAAATATTTCATAAATGAATTATTCAGGGTTTTTATTCATTTTATAGTAACTATGTTAAACCTGACAAGTAAAACAACGAGTTGTCATTCTAAGAGTTAAAGGTTTTAACTAAGTGTTAAAGCCACAATATGAATTTAATATTTTGGAATAAACATATCTAAAAACAATTTCATGAGAAGATTTATACCCATACTCATATTATATTATAAATAATACACTGTTGTAAAATTTTAATTTGGAAATAAATTGATATTAATTTAATTTTTTGAGAGGTTCTAATTGTGAATATCCCCTCTCTTAAAAAAAGAACATTCGTCTTTAGTTTCTCATAAAAAATTCATAATAATAGATCAAAAAACCCTATCAATTTATCCTCCAATCTTATTTAGTTGTGTTCTATAGGTACTTTTATTCTAAAAATACCACCCCTTGTGTCTCTATGAGAAGACTCAAAGGATGTCCATCGAATAATTGGAAATTTTTTTCCCAACCCATTCATGATATTGTCTTATTATACATTATATACCTATATATTTTCCCAATGAAATTAATATCTATAGTATCAGTTATATTCTATCGTATAATTATTATTATGGGACATCTATATACATCTGTTTATCCATCCTACAAAAAATAATATAACCATGCGTGAGTATATTTGGATTTTCACCTCTATGAAGTGATGTAATTTAATTTTCATCACCACTTTATTTGTATGGGTCAGATGACTAATATGATGGATATAAATAATAAATATGACCTGAAATTTATTCTATTTAATTAATATACCATGAAATTATTTATCACGTTACAATTACTGGATGATATTGTCGCTCGTGCATATATACGACATAGAGTCTCCCTGATGCGATGTGATTTGTCCTCCATGATTTCTATTTATGAATGATTATAAAAATGTATATGGTGAATAAATATAAATTTTTTTAACTTCTTATAATTATTTATATGAATAAATTATATCATATTCATAAAAAATATGACTTACATGATAAAATATTTATAGGAAAATTTAACAATTAACACTAGAAACAAGGGTAATAATAATATATTGTTAAAATATATATATAATAGGATAATAAATAATATCATAGATAGGTATATGGTTTGGGAATAATTTAAAAAAACTTGTTAACCATTTTATAGGAGGTTAATATACCCTTAACTAATGAAAAGTATGTGATAAGAGTTAATTTTTCAATCTCATTATTATCTGAGATTGTTTATATGTAAGTAATTACTAGGAAATATTTATCATACATTTACATGTTTTATAAAAAATGTATTTAAAAATATTCATACAATTATTTTAAAGTAATTTAATTTGATTTTTAACAATTTTTTAATTTTTATAAAATGTTTTGATATGATTGTTTTTATCTTCTTCCAAATGAGCTACTTTATATCGTTTTATAAAAAAAATATAGGAGTATTTTTTATAACATATATATCATGATCAAAGATTCCATTATATTCATACATGATTCTTTTCAATCAAAGTTCTTTCTTTTAAATTTTTTTGCCCGTTTTAAAACAATTTGAATGTAAATTGGGGTATTTATCTCAAGGGGTTTTTTATAATTTAATTAGACTAATTTCATCTATGTCTATTAAGACCATGATAATAAAGAAGAGTATCAAATTCAGTTCTTATCATTTTTTTCAATGTATTTTGAGAATAAATAAGTCACCTCACTTTGTATAAGTGGATGATTGGATGGAATATCATATTTAGGAAATAGGATTGATATTTCTTATGAAATACCATTATATTATGATGGAAATATGTTTTTGGATGATAGAGTGGTTACAATACAACCCAAGGTAAATCTGATTATGGTAAAGGTGATCAATTAATGGATAAATATCATAATATCTGGGATTCTTATAAAATAAATCATGTGGTTTTGGAAGGATTTGGATTATCATATAAGTCTGTAGAATCATTAATTATTAATCAATTATTGTTAATTGAAAAGGGAATATGATTAAAAATAATATTGGGTGAAGATGCAAAATATTCCTTTTATGGTGGAATCATTTCTATGTTTTCCAATATATTTGGGGTCAAAACATAGGGGAAGATGCCAACATCCTAAATGGTTGTATCCAGGGAATAATACTTCATAAAATTGGAAAAGGAATATGTTTTTTGGAGGTTGGGATGAGATTTGTGAATATGTGGAGTATCATGAACGGGGATTGTAAAATCTTCAAGTATGATTACTGCAATATCATGAGAGTGTGATTGTTTGATGAACTCCATGACAGTAAAAAATATTGAATGACCATCATGAATGGAATAGAACTGCGAAGATATATTTTAGTTATTTGAGAAATTTCGTAGAGGTGATGGAGCACCACGAATGGGAAACCCTCTAAAAATTAGGTGAACCCACTTCATTTATGATGGAAATAAATAAATAAATCCAGTATTTCTATGATTTTGATGAAGTAAAGGGGCTCTGCGAAATAAGATTTCTATGTGAGATTGATAATTATGAAAATAATTATAATTTACTGACCCATTAAAATGGTTCTCTGTAATAGGTTGTTCACAATTATGGAACATTTTTCATTGAATCAGTGAGTATTGTGGAGGCATTTGGTACCACAAATGCAGTTTTCTTCACAATGGTTGTGAAATTCACTTGTGATCTCCTTGAATATGAGTATTGGATATCTATTTTACATGAAAATAGCTTCTAAATAGAATCAAATCTTCTATATATAAACATGTAAATGATTCTATGGTATTAGATTGGGTATTATTATGAAGTTCATGATTTTCTTACCTGCTTCTGGGAAAGAAAGTAAATTAATGTTTTGAAATATAATGTTTCTAAAAGTTGATAAAGAAGCACCATAACATTTTTTTGCATCATTATGTGCGAGAATATGCACACACACACACACTCGTATTGATTTCAGAGTGCTACATATGTTTAGGGGAAAATAATTTGTAATGGATTCCAAAAAAACTATTTTTGAGTTCGATTGTGTGGTATTGGATTGATTACAAACCATACCAAGGACGTGTAAACTCTTGTTGAGAAGTGAAAATTGTAAATTATTCTTTTCCTATAATTTGTGTATGAATTTTATTCAAAATGGAAAGGTATCATTAACTAGAGGGGAGTGTAGTTTTATATGTTAGGAAGTGTAAAATAAAAATATATCACAGATGCAACCCATCCCTATCTTTTTTATATTTGAGTCCTGATTTGGAAACATCAATTAGTATTATATGTGAAGTTTCTATTTTTTATTCTATAAGAATTTTTTGAAGAGATTTTGTTATGGAGAATCTGAATTTCATGAATAGTTATGGGATTATTATATATTATGGAAATAATTATCATACCTCGAATGGTTGAATGAATCCTTATCTTATAACTCTTTGGTATCATTTTATTGAAGCTACAATAGATTGATTTCATCATATTGATGACATGGATACTCTAACACCCGTTGATAAGAAGAATATTGAGAATGATGGAAAAGCTGAAAATGATTTACTCTAAACACTTTATATAAGTGGGATCCTAAGGGTGAATTGTAATTCTATAGATAAAGGTATATAGGATAATATTAAATAAATCTATGATGGAAATGAAAGGTTAAAGTAGTAAAAACTAAAAATCCAGATGTTATAGTATAAATATTTCAAAATTACTGAGTTTAAATATGGTGGGGACTTATTTAGTATGGTTAATGACTTCTTCAAAACTATCATATTTCGTGGTGAAAATTTTGATGATTCTAATTTCATTAATTTTAAAATAAAACTACTTCACAAAAATTTTGATGATAATGTTTCTTAAAATGAATACAGAGAACCAAAAATATTATATATGGATGATTTTTTTTGCACTATTATCACATATAAAATGATAAGGGAGAATATTATGAAGATCAAAACAAATGTTTCTAGAGTATTTTATCTCAAAGCATCCAGGAAATAAAATTTTAAGAATTTTATAGATGAAAATGACGTTGTAGTCTCTTTCTTGAAAAATGAGGTATATAAAATTCTTAATGAAATCTAATCATAGTTTTCTGAAAATGTGATTAGAGGAACATATAAAAAAAAATGGAAACATTACATGAAGTGTTTGAATGTGGTGTCATTGGGCCCCTTCTATATAATTTTCCTCATAGAAGGAAAGAAGATGAATTTGATAAAGAAGATAACATAACAAGAAGGTCAAGGAAGGAATAGGGAGATAAAAATTATTTTTTTTCCAAATGGAAGAATAATAATGTTATTCAACTCTAAAATAATATTTTTTTAAAGGATAATAAAGAATAAGATTGTGAGGTTGAATCCTAAAAATATTTTTCTAGGAAACATGGTGAGAATAAATTTATTAAAGCTATTGAAAAAGAAGATTTTGGGAGCAATAGTTCTGAAGAAGAAGAAATTCAAATTGAATTCTATCTAAAAGAATAATTGAATGGATTTTTGGGAATGATTAAAATGATTGAGAAGGAAAATCGAAAGTTGAAAAATGAAAATTCTTCATCAAAAAATCAATAGTTTTTATCTGATAAATATGTAAATATTTTAAATGTGATGGATTACCTGAATAAATAAATATAGAATAAAAATAATCATAATTAATATCTATAATTAAATATGCTATTGAGAAATAAATATTTCAATCATGGGTAAATAAATTTATGGTACAGAGAAATAAAATAATATTCATCTAATACTATGGAATGTAGTTTTTACCCGTGTGATTTTGGGATAAGCTATTTTCAATGTTTCAGTGAATCATTAGAGGTAATGTTCACATTATATTTTTCCCATTTTAAGATTCCAAAGAAGATAATGTCTAACAGTGATTTCATCCAATGAATTAATAGATTAAATTAATTAAAAAATTATAATTAGAGATAAATTTTATACTTATAGATCTTCATCAAACCTCAATGATTGAGGAGGAAATGATTTAACATTGAAAGTGTTATATTCGTTATTTTAATTGAATTCAATTTATGTAAATGGTTAAATCTGAAGGAGAAATAAAAAAATTGTAACATTATATTCTATTTTGACAACAATTTACATTTCGTAAACATAATAGTTATATTAGATAAACATTTTACCATTTGGATTGATATTTAAAACAGATAATAAATTATAGATTATCAAAAATTCATGAACCACAATGTGTTTTGTGTAAAATATTTTTGCATTGGAAATATATCAATAAATTGAATCTGGTTCTAAGAAAAAATCAGAATAGTCTAAAAAATAAAAATAATGAAATGATATTTTAGGAAAAAAATTTCTAGATAATAAATAATTGATAAATAATAATTTCTTTTCATGTTTTTATAAACATTACAAGGTTTATATCGTAATAAAATTTCAATAATGAAAATCATAATAATATTAAATAGAGGATATCATTATTCCAAAATTAAGATATTAGAAAATTCTCAATGAAATAGATTATCCCATGAAAAATTTGAAGATTCATGTGGAAATTGTTTTCATATGGAAAAAACCATGTCATGGTCTATAGAAAAAACATGATGTTGATTAATAATTTATGAAGAAAAATTAACTTCAAAAAATTTCGAATCCTTTGCATTTCTGACAGCAAAAAACGCCACATAAAATCAAATTAATGGTTAAATGCTGCCAAAATTGTTTTAGAATATGTAATCTTGGTTTGAAGTATATTTATTTACATAAATTAATATGAATTTATATAATATTAAATAAGGAATGAATTTATATTTTATTATTCAAATGTTCATATTAAATGTAATATTTAGGTATTTTATTATGACATTATAAAAATGGGATTTTTCATATTTTAATATGGTTTATTTATAATTAAATAGGTTAAATTGGATTATGTAATAAAATAACATAATATATAAAAGGTTAATAAGAAATTTAAATTGTTTATTTATATATAATATTATATAATTAAAAAATTAAATAGTTCATATTGGATTCTTAATTATTTTATAAAAAGACAACAGAATGAAAAAAATATAAAATATACATTTTTTCATATTAATGTGATATTTCTAAATGTTTTTTTGTTAAAATAAATTACAAGTGAATATTTAGAATTGGTTTCTAAAAAATAATTTCTATTTATTAATTGTAACATTTATAATTTTTATTCCATTTTAATTTCATAAATATTTAAAATAATTATATAAAATAAAATTTATATGTATTAATATCTTTTATAATGAATAAATATTTTTTTGTGCTTATTATAAAATGTATCACTAATAAAACCCAGCATTTCTATAGCATTTCTCTCTTAGTCCTTATCTTCCACAACACTCAAAGATCTCCCTATAGAATCCATGTATCTTCTCATTTATTTAGATAAGAGATCATATTCATGCAATCATAAATATATATATATATATATATATTTATATTTTTAACTAATTAATATACATATCATGCACCCTTTTATGTGACATTTATCAACAATTGATCAACTATACTAGTATTTATATTTAAATGTTATTTATAAATTCAAATAAACTAGATTTTGGTTTTTCTTTTTTTCATATATATTAATTTAATTCATTATTAAATATTAATTCTATTTTTAAGTTTTTTTATCTATTAAAAAGGATTAATTTATTTTGAGTTAGTTATCAATTTATGTTTAAAAAACAATTTATCATATAATTTATCATATAATTTAATATGTTTATAACTAGTAAATTGATTAATATTCTATATGTAAATTGGTTAGGTATTTATTTCATAGTCATGTTCATTAGAACAACTTAAATTTTGGAAACCCATTAATCAAGAAACAATGAATGGGGAATAAGGGAGTTTGAATGTGTCCAGACAAGGCTCTTTCCCACCTTCAACAGAAGTAAAAATATCAATAGTCATACTCTAACTGATTGAAAGCATAAATGGCCTCATCGTACTCAGAATCCATTATCGACAACCCTTGAGATCTATACTATATTTAGTTCTATATATGATATTTTTTTATTGTGGAATATATTTTACATGAGGAATCTATTAAAACCCATCATCATGAATAAAAACTTTCACCCCCTATAAAATACATCTATAAATTTAGAAATTTTATTACTGTCATCCTTTAGTTCAACCATATTCCATTCCAAGACGTTATTCTAAATCACCATAATGATTTAATAAAAATAAATGTTAAAAAAGGTTCCAATCCTAATCTTATTTTCATTATCTTATGAACCATATTTACGATCACCCTATTGTTGAACAGATTTAAAGAAATCAATATCCTACTCCTGATATTCAATAGAATGAGTACTATTGACCATCATATTCAATCCATGTATAGGTTCACAACCATATACATCAAGACCTAATCAAGAGATACATTAATAACCTCATAATAAACTACTTAACATGGGGATGCACTAGTCTAGTTACCATGGACAGATACACCAAACTAGTTTAATTGTTCATCCAAATAGGATGTGTCACCATATGGAACAAGATCATGAAAAACATGAGAGGGGTGAATACCAGTCTCCCCGTCATCCAAATGAAAATTCAATTGATAAACATATATTCCATCCCCATAAACTAAATAATGAAATTCTATTATTTTTGAAGGTTTAACCTTCCAAAAACTCTTATACAACTATACTAAACTAGTATATTCTTCATAAAAAATGATGTACCCTCCTACCTCAAAGAATATTGAATATCCCTTAAACATTATATCTAATATCCTATGATGATTGATTCAAAGACACCTCCATTCCATTATACATCCTTTAAAAATGCAACATATCATGGATGTTTCTCTAACAAAAGGATAAAAAAAATTCTAGTGATATTTTCAATAAACATTTCCAATCTATGAAAATTTCATGAAAAAAATAGAAGAAACTCACATTCAACTGTAACATAGATTTCATTATCCACTATATAGTGAAAAAAATTCTTGATCATATGATTGACTAAAAATAATTTTAAAAGTCTCTATTATAAAAATTAAATTTTGATTCTTAATTTCTATAGTATATATTAACGGGAAATCCAAAACAACATTCAATTACATACAGAATAATTTTATCCATAATATCAAACTAAGACCAAAAATATTTACTGAATGATGACCACTCAAATTCACGACCTTCAATGGATTAAACTTGTTACCCTGCTCAAATAATCAAACTATTACTTTAATTAAACAAAAATCAGATCCTTACAGACTTTTCATAAGATTTTAATGGAATAGAGAATGTAAAAATACCCAAAACACATAGTAATACATTTAAAATAAATTAATCCCCAACAAATTTATAATCAACCTAAAAAATAATGAATTTAATGGAACTTACCTCCACATAGAAGAACCAACCACCCATTTATTGAATATCTATTTTTCATAAATCTCTCAAAATTATTATTTCTATTTACTGTAATATCGATAATGTTTCCATTCATGGGGACTCAATTTGAAATCCCATTATAGCGAAAGAAAGAAACCTTTTTTCCAAACTACAAAAATCCAAATTTGATCATGTCACCTTAGTTGATAAAATATATTATTAATCTATTGGGTAGGAATCATCATGAAATACTTTATTATAAATTTACCCCCCCCCCAAGGTGATCAGCTTCAATGTCTCTTGGGAAGTCCATTGGGTCAAAGGATATGTAAAGACAATTGTCACCATAATAATCAGATCCCCAATACTATATTGTATCCTTTCTGGGTATGGTTATATGAATATATATATATATATATATATATATATATATATATTTCTCGTCAATATTTTTTACATTATTTTATTTTATTATATGGAAATTAGAAAATTATAGAGGTGATTTTGTATCACATATTTATTATCCATTTAGTCATAAATTAATCATTTTTAATATTTTAATTTATCATCTATTATTTAATGTTTTATTATTTTAAAAATAATTTCTCCTTGTGATTTTATTTTTTAGTGCATTAGGATTTTTTTCCTTTAACTAATGAATATTTGATTTTAATTTATTAATATTTGTTATAATATTTTCTATAACATTTAATTTCACTAAAATGTATTATCTTCTTTTTAAATATATTTATAAATATGATCAAAATGTGTAAAAATATATTTATTTACCCTATAATAATCCTCAATATGTTAAAGTCTTTTAAAAAGATAGAATTTTAATTTCTGAATTGATCCTTGGAGGTAAGAATAAAATTCCACATTTTTAATTCTATATTAAAATGATGTATGGGACAACATAAATTTTAGGATCACATGATACTGAAAAACATTTATAATGGCCACATAAAATTGATTTTTACATCCATTGTCAGATAATGTAGAACATTTGACTAATGGCTATAATTTTAAGGAATAAGATACTATCAAAGTGGTGAATAATTTAACAAAAACACAAAATAAATGACAATATGAGTACTAATACACAATGTGATAATAATCATAATCTATTATAGGAGTTACTTCTTAATTTTGATAGCACCAATATAGTATAGAATGAAAATATGAAATTACAATAGTTTTTTTGAATTTTTTAAAGATAAAAAACATAATTTTTTGGATATAGTAAATTTATATATAATATCATTTTACATAATTTTGATGAATATAATGTTCTTATATTTATTTTTATAGAAGTAAATTTTGATTGTATTAGAGTATTTGATTAATAACTTTTATGAAAGTGTGGACACTAGATGATTTTATGTGATAAATAATTTTTTCTAAATATAATTAATTGTTATACAGTGTTACATGCATCTCCCAATAATAGTATGTTCCATTGGGTAAAATTTCTATAAAATGAAATGTGTAAGATATTTCATACACATAGATGGTTGTAGATGATTTTCAATTAAAATATTTGCGCAAATAAAATATTGAAGAATTTCGAAAATAAAATAACTTTAAAGGATTCACATAGAATTTAATTAAATCCATGATTGAATTAGGTATTCTATAATCTAAACGCGTAGATTAAATTAATTTTCATGCAATGGAAAAATGGTGGGTTTTTGTGCCATAAAAATGGTATAAATGAATGAATACACGTTGATTATTTACACAAAAAAAATCAATTCAAATCCAATGAATGTTTATTAAGATTAAATATTGATAACCCTATACTATTCAACACTCTAAAACATTTATCTCATTTGGATGGTCATTTTGGTCACTAATGATCAACCTAAAAATATATGGATGTAATAAACATGTTTCCCTTTTTTTTGTTATTCTATGAATGAAAATAACTTTAATTGAAATATAAATATACCTTCAATCGTTTATATATGTGTTTCCTGATTTAATATAAAATGGTTATGATACATATGATTCATGAATAATAAAAATATTGATAATATGTGTTAATATAAGGAGCATTATTACTGATTTTCCTGAAATAAAATTCTTTATAGTTGTAACAATTATAAATATCATGAATTTGTTGGTTTAAATATTTATTTTTATTCTAAAAAAATTCCAAAAATATGGAAATATTTTCTTACTTATAAATTGTTATTCCTGGATGATTGTAATATATATTGGTTTAATGGGACTTGGTTTGATTGATGAAATGATTTGAGGGATCCACATAATTTTTTTTAATTGTTTGAAATAAATTCATAATTATAGAATATTAAAAATTATTTAGTGAAATAATCCCTCTTTAATAATAATGAATTTTTTTACTAGTATAATATATACTTTGAATATAATAATAGAGAAACTATAGTTTGTTTTTATGACATTAACTTGTTACCATTGTTTTATATATTTTTAAAATATGATATCTTTTGAATTTTTTGTTGTTGTTTTGTTCATTACATTGAATTATCAATTATTTACAATACTTCATGATTACCTCAATGATTGAAGAAAAATTTATATACTTTATGATGTAGAAGAATCCACGAGAAAATTATTTTCAATATACATATTTTAGTGGTTCGGAGCTACTGCATATCCATGGGAGGAATAGAAGTAACTAGGTGTATACCGTTACATTTGGGGTGTCATTAACACAGTACGAGAATAGTTTTGGGGACCCTTGTTTGAAAATCATGCAGTGTATGATATATCTATAACATTATGGTTTTAAGGATTTTATTATGTTTTGGGAAACAATATAAATAATTTTGTAAGGTCACAGTTTTATAGCATGATGGTGATTTCATTGGAACATTATTTATTAAATTGGGTATCTAAACCAGGTGTCTAACCCATTATCTATAAATCATTGATTTTTTATTAATTATATTTAAATGTTTTAGCCATTATAAATCCTAAATCACAAAATTCACTTGACATGAAGCTCATGGGATCTCTCCATATCCTTTTATTCGGATCTCAGTTGAATTTTTCATGTTTTCCATGTTCACAAGGAAGTAAGGTCCCATTTTCTTCATCTATATTCATTTTTTTCTTTTCATAAAGAAATAATAATGACCTTTTATAATGAATATATGGTTTTCAGAGAATATAATTTGGGGTTGGGGGTATCTAGGGATAATATAGGATTTCTTCCATCAAGGCTATGCATTCTATAAAACATCTAACTTCTTTATAATGAATTTTGGAAAGAGTATTTTGTAATTATTTTGTTTAAAAATTCTTAATATTATTGAGTTTTATATAAATATTTTTTAATTAGTATCATTTATAATATATACCTCTTATGGTATTATAAAAAATGTTTTTATGGATTTTAACACATGGAATACACGGAATTTACTCTAAATTAATAAAACAATTTCATACAAAAATATTCTACAAGACATGTATTCCTATAAATTATGAAGGTAGTATTATTAAATGAATTAAATTAACATATGGTTGTTTAACACTAGTATTTTATAAAAGTTTATTTTTTTTGAAAATGGAATTTTTATATAAAAAATGGGTATTTTTTGTAATTCAATTTCATTATGTATTATTAAAATTCCTAGTGATATAATATTTTTTAAAGGAATGTGATGGTTTCTTGGGATTATAAATAAAATTTTCCATAACATGGATTCCTAAAATTAGAGAGGTAACTATGTCATCTAGGTTGGTTTTAATGAACTATTTGGTACTTTATAAAAAATGGAATTAATTGATGTTTTAATACCCTAGATTTTAGGTTCATTACATTGTATCATGATTTTAGTAGAAATTTTTTTATTTGATATTTATTTTATTTTATTATGAAATACTTTTAATGGAGATAAAATTGAATTTTTTAATGATATTTTTTAATAGGTTAGACGAGTTTTATATATTATGTAATATTATTTATAAATATTTTTTTTGTATGTCATCTCGCCACCAATGGGTAATTTTATGAAAAAATGGGTTAATTTTGTTTATGATATACATTACTTCTCTAATACTAATGATTTCAATCAACATATATATTTGTGAATGCTTGTTATTAACTAGGTGTTACCTCATAATGAGACTAAGAGAGTTTAATATTCTGCAAATTGTAGTCAAATTCACTATACATCAGTAGACTACTATGTGATCTGAATTATGGTATATGATAAAAAAAAATTCCTTATTAAATATCCCCTAATTATTGTTAATTGACTAAGGATCTTGGATATTTCCATTTCATTATTCTTTGTTTCCCCCTAATTCTATTTTTGAATTGAGTACCATTTATATAATTATAAATTGTTCTTGTTTTGTTTCAATTGGATTATTATTACTTATTGAATATATATTTCATTATATCATCATTTGGTATACTTTTCAATTTTTGGTGAAGAAAGTTTCAAAATATCCCTTTAAATGGAAATAGTTTTATTATTTTTACTTTTTGAAATTGAAAATATTTTTTAATGCTCTAATGGTGCATTTGGATTCAAAAAATAGTGTTTTCATCCATGGCTGATAAAAGGGTTTCAAGAGTAGTTTTCAATGACAAGAATGGTATTTAATCCCAATATCTTGGGTGATTTATTTGGAAAGTTAGAGAATATAATTAATTTAATGGTTATTCCATCATTTTAGATATGAATGGATATTTTTTTATAAATACAATGAATTAATGTTACTTGTTTTATTTATATTTCCATTTTTTGAACACCAAAATTATTCATATTTAGATATAATAATTTATGAAATGTATTATGAAATGAAATGAAAAAATATAACGTTAAATTATTAAAAATGATTTTTTCATACCCTACGTATACACTCTATTGCGTGTGTGTGTTTTTATTTAACAATTATTCATTCCTTGAGCTTTATAAGTTATGATATTCTTTGTTTAAAATTCATATTCTTCCAATTATGGGGTTTATTGAATATAGTGAGTTTCCGTGGTTCACAGTTCATTGATTTAGTGGAGACATTATTTTTCTTTTAATTTTTTGAATATTAGGTATCGAAAAAAATTTCATGTTCCTCCTTTCATTTCAATAATTATTATTATTATTAATACACAATATATATATTTTGAATGTTATATTTTTTATAAAATGTGTAACACTATTATCACTAATTATGACTTATTTGGTTAGTTTATTGTCTTTATTCCATGTTTATCTTTTTTATTCAATAAATAGTTTATATTTTATATTCATTAGAATTAAATTTATGGAATCTCCTTAAAATATTTGTGATCGGATTCAATAAATTATTGGTTTACATTCAAGGGTGAAATCAATCTATACAATAACCCCAAGTCATGTAACCCTAATATAGTGTCTACTTTAATAAATTTTCTTAGATACACAGGTTCCCTCAATGCATGATCGATCAATTTATTAGTATTTTATAACTGGATATATATAAATTATTCTATTATTAATTTGGAAGTAAAAATTAATAGTAGAAAAACATTCATCCATGTTTGATATTATTCTTAATATCCTTATTTATATATAAGAGAAATGAAAACAAATAATGGGTGGCCTCAGCTTCTTTGTAAGAGTTACGTATATAAAAATAAATCATGAATGAGTAAATCATAATCAATATTGAACGGTATATAAGTAATGTATAGTCAATTTATTTAGTAACATGATCATAAAATTCATCCATCCAAAATATCAACCCTTTAATAATAGTGATAATAATAATTAAATTCTCAATAATTTTGTTTAATATTAGACATCATTATTTTACGAATCATGGTTACTACATTATAAAATAGTTGTGGAAGGATTTTCTAATTGATGGTTGGTATACACAAAAAACCCCGTTAATATTTATTTTCTAATTTGTCTTATGAATCCTAATGATTCAATAAGGGGATATATAATTTTATCCCCCACTATTCACAACATTTCCAATCCATTCCACTTTTTTAAATGATCAAAAAAATTCATTAAAAAATATTCCTTCTCAAAAAATTTCATATATAGTAATGAATGAGGATAATAAATAATTCCTTAGTCAGTCAAATATCATCTAAAGTAATGAAAACATAAATGTATAAATGTTATTCAATTTATGTGTAACATCCTAAAATTATATGCCACAAAATTTGCCTCCAACCAGATTAGTCACATGGCCTCAAGTGCATCACCCAAATTTATATAGGATTATATCTAGAATTGAGGTATTAAGTGTGTGTGTGTGTGTGTGGGAATACTATACCATCATTAGAAGAGTGGAACACAATAGAAACACAATGACATATAATATACGAATATGTAATAAAATCTGCCCAAGATGTGATCAGGAACCTATTTTTGAAAATATCTGATGTAGGTATACATGGAATTCATACAATAAAAGTAAAAAATAAAAAAGGATAAAAATTATCCTACATAGAATCATTAACCTTAGCACAATCATATTATCCATGGATCCTAATATGAAATCAAGAACCTATTTTTGGTGTTTTCCATTGAACATATAGGTAGTCACAAGGTCTTTATGGGTACCCATCTGTGGATCAAATAGGGTGTGACATATAATACCAACACGAATCAACTTAAATTATAGTTTCAACCTGTTATTGAATTTATATAAAAGAAATAATGTTTTGGTAGTAATAGAATATTTCCAGGATTTTATGAAAGTAAACATCTAATAATGCTCAGGTTCTCATTTATAAATATTTCATTTCATCAATTCCACTTAGGAAGTAAGTCTATGGATTAACAGTCAGTCCTCTTTAATTTATAAACATGATTATTTAATTATTCATTTCATTTAATCAAATTCTCATTACCTGTAACATATCCTAACTCCCCCATGTAATTATGTAAACAAATTTTTCTTAAACCAACCATCCATGAAAAATTGAACAAGAATAAAAAAATACTTTTTCTCTATATTGGAAGATGTGTTCTATACAACATTTCATTCCATAATCAATTTATAACCACATACTATCCTCAGAATTCCTAATTTGGAATCATGGTATAAATCTAGGAAAAGCCTAAACTAACACCCTATAATCCAATCCATGATAACCAACTCATGAACCCATGTATCTATCTTAGTGTGGTATAACATTATGGCCACTAGAGTATATCTTTAGCAGTCCAAAAAGGGATCCCTTGTTTCACCCATGGAATATATAATAAAATTCCAACTGAGATTGCCCTTAAAAAATCATATGGATTCTAATTATCTCTCATTTTATAATAGTTTACCACCAACAATCCATCCATCGTTGTCCATATTAGGGGTCTAAGTGATACTAAGGTATAATAAGGTAAGTGGAAAATTTAGTCTATCCTAGGCATTCATAATGGAATCATTATCTCACCAAAGGCTTATTAATTAGCAACCAACAATACAATTCATTCAATATCATTTAATTGAATAATTGTTTTCACTATTAATTCGAATTAAAACTATCATTAAAAGTTCACTAAAGGAATGGTATTATATTAGAAGGATTTCCTCTTAACTACTCATGTGGGTGTTCAACATATCAAGAATTTAATGATTAAACAACCAATAAATGTATTGTTTTTTGGGAAGTAGCTTCCATTTGATTTTCTCTATCACTTTAGTTCACAATAGACATTATAACAAAATTTACATATCAATTCACAATTCAAATCACATATTGAAATTTTAATAATAAAATCCCATGGAATGGATAAAATTTAACACCTCAATGGTATAAAAAATTAATAAGTCATCATAATGAAACATTTAAATATAAAAAAATCCTAATAGAGTGGTTCAACACAATGTTCATAACCACTTAATATTTATCAATGGGACACATTTAGTTCCTAGGATATAAAATCCAATTAAATTCAAGGCTTCACCCGAGAATCAGGTGTACGGAATATCAGAATTTATAAAATATTTTTATTTAATCAATAAGATTTATACCATCTATAATAGGTTTGTGTTATATTATTCATCTATTATCTTATCATGATTATACATAGATCATTTGAACAACATAGTACAAATGAAGATAATAGAAATAGGGAATACTATCATGAATTTAAATATTTCAGTTGTACCAAAACAATAGAGGAATGACATAGAAGGAATTGAGATTTTTTCAAGATGGATCCCATGGAAAAACAATTCATTATTACATTATTGGACAAATATGATCTCTCAATTCCTAGAACAATCATTAATGGAGGGATCCAAAAGGCAAGGGTACCAATAGATAAATAATTTTTTAAATATGGTTGAAATATAATTAACTAGGGGAAATGTTATTTTACAAAAAATTATCAGGTCTCAATGTTTTGTGACATTGTTGTCCAATCCATCTACTGACTATGCACCCTTTTCATTAGGATGGGGCACATCACATGGTCTTCTCACATTGTTTGTCTAACTATTCCCATAATGTGAAAAAATACTCTATAAAAAATAAAATCATTTCTAAACAGTCCTAAACCCAAATTTTATGGTTTTTCAAACAAGAACACTTGTAGATTCCCACTATAAAACATAGCACACATTGATGTAACAATACGACTTTATCATAAAAGATTAAGCAAATAGTGAGAAACACTTTTTCACCAAATATCTGGGATTTGGTATTTAAAAAATCTTTAGACTCCATAGATAATTCCATTACTGCAAATAGAATTAACATTAGGCCATATTTGTTCTTTTAAATGGAAAATTTATATAGAGATAAATAAAATGTACCTAAACAACAATTAGGGTTTATAAAACATCCCTTTTAAAGAAATTCATCCCTAAAAGGGTTGTGAAGAGAAATCTGATAATATATCTTACTACTATGATCAATCATCTACCTCATACTCTAAGGTCTCATCCTATACTCAACCATTCCACCATAACATCCATACTATGGTAACAAAACATCCATAAAGAAATTGTTTTCTATAATACACCATTTGTATCATATACTTTTGAGATGATGCATCTACCAATATCTCAACATCTTTGGGTTGAAAGGAATGATACAATTATTATTGATAGTGATATAACATAGATACATGAAATATTTCATGCATTGGAAGATACATCTAAGGTAACTGTAATCGATAGGAAACTAGCACAACTATCTCCAGAATCTCGAATAACCCAACACATCACCGTGAAATATTACCAAATCAATTAATCCCCATATATCGTAACCTTTGTGAGATGTGAAAAAAGACCTTATCTATGGAATAACACTATAGAAGTCATTTTCAGCCGTTGGGGTAATTTTTTTTTTGAGACATTGTAGTATCAATCTGCTTCAAAATCAACGGAACCTTCTCTGTGGTATATGGAACAGAATAAGGTCCATGCAAATATTCTTATACTACCTATATCAAACATCGGTTTTATCGGCATGAACTACCATAAATTCCTTATGAAGTTATATCTAGATAGTGAATTGAATGATAATATTTTAATAGAATTCATATATGTTTATATGCATCTCCGAAGGGACCCTCAAATCCATGATGGATGCACACACCATTTTCTCAAGCACATGTATCATACACTTTTATTTTCCATCAATATGAGGGTTGTTTGTTGTGCTTAAAATAACCAATGTACCCAGATCCCTCTACATTCTCTTCCGAAATTTAGACATAAATAAGGAATCCATATATGAAATGCTAGTGTGTGGGACCCAATAGATTCATACTATCTCATAGACATAAAACCTCCCAAAATCATCTACTAAAAATGTATACTTAATAGGCATGAAAAGTGAAACCTTCATGTGCCTATGAACAATAATCCATACAACATCATTTACTCAAGGAGACCATGATATACCTATCATGAAATCAATCACAATGTGTTACCTCTTCTACTAAGAGATGGTTAATTACTATATACGTCTGGCTAGTTGCTGGTGTTCTACTATCACCTAATAAGAGGTTGAACAACATATGGAAAAATGATATAGATCACTTTTCATACCTGACCACAAATATTGGTTTCCTAAATCTCGATACATATTGGTGACATCAAGGTGAACTTCCCATGTTGAAGAATAAAAGTCTTGCATCTTCTCCACACACATGTCTGAAAATACCAATACACTACCATGTATATGAAAAATTTCATCAATGTGAATGGTCCAACCAGGAGGATGTTCCTCGCCTACCACACTCTCCCACAGTATTAGGAATTCTAAATCTGATCGATACCCCATCCTTACTCGATCTTAAAATGTAGAGGTAATATATATTGCGGATATAAATGTATTCTCATGTCATTTATACACATCCAAGTGCATCTCAAAGGACAAATCCATGAGCTGTCAATCACTAATAGCATGTTGAACTTCTTATATCTATTTCCTCTTGCTCAGTGCATTCACAGTTGTGTTTCTTTTTACATCCACATAGGAAGGAATGAAATCAAAATACTATTGGTATTCAACCCAACATTATTTCCTCAAATTTAGATCAGGCAATGTACAAACGTACTTGAGGCTTCTGACTCAAGTGTACACCACAAAATTCTCTCCACGTAAGTAATATCTCCAACATCACAATGTGAGAAAAACTACACACAACATAAAATTATGTCTTGGGTAACTCATATCATGTGGCCTTAACATACAAGACTCGTACATCATGACATTATTCCCCTACATTAGAAATTTCCAAAAACCGATAGCTGATGCAACACTGTAAAAAGTGTAACTCATATATGGCATTGGAAATCTCAATATTGGTACTAAATTCAATCACCCTTTGGGCTCATTCAAGTATTTATCGTAGGAGTCTTACTGAAAAATCTTCACACCATTATTATTAAATCCCGTAATTGTTGTTTCTAGGTGTGAGAAGCCTAGAATAAAACCACTATAGTAACTAAATATCCCCATGATGCTGCATACCATAAGTATTTTTTAGGGATTCTCCTAGGAAACTATTACTCCCACACTCTTTGGGTCCACTGATGCTCCTGTCTCTCAGATAATGTGTTCCATAAAGTTAATTTGATCCATCTTGAGGTGGAAATTTATGAGGACACCATATAATTGATAATATAATGTTCCATCCAACAAGATCTCAAAATTTTTTCCATGTTCATAACTACTATGAGAATTAAAGAATATATCATCCGTAGATACCACAAAAAAACTATTCTAGATATCGATGGGAACCTTAGTTAATATGTTCCATAAACATACCTTGAACATTCATGGGACTGAATGAGATAAGAATACACTCATATAGATTTTACCTGCTATGACATGTTTTTTCAGGTATGACTTATGCCCTGGAATGCACCTATTGATAATGATATCTAAAATGAATATTTGATAAAACCCAATATCGTTGAATTTATTAAACGATATCATCTCACTATGGAAGAGGATACCAGTTATTAACCACCAAGTGGTTCTTCTTCTAAAACTCCACGCATAGGCTTAGTGTTACATCCAGGTTTTTTGATAAACGGACCCATAAAACTCATAGTGAAGTACTAGGTTGGATGAAACCCTTTTCCTCAAAATCATATAGATTCCTCTTAGGGACATTCATATCAGTAGTAGAAATACTATAATGAGGAATGAATTCTAGTTCTGCTCCTAGAAATAGAACAATAAAGAACACTAAAACTCGCCTTGGAGGTAATCCTGAAAAGTATTTTGGGAAAACATCTCTTAAATGATAATCTAATTTATGGGAATATGCCTGATGTGTTTCCTATTCATCCAGATATAAACACTTAATTTGGCCTCTCATCCAACCCATCCAATGATGCTGGAGTTTAGATCAACTTTCATTGACTTTCCATCCACCCTTCTGATTTTTTTTCACCCTCTGGTGATGTAATGGTCACCATATGACAATATAAGTCAACCAATTCATGAATGGTATCAAACTAGTATATCTCATGGATGATGATAAAACCCATCATCTCAAGGAAAATGATATACCATTTTACGTGACACCCACCAATTTCTAAGGGGAACTACCTTCAATAATGTTCATCCTCCATTATAATACACAACAAACTATAATGAATTATTAAATCATCATATGTCTAAAATGAAGCCGAAGGATCTACCCAATGGTACATGATATAATTATATGAGAACACCCTATATCAAAAGAAGTATATTAAAATGTATATTCTCCTAGATTATTATCTCTCACTATAGATGGATCGGGATACTACTCCTCCTAGTTTAGTTTCAGCGTATATATCTGGCATAATATATGATCGTTTGATATTTCCAATCTACACAAATAAGAACAATCTTTTTTTGCTTTAAAAAAGGCTCATGACAACCCAAACCATGAACACTAACTTGGCATAGTTGTCCTATTGTACTCTAGCTACCTGCATAATAATAATTTGTTGACCCGAATTATGAACATGGAGCTAGTCCATACCCTCTCCTAGTGGCTCTCGTAGAAACTTTTCTTTAAAATAAACTTTAGATTTCCCAAATATCTGTTAGATCAGAACTTGACTGTGTCCCTCATACACTGAGGTCTCATATTCCCTACCCTAACACATTGGTATCAGATCACCTAAGAACTTGAATTTGTTCTCTGACTACTAATGTCACCACCCATATGATCTATATGACACTTACTACTACTGGTTGATGAGGTACCTGATCTAGGAAAAACCCCATCATGGATCACACTGCCATCCTCTCTTAGGTTACACTCTATGATCTGACCATGATTCACAATTATAGAAATGGTGGTGATCCAAATGAAATTCACCTTCAATTAGATTTCATACATGATTCTATACTCGATTACATTGGTTTTAGGTAAATCATCACCAATCCAAAAATGATTGATTTTTGGGGCTTTGTAAAATGGTCTTGGTGACCCATAACTGATAATTCACCCAACTCTCAGTGCATAAAATCATGATCCACGTCATACCTTAGAGTATCAAGAAAGTAATAGTCCTATAATTCCATATAAATTTCCTTCTAGGATATCTTTTGATGAAGATCTGAATGAGTAATTAAATCCAACCCAATCTTGGTGAAATCGCTTAATATATATGTAGAGGGAATTACCCTCCTCTCGGGAGCAGTATATATATGCACAAAGACAAAAATAATGGATTCAAGCCATTACTCAGCACCCTTTGGCCCATCATATCCAAAAAGTATTGGTGTATTATGATAATAAAAATCACTCATATACTATTTTATATTTAGGGAATTTTGATGTTCTTAATGAGCAGTTTGCAGGAATCACAAAATCACCTTGTGGAATTGTGCCTCGTCGATATGGTATAGTAAAACTACTGGTTCTTCATCTGGAACTACTGGAGGTTCTATTAGAATCACAGGGCCCACAAACTCTATAGTGTGTTATTCTATACCTACCTGACATATTATCACGTGTCTTCAAGATGGAATACCTCTAAAAATGGCATCTACACACCTTAGATCAAGATTATTATCAAAATTCACAGCTCAAAATTACAAACACTAAAATAGGATAGGTATATTACATCCTATATATGAACACACTCTTCTTCCTACTCCATGAGTCGGGACTGGGAAATGTATAGATTGTATATAAGAATGATATACTACTTACATCCCACTTCAAATGTTAGATATGTGTTAATCTCTCTTCTATAAATAGTATCATTTCTAAATTTATTATCATAATCCTATCCCATTTCATTTATTTAACCATTATAACAATTCATTTTAAAATAACGATCCAATGCTTCACCACATTCAAAACCATATGGTCCCATAGTCCTTGTGAATCAAAACGTGGAACCCTCTTAATTTAAACCACACCACATTCTAGAATACCAATCTCAACAAAATGTATGTATATCATAACATCTATCATAAATGAAATAAACTGGTGATGCATCCTAAATGGAATGTCATAATACAAGTCATGTGATTCCCAAAATGTTCCTAAAATGATGCATGATATGGAATACCCTCATCTAATTGGGTTGAAAAAATATATAACCAACAATTATACCAATAATAAGATTAATATTCATGTGAAATAGCCATTAGTGTAATCAAATCAACTATAATAGTCAATATCCACAAAATATCAATCTCATTCAAGGAAATTTGGTTGTTCTAGTATTTTGTTGAGCTACACCCAAGCACATATCATTACTAAATTTTCATTCCACCCTATTATTTTCTATTATCTAAAAATAATAAGGAAAACTAAAAAATATTCCCACTAATGACGTCCTAGGCCCGAAGGCCACTCAAAAGTTCCTCGAGCCCAGTTGGTCAGATGGCATCAATCGCATCTCCCAAATTTCTAGAGGGTTCTGAATAGAAGTGAGGCCAGAGATATGTCTATGGGGAGACAATTTACTTATCACCAAACTCAAAAATAGGAGAAATATAATGACATACAATACCATAAGTAGTAATATAGTAAAACAAAATTAAATATCCATGATTGATATAAAATAGAATATTTTAAGGAATATCATATACAAATGATGATGTGTAATATGTCTCTACAAAAAAATATAAACATGTATACTTGGCCTCTATTAAATACCAAAAAAATTTAAAAAAAAGGAAAAAGATTATCCTATCTAGCTTCATGAGCCTCCGCTAAATATTATATTATCCTTCTTCATAAGAACCAATCATGAACCTGTATTAGGGATCTTCCCCTTATCCATAACTAAAATCTCATAGTCTCTTTGGGTAAGCATTAGTGATAGGAACATGGTGTGAGATATTATCCTATTAGGTGACCCCCGAAAGTCTAGTTTCATATAGTAGGTAAATAGATATAATAAGAACATTTTAGAGGTAGTAATAGAATATACATCGAAGTAATAAAAGGAAACATCATATTAAGTTTGGATTCTCATTAAGAATCTTATCATTTTTTCAATTCCATTTATAATGTTACAATCTAAGTTAATAGTCACACATGATTCATTTATAAGCACATTTATTTAATTATTTGGTTTATTTAATCATTGACTTAGGATGTGGAACATATACCAATGTCTCCAGTGTAAATATGTAAAAAATGGATACCTAAAATGGCCATCTATGTTGTGTGAAATAAGAACTAGTCCAAGATAGTTCTTTTATATGGATGACGCATCCTATATATCATTTCAGTCAGTAATAAATTTGGCCATATGGTCTACCTTGAAATTCCTAATTTGGAATCCAAGTTACTCTCTATGTATAATATAATCTGACACCTTATAAGATCATCAATATATAACCTCTCAAGAACAAAGGTATCACTCTAGTTGTGGTATACCATCAATACCACTCATGTTAGTCACAGGAGGTCCACTAAGGGTGCCCAAGTAACTCACATGGAATATATGATCCAATATCCTCTAGGTCTATCATGGAAAATCCATATGATGTCTAAGTCTCACACATGGCATATATGATCAAATAACCTCTTGGTCTGTCAAAGTAAATATTTAATAAGTCTATGTTTCGCTCATTATTTAATAGTACTCCCTGAGGATTATGTACTCCACAGTCTGTATTCGTGGTCCGAGTGTAACTCATGAATAATATTGGTAGAGGAAAAATGAGAATTCCCACATCAATTTCCATTGAATCCATGTGTCACCTATGGATTGTTTATAAACATTAAACAATTCCATTAATTTATTATCATTGGATTACATCAATTTAATCACCATTTATTTCATTGAAAACAAATCTTAGAGGGAGACTCATGTAATGAGGTAGGCTTAAAATGCCTGCCTATGGACTCCTCATGTGGGTATTCATTTAAACAATAATTTCATACAAAATAAGATAATACATGGAATATTTCTTGGGAAATGGTTTCCATTCCATTTTAGGAGTGACATTAATTCAAAATGACATTAAAAATCAATTCACAATTCAACTATAAATTCAAATAATCACTTGAAATTTCAATATTAATATAACATATTGAGAGGTAAATGGTTCACCTCAAAGGTCTTAGAAACTCATAATCCCTCATAATATACCATTTAAATATAAAGAACACCTAAATGGGTGGTTCCAGAAATGATTTTTAACTATTTATATTTACCAAGGGGATCATTAATTGAATAAGATATACATACTAATTCAATTCATAGATTATAATAATTTTTATTGCATCACCTTGGATTTGGGTGTACAAAAATGACGATTATAAACACATTAACTTTAAAAAAAGGAATGAGAGTAGCTACCATATCTCTATGGTAGATATCTATTCTAGTATCATATTCTGATTTGACTCTGATCAGGATAAAAATAATGAACGAATAGAGAAACAAAAAATAGTTAAAATTATAATTCACCTAAATAAAATATTTGATACTGAAACAGAAAATGTACAACAGAAAATGAATTGAGATATTACTTATGCGGATTCAACATGATAGACGATTCTTGATTCTGAGATCAGACAAATATGGTCTCAGAATTCCTAGAAGAGTATTAAAATATGGGATCCCAAATCCAAGGATACCATTGGATGGAGATGTTTGAAATTAGGTTTGAAAAGGACATAATTAGTGGAAAGTTGAAATTTCCTAAGAATTAGTTGGTTAAATGGTTTGGCTTCATAGCTGTAAAAAATGTTTTCCAACTGTTAACACTTTGTTTCCAGATGGGGAATAACACATGGTCTCCTCACATAGTTTTTCTATCTTTTACAAAATCATCTAAATATCTTATTTCAAAACTACAGACATTAATTCATGTCTAGGTTCCACCAAATTTTTGAGTTTATCTATCCAAACAGACTATAGCATCCCACTGTCTATATTAGCATGGTTATAAGTAACTATACGGCCTACCCCACAAAGATTCTACTAAATTTGAACTAGGCCTTTCCAGAAAAATGATGTGTTTCAGGATTTGAACACCCCCATGACACCCATAATACATCATTGAAATCAAAGAGAATTCACATCAGGACATATATAAACATTAAAACCAAAAAATTAAAGAAATAAATATAATATATGCCTTAATAATTGTCATAGTTCTTACATTAGGAAAAAATAAAATACATGAATAAATGAATATAAATATTTAAGGGGAATATAGTTTACCATGATAAAAAGAATATTATCATTTAAAGATAATGTATTTTACATGATATTAAATTAGAGACAATATATGACTAATAATAAATATAGTATGTAGAATATATTATTATTTAATAGAATATAAGAAAATGGACATAAAACTATTAAATAATTTTTCATTAATGTGTTTTCTTAGTGTAACCATTAGGAAACAGTATAATAAGATAACTATTATAAAATGGTTATGGTATATCTAAATTCTTCTAATGATATATATATTAAGATAAAAAATTACATTTCTTATTTTATAATTAATGATTAAAATGCCCTAGGATAACATTAACTAGATTCCCTTAAAACCATGAACATTTAAAGGATAACATTAACTTTATATAATAAAATACTAGAGTAAAAAATATTTATTTTTAAAATAACTTTAAAATTATTTATATGGAATAAAAATATACATGATCAAATAGTGGAATAAGATTATCTCTTCTTTTAAAAATACATATTAAAATATCAACTTATTTGGAATAATTAATAGTAAAGAATAAATGTATATTCATTTTCAATACTTCAAATTGGAATTAAATAAATTTCAAAATAGGAAAAAGTTCTAAATACCAAATATGTCTTCATGATGTAAAAATATAGATGAAATTCCTTAAATGATAATTACACTAAAGAAAAAATTTATTAATTAATTAATTACATTTTTAATATTTAAATCCAGACAAAGGAAAGTGGAAATAAATTATAATACAAATAGTAAAAACCTCAAACATATTATTATCTTAACATAGTCAATTTTGTATAATTACAACACAATGATATCAAAAATGAGTTATGAAGCCCCATACCTCATGTTCATCTTTCATAGTATGTTATTTTAACAACATGTATAATAAAATTTTGATTTATTAAAATTCAATCCTAGAAATATATATATATATATACATATATATAATCATATGTGGTATATTTATAACATTTTATCACTCGTTTATTAACAATAATTTATTATCATAATTTTTTTCTTGTTCACAACTACTTTTTAAAATAAAGGGCTTGTTGATTATTTTAGTTCCTTCGAATGTTCATTCATTTCCATTATCTACCATGTTTTATTGATGATATAAACATCATATATTTTGATTATATTTATCTTCATTACCTTCAATGTAATACAGATAGGAAAAAATGATCACATTGCTTTTTGGAGGTGGTAGTACAAACATAGACATGATCAATATCCTCTTAATAAAATATTTATTTTAAAAAAATTATAGAAAAAATCTGAAACCAACTGAGTTCATAATATATAAATGGTATGACCTAATAAGAAATTATTAATCCATTATAGAAAAGTTAAAAATGGGTATAATTCATTACATTAAAACATCACCATTGGACTAAGGTAACAATTATTTTCGGGTTGACTTTAATGAGATCCTAAAAGTGAAATGTCAATTTGTCCCAAGTCTGAACATTCTCCTACGGGTTTTTTTATTCACCCCGTTGAAACCACATATCAAAATCTTATTTTTTTTATCTATCCAATAGGTTTTTTTCCTCAATAAAATCAACCCAAATCTGTCATCCTAACATTTTTTGGGAATAAAATTTTGAAATATTGATGAAGAAGGAATCCTATAACATTTCATCATTAGAATGAATAAGTGTCTCTTAGGGGTTTTCTAATTCAATATACTCAAAGTAAGATTTACTGAATCATTAGTTGTATGTTCCATTACTTATGTTTCAACTACTGTATTGGCTACTAGAATCACATGCATCAAAGACCCCTTATTCATACTCATTGGAATGCCAACAGAAGTATTAATACTCTTAGGGGTATTTTTTATTTTGTTCCATGTATCATGATTACATGGTATGTTTGATTATTCTTTATATCCTTGTAGCCTCTAAAAAACTGAATGAAATGCTATGAATCCACAAGGGTTTTCATTCCTTTATTTGATGTGGTTCGAAGGTACTCTTATGAATGTTCTAATGTTTGATATTATAATTATATAAGAATATTTATGTAAATTATTATATATATATATACACTCTCTTTATCATAATAACAGTCTATGTAATGTGGTGATGAAAAACATATTACACCACTATATGGAGATGGTAAGCCACATGTTAGTAAGATAATGGTTGTTTCATTTCACCACCTCACATTGATTTTACTTATCATAGAAATACATTGAAGACTAGAGGCTTCAATCATATACTATTTTTCTGGATTGACATGCCATTGGGTTTCTTCATGAATGATCATAATAATATATTTTCTTGATTATTATTAAAAGGAGAGGTCATAAGGACTAAATTATAATGATGTGTGTGTGTATATATATCCCTCCCCTATGGCCAAGACCAATATTAAAATCACTAGTTCTTTAGTAACAGAAGTAGTGAAAGCTATCATATTGACAATTAATTGATATAATATGGTTATCCCATAATCCTATTAACACCATAGAATATTTGTGATGATTGATTTATTATTTTTGTATGGTAAAACACATATGGTGGAAGTTGAGAAAAAATAATCTTGAAAGAGTTGTAATGGATAATAACCTCTTAATCATTTGATTTTTTACATCTCCTATTATTGGACTTGGGAATGGTAATTTGAATGGATAGAAAGTCACGAAATTTGACAAGGATATTTAAAATCAAATTTAGTAGTGTTTGTTTGAGTTAGATATCTCAATATAGAGAAAAGAAAAGTGAAAAAATATTTACTATTATAAGTTAGGGGAGAAATTTAATTCTAATTTCTTATAGTGTAAAATATATCTCATCTACCAATACTTAAAAATTGATATAATTAAAGTATAATAAGAGTAGAAGTTTAAATATTATAATCCCACAATGTTTGGACATTTTTTGTAATTTTTTCACTCATATGTTTTCGTTTAAACACCCTATAACCCTTTAGAAAATTACCATAAAATTTTGGATTCATACAATTGAAAGTTAACATATGGTAACATAAATGGAAAATAAGTAAAATTTTAAACTATATAAAATCCCCTTGTACTATTTCAATATTTATTATTATTTTTGAATAATTTGATACAATATTATTTTCTTAACTTATTAGTAATGTAATTTTAAAAATATTCATTTAGATTGAACATAAATTCACCAACACAAATAGGAAATTGAATCCCAAACGTTCAAAATTCAATATAATGTTATATTTATTTATAAAATTTGGAGAATAATGTAATTATTTAAAATTATATTAGTTTTATATTTTCTAAATAATTTATTGCTTTTAATTAATTTAATCAATGTTCTAGCTCTATTACACTTGGATTTATTGTAATTATTTCTTCACTAAATATTATAAATAAATTTAATGTTAAAAATAATTTTACTTTATTTTTATAAAAAAATGAATATAATATTTATTTAACATAGCATTAAGTATTGTTAATATTAATTGTAGAAAAGTGTCATTATTTCTCATATCACACACTTAAGTATTATAAAGGTCAAAATCATATCCAAAAAGAAAAAGTATGATATATTTGTGATGATTGGATTATTATGGATGAATTGAAATTATCTAATAAAATGAAGGTATGTTTTGGGATAGTTTTCAATCACTTATCATAAATTTTTTTTCTTAATTACGGATTTTATCCTTGCGCTGATCATAATTATTCCCTATAATTAATATTAATAGTGACAAAAAATAAAAGGGTCCTGTTTAAAAATTTGAAAATCTTGTTTCTATATAAGAAAATATTTTTTCACGATTCCGTTTCGACATGTGGATGTAAGTAATTATAAATCAAAACATGAAACTCAACAAAAGAATATAAATAGTGAAATGAATATTTATGGGTAAGATTTTTTTTAAAACAAATTCAATAATTAAATTAGCATAATGAACATAAATGTATTATTATAATTATAATAGAAAATGTTTTTATTTTGAATCAATTTATAAAAAAAATTGATCATTGAAAATAGGTTAACAAATAATAACTTTTTCTATAAATTCATTATTTTCACTACACATTAATAATTAATACATTTCATAAAAAGTCCAAAACTCCACCATTTTCTAAGATTTATATTATGATTTCAAAAATAGCGAAAAATATTTCAAATCAATATTCTAAATGTATTAAAATATTAATATATTATTATAAAAAAAGACCTAAATATATTTTTTTAAGACAATATATATTTGAAAAAATAAATGCTTATTTATTAATAACTATTCAATAAATTTTCATTGAGTAATAACTTTATATATATTTCATAATTGTTTTATTCATATTCATAGAATCAAATTTCAAGTTAGGTTGAAATTGAAATATTTATATCATTATGTTTAGATATTCATTGACACACAGGGTTGCTTTTTGTATGCACTATCAGACATATTCTTCCTTGAAAATTTCAAGGTGTTAGATTATTCCTCCATTAATAAATTTATTCCTCACAGTTAAAAATTATGTTGGATTTGAAATTTGTAAATTACTTTTGTGAAAACCCCTATATCATGAAATTGTTGACAAATAATCCTATAAAAAATTAGGGAAATGGAAATATTATCTTTATCTAGAATGAAAAACATATATGTTTCCAAATAAGATAACATTAATGGGAATTGAAAATGAAGAAATAGATGTGAAATTTAACACCAACTGACTAATAGAGTGTGATATAGGACATGTTTATGAGATGTAAATAACCATAAATATTAAATCTATGATGGGTGAATAAATTATCAATTAATCCAAAATTTCCATATTTGGATGATAGTTTTATTTCATGATCAATTTCCTGGAGTTGATGAATTCCTTCACCATCTAGACTAATAATATAAGGAAATATAATTTCTCGACATATTGGATTTCTTTCTTTAATTTATTTCCAAAAAATATCATCCCTTCTCCAAATGGTTAGTATTTAAAATGAAAATTCTTATCGAAAAAACTAAAACCATCTTATAATAGATCACATAATCCAAAAAAATAAAACACGTAATTCCTATTGTCACTAAATTTTATCAAAAAAAAAACAAGAATGTAAGAAAATTTCAACAATGTTTAATAAGTTTTATTAAAAAATTATATTTTTTTTTATTTTTTTTATAATAACACCAAATGTTTAAATTAAAAATTTCCACAACTAAAAAAACCTATAAAATAATTAACCACAATAAGGTCAACATTAATGAATATTTTAACCAAAATGGGGATCTAATAAATTATAAAATATGTTCCCAATATTTTTTTGAATTTAATCCATATAATATTTCATGAAAACCCAAAAAATGGTGAAAATGTCTTCATATAATTAAACTCATGATGAATCACTAAATTATCATCTACAACCCAAATAAATCACTATATAATATATTAATGTATTACACTTCACTATAGTATTATGAATTAATTTAAAATAATAATTATGAAAGGTAATCCCTAGCCTTTCCATAAACATGTCTGAAAATATCACCTTGTTAATAAATTATAAAACATCAATATTATATATATCTCACTATAAAATCGGCCATAATTAACTATAGATCAAATAATAAACATCCCTAAAGGTTTATTATAACCATAAAATATTATTATTTCCAAAACATAATAATTTTTTCAAATCATCTCAAAACCTCATCATGTAAAACATAAAAAAATGTCATTATTCCATTGAACTAATAGAAACCATAAACATATAATCCCATGACAATATCCATAGATCATATCAAAGTCAAAAATGAAGACATGTATTATTCTAAAAACAAATGAAATAATAATGCCTCATATAAAATCAAAATTTATTTTCAAAAATTCAATAAACTTTATTAATAACAACATAAATAAATCAGTCATCAAACAACTAATAAATTTCATGATAAAAATAACTAATCATTTGAATCGAAAAATTTAATCATACCAATTAAATTTAAAGAAATGTCTTGTTAATTGGAATATTTAAACATATTTATTCTAATCATTAAAGGATACCTATTTATATATAATCCTTAGATGTCTCATGGTTCTTTTATCTAGAATACTGCTTCAAAAACATAATTTTTATATGTCAATAAGTTAAAATATCAATTCATACACTTTAATGATTGATATAACATAGAATCTACTTTGTTCTTGGAGATAACACTTGGATTAGGGAATTGGCTTATATAATTCCCATATTCACCATGTATAAGGCTTTGAACTATAAATGGAAAAATTTGATACACTTCATATACCTCTATATATCTATCTAGTTTTCCATAGAAATTTGTAGACATATTTCCTTCTTTTGTACTCATAAAACATTTTATTATTCTATTCATATATTCTCGGGGCTACCTCATTTCACATTTGTAACGTGTATAAAATTGAGCATTATTTTTTTCAAGTTCACCCCCACCATTGATATTAGAAAACATTATAATTCTCCCATATAGTGATTCAGAGAGTTTGTGATGCTAAAATTTGTTGATAATATTTAATGGTATGTGATTAATAATGATCATAATTTTTTTCACTATAGTCTTCATCCAATTTTTTTACTCAGAATCAACTAAATTTCCAGAATATTATTTGTTAAAATATACCTCATGGTTCCATAAATTCCCTAAAATCAAAAAACGGTTTTGGTAATAATAATTATATAGGGAAACTACAGAATATATACAATGATAAATTTTTTCGATGTTATCCCATACTTGGACAGAACAAAAATTATAGTCTTATGGTTATATTCCCTAATTAATTATTTCCTATATCTACATCCAAATAATTCTACTAAATATTTCTCTGATTCTAACGATAACAACCCCAACTTCTGTAACCAAGATAGAGTGTCTTATTTATTACAGTGGAATATATATAAGGGACATCACTATGAATGATTTGTATTTTTGGAAATCATTAATAACATGATACATACATTATTGTAATATTTTATTGGTAATAAAAAATAGATGGAATACAATAATATTGAGTTTTTGAAAAAAAATCTTAACATAAATCTTCATATCATTGGAATAATAAATAAAAAAGGGTGGTATTAGATGATCACTAAGAGATTGTTACATTAGAATCAATAATTAATTGACAAAGACTAATCAATAAATGTAAATAAATGAAAACCCAAACCATTTAATTATTAACATTTGCATGAAATGGATCCATGGATAATATCATTACAACAATTTCATTTGTAGTAAAAACAGTTGTAGCAGTGAAAGAAATTCATAATATTTAGTTTAATTATTTCAAAAATTATGATAACTATATCATCAAACCCTTATGCTATTATATTTTAATTGATGCAAATATATACCCAAAAACCCCATTTAATGATAGCTTACTAATTTCTAAATGAGACCGATCAATACCTAAAATGGATATTTAATTCTAGGCCCTAATCATTATTAAAAGTTCAATTAATTCCACATATAATGAATTATGAAATTAAATTCATAAATAGAATTATATGTCAAAAAAAATTTATCAATAAAATAAGTGTGGTTATCAATAATTCTCATATAATAAAAAATATTCAAACTAAAACACAATATATATAATTTGATTTGTATTTAGTGAATATGATTATTGAATATACAATTTATATTGATCTTTTAGAGAAATATAATGACCAGCCATCACAAAAAATTTATGGTATCAAGAGAAATATACAGTTGATGAGATTAATAATGATATAAGACATATCCACAAAAAAGAGATTTATTATTAAAATTTATTCATTTTTTGAATTAATGAAAAATAAATGAAACATTAAAAATAGGTTTTTAGAAAAATAAATTCGTATTAAAACCATTGAAAGCTTTTAGAACAAGCTAATTAGTGTAAACATGTTTTGATGGCCAGAAGGTTCTGTAATGCAGTATATATTAAAAGAACATTAATTTTACATATTTATAACAAATTATTAAATTAACCATTTGAAAAAAAAAATTGATGATTAACCTAAAACCATGACAAAATATTCAAGTATAAAAAAAATTTCATTAATGAATAAATTCAGTAAATAAAATTTAATGTGTAGTACAATTATGAAATAAATAGATATGGAGGAAAAATATATCTGATCAAAAGGAAGAATAAGATTAGATATTTTGTTAAATTGTCCACTTAAATTATTGAAATAGATTTAATGAAAAAATATGTATTCATGTTAAATTTTAGAAATGTTAAGTAAATACACCTCATACAAAACATGTTCATAATAACAAATATGTATCAATTTAATAGAAATTGAGATGAAATAACTTAATATGTTTACAATGCTGATGTGAGAATTTATCAATGAAGTGATTATGTATATAAAATGTAAATCCAAAAAAACAAAAAATTAAATAAATCATAATACAATTGTAATTAATTTCTCAAAAAATCATATCTTAATATATTCCGTCATTTATATTTATAACCCAATAAGTTCAAAATTGATTTTAGAAAACCCTTACTTCATATTCATATTGCCTCATATAATCATTTAACATACTATAAAATAAATTTTGATATATTATAACTAAATACCATATCCATATATATATAATTAAAGCATAATATATGATCCACTTGTATCATTTTGTCACCCATTTGTTAATAATTATTATTAATATCAATATTTTATTATTAAATTCTGGGTTTTTCATTTATATGTTTATTTTATTGTTCTTATTGTTGTACATTGATTAAAAATAAATAATATACATAATTTTATCTATGATATAAAAATAGTTTATAAAAATTATATATATCATTGTATCCTTCGATTGAAATCAGAATAGAAAAAATGGATCATATCACTTCAAGGAGGTGGTAGTCCATAACTACACAGAAGCATCGTTGTTATTTTTCCAGGTAGTGTAATGCATGAAATGACATATGATATTAAAACTCTATATGAATATTTATTTCGCCAAAATATTATATATTAATTAGTTTCTTCTTTTTACCATCGATATAATGTTTTCAAGGATAATGAGGCATGCCACTACATGGAGATGGAAAGCTGTACGTGAATAGTAGTGATGTGTTGTTTCTTTCATAAGATATAAAGGTGTAATATGGTTATCCAAATACCATAAAAATATTATTATATTTATGTTAATGGATTTATCATTTTATAAAGGTATAAAAAATTAATAAAATGTTGAAAAGAAATACACTAGAAAAAGTTAGTTTGGATGATTACATATTCTCCACTAAATTTCCTTTAGTTCACCAATTAAGGTTTCCAGGGATTGTTTTTTGGATGGTCCATAACATTCATAAATTGAATATTTATATTAAAAGTCAATTTTTCAAGGTTTTTTAGTTTTATTTTTCTCACTTTGAAGTAAATAAAATGTTTAAGGGACGTATTTTATAAGTCATGGGAGGGGAATTAAGTAATTTATTAATGTATAAATTATTTTTCCTCTCCAAATAGATCCAATTTTTTATAATTTTTAGATAAAATTATCATTAAAAAATCTAATTTAATAAAATTATGACAATTTTTTTATTCATTTAACGACAAATTTTTATTTGGTCATGAGTTATCCCTTTTGAAAAAAATAGAAAAATTAATGTTTTCTACTCATTAATGACTATAAATGCATCCATAACATTAAAAATAAATCATATATGACCTTGGGAAAATATTTTTTACAAAATATTATCCAATTTTCTTAGTTATAGGCCTGTTTTTTATTTTTAAACAATTTATTAAATTATTTTTTTGAAATTATCAATAACTCAATTTTTAAATGATTTATTTCATTTTAAAATAAATGAATCAAGAAAAAGAGTTTCTTCAAATATAATACATTAAAAACATAAAATTGTAATATTTATCTAAAAAATAATTAACAGAATTATTCATTAAAAATATATTAGATTTATTATTTTTCGATTTAATTGTTTTTATTTTATATTAAATAAATAAATGGTGTCTCAACATTTCCTGAGAATTAAAACAATTCTATCACTACTATTAATATTAATTAAATTAATTTGATTAAAAATAATTTATCATTCAAATGACTATTTTGGTATGAACAAAAGATGTATTTATTCCACACATTATATATTATTATACTAAAATAACAAAAGAAACATTTTTTCCTTCATATCTTATAAAAGTACTATAAAGATAAGAATAATTGATAAATGGAAAAAATGAAATATTTTTTATTGATAGATTTTAATTGATGAAATAAAACTACTAAAATGAATTTATGTAAAATATTCATTTCATTTTTAATTCTTTATCAAATTATTTTTATACATATAGTTATATAATTTTCCTTTAATTAAGACAATAATTTACAATGGTTACTTTCATTATGACTACAAATAAAAGAGACATGTTTTTAATAATAGAAACCCCTTATAGAAAATATAGAATCAATTTATCAAATTAATTTTCTAAGGGTTGGAATAATAATTTTAAAATAAAAAAACCATTGAAAAAATATTATTCAAAAAAATTTATTTTATGTCGAAAAATATTTTTCTATGGAATTTAATTATAAAAATGAATAAAATTAAAATTGATGGATTATAAAATATTTATGTTAAATAATTTATGTTTTATATAATTTAAATAAAGAACTCATATTTTTAAATTTGTGATACAAAAATAATTATTCCAATGAAAATTAGAATTTCTTATTACCAATTAAAAATCATTCTTTTTAGAATAAATCCAAAAAATTAACCCTAGAGCGATTTTGAATGAGGTTCAAGGAGGAGCACAGGTACCCTTCTTTTATTAAGGCTATTTTTAATGAGTATCATCATGATATCTTCGATACCATTAGGATGTGCATGGAGCCAGATAAGTGAAATCTTACACCCTCAACTATAGGGTATTTCTCAATATGATACTTCCCTAGATTTATGTATTCACTAGAATGTTCAAACATATGTAATCAAGTCATGTGGTGTAAGAAGATCCAAACCATGTATAATTTTTCCAATTCTAGAATAAATAACTATGTGGTGCCGACTGATAACAATATTAGACATATCGGGATCCCAATTATATCTAGGTGTATGTGATGTTGTGTTCCTCAAGGTGAGTGTTTGATCAACTTATTCTATGAAGTTAATAAGGTTTTCCTAGTGTGGGTTTTCTTCTATGATTTCAATTACTTATATTTTCGTGGGCTTTTTGGGGGTCCATTAATGGAGCGATGGTTCCACAGTGCACCAGATTTTGGTCGAGAGAGGAAGGATCAGGCAACGGTCTATATAGCCAACCCCTCGTGCATTTGGAATGAGAGATACCAATCCAATAATGGGAGAGGTTAGTCTTCGAGGACACACATTATTACCAGAACAAGGAGTGTGCTCATCAAAATTCATAGCCTTTATAGGAACCTACGTGAGGCTCCAACACTCAAACCTATTCAATAAACAATGTAGTGTATTGATGATCCTCTAAGAACCATCATGGGTCATTGGGAACTCTAGTATTATCCCACCACGAGTATCAAACTCAATAAGGAAATTTCATATAGTCAAGGAATTATGGGTGGAAGAGGGATTTCCCATGATACCAGTTGATCATCCATAATGGTGTTTACAACGTGCTATGGGAATGTACAATTTCATTAGACCATGGCCATGGCCATGCTCATCGATAACATATTATTCCACCAATGAAATATTTATAATAGTTTAGTAGAAATGGAATACATGATTCTTCTACAATTCTTTGTGTGCTAATAGTGATACCCCTTGTCGATCTCCTATATTTCTAGAAAATACAATGGGCTTCTCAATAGCAACATAAATGGGGTTCACACAAGGCAAGGTGGAAAAAAGTGGCAGACCACCTAACATTAATTTCTTCTCAAAATAGTTTTCTTCTTGCTTAACTAGTAATAGTATCCTCATGACCGAGGGAAAGGAACTTGTCATTGGTTATACCCTCGGTTTTTACTACATTAGACCCCCTAGGCCCAATCTCTCTTGTTTTTCCTTGACTTGCCATACTTCAAACCCTTTCTTCATAAATAGAAAAAAAATTATGATGATTATGACCAAAATATAAATTTCATAATGTTGAAATTATTTTTCATATTTTATAGTTTAATGTATAGGTTTTGATGTAAATATTCAAATAATAATACATTATGGTTCGTTTATTCTCATTGTATTATGATGCCTTAGCTGTCAAAAATATTTTAATTTGTAAATATTATTGTGATATATTACTACATAGTTTTTTAGATACCTTACTATCATTCACCTGATTAAATAAATCAATATCATGATGTATAACATATTATTATTATTTTAAGATTTAATATCACGTCAAACTGATCTGGTTCATTAAAAATTGGTATCAAAGAACATTCATGTTTTTTGGGTGTCTTGTTATATTATAGTGATAAAACTATATGAAATAATGTGTTAAGTTATTAGTAAATTTATGATCACCACCTTTGATTATAGAAAAAAAATTCATTTCTATTCTTGATTGGTGTCCTGAATTTGGTCATGGTTCTTGATTGTTTTTATGTATTTTTATATAAAACAATAGTTTTGAGATCATTATTGGATATTATTTAATTCGTTGTGGGTATTCACGATTCATTGGTGTATGTAGAGGATGAAATACAACATTATTATTATCCCATATAGACCCAAAATACATATAAGCCTTTGTTAAAGGGTATGATATTTTCATATTATTTTTTTCTTATTTGGAACATGGTTTTCCAAACTATGAGGCCAAACATTTAAATTAATATACCCATCATGAAATTTTTTATAAGACTTTTTTGAATAATAATCTCTCTAATATTTGATTCCATATGATAGGTATTGATTAAAAATAGTTTTAAGGAATTTTTTATGATGATTTGATAATAATTGAAATGATTTTAATTAATGTTCCATGTTATTTTAATGTTTTTCTTCTTATTAAAATGGTTTGTTTTATTTGAGATTATTAGTTCTTGATATGACTTAATTACAATTCATGATTTGGTGGTTTATCAAAATATTAATTTTTTAGAATGATTTATTTTTAAAACAAATTTTTATGGTTTATTTGTGAATTGATTTTGATTATAATGATATATATAATGTTTTTTTAGATTTTATGAAATTGGATAATTTATTTAAATCAATGAGATAATTTTATGAAATAAAATATTTTTATATGAAATTTTTTAAATTATATATTATGAAATGTTAGGGTTTTGGAAAATAGTAATAATGTAAAACAATTTAATTTATTTTCCTAAATGAAGTGTATTCTTTTAATTTTGAATTTTTTTTCCAAATTTATTATATTTTATGAAATTTTTGTATATAACTTTATGTAGTTTTTTTTCATTTAATTAAAGGTGTTCTTTCTAGTACATCATTATTTGGTATATTTTTTTTCCTTGGTCGATATTGACTCTATTTGATTTTGATTAAAATATAAGATCTTCTTAATTTAATGAATTGTGTTATTTAATGAATTCATCATTTTTTGTTCGTTATATAAATGGGAAATTATACTACTTGATATTATCATAAAACATATTCATCTCATTGTTTGTGTGATACTATTCTAATTGTGGGTTATACATAGTTAAACTGAGCTTCCCAACCCATTATATTGGGCTTGGTCAAAGGTGCTACTGAACTTCAATTGCTCTCCCCAGACACCAAAGCATTGTAATAAATTCCATGGCTTAATCTCAATATCAAAACGATTATTTATTTAAACATATTCAACCACAAAAGTTAACAAATAAAATCCAAGATGAATAAGATCATAAAAATGAATATAACCCATATAAATGATACATGATATGATTTCCAAAAAACCAAAGGAATCAACAAACCAATATAAAAGTAATACTGTAAAAATAATGATTAAGTATCTTGGACTCTATGTCAAAAATTTAATAAAGAACCAAGGTCTCAATAGTCTATCTCAAAGTATGATTTTAAATCTATGAACCATCTCTTAACATCCATGAAACCCACTATCACAGTTCTCCACTATTGAAGTATAAAACTCTTCCCATTTCATTCATCATGGAATTGAACCTCAATATATTCACGAGGGGAGTATTTATTGGGTATTATAAAAAAGCAGTAGTGAACCCAAAGAGACCATTCCCATATTTCATTAAGAAAATAATAATGATAACTGATTCTTCTATAAAGGTAGATGAAGAAGTGTTAATAGTTTTTCAATGAGTTTATAAAAATATAAATATATAGGTATATATGTTAGAATTTTTTTTACCTTAAATAAAATCATGGAAATAGACTATCTAAAAAAATTCTATTAAACATATAATAAATAGTTTCTTTAACATCAATTCAATGTTTTCCCTCATGAACATTTATAAACCTATGACCTTAAAAAATAGTCCTATAATCATGATGACTTAAATCCATAACCCCTTCATAAATATTTAATTATAAATAACTCTCACACACACATGTATGTACCTAATCTAAACCCCCATGACTTCCTTTTGATCTAGGTGAAATCTATCAGATATCAAATCTCTCAATCCAGAAAAAACATCATGATCGAATCGATGCAAAAACACCCATTTAAATCATCGATTTTACAAAATTTAAATTTCCAAGAACCATTAATATCATTTCTATACAATGTCCCTCACATATCTAGAACCATGAATGAGGAAAACATGATGTGTTTTCTAATATATTTTCATCTTATTTTATAAATATTTTTTTTAAATCCAAATAGAATGAAGTAGATTAATGAAAACATTCACATTCCAATAAAAATTGTAATGGTGGGAAAAAAGAACATATTGTATATTCATTAAGAATTACTATTCTTAGAATATCTCATAGATTATACCCCTTCTATAATTTTCTCTAAAAAATATATAGACAAAAAATCAAAAAAAAAATGATCCCATACATCTCGGATAAACAACTCTAATATATGGTTCTATAAAAGAAGAAAAAATTAACTATAATATTTTAAGGAACAAAGAGGTTCAATGTTTTTTTCAATATAAAATAATTGAATAATAATTATAATTTTATCCCATATATCAAATATTTCCATAATTCACGATATTGAACCTTAGAAATTATTTTTAATAGAGTAGTGGAGTAATAATTTTGCTTTATAGAAATGTTTTATGTCTTAAACGGGTTTCTATAAAATTTAATCCTCAAAACATGGTTATTTTACCTTTATTTTAAAACCGCGATATCACCATGTGAATTTGATCTATCCCAAAATATTAGAAGTCACATATTTATCCACATTGATTTTCCAAACCATTAAACCTCCGTGTTCTTTACCTATGACCCTCAAACACCTCACACTATATCTTTAATAAATGAGTATGGTTTATAATGTTATTACCTAACATTATAAATCATTCCAAAAATATATTCATTCTTAACATGAAAATTCTATTATAATAAATAAATAATTGTGTTTGGATAAAACTTAATCAAGGGGTGATACAATCTACCCATCATTAGAAATTCCATCCTCAGAAATTGAAAATTGTTTTAATGATTATTATTGAATTAAACTCTCTTGATCCCATTCCTATTTAATAATATGTCAACGATTCCATAATAATTTTAATAAAAAAATAGATATACTTCATAAAGTCATTTATTTTCTATCAAAAATTTTGATTAGTTCATCGATCGATGTCAGATATAGATTTATTTTAACATTATCCAATTGATTAAATGAGTTGTATCTAGTAAAAATTATTTATTTTAGAGACATCAAATACATTATCAAAAATAAAAAATATTTGGTTCTAGGGTAGCCAATATGAATCATTTATAATCATATACATAATCTCAAATGAGAAAACATACCGTGCATCTAATATTCCATGATTACCCAATAAATTAAAACCATGACCGAGTGTCACTATAAAAAAGATACGATCATTCACATTTAAACATAATTTCTAAGAATAATAATATGTACATGATTTTTGTTACCTATATGTTGTATCTATATTCATATAAATATTTTAGATATTTTTTATATTATTTTGGAAAATGATATGTTAAATTACTAATGTCTTTCTTATTTGTAACCATTAATGTGTGATGACATCATGAGTAACAATAAAATCCCTCAAACATGTCCATATATATCATTGAATAATAAGAATTATTAAATGATAACTTCTCTAAATGAATTTGATCTTCTCATGGGCCATCTATATCTAAGAAACATTCTCATATAATATCCTTCAACATCTAAATCATATATTGTAGCTATCCATGTTTCAGAGGAATATATATAAATAAACATGTCAACTGAGTTATATTTGTTAGTTATAATGAGAACCAAAACTCAAAATTGAACTGAGGATCCCTGTCAGTGAAAATAGAAACAAATACACTATGATTGTTGAAACATTATCTAATTATGAATATTATTTGGATATGGAGTATAGTCTTTATTCTAATATAATGAAGGATCCAAAATAATAACACATTGGATTATTTCTGGTATCTAGTGAATAAGAGATAAAACTCAAAAATATCTTCTTTGGTCCCCTATTTCAACAGTAATAGACCTCCATCAAAAATTTATTTTCTATAGAAGAGGTATCATTTATAATATGAAAACAATGTTGTCCCACAAATTTTAACTATGGAAAGATTACCCTATCTATGTTCAATTCATTATTATCCATTTCATTATAATATGTATGACATAACCAAAATACCTTGAAATGTACCATATGTCCATGTCAAGCATCAAATATCCAAGAATTCAGTTTCTCACTAGATTCTAACTATGATTCAATGTGTACATAGTGATTAAATTTAGTAGTATATGAACTCATTGAAATATTAATTTATCGTATTAAGAAGAAATATATTTTCAACACAATCTGTACAATGAGTGGATTTTTTTTAAAAACCTCTTTAACATTTCCCAATTAATGTTCTTGACTACAATGTTTTGAACCATTAAATACCTCATCTATATTACTATTTCCTCATGAATGTATATTTCTATCATTATATTAATTTTTTATAGTTATTTGTGGAATTAAACATTTTTATATTGTTATAGTCAGTAAAAAATTTTCTTATTATGGTCCCAAATAACCTTGTAATGCTAGTGGATTCCACATAAGGATCTTCAGTGAGTGATCAAAGTGAAAATTTTCCTCCACCTGATATCCAATTTTCAATGGGTTATAATGAATTTTCTGTACTATTAACCAATTGATTTTTCACCTATGGTTTGGATGGATCCAAATAATCCCTTTCACCTTCGATCTAGCTCTAAGTCCCTTTGGTATAATTCAAAATATAAAACCCTATAATAAATTTATATTAAATACTATTTTATTATTTATTAATGTTTCAGTCATATGTATCATGGAATTTTAATTATAATATTTTAATATCTCAATAAAATAACCATGTGACAATTTAGTTATTGTGGGATGTCTCTTCACAAATTCATGTAACCTAACACTAATCCGTAAAACCCATGATGATGAGTTGAGGACACATCTAAATGACTCATATGATAATTTTTTTACCTGGAATACCCTTGTAACCTGTGGTTAAGTAAAAAGGATATATATGTCTTTTTCATTCTATTAATTTAAACTCTAAACACATCTAATCTCATTTATACTATCTTAACTCTTAGACTGAACAAATTAATATCACTTGTAATATACTCAAATGTCATATCATCTTGGTTCGGTTTAGAGGTGTTATATACCATGGGTAACATTCCTCATACAACAAATATTAACAATAAATGATGATGGTTTATACAAATATTAAAAAGCGAAATTGATTACCTCCAATCACATGAATACAACAATAAAAAGGAACAATGATGAAGACCAATAAAAAAACAATAAAAGTGACCACTATAAATGATGCATGACATAAAATGTAAATAAAACAAAGGAATAAAAAAATTTATATCAAGGTATCATCTAAAAATTGAACCACATAGGTATGATTGCAAGGAAACGATAAACAATGGTAACATGGTGAAACCATAATAAATATAATAATGGCTAAGCATCCAAGCTATATATTGAAAAATCCACGATATACAAAACCATTATTCTCTCCTAGTGAAATATGAATCATGCTACTTTCTGGTATAAAAAAAGACTACATCTTCATATATATTGTGGTTTATATAAATGGTTGAGTATAATATGTAGCAGAAGACCCCAAGATACATTGACACATGAATCTAATAGTAGAAACATGTTATATTGTAGATTTATACTATATATAGTAAGTTAAAAAACCATTTTAATTTATTTTAATATAATATAATAAAATTTTAGTGTCATTTTCTGACATTATTCTCAATGAAACTTTTAAAAATCAAAAAATCATTTTTCAAAAATAATAATTCCTTTTAAACTGAACAACAACCATTTATTAAACATCAATTCCTTGATTCAACTCGTGATCCAGTTAAGTACACTTTGGTTTTAAAACTATCATATGATCATGATTAAATCTATCAACGATTTCATCACAAGTAGTTCATTTGAAAAAAATTCATGCCACAAAATTTTCAAATACCTAAACTGCACCTCCATTGATGGTCAACTGATCATGGTACACTTTTAAAATGATTTAATTTCCAAATTCATGAGAACCAATAAATCCTAATACAATCTAAAAACACCCATAAAATTATTTTCATTTGCAAGAAAAATTATTGTTAAAACCATTAATTTCATTTCCATGTGGTGTCTCCCACATCACCAAAACCAAAAAATAAGAATAACCAAATAGGTTCTCTAGTAATATTTATGAATTGCTATGAAAATAAATTTTATTCAAAATAAATTTATTCAAATAGAGGCATGAGATCCCAGAAATTCCAATAAAAATTAGAATGAGGGAAATTGTTCCTATGTTAAACTCATTTGTTACAACTATTCAGAGAAGATCGTGTAGATCACAACCCTTCTGTCCATTTCACTATAAGGTAAAAAAAGAAAAAAACCTATATAAATCCATAGATATATGTATAGAAAAAATATTATAAGGTTTCATTAAAGAAAATTGAAGTATATCCATGATAATATGAAATAAAAACAAAATAACCATTGATTTTCAGGACACAAATCTCAAATATTCATCATGATAATAATATATACATCAAAGATCACATAAAATTACATATTAGTACTCTGTACATTTACATACATGTCCATCATAGGATGTATTTGGTTTTTTCAAGTGGAATCATTTCTTAAAAAAACTTTATATAGGCTTTAATTCCTAGCACTCTGTTTTGTACATGATTTTCCAAAAAATGCATTAACAATTTCATTGGTCTATGTTAGAAATTATTATACACTTCATAGTTCTATGTAATTTTTTTTCAAACCACATTCAAAAAATTCACCAACACTATATTCCCCAAAAACCTCACACATCTTTTTGAACACGTGATAATGTTTTATAATTACTGTTCTCAAACAATAAAAAATCAAAATCAATTCCATATACTTCAAAAACCTTTTTTCCACTCCCAATGTCTTAATCTATATGTAGAGATAGAATTATTTTAAATAAATACATACATGATTTTTTTAAATAATTATAAATTACATACAACCAAATGATCAAATGGCCTAGTGAAATTTGAAGATTACATATATAAAACAAAACATAAATCTTATTTATTTTTAATCTACATAATGGGCTCTTAAATAACTTTTATCTCCAAAAAATATCATTGAAAACCCTAAAGAATGTATAAAAAATGGGTGATCTATACGACCCACAAAGATGTTAACCATGATGTAGAATCATAACATATCAATCAAATGGTATAAAATGATTTCATAAGGAAAAAAGTTGTGATTTATCATATAAGAGTACAACATAATGCACATGGAATCATAAGGTCATGGAAACATATAAAATTGAAATAAATAAAACCTTAAATAATCATATTTCAAGGATAACCTCTAACACAACACCACATGGTAGAAATAGTCAGAAAATTGATTAAGATCACTCACTAGTCTCATCGATAATTTCTCATGATGAAAAAACATTACCCAATTAATTATAGGACAATCAAGGAGATATCACCATATTAAGTAAATTATTATGTGTTCCAAAAACATAAATAAATCATAAATAATAATTAAAATATTTTAAAATAGAATGAAATGGGGTTCATAATCATGACACATATCAATATCATAGGGGATTTAATAAAGAATTTATTTGAGAAATTATCATATGTAATGTATTTCCCTATAAATGAAGGAAGAATAAGCTAGGTATGTATTTTAGAGTCATATATATAGTATTTAGAATATATTTACAACAATAAATATATATTTAAAGTAATTTGCAGAGAGAACATCTATAAACTAAAGAAAATGTGTGGTTTTGAGAGGACCCATTACCCATATCCCATAATCATTCTTCACATGTTCTTAATATAGTGAAAAATTATATTGTATTATTTAATTACTTAATTTGACATCTTATATATATATAATTTATTAATATAATTTTATTATGTTCATTTATAACCATATACATGAGATATAATACTTAATTCTATGGTTATTGGATCATTCATTTGATGGTTCCAAGGTGGAATCGCATTTTGAATATTTTGGATTTTCTTGTAAAGTGAGACAATAACATTGTAAGTAAAAATAAATCTTAATATTTCACTTCTATAAATTTTAAACTTTCCAAGTACCCATATGTGTTTAAACATTTAGGTGGTTGTTTTAGAAAAAATATTATTGTTATACAGTTATTTTATGTAGGTGGTTGTACCGAAAATCATGGACTAGTTTTTGTTTATATTATATTACATACATATCAATATTACGTAAGATGGAAAAATATATAATATACACAATTAGTTAATTTAAATCCATTTAAAATGAATTTAATCCATCTTTGAAGGTTATAGTGTAAAATGATGACTTATTATTCGCTAATGTAGTAAACTGACATAATATAAAAATGGTTTCATCTTTAGAATAAGAAGATATTTGAAAGGGTATGAAATTATATATTACATTATAAAAATAAAATAAAATAATATATATGATATTGAAGAATGTAATCCATGTTGTATGTGTAATATCATAAGAATGAAGAAGAAGAAATGTGTTTTGAAGAGGTAAATATAGAATATTACCTCTTAAATATCGCCTCCTTGAAATACTGATTATGTATCATTGAATTGGTATTTTTTGACACAAGTATGACAAGAACGTGGGGTAATAGTTTTTGATTTTATATTATGAAATTAGGCTATATAACAAAATTATAATGTGTTAGAGGAAGGGTTTCTATTTATAAGGTGATGAGAAGGGGGTTTTGAAAATTAATTTAATTAATTTTTTATATTTTCTCAAAACTACAATTAGTATTGATGGTTCTTAAAATAAACCATAAATGGATCATATGAGTTTTATGTAATGGGTTCTTATATAATCCATGATGAAAAATATCATGTATTTTGTTTATAATATATAAATCAAATTTTATTGTATTCCACTATTCCCAAATATTTAACTATATTAGAAAGATAAAATGAATTTATAAATCCCATAATTCCACATGTATATTAATAAAATTAAATCTATATTATGAAAAAAAATTTAAAAACATAATCTATTATTTTTAAATAACATCAGTATTTATTTGAAAAAACCAAATTTGAATATTATGATCACTTTTACAGCCCTTTGAAAATTTATTTGTGGTCCCATAAAAATATATTATCATTATAATATAACATTATATTAATTTATCAACCTATTTTCTGAAAATAATCATTTTTCAGAATCATTGTATTTATTATAATAATGTATTCAAAAATAATACATTTTTCAAGAAATACAGTCCATATTTTATCATTTTATGTCATTTAGTTACTTGTAATATGGTTTAATTATATGATATTTTATTTCGATATGATACCTTAATCTTATTTTACACATACATAGGTGATAATACAATTCTAATAGTCATGTATCTACTCCAATTTAACTATTTTATGGTCAAAAATGTTCTAGAATTTTTTTAAATAATTCATATTTCATTATTTCATCCTTAACTTATATTTTCTCTCAAGTTTATATATATTAATTTTAAAAAAGTAAATTTAAATTAATATTAATTTTTTTTATTTTTTATAGTGTTTTTTACGTGTTCATTTATTTTACAAGATCCAGTGTATCTATGTTTTTATATTAATTATCTTTTTCTATTCTTTTATAAAATTGTTTTATTTTCAATTATAATTGCAATTTTTATCCACTAAATTTAGTCATAAAACATATATAATAAAATGTAGTTGATTTTTATCATGTAGACATTGTGAAATTATTATCTTATTTTATGGAAAATAAAATAATTTTATTAACATTAGGGAACTGACATTGGTGAAATTTTTTGTCTAAAAATTCACAACTATTGAGATATTTCACCTTAATATTTTCATTTTAAAAGTTAAGGTGAATTCAAGTTAGGGTACTACATCTTCCTCAATTGCATGGGTTCCATTGTATCCTCCTTATATTTATGGGGTTTTTATAATACTTTAACTTGGTGAGTTGAGTTTTTGGGTAACAAATTATCTATATGTTCTATGATGTTACATCGATACTCCTTGAAGTAGATATATATTTTCAGTTATACCACCTTGAAATCTAGTACCTCTTATGGATCTTTTATTTAATTTTTTGGGTGAGATGTGTGGAATAAACAATGTACTAGATAATGTTATGGAGGAAGTTCCTGTTACTAGGAAACAAAACTAACGTGAGATGGAATTTCAAAGGGGCTTGTGTACTAGGGAACTAACATTCACATCATCCCAAATATTATAAATCTCTTTAATGGAGACATATAGAGGAAAATAATATCTTCATACTAAAACACTAGGTCTCATATATTATTTTCAAAAAAAATATTGACTCGAAGAAACTATGATGTTCCCATGAATGGTCTTGGGTGTTTATACCATTTACTCATACATTTCATGCACTAACAGTTTTTATTCCAAAAATTCTTCCTAACACATATGTGTTCCAAATATCATATATTGAAGGTATTCATATGGATCCGTTTAGATGAATATGTGAATGGTATTATTGTATTTTAACCTGAATATATGAATATTATAATCACCTTCTACTTCTATGTCAATAAAAGAATCACTCAAAATTTTTTAAGTTTTTTGATACTCCACTAAGTGTGTCTATAAGTTAGAGGGTGATAAGACATACATGATTTCAATATAGTGTTTAGATCATGTTGTATAATCTTTAATTACATGTAGTTAAATCTTTTACCTCTATCAAATTTAATAGATAGTGTTGTTACATCACATTTCACCACTTCTCTGATGTATATCCCAGACAAAATGTTGACTAAGATGACCTCTTCAATTTAAATTATGTGCATTTTAATTGTAATGGGATCAAACATAACAAATATAAAATTATTTCATCAAGATATATTCATAATACTAGTTAAAAATTTCATAGAAATGTTTCCCACTTCATTGTTTGTATAAGTAATGGACGCATCATCCCTTTAGAATTTTCATTTTACCATTCATTTATTAATATACCAGACACATTGATGTATATTTTTTGTTCTCCTTTTTCATATTGTCCCTCAAATAATTCTTTTTTGGATCCAAATATATATTCATTCTCCTTTTGTGTATGGAATGTTTTTAAATATTTATATCGTTTACCATCATATTATTTATCTATGGATTTAATGGTATACATTGTTCATAAACTAATCAAACGAATCCTTCTTAGTAAATTTAGATATATGATGATTTCCCTTACAATATATCTTCTTTATTTTTTTGTGTTTCTAAATTATCCCTATGATAATATATTATCTTCTATAGAAGGATGGTTAAGAAATTATTCGATAATGGAATGATGCTATTTCTTTCTTTAGGATTTTCATTTCCATAATTTATTTCTATATAAGGATTGAATCCTTTTAATGATTCTGTTGTAACTCCTCCTTTAGTTTCTTCAACTATATTTTTTCCATTCTATACGGAGACAGTTATTTCAGTAGGAATCTTGGTATAAGTTTAATTGATTAATCGACAACTCAATCAGGAAGAATACTCAGACAAACATTAGGAAATACAACTGTGTAATTATTATCTATTTAAAGGACTTTAATCATGTCCCTATCCTAATACTCAATCATTTTAACTAGATATGTTTTCTTATAATGAAATAATGTAGAAAAATATAATAGTATTTAGTAGGAGTTTCATCATTCTCTCTATGCCTATACAAAATTAGAGGATAAATCTATATGCGATGAGAGATATACCATTCTAAACAAATGATAATATTTTTATATAAGGACAACCCAAACATAACCAATATAAAATCAAACTCTACTAAATGAGATTGGAATATGATTTGGGAAATTAATTCAACAATAATTGACTAGAGAAGAGTAAAATACCTAATATCGAATTATTTAATAATTTTCTATTCTCACACATGACATAACCTCCTTTTTTGAGATTTTATTTGAATAAATTAACAAATATTTAATGATATTAACTAATGCGTAGAATAATAACCAGACAGTTCATTTCATTTACATTATATGATAATTGGTGCGCATTTCAATATTTCATTCTCATACTATTCATTTATAATATCAAAATAAACATTGAGATTTCAACATGTAAACAATTAGACATATAATATTGAAACATATAACATAGATTTAAAAAATATAAATATAAATTATAACCATATTATGTGTATCTAGGTTTTAATTTCGTTTATCCATGGAATTTATCATATTATGTTTTCATACCAAAAAATATATTAAGGTACTTCAAAAAGGCGTGTAAATATTTTGAAAACCTTGATAAGAATGAACTATAGTTGTCTGAAACTAGGTTTTTATTAGGTCCTCATTATCATGCACTATATTATAATCAATTCAATTCCCAATACACCATATTCATGGTTATGACCAAAAGATAAAACTATTTGAATCCACATCCACTTGTAATATCCAGTCAAGGATGTAATTTCATATAAACCACTAGAATTATACTTCACCAAAATTCCATTATATTCTTCTATATATTGACAAATCCCTAGGAGTCCCACCAATTTAATCTAGTCCTTATCCACAAAAATCAAAATCTGTTTACTTTGATACCAATTATAAAAACCAAGGAAATTTACACGAATAAGTATGTTATTTTTACCAAATAATACATTAAAAAATCAAAATGATTGAAATGAAATATGTCTTTTGAAAACTATATACCTATAAAAAATTGAAACTATAATTAAAAAACATTATAAAAATTTTCATAATGATATCCAATGCCTATTTGAACACATAAAATAGAGTGGGATGATCTAATGAATACCTAAAACAATTGGTTGAGTAACAAATCATAGTAAGAAAATAAACATGATTGAGAGTCATAACACACCAATCAAATGGAATAAAATGATATAATAAAGATATAGATCCCGATTAATCGTATTTAATCCTAATACAAATAACATGGATGTAACACACTGAACCATGGTCAACTTAAATTGTTCTCCAATTTGGGGGGTCATATGTACTCAAGCGCTCCTCCTCGTACGCCAATGGATGTTGAAATGTAGTGAGGGTGTAATGGGGGAATAGTGGGAAGAGAATACCCTCGCATCAGAGAAGAAAAATATATTCAATCAAATACAACAAAAAAATAAGCATTATATAAATATGTAGAATAGGTTTACTAATGCAGAATCCAAAACAAATAACTGAGTAAGTAGACCATAGAATTTAGTAAACAAAACAACTGATAATAATATCAAAAACCTATATGTCAGTTTCTGATACATGGATGCATGTAATGATATAATAAATAAATTTAACATAAAGATACAATCATGTAATATAATCTAAAAAAGGAAAAGTGGGGAATAACAGATCCATAAGCATCTCAAGCATATGACAGATCATTTGTTCTGAATCTCTAACTAAAGATAAGAAAGTCAAAATCCAAAATAATCCCTTATAAATACTTGAAAATACATAATATTTTTTGGGTTCCAATGGTATCCCATGTAGGTTTTGAGATAAAATAGCATTATTCCACCACCAAGGGAGTCTATGTGTAATCCATGTAGTACTCATAACTAAACAGTTGAAATGTATAATAGAGTATGTAAATCAAGGAAGAATAAATTAAAAACCAAGCCGCTCAGGTTCCTAATGGACAATTGATGTCTTTACATACTTTATATTAGGCTATAAATCATCTAATTAGTTAGTACATATATATAGTATAATTATATTTATTTCATTCACATATATGATCCCACTATGTGTTAGCATAGTTGATCATATATCTAGAGAACATGTTGATGGTTTTACCATTTTGTAACATAGATATTCATTACCAATCTAAAGATCCTATAAGTTCATGATATATAAAATCTTTAATATATCACAATAGTATAATAGTCTTCATGCGACAACTATCGATATGGTGAGAGAGATATCAAAGAATCACTCAAATTAGGGAACTTGGCATATAAATCCCAACACTATTATAGTGTCCCTAGCTTGAGATGCCATACTCTACAGATGATTTTGGGGAGCATGATTATGTTCTAAGATCAATGATCTCTTACAATTGAACACAACCACTATAATGGTGTATTATAGTCATAACTATCATAGGGTATTATCTCTTATCCAATTATTTGTTCTAAAATAAATACATATAATTATAATAATCATTTAAAATATAATACATATATCATAACATCTTGTGTATTTCATTTCGAATATTCTAACATTTAAAGGAAAATACAATTTATATTAAGAATATATTATAAATCATAAAGAATGCATGAGATTACCACCCTTTGGAGTCGACCCATTTATCCAATTAATTTAATTTAAGGAAATGCATCCAACATGCATAGGCACTTCCATGGTATCCATTACATTTAATGCAACATGGTCATTGTGTTTTGTATGATATACCTAATTCAATTAAATCATGTAATATAAATACACAATGTAAAGACCATTCTATCTAATTCCAACTCATTCAATTGACAAAAAAATATACCAATACCATTTATGAGGATCAGAGGTCATTTAGGACACGACTTGGTCATTTATGTGAATTTCCTACTTCTTAAATTCAAAATATAGGTTGAAATAACCCTTAGGAGGGGCATGGAGTATAATCAAACAATCATATATCATGTTAAAATGAATTTACAAACTAAACCAAAACCATTAATTGTCCAAATAAATTAATTCACTAAGCCTCAATTAGTCATACTAGAAACATATTTATGGCGCAACCATGGGGTGAATATAAAAGGTTTGTAGAACCTATGATCTACTAATAAAGGTTCAATAGTTTCATAATAGTATGAAATAATCAATTTGATATGATGAAATGAATTAAAAGAAGATGCTCAACTAAATCAGTTATATAGAAAAATAGTGTACCTATGAAACAATTAAAATCAATCAGAAAAGGACATGAATACATACCTCAAGACCATAGAAAATAACTTCGTTGATATACTGCTCATATTTGGAGTAGGTTTAGGGAGAATGGATAATTTGTCCAGCAGTCTAAAAATAGGGAAATTGAGCCTTCAATATAATAGAATGTTAGATCTGACTGAAAACCTATAAAAGAGGTAAGAGTGAGGTTGGACTTACCTTAAAGAGCCTAATGTTTCCTTCAAATTTGGAATCAGTTACCAGACAATGGAATTGAAGATGATCATCATATAGAGTACCTTCAAATCCACTGGATGAGGGAACCTAGTTCATCCACTTGAGGATGGGATAGAAAATGAAAATAAGGTTTTAATATAGGTGAGGGTCATTTTGGTAATGTCTCCCCAAATTAAAGGGGAATGTAGTTTTCTTTAATAGTATGAATAAACTATGAAAAAAACATGTTCAGATAAATGATACTTGGGACACACCTCAAAGTTATGTGAACAATATGACTAACTGTGAGCAATCCATGTAGAGTGGATCTATCCCATGTCTACAATTGGCCACATGGTGATGCTCCCTAGGATGAATTATTGAAGATAACTTATAAAGATTATTATTTTTTCCCATTTTGGGTCTCTAGGCTCTGAACATTCATTGGATGATCCCGAGACATTATTTGGTGGAGTAGAAATCTTAATTAGGTATGTTTAAGGTATTCAAATTGATAAAATAATGATATGTTCAATTCCTTAATATATGGGTAATTACAATGCATTCATAAGATCATGAAAACATAGAAAGTAGGAAGAAATAAAAAACATTTCATAAAAAAAATTAATTTGTACCCACCATCAAAACAGAACTATGTTAACAGAGTTCCATCATACATTAAAATCTATCCCCAATCTCATACATAATATCTAATGAGAGAAAAACCACACATTATGCTTTGGATATCTACATGGGTGTGGAAATTATATTATGCACATGTTTATTTGTTCCAAAAAAGTAAATAAATTCTAGGTTATAAATATAATAATTACCCATTGAAAGAAATGGGTTGTAAAATTATGTCTCATATCATAACCAAATGAGATTTCATAAATAAAGGATTTTAGAATTAAATTGATGTCACGTGTTGAACAATAAAATGATGGGAGAATAATATTAGTCTATATGTGATAGAAATATGTTCATAATTAATAATAATTATGAAAAATTATGGATAGATATATTTTGATTTAGAAATACAGTGGACATAACCCAATAAAAAAGATTGTTCAAAGTTAATTCATACATTATGTTCTACCATAATATTGAACATTGAATTAATGTTGTGAATAGTCAAATGAGATTCATTAATTTACTAATTTAGAATAATTTCCATATAAATTATAATAATAATAATTTTATTATGTTTATTTGTTACCATTTAAATGATATATAATGTTAATGTTTTTTGGGACATTCATATAATGGTTCCCAGTTTGGATCATTTTCGGATAATTATTAATGTTCACGTAAAATGGGACAATAACAATAGAAGTGAATTGAACTAGTGCACTTAAGAAAATGTAAATATCCACAAATACGCATTTTTTCCAAAAAATGATGGGAATCTAAATCATCTATGAATTTGTCACTAGAAAACGAAAACTCATCAACCACGAAGTCAGTTAATAGACATAATATGGAAAATGGTTTAATTTTTAGAATAAAATGATATAAGATAGGGGTGGATGGTATATGTTTCATTATAAATATAAAATTATTCTATATGCAGTATAATATTTTTATTTTTCCATATTAGATGGGTAGGGGAGGAGTAAGTGGATGAAGAAATGAATTTAGAAGAGGTATGTTGAGAATATTACCACTTAAATGTCTACACTTTAAAATACACTTCAAGGCACTTAAAATTGTTCATTTTATTATAAAAATAACACCAAGTATTATGAAAGGTTTTTAAGAAGGAAATTTGGAAGAATGTGACATGAAGTAAGGAATTGAATGTGTGTTTTTAAATGGCAGTATTCATAAGGGTGTAGAGAGGTTTTTTTAAGATTATATTCATTAGTTATTTATTCTGGATCAATTATGAAAATAGTATTTATTATTTATATAATATATATTAAATATTTCTTATGAGTACAACATAATGGTTGATTACCTCAAATATGACTTATAGATTTATGTATTTTGCTTATAATTATAAATAACATATTTAACTACGTTTCACTATTAAAAAACAATTTCACCTATTTTTTTAAAATTACCAAATAAGCATTAAAACAATTTTCAAAATTTAGTTCCAAAAAATGAAATACAATTTTAAAAAAAATACTAAATATGACAGGTGTAATTTTAAAATTAAATCCTCGTTTATTATTCGTTGACTTCTGTTTTTTCAGATGGTTTTATATTCTCCTTTTCATAGTGTCCATTTAATTTCTGTTATTTTGGATCATTTATACATTCTTTCTTAATAGTGGTGTTATTTTGGATGATCGAGTAGATCTATATTTTCAAAATTTTGTTATCATACTTTCTATTTTTGATCCATCTTAATAATTTCAATTCATATGTCCACGTTATCCCCTAAATTTATTTTTAAAATCATTTTCATAAAATGTCACCAGTTTATTAATTTTTTTAAAGTGAATTATTTAATATTATATTAATAAATGTATCATCCTATTATTGTTTTTCAGAACTCCTTAACCGTCTTGATTGATCATGATTTGGTTGGTGTTCATATCAGGTTTCATTGGGTAAAAAGTTTATCATTTTGGCACATTTTGTGTTGTTCACATTTGGCACATTGTTTTCAAAAACTATAGATCCACCCAGTATTAAATGAAAAAACCCAAATAGTGGGAATTTTAATTTATTTTTAATAGTATGAGAATAAAATTTCCCACATATCAAAGATAATGAACACCATTATAGGGGTTCAGGGTTTGGGTTCATGATTTGACAAACTCTGTGGCCCGACCCAATTAACCATGCCTGTAATACTTTTTATTTTAAAAAATTGATCAAAAATTTTCTAAAGATCCATATAACCTCTCCATAGACCCTTACATAGAAACATAAGTTTTCCTTGGTATTATAGGATCTCAAGAACCATTTTTTTGTTCCTCCAAACCCCTTTTCTTGGTGGATAGAAGTGTGTAGAACCCCATTTGATCCCTCTCTAGTAAGAGATCCTCTCATATTCATTATCTATCCCTCTCTATTTATTTCCTCTATATGGTTTATTATACCATCATGTGTTTCATGGTTATAAACATCCTTTTTATAAATTTATTATATGTTTTATTTCTTCATCTCTATTTGATATCATTTTTCATTGGAAAATTCCACTACAGGTATTGAGTTTCCTAGTAATGTAATTAATTATTGATGTTTCTATTCAGATTTTCTAATTAATAAACCCATTTATTTGAATGATTTATTTGTATTTCATTATATTATGTTTTAAAAAAACGAATTTGGTGGGATTTAGAATTTGAAATTTTATTGGTTTGAATTTTTTTAAACCATAATTCGAATGGAATTGGAAATTAGGGAGTGATTTGAATTATATGGAATTTGTGAAATTTATTTGGGAAATTTATTTTTTAGAGAAATAAATTTATTTATTTTATATAAACCTAAGAATTTTTTTTGGAGTGTTAAATAATGTATGAAAATCCATGATTCGGTATTGAAATTGAAATTGGAATGTAGAAACATGAAATAATGTCATTGTATTGTAATCAATTTTAAAATAAATTTCCCATTATTGACTGGTTGATTGAGAACATGCGTTCTTGGGTAGTTAGATGGTTATTTAAGAGAAGCACATTAAGTGGGTATTTCATTAGAAATGTATTGATGATTAAAACACTTAATAAAAATCATTGGGCATGCAATTTTCCCTTCAGTGGGAGAGGATGATTGAAATTATCCTTTATGTGGTAGTGGGTATTTTTTAATCATGGAATTGAGAGTGCAGGGATCCTAAAACCTAAAACTATCATACAATTGGGAAAATTTACATGTTTCTTTTTGTGATAACTTTAATAAATATTCCATTGATTTTGATAATTATTTACTCAGTCCTAGTAATTTATATAAGTTTATTTATATAGATTTTTTTCCTAATGCACTGTTTGAAATTTTTTATCATTTGAATTGAAAATAATGTTTTTGTTTATATTTGATATTGTACTACCTGTAATGATTTTTTTAGAATTTATAGGATGATTTGTTTTACTTATTATGCAATATTTTTATGAAAGAGATGGGGAACCCATACTATAATTTTATCTCACATTATTTAATTTCTTTAGAGAGTTTGTTTATTTCTTTCTTCCAGGTTTGAGTAGGGTGAAAGCACCACATAAAGGTGGGGTTTTATGTTCATCCTTTTGTGATGGATTGATGTATCCATTGGGACATGGATTATTATATTTTTCTTTTAATGGTACTAAGAAGATACACTATTTGGGATTTATATTCCCATTTCATTTTATGTGATGTCTCATTTGGTATTATTATTTGAGAAAATGGATATGTGTTAGCTTCATTAATTTTAATTGTATAAAAATACCCTTCCCACCATCATACTGTATGATTCAGCGTGCTAATCAACAAACAATGGGGATTGATAATTCCATTCATTCTATGTAAATATGATCTCGGTTTCATATTACTAGGGTATCTGAGCTAGTTTGTGAAAAAGTGATATCAATGGTCCATGTTTACCATTACTCCTTTATGTTATTATCATTTTTGAATATCATTTTCGGACATAGGATATATATGTGTGTGAGTTTTTGTACATATCTTATCAAAATGATCTTTAATTCACCATTGGTGGTTTGTGAAATGATTATTCAAGATTAGTTCTAGTATTTTCCCGAAGATATATTTTGAATGGTAGGAATACAAATTTATATATATATATATATGATGGGATTAACTTCAGTAGTTTATCATGGTGGAGTGTAGATATGAGTAATCATTTTATGTTTTAAATGTTGGGTTTTTCTTATTTTCTTAAAAGCGTGCATATGAGAAGATATGTGAATTGAATCTAGGAGGAAACTGATGATGAACCACAGTGAGAAATATTCTCATGTATAACAGTCTGGTTGGGGTTATTGTGCATGTTTTCTATGATCTGGGACATTTACATGGACCTGTTCCAATTCAAGATCTAGTTATAGAATCTTAGAGGGTTGAATTTTGAAGTATATATCACTATTTTCATCTCAAAAATCAAGTGTAATTCAAAATCTATAACAATACTCAAGAGGATGATAATTGGAGGATTTGTATTGAGTTTTTTCTAGTTCTTTCCAAATAATTATGGGATGAAGGTTAAATGTGGAACCATCAACATTGAGGTACCTATCAATAGACCGTGGGACATGCAGGTGATAAATAATAGGTATGAGGGCTTATAGTGGAATGAATGTGACATTATTTTCACCAACCATCTCTATCAAAAGTCTATGGTATTGGATTAGGATATAGAGTTTCTAAAACATTATTAGTCTGAATGAACCATGATAGAATATAAAAATTGGTTCCCTAAGATTAATAGTTTACACATAAAATTACATTGAATTATATGATGAAGACTTGATGGGTCAAGATGGTATCATGATATTATATTCATAATTATTTTTTCATTGAAAATATCTCATATTTTGGTGATGTGATGGATTGGGTGATGTTGTTCATGCTTCACCGGGATGGTTCGTTAAGGTTGAGGATAATTATTTTTTCTCTCAGGGGAATATTTATGTGTTCCATCAATGGAATGAGAAAGGGTGATGAGTCCCATGATGGTTATTGATAGAATGGTTCTACTAAACCTCATCAAATTCCTTGTAGAGCCTCTTTTACATGCATTCAATATAGAAATCATTGGCTATAAGAATAGGTCTGAACTGAGGTTTCAAAGATATGTGGATCATGTGGGTGTTCATGTCACATTCATATGTTCTATCATACTTGTTATACTTCACATAATAGAATTGGATCATCAACCATTAAAATTATTGTGGTTCAATCAGAAGCTTCATGAAAAAATGGGTTGTCGCCAAAGGAATCTATAATTAAGCTTCTTCACATTGTGAAAGAGTCTCCAGAGGAAGAATTTATGGGTCCAAGGACTATGAGATGTACTGTCAAAATAGTTTCATCTTTAGTGACTCCATTATTTGATATCTATTCACCTTTTTTCATTTTGACAGGTATAGTGAATTTTCTAAATCTTTATATAGAGATCTATCTTATGATATGGATATTACTATATTATCTAAATGGAGAGATAAAGAGTAGATAATCAGTTTTTCATCTCATAATTTATCATTATCAGAGATTTAACTTACTTCCTATTATATATTTCTCGACATGAAACCACATGAGTTCATATTCAAGATTGATTTCCTAATTTCTAATAAAGCTAGAATTTGATGCTATGATTGACGAGTCTCCTTGACCTAACTAAATGGGGTGAGCTATATATTTCAGGGAGAATGACACTAGATGTTGAGTATATTTGTTCCTTATCCTATGTTACGTAAAATAATACATCTATTTTCTATTGACATAGAGATATAATACTTGAATGATGATCTCCCATTAGTTTTCATTAAGTTCCCCAATATTTTTCATTATTAATTATTGAGTTTTAGACTAGTAAATAAGGTAGAGTTTTCTATTGATTTTGTAACTAGTACTCAGATAGTTTATATTCCATCTCACCACATAGTACTAGATGAAATGAAATCATTTATGAATCGGTAAGATGAACTTTTATAAAACATCCATATACAACTGACTGTGTCACATTGGGAGGTTCCTTTTCAATTTTTTATGAATGATGATAGTGAGCATAAACTTTTTGTTGATTAGTAAAAATAATAATTTTCATTATGAAACGTATCTATTTTCAGACATTGTTGATAATTTTGGACCTTTTAAAAAGTGATAAGTGGTTTTTTATGAGTGATCATTTATCTAGTTATCACCAATTGAGAATAAAAGAAACAATAATTTAGAAAACTCCCTTCCCAAGTTGATATATCGATTATGATTACCATTTCATGCCATTGGTGTTAACCAATCCTATTACTATTTTATAGAATTGATGAACAAGATTTTACATGGGTATCTTGATATGTTCATGATGACCTTTTTGGATGAAATCCTAGTAATCTCTATTTTTGAGGATGATCATGTGTATAATCTGAGCAACGTTCTAGAATTTTTTATAAATTTGGGACTTTATGACAAGCTATCAAAATTGTAATGTCTAAATTATAGATGTAATGTTCTTGGGGAACATTTTTTCAGAATATTATTTTTATATTGATATGGATAAGGTATTCACATTTAAGACATCGGAGATACCCTGTAATGTTTTTGAGATTCATATATTATTGATTTTAGCTCGATATGATCTTTGTTTCTAAAACAATTTATCCTAGTTGAATTCTATGATGAATTTTCTAACTCTAAAGGGAGTAATTTTTTATAAAGGATGAAAAATATCAGAGTACTTTTTTTATGATGATAATTATTTTGAATACTTCATTGGTATTGACACATCGATAGGTCTTCTAGGAGTATGTTGTATTTCATGATGTATCTAGATCGGTCATGGGATGTGTTCTTATTTATGATAATCTAATAATTGTTTAGGGATTTTCGTTACATAGGACACCAAAGAAGAAATAAACAACCCATAATGTTTAACATGTCATTCTGATGTATATAGTTAAGAGTTGGAATCATTAAATTTTCATACAATTTTTTACCATATATTATTACCATAATTTCTTGAGTTATATATGGTCTCAAAAATATATGAATCTTACCCATAAGAAGTGGGTTAAGTACCTGAAATATTCTAAATTTGATATTTCCTATTCCCTAGGCAATTGAGGTCATCGCATAAGGTTTGATCAGGATTCATCCAATCCTAGAGAATAATGAATCATTATAATAGAGGAATGTGATATCTCTTTTTACCCAATTTCATATTGGAATTCTAAAAACATGGTCAATGTTGACTTGTCTAGTGTTTAGTTATCCTCTGCTATTATTGATATGATTATTCCAAAAAAAATCTTGAAGATGATTTTTTAGCATTTGAGACTCTCTTTATGGTAGTGGGTCCATTCCTATGTTGTCATTATCTATGTAGTGTATTCTATGGTTTCAGAATCAGTTTCTTATTCTATAAGATATAAGAAAACATGTGATGTGGGATATCCATAATTCATAGTGGGATGTTTATCAATGAACCATAAATATTTTCTACGACATGAAGTGATGATTATGGTTAACATGAATGATATGGGGCATTACTGATTTTGTCTCTAATTCTTATACTTTAAAAAATGAAAAGGCTGAGAAATAGGGTCCTTTGGGTTTTCCTTAGCCACATCTAGAGACAAGTTTGAAGTTAGATGGGATCTATATGGACATTTTGTTTGTGTTGTCATGTCATTGGAGAAATAAGAATGTGATATGGTTTTTAATTGATAGGATGACCAGATCATCTCACATTAAACTTATTCGCGATAAAACCAATATTTACGGTAATACAAAAATCTATATGGGTGAGATATTTCATTTTCACTAAGTCACATATTCTATTTTCTCTAATAGATATCCCAATTTTCTATTCCCTTTTTTAGAGTAATTTAAGAGGAACTAGGTTATGTGGTTTTTAGGGAACGATACACTGACCATAAACAAATTTAAAAGAAGAGAGGGATATATTGATTCCAAAAAATACGATTTCTACCTACATCCAAAATTTTTGTGGAGATTGGGATGATAATTATGGACTAGTTTAGTTTTAATTTAATAATATATACTGATCTATGATCAAAATGGATCCTTCTAAGGCCTCATATAGTCTCCCTTGAAAATCTCTATTGTATTGGTCATTGATCGGTGAAAGTACATTGTTTGGAATGAGAATGGTTCAGTAGATGAAAAAAATATTCTTTTTATTCATTAGAAAATTTTGATGGGATAGAGTCATAGTATATCATATACTAATCATCATCACATATTATTATATTTTGTAGATCTTGATCAGGTATCCATGAATGATTATCCTCATTTATGTCGTTGAATTCAAGGGAGGCATGGGAAAATTGTTACTCCTTTTCTAGGGAATTTTATGTTTTTTTTGAGAAGGTGGGGAATGTGGCTTTCTAGTTTTCATGAATGAAACAATTCATGTGGATATATAATGTGTTAAATTTAATGTAGAAAACAATTTATCATTCTTAGATGGAATGATCTTGATGTTGACCCGATTAGTCTATTACTGAGAATGAAGTCAGAAAATTTTAGTCTGAAACCAAGGTTATTCATCGGCCAGTGATAACATTGGTTTGATTACTATATTATCTTGGGATTGATACTCATGAGATATGGGAGATAGAGGCATCAGTGAGAGATCAGTGGATTCATCATATTGACATGGAACCTTTTTATAATCTTTCTAGGGAAAAAGGTTTCTATTTTTCAGAGTTTGTAACTTATTGTTATTTTTATGTACATCTAGAACCTATTTTTTCCATTATTTCGTTATGGTTTATCTATGGTTTCTTCAAGTGAATACTTTTAAATAATTGAAATTCCATGGATGGTCACGGTTGGTGAATTGTTTTCCCAAAATGTTCACTCACCCATTATAAATTTTGCTTTACAAAATAGTGGGTTTTTCATGGTTGATGAAAGTATGAAAAACTATATTCCCACCTAGTGGAAACCAAAAACCTCAATATAGAGGTTGTGGTTGTGTAACATAGTTAAACAAATTTTGTGGCCTAGCCTAGAAAATTGTGAGCCGAATGAATTTTATATATGAATTAAATTTAATATTTCTTATCTCCATTTACAACCACCCTTTAAACCTTTAATCGGTTCATTACATTTTCAAAGGTCTTGGAGGACATAATGAACACATTACTTCTCCTCCAAACCCATTACTTGGTGGCTTAATGTTTGGCATTCCTCATTTTATCCCTCTTTAGTAAGTGATCATCTCACATTCAATCTATTCTGATCTCTATTTCGTTCCTATATAAGGTTTTATTTATAATCATGTGTTTAATGGATATATAATATATTATTTTAGATATTTAATATACAATTTTTCATTTATCTATGCTTCTGTCATATGCGGTTGAAAATTCATTTTTTCGTTGTTGTGTCATGTGATATTATGATTCATGGTAATTGGTTCCATTGAGATTATCCATTTAATGAACCATTGATTTTATTAAATGATTTATTTTTATTTCATATAGATTATTAAGCCCCAATTTAGTGTGAATTTTAATTTTAAAATTGCTTGGAATGAATTTTGGGAAAAACCATCCACATCAAATTGAGCTTGAAATTTTGGTGTGGATTGAATTTGATGGATTTTTTTATTTATAAGGGAATTAATTTTTTAGAAAAAATGTATTATATTTATTTTTATAAAATATAATTGGTTTTATATTAAAATGGAATGAAATAATAAAAATATATTTTTTTTTGAAATAGAAATTAACATATTGAAATTAGAAATAAGGTGATAATATATTAAACATTTTTAAAATAAATTTCCATTCATTTATTCATTTATTGATCACATGTAGTCTTGTGTTGTTATTGGGTTATTTATGACATTAATGTTATGATAGTAATTCCCTAGAAACGTATTGATGATGAAAACACTATGTAAGCCTTGTTTGTCTACTTATTATCGCTTAAGTGTTAGTAGAAGACTATAATGATCCCTTAATTGGGCATGGGTATTGTCATGGTCATTGACATTAGAGTATGAGGACCCTATAACTAGGAACAGTTATTAAGAATATATGATGGAAATGTATCCTTTTATGATTGCATTTATATATATTCCATTAATTAGGAAACTAGTTTATACATGGCTTGTGATTTCTATAAAATAATTTATAGAATATTTTTAAATAATACATTAATTGTTTAAAATGAATCCATAGCTTTAATGAAAATCTCCTTTCCATTTAAATATGAAATTTTCATGCCATTAAAATATATTATTGTAATTATATACATGATTTTGTTAGCTTTTTATGTAATAATATTATGGAACAATTTTTTTGGTCATTTGGACATAGTGTGATGAGGCTATTAAAGACCTTAGTTATTTATCATGTCTGCTTTTTATTACTCAGAGGATATTCTATTTTCATTTTGATATACCAGTTTTACTTATGATACTATCTCTTTTAGGAGTTTTCATTGTGAGTTCTTATTTTATTTTATTTCTTAAACTTTGTTAGGGGAAGCTTTTTCACTCCATTATCTTGTATGAGGAATATTTCTAGTCAATATCTATTGTGGATCAAGAATGCCCTTCGGGCTATGTTAGTGTCGGCTAAGGTATTAGAGTACCATGGTCTCTAATCTAGTTAAAAAAATATGACATAATTATTCATTAATAATGGAAATCACATTTATAAAATTTTGGTTCATTTCATTGAACATACAATAATAATGAATAAGAAAAATTATACGGAAATATCTCAAAATTGGGATATTATAACCATCCTTGGATTAAATTAGTGGAGTTAGAAGCTATTGAGCGCTTGGATTTCTCATAAAACCATCCAACTTTTTTCCAAGGATAACAGGGTTTATTTGAGGAAATTTATTATTTTGAGATAATTTATGGATTCATCAGTTCTATGGTAAATATTGAATCATTAATGATAAAATCATTGTGGGAATGTTTCTAAGAGTTAGTATTCTTTCTCCCATTATTTTCATTCATTCCATTTAAAATTATTATTTTATCGGGAAATTTACCCATCTATACAATGGAATTTAAATGTTTAAATGTGGTAAAAATATAGGTAAAAAAATGGTCAAAGGGTTATATTGATGGTATTTTATTTATCTTGGAATTTAGGTCCAAGTCATAGATTTCATGCATGTGAGGATATATATTCTTGTAATCCGTGTTTTTTTCTCATAGAAATAATAAATATTTTTTATATTTTTAAAACATCATGTCATCGTTGATACCTGGGGTATCATTTATGAGATAAATATTCAGTTGATATAATAGATGTTATTTTATTTTAGATGAGGACTATAATTATAATTATTATTATTAGATTTATGTTCGTCTAAATTATATTAGACTTGGTCCATTGGTGAAATTCTTTGTTGGTATGTTCTTTTGATTCATCCCTGATTATTTTTATATGCTTATGGTGGTTTCTTAATACACTATATTGTGGTATTTTTTTTGAAAAATATTTTTATTTATTATGTTGACATTGTGATGTGGTTTTCCTTTTTTTGAGATATAAATTGGAGTCTTCTGGAATATTTTTGGGGTAATTGGGAAGAGTGGTACTCTATAATATATTGTTCTCATATCGGTCTGCAATTTATTTTTTTCATTTTAATAATATTTTAATGTTTTCATATAGAGGTCCATGATTTCTCTTCGCGTTCATGTTTTTAATTTAGATTAGATACAATTTTCTCTTTATTTAGAGTTTTTTTAATTTCAATTTCCCTCCCATTTTATTGATATGAGTTGTTGAAGGATTTTTTGACCATATTTATAAAGATTTCGGTGTTAATTTTGTCTTTTAAAACAATTTATCATCTTTACCAAATTATTGGGTTGTTTTTTTGAATAGTGGTGGATCATTATTTCCAGGGTAATTTTAGGTTGATGATTCCATTTTAGTAATGATTTTTTTATTAGAATATCACATGAATATCATATTTTCATAAATTTAAATACCTAAATAAATTATATAATCCCATAAATTTATTATTTTAATTTAAATTGTCACATTATTAGTTTTTTAAAAATATTTTGATCTTAATTATGAGAATGATATAATTTTTAATTTTCAGGATAATTAAATAATTTTTTTCAAAAAATAAATTTCTACACCTGTATAAATATAAAAATTAATTTTCTAGTAATATAAGATTCTAGGAATATATAGCATTTAATTGTTTTAATTGTTAAATCAAAACATAGTTTGTCAAAATTTGGAATAAAATTAGGTTTATGGAATCTGTGTATAGTTTTGATGATGTTTTATTTTGAGCCCATATAAGAAAAGTACTAAATTGAATGAGATGAAATTTTAGTGGGATGTAAAAAATAAACTGATGACAATTGAATTAATCCATGTCTATTTGAGAGTAAATATTTTTTCAGGTCATTAATGCAATGAATAATGAAGGATTTGAATTTGAATAGTCTTTAAGGGTACAAAACATCTCTATTAATGTGGAGATATTTCTATTTAAAGATGTCTAATAGATATAATAGATTGTGGCTTAATATAAATGATAATGAAAAATATATTCAATTGAGGCTTACATCAGTGATATTAACATTAAATAATCAAAAAATTCTCATATTTTTTAAAGATATAATTTTAGGAAAACCGTCCTCCCCTCATGCCTTTAAATATATTCCTCCACTTCCATTTTAATTCCATATAAATTTTCAGTATCTAAAGATAGTTTTTCTATTGTAATATTATTTTACATTATATAAATACATATTAGTTTTACAGTAATGTAGCCTTAATTATTTTTTATTGGTCTTTTCACACTATAAATTATTTACTCTATGAAAATTGAGATCTTACTAAGGTTATTATTTGAAGGGTTGTACTAGTGTTTGTTACATATATTTTTTTCAACTACACTTTTTTATTTTTTTATAAAAATTTCAGTAGTGTTTAAAATGATTATATTGATTTATATCCCTTTTTAACTTTTATATTTATTCGACTTCAACATTCATATCAATTCATTCCCTCTTCCATTTATGTTATTCATATAATCGAGTTTGACATTAATAGTATCGGTCTTTGAGGATGTATCATTGCTAGAATTAGGGAGTATATTATATTATATCCATATATAGTACTTGGGTTTAACAATATTAAAAATGTGATGGTATAGTGTGATATATTATTATCATTAAATTAAGTAGAATATATATAACATTTTAAACAATAATGTTAGCTTCATCATGGACACATAATAAAAAAAACTATATATCGCTGTCTATTTTGGGTATTGTGACATGTTTTATATTTTTATGTATATTTATTTCATATATATACATAATAAATATTTACATACCCATTATATTTAATTCAATTTAATATTATATTTTTATTTATAAAAACACTAAAATGAAGAATATTATTTTAATATTTTACACCATTATATATTGACATATGGGTGAAAACTATACAGTTTTTTATGAAACTAATAAAATATTTAGGTGAGATTAATGAACCAAAACATGTGTCAATTTGAATCTATTTGTAGGTATACTATGATTATAAAAAAATATATTTTTTATAAATAAAAAATAAAATAAAAATAATGAATATTAACTTGTTGAATATATTTTATTTATTAGGCCATGATATATTTTATCAATGAATTTTTATGATAAGTCTTATATTTAGTATATTGTATAAGAGTTATTAATGGAACAAGTTTAATATAATTTTAAAATGATTGAATATGTGATAAACCAAGTAATTATATTTTCAGTTTTTTTGAGGAAATAAAAGAATTAGACAGGAAACAATAACAAGTTTAAAATAATGAATATGTAAAGCCTATTCCGCTATTTTTCAAAATGGAGAACATAAGGAATAATTATGGGAATATATATATATATATATATATAATGTATATTTTAATTTTCCAAACCATTAATATATATGGTATCAATATATACATTAAGTATTATGCACATGTGGGGGATTTAATTTAATTCAAGGAATCTTGTTCTAATAATTTTATAATGTGAAAAGTTACTAGATTTTACTATATTTGAAATATGTATAATAATATCATATATATCCCTCCATTTAATTTGAATAAAAACAACCAAATTGGATTAATTTGATGAAAAATATTATAAAATTGAATACATTCCTCTAAGACGTACAAAATAACTCTAACATGCACTATGAATAGAAAAATATTTAATGGTTGATTATATCAAAGAAAATAATATTTTATTAAACTCTTTTATTGGATATTTTATTTATATTAAATTTATTATTAGAACCCGAAACTTTTATTTTATAAATTCTTCTATGAAATTTATTTCCCATAAGTATAATGAAAAATATATAAAATTAAAATGTTGTTTAGTGAGAAAAGAACTGGAAGATGATTTGTACACTAGTTCATATGAAGATGATGATACAAAAATAGTATTCATTAAATTATAAAATTTTGATCCTAGAGAATAGGAAAATCCAAAACATACCTAAATATATTTACCTCCAATGGGAACCACTCATCAAGATAAATGAAACATATACCTCCACATATTTCTTTACCCCTACCCTTATAATTATTTTATATGCTAATGTTAGTGGATGACGAAATTTATATTTATTATATTGGTAATCATTATTGGTTTCTACACATGGACACCAATAAAGGTCACATGTGGTGTTTTATCCCATACATCGTTTTTCATGATCATATTGGTGAAAATTTTCTTGAAATTCCTAAATATGGTTAGTAAAAACCATGTGTCGACTTTTTTGTACAAACCATGTTCTTTCTGTATTCTAATTTTCATTTATCTTTATCTATACCTATCTTTTATTCTAAATGTTTTTAAATATTGTTCTTCATTTATTTTACATTTAAAGAGAATGAATTTAAGAGTATAACGTGAAGACATCACCATCTTATACACTCATCTTGTGTCTTTTTTTCTATCTAGTTTTTTTATAATTTTCTTTTCATTATTAGAGAAAAAATTTATTTTAATCATAGATGTGGGTTAGGGATTTCAAAAAGCCATTTTTAATTTTTATATATTTTCTTTTTTTATAATTAATTATTTTTCTTATTGGTAAATTAAATATATATTGTTTTTTCTCAAATTTAATTATTTCAATATCTAAATAATTTAATTAATTGATGGATAGATTTGATCTTAATGATTTATAGTATTTTCATTTTATGAAGTATAACTGATTATGAAACACTTGTATACTATTACTATCCAAAATTAATATCATTTAGATCCAAAGTGGCCTCTAAACCATTTTTTAATATTCATTAAATTTTTAATTTCTATTAGTGTCCTGAGTCATGTTTTAATACATAGAAAATATTTTTATTTTTCATTGAACCCATTCAAGGTCGTGAAATATAAATAACATAGAGGTATTTTGAGTAAATATTATTAAAACCCATAACAAAATGAGAGGGGAGTGGTGAATCAGTGTGTAAAAATTTTATTTTAAAGATACAAAATTTTGTTACCATGTTTTTATGGATATTTTAAACATGTTTGATGTTAATGCGCAGCAATTTAAACATTCACATGAAAAGAGAAAAATCAAAAAATTCACTTCATTCACCACTATGGGGTAGTTAATGGAGCATGCATCGAAAGTGTGTTGGTCATACCGAAATCCATTAATATTCAAATGATTTGGAATATAAATGTTCCAAATATGTTAATTTGTACAATAAACACTCCCTTTATAATATTTTTTGGATAGAACACTACATCCCTTATAACACTTATATCAACTCCCCTTATCACACTACCTTGGGTTATGTCTCACGCTTTTTATTGACATGAAGGTGTCTTTAGTGGATTTCAATTTTATTTGTTTCCCCTGAATAGAATGAGTCTCTTATTACCCTATAGACCCGAGTTGATTCATTATGAATGCACTATTCACTAAAAACAAGATGTTAAAGACTTCCTTTCCTAACGCACTATCTCAATGATCAATTCTTTCATAAAGTAAATTTTCTTCACAAAATAATTTCTTTCATGATTCACATTGAGTCATTACAGAATACCACATCATTGTGAAACTACCATTACTCAGAATCATTTTCACCAGTCAATACATAATATGTTTTTTCACAATGATCAATATTTTTTTGATAACTAGATTCATGAATCACCAATTCCTTTCTTAATTCTAGGTGATTCATTATTTTCACATATTATTTTTATGTCTAATGATGTGAGGATAGCCTCATATTTAAATCCTCTTCCATTCGTGATACTCTACCATCTTTATTTTTTTGTCCTTCAAACACATCTTCACATAACTACTATATTTTCATGGATCCAGTGCCAATTTTTATACTCGTTGAGATCACTATAAATGCATCATGCATTCATGATTCCACAATAATCATAGTCCTGAAGAACACTGTCAACCCATAACAAACTCACAAAACTCACAATTGTAAAACCTATTCATCACCAAACACATTACCTTAAAATATTTATGAAGAGTTCACTTTAATAAAAACCCTTCCGTGATTTTATAATAATTATTTAGATTTTTGCCCAAAATTTTGGGAAAGTCCTGGGGAAAGAATCAATATTTAATATTATAGTCATGTTAAAATGTTAGAGCATTTTCCTTGAAAAAACCTTGATCAATCCATTGTGTATCGACAGAAAACAAAACCTGCATCCATTTTTTTCAATAAGAAAACATTTATTATAAAAAATAAACACTCTAATCATGACACCTACCATTATATAAAAACATTTTATACCATATAATCCATTAACTATGATATATTTTTAATCCAAATTATAAGATAACTTGTTTCCTTACAAAAAAATAGACATAATATTTTTTTGAATAGGTATTTTATGTTATAATGTTTGGTAATTTCTATTCCTTTGAATTCATTGATAATTACATTAATATTGGGTTTTTGGTGTTTTCTAAAATTGTTCTATATAGTGGATTGAGAGAAATATGTATGATTCATTATTCAATTGTGTTTCATTTATGTCATTGAATTCTGAAAAGAATTACAAAATAAGATGAAACAAATAAATAAAAACATAAGACAAAAATTGATTATTCCTTATCCTTTAATGATAAAATTCCCACAAAAAATTGGTATAATGAAATTTTATTCATTAATTATATTCGATTTTTATCTCATCGTTTTGGAAAAAATAAAAAATCAATTTTTTTTAAAAAAATATTGATGTTAAAATGGAGATGAGGAATTGGTTTGAAAACTTCACTACATTCCTTAATTGAATCATTGACCATCAAAAAATGGGTGTGATGTTTATAATTTATAAGGGGTATTGAGGGATGACATTCATATTGTTTCACCAGAATATTTTGCCATAATATTTGAGTATTTAAAATATTCTTTTTATATTACTATTTATATGATTTTACCCACAAAACCATATCCAATAAATCACACTAAAAAATTTTATTTATTAAAAACATGTTTATGTCTAATTTTGTGGAGTGTTATGAATTTTACAAATAATATCGAGTTATATATATTTTCTAGGTACCATTATAACACCAGATTAAATTTATATTGTATATAATGTGACATGAATTTTAATGTATCATAAATTATGATAGGGTCATGGATGTATTTTAATGTATAAATAATATAAAAGTTATAAATTAAAATAAAATAAAATTGGTTTTCATTTATTTTCCATGATGAAATTCTATTTTGGAAAAGATCATGACAAATCTCTACGAATTGTTTTTTGTGAAATTTGAAATAGATATTTGATGACTACAATGGAGTGGAATGTTTATATGTTGGAGATTGATGATGATTATATTATAATAAATTTTGTTATTACATTTTTACTTTTAACTCCACCAATTATTATTTTAAGTAAAATTTCACCACATTTTTTTAAATAAATTAATATTTCTTATGAAAATTAACTAATTTTATTATATATCCTTATTTTTTTTATTTCAACCATTAAATTATGTATAGAAATACATATTATGGAATAGTATTTCTTAAGTATTACATGATATTTAAAATAAAAATAATTTAATAAGTCTATGTTTCATGTACAAATCTAAAAACTTCCAAATAATGCATACCAATATTGACATTGAATCATTATAGTGTTTTGAGTCATTTTTATTATGTTACAAAATATCAATATTACTATCACATATGAACCTAAATGTTAAATTGATATATAAATGATTCGATGAAAAAAATTATTAAAATTTTTATATTATAGATCCATTCCTTTTAAAGGAAATTTATTCACCGGAGTGTGTGCGATTTGAAATAAAATAGTATGTTTGCATTGGAAGGTCTCATTTAGTAATAATTTCATAACTATTTCAATATTGTTTCTATGGATCTCATCATTTAATTTTTTTCAATCAAGATATATAAAAATAACTTCTATTAATGATATTTTAAAAAAATTGGGCATTTAATGTGGCAATAATGTTCACATATTCAAAAGTATTAATTGGAGGGAAACTAGTCACCCCACTTACATAATTATTTATCCATCCACTTATATTTCGAATATTTAGGTACATTTAATATAAAGGTATGGTTTTCAATTTTTAATAGTATTATACATATTAAATATAAATTATTTTTTATTTTCATTTCCATTTGCTTTCATTTTACATTTATTATCTCTCTATGAATCTCAACTCAATAGAAATTTAAAAAAATCTCTCGAAATTATATGAATAGAAGGGGACGTTTTTGACTTAGTTTTATTTCATTGACCCTTTAATAAATTTTTCAAAGAATTTCAATAGTATTTAAATCAAATTTACTGAGGAAGCTGTCTGCATTCACTACTATTGTGATTCTTATACCTCATTCATATTAATTAATTCACTTTACTATATTAGACATTACTAAATTGGATTTTTACTTAGATATTTTTTTTTCCAAAAAATATGTGTCCTTGATTAATTTAGGAAGTGATTTATTTATTATAAAGTAAAATAAATGTGGTGTAATAACAATTTGAATTGTAGGGTTTCATGTGATAGGTATTGATTAGTGTATTAAGTATAATACTATGAAATATTTAAATAATAACTACAGGTTCACCATGAATTCCTATGAAAAAGTGATTCTAATGGGTTTCATGATTACTTTTTGAGTCAAACATTAATTTCTAATATATTTTTATATCCAATATATATAATATAATCTTAAAATAAACATTATATTAGTTTTATTTTTTAGAAATATATTTTAATATATAAGTAGAGATAGAATTAATTTAGTGTTTCCAAACTGGCCTCCATGAAATATTGGACCCACGATGTGAAAAATAATTAATTAATACGAAAATAAGAAAATATTAATTTTAGATTCATGTAAAATCCATCATATAAATTTATATAAATAGTTACCCTTTTTATATGAATTCTAAATTGTGTGGTGTCTTATTTTATATCTTTTTTCAATTTAGGATATAAATTATTTTACAATGAGATATGTTATGGTCATTTTTTTATAATATATTATTATTTATGTCATTGATCTTAGAGGAATTTGTTACTTCTAAATATCACTATTTATTGGTTATTCTTGAGTATTTCCTCACCCTCACACCCTGCACATTTGGTTGTAGAGAACTTGATGTCTTCTCGTCTTCTACCATTATCTAATGAGTTTTTATGGTATAAAATTGATTTGTGGGGATAATTGTCGAAACATCCTCTTATTTTTTTATTTCATGATATAAAAAATTTTATTTTTACTTTATTTGAGTTTTTATATTTTTAAAATTGATTTTATAATGTTTCCCTATCATGGATGGTTGAATTTAATTTTCAAAAAACCATGATAAAAACCATATGCTAAATAGGTAACCATTTAAACATCATTAATTATAGAAATTTTTATATTTTAAGGGTTTTCATATGGTCATTATGGAGTTTCTGTGTAATTTTGTCGAAACAATTACATATTAGATGTCCTACACACACCTTGGGCACTATTTACTAAACCCTAAAAGGAAAACAATGCATCGTGTTATAGATGAAAACTATTGGGGATTAATAGATTCAAAATGATTTGGTAAATAATTATTTCCAAACTAGAGAGGTTATAGTTATATTCTAATATTTGTTTCATGATTTTTAATGATCTTCTAAACTGTGTGACCATACCATGTGGTCTTCCCAATTTCATTAAAATGATAATGTTATTATTTTTCATTCCTTTTATTTAATTTATTTTACCCCACTACATTATTGTCATCCACTAAAAAATAATCTTTCATCCTCACTATAAAATAATCCATTAAGTATTTTCTATCGATTCAATGTGGAACATGATGGTAAAAACACTTTTTAATTCTTTTTTTCTTCTGCATTTTTTCATTTATTTGGGTTTCATTTCATAATATAATTCCAAATGTCCAGTTTTGTAAAGTCAAGTGTTTTGGTGTGTTATAATATGTTAATTTCTATGAAAATGGAATGTCGAGGAAATTAATATTATGTTTGTTTCATCCACAATGAATGATGTATTTTCTTGAAGAATCTATTTAATTATTATTTATGAAATTTCATTTTATATAGTTTTTGAGATACATTATCATTCAAAATCTATTTTATAATCTTATTATACTTATTTATACCCTTGAAATATTTATATAAAAAAATTCAATGATTTCAACTATAGGAATAAAATTATTTTATAAATAATAACTTATATATATTTCAAACAAAAATATTCATCCCAAGTATTTGTGTGAAATCTCAATGTGTTGTATTCAAAATAATTAGACAAAAAATGAGTTTTGTGACATCAATTTCTCTTTTTAATATAGTTTTTATATTTTCTAACTATTGTTTCAATAAGAAATGACATATCTACTTATGGAATTTTATTGTGGATTATTATCCTATAATGTTTTTTTATATATTTATTCATAGAAGTGTTTATTTAGAATATATTTCTACAGAATGTTTCCTTAAATTATTTTCCAAATAATGGGGTAACAAACCTTGGTCTCTGCAGATGGTTCAAAAGGCCCATGTGACATACTTTTAAGAAAAATGATTTTATTAATTTTGTAACACACATAGTTTTTATAATGACCTGTACAGTTTTTCTATGTCTATGGTGATTATTATTTTATGTTTGATGTTTTTGTAGATTTAAATATTGGATATATCATCAAGGGTGTAATTTTTGATATGTGATTCAGTAGTTATTATATATTATTATTTCATATGTTTTAAATATTATTAATATTATTTCTTACAAAAAATTTATTAATTCCTGGTGACAATAGTTTACTATATAAAGGATATGGATGTGTTCTCAAATTTTTTAAATATCTCTACATAAGGATCCCTATGAATTGTAGTTCTCAACTTGGGATACCTTCAATTGTGTCCAAGAGGGTATGTTGTTGTTCATAATTTTTTATATTCAAGGAATATTATCAAATTATTAGGGTTCCCAAAGTGAATTCTAGGATCATATTATAATTATCCCTAGTGTGAGTATACCTATTAATATTCCATAATTCAGGATTCTAGGGGATTCCCATTTCATTCATGATTGTTTCCCCTCATTCTATTTTAGTTTTTTGGAACTTTTGATTTATTTTTAATTACTCGTGTTATGATTTTTTGAGATTATGGCTCTTTTGTGAGGCCATATTTTATTTTTTACACAGTTAGGTTCAAATTATAAGTCTTTAAAAAAAAAATTTTGAAATAAATATTTCATTATAATGTGTAGTAGTTGTTTCATTTTACTGAATATGAAAGACTAGTTATGAAACTGAAATAGTTCTTTTGGTTTCAAAAATATTTTTTACCCCAATGGAATAAAAATGGTTTTTAGAATGATCATAATTTAGAACAAGTAATATTTTCTCTAAAACTCTAATGTACATTTTTTAGTTGTTTATAATGTTCTTTAAAATTGTATCCATATCCATGAAAAAGATATAATAGATTATGTATTATAAGAAGGATGTAATAATGTCACTTATTTTTATTACATTTAAATTTTGTTAAAACCAAAATTATATAAATATTAAAACTCTCATTTTATTTTATTGTATTTTTAATGTAATATCCCAAACCCTTTAGTTAAATCATACCTATAATTTTTTTCTCACATCTTATATATAAACGGGCGTGGATGAATATAGTTTTATTTAATTATTTTATGTAGTCATTTAATGATTTCATGTAGTTGATGATTTTATCTTCAATCTCTAATTGACTTGTGATATATAGATTACCATGAAACATATGGAGGACATTTTTTATGATTTTGGTTTTTTTGTTTTTTGGATGATTATATATCATTTAGTTAAACCTATATTTTCAATCATTATTATGAGTGTATGTATTTTGGATGATATCTTAATTTTAAAATGGTTTGGATCAATATTATATACTAAGAATAACTCAGTTCAATTATTATAATTATTACATGTTTTTCATTTTAATTTAGATAAATATATTTATATTTAGTGAATTGGATTCCAATATATGGATGAGTCATGTTAAATTTTTTGTTAGATTCTACTACTTTTTGTTTTTATTCAATTGTGATATTAGAAACATTGTAATAACCTATTTCTTATATCCACCATGTATTTATCATTATTGATCATCAATAATTGTTTCAATCTTGATCAACATTCATTTTGGATTGACCAGGGCCGATTCATAATATATTATTTGTCTAAAATAAAATTTATATTATTTTTTGTGTTCTATTTCAATTTTTTTACTCTAAAAAGAATATATGTACCCAATTGGATTTTATAATTTTATATGAGATGAAAATATCAACAGATAATCCAAATTTTTATAATGATTTTAATAAATTAATATAAATCATGATCTATGGTATAATGTTATTTAGAAGTATCTAGGTGTATTTTGATTATTTATAAAACAAAAAAAATTCTTCAAATGCAATAAATGATAAAGTTAGATATATAATAAAATTATATTTTATGAATCTAAATATCTCCACCAATATTATCCTAAAATCAAGGACTCACATATTTGTGGGGTTTGACTACTACCTTTTGAAATGAATAAGCTCTTTATTTTTATAATGCCTAGAATTTTAATTATTTTTTTAAAATTATTCATTGAAATTTAGTAGAATACATTATACCTCATTGGTATTGATAAACATCATGTAATAATATTTATGACTCTTTGGAATTTTGTGATGATATGTCACCATTTTCTCACTACGTTGGTCCATTTTAATTTTAATTTGAATAAAGATGATAAATATAAAGGTCCAATATATTATATATGCACATATCCTATAAGGAGGTATTTTCATTTTAGATTTATAAAATTATTTACATTATATTTATTACTAATTAAAAATATTGTTTTTTCTTCTACGTTTCTTTAATTAGTTATCTATTACATTTTATGTATTATGTTAGACTCAAATCTCAAACATAATACACTGTTATTGAAGAATATATGGTCAAATACTATTTCAACCTTTACTTATGGTATTTGGATACAAATTGAACATGTTATAGTAAATTTAGGATTTTTTATGAAAAAAAAATTCAATTACATTCTTATATTATATCAAAAAACATTCCAATGAAATATTTCTGTATAGAAAATGTCCCTCAAATATTCTAACACTAAAATATTCTATATAATAAATATAAATTTTCTACTCAATTTTGATATTATATATATTATCATTTGATAACTAATTATAAAATAAACAATATTAATTTATAGTTGAACTCGTAATTTGAAAGATATAAAATACTATTAAATGATATAGAAACAGTTATTTATAATGTTAAGTAAATCCTTATTAATTTCATATTTTTATAATATTTGATGATATTATCATCAATACCAAATTGAATTTTATATTCATTCATAATGATTATGAATGTGAATATTCAAGTTGGGTAATGAGATGATTAGAAATATTTGTAAAATGAAACATTATATATTCATAGAAGATTCAGTACTCATGAAATTTATGGGCTTATGTTATTTATTTTCTTCATTAAGACGTTTTAAAAATGTAGAATTGTAGAATTATAAAACATTTATAGATTAAAGATACTATTGATATTAATATGAATTTTTTTAATTAAATTATCAGCAATATTTTTCAATTATGTTAAGAAAAAACATGATTTCATATATTTATAAGGGAAAATAGAAAGCACCAATATAATTTCCCTCTTTGATTTTACATCATTTGATAGATTGTATTGAAAATAAATAATGTAATATATATATATATATATTTCATTATGATCTATAATGGTTTATTGTACAGATGAACAATTCAATTAATGGTGGATTGTTAATACCCATTTGAAACTAAGAGACATTAATATTGTGGGTAGTAAATATGAAAAACAATTGTTATTAGTCTCTGAAAATATCAAGAGAGTGTTTTGTATATCCATGGTGATATTGAAATAATCATTAGTAAAGTAGATGGTGATGATAATTAAATAAAGAATAAATTTTATTTCCTTAACAATATGTTTAATTAGGAATTAACTGATTTTATATATAAATATTTTGTAACTAAATTACTAATGTGTATGAATTTTTAATTTACAATAAATAGATTTAACTACGTTATCATTATATTTATAATATAATTTATTTGTTTATATCATATATCATGTTATAAATTATTACATAGTATTATTTCATAAATTAATTCAAAAATTAAAAGGATTTGAAGTTAATATTTTTATTATAATAACACTTTTACAATCATATTACACATATGTCATTATCCTACCTTCTGTGGGTATTCTCTTAGCTATATTTTTTCTTAATCATATTTTGAGGGTGTAATAAAATATTGGAATACTTGTTTTAAATGTTTACATAGTTGAGGTTTGATAATATCTTCTAAATAAAATATCCTTTAATTCATGCTGGTTATTTAAATATCACAATGGAATATTTTTTTCCATATAATAACCACACATTTCCTCAAGCTCACATATTCCATGAGGTGATGTTCATTATGTAGCATGTGAGCTCTATGGTGTGGTTTGGATATACCTTTGAAAATCTCGGCCTCCCCTTCCTCATTACCCTTCCTTTAATCCCTCCAATTCCACTTCCATCAAGAGATATCTATCCATCAATGACATGTTATCTATCTAAAAACAAACAAGTTATATGGTGATGTTCAATCCATAAAAATATTATGATTAAACTTGTGGTGAGAAATGTTTCAGGAGATGAAATATCTCTATGTATGTTGGAGGTGTGTTATGTTTTTAGAAATATAGAACATTTTTTTATTTTTTCTTTATGAATAGTTAAATTAAAATTAATGTAAAAAAGAAACTAAATGGTAAATATTATTCCAAATTGAAATGTTTTGACTATATTTTCAATAGTATTCAACACTTTTCAATGTAATATATGGAAATCCATAAAATATTTATTTATAAAGATATAATATTCTCAAATTCTCCATTTCTAAAAATATATATGATAAATAAATAGTAATAATACGTTAATAATTAATTTCGATAAAGTTGTTTTTTAATATGTTTAAATAATGAAAAAACTATTCTTTATTATGCAACAAAACCTAAGTCTAAACACATTTACCCCTTTTGGGAGACCTTCCCTACAATAGATAATTCTAGATCCAGAAATTTCGTTACCATTATTCAATTATTTAAATATATCAGGGATCTAATAATTCTGATTTTTTATCTCTAATTAATTATTTATTCCTATTGGGAATTATGTCATTTAAATTAGAAAAAATATAAGATTTTAAAAAATAGTTATTATGTATCATTAATAATCCATTCTATGAGAATGTTTTAGTTTAATTTATTGTCCTAAATTATTATATAGGTAAACATTTTTTAATTATGTAAGTATTTTGGGACCTGTAGATAAGTGTTAGATCTAATTACCTAGGGACACCCCTTAGTATACAAAGGTATTAGTTGGTATTTTTAATTTTTCAATTTATAATTGATTTGTTGAAGGGAAAATAAAATATCTATATCCAAAATGTAAATTCAAAATTGGACAAATAGTAATGAAATTTATGAGCACATGATATTCAATAAATTAATTTATAAAAATTTACCTTCAATTTTTCTTGTATAATTGAATGTTATAGATAGTTATAGAACTAAATAAAATCAACAAACTAAAAATTCTAATATTCAAGAATGGGGAATAAAATTTATATCGTGGAAAATGAGAATTTCATCATTGAAAAAATAAAATTATTGTTTTTTATTTGGGAGTGGACACAATTATATGTGAGTGAAATAAATATTTGGAATCAGTAAGATATTCAATATGTTACATTCACTTTTGGAATAAATATTCTTCTACGAAGGATAATAAAATATGTAAGAACCCATCATTAATCATTTCTATTATATTTGATCTATAATTAAAATAAATAAAACCCCGATGATATTTTATGTAAATTGTTTTATAGAAATAGGTTAAAAATCATACATAACAACTCGTAGATTACATAGTAAATACTTCTAATCAATATCAATTTTTTCATAATATAAAACTCTAAAAACAAAACATGATTTCATTTCATAAAAAATATTCATGAAATTAATCTCGAATTATTCTTTTAAATTAACTTTCCCTAAACCCTTAGGATTCGCATTTTAAAATATTTTATTACCATTAAAATTTACTAGAATTAGGTTTTATGACCAATGTAAAATAATTTTTTAAATACATATTTAAAAACTCTTCAAAAACACATTATATCATATTTATAAAAATTATAAATATTATATAATTTATAAATAGTAATATAATTTTTTAAATTAATAGAAATACCAATCAAATACATTAATTTAAAAAGTAACATTTATATAATATTTGGATTTATCCATAAAATTATTTTGTAAATAATATTATTTACGGATTAAAGAGATATTTGACAGACCCTAAGAAATCCATGGGACCACTAACAATATCTATCTTCTTATAAATTCTTATTGAGTTCTTAGGATCTCCCCATTCCTCATCAACTCGACTCGATACACAAGTGCTGAGTTTTATTTAGGAAAATAATTCTTATCATATTTTCCTTAATCATTTTCAATCCACAAAAGACAATAAAAATTTCAAAAGCTACATGATTCAATTTCTAAATAGGAAATAAAAGTATAACCTCATGAATCTGAAAAAACAAAATTTTATAGTAAAACAATATAGGGTTTTTAAGAAATCAACCTTTATAATATTAAAATAAGAAATTTAAAAACTAATTATTGTTAAATTTAAAATATATATATATATATAAATTGATGGAATGATAACAATTTTTACAATAATTGTTAATATGTATATTCATAAGAATTATCTATAATATATATAGAAAATTAATTTCATAAAAATGCCACGTTATTGATTTAAAGACACCTTTAAATCCTTATTAAACAAAAACAATTAATTTTAAAATGATATGAAATTTGCATTACTAAAATAAAATTTTGAATTATAATGTTCCCTTTTAATATAGTACATTCACAAGGTAAATATATATTATATAAATATGAAAATAAACATGACATTAAAATAATATATTTACAAATTATTTTAAGAAAGGATAAACCAAGGCATTTTGGTCTTTTAAGAAACAAAAAAGTTGGGGGAGATAGTATTTAGCGGATGTGATCCATGCCCTTTTATTGGATGAAATGAGGGATTTATATATTACTTTATTAGGTATAATTTATTTTTATTGAATTTAGAAAAAAACTCAATGTGATATGGAATATATTATCTCCAATCTAACGAATAAGACCATAAAATTTATTAAAAAAATAAACAATTTATAAATATTTTCATACAATTTTCGCCACTACAATTTGAAGGCCTGAGGAGAAATACAACATGGAAAAATATCATAATTGTTTTTCATCATATATTTAGTCATATATATAGTTTATTCACATAATATATATACACTTCAATTTAATAAGTTTACACTCAGGATCAAGAGAGATCCTTTATGACCTTGAGTTAATGAATTTATGATCAAAATGTGAACGTGGTGTTTTATTCATTGAAAAAATTTATATATTTTAAACATCATCTTATCCATTGAATCCGACCCAAAGATATGAATATTATATTAATCAGTTTCCTAAAATATGAAATATTCAAATTAATGTATATGAAATTAAATTTAAAATATATTATATTAGTCGATATACAATAAAAATTATTATATATGTTGAAGGATATATAAAATATATTCAATATGTGTGAGGTAAAATGATGAACAAGGACTACCATTTATGTTCGTGGAATGAAATTGATGAAAAATACAAGAATATCATTTATATGTCAAAAATGATCCTTAAAATAGGATTTTCATCAATATTTTGATATCATACCTTCGAATATATATAAATCACGATTTATAGAAGAATAAGGAAATTGAACTGCTAGAACCCCCCCCCCCATTTTAATTCTAATATCTCGCTATGTTTGAATCCCCTTCATTATTCTGTCCTTTCTATTTCTTGATTCTTCTCATCCATTCATGAATCTCCCCCTTCGATAGCAGATGTAGACATAGTCCCTTTGTTGGTGCTTTATTCTAAGAACCACATACTCCGTCATATCAAATGATCATTTTTACAAAAAAATATTAATATGTATCATATAATATTCCTAAAATTTAATACCACACATATTATAATTATAAGGCCCCAGCGTTAAACCTTACTTAATCTAGAGTTATTACAAGATTACACATTGAGGATCTTTTCAGGTTTAGTGTTTTAGAGAATTAGATCATAAAACTTGCATTACATTCCACATTTAAACAAAGTTGTTACATAAAAGATAGTATTCATTTTTCCCATCAACGAAAAAATATTTAAAATAAAACATGGATTCTTTCTTGACACTTCCTTGACACTATCGTCATGTCATGTACCCTTCCCTTGACCTGTGAAAAACATTTAAAAAACATGGGATGAGCATAAAAAGCTCAGTAAGGGATATAAAAATATAGAAAGGAAACATTAGTACATGTATACATAAAAATGAAATCATACTTTACCCATAAAACATAATCACTTTACCATACCTCATAAAATCATAAATAAATCATAGAAATTATAATACATAAAGGTAACTTCAGGCATTCATAACATTCTTACGTAGGGAGTAACGCTCTTGGTTACGTTTGGAATACCCATCACAGTATATTCCCTAAATCTCTTCATAGAAACCTTAAAGTTTCACCCCTTCGCGTTACCCAATGCATTGGAAAGCTATATCCGGCTCACCCGCCCTTAGATTATCATAGAACCACCCGTATTCATAATAATTCCCAATAACCATAACATAATCGTATCACATAAAACATGCATAAAGAAAACATAACATTTCCAATTTTCAATCACAAGATATCAATACAAAACATTGATATAAAAACTTTATAAAAACCATTTTCAATAACAATATAAAAGAAAAGTAAAAACTTGTATTTATTTTTCTTTTAAAAAAATTATTGCTTGTAGAGGAAGCCGAAACTCAAATAATGGTCACAGCGGCGGAGAAGTCGTTGTCGCCGCATACGTACGAAAAAAACATCCCCTTTTGTCATTTAGTAAAATTATTTCTATAAAAATGATTCCTTTAGGATAAACATAAAAGTCAAAGGGGTTTATACACTGTATAAAAGAAGGTTGTGTATAAAACAAAATATGCCTCAATGAAAGGAGATTGAGACGAAGTCCCATACAAAGACGGTATCCTTGGATTAAGGATAAATCAATTACATATTTATGTGTGACAAACTAATACACTAAATATAAGTGGATATTAAGTGTTTAAAAATCCTAGTATATTCACACATATTCATAGAATTACATATTCAAGGAGTATAATCTTATCCCAAATAATCAAAATTTGGTTAAGAAGTTCCCTTGCAAAAATTTGACAGCCTAACAACGTCACTACAAAATTCAGAAAATGAGTTGATGAGAGATAAAAAGGGTATCTTATCACTTGGACATAAAATTTAAATCACTGCGGATATAGAAGAACATATCCCAACATAATTTTATGTGAATTAAAAGACATATCAAATGATGTCTTTTAAAAAGAGGAGGGTGAAAGGATCCCTTACTGACATGGGTATCTTTCGAAACATACACCCCGTGAAAGAAGTACAATACAAAATTTATGTAAATACTCATAAATGAAAGTATATTACACAATGAGTAAAATAATGGGCAGTACATACACCACTCAAAGGAAATTGTGGAAAATGTAGCATAAATCTCACGGGAGTAAAAGTGAGATGAAAAATACCTTACGAAAACTCGGCAGCCTAATGACGCAACTTAAAACTTACAAAAATGGATTGATGAGATCAAATAGGGTCTCTCATCATATTAAAATAAAATTTACAGCAAGAGGGATATAAAAGAACATCCCCCATCATAACAAAGAGGAGATTAAAAGAAGTGACATAAAGGAAAGTACTTAAAAAGAAAGAGAGGAGTTGGATCCCTTACGAAAACTTGGCAGCCTAACGGCGCCACTAAAAACATCAAAAATGGATTGATGAGAGAGAATAGGGTCTCTAATCATATGAAAATAAAAATTACAGTAAGATTAATATAAAATAACATCCCAATCACAAGAAATATCAGATTAAAATGAATGACATAAAAGAGTGTTCTTAAAAAGAAAGAGAGGAGTATGATCCCTTACCTTGGGTCCGACATGACTCGATCGTTCTTTAACGTCCTGAATAATAAACTTGAGTCAATTTATACTTGCCTAAGAACCATTTTCAAGTTCATTATTCCTTTTATATCACTTATTTCCATGTTATAAACATTAGGTAATCATTTAAGTTAATAATGTTTGTTTTGTCGATATTTTGTTCTTAAGTCGAAAGTGGACTTATTACAATTACATGTTGTTCGTGAGGTTAATGGTTCATTATATCCAGAATGATATTCACGATTTGGATATCATATATATAATATATATCCAGAATATACATGTATTTATAATATTACATAATCATTTAGATTTAAGAAATGAAATGCACCGTTCATGGAGACGGTAAGTCGTACGTACACATGAACGCTACTTTCATTTCTATTTCATACTAATGGAATTAAAAATAAATGAGAGGTATATATATTTTAATTACAGAATTATATTCATCATTTATATGTAACATAAATCATATATAATAACTTTAAATACATCCTTTATACATCCCACATATGGCACTAACGAATCAAATCACTTTGAGGGGGCGGTAGTCCGCACTACCTAAAATGAAATTATCATGTTTACCCACAATGGAAACCATAAAGGAATTCCACAAAAGAAAAAAACAGAATCTTACGTAAAACATATGCATATTATATATCATATATAAATATAGTGACATCTTAATGGACACCTTTTAAGGTGTTATATGAGTGTTGAACAATCATCATTTCGTGAGGTAGAAATTCGCCATCCACAGAAACAGTATGTTCTTTAACCATTTGATGTAGGTGTGTGTAATTCTAGCTCTAATTATTATTATAACAACATCTTAGTATATTGAAGATACTAGAGTTGTTACAAAATAAATGAATAAAAAGATTTTATGGGGTTGGAAAAGCTAAATAAAACAAAAGAACACAAGTGAAGACATTATCTTAAAATCGGGTAACTCGTTTTTATTTGAGATCAAAGGATTCCTAGGGAAGACTTATGCCCAATGTGAGGCTTCTAGGAGTAATAGAGGTATTTGGAGAGGCAAAATGAGTAGGGGTTGGCCAATCCAATGGCTTTGGAAGTGTGGGTAAGGAGGTAGAGTTGGGGGCCTTTTATAAGAGGAGAGGAGGGGCAGTCTTGGAAAGTAAATGAATGTTACTTTATTTTCAAATGCGTTTCGGATTTTAAAGGTCCCACATTGATTTATTTCAAGTATAAAGTGGTAAGCTTTCGAAATATACTCATCCAATAGGTTTTTTATAGGTTTAAACTATATTTTTAACATTATCTTATCATTTTATTTAAATCCTTTATTAATGAGGTAATCGCTGCATCATCATGACATCATAAATAATTTAATTTATCTAATGTATAAAAACTATAAAAAAACTATCATGATGTAGGAAATATTTTGATATTTCTAATGAATATTTATATTAAAAAATATTACTTTTATAACCTTATTTAAAAATTGTTCTAGTGAAACATCTCATGCTTGTGACATTTTTATTTTAACTTTAAATAAAAAGTTGGTTATGTCATTTTAGAACCAAAGTGGATCCATGGGGTCCCCAAGTTGACACATGGATTGTCATGGTCGGCCATGACACATCCAATGAGGGTAGGACATGTGTCTAGGTCATTTCTCATTATTAAAACATTATTTTTACCTGAAATTACACTAATTACCTCTAATCGCGATTAAGAACATAAAAGTTACTATTCACCAAAAAAATATTTTAATCCCATTGAACAACATTTTACTTCCTTATAACAACCATGTATGTTGGATTTTTGAAATTCAAAACACAGAGCTGGAAATGTTTCATTTAAATGACAAATCAGTTTCTTTAACAACCACTCAGTGGTTTCACTATTCATCAAAAATTGAAGTTTTTTAGAAAAATACCAAAAATTCATCCTAAGCTATATTTGATATTCCGAACTAAAAAATGATGTCTATTTTACAAAATTCAAAACATATAAATTGCATTAATTAATTTAATAATTAATTCCCGCTGTCAAAACGCATAGCGTGTTTTTATGAAATAATATCTATTAAAAGATTGACACTAGTTTAAGTCCAATTTCAAAGTGAAATTAATTCCAATGACCAAAATTGTATTAAATGGTAAAAATATATTCTAATTTTACTTTAAAAACAATTCAAAATATAATCTAATCATATAAATAAATTATATTAAAAAGAGGTTTTGAATTAAAATACAACATTTTTCACTATTCATTAAAAAATGAATTTTATCGGAAAGATACCAAAAATTTACACAAAGTAAATTTTGAAGTCTCTATTCTAAAGAAGAATATTATTTTTTCAAATATAACACATAAAACTGTCAAAAAGATGATTTAAAAGAGGTTTGCCATCAAAAGGCGGTTAATCGACCTTCTAAAGAACATTTGAATGTTTACTCTTAAAATTGGATTCATTCGTATTTTTAATCCTCTAACATTTATTGTAAAGAGTAAAAATATTTGACAAACATATATAATAATTTTTTAGTTAGTTCTGTTCATTCCCGCCATTACAATGGCTAGGCGCTAACTAACATTTAAAATAATATTATTTTATTATTATAGTGCAATGTAAGATCCCCAAGAAAATCGTTGTTGCGTATTGGGTACGCCATCGAGCATAGTGTCCCCTTTAAAGTAATATTAATATTTTATTCAAAAATATGGATAAATATAAAAATGTTTTATTCTTTATTTACTTGGGGTGTTACATCCTTCCCCCCTTTTGGGAATTCCTTCCTCGCAATTTTAAAATTGGGCTCGGAAACATCCTTGAAATTCCCACACCGGAACAAGAGTCGTTAAAACAATCACATTAAAATAAAAATGAGAAGTACAGAGGTCACCCGAGCTAACCCATACTAGGATTCCATGTAGGAAAACATGGTAATGGAGGAGAAAACATAGTGTCATGTTCTGATGGAGAGTGATAGAAGACATGTTTAGGATAAAGTTAACAACAAGAAAATCACAAACTTGTGATGGGTTAAATGGTATTCGATTCCCCAGTAGGAAAAGTTAATAGACAACATTTTTTTTATTGAGGAATTTATTCATAAGGAAACATAATTACTTATCATGTTGACTTTCAACTATTATTATATTTCTTACACAAACTCTTATTTTCTCCAAAAGACGAGCATTTAGGAAGACTTGTTCACTATAATCAACTTCTAGAGAATCACCTAATCCACAAAAGATAACTATATACATCCCATGTCTTTAGACTTTAACCAAAACCAAAACCAAAATGGTTAGTACAAGATCAGATAATCTAGAAAAGGATAACCCTTTATAAAAAGAAAATCTATTCTTAATCTCCAATATTTTCCCAGCAAAACCCAAAGTTCAAAGAGCACCATTTGATAAACAATTTGTCAATAAAATTATTCAATGCAAACCAAACTAAGATTGAAACCCAATTATTTGAAGGATTTAGTCACATAGTCTTCCATGGTAAAAATTAACTTTTATCTCAAAATAACATCAGTTGCTCTTAAATTATCATATTGAAAAGTATTTTACCAAATCACATATCCTCGATGATAGGTTAATCATTTCCATAGATAACCCAAAATAAACATACTCTTGATTCCGAAAATCATATAACTAAAAAAAATTAGTCAAACTAACCAGGGACTTCACGTAGTCCAGTGGTAGGTGATAAATACCAGTCGCACTTTGGTTATGGGTTCAATTGCCGCAGCTTTGTCCGACGCGACGGGTTGTCAAACGGTCTGCGTGTTTTCCTTTTTCCAAAACTATATAATTCTTAAAACATTCCCCAAATTGAGATAAAATATTCAAAAAATATCATAACTTATTTTAGCCTCAATTTTATCTCATTCCTTTCATTTTCCATCATAACATATAATAACCCATAATTACCTCAAAAGTTAGGATCATATAAACTCTAATTGTTACCTTTATAATTATTACATAAACTTCCACATCGATTGGTCATATCGTACATGATGCATTACAGATCATACCAAGGTTCAAGTGGTTGATCATGACTCCTTGACAGTTGGTTTAGAACAACAACGAGTTTCCTCATTGAATCCCCTTTTTTATCTAGTATCTTAATCGGAGAACCACTACAGTTTCCTTAAAACCTATTGTCTCTTTGGTGACTGCAAGATCCATCCATTCACTAAAAATAGAAATGTCAGTGTGAGTATATCAACAAAACCATCATGTACTAATGAGGAAGGTAAACACTAAGATATACTTACTCATTCACTTTATCTAAAACTAGGACTCTTTCTAAAATCCTAACCATTATGGTAATGTGACTTGTGATTAGAGAATACCCTAACATCTAAAGTTATCTAAACCGACCTTTGATACCAACTATAAGGCCCCAGCCTTAAACCTTACTTAATATTGAGTTATTAAAATATTACACATTGAGGATCTTTTCAGGTTTAGAGTTTTAGAGAATTAGATCATAAAACTTGCATTACATTCCACATTTAAACAAAGTGGTTACATAAAAGATAGTATTCATTTTTCCCATCAACGGAAACATATTTAAAATAAAACATGGATTATTTCTTGACACTTCCTTGACACTATCATCATATCATGTACCCTTCCCTTGACATGTGAAAAACATTTCAAAAAAAAACTTGGGATGAGCATAAAAAGCTCAGTAAGGGATATAAAAATATGGAAAGGAAAAATGAGTACATGTATACATAAGAATGAAATCATACTTTACCCATAAAACATAATCACTTTAACATACCTCATAAAATCATTAATAAATCATAGAAATCATAAGACAGAAAGGTAACTTGATGAATTCATAACATTATTACGTAGGGAGTAACCCTCTTGGTTACGTTTGGAATACCCATCACAATATATTCCCTAAATCTCTTCGGAGAAACATTAACGTTTAACCTCTTCGCATTACCCAATGCATTGGAGAGCTATATCGGGCTCACCTGCCCTTAGTTTATCATAGAACCACCCGTATTCATAATAATTCCCAAGAACCATAACATAATCGTATCACATAAAACATGCATAAAGGAAACATAACATTTCCACTTTTCAATCACAAGATATCAAAACAACACATTGATATAAAAACATTATGAAAACCATTTTCAATACCAAAATAATAGAAAAGTAAAACTTGTTATTTTTTTTAAAAAAAGGTTTGTCTTGTAGAGGAAGCCGAAACTCAAATAATTGTCATGGTGGCAGAGAAGTTGTTGTCGCCGCATACGTACGACAAAAACATTCCGTTTTGTCGTTTAGTAAAATGATTTGTATAAAAAAGGTTCTTTTCGGATAAACGTAAAATTCAAAGGGGTTTAAACACCGTATAAAAGAAGGTTGTTTATAAAACAAAATATGCCTCAATGAAAGGAGATTGAGAGGAAGTCCCATACAAAGACGGTATCCTTGGATTAAGGATAAATCAATTACATAATTATGTGTGACAAACTAATACAGAAAATATAAGTGGATATTAAGTGTAAAATAATCAGAGGTTATTCACACAAATTCATATAACGACATATTCAATGAGTACAAGCTTATCCCAAAGAATAAAAAATGGGTTAAGAAGTTCCCTTGCAAAAATTTGACAGCCAAACGACGTCACTACAAAATTCTAAAAATGAGTTCATGAGAGATAAAAAGGGGATCTCATCACTTGGACATAAAATTTAAATCACTAATGATATAGAAGAACATATCCCAACATATTTTTATGTGAATTAAAAGACATAACAAAAGAAGTCTATTAAAAAGAGGAGGGTGAAAGGTTCCCTTACCGACATGGGTATCTTTCGAAACATACACCCAGTGAAAGAAAGACAATACAACATTGATGTAAATACTCATAAATAAAAGTATATTACACAATGAGTAAAATAATGGGCAGTACATACACCACTCAAAGGAAATTGTGGAAAATATAGCATAAATCTCACAGGAATAAAAGTGAGAGAAAAAGTCCCTTACGAAAGCTCGGCAGCCTAACGACGCCATTTAAAACTTAAAAAATGGATTGATTAGATCAAATAGGGTCTCTCATCATATTACAATAAAATGTAGAGAAAGAGGGATATAAAATAATATCCCCCATCATAACAAAGAGGAGCTTAAATAAGTGACATAATGGAGAGTACTTAAAAAGAAAGAGAGGAGTAGGATCCCTTACGAAAATTCGGCAGCCTAACGGCGCCACTCAAAACCTCCAAAAAGGATTGATTAGAGAGAATAGGGTATCTAATCATATGAAAAAAAATTACTTTAAGATTAATATAAAAGAACATCCCAATCACAAGAAATATGAGCTCAAAAGGAATGACATAAAAGAGTGTACTTAAAAAGAAAGAGAGGAGTAGGATCCCTTACCTCGGGTCCGACTTGACTTGATCGTTCTTTAACGTCCTGAATAATAAAATTGAGTTAATTTATATTTGCTTAAGAAACTTTTTTCAAGTTCATTATTCCTTTTATATCACCTATTTCCATGTTATAAACATTATGTAATCATTTATGTTAATAATGTTTGTTTTGTCGATATTTAGTTCTTAAGTCGAAAGTGGACTTCTTACAATTACATGTTGTTCGTGAGGTCAAAGGTTCAACATATCCAGAATGATATTCACGATTTGGATATCATATATATCATATATATCCATAATATACATGTATTTATAATATTACATAATCATTTAGAGGTAAGAAATGAAATGCACCATTCATGGAGATGGTAAGCCGTACGTACGCATGAACGCTACTTTAATATCTATGTCATATTAATGGAATTAAAACTAAATGATAGGCATGTATATTTTAATTCCTGAATTATATTAAACATTGATATGTAACATAAATAAGATATAATAACTTTAAATACATCCTTTATACATCCCACATATGGCATTAACGAATCAAATCACTTTGAGGGGGCGACAGTCCGCACTTCCTAAAATGAAATTATCATGTTTACCAACAATGGAAACCATAAAGGTATGCCAAAAAAGAAAAATACAGAAGTTTATGTAAAACATAAACATATTATATATCATATATAAATATAGTTACATCTTAATGGAAACCTTTTAAGGTGTTATATGAGTGTTGAACAATCATCGTTTCGTGAGGCAGAAATTCGCCATCCACAGAAACAGTATGTTCTTTAACCATTTGATGTAGGTGTGTGTAAGTGTAGCACTAATTATTCTTATAAAAACATCCTATTATATTGAAGATACTGGAGTTGTTACAAAAGAAATGAATGAAAAGATTTTATGGTGTTGGAGAAGCAAAATAAAACAAAAGAACACAAGTGAAGACATTACCTTAAAATCGGGTAACTCTTTTTGATTTGAGCTTAAAGTATTCCTTGGAAAGACTTATGCCCAATGTGACGCTTCTAGGAGTAATATAGGGATGTGGAGAGGAAAAATAATTAGTTTTTGGCTGAGCCAAAGGCTTTGGAAGTGTGGGTAAGGAGGTAGAGGTGGGGGCCTTTTATAAGAGGAGAGGAGGGGCACTCTTGGAAGGTAAAGAAATGTTACTTTATTTTCAAATGAGTTTCGGATTTTATAGGTCCCACATTGATTTATTTCAGGGATAAGGTGGTAAGGTTTTGAAATATACTCATACAATATGTTTTTGACAAGTGTATGTTATAGTTTTAACATTATCTTTTCATTTTATTTAAATCCTTTATTAATGAAGTAATCGCTGCATCATCATGACGTCATAAATAATTTAATTTATATAATGTCTAAAAATTATAAAAAACTATCATGATGTAGGAAATCTTTTTATCTTTATAATAAATATTTATAGTCAAAAATATGACTTGTATATCCCCATTTAAAAATTGTTTTAGTTAAACATCTCATGCTTGTGACATTTTTATTTTAACTTTAAATAAAAAGTTATTTAGGTCATTTTCCAACCAAAGTGGCTCCATGGGGTCCCCAAGATGACCCATGTATTTTCTTGGTCGTCCATGACACATCCAATGAGTGTAGGACATGTTTCTAGGTCATTTATAATTATTAAAACATTATTTTTACCTTAAATTACACTAATTACCTCTAATCGCGATTAAGAACATAAAAGTTAATATTCACCAAAAAATTATTTTAATCCCATTGAACCACATTTTACTTCTTAATGACAACCGTTTATGTCGGATTTTTGAAATTCAAAACACAGAGGTGGCAAAGTTTCATTTGAATGAAAAATCAGTTTCTTTAACTACCACTTAGTGGTTTCACTTTTCATCAAAATTGAAGTTTTTCAGAAAAATACCAAAAATTCACCCTAAGCTATATTTGATATTCCAAACTCAAAAATGATGTCTATTTTACAAAATTCAAAACATATAAGTTGCAGTAATTAATTTAATAATTAATTCCCGCTGTCAAAACAAATAGCATGTTTTTTTGAAACAATATCTATTAAAAGATTGACAGTAGTTTAAGTCCAATTTAAAAGTGAAATTAATTCCAATGACCACTATTGGATTAAATGGTAAAAATATATTCTAATTTTAATTTAAAAAAATTCAAAAGATAATCTAATCATATTAATAAATTACATTAAAAAGAGGTTTTGAATTAAAATACAACATTTTTCACTATTCATTAAAAAATAAACTTTATCGGAAAGATACCAAAAATTTACACAAAGTAAATTTTAATGTCTCTATTCTAAAGAAGAATTTTATTTTGTCAAATATAACACAAAAAAATTGTCAAAAAGTGGATTTAAAAGAGGTTCTCCATCAAAAGGCGGTTAATCGACCTTCTAAATAACATTAGAATGTTTACGCTTAAAATTGGATTCATTTGCATTTTTAATCCCTTAACATTTATTGTAAAGAGTAAAAATATTTGACAAACATATATAATTATTTTGTAGTTAGTTATGTTCATTACCGCCATTACAAAGGCTAGGCGTTAACTACCATTTAAAATAATATTATTTTATTATTAGAGTGCAACGTAAGATTCCCCAGAAACTCGTTGTTGCGTATTAGGTACGCCATCGAGCATAGAGTCCCCTTTAAAGTAATATTAATATCGTATTCACAAATATGGATAAATATAAAAATGTCATATTATTTATTAACATAGGGAGTTACAATAATAATTTTTTATTAAATATTCAATATAACATTTTTGTGAATATACAAAAATTTATAGTAATATGTAAATCTGGTAATTATTCTTATTATTTTTAATAATCCATATCCATAGATTTCAAATTAGGTACACATAAAAATGTATTTATATATATATATATAATAAAATTATTATCATTCATATATTGTATATGTCACATGATGATAATTAAAAAAATTATTTACAAATTATTAAAAATGTTTTACAAAATTATTTTCTAAAAATACAATTTTTTATTTTTTATTTAAAAGTTGTAATTCCTTGGTGTGGTGTTTTTTAAAATACTTTTTATATATAATTTAAGTACAAATAATTATATTTACATTTTTAATCATTTAATTTATTTACATAATAATAAATTATCATGCATATGATTTTTAAATTATATCATTTTAATCATTTTAAAATACATTTCATCTTTTTTTAATTAATTACTTATTATTAGGTAATTTTAATTTATTTTATATCCAATAATTATTTTGATTAATGAAAATTTTCGCTTAACATGTTCATTACATTGAAAATTATATTAGTTTTTTAACTATAATAAAATCCATTTAAGGACATATTTAATAAAAACTATTCTTATAATTTATGGGATGTTATATAATTCCCCCAAACCTTAAATAAATTATTCCTTCAATGTTTAATTCATAAATACATTTTTTTTAATTTTCATCATTAAAATTTTGAAAAATATTATAGACAAAATTCAATATTTTTTAGGGAATTTAATTAACTTGAGGTTCAAAAGATAATTATGTCCCTTATATCATTCCTCAAACAATAATTCATATTCTATAATGTTTTCTAAATTGTTCCTCTTATACCAACTATAAGGACATATCCATAAGCATTACATGTTCTTGTGTCTTTGAAGTAGAATTCAATTTCAAACAATTATGAGGAACCTTTTTTAGAGTATTATATAATTTGAACATAATTTCTAAAGAACAAATCAGTTATTACAATGTATGTAATTCGAATAAATATCTATATTTTCAATAAAAATAACTTTTAATACAAAAAATGCTTTATTTTTTTGAAAAATATTCATTAAGTTAAACATTGATTATTCTTTTCATTTACCCATCCATAAATCCTTTGAAAAAAATTATAAAAATTAGATGACAAAAAAATCATAGTACTGGGTTTTAAAACTAATGAAAATATTTGAGAAATTTATTATTTCAAAACTCTCCAAAAACATTTGATACCAAATATAAAATATAAGATATAGTAAAAAATTTAAAAAAATTTCATTATATGGGTTTCAACAAATTTTAAATAATAATCATCATCATTAATTTAAAAAATGTGTTTAAATAAACATTTTATATCACTGTCTAAAATCATTTGAATATAATAACATTTATTGTTTAAAATAATTTTTTCAGACCATAGAAAACTCACGAGTCATATAATAGTGTCTCTTGGTAGAAGAAAGTCACATTGAGGTCATCAGAACTCCCCATTCTTTATCAACTAATTTGATACCCCAATTAAGTTTTTTATTTTTGAAAAACATGTTTATCTTATATTCATTTCTCATTTACAATCAACAAGAAAACATTAAATATATTTCGAAAAAAACTAAATTAATTTCATTTAAAACATAAAATAATTTTATATCCTCTATAAATTGAATCATTTTAATGTATTTATATAAAATTATATTGTTTGAAGAAATTCATTATTTTATAAATTCAAAGGTATAATTATAACACACAATGTAATTTAATTAAATTTTAAAAATTGTATAAACGGATGTAAGGTTAATTATATGCATAATGCACGACCACAATTACATTCATATCCAACATCATTAAATAAATATGTTAATTTTACATATAAAAAGGTTTTTTTAATAATTAAAATACACTATTAAATGTAATATAAAATAAGAAAAATATTTTTTAAAATGAAATGTAATTTTCATTGCCGACATAAAATTTTTAAATATATTATTAAAATTGAATATAATATTTATAGAAAATAAATTTATCTTATAAAAATTTTGAAAAGAAAAACTTCCATAAATGCATTCCATACATAAATTTAACAATAAAGACAAATCAATGAACATTTGTCTTTAAAGAAATTGTAATGGTGAGGGAGTGTATATTTAGGTGTGCGAGTCAGGTCCTTTTGGTTCATAAAATAAGGTTTGTATATATATATATATATATGTTCATGTGCATAGTTTATTTATACTAGATTTAATAGAAATAAATTTTTTGTGAGACTATATATCTAAGCCTCTATCTAATGAATAATCTAGGAAAAACTATTATGATGAAAATATAATCTTTGTATATTTTTTTTCATATTAGCTTCATATCGAAAAATTGAAAGCATGTGGAAAAAGAAAATGTGGAGAAATATTGAATAGATATATGTCATCTGGCTTTTTGAAATACCAATAGTTTATTCAAACACTCATCACATAAAAAATTATAGAAATTTACACCAATGATTGATAAATATCAATTATGACCTTTAGTTAATGGATTTTTTGGTCAAGCAATAAACATGGTGTTAAATGGATTTAATATGTATATATATATATATATATAATATCATTTAAAACCTTGAATATGATCTGAGGATAATAATTTTATCTTGATTATTTATCATTATTATTATTTATTAGAATTACTTTATGAAATGAGATAATGAAAATAAATTCTATAGGTCCAAAACCATTTAAAAAATAGGTGTATAAATTGAAAGACACACAAATATATATTTTATATGTATACATTGAGGAAAAAAAATAATAGAGACGACAGATGATTGTAAAGATGAAAAAAAATAAAAAGACAAACATTTATTTTTTATTTAAAGAGACATCCTTGAAATATAACATTCATGTTGATTTTCACATCATACAATTAAAGATCAATAAATCATGATTTACAGAAAAACAAAGATGATGAAAAATGAACACACGAATTCATCCCATACACATGAAAAATCATTACATGATTGAATCCCATTCTTTGTTGTATCCTTGTTGCGTTTCAATTCCTCCCATAAATGATTGAATCTCCCTATTCATCAGTTAATATATTGTTTATACCTTTTTTCCCTTGTTTCTTAGTCCAATTTAGTATCCCTTATCAGTTCATCATTTATTATAATAAATCATTATAATATATTTAAAATAATATTCATATGAATTGATATTAATCATATAATAATAATGTCAATTATTTATAATTTCATACACTATTAATTTTAATATAGAAAAACATTAATATATTATGTATATCAAATAAAAAAATTTATATTACATAAATAAATATATATATATATATATATATATATTTCATTTTAGATAACATTAAAATATTTCCAAAAAAATCTATGTCATGTCATCATAATTATAAATTTATTATAAAAATTTAGTTTTAATTTTTTATAAAATTATTAGGTAAAATTACTCGCTATAATTAATTTAATTATTACAAATTATAATGTAATTTTTAAAATGGATAATCTATTTCATTAAATAATAATTATTATAAATATTAATTTTTTAAAATAAATTTATCGTTACTATTAATATAAAATATATTTCATCTTGTTTAAATTTTTTATTAACTATTAGATTATTTTATCATAGTTAATATCCAATATTTTTTTAATTAAATTATATTGTAATATATTATTTACATGAAAATGAATATTAGTTTGTTTTATGTTTAACTCAATTAATTTACTAACATATTTATAAAAATATATAGTCATAATTTCTGGGATATTTCAATAGGAACGCATCTATAATGGTTATTTATTAATACCATTTAAAAAATTGATTTAAAATTTTTTGGATGTTATTAGAAACCATTGAGATCATGAATAGGAATGAGATGGAAAAAAATGATAGTATAATGAAATATATAAGAGACTCAAAATCATAAAAACCATTTAATTCATTACAATCATATTTCACCCACAATTTTAGAAATATAAAATTAATATTGGATACCAATGGATTCAACTGATTTGGGACATTGAAGACCAGTTAAAGAATTTGGACAATTATTCATCAAGGTATTGTATACAGAAAACATCCATCATAATTTATATTATTATTCATGGAAAACATATTCATGGAATCTATATTAATGTGTACCTTCAGCCACTAAATAAAAAAAATTATTACTTAAGGGACAATGGTTTCTATACATATGATGAATTAATTATTAAAATTTTCATAAAGAATGTTTCTCTTTTAAATATATTTTGGGAGTTCCCTATACTTGGGAACATATCTTATTGGAAAAATGACTATTTATTTTTTTTCGACTTTGAAACTACTCCATATTTCATTCATGAATTCCTTATAAAAAATGGTTACTTTTATTTAAATGTATATTTCTCGATGCATGTGAAATATTTGTAGTTAATCATGTCTATAATTAAAAAAAAATTATTCTATATCATCCCTAATGATAATTAATAGTTGAGAAATATAAATACATTTCGATAATGTTGAAATAGTATACTGAATTTTTAATCATTTGAATTATAATAATAAATTATTTCAAATTTAATTATCATTTGAAATGAAAATATAAAAATGCTAGAAAAATAATATAATTTTTACAATAATATGTTATGAATGTAATTTATTGTTGAATAGTTATATAGTTATGCACATTGAGAATAATATTATGGAAAGTATGATTTTTACATTACATAATGAAAAATAAATGTTGTATAGCTATTGTAATTCCTAAAAGTTCTTAAAATAAATGAATATTAAGAGATTTATTTGGGTAGATTATAATGAAATTTACAATTCTTTAGTTTGTATGATAAAAAATTCAGTAGAAAGCCAAATTCCAATAAATATTAATCCCTGTGAAAGTACATGATGGTTACGAAAGTGACAATTTAAGATGTGTTTAATTAAAACAACTCATTTTATATATATTGAAAATTCATTATCATAATATTCTATATAGTATTTAAATCCATTCTCATTTATTACATTGTTAACTAAAATGGTAAATGTAGTTTTTCTGAAGTTCTATAAAAACATTAGACAAATTTGTGAGAAAAAATAACAACCAATTTACCTTGATATATATCAAGAAATAATTGTACTAACATGTTATTTAATGAATATTATCCTTCCCCCATAATTTATTACATTCATGATTCATTTTTCTAAAACTTTGTTTGAGGATACTAACATATAATGTCTTGTACATTATGAATGATTTTATCTATATGTAGGTAATTAATTTTTTTTAATCGTAATTAAACCATTATTTCCATTCAGTATATATATATATATATTTCTATGATTTATTCATTTAATTTTATAAAAGACCTTATTTTGAAATCATATGTGCCAAAAATTTCCTAACCTAAATTATTTATTTGTTAATGTTTCTAGAGAGATGACTACATTTCAATTTTCCATGAAAGGTTTATTTTTTATGAAATATTCAAAGTATTTTCATTATTTTTCTAACATCTCGACTAATTCTTAAAATCATAAAAAATATATAATCGTTTTAATTATATGTCTCCCAGTTTGGAGGACTCCAAATATTACACTAACACTGTTGGAATTAAGAAAATATCAATGATATTTGATAATAAATCATCTATTTCCACATCTATTCATTCTAAATATGAGAATATAATAAAAAAAATTATGGTAACTCAAACATGTAATGAAAAAGAAATAAAAAAATATATCAATAAATAGATTTTAGATTGGTTTTCACATAATTATGGTTCTTAAATGCTAAAATTCACATACATATATATGTAAATATGGTTGATATATATATATATATATATACATATTTTAAATTATATAATTTAAATTAATTTTTTAAAATCATGATTTTCAATATCCAAAATTGATATTTCAATGAGTTGATATTTTTGGCTCAGATAACCTAAGTAGATACTAGTATATTACAAGAATGAAATGTTAATGGTTTGAATATTTATACAGTCAGTCTGAAAGTTGAACTAAAAACACTTAATAGTGGAATACTTATAGTTGAAAAACAGATATGCTGTGAAAATTTAATTGATATTATTGAATTAATCATCCTTGTTCATATTTTAATTATTTTATTCAAATACTGGGGTGTAATTATTACAAATGGTATGAAAAGAGAATTCTTAAAATTTAATTCTGTGAACATATACATTTAATTTCATTTGGGAGACCATGCAGAACCTGAGAGATATATCTTAATATTGAAATTGAAACTTGTATACTATGTGGATGATTCAGTTAATGAAAGGTGGTTTGTAGTCGTGCACATGACACAATGAATTGTATGATAGAGGTGATGAAGAGAAATAAAAAACATGTTACATTATACCACATTAGTAGAAATAAATTTACCTCTTTATCCATGATGATGTTTATAATATTGACCATATGGGTGGAAGAATATTATGAAGTAGTGATAGAGAATGATTATGATGTGGTTGAAGGAGAAAATGATTATATATCACGTAATTCATTATAATATCAATGATCAATGTATTAAAAAATCTTTTTTTACTATTATGTATCTCTTATAATATTTAAATGTATTTTTATAGATTATGTGTTCAATTGCAAAAAACATAAAATTATTAATGTTCTAAAATATATATTGTATATTTGTTTCTACGGTATTAAATGAGGGGAATTACATGGGAAATTTATTTTTCTATAATAGTATAGTTAAATTAAATGGTCAACCCACTATCTATACAAAATAGAATTTTTGAAATTAACCTTCACATATTATATCTAAAAATACCTTTGGTTACCTTTTGATAATATCTACAACACTATCTAGCTAACCTTCGAAAAAAATTGGAATTAAATCTATCCCCCCAAGACCTTCACCCCCCAAATGTATTTGGAACACTTTCTATATGATTTGTCACGTTTTAAAGATGATTTTCACTTATCGAGGCACCATGTGGCCACTCCAGTAACCTCCTAACGATATTTGAGGGTTTTTATTATAGGTATAAAATATAATGTGAAAAAATTATTACATTTTTTATAATAATAGCATTATTTTTTATTGAATGTTATAAATGATAATTTTTGTGTGACAATCATTAATAGTTTAAATGTGTGGATTCATAATGGAATGATGATAGTCATACCATTTAATATTTTTGGGGTGCTAATGAATGATTTTTGTGATTATTCTTCCATCACTTACATCAATGGTTAAATTGATTCATCATGTAAATTTTAAAATTTCATGTTAATTTAGAAAATGATGTTCTATTTAAACAATGTTTTTATATACATATAATTCATAATTAAAATTAGAAATAAATTATAAAATTAGTGTTGGTAAAAGAGATTGTGGATTCAAATAGAAATATAGAAGGATATTATTTTCATTCATGGGGAGGTAGTAACGATGATTGATATCGTACTCCATTATTTAAACATACATATACATGAAATTTATTATATATACATTTCAAAATAAACACATCACTCAATGGTATGATATCAAATAAACTATTTTCTGATGTATGAATGATATTTATGAGGTGTATGGCATTATTTAGGTGAAATTTTATTTACATAATTGATGATATTTTGTCTTGGGGATTTTGAAATTTCATTATTTTCAATAGTTATAGTCATTTTTATATTCATAAATTCTATAACTAATGGTTTTGGGTGATTTCAATATTTTGAAATTAGAAAAAAATTATACAATTTTAAATTTTTTTAACATTGTATTGTAATCAAATTTATGAGTGCTAAATGTGTTATAATTTAATTTTATTTAATGAAATTTGTGGGGCTAGGATATTTTGTATTTCAGTTGGATGGAATTTTTTTAAAATTTAATATTTTGTAATATGACTAAATATTCAAATTGTGATGTGTATTAATTTTTTTTCTTAAATATGATTTAATATTATTGACTTATTCAATAGATATATTTTTAATAACAATACATGTTTATTTACTGTATTATCCTTTTAAAATTAATACAAAAGTTATTATTATATTTCACATAACCATTCTGTTATAAATATTTTTATAGTGGTGTTCATTTGCGGGTTTAAAATATATTTGTTTTTTTTTTATTACATAAAATTATTTTTATATTTATTAATGTGATACAATATTAATTTCATTATATTATACAAATTATTGGTGGTTTAAACCACTAAAATAGAAATGGTTAATCATTTTTTGGTAGTTTAAACCTCAAATAAATGTGGATTTCATATAATGTTAGTTTAAATGCACAATATCTGATGTGGAAAATTCATACACAAAACTACCTCTATAAATCTAAAACCTAACACAATGAGAAATTATCATGAAATTTTACTAGAACAATCCTAGAAATCAAATAAAAGTGAAAAAATATTTCCTTACACCACATCGAGCAATTATTTCTCAAAAACTAGAAAGAAATGATTTAATGAAGGATTAAACTACTATTATCATTGTATAATTTGAAAGACATCACAGTTTCTCCAATATTATTTAATGACACTCCAAACTTCTAATTTCCACACTTCTAGTTCAATAGTTCCACAATAAAAAATGGGGGTATCAAATTAGGCAGTTAATCATTGGGAATAACCAAATAATGTTTGATATCCCTTATAAACACTAAGTGTGTTATATTGTGACAATTATATATATATACTTTAATATGTGAATATCTTTTTATTATATCACTATAAAATTTATTGAATTTTTTTTCTAAAAATACAAAAAATAATGAGAGATAATTGAACATGATTCTATAGTATTGTTTGATGTAGTAATATTTAAAAAGATGTTATGAAATTTGATTTGAATATGGTTATTACGGATGATTTTAGGTTCTTATAGAGGTAGATATAGAGGACATTATCATGTGAGTCAGTTTCTAATCCCATCACATATCATGATTAGAAGAATATTTCCATTCTTTTTAAAAATGATATATATTTAAGAGAAAATTAATGGTACATCAAAATAAATATTTGTAGTTTATTTTATCTAATAATAATTTATGATATACTGATCAAATTATTTTTGTATATTATTTTTGAAAATTAATTTCAATTTTTATATGTATTGAATACATGATAATACGTGGGATGTGATATGTTTGGGGAAAAATTGAAGGATACCAAGAATTTTTTTGGGTGTGATTTCAATACAAGCACTTTGAGAATATCTCAAATATTTGAAAATATACCTGATTATACACCGTGGGATATAATTAAGATCTTTATGTATCTGAATCATTCTTATTTATAGAATTTATATGATAATTTCATAGTATATTTCAACCGATATCAGTAAAATACTATGTTTGATTAATATTTATTTTTTTCAAAAAAAATTAAGAATGAACATCTATTTGTCTTAAACATTCCATTATGTACATATAGGTATGTATCATTTTCTCTAATATAATACCAATATAGTTATTCTATTAAATATTATCTAATATATATTTTTTTCATCCTTAAAATATGTAGATTTATAATAGTTATATTTATTGGATTTTAAGATATTGGGGAAGCAGGATTCTAATGAGGTTGGTAAAACCATGTTATAGTATAATGTGTGTTATAAATATTATAGAAATTTAATAATTAAACTGATTAAAACATCTATGGTAAAAAATATCAATAATATTTAGATTTTATAATGTAATGTGATTTTTTAAAATTGTATTTAGGAAGATAAAAATTATATAGAAATGGGATGAAAATCTATTGTACTCATCATCAGTCTCCTAGGTTGATAAAATTTTCCACAATTTTGGAATGAAACAAGTATTTTGTGTTCATGGGATGGGTCCTTGTAAATCACTATCAGGAGTGTTTTCTATATTTTCATATTTATTACATTAATTACCAGGTTATATTGGTCCCAATGTTGTTTCTTTTTCTTACCTTAAATCACAAGGAAACATATGATGATGGAGAAAATAGTATTGTAGGACGACTCCATATTAATAATATATGATGACAAGAATTTAGCAATGTGGGTTACAAAATATAGTATATTTTTGAGTGTGAAATGGATAATTCATATGAAATTTCTATCATGTAAATTCCAGACTCCATTAATATTGAATTATGTATTTTATTTATACTGGGATTATAATGGAATGTACGATCCTTCCATATTTTTAAAGTCATATCAGGCCCGTTTTAGGAACTTTTTTTGGTTTTCAAGTACCCTTTCTCTATATTGGTGCACTACAGGAAAAATAGATTTTTGAGACGGGCTATTTGTGGTGAGAATTTATCAAGGTGAAAATAGTCCATCCCAGAGATTATTTGTTACAGGGATGGTCTCCCGGTCACAAATAATTTGTTATTTGCGACGTGATTTGGTATCCCGTTGCAAAAAGTTTGGAGCGGTTTGCGAGGCAAACCGCTGGAATGTTATTTGCGACAGTCAGATTCCCCCGACCCAAATATTGCGTCGCATTGAGGGTATTTGTGACATGTCCCGTTTCAAATACCCAACGGTAGAAAATATTTTTTTTCTATGAGATGTCCCCTCGTTGCAAGAAGTGTGTCAGCGGGTACCTTTTGCGATGGGTCCCCTAACAAATATTCATTTAACCACCAACTGTAATTAATGTGGGTGAAGGTTTTTGCAACGGGCAACCCATTGCAAATAGTCACGTCGCACCTAATCCAATCTATATATACCGCCATCTGTTTTTTCATATCCTCCTCTAAATTCGCTCTATCTCTCTCTCTCTCTGAACTATATTTTCAGAGTGAATATTTGTGTTGGTTAGTTTTTTTCCCACAAAATTGTGGTGAAGTCGTCTACAGCGATAGGAAATCAGGTTTAATGTTATTTATATTTTATTTAATTTATTATTTATTTCATTTTTTATGTTAATTTTCAATTTTTCTAATTAGTTGTAATTAAATAAGATTTAAATTGTTTTGTTATCATCATTTATTTTTAATAATAAATTTAAATTATTAGTACTAATTTTTAATAATTAATAATAAATAGGAATAATTCCTAATAAATAAGAATAATTAGTAATAAATAGTAATAAATATTTATAAATAAGAATAATTAATAATAAATATAAATAATTAGTAATAAATAGGAATAATTAGTAATAAATATTAAAAATTAGTTATAAATAATAATAATTAATAATAATTATTAAGAAATAGGAATAATTAGCAATGATAATCAATAAATAGAAATAATTAGCAATAAATAGACATAAATCACAATAAATAGAAATAAATAAGAATAAATATCCCTAATTAGATATAAATAGCAATAATTATATATAAATAGTAATAATTAAGAATAATTAGTTATAAATGGTCAAAATAGAAATAATTAGTAATAAATAGGTACAATTAGTAATCAACAGGAATAATAAGTAATAAAGTGGAATAATTAGTAATAAATAGTAATAATTAGGAATAATTAAAAATAATTAGTAGTAAATATTAATAATTTGGAATAATTAGTAATACATAAGAATAATTAGTAATAATTATTTATAATTAGTAATAATTAGTAATAATTAATTATAATTAGTAATAATTAGTAATAAATAACAAAAATTAGAAATTAATTTGTATAATTAGCAATAATTAGCAACAATTAGCAGAAATTAGCAATACTTAGCAATAATTAGAAATAATTAGCACTAATTGACACTAATTAGCACTAATTAGCACTAATTAGCAATAATTAGCAATAATTAGCAATAATTAATAATAATTTAAAATAATCACTAATAATTAGAAATAATTAGTAATAAATCGCAATAATTAGTAATAAACAGGAATAATTCCTAGTAAAAAGTAATAAATAGTAATAAAAAGCAATAATATGTAATAAATTGGATATATTACTAATAAATTGTAATAAATTGTAATAAATAGTAATAAATAGGAATAATTGGTAATAATTAGAAAAAAATATGAATACTTTGCAATAAATAGAAAAAATTTTCAATAAATAGAAATAATTAGCAATAAATAGAAATAATGTGCAATAATTATGAGTAATTAGAAATCATTAGAAATAATTAGGAATAATTAGAAATAAATAGTAATAAATAGGAATAATTTGTAATAAATATGAATAATTAGTAATAATTAGTAATTATTAGTAACAATTAGGAATAACTAGTAATAAGTAGCAACAAATAGTAATAATTATCAATAAATAGTAATAATTAGCACTCTATAAGAATAAATAGCAATAAATTAGAATAAATAACAATAAATTGTTATAAACAACAACAATTACGAATAAATAGCAATAGTTCCATATATTTAGCAATAATTACAAATAATTATCAATAATTACATATATTTAGCAATAATTACAAATAATTAGGAATAATTATAAATAATTACCAATAAATAGAAATAATTATGAATTATTAGAAATAATTAACAATAATTAACAATAATTAGTAATAATTATAAATAATTAGTAAAATATAGTAATAATTACGAATAATTATGAATAATTAGAAATAATTAGTAATAATTACCAATAATAGAAATAATTATCAATAACTAGCAATAATTAGGAATAATTACCAATAATTAGCAATAATTAGAATTATAGCAATAATTTGGAAGATTAGGAATAAATAAGAATAAATAGGAATAATTAGGAATTAATGTTAATAAATTGGAATAAATATGAATAAATAATAATAAATAGGAATAAATAGTAATAAATTTGAATAAATTATAATTAATAGGAATTAATAGGAATTAATAAGAATAAATTGGAATAAATTTGAATATATAGGAATAATTATAAATAATTAGGAATAATTAGGAATAATTAGTATTAATTAGTAATATTTAGGAATAATTAGTATTAATTAGGAATAATTAAGAATAATTAGTAATATCTACTAATAATTATTATAATTAATAATAATTAGAAATAATTAACAATAATTAGTAATAATTACCAATAATTAAAAATAATTACCAATAATTACCAATAATTAGTTATAATTAACAATAATTTGAAATAATTAAAAATAATTAGCAATAATTTGTAATAATTAGAAATAATTAGGAATAATTAGAAATAATTAGTAATAATTATAAATATTTAGCAACAATTATAAATAATTAGTAATAATGAAGAATAATTCGCAAAAATAAGGAATAATTAGGAATAATTAGAAATAATTAGGAATAAATAAGAATAATTAAGAATAAATAGTAATAAATAGAAATTAATAGAAATAAACAGTAATAAATATGAATAAATAGGAATAAATTGTCATAAATACGAATTAATAGGAATAGATGGAATTAAATAGGAATAAATAGATTTAAATAGGAATAATCAGAAATAATTAGGACTAATTAAGAACAATTATGAACAATTAAGAATAATTTGGAATAATTAGGAATAGTTAGGTATAATTAAGAATAATTACTATTAATTTGGAATAATTATTAATAATTTGTAAAAATTAGTAAAAATTAATAATAATTAGTAATATTTAAGAATAATTAATAATATTTTGTAATAATTAGTAATAATTAGTAATAATTAGTAATAATATCAATTGAAATAAATTATAATAACTCGTAATAACATGAAACAATTTCCAATGGATTGACAACACTCCTTTTGCTTGATGAATCTCCTTCTTTAAAATTTCACCGACTCAAATCATTATGAAAAGTGTGCTTCTATGTATGCATATCCATTCTCGTATGCATATGTTATAATATGCATTCATAAGTCGATATTTTTTATAATTTTTTTAGGCGGTGATCGTTGCAAGAAGATGATTGGTCGAATAATAGGGGGCTCTATTGTCTGACTGCTCATTTACTTCCATCTTTCTCACACTGAAATCACAATGAAGAATCTCATTGGAGGACTGCTTATATGTTATCGTATGTATGATAAGGAATATGCATACCACTTATAAGATTCTTCATTGTGATTTTAGTGAGATATATTTTCAAGTAAATGAGCTAACATACAAAAGAGTAGATGAAAATCCACTAAAAATGTGTCCCACAAAATTAATGGTAATTATTATAAAGTAGTTGTAATTATTTATCTTCTTTTTTTCAGATATTGTTTTATATTTTCAAATTACTCAAAAACAGTGATGATTTTATATATTTTAGAAAATATGGAACAACGAAAATTGGCATCAGTCATTATTAGATGATCTCACTTGGATAAATCAGCACAGATATCCAAATAATTCTTGTTTAATTCATGTATATATTTAAGGTGTTTATGCTTTATTATTATTTGAATCATCAAATCAAGAATATGTTTCAGAAGGTACAATAATGTGTCCTGGTAAAAAAAGTGTAATGAGGAATTTTGACACATTTGAAAAGTTTGGAGGACATCTATTTCGGTTTGGTTTTCAACCAGATTATGCTTTTTGGTATCAGCACGGCAAACATGGTTCTAGATAAAATACTAATAACTTGACTTCTGATCAATCATGGTTTCTTAATTTAGTACATGATGTTGTAGGTCCATCTGTTCAACAAACTAAGACTCTATATGATACTGATTTAACTCCTGTGATTGTACCATCAAAATTTTATGATTTTTTGAGGTCTGTTGAGGATGCATTATATCATGGTTACAAGATAAGAAAATTAGAAGCAGTTGAAAAAATTATAGCTATTAAATCAGATAATGCAATGTCAAACAACTTTTAGAATTATATATTTTCTTTGGATAAATCACTGTTACCTAAAGGAAATGTGTTTCTTGAAAATTAATATGAGAGCACGGTGTTTATTCATAATCTGGGCCTTATTTATCAATTGATTTAAGGATGTTTAAATGATTCCATCTTATATTCTGGTGAAAAAGAGTCATTGGATAGTTGCCCCACATGTGGACAATCGAGGTATAAAGAAGCTCAAATAGAGAAGTCTGGGTCAATTACTATAAAACATTTAAGATATTTTCCCCTAACACAAAGGCTGTAACATTTATTTATGTCTCAGAACACATCATCAGTGATTCCATGGGACAAAACCAATATTTCAACAGAAAAAATCTTGAATCATTCATATTATGGCGATTCATGGAAACATTTTGACCATCTACATCTGTCTTCTTCATTTCAAGCATGAAACATGTGATTTAGTGTTTGTATTGATAGTTTATATCTATTTGGTTCTTATGGTAGTCAATATTCATATTGGCTTTTCTTTATAACTCCATACAATTTATATCCATGGATGATGATGAAGTAGCACAATATATTTTTGAACTTATTAATCTAGGGACATTTGGAAAATAATATTGATGTTTATTTGAACCCATTGATTGGTGAGTTAAATGAATTTTAGAGTAATGGTGTTAGTACATATGATGTTACTGCGAAACAAAATTTCACATTAAAAGTTTTATTGATGTGGATTATTAGTGTCTTTCTAGCATATGGTATGTTATCTAGGTTGAGTACAGAAGGTCTGAAATCACGTCCTTACTGTATGAAAGATAAAAAAGCAGTTATGAGCATCAATGGAAAAAAACATTGTTGTCTTGACTATCATCGCAGATTTCTTCCAACTAATTATCCTTTTCGAAGGAGGAAATCTCATTTCAGAAAAGGATAAATTGAAAGGTATAAAAATCCACAAACTATCTCTAGTAAAAATTTAAAATCAGTTTTATTTTCATTACCTCCAATCACATTTGGGCCAATAACAAACTAATATAAAATTCATCGATTTTGAACATAATTGGAAAAATTAGATAATTTTTTTGGGATATTTAATATTGGTCTGATTTTTTGGTCCGCCACATGTTGGATGTCATGAATATTGAGATGAACTCTTTTGATAATTTATTTCAGAAAGTTTGGGATACACCATTTAATACAAACGATACTATAAATTCACGATTACATATTTCCAAAATTTATAGGGGACCAGAACTTGCACTATTTGAAAATGTCAGATTACAGAGGATAATGAATCCAAAGGAAGCTTATACACTTTCCAAAGGGAGTCCCTTATTATATTCTTTTGGTGGATTATAGATTTTAGGGTTCCCGATTGCTATGCTTCCAATTTGGGCAGATGTATTATGAATGGCAATATTAGAGGATTAGAAAGACATGGTTGTCATGTTATAATGGAATAACTTATGTCTTTTGGATTTAGATATTTCTTGAATTTTATGATTTGGGATTCAATAACAGACATATCATTTTTTTAGACATTCGTGCAGTGACACTAGACTACGATGCCCTAAGAAAACTAGAAGAAAATGTTGCTGTAATTATATGTAAAATGTAAAAAATCGTCCTGCTGACTTTCATTGACTCAATGAAACATTTTAATATTAAATTTTCCACCGGAAGATAAATGTGGGGGTCTAGTATAGTTTCAATGGATGTACCCATCCGATATATGCATTCCTAAATTGAAGAAAAAAGTATGCAACAGTGTATCAGTTGAAGGCTCAATTGCTGAATAATATTTTTACGAGGAAATTTCTTTTTTCTCTACTGTCACTATTTTGAATTTGAATATCTCTCAAAACAAAACTGAATGGAAATTAATGAAGGAAATTTTAATGATGAAATAGACAATCAATTATTAGTTTTTAATCATCAATATGAAGTCTTGGATGTAGTTCAAGAATGATGGATTTTAGATGATGAACATCACAGGGCTCATACAAATATTCTCCTCAATTGTAAAGAAAAGACATCATTTTTACTGTGAGTACTTGTATCACAAATTCTATAATTTATTTTACAGTATGTAAACTTATTTTATTTTTAGGTTATATGATAATCATATCAAGAAACAACTTCCACAAATTACAACAATTGCTCTTGAAGAATGCATAAAAAAAATATTTTCTCAATGGTTTCAAAAACTCTGTAACATAACTTATTGATAGATAAATATCCATTTAGTTTACTATTTATTATATTGATAATTTTTTTACAAATTTGCAGGTGTCTCAATATGCTGCTAAAATTGATAAGCAGGTGTGTATATTGAGTAACCCATTATCCAAAATGGTTAAATCCTATAATGCATATGTGGTGAATGGTTTTTGATTTCATACACATGCATATGGGGAATCAAAAAAACAATGAACAATGGAGCTTGTTTGAGAGAATTTTATCACATAGAAATGGATGTTGACTTTTACAGCATTCTAGATAAAATTATTGAGTTGTGTAGTCTAGGATAGAATTACATAATTATTTTTAAATTTCAATGGTTGTATATTGAGAGAGGCTTGTGTCTTAATCGAACTAATGGAATCATCGATATTAAATATTAATGTCTTGTTCCAGTAAATGAACCATTTTTACTGGATCAACATGAACATTAAATTTATTACGTAAAGTATTGGGCTACTTTAAGATACCAGATTGATTGGTGGAGCACAATAAAAATGAAATCATGAGAAAATCAGTTTAATCCAACTGAATGTGGTTCCACTGAGGTAGAAAGAATAGAAATTTTTCAATATACTACTCAAAAACCATCTTTTCCATGATGAGATGTGAATATCGATGATGACACCCCACAATTAAGGGTCGATTGTGACGAAGATTTTAATGATGATACAAATGAAATTAAAATTAAAATCGATGATGAAACTGAAACTCATATGGATATTGATGATGCTGAAGAGAAATATGAAGACATTGAAATCATCAGATATGAAGATGATGATGAAGGTGACCATTGACATAATTAAATGTTTGTTATAATCATAACTAATATATATCTATATATAATTGTTATTTTCAAATATCTGCTAACAACAATCATTTTGTGTTTCAGATGGACCATGATCTATTTCATCAGTAACAGGAGGCGGAGCTACCTTTGGATGAGGGGGATTTGGGAAAATCTAACTCTCAGCCTACTTGTGGTTCTAGGGATACGTGGAGGGGGTGCGGTCATGCGAGACTAATGATTCCTGACCATATTCCCAAGCAATGTATGTCTTGGATTCGATCCATGCACACAGAGGTTTGGTAACCTTAATATTTTAGTTATCTTTCATTAATTTAATTATATATATTCTAATTGTTTGATTGTTTATTTATTCTTTACAGTTTTGTACATGTAGCTATTGGACAGGGTATCCTTATCTTGCGCAATTATTTTTCTCAGCCATGGATCACATGTGAACATATTCCCATTGATTTGCAGCTCTACAATTTGAATCATTGGATAGTACGTAAATAAATAATATTTATTTTGAAATTTATTTTATTAATAACTTGATATTATACATTATTTGTAGGTTGTATGGTATCCCATTGATTATATCATGCGTGACACTATCCACGTGGCATGATAGGCATCTATGCGGGACCATTTCTATCAATTTTTACACAATTTGAGAAGGATAACCATTAAGAAAGTAGGAGTGATAGATTTTCCTGAGTCGTGTAGAGCCCATCGACCAGAGTACATTTCATCTCTTGTTTGGGATGGATTATGTTTAAACTGGTTGGGTGGTGTATTTTATAGGAGGACTTTAGTGGGTCGGCAGAATCGGCGGAGACAAGAGATGACACATCAAGTTGGTAGTCGAACATTTAGTAGGCAAAGAGAGCATCTGGTAAGTATTTTTTAAAATATTTTATATATATTTAAATATAAATAGTTTATATTATATTCTTATAGGCATTATAGCATCCTGATATTACGAAGTACGATGTTTATTGGAGGATGTACGGTGATATAGCCACAAGAGAGATTAGAGGTTATCGCCCACATCAGATTGCTGTTAGTATTATTTTTTTAGTTTGAAAATTAACTACAAATAATATTTTCACAATTTTAATTTCAAATTGAAATTGATAGAGTCATATGAGGAGACAACCTCTCAGACACTTGCTGGGAGTCAGGATGAGGAAACTGATCAAACTAGTGCCCACCATTTCAATGAGGCTATATAGATGCAGGCGACTTAGTATGGCTTTGAGAAGGGCCGAGTAGTTGGTATCATCTCTCATGAAAATCATGGTACATTTTATAGTACTATTGCGATGTCGGCATCCAAGTCAAGAGGAGCTCTTGGGGAGGCATCATCTTCTGCTTCCCAGTACCATGAGCAGTTGTGGACTTAGTCTGAGCTTATAGAGAGTATATAGAAGCATCCTGAAGAGATGTGTCAGCAGCATCATGATGAGAAGATGCGTCGATGGCAGCAGCAGCTGCATGAGTAGATAGAGTGCATGCGTCTTTTGACTCGTAGTTTAGGGATGGAGTTTCCTCTACCATCTCTTACACCTCCCTCCCCTCCTCCAAAAGATGACCCCTAGTGTTTTTTATGTACAAATAATTTGAAATCATGATTTTTAGTAATATGAACTATTTTCAGTTTCTGCATTTTATATTGGTGCAAATATTACATAATTTAATTTTTGTTCTTTTTAATATATTATTATTTATTATTACTATTATATTTTTTTAATGTTTTTTTATTTTAATAATAATAATATTTTATGAGTTTTTTTATAATTTTTTTGAATATTGATACTTTTAATAATTTTTATTGTCTCAATAATATTAATATTATTTTGTTATTTATCATAATTATATTAAATATATTCTTTTAGTATTTTATTTTTCAATGTTTTTTTATTTTAATAATAATAATAATATATTATTATGAATTTTTATATTTTTTTAGAATGTTGAGAATTTTTATATTTTTTTATTATTTTATATTTTAATAATATTAATATTAGTTTTTTATTAATTATAATTTTATGAAATATATTTTTTTATTTTGGTTATTATTTCCGACGGGACCTGTTGCGATGGGATCCCATCGCAAATAGTTTAAATATGTATTTTTAAATACTATTTGAGACGGAACCAAGGGCCCATCACAAAAAGATTATTTATATATAATATATATAATTGGAGAATTATTTTTAAATGTATATTTTTAAATAAAATTTCCATAGAGTCATTTTGGAGTTTATGAGTAAGTTTTGGCATAAAATTACATATGGGATGTCGTACACAGACCTTAAGCACTATTTTCTAAACCCAAATGGAAAACAATGCATAGTGTTATAGATGAAGACTATTGGGGGTGTATAGATTCCACATGGTTTGGTAAATAATTCATTAAAAACTAGTGATGTTATAGTTATATTCAAATTGGTGTTTGAAGATTTTTGGTGATCTTCTAAACATTGTGACCAAACCATGTTGTCTTCCTAATTTCATTAGAATGATAGTGCTATTATTTATTAATCCTTTGATTTAATTTATTTTTTCCCACTAAATTATCTTCATCTAATAAAAATCAATCATTATCCCTCCCTATATTGTAATTCATTAACTATTTTCTACTGATTCAAAGAGGAACTTGAAGGTACGAACCATTTTTAATTCACTTTTCTTCTTCATTTTTCCATATATATTGGTTTCATTTCATTATATAATTCCTAATATCTAGTGTTGTAAAATCTAGTGTTTTAGTGTGTTCTAATTTTTTAATTTGTATGCCAATGGAATGTGGAGGCAATTAATCTTATTTTTTTCATCTATAATCAATGGTGGATTTTTTGAAGATTCTATGTAATTATTATTTGTAAAATTTCCTTTTTTAATGTTTCTAAGATAATTTATCTTTCTGAAACAATTTTATAATCTTCATATACATTTTTTATAACCTTTTCATATTTATATATATAATTCAACGATTTCCACTATTGGAATAAAATTATTTTATATATAATTTATTTTATATATTTCAAACAAAACTTTTCATCCCAAGTATTTGTGTGAATTCTTCATGGGTTGTTTTCCTAATAATTTGACTATAAATGTTTTTTGGGACATGATTTTCTCTTTTAAATATAATTTTTATCTTTTCTAACAACATTTTTGATAAAAAATAAGGTATCCACTTATGGTATTCCATTGTGGATTATTATCCTATATTTTGTTTGTATATATTTATTCATAAAAATGTTTATTTCGAAGATATTTATGTTGAATGTTTCGTTCGATTATTTTTAAAATAATGGGGTGGCAGACCTTGGTCTCTGATGTTGGTTCTAAAGGCCCATTCGACATACTTTGAAGAAAACTGATTTTATTAATTTGGTAACACCCAGAGTTTTTAAAATGACCTGTATAGTTTTTTTTAGTCTAGGGTGATTATTATATTATGTTTTGATGCTTTTGAAGATGTAAGTATGGGTTATATCATCAAGGGTGTTATGTGTGATATTTTATATACTAGTAATGATATATTATAATTTTATATGATTAAAATACTATTAATATTCTTTCTTACCAAATTTGTATTAATTCTTGGTAACACTAGTTTACTATATAAAAAATATGGATGTGTTCTCAAATTGTTTAAAAATCTCTCCATATAGTTCCCTATTATTTATTGTTCTCTACTTGGGATACCTTATAGTTTGTCCAAGAGGGTATGTCGTGGTTCATTATTTTTTATATTCAATGCATATTAGAAAATTATTAGGCTTCCCAAAGTGAGGTCTATGATCATATTATACTAATCCCTAATGAGATTACACTTATTAATATTCATTGATTATGGATTCTAGGGGATTACCATTTCATACATGATTGTTTCACATTAATATATTTTACATTGGTGGCCCTATTGATTGATTTTTAATTACACATGTTATGATTATTTGAGATTATAGCTCTTTCAAGAGGATATATTTTATTTTTTAGACAGTTAGGTTCAAATTAAAATTCTGTATGAATATTGTTTAATATGTAGTAGTTGTTTTATTTTATTGAATTTGAAATACTAGTTATAATACTCAAATCATTCTTTTGGTTTCAAAAATATTATTTACCCTAATGGTATAAAATGGGTTTTAGAAAGGTTACAATTGAAAACAAGTAATTTTTTCTCTAAAACTCGAATGTACATTTTTTAGGTGTTTATAATGTTCTATAAAATGATATCCCTACCCATGTCAAAGATATAATATAATATGTCATATAAAAAGGATGAAATAATGTCACTTATTTTCATTACATTTTATGTTTGGTAAAACCAAAATTACATAAATTTTGAAAGTCACATTTTATTTAAATGTATTTTTAATGTAATATCCCAAACACATCAGTGAAATATTACCCTGAATATTTTTCTCACATCTTATACAGAAACGGGGGTGTATGAATATAGTTTTATTTCATTATTTTATGTAATCATTTAAAGATTTCATGTAGTTTTTTATATTACTCTTCAATTTGTTAATTAATTTTGATATATAGAGTACCGGTGGATCATATGTAGGTGATTTTTAATGATTTTAGTTTTTTTTGTTTTTGGATGATTATATATCATTTAAACAAACCGATATATTCAATCATTATTATAAGTGTATGTATTTTGGATGATTTCTTCATTGTAAAATGGTTTGGATCAATATTATATACTAAGAATATTTTATTTAGTTTATTATCATTATTACATGTATTTCATTTTAATTTAGTTAAATATATTTATTTTTATGAGTTGGATTCAAATTAATTGATGCATCATGCTAAATTGTTTGTTATATTATTTTAATTTTTAATAGAATATTTAATTTAGTCACCTTTAAATAACATAGTTCTTATTATTCATCATATGGTTATCATGATTGATCATCAATAATTGTAGCAATCTTTGTCAACATTCATTTTGGTATGACTTGGGCCAGTTCATAATAGATTTTTTGACTAAAATACAAATGTTTTTAGTCTTTGTGTCCTAAGATTAATTTTTTTTACATTAAAAGGAATATATGTACCGAATCTGTTTTTATAATATTATATGAGAATAAAATATCAAAAGAAATTCAATATTTTTTTAATGATTTTTAATAAATGAATATAAATCATGATCTATGGTATAATGTTATTTAAATGTATCTAGGTATAATATTATTATTTATAAATCAATAAAAAGAATTTTTTCGTCAAATGAAATAAATTTAAAAGTATTGGATATATAATAAAGTGAAATTAAATGAATCTAAATATCTCCCCCAATATTATCCTAAAATCCATGACACTCAAATTTGTGGCTTTTGACTACTACCTTTAAAATTGAATATGCTCTTTCCTGATATAATGCATATAATTATAACTATGTTTTAAAATTATTCATTTAAATTTACAAGAATACATTATACCTCATCGAGACAAATAAACATCATGTAAAACTATTTGTGACTCTTTGTAATTTTGAGATGATATGTCACCATTTTTTCACTTTGTTGGTTCCTTTTATTTTTTATTAGAACAAAGAAGATAAATATGAAGCTCAAATATATTATCTACGCACATATCCTATCGGGAGGTATTTTCATATTACATTTATAAAATTATTTAAATAAATTTTATTAAAAAATTAAAAATTCAGTTAATTCTTCTATGTTTCTTTCATTAGTTAAATATGCCATTTTATGTATTATTTCTGAGACAATTTTTAACCATAATACACTATTATTGATGAATATATGGTCAAAGACTATTTCAACCTTTACTCATGGTATTTGGATAGGATTGAATCATGTTTTAGTAATGTTATAATTTTTTATGATAAAAAAATTCAATCCCATTCTATATTATATGAAAATAAACTATCCAATTATATTTTTTTTTGTAAAGAAAAGGACCCTAAATTAATCTAACAATGATATATTCCATATAATAAACATAAATTTTCAACTAAATATTTATATTATGTATATTTCATTCGATAACTGATTATACAATCAACAATATTAATTTGGAGTTGAACTAAAAATTTGAAAGACCTAAAATACTATTGAATGATATAGAAATATTTATTTTTTATGTAACTTAAAACATTATTAATTTCATATTTATATAATTTTTGAGGATATTATCATCAATAAAAAATTAAATTTTATATTCAATCATAATGATCATGAATTTGGATATTCACGTTGGGCAATGAGATGATTAGAAATATTTGTAAAATGGAACTATATAGATTCATAGAATATTCTGTACTCATGAGATTTACATGTTTAGGTTTTTTGTTTTTTCTCTGGAATTCATTTTAAAAACATAAAATAGTGGAATAAAAAAAATTTATAGATTGAAGATATAATATATATTAATATGATTTTTGTAAACTAAATTGTCACCAATAGTTTTCAATTATGTTATTAAAAAAAGTTTTCTTATATTTGTAAGGGAAAATAGAAAACACCAATATAATTTCACTATTTCTTCTTACATAATATGTTATATACTTGTGAAAATGAAGAATGCAATATATATATATATATATTTATGATCTATAATGGTGTACTGTACGGATGAGCAATTCAATTAAGGGTAGATTGTTATAGTCCATGTGAAACTAAAAGACATTAATGTTGTGGGTAGTAAATTTTAAAAAAATTGTTATTAGTCTCAAAAAATAACAAGAGAGTGTTATGTATATCCATTGTGATATAGATATAGTCATTTTTAAATAAGAAGGTGAAGATAATTAAATAATGTTGAATTTATATTTCAATAACAATATGTTTAATTAATAATTAATTGATTGTATATATAAACCTTTTGTAACTAAATTACTAATGTATATGAATTTTTAATTTAGAAAAAATAAATTTAACTAATTTAACATTATATTTTTAATATAATTTATTTATTTATAAAATATATCATGTAATAAATTATTTCAAAGTATTATTTCAAATATTAATTCAAAAATTAAAATTATTTGAAGATACTATTTTTATTACAATAACACCTTTACATTCATATTACCCACATGTCATGATGCTACCTTTGGTGGGTTTTCTCCTAGCTATATGTTTTCTCAATCGTAATTCGATGGTGTAATCCATTATAGGAATAATGGTCTTCAAATTATTACATAGTTGAGGTTTGATAAAATATTCTAAATAAAATATCCTTTAATACAGGATGGATATTTAAATATCACAATGAAATATATACATCCATATAATAAACACACATTTCCTCAAGCTCACATATACCATGAGGTGTTTTTTATTATGTATCATGCGAGATATATGGTGTGGTTTGGATTTTCCTATGAAAATATAGGCCTTTATTTCCTCATTACCCTTCCTTTAATCCCTCTCATTCCACTTCCTTCAAGAGTTATTTATCCTTCAATGACATGTGAGCTATCTGAAAATAGAAAATTTATCGGGCCTTGTTCAATCCACAAAAAAATTATGATTAAACTATCTGTGAGAAAGGTTTCAAGAGATGAACTATCCTTATTTATGTTTAAGGTATGTTTTATTTTTATAATTGTACCAAAAAAATTAATATTTTTTCTTTATGAATACATAAATTATAATCAAAGTAAAAAGATAAAAATATTATATATTATTCCAATTTGAAATGTTTTGACTCTATATTCAATAGTATTCAACAATTTTAAATGTAATATATGTAAATCCATTAAATATCTCTATATAAACATATAATATTATCATATTCTCCATTTCCAAAAATATATTTGATAAATTAATAGTTAAATAAGTTACTAATTCATTTTGATCAAGATGTTTTTAAATATATTTAAATAAAAAAATTATGATGCAACATAACCAAAGTCTAACCCCATTTAATCATTTATTGAGACCTGCTCTATAATAGATAATTCTAGATCAATGGAATTCCTGAATATTAATCCATTATTTAATTATATCATGTATCTAATATTTTTTATTGTTTATCTCTAATGATTTATTGTTTTCTCCTGGAATTATGGCAGTTGGATTAGAAAAAACATAATATTCTAAAGATGGTTTTTATGTATCACCAATAATCCATTATATGAGAATGTTTTAGTTTAATTTATTGTCCTAAATTATTATTTAGTTAAATGTTTTTTAACTGCTTATGTAGTTAAAAGGTTCCTAATCGATTGGTTTATGGGAGAATAAAATATCTGTGTCCAAAATGTAAATTCAAAAGATGGACAAATAGTTTTGAATTTTATGAGCACCTGATAATCAATGAATTACATTATAATAATTTACATTCAATTTTTCTTTGTGAATGTAATGTTATAAATAGTTATAGAACTAATCAAAATAAACAGACTGACCATTCTACTATTCAACAATAGGGAATAACATTTATAATATGAAAAATGATCATTTTTTAATTGAAAATATAAAATTACTGTTTTTCATTGTGTAGGGGACATAATTATTTGTGAGCTCAATAAATATTAGGAATCAATAAGTAATTCAATAACATACATTCAATATTAGAATAAATATTCTACTAAGAAAGAGAATAATATATGTGATGACCCATCATTAATCATTTCTATTATATTTGAACTATAATAAAAATACGTAAAATCCTAATAATATTTTTAGTAAATGGTCTTATAGAAATATGTTAAAAATCATACATAGGAACTCATAGATTACATAGTAAAAACTTCTAATCAATTTCTATTTTTTCACAATATAATACTCTAAAAGAAAAACATGATTTCATTTCATGAAAAATATTTATCAAATTAAACTTGAATTTTTCTTTTCATTTAACCATCCTTACACCCTGTTAATTTTTTTATAAAATATTGTATGACCATTAGAATTGAATGGTATAAGGTTTTATGACCAATGAAAATTAATTTATTAAATACTTTGTTAAAAACTATCCAAAAATAAATTAGATCAAATTTATAATATTAGAAATATTATATAATTTATAAAATATTAATAAAATGTTTTAAAATTATAGAAAAACTCATAAAATACATTAATTTAAAAATTAACATTTATATAATATTTGGATTTATCCATTAAATTATTTTGTAAATAATATCATTTATGGATTAAAGAGATATTTGACAGAACATAAGAAATCTATGGGACCACTAACAGTATCTATAATTTTAAAAAATCACATTAATTATTAGGGATCTCCCCCTTCCTCATCAACTCGATTGATACCCAAGTGCTGAGTTTTATTTAAGAAAATAATTCTTATCATATTTTCCTTAATCATTTACAATCCACAAAAAACAATAAAAAAATTCAAAAGCTACTTGATTTAATATCTAATTAGGAAAAAAATTATAACCTCCTGAATTTGAAAAAACATAATTTTATATTAAAACAGTATATGGTTTGTAAAAAATCAAGATTTCATATATTCAAAGTAATTTTTTAAAAACTAATTATTCTTAAATATTAAAAAAAATGATGGAATGATAACAATTTTGACAAGGCATGTTAATATATATATTCATAAGAGTCATCCATAATATATATTGAAAATTAAGTACATAAAAAATAGCACGTTAATAATTCAAAGACACCAATAAATCCTTTTCAAGCAAAAACAATGAATTTTAAAATGAAATGAAATTTTCATTACTGATTTAAAATTTTAAAATATAATGTTCCCTTTTAATATATTAAATTCACAATGAAAATATATCTTATATAAATATGAAAAAAAACATGACATTAAAATAATATATTTTCAAAATACTATAAGCAAGGATAAACTATGACATGTTGGAATTTTAAGAAAAAAAAGTTGAGGGAGATAGTATCTGAGGATGTGATCAAAGCCCTTTTGTTGGATTAAATGAGGGACTTACATAATACTTTATTGGGTATAATTTATTTTCATAGAATTTAAAAAAATCAATGGGATATTAAATATCTTATCTCTAATCTAATGAATGAGACCACAAAATTTATTACAATGAAACTATAATATTAATATATTTTTTATTACAACCATTAGCTCTAAAATTTCAAAGCCTGAGAGGAAATATGATATGGAAAAATATCACATCGTTATTTTCCATTGTATATATAGACATATATATTGTTCATTCACACACTCTATATACAGTTCAATTTAATAAGGTTACACTAAGGATCAAGAGGTATCCTCTATGACCTTGGGTTAATGATGTTATGTTCAAGATGTGGAAATTGTGTTTTATTCATTGAAAAAATTTATATATTATAAAAATAATTTCCTCCCTTGAATCTTACCCAAGGATATGAATATTATATTGATTAGTTACGTAAAATATGAAATATTCAAATCAATGTATATGTCGATAATTGGAAAATGCATTCTATTTGTCCACATAAAATAAAAAATAGAATTATATATGTTGAAGAAGACATAAACTATATTCAATATTTATGTGGGAAAATGATGAACAAGGACAACCATTGATGATTATAGAACAAAATTGAAGAAAAATACAAGAATATCATTTCTATGTTGAATGTGATCCTTAAATTAGTATTTTCATTAATATTTCGATATCATACCTTCAAATATATATAAATCACAATTTATAAAAGAATAATGAAATTGAACTGGAAGAACCCCCCCCCCCCATTTTAATTCATATATCTCCCCATATTTGAATCCCCTTTATTGTTCTTTCCTTTCTACTGTTTTATTCATCTCATCCATTCCTGAATCTCCATGTTCGATAGCGGATCCAAACATAGTCGCCTTTTTAGTGCATTATTCTGAGACCCACATACTCCCTCATATCCAATGATCATTTTTATAAAAAAAATATTCATATGCATCATATAATATTCCCAAAATTTAATACAACAAATATTTTAATAATTTTTTTTAAGATTCTTTATAACATTATTATGAATATATAAGAATTTATAGTAATATGTTAATCTAGATATTATTCTTGTTAATTTTAATAATCCATAACCATTGATTTAAAATTAGATACACATAAAAATGTATTTATTATATATATATAATAAAATTATTATTTTTTATAAATACTATATGTCACATTGTGATAATTAAACATTTTATTAAAAAAATTATTATATATGTTTTATAAAATTATTTCCTAAAATTAAAATTTTTTTATTTAAAAAATAGAATTCCCAGCTCTGGCCTTTTCTAAAATACTTTTTATATTTAATTTATCTACAAATAATTATATTTAAATTTTTTATTCATTTAATTTATTTACATAATAACAAATTATCATGCATATGATTTTTAAATTATATAATTTTATCATTTTAAAATACATTTCATCTTGATGAAATTAATTATTTATTATTAGATATTTTAATATATTTTTTATCCAATATTAATTTTTATTAATAAAATTTCCACTTAACATGTTACTTACAGTAAAAATTATATTAGTTTTTTAGCTATAATAAAATCCATTTAATAATATATTTATTAAAATCTATTCTGATAAATTATGGGATGTTATATTATTCCCACACCCCTTAAATGAATTATTCCTTCAATGTTTTTTTTTCATATTTATATTTTCTAAATTTTCATCATTAAAATTGGGAAAAATATTATTTATGAAATTCATTATTTTTAGGGTATTTAATTAACTTGAGGTTCAAAAGAAAATTTTGTCCCTTATATAATTCCTCAAACAACAATCCACATTCAATAAAGTTGTTTAAATCGTTCCTCCAATACCAACTATAAGTACCTATCCATAAGCATTACAAGTTCATGTGTCTTTGAAGTAGAATTCAATTTAATATAATTATGAGGAACATTTTTTACACTATTATATTATTTGGACATAAATAATACAGAAAAAATAATTTATTGTAATGTATTTAATTCTAATCAATATCAATTTTTACAATACGAATAACATTTAATAGAAAAAAAGATTTATTTTTATAAAATTTATTCAATAAATTAATCATTGGTTGTTCATTTCATTTACCCATCCATAAATCCTTTGGAAAAAAGTAAAAATATTATATGACAAAAAAATTCTAGTACGGGGTATTAATACCAATGAAAATAATTTCATATTTTATTATTTAAAAACTCTCCAAAAACATCTGATATAAAATATATAATATAAGATATAGTAAAAAAAATCATAAAATATAATTATATGGGATTCAAAAAATTAATAACAATAATAATCATAATTAATTTAAAAAACTTACTTTAAATAACCATTTTATATCACTATCTAAAATCCATTGAATATAATAACATGTATTATTTAGAATAGTATTTTTCAGACCATAAAAACTTCATGAGTCCTATAATAGTGTCTCTTGGTAGGTGAATGTCACATTGAGTTCTTGGAATCTCCCTATTCCTCATCAACTAATTGGATACCATAAGTATGTTTTTTTATTTAGGAAAAACATGGTTATCATATATTCCATTCTCATTTACAATCAACTAGGACACGCTAAATATTATTCAAAATAACTAAATGAATTTCATTAAAAACATAAAATAATTTTATATCATCTATAAATTGAATCATTTTAATGTATTTATATAAAATTATAGTGTTTTTAAAAATTCAAGATTTTATAAATTCCATGGTATAATTAAATCACACTCTGCAAATTAATTAAATTAAAATAATATAGATAAATGAATGTAATGTTACATATATGCATAATGCATGACCATATTTATATGCATATCCAACATCTATTAATAAAAATGACAATTTTACATATAAAAAGGATTGTTAAATAATTCAAATACACTATTAAAAGTCATATTAAATAAAAATAATGATTTTTCAAATGAAATTTAATTTTCATTCCTCATATTAAATTATAAAATATATAATTAAATTTGAATATAATATTTATAGATAATAAATTTATTTCTTCAAGAATTTAAAAATAAAATTTTCCATAAAATAAATTTGTTCCTAATTTTAAAAATAATGATTAATCAAGGAAAGATTGTCTTTGAATACAGAGTAAAGGTGAGGTAGTGTATATTTGGGTGTGTGAATCAGGTCCTTTTGGTTTATGAAATGAGGTATTTATATATATCTATTCATGTGTATAAATTATTTAAACTAGATATAATGGGAATAAAATTTCTATGAGACTATATATCATAGATCTTATCTAATGAATAATTTAGGAAAAACTAATATGATGAAAATATAATCTTGTTATATATTCTTCATATCAACTTTACGTCAAAAAAAATTAATGCATGTGGAAAAAGAAAATGTTGAGAAATCTATAATGTATATATGTCATCTTGGTTTTTAAAATATCAATAGTTTATTCACACACTCATCACATAAAACCATATAAAATTTACATCCATTATTGATAACGATCTATTATGACCTTGAGTAAATGGATTGTTGGTCAAGCTATGAACATCGTGTTAAATGGATTTAATATATATATCATTTATATCAATTAAAACCTTGAATCAGATCTGAGAAGAATTATTTTATTTCTATTATTTATCTTTAATATGATTGATTATAATTAGTGTAAGAAATGAGATAATGAAAATAAATTCTATAGCTCCAAAACCATTCACAAAATAGGTGTATAAATTGAAAGAGACAGAAAATATTTTTGATATGTATATATTAAGGAAAACGAATAATAGAGACAACATATGATGGTCAAGAAGAAATAATGAATAAAAGGAAAACATTTAGTTTTTTATTTCTAGATAGATGTTTGAAATATAATATTCATGTTAATTTTCACATCACACAATTGAAGATCAATAAATCATGATTTATAGAAAAATAAAGATGATGAAAAACTCACACATGATTTCATCCCATACACATGAAAATATAATTACATGATTGAATCCTCTTCAATAATCTATCCTCGTTGGGGTTCAATTCCTCCCATAATTGATTGAATTTCTATATTCACTAGTTAATATATAGTATATAACCTTTTTTGCGCTTAGTTCTGAGTCTAATTCACTCCCCCTTATCAGTTTATGATTTATTATAGTAAACAATTATAATATATTTAAAATAATATTCTTATGAATTAATAATAATCATATTATAATAATGTCAATTATTTATAATTTCATACACTATTAATTGGAATATTAAAAAGCATTATTATATTATGTAAATCCTGTAAATATTTTTAAATTATTTGTATAATTCATTACCATTAATTTTAAATTAGTTACATATATAAATATTTATATTACAAAAACATACATACATACATACATATATATTTCTTTTAAGATAAAATTAAATTTTTTCAAAAAAAATATGTGTCATGATGCCATAATTAAAAAATTATAACAGAAAATAAGATTTAATCTAGTATAAAATTATTAGGTAAAATTACATGCTATAGTTAATTTATTTATTATAAATTATAAAATAATTTTTAAATTGGTTAATCTATTTCATTAGTTATTAATTATTATTAATCACACTTTTTTAAATTAAATTTATATTTAATATTAAAAAGAAATATATTTCATCTTGTTTAAATTATATGTTAACTATTAGATTATTTTATCATAGTTAATATCAAATATTTATTTAGTTAAATTATATTGTAAAATATTATTTACATGAAAAAGCATCTTAGTTTGTTTTTAGATTAAATAATTCCATTTAATAAAATATTTATAAAAATATATGGTTAGAATTTACAGGATATTTCAATAGGAACACATCTATAAAGGTTTTTTTGATACTACCATTTAAAAAATTGAATTAAACTTTTTTTTGAAGTTATTCAAAACCATAGAGATCATTAATGGGAATGATCTGGATAATGATAATGATAGTATAATGCCACATCCAAGAGGATCGAAATCATGGAAACCATTTTATTCAATAAAATCATATTTCACGCACAATTTTAGAAATAAAATATTAATATTGGATACCAATGGATTCAACCCAATAGGGACATTGAAGACCAGTTATAGAATATGGAAAATTATTTTTCAAGGTTTTGTATATAGAAAACATCCATAATCATTTATATTATTATTCATGGAATAATCATTCATGGAATCTATATTAATCTGTACCTTCATCCTCTAAATAAAAAATTATTTATTACATAGGGGACAATGGTTTCAATACATATGAAGAATTAATTTTAAAAATATTCAAAAAGAATGTTTCTCATTTCAAGATATGTTGTGACTTCTCTATACATGGGATCTTATCTTATTAGAAAACTAAATATTGAATTTCTTTTCTAGTTTGTAACTAATCCATAGATCATTAATGAATTCCATAAAAAATTGGTTATTTTTATTTCAATATATATTTCCCGATGCATTTGAAATATTTTTCAGTTAAACATGTCTAGAATAAGAAAAATATATTACCTTAGACCATCACCAATGTTAATTAATGGTTGAGAAATATTAATACATTTCGAAAATTTTGAAATTTTATATTTAATTATAAATCATTTGAATTATAATAATAAATTATTTCAAATTACAATATCAATTTAAATGGAAATATAAAAATGGTTGAAAAAATAATATAATTTTTAAAATAATATATTAGGAAAGTAATTTATAGTTGAATAGTCATAGAGTTATGCACATTGAGAATAATATTTTTGAAAATATGATTTTTACATTATATAATGATAAATAAATGTTGAAGAACTATGGTAATTCTTATATTTAGTTAAATTAAATTAATATTAAGTGTTTACATTGGGTTGGTGATAATGAAAATTATAATGCTTTAGTTTGTATGATGAAAAACTCAGATGAATTCCAATAAATTGTAATACCTATGAAAGTATCTGATGGTTACGAAATTGACATTTCAAGGTGTGTTTAATTAAACCAACAGAGTTTATATACATTGAAAATTCATGATCATAATATTGTCTATAGTATTTAAAACCATTCTCATTTATTACATTATTACCTAAAATGGCAAATGTAGTTTTTCTAAGGTTCCATGAAAACATTATACAACTATGTGACAAGAATTACAACCAATTTACCTTGAAATATATCAATAAATAATTGTAATATCACATTATGCAATGAATATCATCCTTCCCCCATAATTTATTATATTCATAATTCATTTTGCTAAAATTTTGTTTGAGGAAACTGAAATATAAAGTCTTATACATTATCAAAGATTGTATCCATTGGTAAGTAATTAATTTATATTTTTTATTATTAATTAAAAAATTATTTCCATTAATTGTATATATATATATTTTACAATGAGTCGTTCATTTAGTTTTACAAAACACCTTCTATTGAAATCATATATGCCAGAAATTTCATAATCATAATTATTTATTTATTAATGTTTCTAAATAGGTGACAATATTTTATTTTTCCAAGAAAGGATTATTTTTTATGAAGTATTCAATGTATTTTGATGAGTTTCTAACATCTATACTAATTCTCAATTTGATAAAAAAATCTAGATTCATTCTTATTATAGGTCTTCTTGTAGAGAGGACCCCAAATATTACACTACTACTGTTGGAAATATTAAAATATAAATGATATATGATAATAAATAGTCCATTTTCACATATATTAATTTTAAATATGAGAATAAAATAAAAACCATTATGGGATCTCAGACATGCAAGGAGAAAGAAATAAAAAAAAATGCCAATAAAGTGATTTTTGATTGGTTTTTACATCATAGAGGTTCTTAAATGCTAATATTCACACACAGACACACACACACATATATATATCTAAATATGGTTGATATATTTATTTATTTATTTAAATACTTTAAATTAATTTTTTAAAATCATGATTTTTAATTTCCAACATGGATATTTCAATGATTTGATATTTTTGGCTCAGATAACCTAAAAAGATACTAGGATATACGAAGCATGAACTGTTAATGGTTTGAATATTTATACAATCAGTCTGAAAGAAGCATTAGAATCACATAATAGTGGAATACTTATGGTTGAAAAACTGATATGTTGTTAAAAGTTTATTGATATTATTTAATTAAACATCATTTTTCATATTTTAGTTATTTTATTCCAATACTGGGGTGTAATTATGACGAATGGTATTAAAATAGAATTCTTAAAATTTAATTCTATAAACTTATACTTTTAATATCATTGTAGAGACCATGAAGAACCTGCTAGAAATATCTTAACATTGAAGGTGTAACTTGTATACTATGTTGATGATTCGGTTAATGAATGGTGGTGTGTAGTTGTGCACATGACACAAATAATTGTTTGATATAAGTGATGAAGAGAAACAACAGACTTGTTACATTATATCACATTAGTAGAATTAAATTAACACATTTATCCATGATGATTATAATAATATTGACCATATGTGTGGAAGAATATTATGAAGTAGTGATGGAGAATTATTATGGTGTTATTGAAGGAGAAAATGATTATATATCACATAATTCATTATAATATCAACGATTAATGTATTGAAATATCTATTTTTACTATTAATTATCTCTTATTATATTTAAATTTATTTTTATAGATTATGTGGTAAATTATGAAAAACATAATTTTATTATTATTCTAAAATATAGCTTTTATAACTGTTTTTACGGTCTTAAATGAGAAGAATTACATGGGAAATTTATTTTTCTATAATAGTTGATTGATATTAAATATTCAACCCACTATCTCAACAACATTGAATTTTTGAAATTACCATTCACATATTATTTCTATAAAGACCTTTGGTAACCTTTTGAAAACATCTAGAACACTATCTTGCAACCTTTTGATATAATTTGGAATTAAATCTATCCCCCCAACACCCCACCCCCAAAATATTTGAAACACTTTCTACATGATTCATCACATTTTAAAGATGATTTTCACTCATCGTGGCACCATGTGGACACTCCAGTAACCTCCTAATAATATTTGAGGGTTTTATGATAGGTATAAAATATAATGTGAAAAAATTATTACATTTTTGTATAATAAGAGCATAGTTATTATTAAATGATATAAACAATTATGTTTCAGTAAAAATCATTAATCATTTAAAAGTGTTGATTCATAACTAAATGATGATAATCATACCATTTAATATGTTTGGGGTGCTAATGAATAATTTTTGTTATTATTTATCCATCCCTTACATAGACGGTTAAATTGGTTCATCTTGTAAATTTTACAATTGCATATTAATTTTTAACACATTGTTATATTTAAACAATGTTTAAATATAAATATAATTCATAATCAAAAATAAAATAAACTATAATATTAGTGTTGGTGCAAGATAGTGGGGATTCAAATGGAAATAGATATGGATATTATTTTCATTCATGGGGAGGTGGTCATGAGGATTGATTTAGAACTCCATTAATTAAACATTCAGATACAAGAAATTTATTGAATATACATTCCAAAATAAACACATCACTCAATGGTATGATATCATATAAATGATTTTATAATGCAGGAATGATATTTATGAGGTGTATGGCATTATGTGGGTGACATTTTATTTCCATAAATGATATTATTTTGACTTGGTGATTTTAAAATTTCAATATATTCAATAGTTATAGTAATTTTTTAATTAATAGATGTTTTAAATAATGGTTGGGGGTGATTTCAATCTTTTGAAATGCGAGAAAGATTATACTCTTTTCCATTGTTTTAAGCATAGTATTTATGATAACAAAATGTCTTATAATTGAAATTTATTTAATGAAATTTTTGGGACTAGGATATTTGTATTTTAGTTGGATGGAATTTTTTAAAAAAAAATTGGGTATACTACGACTAAATATTCATATTGTAATGTGTATTAATTTTTTTACTTAAATATGATTTAATGTTATTGAATTATTCAATTGATGGATTTTTATTAACAATACATGTTTATTTAATGTATTATCATATTAAAATGTATTCAAAAGTTATTATTATATTTAACATAACCATTTTGTCATAAAAATCTTTATAGTGGTTTTTATTTGCTGGTATAAAATATATTTGTTTATTTTTTATTACTTAAAAGGATTTTTATAGTTTTTAATGTGATATAATATTAATTTTATAATATTGTACCAAGTAATAGTGGTTTAAACAACCAAAAAAATGTTTAATAATTTTTTGGTTGTTTAAACCCCAAATAAATGTGGATTTCATATAATGTTAGTTTGAACTGACAATATCCTATTTGAAAAATTCATACACAAAACTACCTCTATAAATCTAAAACCTAACACCATGAGAACATATCATGAAATTTTAATAAAACAATCCATGAAATCAAATAAAAGTTAAAAAAATATTTCTTGACACCACATCTCATAATTATATTTCAAAACTAGCAAGAAATGATTTAGTGGAGGTTTCAGCTACTATTATCGTCGTATAATTAGAAAGACATTAGTGTTTCTCAAATATTATTTAATTACACTCCAAACCTCAAATTTCAACACTTCTAGTTCAACAGTTCCACAATAAAAATTGGGGTATCAAATCAGACAGTTAATCATTGGGAGTCAACAATGAAATTTTCTTATCCATTAAAAACACTAAGGGTAATATATTGTGACAATTATATATATATACTTTAATATGTGAATATCTTATTATTATATCTCTATAATAATTATTGAAAATATTTTATCTTGAAATATAGAAAATAATTAGAGATAATTGAACATGATTCTATAGTATTGTTGGATGTTGAAATATTTAAAAAAATGTTATGAAATTTAATTTGATTATGATTGTTATTGAATTTTATGGGCTTGTAGAGGTAGATATAGATGACAATATCATGAGAGGAAATTTCTCATCCCATCACATATCAGGATTAAAAGAATATTTCAATTCATTTTAGAAATGATATATATTTATGAGAAATTTAATGGTACATCAAAATAAATATTTATAGTTTATTTTATCTAATAATTATTTATGATCTACTGATCAATTTATTTTTTATATTATATTTTAAAATGAATTTTAATTTTTATATGTATACCATATATGATAATACATGGGATGTGATATATTTGGGGAAAAATTGAGGGACACAAATAAGTTTATGGGGTGTGATTTCAATGAATGCACTTTGAGAATCTCTCAAATATTTGAAAATATATTTGATTACACACATTGGGATCATCTTAAGTCCTTTATGGCTATGGATCATTCTTATTAATAGATTTTTTTTGATAATTTCATAGTATATTTAATCCTATTTCATTAGAATACTAAATTTTGATTATATTTTTTTTCAAAAAAATATTAAGAATGAATATCTAGTTTTCTTAAACATACCATTTTCATACATATAGGTATGTATCATTTTTTCTAATATAAACCCACTAATGTCATTCTTTTAAATATTATTTAATATTTATTTTCTTTATCCTAAAAATATGTAGATTTATAATAGTTATATTTATTTGATTTTATGATATTGGTGTTGGAGGATTCTCATGAGGTTGGAAAAACCATGATATAGTTTAATTTGAATTATAAATATTATAGTAATTTAATAATTAAATAGATTAAAACACTTATGGTAAAATATTTCAATAATATTTAGATTTTATAATGTAATTTTATTATTTAAAATTGGGTATAAGAAATTTAAAATTCTATATAAATGGGATGAAAATCTATCGTACTCATCATTAGTCACCTTGGTTGATACGATTTCCCATGATTTTGGAATGAAACAAGTATTTTGAGTGTATGGGAAGGGTTCTTGTAAATCACTATCAAGAGTGTTTTCAATATTTTCATATTTATTACATTAATTACCTGCTAATATTGGTCCTACGGTTGTTTTTATTTTTGACATCAAATCAAAAGGAAAACATATGATGATGGTCAAAATAATATTGTAGGACGACTCCTGATTAATATCATGTGATGACAGGAATGTTGCAATGTGGGGTATAAAAGATATTATATTTTAGAGTGTGGAATTGATAATTCAAATAGAATGACTATCATGGAAATTCCAGACTCCATTAATATTGAATTATTTGTATTAATTATACTTCGATTATAATGGTATGTAAGATCCTTACATTTTTACAAAGTCATATCGGGCCCGTTTGAAGGTACTTTTTTATTTTCATGTACCTTTTCCTTATATTGGTGCACTACAGGAAAAATAGCTTTTTGCGATGGGCTATTTGCAACGGGAATTAATCTCATCACAAATAGTCTGTCCCAGAGATTACTTTCGATGTGATTTGAGGTCCCATCCCAAAAGGTTTGGTGGGGTTTGTACGGAAAACCGCAGAAAGGTTATTTACGATGGTGGGATTCCCTCGTCCCAAATAGTGTGTCGCTCAGAGGGTATTTGTGATGTGTTTTGTCGCAAATACCCGGTGGAGGTAAATTGGTTTTTTGTAATGGGATGTTCTCCTATCACAAGATTTGTGTCGGCATGTACCTTTTGCGATGGGTCCCGTCGCAAATACACTTTTAACCACCGATTGTAATTAATTCGAGCGAAATTTTTTGCGATGGGTCTCGTCACAAATAGTCTCATTGTAACTAATCAAGCCTATATATACCCTCATCTATTTTTTCGTATCCTCCTCTCAATTCTCACACACGCTCTCTCTCTAAACTCTATTTTCAGAGTAAAAATTTGTGTGAGTTGGTTTCTTTTTCACAAAAAAGTTGTGATGCGGTCTACATCAATAGGAGACCAAGTTTAAAGGTATTTATATTTTATTTAATTTATTATTTATTTTCATTTTTTTATGTTAATTTCATTTATTTTTGATTAGTTGTAATTAAAATATATTTAAGTTGTTTTGTTATCAGAATTTATTTGTAATAATAAATTGACATTATTAGTATTAATATTTAATAATTAATAATAAATTTGAATAATTCCTAATAAATAGGAATAATTTGTAATAACTAGTAATAATTAGTAATAAATTGGAATAATTATTAATAAATAGGAATAATTAGTAATAAATAGGAATAATTAGTAATAAATAAGAACAGTTAGTAATAAATATTAATAAATAGTAATATATGGTAATAATTAATAATAAATAGTAACAATTAGCAATAAATTATAATAATTAGCAATAAATATCACTACATTAGAATAAATAGTAATAATTTGAAATGAATAGCAATAATTATAAATAATTAGTAATAAATAAGAATAATTAGTAATAAATAAGAATAAATTAGAATAATTAGTGAAAAATTTGAATAATTAGTAATAAATAGTAATAACTAGGAATAATTAGGAATAATTATTAATAAATTGGAATAAATAGGAATAATTTGTAATAAATAAAAATAATTAAAAATAAATCGTAATAATTAGTAATAAAGAGCAATAATTAGCAATAATTAGCAATATTTAGTAATAAATAGCAATAATTAACAACTGTTAGAAATAATTTTCAATAATTAGCAATAATTAGAAATAATTTGCAAAAACTGGTAATAAATAAAAATAATTAGTAATAAATAGTAATAATTAGTAATAAATATGAATAATTCCTAATAAATAGTAATAAATAATAATAAATAGAAATAATTATTACTAAAAAGGAATAATTCTTAATAAAGACTATTAAGGAAGAATAAATAGGAACAATTTCTAATAAATTAAAATAATTAGTAATAATTATCAATAAATAGGAATAATTATTAATAAATAGGAATAATTACCAATAGAGAGGAATAATTACCAATAATTTGGAATAATTAGCAATAATTAGAAATAAATAGGAATAACAAGAAATAAATAGTAATAATTAGAAATAAAAATGAATAATTAGAAATAAATAGGAATAATTAGAAATAAGTATTAATAAATAGGAATAAATAGTAATAAATAGTAATAAAAAGGGCTGATTAGTAATAATTAATAATAATTAGAAATAATTAAAAATAATTAGGAATAATTAGGTATTTTAGTAATAATTAGCAATATATACTCATAATTGGCAATAAATAGTAATAATTAGCAATAAATAAGAATAAATAATAATAAACATGAATAAATAATAATAAATAGTAATAAATAGCAATAATTGAAACTAAATATCAATAATTACAAATAATTTTCAATAGTTACCAATACTTAGAAATAATTATGAATAATTAGCAATAATTAGTAATAATTAGCAATGATTAGTAATGGTTAGTAATAATTAGTAATAATTAACAATAATTAGTAATAATTAGTAATATTTAGCAATATATATCAATAATTAGAAATAATTAATAATAATTAGAAATAATTAGCAATAATTGGTAATAATTAGCAATAATTAACAATAATTAGCAATAATTAGCAATAATTAGGAATAATTAGGAATAAATAGGAATAAAAATTATTAAATGGGAATAAATTGGATCAATTAGGAATAATTATGAATAATTAGGAATAAATAGGAATAAATAGACATAAATAGGAATAAATAAGAATAAATAGGAATAAATATGAATAAATAAGAATAAATAGGAATAAATAGGAATAAATAGGAATAAATATGAATAAATATGAATAAATAGAAATAATTATGAATAATTATGAATAATTTGGAATAATTAGGAATAATTAAGAATAGTTTGTAATAGTTAGGAATAATTAGTAACAATTAGGCATAATTAGTAATAATTAGTAATAGTTATTAATAATTAGGAATAATTAGGAATAATAAGCAATAATTAGCAATAATTAGCAATAATTATCCATAATTAGAAATAATTAAAAAAAATTAGCAATAATTATCAATAATTATTAATAAATAGAAATAATTAGCAATAATTAAGAATAATTAGAAATAATTAGGAATAAATAGGAATAATTTGGAATAATTTGGAATATTTAAGAATAATTAGAAATAATTTGAAATAATTAACAATAATTACAAATAATTAGCAATAATTAAGAGTAATTAGCAAATTTTTTGAATAAATAGGAATAAATAGAAATAAATAGCAATAATTAGGAATAATTAGGAATAAATTGGAATAAATTTGAATAAATAGGAATAAATAAAAATAAATTGTAATAAATAGGAATAAGTATAAATAAATAGAAAGAAATAGAAATAATTACGTATTAATAGGAATAAATAGGAATAAATAGTAAAAAATATAAATAACTAGAAAAAATTAGGAATAATTACTAATAATTAAGAATAATTAGAAATTATTAGAAATAATTAAAAATAATTTAATATAATTTGGAATAATTAGTAATAATAATTAATAATTAGTAACAATTATTTATAATTAGGAATAATTAATAATTATTATTAATAATTAGTTAAAATTAGTAATAATTAGTAATAATATAAATTTTAATAAATTGTAATAACTTGGCACAAGTTCTAGTGGATTGACAACACTCCTTATTTCTCGATGAAACTTGTTCTTTCAACTTTCACTGAATAAAAACATTATGAAAGAGTATACTTCTATGTATGAATATCCAATCTCGTATGCCAGAGTTTGAATAAGAATTCATAGGAACACATTTATCATAATTGTTTTAGGTGGTGATAGTTGCCAGAAGATGATTCATCAACGAAAAGGGGGCTCTTTTGTCCGAAATCTCATTTACTTTAATATTTCTCACACTAAAATAATAATGAAGAATCTCCTCAGAGGTCACATATACATTAACATATGCATGAGAATGAATATGCATAACTATGACAAAATTATTCATTGTAATTTCAGTTAGGCAAATTTGCATGTAAATGAGCTGTCAGACAAAAGTGTAGTTGTTAGTCCATTGGAAATTATGTCGACCCACATTAATGGTAATTATTTTATTTATCTTCTTTTATTAGATAGTTTTTTTATAATTACAAATTATTCAAAAACATTGATGATTTTATATTTTATAGAAAAATATGGAATAAGAAAATCAACATCAGTCATTATTAGATGAACTGGCTTAGATAAATGAGCGTAGAAATCCCAATGGCTCTGGTTTAAATCCTGTATATATTAAGGGTGTTGAAGCTTTCTTATTATTTGTATCATCAAAACAAGAATATATTTCAGAAGGAACAATTAATTATCCTTGTAATAAAAGTACTCTGAAAACATTTAACACATTTGACAATTTTCGAAGACATATCTTGCAGTTTGGTTTTCAACCAGATTTTATTTTTTGCTATCGGCACGGTGAATGTAGTTCTAGAGAAGATAGTAATAACTTGATTCCAAATCCATCACGGCTTAAAAATTTAGTACATGATGTTGCAGGTCAATATGATCATCAAAATAATACTCAAGACGATATTGATTTATCTTTGGATATGGAACCAAACAAATTTTAGGATTTGTTAAGGCCTGCTGAGGATGTAGTATATCCTGGTTGTAAGATAAGAAAATTTGAAGAGATTACAAAATTTATGGCTATTAAAAAAGATCATTCAACATCAAACTACTATGCTGATCAGATATTTGCTTTGGTTAAGACACTGTTACTTATAAAAAATGTGTTGCATATAAATTACTATGACAGAAAGAGGATGGTTCATAATCTAGGCCTTAGTTATCGGATAATTCATGCATTTGCAAATTATTTCATCTTATATTCTGGTGAAAATGAGTCATTGGATAGTTGTCCCACATGTGTATAATCGATGTATAAGGAAGCTCAACCAAGGATGTCTGGATCGATTCCTATAAAACAGTTGAGATATTTTCCCCTTACACCCATGCTGCAACGTTTATTTATGTCTCAAAACACATCGTCAATGATGTCATGGCACAAAACCACTATTTCAACAGATAAAAGCTTGAATCATCCATCTGAGGGTGATTCATGGAATCCTTTTTCCCATCAACATCCGTCATTTGATTTAGAAGCCCGATACGTCTGATTAGGTCTTTCTACTGACAGTTTCTGTCAGTTTGGTTGTTATGGTAGACATTATTCATGTTGGCATATCTTTATAAATCCATACAATTTACCTCCATGGATGTTGATGAAGGATCCCCATATATTTATGACCTTATTATTCCCAGTACATCTGAAAATAAATATTAGTGTTAATTTAAAACCATTTAATGAAGAGTAAAATTCATTTGTGGAGTAATGGTTTAAGTACATATGATGTTGCTACGAAAACAAATTCACAGTAAATGTTGATTTGGTTTGGACTATTAGTGACTTTCAAGAATATGACATGTTATCTGGCTAGATTACACATGGTCTGAAATCATGTCCTTACCGTATGAAAGACAATAAAGAATTTATGCTCTTCAATGGAAAAAAACATGCTATATTGATTGTCATCGTAGATTTCTTCCAACAGATCATGCTTTTCAATGTAACAAATCTCATTTTAGAAAAGGCACAATTGAAAGGGATAAACTCCAAAAATGATATCAGGTATAGAGTTAAAATCACTTGTATTTTCATTTCCTCACATCACATTAGGGCCAACAATAAACCAATTGCAAATTCATGTCTGTGAAAAAAAACGACATTAGATAAAACAAATCATTTTTTGGAATTTTCCATATTGGTATGATTTGATAGTCCGCCACATGTTGGATTTCATTCATAATGAAAAGAACTGTTTTGATAATTTATTTCATATAGTTTTGGATATACCATGTAGGACCAAAGATACTGTAAAAGCATGATTATATCTTTCCCAAATTTGCAGGCGACCCGAACTTAAACTATTTGAAAATGTCAGATCACAGATGTCAATAAAGCCAAAATAAGCTTATATAATTTTCAAAGTGAGTACATTATTATTTTGTCAGTGGATTGCATATTTGAGACTTCCTGATGGCTATTCATCTAATTCTGTTAGATGTGTTAATAGTTGTCATATTACAGGATTAAAATTTCATAATTGTCATGTTATAATGGAAAGACTTATTCCAATTGGATTTAATGGTTTCATGAATTCTATGATTTGGAATTCAATAATAGACATATCATATTTCTTTCGAGACATTTGTGCTACGACAACAGACTACGATGTCCTATGAAAACTGGAAGAAGATGTTGTTGTAATTATTTGTAAACTGGAAAAAATCATTCGGTTTTCTTTCATTGACTCAATAGACCATTTGATATTACATTTTTAACATAAAGCTAAATTTGGAGGTCTAGTAGAGTTTTGATGGATGTACCCATTCGAGAGATTCATGCAGAAATTAAAGAAAAAAGTATGCAACAAAGTATCAGTTGAAGACTCAATTGCTGAATATTATTTGCAAGATGAAATTGATTTATTTTTCTTCTCTCACTATTTTGAATCTGAATATATCTCAAAAGAAAAAAACATGGGACGTAACAAAGTGAATATTTAATGATGAAATGGACAATCAATTATCAGTTTTTAATCATCCAAATCTTGGCTTCGTTTGAGTTCATGAATGATGGCTTTCAGATGATGATCATCACAGAGCTCATACATATGTTTTTCTCATCTATGAATATATGACATCATTTGTACTCTGAGTTCTTCTATCACTTATTCAATAATTAATGTTACAGTATGTAAACATATTTTATTTGTATGTTATATGATAATTATATCAAGAAAAAAATTCCACAAATTACACCTATTGTACTTGAAGAATGTAGACAAAAAAATTTATTAATGGTTTCAAAAACTGGTGACATAAATTATTGATGGTTTAACATCAATTCAGTATATAATTTATTATATTGATAATTTTTTTACAAATTTTCAAGTGTATTAACATGCTGATAAAATTGATAAAAGATTCTTTCTATTGAGTAACCCACCATCCAAAATGGTTAAATCTTATAATTTATATGTGGTGATTGGTTTTTGATTTCATACACGTGAATATGTGGAATAAAAAAAACAATGAACATTAGAGTTTGTTTGAGAGGATCGCATCATAGAGAAACCAATGTTTACTTTTATGACATTCTGGATGAAATTATTGAGCTGTGTTATATAGGACATAACTACATAATAATGTTTAAATTTCGATGGTTGGATTCCGAGAGATTCTTTCGTGTTCATCCAACTCATGGAATCGTCTATATTAATTATAAATTACTTCTTACAGTAAATGAAACATTTTTTCAAGATCAATAGGCATATAAAATTCATTACTCAAAGTGTTATGCTACTTCAAGAGACCTGAGTGATTGGTGGAGCATTATAAAAATGAAATCTCAGAAAAATCAGTTTACTCAAACTGAATGTGGTTCCACTGAAGTATAAGAAATTGAAATTTTTCAAGAGGCTACTCAAAATCCATCTTATTCACAGAGTCATGAATATCAATGATGACACCCCACAATTAAGGGTCGATGGTGATAATGATGTTAATGATGTTAAAAATGAATTGTAAAGCACAATAGATGATGAAAATGAATCTCATATGGATATTGATGATGCCGAAGAAGAATATGAAGACATTAACATCGTCAAATATTATGATGATGATGAAGGTGAACATCGACACAATTAAATGTTGGTTATAATCATAACTAGTATATATCTATATATAATAGTTATTTTCTGGTATCTGCAAACAACAATCATTTTGGGTTTCAGATGGAGCCTGATCTATTTATTGATTTAGAGGAGGCTGAGCTACCTTTGGATGAAGGGGATTTGAGATCATCTGACCCTCAACGTACTGGCGGTTCAGGGGGTATGTATAGGGGGCATGATCATGCGTGACTAATGATTCCTCACCCTATCCCTGAGCGACATCCATGTGTTGGCTTCGATCCATGCACAAAATGGTATGGTAACCTGTATATTTTAGTTATATTTCATTATTTTATTTATATATATACTAATTGTTTGATTATTTATTCTTTTCCACAGTTTTGTACATGTAGCTATTGGACAAGGGAGTTCTATCTTGTGCAATTATTTTTCACATCCATGGATCAAAGTGGAATAGATTCCCGTTGATGTGTAGCTCGAAATTTTCAATCATTGGCTGGTACGTAAATAAATAATATTTATATTGAATATTATTTTATTAATAACATGATATTATAAATTATTTGTAGGGTTTATGATATCCCATAAATGATATCATGAATGAAGCTATCCACGCGGCATGGGAGGCATCAATTTATAACCATTTTCATCAGTTTTTACACAATTTTAGAAGGACGACACATAAGAAAGAAGGAGTGACAGATTTTGATGAGTCGTGCAGAGCCCACAAACTAGAGTACAATTAATCTTATATTTGGGATGGATTCTGTTTACATTTGTTGGGTGGTGTATTTTAGAGGAGGTCTTTAATGGTTCGTGATAACCGTGGGAGACAGGAGGTGACACATCGAGTTGGTAGCCATATATTCAGTATGCATAGAAGGAATTTGGTAAGTATCTTTTTTAAATATTGATATGCCATTAAATATAAATAGTTTATTTTATATTTTTACAGGCAGTTGAGCATCCCCATATTACGGTGTATGACGTTTATCGTATGATGTAAACTTATTCAGCCACTAGAGAGATTAAAGGTGATCACAAGTGTGGGATTGTGGTTAGTATTATTTTTTCAGTTTGAAAATTAACTACAAATAATTTTTTCTCATTTTTTATATTGGAATTGAAGTAGTCATATGAGTTTTTGACCTCTCAGACATAGGCTGGGAGTCAGGATGAGGTGACTGATCAGACCAGGGTCCACCATTTCGATGAGGCAGCATGGTTGCAGGCGACTCAGTATGGCTTTGCGAAGGACCGAGTAGTTGGTATTGGCTCTCAGGTGACTCCTGGTACATATTGTGGTAATGTTGTGATGTCAATGTCCAGATCGAGCGGAGCATATGGAGATACATCATCTTATGCCTCATAGTATCAGGAGTATTTGCGAACTCAGTTTGATATTATAGAGAGTTTGCAGAAGTAGCATGAAGAGATGTGACAGCAGCACCAGCATCAGCATCACGATGAGGATATGCATCAATTCCAGTAGCAACTATAATTCCCCGACTCGAGTTACCCAGAGTCGGTGCATTATTACATAACATTTGCATGATCACAAAATATCATTTCTCGAATGAACTATTAGTTTATTAGCCTTGGAAGTAGTAGATACATTAATAAGGTTACCTTACATCAAAAAATGGAAATCAACAATGACAGTATTTCCATAGACAACAATGAGACCCCTTATACTATCCCTCAAGTTCAGTAATAACATAATTTTTCGCATCTTGGGAAAAATAAAACATAGAAATGGGTTATCTCAGATGCTCAGTAAGGATAAAAATATAGCGGAAACCTTCATAAATAATCATAAACATTTAAAGAAATGTATAAAACTAAAATAAAATCCTTTTCAATATAAAATTCATAATAATATGGAAAATATAAATCAAAATACTTTCATTTACTTACTCACATGGATATTCTTCTAGTCGAATAATCACATGTAGTATCAATAGACACATTCATAATGATGGAATGCATATTTCCAAACATTCATAACCACATAGTCAAGGCCTTGTGCCAAGACTACAAATAAGATTTTATCAAGGCCTTGTTCCACGACACAATTTTGTCTCATGAGACCTACCGATGCATTGAAGAGCTATAGCGGGATCCACCCATCACATACTTAGTCTAATATATTCATCATATGAAAATGATAAAACATAACATAAACAATTGTATTAAAACTAGCATACAAAATGTCAATACTTTTTCCTTAACCATTAATAGTATAAATATAACACATCCATAATCAAACATATCTCAAAAAATTCAATACAATAGAGAATATTTGTTTCATAATAAATGAACATCAAATAAACTTAAAATCTATCAAATTATGTTGACATAAATGAAATCAAAACGTTTTTTAGAGAAATATATCTATCTATTTTGAAACAATTTAAAATTCATAAAATTATAAAAGAAAAAATTTATTTTGGAAAGATTATTATAAGCTTGTAAGGTAAGAATTTATGATGTTATAATGGTGAAAAATAGTTTCACTCACCATATATGTTAAAAAAACATTCTTACCTTAATTTTTTCAAAAAGGTTATAAAGGACCTTGTTTGGAAAATGCCGGAAAGATTCCTTTATAAACATCTTATAAAAATTCAAACATGGGTATAAATGAATTTATCCCATAGTCTATATAATAGTGAGAATTTTTTGAAATACATTTTTATGAAACATGGATGTTGATGACAAAGTAGTCCTAGTAGATACTTACGTAAAAACAACCTCAGATAATAAAGAGATTGTGAAATTAACCATTACCTTGTACTTTTATTTGTTCGAGGGTAGGTTAACCTCCTGTATAACGGTGAAATAATTTTCATTAAATTATACAAGAATCAAATATATTATTATGATTTCATATATGATCTTTTAATATTTAATTGTTAATAATATCATAGTATTATCATCATTTTAGGTGTTAACTAATTCATTTTCCTTTATATGCTTTCTTATGTAAGTAATGTATGATGTAGATATGATGTATATTATTCATATTGAGAATGATATTAAGTCATTAAATTTTTTTTAATCATCTAATGAAAATTATTCTTGAATGGATACGATTGGAAATGAATCTCATCGTGTTCGTTGAGACGGTAATTCGTATGTATGCATGAGCGACAATATCATTCTTTTGATATTAAAATAATATATAATTGGATGGTATATAAAATATAAAGAATAATTATCATGTTATATTTATTATTTACATCAATTACACATCATTATTATATCCATACAAATAATAATGTATTGAATAAAAATTACAGCACGACGTGGAGACGGTAATCCGTACGTACGCACGTATTGTGACATGTCATTCAAAAGAAGGATAAAATAATGAATACAATTGTACCATATTCATAATAACATCACAGTATATAGAATATAATTTAGTTATTATTTTATAATGGAAACAACAAAGAAATAAGATGTGGATGAAGAAAGGAACTTGAAATAGGTGATGAAATATTTACCTCTTCTTCGGGTTCTTCCTTTTAAATTGATCAAAAGTGGTCAATAGGTTTCCTTTATGACTAATGGAAGGCCTCAAGGATGAAGGGAGGATAGTAGGGAGGGTATTTGGGAAGAGTGTTTCAAATCCAAATGGATTTGATGGTGTGAATTAGAGAGAGGGGGAGGGCCCTTTTATAAGAGGGGTGAGGGGCACCATAGGAAACGCTAGAAATATTATTTTATAATAATATTATTTTCAGTTTTTAATGGTTCCAAAATGAATTGTATAAAGTGTAAGGTTGGTATGGGTTGAAAACCACTCAAAAAATAGGTTTTATACAGGTTTGGGTCAATATATTAACTTTATATTTTTATTTAACTGTTAGTACAATAGTGTGACATTTATCATGTCTTTTTGTATTTTTATATTATATGGTTAATAATATTACTATATACATCCCAGAGAACCCCAAGTGGTTCATTAATGATTTAAATATAATTATATAAGTCCTTTGGCCTAACCTGATATTTTTATTAATAGAATATCGATTAATAATATAATATTTGTTTCAAAAACTATTTTATGTCAATTTTGACACTATTTGGTATTTTGTTTTTGCTAATTTTATAAAAACATTATTATTTCGAAAAATAATAAATCTAACCAACCCTAACATGTCATATTAAACTATAAAATAAGTGGAATTCATAAATAGTCTAAAATTATGTTTATATAGATATTTGTAATATCTATTGTTTTAATATTTCATTAATTAGGTAATTAATGCATCCTCATTGTGTCATAAATAAATAAAATTATTTAATGTCTAAAAAATATAAATAAAATACCATTATGTAGTAAAAAAATTTAGATATCTAATTAATATTTATAGTTGAATTTATCTTATGTGTAACCCTATATTAAAAATGGTTTAGTTATTAAACATTTAATTTAACACTTTTAACTCTTCTTTGATTTAAATAATAAAAAATATCCAAATCTAATCCAAGTGGGCCAAAGAGGTTCATATTTTATTCCTAATGATTTTTTTGGTCTATTTACACATATCCAATAGAATTAGAACATGTTTAAGGGTAATAATAATATCACTTTTACCATAAATTATTCTATTTACTTTTAACCGTGGTAAATAAAAGTAAAAAGTTACTATTCACCAAAAAATATTTTCATCCTATTGACCCAAATTTTTCTTACTGATATCAACCATGTCTCTCGGATTTTTGAAATTCCACTCATAGAAGCGGTAAAATTAATTTTTATGTAAATTTGCAAATTCTCCAAGGAGGGGGTAAAAGACGGTGAAAAGTTTAATAAATATATATATATATATATATATATTATAAATTAACATCAATGAAATTAATTAAACTTATATAAGTATTATGTATCTATTTTGACTTAAAATAAATTTAAATTAAATAAGTAATTATTTTAATAAAATTTTGTTCTTAAATTATAACTCAGTGTTTTTAACTATTCATCAAAAAGTTTTCAGAAAAATACCAAAAATCACCCTAATCTAATTTCGATATCGTGAATCCAAAAATGAATTCCGTTTTGAAAGATAAAATTTATAAGATTTTAAAAAGTAGTTATTACAATTCATAACGGTTAGTTTTATTTGTTGTGGTGTGTTAGAACTCGAAGTTGCGTAAAACACACGCTATTGAATTATTCAAAGAGAAGCGTATCATGGAAGATTTGGGTGTTACATTCTCCCATCCTTTAAATAATTTCTTCCTCAAAATTTCTATATTATTACTGCATAAAAAACTCAGGTGGTGGTTCATAATAAGTTCCTCGGCTTCCCACGTTGCCACATCCATCTTATGGTTTCTACATATAACTTTTACTAGACAAGTCGTCTGGTTGCTCAGCAACTGTTCTCTTGTATCAAGAATCCTGATAGGCTCTTCGCAATAAGATATATTGGGTTCCAGTTATAATTCCCCATAAGTGAGTACATGCGTTGTTTCTGGCATGTATTTTTTCAACAGTGATACATGGAACAGATCATGAACTTTGGGGAGACTTGGAGGCATTTCCAAATGGTATGCTACAACCCCAATTCGTTCTCGAATTTCAAAAGGTCTTATGTACCTGGGACTCAATTTTCCATTCTTACTGAAACGTATTACACCCTTACATGAAGATACTTTCATGAAAACATGATCCCTTACCTGAAATTTCAAATCCTTCCTTCGGTAATCAGCATAGCTCTTCTATCTACTTTGAGATGCTTTGATGTGGTTTTAGATTACCTTCAACTTTTCCATCATTTCCTCCACATGTTATGTGCCTATGAGTTTTCTTTCACCAACATCATCCCAACTAGTTGGTGGTGACATCTTTTTCTATATAACGCTTCATATGGTGCCATCTGAATACTTGAATAGAAGATATTTTTATAGGAAAATTCTACAAGAGTTAATATTGATGCCACATAACTTGAAAGTCTAGTGAGCATGATCTCAACTTGTATTCTAAAGTTTGAATAGTTTGTTCTGATTGTCCATCAGTTTGTGGGTGGTAGGTAGTTCCCAAATGAAGTTCAGGATCCAGGGAATTTTGATGACTTTTCTAGACTCCTGATGTAAAACGTGGATCATGATCAGAAACAATTTATAGGGTTACTCCATGAAGTCTCAAAACATCATTAATATATAGTCTTCCTTGACGTTAAAGTGGTAAATTGTCTCTTATAGTAAGAAAATGTGATGATGTGGTAAGACGGTCAGTAATGACCAATATTGCATTGTTCCTTCTTGGAGTCTTTGGTAGTCCCATGAAAAATTCCATCGTAATATTATCCCATTTCCACTCCAGTATGGGAAGAGGATGCATGACTCTTATAGGTTGTTTCCTTCCAGCTCTCACATGTTGACAAACCATACATCATGACACAAAATCAGAAATCTCTTTCTTAATGTTTTCCCACCGAAAATGATCCATCAAATATCTATACATTTTGGTGCTCCTAGGGTGTATACAGAAACTGTAACTATGAGCATCATCCAAAAATTCATTTTTTAGATCAGGTATATCAGGAACACAATCTCTCTTCCCAAATATCAAAATTCCATCTTCATATACGAATTTACTCAGTCTCTCATCATTTACAGCTTTAATATTCTATTGAAACTCCTCAACATCAACCTGATAATTTTTTATACTTTATAGTAAATATTTTTTGACAACAATTTAAAAAATCACAAATGTTTCACCTTACATTCTTATTCTAATATCCATCTTTATTAGATCCATGAAAATAGGATCCCTTTCAACTCTCATATTGTTCAAAACTCCCTGATCCATTCTACTCAAATCATCTGCCACATTATTTTCCTTCCTTGGGTGGTAGTGTATACTGCAATCAAAATCCTTGAGTAGTTCATGACATCTCATTTTCCTCATGTTCAGTTATTTCTATGAGAAAATTTTAAATCTAACCTTTTATGATCAGTATATATCTCACATTTATCATTATAGATATTGTGTCTCCAAATCTTCAAAGAAAAGATTACAGCTGCTAATTCAAGATCATGAGTAGGGTAGTTTTTCTCATTAATTTTTATCTGTCTTGAGGCATAAGCAATAACCCTATCATTCTGTATAAGGAAACAACCAAGTCCTTTCATTAAAGCAACACTATAAATAACAAAACCATCATTCCTCGATTGAAGTTTCAATATAGGATCATTTACAAATCTTCTATTCAGTTCTTCACAACATTCTTCACAGTCATTTGTTCAAAAAAAACCTCTTTTGGTTTGATATTTGTTAATGGGTTCACCAACCGGGAAAATATCTTGATGAAACGTCGATAAAAACCTAATAAACCAATAATATTGCGTACCACAGTTATACTCATTTGTGGTGGCCATTATTGGATTGCCTTAGTCTTATAAGGATCAACATAGATTCCATCCTTAGAGACAATATGTACATTAAACGATATCTCTTCAAGCCAAAATTCACACTTGCTAAACATCCCATATAATTCATGTCTTCTAAGAGTATTCAGGATAATGCGCAAGTGATTTTCATGATATTTGTAACTTTTGGATTATACCAAGATATTATCAATAAATACCACTACAAAGTCATCATGATATTCCTTGAAAACTCTATTCATTAGATCCATGAAGATAGAAGGTGAATTAGTTAATACAAAAGGAATTATTGTGAACTCATAATGCCCATACCTGTTTCAAAATGCAATTTTCGGAATGTCTTCCTTTTTCACACACAAATGATAATATCTATATTGAAGTTCAATCGTTAAAATTTATTGAGGTTCATTAAGTTGGTCAAATAAATCATCAATGCGAGGTAGGGGATACTTTTTCTTTATTGTTATAGATTTGATATCCCTGTATTCAATGGACAACCTCATAGATCTATCTTTCTTCTTAACAAAAATGACAAGGGATCCCCATGGAGAAACACTAGGGATAATAAATCCCTTATTACTCAATTCCTATAGTTTTTTCTTTAGTTCCTCTAATTACACTGTGGCCATTCTATAAGAGGTCTTATATATGGGCCTTGAACCAGGAATTAAATCATTGGAAAACTCAATTTCTTGTTCTGGAGGATGTCCAAGTAAATCTTCTGAAAACACATCAACATATTATTTCACAATAGGTACATCCTGTATTTGAATAGTCCTTTCCTCACCCATAGTTATTTCATTCTCTTCCTCCCCAATAATTGAATTTAGTTGAGCTACCGGGGGTGGATCAAGATAAGAATTAAGTGTGGATGTTTCTGCTCTAAAGATAAGGTACTCCTTATCATCATCTAAAATTGTAACCTCCTTCTTCTTAAAATAAATTTTCACATCATGGTCTAAAAGCCAATCCAAACTGAGGATTATATCAAATTCAATCATGGGTATGATGATGAGATCAGCAGATAAAGAACATTTATATGCCCTAATGGGAACTGATTCACAAAACATTGTTGCACTAATACTACCCTTATGAGTTTTGACTAACAACACTTTTGTTAAATCAAATTTAAAATATCTAATTTTCTTAGAAAACTAGGAAGATATGAAGCTATTCTATGATTCATGATCAAATAAAGTATTGTCTAAACTTGAGGAAACCATAAAATTACCTTCCACCACATCATTAGTAGCTTATCCTCAGTAGTATTGATAGAATAAGCTTTCCCATGATCCCTTGGCCTTTTTAAGGTATTTTTCCATGACACATAGGAAATTAATTCACATAATTCCCCCTTTCTCTACAATTGAAGCATTCAACATCGACAACCTCTTTCTTCCCCTTGCAATCATGGTCCTTGTGTCCTTTTTCACCACACTTGTAATAGACTCACATTCCCTATAGGAAATTACCAGGGTGTTCCTTCAAACATTTACTGCAGGATGGATATTCAACTTTTCCCTTCTTCCCCTTATTTCCATTCCCAGAGTGTTAAACAGATCTATCCTTCTCATTCTTTTCTTTAATGTTGTAAGACATTATGAATTATTTTTCTATCTTGATAGCACATGAGACAATATATTTGTACGATGAGAAGGATTGTGAGACTAATGCTCGATGGAGAAATGATTTTAATCCATTGAAGAAATGATCAATATTAATTCTTGAGTTACTTATATAATCTTCAAAATGCCTCACTAACCTTGTAATGTTTGCTTTATATTTTGGGACATTCTCATCCTCCTTTTCTATCAGACATAGAAATTGTCTTTCCATATCTACCCGATGGTCATGAGGAAAGTATTTTTCTATGAAAATATCATTAAAATCCCTCAATTATATATATGATTTTTCATCATCTTCCTTTCTTTTTTGAATCAATGACCACCATTTTTCAAAATCACTAGTGAGGTGGTAAACTACCATGACATGTTTTTCAATTTCGCTACTCCCCATGGTGTGGAATATTTTCTCTAAGAAATATATCCATTTCTCGGCTACTAGTGGATTTTTACCCGCATTGAATGTTGGTGGTTGTTGACTCATGAAGAGATCTAACATTTATCCTCCACACTGTGGATCAGGGTGCTCTATATGGGTAAGGTTTTTATTCAAAACCTGAGTGAGTTGCCTCAGTATGGTGATTAACAGATCAGCACCAGTTGCATCACCAGCTCAACAATAATTATCATGATTAGGAGGGAAATCCCAACATGGATTGCGTCAATTAATAAGGATTACAATCCTCCCACTAGGCGCTATTTCTAAACAATGGCATACACTAGATTAGTTTATGAATCGCAATACATAAATCAAAACTTGTACAACACTTAACATAAATTGAACAGTTTATAGATGTATTCCATAATCATAAATATGATTTCTTTAAGGATGTATATACTCATAAAACCATCATAATGGTTTGTTATGAAAATGATAATTATCCTAAGCAGATCCCCCAAAAGTGTCTTAACCAAAAGTGCAGCAAGGCTCATAGTCGTGCACCAGTTACCATTCGAGTCTAGCTCAACGTGCTGTTTTCTAGTTTTAAACCTTGGTACATCTGTGATAGAGCCGCCTCAACTTGATCATATCCATACAGATATGTATTTTTTGGAAAACTCACAAAATCTCTACAATACCAAAATTCTAGAAAGTTTGTCTATGCTAATTCTCAATGTCTATCTTAGGGTAATGTGCTCTAATCCGATTTTATCTATATCTAGATTCCAATGTTTGTACCAAAATTCCTTTGATACCAACTATAACGCCCTGACCCTAGTTATCTAGAGTCGGTACATTATTACATAACATTTTCATGTTAAAAAAAGATCAAGTCTCAAAATACTTATTAGTTTAGTAGCCTTGGAAGCACTAGATACATTCACAAGGTTTAAATTACATAATAATATGGAAAACTACAACAAAATTGTTTCCATTGACAACACTAAGATACCATAGACTATCCCTGCAGTTCAGTCATAAAATACTTCTTCGTATCCCAGGAAAAATAAAACATAGAAAGGGGTGATCTCAGATGCTTAGTAAGGATAAGAATATAGCGAGAACTTTCATAAATAAGCATAATCAATTAAGGAAATGTATAAAAATAAAACCAAAGACTTTTCAATATAAACATCATCATTATATGGAAAAAATAAATAAAAAGTATTCCATTTAATTAATCATATGGATATTCTACTAGTAGAATAATCACATGCAATATCAATAGCCACTTTCATAATGATGAAATGTGTAATGCCAGACCTTCATAACCACATTGTCACGGACTTGTGCCATGACTACAAATAAGATTTTGTAAAGTCCATGTTCCAAGATAGAGCTTGTCTCATGAGACCTACTGATGCATCACAGTGCTATAGCGGGCTCCACCTATCACAAACTAAGTCGAATTCATTCCTCATATGAAAATGTTTAAATATAACATAAACATTTGTATTAAAACTTGCATACGAAATGTCAATACACTATCCATAAACCATGAATGGTATAAAAATAAAACATCAATATTCAAACATATCACAAATCCTTCAATACAATATGGATGTTTTTTAACATAATAAATCAACTTCAAATAAATATAAAATCCATCAAAAAATGTTGACATAGATGAAATCAAAACCTTTTTTTAGAGAAATATGTATTTCTATTTTTAAATTATTTAAAAATCATATAATTATAAAAGAAAACATTTCTTTTGTAAATTTTCTTATAATCTATTAAGGGAATATTTGATGATGTCATAACAGTGGAAAATAGCCACACCAAACGTATAAGTTAAAAATAGACATTCTTACCTTAATTTTGTCGAAAAGTTTATAAAGGACCTTGTTTGAAAAGCAACAGAAATATTCCTTTATAAACACATTATAAATAAGAAAAAAAGGGTATAAATGAATTTAAACCATAGTCTATAAAATATTAAGAGTGTTTTGAAATACATTTTTATGATACATGGAAGTGGATGATAATGAGGTGCCTGTAGATACTTACGTAAAAACAACCTAAGATAATAATGAAATTGTGAAATTAACCATTACCATGTACTTTTCCTTGGTAGATGGTAGGTTAACCGCCTTTACAGTAGTGAAATAATTGATATTAAATTATAAAAGAATCATATAAATTAATATGATATCATATATGATCTTTTCACATTGCTTTATTAATAATATCTTAGTATTATCATCGTTTTGGGTGTTAACTGATTTGTTTTTTATAATATGATTTGTTACATATGTAAAGTTTCTTATAGATATGATGTATCTTATTCATATTCATAATTATATTAATGCTTTAAAATTTATTTTTAATCATAAAATAAAAATTAGTCTTGAATGGATACGACAGGGATTGAATTTCATCGCGTTCTGGAGACGATAATCTGTATGTACGCACGAGTGACTATATCATTATTTTGATATTAAAATAATATATAATTGGATGTTATATCATATATAAAGAATCATTGTCATGATATATTTATTATTTACATCAATTACACATCATTATTATAACAATCCAAATAATAATGTATTGAATAACAATTACACCATAACGTGGAGACGAGAATCTGTACGTACGCACGTATGGTGATATGTCATTAAATGTATGGATATAATAATGAATATGGTTGTACTATATTCATAATAATATCAATTTACATATAAGATACTGGAGTTATTATTTTATAATGGAAACAAAAATAATGAAGAAGTGGATGAAGAAAAGAACGTGAAAGAGGTGATGAAATATTTACCTCCTCTTCGGGTTCATCCTTTTGATTTGATCAAAAGGTCTCCTTAGGTTGGATTTTTGACTAAAGTAAGGACTCTAAGATGAATGTAGGACAGTTGATAGAGAATTTTGATAGGGTTTGGGCGAGCCAAATGTCTTTGATGGTGTGAATTAGAGATAAGGTGGAGTGACCTTTTAATAGAGGGGTGAGGGGAACCTTAGGAAAAGCAAGAAATATTATATTATAATAAAATCATTTTCGGTTTCTAGGGGCTCCGAAATGAATTCTTTAAAGTATATAGTAGGTATTTGTATAAAAAAAACTAAACCAATAGGTTTTAGACAGTTTTGGATCACTAAATTTACTTAATCTTTTATATCTATGTCTTTGCAAAATAGTTTGTCATTTATCATGTCTCTTTATATTTTTATATTATATGGTTGATAAAATTACTATATAATTCCAAGAAAACCCAAAGTGGTTAAATAATGATACACCTATAATTATATAAGTCCATTGGCTGATCCATTGATTTTTAGGAAAATAATATTAATTAATAATATAATATTTGTTTTAAAAAAGCATTTATGTCAATTAAGAAACAATTTGGTATTCTGTTTTTACTAAATTTATAATGGAATTATTACTTCAAAGAAAACTAATCTAACTTACTATAACATGTAATAATACCTTATAAAATTATTGGAATTCATAAAAAGTCTCAAATTACATTTATTTTAATATTTATGATATTATATATTTTAATATTTCATTAATTAGGTAATTACTGCTTCATCATTGTGTCATAAATATATTAAATTATTTAATGTCTAAAAAATATAAAAAAAATACAATTATGTAGGATTTATTTTTATATTTCTAATGAATATTTCTTGTGGAATTTATCTTATGTGTAACAGTATATTAAAAATGGTTTACTTATTAAACGTTGAATATAACACTTTTAACTGTTCGTTGAATTAAATAATAATAAATGTCCTAATCTAATCGAAGTGGATCAATGTGGTTTATATTTTATTCCTAAGGTTGTTTTTGGACGAATTATACTTATATAATAAAATTAAAACATATGTTAGGGTAATAATAATATCATTTTTACCCTTAAATACGCTAATTACTTTTTACTGTGGTAAATAAAAGTAAAAAGATATTATTCACCAAAAATTATTTTCATCTTATTAAACCAATATTTTCTTAATTATATCAAGCATGTCTCTAGGTTTTTTAAATTACACTCACTGATGTAGTAAAATTATGATTTCTGTGAATTTGAAATTTCTCCTAGGAGGTGGGAAAAAGACGGTGAAAAGTTCAATAAAATTTTTATATATCTAAAATTATTATAAAAAGACTCCAATGAATTACATTTAAACATATATTGGTTTTATGTATCTATTTGGACCTAAAATAAATTTAAATAAAATAAATAATTATTTAAATAAAAATTTGGTTTTAAACTATAACTCATGGTTTTTCACTATTCATCAAAAATTGAATGTTTTCAGAAAAATACAAAAAATTCACCCTAAGATAATTTCGATATTCCGAATCCAAAAATGATGTCCATTTTGAAAGATAAAATTTATAAATATAAAAAATTGGGTATTACTATTCATAATGTATAGTTTGATTGGTTGTGGTGTGTTAGAACTCAAAGTTGCATACAACACACGTTATTGTATTGTTCGAAGAGAAGTGTATTGTGGAATATCGGGGTGTTACAGAAGTAGAATGAGAAGATAGAGTAAATGCGTCATCTGACCCATAGTTTAGGGATGGTTTTTCTTCCACCATCGTCTACAGCTCCTCCACCTTCTCAAGAAGATGACCCACATTGATTTTTTATGTTAAAAACATTTGAATTCAAAATTTGTTGTAATATAAACTATTTTATGTTTTATACTTTTATAGTGGTGAAAATATTGAATAATCTAATTTTTTTTTATTTTTAATATTTTAATATTTATTATTAATATTATATTTTTTAATTTTTGTTTATCTACTAAAAATAATATTAATATTTTAAGGGTTTTTTTATATTTTTTTGTGAATATTGAGAATTTTAATATTTTTTTATTATTTTAATAATATAAATATTATTTTTTCATTAATAATAGTTTTAATAATATATTTTTTAGTATTATATTTTTTAATGTTTGTTTATTTTAGTATTAATAATAATAATAATACTTTATGAATATTTTATATTTTTTTGAGAATATTGATAATTTTAAATTTTTTTTATTTTATTATTATTTTAATAATATGAATATGATTTTTTCATTAAATATAAATTTATTAATTTTTTTTTGGTTATTTTTTGCGACGGGACCTATTGTGATGGGATCCTGTCGCAAATAGTTTAAATATATATTTTAAATACTATTTTCAACGAAACAAAGGGCCTGTCATAAATACTATTTACGACGGGCCCATCACAAAAAACTTATTTATATATAATATATATATATATTTGGAGACTTTTTTGCAACGAGGTCTTTCCCCATCACAGAAAATGGTCTTTGTGACTCCATTTTCTACAACAGGCTATTTACAACAGGACCATGTCGCTAAAGGTTATTTGCGACGGGATCCCATCGCAAATAGCTCGTTGCAAATAGAAAAATTATAGTAGTGGTGGTTTGAGATGCATTTGGGTAATTTTTTTAGAACAATTAACAAACTGAGGGTTTTCCATGCTTTTCCCATGGTTTGATAAACCTTGGACTAAACAGATGTAACCGTGTAATATGGGATAGAGAGGTCCCCATAATTGCCACACGGTTTACCCTAATTGTGTGTTTCTACCCATAAATTATGTGATTTTGTTTTTATTATTATAAAATTAGTTTTTAAACCACCCTAACACCTGAAACCCTACTATTTTGACCTTGTCTTGGGATTGAAGAATTATAAGTGATCAAAAATCCTTCCCATGGGATTCCAAGGCGATTTGAACACCATTATTAGACATATAAATCCTATATTGAAGATCTGCTCTCTTCACAGTAACTGGATTTCATATAGATGCATTTTCTGTTATTTCCATTATCTTTATTTGTTCTTTTCATCGATGATTTCCAATGTTTCGATGTATATAACCCTATGAGTTTAGAAGTGAGTTTAGTATTGTGGTCTAGATCTATATTTTAAAGATCATGATGTATTTTATATTAATTTTGGGTTTAGGGATTTAGATACAGATCTTTATCGACGTCATTGTGCCGCTCAAATTTTTCGGATATCTGTTAGGCTAACATCCATCAACAAATCGAGGTATGTGGTCTAAATCTAAATCACATAGTCATGTAATTGATATATATATGGGATATTGTGGAATTTATATCTTTCTTCGGTAATTGATTTCCTAAATTATGCTAATTAAGAATGTTCTTTGACATGTTTATGATTTGGAGATATATATGATTAATTGATTTTTTATTCATTGAACTAGGGCTTTTCACAATTTGATAATTTATTTGGGGAAACATTTTTTGATTTGGGATATTTTAATTGAGATAAATAATATGGTTGGGTTTGAGATAATTAATTAGGGGGAATTAATTATGAGAAAATGTATGTTTCAGTGAAATAATTATTTGTGAGTTAACTATGTGCCATGATGTTGATTAAGATAATTAATTTTGAAATTAATTAAGAAAAATTGATATCTGGATTGAGATTAGTTTTGGATAATTAATTTCAAAGGCTTAACTATGGGATATTAATTGTGTTAGTTGATTAATAAATCAATGAGTTAATTAATGGGTAGTGTACATAGTTAATTGTTTGGTTAAGTAATGGAAAATAATTTGTTTAACTAATTATTATATTAGTAAGTGAATGATGTTCTTAATTATTTTGAATTAATGAATGATTTAAATGATATAGTATGTGGTTTCTATAAAAGTAATTCTATACCAATTGAGAATTTGGGACTTGTATTTGGTGTTCTTCCACAATAGTTATCCAAGTGCTTGTGTTGCAGTGTAACACCCCGACCCCAGTTACCCAGAGTCGGTGCATTATTTTAATAAATTAGCATGATTACAAGGAACCAAGTCCCAAATGACTGATCAGTTTAGCAGTCTTGGAAAATATATTACATACATGAATGTTACATTTCACATTATGACATACAAAACAATATAAATAATCTTTATGAACACCATTATTCCCTTGGCTTAACCCTGTATATCAATCACAATACACTCCTTGGAATCCTTGGGAAAGTAAAACATAGAAAGGGGTGAGCTCAAATGCTCAGTATGGGTTTTCAATACAGAAGACACTTTCATAAATAAGCAAAAACATTTAAGGCAATGTATAACTAAAAAAATAGCCTTTTAAACATGAAATTCAGCATAATATTGCAAAAATAAAATGAAGTAATTCCATTTACTTGTTCACATGGATATTCTACTATTAGAGTAATCACATACACTTTCACTAACCACTTTCATAATGATGGAATGAATAATGATGAACCTTAATTTCTGTGTCAAGGACTCGTGGTAAGACCTAAGGGCTAATTATAACCGGAACCCTATTCGGAGAGCCTCTGTAACTGGACTCCATTCTGAAGATCCTCTGTAACCGGACTCCAACCTGGAGTGCCTATAATAACCGGACACCAACCCAGAGTGCCTCTAATAACCAGACACCAACCCGGAGTGCCTCTAAAAACTGGACACTAACCTGGAGGGTCTGCTGTAACCGGACCCCATCCCGGAGGGCTTACTTTTAAAGGTCCCCAACCCGGAACATACTAGTCCCACACAATCATCTAATGAATAGGATAAAATATAACATAAACATTCATATTAAAATTAATATATGGAATGTCAAAACTTTAATCATAACCCATTAATGGTATAAAAATAAGTCATCCATAGTCCAACAAATCACAAAACCTTAAATACAATATGGATGATTTGTATCATAATAAATCAATATGAAACAAGTGTAAGATTTATCAAAGGATGTTGACATAGATGAAATCAAAACCATTTGAGAGAAATATATTTTTTTAATTCATTTAAAAGTAACATAATTATATAGAAAACCATTATTTTGAAAATATCGTTATAAGATTGTGAAGGAAGATTCAAAGGTTTAGTAACGGTGGAGAATAACCGCACCCGCTGTATAAGTTAAAAAATACATTCTTACCTTAATTTTGTCAAAAAGGTTAAAAAGTAACTTGTTTTGGAAACGATGGAAAGATTGTTTTAAAAACATATAAAGTCAAATAAGGGTATAAATGACTTTAACCCATTGTCTATTAAATAGTAAAAATGTTTTGAAAGACATTTTTAAGAAACATGGATGTGGATTATAAAGAGGTCCTAGTAGATAATTACGTAAAAACAACCTAAGATAATAAAGAAATTGTAAAATTAACCCTTACAAATTTGGAAAAATACAAAACATACAGCCCTTGAAAGAGGTATTATATAATTAATATGTAAATACACATAAATTAATGTTTATTACAAAAATAATACAACTATGGGCAGTACATACACCACACAAAAGTAAAAGTGGAAAAATGGCATGAATCTCACGGGAATAAGAAGTGAGATGAAAACCCATTACATTGTACTTTTACTTGATTGATGTTAGGTTAACCACTTTTATAATGGTTAAATAATTTTTATTAAATTATACAAGAATCATATGTATTAATATGATATCATATATGATCTTTTAACATTGCTTTGTTAATAAAATCTGAGTATTATCGTTGTTTCGTGTGATAACTTACTCATTTTATTTTATCTATTTTGTGACATATGTTGTATATTATTAATATCCAGAAAGATATAAAGTCCTTAAACATAATTTTTAATCATCAAATGAGAATTATACTAGAATGGATATGATGGGGAATGAATCTCATCTTGTTCGTGGAGATGGTAGTCTGTACGTACGCACGTATGGTGACATGTCATTCAAGGGATGGATTGAATAATTAATTTATCTGTTACATATTTATAATAACATCATAGTATATATAGGATTCTAGATTTATTATATTAGAGTTGAAATAATAAAGAACAAAGATGTTGAAGAAGAAAGGATCTTGAAAGAGGGTGGTGAAAACATGACCTCTTTCTTCGGGTTCTTCCTTTTGATTTGATCAAAATGGCTCCATTGTATGGCTTTCTGATCAAAAAAAGGTCTCTAGGTTGAATTTAGGTAAGTTGAGAGAGTATTTGGGCAGGGTTTGGCCCAACCAAAAGGCTTTTAAAGTGTGAAGATTTGGTTTGAAGTTGGTTCCTTTTATAATGGAGAGGAGAAGATCTTTAGGAAAAACTTAAAGTAATAATTTATAATAAATTCATATTAGGTTTCTAATGGATCCAAAGTATATTATTCAAATTCTAAGGTGGTTATGGGTCTAAATCCTTTCAAAAAATATATTTTAGACAGGTTTGTGTCATTATATTAAACTTATATTTTAGTTTTAACTCTTAGTTAATTAATTTGACACTTACCATGTCACGTTGTATTTTTTTAATATATAGTTAATAATCTTACTATATACATAATAGAGACCCCAAGTGGTCAATTAATTATAAACCTATCTTTATACAAGTCCTTTGGCCGAAAATTGGATTTTTAAGAATTTAATATCAATTAATAATATAATATTTTTTTTAAAAACTTATTTATGTCAATTTTGACACTATTTGGTATTTGATTTTTGTTAAAATTATAACAGCATGATTACTTCAAAAAAAGTTATTTAAAACAATAATAACATGTCATATTAACCTTTAATATTCGTGGAATTAATTAAAAGTCTCAAATTATATTCATTTGAGTATTTATAATATAAATTTTTTTAATATTTTACTAATAAGGTAATTACTGCATCATCATTGTGTCATAAATAAATTAAATTATATAATCTCTAAAAATTAAAAATAAAATACCATTATGTAAGAAATATGTTTATCTTTATAATTAATATTTATAGTTGAAAATATAACATATATAACCCTATTTAAGAATTGTTTTTCTAAAAGATATATGCTTATGTCATTTTTGTATTAACTTTACCTTAATTAATATAATGTGTCATTATCACTTACAAGTGGATCCCTGGGGTCCCAAAAATCGACCCAAATATTCCCATGGAAGGACATGTATCATAAAATAGATTTAAGATACGTTTTAGGGCAATTTATTGTTATTATATTATTATTTATGTTTTCCTCATTTACCAGATTTACCCTTTAACCATGGTAAATAAAATATTTACCGAATTAATTATTTAAAATGTATAAAAATAAGAGTTACCTATTTACACAATTTGGACATCCTGATTATAAATATAGAGTCTATTTTTCCAAATTCAAAACACGGAAGAGGCAGAAATTAATTTATAATTAATTCCTGCTATCAAAACAAAAAGCGTGTTTTTAAGAGATAATATCTATCAAAAGATTGACACTTGTTAATATCCGGTTGAAATGTGAAATTATTTCCAATGACCAAAATTCTATTAAATGGTAAAAATATATTGTAAATATACTTTAAAACTACTCAATTTCATAATTTATCACAATTAATTATTTTGATTATAAAAGTTGTTTATAATTTAAATTTAGTAATTTTCATTATTCATCAAAATATAAAAGTTATCCGAAAAGTATGAAAATTTTACCCTAGGATAATTTCGATATTCCGAATCCAAAAATGAAGACCATTTTGAGAGATAAAATTTATAAAATTTCAAAAAGTTGGTATTAATATTCATAACTGCTACTTTGATTGGTTGTGGTGTGTTATCATCTCGAAGTTGCGTACAATGCAAGCTATTGCATTATTTAAAGGGAAACGTAGCGTGGAAGCTTGGGGTATTACATGTGGGGTATTGGACCTGAAAATTTTAACCGAATGATATTTTGGATGTTATACACAGTGATCTACACTAAATTATATTTGGGGTGCTTTGCATGGGGTTCTATACTAAATGAATTACAATAATTAGATATGATTTTAATGGGAGTCATGAATTGAAATCTAGTCGAATGTGATTATTAAAGAATAAATTACAATGTGATAACTGTCTAATTATTTATTGAATTTATCTCTTAATATAATTTCATACACTGTCTATTGAATGGAATTGTTTTAAACACCATTGGTGGTGACCTACTGAGTCGTACTCACACCCTATTCAGGCCACCTGAACATCTGTCGAGAAAACTCTATTATTGTAGGATAAGATAATGGAAAAGCCCTAGGAAATGTTGTTGTTTGGGAATGGATCATGGGTGAGGGAACCAACAGTGGGTCAGGACCCTCTTCGGAGTTGTTGTGTATTTATTTTCAATTTCAATGTAGACACTTAACACTTTCATTTTCATAGCATATTTTCCCTTTTATTGAGTATTGTACTACTTGTTTTGACAATAATTTATCTTGGTATTGTTCTGGTAATTTATATACATCTACACTTTTTATTGTTATTTTGTTTCATTGGAGTTTTATTCTAAAAAAAGAGGGTTTATTCTCCCCATGAATGACTTACCATACCCTCACTTCTTGACAGAACCCTCTAAAATATGTGGATGAACTCTAGAGGGAATGTGACCAACCAGATCAGGGCATATTTTTGTGGTACCTGGTTCAAGGCGTTTCAAAGACATATGAGAGGATGTTTTCGTTTCTTTTATTTCTTATTTTTTGTCTTACTTTTTAAGGAAAGGTAGAATAGATACTAGGATTAATCCAATCCTGTTAAAGAGCTCATGCATTGGAGTTGCAAACCCATGTAAAGGGGGAAATCTGAGTACTATAGTTGGGATTGTTGTTATTGATATTTTTTCTTACAGTTGGATATTATTTAACCCTGGGTGACACACTTTTGGTGTGATGTGATATTTATTTTGACAATTGTTGATATTTGATTTTTGGTTTAAATAGGCACGAGAGTTGAGTCTGTATGCATCATTTTATGCAATCAATGTTATTGTGATAGGCATCATTTATGCCACTAACAAGAAAAAAGGTTATGGGTATGTTGGTGAACATGAACTATTTTTACTAGTTGTTAGACTAAAATCATTATTTAAAATTAGAATAGATGGGTGTATAATGAGAAACCTGGATAATGAGATGGGTTTGATTAAATAATTGATGAATTAATTAATTTTATAAATTTTAATTAATTAATTATGGGAATAAATTAATGAGAATGTGTGTACCAATGTTTACCAAGACCTAGGAGTTGGATGGATAAGGGTAGTGATATGTCCTTGATGTTGACAGTGTGGTGAGAAATCGAAAAAAGGAAAAGTTGAAACTTGTTTTGTATCATTATCCTCTACATAAGTGTTATAATGTTGTGTTATGAGACCTAAAAAGTGTATTTGGATTTGTAGAGATATACCTCCATGATGGTTTTTTGAGGGGGAAACTAAGGGGTATGGCTTGGAAAAAACATCCATATTGGGAACATGAGGCACTATTGGTGAATGTAGTGGAGGTAGGGTAGAAGTTCCAAGAGATATTTTCATGTTTCATGCAATTCATGGAGAGAGACCCAAGGCGGGTTTTAGAAATCATGTTTAACATGTATAGGGAGTTCCAATTGCATCACCCTCAGACTTTTAATGGAGATTGTAGACCCGGTGGATTTTTGTTCTGGATTTAATCTATAGAGATGATAAATTACCATTTAGAGACATCAGATGAGAGGAGGGTCATGTTGGTTTACTAAATGATACTGGGGTCATAGATGAGCTGGAAGGACATTCAGATATGATCCACACAGTCTACTGATAAAATATGGAATGAAATTCCGGATATGTTCTTGAAACACTTCTATCCAGAGACACTGAGACAATAGAAGGTTTCAGTGATTATTCATCTGACTCAGGGAAAGATTTACATCATGGATTATTTTGAATGTTTTAGATATTTGAAACATTTTACTCTATCATATGCAGAAGATAAGGATTCTTTGGAACAAGCATTTCCGGGTGGACTTTAGTGTGAAATTGTGACCTAGATGAATATATATATCCTAAAAAATTTGTCATAAGTTATTAATCAGGATCTAATTTCAGGGGAAAACCTAAAGTGGGATCCCAGTACTGGATTGGTTTCTATCACATAATTATCATGGAGTGTTCCGTCTAAGAGAAGTAAGAGCCGCTACGAGAACCATAGTTAGGATAGTGGAAGTAAAGGTGGACAGTCATCAGGAAAGGTTGAACAGGATTATACTCACATTCTTTTACACCAATGCAGTAGGCCGGGACACTATCACATACATTATCCTTGACCACTAGTTGAGTGTTGGGTTTTCCACAAGATTGGGCAACTATAGTTGGTCTACCAGAAACAATGATAGGCTGGTGCAGAGGGAGAAGTTGTGTAGAGTAAGAGTGTATGAAGGGTTTCTTCTACACCTTATATGTCTGTTATGAGGATTTATACTTCTAGAGGGGGTAGAGGAAGTGGATGTGGTTCATTAGGGTTTGGGCACTTATATCAGCAAATTGGTGCTTCTCAGGGGAGTCATACGACGCCACAGAGAAGAGGTGAATGACAGCTACAGGCACTGTAGCCTACACCTGTGGAATGAGAGGCTAGGACATTGACAATAAGATATTCTATTCTAGTAGATTCAACTTTATCTAGTGCCTTGTTTGATACCGATGCCTCTCATCCCATTATATAATTATATCATGTTAATGGTTTGATCTTGTAGGTGGAGTCCATAAGCAGGGTGATGAATATCGATACACCATTGGGAACATAGTTTAGAGATATCAGTTTATGAAATGGATGTTCACTATATATCAAAAAAAATTTTTATTTGGGATTTATATGTTCTAGATATGATGGGATTCAACATGATTATGGGTATGGACTAAATAATCGAATACTGATCCCATATCGATTGTTACCACAAGAGAGTGACATTCATGCCTCATAAGGGTGAAAGTAAGTTAATCATGGATAATGGCATACCCCTGAATGAAGAGAAGTGCCTATTACTATGCTTCTATGAGAGATCACAACCCATGTTTTTAGAATTTTTCTCGATGATGGGAGTGGTCAGAAATACATCCTTCCACCAGTTGTGGAACAGTTCCAGCATGTCTTTGTAAGATACTTCTTAGGGTTTCCACCTAAAAGAGAAGTGGAATTAACTATTTATATCATGTCGGGGGGTTGATCTGGTTTCTATTCAACCTTACATAATGACATCAACTAAGCTTCACGATCTTAAGACTCAATTGGGGGAATTGGAGGATAAGGGGTTTATCCACTGAATTATCTCACCTTGCGGATCACCCGTGTTGTTTGTAATGATTGATGATGAGGATTTACGCTTTAGTGTCCACTAACTAACGTTTTTAAAATTGACCTTCAAGAACAAATATCCTCTTCCATGTATTGATGATATATTATAATAGTTAAAGGGGGTTCGTGCATTCTCAAAGTTCAATTTGAGATTAGTTTATCATTTGGTTATAGTATGGACTTTTAATACGGAGAACTACATTCCGAAAGAGGTATAGACATTCTGTGTTTTTCGTATTGTCGATTGGGTTAAAAAATTCTCCAGTAGTGTTCACGGACAAGATCAACATGATATATCATATAAAACTAGGTCATTTTGCTGTAGTGTTCATGGATGACATCATGGTTTACTCCAAGTCTCATGACGATCATGAACATTATCTAGAAAACATCCCGAGTACACTAAGAGAGAATCAGTTATATAAAAATATTTCTATTTTTTAGTTTTGGATTGATAGTGTAAAATTCATGGCGCACATTATATCATATTGAGGAGTGGTAGTGGACCAATAGAATGTTCGGGAAGTGGTTTCTTTGGAGTTTCCCAATAATGTTTTTGATATCTAATGCTTTTAGAGATTATATGTACATTATAGGAGGTTAATGCATGAATTTTCTTGATTGGAATCGCTACTTTCAGGTTTGACAATGAAAGGTGTAATGATTTAATGGATATAATTTAGTGATAAATATTTCCCGAAGTTGAAGACGTTATTTAAATCGACACCAATCTTGACCTTTCCTGAAAAATTTTAGGAGTACATGGTATATTGTGATGCTTTTGGGATCACACTCAGACTTGTGTTGATGCAAGTTGATTGATTCATAGCTTATGGGTATCAGAACATGTGGCAACATGAATAAAATTACGCAACACATGACATAGAGTTGGTTGTGGTGGTATATCCTCTTTAGTGTAGGTGACACTATCTAATGGGTGAAAAGATTATAGTTTCTACAGAAAAGAAAAATCTTTAATTATATCTTTTTGCAGTTTGGATAGATTCATCGATGGGAAATTTGGGTTGATTATACATAGTCCTTTGATTATGACTAGAATATATACTCAGATGGGGGAACTGTGAGGTAGATGCCATGAGAGGGAAAACTCATAGTCATTTGGTACATGAGTTAAATACAAGGTAGAAAATGATGAACTTTCTGGGGGAAATGCATGTCGTTGTTCATGATAGTCAGTAGATGATGACTCTGGTTTCAGTAGAAATAGAGTATACACTCATGATACATATCAACGACAAGAAGGAAAAGGATCTAGAGTATTTGTAATTAAGGGAAATCCTTGAAGGTGGGGAGACACTTTCAGACTAGTTGGTATATGGGGATAAGGTCATCAATGTGAAAAATAGGATTGTTGGGCCTACGAGATTGTGAGAGGAAATCAGGTGAGATTTTTATATCTCAATGTTAGTGGTACATCATGGGGTGAAAGAAATATTCTGTGACATGTGACAATATTTTTGGTGGCCATGAATAAAAATAGATATAGAAGGTTTCGTGAGAATATGTTTCACATGTCATCAGGTGAAGGTAGAACATCAATGACCTGGAGGTCTATTATAGTTGTTTCCTATTCCAATGTGGAATTGGGAGGATGTGACTATGGATTTTTTTGTGGGTATTTTAAGGATTCATATGAAGAATGATTATATTTTGTTCATTGTGGATTGAATAATGAAGGTACAACATTTCTTACTTATAAGGGAATCCTTTATAGTAGAAAAATTGGGAAAATTGTATGTTTATTAGATAGTTCATTTACATGGGTTCTATAGATTTTTTTTCAGATAGTGATTAGTGATTTATATCATGATTTTCACAGGGCTTCCAAAAGGTTATTGGAACATAGATTTTATTGTGTAAATATTTCCCCCATAGACAGATAGGCATATGAAGCATACCACATTGGTGGTAGACGATATGTAGGGGCATGTGTGTAATACTTTGGTGGTTCTTGGGAGAAGTATTTGGCTTTAGTATAGTTCACCTATAACAATAGTTATTAGGAAAGAATATATATGGAACCATATGAGCCACATTATGGTAGTCCTTTTAGATCATCACAATGATGGTTAGATGTGTATGAGTAAGATTTATTTGGACTAAGTCTCATGCAAGAGACAATAGAGTTGGTGTAGCTGATTGAAAAATTTATGGCTAAAACATAGAGTAGACAAATGTTGTCTGCTTATAGACAGATATAACCCCTAGTGTTTATAGTTGGTGATCGTGTATTCTTTAAAGCATTGCCGATGTTGGGTCACTATAGGATACACAGATATGGAAGTTGGCACCCAGGTTTTTAGGACTGTTTATAGTAGTGGAGAGAATTGGGACGATGGTGTAACGATTATCCCTTCCACATCAATTCAGTGCTATTCAAGATTTTTTCAATGTGTCATAGCTACAACATTATCACCCTATCCCCTCTCATGTGATCATTATGGATGAGGTTAAACATGAGATAAATGCATCCTTTGAGGAGAATATAACACAAGTTTGGCATCACATTGGGAAAGTGTTATAGGGACTGGTTGTGCCGATAGTTTGTGTGTTATGGCCATATGAAAGTGTTCAAGGGAAATCATTGGAACGTGAAGCATAAATGAGGGCTCAATGGACCAATCCTTTTTCTTCAGAATCATAGTGATGTCCGAGAGTGTAGCTCTAGGATAAACTATTACAAGGTGGGAATATTGTAAGATCCTAACCTTTTTACAAAGTATTCTCATACCTGTTTTAGGTACCATTTTTTTCAAGTACCATTCATTCAGAGTGGTGGTTTGATGTGCATTTTTATGAGTTTAAAATAATAATTAACAGATAAAGTATTGTGCATCATTTTTGAATTTTTGGACAAACTGTGCACCTAATCCCACGAAACCGAGTGAACCTGGAAAGAGAGGTATGCACACTTGGCGCACAATTCACCCTAACCGTGCACCAATTCCCAACAAACCATGCATGCAGGTTTTTTATTATATGAAAATTTGTTTTTAAACCACCTAAACCCTTGAGAACCCCCTATTTCAACCTATGACCAGGCTTTATGAATTATAGGTGATACCTGAGCCTTCTGAATGGATTTCATGGTGATTTGTACATTGTTCTTCGATATATAAGGGCCGAAGATAAGATCTTATCTCTTACCTATAAGTGGATTTCATCTTGTTTCTTCTATTATTCATTTCTCTATATTTAATTGATCATTTCATTGATGCTTTACACTATAATTGTATACCCAAACCTATGAGTTGAGATCTGGATCTAGGATTGTGGGTCTAGATCTATATTTTCAAGATCTTGATTCTTTTGATCTTAATTATTGTTTTAGGGATTTAGATTCAGATCTTGATCAACATCATTGTTCCACTCAAAATTTTAGGATTTTTATTGGAAAACATTTATCAACAAACCAAGTTAGGTGTTCTAAATTACACTCTCATTGTTGTGGATTTGATAAGTTTATGTGAGTTTGATGAATTATAACTTCACTTTGTTACTGATTTCCTAAATAGGGATAATTAGGAATGTACATTGACTAGTTAATGCTTAGGAAATATAGATGATTAATTGTTAATTTAATCATGGAACTAATGGTCTGCAAAAATAGATAATGGATTTAGGAAAATTTTTTAATTTTGGGATATTATAATTGAGATATAGAATGTGTTTGGGTAGGAGATAATTGATGAAGGGAAATTAATTATTAGAAAATTTTTTTCTAAGTGAATTATTTATTTTCCATAATGTGGACTAAGATAATTAATTATGAAATTAATTATGGAAATTTGAGATTTGGTTTGGATAATTAATTGTGAATAATTAATTATGGAATACGATTTTTCTTGAATAATTAATTAATTGATGAATTAATTAATTGTTTTAATAAACTTTTAATTTTTGGGATATATAATGGTCTATGATATGTTTGACTAATCGTTGGACTAGTAAGGGAATGATGTAGTTAATTATTGTTAATCAATGAATGGTTTAAATTATTTATAATGGGGGTTCTAGACATGGAATCCTAGAAAAATTGAGAAGTTGGGACAGGGACTTGGCATTTCTCCACAAAAATTATCCAAGTGCTTGTGATGTGGGGTGTTAAATATGGTGATTTTCAACGAATGAGATTTGGGGTGTTAGACATGGTGACCTACACCAAATGAGTTTAGGGGATCTTGACATGGCGTTCAACATCAAATGAATGAAAATAATGAATTATGATAAAAATGGGAGACATGAATTAAAACTAAGTATAATATGATGATTAAAGAATAAATGAAAATGTGATACTAATTTAGTAATGAATTTTTTTATTGATTTATAGAATTTCATAAACAATCTTTTCACTGGACATGTTTTAGACAACATTGGTGGTAGCCTACTGAGTCATTGTCACAACATATTCGGATTGACAGATCAGGACTTGAGAAAACATTGTTGTTCAATACAGGATAAGGGAGAGTCCCTAGGATAGGTTGATGTTTGGGAGAGAATGTGGTTTGGGGCCCGATTTGGAGTTATTGTGTCTTTATTTTTAGTTTCATTGTAGACACTTTACACTTTAATTATCATATAATATTTTACATTTTTTAGTATTTTAATTCTTGTTTTGACTATCATGTGACTTTGTATTGTTCTGATTATTTATATGCTTCTACACAAGTTATTTTCTGTTTGTATCCATTGGTTTTTTATTTTGATAAAATAGGGCATAGTCCCCTTATGACTGACTTACCAGATCCTTATTTCTTGTTAGAACCCTCGAGCATACAGGGAGGCGTGCTTGGGGGTATATGACCAACTGGATGGGGAAACATTTAGTGGAAACTGGGTCAGGATGTTACATGGTGTGATTTTAATTTTTAATAATTGTTTTGACTTTTTTTCATAGTGAAACTAATCCATATTATTTATTGTATTTAATATATGTATCAATGGAATGAATTAGGTAGAATAATCAACAACAACAGTTGTGTGAATCATCGAGGGGATATAGTTTAACCCAATAGGTGAGGGGATATTTTTGATTCCCTTATTTTTAGTGTTTTAGATTAATATGAGGATAAACATGTATTCTTACAATCTAATTATGAACATAAATAAAAATTGATATGTGATTATTTAATAACACACTATGATTTCTCTAATTACTGTTTATTGTTTTCAATATATATGTTACTAATTACTAGTGTAGTTCAATTACGTACCATGTTTAATTATATGTATTTTTCTATAGTGGGTTTTGGTGATTTCAATATCTTGATTTCTAATTTTCACTCATAGATGTTAGTGATGATTCAGCCATTTTCATGTGAAATAGACCCCACTAATTAATCTTTGTTAGTTATAGACACTTGCATCAATGAAAAACCCACAATGGATTGTTTATAAGGAACTGTGATAAATTAGAATTAGTTTAAATAACTGTGAAACTTGGAAGAAATATTAATTTTTTATAATTGTATACATAAATAGTGAGGACATTTAAACTGCCTCGATTTTATACGGAAAACTACTAGTTCACAAACCATCAAAATAAAAAATAAAATGGCTTATAATCAATTATGTATTAGTAATTTTAATTTCATGAAATTTTTACATAATATATATATATATATATATAACATAACATTTTACTAACTCACCCTATAAATAATGGTAGTTATTATACCAACCATAATTCTATTAACACTTGTTAAAACAGCCATGTAACCATAAAATTACCACCGTGGAAACTTTTTTCCATTAAACTAAATAAAATAATTTTTAATATCTTAATTTTGAAAGGTAAAAAATATTTATATCATATCTAATTTTTTTAAAAATTTTAGTTATTTATTTCATTATCTCTCGGTCTATTTTACATGAATCTAATGTTTTGATATTTTGAAAAGAAATAATCTTTAGAGTAAATTATATATTAATTTCATAATAAATTTTATAACATTCGTATAAATAATTTCATAATAAGTACAACATTGAATTAGTTATATTAGACCAAAAATATGATATTTTATAGGTTATAAAGAAAATAGAAGATATTATTTATAATTTATATATATTATGCATTAAAAATATTTTTAAATTATTTTCATCATTAGAATTGATATACGAAATATTGGGATTTGATTCAAATTTATATCTCACATGGGGGATTATGAACTATCTAAAAAATTTGGGGCTAGCAAGCAATGGCACCATAATTACTCATTTATAGATTCTCATGATACATGAATCTAAACATTTTCTTGAAATGGATTCATACACAATATTCTTGGGATGAAGTCATATATTTTTGAATATTAATTAATTTTTTTGTGTAAGCAACATAAGTTATGGGTTATAAAAAGTTCTATACATTAATATTTTTTAATAATAATAACTTTTTTAGAAGTGTCGGATAAAAAAAATTTATGGTAGGAAGAATAATTTCATGGTATGCATGATCTATTAATTTAGATGTTAAAAATCCCACAAAATAATATTTTTCAAATTCATTATAAAGTAAATTATTTTAAATATATTTCTAATATAAATGATATGTTTTGGACAAATATTTTAACACATAGGTTATCCGATTTACAGAATGTGTGGTATAAGTGGCATTTATAGTTAAGTGCATATTCCATGTGAGATATTTGGGTACCACATATATGGGGTCCTTAATATTTTTCATGAATAAATAATTGAGATAAGATAATGAATATGATTTCCTAGATAATGATTTATTTTATTAATTATCCTAATGTCATATATTATATAATTGATGTGATGGTCCATAAAAACAATATATTAGAGAAATCACTTTGTGACTAATATAAAAATTACACATATATATATATTTTAAAATATAATTTTATAAATATTGAAAATGGAATATCATTATAGTGGGTGAAAAATAAATAAATAAATAATTATAAAAAATGATAAACATGTAATAAAAAACATTCGGTATGGTTCCAATATTCATCATAATAAAAATTGATATTGACATCAATTCTTGAAAATTAAAATCCTCTCAGAAGTAATTTTAAACTATTTTATATAAATATTTAAATAATCCATTATAAATAATATAAAATACATTCTTGTGAAACATCTGCATAAAAAACTACAATAATAAGTGGAACCATATTCATATAGGAATAAAAATAAATATTAACTTAACTAATTAAAAATCATTATTTAAATGAATATTAATTACTAAAGTTCCTTCTCTACTATTATATTCAAGATAACAAGTACTAGAATGAATTGTAAATAGTAAGGTATTTATTGTGGAAATATATGACTAAACTCTTAAATTTATAATTATTTTCTAAAATTTTTGATCAATTAATATATATTAATAATTAGGTTTGGTAAAATAATATATTATCATTATCATATTTATTTAGAGTGTATTTATTTGTATTTCATCTAATATCTAAGTTCTATTATTGTAATCCTATTAAAAAAAGATATGTATTTTTGATATAAAAATACATATTAGAGGTAAAATATTTATGTATGGACATTCAAGCCTAATGGGGGGGTTTGATAGAGGGGAATTGATTCTATTATGATAAGAATCAATATTGAGGTATAATTATTTTGAATACATAATGGTGTGTTGGAAACATAATAGAGATTCTATGTTATATATTAATGTTATTGAAATAAATTTTTCTTCTTTAGATATAAAATATTTTTTATACCATTTTTATATTTTATAATTATTTTATATATAATAGAGTTAAATATTAAGATACCTTAATGGATATATAATGATGTATTAATTAAAATAACCAATAAAATATTTCCATTAAAAAGGATTTACATGAAAAATATTATATTAAATATTCATTAATAAAGGATGTGTGTTTTATATCATTTTTCCCATTTTGTATTAGGAGAAATATTTTAAATTAATAATTTCATAAAATTAAATGATAAATTAAATTTTATATAATTTTATTTAAATTGGTCTAATTTTATATCAACTATTGAAATTATATGAAGGATAAAAACATAATTTATTTTTGTTAAAAACATTATTAGTGTTACTTTTTTTAAAAAGGTAAAGATAACCTGGAAATTCATATTTTTCATATTTTAAAGTATAATCCAATACATTTTGAATATTTATATAATCTAATAGAATACCATATATAACATGGTTATTTAATGTTTGTTATATAAATATTCTAATGATAAAAATATTTTTTGTTTCCTACCGCAAGGTAGTTTTTATTTTAGAAATGATTTTTTGATAAAATATAATTTCTCAGATGATAATGGTAGTATTTTGATCATAGAAAATTTATAATCCTTCCAAATTAATTATTATACAAATATATTTAATATTGAAACTCATTTAATATCCTAAATGATTCTTAAAATATTTTGGTAAAAAATATGTGAACTGTTATAGTGAAATGAAAAATATATTTCTAATTGATAATGATGAAAAATTTGAAGTTGTGAAAATTTTATAAGATTATGATGAACATGGAAATAGTTCAATATACTTAAATAAACAAGATTATTATACTTCACCAAAATGGCTGTTGTAATGTAAATAGCATTACTATTATTTTCAAAGAGGTTAAAAAAGGATTATCATTTCTAATTTTTCTATTATATAATAATTATTTTTTTCATATATTAACCCTTTAAATTTTGGGGAAATATTTATTTAAGGATAATGTTTTCCTAAAGAATGGAATATATATTGATGTCATTCGTTTATAAAAAAATCAATGATATATAAAACATAAGGTCTTCTTGGTGTTTTATCATATATGATATGATTATATTAATGATTATGTATTGTTTCTATGGTATTAATTTAATAATTTATTAATATATATATAATTTATAATATTTTAAAATATTTAATTAGAATTTAATGTTATTTCATATTATGTTTATATATTACATGATGTGTAATGATAATTATCCATTAAAAGTATGATATTGAGTTATCCCTAATTGATAGTCACCATTCCTTATTATTTATTGTGATGGCATGAAATTATTGATATATTTAGGGTTTCTCAAAGAGATAAATAATTATATCAATAGGGAAAAAATATATTTTATATAATCCACCAAGTATACAACATTTTTTTATACACTGTAATTTTTATAATAGGGTAATGTTTCATAGGGAATCCAAACTATCTAATATAGATATTCTACATTACATGATAACGACTATACTTCAATACCAATCTCATTTTTCCCTATAGTTTTTCCTTAATGTTCTAAAGTTCTTCATTTTTTATTAAATTATTATAATACAATATTAAAGGGTTTTAGGTGAACCCATACATGGCCCATATTCTTGAAGAAATTTCATGAATAGAAGATCTTAGAAAAAATAATCATAAACATTGACTACTTGGAATCTCCCCCAAACTAGTTTATGTATCATGATCAGCTCTCCACCTTCATGTGGTTGTTCATCTAGATGTCCTTTGACATGTTACACAGCCCTAATACTGATGGGAACATCCATACCCTCTCATTATTACAAATTTTATAGAAAATCTCTAGTAAATACACCAACATTCAATCCACTTACAATGTTTATTCCTTGTAAAATATTTCTAGTTTGTGTTTCCACATCATGTGTCATAAAGGACATGGGGTGGGCCATAGGACTTGAGGTAGCCCAAAATCCTTACACACCCAAAGGAATGGGTGTCATAAAGTCCATGAAGGACTCGAGGAATAAACTGGTGTCCTGAAGATGAATAGTTCCGACTACTACAATACCGAGTAGTGCCTTCTATAGTACCAACTATAGGGACATATACATTAACTGGTAAAATAATACTATAATAACTAAGAAATATTCCACCACCTAGATTTGATCCGGGGTCTCATGGATTCACTTAACGAGTCACCACTAGCTGGGTTAAGGTTCATGTTCCCTATGGTGTTGCAAATCATGGGGAGGCCCAATATTTTTTTTATCATGTAATCAATTATGTAATGAAATGTATCATTCTATGACTATAAATTGATAGGGAATGTGATTTCTTATTTTCATAGAGAAAGTTAGTTTGAATTCTGTTTTTTTATATTTTATCGGTTGTAAAATCTATATGATATGTTTTTTGTGAGTTAAGGAGTTTTTTATTGTTATATTTAAACCATCATATGGCTAGGTGGCCTTAATGGTGATATAAAAATCATAATGTCCCTGGGTACTTAATGACTAATATAGGATAAGATAGACCCTATATTGGCTACTATCCAGCAAAAGGATTCATACCAATTAGTTAGTGGGCCAAATGGTGTTAGACTCTTGTGCACTAAGTTATTGATTCTACTATGTGGGGTTTTGAATTCATAAGTAAAATAATATTTTCATGTCTAACACCCATCCTATTTAGATGAAAAGGAATTTTGGGAAGGTGATTGGTTCGACACTCTTACATAGTTTCTCCACCTTAGAGACATTTTCGTTTCCATTCTATCTATATTTATGATATAATTTTTTTCATCTCACTAGATATATTAATCCTCCCTTTTACCCATATTGTTTCAACCATGTATTCCTATATTGATTTAATGAGGTTACATCATGGTATTTGTGGATGATTCTACTATATCATAGCGAAATCTTATTAAAAAAAATAAAGATGCCTTATATGGTTCCTAAAGGATGTTAAAAGATGATGAGTTATAATTTTCCGCATTCTTTGATAATATTTAGTTGGTTTGATTTCATTAGAAGGGTTTCCATGAAATAATCTATGATTTTTTAATATTTTAGGTGTCTTAATATATATATATATATATATATATCCCTGGAGTGTGTTTCAAAGACATGTTGTAGATTTTAAATTTGTTTTTTAGTTCTTGTATCACTTTCATGATAGCTCTATGGGTTTTCTCAAATATTATGTTCATTTAGATCAAATTTTATCATTATTTATACATTATTATAATTTAATTTTGGAGCCTTTTGTATATGATAGGGGCTCTATATCATCCTGGAGCATTGTGTGTGCTTGTGCTAGTTTTTTTAGGATGGATTATAGATAAAATTTCCATTAAATTTCATGGTGATCCTTTTAATACTTAACAATATGATTATGAATTCTGTGGGGTTCGTTCTATGTAAAATAATTAAGGGGTTATATGATTCATGAAATTTGTGGAATTATAGATTAAATTATTGTATGTGTGAGTTGATATGCCCTGAATTCTTTGGAGACATCATGGATCCCCAATAGTAATTCCACCAAGTGGCATAGAGTCTAGTATCACTTAACAGGCCCTGATATGATCCTATCTCAATAAATAAGTTTTATTTTGAAAATTATGATACTTTGTAGGATATTTTAAAGACTTTTAAGTTGTTAAAAATTTCTAAACATATAGATTAATATTGAGGTCTGGTAATTGTGGTGTTAAAATAACGGAAGTAGATCTCAAACCAAAATACTCCTTGACTATGGGGGGTAAAATATTTGAAGTTGGTCTAGAGAAGCCATTTTAAACATTTTAGATTAATATTGAGGTATTATAGTGCAATAAGATATTTTTAAAAATTATTTAATTTTGGTATTAGTATGGATATGTATCATGAAACATTTTGATGCTTTTATTTTAGAAAAAATGTAATGAAATTATGAAATCTGATTTGATTTTGATGGTGTAGTACCTATGGTTAGTCAACAGTTGGGAATTGCTCGATGTATGAATGATATTGGTGAATGGGATGGTACTATAAATGAATAAAGATCTTAGTGTGAGTATCTAGAGGGTATTGATGGGTACTAGTTAATTTTTAGTGATCAGTATATATATTCATATGTTTTTCCTTATGAACTTATGGAGTATTTATTGTCCTTATAGTGTCATAGTGAGCCCGTGATTCCAATTAGGACAAAAGGGTTATAAATTTGGTTTGAATATGACCTATAGTATTAGAATAATTATGGAAGTAATTTATATTGTTATTATTTAAAATATTGTGCATACTAATGATGATAAATCCAAGTTACAATGAGCTAGTGGGTACTATCCTGTATTGGAACATTAGGAATGGGTTAGTTTTTAAGTTAGGTCTAAGTTATGGGTTGTGTTTTAATTTCTTCTATATATCTAAAATATGTTATGTAGTTGTTCATGATGTGTATAAATAGGGACCATGGGATAAAGGTGTATAACTACACCATCTACTTGTTTTCTTCATGAGTGATGGACAGATTTGAGTGAGAGTCTTTCCAGTTCTGTTGTTATTCTGGTTTGAGGATATTTTGGGTTCCAAACATTAGAATTTTCAAATAATATTTTAATTATTTTTATGTAGTTTATGAAAGATATTTTATTTTTACCATTATGATTATGGTGCAGATATTTCAATTACTATGAGCTAGTAATTCTGTAATTCTATATGGAATTCTGGGAGATGGTCCCCATTCACTATGTATAGTAAAAAATCACCAAGATAGAATCCACAACTACTTTTTAAAATATGATATAGATATATTTCATTTATGCCTTAATGTTATTCCTAATTTCATTGAATATTAAAAAAAATATTTTGGGCATCAGAAAAAAAAAGTGTGGACCAATTTCATGGTGTTCTGGTTAGAACATGATGTTCTATCATAATTCCATTCATGATGTATACATATAGTTAGTTTATTTTAATATACTATCATATAATGTTTATTATGGAATATATAAGATATGAACTGATGGGACCCCAATTTTTCATATGATCAAACACATTATATGAACATTGATATGCATGCAGGTGGATATGCTTGAATTTTATATAAAAAGTTGTATAGATGATCTACTTATTGTATCTGGATGAATTATTAGGTGGAATATTCTAGGGAAGGTCTCATGTTTTATGGGTATATCACCAATAATTAATTTTCTATGTGTTCATTTCATTATTGTCCAAGTTGGAAATCTGTATTCTATTTAAATATAAAATATATTGATTCAATAATTTTTATATCATATTGATATATGTACACTATTTATGGTTTGGCCATATGTGTAAATCCTATCACTTAATATGATATTTTATTTCTATTTTTTATTTTTTATTTGGGAATTCTATCTAACTGTATTAATAGTGTAATCATCTAAAATAGGTTATTTAACCACACCACTAGTCAACAGTCTATAGAATATGGGTAGGTGATCTTAAAATTACATGTTTCCCCTAAAAAATGAAGAATAATAGTTACTAATGCATGGTAATATAAAATTATTTTTTAATCAGTATGGGATGTGTCTTCTTCTCATTTGAATTTCATGTTTGGAACCACAATTGAGATGGATTGGAAATGAATATGGAGATACATGGATAATTGATAAATGATTCACTTATATATATATATATATACTAGGTACATGAAAAAATCACCTCCATTGAGGAAAATATAATGTTTTTATTTGACCCTTTTTAATTGTCAATACTCATAGAATCCAGAAAATATGATAATGAAATATGTTATTTTGTACTATGATTTTCATAGACAAATGATATCTTTGGAAGAGGTATTAAATGAAATATCATCATGATAAAGGTATGATAATTCATTTGTTTAATAATGATCATTCAAGAACGCATTTAATCAGGAGAAGACATATTGTTTTTCTTGAGGCCTCCCCTTTATTATAATTATGTATTTTATAATTTAAAAATATTTTCAATGATACAATATCACATACAGTTACACTTGGATGGGTTTTAAATGATAATTTTAAATTTTTATAGATTAAATATGTAAAACATTAAAAAATAATCTAATTTATTTAGTTATATCTAATAATATTTGTTTTTATTTTTTATGACAATTTATTACATATGATGTAACAAATAATAAATAATGAATGATAGTATATTAAAAATATTTTTAGGGGATATCCGAAATGAATTTTAGTAAATGGTTACCCAATTTGTTATATATGATATGAGAAATGGGAAAGTTATTATAGTCATTAATTATTTAATAACATTAAGATATTGATAAAAATTAAACGAAAACTAATCGAAGCCATGTAGGTTTTTAATAGGCCATGATTTCTATTAGATTAATGTATGTAAGCGTAATTTTCACCACATCATGGTTCTATATATTTTATTACACGAGTAATATTATAATGAAGGTAAAATATTTTTTAATATGAATATAAATTATCATAGTTGATTCTAATATCTTGTGATAAGCCTTATAAAGTTTTAAATATCCAAAATTACATTATAAATATTAACATAATTAATGGATGAATTTTAAAACATTATTTAATGATTTGATAATTTTTCAAATCATTGTGAGATTTTTAATCATGGTTAGATCAATTAGAGGTATTTTATATTCTTGGAAGTGTCCATAGAGATAGTTTAAACTGGGAAAATATTTACTAAATAGAACTATGAGATTTATTTGATAGTGTGTGAAAAAATTAAATATTGAAGCCCTCCATCATTCATTCTATTTAATGAATTCTCTAATAAACTATAAGTTAGTGGGATTCCTTCACAGGATATGTGTTCTTTATAAGACCCTGGGACATCCCACAAAGAAGGTATTTATTTCCATAAATGTTATTTCCTCAACAAATTGTGAAGAAGGTTGTGTAACTTCATTATATAAAGTGGTATTCTATTTCGTTATTTTTATTTCAATTCAAATAAATGGTTGAATCATATAAAAACTGGATCTTAGTGGATAAATCTTAATATATTTAAATAATATTTTTCCTCAATAAAAAATCAATATAAATAATAAAATTATATAGAATAATTTTTCAAATGATATGTGTTATACAAACAAGAAATCATAATCTATAAATATTTTTTATTATCACAGATAAATAATAAAGGTAATCTATACGAGGGTGTCAATTGATGTCAAAAATTATTAAAATAATTTTCAACACATCATGTATAAGACCACTATAGGATAAGAAATTCTAATTTACATGTAATAGACATTATTAAACGTATATACGTAGTTTTAATTTAAATGTAAAAATTTAATCCAAGGAATCTCTATTACAAACACCATAAAATCCATTATTATATACATGTCATTCAATATATTTTATTCCTATCCATTTGAATCCATTAAATATGAACTCATCCAAAGATCTATTTTCTTCCAATCCCTTATAATCTCTCTATCACATTAATCAAAATTTTGTAATATATATATCATGAATGAAATTGATCAAAATGATCAGAGAAAACACATTCTTCAACAAAAAATCCATTAAACTCAAAGGAATGAAAATACATTGATTATAATATGAAATAAATAGAAATTTATAGTAGAATTATTAAAAATAAACACTTATAAAAACACTCTAAAAAATAATGTAATGATTATACTCACTCACAAAAACATGTAGCTAAACAATATCAAAATGAAAATTACAATCAAATTCATTTGAAAACATAAAGTAATGGAAATATATCAACATCTAGTCATAAAGGTAGATGTACATTTATAATAGATGTTTTCAAAAACACCAATGTTATAATTTCACTAGCATTCTATTTACTTGAAACTAAATTAGAAGATTCTTCTTCTATATCTGTTGATGTCTTGAACCAAGCCAGACTACCATCCAATTCTGACACATGAATATATCTGAGATGTGTCTTGAATGGTATTATTGATCCATATTGTCTAGTAACTAGTATCAAACAACATAATAAACCAATGGAAATTATTTATCCCAACAAGAACCAACTAGAATCAAAAAACAAACTAAACATGTTGATGAACTAGTAATAATTGAACATCAATGCAAATTAAAACTCATACAAATACAATATCTTCTACTAATTATAGAAACCAGCTAGAAAACTAAAACTGAACCATGCAACATGACCTCCCTATAACCTCTTGGTCACTACCAACCACATTTCCATAATGATCCAATAAAAAATCGGACCAATAAACTAAACATACAAAATATATGGGGTTTATCGATGTCATGTTGAACATATAGGAACTGAGCTTAAATATATCTATAGGTAATAATCACTGATTCCAATATTTCCTTTCTCAAAATTCCTTCAAATTTTTTTTAAAATACCTACCTAAATAGGATTAGAATCATTTGAAGAAACCAAACAACTCTTTCCCCAAATTACATTTTTAAAACAACACACACAAATTTTTTTCTCATAAAATGTGTTCTCTTTCCAAAACAAAATCCAAAACCCAAATACAGTTGAAAATACATATCAAATCACCCAAAAACACTATTAGTTATAAATTAAACAATGACGGAAGGCACAAAATATCATGGCTAATAACCAGAAATTAGGAGGATAAAAAATATAGATAGATAAGTATGGTAATTTACTAAACATCTCTAGGGGAAATCTGTGGATATACACAGATCAGACACACATAATAGAATATTGTGAAACTCTCTAGTCATTAACCAAATGGCCAATCCAAACTTTCTAATCCAGTGTCATGTCCCACCTATCCCCTCAAGAAATCTAGGGGTTATCAACCTATTTAATCGAGGTTGAATAGAAACCATCACACCGATCCTCTATATAATGACTCTGAATCACATGTTAATAATACCTTTTACAACATGGTATAGTATCTATAACCCATAGTGTCCTTATTCACGATCCCTTACAGGGGATACCATCAAAATGACTAATGGTCTCAATATCATATTTAAAAAAATCAAAAAAACATTCTTGTGCATCAACCACTTGAGAGTAACATATCCCATGGTTTAGTGATTTTCCATATATAATAAAAACACATGAACAAAAAAGAAAAACCCATTATTTTTCAATCACATTAATCCAAAAATATGTGCTCACATGTAAACCAAAATTTCTCATAATCAGAACCAATTTCCAAATCGTTTTAGAAAACCATTTGGGTCGTCAATACACCCAATCATTCAATCATTTTTTCAAAACATGACAATATGACGACCGAGCCTTCATATCACATCATATTTTAAAACAAATCCCTAAAACACAACAAATTTATAAATGGGTCTTACATTTAAAAACCCAATTTATTTTCCAGAAGAACACCCAAATCCTAAGTAGTAACATAAAATACAATGGTTTGTAGAAAATATTCTTCTATAACCTCCAGTTTCTAAAACCGACATTAATGTTCCAAATGGTCCAACCAATAGAGACTGTTTTTGAAACTACCTTTAAAATAACTCAAAACCCAAATAACATTCGGATGAAAATTTCAAAAAACATTCAAAATCCATAAATTGAATTTGGAAACACAATAATAAGAGGACACATGAAATACAACCACTACCACATGAAAAACCACATTAAAATTCACACAGACACCTATCCCATTTTAATTGTTCTATGATTCACTTTCACAAATTATAGAAATAGTTTATAAAAATATTGAATATCATGTTCCAAAAAACACAATTTCGTTAGAAAACCATCTTTCAGAAAAATTATACATCAAATCCATTTTGAAACATATTTTTTTCCTTTCACACAATCCATTGAAAACATTTATAAATCACAAAAAAAGGTACACATGAAAAAAAATCTTATTCATTTTTATATCCATATTCTAACAAATATTCACATAAAATTATGTTGAAAAAAATATTATGTTGAAAGAATATTTTATAATGAAACACGACTTGTTTTACCATAAATTACAATAATCCCCACACAAGCATTAAACCACATGGGACACCAATTTCCACATATACCACCCAATTCGAAACCAAACATCACTACCAAAACATAACCAATGAAGAGCACCACTGAAGTCACCCAATTTAACATTAAAAGTTCAATTAAAATTTTATCAAACCATACATGTGAATATAAATACAAATAAAGTTAAATAAGAACATTGAAAAAAATCACACCAATTTCCAATATTTAAATAAAAAAAATTATAATAACATTACAAATTCAAGGGAATGACATTTAGAAACAATTTTGGATTTCTCGAGAATCAAATGGAATTTTTTGAAAAGGGAATGGATGGAAACAACTACCTAAACAATATGTAAATGCACTAAAACATCAATAGAATATTGAAGTAGGCCTGGAACAAAATATTCACACACTAACACCTAATAAATATAAGCCACCCATCATCCCTAACCCATAGGGATTTTTCAACTGTGATTACAATGACGAAAAATCAAAAAACCAATAGATGAAAGATTTTAGAGGATTAATTCGATCAAAAAACACAATGAACTAAAGTTATAACATTGGAAATTCAGCATTGGACAATGGAAGACCAAAGGTGGGATTCTTGGAGTCTCCCACGGTGTGTCTTGGTCAATAAATTGGTGGAAATCATGATTTAGTATTAAAACAGTTAAGGTAAAGAAGAAGAATTTATTACTTTTAATGATCTGGGAAACTATCATGGTTTGCCCTCAAACTTTGAATAACTATGCGCCAACTGTGTGTACTATACTAGATATGAGGGAACCTCACATGGGAAAGTCGAATGGTCTCTAATTCCATGTTCCAACCATGTTAAATGCTACTGTCCAAATATTAGAACCACGTGTTTGCTTTCCCTATAGTTTTGTGTAATTGCATACAGGTTGTGGGCCATTTCCCTGGAACTAACCCTTAAGCCGCACGGTTTCTCAGTGGCCCCAAATATTTTTTCCTGATCCAAGTTCCTACCATTCCAGTCAATCCTAACAAAATTTGTATGAACTAAAACATATTATTCTTTACAGGATGCAATGTTAACCCTTAGACCATGATCACAAACTATTTGTAGGCCAAAAATTTATCTAAATATTTTAAAATAAATAAAAGTAAACTTTGATAATAAACCATACATCAAATAAAGTATCCAATTTGATGAATAAAAGAAAATGAAAAAAATTTATGGTCGGGGTGTGAAGATTATCACAAAAAAACCCTTGCATCCCCCAAAAATTCACTTAGTAGAAAGTGGTCCAAATCCTAAACCTGAGATGGAATGAAAAAAACTAGAACCACAAAGCTCAGGATGAAATATTGCTTCACAAGAAACACCTCAAAATTTATAGGGGAATAAAAAAAACATAAATAATAATTGGAGAAAATGAAAGTGTTATCCTTAAAATAATAACCTGACTTATATCACTACAATTGAAACTCCCAATACGACATCATTGGCATGGGAGCATCCAATCCAAACATCAAATATCTTGTATATGATCAACAAAATCAACACTATAATATAGAATTACCCACATATTGAAAATCATGAACATGATAGCACTAATATAAGAACTACCAACCCAAACCTAAACACCCCAGCACAGGGGTAAAACCTAACAAAGGAACGCAACACAAACCAAAAACAAAACCCAAATTCATCAACTCCCAAAGACACACACATACTTATAATAATAATGAATGTAACCCAAAACTGGTCTTAAAATGTCTAAGAACACACAAGAAATAACTAAATAATTATTACTTTTTATAAAAGGAACCACCACATAGTATCAAAATTAAAAGACACTATACATCTAACATAAAAGGGAACACATAACTGTAGAAAAAATTAATACATAGAAAATTTAACCATCTCAACTCATACATTACTTACATAAACTAGTCCATGGTTCCCCACACCCCTACAAATTTGAAATTGAGTGAAATGATTCACATTGAGGCCTATGTATAGATCCTTGATGACATAAAGAATCTCTTACCACATATATAGGAGAATACATCTTGTGATCATGGTTTCTTGTTTAAAAAATCCTTTATAAACAACATGTTCATATTTCCCAAACTGCCACAACAACAACATTCCATCATAGTATTATAATAATATGGCTTCATGTGCACAAATAAACAACACATAATGCCCAAAATTGAGTAATAATTTGAGTGAGAAGACAATTCCAATGAATGATCTTATCATAAATAGATTTCCCTAGAACACACCTTTTACTAGATATGGAACCTCATCAAATTTTGAGAAAGACTAGTTCATCAACTGCCACTCATAGCACGTGGAAACCCAACTCATGTATGAAGGAATCATCCAATAATTTGTCAAAAATTTAGATCCTAGGGAAAAAGGGCATGCTCATTAATCTCATAAAGAATGACAAAAATTAAATTATGGTCTCTCAACTGATCCTGTGATGCTACCTCCTGAGAAAATGAATCCATATACCTGATGTGATCTTCACAAGTCCTCACTATCTAGTAGCCTTACTGAATACTCATGATCTATGTCAAATTTTATTCTGTCACCTACTAATGTATAAATTATTGCGTTAATGTCATCTTAAACACTTCCACATTATATCAAATAGCAATGGTAATAGAAAAATATCCTTCCATTGATCTAATGTTTGAACCTCAATCGAACCCAAAAAAACACACACATTCATATCATTAGGTGTTACTAATGATCGTAGGACACTCTCAACTTCCCAAATCCATTTAACTACCTCTAATATACCTCAATAATAATGGAAGATTAGAAATAAACAATAGAAACTAATAACTAGGGGAGACCCAGTAGGAAAAATGTGGACCTTTCTAGGAAGAATATTCCAAGAAACACAAGGAGAAATAGACCAGAATCAACATCAACTTAAAACATAAATAGAAAGAACATCTCAAGACAAAATAATATGTTTATAAAACAAACACTAAAATAAAAACTAAATATAAACTATTCAAATTCCAGAATTTTGTTTCTAATTAAAAACCAGATTCATCTAAATCCAAATTCCTACAAACAATACTCATTTTCCCATGAAATCCAAACATAAATTTCCACATTTACAAAAAATTCATTTCCAAATATCAATTTATATTTTGAAAACATCATTTCCAAAAAATATTTCATTTTAGAATGATAATTTTTTAAAAAACCTTTACCCCATTAAAAATAAACCAATATCGGAAGAAAAAAAAATAATCACAACTCACACCAACCAAAACCAAACCCACACTAAACTCACACTAAACTCTTAGATTGAGGAACTAGTGGTTGTGCATAAAATAGAGAAATAGTTACTGGGTCATTATCCAACTAATAATCAACAAAATATAGGTCCTTGAACCATGAAATCAAATTCCACATGGGTCACATATCTATGTGGGATCACATCATAAAACCTGATCACCTCCATTCCCATTCTTCTTCAATTCCCCAAATACAAAAAAAAAGACTCATATACTAGATTACTCTTAAGAAAAATAGGTTTAGAATGATAAAGGGTTCAAAATTTCTATCTCGTACCTACCTCTCATGTACCAAAATTCCCAATCTCTTATCTACCTAACACCCAATAAAATAAGGGCCTTCGATGTTAACATTTTATCATTTTCCAAGCTAGTATTCCATCCAACACTAACACCCAAACCTATACAAGAACATTGCACGATGGGCATTCCTAAACCCCTAAATCTAGGAACGTGTATAACACATCAAAATAAACTAATGGGAATGATTTATCCCAAATATAAACAACTAAGATCAGAAAACAATCAAAAAATTCCATAAAAATAAAATAAATCATAAATAAATGAAGATATAAACTAATCCAAATAATGAAACTACTAAACATAAAAGAAAATAAATTAAAAACTAAAATTGACCCATGAATAATGATCTTCCCATGACCTCTCCATCACCACTAACCATAATACTAAAATGTCCCAATGTAAAAGAAATCTATAAACCTGAACTAGCTAAATTTTTGAGCTCTACTTACATATAGTGGCACATATATGGTGTGAACATAAACAGCTCTATAGGTAATCACCATAGATTCTACACATTTACTTTAATGAAAAATTCTATAAAAGTAGTTAAATTTCAAATAGAAAAAGAGTTTTAATCATTTTAATCAATGATAAGTTTATTTTGAAACTTTCTTTTTAACACAAAACGTAGAGATTCCCTTTTCAAAAACATTTTCCCTTTCCAAAACCCAGTTGAAATCACAAATCCTCTTAAAAATACATAATAAATAACTCAAATGGAATATACAGTAATGATAATGGAAACAAAAAAACCATATATAAACTACCAGGATTAATATCCAATAATAAATGAAAAAACATAATATAGTGAAATATAATCATTGTCATTTCCAAAAATCTATAGATGAAATCCCTAGATGTAATCAGATCATACCCACCTAATATTATATGGTGAAACTCTATATTCAAAAATTATCTTACTAATCTAAAATATCCAATATAGTGGAACATCCAAACATGGCCTCTTAGAAAATTGAGGGGGTATCCACATGGATAATCAAGGATTACAAGTAACTGTAAATTGGAACTCCAGATAAGGCCAATAAATCCCAAAAAATAATAACTAGTAAAACATGGTATTGAAAATGAAACCCTCAATGTCCTTGTGAAAAATAATTTAATGGGGAAACCATCTGAATGTCTAATGATATCCATATTAAAATCAAAAAACAAACATTAATCCCTTGCATGAGAAACATGAGGGGAAGATATTCCAAGATATAATAGTTATCAATAAATAATTCAAAACAAGATATAAAATAATAAACCCCACTTCTTTCAAAAAAACATTCATTCAAAAATTAAGTCACTTATTGAAACTTCCATTTTTCAAAATCAAAACCACATTTTCAGTCAATATGTAAAACTAATGGAGACTTTAAGACACCCAATATATCAACCATTTTTTCAAAACATATGAATATTACAATTAGGTATTTATACAACATTTTATAAATGAATCATCCTAAAACATCTAAAACATCCAAACATGACTCGCATTTATCAATAAATTTCATTTCAAAATGAATATCACAATCCATTTTTTGGAATATAAAACAACACAGAACGTGGAAAAAGGTCATATAAAACATTTATTTCCCAAAAATATCATTAAAAGGAAAAATTGGAAGTCCTTAGAGAATATATTTGATACAAAATATAAATTCACTCAAAGATCAAGGGCTATTTGAAAACAAATTTCACACCACATACATAGTTCATAAAACCCAAATGGAAACAATAAAAGAGCACACATTAAATCCAACCATTCCATAGGAAAATCCTCATTCAAATAAAAACACACACATACCCATATTAAGACATGCAATTCAAAAAAATTAAAATATAATAATATCCCATTGAAAAAATTGAACATGTTTAAAAATCATAAAAATTACTCATTGAAATCATAGAATATGTTTAGAAAGCATAACTATATAGCTAAAATGAAACAATGAACCATTTTCTTTACAAATATCAATAATCATATTTTAACTTCCAATATTTTTTAAAATAAATTTGGTTCCTTTCACACAATCCATTGAACACATTTAAAAATCAATAAAAATAGATAAAGATGAAAAACAATAAAATAATTTCTGAAAACCATATTACGACACAGATAGACATAAAATTACATGGAAAAAAATATTAACCTAAAGGAAACATTTATTAAATAAAATCTACTTGTTTTACCATAAAATAAAATAAGTCGAACATAAGAATTTGACCATATGAGTCACCAATTTCAACATACGAACCGAATTCACAACCCAACCACAATTACTAAACATAACCAAAGGAGAACACCACCAAAGGAACCCAATTTCACTTTAAATGTAAATGGAAACTATTAAAACACATTGCGTTCATATTATTACAATATAGTAGAAGAAGACCTTTAAATGCATTTTCACACCAATTTTCCATCATAAAAAATGGAAAAAAATATATAATAACACACTATAAAAAATAGAAACACATTTTCAAAACATTGAAGAATGATTGAGCATCAAATGGAATGTTTTGAAATGAAAATTCATGGAAAAACCTGACATAATGACCTACGAATTTGAAAAAACATCAGGAGAAGGATGAACCGAGCATAATGGAAAATCCAGATACACTATTAACCAAGAGAAACAATCCAACCATCATCCCTAATAAATTGAGTTTTGAAAAAAGAGGTTCCACTAGAAAAAAACACAAGGAACCAAGAGAGTGAAGAGAAGAGTTAAGAAAATTGACCAAAAAACATGAAGAAATTACATTATAACAAAGAAAATGCATCAATAGACAAAGGAAGGACAACATGGAGATGTTTAAAGGGACCCTTGGAAATCCTTGGTAAATAAAGGGTTGTAAATCATGAATGATTGTTAAAATATTGGAGGGAAAAGTGAAATTTCAATTTTTTATGATATGGTAAAATAACATGGTTTGGCTACTTGGTTTATAAAATAATACAGTAATTGTACGCTCTCTACTAGAGATGAGGGAACCTCACCTGAGTTGGGTACACAGTATCCCTATCAATGTTGCATCCAAGCTAAACACCACTATTCAAACTATATAACATAATGAATGTTTTTCATATAGTTACCTCTAACCATGTGTAGACCTTGTTCTATACCCTATGAAATAACACTCAAGACACATAGTTTCTCTTAGGCCGTGTATCGTTTAGGCCAATCCTTTCTCAAACTATCCTGTTCAAACAATTTAAGGAAGAGATGAATCAAAAATAGCATGTTCTTTATCAGGCTATATATATCACTCTTATACTATGGTCAAACATCATTTTCATGAAAAAAAATCCATCAGACCATCTAAAATTAAAAAAAATTAATCCATGAACATTAACTACACTTCAACCAATTTTTCCCAAGCAATGAAAATTAGAATGTAAAAAAACTACATGGCGGGGTAGTGATAGATGAACTCAATATAGATCTTCATCATATAATGATTTAAATCCTCTACCAATCGAGTGATTTTACTTTTGATATATATAATCGGAAATAAAAAATCATATTCTCTTATTTTCATGTAATTTAGATTATGATAAGAATACTCTCTAATTATAATTACAATTTTTTTCCTTGACATAAAAAAAATAAAAATATTTTTGTTTATTCAAATTTGAATGAAGAGTATTGAAGGTCTGGACCCCCCCCCCCACTCACCTGAAACTCAGAACTCTCTTTGAATCTTTATATACCTCTATGGATTCCAAATTTAGTTTGATAGAGTTCATTACCTCGATACCTCTCTTTCCTAGTCTAATCTTGTATTCAACTTCCTTGAATAGAGATACAGCTAGTATGGATGTCGTTATCCTCTCACCACCCCTCTTTCTAACTAACCAATGTGTATCAGACCTCATTTTTGATATGTCTGATGGTGATTCAGAAGAATTATGCTCTCACTTGTGGAGGATTATGATATTATTCCTTTCCTACTCCATTAACGGCCAACCCATCATACTCATCCCCATTGTATTCAGGTATGATGTGGGTTTATAGTGTTCTTGGGATGGGGTTGGAGGGGGTTTGGTAGTATTCTAGGATTTGTCCTTTTTCATTATTGGCATTATTTAATCATCGGATCGGTAATTTATTTTCAACTTATTTATATATTATATATTGTTATTGGTTTCATATTCTATTTTCTTTTTTGACTGTATATTATGCATCAGTTCAAATGATTGTTGATGAGGAATTGTTTAAAATGGATGTTCTTTTTCTAGGATTGTTCAACAAAAAGGGATTGAATCAATAAATAGTCTTATGCCCCTCAAATATCCCTTAGCCATGATTCTCATCCCTCTAACCCATGTTGGCCTAGTGTAGGGGTTATTAGAAGCCTTGCAAAGTGCTTTTGGGTGGCCAACAGTTTTTCAGTAGGAGAGTTCTTCATCTGGATGTCTGATGTGTTGGAGAATGGAAATTCAGGTGAAGAATTATTGTTTTTAGGTTCTGATGGTTGACGATCGAGATCTTCATAAAGATTAATAGTTTTCTTAATGATACCACAATGGTAAAATTATGACTGCAATGATGATAGTGTTGTGGAATGATATTTTTAAATATATCTTATTTTTTATTCTTCATGGATGATGTGGAACAATGATGATCAGCTCTGTCAGATGGTAATTTTGGGAATACCGCTATGGTGATGGATAGATACATCAATAATGGTGTCAAGTCATCAACAATGATAGGTGTGACTCATGATAACTGAAAACGTTATATCTTTGGTTGATGGTGGTCCATGTATATCAATAATTCTTCAGGTTATGTTCTTTATCTGTGTTTTTTTATTTTAAATTTTAAATCTAGCATGGTATGATTTTTATCTCTTACATGTTGTTTCTATTACCGCTCAACCACAAAGATAATTTTTTAAAATCTAAAAAAAATAGAATTTTCAGTTCAAATGTAGTCTTTTATAATTTTCAAAATAAGGAAACTAATGGTTTCATTGACTCGGAAATCTCCCACTTTATGAAATTTACAATACACAGAGATACATTTTAAGAAAAAATAACCTTTTGAGAAATAATTTTTTTAAACTAATAAATTGAATTATATATAAAATTATATCGAATAAAAATATTTATTAATACCACTCCGCGTTAATATGTTGACTATTTATATTTTCAAAAATAAAATCTGCACATTTTATATTTAAAAAAAATACAACGGTAATTAAAATGTAATGAATACAATTTTTACATGATTTTCATCCAAAATGTCACTTGAAATTATATTCCAATAGTTTTTTCAGATAATAACAAACTTTTGGAAAATAAATCATATTAAGATAATTCTACACGTTAATATTCTGATATGATATACTAAAATAAGAAAAACAAAATTTTTTCAATAATAAAGGTTGATAATTATAAAACAAATCTTCAAAAACATTAGTATATAAAAAATAAAATCATCCATGAATACGAAAATAAAATGAGATTAATGAAATTCTATAACAAACATCCATGTTTTGAAAACAATAAAACTCTCTACAAAGGATATTGAAAAAAATAAGAAATAATATTTTAAAAAGATATATGAAATGGAAAATAAAAAAACAATAATATCAAAATGAAGCAGGATTCCATCCAACTAAAACAAAAAAATCATTCAATATGTCAATATTCCAAGTTTTAAAATAATTTCAATAATAGATAAAGGTTTATATTTCTTTTAAAACCATATTAATTGAATTAGAATTAAAATTGAATGTGATAGTCCTCAAGAAAATTTTCAATCAAATGTTTGATTTTTATTTTTCTAGTAATACTCATGTGGTTTCTCTTTATGGGATTTTTTCTTATTATCATCCCCATCATGTTTCAATTCATTAAATTTCTAAATCAAAACCTCTAACTACTTATTCATAGAAACCACCATGTACTTTAGCTCATCTTATAGTTTAATTAATTGATTAATATTTCATCCTTGGTCCATAATAACTTCCTCATGTTCATTTGATCATTTACATGATGTTTCAAACCATTCATTCATGGAATCAATCTTATAATTGATAAACATAACATTATTTCATTTTTATTTCATGTATTTGGAGAAGTACATATTCATTTGGTTGTGAGAGAAAAAATTGACATTCGTAGTTTTCAATTTATCTTAATATTGTGCTACTAAATCAATATTATATTTCAAAAAATTTGAAATTAGATAGTTGTAAATATAATAAAAAATAATATTAATAATCGAATTATAATTATTTTAATTTTATATATATTTTAAAACATTACTATTAATTTATATATAGAATCTAGGTTTTCTTCAATTATTATAGATCTTATGGTAGATCAAGATTTCATGAATTATCTGACATTTAAATCTATTTTTCTACATCTTCTAACAACTAAGATTCAATTATTGTAAGAGGCTATTTTATCTTAACGAAATTAGAATAAAATCCACATTTTAATTATTTATTGAGTGAATTCTCCTATTTAGGTAGAATATCTATTTTGAACTTACTATTGCATAAATTAACTAATAATGAATTTTTCATATTTTCCCATTGATATATTATATTAAGAGTAATTGAAAATATGGAAGTTGTATAATCAAAATTTTATTTACTATAATGTTTTATAACATTTCTAATTACACATATATTTATTTTTAAATCGATAGATATAAATACAATATCATTTAGTGGGTTAAAAATAAATTTTTTAAGAAAAACATTTTCAAGATCACAATATATTTACATTTTTATTAATTAAAATAGCCCCTAATGATGAATTATTTTAAATCAATGAATATATTAAATTTCTATCTAAATAAATTTAAATTCATATAAATATGATTACGTTCCATGGATTAAATGACTGATCACCTTATTTATGAAAAATACATTTTTCTGAAAATTTCTTCTATATCATGTTTTGTAGGTATATTTTTTAAATTAATTTATAGATCTTATTTATATATAATTAAATAAAAGGGAAAAAAAATTTCCAAAAATTCTTTTCATAATATCCATGTAGGTACCTATTATATTTTATAATTTTAAATTTTAACCATGGTAAAATTTATCATCATGGTAGAGGGTAAAATGGATTAAACATTGATAAAGATAAAGAATAAGGATTAAAAATCATCAATAATCATTTTTATACTTTACGGGATGAGTTTAAATGAACCATAATATACAGATATTCAAATATATGGAATTTTGGTTCTTTTTTTCTTTGATATTGACATTTATATTATGTTATGTAAAGGAATAATACAAAATGTCGATATCTCACTCTTATTTTCTCTTGTATGTTCACATCTAGAAATGATTTTTCTAGAAACAAAAAAAAATTGATTTCAATATTATTAATTTAATGTTTTTAGATAATTTATTTATTAATTGAATTTTTTTCTTAAATCCTTAGAAAATGGTAACATGATTCTAACAAACCAAGTTGAAAAATCAATGTAAATGATTTCAAAAACCAAAAAAGTAATTTTATCCTGAAGAATTATGGTGTTATACAAAATTAATGCTTAATAATAATGTATAATTGATTTTTAATGATTTTATTTTCCAACTATATCCATGTCATAAGGTATTTAAGGTAAAAAAAGGGAGTAGTGTGTAAAATTACCATAGAGTAATTTTAGGTAAAATTATAATCGATTAAATGATTACAAAATCATAAAAAATAAAAAAAATAAAAATGGGGATGGGATGGAATATAATTTCATCCCAAGACCTTTTTTGGATCCAGTATCATCCCCAATATCCTCAACTATATAATGGAGGTTAGGAAAAGAAGAGAATAGTATATCAACAAATAATTTTTGAATCCATTTCTTCTTATATATCTTATATATATTACTTTACCACCATAATACAATAAAAAAAGTATAATTATATTATTTTATTCTTATTATGTTCATAGTATTTTATTTTTTCATATACACATCCATATAATGGAAAATAGAAACATCACTTATATGTATATGCATACTACTACCTAGAAAATAAATTTATATAATTTTCAATTACCACCTCACTTGGATAGTATATAAAGGTGGATTTAATGTAGTAAAAAGAAATTTATAACATAAATTTAATTATTTGGATGATGTAAAAATAACGGATTCCCAAAAACTACATCTACCCTAATTAAATATTCAATAGAAGATAATCTATTAAAACCTAGTGATTAATTTTACAAATTAATACTAATAAATATATAATGAGAATATATATTAGTTAATATAAATATGGTTATAGGTTTTTATTAATTAAAGAAAATAAAACCATTATATGAGATGCCAAATTTTTTTCAATTAAGTGGATGTGTGATGTATGGAGTTTATGTGTCAATTTCTACATCATTAATACATATTTTGAATAATTAACCTATTTCCTTTTATATGGTTTATATACTATACCTTGAATATATCTGAAATGATTCTATATTTATTAGTGATATTTATGATTTCAATTCAATTTTACTCTAACAAGGAGTTATAATTCAAATGTTACCGAAGATGTTTGAATATATTTTTACAACAACATTTTTGTGATTTATTCTATTTTCATTAGAGGAATATTATAATATATCACTAAAAATATATAATACATTCTGATCATATAGGTATTACATAATAAAATAAATTTCATGTAATTATTTATTGGATTCTAGATTATCATACAATATCATATCTTATATTTTGATCCTTTAACATTAAATACTTCACTAGAACCATTGTATGGGAGTTATCAGTCAAGAGTACTTGGGGAATTTATTCCACAATAAGTAATTTTCAGTTATTTCCCATTATAAAAAAATAACCTTATTACAAAATTTATTTATATACCTATGGTTAAATTTGATATAATTATTCATAGAATTAAAATTAAAATTTTAATAAAAAAATTCCAAGATAACTAGATTATAAATATGGATGAATATAAAAAATACCATGAATTTACAATTCAATGTGTTCTTTATGGGTAAGAAGAGCATAATCAATATCTAGATGGGAACGGTAAAATTTTGATTTATGACAAAATAAATGAACTGAAATACATTAATATGTTTTGGGAGAAATGACTTGGACATCTAGTAGACTGTGAAGTTTATCAATCCCCAAATTTAATCTTGGATGTACTAAATAACATATAATCCATATAAAATTGAAGATTTAAATTAGTGCTACTAAATAATATATAAATTAGTTTAGTGATAATTTATTTATATTCCTAATTGATTCAACTTGAACAGACCCTATAATTTTCAATAAGAAGAATGATCGATCTATGAATTAGTGAATTAATCATAGGGAATTTCATATTACTACTATAAATAAAAAGTATCTTGAACCTCCCATTCATTAATTATCTGATCAACTAAAAGGATATCATCATTTTTCAATGATTTTCTTTCATTATAAGGATCCTCACTTATTTGTAACGAAGGAAGATATTCTCATGAAATAACTTCATATGATATATGGACATTGCATATATATAGTATATCCCTTTTTATTGACTAATTTAACCTATATTTTCATGGATCAAATGAATAGAGTATTCAAATAATATCATGGTACATTTTTGTGGAATAAGTTTATGATATAACAGTGTACTCAAAAATATATTAGGACCATGATAATCATATGAAAATCATTCATGAGATTTGTATTGAATAAGAGTTATAATTACATTTTATAAACTAGGATTTATATATTAAAAAAATTTCTATTAAATACTATATTATTTCCATAAATGGAATATTGATTGATCTTTCAAAGAAATATGTAGTGAAATAATATCCTAAATTAGCGAAGAAAACTAAAAAACATAGTTTCCATGGATTGAAAGGTTAATATTGGTTATTTGTTAGAAGATTTACCTATTTAAAAACCAATTAACAAATTTAACACTTTATTTTTTTTGGTTGATAAAGAATATGGAATGTGACAAATGTTTTGAATAGTTGAAGTAAATATTGTTCATTTTTCTGCTATATTCTATTTCATCAAAAATGGATGGATTTAAAATATATGGTTATGCCACAATGAAATGACCCAATTGTGTACTTTTATATAATGATTATGTAATTTCTTATGTCTAAATAGTTTTAAATACTCACAAATATAAATATAATACCCATTATCAAAATTTAGCAGTATAAACATTTTCATTGATGATTTTGAAGCATTATCTTTATGTTGAATGATGTGAGATATACAATTATCATAAGACATTATAATACATTGATCCATATAAACAACTTAACAAATGTAAAAGCATATGGGTCAAGCTACTCAACAATTATAATTCCTTAATACCATACCACATAAGGATGCTTAAGGAGGTCTCCAATGTATTAAGTAGGAATTATCATGGGGTGATCACTGAAATTTTTATTAAATGTAACTTATGTTAGAGGATTTAGTAATGAAGGGTATAAAAAATATTATGTAAGGTAAAATAATAAACATTTTCAAAATGATCAAAAAAATATTAATATAGTAAAATATAAAATATATTCAATCTAATGATAATAATTTTAAAATGAATATTAAATAAATTATTGAAGTTAACTTTGTAGACTATAATTATGGAGATGGGGTTTTGTAATTTTGAATGATTGTATGAGTCCCATCAATAATAGAGTTGAAAAGTAATTAATTATATAGTACTCAAAGTATGAAATCCCATATATTTTATACACATCAATTATGGACTTATTACATAATGTTACACATAATAAATGCCCAAAATATCATGAATCATACTATGTTTTTGAATCTTGGTACATATAATAAAAATGTGAAATAAGAATATAATTAAACTATTGAAAACATCCTTAACATGCTTCTAAAAATTCCATTGTTCTACAGAATTAACATTGGATAAATCGCATATGTATATAAGAAGGTGGTGAGAAATTAATATAATTAAGTGAATAAGAATTTCAGAAAATAAGATAAAGAAACGAATGCAATCCCAGAGTCCTGTCATGGTAACATAATTGGGTTGAGAATCATATTTGTGGGCAATGAGGTGTGATATAACATGATAGAATAATGGTAACATTGGAATGTGTATGTCAATATAAAATAAGGAATCATAAAAATATTATGAGGCTAACCACTACGATAATATAACATAGTGTTCATATGATGTCATGCCACTCACCAAACATGTGAAATCTTGAGATTAAAACATTAAAAAATTAATTTGAGTGGTAAACAGTTTCTAACCCACCTATCACTTTCATATCATGTATATGAACAAATATGTTGTATATATCATAGAATATAAAGTTTTATTTGATAAAAATTAATACAATAATTATGTAATGTGATATATAAACATATATTTTAGCAATAAATTAAATATTAGAACATCTTGGTGAATACCATTGAGTTTACATGGTAATTGTTATTCACATTAAAAAAAATTAGTATGGAAAATCAAAGGTTAATTTCCACTGAATAATGGGGGTACATAACGGTTCATCAATTCTTTTAAAGAGAGTTAAAGGGTTATATCATCACACAAAAATAATTATAAATTATTAGGTATTTTAAAAAACATATAATAAAAAGTATAATTGGAAATAAAATGTATTAATTTATATAAGGTTCTGGAATAAAGAAGAGAAGTAGAATATCCCCTACCATGAGAGGATTCTTTTAAAATATTGGGAGGAGATTATTATGTTATTGGGGGAAACATAGGAAGAATGTAGAGTGGAAAGGGATTATTAATATCATGATAAAATTGTTTTGAGTGAAGTGTAATGGATGTTTGGATGGTTTTATATAGAAAAATACCAGAGAATCCATTATTAAGTTCAAAACATTGGTTTTTGACTATATGTGACAATGTAATCAAAAGCACTAACCATCCCATGTTTTTTTCCAGTCGATTATTCCAATGTGAATTTTAATTCATTATTTTACATTTTTTATAATTGATCATATTAAAAACATATACACAGTGACATGGAAGTGATACATGTTTATGGATAATTGATTTTTAAACATTGAAATATAGTATATGTTTAGGAGGATTCACTATTGGTTCAAAAAATTAATAAAATAACATAAAGAATATGTTAAAGGTTATATATATTTTGTAATGGATACATTTTATTGAAGATAATACATCATGTTTGGGTAATTATGATTTCACAATACACAACATATATTTATATTGTGTTTAATTCTTACCTAAAAAATATATTAACTGGTAAAATTATTAATAAAACACCATTAGATAATTTCAACATGTTGATTTAAAAATTATTACGTATTTCATTTAGATAATTCCCTAAATCTTATATTTTAACATATAAATCATAAATCCATATTTATTGATTTATACTAGTTTCTTATAATAAGTGTTTTTGGGCCATTTTAAAAATTATATATCAATTCATGAAAATATATTATCATTTATATTTAAAAAAATTATTAAATAATTATATTTTATTAAAATATCATTTATTTCGAAAATTTTTCAATTCTTAAAATATCATGAAATGATATATATTATATACTTCCAAAAAATAATCTTTTTTATTCATTATATCTGAATATAATTTTTATCAAACTCATTATTTAAATACCTAAAATGTAATATTTAATCAAGATAAATAAAATAACTTTTTATTTAAAATAATATATATTAATTCACATTGATAGGTTCTTGATTCATTATAATTTCTTAATCTAATGGATACCCTATGGGGGTTTTTTACAATGGTAATACTTTCTTTGTGGTGGTTTGGTGTACATGGTTTGGGTCATGATCTAAATGTTCTTCAACTTATCCCATAAATGGTTTCATTCATGGTACATTTATCTATTCTCATATTGGGATTCGTCATGTTCAAATTCAAATGATTCAATATCCCTCAGATTCTCTAATAAAAGTTATTCACATGGTACAATCCTACTAAATGATACTGTTACTTCTTCCATATAGGTTAATTAGAATTTTTAAAAATAATTATTTACTTTTCTTAAATGTCAGTATATAATGACTATTATATAAATGGTAATGATTTTTATTGGTCTTTTAAATCTTAGAAATTTTAACTGTCCAAAATAACCAAATTAGGGAATTTGATTTCTATAACAGGATTATATTCTAACACATTTATTCCATAAAAAATTAATATAATTTATAATTTTTTTGGTCATTACATTCTCCCTCATTTAAAAATTTCACCCATTTTGGTTTCATATTCTAAAATAGATGAGTGAAGTTCTATTTCATAACCTATTATTGTACCAAATTGTCGTCCTAAAACATGTGTTTCTAGCATAACACTTTGACTAAGTGGTTTATATAATTTCATGTACCTTGAATATATGATCTATGATATTCATTGGATACTCCTTTTATAATTTATCTATCTCTAATGGTACAACTTGTGGATTCAATACACTTGAGGGGTATGGTAATTACATCATCAAATGGGATACATGAAAAATCATGAAATTGAGATATATTTCGTGTGACTACTAGTTGATAGACCAATATTATGATGCAATCAAGGAACATAAAGTGGAATATTTATCTATTAATAATATTTACATTCATCCCAAACATCAGGAATTTCTTTAACAGTTATTTACTAAGGTAAATATTATCACTAACCTCAAACTATAGTGGTGATCATTGATTTTCAATAAATATTTTTGAATGAAATTGTGTTCATTTCATAAGACACTAAAGGTTTGAACCATATCTATCATCACATAGATAAAACTCCGCCTTATAAGTTTCTTCCCCCTAACTTATTCCCAACATCTATGAGTCTGACTCATCTTCTCATAATGATCATCATATGGTGGTATTTGAATTCTACAATGGAAACTGCTATTATATGAGAAATCCACTAGGGGAAGTTGTTGATCCCACAATCATTGAAATTCCATCACACATGATCTCAAAATATCATCAAGATTTTTAATGTTTCTTTTTGACTAAACATAATCTTAAGGATGATAAGAAGTATTGATGTATATTTTTATTTTAAATTAATTATAATGGATTCCCCATAACGTCAAGTTAAACCTGAGATCTCGATCAGATAAAATATAGTGTGGAAGTCCTAGCTGGATTAGCACTTCCCATATGTATATCATGGCTAGTTAGTCAAGAGAAAAATCATCCTTGATGGTATTAAAATGTGTGGAATTGTTTTTGTGAACCATTATAACCCAAATGGTGTTACAACCTTTAGGTGTCCTGGGTAGTCCATAAAAAATACATGGTAATGTTTTCCCATAACCATAAAGTATAATAAGTGGTTTCATAATACAAGTAAATTTTTTTATTCCTCTTAAACATGTTGTCATACTAATCATAAAAATAAAAATTCCAAATTCATTCTCATCATATTCTCCAACCTTATTTTTTTTGAAAATAATCTATATCATTGTGCTTCTTAGATGAACAGAGAAGTATGGGTGATACACGTCATCCAAAATCCCACACAATAGTTATTATTTTTATAGAACACATATATTGGTTCCAAACCTCATAAATCCATCTTCAGATAAGTTAATATCAAAAATATTCACTACCTCTTTCAATAGAAACATGTCATCTTTTGGGGCGTCGTTGATCCTTTAATTAATTGATTGTTGGGAAGCTATTTTTGTAATGGAAGATAATGATCCTTTTATTATTCCTATATTCATCTCTTTCTAGTATATTAATAATGAATATATTGAAATATTTGTTTATTATAGGGTTATTGGATCATTTCTACATAATCCATCTTCCACTTTGTTTTCATTCTTAGTGTGGAAATGGTTTGAACAATCATAATCCTTTTTCAGCTCTAAAAAGATTCATTACATCTAATTAAGATACTTCTTTGTGAATATATACATTTTGATTTTATGGTTTCTATATTAGTCACACTTTTTTCATATATATATATAATGTCCCCATATCATCAATTCAAAGATCACAACAAATAATTCATATTCATGAGGTGGTTAGTTCAACTCATGGATACTTAATTTGAGGGAGGAATATGCTATAACTTGTTTATCATGAATGATTTCACAAACCATTCTCTTTTTGTATTCCTGACTATAGATCACACATCCTCCCCCCTAGGGGTTATATGATAATTATTACATTACATTACCGCTTCTTTATATATACAATATTTTTTTCTCATTCGGGAATCTTGATAAATATGTGTCTATTTAGATTAATATCTGTTAATGGGATTGAAAATAATGAGATGTTTCTCACAACTCTGTGATATTACCCATATAGTCAATGGGAACTATAAATTTATATAGTATATTTATATATTAGACATCCTTTAATTTTATATATTTTTTAAGGACTTATGTATATCTCTTTTTTGATGATAAACTTCCCTATGAAATTTAATTTCTCAAATAAAAAATCAAACATACTATAATTACATATATATTTTCGTTTATTACGGTCATTCGTAAAATGATTATATTCTCCCTGTGTTTATCCTTTTTTTTTGAGTAGATAAGAATATCATATATAATATATATAATAAAAATAATGGTAGTCTATAAATATAATATTGATCATGTCTATAAAGATAACTGGAGCATCAGTGAGTCCAAAAAGAATCACTATAAACTCATATTGTATGTACCTTTTTAGAAATGAATCCTTTTGGATATCTTTCTTCATCATCTTTTCATGATCGTATCCCATTCATAGATCTACATTAAAGAAATATTGTGATCTGGTAATCTTATAAAAAAAGTGATGATTCCGTGGTAGGGGATTCTTTTTCATTATAATGATCATACAATGATCGTGATAATTAAGTTGGAGGAGCATTGATCTATCCATATTCTTGTTGAATAGTACATGTAACACCTTTAGTAGAACTGTAACACCCCAGGTAAATAAAGAATATGAAATCTTTATATTTATCCATATTTGTGAATCAAATATTAATATTACTTTAAAGGGGATGCTATGCTCGATGGCGTACCCAACACGCAATAATGAGTTTTTTGGGAATCTTACGTTGCACTCTAATAATAAAATAATATTATTTTAAATAGTAGATAACGCCTAGCCGTTGTAATGGCGGGAATGAACAGAACTAACTTCAAAATGATTATATATGTTTGTCAAATATTTTTACTTTTTACAATAAATGTTAGAGGATTAAAAAATGCAAATGAATCCAATTTTAAGCGTAAACATTCTAATATTCTTTAAAAGGTCGATTAACCGCCTTTTGATGGTGAACCTCTTTTAAATCCACTTTTTGACAATTTTATGTGTTATATTTGACAAAATAAAAATATTCTTTATAATCGGGACATCAAAGTTTACATTGTGTAAATTTTTGGTTTTTTTCCAAAAAAGTTCAATTTTTAATGAATAGTGAAAAATGTTGTATTTTAATTCAAAACCACTTTTAATCTAATTTATTTATATGATTAGATTATCTTTTGAATTATTTTTAAAGTTAAATTAAAATAAATTTTTACCATTTAATCCAATAGTGGTCATTGGAAATAATTTCACTTTGAAATCGGACTTAAACTAGTGTCAATCTTTTGATACATTTTGTTTTATAAAAACACGATATTAGTTTTGACAGCAGGAATTAATTATTAAATTAATTAATGCAACTTATATGTTCTGAATTTTGTAAAATATACATCATTTTTGAATTCGGAATTTCAAATATAGCTTAGGGTGAACTTTTGGTAATTTTCTGAAAAACATCAATTTTTGATGAATAGTGAAACCACTAAGTGGTACTTATAAAAACTGATTTTCCATTTAAATGAAATTTTTACATCATTTTGTTTTGAATTTAAACAATCTGACATACATGATTCTCATTAAGAAGTAAAATTTGGTTCAATGGGATTAAAATAATTTTTTGGTGAATAGTAACTTATTAAGTTTTTAATCGCGATTAGAGGTAATTAGTGTAGTTTAAGGTAAGAATAATGTTTTAATAAAATGAAATGACCTAGACACATGTCCTACCCACATTTGATGTGTCATGGCCGACCAATACAAGCCATGGGTCAACTTGGGGACCCCATGGAGCCACTTTGGTTGGAAAATGACATAAATATCTTTTTATTTAATGTTAAAGTAAAAATGACACAAACATGAAATGTTTTACAAAAACAATTTTTACATGAGGTTATACAAGTAATATTTTTTACTATAAATAGTCATTGGAAATCTAAAAAGATTTCCTACATCATTGTATTTTTTTAATAATTTTTAGACGTTAAATAAATTAAATTATTTATGACATCATGATGATGCAGCGATTACCTCATTAATAAAGGATTTAAATAAAATGAAATGATAATGTAAAATCTATGACCTAAACATGTCCAAAACCTATTGGATGGGTGGATTTCGAACCCTTATCACATTATCCTCAAATTATATCAATGTGGGACCTCTAAAATCCTAATACCATTTTAAAATAAAGTGACTTTTCTTTACCATCCAAGAGTACCCCTCCTCTCTTATTATAAAAGTCCCCACCTCTACCACCTTAACCACACTTCAAAAGCATTTGGCTCGGCCAAACCCTGCCCATTTTGTCTCTCCACATCCCTCTTTTACTCTTTGAAGCCTCACTTTGGGCATAAGTCTACCCAAGGAAGCCTTTGAGCTCAAACCAAACGAAGATACCCGATTTTAAGGTAATGTCTTCACTTGATTCCTTTTGTTTTATTTTGCATCTCCAACCCCCTATACTCTTTTTATTCATTTCTTTTGTAAAACCTCCAGTATCTTGCATATACTATTATGTTGTTATATGAATGATTCTAGCTACACTTACACACACCTACATATAATGGTTAAAGAACATACTGTTTCTGTGGATGACGAATTTCTGCCTCACGAAACGATGATTGTTCAACATTCTTCTAACACCATCAAAGGTTGCCATTAAGATGACAGTATATGTATATATGATATATAATATGTTTATGTTTTCCTTAAACTTCTGTATTTTTCATTTTGGGCATACCTTTATGGTTTCCATTATGGGTAAACGCGATATCTTCATTTAAGGAAATGCGGACTACCACCCCCTCAAAGTGATGTGATTCGTTAATGCCATATTTGGGACGTATAAAGGATGTATTTAAAGTTATCATATATGATGTTATCCTGGAATTATAATATACCTCTATATCATTATTATTTCATTCCATTAATGTATGAGATAGAAATGAAAGTAGCGTTCATGGGTATGTACGGCTTACCGTCTCCATGAACGGTGCCTTTCATTTCTTTTCCCCAAATGTAATGTACTATTACAAGTACATGTATATAATGGATATATATGATGAATGATACATCTAAATGATGAATATAATTCTGGAATTAAAATATACATACCTGAAGTGCACTGTGTTGCATTTGTTGTCAATTAGGAATGTTGTTGTCAAGGAATGAATGGATGGATGTCAAGGAGTTTCAATATGTGAATGACAAAGGATGTGATGGTGATGGTGATGAATGGAGAATGGCCATGGTACTTAGAGTCATGTCACTTAGGATATTCAATTAGTGACATTGGAGATTATTCTTGAAACATTCTCCACATCATATCAGATGATTGTAGAACTGATCTTAATGTTTCAATACAAGTATCAAGGTGATACTAAGTGACAACACTTGAATAATGAATGGTGATGGAGAATCATTATATCTGACAATTGATGAGCTGATCTTAAAGTTCAAATAACTTGTATCAACTGGATTCAATGTCACAATAATGTTTTAAGACCATGCATTGTCTTCACAATTCATGAGGAGATGAGGAGATCCATCCACAACCTCTAAGTGGATGAAGTGGATTGAAAGAGGCTACATACTATTTTGTAGTTCCTGTGAAGATGAAGAAGATCCAACTTGATCTCTGATTGGATCAATGAAGAACTTTGAAGAATTTAATTGATTCAAGTGATTCGGTTGAAGAATGAACCTTCGGGAATTCCAATCCGAAGTGATGAATACATGTTAAAGAATAATTGGATGAATTCTAATGAAGAAGATGGGGAATGTTGTTTGAAGTAGAAGAAGGAATGGAAGAAGAGGGGCATTGAATGGAATTTGACATTGGAAACTTGGTTAATTCGTTTTATACAAATGTTTTAAGCATTTACCTTTGCAAAAAATAGACCAACCAGGGAGGTGAGCCGAAGCCAGCACCTCGAGCACATGCGGGACCCGAGAGTCAACTGCACTCAAGAGAGTCCTCAGGCCAAGGCACCAGCCCTGAGACAGGGGAGAACCCACAGGACGCAACGTGGAATCCAGGGGCATGACTAGAGGAGCGCATGGTGGGCGCATAGCGCGCCCGTGTGTGCATAGTAGGCGCCAGTGGCGCGCCCGAGTGGCAGGGGTGGGCGTAGAGCGCGCCCGCAGAAGAACTCGGTGCGGGGCGGCACCGAGAGGGGAGGAAATTCAACTGGCCGTTCATTGGGAGTGTAACTTTGATAAACCGCATGGAAACCGGCAGCCAATTCGATGTGGGGCGGTGAATTTTCACCACGGATCAAATCCTGACCGTCCAAGCGAACCCGCATCGATCTGCGCCGCACATCTCATCTGTCGCGCTCCCGATCTGATTCAGGTCGTCTGATGTCTTTTAAACTCCGGATCCGACGGTTGAGGACTCGTCCTATACCTTGATCTTTCTCGAGGACACCCACAAATCCTCCTTCGAACCAGGCGCCTCCTGAAGATGGATTTTGAGTATCTGGCCACCTCTGACGAAGCCGATGTGTCCGTCGAGTTCGTCTCATAAAACTGAATCTATCCATGCATAAATATTGGTTTGCATGCATCAAATGGGAGAATTAATGTTCGTCCAAAGCATCCCAAAGATGCTGAGGCCACGTGGGATTGATGCTTTTCATGGATTACTCCTGATGAAGCCATGCATGCGTTCATAGACGCATGCACATGAAGAAGGCTGAAGAAAATGATCCCGCATTGAAACAGAGAAGAAATCAAGATTTGAGAAAAATCTTGAAAACCCGAAAACTTCTGGAGATCAAGTCATATCTATGAGGGTGATCCGATGTATTTCATGCCTATAAAAAGATAGGTCGAGACCTCTGATATGGTTGCTGATCCTTTGTTGAAAATCTGACATCTCGTGAGTGCTTCTAGCCTCGCGAATAACACCCTGCGCGCCCCCTGCACGGCAGTGAAGCCCTGAGCCCTCAGAGGATCCGTGAGGTTCCTTTTGCGCACTCCTTGCGTGAAAAAAGAAAGGTAGGTCCCCTGTGCACTACCCCTTTGTGCGACAGGAAGGAGAGGTTGGGCAGCGCAACCTTGCGCGCTCCCTCTGTGCATCGCGCCCCCTGTGCGGCAGTGGTACTTGAGTGCCCGCGGAATCACCTTGCGCGGTGCTTGCACTCAAGACCTTGTGTGTTGCCTTGTGCACCCAAGTGTGCCTTGCGATTTGAAGGAGAAGGTTGGCCGCACCCCTTGCACGCCTTCTTTGTGATAAGGGTTCTGGTATAAGTGAGATACCAATCTTTGAGTGTGTGCAATTCAAAGAAAGAGAAGGTTGTGGGCTAGTGGGTGTGCAAAGGAGGAATGCCATTATATACCTACGACTTGTGTGTGCAAAATAACAAAGAGGTCGTAGCCTTGGGTATGTGCATAAGAAGTGTAGGCCACAACAAAGAAGAACACATTTTATGTGCGCAAAACAAAGAACAAGTTGTGTGTGCTAAACAAGTGAAGGTCGAAGCCTAGGTGTGTGAAAAGTATAAACATTTAGAAGAAGAAGGAAGAGGACATCCACAATAAAGTAGAACACACTTTTATGTGTGTGAACAAATTGAACAAAGAGTTTGAAGGAAGAAGTGGGGTGTGTGAAAAATGAATTACACCCTTTGAGGGTTTATCACACCAAAGAAAGAGAAGGGGACTGCATGCATGCATGCATGCACGTGCACGCGTGAAGAAAGATAAATCAGGCTGTGTGCATTTGAGGAGTCCAAGACCAAGGGTTCTTGAAGAATTTGAGGGGACATGCAGTCTGTACATGAAAAAGAAGAGTTGCCATGCACTTAGTGCATGAAGTGAATTGAGACAGAAGCCAGACTGAAGTTAAAGACATCAGCTGCCTGAGTTTTCAGTAATTGAGAAGAGCCTGATCAACTAAAGTGATCAGAAGTATTGAGAAAGACCAACAGACCTTATCATAGGCTATTGAAGATTCTTGGAGAGAGAAGCCAGGTTATCCTAAGAGAAAGGAGATAAATTCTGAGCAAGACGAGAAGTCCTGATCAACTCAAGTGATCAAAGGAAGAGAGCAAGGCCAGCAGCCTTTATCCCAGGCTGCTGAAGATACTTGAAGAACTTGAAGTGAAGAAGTGCTGCTCGTGTGACTCGAGAAGCCAGGAGAATCCCCTTATGAGACTCAGGGTGGAAGAATTCTTCAGTGGGATTCTGGAGCAGGCCAGTGGGACTCTGGTAACACTGTGGGACGCTGTATAAAGACCCTCCTGTGGGACTCAGGAGAGATATAGTGGGACTCTGTATTGACCATTGTAATACTAACAGATTATAATGGAAGAAACCATGTTAGGGCGTATAACCAACATGGCAAGGACGTCGACCTTTGGTGCTGAACCTTGTAAATCCTTGTGTCCAGTGCCTTTACATTTACTGCATCATTCGAGTTAAGGTGAGAGATACAAGAAGAGTGGATCGAGGCTTTAACCAGCCATAGTGGTTTAATTGATAAGGAATCAATTAGTAAAATTTTTTAAGGGATCACTGATTCACCCCCTCCCCCTCTCAGTGATTCACACTGATCTGGGCACTTCAATTAGTATCAGAGAGAGGTTGCCTCTAAATGATCCAAGGGAGTCTTTATGAAGTACAGATTTGATGAAGTGAGTGAATACCATCAAATGGAGATATTTTCCAAGACTATGAAAAATAGAAAGAAGAGACATGCCAAGAAGATGAAGATGAAGGTTTCTACTAATAGAGAAACACCTTCCACTGAAAGTAATGTGAATGTCACAACAGATGACAATTCCTAGTATCACTCTTTTGATGAAGCCTGATCTAGCTGTGATGTTGATGGAACTATCAATGATCTTCTAAATACACTCAATTCTCTTTCGAAGACAATCCCCATGGAAGTGGCAATGTTTATTGCTACAAGAATCCATGATCTTCACGAAGAAAAATTACAGCTAGAAGAAGAAGCAAATTCTATGGATGATAAGTTGGCTAAAAGGGTTGGCATAACCAACACTCTCAGAAAGCTGGTGAAGGCTTAGGATGAAACAGTTTCTCTTTGCAATGATAGATATGAAGATACTTGTGAAGATTTGCAAAGAAGCCTTTCTGAGAAAGAATTCTTTAAGACAATGGTCAAAAAAGTTTTCCATGCACTGGAAAAGAGGCACAAAGTGTCAATGGTTGTCAGAGATGATCAACTAGAAGATAAAGTCAAAAGGGTGAAGAATCTTGACAATTCATTGCTAGAAATGAAGAAGGTGCATGATGACCAGATGAAACAGGTAGTAGAAAATTGGGAAGGAAGGCTATGAACTATTGAGGATGAGAAGAACTCCCTCAATATGAAAGGCTTAGAACTGGAGGTGATATTGAAAAATCAGCAATCACCCAAAGCCAAAGCCTCCCAGTCTGCTGAAAGGAGAAATGTTGCTACTCAAGTATGCATTGAGCAGGATGATTCCAAAAGAAGGAAATCATCTAATGAAAGGGAAACATCTTTTAAAAAGAAGGTACTATCCATACCATCGTGTACTCATGCTTCTAAATGTGTTTCCACAAAAATTTCAGGATGGAAGAGTAATTCTGATCAAGTATGGATGAAGAAGATGATGGAAGAGAGCTCTCCTGAAACAACACAGCAATTCAAGAGAAATGCCCAACAACAAGAAGGACTCAAGAGCTCAAGATGTGTCGGTCAGTTTTGGTGTTGTAACAAGTATGGGCACTATGGAAAAGATTGTTGGTATAATCCACTGAATGTAAAAGCACAAAGGAAGCCCATGCCAAGGGGGAGCAAGCCAGAGGAAAAGAAGAAGCATCCACAGGTCCAGATACATCTGTTTACTGCAAATAGATTTGGATTACTTGACAACATCTGGGATGATTGCAAAAGTGGTCAAAAAGATACATGTCAATCTCCAACTGTATCTAGAGCTAAAAAGAAGAGATGATCAATGAACCTGGATAAAATGGAATCCTTGGGAAGCAAGAATAATGTTGAAGATGCTCCCAAGAAGGTTTTGAAAAAGGAAAAGAAGTCCTTGGAGTCTAAATCCAAGAAAGGTGATGCATCCAGAAGGACTACCAAGAAAACATGCTTCTACTGTGGAAAGAAAGGACAGACCATGGATCTTTGTGAACAAGCCATGGAACTGAATAGAAGCAGACTGGACTCAAAAAGACAATCAATCCAGAAGAACCAGAAGGGATTGATTGAAAATAAGATTCCTAAGAAAGGTATCTTAACAACATCAAAAGAACCATGTGGAATATCCAGAACTGAGGCCACACTTCCAAGTGACTTACTAGTCATACGGCCTAATCAGTTGCAACTTGCCAGAGAACTACAAAGAGCTGAAGATGAAGCACTATAAGTAGCTAAGTCAAAAGGGAAGCAGAAGATTTCACATGAAGATGAAGTTCTGTGTGTGAGGTGCAATCAAGCTGGTCATACTAGTGACAAATGCATGACATTCATACAAGATCAAAAGGGATTCTTCAAAAGAATAATGATTACACAAGAGAATCTAGTTCTCATAAAGCACCTAGAAAGAGAGGAGTCACACACAAGGAAGTTGAAGATTTGTTAAGATCCACACCATCACAAACATAATTGAATATCAAATGTGAAAGTGTGAAGAATAGAGAAAGTGGAACATCTCGGTTGAGGGAATCTTCTCAACATTGTTGTTCAAACTGATGAGCAAAGGAGGTTCCATCTTATTCCCTAATCACTAGTATATACATGTGCTTAAATTTCAAGGAATTGAAGATGATTATCATTCTCAAATTGAGAATGGTATGGACAGAATGGAGTGCACCCCTTTAGGGGGAGCTAATCTGAAGAAGATGATCTTTTGTGATTCATATAATCTTGTGAAGAATGAAGGTATTCCAATCACACTTTCATTCCTTGTTTCTTAATTGTATTTAATATGTTAATTAAGTGGTAGTGTTTGATTGAAGAAAAAAGGTTGAAAGGGGGAGATTTATGTTTGCACTGAACTTTCAAAAGTGTTTTGTGAAGTATGTGCAGGATTTAGCAATTCATTGTTATATCTAAAACATTTCAAACCCCTTGAAGCATGATCTCACATGTATAGTGAATGTTGGACAACATTGATAATCTTGGTTACATCAATCTTGTTTTCTACACTGGGTTAGCCCAAGTAGACTTAGAGATGATCTACTAAAGGTTCTTTGCTAAAGAGAACATGTGACATCATCCCTCTCTTAGTGCTTTTCAAGAAGATGCTATTCGAAGGGAGGAAGAGATATTTTGGAAGATAGCCACACCACATCTTTGCATTTGATTGCCAATAAGGGGGAGAATATATTGGCACACATATTGACCCATTCATATGTGCATAAGTAGTGTATTGACAACAAATACAAAGGGGGAGATTGAAGTGCACTGTGTTGCATTTGTTGTTAATGAGGTATGTTGTTGTCAAGGAATGAATGGATGGATGTTAAGGAGTTTCAATATGAGAATAAAAAAGGATGTGATGGTGATGGTGATGAATGGAGAATGGTCATGGTACTTAGAGTCATGTCACTTAGGAGATTCGCTTAGTGACATTGGAGACTATTCTTGAAACATTCTCCACATCATATCAGATGATTGTAGAACTGATCTTAATGTTTCAATACTTGTATCAAGGTGATACTAAGTGACAACACTTGAAGAATGAATGATGATGGAGAATCATTATATCAGACAATTGATGAGCTGATCTTAAAGTTCAAAGAACTTGTATCAACTGGATACAATGTCACAACAATGTTTGAGGACCATGCATTGTCTTCACAATGCATGAGGAGATGAAGAGATACATCCACAACCACTAAGTGGATAAAGTGGATTGAAAGAGACTATGTACTATTTCGTAGTGCATGTGAACATGATGAAGATCCAACTTGATCTCTGATTCGATCAATGAAGAACTTTGAAGAATTTAATTGATTCAAGTGATTCGGTTGAAGAAAGAGCATTCGGGAATTCCAATCCGAAGTGATGAATACATGTTAAAGAAGAATTGGATGAATTCTAATGAAGAAGATGATGAATGTTGTTTGAAGAAGAAGAAGGAATGGAAGAAGAGGGGCTTTTAATGGCATTTGACATTGGAAACTTGGTTAATTTTTTTTATACAAAAGTCCTAAGCATTTCCCTTTGCAAAAAATAGACCAACCAGGGTGGCCAGCCGAGGCCAGCACCTCGAGCACATGCGGGACCTGAGAGTCAACCGCACTCAAGAGAGTCCTCAGGCCAAGGCACCAGCCTTGAGGCAGGGTCGAACCTGCATGACGCAGCGTGGAAGCCAGGGGCATGACCGGAGGAGTTCATGGGGGGCGCATAGCATGCCCGTGTGTGCATAGTAGGCGCCAGTGGAGCGCCCGAGTGGCAGGGGTGGGCGTAGAGCGCACCCGCAGAAGAACTCGGTGCGGGGCGGCACCGAGAGGGGAGGAAATTCAACTGGCCGTTCATTGGGAGTGTATCTTTAATAAACCGCATTGAAACCAGCTGCCAATTCGATGTGGGATGGTGAATTTTCACCACAGATTGAATTCTGACCGTCCAAGCGATACCGCGTCGATCTGCGCCGCACATCTCATCTGTCGCACTCCTGATCGGATCCAGGCTGTCCGATGTCTTTTAAACTATGGATCCGACGGTTGAGGAGTCGTCCTCTACCTTGAGCTCGCCCGAGGCCACCCACGACTCCTCCTTCAAACCAGGCGCCTCCTGAAGATGGATTTTGAGTATCTGGCCACCTCTGACGAAGCCAAAGTGTCCGTTGAGTTCATCTCATAAAACTGAATCTATCCAAGCATAAATATTGGTTTGCATGCACCAAATGGGAGAATTAAAGTTCGGCCGAAGAAACCCAAAGATGCCGAGGCCACGTGGGATTGATGCTTTGCATGGATTACTCCTGATGAAGCCATGCATGCATTCAAAGACGCATGCACGTAAAGAAGGCTGAAGAAAAAGAACCCGCATTGAAACAGAGAAGAAATCCAGATTTGAGAAAAATCTTGAAAACCCAAAAACTTCGGGAGATCAAGTCATATCTATGAGGATGATCCAATGCTCCTCTGCCTATAAAAAGAGAGGCCGAGACCTATGATATGCTTACTGATCCTTTGTTGAAAATCTGACATCCCGTGAGTGCTTCAAGCCTCGTGAAGAACACCCTGCGCACCCCCTGCGCGACAGTGAAGCCTGGAGCCCTCAGAGGCTCCGTGAGGTTCCTTTTGCGCACTCCTTTCTCAAAAGAAGAAAGGGAGGTCCCCTGCGCGCTACCCCTTTGCGCGATAGGAAGGAGAGGTTGGGCAGTGCAACCTTGCGCGCTCCCTCTGTGCACCGCGCCCCCTGTGCGGCAGTGGTACTGGAGCGCCCGGGGAATCACCTTGCACAGTGTTTGCACTCAAGACCTTGTGCGCTTCCTTGTGCACCCATGTTTGCCTTTCACTTTGAAGGAGAAGGTTGGCCGCTCCCCTTGCGCGCCTTCTTTGTGATAAGGGTTTGGGTATAAGTGAGATACCAAACTTTGAGTGTGTGCAATTCAAAGAAATAGAAGGTCGTGGGCTACTGGGTGTGCAAAGGAGGAAGGCCATTATATACCTACGGCATGTGTGTGCAACATAACAAAGAGGTTGTAGCCCTGGGTATGTGCATACGAAGTGTAGGCCACAAAAATGAAGAACACATTTTATGTGTGCAAAAGAAAGAAAAAGTTGTGTGTTCTAAACAAGCCGAAGCCTAGGTGTGTGAAAAGTATACACATTTAGAAGAAGAAGGAAGAGGACATCCAAACTAAAGTAGAACACACTTTTAAGTGTGTTAAAAAATTGAACAAAGAGTGTGAAGGAAGAAGTGGTGTGTGTGCAAAAAAATTACACCCTTTGAGGGTTTATCACACTAAAGAAAGAGAAGGGGACTGCATGCATGCATGCATGCACGTGCACACGTGAACAAAGATAAATCAGGCTATGTGCATTTGAGGATTCCAAGACCAAGAGTTATTGAAGAATTTGAGAGGCCATGAAGTCAGTACATGAGGAAGAAGAGTTTCCATGCACTCAGTGCATGATGTGAAGTGAGACTGAAGCCAGACTGAAGTTAAAGACATCAGATGCCTGGGTTTTCAGTAATTGAAAAGAGCCTGATCAACTAAAGTGATCAGAAGTCTTGAGAAAGACCAACAGACCTTATTAGAGGCTGTTGAAGATTCTTGAAGCGAGAAGCCAGGTTATCCTAAGAGAAAGGAGATAAATCCTGAGCAAGACGAGAAGTCCTGATCAACTCAAATGATCAGAGGAAGAGAGCAAGGCCAGCAGCCTTTATCCCAGGCTGTTGAAGATACTTGAAGAACTTGAAGTGAAGAAGTGTTTCTCGTGTGACTCAAGAAGCCAAGAGAAGCCCCCTGTGAGACTCAGGGTGGAAGAAGTATTCCGTGGGATTCTGGAGCAGGCCAGTGGGACTCTAGTAACACTGTGGGATGCAGTATAAAGACCCTCATGTGGGACTCAGGAGAGATACAATGGGACTCTGTATCGACCATTGTAATACTAACAGATTATAATGGAAGAAACCATTTTGGGGCATATAACCAACATGTCTAGGACGTAGGCCTTTGGTGTCGAACCTTGTAAATCCTTGTGTCCAGTGCCTTTACATTTACTGCATCATTCAAGGAAATGAGAGAGATACAAGAAGAGTGGATCGAGGCTTTAACCAGCCATAAAGGTTTAATTGACAAGGAATCAATTAGTAAAAAGTTTTAAGGGATCCCTGATTCACCCCCTCCCCCTCTCATTGATTCACACTGATCTGGTCACTTCAATGCCTATCATTTAGTTTTTATTCTATTAATATGACAAAGAAATGAATGTAGCGTTCATACGTACTTACGGCTTACCGTCTTCATGAACTGTGCATTTCATTTCGTACCTCAAAATGATTATGTAATATTATAAATACATGTATATGATGGATATATATGATATTTATGATATCCAAATAAGTAATTTCATTCTATATATAAAGAAACTTTGATCACACGAACAACATGTAATTGTAAGAAGTCCACTTTCGACTTAAGAACCAAATATCGACAAAGCAAACATTATTAACTTAAATGATTACATAATGTTTATAATATGATAATAATTGATATAAAAGTAATAATGAACTTGATAAAGGTTCTTAATCAAGTAGAAATTAACTCAAGTTTATTATTAAGGAGATTAAAGAATGATCGAGTCAAGTCGGACCCGAGGTAAGGGATCCTACTCCTCTCTTTCTTTTTAAGTACGCTCTTTTATGTCATTCCTTTTAAAGATCATATTTCTTGTTATTGGGATATTATTTTATATTACTCTTACTGTAATTTTTATATTTATATGATGAGAGACCCTATTCTCTCTCATCAATCCATTTTGATGTTTTGAGTGGCGCCGTTAGGCTGCTGAATTTTCGTAAGAGATCAAACCCCTCACTTTCTTTTTAAGTACTCTCCTTTATGTCACTTCTTTTAGGCTCCTCTTTGTTATGTTGGGGGAATTTTCTATTATATTCCTCTTTCTATAATCTTTAATTTAATATGATCAGAGACCCTATTTTATCTCATCAATCCATTTTTGTATGTTTTATGTGGCGTCGTTAGGCTGCCGAGTTTTCGTAAGGGATTTTTCATCTCAATTTTATTCTCGTGAGATTTATGCTACATTTCCCACAATTTACTTTGAGTGGTTTATGTACTTCCCATTAGTCTACTCATTGTGTAATATACTTTCGTTTATGAGTATTTACATCCATGATGTATTTTCCTTCTTTCATGGGGTGTATGTTTCAAAAGATACCCAAGTCGGTAAGGGAACCTTTCACCCACCTCTTTTTAAAAGATTTCTTTTGTTGGGTATTTTAATTCACATATTGTTATGTTGGGATATGTTCTCATATATACTTATTGATGTAAATTTTAAGTGATGAGATACTTTTTTTTATCTCTCATCAACTCTTTTTCTGAATTTTGAAATGACGCTGTTAGGCTGTCAAATTTTTGCAAGGGAATTTTTTAACCCAAATTTGATTCTTTGGGATAAACTTGTACTCCTTGAATATGTCGTTCTATGAATATGTGTGAATAACCACGGATTATTTTACACATAATATCCACTTATATTTGGTGTATTCATTTGTCACACATAATTATGTAATTGATTTATCCTTAAACCAAGGATACCATCTTTGTAAGGGACTTTATCTCAATCTCCTTTCATTGAGGCATATTTCATTTTATACACAACTTTCTTTTATACGGTGTATAAACCCCTTTGAATTTTACATTTATTCAAAAGGAATATTTTTTCTACAAAGTGTTTTACTAAATGGCAAAAAGAAATGTTTATTTTTACATACTTGGTGATAACGACCTTTTCCGGTGCTGCGAGTAATATTTGATCTTTGGCTTCCTCAACAAGCCGTAATGTTTTTAAAATAAAATAAATACCATATACTCTTTTGTGTATTTTGGTATTGAAAATTGCTTTGATAAAGGATTCTATTATGTAAATATATTTAAATGATATATTGTGATTGAAATGTGGAAATGATATCATTCCTTTATGTTGGTTTTATGTGTTATAATTTTATAATGGTACTTGGACATTTTACGGGTGGTTACATGATAAACCATATGACGGGTGGTGCCGTGAATACCAGGATGGGTGGTTACGTTATAACCTCCAATGCATTGTGTATGGAAGTTGACCGTATGGCTATTCCATTAAGTATGTATAGAAGTTGGCCAAATGGCTATTCCATTAAGTGATATGTGTGGAAGTCGACCTTATGGTTATTACACTTAAGTATGTTTATGTCCCAAGTTACCTTTATATGTTATGTGATCTTTATATGGGTTTCATGGTAATCTTTTGATTACAAAAGGGTAAGTAATGAACTTTTATTCAGCGAAGAGTTTTTACTACTTAGAAAAGGTGAAATGTATTACTTTGATAAAGTATACATGGTTTACTTGTTGTTTTTTAAAAACTAATAGTTTTCATTCTTTGTGTATCCCTTACTGAGATTTTTATGCTCATCCCAAGTTTTTGAAATGTTTTTCACAGGACTTAGCGTGGAATAGGGTCAAGGATGGGTTCAAGGGAAAGTCCTGATACCGAAAACATGGAGCTAGACATGTTTCTTTTTAAGAGTTATTATTTTATGGAAATTTTAGTAGAAGTGACTACTTTGTAATCTTTTGATATGTAATAGTTATGTCCTAATTCTCTAAAACTCTAAACCTGAAAAGATCATCAATGTGTAAACTTGTAATAACTCAAGATTATGTATGGTTTAAGGCTGGGGCCTTATAGAAACACATGGGGTTTTAAACCATTTTTAAATATTCTATAATAATTGTGTATTAATCTCCACAGGTTGAACAATGGTTTCATTGATAGTGTAGGATATTCTTTGAGTATATTAATTAGGAACTCAAAGTCACGTCTAAGGGGAAGACTGAGAAATTATTTAAAAAATAAATTAGTAAATTAATTTAAAATGTTCATGTCATCAAAAATGATATTTTCATTTGTATAAATCATTTGGGGTAGGTATAATTGATCACAGGGAAATAGTATAAATTCTTTGTATATCAGTATCCATTAATATTCATACTCCTACATGAAAATTTATCGAATCAGAGGGAAATTTTTGATATATATTTTTATTTCCTTCAATTTGAAATTAATGTTGGGTATATATATGTAGAGTACATAATTTATAAAATTTGAATCAAATTACACTATGGAGAGTATCAATAGGTTCTCTAGGTAATTTAGAATGAAAATTTTTATATGGGAAATAAAAACCCAATATTAATGTACATGTACATTATTAAACGTTTTCATAATAATTAAATCCTTATGAAAACAAACTCCCAAAAACTGTATTAGTTTAGTTCTGTTGAAAACATAGAAACCAGAACAATGGTACTTAAGGGAGAAAAATTATCTTCCACAAGGATATTCGTGAAAAGAACCATTATTATTCAAATCAAACATAATATAAATTTTTAGAACCTAGGGATTGAAAACTAAAAAGGGTTGAGCTCATGTTACCAGTAAGGGTAAACAATGGATAAATGAAAGCATAAACATGAGAATGGGGGTATGAGAATGTGATCATTATATTATAATATCCCACCATGCATATCAATGATCATAAACATTAATCATGGAATTAATATTGGTATTTCAAAAGACTTGAATAATAAGGAAATAAGGAACTTAAGACATGAAATAAGAACATAGGAATAAGACACTGAATTGTAGAAAACACACTATCATTAAATTTGAATTACATAGTATCCAATTAGTCACATACAATACCACATTAGTTGTATCGTTTCACTTCCCATACCATCATGGTAGTCATGGATCACATCCATGGTCATATTAGTAGCATGAGTTCACTTTTCATACCATATTGGTAGACTTGGTGGACTATCAGGGCCATTATAGAAGTCACAGATTACTCCCAAGGCCATATTTTTCTACATAATTTGATATAAATATTTACCAAATAAATTTTAAGGATATATGGATCCCACCAATCTCATAATAAAATCATTGAAAACATACCACAAAATCATAAAAAATCATATCATAAGCCATTAAATAAAATAAGTTTTATAAAAATGTGATCATACCTTAACCTGTGGAAAAAGAAACAGGTTTCATAATATTTTCATCAAATCATAACCCATGTAATGAAGCGAGTTTCATAGACATATACCCCTTTAAAAGAATCAGAGTTCCTAATAATCATGTCATTGATACATAAACCATTCGAGGAAATAATATGAATAGAACCTTAAGGTCATTTATAGAAAATGCAAGAGTAATACCAAAGTCTGTAATTATATATGTGAAATAATATTGAAAGATATTTGAAAAACACTTCATGATGAAATTCACCTTTCACCTTTGACAGATTATACTTGAAATGTGAAATATTTTGAAACCATTTTTTTGAAAATAAAATAAAAAATTATTATGGAGGCACTTGAATCATTTTAAAATACATTTCCTTTTGATATTACATAGAGGAGCTCAATATTATTTTGAAAATAATATTTACCTGAAAAAATATAAATGATGCTTGAAAAACTTTTGAAAATAGTTTATTTTAAGAAAAAAAAAATTAAATCAAGTATTCAAAATTAAAATGTTAAGAATGAATTGGAATAATCAATGAAATGGTGATGGGTAAATCTGTACTAGTCATACAAGGTAAAAAGACCATTTTTTATATGGTAAAAGGGTTTAAACAATTCCTTGTTATGAAATAAGAAATAATTTTTATTTCAAAAAATTGTAAAAATAAAAAAGGGAAATAATTTATTTTATGTATCATTGAATAATATTATATTACTCTAGAAACATTTATAGAAAACATTGTATTGAAGGAACATAGATTTCCAACCAAAAAAATAAAAAACTGAAATTTATTAAAAATTATTATTTATCATAAGTACCAAAGAGTGGGAAATGGCACTACATAAAGACCTAAACAATGTCCATAAGAGTATAAAATTCATGGGTTTTCCTGAATTATGGATCATAATATTACACCACTGAAAACATGAATATAAATAATCTTTATAAATGGTGATATTGTTTTAATAAACTTTTACCACATAGTAAAAATTAATCATACTCATCATGTTAGAACATGAAATAAGATGAATATTTAAAATATCTTGAAAATAAAGATATCAATTTTATAAAAATTAATTTTTTAATTAATCTTATACAATAATATTTGTGTGTAACTTGAAAATGAGTCTCAAATAATGAAAATTGAGAAAAAATAACTTTACCGAGTTTGTATCAAATGGAGCACAAACCACCTGAAAAAAGATCATAAATTGGTTATCTAAATACTCATATATGTAAGTATAATAGGCATAGTATTCATTCATTGGAAATATATATAGCACACAAACTAAGTGAGTGGTGAATAAGCCATGTATCTAATGGAAATAATGAGTGAGATGAAATCCTTTTACCCTGTCTCTTGAATCTTGTCACACACATTAAAACCTCATATATAATATTGAATGTTTGTTATATATCATTTAAAATCCATATTTTTATACCTAATACAATATAGTATTTTATTAATACTTTATATTACCCATTTAGTTGTAATTCCAAGTTAAGGTAATGCTTTCAGTAATAGCAAGTACGTTTATCGCATGTGTCTTAATTTTTTATACCATTGTTCCTTATACTTATATAATGATTTCAATAATGTAAAAAATGGATTAAATATTATTTATATTTATTATAGTTTTATTATAATAACTTATAGGATATATAATTATTAAATGGAATACATTGTTCATGGTGATGGTTGGTCGTATGCACACAAGAACGTTGTTTCCATTTTATTGTCATATTGGATGAATGCGAGTAAATGACCTGTAAGTATATATATGTATATATATTATTATTCAAGTATAATTATTATATTATATGTATCATATAAGTTCAATAAAAATATCATTAATACATTCATTGTAGTGTGTAAACTAATCACAACATTTGGATGGGGTGGTAGTCCACACTTCCTCAAACAAACTTATCATATTTACACAAGATAAATATTACAAAATATGTGTTGTAAAATAATTACAAAAAAACAAGAAATTATAAATATAATAAATATTATATAAAAAATATCATTTCCATCATTATTTACACCATGAAATATGGTAATGCAATAAAGAACAATCATATTATTGTGAGTTGGTAAATAACTGTACACATAAATAATATGTTTGTTACCCATTAGATGGAAGTACATGTATGTGTCAATGTAAATATTATCATAAAAGTATTAGTTTATTTATTATATTATTGTTTTCATATAATAATGAAATTTTTTTAGTGGATGGGATAGAGAATGAAAAAATGTTAAAGGGGAATTAGGGATGATGTTACCTATTCTTTGAGTAAATCCTTTTGGTTTTCAAAAAAATAACTCATTCGATACATTTATACCCTAAAAGAGGATTCAAGGAGGAAGAGAGGGATTTTGGGGAAATATTTTTTAAATTATTATCAGATCTTATTTTTCCAGATAGGCACGTGAAAGTGGGAGAAGAGGGGGATTTTTGTAGTGGATTAGGAGTGCAACTCTAATAATATTTTGGAAAAATTGAATCCCCGTCCATGTATTTTTGCTGAAGTGGGATCCAATAATGGTCCCAAGACAATTCAGGGGAGTATAAGGTAGAAATATTTCCATCAAATGGATTTTGGACATGTTTCTAGGTCATATTATGCCTTATGTTTATAGTTTAGTCCATTGTTAATATTAATTTAATCTTAATAGTTATAAATAATTGTAAGTACCATTACTAATATTTTTGGTCAAAAACTATGTTTATCTTATTATAAATTATAAATTATTCTAATTTTAGTTATATAATCCATTTTTCAAAATTATTAACATCGAAGTAGAAGAAATTAATTTAAATTTATTCCCCCATACAGGACAATAAAACAGGTCCATAAAGTAAACATCCTAAAAAGAATTTGAGGTTTTAATAAATAATTTCCCTATGAAATTGATTCTAATTAACTAAATTATATAAATTGATAGAAATTTTATATAATTAGTCTTTTAAATCACATAAAAATATAATTTATCACTATAAATAAATTTGATGACAAAGCAGTTTGGAGTTAAATTTTAGTATTTTTCACTATTCATTAAAAAAATTAAACATCATAAAACATTTCCAAATAAACACACTTACCTATTTTTATGTGTATCATTAAAAAATGAATTTAATTTTGACATTAATTATTTAAAAAGGTTAAAAATTTTATATTTAATATAGGTTCTCCATCGAAAGGTAGAAAAATTACATTCATAAAAATATTGGTTTTGATGTGATAAATTGTGTTTTTAATTCTATTAAGCACATAAAATCTATTAGAAGAATAAAAAAAGAAATTATATAATATACAATATATTTTCCATTAATATCAATCCATGATTTTAATAAATTTAATATATTAGGATAAACCAATGATGTGGGCATAAAAAGAAATTTCAATAAATTTTTTTTATATTCTATTGGTTCTTATATTAATCATAACTAATTAATTAATATTATATTTTTGTTAAATGTAGGTATTAATAAGATAGACTATATTATTCATATATGAAATCTTAATTTCTAGGGTATGGCTAAATATATTAAATAATAATATTTTAATACTATATTGTTTTTTAGGTAAAACATGGCCTTGCATATAATACAATCCGTCAAGGAAAGTCGCTCTTGTGTGTAGCATAAGCTAAAAATAGTGTTTTTATAGACAAAGATAAAAATTATAGTTCATGTAGTGTATGATTAAATTATAATTGTGTATAATGCAAGAGATATATCTTTCTTTAATATAAAAAATATATATTTAGTGTTATGGGATATAAAAAATATCAAAGTGATTAAAGAAATCTGAAAAAATTCACAAACTCTCAGGTTGTTACATTATAACCACATACAATTAATTTCCCCCTCAAAATATATCTATGTAATTAAAGGACAAATACATTAATATCCCATTCACATAAGTACACAACATAAAAATGAATACAAAATCATAAAAAAATTGAAAACATAATGGTTACCTAATGATCCATATAACTAGGTTTATGGATAAGAGAACATATATGTGAAGTGAAAATATGGACATTGAGTAAAATGGTAAATATTTAAGAGTGAATTAGATCATCATTCCCAAACAAGATATTTAATCATAATTTTTTATATAAAAATAGTAATTACCCATTAACCAAGATATCATGTAAGCTAGTGGTAGGCATGAAACCCTTATCATACTTCGATCATGAGATCAAGACTAATAGACTTGAATGATTTGATGGGTTGTCTCCCAACATAGATGTTATCTTTTTCTAAAACAACATTCATATAATTTCAAAAAAAAAATATAACTAAAATCCATGAAATAATTTTAATCACTAGAAAATATGTTAAATACGTTTTTTAATAAAAACTCACTACATAAATACTTCATCTAAATATTAATGTAAACATCACATAACTGGTTAAATTTATAACCCATATAAATGATAAAAATCCAAATTGTTATATTAAAGTTCACAAAATCATTGTACCGTTTATCCCAGATATAGAAAAAAGTAGCTCTTGGTTATCACATTATAAACATGTGAATACCCTCATCATATATTCTCTTGAAACGTGTTAATAACCAGAATTACCATCCACAATTTTAAAAATTCATGAATGACTCTTTATTCAAATGATTAACAGATATATTCTTTATAACAAAAATTTCTATCAACACTATCCACGATGTTATAAAATTCATAAACAAAAAAATCATTTATCATTTCAATGTTAATATGTATTGTCCAATACATATATTTATATCCAACATGTCTCTTATCAAAACATAATTATCATAACATTAATAAAACTTTAACGATTACCTTTATCTAAATATTTTGTTTCCCATTAGAATCACAATTCCGATAAATCAATTTTCTAGTTCATTAGAAACATTCAGTATAATCAAATAAATATGCAGTAAAAAATCAGTTAATGGATAATTCATTCATATTTCAAAATTAATTCTACATAATTGTTGAATCCAAATACATTGAAACAATGATTATTTCACATCTTCCACAAGTCATAATAATACTACCTAATACTATAATTAATACATATTTCCTTTCACATTTCCTTTTCAGTTTCATCATTATCAATAATATAACTATTACTTATACAAACATGTTGATTCTCTCCAGATGATTTACACTTAGGGTATCAACATTCATAATGAACCATAATTCCAAAATTAATTCATTTTTAATTTTAGGATGTCTTTGGGATGCCAATATTCCCATAAATATTAATATTCAAACACATCATTTTTTCCTTTGCATTTACATTCATTGTATCGTTCTTCTACATAGTCAAAACACATTCATGATCCTCTATGACATTCACTAGATGATTCATTTAATATTATTAACTCAAAGGTAACTGAATATTATTTCTTATATGGTCTCCATTGAATAAACTCTTAGTAAAATCATTTTAATCATTGGTGAATCCGAGAGTGGGTTAAGGTTCACATTGTTTATCAAGATCCTCGAAAACTAATTAGTCATGATCACAAAATCATTCACTATAGTGGTCATCCCATTTGGCTACTCATCGGAATATTCTATATCACATTAAATTTTAATCCAATTTATTCTTATTTCTTCCAATGGATGAAACCATAAGGTATTTAATAAGAAATATTTATCATAGTGAGGAACTTACTAATCCTGAAAATTCAATTGTAGGATGCTGATGTTAAGAAACCATCTATAATATATGAATCTTGAGGTTTATCCAAAGATATTAATAGCCACCTTATAATTAAATTTTTCATTATAGTTTAAGAATAGTTTTTTATTTCTGAAAAAATATACCCTGACAGTATCAAATAAGGTGTGTAGTAAGGCCCCTTGTCATGTACTAGGTTTACCTAAGACAAGTATAGGACATCTTGTCGGAGTTGTTTCTACATGGTACATCTATACCAAAACCATGTCCACTTATACTATCCATACTTGGATATATTTCTAGAAATTGACTCACTCAATAATTTAGATAAATTCCAAGACATTTTCCAATACATTCCCTTATCCTTAGAATTACCATTAAATATTTCCTTTGAGTTCTCAATATGTTTTTCTCATCCTTGTTTCGAAAGGTTAAATAATCATTATCTATGAAACAAACAATAACACATTATTCTTAATGTACAGATAAATTTCATCACTTTTTTGGAATACTTAAGACATTACAAAAATATATTCTCAAAGACCGTGTTAGTTTAGTGCCATTGGAAACATGGAATCATAAACACTGATATGTTTTTCATCTACATTGTCTTCCACTATGTTCTTCATGACTTGTCACAAACCAACACTGTTAACCTGGTATCCCGATAACCAAGATGACCCTAACATAGAATGAAGGACATTACCGATTCCCATGGGTCAGCAAATATCACCTGATATTACACAACATGCAAGTGGGAATTATTTTTCCACCAACAAAGTGGAATAAAATAAAAAAGGGAATATGCAGATCAAAAGAAACTCAACTAAGAGTATAGTTCCAGAATAAAATAAGGCATCAATAAACCAAAACCACTACCACACATGTACTAAAACATGGAAAATACAGCCCAGGTCACTAAGGATTCAACTAACCAAGGCTAAGGATAAGAAACATGATCCACCTTTATGTGATCATTTCCCTTTTCTCGAACCTTAATGAAGAAATTATACTAACACACAAAGGAACATGTAGGGTGTGAGATAAAAATGCCTAGTAGGGTCCCACCATGGATTCCAATAATTAATTAACCAATAGAATTATTTTAATTTTAAAAATAAATAGGTTTGGAATTATAAATAATAATTAACCAAATCCAGTTATTCAGTTCACATTACTGGAAAGATGATCTTTCCCAACACTTCTATACCAACGGTTTGTAAAAACTGTTGGTATAGGTACCATTTACCAATGGTTTGGCCAAACCGTTGGGAAAGTGTCACTCTTTCCCAACGGTTTATGCTAAACCGTTTGGAAAGGGTGTGTTTTGAGCCTCTTTCCCAACGGTTCACCAAAACCGTTGGGAAAGAGTGACCTTTCCCAATGGTTCACCAAAACCGTTGGTAAAACCCATCCAAAATCCAACCTTAGGCCTAAAAAAATCAACCCACCCATAACCTATCCCAACGGTTTTGAAAACAGTTGGGATAGTGCTATCCCAACGATTTTCAAAACCATTGGGATAGGTTCTTTGATTTTTTTACAGATCTAATAAACGAGAACATTATATAAATCAAATTTTTAAATAATTATGATAATACATATATATATATATATTTATGAAATTATCTTTACAAAAGTAATGTTAGCTCAGTGGTTAAGTCGTTCGATTATAAACAGGGGGTTCTGGGATCAAATACCACCGAATTTTTTTTTGAAATACATATACCAACGGTTTTATAACCATTGGTATAGATATTCATATTACTTATACCAATGGTTTTGAAAACCGTTGGGACAGGTCTATACCAACGGTTTTGGGAAAACAGTTGGTATAGACCTATTGTCACGGCTTACTTGCCAACGGTCCGCCAAACCGTAGGTATTGGCTATACCAACGGTTTGGGGGTCTATACCAACAGTTCCAAACCATTGGTATAGGTTATTTTTCTAGAAGTGTCAAATGATGAAAAAAAACATTAATAAAAGTCTTAACATTGGATGAAATATTGATAAAATAATGGCCCTTATAAAATAGCAACATAAAATAGATTATATAAAATTAGTAGGCGTGTAATGCAGTTCAAAATCATTGATATATATTTATATCTCATATATAAATAAACAAGCAAGCAACATAGTAATTATAAAAATATGTACGATAGTATTTATATCTATAGGACTCCACACTCTCTATGTGATAACAACAATTTATGTACACATGCATACTCTAGAAACTGTTCAGAGAGGACACATCACCATCGCCTCATGGAGGAGACCTGCGACATGTATATTTTCGTACGTTGTAATAGTTTAGACTGTGTCCTAATAACTCCCAAAATACCTATCTCTTTCATGTGATCTTACACAATGAATGATAGAAAATATATTTTAATACTTTTTATAATACAATTATGTATCACTCTTCCATTTCAATTCCAATTTTCCATTTAAAACAAAAACAATTTATAAAAAACATGCCTCTTAAATAAGATAAAACAACTAATTTTTATCAATTCTTTTTAATTGTATCTAGACAGTTTGAAATACATTCCAAAAAATTCCATAATTTCACAATTCATTTCCAATATTAAATCATACCATTTAATTTAAATCATTTTCTTCTAACCCATAATTTAAATTGAACTATTTAATTTAACAGATTTCTATAAACACACACTAATTTAATGGAATTAGGGGTTTTCTAAAACAAATAACAATATAATTTCAAATATAAAAATTCCCTAGAATTAGATTTTACAATAAAAATTGAAATCAAGTTTATGAAATTGAATTTAATTCAAATATTTAAATATAGGAAGCAATACATATTTAATCAATTTGGATAATCAGGATGAAACCACCAACCTCAAGCTAATTGATGTAAAAGGAAATGATAAAACACCCTGTGTGTTTCAATAAACCTTCTAAAGGATTCATTTTTATAAGAATTGACCCACCAATAATTGACCTCTAAAACGAGTTTCTATAACCAAAACTAGTTATTATATTTTAAAAGGAAATAAAATTTCACAAATGATTATGTTTTCACTCTCCTGGAAAATTGTAAAATTATCCATTAAAATATTTTATGAAATAATATTTTCACACTCCTTGATATTTCTTAAATTACTATTCTACGGCATCGTATTAACATATAATATTCTCCATAAGATTAATAATCTTTGATAAACTCACAAATATTTTTTTAATAATATTAATAATTAAACATTGATAATCTCAAAATTATAGTTCAATAATTATATTAATTATCCATTGATAAAATATGAAAACATTATATTCCATATTCCCTTAAAATTGATCTTTGATAATTTGATGCAATTATCATTCTATAATTCTTAATAATTGTATTTTATAAAATTCAAAATAATTATCTTTTAATAATTTGATTATAGTTATTATTTTAAAACAACAATTAACTATTGATTGAATGATATTTCTTTTATTTTTTCAATATTTTTTTATAAGATCAACTTTTTATAATTATATAATTTATATCCTCAAGAATAAATTACTAGTAAAATTATTGTTTGATATTTTTAATATTTATTATTTTATACTCTATCAATTATCAATAGATAATTTTAAATAAGTATCCTCTAATAACATGCATAATTATATTTTGATAATTATTTCGTACAGATTATCATTTTATAATTATCTTATTATAGTTGGTGTCTATGATTATCCGTTGATAATTCAGTGTAATTATCCATTAATAATTATTTATTGTTATTTCCGATAATTTGCATAACAATATTTTGAAAACATTGATAATATTTCCCCTCTAAATTTTATAATTATTTTATGATAATCGGTTTTCATGATTATACTTTGATAATATTTTTCAATTTAAAATTATCTTCCAGGTGGTTTAATGGAGGTTTCACCGTTCTTTGGGGAAGAGAATGAATAATATAAATTTTTTATTAATTAAAGTTCATTATTTAGAATAAAAATAAAATAACATTAAATTAATGTTGCATGTTAATGTTATGACTTTCTTAGGGTAAAAAACTTATTCCAAACTCAAAATTAGTCTTGGATTTCTAAAATAATGAACTGTTTGAGAGATATTAGTGATTTATTATTTAAAATTTGTAATAAATTATTAATTAAAAATAAAATGATGTTTATCACAAGTGATCCATCCAAATGTTTGACACATACAAATGTTTTACCCTATATTGGGTAAAGACCACATTCCAAACCTAAATGGAGTCCCATATTTCCCATAAAAGGCACCGTTTGTGAGATAATTTTTTTAATAAAATAATATATTAAATATTATTTAACAAATTTATCTCATGATTGAGGCAACCAAACATTTGGCACCATTGAATCTAATACCCCACCTTGGGTAAACATCATGTTTTTGAAATAACGGTTGTCTCTCATTTCTCATAAGATGTACCTATTTGGAGTTATTCAATTATTTTCTATAAAAAGTTTGTGCTAGATATATTATATTTAATATTTTTATTTAGTCTTCTTCAAGGCTTTGTGGGCCTTGGTAAAACACACAAATTTAGTGTCGAACTAAAAAAATATTCAACTGAATATTCTAAGATGATAATGTGCATTTATGTCCATTAAAACAATGATAATTTTTTATATAAATCATTTTTCACTTAATAATTTAATAGTTTAACACAAGAGGATTTGGGAATACCCAAAAACATAAACAGGATGTTAAATGACTATAAAACTACATAGATTAATCATACATAATTCAAATCACTATTACATGGGGATGAAAAAATAAAAATGGTGATATCAGATACTCTGTAAGGTTAAAGAATGTATACATATAAGAATAAACACAGAAATAGAGGAATCATAAGGTGACTATAAAAATCAAAGATCCCACCCTTCATATCAATGATCATACATATGAATAATGGAATAAGTATTTGATATTCATATCACACAATTCATAGGTAAATGAAGAACATAATCCATGAAATAATAACATAGGAATAAGACATGGAATTGTGTAAAATAAATAATCATGTAATATTATTTCCATAGTATCCAAGGAAATACTTCCAAAACCATCCAAGACGTATTAATTCACACACCATTCCATTTTTGTAGTCATAGTTTATTCCAATGACCATCTTAGTAACTTTATATCACTCCTCATACAATCTTTCTCGTAATGGATCACACCAATGGCCATATAATTAGTCAAGATTCACTCCCAATAACATCTTAGTATATCTCATGAGATATAAATTAGTACATAATGATTTTTATGGGGATATAGGTCCCAACCATCTCATAATGAAATAATGAAGATGTTTTCAAAAATCATAAACAATCATATAATAACCCATGAACTGAAATGGGTATCGTAATCATGAAATCATACCTTATCCTTTGGAAAAGATACATGTTTTATTATCATTTCATCAATGAATATCTCATGAAAATAAACACTAAATTGGAAATAATTTTAAATATCTTTTGAAAATAGTTCATGAGAAAGTTATACATTCACTATTGAAAATTTATTATTTAAAATTAAATCCTTTAAATGAAATTATATAAAAATAAACTATAAAATTATAAAGGAAGTATTGAAAAAATAATTTAGATAATTTTTTCATTGAAACACTCTAGAAGAGTTAATGTTTTTTTTGAAAATAATTTTACTTGAAGTAATGTAAAAAAATATTGAAAATCTATTGAAATATTTTTTCATGAAAATATTTTTTAAAATATTTTCTTTAAAATTAATCTTCTAATCATGAAAATGAAGCCTAAATTAAATGATAATGGTTAAATTTGTAGAAGACATAATACGTAAAAAGAAAAATCTTTGATAACATATAAAATGTTATAGAAAAATTTATTCAGAAAGTGATAGGAAAAATACTTTTAAACAAATTAGAAAAAAGAAAAAGTGTAAAATAATCATTTAATTAACATTGGATAATATTATAATATTCATGGTAATATTTTAAAAAAAGGGTTTTTATGGTACATATATTTATGATTGAGGAGATAGGGAAGGTCATATTTTCTTAAAAACATTTTCTTAATAATATTAAGTACCAAATAGTGAAAATTGAAATAATATATAAATGCATCAAGACTAACCAAAGGATAATATAATTCATGATTTTTTTAAACAAGGATCATAATATTTTCTTAATGAAATCATGATCATGAATCATATTGATAAACAGTGATATTTTTCAATAAAGACTTACCGCATCTGAACATTGAATCATACTCACTAAATAAGAGAATAAAAATACATGGATATTTAAAATATCAAAAAAATCAATGAGATTAATGTTATAACATGTAAAAGGATTGATTACACATAATATAAAAATATAGGTTTATAACATGGAATGTGTCTCAAAGAAGGAAAATTAAGGCACAATTACTTTACCGATTTGGTATCTTCTGAAATATTAACCCAATGATTAAAAGATCAGAAATTTTATATTTAATTTACCATAAATTTAATTAAAATTTGATTATAATAAATTAATGGGTTATATAAACACCAAGAATAATAATTGAGTGATGAATATGGCATGTATCGCACAGAAATAAAGAGTGAGATGAAATTCAATTACCATGCGTCTTGAATCTCATCTCACTATTTCAAACAATCAATATAATAATTTATGTTTATTATACATATTTTACATAACCATATTATTATATCTAATATAATACATGATTTTATTAAGAATTTATATTACCCATTTAGAAGTAATTTTGTGTTAGGTTATGATTTGATTAATACCTGCTTTTTTGCATGTGTCTTAATTTGCTATATCATTGGTCTTTATACTTATATTATGATTTTCAGATTTGAGAAAATAATAAAAATAAAATTAATTATAATTATAATTTTATTATAATAATTTATAATATATAGATGTATCAAATAGAATACACTGTTTATGGAGATGGTATGTTGTACTTATGCATGAATGATGTTTCCATTTTATAGACTTATTGAAAAAAAGTAAGTAAATGAAATATATATATATATATATATATATCACTAGTAAAGAATTATTACTATATAAAATATTATATATGTTATCTAAACACATCCTTAATACATTCCATGTATTGTGTGAATGAATCACATTTCTTTTGGGGGGTGGTAGTCCACACTTCCTCACACCAAATTATCATATTAACACGATATGGAAAGCACAAATGTATGTCTTATAAAATAATAAATAAATATTAAAAAATACTAAAAATATTTTATAAAAAATTGATTTTCCGTCATAATGTCCTTTTTGAGAGGTGGTATTGTAAGAATGAACAATCATATATTAGTGAGGCGGTAGTTCACCGTACATATAATCACTATGTTCGTTACTCATTAAAAAAAGTGTGTGGATGTTTAGTTCAAACTGTTTGAATAAAAATATCTTAGTATATTTATGATAAATTATTATATAATAATAGAATATGTATAGTGGATGGATGGATAATGAAAATTAGGTAATGGATCTTGAGGAAGGATGTTACCCCTTCTTTGAGAAACTCTGTTTGATTTTCACCACTGAATTCCATTGATTTTATTCAGAAAAATGGGAGGCTTAAAAGACCAAGGGAGGTATGTCGGGGAGATATTTTGGATATATTTTGGCCAAACATACGTCTCTTGAGTGGTGTATAGATGTTGGAGAGGATGAAAACTTTTATATGGATGAGGAGTAACACTGTTATAATATTTTAAAAAAAAGAAATCCCCCTTACCTTTTTTATGGAATATAGATCCATTAATTGTCCAAATATAATTAAATTGAAGATATTTTCAAAATATTTCAATTAAAATTATTTTGGAAAGTTATTATGTCATATTAGGCCTTATGTTAAGGGTTTAGGCCCTTCTTAAGGAAACTTTTATCGTATTCATTGTAATTAATAAGAATTAAAATCAGTAATTTTTATTTTCATAACCAAAGTATAAATTATTATAAATTTAAAATTATTGTAATTAAAAATATGTAATCAATTTTAAAAATTATAAACACAGAAATTGATGAAATATATTTAAATTTTCTCTCATAAACAGGACTAAAAAGAAGGTTTTTACTCAAAAAGATTCCAATTTTTTCATGGTTTTTATAACCTATAAAAATTTGAAATTTGATTCCAATAACATTAATTTTATAAATTTATAAAACAAATTTAAAAATAAATATAAAAATAATTTAAAAATTATTATATATACTTATAAAAAAATTTATGAAGAAGCGGGTTGGGGTTAACTTATATTATTTTTCAGTATTTATTAAAAAATGAAACATCACTGAAAAATAACAAAAATTAACCCACTCATAATATTTATATTTTTATTTAAAAAATTATTTTTATTTAAACATATAAAAGTTATAAAAGATCCCAAATTTAGATTTAATTTAGTTACTCTTGCAAATGGGGGTAAATGTACCGTAAATGGGTTTCATGTGTAAAATTGGGTTTGTTCTTATTTTACTTCTATAAAATTTATTAGATGAATACATGAAATATTTTATTGCATATAATATAAATATATCATTAATATAAATCACTTTTTTTAAAAAATTAGGATAAAAATACATTGTGAGCATAAAAATATTTTTCTAAAAACAAACTTTTGTATTCAATTGGTTCTAATATTTATTGTAACTAACGAATTCCTTATAATTTGTTTAAACCATAGGTTTTAATATGTTTTATAATAACATTCACATTCACTAACATAAAAGGAAGGTTATGTATTAATATAATAAATAATAATATTTTAATAATATATTGTTGTTTGGTAAAAATCGATCAGGCTTTGATGCTTATTATGAAGGAAAGTGTGGCTTGTATATAAGGGAAGATAACCTTAGTGTTCTTTATAGATAAATATAACCATTATGTTTCATGTTGTGCACTATTAACATAGAATTACCTATAACACAATCCAAACTAAGTGCATTAATATGAAAAATATATATTCAGTGAGGTGAAAAAATAAATAAATATCATATAGATTAAATTAATTTGAAGGAAAAAAAATCACATAATCATATGGTGTTATCGGGGAAGAGATATATTCTTTAAATCCAATGATTCCCCAGTTTATCAAATTTACTGATAACTCAACTTCTATGTATTGAGGTAGTTTTTAAATAGATCACATAAACATGCATTATATAAATGAATGTATAGAACCTAAACAAAAATGTACATAATCTATTATTTAATGAATAACTAAAATACATGTCCACACATAGTTATTGATATCCACCTCAGAAGTTGTGATGCAATGCGTTTCCCTTACTCCCTATTCATGGAGGTTTTTGTTGATAGTTTTCAATAAAAAACCTTATCTTGGGGTATTTATTTTCATAGTTACCTTTTTCCATGATCTAGAAAAATTATAAAATTGATATAGGGGTGACCATAGAATTAAATTATTACTTCAAATTCCATGTATTCCCCAGTTAGAAATCGATGTCTTGGTCCCCTTTATTCTTATAATAAAAGTGTTTCCTCATCCCCTAGTCAATTCTATTTTTTTCATTTTATGATTTTAATAGTGGGATGTTGTAAATTTTTGAGAATATTAGATTTATCCATCATAAAACATGAATTAGACAATATTTTTATCTTCTTAACCCCATTAGAACATTGAGATTCACTGATGTCCATTTCATTATTTATGTAATGTCAGAAAATTCCTTCATATATGTAAGTGTTTTGAATAGTTAAGTCTCTTCGTAGACTCAGCTTTATCCAACCAATGAAGTTGTAAAATTTATTATCATAGGTAATGAAAATTTTATATGTGTATTATGCATGAATTTTTATGTATTCATCATAAAAACAAATGGGATAATCATTATTCTACTTGAGAATAAATAAATCCCTCTACATTTTAAGTCAATGACTTCATGGAAATGTTTTACAAAAATAACTTTAAATAATTCCTTACATTCTTTCTATTAAATATCTTCATTGATCATCATTATTTTTAATGAATTCCACCATGTATTATATTATAACTCTATACAATAAATAGTCATCATGGACTTCTCATTACCTTCACATTTATCCATGTAGAATATATTATCAATGGATTTAATCTATTTCTCCATGATCAATTGATTATAATGACCCTCATAATTCACAAACCATTCATATATAAAGGTTTTAATTTGAACATTATTATTTTTGGGTCAATTTGGGAGTTCCTCTAAATTATTTTTTGAATAAAAAATACGGGTTAGATAAGAATTTATTATCATAAAGTTATTGAGTAATAATACCATTGGGTTATCAATCTCAATTTGGAAGTCATCAAATTTCCCCTCACGTTGATGGTTGGATCAATTTCTTATATATCTATATATTCACTAAAAAATAAATGCATTAATATGGATGAATTTTTAGAAAATTAAATATAGGGATTACTCTTATTGAAATATATTCTTTAACCAATGAATTTATAAGAATTCAATCTAATTTATTGATCATATTTTTAATAAAATAATATTTTAGGACCATTTTTACCTTTATAATATTTTTCAAGGAACTTATGAACTTACTAATGCCATTCCCATGGAATATCAAATCAGGAGTGTATCAAGGTGCATTTCATGGAAATAAGTGATGATATTATCTAGTTTAGTGTACCCTTTTAGGGTTATTTCCCTAAGGTTACTTTGTTGTAGTGCCTTATCCAATTTTAATATCTTGACAGAGATGCATTTTTTTAGGAAACCACATTCAATAAACTTAAAAAAAATAGAAAATTTTTCATATGTTTATATTTATCCATAATGACTTCAGTATAGTTTTCAATTCCAAATTGAAAAAATAACTCAGATTTTCTATAAAACCATCAATGAAACCCCATATCTCTTATAAAAATTAATTCAGAATTTATTACATAATGGTAAATATAAAAAAATAAATAATGATCATATATCCTAGTGTCTTTGAGAAATTTCTTCCCTATCATAACAACCTTAAACTGAAATACAATGACATTTTTGAAAAATTCCAATACATTATTCTAAAATTTCATCATTTTTATAAAAATATAAGGGATTCAACTAGTATGAACTTATGTAATATCTGAGAAATCATTCCCTATATGGTAATAAAAAAGAATAGAATAAGTTATAGTATAACATATTCACAACTAGTTATATCATGTTATGTTAAGAAGGGGGAAAATCGTAATGTTTAACATTGAGTCATGATATCACAATATAATATAAAGGCATCCTAGAAATGTGGGAACAAAAAAAACATAATATCATAAACATAAGTAATGTGTAACAACAAAGGAAACAGAACATAATGTTCATAGGATAACCTTATGTGCCGCATAAAAATAATATCATGACATTAAAAATATAAATTTATTTTTTAATTCATTGCATCATATTTTTTTAATTATGGATACCATTTATTTCCTATATTAAATCATGTTTGTCTCATTATGATGTAGCAATATACACCATGTATGTTTACTATTTTTAGTTTTTACCTGAATATTTGATTATGTAAGAAAATACTAATAAATCTCTATTGGATAATTTATACATGATGAATTCAAAACTAAAATGTATTTTATAAAAATAATTACATAAAAATTATAATTTTATCATTTAGAAAATAAATAAACTTTTATTTTAAAAAATAGTGTTATGATAATAATAATTGTATTACCCTAATAAAAAGTAATAATGACTACACAAAATTATATTTAAATTTTAATTTAATAAATATTGTTGATTATAGATATTTTATAAAAAATACAACTTATTTTATAAATATTAATATTTATAATAATTTGTTCCTTTATTAAAACTATATATTTATCAAATAACGCAATTTCTATTTCCATGTTATAGAATTAAATTTATATAAAAAACAATTTTTAACCAAAAAATTTAATATTAAATTGTAAAAATATAATCATTATTTAATTAGAATAAAATATAAAAATATATACATTTAGATTCTTGATACATATCCCTTTATTACCACAATGAATTTTTTAAGGGTATTGTGTGTGATAGAGATATTTTGTTATGGTGGCTCGGTGTACTTTTTTTATGATTTGATATCAATGAGATTGAAAATCTCCCTTAAATAATTTTCAAATATTTAGATATTGAATCTCATCATGGTACTAGTCAAGGGAGAAACATTTTGATATGATCTCCCTCATATTCTTCAATAAATGGGATTCATAGTGTATGATCCAACATATTTGGGATAACACTTTTTCTTTCTCTATTAATTGGGCTTTATCCTCAGAAAAAATATAAAAATATTAATTATATCTTTATAATTGTTATATGGTAAATTGGTATGACAAATAATGTTATTATTAATATAATATACTATAACTATACAAAATAACTATGTTATTTCAACTGTTTTATAAAACTATACTACTTTATAAAGAGTTTGTTCACAAAAAAAGTTAATTTCATTTATAGAATTTTTATTCTGTATAAAATACTACAATTTATCTATACACACTCAGAGATCCTTGATTTAATTTAATATTATGTGACCTTTTTAGAGGATAATTTGAAGTGGGATGTTGATGATTCTGTATAAAGATTTATCATCATTATTTATGTATTGGATATGAGAACAAATCTTAAGGCAGTCATGAAAACTCTACCTATTTCTATGTGAAAATAAGATAATATCACTATCGACACTATGCATTTTTTTCAAAAGTCTCCTAGAGGTAATGATTTCCCTGGGATATTATGTATTTTTTTCCCAAATTTGTACATTTCCTTAAAATATATATTACTTTTCACTAGATTTTATTATATCAATCTATATTAATGAAATAGTAATACTTCATAGTCCACCTATATAAATTGTATATGTTTATGAAACATGATTTAAATAAAAAATAAAGAAATTACTTCTAATCTCGCATGATACTGAGCTTCATCATTAAACCACCTATCATCCTTAAACATATGGATTTTAAAAACGGGAAATTCAGTCATTATAAATACTATTGAAGTCATAATAACATCAGTATAATGGTATGTGCGATTAGTATTTACCATTGGTTTATTTTTTATATATCAATATCATCAATTCAAGTATTTAAATGGTGCCTTTTAAAGTAGAATATAGAAAGAGATGATGTACAGTAACCTGTTTAGATCAAGTTACTAAAATAATGATAATAGACCCAAAACATGTTGAGGATGAAATGAAATAGGTAACGACTATTCAAACCCATATTAGAAATTTAAATGTATGAAAAATAAAGTTTTCAATAAATTATGAAATAATGTCAAATTTGATGTGGTAGGTCACATTTTCTTAATTGTGTCTTTCTGGAATGGTTTTATATGGTTCAAAAATATAAATAAACTAATCCCCATGTATATCAATTCTTTTAATAAAATATAAATAATTTTCTTGTGGATACACCTTTTTAAATTATATTAAGAATCTATAAATTGCATGATATGTTCCATTTCTAATTATTAGATATTTTTATCCAATACTGAATGCATGTTCTCACCTATGAAGAAATATATTTCAAAACTAGTCTCTCTTATTTTGAAAACCCTAAAAAATCATGGAAACTAGAAAAAAATTTATCAAAATAAGAAAAATAAAATGGTTAAGGTACATTTAAGAAATCACAAAATATATGATGAAATTTTGTAAATATAAGATGTTTTGATGTGGGACAACCCACATTTCTAATAAAACTTATACCCTTGAAATATTTAGTATGAATTTTTTTAAGGATGAAAAAATGGAACAATGAGCTATAATTATATTAACTGGATGTTTTGTTTTAATGAAAAATAATATATTTCTTATTTTAATATTTTGGGAAACAAAAATTCTAATGGATTGGATGAATAAAAAATTTTAACATACAATGTAAAAAAATAATTCTGGAATTAATTTTTAATATTTTCATATTTAAATATCTTATATGAATAATTATAATATAATATTTAAAAGTTAATCCATTTTATTTATAATAATTATTTATAAATTTTAAAATTATTCATATATTAATTATTAATATTATATAAATAAAAAAAGATCAATTACAGGAAAAAAGAAATATTTTTTTTAAATCTATTGTTTAGTGCATAATATGTTCCAATTTTTAATAATAAAAATTATCTCTAATAGTGACTGTTTAAAAAAAATTATTTATTTTATATCGATATATATGAATTTAATGTCGTATTATTATGATTATTAGTCAAATATTTTATGTAATATCATTATATTCTTGGAATATAATTTTCCTAAAAACAATTTTTCAAGATGTTTTATATGTATATATTTTTTGATTTTTAAAACATATATAATTTTAAATAGATAAAATTTATTTCATATTATGAATTAGGTGGATAATTTTTTTTGAATATATCCATTATACATTTTTTAATTAGTAATTGTAAATGTTTCAAAATATATCCACTTAGAAAAGGGTAAAATGTGATACACAAAGAAGAGATTTTAGAATAATTTTCAAAATAATCAATATAAATGTATATATTTTATTTTAAGAGTTTAATTCAAACAACCATTTCATATATTAAAAAATATTTCATCTTGGAACCAATTTTATTTTATAAAAACTTTTATATTATTTTATGTAAATAAAAATTAAAAGGCAACACTCTACTTCTTTATATTTATCTTATATGATTATATAGGGATAAATAGAAACTTTGAATGAATATAAATGATTTTTATACATAATTAATTTTTTTGCTAGAAATTTATATTTTATTTTTAGTGGTCATATAATTATCGTAAAATCCTACAAAAAACAATCTTGGTTCTTATGAAATAAGTATAAAAATCAAAGTAAATGATTTTAAAAACAACAACTGTAATATTGTTTTTTTGAATTATGGGAAGCACTTCTTTTATTATAAATAATAATGTATAATTTATAGATAATGAGTTTAAATTATAAATCTATATCTTTCTTAAATTTTTTGTAATTTAAATAATCAAATAGTTCATAAAATGATTATAATGGTAATTTCGGTTAAATATTATTCTATTAAATGATTTATGAAATATAAAACCACATTAAATAGGAAAATATGGATGGGATATAGTCATAAATTTCATTTAATGTCCTTATTATACATTATCTATATTTTTTGTGAATTTATAATTCTTTTTGATTGAAAATATTATTTCCATGCTTAAGGTACAAATTGGTTGTAAATAGTTCAACCAAATGATAAGATTCAAAATGACACAAAATTATGTCAAACAATAATTGTAGAATGTATTTTGGACTACAAATATATAATATTTGATATTTTTTCTACATGATCTCACTTTCAAATACAAATAATTTTTTTATTTATTATAAGTAATCCTGCGTGCGTCATTTTCTTACGATTAAATGGAAACCACTTCTATAATATTATTCACACCACCTTTTATAATATATTTTGAAAAAAACATCCAACATATCTCCCCAATATCCTTATTTATGTTATAAATGTTATTTTATTCTCAAATGGTAAAGCCTACAAATTTTATGCAAAGACCTTATAGAGGTTCCACAATGAAGAGTTAATCATCTTAACCGAGAATTTTTAAGTTCCTTCCATCATATCCCAAAAAAAATACTATTTTAAAAATTTAATAAAATTATACAATTATTATTATATTAATTTAGTTATAATATTATATTATATAACATATTAATATGTTTATCACTTAAATGAAAAATGGAAAAATTTTGTGTCTGTATGCTCAGACGGTCACTTCATGTGTAAAAGTTTTTCCTTTTTCATTATTCTATAAACTATATTATATATATAGTTGTATTTTAATAAATAAATAGAAATTTATAACAAGAATATAAATTTTTATATGATTAAACTCTAACCTATACAAAATAACTCAATCTTTTATAATGAAACATGCATCATAAAACTAAAAATGAAACTCTCGATGAAAAATTTTATCCTGAATTTCTAATGAATGTGGAATGATAATATATATAATATAATAAAACTATCTATATTATTTTGTAATTAATCATTAAAATGTTTAAAATTATTTTATAGGAGGTTAAAGCATGTTCCATTATGTAAAATCATGTGGTAGGAGTTGACATCACAATTTCCACTTTATTGACACATATTTTGTTTTATACACATATTTTATATTAGGTTGTGTATATACTACATAGTTTAAATATTTGACATGTTTATTTAATTATTCGGGGTATTTAAATTATCAATTCATGTTTACTCTCTCATGTGTTTATAATAATAAAGTTACAATAGATATTTGAATTATTTTATAAAACCTCAATTTTTGAATTTTATATATTTTCGTTGAAAGAATGTTATAATATCTATTTTAATAAACCCTTTTATATTCTTCTCCTGTAGATATTTAAGGTGAATTGATGTTTTTATACAAGATTTCATCTCATTTTCACATCAATAATCACGGAAATTTTTAAAATAAAATCTTTTATTATTTAGCTTCTTATCATAGAATCTTATCATCAATATATGTATTTTTTTAAAAAATAAATTACCTTTTTATTTAGTTAAATTGTTTATTAGGGATGAAATTTTTCATTATAAGTTCCCTTAAGCAAAACGTCCTGATACAGTTCAAAAAGAATAAAAATTACATTTTGGGATTTGATAATGATGAATGGTACAAAAAAATTTAATAGAAAACATACAACATCAAAATAAATATCGGATCATATACATAACAAATAACTTTTTAGGCTTATATTTTTATAGAATTAAGGGAAAATATTTTAAAAAGAATAACCATGAATTAAATTCAGTGACGTTACCACTAAACCTAATAATTATTATTTCAAAATAATTTAACATCATCATCAATATAACATCCATATACACATAATTCAGTCAACATACTTAATTATAATGAGAGAAAGAGGAAACAATATAAGGGTGATCTGAAATTATATGTAAGGGTAAATATAAGCCTTAAAATTTTAATGTTTTAAGTGATGATAAAAAAGGTAATATAGTTCTGATTAAAGAATCATAGTTCATGAGTGTAACATTATAATTTTCATACTAATCAATACCTGGTTCTTCAATCATGAAATAATTAATAAATCTTTAATAAATGAAACACTCATAAGAATCAATAATTATGATCTATATGATATCAATACTGATCAATGGAATCACTATAAAACATAAAAGGAATAAAGAAAATGTGTTTGTATCTTCGATCAATATATTCATTAAACCCTTAAAACATTTACAGAACCCTTACAAATAGAATAACCATATTTCCAATTCCATTCCCAATGGATTGGAGAGAAATCATAGTGCATCGATTTTGTAATAACCCCCATGATCTCTCCCCACTTTCATTATGAACATATTTTAAATGAAATTTCCAATAACCACAGTATAAATAAACTACAATGATATTTAATATCATCATAATACTCATAGAAACAATCTTTATTCCATTAATAAAATTATTATCCCATGGAAAATGAATGGGTTCCATAAATATCACATTAACATAATCATAATCCGTCCATATAAGTAATTACGATGGTATCAAAAAAAATATCTACAATGTAGAAAAAGTAACATCAAGAGATGTAAATGTTCTTGAATAAAAGTATCATAAAAATATAATCAAAAACATTATTCAAGAAAATAACATTTTGAATTGAAAATATTTTTTTCAGAAATAAAATTTTCACAATATTGAGAAAATATTTTTCTAGGATAATGAAATAGGAATCCTAAAATAGATTCTTAAAATAAATTAATTTTAATGGGGGAGGGAGGATCCATTCAAAATGTATATTGTAAATATAACAATTCATTTCAAATATTTTTTAAATTGAGTCAAAAGAAACTCATTTTGAAAATGATAGTAAATTTAAATTTTAAAATCAATTAAAATAGGAAAAATGGACTTGTAAATTATATTCATTAAATTATTTACTTTATTAAATTTATATATTTTAAGTCTTTTATAAAACATGGATGTATAATAGAAATATTCCCGATATAATGAAATATATGATATCTATATTAGCTAAAAATGGATTTTATGATGTTTATATAGTCAATAAGAAAGTAAGTTGAAATTAAAAATGTTAATAACATTCATATACACAATAGAATAAAAGATATGTGGTTCAATAAAATAAAATCATATTTCTTCCATAACGGTAAACATGAAAATCACTAATCTAAAACAATAGAAGAGAGTAATAAAAAGCATTTGAAACATTAATAAGACATAAATCATAGTCCCTATAATAGAATAACATAAATTATATAATAAATATTGGGAATATTAAAATATTAATTATAAAATAAATAAAAATGAAGTATATACTCCCTCTAGTTGAAGTATGGTTTATATCAAAAACATATATCCCAATAAAAGGAATCTGGGATGATTAAACCTTATAATGACCATATCATTGAAATCATGGTTATTAAATGTAGATATTCAGTTTAACAAATGTAAATCCAAAAAAATAAAATTAAATAATACAAAAATTTCTAAATTAATTCACACATAATCATATCAAACAAATTTTAGTTATGTTTATTTATGACCCAAAGAATTGAAATTAAGTTAGTAACCCTTTACAAGTCATTAAATTCAATGAAAAATTTCTTGGTTGAAGTATATAATTTTAAAAAATGAAATATAATGAGATATGATAAATTTGTCATATAACATAAAATGGGTCTGTATATATATACACCACATACAAAATTACATTTATAAAAGAATTTGTATCTCAATCAAGGAACATTTTAGGCGAAACCACTACTACATTGGTTATTTCTGTATTAAAAACCATGAAAGCGATAAACACAAATAGATTATTAAATAATTACAAATTGATTGATTTTTATTAAAATAATCATAACTTATATTACTGTTATGTATATACCCTATAAAAAACTATTGGTGAATATAGAAGTTGTCCTAAATAAATAAAAAGTGAGATGAGAAACCCATACTCCTTCGGTAATTTATTAATCAATACTAAATGATAGATATATCATAAAATGGATTCGTAAATTAAATAAAAAATTCATTAAAATAATCATAAATCACAAAATATTACATTTAAATTAAATTATTTATTTAAATGGACTTTTATGTTATTACAAATAACTGTATTTTATTATTCACTGAAAAATAATTATTTTATAAAAAACCCATAATATAATGTTATATTAATTTTGATATTCTAATTTAAAAAAATTTATTTTTATATTATCATATAAATATTCAAAATTATCTAAAAATAAATTCAAATATTTACTCACAAAAATCAATACAAATTAGTATTTTAAGAAAACTTATTTTTTAAAAATAAAATTACTTTACTATAAAATGATTTATCATTTACCAAGGAATTTTAAATAAAATTATGTTCAGTAAGAAATATATAAATATATTTAGAAAAGTAATAAATAATATTTATGACATTGGATTTAATGAATATATGATGGCATTTAAATTTGAGATAATATTATTTCATTGTTTAATTCATGATTGGTGTAGCATGTATAAAATGATATCGGACATATATTCATTTTCTTAAAATATGAGGGAGTTTAATTCAACCCCAGAACATTAATAAAAATGTAAAACAATTTATGTTATTATAAATAATTAATGTATTTTAATTTTTTAAATTATAATTTTTAATGCCCACAACATATAATGGGTTAATAAAACATCCACATGAAAAGAGAGAAAGAGAATTGATAAGTTCATCTGGAATAACACATAACTAGGTTCCCATGTTGGAACACATTAAAGGGGTGATGATTTTAGAATGGATAAAATTTGTAGAAAATTATGGGGAGTGATATTTCTCAACAACCACTAAAAAGTGAATGATCTAGAAAATTTAACGTCCATAAATACATAAATATTATATTTATGAAATGAGAATCAATTCATCATAAATGAAGGTAATACTATAATAAATTTTTTTAAATAAACATTTTTTGGAATATAAAAATTAATTTAATATCTGGACAAAAAATAGTGAAATATATTTATATCAAATTATGATTTAATTTAGTAACCAATTTTCAAGAAAATGTCATTTTTTTCTCTCTCGAAACAATGACTATTATATATAAATATTTCAATATTGAAAAACTAAAAAAAATTAAAGTATCATATAAACTTAAGAGAATAAATATATATATTTTGTATATATACATATGGACCATAACCAATCTTATCATCACATGCTGAGTTAACTCCCAAAATGAATAAATCTTCATATGCTGAAAACTGTATTAATATCCAAAAATCAATAGTAATACCAAAAGATAAAATTAAATTATTCCAAAAATAATTACCCATAAATATATTCTGGACTATGATTGAAACCCAATGATTATAATTTATGGGTATTAAATTCATCTATGGTTAATATAATATATATCTCCAAAATATGATAATTATTTATACAGATAAGCTAAATCACCATAAAGAATCAATACAATCATATATGATTCGAAAATATAATTAAAACATTATTCCTCAAATAAAATCCTATAATTTAATATTCTACTTAAATATATAATGTTCCACAAAATAATGAACTTCTTGATTGGTCAAATAGTGAAAAAATACTTTTTGAATCCCATGATTTTGTTTATCATACATTTCCAAATTGTAAATTCTCAAGATTATGTCAAAAAAGCTATGATAAGACCTATGGATAACCAATAAATATAAATATATGTCCAAAAAAGTGATAGAATTATTCCTAAAATAATTACTCACCTTAAACTTAGGGGACCCCGATACCTCAAACCAATAAAGCACCTCCCAAATTGGAATTAATCACCGAAAAATTTCATCAATTAATCCAAAAAAAGGTTTTATAAGACATTGAATTTATGATTAACATTAAACATTTAAAACAATTATAGAATTTATAAAACATAATATAACATCAAATGAAAACATCCCAATATCAAATATTTTCTAATCCTTTCTTTCTATAACAACTCTAATAGCCCCAAACCCACATTACCAGATCCGGTGCTAAAATTGTAAACGTTACATTTCATTATTTGAAACCTATGAATCTAACGATTTTTTTTTGCTTTCAAACCATAAAAAAAATATTTTAAATACATGATCACATATATACCCAAGGACTATTTCGGATATATTTTTATCACATTATCATTAAATCTTAAATAAATAATACAGATGACTTCAATAGAGTCTCTTTCCCACCACACCTGGATTTTACTATTTCAAAATAATTCATCATCATCATGATACACATGAAACCCATCAAGACATAATTCATTTAAAATAATTATTTATAACTAGGGTAATATAAAAAAAGTAAGAGTGATCTCAAATTATCATTATGGGTAAATATAATCATTAACAAATGAATTTCATCGGTGATAATTAGAATATAATAAAGTCATGATGACATAATCAAAGTGCATGAGCATAACATAAGAATTTCCACTCCCACCAGTACCTAAATAAGCAATCATGAATCCTAGAATTAGGGTTATATTTTTTATGTACCCATCATATAAGAAATTTATAACAACCATAATAATAATTATGAACGTAAATCATGAATCAAACCAAAAAAAATCAATGAAATAGTGTTTTTTCCATTCATAACTCTATTAACCCATGTAAAAAAGAATGTGTTCATTGAAAATCTCTAAAAAATCATAATAAATTTATATATGGAATAAGGATTGTATTACCATGAAACATACCAAATATTGGAGAATAAAATAAACTATTGTTTACATTGATGAATTTAATCACCATTAAATTATTAATAAAAACATTCTATGAGAAAATATAATTTTCATTTGAAAATAACATTAAAAAAATGAGTTATATTTTATTTGAAAATAAAATTTTAGAATTATATTGAATGATTAAAAAAATATTGGTAATCGAATTGAGAAAATCCATTCATGATGTAAATGATAAAAATAAACATTATTTACCAACATTTATAAACAATGTAAAAGTTAAATAATTTGGAAAAAATTATCACATTTTCTTTTTATATACCATTAAAACAAGGCCATATATCATTTTAAATATCATTAGTAAATAATTTGTTTTTATAAGATGAAATTTTTTAAATAAATTATAAAATATAGATATATAATAGAAAGATTACGGATCTAAAGAATGATACGTCATCTTTATCACAAACATGTAATATTAAATATATTTATTCAATAAAAATGGAGGAAATATAAATTATTCATTTGAACCACTCTCAAGAATAGATGTGAAGAAAATATGCTTGTTTCAAAAAAATATAATCATATTATTTACTCCAATTAATCCTTGAACATAGCCAATACAAAAGTAAGGGAGACTATAATATAATGTCTTTTTCAATTTGGTAAATATTTAATTATAATCTCCATTAAAATAGAAAATCAAATGATACATTAAATATCATTAAAATATGTATTCTCATTATTTTACATGTAAAAGGGTAGTATGTACACCTCATACAAAATCATAGGCTCACATCATAAAAATATGCACGAACAAAATAAATTGGGATGATTAACCCTTACAATGTTTATATCACTAAAATGAGAGATTATATATTGATAGATCATGTGTAACAAATGTAAATTAAAAAAAATATAAATATATATTGAAAATTTAATATATCATTTAAAACTTAATCATATCATAATAGAGTCAATAAAAGAGTATTTATAACCCTATAATAGGAAATTGGGTAAATAAAACCATCACTACCCAGTAACAATCATATAAAATCCCCTTTGATGAAATATTTAAATTTTAAACATATAATTACATTACAAATGATTGATTTATCCTACGACATATAATTTTAGTTTTATATATACTCCATATAAAATAAATTAGATGTATAAAAGGAAGTGTCTCTCCAAAAATGAATCTTTTAGACGAAACCCTTACACCATTGGTAGCTTTTGGATCAAAACCCCAAGAAAGGGGGAAAATAATATGGGTTAATAAATCACACTAATTTTAATTAAATTAATAGTTAATAAATTAATTTTATTTATATACACCACTCAGTGAGTAAAAGTCATGAGTATGGTATATGTCTCATATGCACAAATAATGAGATGAGAAACCAATAAGGCACTGGTAATTTCTGGATCAAATCTATATAAAAGTGATCATATAAAATTCTTCCATTGGTCCCATTAAATATCATTATTAAAAAAATATAATAAATTCATGGGAATTATATACAACACAAAATAAAAAGATTATTGAATATTGAATTTGTCTTAGAGAAATCAAACATGAGACGAGGAACCCCTATCTTGAGTACCATCTATCCATGTATTACCTTTAACTCATATATAACAATATTATATAAATTATATCATTCTAAAAGGAATATTGTTTGGTTTTGTGCCATATAATTAAATAATTTATTTTACTTTTTTATTTACATATTTAAATACATAATTATTTACGTCTACTTTGGCTGTTTGGAGGACATTTTGGTTCGTTGTTTCAAAAAGGATTCAGTGTGTTAGCCTTGTCAATGTTTCCATTATTTCAACATATTAAGAATAATAATCTTGGGAAAATTATAAATTTTTCAAAAATTAATTATAATTTTAAAATAATCAATTAATAATGGTAATAAAAAAATGAACTACGTTATGAAAATGGAGACGTTCGGTCATACGTACCTGTGAGTAATGTCTCCTTTTTTCCATGATAATTATGTGATAATGTAAGTCTCATTTTTTCATTAAAAATTTATAAAAATATCTCATATATAATATTATTTAATTATATAAACTTAATTATATCATACTTGTGACGTGGTGATTAAAATATCATCACATCACTTCGTGGAGGTGGTAGTCCATGTGAACGCACGAACGACGTAATCATTTTTCAGTGAGTGGAATGAAAATAAATAAAATGATAAATAAATATTTAATGATGAATTTTTTCCATTATTTTCATAATTATTTCATATTTTGATCTCATATAATAGTAATTTATATTTTTATTACCTAACTTGTAATGAAACAGTGAAAAAAACTTTCATCACTTCATGAGGAAGAAGTCCATTTTATACACGAGTGACATTTCTGCACCCCTAGAATTTCATGTAAAATAGAATATGTAATATAATAATTAGATTTGTATAATTATGTTAAATAAATTAAATATATTATTTCAATACCTCATTTTGTACATCCTTGTGTGGTGATGATTGAAAAAAATAAGATCAACCTGTGAGGTGGTAGTTTTCCGTACACACAAACTATTGCTCCAGTTACCATTTAATGGAAGAGGGGATGGATTTAGGTTATTAAATTTAAATAAAAACATATAATTATATTGGATATAATTTTTTAAATTACATCATAATATTTTGATAATACTTTAATTAGTATATATTAGAAATAATATATAAATTCTCGGTGCAACATGATACCTCTTCATTAGAGAACCTCCTTTTGTTGTCAATAAAATCCTTATTAAAATGAAATGATTAATAAATTTGGATACATATTTCATGGGGAGGGATTTATGGAAGAAAATAAGTAAGGTATTGTCTATGAAAAATGCCTTATAAGGTGTTAAAGGGACATGATATTAGTGGACTTTTATATCTAAGGGAGAGGAAAGACTTAAAAATTTTGAAATGTTAAAGGTGTACCAATGTTTTTCACATGAAAAAAGGATAAAAATTTGACTATTATCCATAATTATATTACATAAGGTATAAATATTATCAAAAAATATATTTTATAAAATTTTTTATTAATTTTAGCACTAATCATTTTAGATTAACCACAGTAAATCCATTTTTTACTTTAACCATGGTAAACTATTATTAATATTTTTTACAGTTCATTACAAATTTAAAATAAAAATAAATCATTATCTAATAAAATATTCATTATTAAAAATATTTATTTTGTTTTATAAAATTATATTCAATGAATTTGAGAAATTTAATTTAAAATAAAATCCACAGGAATGACAAAATTGTTTTTTTAAAGATGTATTTTTGACACGTAAGATAATTTATATTAACTCTATTAAAGGTAATAATAAATATATAGACTTAAATCAATATTTCGTGATGAAAATAATATATATATATATATATATATATATTATTTTCATAATCACCAAATATGTCTTATTTTATAAAATTAAAATGTATCAATATTATGCACTTTAGTATGGTTTTTAGAAAAAAGCCCTCTTTTAAAAACAAAAAAAAGACATCCATTAGAATCCATTACAATGATCAATAAAATATGAATAATTGTATTATTTATAAATAATGATTTATAATTTTACCTAAAATCATATTCATCACAAAATGATAATTTTCAAATACATAATTTATTTAAAATAATTGTTATTTTTACAAATATCAGTATTTTTCACTATTCACTAAAGAATCATGATTTTTTTTTAAATTCCCCATCATTAACCAAAATTTTATTTTAACATTCATAATTTAAAAATTCACATTATCCAATATTTTTTCTAAAATTTTGTAAATTTATTTTAATATTTAATTCGAAATATAAATAAAAACTATTTTTGAATAAATCGTATTTTTAAAGAATAAATTTTTTTAAATAAAAAAATCATTCATTATTTACAATGAATTTATAGATAAATTTTTATTGATATAGAAATATATATATTTAGTTAATAAACAACGTAGTTCATACCCACCAAATTAACAGATATGTTTTTATAGTGATGCTGAAATAATATTATTTCATTGTTCATTTGAGCTCAGGGTTTCATGACCTGTTTGCTATCAAGAATACATTTCATTTTAAAAATCATGAGGTGTTACAGTCATATTTGAAAACCCTTAATTTTTTCAAATTACATTATTCCATTGTTCTCTAAAAGAGTCATTTTGTATTTTCTTTTAAAAAATTCTTAATAAAGGTTTCTTTCTAACGCATATGGTGATAATGAATTAACCTATTGTTATAAGAAATTTACTCTATTTAGAATCATCTATAAGATTCCTAATATTTTACCAAGAAAATTAATTATAGTAAAATTATCTTAATTTTTCCTTCTATTATATTTTATTTTCTAAAGGAATTATTTTATTATCAAACCTATATTTTTAATGAATTGATTGTCTGATTTTATCTATTAAAATTTTTTTCATTAACATTATCTCTATACAATGCATTATTCTATTCATATTTCCATTGACATCACATGAATCTTCCATATCAATATAATTTATATAATGGGTATGATAGTTACCAAAATTCTATACAACATATTCCTATAGTCTTTTTCTATGAAAATTATTTTATTCAAAATGTTATTAATGGTATTCTATATTATTTACTCATTATAGAAAATTTTTTATGAAGAATATTTTCTATGAAATAAAATGATCCTTAAATATATGAAGAATGAATTAGAGATACTTTTTTTGTTGGTATCTGTTATATATATCCCCTCAATGTATTAGAAACTCTTGTGATACAGTCATGTTGGATATCCTTATTTAATTGGTTTTGGTTTATACATTCCCATATTAGAGTATATCTCGGTATAGGTCCTTGATCATGACATATAGAATAATTTGTTTCTATTTTAGTTAATTTTCTATTATAAATTAAATCATCACATTCATATTATCCATTAATTCATTGCATTCCCAATGTATTGATTAAATAAATATATTTTTCAAATATTTAAGTTTCCATATAGATTATTCAATATATAAACATTCAAAATTTCCATATATATAACCCTTACAATGTGTTTGATCTAATATTTTTTACTTTTATAATGATATAATAAAGGAATCATTGAATAATTTTTAGGGGATTATATTATTTTACATTTACTATATTTTATATTTTACTTCCAATGTAAAATGGGAATAATCTATATATCATGTTTTTAATGAATACTAAATTGATTGGTCCTTGGTTATATGATAGATTCATCGTATTCTAACATAATAAATTAAAAAACCAGCACTATGTTACAGGAGTTTTGGTTGAAGCATTATTTGGGTTTTTAACAACAATAATTCCTTCATGAGGAAGAGTAACAATATTTACTAGCTCGTATTATTTTTCATCAGCAGTTCAATTTGGAACATTTTAATTCAATGTCCCTTTCCATTAACATTAAATAATATATTATGATAAATAATATTATCTATAACATTTACCTACTTCTAATAAAAAAATTTAATCAAATTGGAGGTGAAGTAAAAAATTAAAAAAGAATGAGATATAAATTCTTTTAGGGAAGTGTCTCTTTAAACATCATACCCTTTATCAATTTATACAAATTCAAAGTATTTATCCATTTTATAATCTACCATGTTTTTTTGAACTATTTCCGATGGGGAAATAACATAATTAACATTTTATGGATGAATATATATTGGGATACCTTTTACTAGAATAAATTCCTTAACAGTCATGTTATTATTCACACTATTATCATAATGATGAGGTGGGAGGGAAAAATTCATGTTCACCTATCACCAACACCACTTATTTTCCAGTGAAGAAAAATTTTATTTTATATATGATTATATTTATCATAGATCACTATGATATTAATAGATTTTAATTTAGATCATTTAAATTGAGAATAATTCACCTTCAAGGAATATTTTTTCTCCAAATTTTTAGTAGATAATTTATCATGAATAGCTAATCTAATGTGTTTTTCTTTGTCTTTATCCAAAAATATATTTATTTCTCAAAAATCAATATGAATAAAAATTCATTAATAAAATTACTTATTAATTCATTATTAGTAAATAATCATTAATTCCTTATTAGATATTTATATTTTTTTGAAACCCACATTCATGTTCTTCTTCTTTATTCATGGTGGATAATCTAAAAAATAATAATATTGAAGTTTTATGATAAGGAATTTTCTATCATTTTTAAATCAACATATAATATATTTTTACAAAACCTATATTCAAAAAATATTTATTAATCAATATCATCCTAGAGGTTTTTTATATATTAATTAAATTTATTTAACACATTATATATATTTATTATTTATTATTTATATATCATCGAATAAATTCAAAAGATCCCTATTCAGAATCTGAGAAAATAAAAAATTCACAAACATCACCATATAAGTGAAATATTCATTAATATAAGTAAAAAAGAACATAAAAATGATATGTTTTATCCCATTCATAAGGAACTAAAAATTATAAAAGTATGGGATTTTTAAAACTTCCATGTCTCCTATAACACCTCTATTTTAATGTACCCGATCATATTATTATTCTTATATGGTATTTTGAGTCTATAGGTTTTATTCAAGATGTGTTTGCATGGGTAAATCAGGATTTTTTGAAGTTAGATACAGGAATAATATATATGAAGAATTAATACCATAAATTGTAATTTTATTTTGTGAAAATATAAGAGAAAATGTTCTAAGAGTAAATACCATTTATTATATATAATGGTTTTTTCTAAATAAATAACTGAGGTGATATGTATTTTTGGAATAAGTAAACATAGATGAAATTTATGATGTAAATTACCAATTTAAATTCTTTTTTTAGGCCCAATGATTATACTATGTCGAATATTTTTAAATCCACCAATATTACACCTCTTATTTCTGTGAACTTCTAAGAATATCTTGGTCAATTTCTGATGATCATTGATATTATGACTCTATTTAAAATAAATCATCGTGCATTTGATTATTACTTTATAGGATATGGTTTAGTTATACATTCTTTTTATTGATCTCATTGGTCTATATTATGTGGAATCATATATCATTGTGTAAAACTAGATCTATGGGTTTGGTTTGGTGTTTAGTAAATATCTGAGGTATTTGGTAAAGTAATGAGAGGTGGATGTTTGATTTGTTGAATTTCCTTGGATCTTTTCATTAATTGTAATAATGGTAGTTTTATTCTATCCCACTATATTATTATAGAACATAGTGGATTCAATATTGAAAAAAAATGTTCTAAAATATGAAATGTCATTAAAATTTTATGTAAAAAACCTTTTTTATGCGAATTCAAAAGGATGTTATTTAATTATTCTAATGAAATTTTTAAATGAAATTTTTTTTCAAAGTATTTTTTCTCAATTGAAGTGGTTTGTGTGGAAAAATATTTTATATGGATTATGATATTAGTGTACATTATGGAATTTCATCATCTTTTATAGTGTGAGTCCTTGTTTAAATAAACAAGTGGACTTGTGATGACTATATAGGCATAAGGCACCTCAAAAAATGAAGTCATTTAGGAAGATGGATTTCAAATCACAAGGGTTGAGATTGTCATTTTATGTTCAAGTGTGTTTGAGTATTGAACATGGGGTTGGTATTACAAGGGAAATTGAAGGAGAAAGTGTAAGGATTAATTAGGTTAAATTTACTTATCTAACATCCCTCCTTTGAAAATTGTTTAAAAAATCTCACAATAACATTTACATAAAACTTCTTAACTTGTTCATGTTCTAGTGGTGTGAGATGTGAATTATTTTTGGGAATCCTACTGAATGATCCACTGACCCATTATTGGAAATGTTAAATTTTTTTAGATATCTTTTTTTATAATTCAAATAAGGTTTATGTGTCGCACTTCCCTATTAGATATCCTTGACATAATGGTTTGTAAGGTGAATCTATGTCTAGGGTGTGTCTACATCTGGGTATGGTATGGTTCTACATGTATGTCAATGTCTGTTTATTTCCACTTTGGGACTTTCATTCTTATTTACATTTCTAATGTACAATGAAATTTATCTTATACTATTATTTCAGTGATTTTTGTGATTGAATGTTCATACATATTTTAGATTATTGGTTATTTATTATCCAGTGTTGTTAGGTGAATTGGGTTCTTTATAAAAATCCACCCCTAAGGTTCTATAGATCCCTTTCAATTTATTTTAGACTTTTAGTGTCTTTGGGATATCGTTTAACGTTTTATCATTTTTCTACATCTCAATTAAATAAGGAGGGTCAGCATGTTTAAATTTTATTTTTATTTTATGTCCATGAGATTTTTTTGGGAGAAAAGAGATATTATATTCCAAACATAAAATTAATAGATTAATATTTCTAGATACCATTATTTTCCTAAAATAATGTAACCTTGGAGTCTGTTTATAAAAGTATTATAAAAATATTTTATGTATATTATTGTATAAAATTAATTGTTATAGACAATTATTATTTCATATCATGGATTATTATAGATACATACCAGTAGTACTGATTTGTTCCATTAATGTTCAACTAATTTTTTAAAATGGTTAAATAGGTTTATTTTTAGAAATTATGTTCATATTTGTAGTTTCTTATAATGACAATTGTTTATAATTTTTTGGAATTTATTAAAACATTTCATTACAGGATATAAATTATTTTCATACTGTATTTTTAGAATACTAGAAAAGTGTACTATGATGAAGCTACAGAAATTAGTAAGAACAAACTATTTAAAATGTGGTTACACATAAGCCATAGGTGAACCAAAAACTTATACATGGTTATGATCAAGAATTTGAACCCATTAGTAGAGTAAATGGAAATGATGAACCTTAAAAAATAGATCATTTTGTAAATTTTTATAAAATTAATCCCACTTTAATCAATTGGATTATGAACATCAAAATTCATAGGTGTGGCTAAATTGAATTAATAAATTCTCCAATTTTCTAGGTACACCAAATGTTCTTGAATAATATGTTAGAAACCTACATGTAAAAGGATATTTCTCTACAATGGTAGCACATACCTCCCTTAGATAAATCCAGGAAAGGAACTATGTGGGGTCATTTTCATGAATTGTTCATCTATCAATTCTACCCTCACACATTAAATATAAAAAAAACAATAGATTTTCATCTACATGAACCAAGAATACCTCTTTATAATATATTATGCTTCTAGTTTTATGAACATGGTTTTCCACCCATCATACATGGCTAGAAGTGAGTCTTTTAAAGAAGATATATTTTATTAATGATTATGGAGAGTGATTTAAACCAAAATAACTTCTCTCTGTATTATGGATTATATAGAGAATGTGAATAGGTAAAGAGTGTTTGAAATGAATTTTCCTTTGAATCTTATTTATGTAGCCTATTTTTTTCCCACAGAGAGACTGTTTAACGATATTAATGGAAATAAGTGAAATAGGGACTTCTACCCTTATAGAGGTTGAGCACATCAATTAATTCAACATAATCAGTTAATTTTTATCCATTATCTCATTAAAAACCATATTTTTTATATTCTATTCATTAACGCACACGAATATTGAATGTATGGAACCACTAAAGAAATAACACCATTTTATTCAGAGATTAAATTTTAATATGTTTTTTCTTAAAAACCATAGATCATGAAGTTGTAGAAGATCTAATTAGCTCCAGCATTCATATGCTAGTTAGGAAAAATCCCATTACACTAGTTCATGACTAAAAATGCAACTAAACCATGATGCATCAATGGAAACATTGGTTTTTTCGTTGACAACAGATCAGTGAATAAAGAGTTATACTATTAAAGAAGATTTATAGTTATATAGATAAAAATGCTACTAAAAGTGAGAAAATAGAACCATCTAGTGTGTTAGGTACCACTAATATGAACTCCACTCTAATTTATGTATTTATTGTTATTGGTGTGTCAATCATTTTTCATGATTTCTCTATGTTTAAAAAATTATTAATACACATGGGAATGAGGACTCTTTTCACTATTATTATGAAAAATACTAGAACATTGGACAGAAAAGGATTCAATTTACAAGCATTTAACATTCCCATTGATGTAGTGATGTTTCACTACAAGTTTATGGTCCTTGAGATATATGTTTTATATTAAATATTTGGTATGGACTAGATGTGGGGATATAAATCCCATATCAACTTCTATCTGTGGTAGGTAAATATTATATCCATGGATAGATACCTACAAATTTTCATAGGTGATAGGTTTAAAAATTATGGGGATAAGGGACTTTAGTGATAGTTTATAGAACCATATCTTCCATTTTAGCTTCAATGAATTTGAGTGAAAATGATAATACCAGGAAAGTTAAATTTCCTAAAATAATTGATCAATGCACGATTGTATTTTTGATTTATTTATCTAGTTCATCACCAAAAAATTATACCAATATTAATATTGACTTACTCTAGGGATCAATCACTATTTTTTTATTGTTATATAAAATTCATCTGAAAGATTTTCATGAATTAAGGGTTCTTCTTGAAGAGTTAATAAATAAATGTATTTATCAAACCTATTAAGAAACAATAGGCTATACTATTTCTATACATATTAATGTTAAATGGTACACTCCACTTATCTGTTGAATATAATAAGTTAATTAATGGAATAATTAGAAATAATTATCATATAACTTAAATAGTATATATATTTGATTAGTTAATGGGATACAAATAGTTGAATAAAATTAATATATTCTCACTATATGATTATTTTATATTTAGAAGTTAATAATTCCTAAAATATCATTTTATAGTCTATATGATCATTATTAATATATTATCATGAATTTTGTATTAAAAATGCATGGATTGTTTTCATGGATTTTATGAATTTTCTCTTCCACATTTATCATGGCTCCAATTTTGTTGTATTTTTTGATGAAATTGTTGTATAAAATATAATGAGAACTGATAATGATAAAAACATGTAAATTATACTGAGTATATAGTGATAGCGTCATTTTTATACATTTTTTTATATACGACTTCAGAATACAAGAAGTTTATTTCCATTGGAATGTTATTTCTGAATTATGAATATCAACTGATCCAAGAAAGATATATGAAATAGTATCGTGGTAGACACCAATGAATTTTGTGATGGTACATAGTTTTTTAGTATTAGTAAGCTATTATCACCGATTTGTTATATATTTCTGAAGACTTTATTCTACCATGAATATTGTGACAACATAAGGTGTATTATTATTAAGTTATGATGAATGTTATAAATTCATTTTGGCCCTTGAAACTAATATCACCATCACAACCATCATAATCATTATCAAACAATGTAACAACTATGTGTTTTATTGGGATGTGACCATATTTGGCCATGGTTGATTTCGCATTCGTGTAATTAATTTGTAGAAAATAGTTTCAGTCAGTTGTTACATCATGAGAATAATTATCATCATTTTGAACTAGAATTAGCCTTTTTATTTTCCATTCTATAAAAACTTGTAGGGATTAAATCTTTAGATAATATTTCATGGACTTTACATACCACAAGTATTTAGTTTATATATTTTATTGTAGATATGTTAAAATTATAAAATAATGATGGTTGGACTACCTATATAAATTTGATTTTGAATTTTTATCCACACTATGTAAAGGAAATTCTAACGAACATCTATTGAATACATGATAATACAGTGAAGTGGTCTAAGAACCTCCTGAACAATGCCAAACGATGATAATTGTCACTGATATTCATTTATATTATGATTCATAGGAAGAGAACACAATTTTTTCTTTTCATTCTATTTCTAGAAATTATAATATTGGTAAAATAATCTTAGATAGAATCATATAATTTTTCATTATTATGATATACCAAAATGGTGGGGATACTTATGATTATTGGGATGAAGAAGAAACACTTTATTTCACATTCAGAATCAAAATATAGGTCATCAATCATTTTAGGTGCATCTCTTTTCGATATACCACAATCTGAAATGGTTTATTCATATAGGTATTCAAATAATGTAGAATGTGATGAAATCAAATTTCTGGTGGATAGGTATGAAATGAAAAATAGTAGACTCTGTGATGAAAATTAATACATGTTCTTAAATAATGGATAAACAATACTGACTAGATAGTGTGATGTAGTATATTCTTATACCTATATGGAACTATGAGAATGTTGAGATGTATATTTTCATGGGAAACCTGGGACCATTATGAATATATGATGTTATATGTGTAGTATTGGGTGGACTTACTAAGTTGTAATAATTTATCCCTATCAAAAAATCCAGCATGGTTTAGGACATAGAAAAATAATACATCTGATAATTAATCAGGTCAAATGGAGTTCCTTCTTCAATTTTATCTTTTAGGGACACCCATTTTAATTCTTGATTTTGGTGATCGTTTTTATATGATTTTATAAATCAACTCACTATGATGTCATCATATCTTCCATTCATAGAAATTCCATCATAACACACTATTCATACATTTGATGATATTATAAGACTGTGGGTCATGGACTTCGTTGGTTCATGGATGGATCATATTCCTTCGGCTAAACATTCATATAACAACAATTATCAAATAAAAATACAGATTCCTAATTCAAAGATTTTTATAATCGTCCTTGTGGTCCGCCTTTATGTGTAGGTGGAAATAGAAGATATTTCATTGATTATACCTATTCTATCTAATAAACAACAGATAAAATCCAAATAATTTGGGAGTGGTTTGATATAACATAATCAAGAATCATGTCGTATGTAGATACATATAAATGACCATTAATTTGTTATGTTAGTGACCATGTATTATTTAATGTTTCATTGAAAATTGTTCATTGATGCAAACAAAAAAATAGATGATTAAAACAACTTATATGGGACTATTTTAGGATAAAAAGTACGTTGGAACTTTTTCTTAATAATTCATAATAATGTTTATATTCAGTAATGTTCAAAACATATTTTATGTTTCTCAACTGAATACGTTTCATCCCAATCCATTAAATGTGATCATTTGGGATCATGTTACTCTTAATTGGGATGTGACTTTTTGTAACACCCCAGGTAAATAAAGAATATGACATTTTTATATTTATCCCTATTTTTGAATAAAATTTCAGTATTAATTTAAAGGGAACTCTATGCTCGATGGCTTACCCAATACACAACAACGAGTTCCTTTGAAATCTTACGTTGCACACTAATAATAAAATAATATTATCTTAAATGGTAGTTAACGCCTAGCTGTTGTAATGGAGGGAATGAACATAACTAACTAAAAAATGATTATATATGTTTTTCAAATATTTTTACTTTTTACAATAAATGTTAGAGTATTAAAAATGTTAATGAAACCAATTTTTAAGCATAAAAATTTTGATATTCTTTAAAAGGTTGATTAACCGCCTTTTGATGGTGAACCTCTTTTAAATTCACTTTTGGACAATTTTATGTGTTATATTTGACAAAATAAAATTCTTCATTAGAATCGGGACATCAAAATTTACATTGTGTAAATTTTTGGTATTTTGCAGATAAAGATTATTTTTTAATGAACAGTGAAAATGATGTATTTTAATTCAAAACCTCTTTTTAATCTAATTTAATTATTTGATTTGGTTATCTTTTGATGTAGTTTTAATGTTCAATTAGAATATATTTTTACCATTTAATACAATAGTGGTCATTGGAATTAATTTTATCATGAAATTGGACTTAAACTAGAGTCAATCTTTTAGTACTTATTGTTTCTTAAAAACACGCTATTTGTTTTGACAACGGGAATTAATTATTAAATTAATTAATGAAACTTATATGTTTTTAATTTTTTAAAATAGAATTCATTTTTCAATTCGTAATATCAAATATAGCTTAGGGTGATTTTTTGATATTTTTCTGAAAAACATAAATTTTTGATGAATAGTGAAACCACTAAGTGGTTGTTAAAGAAACTGATTTTTCATTTAAATGAAACTTTTCCACCACTGTGTTTTTAATTTCAAAAATCTGACATACATGGTTTTCATTAGGAAGTAAAATGTGGTTCAATGGGATTAAAATATTTTTTTGGTTAATAGTAACTTTTATGATCTTAATCGCGATTAGATGTAATTAGTGTAATTTAAGGTAAAAATAATGTTTTACTAATGTGAAATGACCTAGACACATGTCCTACCCTCATTGGATGTGTCATGGCCGACCAAGACAATCCATGGGTCAACTTGGGGACCCCATGGAGCCACTTTGGTTGGAAAATGACTTAAATAACTTTTTATTTAAAGTTAAAATAAAAATGTCTCAAACATGAAATGTTTCACTAAAACAATTTCTATATTGGGTTGTACAAGTCATATTTTTGACTATAAATATTAATTAGAAATTTAAAAAGATTTCCTATATCATGATATTTTTTTATAATTTTTAAACATTAAATAATTTAAATTATTTATCACATCATGGTTAAGCAGCAATTACCTCATTAATAAAGGATTTAAATAAAATGAAACGATAATGTTAAAACTATAACATAAACTTGTCAAAAACCTATTGGATGAATATATTTCAAACCCTTAACACCTTATCCTCTAAATACATATATGTGTTTCCTTTCAAATCCGAAACTCTTTTGAAAATAAAGTAACATTTTGTGACTTTACAAGAGTGCCCCTCCTCTCCTTTATTAAAGGCCCCCACCTCTACCACCTTACCCACATCTCTCAAGCCTTTGGCTCGTCCAACCCCTCCTCATTTTGCCTCTCCACATCCCTATCTTACTCATAGAAGCCTCACTTTGGGAAGAAGTCTTCCCAAGGAAACCTTTGAGCTCAAATCAAAAAGAGTTACCCGATTTTAATGTAATGTCTTCACTTGTGTTCTTTTGTTTTATTTTGCTTCTCCAACCCCCTAATCTCTTTTTATTAATTTATTTTGTAACAACTCCAGTATCTTAAATATACTATTCTATTTTTATAAGAATATTTCGAGCAAAACTTACACACACCTACATCAAATGGTTAAAGAACATACTGTTTCTGTGGATGGCGAATTTCTGCCTCGTGAAACAATGATTGTTCAACACTCATATAACACCTTAAAAGGTGGCCATTAAGATGTCACTATATTTATATATGATATATGATATGTTTATGTATTACTTAAGCTTCTGATTTTTCTTTATTGGCGTACCTTTATGGTTTCCATTATGGGTAAACATGATAATTTCATTTTAGGAAGTGCGGACTACCGCCCCCTCAAAGTGATTTGATTTGTTAATGCCATATGTGGAATGTATAAATGATGTATTTGTAGTTATTATATATGAAGTATGTTACATATAAATGATGAATATAATTATGGAATTAAAATATACATACTTCTCATTTAGTTTTAAATCCATTCATATGATATAGAAATGGAAGTAGCGTTCATGCGTACGTACGGCTTACCGTCTCAATGAACGGTGCATTTCATTTCTTACCTCTAAATGATTATGTAATATTATAAATACATGTATATTCTGGATATATATGATATATATTATATCAAAATCATGAATATAAATCTGGATATAATGAAACATTGACCACACGAACATCATGTAATTGTAAGAAGTCCACTTTCGACTTAAGAACCAAATATCGACAAAACAAACATTATTAACGTAAATGATTACATAATGTTTATAACATGGAAATAAGTGATATAAAAGTAATAATGAACTTGAAAAAGTTTATTAAGAAAGTAGTAATTAACTCAAGTTTATTATTCATGACGTTAAAGAACGATCGAGTCAAGTCGGACCCGAGGTAAGCGATCCTACTCCTCTCTTTATTTTTAAGTACACTCTTTTATGTCATTCCTTTTAAGATAATCCTTCTTGTGATCGGGATGTTCTTTTATATTAATCTTACTGTAATTTTTATGTTCATATGATGAGAGACCCTATTCTCTCTCATCAATCCATTTTGGATGTTTTGAGTGGCGCCGTTAGGCTGCCGATTTTCGTAAGAGATCTAACCTATCTCTTTCTTTTTAAGTACTCACCTTTATGTAACTTCTTTTAAGCTCCTATTTGTTATGATGGGGGATGTTATTTTATATTCTTCTTGATATTTTATTTTAATATAAGGAGAGACCATATTTGATCTCATCAATCCATTTTTGGAAGTTTTAAGTGGCGCCGTTAGGCTGCCGAGTTTTCATAAGGGATTTTTCATCTCACTTTTATTCCCATGAGATTTATTCTACATTTGCCACAATTTCCTTTGAGTGGTTTATGTACTGGCCATTATTTTAATCATTGAGTAATATAAATTAATTTATGAGTATTTACATCAATGTGGTATTGTCCTTCTTTCACGGGGTGTATGTTTCAATAGATACCCATGTCGGTAAGGGAACATTTCACCCTGCTCTTTTTAAAAGACTTCTTTTGTTATGTCTTTTAATTCACATAACATTATGTTGGGATAGGTTCTTCTATATCCTTAGTGATTTAAATTTTATGCCCAAGTGATGAGATACCCTTTTTATCTCTCATCAACTCATTTTCTGAATTTTGTACTGACACCGTTAGGATGTCAAATTTTTGCAAGGTAACTTCTTAACCCAATTTTGATTCTTTGGGATAAGCTTGTACTCCATCAATATGTCATTCTATGAATATGTGTGAATAACCTCTGATTTTTTTACACTTAATATCCACTTATATTTGGTGTATTAGTTTGTCACACATAATTATGTAATTGACTTATCCTTAATCCAAGGATACCGTCTTTTTATGGGACTTCGTCTCAATCTCCTTTTATTGAGGCATATTTTGTTTTATAGACAACCTTCTTTTATACGGTTTATAAAACCCTTTGAATTTTACTTTTATTCAAAGGGATTCTTTTTTTATACAAATCATTTTACTAAACAACAAAAGGAAATGTTTTTGTCGTATGTGTGCAGCGACAACAACTTCTTCGCTGCCCTGACCATTATTTGAGATTCGGCTTCCTCTACAAGCCATACATTTTTTTAAAAGAAAAATAAATACCATTTTTACTTTTCTTTTATTTTGGTATTGAAAATGGTTTTCATAATGTTTTTATATCAATGTTTTGTATTGATATATTGTGATTGAAAAGTGGAAATGTTATGTTTCCTTTATGCATGTTTTATGTGATACGATTATGTTATGGTTCTTGGGAATTATTATGAAGACGGGTGGTTCCATGATAAACTAAGGGAGGGTGATCCCGATATAGCTCTCCAATGCACTGGGTAACGCAAAGGGGTTAAAAGTTAAGGTTTCTCCGAAAATATTTAGGGAATATATTGTGATGGGTATTCCAAATGTAACCACGAGGGTTACTCACTACGTGAGAATGTTATGAATGCCTCAAGTTACCTTTATGTCTTATAATTTATATGATTTATTCATGATTTTATGAGTTATGTGAAAGTGCTTATGTTTTATGGGTAAAGTATGATTTAATTCTTATGTATACATGTACTCATGTTTCCTTTCCATATTTTTATATCTCTTACTGAGCTTTTTATGGTCATACCATGTTTTTTGAAATGTTTTTCACAGGTCAATGGAAGGGTACATGATATGATGATAGTGTCAAGGAAGTGTCAAAAAAGATTTCATGTTTTATTTTAAATATCCTTCTGTTTATGGGAAAAATGAATACTATATTTTATGTAACCACTTTGTTTAATGTGGAATGTAATGCATGTTTTATGATCTAATTCTCTAAAACTCTAAACCTGAAAAGATCCTCAATGTGTAATCTTGTAATAACTCAAGATTAAGAAAGGTTTAAGTCTGGGGCCTTATAGTTGGTATCAAAGGTCGGTTTAGATTACTTTAGAGGTTAGGGTATTCTCTAAGCACAAGTGAATTTACCATAATTGTTAGGATTTCATAAAGACTCCTAGTTTTAGATAAAGTGAATGTGTAAGTATATCTTAGTGTTTACCTTCCTCATTAAAACATGATGGTTTTGTTGATATACTCACACTGAAATTTCTGTTTTTAGTGAATGGATGGATCTAGCAGGCACTAAAGAGACAACAGGTTTGAAGGAAACTGTGGTAGTTCTCTGATTAAGATACTAGATAAAATGGGGGATTCAATGAAGAAACTCGTGGTTGTTCTAAACCAACTATCAAGGAGTCATGATCAACCACTTTAACCTTGGTATGATCTGTAATGAATCATGTACTAGATGACCAATCGATGTGGAAGTTCAGGTAATAATTATAAAGGTAACCATTAGAGTTTATATGATCCTTAATTTTGAGGTAATTATGTGTAATTATATCTTATGATGGAAAATGAAAGGCATGAGATAAACTTGAGGTTAAAATATGTTATGATAATTTTTGAAGATTTTATCTCGTTTTGGGGAATCTTTTAAGAATTATATAGTTTTGGAAAAAGGACAACACGCAGACCGCGTGACAACCCGTCACGTTGGACAAAGCTAGGGAATCAAACCCACAACCAAAGTGTGACAGGTATTTATCGCCTACCACTAGACAACGTGAAGTCCCTGGTTAGTTTGACTAATTCTTTTTAGTTAGATGATTTTAGAAATCAAGAGTAATTTTATTTTGGGTTATCTATAGAAATGATTAACCTATCATCTAGGATATGTGATTAGGTTAATTGCTTTTCAATATGAGAATTTAAGAGCAACTAATGTTATTTGGAGATAAAAGTTAATTTGTTCCTTGGAAGAATATGTGACTAAATCCTTAAAATATTTGGGATTCAATATTATTTTGGTTTACTTTGAAGAATTTTATGGACAAATTGTTTATCAAATGGTCCTCGTTGAACTTTGGGTTTTTTTGACAAATTTTGGGGATTAAGAATAGATTTTCTTTTTATAAAGGGTTATCCTTTTCTGGATTATCTGATCCTGTACTAACCTTTTTGGTTTTGGTTTTGGTTAAAGTCTAAAGACATGGGAATTATATTGTTCTCTTTTTTGGGTTAGGTGTTTCTCTAGAAGTTTATTATATCTCTCTTAATGTAAACAAGTCATCCTAAATACTCATCTTTTGGAGAAAATATGAGTTCGTGTAAGAAACTAGTAAAATTTGAAAGTCAACATGACAAGTAAGTATGTTTCCTTATGTTTTAGTTAAGCTCAAAAATAAATTCCTCAATGAAAAGTAACTGAAAAAAAATGTTGTCCATTAACTTTTCCTACTGGGGAATCCAATACCGTTTAACCCATCACAAGTTTTCGATTTTCTTATGGTTAACTTTCTCCTAGACATGTTTACTATCACTCTCCATCAGAACATGACCCTTCGTTTTCTCCTCCATATCCATATTTTCATACTTGGAAACCTAGAATGGGTTAACTCGGGTGACATTTGTACTTCTCTCCCATTCTTTTAAAGTGATTGTTTTACCGACTCTTCTACCGATGTGGGACTTTCAAGGATGTTTCCGATCCCATTTTTGAAATTGCGAGGACGCAATTCCCAAAAAAGGGGGAAGAATGTAACACAACCGGTAAATAAAGAATATGAAATGTTTATATTTATCCCTATTTGTGAATAAAATGTCAATAATAATTAAAAGGGAATGCTATGCTTGATGTCTTACCCAATACACAACAATGAGTTCCTTTGAAATCATACGTTGCACTCTAATAATAAAATAATATTATCTTAAATTGTAGTTAATGCCTAGTCGTTGTAATGGTGGGAATGAACAGAACTTACTACAAAATTATTACATATATTTGTCAAATATTTTTTATTTTTACAATAAATGTTAGAGGATTAAAAATGTGAATTAATCCAATTTTTAAGCATTAACATCCTAATTTTCTTTAAAAGGTCGATTAACCGCCTTTTGATGGAGAACCACTTTAAAATCCACTTTTTGACAATTTTATGTGTTATATTTGACAAAATAAAATTATTCTTTAGAATCGGCACTTCATAATTTACATTGTGTACATTTTTGGTATTTTTCCGATAATGTTCATTTTTTTAATGAACAATGAAAAATTTTGTATTTTAATTCATAACCTCTTTTAAATCTAATTTATTTATATGATTATATTATCTTTTGAATTGGTTTTAAAGTTCAATTAGAATATATTTTTACCATTTAATCCAATAGTGGTCATTGGAATTAATTTCATCTTGAAATTGGACTTAAACTAGAGTCAATCTTTTGATACTTATTGTTTCTTAAAAACACGCTATTTGATTTGACAGTGGGAATTAATTATTTAATTAATTAATGAAACATATATGTTTTGAATTTTGTAAAATAGACTTCATTTTTGAATTCGTAATATCAAATATAGCTTAGGGTGAATTTTTTGTATTTTTCTGAAAAACATCAATTTTTGATGAATAGTGAAACTAATAAGTAGTAGTTAAAGAAACTGATTTTTCGTTTAAATGAAACTTTGCCACCTCTGTGTTTTGAATTTCAAAAATCCTACATACATGGTTGTCATTAAGAAGTAAAATGTGGTTCAATGGGATTAAAATAATTTTGGTGAATAGTAAATTTTATGTTCTTAATCGCGATTAGAGGTAATTAGTGTAATTTAAGGTAAAAATAATGTTTTATTAATGTGAAATTACCTAGACACATGTCCTACCCCCATTGGATGTGTCATGGCCGACCAAGATAATCCATGGGTCAACTTTGGGACCCCATGGAGCTACTTTGGTTGGAAAATGTCATAAATAACTTTTTATTTAAAGTTAAAATAAAAATTTCACAAGCATGAAATGATTCACTAAAACAATTTTTAAATGGAGTTATACAGGTAATATTTTTGACTATAAATAATCATTAGAAATATAAAAATATTTTCTACATTATGATATTTTTTGTATAATTTTTAGACATTACATAAATTAAATTATTTATGACATCATGATGATGCAGCGATTAACTCATTAATAAAGGATTTAAATTAAATGAAAAGATAATGTTAAAAATATAACATAAACTTGTAAAAAACATATTTTATGAGTAATGTTCGAACCCTTACCACCTTTTACTTGATATACATCAATGTGGGACCTTTAAAATCTGAAACTCTTTTGAAAATAAAGTAACATTTGGTAACTTTACAAGAGTGCCCCTCCTCTCCTCTTATAAAAGGTCCCCACCTCTACCACCATACCCACACCTCTCAAGCCTTTGGCTTGGTAAAACCCTGCACATTTTGACTCTCCACATCCCTATATTACTTCTAGAAGCCTCACTTTGGGCAGAAGTCTTCCCAAGGAAGCCTTTGAGCTCAAATCAGAAGGAGTTACCCGATTTTAAGGTAATGTCTTCACTTGTGTTCTTTTGTTTTATTTTGCTTATCCAACACCCTAAACTCTTTTTATTAATTTATTTTGTAACAAATCCAGTATTTTTTATATACTAGGATGTTGTTATAAGAATAATTTGAGCTGAAATTACACACACCTACATAAAATGGTTAAATAACATACTGTTTCTGTGGATGGCGAATTTCTGCCTCACGAAACGATGATTGTTCAACACTCATATAACACCTTAAAAGATGGCCATTAAGATGTCAGTATATTTATATATGATATATAATATGTTTATGTTAAAATTAATCTTCTGTATTTTTATTTTTTATCAAAGCCTTATGGTTTCCATTGTGTGTAAACACGATAATTTCATTTTAGGAAGTGCGGACTATCGCCCCCTCAAAGTGATTTGATTCATTAATGCCATATGTGGGATGTATAAAGGATGTATTTAAAGTTATTATATATGATTTATGTTACATATAAATTATGAATATAATTCTAGAATTAAAATATACATATCTCTCATTTAGTTTTAATTCCATTAATATGACATAGAAATGGAAGTAGCGTTCATGCGTACGTACGGCTTACCGTCTCCATGAATGGTGAATTTCATTTCTTACCTCTAAATTATTATTTAATATTATAAATAAATGTATATTCTGGATATATATGATATATATTATATCCAAATCATGAATATTATTCTGGATATAATGAAACTTTGACCTCACGAACAACATGTAATTGAAAGAAGTCCACTTTCGACATAAGAACTAAATATCGACAAAGCAAAAATTATTAACTTAAATGATTAAATAATGTTTATAACATGGCAATAAGTGATATAAAAGGAATAATGAACTTGAAAAAGGTTCTTAATCAAGTATAAATTAACTCGGGTTTATTATTCAGGACGTTAAAGAACGATCGAGTCAAGTCAGACCCTTGGTAAGGGATCCTACTCCTATATTTCTTTTTAAGTACACTCTTTTATGTCATTCCTTTTAAGATCATCTTTCTTGTGATTGGAATGATCTTTTATATTACTCTTATGGTAATTTTTATGTTCATATGATGAGATACCCTATTCTCTCTCATCAATCCATTTTGGACATTTTGAGTGGCGCCGTTAGGTTGCTGAATTTTTCGTAAGAGATCTACCTCTTGCTTTCTTTTTAAGTACTCTCCTTTATGTAACTTCTTTTAAGCTCCTCCTTGTTATGATGGGGGATATTCTTTTATATTCATATTTCTATTTTATTGTAATATGATGAGAGACCATATTTGATCTCCTCAATCCATTTTTGGAAGTTTTAAGTGGCACTGTTAGGATGCCGAGTTTTCGTAAGGGATTTTTCATCTCACTTTTATTCCCATGAGATTTATGAAACATTTTCCACAATTTCCTTTGATTGATGTATGTAATGACCATTATTTTACTCATTTTGTAATATAATTTCATTTATGATTATTTACATCAATGTTTTATTGTCCTTCTTTCACGGGGTGTATGTTTCGAAAGATACCCATGTCGGTAAGGGAAACTTTCACCCTCCACTTTTTAAAATAATTCTTTTGTTATGTCATTTAATTTACATAACATTATGTTGGGATATGTTCTTATATATCCTTATTGATTTAAATTTTATGTCCAAGTGATGAGATACCCTTTTTATCTCTCATCAGCTCATTTTCTGAATTTTGTACTGATGCCGTTAGGCTGTCAAATTTTAGCAAGGGAACTTCTTAACCCAATTTTGATTCTTTGGGATAATCTTGTACGCCTTGAATATGTTGTTCTATGAATATGTGTGAATAACCTCTGATTGTTTTACACTTAATATCCACTTATATTTAGTGTATTAGTTTGTCACACATAATTATGTAATTGATATATCCTTAATCCAAGGATACCGTCTTTATATGGGACCTTGACTCAATCTCCTTTCGTTGAGGAATATTTTGTTTTATACATAGCCTTCTTTTATACGGTGTATAAACCCCTTTGACTTTTTAAATTTATTCAAAAGAAATTTTTTTTATACAAACTGTTTTACTAGACGACAAAAGGGAATTTTTTTGTCGTACGTAAGCAGCGACAACAACTTCTCCGCCGCCGTGACCATTATTTGAGTTTCGGCTTCCTCTACAAGCCATACCTTTTTTTTAAAGAAAAATAAATACCTTGTTTTACTTTTCATTTATTTTGTTATTGAAAATGGTTTTGATAAATTTTTTATATCAATGTGTTGTATTTATATCTTGTGATTGAAAAGTGGAAATGTTATGTTTCCTTTATGCATGTTTTATGTTATACGATTATGTTATGGTTCTTGGGAATTATTATGAAGACGGGTGGATCCATGATAAATTAAGGGAGGGTGAGCCCGATATAGCTCTCCAATGCATTGGGTAACGTGAAGGGGTTAAATGTTAAGGTTTCACTGAAGAGATTTAGGGAATATACTGTGATGGGTACTCCAAACATAACAATGAGGGTTACTCCCTACGTAAGAATGTTATGAATGCCTCAAGTTACCTTTATGTATTATGATTTCAATGATTTATTCATGATTATATGAGGTATGTTAAAGTGATTCTGTTTTATGGGTGAAGTATGATTTCGTTCTTATGTATACATGTAATCATGTTTCCTTTCCATATTTTTATATCCCTTACTGAGCGTTTTATGCTCATCCCAAGTTTTTTGAAATGTTTTTCACAGTTCAAGGGAAGGGTACATGATATGATGATAGTGTCAAGGAAGTGTCAAGAAAGATTGCATGTTTTATTTTAAATATGTTTCCGTTTATGGGAAAAATGATTATTATGTTTTATGTAAAAACTTTGTTTAAATGTGGAATGTAATGCAAGTTTTATGATCTAATTCTCTAAAACTCTAAACCTGAAAAGATCCTCAATGTGTAAACTTGTAATCACTCACGATTAAGTAAGGTTTAAGGCTGGGGCCTTATACTTTTATACATGAACTGATATGATATTTGGATAGAAATGAAAAGTCCCTAGTAATTATATTTATTCCCTTGGGGAAAATACTATGCCAGAAAGGTTAGGGTGAAGAGAAAATATGGGTTAGGGAAATTTTTATGTGGGATCAATTTTCTACCCTGTTTGAATTCAATGATGATATACATATTTAAAAGGATAGAAATTGCAAAGGAATAATGAATGAAGCACCGTAGATTGAGGTATTATGCTATATTATGTTTTTTGTATTCCCTTTGGAAGTGTTTGGAGGCATATAAAGGGGTGAACCTTCAGTCAGATACAGTAAAAATATTTATGGACACATATTGAAATAAATTTATTTTACAACATATATATTTTAGGGCATATATTTACGATATAATAACTATTTATACCAAAAAATGGTTATATTCTGTAAAATGGGTTTTCCCATATAAATAACTATGGAAATCTGTTTTCCAGATAAAGGAGACCCTCAATGAATTTATGGAATAAATATTAAATATAAACAAGAAAATTTTTCTTACTACCAATTCTTATTAAATAATGATATATTAATTCCTAATATTCTTTCCCCTCATCATTCTCTGGATATCTATGCTTATCCTATGATATTTCCATTGATATTTTTCATCTATAATGTATAGGAAATGAATCTATGGGTGTTTTTTTCAAATCCAAATTTATGGTTCTCTTATTCTTTCTTTTCTTGGATATCCATATTTTTTTATTATTTGTAATCATACATTAATATGAATGACCAAGTAAATGGGTTTTAATTAATGAATACCACATTGGGTTTGTTAATCGAATTGGGGTAATAGTCTGTATCCCTGAAATCATCTTTGATCCTCTACTCTAATAATAATTTACGATGGTGGCCCATCTCTGAATCAACTGTTTTAAAACATGTTGACTTGAATTTTGATATATTGTTCTTGTTCATTTATTAGAAATATAATGAGTAGTTAATTAGTAAATCTTTTGATATGTTGTATCAAAATTATATTCATAAAATATACCCATGATATGTTTAAATTAAATGTATTCATAAGTATTTTTCATTAAAGAGATTTTTTTTGTGGAAAACTATTTGATACTGATTTTTTTCCTATAAAACATGATTTAATGTGTTAATTTACATTGTATGAGGACTTTTTGAAATAGACATTGTGTGTGGTGTCAATGAGAAAGGAACAAGGGGATATAAACTGGTGATGACATGGTGAAAGATGGATTTTATTATATGAGTGTCTAAATATTAATTTTGAATTAATGTGAGTGTGAGTATGGAACATGGAATAGGTATTCTAACGGAAAGTTAGGTATATAGTGGAAGGATTTTTTTAAAATTTCATTGATTAACTATTTTATTTTAATAAAATATTTTATATTCTTGCACTCTATTTTATTTAAATTTTATTAATTCATTATTTATAAAATAGGAATGTTTTGAGAGACCTTTTTAGAAATATAATTAAGTGATATAATCATCACTTCATGGGAAATTGTTTTCATATTTACATGTATTATACTAAGATTCCGGGAGTGGTCCTTTGTTTTAATTCACATGTGATGATTATTAATACCATGGTTTGGTTGCTGATGATGGAGATTGGGAGTGTCTTCAACTTGGATGGGGATGGTGCCGACTTGGTGCCAATGTATTTTTGTTTAGATTCCAAAGATTTCCCTCTTATTTATTATTATTTTACTCTCATATTGTGACTCTACTATTATTTTATTATATAATGTGTTTAATCATTCATGGACAATTTAGAGGATTGGATGTTTATTGTTCAGTGTTGTTAGGTTGTATGGGTTGTTAGGGAAAATTATCAAATTTTGTTCCCTTATTCCCTTTATATATATTGAAATCTTGTAGTGTTGTGGGAATTTCACCTTAGGATAGTAGAATTCTTCCACTTATGAATCGAATGAATAGGTTGGTGTGTTTCATATTCATTTATTCAAACTAAAAATTTCTATACAAAATAAAATATAATTAAAAATTCTCATTCAGTATGATAAATTTTATAAACATTTTATTTTAAATGGAAAAGAATCCTCCCTTATTTTCTTTTATTAGTTAGAGAGTTTAAATGAAACCATTTTCTCAACTATAACTTCAATAGACAATTTGAATTTATAGATATCCTGAATGATTGGATGTTAAAAAAATTCAAAATCACCCATCAATTAATCCACAGAATCCAATCCTTGAATCTTAATCACTTATTTGTGTAAAAAATCATGACTTTAATAATAGTTTTTTTTTTCAACATACCCCCCATGAATGATCACTCCACCAAAAATATCTATAAACAAACAATATACAAAAAGGAACATGTGTAGTGATAAAAAAATTCAAAGAAACATTAGCGATCTCATTGTATTGAATGCATCCAAGATTCTATTTGACTAACCCTTTAAATAGTTGTCAACAAAATCATACTACGATAATTGAGTTTCATTGTTCAAAAGGCATGGATCCTTTCCCATTTAAATCTATAATAAAAAAAAATTTAAATTATTTAATATATTTATTTGTTGTGTTCATGATTTCTTAAATTAATTTTCATTTTTTTATTTATCAACAAATGAAATAAATAATTCACATGACATGATGACATAGAAAATTTTCAAAGAAAAAATTATAGTTTATTTACAAATTCATAGTTATAGAACTGAATATAAAAAATATTCTGAAATATATCTTCTGATGCACCTAGTTAATCATCTTCTATAGATCATGGTTAGTAAAAAATTCAATCTATGATATAAACCCTTCATAAATTCAAATTATACTATTTTAAAAATTTTTTAATGAAAAAATAATAAATCACCCAAAATAAAATGAGGTGCTTAAATTATTCAATAAAAACGGTATAAATTTGGGAGTTTATATAATCATTAAATTCATAGAAAATTATACCAATTGATAAATATAAAAATTAATGTATGAATGTATTAGATATTTATTTTTAGTTTCTAGTACACATAAAATAAAAGACATTATAGATCACATCTGTCATGACCCCCTCCCACGAAATATGCCCCTCCTGAGCTAGTGATGGTGAAAGGGAGATAATGACCCTTGAGTCCTGCCTCCAGTTGGCCCCAGGGTGGAGACTAGCACCAAGGGTATGAGTTTTCACAAATATGGGAGGAAGTACCCTTTTTATTATTTAAGATCGGGATATAGTACAAGTCAACCACCAAAAAGGAAAAGAACAATTGTATAGAAATAAACCCAAACCAATCACACATGCATGTTTAAATAGTTCTGAAATAAGGTACTAGTGAAAGAACGCTCAAAAGTACAATACCAAAAGAAACAAGTCTACAACAACTGCAACAACTCCAACTATCCTGACTAGTAGGGCCCCAGACGGCCCTGGTAGTCCTCCCAGAAACCTGAAATTAAATGTAGGGTGAACATACAAGTATACTCAGTAGGGAAACCTAAAGCTCTCGTGCACAGGTGGGGAGACATCCTAATGACCCGTGAGAACAACCAAAGAAACCCTATAGAAAAATCAATCCACCCAACCTCACCAGCCACACTCACCAAAAACACAATCACAAAAGGTAGTAGTAGTATATAAGAACAAGAATATTGGGTACCCCACACCATTTACCATTAGTTAGCTTCTCTTCCTAACGGTGAACGTCTTCATGCTACCACACTCTTCCCACCTGCACACACCTGGGCCTCACAAACCACACATCCTACCTGCACACACCTGGGCCTCACAACATTGTATCCCGCCCGCACACACCTGGACCTATCAACCACGTATCTCGCCTGCACACATCTGGGCCTCACAACCACGTATCCCGCCCGCACACAACTGGGCCTCACAACCACGTATCCCTCCTGCACACACCTGGGCCTCACAACCATGTATCCCCCCCCCCCCCCGCACACACCTGGGCGTCATCCCGAAGATTCATGGGAAACAGTAAAACCTTCCCGAAGAGACTTTGCCTAAAACCACCCCAATGGAAACCTACCCAAAGAGTCTTGGGTGTAAGGTCGCCTCAAGCCATCAAAACCTAGGGAAGAAAGAGCAGGAATAAGCTAGTAACTAAGGGGAAAACACCCTCTCCCATGAAATGGGAGTGTTCGTCACTAAGTGCTCAACATGGGTGGGGGTGATAAAACACAAAAGATATAGATATATATATATATATACCAAACACTCAGCCCAACCTATGGCTTCTAAACAGAGAAACTGAGCACGTACATCAGCACTACTACAATGAAGCATGCCTATAATAAATAACCCCAACCCCATTTATTTTTTCACGTTTCAGCAGAATTAGTTTATTAGTTCCTTAACTACTGGACAACAATCCACAACCAACCACATCGCCCGTTCGTAAAACATATCCCTTCCATCCACAAATCAAGTTATGAAAACACAAGCAGCAAAACAAATCTTTCCTTATTAACCAACCAACCCATTGATTATTAATATAATTCCCTTACCATGACTCACCATTCATTAACTCTTCCACTTTTTATTTATTAATCACAACCCATGGTCCATTCACATTCCAACCCATCCCTACATCCCTACTACCGACCGCTATAACCACAACTGCATCGTACATCATCATCCCTTGATACAACTTATCGCAGCCCCGCTGATCATCCGATCCACCACACCCCAAAAAACAAGATTCCTGCCACATCATCACCCCATGAACATCATTTACCACTTCCCAAATGCCCATTCTATTCGTAACATCCCAGGATTCACCCCTCCCTTTCACACACCAGTAACCAAGCCAAAACCCACATTTTCATTATTCCATTTTGTTTAACCGGGGTGATCAAACAAGGGTTCCAGATTTTAATCATCCAACTTTACGTGATTAACCAAATTCCACATTCCACAAGTTCACATTCACAAAAACGGTCTAGAAGATAGGGAAACATTTAATTTTTCAATCAAAGGCACCCAACGACCATGATTTTTAGTAGGCATAAGCCTATTCAATTCACATGATAATATCACAGGATATAAGATAAACATAATGACTTCCCCATCCCCATTCGTTAACCATTTATTATCTTTATTTAATAGATCAACTGTTTCTCATGAAAACAAATGGATACCCACCCCTCATGATGCTCAATTTAGAGAGACAAAGGTAAGATCCCTACCTCAATAGGTTCTGATCACAACGGTCCCTTGGATCAACTTTAGAAGACGTCCGTCGGCGTCCGTCACTTCAGTCGAGTCCGGGATAGACCTCCTCAGGTGAAAGTTAAAAAGGAAAGGCCAAAGTAAAGACAACAGATCCAAACTCATAAGTTCCACCTTATCATTACGATCTCGTGGCCGCTAACGGATCGTAAATCAGAGCTCTGACGAAGAAGTTATAAAAAAAGATCCTTCGAGTCTCTTGGAAGAGCTCTTCACCGAAGAATGGGGCGGGGAGGGGTGAGTTGAAAAGGAGGAGGGGACCCCTCCTTTTATAGGCGAGAAAAGCCAAAGTACACAGAGTGTACCTTATGGTACACGGCGTGTACTCATCCATTTCACACGGTCACCACGCAGCTTCCAACATGACTCTGCAGCCGTTGACTGGTCACCACATGGTTTGAGGGTAACGCGTACGCGGGGAAGGACTACACAGCGTGTAGTATGAGGTACATGGCATGTACCCATTTATTTCACATGGAAAAGACACGGCTCCAACCTGGTACATGACCGCTGACTGGTCAACACATGGTTTGAGGGTAAAGCGTATGCGGGGAGGGACTACACGACGTGTTGTTTGGGGTACACGGTGTGTACCCATTTATTTCACACAGCAACGAAACAACCTTGAACATAGGGTATACTCGGCGAGGGGGCACATGCCGTGTACCCACACTACACGGCGTGTTGTTTCAAAATTCTGGAATGTATGGGAAAGTATATTTTACCCTCCAGAACCATTCATGACCTTCTTTTTGAAAAAGGATTGGTGTGGAGAGGTTCGGGCTATTACATCAGATACCACTTAAAACATTACCATCCCTGAGCATTCAAAATCCAATATAGAGGAACCCAACAAGATACCTCTTAGGGTTCTCGTTATAACAGGAACCCAACCAACATCCCTAATCATAGGTGTTAGGAATTCCTTCTCCAACGTCAAGATATTATCCACTTTAAGCGGCACTGACTCGCCTGCACGGGTTTAATCGCATCCTCATTAATGCGTCTCGATTAAGAATTGGGTCATCCCACTTACATACATTAGGATTTTTCAACTTTCACTACCCACAACACCACACAACCAACACACTTCCTGAATAAGTGGTTTGGGAAAATTCCTTCTCCTATTTCGAGATATTATCCGCTTTAGGAGGCACTGACTCACCTGCACGGTTTCAATAGAATTTGCAATAATGCGTCTTGATTAAGGATAATTTTTTTTCTCCCTTTCCCCACACATCCAGATATGATACACACTTACATAGAACAAGGAATCAAAAGGTCTCATAACCGACAAGCCAATCATTCCATATCAAAGTTACAAAGTGTAACATCAAAACAAAGGTCATAAAAACAAGGAAAAACACTGGTCAAAACAACTTTGTGTACTGAGCGTGCATCAGGGCCTCCAGCTCCGAACTGCTCTCCTCGAGGCCACCATGCCTCCACAACACCCGAATATATGGAATGGTTCATCCACGAAGCACCTTCTTATTAAGATCCTCAATTCCGACTGGTCGTTCCTTGAAAGTCGTGTCGTCTCCCATATCTAACTATACCTAGTTGATAACGTGGGAGTCAATGTGTATGCATCGACGTAGCTGGGAGATGTTGAAGACATCATGAACCTTCTCCAACTGAGGTGGTAAGGCTAGCTGATATACCACCTCGCAGACTCGCCTCAGCACCTCAAAATGTCCGATGAACCTAGGGGAGAGCTTACTCCCCTTCCCAAACAACCACTGCCCCCATCAAGGGGAAACCTTCAAGAACACATGATCTCCCACCTCAAAATCCAAGGGCCTTATTTGACGATCTGAATAAGACTTCTGTCAGTCTTGAGCCGCTTTGACCCTCTCACGTACAAGCTAGACTTTCTCTGTGGTGCTCTCCACTACCTCTTGCCCAAGAGCACCTGTCTCACCAAGCTCTGCCCAACAAATGGGTGAATGACATGGTCTTCCATACAAAGCCTCAAACAGTTCCATGCCAATAGTGGAATGGAAGCTGTTGTTGTAGGAAAACTCTACTAATGGAAAGTGTCATACCCATGATCCTTTGAAATCTAGAACGCATGCTCGCAGCATGTCCTCCAACGTCTGGATAGTCCGCTCTGTCTGTCCATCGTTCTGGGGGTAGAAAGCAGTGCTAAGGCATACCCTGGTGCCAAAAGCAAGCTTTAACCCCCTCCATACTCGTGAGGTAAACCGAGTATCCTAATATGAGACGATAGTCTTCAAAACTCCATGCAAACACACCACCTTGTCTACATACCTCTATACTAATTTACTCACAGGCCCCGACTCCTTAATTGCTATGAAGTGATCTGATTTCGTCCATCGATCAACCACTACCCAGATATCATCATAACCACCCTAAGCTCTGGTTAGTCCTGTAACGAAGTCCATTGAGATGTCATCCCACTTCCACTCGAGGATATCTAAATGATGCAACAAACCACTGAGAAAACGGTGTTCAACCTTCACTTGCTGACACACTTGGCATTTAGCCACGAACTCTGCCACTTCTTGTTTCACCCCGAGACAAAAAACTGTTCCCTCAGGCCTCGATACATTTTTAAAACCCCTGGATGTACTGCCCAGGCTGATCTATGGAACACACAGAGAACTCCCTCACTCATTACCTCCGGATAAAACAACCTGCCATGGAGAAACATCTGATGTCGGAAGTCATATGACCATACTATTGGAGCATTTCCCTGATCGACACAATCCCACGTTAATTCCGCTTCGAATTCCCCCCACTGAGACACCTCCACCTGCTGCAATAAGGAGGACTGCACCGTCATCTGAAACAAATATCCTCTAACACATTCTACCCTTGCAGGAAAGTGCAATGCAACAAACTCTCCCATCGCCTTCCAAGCATCAGAGGATTCCTGAACCACTTCCTGATGTGACTTCCTGCTCAGGGCATCAGCCATAATGTTTCCCTTAAATTCAGTGTAAGAGATCTCATAGTCATAGTCTTGGAGAAACTCGACCCATCTCCACTGCCGCAGGTTCAGGTCCTGCTGGGAGAAGATATAACGCAAGCTCTTATGATCTGAGAACACCACAAAGTACTCCCCAATGATATAATGTCACCAAAACTTCAGTGCGAACACTACTAATGGAAGCTCTAGTTCATGGGTGTCATAGTTACGCTCATGAGGCTGTAACTGCCTAGACCCATAACAGATCACTCCCTTCTTCTGCATCACCACGCAGCCCAGACCAAGGACAGAAGCATCACAAAACACCTCATACAACAACAATTCCTCTGGAAACCTGAGTACAAGAGCACTGACCAACTTCTCCTTCATGTATTCGAAAGCCTTCTGGCACGGCTTGCTCCATAGGAAGACCAGGTTCTTCCTAGTCAAACCTGTCAATGGAGCAGCAACTCGAGAGAAGTCTGAAACGAACCTCCAATAGTAACCTACCAACCCCAGGAAAATACGATCTTTTGCCACGTTCTTGGGTGCGGCCCAAGAAACAACTGCCTCCACATTCGACGGGTCCACTGACACTCCATACTGAGACACTACGTTCCCAAGGAAGTCTACTTCTTGTGTCAAGAACTTACACTTCGACAATTTCACGTAAAGTAGGTGGTGTTGAAGGAATTCCAAGACTGCCATGAGCTGCTCAATGTGCTCCTCCAATGATCTTGAGTAGATCAGGATGTCATCGATTAACACAACGACGAAATAGTCCAGAAACTCTCGGAAGACAAAGTTCATAAGTCCCATGAACATAGCCAGTGAATTTTTAACTCCAAACAACATCACTATAATCTCGAGTTTCCCATACATGCACCTGAAAGTCGTCTTCGAGATGTCATTGTCCTTTAACCTCAGCTGATGATATCCATATCGTAGATCAATCTTGGAAAACAAACCTGCTCCCCTCAATTGGTTGAAGAGATCATCTGTCCTTGGAAGGGGTTAACAGTTCTTGATCGTTACCTGGTTCAACCTTCGGTAGTCTATGCATATCCTGAGACCACCATCTTCCTTCTTCAAGAAAAAAACTAGAGCACGCCAAGGCGATACGCTAGGTCGAACAAAACCATTCTCCATCAGATCCTCAATCTAAATCCACAACTCCTGCAACTCCGAAGGTTCCATCCGATAAGGGACATCGAAATCGGACGGGCACCAGGATGTAAGTATATCCCGAACTCAACGTCATGTCGGGGGGGGGGGGGGGTAGAGTCACAACCTCCTCGGGAAAACATCGAGGAACTCCCCAACAACCTGTAGAAAATCCATCATATCTGTGTCAGCTGGAACCACTGATAACCCACCTAACAAGGAATGGAGAGGCTCCACGTGCCGGCTTCCCTCCTGATAGCTCCTATTGCCAACAAAAGCTACACGCTGCCCATCCACGTCAGAGAACACGACTCTTCTCCGGAAGCAGTCGATAATGAAACTAACAAAAAACAACCCGTCGATGCCTAGGATGACATCGAATGGCTACATTTGTAATAGAAGAATGTCCCCACTAGATCGATGTGGTCCCAACGTCAGCCCACATCCCCAACAAACACAAGATACGCTAGTCTAGCCTCCAACTGGTGTACTCAGAACCAGTGGTATGGAAAGTCTCTCTCTGTATATTCCCAAAGCATGGGCTAGACCAGGTGCAACAAAGGAGTGTGAAGTTGATGAATCAAACAATGCAGAAACAAGACTGATGAACAAACAAATCTTACCTCGAACCACCTCTGGTCCTGCTAGAGCTTTCAACTCTGATGTGTGCAACTTTCCACGCCCAGCTCCTCTGCCTCTCTGATGTCGTCCACCTACCCGGCCATGCCCTGGTCGAGGTCATTGAGGAGCACCCTGAGGTTGGCCTCCTCCCGCAAATTCTTTCCTCAGAAGTGCATGGTCTTATTGCTACTGGAAGGGCATCACCGGCAACTGGTGCTGCTGAGGTGGGCGCTGAACATGTCCACCTCCGCCGTACTGAGCTCGGGTTGGGAACCAACTCTGAATGTTCTCGAAACCTCCACAAGAAAAAAAACATCAGTCATGGGCTCGTAAAAAGGGGACGGGGACCTGCAGATCTGAACTGCAATTGCTGGGGCCTGCTCCCAACTGGCCCGAACCTAGAAGGTCCTATCACAGAAGACCAGCTGCTGACTGCCTTCACCTTCGACGAACCTGGCTGAATCCCCTCACGTAGTGCACCTCCCAGTGAGTGCATCCTCTCTAAAACCTCTGCCTTCTTCTGTACTACCATGTACGTCAGAAGGGTGAAGGGGGTGACAGCTTACCGGAGCGGAGGACGAAGCACCTCCTCCAGATGTCTCACCTGAGACTCCTCATCCAGAAAGAGATCCGGAGAAAAGCACATGAGATCATTGAACATGATCCCCAACTCTCATACTGACATACTCCCCTGATGAAGGGAGAGTAACTACTTCCGCTTCTCCACCTTGATCATGGAAGAAAGGAATTCCTCTCGGAATTCCTTCCCAAAGTCAGCCCACTGAACCTCTGCCTCTATCCTATCTCCGATTTAGAGCGTCCACCACTGTCACGCTACACCTCTAAGATGACTGACTACTAGGGGAAACCAGTACTCCCTCGGAGCACAGATCAAGGAAAAAGAGATCCCTAGCTCCTCAATCAACCCCTCTATCTTCGTATCCGAAGTACTACCCTCGTACTTCTTGAGGGTTTACTGCTGGACAGAACGGAGAGTCTTCTACCACTAGCTATCTTCCTCCTCTCAATCAATCCTCAACTAATCTACCACCTGAATCTGATGGGCCTCGGCCGTCTAAGCCACCAGGAGATGACGTCTAGGTGCCATAGCTATACAGTAAACAAAGATCTCCTAAGCCCAATTAGTAAGGAAAATTTCTCAGGGTTTCGTTTTATCATTTTATTTCAATTTCTTTCCCATAACACCCAAATCAAGTAAAACACAATAATTATGATTCATGTACCTTCCCTAGGGTCTCTACCCTAAAATCAATGTAGTATCACTTGGTCATTCGGTAGGATCAGAGTCCTTGCATCGAATCACGGGGGGCCCTAAAATCCAATGTCCTAGCGAGTCTTCCCTGGACTATGTCTTGCACCCAGATTAACAAAACACTATTTCCCTACCATCCCATGCAATCCTCAATATGCCTAAATCCAGACTCCATCCTATCCCTCAACCATCACCTCTGATACCATTCTGTCATGACCCCCTTCAACCAAAGATTCCCCTCTTGTGTTGGCGATGGTGAAAGGGAGATAATGACACCCCGAGTCCCGCCTCCAGTAGGCCCTGGGGTGGAGACTAGCACCAAGGGTATGAGTTTTCACCTATATGGGAGGCATTACCCTTTTTATTATTTAATATAGGGAAATAGGACAAGTCAACCACAAAAAATGAAAAGAAAAAGTGTATAGAAATAAACCCAGAACAATCCCACATACAAGTTTAAATAGTTCTAAAACACGGTAAAAGTTAAAGAACGCTCAAAAGTAAAATACCAAAAGAATCAAGTGTACAACAACAACAACTACTCCAACTGTCCCGACTAGTAGGGTCCCACACGGCCCTAGTAGTCCTCCTGGAAACCTAAAAGTAAACATAGGGTGAGCATACAAGTATACTCAGTAGGGAAACATAAATCTCTCATGCACAGGTGGGGAGACATCCTAATGTCCCGTCAGAACAATAGAAGAAACCTAGCAGGGAAATCTATCCACCCAACCTCACCAGCCACACATACCAAAAACAAAATCACAATAGGTAGTAGTAGTATATAATAACAAGAGTATTGGGTACCCCGCACCATTTCCCATTATTTAGATGCTCTTCCTAACGAAGAACGTCCTGACGCTACCACACTCTTCCCGCCCACACACACCTGGGCCTCACAAACCGCACATCCCGCACGCATGCACCTGGCCCTCACAGCCACGTATCAGGACCACACACAACTGGGCCTCACAACCACGTATCCCGCCCCCACACACCTGGGCCTCAGAACCACGTATCCCGCCTGCACACACCTGAGCCTCACCACCACGTATCCCGCCCCCACACACCTGGGCCTCACAACCACGTATCCCTCCCGCACACACCTGGGCCTCATCCCGAATATTATTTGGAAATAGTAAATCCTGCCCAAAGAGTCTTGGGCTAAAACCACCCCAATAGAAACCTAGCTGAAGTGTCTTTGGTGTAAGGTCACCCCATGCCATCACATCCTAGGGAAGAAGGAGCAGGAAGGAGCTTGTAACTAAGGGGAAAACACCCTCTCTAATGAAATCGGAGTGTTCGACCCAAAGTGCTCAACATGGGTGGGGTGTGATAAAACACAAAAGATACAGATATATATATATATATATATATATATAACAAACACAGAGCCCAACCTATGGCTTATAAATAGATAAACTGATCACGTGCCTCGACACTGCTACTACGAAGCATGAATACAATAAACAACCCCAACCCCATTTAGGTTTTTATGTTTCAGCAGATTTAGTTTATTAGTTCTTTAAATACTGGGCAACTATCCACAACCAACCACATCAACCATTCATAAAACATATCCCTTCCATCCAAAAATCAAGTTAGGAAAACACAAGCAGCACAACAAATCCTTCCTTATTAACCAACCAACCCATTGATTATTAATCCAGTTCCATTACCATGACCCACCATTCATTAACTTTTACACTTTATATTTATTAATCACAACCCATGGTCTGTTCACATTCCAACCCATCCCTGCAGCCCCGCTGCCAACCGCCATAACCACAACCACATCGTACATCATCATCCCTTGATACAACTTATCACAGCCCCACTGCTCATCCGATTCACCACAACCCACAAAACAAGATTCGTGCCACATCATCGCCCCTTTAACATCATTTACCGCAGCCCTACTTCCCGTTCTATTCATAAAAACCTAGGATTCACCCCTCCCTTTCACACACCGGTAACCAATCCAAAACCCACATGTTTATTATTCCATTTTGTTTAAACGGGGTGATCACACAAGGGTTCTAGATTCTAATCATCCAACTTTACGTGATTAACCAAATTCCACATCCCACAAGGTTCCATTTAAAAAAATGGTCTAGAAGATAGGGAAACATTTAATTGCACAAGAAAAGGCCCCAATGACCATGATTTTCAGAAGTCATAATCCTATTCAATTAACAAGATAATATCATAGGATATAAGATTAACATGACAACTTCTCCTTCCCCGTTCTTTAACTAGTTATTATCTTTATTTAATGGTTAAACTATTTCACATGAAAACTAGAGGATACCCACCTTGAATGATCCACCATTTAAAGATACGATGGTAAGATCCCTACCTCAACAGGTTCTGATCACAACGCTCCCCTGGATCAACTTTAGAAGATGTCCATCGGCATCCGTCACATCTGTCGAGTCCCCGAAAAACCTCACTAGGTGGAAGTTGATAAAGGAAGGGCCAAAGGAAAGACAACGGATCCAAGCTCAGAATTTCCACCTCGTCGTTACGATCCCGTGGCTGCTGAAGGATAGAAAATCGGATCTTGGATTTTAGTGTCATGGAAGAAAGAACCTTCGAGTCTATGGGGAGAGCTCTGCTCTGAGGAATGGGGAGGAGAGGGGTGAGTTGAAAAGGAGGATTGGACCCAACCTTTTATAGGGGAGAAAATCAAAAGTACACGGTGTGTAATTTATGGTACACGGCGTGTACTCAGCCACTTCACACGGTCACCATGCGGCTTCCAACATGGCTCCGCGTCCGTTGACTATTCAACACATGGTTTCAGAGTAACGTGTACGCGGGAAAGGACTACATGGCGTGTAGTAAGACGTACATGGCATGTAACCATTTATTTGACATGATAAGGACACGACGCCAACACGACACACAACCATTGATTGGTCAACACACGGTTTTAGGGTAACGCGTACGTGGGGAGGGACTACAGGGCTCCTAGTTTGGGGTACATGGCGTGTACCCATTTATTTCACATGGAAAGGACATGGCCTTGAACACGGGGTATAATCGGATAGGGGGTACATGGCATGTACTCACACTACACGGCGTGTAGTTTCAAAATTCTAAAATGTGTGGGAAAATTCCATTTTACCCTCCAGAACACTTCGTGACCTTCTTTTTGACAAAGGAATGGGTAAGAGAGGTCCGGGCCATTACATCATCATTGGAAGATAGATCATATGTGATCTGGAAGTGTCAATGGATAGGGCTTTGGGAACCTTTTTTGACATTTGATACTCAATGAATGATAGTTCTACTATAATAAACGTTAATGATAGTCTAAACGACTTTACTATATTTATGGAAATGTTATTTTTATAATTTAATACCCTATAAAACATGATGAAAAATGGTTCCTAGCTAGTATAAAATCAAAAAATATATATTGTCTCAGCTGATTTACTCATAATTATAGATGTAAACATTTCTGGTATCAAGTGACTATAAATTCAAAAATACTCTACCCTATAGTAAAATTATTTAAAAAATTGTTTGTAATTTCTATTATGGATATTTTCTTGATAATAAAAATATTATGTTCAGGATAAATTTCATTATTCTTATAATTTACTATCTTCCAATCTTTAAACATAAGATATTTTTATAGTGATTTAATTCATCATTTACCATTTCTATTATCTACAAATATTAAAAATATTTAGTTTATACTCTACTAATTCAATGTTCTAATCTTCTTTTTTATTATTTAAATATTTCAACTCGTATGTGTTCTTGTAAAAATAAATTTTTTTCTCAATTGATTCATAATTGATCTCATTGTACATATAATAATGTTTAGAATGATCTGTCCCAGTTTTCTCAAAATCATCCACCATTATCATTTTCTCATTAATTGTTATATATAACGACATCTATTCAAGGGTTGAGGCATTATTGAGGACATAAATTTATTATTTTGTGTAAAAAGAAGAAATTTCATCATGATTTATCTTTCTATGTGGCCCAATAATAATCTTACCTCTAAAAATATTTTATTTATGTGTATATTTATCATTAAAACAAAAAAAAAAATTTATTGACATTATACCGCAAATAATTGTCCGAATTAGTAGTATCACTACCAGTAACAGTACATCATTATGGTTCTTTTAAACCCTTATATTCATTATTCCTTGATTATTTCATTGAAACCATTATTTCCATACGCTTCAACATATAAAAATCTTCCTAATTTGACAAAACATCCTATATTCATAGCATACAGTATTTTATGAATTTTATTATTCATTATTTCTAACTTTTTCATTTCAATTAGCTCCTAAGAAATTATTTTGACCCATATGTCAATTGTTTCTTCATGAAAACTCACCAATTTCTCCCTCACATAACTCAACACACTTGTTTCCTTTATATGTTCTTGGATTATAATTATACATCCCAAAATGTAAAACTCTATATGTTGATGAAAAATCCACCAAATGCTTCTTTCATTAATTTTTATCTCTCATTAATCTATCAAATATATCATGAGTTTTCAATCAAGATCATAAAAACTCAATTAATTATTATGTTTTCTATCATCCACTATACTACACCAAGATTCTCATTATTTCTATTTTATGTTTGTAACATTATTTAAAATTTATTTATAAAAAAATTTATCCCACCAATATATTGAATGAAATTAACATTTATCATTTTGTGTGGATGCATCTAAAAAAATGGTCTATATAGAAAATAAAAATTATAGTATAATTCATTTAGCATAGATCATTTAGATTCCAAAACATTTGATTTATTAAAATTCATGACTTACATAATGTTCCACATTCTAAAAGATGTTCTTCATGAATAAATGTTAATATATATGTTTCAATGACTATGTAAAAAATGCATATTCTTCATATTTAAATTCAGTAGAAATTAAACTCACTTTCTAATGAATATGTTCTCCATCATTATATATAAATTTTCTAATTCTAGTCAACAAAATATAACTATAAACTAAATTATATGAATAAAATGATTCAATTATATTATTTCAGTATTCTTAATCATTAATATGAAATATTGGTGTTCTATTAGGATTTATATTATCTATGAATAAAATAGTTATTCCTTTAATCCTGAAAATATAATATTTTAAAAACTATAATGTTATTTTAAGGAAACTAAGAATGAATTTATGATAAAAAATGGAAATTCAATAGATAATATCATGATTAGTCTCAAATGTATAGAATTTCTCACATACTTAATATTTTCAAAAAAATGATCTAAATAAAAAATTAGGGGTTAATTTTCGTTTAAAAATAAATAAAATGTTCCCCCACCAAAATTAAAACCATAAAAATCATTGATCATACATTAAACCTAAAAAACTAGTGTAAAACTGATATACGAATTACAAATAAAACTATTATGATTTTAACAACATTCCAATATTTAAAATCACTGTTGAAAGAAAATTATATAAATATATGATAAAAATTATTCCTAAAGTATGGATTAAAATCTAAACACTTAATAATAAAATTTATAACATTATATAACTTTTAACGAAATCTAAAAGGTGTATATCTAAATATGATTAATGGTATCTATGTTCAAAAATATATAATTTCTTTAATTGTGAACATGTCAGTTTGTATATGTATATTCATATCCCCTAAAATCCTATAACAATAGACATTCTAGAAAGTTTGTTTTCTTTATATCTCCTAGAATCCATTAATCTCACTAATAGGTAGAATCTCTCTGATAGAGTTAATAATCTCATTACCATAATATTCAAGATGAATTCTATCTTCACCAGGGAATACCTTGATCTCGATGGATCGAAAAAACAATTATTACAACAATAAATTATAATACGTTTCAAATTAATTCTTTTTATATCATTTCTTAAAAAAATATAATATTAATGAATAAAAAGATATATTAAACTCCCAATAACATAAATTCACTCAAAATACGCAGAATATAAAAAAGAATCCACATTGTTTGTTACAAAATCTTTCACCTTTTTTCTTCGTCAAGAAACATATGATACTCTTCTATTCTTCCATCGACAGTTCTTAGTAATTGATAAAGGTGGTGATCTAAAAATATTTATCCATCAGTCAAAAATTATTTCTTCACTATAACCATCACATATTTCTATTTTGAAGTTGTTTTATAGCCTTATAGTTTTCAATATAGAATAAATAATATTCCCTAAATATACACAACTATGATGCTTTCTTCTACTTGCAGTCATTGAAAATGTTTCCATAACTGTATGAATGATGTGCTAGTCAATTCCACTATATCTGAGAGTCAAGAAAATATATTTAATCCAAAATTTATTATGCTATACCTTGATATTGTTATTAAATATATATTTTTTTAATAAGATGATGTCCTTGAAGTCTTGTGTTACAAGAAACACCATCTTAGCTTGTGTTACATATAACATTGAGAGTATATGAAAAACCATTTTTTGTTGTAATTATTTAAACCACAGAATTATAACCTAAACAATATAATTGAGTTTAGTAATAGGATTGACATAATTTTTAATTATGTTTTACACATGTATATATAATTCTTTGACCAATAAATTATAAATAAATGTAAAATCCTTTTTAAAATAAAAGTATTTTTTTTGAAAAAGACAATATATATATGTTGAAAAGTGTGTTTATTACTAATAAATTAACAAATAACTCTTATTAGAATATATTAATGAAATTTTTATCAAATATATTATTTGTATTCTAGACATGGTATAAAAAATCCAATTTTATGTATAAAATAAGTATTTGTATAAAAAGAGAGTTTTACCACCTATTGACGAAACACATGTTTTAATTATATATTTTTACACTAATATAAGTTATATTTTAAAAAATAAACATGTTATTTGAATGTTTGTAATCAAAATTTACTTCATATGAATTGTTTTTATTTTTCTATAATGTTTCTTGTTTTCATGAATAGTAAAAAAAATATTTCATTATAATAAAAAACATGTTTTCATCTAATTAATTTATATTCCTAAATTACAATTTTAGTTAGTTTTTATATCTAAATGGATCAAATATTTATCAGTGAATTCAATGTAGTTCATTAGAACAAATTTTTCTTCGAAAATTAATAAAAAACATATAAATCTTTTGGACATTTAAAATGTATAAACACCTCTACTCATTCTAAAAATGGGATTAATTTAAAAATAATTTTATCAAATTCGTAATATTGAATTTTATAAATTTTATTCCATAATTGGAATAATAATTAAATAATTTATTAAATATTTCCTCTTTATTTTTAGACAATATAATAAATAACATTATTATTTTTTATTACCGCGATTAAGGGTAAATTTAGAAATTAATTGTAAAAAAATTACAAATATTATGGAAATACCATAACATATTCCCAAATGTTATTTTATTAATTTAATTATAACATGAAAATTTAAATATAAAAATCAATCGTTTAGTGAACAATTTTCATTGAATATGACTTGGATATTGTTAAAATTAAAGAGAGTAAAAAAATGAAACATTATTAAGTATAATATTTTTTTATAAAGATAAATAGATTATATTCATTGCTATATATATATATAAATATATATTCCTATTAAATATAAAATGATTATCTACATCATGAAATTTTTATTTAATATTTAGTGGAGGAAAAATCATCATAAATAATTACACTATGATGATTTAATAATTATTAAACTATTGAGGAAAGATAAATTGAGTTTCATTAAAAATATAATAATATATATATTTTAACAAGTTAAGGTAGTAATAAAATTTATAGTTAAATATTAAATATTATTGTTATATTAAATAAATTTTCTCAATGATTCATTCTATAGTGAATTTCTTAATGTCTATATAAGGAATACGATCAAAATTGACTCTAATGGTATTTAATAAAGATAATATACTATTAAATTAATTAAAAATACTTAAAATTAAAAAATAATGACAATGAGGATGATTCACAGTCGCAAATATAATTAATTTACCATATATTGTTCAATATACAACTTTTAAATTAATCAATCAATAATTTAATATTGAAAATAGTGATAGACTATCCAAAACTAAAATAGGTTAAAAATTTGTTAATAAAAAATATAAGGTTTAAAAGTAATAAAAACCCTGTCAAATTTCTGTTGGTTGATTTTTTTACACCCTAACCCCCATTATATTCTATCTCTATTCAATTAGAATTTATTTCAATGAATATTTAATTTATTATAATATAATATTTTTTGAAATTCCAATTCGGACCCTCTCCTTCATTCTAAAAGGAATATTCCCCCCTCATCTCATTTCACTACATTGAAACCTATACCTCTCTATACAGATTATATAGGTTATAGTTTATCCAATTTACCAAATCTAGAGTCCTTTATAGGAGATCTAATTGATCCATTTCGAAGAAGTGGTAATCTCTCTAACCGATAACTCTCTTTTACAACTATTCTAAAACTAATATAAATATATCATGTGTGTTATAAAATAATAAATTCATCATAATAAATACTGTAAAATGTTTTTATGATTCATAACAAATCATTATACACACCATTTCCCATCAAACATGAAGTGAATGTATCGTTTGGCTGTACGCACAACTTACCTTCACCACATATGGATACAAATCATTTTCCATCTCCATAATTTATGAGTGATAATTGAGATCATTTTGTTGTTTATATATTAAATTAATAACATAATTACACTTCATTAATTATAATTTAATACATACCATTTAAAAATCTATATTTTTCAGAATTGATAATGTAGCGCGTGCACGCATATTGCTTATGGTATCTTTGAAGTAATGTGATTCATTTTTTTCAATATTTCACATGGATGGTAATGAGGGTGACTTTAAGGAATATATATTATATATATAACATCAAAATAATTTACTATTTTTTAATATATCAAATAATTTTATTTCTTTTAATATGAAATTAAAATGAAAAAAACGTTCATGCATACATACGACCTACTGTCTCCATGATCGGTGTGTTTTATTTTCAACAACATACTTTAATGAATTGCTATGAATAAATATATAATGAATTTGTATATTATATTTATATCATGGTTATAATATTTTATATTGTTAAATAATGATCTATTAAATAGTACCAAATAAAAACAATCAATACACATGAAAAAAAACAAAGTGGTTATTACGTCAAACATACCTTTGACATGGAATTATTAATTAATGGTTAAAAGAATGTAATCAGTAAATCATATATGTCATGATATAATTTAATAATGTTATTTGATAAATTTATAATAAATTTAATCTTATTAAACAATATGATTGAATTAGTATTAAGTGAGTCAATAGAAAAGGTAAGGATTTTCTTATTTCACTTTTATTCCTATGAAATATATGTTATATTCACCACTTATTCATAGTTTATGGTTTATTTACTTACATATTATAAGTTATATAATTAATTTTCCTTACATAATGAAAATAAATGATTCCATTTATTTTAATCTTACATGGGTCTCCTAATACAAAACTAACTACAGTAGAAAGGTATTTTTGTCCCACATTTATTTTTCTAAGACACATGCCTTATAAACTCCTTGTTTCCACCATGTGTTGTATATACATCCCACTAATGTATTTGATTAGTATTATAATGATGATTATGTTATTTTAATATCCTTGAAATCTTTATTAATTCATGGGAAACATTATTCTACATTTTATATAGTGATAAGTGATTATTTCACAACCTCATCAGCAATGAAGATTTTTTTTTCATTTTAAATCACTATTTTTGAATATTTATCTTCAATTTACATGTTTTTATGATACAATTTCCAAAAAAAACAATATATTATCCTATAAATATAAAATTTTATTGTTTCCCATGTTTTACATTTTATGAAATAGTTTTAAATGATTATTTTTTCCATTTCTAATCAAGTCTATTTGAGAATTTACAGACAAAAATATATAAAATGAATGGTTATTAATGTATAAAAAATGAATAACATATTACACCATCATTATGACTTAGGTTTTTAAGAACAACTTAAATTTTTACATAATTAATTTAAAATGAAATGGTTTCTAGTGAAATTTAACATCTTTTTTAGAAACAAAAATGATTTAAAGAAGAAATATTATTTTACTCAATAATAATTTTCAATGTATCTCCCAAAAGTATATTCCAAATATGATATAATTTATTTATTTTACTTATTTATTAATGGGATTATTTTCAAACTGATATTATCCATGTTATTTTTATGGTTACTTTATATTTTTCATGTAATGATATGTATGAAACCCATTTCATTCTATGGGTTATATTTTGAATGAACGATGTTTATGAAACCCATTTTATTTTATAGGTTATGAAATGATGAATAATTTGTGGTCTTGGGGAACATATTTTCATGGTATTCATTTTATGATTGGTGGTGTAACACCCCAAGATTTTATGAGATAGATTTCTTTTAAGTTTGCCGATGTATTGTGTTTTTTTCTACAACAAGATTAGCATGAATTATACGCAACACCAAATTAGTTTGAAATATAAACAACACTATTTAAAGCTTCTGTAACCCACAATCTCATGTTTTTTATAGAATTAATTTCATTCTATGCTGAGTGTAGGTGTCCACTAAATATTATAACTTAGTTATTATAATGGCACATATGAATAGTATTAAATTCCTTCTTAAAAAACTATTTGAATGAAAATAATTGAGTATATAAAAAAACTTAACACAACTATTTATTGATTTTATTATTGAAATATATATGTAATATATTCAATTAAATTTTTTAAATTAACCTTATATTCATTCTTTATATTAAATAAGAACAAGTTCAAATTTTCTAATAAATGAAGTATTTTTAAAAAATAGAGTTATTCCACCTTTTGTTGGAGAAACCTTTTTAAATATATTTTTTGACAATTTTATAAGTTATATTTTACAAAATAAACATATTATATAGAAAATTGACATCAAAATATAAATTTTATGAAATTTTTGTATTTTTCTTATGAAATTCATATTTTCATGAATTGTGAAAAAACTGCATTTTATTCAATACTTCCTTTGCGTCTAATTTTTTTTATAGTCAGATGAACATTTTAATTTGTTGTAAAGTGATATATTATTATTTATTTCTAATTTAATCCAATTTTTTAGTTGTATGTAATTTCATATTAAATATGATATAAACACATGTTGATCATTAGATAGTTTTTACTTCATAAAACCCCAAATTCTGGTATTGATAATGGGAATTAATATTAAATTAATTTTGGAAAATTATGGGTATTGAATTCAGAAACATGGAATCCCTGTTTGGAATCATGAGGTCGAAATTATGTAAATATTTCTATTTTATTTGCAGACATTATGAATATTAACTTCAGTAACTATTTTTATTTACATTGGTTAAAGTAAAAAATTAGTAAAACAAGAGTAAAAATAATATTATAATAATATAAAACTACCCTAAAATGTGTGATAATATTTTTCAACGAGTCATAGGAGGCCAAAAATCCCTTCAGAATTTTTTTTTCACTTTATAACCACATTGTTGTGAAGGTGGCATATTACAATAATTAATTTGAAGTTAATGGAAAAATAGCATAAACATGGATCTTTTTACTAAAAAAATTTAATGGTCGGGTAATATAGTTGATATCTATTAATATAAATAGTTATTAGAAATATTAAAATATTATCTATATAATGTTATTTTATTTATAGTTTCTATTCACTAAATACATAAATTTATTTGTTACATAATTATGATGTTGTGATTAACTAATTAATAAAATATTCAAATAAATAATATTTTAAATATTAAAATAAAGGTAATTTCAACATTGTTATTTCATACAAGAATTTTTTGAATAAAAATGACTTGTTATATATGAATTAATTAGTTTTTTAATAGGAATAATATTGTTATGACATTAACAAAAATCAATTACTAAATAGTGTTCAAATTGACCTAAATGTGTTTTTAAAACAAATACTATTTTATTACATAATATAATTGTCCTAAAATATAATATTCTGCCCAATGACTAATATAATGTTAAAAATGTCATTAATTGTCCAATTTTTGTTCTATTGGAATTTTATAGTAAACCTAGTAACTACATATTTTGAAATTTCAATAATACATTATTAGAGTTAATGTTTTTAATTAATGGTAAAAACTGAAAGATAAGGTTAATCTTGTGATCTAATCCTGCAAAAAATTTATTTGTTGAAATTTTTTCTACCCATAATCTTCATATAATCGAAATACATGAGTTTTTTACTATTATAAAATTAAAATATATTTATAATAAATTAAAATTAAATGTCTTTTCTAAACAGGCCCTTACCTATCCTTTGAATGGGGACTCCACCTTCTCTTTTATTTAGACCTCAAAATCCCATTGGCTTGGACAACCCAGGAATATATCCCCTCTCAACATCCATAAAGTCCAATTATAAGAAAAAAATTGGGAATAAATCCATCCTATGTAGATCTATTGTGAAAATCAAATGCAGATACCCAAGAAATAAGAAATCATTTTATCACCTCTTTCAAAATTATTTTTTTCTTCTACATCCACTGATTATATTGAATCCATACTAAAGTAATAAATACAGGTTTTTATAAAATATTATATGTTATTATAATTATGTTACAACCCTATAACTCATTAAATCTATCTTTTAAATAACAATATCACCATTAATGAATATGTACGGCTTATCATCTCCGTGTTGTGGTGTAATTTTTTATTCAACAACACTTAATTTGGGTGGGTATATTGAAGATTATAATGGATGAAAATAATTAATATAACATTATATTATTTATTTAAAATTTATATTTCATCCAATTCCATACCATTTAACCATCAAGGGAATGATATCACTGCTTTTGCGTACATATTACTTATTGTCTCCACGACGCGATGAGGTTCATTCTCCAGATTAACAATTAAAAAATGATTGTAAAGAATATATAAATAATAATAATGAAATATATTTCATAATAATTCTAATTTATTTCAGTATATATATGATTATTTCATTTAGTTTCTTCTATTGAATTCACTTAGGAAATAGAAATAGCATTTATGTGTACATATGGACTACTATCTCCATGAAGTGTGTATTCCATTCAATTTATCTATCTATAATATATATTTATATACAGAATATTTATGAAATAACAATAATTTTTTAAATTGTTGAAGTAATTAAATCATGATCTATTTAATAATATCATGAATAACAAAACATAACAAATAGGATAAATAAAACAATTATTACCCAAAGCATTTCTTTAACATGAATTTGATAAATAAAAAGGTAATATAATTTCATAAGTGAGTCATATATGATATCATTAATATTATTATGGTTCTATTACATGTTAATAATATTTTTAAACCCACTATAAAAAATTTTTAGACACATATAGATTAAATTGAACCTCGGGTAAGGGATAATTTTAATATCTCATTATCTTCTGAGATTGTTTATTTGTATGTATTTACTTTGGTATATTTATCATTCACATCCATGATTCATAAATATATATTTTTCTTATATTATTATAATATTTTTTAAACCATTTTTACCAATTGGTGATGTTTTATTAAATGTTATGGATGTAATGATTCATTCATTTTCTATATGAGTTACTTTTTGACTTTTCTAACAAGAGTTTAAGAAGAATTTTTTTAACATATGTGGAATAAATGTATTTTTATGTCTTCATAATGTCTTATTTCCATTATTATTGCTCTATATAAATTCATATGTACTTCAAACTAAATTATTTTCTATTAAACTATTCATGTCATTTTGAGGAATGAAAATATTTTTGAAGAAGAAATTATATTTTCCACAACAATTAAGTTGAATTGATTTACCAAAATTATGTTACATCTATGATGACTCTATTAAAATAGGGTTATGATACTATACCTATTATTTACATGATTTTATTTTTTTAATGATGGAATCATATTATATATGGATTCTGTTATTATGAATTGCTGTTTAAGAATGAAATTCAATATCTTGGTTATGCTATGATGAATGATTTATATTTTTGGGGAATATGTATGAATGATTTCATAATGATATGGGTGGGACCAATATTTGATCAAATTTATTGGGTAAATATTTGTATCTCATGAAATAAACATGACTAGAATGTAATGTAAAATTGGTTCAGTAATACAGGTCTGGAACAACATCTAAATAAGGTGCATCAGTACATGGATAAAACAGAAAGTAAACTCAGTTCAGTAATGGACTTGGTCCACTATGATGATGTTGGCAGAAATGCCTTGGATAGTTTAGAAATAATATTATGTGCATATTTTTTCATCAATTCCATGTTTTATACCAATGTAATTTTATCGTGGTTAATGTTTAATTATGATATATTCCATACGTACTAACCACATTATTTTCATGACCCATGATTTTGATATTTAAACATTATGTTCATGTTTTTACATTATTTGTTTATGGATTGTTTTATGTTGTCGATTCTTACCCATTCTGATCATCTAGCTCGCTATTTTTGTGTTCTCCCTTCCCCAGGATATAAAGAATGGTTTTAGGTAAGAAACCAAAAGGGGAATATCGTTCACCATGTTAGAAGATTATGGTCCAAGTTCTCAATAAAACTAAACTAATAAGGACTTTAGGCGTATATTTTTGAAATATGTTAATGTTTTCGCAAAAGAAATGTAATCTATATATACATCATGCTTGGGTTTCTGGATTTTTTTCAGAGAAAATCATTAGTCAGCCTTTGGAAACTATGATGTGAAAACATTGGTGAGATCCCTATAGGTATTTCTAAGGATACATCTCTGGATTTCATAAGGATAATTCAAGTACAAGTAAAAATACTAGAGTTTTGTTTATAATCATGAATAAACTAATATATCATACATTGAAAAATTATAAGTAATTTACCTTACTTATGTGTTTATTATCTCTGATATGTATTTCATAGAATTTTATTTTTTGACTTAGTTAATATCCCAAACTACATAGAACATGGTTAACTATTGAATGTTTAAGATGTGGAAAAATTGCAAATAATGATTATCAATTTCCTATGTGAAAATATAATGAATAGAATCATGAATATGGTATGAGTATTAGTTATATTGTTGATGATAAAAATATTATAAAAGAAAAGTGAAAGGTATGTGAGGTTCTTCCCGTACTTTCTACATTAAACCTAAGAATATTGTGTTTGAGAAACCATAATACATGATTCATGTTTAAGTAAATATGAATATTATGGATCCTCAGTAATGGTTTATGAATAATTTAGGATGATGGATGTGTATATGTTTCAGAATTTATTAATTATGTTATATGAATCATGAAATATATAAGTTCTCTCATTATAAGTTTTTTTCATTATGGATTGGAAAAGCCATGTTGAATAGTTCTAAGGATCAAAAAGGTAATTTAATCATTGGTTGATTTACTTGGAGAATACATTATTAAGGTAATGATAACACATTACATGTCTGTAATATTCAGATAATTATGATTGGATAAAGATATGATGGGTTTGAAAATTTAATTGGATTATTCTAGTTTCTCGAGATCTAATTATAGAGTGTTTGACAAGAGGGTTTTTCTATCATGGAGAAAGTATACAATTTTTTTGTACTTAGGGAATATATCTAATAAATTTTGGAATAAGGAAACATGAATGTTTTCAATAAAGAAATTTGGTAATTTAGTTTATTACAATGACTCAATAGAATTCATGATAAAGTCATTCAAAAGTTTGGAAGGTGGACATAAAGATATATTTTATGATATATGGGGGATAGATGAAGGTATTCACATGCTTGTTATGTTAACACTCTTGTAATAGTTTTTTTACATTTGGTTTGGTCATATGTATTTTGGATAAGCCTAATGATTGGAAAGGATTAAGATTGACATCAGATATTTTTGTTTAAGACTAAACATTTTTTTGATATTATTTATGGAATATTATAAAATTATTGTTTTAAAAAAGGACAAACCGCTAGATATGAGACATCTTGTTTTGTCGAACAACGATGCAGGAATCAAACCCATAGTTAATGTTTGATAGGCGTTTACCACCTACCATTGTCCTACATTAAGCCCCTAGATAGTATAAATATGCTTTATTTTATTTATGTGGTATGACAGTTGATGTATAATCCCATTTTTTTAACCATATATGATTAATCTAACCATTTATGGACTTATGTATATTTGATAACTTCTATTAAACTATATTTGATAAAGACAGATGGGATGAATTATCATTCTATTAATGGATCATATGATCTGCTAACCTTTTAGGAATAAAAAATTCCACTTCAATATTTTGTATAATATATGAAGTGATAATTTGTCAAGTCAAGCACAATAGTCAGATTCTAACAAAATCATGTAAGTATTTATTCTTGTAAAAATTTATTCAACTTAAGGGAAAGGATCATGAAAACCAAAAATGATATATTATTACATTCTTATCTAATGAATCAAATGGTCCAATAAATCATTGTAGATTTATTGCATTCAGGTTGATACATTTCTCCAAACATATTCACCATCACAATCCATCAGAACGTGATTGTTAGATTTTTCATCCATATCAATGTTTTCACTTCCTCCAATGTTCTCCTTGTTGAATCCTAGTGATGATTTACTTTGGTTAAACATTATTTTTCTCTCATTTTTATTTAAAATAATGTTTTAGTATAATTTTTTACAATTTGAGTTTCAAAATAAGAAACATTCTTGTAGAAAAAATTTTACAAACCCTTATAATTTCTATATAAAACTGATTTTAAGGGGGGTATAATGTAATACCCTGAGATTTTATGAGATATATTATTTTCAATTTCATTTATGTATTTTTTTTAACACTACATGATGATTTTTCTATGTTATATGAAACACTGTATTAGATTGAAGTATGTAAAAAAATATTGATGGCTTCTGTTACAAATAATTTCAAGTAATATTTTTTTTGAATTCATTTCACCCATGACTGAGTATAATTATAACTGAATATTATAACCTAGTCATTATAATGGTAGGTATGAATAGTATAAACATATTCTGAAATAATTATTTGAATGAAAATAAGTGACTCTATAAAAATAATCAAATCACACTTTATGTGTTTTCATAGTGAAATATATTTGTAATATATTCAAGGAAATATTTTAAATTTACCTTATATTTTTTTGAGATATGATATAACAACAAATTCAATTTTTCGGATAAAAGAAGTATTTTTCAAGAAATACAGATTTACCACATTTTGAGGGAGATTCATTTTTAAATATTTTTTTTGATAATTTAATAATTTCTATTTTAAATAACAAACTTTTTATTTTGATGAGAGGCATTAAAATTTACCTTAGATGAAATTTTGGTATTTTTCAGATAAAATTTATATTTTAATGAATATTAAAAAATAATGCATTTTAATTAAAAACTTCCATTTCATCTAAATAATTTATATAGTCAGATTGCTTTTTTAACTAGATTTAAAGTTTAATTAGATAATGTTTTTATCATTTAATCTAATTTTGGTCATTGGATTTAATTTCAAAATTAAATTTTATATACACACTTATTAATCATTTGATAGATTTTAATTCTTAAAAACCTGCTTTCTGGTTTTGAAAACACGAAATAATTTTAATCTAATTTCTATAAATATTTATTTTGAATTAAGAAAAATTCATTCCCTATTTTCAATCAGATGTTCCAAATTATATAAATAGGCCACTTTAATTTTTGGGCAGTATGAATAGTAACTTTAGTAAATAAGTTTATTTTCCATGGTTAATGGGTTCATTAGGTAAATAAGGGATGAAATAATATTATAACAATATGAAACTACCCAACACGTGTGCTAATATTATTGGAAGAGTCATCGAAGACCAAAACCACCCTTTTGTTGATTTTTTGGCATTTTAAAACCACATGGGTGTTAAAATGACTTCTTATAATAATTAATTTAAATAAATTGAAATATAACATAAACATGTATATTTTTACTAAAACAATTTTAAGGCAAGGTTATATAATGGGTATCTTTGACTATAAATAGTAATTGGTAATATATAAAAAAATTCTTACATACTGGTAATTTATTTATAATTTTTAAACACTATATAATTAAATTTATTTATAACATAATGATGATTCCATGATTACCTTATTAATTAAATATTCAAATAAATGATATGATAAAAATTAAAATATATATAATTTGAAAATTTTGATGTCATAAGAAAAAAATTTCTGTTAAATTTAAAAGTTAGTGATGTATTAATTTATTTGGTTTGATGTAATCAAGAAGGTATGACTTTTACAAAAACCAATTACTAAAAAGTGTCAAAATTTACATAAATGAGTTTTTAAAACAAATACTATTTTATTAAAAGATATAATAGTCCAAAAAATCTATGATTCTGAATACTGACTTATATAATGTTACAAATGTCTTTAATTATAAACTTGTGGTTCTATTGGTATTTTATAGTAACCACAGTAACCATATATTAGGAAAATGAAAGAATGCATGGTAAGAGAGAATATTTTTAACAAAGGGTTAAAGCTAGAAGATATGATTAATTTTGTCACCGATACCTATATAAACACTATTGTTTGAGTGATTTTGGAAACATAATCATCTTATATTTTAAATAAATTCATTTTGGACCATTAGAAACCGAAAATAAATTTATAATAAATTAAATCTTAAATGAATTCTTAATTTGTCCCTCACCTCTTCGATAAAAGGGCACTCATCCTCTATTATTCACACTTTCAAAGCCCTTTGGCTCGGCCAAACCCTAGAAAAATCTCCTCCTAACCTTCTATACCAACAAATTAGAGGCCAAAAATGTTTATTAAATCCATCTTATGGAGACATTTTGTGAAAATCAAAACGAGATACTCGAAAAATAGGTAATTGTTTTATCACCTCTTTCAAATTATTCTCTCATTCTACTTTATCTCCTTATGTTTCTTCCATACTAAAGTAATAAGAACAGTTTCTTATACATGATTATATGGGATTATAATTATTTTACAACCTTATACGCCCTTATATCCATATTACAGAGTAAAATATCACCATGTGTGCGTACGTATGACTAACCGTCCCCGCGCCATATTATAATTTGTTATTCAACAATACATAATTTGGATGTGTATATTGATGAGTATAATGGATGATATTAATATATATAACATTATAATAGTTCTTTAAAATATATATACCATCCAATTAAATACTAATTAACAATCAAGGGACTGATATCATCGCTCATACGTACGTACATCTTACGATTTCCATGACACGATGAGATTCATTATCCACGTTAACCGTTCAATAATGATTATAAAGTATATATAATAAATAGTGATGAAATATATGAAATAATAATTCTACTTTATTTAGGTATATATATATATTTCATTTAATTGGTTCCATTAAATTCATTAATGAAATCGAAACAACGTTCATGCGTTTGTACGACCAACCGTTTCCATAAATAGAGTATTCCATTTCATTTATCTATCTGTTATATATTTTTATACACTAAAGGTTTATGATGTATAAATCATAATATATATAAGGCCCCAGCCTTAAACCTTACTTAATATTGAGTTATTACAAGATTACACATTGATGATATTTTCAGGTTTTGGGTTTTAGAGAATTAGATCATTAAACTTGCATTACATTCCACATTTAAACAAAGAGGTTACATAAAATACAGTATTCATTATTCCCATCAACAGAAACATATTTAAAATAAAACATGGATTCTTTCTTGACACATCCTTGAAACTATCATCACATCATGTACCCTTACCTTGACCTATGAAAAACATTTCAAAAACATGGGATGAGCATAAAAATCACAGAAAGGGATATAAAAATATGGAAAGGAAACATGAGTACATGTATACATAAGAATGAAATCATACATTACCCATAAAACATATGCACTTTAACATACCTCATAAAATCATGAATAAATCAAAGAAATCATAAGACATAAAAGGTAACATGAGGAATTCATAAAATTCTTACGTAGGGAGTAACCCTCTTCGTTACGTTTGAAATACCCACCACAGTATATTCCCTAAATATCTTTGGAGAAACCTTAACGTTTCACTCCTTCGCGTTACCCAATGAATTGGAGAGCTATATCGGGCTGACCCACCCTTAGTTTATCATGGAACCACCTGTCTTCATAATAATGCCCATGAACCATAACATAATCTTATCACATAAAACATGCATAAAGGAAACATAACATTTCCACCTTTCAATAACAAGATATCAATACAACACTTTGATATAAAAACATTATGAAAACCATTTTAAATACCAAAATAAAATAAATGTAAAACATGGTATTTATTTTTCTTTTAAAAAGAATGTATGGCTTGTAGAAGAAGCTGAAACTCAAATAATGGTCACAGAGGTGGAGAAGTCGTTGTCACCATACGTACGACAAAAACATTCACTTTTGTTGTTTAGTAAAACGCTTCGTATAAAAAAGATTCCTTTTGGATAAACGTACAAGTCAAAGGGGTTTATACACCATATAAAAGAAGGTTGTGTATAAAACAAAATATGCCTCAATGAATGGAGATTGAGACAAAGTCCCTTACAAATACGGTATCCTTGGTTTAAGGATAAATCAATTACATAATTATGTGTGAAAAATGAATACAACAAATATAAGTAGATATTAAGTGTAAAATAATCAAAGGTCATTCACACATATTCAAAGGATGACATATTTAATAACTACATGTTGAACCCAAAGAAATCGAAATTCGGTTAAGAAGTTCCCTTGACAGCCTAACAACGCCACAACAAAATAAGTTGATGAAAGATAAATAGTGTATGTCATCTCTTGGACATTAAATTTACATCAATAAGGATATATGATAACATATCCAAACATAACAATATGTAAATTAAATGACCCAACAAAAGAAGTCTTTTAAAAAGAGGAAGGTGAAAGGTTCCCTTACCGACTTGGGTATCTTTCAAAACATTCACCCCATAAAAGAAGGACAATTCATCATTGATATAAATACTCATATATGAAAGTATATTACAAAAAGAGTAGAATAATGGGCAGTACATACACCACTAAAAAGAAATTGTTGCAAATGTAGCAAAAATCTCACGGGAATAAAAGTGAGATGAAAAATCCCTTACGAAAACTCGGCAGCCCAACGGCGCCACATAAAAATTACAAAAATGGATTGATGAGATCAAATAGGGTATCTCATCATATTAACATAATGTTTATAGAAAGAGGAATATAAAATAACATCCCCAACATAACAAAGTGGAGCTTAAAAGAAGTGATATAAATGAGAGTACTTAAAAAGAAAGAGAGAGGTTAGATCTCTTACGAAATTTCGGCAGCCTAACAGCGCCACTCAAAACATCCAAAATGGATTGATGAGAGAGAATATGGTCTCTCATCACATGAACATAAAAATTAAAGTAAGATTAATATGAAAGAACATCCCAATAACAAGAAGTATGAGCTTTAAAAGGAATGACATAAAAAAGTGTACTTAAAAGAAAGAGAAGAGTAGGATCCCTTACCTCAAGTCCAACTTGTCTTGTTCGTTTCGTTATATTCCTGAATAATATACTTTGGTAAATTAATAATTGCCTAAGTACCTTCTTTAGAGATTATTATTCCCTTTATATCACATATTATAATGTTATATTAATTGTTTAATAATGTTAGTTCATAACAGACGTTTTTGCCGATGTTTGGAACATGAGTCAAAAATGAACTTGTTTGAAAAAAGATTGCCCATGTAGTTATAAGTAAATAATTTCCAGAATATTATTAATGATTAAAATACCATATATATCCAGTAAATATTCATTTTATACTATTCCATATCATTTGAAGATAAAAAAATGAAAAGCACCGTTCATGGAGACGGTAGGCCGTACGTATGCATGAACGCTACATTCATTTTTTTTGTCATATTAATGGAATTAAAACAAAATGAGATATATATATATATGTTATAATTCCAGAATGATATACATAATTTATATGTAATATATTACATATATATCCATTATATATATGTACTTATAATATTACGTAACATTTTGAGATAAAAAATGAAATGTACCGTTCATGGAGACGGTAAGCCGTACGTACGAATGAACGCTACTTCCATTTCTATTTTATATTTAATGGAATTAAAACATAATGATAAATAATAGTATTTTAATTCCTGTATGGTATCATATATAATAACCTTAGATATATCCTTTATACGTACCATATATGGTATTAACGAATCAAATCACTTTGACGGGGCGGTAGTCCGCACTTCCTTAATTGAAGATATCGTGTTTACGCATAATGGAAACCATAAAGGTATGCCATAAATGAAAAATAAAGAAGATTATGTAAAATATAGACATATTAGATATCATATATAAATATATTGTCATCTTCATGGCCACCTTTGAAGGTGTTAGAAGAATTTTGAACGATCATCGTTTCGGGAGGCAGAAATTCGCCATCCACGGAAACAGTATGTTCTTTAAACATTAGATGTAGGTGTGTGTAATTGTAGCTAGAATAAATCTTATAAAAACATCATATTATATTGAAAATACTGTATTTGTTACAAAATAAATGAATAAAAAGAGTTTAGGGGGTTGGAGAAGCAAAATAAAACAAAAGGACACAAGTGAAGACATTACCTTAAAATCGGGTAACTCCCTTTGGTTAGAGATCAAAGGCTACTTGGGAAGACTTCTGCCCAAAATGAGGCTTCAAAGAGTAAGATAGGGAAGTGGAGAGACACAATGGGTAGGGGTTGGATGAGACAAAGGCTTTGGGAGTGTGGGTAAGGAGGTAGAGGTGGGGGCCTTTTATAAGAGGAGAGGAGGGGCACTCTTGGAATGTAAGAAAATGTTACTTTATTTGAAAATGAGTTTCGGATTTAAAAGGTCCCAGATTGATATACTTCGTTGATAAGGTGATAAGGGTTCTAAATACACCCATCCAATAGGTTTTGGACATGTTTAGTTCTTATATATTACATTATCTTTCCATTTTATTTAAATCGTTGAATAATAAGGTCATCACTGCATCATCATGATGTCATAAATAATTTAATTTATTTAATGTCTAAAAATTATGAAAAAATACTATGATATAGGAAATATTTTTATATTTCTAATTACTATTTATAGTCAAATATCTGACTTGTATAACACTATGTAAAAATTGTTTTATTAAAACATCTCATTTGAGTGTCATTTTTACTTTATCATTAACTAAAAAGGTATTTATGTCATTTTCCAATGAAAGTGGCTCCATGGGGTCCCCAAGTTGACCCATGGATTTTCTTGGTCGGAAATGACCCATTCAATGCGGTTAGGAAATGTGTCAAGTTCATTTCATATTATTAAAACATTACTTTTACCTTAAACTACACTAATTACCTCTAATCACGATTAAAAACATAATAAGTTACTATTCACCAAAAAAATTATTTTAATCCCATTGAACCACATTTTACTTCTTAATGATAACCATGTGTGTCGGATTTTCGAAATTCAAATCACAAAGGTGGAAAATTTTCATTTAAACGGAAAATCAGTTTTTATAAGTACCACTTAGTGTTTTCACTATTCATCAAAAATTGATGTTTTTTAGAAAAATCCCAAACATTCACCCTAAGCTATATTTGATATTCCAAATTCAAAAATGAATTCTATTTTAAAAAATTCAAAACATATAAGTCACATTAATTAATTTTATAATTAATTCCCGCTGTCAGAGCAAATAGCGTGTTTTTATGAAACAATAAGTATCAAAAGACTTACACTAGTTTAAGTCTGATTTCAAAGTGAAAATAATTCCAGTGACCACTATTGGATTTAATGGTAAAAATATATTCTAATTTAATTTTAAAACTAATTCAAAAGATAATCTAATCATATAAATAAATTAGATTAAAAATTGGTTTTGAATTAAAATACAACATTTTACCCTATTCATTAAAAAAATGAACTTTATCAGAAAGATACCAAAAATTTACACAAAGTAAATTTTGATGTCCGAATTCTTAAGAAGAGTTTTATTTGGTCCAATAGAATGTATAAGAGTGAACAAAACTATATTTAATGATGGTTCTCCATCAAAAGGTGATAAGTGAACCTTTAGTGAAAACTAGGGCATATACGCCTAAAATTGAATTCTTTCCGTATTTTAAGCCTTTTTATTTTATTAGATAAATGTAAAAACATTTAAAAACATATATAATCATATAATAGTTATTTATATCCATTCCCGCCAATACAATGGCTACAAGTTCACTACCATTTAAAATAATATTATTTTATTATTAGAGTGCGACGTAAGATTCCCAAGAAACTCGTTGTTGCGTGTTGGGTACGCCATCGAGCATAGAGTCACCTTTAAAGTCATGTTAATATTTTATTTTCAAATATGGATAAATATGAAAATGTCATATTCTTTATTTACCTGGGGTGTTACATCCTTCCCCCCTTTTGGGAATTGCGTCCTCGCAATTTTAAAAATTGAGCTTGGAAACATCCTTGAAAGTCCCACATCGGAACAAGAGTTAGTAAAACAATCACTTTAAAATAAGGGAAGATAAGTACAGAGGTCACCCGAGTTAACCCATACTAGGATTCCATGTAGAAAAACATGGACATGGAAGAAAAAGTAAAGGGTCATGTTCTTGAGGGAGAGTGATAGTAAACATGTCTAGGAGAAAGTTAACCATAAGAAAATCACGAACTTGTGATGGGTTAAACGGTACTTGATTCCCTAGTAGGAAAATTTAATAGACAAAATTTTTGTTTTAAGTTAATTTTTATTGAGGAATTTATTCATAAGGAAACATAATCACTTATCATGTTGACTTTCAACTTTTACATGATTCCTTAATCAAGCTCACATTTTTTTTCCAAAAGACGAGTATTTAGGGAGACTTGTTCGCATTAAGAGTACTATAATCAACTTCTAGAGAGTCACCTAATCCACAAAAGAGGACTATATAATTCCCATGTATTTAGACTTTATCCAAAACCAAAACCAAAATGGTTAGTAAAAGATCAGATAATCCAGAAAAGGATAACCCTTTATAAAAAGAAAATCTATTCTTAATCTCCAAAATTTGTCCAACAAAACCCAAAGATCAACGAGGACCATTCTATAATCAATTTTTCCATAAAATTCTTCAAAGTAAACCAAACTAAGATTGAAACCCCAATATTTGATGGATTTAGTCACATTGTCTTCCAAGTTAAATCGTAACATTTATCTCCAAAAAACATAAGTTTCTCCTAAAGTCTCGTATTGAAAATTAATTAACCTAATCACATATCCTCCATGATAGGTTAATAATTTTCATAAATAACCCAAAATCAACTTACTCTTAATTCGTAAAATCATATAACAAAAAATAATCAGTCAAACTAACTAGGGACTTCATGTAGTCCAGTGGTAGGCGATAAATACCAGTCACACTTTGGTTGTGGGTTCGATTCCCGCAACTTTGTCCGACGCGATGGGTAGTCACATGGTCTGTGTGTTGTCCTTTTTCCAAAACTATATAATTCTCAAATAATTCCCCAAAAAGGCATAAAATCATCAAAAATAACCATAACATAATTTAACCTCAATTTTATCTTATGTCTTTCACTTAAATCATAACATATAGTAACCCATAATTACCTCAAAAGTAAGGATCATATAAACCCAAATGGTTCTTTATAACTATGTCCACAAAATAAAAGATAACTATTCCTTGAATAAAATTTGCATATATTAAACATCAGTGTTACACATAATATAAAAAGTCTTCTAATGTAACCCCATCATCAAAAGAGACTTAATAATCTTAAGAATTTCACCATAACTCATGAAACCCTTATATGTTGACATCTTAATCATTCAAAATTCTTCATGATCCATTAACCATTCCTTTCCAACTTATTCTGAAATACCTATTTCCTACAAAAAAACCATGAATCATATCCTAAGATTCAAAAATAGGAAAAAAATAGTCATGAAATAATACATACCTTTGATTGGTCATTGTCAGTTTCTTCATCCTCAATCGGTATGTCATTAGGTATTGGTAAACGACCATTTGTAAACTATTGGTGATCCCATTCACGAAACATCTTCATAGGACATGTGTTTTCATAATGACCATGCACACCACATTTAAAACATTCAATTGATCCCTCATAAAGAACTTCTTTCCCTTTCCTCGAGTCAACTGGATGCTTCCTTTTTCCATGGCAGGTTCTTGCGTTATGACCTTCATTTCCACATCTATAGAATATTTCTATCCCTTTGAAACAATTTCCAAGGTGTTTCATTCCACATCGTTGACACATAGGTTTTTGAACAAACTAACCTTTATGATTATTACCTGTACTTCCGTATGTATTTGTTTCTCGCATATATAATGACTTAGAGAAATCACCAAGGTTTAGGTGGTCAATCAGGACTCCAGATTGTTGGTTTAGGATAATCACAAGAGTTCTCATTGCAGCTCCCATATCATTCAGTTTCTTGCACAAAAAAACTGTTATAGTTTCCTTCACATCCACTGTTACTTTGGTGCCTACTATATCTATCCATTTACTAAAACCAAAAAGGTCAGTGTGAGTATATCAACAAAACCATCAAGTACTAATGAGGAAGATAAACACTAAGATATACCTACTCATTCAATTTATCTAAAACTAGGACTCTTTCTGAAATCTTGACCATTATGGTAATGTCACTTATGCTTAAAGAATACCCTAACCTCTAAAGTAATCTAAACTGACCTTTAATACCAACTATAAGGCCCCATCCTTAAAAGTTACGTAATCTTGAGTTATTATAAGATTACACATTGAGGATCTTTTCAGGTTTAGAGTTTTAGAGAATTAGATCAAGAAACCTGCATTACATTCCACATTTAAACAAAGTGGTTACATAAAAGACAGTATTCATTCTTCCCATCAACAGAAACATATTTAAAATAAAACATGGATTCTTTCTTGACACATCCTTGACACTATCATCACATCATGTACCCTTCCCTTGACCTGTGAAAAACATTTCAAAAACATGTGATGAGAATAAAAAGCTCAGTAAGGGATATAAAAATATGGATAGGAAACATGAGTACATGTATACATAAGAATGAAATCATACTTTACCCATAAAACATAAGAACTTTAACATACCTCATAAAATCATGAATAAATCATAAAAATCATAAGACATAAAAGGTAACTTTAGGCATTCATAACATTCTTACGTAGGGAGTAACCCTCTTGGTTACGTTTGGAATACCCACCACAGTATATTCCCTAAATATATTCGGGGAAACCTTAACGTTTTACTCCTTCACATTACCCAATGCATTGGAGAGCTATATCAGGCTCACCCGCACTTAGTTTATCACGGAACCACCCGTCATCATAACAATTCCCAAGAACCATAACATAATTTTATCACATAAAACATGCATAAAGGAAACATAACATTTCCACCTTTCAATAACAAGATATCAATAGAACACTTTGATATAAAAACATTATGAAAATCATTTTCAATACCAAAATAAAAGAAAAGTAAAACATGGTATTTATTTTTCTTTTAAAAATAATGTATGGTTTGTAGAAGAAGCCGAAACTCAAATAATGGTCACGGAGGTTGAGAATTCGTTGTCGCCGCATAAGTACGACAAAAACATTCACTTTTGTCGTTTAGTAAAATGATTTGTATAAAAAAGATTCCTTTTTGGATAAACATAAAAGTCAAAGGGGTTTATACACCATATAAAAGAAGGTTGTGTATAAAACAAAATATGCCTCAATGAATGGAGATTGAGACGAAGTCCCTTACAAAGACGGTATCCTTGGTTTAAGGATAAATCAATTACATAATTATGTGTGACAAACGAATACACCAAATATAAGTGGATATTAAGTGTAAAATAATAAAATTTAATTCACACTTATTCAAAGGATGACATATTCAATAACTACATGTTGAACCCAAAGAAATCAAAATTGGGTTAAGAAGTTCCCTTGACAGGCTAACGGCGCCACATCAAAATGAATTGATGAGAGATAAAAAGTGTATCTCATCACTTGGAAATAAAATTTACATCAATAAGGATATATGAGAACATATCCCAACATAACAATATGTAAATTAAAATACCCAACAAAAGAAGTCTTTTAAAAAGAGGAAGGTGAAAGGTTCCCTTACCGACTTGGGTATCTTTCAAAACATACACCCCATGAAAGAAGGACAATACATAATTGATATAAGTAATCATATACGAAATTATATTACACAAAGAGTAGAATAATGGGTAGTACATACACCACTCCATGGAAATTTTGGCAAATGTAGCATAAATCTCACGGGAATAAAAGTGAGATGAAAAATCCCTTAAGAAAACTCGACAACCTAACGACGCCACATAAAACTTATAGGAATGGATTGATGAGATCAAATAGGGTATCTCATCATATTAACATAAAGTTTATAGAAATTTGAATATAAAATAACATCCCCAAAATAACAAAGAGGAGCTTAAAAGAAGTGACATAAAGGAGAGTACTTAAAAATAAAAAGAGAGTTTAGATCTCTTACGAAAATTCGGCAGCCTAACGGCGCCACTCAAAACTTCCAAAATGGATTGATGAGAGAGAATAGGTTCCCTCATCACATGAACATAAAAATTACAGTAATATTAATATGAAATAACATCCCAATAACATGAAGTATGAGCTTTAAAAGGAATGACATAAAAGAGTGTACTTAAAAGAAAGAGAGGAGTAGGATCCCTTACCTCAAGTCCAACTTGTCTTGTTTGTTTCTTTATATTCCTGAATAATAAACATTGTTCAATTATTAATTGCCTAAGTAACTCCTTTAGAGATTATTATTCAGTTCATATCACATATTATAATTTCATATTAATTGTTTAATAATGTTAGTTCATAACAGACGTTTTTGCCGATGTTTCGTACATGAGTCAAAAATGAACTTGTTTGAAAAAAGATTGCCCATGTAGTTATATGTAAATAAATTCATGAATAGTATTAATGATTAAAATATCATATATATATCCAGTAAATATTCATTTTATAGTATTCCATATCATTTGAAGATAAAAAAATGAAAAGCACCACTCATGGAGACGGTAGGCCGTACGTACGCATTAATGCTACTTTCATTTTTTTGTCATATTAATGGAATTAAAACAAAATGAGAGAGATATATATATGTTATAATTCCAGAATGATATCCATAATTTAGATATAATATATTACAAATATATCCATTATATATATGTACTTATAATATTACATAACATTTTGAGATAAGAAATGAAATGTACCGTTCATGGAGACGGTAAGCCGTACGTACGCATGAATGCTACTTCCATTTCTATTTCATATTTAATGGAATTAAAACATAATGATACATAATATTATTTTAATTCCTGTATGTTATAATATATAATATCATTAAATATATCCTTTATACGTACCACATATGGTATTAACGAATCAAATCACTTTGAGGGGGCGGTAGTCCGCACTTCCTTAGATGAAGATATCGCGTTTACCCATAATGGAAACCATAAAGGTACGCCATAAATGAAAAATACAGAAGCTTAAGTAAAACATAGACATATTATATATCATATATAAATATAGTTTCATCTTAATGGCAACCTTTGAAGGTTTTTGAAGAATGTTGAACAATCATCGTTTCGGGAGACAGAAATTCGCCATCCACGGAAATAGTATGTTATTTAACCATTAGATGTTGGTGGGTGTAAGTGTAGATCAAATAATTTTTATAAAAACATCATAGTATATTGAAGATACTGGATTTGTTAAAAAATAAATGAATAAAAAGAGTTTAGGGGTTGGAGAAGCAAAATAAAAAAAAAGACACAAGTGAAAAAAATTACCTTAAAATCGGGTAACTCTCTTTGGTTTGAGCTCAAAGGCTTACTTGGGAAGACTTCTGCCCAAAGTAAGGATTCAAGGAGTAATAGAGGGAAGTGGAGATAAAAAATGGGCAGGGTTTGTCCGAGACAAAGGCTTTGGGAGTGTGGGTAAGGAGGTAGAGGTGGGGGCCTTTTATAAGAGGAGAGGAGGGGCACTCTTGGAATATAAGAAAATGTTACTTTATTTGAAAATGAGTTTAGGATTTAAAAGGTCCCACATTGATATAATTCGTGGATAAGGTGATAAGGGTTAGAAATACACCCATCCAATAGGATTTAGACATGTTTAGTTCTTAGATATTACATTATCTTTCCATTTTATTTAAATCGTTGAATAATGAGGTCATCGTTGCATCATCATGATGTTATAAATAATTTAATTTATTTAATGTCTAAAAATTATAAAAAAATACTATGATATAGGAAAACGTTTTAGCTTTCCAAATACTATTTATAGTTTAATATCTGACTTGTATAACCCCATGTAAAAATTGTTTTAGTAAAACATTTCATGTTTGTGTCATTTTTACTTTATCATTAAATAAAAAGGTATTTATGTCATTTTCCAACCAAAGTTTCTCCATGGGGTCCCAAGTTGACCAATGGCTTGTCTCCGTCGTCCATGACACATCCAATGAGGTTAGGACATGTTTCACGTTCATTTCATATTATTAAAACATTACTTTTACCTTAAACTACACTAATTACCTCTAATCGCTATTAAAAACTTAATAAGTTACTATTCACCAAAAAATTATTTTAATCCCATTGAACCACATTATACTTCTTAATGATAACCATGTATGTCGGATTTTCAAAATTCAAAACACAAAGGTGGAAAATTTTCATTTAAATAGAAAATCAGTTTTTATAAGTACCACTTAGTGGTTTCACTATTCATCAAAAATTGAAGATTTTCAGAAAAATACCAAAAATTCACCCTAAGCTATAGTTGATATTTCGAATTCAAAAATGAAGTCTATTTTACAAAATTCAAAACATATAAGTCACATTAATTAATTTAATAATTAATTCCCGCTGTTAGAGCAAATAGCGTGTTTTTATGAAACAATAAGTATCAAAAGATTGACACTAGTTTAAGTCTGATTTCAAAGTGAAATTAATTCCAATGACCACTATTGGATTTAATGGTAAATATATATTCTAATTTCACTTTAAAACCAATTAAAAAGATAATCTAATCATATAAATAAATTAGATTAAAAATATTTTATGAATTAAAATACAACATTTTACCCTATTAATTAAAAAAATGAACTTTAACGGAAAGATACCAAAAATTTACACAAAGTAAATTTTGATGTCCCAATTCGTAAGAAGAGTTTTATTTGGTCCAATAGAATGTATAAGAGTGAAAAAAAACTATATTTAATGATGTTTCTCCATCAAAAGGCGATAAGTGAACCTTTAGTGAAAACTAGGGAATATACACCTAAAATTGAATTCTTTCCATATTTTAAACCTTTATCATTTATTGGATAAATGTAAGAACATTTAAAAACATATATAATCATATTTTAGTTATTTATATCCATTCCCGCCAATACAACGGCTACAAGTTAAGTACCATTTAAAATAATATTATTTTATTATTAGAGTGCAACGTAAGATTCCCAAGAAACTCATTGTTGCGTGTTGGGTACGCCATCGAGCATAGCATCCCCTTTAAAGTCATATTAATATTTTAATCTTAAATATGGATAAATATGAAAATGTCATATTCTTTATTTACCTGGGTGTTACAATTTATGTTATTAATGTATTTAAATCATGATATATATTATTTGATCAAGAATAAAAACTCAAAGCGGTATGATAAATAGAACGTGTATTACCCAAAATGTTACTTGGACATGGAATTGAGAAATAAACAGGTAAAATAAAGTCATAAGTGAATCATATATAATATCATAAATATTATTATGGTTATGTTACAATTTAATAACATATTTATATACCCACTATACATGAGGATTAGACACATATATGTGATATTGTACCTAAGGTAAGGGATAATTTTGTAATCTCATTATTACCCAAGATTTCTTACTTGTATGTATTTACTGGGGTATATTTATAATTCACAACCATTTTTCCAAAATTTATAATATTATTTCATGTATTATAATATTTTGTTAAGTAAATTTTACCCATTTATAAAATTTTACAAAACTTTATGGAAGTAATATTTATTTCTTTTTCTATACGATGTACTTTTTTCACATTTCTATCAAGAGTGCAAGAAGAATAAATTTTTATTTTATACATCATGAATAGATTATTATGTATTAATAATGCCATATTCCCATAAAGAATCATCTATAATATTTCAAATTTATTTTCAATTAAAATATTACCTTTTAAAATTTAACAAAATTTTTATAATGGAAAATGTTTTTGAAGAAGAAAGGATATATTTTTAAAGAATTATGTTCAAGTGTTGCATCAAAATTAATTTCCTTATAAGAATATGCTCTTTAAATATGGTTAATTTTTTATTAATACTATTACTATGATCTGATTATATTAATTATGGAATGATATTTTATATGGATTTAGTTATAGTGGATTTATGTTTAAGAAACCTATTTTATTTCTTGGTTAATACTATGATGATTGATTTTAATTTTTGTGGAACACATAAAAATGATTTCATTATGAGCTGGGTGGGACCTATATCTCCCTCAAATGCATTATGTAAGGATTTATATCTCATAATATATACATGAAAAGATTGGAGAGTAAATATGGTTCAGTAAAACAAGTTTGGAATGACAAGTAAATTTGGTTCACCAATACATGGCTACAATGGAAAAAAACCTAGTTTAGTAAGGGACATTCTCCACTATGATGGTATTGGTAGTAATTCTTTGGCCACTATGGAAATAATTGTATGTGGTAATTTGTTTTCCATAATTTCATTATTTATAAAAATGATATTTTATCATGGGTAATGTTCTTTTATGATCTATTCCTTACATATTTCCGTGATTTCCTTCATGAACCAATATTTTTATATTTAAATTTTATGGTCATTTTTTTACACTCTTATGTTTCTTATTTATATTTTCTAATTGTTTACCCTTACTGATCATATTAGCTCACTTATTTTTTGTTTTCATTTCTTATGGATATAAATAAAGGTTTTAGGTCGGAACACAAAAGGGGATGATCTTAATGGGAGATGTTCAAGATCTCTCACCAAGTTAAAGGATTATGTTCCAAATTTCCAAAGACTCTAAACTAATTTGGTCTTTGTGAGTATATATGAGAAATGTATTAAGTATTACATAAATGAAATTTAATTTCCTTTTATTTCATATTGGTTCTCTTTAGGTGAGACATATATTAAGCTTTAATAAATTTGGTATAGATTAATTTCTCATGATATAATTATTAGAGACAAGTTGACGGGCTAGATCCACTATGGGAAGATGGGGAACTCAATCCTTTACAGGTAATGGACTATGAATGGGGATGGTGGGGTGTCCTACACAGTTTGTGTAGATTTCATCATGCTTTCTAATATGGTTTTGAAATATTACATGACTTATAGAGAATTATATTACAAGTATACATTTTATTACAAAATTTCAGGCCTAATTTCTATGTTATGCTTTCATGGTTTATTAGTTTGACTCCCTTATGATTAATTCCTTATGAAATACCAAATATTTATTCCATTAATTATTTTTAATATCCTTAATATTCAGTGTATGATATTAAAAAATTATGATTATTTTATTATACCCTTATTGTCATGTTATTCGTATGTATCACCCTTGTTTATCCATAATGAACATAAAATCCCACCATTTCTTATTTTTCCATAAAAAGGGTTATGAATAGAGGATATAAGTATGAGTAATAAAAGGGTAAAATTAATGGGATATATTGTATATATTTCACAAAGATATAATTTTATTTTCCATGTATCCAAATATAGGGACTTTTTCATTCCTCAGGCACATTTTTATACAATATAATTAATATTCATATAAAATGTTGTAATATCAATGTATGAGATGTCGGGTTTTTTATAGATGGTATGAGAGAAAAGTTTTAGTCAAATATTGGTAGGATGAGAAAACAACAATGAGATCCTTATATATATTTTGAAGGATATGCCTATGAATTTCTCTATGGATAAGACTTAGTATATGTTACCATACTAGAGATTTCCGAATAATCATGAATAACCTATGATTAAACCTAAGGTTTCAATAGATTAAAATATTACATTTAATTTCACTTCATTATGTTATTCAACCACTATTATGATCTTTTATCAAAAAATAAATTCTAGTTTTATTCAATGGGTGTAATATGAAGTAACCATGTTAATGATGAATGTTTTTGATATTTCAATGATTTTCATCCAGAGAAACTGAATTTTATGGGGGACAGAATGAAAATATGTATTTCAACGATCAAAAACAATTATCATGCTCTACATCCTGGTGGGATTAAAATTAGAAAAGGAGGGAACAATATTTTATATATTCTTATATGAGTAAGTGTCCACCTTTTTTCTATGGATCTTCAATGTAACACCACAATATATTTATGAGAAAAATTTTCCTTTTTTTGATGTCTTATGTTGTATGCTACACCAAGATAAGCTAGCTCTATATGAAACATCGACTTAGCTAGTGGTATAAACAACTCAATGTTTGGCTTGTGTTACACACAATTTCAAGTTCATTTGATAGAATTAATTTCATGCAATACTATGTATAAGTGAATAACAAAATATTATAACCTATTATTATAATGGTGGGTATTAATATAATTAACGCCCTATTCAAAAACTGTTTAAATGAAATTAAGTGAGTCTATGAAATAATAAAATAACTCTTGATGTATTTTATTAATAAATAATATTAGTAATATATTAAATATTATTTTTATTGTACGTATTATATATTTTAGACAAGATATAAGAACAAAATCAATTTTTGTTGGATAAAAGAAGTAATTCTAAAAAAATATATTTTCTCCACATTTTGATTGAGCACCCATTTTAAATTTCTTTTTTCAATTTTTAATATTATCTTTTTTGGAAAATAATTTAAATTTGTTAATTTAAAATATAAAAATTTACTTTGGTTGAAATTTAGGTAATTTTCAGATAATTTTTATATTTTTGTGGAATAAGAAAGGTATTAATTTAAATTGAAAACGTTATTTTATTTTAAAATAATTACATATTACATTTTATGGATTAGATTTAAATTTCAAATAGTTCATTTTTATCAATTTATTCTATTTTTATAATATTTTATGCATGAATTTATTATAAAACCTTTTTTCATTAAAAAATATGCATTTTTCGAAAAAAAACTATTTTTCATTACATTTTAATGGTTTTATATTAAATATAATATGAAAATTTTGTGTTTTTAATTTTGATAAATTGATGTAAAATATGATTCAGGAGGTCTAAATTTGGTAAAAAGGAAACTTTTATTTTTGTTCAATAAGAATAGTATGCATGGTAAATTTTGTTAATACAGTAAGGGGTAAATTATGTAATTTGGGTTAAAAATAAAACTATAATGACTATATATTGACCAAAACAAACAAAAAACATTATTTGATGAATATAATTAAACTCATAATACTTAATGATCTAAATTATATCATTTAATGTACATCAGTAAATGATGATTACCTAAATAATATTTCTATTAAAGAAAAACAAAAAGTGTTATTTTTTTCATTAATATATATTATGTTTCCATAAATTAAAATATAACTGTTATAAATTAATATAAATGTCTATTTTTAACTAAATATTAATATTTCTCTACTATAAATTTATTTTTGAAGTTTTGAGTTTATTTATTAGATATTTTAATATTTACAATATTTTATTTAATGAAAATTTAAAGATCTCACGTTTATGTGTAAAATAATATTTCATTTTTAAAATAATGTTATATTGAAGATAAATTCTATAATAAATATTCATTTTAAAGATAGAAAAATTTTCATTATCCTAGAAATTTACTTTTTATTTTTAGGAGGGATGTAAATACCCTTATGGTTTAATTGTTGATGATGTAGAAATTATTTTATTGATCAATAAATTAATTTTAATTAAAATAATTATAACAAATAAAAGACACAAAATCATGACCATAACTTATTTTTTGAGTATATATAGACCATAATAATCCTATGGTCTTGTTATGGTCTATTTAGAGCCTTATATATGAGATTATTACTTTTATATTATTTTATTTGTAGTGATGTTAAACTTTTATAATTCATATTTTAATAATTATAACATTTTTAATGATTGATTTTCTAGAATATATATTATACTAAAAGTATTATTCGGAAATATTGGAGATTTTTATTCATTATATTATATTATTTTAAATTTTTTACATAGAAATTCAGTATATTACGTAATTACACAATACTGATATAGTAAATATTTTATTAACAGAAATATAAAATTATTGTTATTAAAAATATTAAGATAATTTTTTTTTTGATAATTAATTTGTTTATTTAATTTTTTAGAAGTCCTAGACACATTTGGGAAATAATAATATATAATTTTCATGGAAAAAATCATATCTGGTTATTTTTCAAAATCAATTAATTAAATAAAGTCAATATAGAAATTATTATTGTTTTGTCAAAACAATATTTTATTAAAATATTTACTAACCATAAAACATTTTTAAAAATATCTAATAATTATTATATAGTATAAAATGAACTATATTATTTATTTATGATTTAATTTACATTAAATAAGTAATTATTTCACCCTTTCGATATTGGGATTATTGTTACCCTTGTTAAAATGGAGTAGAATAACTAAGTGTTAAATTAAAATGATAATGTTTTAAATGACATAAAAACATATCAAAAATTTATTGGTTGAAGATATTACAACTTCAAATCAGTTAATATTAGATTATAAGAAATTTTGGAGGTTTTTTATATTGATTTATTTTATTATTAATTAATATATTTTGAAATTCAAATGTACCCCTCACCTCAATTATATAATGGAACATCCTCCCTCATAATTTCAATTCTTTATGATCATTCAAGGTCTCTAATACCCTTAAAATTTCTATTATATAATTACTTAGTCACATTATATAGATTAAGTTCTTCTGAAAAGATAATATGAAGAACCATTATGGGGATAACTAGAGGGAACTCGTCATAGAAAAGGTAATCTCCTCTACCGATTGTTTCAAATTAATTCTTCTTCTACAAACTATTAATTATTTGTATCCATTATAAATTAAATAATACAGTGTAAATTTTATAAATAGATGTTATTAAGATTATTTAAAAAACATATTCCCCCTTTTATCCATAGTGAAAAAATAAAACCACCATGCGTGCGTTTGTACGACTTACTGTCTCCACGAAGTGCTGTAATTTGTGTTTTACCACCACTTGACTTGTACGAGTATAATGATTGAAATAATAACTATATATGATGTATATAACAATTTATTGCTTCTAGAAAAGTATATATACCATCATTGTATATATAATTTCACTATTAATTGAATGATATCATCGTTCATCGATACGTACGACCTACCATCTCCAAGATACGATTCGATTAATTCTAGATGATATACATTAAAGAATGATTTAAAAATTTACAGAGTAAATAAGTATGATATTTATTATGATAATATAATTTTTTAGTTTTATATATATGACCTAAGAATGAGAACAAGGACTTATTCAAGAAAAACATGCATAAGAAAATGAAGTAGTTTATACCTAAATAATGAGTAATAATGAAATATTTTTACCAAACGAATTATTATATGATCATATATGATATCATAGAAATTAATATGATTCTATAATAATTAAATGACGTTATTTAAAACATTATATAGGGTTTCAGATATATACAACGTATAAATGACCTAATATAAGAAATAATTTTTCAATCTCATTATTATATAAGATTGTTTATTCATAAGTATTTTTTAGGTTATATTTATTATCCAATTACTTATTTCCAAAATAAGTATTCCAATAAATTATTTCTACCACTCTACAATTTTTTAATGTAATTTCTATCTATTTTTTTGAATTTTAATTAAATATTATTAAATGAACCTTTTTTCATTTTCGGTACGAGGTACGTTTTGACTCTTCCGAAAATGTAAGAGAAGATTTTTTTTACATATAAATCATGAATCAATTTTTAAACATTCACAATGCCTTATTTACTTGAATATTTCATTACAATATTTCAATTATATTTTAAATTAAATTATTTTCTATTAAAATTTCATGGAATTTTGAAAAATAAAAAAAATTTATAGAAGAAAATATATTTTCCACAAGATTTAATTTCATGTGATTTATTAGTATAATTTTCCATCTAATTTGTCATTATCTAATCGGTGTTAAGTTTCTATACCCATTATCAGAATGTTTTGATTGTGTTTCTTATGAAATGAAATTTATGAAATCCATTTGTTTTTAATGGATTATGATGGAATTATTTTTAGGAAAATAGTTTTATTACTTGGGATTATGTTATGATGAATGATAAATGTTTTTGGGTACTAAAGCCATAAATAGGTCTAGAATGAAGAGTGAAATCAGTTTAGTAAAGGACTTCATCAGATATAATGGTCTTTGAAATGAGCATTAGAAAATATAGAATATTTTTTCATTGATTATGTGTTTCAAAAAATTTAATGTTTTATACCAATTCTATATTATCAAGATTCATTTTCTTATATGATTTACATATTAGGAGCTGCCAAGATTTATTTTAATGACTCATGATTTTGATATTCAGAATGTATGTTCATGTTTATACATTCTTATGTTAATTTATTTTTAATATTCTCCATATTTACCCCCATTGATAATTTTAGCTCGCTATTTTTATATGTTATTATCCCTAGGATATAAAGAATGGTATTATATAGAAAATTAAAGGGGATTATCTTTATGGGATATGTTGAATATCTTTCACCATGTTGGAATAATGTGTTCCATGATCTTAAAGAAATTAAACTTATATATACTTCCATTTTTTATTTACGTAATGTATGATTTTTTTTTCACAAAAGTGATGTAATTTTGATGAATTTCATGCTTGGGTTTTTAGAGTTGGTATGAGATGGAAGGTTCAGTTATCCTTCGAAAACTGGGATGAGAAAACATTAGTGAGATATCTATTGGTATTTTAAGGATATTTCTAGGGATGTCTCCAAGAGAAAGTACAGCAATAGGTTGTATTCCTATAATTATAGAAATCATACTGAATAAAAATATATTAAACACGAAACGTTAGAGATTCAAAGTACTCCGCCACGATTATGTTGTTTTCCTAGTATGATTTTTTCCTCTCACACTGTTCTATTTGGGGTTCAAAAAATGGTTGGAACCTGAATGAACCATGTTAATGATCAATGCAATGGTTAATGCAATAATTTTCCTCTTGAAAAACCAAATGTAATAGGATATGGAATGAAAAATATTATCACTATAGTTACAATCTATGAATCATTATGTACTTACATATGAGTAGAGAGGTAAAAAACATTTTGTTTAGTACTTAATGAGGCCACATCAACCTTTATTCAGCGGGTCTTATGATCCACTTGATTATTAATAATGAATCTGTACCATTTAAATGATTTTATTACATCCTTCACTGTTCAGAACATGAAAAATTCATTTTGGTTGATTATCATTTAGAAGGTCAATAGGGCTAGTGGTGGAATGTAATAAATAATACATGGCAGCAAGATAAATTTGAATCCATGGAATGTAGGAGTTGATGAACTTATTTTTTAATAAGTACATTCCTCATATTCTTCGAAAAAACATGGAAAAGGAGTTCTTTGAACTTAAGAAAAAGGATGATGAATCCATCGATGCAATTGTGGAAAAGTTTTCCATACTTTTAAGGTTTGATTTTGGACATATCATCAAACCTGAATGTAAAGTTGATCACTTTTTTGTGTCTTAAAACAAAATATTTTAATGTATTTTACAATAAGATACATTAGTAGATTTTAAGAGATTGTGTGTTGTACTATCAAGGAATAAATGGAAGTTGATGTTACTTATCAATTTCATGCTTTTGACAAGAAATAAATTATGGAGTTCATAGGAAAATTTCAAAATAATGGTGACAATATTAAAATTGTTTCATTATACTCAATGTGTGGAATAAAGAATGGTTGATATAGTCTTAAAGGGACTATAAAATGGTTCAAGTGTGAAAAAGTGTGTCATCAGGTAGTTGAGTGCCGAAGTACTGATAAAAAGGGAGATAATAATGTGAATAGATAAAAAAACTAAGGATTCACCACACACTCATAAATTATTCATGTTCAAGGAGATGGGGAATCATTTTAACAAATGTCCTAGTCCAAGGGTTATCAAGGATGATCAAAATCAACAACCTATTTATGCCAATGAAAAATTAAAATCCCAGATGATCAGTATTGGCGATGTTGAGTATGTAAATTATGTGGTGTAATGATTGAGTGTTCATGTAATGAGATTCTAGATTAATTTTTTTGAATATCTTTTATTTTATTAATGAATATTGAAATATCGATGTATTGGTCCATTATGGTTCTCTATCTGTATATTTTACTGATAACCATGAAATTTAATGGATAATTTTTTTTAACAAATGGTATTTATATAATGATGGGATACACATATAATGAGATGTTTGATAGTATTAATGTCCTAAAACTAATATAAGGACCATGTAATTTCATTTTTTCAGTATATATAATTTTTGGGATTTTTGGTACATGGAAGGAATTAATTTTTTAAAACACATATTTTTTCACTATGGTTCTTTGGTATTAATGTTAATTACCATGTTTCACATGAATACATTATTAAATTATTCACTTTTTAGGAATGTGACAACCATGAAATTCATTATGAGATATGGGAGATAAAAGTAATGTGGATTTTGTTCACCTCTATCTAATGTTTTGGGTTTTCTGATATTATAAGGTTTGGATAGTTAAAAATTTATGGAAAGTGTATGTTATACTTTTGATGAAGTTTGTTAGATTAATGTCAAATCTCACCATTGGTGTACTAATTAATATGTTATAACTTATAATAAGGAAATAGATAATGACCTATCAGTCTATTTACAGACTACATGATCTACTAATGCTTTAGGAATGAAAAATTCAACTTCATTTCTTTGAATAATATATGATGTGGAAATTTTTGAAGGCACAACCAATGGATATATTTTACTAAAATCAAGTAAGTATTTCTATATTGTTATTGAAAATTAGGTAAAGGCTCTTGAAAACCAAAAATGATATCCATGTACCATCTTATCTGATGATACAGATTATCCCTAAAATCATAATACATTTTTGGATTTCTGATTTTTAACTTTTTTCTAACCATGTTCTTTATCAAACTTTATAAGAACATGATAGTAATATTTCTTTTTTATATCCATGTTTTCACTTATCACATAGGTTCTCCTATGAAAAAAATTAAGGATGAGTTACTTTGGGTAACCATTTAATTTATAACATTTCTTTTTAAAATGACGTTTTAGAATTCCTTTTTACAATGTGGGTTTCTATGAAATAAACTATAAAGTAAAAATATATTTAGAACACTGAAGTATTTTTAGGGAGAAATTTAATTTAAGTGGGGTAGAATGTAACAACTCAATATTTTAATTCAATAGATTTACCTTTTTTCGATTCCTTATGTTGTATGCTACATCAATATAAGTTTGAGCCACACACAACACTGTCTTAGCTTGCGGTATATGAAACCTTATTATTGGCTTGTGTTACAAAATATTTCATGTTCTTTTGATATAAATAATTTTATTCAAGACTGAGAATATGTGAAATACTAAATATTATAACTTAATCATTATAATGGTTTCTATGAATATTAATAACTCTCTTCGGAAAAACTATTTACATGAAAATAATTGAGTATATAAAATAATAAAAACACACATGATGGATTAAATTAATGAAAAACATATGTCAAATATTAAATATAATGTTTAAAATTGATCTTATATGTTTTAAAGAAAAGATATAATAACAAATTCATTTTTTAATAAAAATCATATATTTCAAAACAATATAGTTCTGTCGCCTTTTGAAAGAGAAACCATTATAAATATAATTTTTATACTTTTTAAAGATAAATATATCAAAATAATGTTATTATTTTAATTCAAAATATAATACTATACTTTGGTTTCAATTTGGGAAATTTTCCCATAAGTTTCATTTTTGATGAATATTGAAATTGCATAATTTTATTGAAAAAATTTTATTTAATGAAATTACATAATAAATTATGTTTTGGAATAGCTTAAAGTTTTAAATATTAATTTTTAATCCAATTATGGTTTTTGAAAATTATTTTATACATGAATTTATTATAAAACCATTTTCCATTTTAAAAATATCATTTTTACAAAAAAACTGTATTTCGTGACATATTACCAGTTTTAATTTAAATTTCATTCTGAGAGTTATGTTTTCAATATTTAGAAAAATGGATTTAAAATTTGGATTTAAGAAGTAAAAATTTTTTAAGTAGGTTCCTCCCATTTTTAACCAATATGAATAGAAAACATGGTATATTTTGTTACCATAGTAAATGGTAATTTAGGTAATTTGGGATAATAATAAAATTATAATAAATATAAAATGACCAAAAAGTTAAAATATTTATTTGATGAATGGAATTAGAACCTTAATATCTATGGAACAAATTTATATCATTTAAAGGAAATTTTTCCATGAAAATGACTTAAATAATCTGTCAATCAAAGAAAGAAAGAAAATGCCATTTTCTTCTTCTTTAATATCTATTATGTGTCCACATATGAAAAAATGGTTCAAATCAATTAATCTAAATGTTATGTTTTATCGTAAGAAACATATTTCTCTAATAAAAAATTTTTTTTGACGTTTTGGGACAACTTGAAATATATTATGCTATTAATAATACATTATTTAATGAAAATTTAAATATGTCACATTCATGTTTTAAATAATATAAATATGTAAAATATGGTTGTATAGAAGATAAATTGGGCTATAAATACTCATTTTAAAGATAAAAAATTTTTCTATATTAAGGTAATTTATTTTTAATTTTATGAAAATAATTAATTACCATAACTATTTTTATATTGAGGATATAGAGATTATTTAATTGATCAATAATATTATTTTCATTAAAATAATAATAACCATTTAAAGACACAAACACAATATCAAATATTTTTAGTTGATTATATATCAACCATAATCATCCAAGAATCTAGTTTTGAACCATTAGAAACTTATATAAGAGATTATTTCACTTATATTATTTTATTTAATGGGATGTTAAACTTGTCACATTCATATTTTAATAAGTAAAAAATTTAATAATTTATTTTACAAAAGATTTAATAAACTAAATGTATTGTATTGAAATAAATTAGATTAATCTTCATCATATTATTTTTTATCTAACTAATAATTTTATAAAAAATTTACACAATTCTGATTTATTATTTATTTTATTAATGGAAATATCCAAATAATGTTATTAAAAATATTAAAATAAATAATAATTTTACATAATTAATATTTCCATTGAGTTTTAAAGAGTACAGATACATATATGGATATAATAAAATATTCATTCAAGGATCACATCTTATCTATGTATTTTTAAAAGTCCAAGATTTTAGTAGTGTCAAAATTGACACTATTGTTTATTTTCCAAAACCATGATTTATTAAATTATTGAAAAAATAAAACAATTTTATTAATATATAATGATTATTATATTTTCTAAAATGATATATATTATTTATTTATGATTTCATTTATTTTAAATAAGTATATATTTGACCCTTTTAATATTAAAATAATATTTATCCTAGTTAAATTGAAATAGAATAACTAAGTGTTATATTAAACTAATAAGGCTTAAATTGAGATATAAACATGTCAAAAATTTATTAGTTTATTATATTATAACCTTATTTAATCACATATTTTTAATTATTAAATTTTATATTTTTTTATGTGTATTGATTTTATTATAAATTTATACTTTTTTCAGATTCCAAATATGGCCCCACCTCAATTATAAAAGGGCACCTCCTCCCTCAAAATTTCAATTCCCATTGAGCCTTAATGATCATCCATAAAATAACCAATTAACATAAAAACATCTTTATTAATATTATATGGTTTTTTGTATTCTCAAAAGACAAACTCTAGTTTAATTAATATGAGAACTAGAGGGAGCTCATCGAAGATGAAGTAATCTCCTCTAGCGATTGTTTGAAATTATTTCTTCTTCTAAATCCTATTCATGATTTTCTAAATAAAAAAAATTAATCTAGTATCACATGTATATTTATATGTTATTAAAATTTTGTAACAACCATAATCCACTTTCTATCCATCCAATGAAAAACAAAATCACCACGCGTGCATATGTACGGCTTACCGTCTCCATGCTGAGGTGTAATCTGTTTTTCACCACCACTTGACATAGATGGGTATAATGGTGGAAATAATAACTATATATGATTATTATAACAATATATTTATTCTTTTACAATATATATATATACCTTCCACTTGGATACCCTTTCATAATAAAACAATGATATCATCATGTGTATGTACGTGTGGCCTACCGTCTCTACAACATGATGTGATTTATTTTACATGATATCCATTAAATAATGATTATATAAATGTAAAATATAAATAAATATGATATTTATTAGGATAGTATAATTTTTTTAATTATATAACTATGACCTATGTAGGGGAACCAAAACATATTCAGAAAAACTTGCATAAGAAAAGGAAGTAGTTTATACTTGAAAGACAAGTAATAATGAAATATTTTTACAAAACAGATGATAATATGATAGTATGTGAAATCATAAAAATTAATTTGATTCAAAAAAAAAATTAATCACATCATTTAAATAATTATAAAAAAGTCTATGATATATAAAAATGATAGAAAACCTTAGGAAATGGATAATTGTTCAATCTCATTATTATGGACATTTTCTATTTGTAACTCTTTACTAGGGTATATTTATCAACCATGTTAATGTTTCCAAAATAAGTATTCCAATATATTATTTCTATCCTTCTAAAAATTTTAATTTAAATTTTACCCATTGGAGAGTATTTATTAAATTGTATGAAATGATTCTTTTTCATTTTTGGTATGAGGTACACATTTACTTTTCCAATAATTGTATGAGAAGAATATTTTTTATCTTATATGATATGAACATATTTTTACACTTTCATAACACCACATTTCTATGAATCTTAATTTAAATTATTTCATGTTTATTTTTAATTATTTTCCTTTCTTTTTTATTTTCACAACATTTCAATAAAAGAAAACATTTTTGAAGAAGAATTGATATTTTCCTGAGGAATTAATATCAAGGGTTTTAAAAAATTATTTTCCATCTAAGTTGACATCATCTAAATGGAGTTATGTATATATACCCATTATTACTATGATTTTATTGCTTTTATGATGGATTCCTATTTATTAAATTTTATTTTTTATATGGATTATGATTGAATGATGTTTCATAATACCATTTTATTTTCTTGGGTTATGTTATGATAGATGATTTATGTTTGGGTTGCACACACATATATGGTTTTAATTATGTGATGGGGGACCTATATCACACTCTAATTCATTAAATAACTATTTATGCCTCATGAGATATACATGATAGTTATTTAATGTAAATCTATTTCAGTAAAATAAGTCTGTAATGAAAAGTTAATATGGTTCAGTAATTCAGGACAGGAATGAGGAGTTTACTCAGTTCAGTAGTGGAATTTGTCCACTATGATAGTCTTGGAAATGATCCGTGGATAATATAGAAATGATTTTATATGATTTTTAACAATATTACATGTTTTATTACAATGTTATTTTATCGTGATTCGTGATTAATTATGTTTTATGTCCTAAGAATTCAAGATATATATTTCAAAATTCATGATTTTTATATTCATGAATTATGTTTATGTTTTTAAATTCTCATCTTTATGTTTTGTTTCATGTTTTACATATTTACCCTTAGTGAGAATTTAATCTCACGATTTTTATGATTTTTCCCATGATATAATGAATTGTTTTAGGTGAGAAGACTAAATGGGATGATCTTTGTAGGATATGTTGAGGTTCTTTACAATGTTGGAAGAATGTGTTTATAGTTTCCAATGATACTAAACATATATGGTCTTTGGGGGTCTATTTTTGTAATGTATTAAGTTTTATTAAAATGTGATGTAATTTTCATGTACATCAAGCTTGGGTAATCAAATTCGAATCCACTAGTGGAAATGAAATGGATCATTTCAACTAAAAGGATTTTTTTCTGTTCTTCAATATTCATATCACGTGAAAGTCATTTTGGCTATCGATATTTGGAAGGTGAAGTAGATGAATGAAGAAGAATTATCAGAAATATAATGCAATGGGCTGAAACTGACTCCATAGAATGAGATGATATGTATGAACTTCTTATATAGATTACATCAATTGTATGGGTATTAATTTCTATTCATATGGTCTATTCATCTCAAAATGGTTTGGAAAAAAGTTTACATCGATTATATTGCTTTTGTTCATGAGTTTTTTGATGACTTTCTAGAATATTTTCCAATTATTGCATCGAAATGTGATGGCGAGTTCTTGATAGTTCTCATACCTAGTTATACACAAATTTCAAAGACTCCCAATAGTACCTCGCTTATTGAATTAATAAAATTTAAGAAGTAACTCTAGGGAAACATTGATAAGGAATTCATTCGGCCAAGTGTTTCGACTTGTTATGCACTGATTCTTTCTATGAAGAAAAAAGAGGGATAAATGTGAATATTCATTTATTATTGGGATTTGAACATGATCAATGTCAAGAACAAGTATTGTATTCCCCTTATTGATGGCTTGTTTGATCAACAATGCTACGATCATTATGTTTCAATGATTGAACTTCATTTTCGAAACCAATAATTAAGGGTCAAGATGGAAGATATACACCAAATGTAATTATGTAAAATTTATGGAAATGTTGAGTTTATCGGGTCTTTTTTATCTTACTAATTACCCTTTTATCCTCATGGATTTTATGAATATATTTTTAGGATATTATCTCGACATGTTTTGGTTTTCTTTATAGATTTTATTATTATCTATTTATAGACAAAGTAGCTAAATTAATACCACTTAATAATTGTACTAAATACACTATTCAAGGATAACATTTATGGAAGAAATTTAGAATTGATTAATTTTGGAAGTAAAGGATTTCATTTTAATGTCATATAATCTCAAGAGATGGTATATCAGTAGATCCATCAAAGACAGAGGATATTGAATAGTACCCTAGACCATCCTTGGTGATAGAGATCCATGGTTTTATTGGTTTATATGGACATTATCAATGGTTTGTTAATAATTTATCAGGACTACATAATCCTTTTACCAAGTTAACTCAAATAGGGAAAGGTTCATCTAGAAGGATTTTTATGTGCCAAATTTCAATGAACTAATGATATGGTTAATTAGTGAACCTATGCTTACATTACCCTGTAGAAGTGAAGGTTTTTTTAATATATTGTTTTTTATTTTGAAAGGTATTGGGTTTTACTCTTAGGAAGAACAAGAAGATATTCTCTTATGAATAAAAATAGTTGAATATTCATGAGCAAAGTTGCCCAACTCATGATTTGGAGGTATCTGTGGTATTTATTCATTAATGATATAGAGGAATTGTCTTTATAGTGGAATGTGTGATATATATATATATATATCATTAATGATTGAAATATGTATTCACACAGAATCAGTTGAACATTCCCTATAGAATATGGTTAGATAAGATAAAGGATTAATACTACTCAATGCATTAAAAACCTGTGAATGAAAAAAATTTGGATGATTTTTTGATTGAAATGGATCATGATAGCTTTCCCATGATGAGGATCACATAAAATCCAATATTTGTTTTTGTTGAAATGGATGGTACACGAAATCCTTTAGAATTGTGAAAAATGATACCTTTCTCAATTGAATTTTTAACCCAGAATTATACTGATGATTAGTGAGGAGTAGAATGAAGTTATAGAGCCAGAAAAGAAGTCCCAAAATGTTATTGAGTTCAATATTGATCAGGATGGAATCATAAGGTTCAAAAACCATTCATTCATTTCTTTCGTGCCTTTTTTTAATAATGGTTTCTTATAGGAATCTCATATATCATCATTTTCTATTCATAAAGGATGTAAGATAGCATATAAAGACATAAATGGATATATCTGGTGGGATAGAATGAAGAGAGAAATTGCAGAGTTTGTATCATATTTCATGGTATGAAAGAAGGTTAAGGATTAAAGATATAAATATGAGTGAAGGATTCATCCATTAACCACACCTAAATAGAAATGGGAGAACAACCACATGGATTTCGTTGTTCGACTCTACAAAACATCTAAAGGGTTTAATTTTGTATGTGTTGTATTTGATGGCCTTACTATGTTAGCACCCTTCGTTAGTATCATAGAAGAATTTTCCCTTGATAAATGAGATAGTATATTTATTAAAAAAGTGGAAAGGTTTAGTGGAAGACCATGTTGTTCTATATCTGATCAAAACCCTAGTATTACCCCAAAATTAAATCAATTTTTATGACAATAACTTATTACAAAATTGATTATTATCACTACTTATCATCCTCAAATGGATGATTAGTCTAAAAGAATTCAAACTCTATAGGATATATTGATATATTATTCTCTAGATTTATCAGGTTTTTAGGATAAAAACCTTCCCCTATTTGAGTTTTATTAAAATAATATATTTTTCTCAATAATTAAGTTGGATCCTTATAAAGACCTCTACGGAAAATAATATAGGGCTCCAATTGTGACTCCATGAGTTCATATATATATATATTTGAATAAATTAAATTTTAATTTTTTTATTATAATGAAATAAGTCAGACCTTAATTCTGCATGGCCCAAAAATGGCATATGTTACATGGAACATCGACATAGAATATGTTACATGAAAAAGCGACTTGGTGTATATTGCACACAACACCGATGTTTCTACGAAACATCATTTTATTTTGAAATTCATTTAAATGAGATAATTATTACCTATACATTATAACTAGTTATATGAATAGAAATAATGGCTTTTGAAATAATTTTTCATGATTTTTTTATATGAATAATCATATTGAGAATGAAATATATGATTTTTGGTAATGAATTTTTGTGATTAAAAACATTATTTTCTCGAATAAACTACATTTAATATCCTTATGTGAAAAAAAAATAAAAGTAATTTAAAAAAAAATAAAAATTTAATTTTGATAAAATAAACATAATTTTTTAATTTAGATGGTAAAAATTATCATGGGGAAATATTTTAAGATTTTTTAGAGAAACTACATTTTTTGGATGAATAGTGAACAATAAAAGGTTTTAATTCAAAAAATATTTTATATATAACTTATTAATAATGATTAACTATATTTTAATGTGTTTTTAAAGTTTAATTAAATGATATTTATATCAGTTAATACAAGTTACTTCAGTTTTTTCAATTTCACAATGAAATTGGAGAAAAAAACATAGAAAACTTTTGAATGTTTTGACATTAAAAACCTGCATTGTTGACCCACTAACATGATTAATTTTAAATTAATTTTTTCCACATATGTGATTGTAATTTGAAAAATAGATTCAAAATTTGGAATAAAAATAATTTTTAACTTCCAATAAGGTCAATTTAGTTTTTTACCAAAAATACTGGTGAATGTAATAAAACTTCATTACAACGATTAATGTAAAATTATTCTTAACTAAGTACTAAACCACAAATTAAACACCAAAAAACAAATAGAAATATTTTAACACCCATTTAATAGAAATTATTTGTCAATAAACCTCCCATTATTGATTTTTTATAGTTATTTATGACTTTTTTAGGTATAAACGTTGGTACAGATAAATCATTTTAAAAAAGTCCATGTGTGTCCCTTCCCTTACCTATAAAAGGCCACCACATCTCCCTCTTCTTCAAAACTCTCAAACAACATAGTTTTAAAAAATTTATTCCAAATACATTTACAAAATATTGCTACATTACTAATTTAATCCTTCTATTTGAGAACAATCCATCCAAGGAATCCTTTTTTCAGAAACAAAAATAAGTTGCCTGATTAAGATTTAATGACTTCTCTCAAACTACATTCATTATTTTTCATTCTCCAAACCATCCAATTTTCTTATTCTGCTATTTTATATAAAACATATATCATATATATATTAGCATTTTTTTTATTATAATGGTTCAACCTAAACATACACACAACCCTATCAAATTGGCATCGAACATACTGTTTGAGTGTATGGTGAACTACCACCTCACTAAATGATGATTATTCGTTTTTTTCAATACCAAATCTCACGATGGAAAATATGACAGAAAATATGTTTATATATGTTATATATTATATTTATAATCTCTTTAATCTTATTTATTCATTTTACAATTCATAATTTTCTACATTCCATTTGGTGTAAATATGATATCTTTGTTGAGGAGGTGTGGATTTCTGCCCCCTCAACGTGATATTATTCATTCATACATGACATAGAATTTATTAAGGATGGGTTTAGTTAATATATATTATATATATGATAACATAAATCTATGTTAACAATTATATTCATATATACATATTCACAGTTTTCTTTCTTTCGTTTCATATAACAATAAAAATTGAAACATCGTTCATTCATACATACAGCTTACCGTCTCCATTAATGTTTTATTCCATTTTGTACATATATACTATATAGATTTTTATTAAAAAAAATAGAACAGATATACATGTTATTTATATAATGTTTCATATTATTTATTCCAGATATAAATATAACGGCCAACAATATTGAAAAATTATGACACTTGCGATGAATAACTTATATATAATCTGAAGTGAAACATTAATATAGGATGGTTAACATGAGGGTAATGTAAGGTCATAATAAAACCATATATTGTACAAGATATTAGAATATTTTTCCATAAAATTGGAATAATAAATTTATATTTAATATATACGCTGTTTGAATGAGTACAATAAGAGTCAAGACACAAGGTAAGGGGATTTCAACTCACATTTTACTTTTGTGAGACAGAAGAATTATTCTCCACCCATTTATTTTATGCCATGTATGTACTGAACATGAATATATTATATGAATATTATAATTATATTTATGGGTATCAAAACATCCATTTTATGATATTTATTTCATGGGGATTAGGTTTTAATGGTTACTAAATCTGTAAAATAGTTTTGTCTTAATTTTCCATCTTGGAGACTCGTATTTTATTGTACACATAAATAATTTTTGAGGTGTATTTACTTCCATTTAACATTTTATATCATTAATATATTTCTTTTTAATGATATTTTATGCATTATGTAATTTCCTTTTCTCACATGGGTAGTATGATCCCAAGTTAAAATTTTATAAGAGTTTATTGAGATAATCTCATATGTTTTTTTGACATTGTTAATGTTTATGATTCCATTAGTGAAATATTATGATCTATATCTCAAGAACACACAATAGTTTCCATATTATTTTTTTATTCAAGATATATGAATGTATTAGTACTAATTTTTCACTCTTTGGTACTAAATATAACATTTGATGTAAAATATAATTATCTTGTTCTCTAGTCGGAAATATATTATATTCAAGAACCATGTTTTCCAAAATGATTTCAAAAGATAGTTGAAGAAAATTTTCAAGGAAAAAAGATTTTAGAACTCATTATGTTTTTCAATGACTCCTGAATATGTTTTAAAATAAATTTTCAATGAAAAATATTTTCAAAATTTTTTTATGTTATGAAAATAATTTTAAATTTCAAAATGATATTTTCAATAAGAAATATTTTAAAATGATATTTTAAAATTACTTCACATCTATGATAACATCCCTTGGTATGTATAAAATATTCTAGGATATAATTCATATTCTTTCTATTAATGGATTATGTTTTTATTTAATTATGTTTATGAAACCCATTTCTCTTTAATGGGTTATAAGCTTTTGAAACCCACATCTATTTACAGGTTTCATTCATGATGAAATGATTATAAAAATGTATATTTATTCCATGTTATTAGATGTTTATAATACCCATTTTCATTTTAGAGATTATTATATGATTATTTATTATCAGTTGGAACATATATGAATTATTTCTTTATGAGAAGGTTGTGACCTAAATCTCCCAATAATTCCCATGGAAAAAATTTCTATCTCACAACATAGAATATGATAGTCTTGTGAGTGAGGCCTGACTACTAAGATAGCCATGGGATTGAACCATGACTGCCAAGATGGTGTGCCGAGTGAACTCATGCCACTATGATTTCCATGGGAGTACAAAATGACTACCAAGATGGTATAGGGAATGAACCCACACTACTAAGATGGTCTTGGTAGTGATTCCATGGTTTATATGGAAATCATATAATATATACTTATGTGTTTGCCTTAATTCCATGTATTACACCTATGTTATTCTTTCAGGGAATATTATATTTATTTATTTATGATTCATTTCTCATGAACAAAAAATATATTTTTCATAATTCATGTATATGATCTTTGAAATGAAATGTACTATCTTATTTTATTATGATCGTGTTCCCAAACCCTTAAACTCTTGATTATTCTTAGTTTACCTATACTGAGCATTTTAGCTCACCCCTTTTTAAGTTTCCCTCCCTATTTTATGAACATATGTTTTATGTTTGATGTGTCTAAGTAGGGTCATACTCTAGAATAACTGAGTGGGAGATATTGCACCTCACTTATGTATTAGTGTTTATGTTTCTATACTTCCAAAGGTAATAGAATAGTATGGACTTTTGTATTGTTTTTTATAATGTTTTATGTATTCCAAAATTATTATGTAGTAATAATGTATTAAAAGTGAGTGTTTCTATAGTTTTTTTTGAAATTTTTAGTTATACATTGTAATCTAGAATGGAAAAATCATATTGATAACCCTAAGAATGTGTCTAGGGATAAGTATAAAGGTAAATAAATGTATAGGAAAATATCCTGGAATATTTTTAATGGATAGAGCGAGGGTTTTCCAAGAAATTCATTCATGTCTGGATACTATAGTTGGATGTGGCGCTAAAAGATTCGTAATTAGGGGAAACAACTCTAACATGTTGTTCTGGTCCTCACTCAGGGTAATGTATTACAGGGAAACTAGCCTTGATGCACACCATTATTGACCCACCCTTGGGATAATCATTGGGAATTCAAAAACTCATCACAAACCGTCATTAATAATTTTAATATATATTTTCTATGGATAAACTATTATAAAAATAAATAATCAAATATTAAGGAAGTTGTAATAATTTAGACAACTAATAAGTGAATATTCATGATTATGTGGGTCCTCACTATAAAAATTATTTCTTACTCTATTCCATATCATTTTAGTCAATGGTTGGAACCTGAAGGAACCAATTTAATGGTGATTGCATTGGAAAATTGAATGATTGTCCTCAGAAAAACTGAATTCTATAGGAGCTAGAATGAAAAACCTCATTTCTATTTCAATAGAACTTCCCAAGCATGAATCATGGTGGAAATATAAATAAGAAAATATAGGAATAATATTCTTTATAGTCTTTCATGAATATATTTTCACCTTATTTCATAGGGACATATGATCTATTTGTTATTGAAAAAATGGATCAGCAGTACTAAAAATATATTCTTTGTTCTCCAGTGTACAATGAATGATAATGTTATTATAGTTGTCTATCAATTAAAAGTTAAAAAAGTCCAGTGGTATACTCTAATAAATAATACAAGGTAGAAATATTAGATTGAATCCATGGATTAGTATAAGACCCCAGCCTTAAACCTTACTTAATCTTGAGTTATTACAAGATTACACATTGAGGATCTTTTCGGGTTTAGAGTTTTAGAGAATTAGATCATACAACTTGCATTACATTCCACATATAAACAATGTGGTTACATAAAGATATTATTCTTCATTCCCATCAATGGAAACACATTTAAAATAAAACATTGATTATTTCTTGACACATCCTTGACTCTATCATCTTATCATGTACCTTTCCTTTGACCTGTGAAAAACATTTCAAAAACATGGGATGAGCATAAAAACTCAGTATGGGTTATAAAAAAAACATGGAAAGGAAACATGATCTCATATATACATAAGAATGAAATCATACTTTACCCATAAAACATAGGTACTTCAACATACCTCATAAAATCATGAATAAATCATAGAAATCATAAGACATAAAGGTAACTTGAGGCATTCATAACATTCTTACGTAGGGAGTAACCCTCTTGGTTACGTTTGGAATACCCATCATAGTATATTCCGTAAATATCTTCGGAGAAACCTTAATGTTTCACTCCTTCGCGTTACCCAATGCATTGGAGAGCTATAACGGGCTCACCCGCCCTTAGTTTATCACGGAACCACCCGTCTTCATAATAATGCCCAAGAACCATAACATAATTATATCACAGAAAACATGCATAAAGGAAACATAAAATTTCCACATTTCAATCACGAGATATCAATACAACACATTGATATAAAAACATTATGAAAACCATTTTCAATACCAAAATAAAAGAAAAGTAAAATATGGTATTTATCTTTCTTTTAAAAATAAGGTATGGCTTGTAGAGGAAGCCGAAACTCAAATAACGGTCACGACGGCGGAGAAGCCGTTGTCGCCGCATACGTACGACAAAAACATTCCCTTTTGTCGTTTATTAAACGCTTCGTATAAAAAAGATTCCTTTTGAATAAACGTAAAAGTCAAAGGGGTTTATACACCGTATAAAAGAAAGTTGTGTATAAAATAAAATATGTCTCAATGAAAGGGGATTGAGACGAAGTCCCATACCTCGTATCCGACTTGACTCGACCGTTCTTTAATCTCCTGAATAATAAACTTGAGTTAATCTCTACTTTCTTATGAATCTTTTTCAAGTTCATTATTCCTTTTATACCATGTTATGAACATCATGTAATCATTTAAGTTAATAGTGTTCATTTTGTCGGTATTTGGTTCTTAAGTCAAAAATAGACTTCTTACACTTACATGTTGTTAATTTGGTCAAAGGTTCATTATATCCAGAATGGTATTCATGATGTAGATATCATATATGTCATATATATCCAGTACATACATGAATTTATAATATTACATAATCATTTAGAGGTTAGAAATGAAATGCACCGTTCATGGAGACGGTAAGCCGTACGTACGCATGAATGCTACTTCCATTTCTATTTCATATTTTATGGAATGGAATCATAATGATGTAAGAGTATATTATAATTCCAGTATAATAACATATATAATATCACTAACTTTATCCTTTACACATCCCACATATGGTATTAACGAATCAAATCACTTTCAGGGGGCGGTAGTCCGCACTTCCTAAAATGAAGATATCGTGTTTACCCACAATGGAAACCATAAAGGTATGCCAAAAATGAAAAAAAACAGAAGCTTAAAGAAAACATAAACATATTATATATCATATATAAAAATAGTGACATCATAATGGCCACCTTTGAAGGTGTTAAATGAGTATTGAACAATCATCGTTTCGGGAGGCAGAATTTCTCCATCCACAGAAACCGTATGTTCTTTAACCATTTGATGTAGTTGTGTGAGAGTGTAGCTCAAATATATCTTATAACAACATCCTAGTATATTTAAGACACTGGTGTTGTTACAAATGAAGTAAATAAAAAGAGTTTAGGGGGTTGGAGAAGCAAAATAAAACAAATGAACATGAGAGAATGAATTACCTTAAAAAGTGTAACTCCTTTTGATTTGAGCCTAAAGGCTTCCTTTGAAAGGATTATGCCCAAAGTGAATCCTCTAGGATGAGGAGAGGGATGTGGAGAGAGCAAATGGGCAGGGGTTGGACGAGCCAAAGGCTTGAAGAGTGTGTGAAATGAGGTAGAGGTGGGGGCCTTTTATAAGAGGAGAGGAGGGGCACTTTTGGAAAGTAAAGAAATATTACTTTATTTGAAAATGTGTTTCGGTTTCAAAAGGGCCCACATTGATATAATTCGTGGATAAGGTGATAAGGGTTCGAAATCCACTCATCCAATTGGTTTTGGACATGTGTAGTTCATAGATTTTACATTATCTTTCTATTTTATTTAAATCGTCAAATAATGATGTCATCACTGCATCATTATTATGTCATAAATAATTAAATTTATTTAATGTATAAAAATTATAAAAAAATACTATGATATAGTAAATCTTTTTATCTTTCCAATGAATATTTATAATTAAAATTTTGACTTGTATAACCCCACTTAAAAATTGTTTTCGTAAAACATATTATGTTTGTGTCATTTTCACTTTAACATTAAATAAAAAGTAATTTATGTCATTTCCCAACAAAAGTGGATCCATGGGGTCCCCAAGTTGACCCATGGCATGTCATGGTAGGCCATGACACAACCAATGAGGTTGGGACATGTGTCTAGGTCATTTCATTTTATTAAAGTATTATTTATACCTTAAACGACCCTAATTACCACTAATCGTGATTAAGAACTTAATAAGTTACTATTCACCAAAAAATTATTATAATCTCATTGAACCAAATTTTACTTCTTAATGACAACCATGTATGTTGGATTTTCAAAATTTAATACACATTAGTGGTAAACTTTCATTTAACTGAAAAATCAGTTTTCTTGATTACCACTTAGTGGTTTCACTATTCATCAAAAATTGAAGTTTTTCAGAAAATTACCAAAAATTTATCCTAAGCTATATTTGATATCCTGAATTCAAAAATGAAGTCTATTTTACAAAATTAAAATCATATAAGTCACATTAATTAATTTAATAATTAATTCCCGCTGCCAGAGCAAATAGCGTGTTTTTACAAAAGAATAAGTATCAAAAGATTGACACCAGTTTAAGTCTAATTTCAAAGTGAAATTGATTCCAATGACCACCATTGGATAAAATGGTAAAAATATATTCTAATTTCACTTCAAAACCAATTAAATACATAATCTAATCATATAAATAAATTAGATTAAAAATCAGTTTTGATGTAAAATGCAGTATTTTTCACTATTCATTAAAAAATGAACATTGTCAGATTAATACCAAAAATTCACACAAGGTAAATTTTGATGTCCCAATCATAAAGGATAAGTTTATTTTGAAAAACATAGTTTATAAAATTGTCAAAATATAGATTCAAAAATGGTTTGCCATCAAAAGACACTAAAACATTCTTTTAAGAATATTAGTGTATTCCATGCATAAGATTGTATTTATTTTCATTTTAAGCCTCTATAACACTATCTTAATCATTAATAGACATAGATAAAAATATCTATTATTCATTACTTATTTGGGATGTTACATCCTTCCCCCCTTTAGAAAATTTCATCCCCGCAATTTATTTACTTATCGAATAAATGGGGGTACTTATCCCTCATTGCATTTTCAGATTCCCATGTTGCCTCTTCAATCATGTGGTTTTTACACAAAACCTTTACCTGATTAATCACCTTATTCCGTAACACTTGCTCCCTGTGGTCAAGAATCTGGACCGGTTGTTCCTCATAAGATCGGTTCTCTTCCAGCTGAACTACCTCTGGACTCAAAACATGAGATGGATCTGGCATATACTTTCTCAAAATCAAAACGTGAAAAACATTGTGTACCTTAGATAAACTCGGAGGTAAAGCCACTCGGTATGCAACTGATCCAACTCTTTCCAGAATTTCGTATGGTCCAACAAACCTTGGACTCAACTTTCCTTTCTTACCAAATCTCATCACGCTTTTCCAAGGAGAAACCTTGAGAAAAACATGATCACCTACCTCGAAAGATAGATCCTTCCTCCGGTTATCTGCATAACTCTTCTGCCTGCTCTGAGCTGTTCTCATGTGTTTCTGAATCAGCTGAACTTTTTCTACCATCTCTTCTACCAATTCTGGTCCCATTAACTTTCTTTCACCCACTTCATCCGAGAAAGCTGGAGTTCGACACCGCTTCCCATATAATGCCTGAAATGGTGCCATCTGTATACTGGAATGAAAACTGTTATTATATGAAAACTCAACCAAAGAAAGATGTTGTTCCCAACTTCCCTGATAATCCATAGAACAAGCTCGTAGCATATCCTCCAATGTCTGAATTGTTCGTTCTGACTGCCCATCTGATTGAGGATGAAAAGCTGTACAAATATTTAATTCAGTACCCAACGACTTCTGAAGGCCTTTCCAAAAGTTAGAAGTAAACCTGGGATCACGATCCGATACAATGGAGAGAGGAACTCCATGTAACCTGACTATCTCTTTAAGATACAAATGGGAAAGTTGATCAAGAGAGAAGGTATCTCGTATAGCAAGGAAATGAGAAGATTTGGTCAAGCGATCAACAATAACCCAGATTTCATTATTACCTCGAGATGTCTTCGGTAATCCAACAACAAAGTCCATGGATATATTCTCCCATTTCCACTCTGGCACTGGTAAAGGCTGAAGCATCCCTTTCGGTAACTGTCGCTCGGCTTTAACCTGCTGACAAGTCAAACACTTCACAGTAAAATTAGCAATATCTCTTTTCATTCCATCCCACCAGTAATACTCCTGCAGATCTCTATACATCTTAGTACTGCCCGGATGAACTGAAAACGGAGAACTATGAGCTTCACATAACAACTCTCTCTTCAACTGTGAATCACAAGGCACACACAATCTCTTCCCAAATTTCAAAACGCAATCATTATAAATGTTGAATTCAGTCAACTTACCTTTCTGAACCAGCTCTACCATTTTCTGCAACTCACTGTCTTGCTTCTGTGCTTGCTTGATTCTATCTGATAGAGATGATCTCACTGATACCTGAAACAAAACAGAAGGACTTCCGGCACCAACAACTTCTATGCCAAAGTTCATCAAATCTTTAACCAAAGTATCACGTTCCAAACGCAACATTGTTAATGAAGCATTACTTTTTCGACTCAAAGCATCAGCCACTTTATTTGCTTTTCCGGGATGGTAATGAATTGTACAATCATAATCTTTGATTAATTCCAGCCATCTCCTTTGTCTCATGTTTAACTCTTTCTGAGTGAATATATACTTTAAACTTTTTTGATCGGTATATATTTCACACTTTACTCCATACAAATGATGCCTCCAAATTTTTAAAGCAAAAACAACAGCAGCTAATTCCAAATCATGTGTAGGGTAATTTACCTCATGAGTTTTCAACTGTCGTGAAGCATAAGCAATTACCTGATCATTCTGCATTAGGACGCAACCAAGTCCTTTCAATGAAGCATCACTGTATATAACAAACTCACCATTCCTGGAAGGTAGTGCCACAACTGGAGCATTCACCAATCTTCTTTTCAATTCCTGAAAACAATCATCACATTCTTTTGTCCAGATAAACTTAACACCCTTCCGAGTTAGCTTAGTCATTGGACTAGATAACCATGAAAAATTTCTAACAAACCTTCGGTAATAGCCCGCCAAACCAAGGAAGCTACGAATCTCGGATACATTTGTGGGTCTTGGCCATTCTTCCACAACTTTTGTTTTTGCGGGATCAACAGTTATTCCATCTTTAGAAACAATGTGACCAAGGAAAGAAATTTGTTGCAACCAAAACTCACACTTGCAGAACTTCCCATACAGTTTCTTTTCTTTTAAGGTTTGCAAGATAACCCTTAAATGTTTTTAATGCTCCTCTTTACTTTTAGAAAACACCAAAATATCATCAATGAAAACCACCACAAACTTATCCAAGAACTCATGGAAAATTCTATTCATTAAGTCCATGAATATAGCAGGTGCATTGGTTAGCCCAAAAGGCATTACTACAAATTCATAATGGCCATATCTCGTACGGAACGCGGTCTTCGGAATATCTGCCTCCTTTACCTTCAGCTGATGGTACCCCGATCTCAAGTCAATCTTTGAAAAAAACTGAGCTCCCTGGAGCTGATCAAACAAATCATCGATATGAGGAAAAGGATATTTGTTCTTAACAGTGATATTATTCAAGGCTCTATAATCAATGCAAAGTCTCATAGAACCATCTTTCTTTTTAACAAATAAAACAAGATCACCCCATGGTGAAGTGCTAGGTCTAATGAAACCTTTCTCTAATAAATCTTCCAATTGCTCCTTCAACTCTAAAAGTTCAATTTGTGCCATTCGATAATGATGTTTTGAAATTGGCTTAGCATCAGGAACTAAGTCAACAGTAAACTCAACTTCCCGATCTGGTATTATTCCAGGAAACTCATCAAGAAAAACATCAGGATACTCATTTACCACTGGCACATCATTAATCTGAATAGTTCTTTTATTTTCAACGACGAGTGCAAGGTAACATTCATTTCCATCTTTTACAAGTTTCTCGGCCTCTTGATATATTATCAAAAGTAAGGGTTCATTCTTGTAAAAAAACTGAAAGTCTTTCTGAAAATAAACTTCTTTAGCTCTACAGTAAATCTTAGCATGGTAAATAGAGAGCCAATCCATACCCAGGATAACGTCAAACTCTACTAGAGGTAAAACAATAAGGTTTTCAAGTAGGTTCTTTCCACAGATAAGGATAGGAAGATTCTTATAAATTCTTTTTGCCTCGACACTTCCCCCAGGTGTTTTTACCAAAAGTTCAAGAGTCATTTCTTGAGATGGTATTCCCATTTTACTAGAAAAGGTTTCAGAGATGAAAGAATGTGTAGACCCCGAATCAAACAACACACTGGCATAATCTGAAAAAACAAAAAAAGTACCTGTTACAACTTCATTTGATGGCCCGACATCTGCTGAAGTTGTTGCAAAGGATTTCACCACCCCTTTCTTCTTGTAGTCTAACTGCTTCTCATCACTCAAGCTCCTTGTCGGACACTCGTTTGCATAGTGACCCATCTCATTGCACTTATAACACTTCACTAACTGTAAATCAAATTTTTTCTTACCTTCACCTTGATCCTTTTCAATGCAATCACGAGCCTTATGTCCCATCTTACCACATCGGTAGCACTTCCCAGAATTCAGAAGACATTCCCCAGCATGCCTTTTGCCACATTTATCACAAACTGGAAACTTAGATCTCTTACCATCAGACTTTTTTGAAGAATTCGTACCTTTCTCCTGCCACCTCGGTCTCTTCTTCTGCTGGTTGTTATAGAAAACTTGGTCATCGGCAAACTCCATTTCCACCTTCTCAGCACATCGAACAAGATTTTCATAACTTTTAAACTCATGAGAAGCTAATTCCCTTCAATACTTTGGCTTTAATCCTGAGTAGAAACGATTGATTTTACTATCAAGGTCCCGGATAAAATTTGGAGCATACCTTGCCAATCGAGTGAACCTTTCTTCATAGGCAGCCACTGAGTCTTCCTCTTGCCTCAATTCCAAGAATTGCTTTTCCATCCTAAGTCGAACAGCCTTAGGAAAATACTTCTCAAGAAACATACCTTTGAATTCATCCCAGTCAAGAGCATCAATCTCATCGGCGTCCCTGATATTTTTAACCATAGACCACCACTGATCTGCTTCACCCTCCAAACGGTAAATAGCAAGACTAACCTTTTGATTGTCTGAACACCCCATGACATCAAAAATCTTCTCCAGTGCTTTAATCCACCCTTCAGCTAGCACAGGGTCAGATGATCCTCTGAATGATGGTGGATGTTGCCTCATGAAATGTTCCACCACTGACATGTTCCTCTGCGGTTGTTCTGGCTGATCTCGTGCATGGATACCACCGTCATTTATCGCTTGAGTCAACTGTGCCATTACTGCAAAAAACTGTTCATTTCCAATTCCGACCATTTCTGGATGCTGATTCGGAAGGATATTTCCTTCTGTATGCCTTCCTAGCACTGCTTCCCTATTTCCTCTGCGGAAAACCATTCTAAACAAACATGTCTTAGATGAAGCAACATGGTAATCTTTAAATGCTATATCATTTCAAAAAAAATATTTTTGGATAATCATTTAATAGAATTATAACTCCTAAAGTTATCTAAACCGACCTCTGATACCAACTATAAGGCCCCAGCCTTAAACCATACTTAATCTTGAGTTATTACAAGATTACACATTGAGGATCTTTTCGGGTTTAGAGTTTTAGAGAATTAGATCATACAACTTTCATTACATTCCACATATAAACAAAGTGGTTACATAAAGATATTATTCTTCATTCCCATCAATGGAAACACATTTAAAATAAAACATGGATTATTTCTTGACACATCCTTGACTCTATCATCTTATCATGTACCTTTCCCTTGACCTGTGAAAAACATTTCAAAAACTTGGGATGAGCATAAAAACTCAGTATGGGTTATAAAAAAAACATGGAAAGGAAATATGAGCTCATATATACATAAGAATGAAATCATACTTTACCCATAAAACATAGGCACTTTAACATTCCTCATAAAATCATGAATAAATCATAGAAATCATAAGACATAAAGGTAACTTGAGGCATTCATAACATTCTTACGTAGGGAGTAACCCTCTTGGTTACGTTTGGAATACCCATCACAGTATATTCCCTAAATCTCTTCGGAGAAACCTTAATGTTTCACTCCTTCGCGTTACCAAATGCATTGGAGAGCTATAACGGGATCACCCACCCTTAGTTTATCACGGAACCACCCGTCTTCATAATAATGCCCAAGAACCATAATATAATCATATCACATAAAACATGCATAAAGGAAACATAAAATTTCCACATTTCAATCACGAGATATCAATACAACACATTGATATAAAAACATTATGAAAACCATTTTCAATACCAAAATAAAAGAAAAGTAAAATATGGTATTTATCTTTCTTTTAAAAAGAAGGTATGGCTTGTAGAGGAAGCCGAAACTCAAATAACGGTCACGACGGCGGAGAAGTCGTTTTCACCGCATACGTACGACAAAAATATTCCCTTTTGTCGTTTAGTAAACGCTTCGTATAAAAAAGTTTCCTTTTGAATAAACGTAAAAGTCAAAGGGTTTATACACCGTATAAAAGAAAGTTGTGTATAAAATAAAATATGCCTCAATGAAAGGGGATTGAGACGAAGTCCCATACCTCGTATCCGACTTGACCCGACCGTTCTTTAATCTCCTGAATAATAAACTTGAGTTAATCTCTACTTTATTATGAATCTTTTTCAAGTTTATTATTCCTTTTATACCATGTTATGAACATCATGTAATCATTTAAGTTAATAATGTTCATTTTGTCGGTATTTGGTTCTTAAGTCAAAAATAGACTTCTTACAATTACATGTTGTTAATTTGGTCAAAGGTTCATTATATCCAGAATGGTATTCATGATGTAGATATCATATATGTCATATATATCCAGTACATACATTAATTTATAATATTACATAATCATTTAGAGGTAAGAAATGAAATGCACCGTTCATGGAGACGGTAAGCCGTACGTACGCATGAACGCTACTTCCATTTCTATTTCATATTTTATGGAATGGAATCATAATGATATAAGAGTATATTATAATTCCATTATAATAACATATATAATATCATTAACTTTATCCTTTACACATCCCACATATGGTATTAACGAATCAAATCACTTTCAGGGGGCGGTAGTCCGCACTTCCTAAAATGAAGATATCGTGTTTACCCACAATGGAAACCATAAAGGTATGCCAAAAATGAAAAAAACAGAAGCTTAAGGAAAACATAAACATATTATATATCATATATAAAAATAGTGACATCATAATGGCCACCTTTGAAGGTGTTAAATGAGTATTGAACAATCATCGTTTCGGGAGGCAGAATTTTGCCATCCACGGAAACCGTATGTTCTTTAACCATTTGATGTAGTTGTGTGAGAGTGTAGCTCAAATATATCTTATAACAACATTCTAGTATATTGAAGATACTGGTTTTGTCACAAAAGAAGTAAATAAAAAGAGTTTAGGGGGTTGGAGAAGAAAATTAAAACAATTGAACATGAGAGAATGAATTACCTTAAAAAGTGTAACGCCTTTTTATTTGAGCCTAAAGGCTTCCTTTGAAAGGGTTATGCCCAAAGGGAATCCTCTAGGATGAGGAGAGGGATGTGGATAGAGCAAATGGTCAGGGTTTGGCCGAGCCAAAGGCTTGAAGAGTGTGTGAAATGAGGTAGAGGTGGGGGCCTTTTATACGAGGAGAGGAGGGGCACTTTTGGAAAGTAAAGAAATATTACTTTATTTGAAAATGTGTTTCGGTTTCAAAAGGTCCCACATTGATATAATTCGTGGATAAGGTGATAAGGGTTCTAAATACACTCATCTAATTGGTTTTGGACATGTGTAGTTCATAGATTTTACATTATAATTCTATTTTATTTAAATCGTCAAATAATGATGTCATCACTGCATCATTATTATGTCATAAATAATTAAATTTATATAATGTCTAAAAATTATAAAACAAATACTATGATATAGGAAATCTTTTTATCTTTCCAATGATCATTTATAATCAAAATTTGAACTTGTATAACCCCACTTAAAAATTGTTTTTGTAAAACATATTATGTCTGTGTCATTTTCACTTTAACATTAAATAAAAAGTAATTTATGTCATTTCCCAAAAAAGTGGATCCATGGGGTCCCCAAGTTTACCCATGGCATGTCATGGTCGGCCATGACACAACCAATGAGGTTGGGACATGTGTCTAGGTCATTTCATTTTATTAAAGTATTATTTATACCTTAAATGACCCTAATTACCACTAATCGTGATTAAGAACTTAATAAGTTACTATTCACCAAAAAATTATTATAATCTCATTGAACCACATTTTACATCTTAATGACAACCATGTATGTCGGATTTTCAAAATTCAATACACATTAGTGGTAAACTTTCATTTAACTGAAAAATCAGTTTGCTTGATTACCACTTAGTGGTTTCACTATTCATCAAAAATTGAAGTTTTTCAGAAAATTACCAAAAATTCACCCTAAGCTATATTTGATATTCCAAATTCAAAAATGAAGTCTATTTTACAAAATTCAAATCATAAAAGTCACATTAATTAATTTAATAATTAATTCCCGCTGCGAGAGTAAATAGCGTGTTTTTACAAAACAATAAGTATCAAAAGATTGACACCAGTTTAAGTCTAATTTCAAAGTGAAATTGATTCCAATGACCACCATCGGATAAAATGGTAAAAATATATTCTAATTTCACTTCAAAACCAATTAAAAACAAAATCTAATCATATAAATAAATTAGATTAAAAAGCAGTTTTGATGTAAAATGCAGTATTTTTCACTATTCATTAAAAAATGAACATTGTCAGAAAAATACCAAAAATTCACACAAGGTAAATTTTGATGTCCCAATCATAAAGTATAAGTTTATTTTGACAAACATAGTTTATAAAATTGTCAAAATATAGATTCAAAAATAGTTTTCCATCAAAAGTCACTAAAACAATCTTTTAAGAATATTAGTGTATTCCATGCATAAGATTGTATTTATTTTCATTTTAAGCCTCTATAACACTATATTAATCATTAATAGACATAGATAAAAATATCTATTATTAATTACTTACTTGGGATGTTACAATTAGTATGAGTTTAGGAATATATTATTCAATTAGAACATTGCTCAGATTCTCCTTAACAATATGGGGAAAGAGTTCCTCGAGTTTATTCCAATGGATGAAGAATATATTGGTACATATGTAGCTAATTTCACAATAATGTGATGTATGATTCTAAAATTATAATCCAACATGAATGTAAAGTTGTTAGGTTCTTCAGTGTCATAAAGCCAAGCCACAACAGGGTTTTTTTCCAAAAAATATTTTTTAACTATGAAGAGATTGTATGTTGTGCAATAAAAGTTGAAATGGAGGTTGGAGTCAGATATCAATCTCATGGTATTGATATGAATAGGAATATAGAGTTTAAAGGATAATCATAATTCCTCAATGTGAAGAAGATGAACTTCCCTTTATGCTCTATATGTGTGGATAATCATGGAGGAAATAACCTTAAGGGGTCTAATAAATGTTTTTTGTGTGGAAGGTAAGGTAATAGAGAATTTTATTTTTTAAAATAATGGGAAGAAGGTTTTTAATGTTATGAATGAGTAAAAACTATCTCAGAATGCACCTTGATTGATTCAGCGCAACATGTGTAAGGAGAATGGGCATTATTCTTTCCACTACCCAACCTAAAGGGTTAGTGATGATGATTGATGTTAAAAAATAGTTAATCTAAGAGACAATTATAAATCTCATGAAATTTTTATTTTTTATGAGGATTTAGATAATTATGTGATGAAAGGTATACTTATCATCCACTCTAGAGATTCTAATGTAATATTTGATTTTGTATCTACCCACTTTGTAATATATACAGAATATTCTAGCAGTGTTAATATTCCACAAAAATAGATAGATGTGTAATTATTAGTTTAAACCCATAATGGTATGATGATTCTATCTATATTTTATGATTCCTATCTAGTTGAAGTTAATGGGAATGTTCTTCCAAGAAATATTTTTATTCTTCCTTTAGTTAAACTTGATATCTTCTTAGGCATGGATGGGATTTCTCTACAAAAATCCAATATCAATTGTCGAGGAATGAAATTTAATTTTTATATTTCAAATCCTCACAAGACAATCCATCCATATGATGATATGTATGACATTCCAATGGATATTACATCCAATTTATTGATATTAATTCCCATTTAAAATTGTTTTTACCTCAAATGGTTGGTCAGAAAATCAACATTGTCTATATTCTTATAATTCAAGATTTTTGGGATTTTATTCTGAATGGTTTTCTTCTACTTCCACAAAAAAATGTTTAGTTATCAATAGAAGTCATACGTAGCTCCAAACAAATTTTAATGAATCTTATAGAATATATCCAATTGAGTTTCTGGAATTTAAAATGATACTCCAAGAAAAACATGATAAGGGATTTATTTCAACAGGTTTGTCACCATGGAGATCACCTATTCTTTTTCAGAAAATGAAAGATGGAACAATGTGAATCGTTATTTATTATCAAGATTTGTGAATGATCACAATCAATAATAAGTATCATCTCCCCTATATTGTTGACTTTTTTGATAAACTGCACTGTGCTCAATACTTTTTCAAGATTTGAAATCATTCTATATATCTTCAATTGAGAGTCAAAAAAGAGGATATACCCAAGACAACATTCTATACATGATATGGAAACTATGAAAATATATATATTTCATTTAGTATTTATAATTACCCTTATATCATCATGGATTTAAGTAATAGCGTCTTTAGATATTGCCTCGATATTTTCGTATAGTCTATACGGATGATATTGTAATCTATTCAAAGACAAAGAAAGAGAAAATTGATCACTTTAGAATTATATTAAAGTCTCTAAGGAAGGAAATTCTATATGAAAATTTTACAAGGAGTTAATTATAAGAAAAAAATTCCCTATTAATTTCACATAATATCAAGAGATTTTATAGAAGTTGATCCATCCAAGTATGGGAATATTTAATGATGGATAGGACCAACCATGGTGGCTGAGCTCCAAAAAATTCTTGGTTTAGTTGGATATTATCAGCATATTGTGGAGAATTGTTCATGACTCTATAATCTTCTAACCATGTTTACTTGAAATGGTCTTATGTTTCTCTGGATAGATGAATATGAGGAAAATTTCATGGAACTGAAGAGAAGGTAATTCACTGAACCTGTGATTATATTACCCTATAGTTGAGAGGGGTTTCTTTTCTTTAGTGATGCGTCCAAGAAAAAAAAATTTGTGTTCTTATGAAGAATAACACGGTTATCGCTTATGACTCATTGGAGTTTATGAATAATGAGACAAAGTACCAAACTCATGATTTGGAGTTAGAAGTAGTAATTTTTGGATTAAATATATAGAGGCATTATCATTATCGAGAAAAGTATGATTTATAAACTGATCATAAAAGTGTGAAATATATATTCACATTTTAGGTGTTGAATATGTTTCAGAGAAAATGGTTAGAGTTGATAAATTGTTATGACATCTCAATATATTACTTCCAGGTGAAGTAGAACAAGGTTTTCTATGAATTGATTCAACTATATCATGCTAGATTATCTATGATGAGGATAAAGAAATCCAATATTTCTAAATTTAAAAAGTATAGATCTATAAATCCTGATGTAAGGGGGGAAATAATATCATTCTCCGATGAATATTCAACCCTCTATCCAAATTAATACTAATGAGGTGAGGAAGGAAGATCAAGAGATGAAAAAGAAAGTCATAAATTTTCTTGAGTTTAATCCTGATTATGGTGGAATGTTGTGGTTCAGGAACCATGTATGTTATCCTTCCATTAACGATTTGAAGAAGGAACAATTATAAAAATCCCATAATTATTTATTATCTGTTAATCCTATATATAAGAAGATGTGTAAGGGCATGAAATAATACATCTGGTTGGATGGTGTGAAGATAGATATATTAGATTTTGTATCTTTTATCTTGTTATGACAATAGGTTAAGGGTGAAAGAAAAAAGTCAAATGGGATGCTACATCAATCACCCGTACTATAATGGAAATAGGAGGACATCATAATGGATTTCTTCAGGGGACTATTCAAAATATCTAAATGCATTAATAATATATGGGTGGTACTAAACCACCCTACTATGTTATCACACATCACTTCTATTACAGAATATTTCTCTTTGGATCTTCTCTCCAGGATATACCTTAAGAATGTGGTAAGGATGCATGGAGTACAACATTCTATTGTATTAGATAAGGATCCAAGGTTTGCCTCAATTTTCAGGCAATTTATTGATCAATAAATTGATATGGAATTATACTTCATCAATATTTTTAATCCTAAGATAGATAGCATGTCTGAAAGAATAACTCAAACCCTAGAAGATATGACAAGATCTTGTTCTCTAGATTTCAATGTTTTTTGGGATCAACACCTTACTTATGTTGAGTTTCCTTACAACAATATCATTCACTAAATTATTGATATGGTACCTTATAAATCCCACAATGGTACGAACTGTAGAGCTCTAACATTCTATGATGAAGTTGGAGAAATACTGCTATTGAGACCTTTGATCAGAGAATAAATGGTAGAGATAGTTAGAACCATTCATCAGTATATCATGGAAACTCAAAGTTGGTAGAACAATTATGCTGATAACTACTGACATGACCTAGAATTTGATGTTGGTGAAAAGGTGTTTCTTGAATCTCACCGCGGAATACGGTTTTGAGATTATCGATGAAATGGAAACTAAACACTAGGTATATCAATCCCTTTCAAATTATTGATCATATCAGGATGATAGAATATCGCTTGGTCCTTACCTTAAATCTATCTTAATTACCTGATTTGGTCCATGTATATCCCTTAATGATGTACACAACTATACCTTAACATGTACTAAACTTTGTGGCCATGCTTTTGCAGAAGGATCTATCATACGAAGAACAACCATTTGATGTTCTGGACAAATCAGAGAATGTTCTATCAGAAAAGACCACTCACATGGTCAATGGTTTCTGGGAAATTTCTAATTATATTAAATTCTATAGGAACATTAGTATATTAGGAGGTATAATAATCTTAATATTTTATACCTATGTGAAGAAATTAGGGAAAGAAATTCAGTTTAGTCGTAGTAGAAAGTAACACCATTAGTTTTTATGGAATTTATATTGAATAAATTGATTTTTAATTTATTTGTTGCAGTGAACTATGTAAAAAATTATTTTCACAAGGATCATACTTGTTATTCATTACATGTAACATCTACTTGGAAATTATTACATGGAACATCGACTTGGTGTACGTTCCACACATCACCGATGATTCTACTAAACATTATTTTATTATAATTATTATTTAAATGAGATAATTATAAAATAGACATTGAAAATATTTATTTTAATATTAAAAATACATTAAAAATATTTTTTATAATTATTTTTATAAATAAAACATATTTCTTATGAAGGACATGATTTTGCATAAATTCCTTTCATTTTTAGAAATACATTTTTCTCGAATAAACTACTTTTAATGTCCTTATGTGAAAGAATAATACAATAAATATTATCCCCTATGGAAAATTTATTTTTATATAATAAAAATTATTTTTTAATTAATATTGTCAAACTTATTGTAGGGTGGATTTTTGTGATTTTTCATAATAACAACATTTTTGGATGAATAGTGAAAATATACCAGATTCTAATACAAATTTTTTTTGATATTGTTTATTAATTAGGTTAAATTATATTTTTGATTTTCTTAAAAGATAAATTAGATTATATATATCAATTACTACTATTTATCTCTTTTAAATCAAATTCATATTCAATTTGGATATAAAAGCCTTGTAATCTTTTTAATTTTTTGACTTTAAAAAACCCGCATTGTCAAGACGAATGTGGGATTAATTTTAAGTTATTTTTTACCAATTTTATGATTTTTATTTAGAAAAATTTATTTTGTATTTATAATAAAAAAATTTATATAATTTATAATAAGTTAAAATTAGTTTTGACCAAAAATATATGTGAATGTAATTAAAAATAATTACATCGATTAAAGTAAAATTAATCTTAATAAAGATTAAACCATAAATTTATGTCTCAAAAAGTTATATAAACTTGTCCAAAACCCATTTTATGGACATTATTCATCCATTAAACTTCCATTATTGATTATTTTTTGTTTTTTTTATGGCATTTTTTGGTAAAAACATTGGTACTCCTTACTTTATTTAAAAAAATGCCAATTTTTTTCTCTCCATTCCCTATAAACTCTCACCAACTACACCTCTAATTCATACCACTATAAACACTTAGGATATTACATTTTTTTCCTAGAAAATTTCCTAGAATCAATCCCTTCCCCTATTATGAATCCTATTGTATAGAATGCCTTCCAGGGAATCCTTTTGGCATAAACCAAAAGTAGTTACCCGATTAGGAGGTTACACCATCTCCCCATCTCCTTAATTTTATTTTACTTCACACCCATCAATTATATTTATTTCTATTATGGAATTAAAAAACTATTATCCTAAATAAACTAGGATATTTTTATTATAAGGTTTCAACCTACACTAATACACACATTCATCTAATGGGTAACAAACATATTGTTTACGTGTACAACAAACTACCGCATTACTAAATGATGATTGTTCATTTTTCTGTTACCTCCTATCATGGTAGAAATTATTGTGCAAATAATGTTCATATATGTTATATATTTTATTTATTATCTAATTATTATTCTATGTCCCTTTTACAATATATATCATTTTGATTACCATTGTGAGTAAATATGATAATTTCATTTGCAGAAGTGTGGACAACTGCCCCTTCAAAGCGATATGAATCTTTTATACAATACCGAGAATGTGTATAAGATTGTTTTAGTGAATTTATATGATATATATATATGGTATCTAAAATCTAATTTAATACTAATATAAATAAATATATATATATATATATATATGTAAATGTATATGTCATTTTATTTATTTCTATCAATCCGATAATAAAAATAGAAACAACGTTCATGTGTACGTATAACTTACTATATCCATGAAATATATATTCCATTATGAGTTACTATTTTATATAGAATATTATAATACAAATATAATGGATATATATTTTATTTATATCATGTTTTAAATTCAGGAATCATGATATAATTATAAGGACTAAGGATATAAAAAATTAAGAAACATGGGAAGAACAATGCATATATTATCTGAAATAAAACCTTCTCGTTGAACAGTTAACAAGTGGGTAATGTAAGTATGTAATCAAGACCATATATGGTACTATAATTAATAATTCATTGCTTCAATATATTTTAAATAAATTTATATTTATTATAAATGTGGAATGAATGGGTATGACGATGGCCATGACACATGGAAAGGGGATTTCATCTCACATTTTATTTTCATGAGATACATGATTTAGTCACCACACATTACTTTTGTGTGGTGTATGTACTGACCAAGAATGTTTTCAATTTTGAGTATACTTAAAATTATGTATATTAAAATATCCATTTTATTATCTTTCTTCCTTGAGGTTTATGTTTCAAAATATAACAAATCGGTAAAATAGTTTTGTCTCAATTTCCCTTCTTTCATACTCATGTTTTGTTATGAACCAAAATTATTTTTGAGATGTATAAAATTTTATTTTACATGTTATATAATAAATCTTTATATTTTAATGTTATTTTAATATTCAACTAATTTCTTTTTCATACATGGATAGTATGATCCCTAGTTACCATGTTTTAAGAGTTTGTTGAGACAATCTCGTCTCTTTTTTCGAGATTGTTTATGTTTATTATTATTTTGATGAAATATTATGATCCATCTATAAATGGCAATCATTATTCTCCTTATCATATTTATATTTATGATATATCTAGGTATTAGAACCATTTTCACACTTTTTAGTACTTAAGATAGTGTTAATGTAAAATCTCATCATCTCTCTCTCTCCAATTGTAATTTTATTGTACTCAAAAACCATGTAATCAAAAATGTTTTAAAAATATATTTAAAGAATTAATTGAATACCATTTCCATTGAAAAGAAATTTTAAAAACGTTTTATGTTTTCAAATTATTTCTTTATATGTTTTCAAAAACAATTTTCAATAAAAAAGGTTTTCAAATAAGTTTTATGTTTTATAAAGTGTTTTCTCTACAAAAATCATATTTTCCACAAGAAATGTTTTTAATGGTATTTCAAAATTTTTTTCAATATAAGATATCATATTTTCATGTTACTCATGAATTTCTGGGGAAATTATTCAATGATTCCATTCATATTATTTCTTAGAATGAATTATATTTTTATTTCATAATTAGTATGGAACTTATTTCACTATCACGGGTTATATGATTTTCAAAACCATTTCTTTTCGTGAGATATGTTTATGATGAAATTATTATGAAGCGCATATTTTTTCCTCATGTTATGTTATGATTACATGTTTATAATACCAATTTAATTACATGGGTTATAATACGATTATTTATAATCTAATGAAACATGCATAAATGATTTCATTATAAGACTAGTGGGACCTACATGTCCCACCAAAGTACATGGTAACAAATTATATCTTATGATACGGAGTCAGATAGTTTTTTGAATTATCCTAAAATAAAAATAATTCCATGTGAGTGAACCTTGAATACCATGATGGTATGAGGAGTGAACTCATGCTACCATGATGTCCATGGGAGATATCCTTAACTACCAAGATGGTATGAGGAGTAAATCCATACTACCAAGATGGACTTGGTAGTGATGTCATGGCTACTATGAAAATCATATTATATATGTTTATGTGTCTTAAAAAATACCAATTATTATTTCTATGAGATTATATCATTTCATATGTTCTTTATTTTCTTATTATTCGTGTCTTTTTAATTTATAGTATTTTTTCCATGATTTATGTATATGATCATTGATATGTAGTTAATGGTATTTTATTTTCATGATCATGTTCTCATACCCATATAATCATGATTATAATTGCATATCTTACTTGTATTCCCTTAAATAGAATTTGAGATCACCCATTTTTATGTTTCCTTCCCCATATTAGGAAAAAATGTATTATGTTTGATGTTTCTAATAAGGGAACTAGTCAGGAAGAACCTAGTAGGAGATAATGAAGCTCATTTATGTATCAATGTTTTTATTTCCATGTTTCCAAAGGCAATAGAATAGTATTGTCTTTTAGTGTCTATTTTTATAGTTTTTTTAAAATTTTGAAAATGTTTTGTAATGTAAATGTATGAAATGTGAGGGTTGATATAAAAATGTGATTGGATGGGGTTTGAGAAAGAAATCTATTGGGCTTGTAAATCAGTAAAGACACTTTTTGGAATGTTAGTACCATTCAGCAGTATATCGAGGCAAAAACATCCAGAAAAGATGTTTTTTGAATAATTGAAGGACTGGTATTGAATTTATTGTTCATGAGTAGGTGTTTCTATGAATTAATCCATAGAATATAATTATGTGATTTAGGAATAAATGATAACTATGTTATACAAATATTAGACCCTTTTAAATTATTTATCATATCTGTACAGTAGCCTATCACATGGTTCTTCCTCGAAATATTTCTCAAGCCCATGATGTGATCCATGTATCTCTCTGAAGGAAGTAAATATGTGACTCATCAAATGTACTAAACTAATGTGTCATACTATTTGAGGACGATATCTATTATAGAGAACAACTAGCTGAAATTATGGATCGTGTAGTTAAAGTTCTCTGAAACAAGACCACTGACATGGCCAATATTTTTTTTGGAAATCCATCAATTGTAGGCATCTATGTGGGATCATGAGGATATCATGAGGCATAAGTATCCTCATTTGGTTGTATCATAATGACAAATTTCTATGGTGAAATTCATTTCAAGTGTAGTAGAATGTAACACCATGAGTTTTTAGTGAATTGTTTTTTAAGGAAATTAATCTTCAATGATTTCTTTCATTTCACTAAAAAACATTCCTTTTACAAAATACTAACTAGGTATTTTTACATGCAACAAAAATCTAGAATATGTTACACATAACATTCATTTTCCACAAAACATCATTTAATTTTTCAGTTATTTAAATATTATGATTATTAACTAGACGTTATACTCAGTAATATTAATAGTAATAACTAGTGTTAATATATTATTTATTATAATATTGTATTAATAAAACATTTTTGTAATAGAGAATGTATTTTTTTGTTATATTATTTATATGTTTAAATATATTATTTTCTCAAATGAATTGATTCTAATGTCCTTCTATGAAAACGGATAAAATTATGTTTTAACAATGTTAGAAGTTTAATTTGATAAATATAACATAATTTTATAATTTTTATTGTCAAAATTAACATACGGTGAATTTGTTGTATTTCTAGGAGTAGTTTCATTTATTAGGAATAGTGAATAAAATTTCATTTTTTAATTGAAATAATTTTTTCATCAAAATAATTTATATGGTTAAATTATATATAATATTAGTTTAAAATTATAAGTAAACATTTAATTTTTTAATTAATAAAATGTAGGTCATTGGAATATATTTCATATTTAAATTGGATATAAAAAATATGATGAAAATTTGAATGTTTTTAGTTTACAAGAATGTTTTATTGTTCCATTAATGGTATTAATTTTTAATTAATTTATAGAAATTAGGTGATTTAAATTTGAAAAACTGGATACTATATTTGGTATAAATATGGTAAAAATTATTTAAATGGGTCACTTTTTTTTGGACACTAAATATTGACATTATTATTTTTATTTTTACCACTGTTAATAGTAAATTAAGTAAATAAAGGTATAAAATATATTTTTAATATTATATATTTCCATAAAAATTGTCCTCATTTAATTGAATGAGTGTTTTCTGATCAACATGATCATTAGGTTTATTTTAGGACCACATGTAGATACATGGGAGACTATAATTCATTAAAAATATTATATGCAATGGGATGAAAAATTTTGTTACACCATTTTTTTCAGGTAATGTATTTTTAATATGGGATTATATAAGTGATATTCTTGAAAATTAATTGTATTTAAATAAATTTAATGATTAAATATATTTTTTTAATTTTTATTATTTTATTAAGGAAATAATTAAATAATATGGTGATACAATAATGATGTAGTAATTGATTCATTAATGGAAGAATAATTTAAAAGATATTTAAAAAATTAAAATAAATATAATTTGATATAATTAAGGCCATAATATTTTTTATTAATATGAATTTATTTTGAAAATTTTTTGGAATTATTTCTATCTTATATTATTGTTATGATATTTTTAAAAATTCAACTAATAAATAGTTTCAAAATTTACACTATTGATATTTTGAAATAAATAATATTTTATTAATGGATAAAAATTTCATAAAATTAAAAATTTAACCAAATGAATGTTATATTTCATAAAATGTAATAAATGAATTATTCATTGGCCTTTTGAGATTTTATTATAATTATAGTATCCCATAATTTGTAAATTATAAGTTATTACGGTGAAAATTAAAAGGGTAAAATAAGGTTCAAGAATAAGATAAGGTTAAAAATAATAAAAACGTGAATAATTTTTATTGAATTATTTTTTTATCAATAATAATCTTATATTCAAAATAAATTACTTTGGGTCAATTTGGAATATAAAATCAATTTATATTAATTAAATATGTTGACAGTGTCCAATAGTTCCCCTCTCTTCTCTTATTTAAAGGCATCTCCTATATCACATGATTCAATCAATTTAAGACTTATAAATGAACCAACAGATCATAATTTCTCTTGGTATCATCCTTCTCAATTTTCAAGTGGTTCTATTATTATCAAAACCCATCACTAGTTTCTCTAATAGAAGATCTAGGGTGATCTCGCTGTAGAAGAGGTAATCTCCATTACCATATCTCTCAATAGTATTTCTTCTTCTACTTCCTCGTTATATGTTGATGAAATTATAAATTATTAACTCTAATATCACCTATATTATGAGATGTAATTATTTTTATGAAGCAACCATGTTCCACCTTTTATCCATTCTATAAAAAATGAAATCACCACATGTATGTGCATACGACATATCCTTTCAATGCCTTGGTCTAATTTATTTTTCATTACCAAATAACTATGATATATATAATTTTCGAAATAAAATTATATATGATTATAATAACAATATATTGATTTCTGAAAATTATATAAACACCATACACTTACATAACATTTTACAATTAATATAATGATATTATCTCTTGTTCCTGCGTATGGTCTACTGTCTCCATAATGTGATGACAATAATTCTCCATGATCATGATTCAATAATGATTATAGGAATATATATATAATTAGTATCTAAAATTGATATTTTCTTTAATATAATTTTATATATTATAAAACAATATATTATCCACATAAACACAGACTTATACAGTAAAACACGCATAGGAAAAGGAGGTGGATAACCCTAGAACTAAGATTAATAATGAAATATTATTAACAAATGAATAATAATATAATCATATATGAAATAATTTGAATATGGTTTTTTAATATGTTAATAACATTATATAGGAATTTCACACACGTATTAGGAAAATCATACCCATGGTTTGGGTTGATTTTGTAATCATAATATTATTTGATATTGTTTATTTGTCAGTATTTATGGGGGAATATTTATCATCCTTGTTCATGTTTCTTAAAAAAATCCATGATTTTTTTTTAATTAATCCAAAAAAATTAAAGTCATTTTTTCCCATGTATGATTTTTTATTAAATGGTTTTACTAGAATATTTTTTGGTTTTCCTAATGAGGTATATTTTGAGTTTTTCTTAAAAGGTATGAGAAGAATGTTTTGTATCATATATTGAATGAATGTATTTTTACACCTCAATGACTCCATACTTCCTTGAATCACCCCTTAAAAATTTACATGGTTAATTTAAAATAAAATATTATATTTCAATATTGGATAAAAATTTACGTAATGAAATTTTTTAATGTCAAATGGAAATTTTCCTGAAGAATTGTTTTTAGGAGTTCATTCAAAATTATTTTTCATCTAAGATAACATTAGTTTTTATTAATTATGTTATAATTGGGATATGATTCAATGATTCCATTCTTATTCTTTCTATGAATGTTTATCTTTATGATACAATGATATTTCTTAAACCCATTTATTTTCTATAGGTAATTTTATGATTTTTGGATGTTTATGAATACCATTTCATTCTATGTTTTTTGATATGATACATGGTTTTCGATCTTGTGGAACACGTATGTAGTATTTCATTACTAGATGGATGGGACCAACATCTCCTTCCAAATCATTCGATAAATACTTACATCTCATGGGATAGATGAAGATGGTGTTGGGGTTAACCATGTTATCTATAATGGCCATGGGAGTGAAAAATGACTACAAATATGGTATAGTTAGTGAACCATACTACAAATATGTTAGTCATAGTGATTCTCTGACTACTATAGAAATATATATTAAATTATTATATGTCTTCTATAGTTTTATTTTTTATTCTAATGATATGACTTCATGGATGATTTTCTTTATTTCCTTATGATTCATGTCTTTGGAACATCCAATATTTATATTGGGATTACTGTTTATGATATTGGATATGTGGGGTATGGTATTATATGTTCATGATCATGTTATCATAACATTATACTCATTATCATGTTTAGATATCTTCTTTTTTTATCATTATGGAGCATATAAACTCACCATGTTTATTTTTCTTTAGTTTACCCAGGTAATGAAGATATGTATTAAGTTAGATGTGTCTACGAAGGGTGGTAGTCAAGATGAAACTATTAGGATATAATTTAGTCCAATAATTTAATATAATTAATGTTTCTATGTTTCCAAATGCACTGAACTAATATAGTCTTTGCAATTTTGTTTATGTAATGTATTAATTATTCTAAAAAAAATAATGTAACAAAAACATATGAAATTTGAGGGTCACTATAAGTAAAAACTGAAGTATTCTTGTATTGAATACATAAGAGGAGTTATTGTAAATTATAACATGAAAAAAATATCACATATTTGTGATATTATTAGATTCTTACCCTTTAATCCATCAACAAATAGAACTTTATAAATTAAAAAATTATTTGAGTTTCTAAATTTTCCAAGTCCCAAAATTTTCCATTTATCATTATTACTATATATTACATGACATCCATCAACCTTTATCATGATCTGAAAACATGAATAGTCCCCATTCATGATTTTTGAATATCCACAATCTAGATACCATATGTTCATAGTGGATCTTTTTTAATAGGATCCCTGAAAAATATATTACACCAAATATGAATTATGTACATATATCTACTTGGGTCCCAAAATTTTTTTATCCAATGATTTTGGAATCAATAATTTCATTATAGTTTTCCAATAAGAAAATTTTAATCATTTAAAATAATCATTTTGAGTTGTGTTGTGTATTACAAACTATTTGATAATATTTTAGAAATATATCTTGGAATGTTCATTTTTTATGATCTTCCTCTATCCAAGATGATATAATATCTTAGTAATTTACATTGGAGTTGTTTTTTTCCAAGATATTTTCTCAAAATATTAATACCATTTTTAAATCATTACATATCAGTCATTACTTTCTCATGAGATAATTATAAATCATTTTTTATTTTTACATACTGATCATTTTATTCATTCTCTATACTAATATCCATTTTAAAACAACCATTCAATGAATTATGGATATTCAAAATCTTATATTTATCTTTCATTTCATTGAAATTATCGTCCAACGTAGTATAGTAATGAAAAATTGATTCATTTGAAATGTTTTCATCATTATTTTCTTATTTATTAGTGTTAGATATATCAACAGGGGAAGAAGGAAAAAAATTATATACCGAATATGTGTTTGTCATAAAACACATGTTGAATATGCCATGATTATCCACTTGTGTTGATTCTAAATCAATCCAAATGTCTTTAGAATCACTCTATGATTATTTCATGGATAGTTTTTAAATATTATACTTATCTTTATACTCCCTTTAAAATGATAATTTACTACAATTAGCTTTTACATGACCTTCCCACTTTCAATCATATCAAACTATTTCATTTATAGTGTCATCTTTCTTAACATACACTGTCGAGTTACCTTTATTGTCATATTTTACTTTATATTTGTATATAAGAAAAGTTATTCTTCTCCAATACGTTATTGAATTTTCTAGACAAGTCGGCCATTTTATCATCAATGTATCTAAGTGAATATTCATCACTTGAACTATTATCTTGGATTTTATCCTTTTTAAGTAATATATTTAATGAATATATATTTTTATTATCATTTATAATACTCTTATCTATTTACATTTATTTTATGAACATAAATCATAATATTTACTATAATATCATTAATAGGAAACATACATGATCTGCCTCCCAATGGCATCATCAATTCCTTAGGGCGTGAGTCAAATTAGAAATTTATATGTTTCCCAAACATTACTAACAACTAGTGTGAAGTGTGGTAGAAGTATAGAGTCAATCCCATGAGAGGGTTTGTTGTTTTCAGTGAAATAAATATGTTCCTTAATCCATTACATTAGTCCTTTCTAGTTTATTAAGGTTATGGAGTTCTCGATATATTCTAGGGTTTTACTTTAGTTGGTTAAATAGGGGTCATGGTAAAGTCTAAGTATCTATATAAAGGAGATACTAGTTCAAATTTTGGAAAGGTCGTAACTACTTAGTCTGCAAAGTAAGAAGTTTTCACTAGTCAACTATGGTCCAGTCTTCTATTACTACCTATGATTTAACTATTCCATGGTTTGGAAGGTAGCTATAGACCTAGATGCATTTCATCCAGCTTATATTGTAGAAATATACCTATGCTAATGTTCATAGTCATAGTTTAATTCAATTAGGATAATGTTATCTTCTTGAATGCCTGATGGTCACAATACAGTCACACAAATGGGATTTTATCATTGGCTTATATCCAATTTACAAATCTATTTAGTTATTACATGTTTAGAGCTAGAGGTCTAAAAAAGTGTGGAGTACATGGAATCTTAATCCCTGCACAGATGCATTTAACTACTCATGGGGTTAATTAAATTAATAATAGGGCTAAAGGAAATCATAACTACTATAATGGAATTGAAGATATATGTGAAGAAAATTCAATAAATTTTTAAAAAAAACATCCTTGAAATGAATGAAACTTAAATGAAGTAATGCAGGAATTGAAGGCATTAAAGAAAAGGAATCCATGATTCTTCGATATCAATTATAAAAGAATTACAAAGAACTAATGTTATTTGAGAGTGAAGGGGGAAGAAATCTCTGAATGATTCTAAAAGGGAGAGAGAGATAATACAAAAATGTTTCAATGTGATATCGAGATACAACTTATATAGGAAGAAATGGTCACGATGTGTACTTAATTGTCACACCTTGAATACATAATCCATGTTATTTTGACCCGGATATCTATTGTGCCTTGGGGATCTTCCTTGGATTAATAATGTTTGACCACTATCATGTCGGATACAAGATGTTCATCATGTGTACCCCATCTCCAGTTGTCTTTTTTTTCATTGAACTATCGCGGCTTTCTTGGCATCTGGTTTGAATGTTTTCATGACTTGTAGTTAGGACTCACGATGTGAACAATCATATTCTTCAGTCTTCACCATTGGTCATGAATTATCCTTCATGGCTTGATGCAGGCTATGATTATCAAGTACACGACATCAACATGGCCATCACGATGTGTACTTTTCCATTTTGTAGCATTTAAAACTTTCAACCTTGGAATCTTGTGATGCTCAATTTCTTACAAAATTGGACATCAACCATTTGAATTATCCAGTATATGAATAAAAAACAATGAAAAAGTGACAAAAAATATATATAACATATAGGATTATCAAATCCCCCCACACTCCATTCATTTGTTGTCGTCAAGAAAAATATCTCAATAATGATTAGAAAAATGTTAATCAATTTGAAAAGAAAGAAATGTGTGTTATTTCAATACAATTAAATTATGTTTAAGAATAAAAGTATTCAACATCCAATTTTAATTATGCCTAGTAAATTAGTCATTCCTTAAAGTTTATCTTTTCAAAAAAAAAATTATTCTTTTAATCATAATATTTTAATTGTTCCTTATGGTATATGCCCGGTTTAATGTACCTCACCATGCATTTCTCTCATCACCTAAGGTAAAATGTAAGTATGGTATGCTCGTACCCTGTGTCCATATTCTTAAACATAGGCTTCCACTAGTTCTATCATCACCATTATGTAATGAAATGTATAATAATAATCTTGAGAACATTTATCAAGATGGTTTTCATGACTCTGAGGCTGTATGTAGGTAGGTAAAATTCAAAAATAATTCTCAAAATGAGGGTATGATCGAAAGTACAATAAAGATGTGACATGATAAGTGGGACAAAATTCCCCCATCTAGCGAGTCAGGTAAATACTCCATCATCTTATATTGGATCCATATATATTTCAAGTACGTTGGTAAAGGAATGATTCTATTCCTTTCCATTTTCTTTTTCATTACTATTTTTTGAAATTTATTCCCTCGATAGATCTCATATCTATCACCTAACCACATATGATTATTTGAGGGATTCATCAGTATGGAAAATGGGGGGCTTTAACCCTCCTAGTACACAACCCATATCAATTTTTTCTATTTATTTTAAATTTTTCAATGGAACAAAATACAAATAAGAAACAAAAAAGGTATATGGATCACATCCTAGTACTCTAGTGAGTGAACCACACATATCTGAATGTAATTTCATCCCATACATTCTGAATGCCTCTCCCCCACCCACTAAAAAATAATCGTTAAGCATTGTACAAAGAGATGGGTAGGAATGGATATAGGCTTGAAATATCAATTATTCAAAATAGTCATTCATTGAAAATATGGGCTAAACGAAGGATATATTTCAGGTGGGTCTCCGGTAAATTTCTTATCAAAGGCTATATCAATCATTTTTTAATTAAACTTGTTCATTCATCATTTATATAATATTGTTGTGCAAGTTCTATTAGGATTCCATGTCCTCAGTATCTCTCAAGAAATATGCTTAGAAAATAAAATGGTATTGAAGTCTTCTAATCCTCTAGGTTAGTGGGAATAAAATAAAATTTAGTAATTAAAAAGGGCATAAATCCTATGTAGTGAGTTAATTAATCATAATTTCAATGATAATGAATTTGAATTAGTCTTTTAATCATAGCAATCATCCTAAAATTAAAAGCAGGGGTGAAACATGGATCACAAAATTTTTCTTTTTAACATTATCTTTAATTTACATTGGCATAATGGTTTTTAAGTTTTCAGCAAGAAAATCAATTTGAAAAATGTCTCCTACAATATTGAGAGAAAATTTTCAATGGTATCTCTATCATAATTTGAGAAAGACCCCCCCCCCCAACACCCACTTAAAAGGAGACAATGTCTCCACTTTCCATGAAATAATGTTAGTAGTGTGGTAGTGATTTTTGATCATTTAATTGACGTAGAAGTGATGATAATATTTAAAAAGAGGTAATTGAGAGATCTCTAAGATGATGTGGAATTCTAAGGGGGTTCTTCATCTGTATTAACATTTAATTTTTATTCACCTACGAAATATGTTATTAGAAAACTCATGAACTATATAACAAACATTAATCCAGATGTTTAAACATTTGAATAGCTGAAAAACATGAAGGTGTAAAATAATGAATAATTGTATCTATATTATTAATTGAATTAATTTTTGTAAAATGTACAACAATGAAACACTGGAAAATCCACGACTCATGAAAAACTCATAAACAACTATGGGTTTCATCCCATTAAGTGATAACCTTAAAGTCATCATCCAAACATCCATATATTTTTGTTGAGTTTGAGGTTGTGTATGTATCCCCCGTAGAAAGGTTCTTGAAAACTATTAAACCATTAAACATTTACTTTTATAAGAAGCTCTCCATATCATTTACATTAAATTGCTTCATATAGAAAAACATGGATAACATCATTAGGACAAGGCCATCTTGATTTCACCATTCTGAGGAAAATTTTCAATCTTTAGTTGAATAGAAGAACCATATTCCCTAGGATGATGGTTAATCTTTCAATCCCTCGATCATTCCATTCTTTTTCATTTCTTTGAAAATTTGTTCATTCTCATACAAATCTTTCCACAACACTTCCATCGCAATTAATTACAATAATTTATTCTCTATAGCCTTGTATAACTATAATTATAGTTTTTTATGGACCAAACTTATCGGTACTCTAGCTCCACCGAAAAATGACAAGGTTTTCTTTAAACTAGTTGAAATTGGGTTGTGTTTATGGGTTCCCTATACGAAATTCTATACACCCAAAATGATTCATCTAGTTTTGGACTCTAATCATTTATGATTGTATTTACTGGTTTTTCTGGGATCTACTTTACCACCACATTTGATAGTTCAACTTTCACACATGTTTGTGGGAGATTGGGGTTTCCAGTATTGTAGCAGATCTTTTATCTTTAAGTCATTCTCTCCCTGGTTAATTGTAGAAATGTGTTTTGTGATCACAAATGGGCCGTCGTGGAAATCTAAAATGTGAAAACACGTTTTTTACATAGAAAATTTACTACTTGGTTGGAAGTGTCATGAATCGTTGCTTCGGCTGTGACCCAATATGAAAAATAGTCCACTGCCACTAGAATGTATTTCCTACCATGTGATGTAGGGAATGGTACCATAAATTCAATTCCCTAAACAAAAAAAAATCTTTATCTTCCATCATGGGGTTCTGTGGAATATCATTTCTTTTGCTAATATTCCATGTTTCTTGGAATATGTAATAGTGGAGATAGAATATCCTAGTGTTAGGATGTAATTAGATCTATAGAAATCCAATTTAGTATCATAACAATTGAGGATTAGGCCCATGTTTTTTTCCAGTTGGTGAAGTGTGGCACATTTTGATTTCATTTTGTGCCTCTTCTTCTAGAATTCAATGTCTTAAAAGGCCATCAACACAATGATTTAAAATTAGACGTTTATCACAAAAGTAGTTATTAGAATCTAAAAGAAACTATTTTTTTTATTGATAAGATTACTCATGTGGTAGGACTCATGTAGATATAATATTGGTTATGTTAGAGAACCAAGGCTGGGTCTAGTTATTTAATAGTGTCTCATTAGGAAAACCTACCTCAATATTAGCCTTTTTGTCTTTGATGATGGTATGGGGTGGTCTAGAAAGGTGATCAGCAATGACCTTTTCTGATCCCTTCGTATCTATGAATATCAATTTGAATTCATGAAGCAAGAGAATCCAGCGTATCAACCATGGTTTTTAATCATTCTTGGTCATCATGTACTAAAGGACAACATGATCTATTTGAACAATAACTTTGGATAGAACAATGTAAGAACGTAATTTTGAAAAGTAATACATGAAATCTAGGAGCTCCTTCTATGTGGTTGTATAATTAATATGAGCTTCATTTAAGGTGTGACTAGCATAATCAATTTGGAAAATGATGTTATTTATACATTTTCCTATAAAAGATTATAAAACAAGGTCATTCTCAATGCACATAAGTTCCAAATCATTTCCCCTATTTGGTGTTGTGATGATTGGAGATGTCATCAGACTGTTTTTCAAAGTATCGAAGATTTTCGACATTTCTGATTGAATTATAAAGGAATATATTTTTACAATAAGTGTGTCAAAGGAATTAATACATCTGAAAAATCATTTATGAATCATTTTCAGGATCCAAAATGTCCATGGAAACTTCTGATACCCTTAATAGTGGACGGCTCGGGTTGATCTTTGATAGTTTTAATCATTGTTGGGTCAATTTTGATGCCTTTCTTGGAGATGTCCCGGTCGATTACAATTCTTTCTTGCACCATTATGTTACATTTTCCCTATTTTAGCACCAATAATTTTTTTTCATAGATTTGAAAACTAATTCTATAATATTGATACATACAAAGAATGATCTTCTATAAAATGAGAAATCTTCTGTGAAAATATAATGAAATTATTTATCCATATCATGATTGATGTGTACCATACATATTTGGAATGTTGAGGGAGAATTACACATACCAAAGGACATGCGTCTGTACTCAAAAGTATAAAAAGGACAGGTAAAGGTGGTTTTTGGTCAGTCGACGGGGTCGACTACAATTTAATTATATCTACAAAATAAATCCATGAAATAGTATAAATCGTTCCCCATTATTCATACTTAAATTTGGTCTATAAAATTAAGGTAAATGTTTTTTTCTTATGGATAAGTTGAAACATCCGTAATCCACACAAACTATCCATTCAATTATGGTGTGTGTTAAAATATGTTCATTGTCATCAGTTCATGTTAATGTGAGTCCTCCATTATTGGGAACAACTTGGAGGGGGCTCAACCATTCGATATCTAATATTGGAATGATTATTCTAGCATCCTTGAGTATCAACACCTCTTTCATGAAAACATACTTCATGGATGTTGTGAGCCACATATACCATTTCCATTGTGGTGTTTCATCCATTTTGAGTAAGATACAATGAGTGCATTTAGTTGGATTGATCCCTTTAACATCTTCCACTCCTTAAGTGATTGTCTACTTCTATCGTTTGAGGTCATTAACAAATTTTTCTTATTATTCCAAGGATATTTCAGAGTTGATTGTAATGGGATAGGAGGAATATTCCCCTATAAATGAGTATATTAAATTACAAAGTAGTTGTTTCAGTTATAATTGAGGATTTTGGATGATGAATGTAGTAAATTATGGCACATCATGTATAGTGAGTGGTTCAGTAAGGTTGACTTCCTCAAATTCATAGTCTTCTTCTTCATCTATAAGTTTGTCGCCACTTTATTCCTCTATGGCCATATATTAATCTCTATTTTGGGTGAGATAAATGGTGTGGATGTCCATAGTGTCATCTGAGTGTGGCATAACTCTAATTAGGTTGACCACAACATTTTATTCTCCTACTCTGAATATGATATGTACTTGGTTCACATCAATCAGTTTCATTCCTTCAACTAGGAATGGTCTCCCCTATATAATAGGAACATCACCATCTTCTTTCATGGCCAAAATTAGGAAATCATCTTTGAAAATGAGCTTACTATCTTTTACCAAAACATCTTGGAGGCTTCCTTAGTGGTAAATGACTTGGAGAACAACAAATTTCAATGCTACCCTTGTTTCATTGATTTCATAAGTCTATGTTTTTGAAATGTTCCTATTTGAATAAGGTTAATGATTTCTAAAATATCACTATGTTCTCTACCTAATTTTCATTTGCCTATATCACAAGGGATTGAGAAGCTTCCATGGTCTCTTATTTTAGGTGGAATTTTCTACTGTAAAATAGTAGAGAATTATTCATTTAAAGAGATGACTCAGAATTATTCTATTGTAATTTTTTTTTGATAAATGGTCTTTCAGGCGCATGGAATAAATGCGAATCTGGGAAATATCATCGACCAAATGGATGTTTATAAGTATTTGCATAAAAATATATAGGAACTTCTTGTATTGTGTATCCTACCTAAGTTGTCTTGATATCTCTAGATATGGAAGAGGTAGCTGATATGGATGTGGGGAAACATACACAAGTTCTTTCTACTATTAATGTATATCTCCCTCTATATCTGGTGTATCTTCATTATGTAATATGGGATTGACTTCATCATCATTTTCCTTAGGTACTGGTTGTTTTCTCGGCTTTTCTCCTTGCGGTTTTTCTTATTTTTGTTGTTTGAGGTCTAGAATATTTCTACTCCTCAGCACTACTACCTTATATTCTTCTCATGGGTATGTCTTAGTGTTACTAGGTAGAGTACTTGGTAATCTCTCATATATTCTTTTTGTGATTTGACCCATTTTAACTTCAAGGTTTCTAAGAAAAGATCTTTGGTTTCCCATATCTTTTTCATGGGTCATCATTATTTCATCAGACATTTGCACAAATGATTCCAGGAGATTTTACATATATTTTTCATAGGATCTTGTTGAGGTCTTCCCTAAGGTGTCTGAAATTGATGTTCTCATTGATGTAATGGTTTTTGTTGATATTGTGTTCTTGGTACTAGGTTCATCGGATGGTATCCTAGTGGTTTGTGAGCACTGAATTAGTTTTTTCATCCTCCCGATTGAAAATAACCATGATTGCTCTAAGGTTTCTGCTGAGAAGTCCTCCATTGATAATATTGTTTTTACTGAAATGGTTAGTTTTTTTAAATTGATTTAATTACAATATTTTGTGGTTCTTTATATCTAGCATTACAGTCTTGATATAGATGTGGGCCACAACACATCCCTCATGATTTTAATTCCATGATTGGATTAAGAGGGGGTTGAGTAGTTGGTATATGAAATTCTTCTTTCTTTTTAGTGAGCGCTTCTACTTGTGATTCTATCATTGGGGTCTCATCAATTTGGGTGATTCCATTCCATGGTGGTCCATAATTAAACACCCAAAAACTGGAATTATGAGAGACTTTATCTTGAATGGATCTTTTGGCTTCAGGCGTCTTGAACATGATTCATCCATCCACATTTGCACCGATAACATTTTTTACCACTTGATGGAATCCTTGATAGAATTTTTGGAGATGTATCCACAAATCCATTCCATGATTTGGACACTTACTCATTCATTTTTTAATGTATTACCACTCTTCCCAATCATATTCTCCATCAATTTGGTTAAAATTTGGAATGCCCATCTGAAGCATCCATGTCCGGATGGGTGGGAAGTACTTTTTTGGAAATTTCATGGCGAGTTCATCCCATGTCATAATTGACTTGGGAGATTGAATTTTTAGCCAGTCCTTGGCTATGTCTCGTATATAGAATAGGAAGATATGGAGTCTTATTTCATCATTTGAAGCTCCCTATTTTCAAATGGTATCACTGACCTGTAGTAAGATATCAATATGTTCATGTGGATCTTCTCTATGAAGAACACTATATTACCCCTTGTTTTGGATCATATCAATGATTCTAGGATTTATTTCAAATGTGTGGGATTGGATAGGGGTAAGAACAATACTAGGATTCATGCCATGGATTGATGGAAATACATAGTCGATGACCGTTTTCTCCTAGTTCATTATTAGCTGCTCTCCCAGAATGATTTGACGGTTTCGGTTTGGTGGGTTTGGTCCCACAGGGTGGAATTTCTTAGATATTACTAGCATGAAAAGAGACGATAGATTCCTTTTGATCTCGAGATCAAAGGCCAAAAGTGATTTTGCATCAAGAGTCTTTGAATGTGTCGAAGAACCTTGTTACATGATCAAGGTGAATGAAAGAAAAAAAATACCCCAGGGTGTATAGAAACAAAGGAAAGGGGTGAGGGAAGGTTAATCCATGATCTATACTAGAGTCCAAATCATGAAAAAATAACATTTCTTCCCAGGAAAGAGCACCAAAATTTTATCATCCACCCAAAGGAGTTGTTAATGCCTTAAGGCATTGGTCAAATTATAAATTTATATGTGTCCCAAACATTACTAAATACTAGGGTGTAGTATGGTAGATGATCAGGGATGATCCCATGAGTAGAGTTCTGTTCCAATGGGTGAATGAAATATGGTCTTGGATCCTTTTTATTAGTGATTACTAGTTAAAGTATGTTTGAGAGTACTCTAAATATACATGTGTTTTACTTCATTTGATTAAAGTGGGGTCGAGATCAAGTCTGAGTACTTAGTTAAAGGTGATCGTAGTTTTAATATTGTAAAGGTCCTTACTTATTAGTTGGTGAAGCAAGTTGTTGTCACTAGTTAACAATGGTCCAATCTTCTAGTTGTATCTAGGATATAACTATTCCAAGATCAGGATTCTAACTATAGTCCTGGATGCATTACACTCACATTCTATTGCATAACGATCCCTAGGTTAATGGTCATAGTAATAGTTTACTTCAATTAGAATAGGGTCATTTTCTTGATTGTATAATGGTCATGGTATAGTTGCACAAATGGGGTTTGACCGTTGGTTTATATCAAAATTACTATTCTATTTAGGTTTTCAATGTTTATTTCTAGAGGTATAATTATGTGTGGAGTTTCATTGAATCTTGATTCCCACCCTGAAGTGTTCAGTTACTCATGGTGGTAAATAAATCAACACAAGGGGTGAAAAAATCATAACTATGATAATATAATTGAATAAATAAGTGATAAAATTTTAGAAAACATTAAATAAAACCATTCTTTAATGGAATAAAAATGAAATGAAGCAATGAAAAAATTGAAGGTATTGAAGAAAAGGAATCCATGGATTTCAATTGAAAATGTAAAAGAATTAAAAATAACTAATGTGATTTTAGATGCAAGAATAATGAAATATTTAAATGATTCTAAAAGCGAGAGAGAGAGCTAATTCATGCATCCTTCAATGTGTGGCCGAGTTGTTCTTATATTGGTGGAAGTGGTCATGATGTGTACTTAATAGTCATGTCGGAACCCTTAATCCACCTTATTTCTGCCAAGATCTCCATCATGTAATATATATTGTAAGTAAATTAATAAAATTTGACCATGGTCACATTTTGTATAGGTTGTTCCCGACATGTACACCATGGCCAGTTAGATTTTTACAATGAATCCTCAAAGCTTTCATGGAGTCCGATTTGACTGTTGTCACGAAGAGTAGGAGGGACTGACAATGTGAAATATCAAATTATTTAGTCTTCGTGGATGGTAACAATGTAGTCTTCACATCTTGATGAATCATATGATTATCAATTAGACGATGTGAACCTGTCCATCATGACATGTACATGTCCATTTTTTATCTTTTCTTCCATTCCCCCATGGAATCTTCTAATGGTCTATTTCCTACAAAATTGGACATCAAACACATGAAATATCTAGTATATGAATAAAAAACAATGTAAAAGTGACATCATTCTATATATATCATTTAGGCTTATAAATACTCATATCACATGACTCTCGGATTGACATTGAGGTTCCCTCTATCTATATTGAAAACACCTCAATTGGTGCATCAATTGATCTTCATTAGGTGTTGATTTCCTAGTAAATGAATTTTAAATATGATGTCATTGAAATTGAGATATATATTACAAGTAGGTTAATATATTTATATTTTAAACTATCATATTTATCATTGCAAGTATTTAAGCACAATTCATAGTCATTTCATGTTCCCTCATGATAAATAGTTGATTTATCCCACATTTCCAAAGTATTAATATATGGATATGTTTATTAAATTAATCATCACCCAAAAAACAATAAAACACATTCCTATATTTATAGTAATTATTAAATACTTCTTTGGTAAAATCACACAATTCATATCTAGGAGTTTCGGGTAATTGTACTTTTTCTCTATTGAAAGTTTGTGTTTTTAAACAAAAGATTTCAATATGCTTCTTCATTTTAATCATACAGTAATCATATTTAGTGCCACTAAAAAAACGAGGTCTATTTATATTAGACCCTTATTGTATTTTATCATCTATAAGGAAATAAACATTGAACTAAAATAAATTTATGATCCTTGAAATATAACTATATCATATATGAAAATGATATTTTAAATTCCTTTTATAAAAATTGTTGGTCGGATTGAGAAACCAAATTGTGGGATAATTGAGTATATAATAAATGTTTGGTTAATACCTCAATAAAAAAATCACCCAAATTTATTAAAATTTCCAGTAAATCCAAATTGTAGTATAATATAAGTTTTATCATTCAAAAGTTTTCTCAAAGCAGGATTAGGAATGAGTTACAACAATATTTAAAATATCATAAATATTAAAAATACATTATTAAATCATTTATTTTATTCAAATATAGTTTAGTACAAACTATATATGTATAATATTTATTTATATATGTTAAAAAATTTTATATACAATGAAATTTGGAAAAAGAATTCCAAAAACACACATTAAATATAAACAACTGGTTTAGACTCTTGTCAATACATTATCTAATCCACTTGGAAATCACCTGCTTCTAAGAATATTTTTATAATAATATTCAGATGTATAACCTGGATCAGGTATGAAAAATAGAAGTAGGATATATTTCAAAGAACCAAACGACTTCAATATTTATACATGAGAATAAATAAAATATAGGTCATATAGGACCTCTCCCACAAATTCCATTTTTATTACAAATAGAGATACCGGATAAATGTGTCTCAAACACCCCTGTTATAGAAAATTAGTAATTTTATTCAAATATACAGATAAATAAAAAACACTAATCTAATGTAAATAATAAAATAACGATGGAAGAATAGAATAGATAGAGAAATTTGTGTTGATCAATATGAATAGATTTAAGATATCATGTTTCTTTATATTTTTCATTATGTGGTGATCAAAAATGTATCTCTAGAATTGTAGGTAAAAAAATAGTACTACAGTTCTTGTTCTTTGTGTGTAAATGTTTGGAAAAACATCTAAAATGGTCTATTTATTCACTATATAAATTGGTTGTGATCGTATATATGTTCCAAACATTAAAACTAGCATGTATTTAGAATTTAATATTCTATTAATCTCGTTAGGGTCATTCCATTGCGAACAAGAGAGGTATTCATAATTATGTATCTCTACGTATCGAAATTATATATTAAATAATAATAATAAATATATCATGAATCATTATAATTATAATAATATCATGAAACCTTTGAATTCTTATTCAACGCATCCATTGAGTGGATTATGATTAATCATTAATAAATCCATTTGATGTTGTCTTTATTAACTCATATAATTGTTCCACTAAAAGCATTAAATTAAAATTGATAGAATAACAATAGTAAAAATATTTATGTTATCATGAGCTAATGATAATGAATTTAGTAATATAAAAGACTATCGGTAGAAAATCATTGGTGGTAGCGCATTTTGAGGTTGTACAAGGATAGTGGTGGAATGAAAATGGTGGTATCATAAGCCTAACAATACAATATTTATAGCGGTAGAATATTTGGTGGTACCATATCTGGAGGTATAATACTTAGCACTAGAATAAATGTAGCTAAATGGTTTGGTGGTAAAACTTTTTTGGTGGTAGAACAAGTTTTTATAATGGATAAACTGTTAAAATAATGGTTTAATAGTTAATCTAATGGTTGCACAAATGATCTAATGATGGCATAGTGGAAATAAAATTGGAAAACCTATACTAACCCAATTTTATATAAAAATATATATATGATAATAAAATAGTAATATCATTAGAAATAGAAGAATCATGAATTTTTATCACTAAAATAATGAGGTTCCCAGTCTAATACATAATTGAAGGTGGAAAAAGAAGAAACCAAATTAAAGAGTGTGGTTAAAAAAATTACCTTCCTTGAGAGAAACCCCATTGGGATCTACTCTCAACAACCAAAGGGTTTATTTTTAAGAAAAATATAAAATCTCTAATTTTTATAACAATGTTATGGAGATATTTTATTATTTTTTATTGATAAAGAGGGATTTAGGGGTTGGAATAACTACAGGGGGAGTGACCTTTTAAAAATTTGTAATAGGAAACCACTTCAGAATTATTTATAAATTTCCATAAAAAATCCAAAATTATAATATAATTCACAATTCAGAAGAAACCAAATTACCATAGATTATAAAATTGGAAGGTAAAAAAAATTATGTTCAGACAAAAATAGTTTCACAAGTTTTTAGTTAATCATAATCCTTATCTTCTTTGTTTTATGCCATGATAATTTCATTTTTACCTTAATAAATGTAATTAGATTTTACTATTTTCTCTATTTGTTTTAGGAAAACATTTCATTGAACTTGTTAGATAATATAAATTATTACTTCTCTTATTATGGATTATTTTTAAAAAAATAAAAATAACATAATTTTAGTAATTAAACAAAAATTTATAATTGCATACGTGATGGAAAATTTGGTTTTCCAAAGAATGTAATCATAATATTAGAAGGTTGTAATATCAAAATTAAATATGAAATTGAGTCTAATGGTGTAAATTGGTTATATTTTAATATAATTAAACTAATTTTACATAAAACCACATTATTATATAATTTAACTTTGTAAATTATCTATATAAAAAGGATGAAATTTGTAAAAAAATTATTTGTCACTATCAATTATAAATTAATTTCTTTGAAAATTCCCAAAAACAAATCACACAAAAATAATTTGGATATGATGATTTAAAAATTTTAGATTAATTTTTCCAATAAATATTATTAAAGTTATAATAACAAATTATAAATTATTTGTTAAATGCACATCTAAACTACATTTTAATAAAAATAAATTATTTTAGAAAAAATTTCTTATAAATTCAACTAATTTATATTTTTATTATATTAAATAGATAAACATTTAATTTATATTATACATTTGTGAATCATATAAATTTTATAATTTAGTTAGTAATATTCATACCCACCATCTTAGCAGCTAAGTTATAATCATCATGTTTAAGTATTAATATTTATTAGAGTATCATGGCTCTTTTAATCCTAGTGTTGCATATAATGTAGGTCGTCAAAGAGATTGAGTTCTTTTAAAAATATTATCATTATGTCCTAAGATGCTTTGTTTTTTTATAATATTGGTGTTTTGTGTTATACACACTATTGATCACGATGTTCCTATTTTAAAATTAATAGGGTGTTATAAAAGAACACTATATTATGATGTATCAGTGGTTAGACATGACTTTTGATTTGGGATTCATGTTTTCTGTTGCTTCCACCCTCATGTGATCCATTAAAGTTGTCATGTTATGTTATTCTGTGATGTTCATGGTTATGATTATCACCATTTTATGTCATTGTGTTACTCTACCTCATCTCACATGTAATGATTTACTGGATTATCCCTTATAGGGATTTATATCTCTCCCCATTCTTATGTGTTTCTATAGGTTATTCCATTAAATATTATATTATTAATCGAATTCTAAGTGCATGTACTGGAGTTATAATTAATATTTTTTTCCCATGTTGAATGTTATAATTATATGTATCTAATTACCCCCAGATTATTTTACTCTCAGTTTTTTAGATGCAATTATGTTTGTATTTATTTAATAAAATATAATTAAAATTTATTAAAGAGAAGGGTTGTCATTGGATCAAATTCAATAATATCTTACCATGTATATACATGATCCACAATAGAGTGAAGATTAATTACCCCTAAATCAAGGATAATTTTATGATGTATTTCTTAGCTTCAAATGGAGTATAGGTGTAGGTGTTTATTATCTATTAATGTGTCAACACTCTTCTAATAGATTTGTAAATATTTTATTTTTAATTATTTTCTCATGATTCACCATGTTAGAACCCTGTGATTTTTTCTACATTTCCCCCATAACCAGTTTACTTTTTCATAATAAAATTATTCAAATTTTCTATCATTGATACAAATTTATAAAGATAGATGAATTTATTCATTAATAAACATAGATATGATATGGTTAGAGTAAACTTTATAATTATTATCTATAAATTATTCTATATATTAAATATTAAAATTTATACCTTCATATTTAAATTCGAAATATGGTTGAGAATATAATAATTTTATAAAAACATGATATTGACACACTTTTATAAGGTGAATGACTTGGATTTCACATGGGCTGTCAAGTAATTTAAAATTCTCGAGGTTTGACCTTCTATATAAAGACGAAGATACTACCAAAATTGTGAATAATGAAATTTCTAAAATAATGAATGGTTCATTCATTAATATAACATAACATGTTGATAATCATAATTTGTTATTGGATTTTATTTCTTATTTTGAGGACACAAATACAAAAGAGAATCTAAATAGGAATTTATTTGAATTTGAAGAATTTTTATAAGATAGTAATTAAATATAGTCTATTGGAATTTAAAATATATAATGTTATCCATAAAATAAAAAATTAAATATGGCATTTCCCAATGTGTTTGTATAAATAATGAATTTTTGATGGTAATATACTAGATGAATGATGAATTCAATGAAATTGAGATCCCTGAGTCTTTACTTATAATGGATAATTTTTTTGAGGTCATTATTTTTTATAAAAAGAAACATAAATCCTCTAATGGTATTATGTTATATTCAGAAGAGGGTTCAAAAACTAAAAATTATAACTAATTTCATCCATCAATATGGAAATAGTTAAATTTATTAAAAATTATGAATATTAATAATACCAAAAAAAAGATGAGGATTAAAACTATTCTTAGGCTTTTAAGTAAAATTCCATTGAATCCAATATTGTGATGAATTCTTATGAAATCTAAAATGAGATAACAAATGATGTGGATTTATTTGGAAAAAAATAACATATGGGTAACAATTAATCAATATTAATTGAAAGCGTTGATATTATTTGATTACATATATCCATATTTCTATTAATATCTATAGAATATTTGATAGGGATGAGTTAATAGTAAATTTCAAATATTTTTTGTATCTAACAACAAATTACATATTTTGTTTAATTTTTTTCACCACATAAAATATACCTCTACGAATATTTATTTGATAAATATCATTCACTGTTTTGTTATTGATTACAATATAGAAAATAAAAATTATTGACATATATATATACCTTTAACCTCTTGTATAAGAGATTCATGATTTATAAAAATGGAATTGATTCATATGATGTATTTATGATGCCAATATTCAATATAAAAGATATACTAATATGGTGTATAATTAATTTTCCTTTGATAATAAAATTTTATTATTATAACACTCACTCTTCCTACGTATTTTTTTCTTAACGTGGACTTTTATTTAAAAATACTGTTATACAGAAACAAGTTTTGTAATTTTTCATATATGATTCAAAAAAGATTATTATGTATTTTGGTATAAAATGTAATCATTTCATCGTCAAAATGATTTGGGGCCTCAACTATAATTTTTTAAAAACCCAAAATTATTATCATAAATATCAACTATTAGATAATATATCATCAATGATAATTAGTTTAATATTAGTTGGAATATAATTCGATTGTATATATGTAATTAAATAATGGAATAATATAGAATGTTTTATCACATAATCATGTCACTTTTGCATTAGATATTATATAAATATGAGTTATTAAATTATTTGATGTTTTTAAATTGTTTACATATATATTTTTTTATTTTTTCCATATTTAAAGGCTCTTTTATTTCAATTAGAACATTTTTATATTTCAAATAATAATTTAGAAAAAATTCATTTAGTTAGAATGGAGTTCTGGGTGATCTATTAGCCTTGTGGTGATATGTTAAAATTGTTCAAATGAACTAAAAAATCCACACACTTCATATTTATATAAATAATGAGTTATTTTGAGAAGGGATTAATTAAATCGGAAACTAAGACCTCCATGGAGTAAAAAATGATGATTTTACCTTATGAATGATATGTTTTCTCATCATAGTGGATTTTAGGATTTTGTATAGTCACAAGAGAGACTATAATAAATAAAAAAATAAATTTATTTTAATTTATTTAGATAATTTATTTTTTTAACCTCAGTTTTTCCTATTTACACTACAATATTTCAAAACTATAGTGTTATTCATTCATCCATAGATATTTTGATGGTGGGAGAGAGAGAATATTGTTGGTGCTTATGTTGGAAGATGGCATGGGACCCTGGAATCACCAATGATAATGGTAGAAAATGTTATTCTCTACTAATAAATCATATATATTCATGGAGAGAACATTGAAGAAATATATTTTTTTGATAAAATAATAGTACAATTTATTCATAACTTATTATCGATCTATTATTTATCTAGTTGTTTTTTAAATAAATTTACTCCTATAGTGGATTTTATTTCGATTTCGAATCAAATCCCAACAATCTAATCTAGAATCAATGATTTCAATGAATTTAATATATGTTTTTGTAAATTTTTTATTGAAATTTTTATTTTAATATTTTCCATTCTAATCACCTTGAATTATGTTATTTAATGATTGATAAACCAAATAAGACCATTTTTCATCTCACTTTTGTGTTTTAGGGATCTCTCAATCCATCCAAAATATGTTTAGTAATGTTTCATGATTGGTAATTGGTTTTACCATATTCATGGACCCATTTTATGATGAATCAATTATGGTTTCAGAAGATTATTTATTTATGATTATAATCATGGATTAAATGAAAATTTAGGATTAATAAAAATGAGATAAATATGAGGATTGATCATATATAAACACATTCACAAACCGAGGTGTTGGTTTGATGGAACTTAAAAAGAAGTCATTATGATTTTCTATTACTATATCAGATGTATTGATTCAAAAATATGACTTAGTTTTATGATATTAAGCATGGTTGTAGAAATTAATTTAATGATTATAGGTGAAATCATGGAAGGAAAATTTGGAACATGATTACTTTTCCCGCAATTGGATTTCTAGAATATTCTTAACTACATGCTATGTGTTTTGTAATTAAAAGAAATGTGTAGAAAATTTTTTATTGTTAGGTCCACTATCCTAGATGTCCTGAGAGGGGGGTGAATCAGGGTATGAAAGATTAAAATGACTGCCCCTTTTGATCTTGTTTTGTTGTTTGACAAAACTCTCTTCTCTCTCCTTCCCGATGTAGAGTATGAACAAACCATTAAGCAATCACATGACACAACGATTTTTACATGGTTCACCCTCACTGGGCTACGTCCATGAAGCGTACACCGACAGTGTGCTGATGTAATGAATCCACTAAAAGCACACAATTGTTTACAAGTTTAAAGCTGACTCACACTCCCTCTTGGATTACAACCACTCACAATATAAAATCTCACTGCTCTCTCAACTAAAGTGTGCTCAATGCTTCTTTAGAAGATCCACTCATATCATATAGACCTGTATTTCAATTCATTATATCTAATGAAATATTCATATTTAACCTTTAATAGATGCACTGTTGATGTCCAGCTTTCACCGATAGATGAATCTCTCTTTACACCGGGTGTACTGGGAAAGCTGAATTTTTACACGCAGTCCTTACTGCACCTTGGGCATAATTCCATTGACTTGCACGAAATAAAATTTTCATACAATACCTATTTTTACATGCAAACCATTCTTTTTACGTGCAGCCTCTACACGTCATTGTGTGGGATTTTCTTCTTCTGCGCACAATCCACTTTTCAAGGACCAATATTTTTCCACACAACCTCTTTTTTCATGCAAATAGTTCTTTTGCGCACAAACATCTTATTTTCTTAAAACTCTTTCATGTACTCTAAATTTGTCCACCAGAGCACTAATAATCTCTAAGTCTTGAGTTTCTTTGAATGAGGGGGTCACTTCATATTTTTAGGCAAAATTGACCCAGTACGAAAAATCCTTCTTGAGCCCATAAATCACTTCGAGCAGAAAAAAAAACATCTTTTGCGCAACATCGTTTTTCGTGCATGGCTCCAATATTTCATGCACCATATGCTTTTTCCAATTTTCAATACTTTGATCTTGAAACACCTCTTTTGTGAAATACACCAATCCTCTATTTTGAACATCCTACAAACATTTCTCCCACCACTTTCCTTTTTTGCGCACCACAAAAATATTTCACACACCTCTTCCATATTTCCCGCACTGCACAAGTATTTTGCGCGAGATATTCTTTTTCTGTGCACCACATTATTATTTCAGGAACCGGGATTATATTTCATGCAACAATTTATATTTCGCACACCACTCACATTTTTCGGGCACCTCCCATTTCCAAAAATGCATCTCTCCATTTTCTATATTTCACGCACGACACTACCTTGTATCTTCTATTTTTGTACCACCTCTAGATCATTCATACCTTGTTCATGGTTCTTCATTCAAACATGGATAGAAAACAACATCTCTCGAACCTGAAAAATCACATTGCAAACTCCCTTTTTCAACAAAGTATATATCACGGTCTTCTTTGTAAACAAACACAACACGAAGACTCGCTTTGTCAACAAACACAGCCACCTAAAAAAGCTTCAATGATATTTTGAGGGATTTTTTCTGAACATTTATATTTATAGGTTTTTAACAGGATTTTATGATTAATCATTTGTGTATATATATCACAAAATCATTTTTACCTTAACCATGATATCTTAGGGTATAACGACCCATACTTTACATTAATTGTTATTACTTCAGAATTGAAGCACACTTATTACAACATATAACAAAACCAGGAAAGGACCGTATAGGTATAGAGTATTTAGAAACTGGGAATCATTAACAACTGGTTCATAAAGCATCTACTTTTCCTTCCATTTATTTCGTCATATCTAGAGTCCCTTTTGGAATATCCTACTTAATAACCTTCCTCCTGACCTGGGGAAAGAAAACATACAAAAGGGTGAGCTCAAATACTCAGTACGGGTAAACAAAATAAATATAAATCACATCATATACATAAGAACATAAATTTTGGAAATCTTAACCTGAAAAAGAGATCATAATTTTATAACGTGGGATAAATCATAGTAGTGAAATGTAATCCCAATAATCATAACTTAAAACATGAAACTTTTTGGCATACACACATAATCATGGAGAATCATTTCTTATTAGTATAGACTCATTTCCAAGACTATCTAGTGGACAAAGTCCATTTCTGAACCGAGTTCACTCCTCATTCAAGTCGTGTTTCACTGAACCAGTTTAACCTGCCGTTCCAGCCATGTCTATATCATGAGATATAAAATCTTTACCCTATGTATTGGAGGGATATATAGGTCCCACCCATCTCATAATTATACCATTCTTATGTGTTCCACAAAATCATAAATTATACATCATTGCGTAAGCCATGTAATAAAAAATGGGATTCTTAAAAAACATGACATCATAAAACAATTCATATAAGATAAAGGAATTCATAAAAATAATTCCATCAAAACAAAATAAAATCAATGTAATAATAGGGATAGAAACAGAACCCTATATTATCTTTTATGGGAAATAATTTTGATAAAACACTTGAACTCCATTTTTGAGGAAAATATCCTTTCTACTTCAAAAACATTTTCCTTTCTTAACATGTCATACAAATTTAAACTAAAAGAAGTTGATTAAAAATAATCTTGAAAACTTGTAAAGGAAGCATCTTGGAAATAATGTTTTAAAATTCCATTCATTTCGTATAAGTTAAAAAAAATTCTTCTCGTACTTTTGTCGGAAAATATAAAAAAGTACCTCGTATGAAAAAGGACAAGATATTCCTTTCATATCTTTTACTAAACACTCACCGAAAGGTAAAATTGGATTTAAAAAAATGTAGGTGTATGGAAACAATATTACATATTTAGGAAACATGGATGTGGATGATAAAATACACCCTAGAAAATATTAACGTATAAAAAATCTCAGATAAAATGAGATTGTGATATTTTCCCATACCTTAAGTCCGATTTGTTCGTAAGTGTCTAAACCTCCTGTATAATTATTTAAATAATTTTATTGAAATATTAAAGAATCATAATAATTTTTATGATATAATATATGGTCATATTCTTAGCTACTTATTAGTAATATTTCATTACTACTTGTTATCCGGGTGTTTATTACTTTTTGTTCTTATGCGTGTTTTGTCAAATAAATTCTTATATTTTTTTAGGTTATAGATACATCATTTACAGAATGTTATTAGTGTAATATATATCATATTTATTCATTCAATTAATTTATATAATTATTATTCAATTAATATCATGTAGAACGAGTCGCATCACATCGTGGAGATGGTATTCCGTACGTACGCACGAGTGATGATATCATTCCCATGATCGTGGAATTTTATTGGAGTGTATTTATAATATTTAAGAATCTATATCAATTTAAAATAATCATATATAATCATTATTTACACCATTATACCCATCCAAGAAATGTGTTGGTGGAAAATAGATTACACCACGGCGTGGAGACGGTATTCCGTACGTACGCACACGCGGTGATTTCGTTTTCCGTAGGATGGATAGATGGTGAAATATGGTTGTTTAATACTTATAATAACATATCAGTATATTAGTTATACTGATTTTATTACTTCATAATTAAACAACTAAAGAAGAAGAAGTGGAAGAAGAAATAAAGTTGTAAGAATCGGTAACGGACATTACCTCTTCTTTGAAGCGCCTCTTTGAGACCTCCTCTTAGGGTAATAAAATTTGTCTTTGAAGAAGACAAGGACCTCTAGGACAATTCTATGGAAGTGGAGAAGAGAATTTTTAAGGGTTTGGCCAAGCTTGAAAGCTCAATGTGGTGTAAGGAAAAGAGGGAGGAGGTGCCCTTTTATAAGGGAGGAGAGGGGCACCATTGGAATAACTAAAAATATTATTTTATTATAAAGTCCAATTCGGTTTTTAATAGATCTAAATTGATATATTTCGAAGATAAGGTGGGGATGGGTCAAAATACTCTAATCCAATAGTATTTAGACAATTTTAGGTCATTATATTAACTTTATCTTTTAGTTTTAACTCTTAGTTAATTAGATTGACATTTACCATGTCACTTTTTATTTTTATATACTATAGTTAATAAACATACCATATACATCCAAGCGACCCCCAAGTGGTCCATTAATAATACACCTATCATGATATAAATATCTTGGCCGAACCGTATATTTTTAGGAATATAATAACAATTAATAATATTATATTTGTTTTAAAAACTATTTTATGTCAATTTTGAAACTATTTGGTAATTGATTTTTGTGAAAATCATAACAGAATGATTAGTTAGAAAAAAATTAATTAAATCAATAATAACATGTCATATTAACATAGAAAATTATTTGAATTTATAAAATGTCTCAAATTACATTTATTTGGGTATTTATAACATCAATTATGTCAATATTTCTTTAATAAGATAATTACTACATCATCATTGAATCATAAATAAATTAAATTATATTAAGTCTAAAAATTACAAATAAACTACCATTATGTTGTAAAGCTTTTTATCTTTCTAATTAATATTTATATTCTAATTTATCTTATGTATAACCCTATATTAAAAATTATATAGTTATTAAACTTTGATTTTAACTATTTTAACCCATCTTTAAATAAATTGATAATAAATGTCCTAATCTAATCCAAGTGGGCTTAAATGGTCATTTTTTATTCCTAAGGTTGTTTTGGGTCGAATTACACTTATACAATTGAATTAGGACATGTGTTAGGGTAATAATAATAACACTTTTACCCTTAATTACCCTATTTACTTTTAACCGTGGTTAAAAAGTAAAAAGTTACTATTCACCAAAAATTATTTTCATCTCATTGAACCACATTTTTGTCTTTGATATTAACCATGTCACTCGGATTTTCAAAATTATACTCACAAAAGCGGTAAAATTATGTTTTATGAAAAATTCAGTTTTTTTAACTACCACTTAGTGGTTTCACTATTCATCAAAAAATGAAAGTTTCTAGAAAAATGCCAAAAAATAGGCCTAATATATATTTGATATTATGAATTAAAAAATGATGTCTATTTTATAAAATTCAAAACATATCAGTTACATTAACTAATTTAAAAATTAATTCCCGTCGTCAAATAAAATAGTGTTTTTAAGAGATAATAACTATCAAAAGATTGACACTTGTTTATATCTGGTTCAAATGTGAAATTACATCCAATGACCAACATTGTATTAAATTGTAAAAATATATTCTAAATATACATTTAAACCACTCAAATCAATAATTTAATTCTATTAATTATTTCGAATAAAAAAGTTGTTTTTAATTAAAATTTAGTAATTTTCACTATTCATCAGAATATGAAAGTTATCCGAAAAGTACCAAAACGTCACCCTAATCTAATTTCAATATTCCTAATCCAAAAATGATGTCCATTTTAAAAATAAAATTTCCAAAATTTCCAAAAGTGGTTATTACTATTCATAACAGCCAGTTTTAATAATATTTTAATAGCATATCGTTTTTTTAGTGAAACTCGGTATTGCATACGACACAAGCTATTGTGGAAGGCCACATTTGAGTGTAAATCAAGCCAAGATAGTGTTGTGTGTAGTGAAAGATTCCTTTGATGATTTATATAACTTAAAAACAAAATATTTCTCATAAAAGTCTCGGGCGTTACATTCTACCCCCCTTAAAATGAATTTCACCATCGAAATTTGTCACTTTGTAACAAACAGATGAGGATACCTTTCCTTCATCATATCCTCAAGCTCCCATGTAGCTTCTTATAATTGGTGGTTCCTCCATAAAAATGTCACCAATCGAGTGGTCTTGTTTCATAGGACTTTTTCGCTACGATCCAGAATCTTTATCAGCTATTCTTCATAAGAAAGATCTTGCTCCAGCGGTACAACATCTGAGCTGTGTACATGTGAAGGATCAGGTATTTACTTTCTCAGGAGAGATACATGGAACATATCGTGAACTTGGGAGAGATTCGGTGGAAGCTCCAATCGGTAAGCTACCTTTCCAACACGATCCAGTATTTTGAAAGGACTGATATATCTAGGGCTCCACTTCCCCTTCTTTCCAAATCTCATGACCCTGTTCCAGGGAGATATTCGTAAGAACACTTTATCAACCACTTCAAACTATATGTCTTTTCTTCGGTTGTCGGCCTAACTTTTCTGTCGACTCTGAGCTGCTCTTTTCTGTTGTTGAATAGATCGGACCTTTTCTGCCATCTCATCAACAAGATCAGGTCCTAATAGCTTTCTTTCCCCAACTTCATCCTAGTAAGTTGAAGTCCTGCATTTCTTTCCATAGAGATATTCATAAGGAGCCATCTGAATACTGGAGTGAAAGCTATTATTATAATAAAATTCCACCAAAGGTAGGTGTTGATCCCAACCACCTTTGAAATCCATAGAGCAAGCTCTCAACATTTCTTCTAGAGTTTCAATTGTTCTCTCAGACTGATCGTCTGTATGAGAATGATAAGCAGTGCTGAAACTCAAATCTGTATCCCGAGTATGCTGAAGACTTCGCCATAACTTCGAGTTAAATCTCGGATCCCGATCAGATATAATAGAAAGTGGTACCCCATGAAATCTTACCACTTCCTTTATATATTTCCTGGAAAGCCGATCCAGAGAGAAATCCTCTCTAATAGCAATGAAGTGTGCAGACTTTGTAAGGCGATCAACTATGACCCAGATAGCATTATTTCCTTTGGATGTTTTAGGAAGTCCTGTGACAAAGTCCATAGTGATGTTTTCCCATTTCCATTAGGGTATGGGTAATGGTGGTAATATCCCCTTAGACTTCTGTCTCTCGACTTTAACTTGCCGAGAAACCAAGCATCGAGAGACAAATTCAGCAACATCTCTTTTCATGCCATCCCAGCTGAAGTACTCTTTCAGGTCCCTATACATCTTTGTGCTTCCATGATGAATAGAGAATGAAGAACTATTAGCCTCATCTAGAAGCTCCTTCTTTAATTCGGGGATTGGAGGAACACATACCCGATTCCTGAACATTATTATCCCATCGCAATCAAGGATGAATTCAGGAATATTTCTCACCTTATTTTGTAACTCTACATCTTCTTTCTGCGCCTCTTTAATATTCACATGTATAGATGGTTGAACATTCATTTGAGAAAGATATGATTTTCCCCCTTCCATTATAATTCCAAGATCCATCCTTTGTAAATCCATAAATATTGGATCTTTTGTGATCCTCATCATGGATAAACTGGCATGGTCTTATCGACTTAATGCATCTTCCACCTTGTTTGCTTTCCTAGGGTGGTAATCAATTGAGCTTTCGTAATCCTTAATCAGCTCCAACCATCTTCTTTGGCGCATATTCAGCTCCTTTTGTGTGAAAATATACATTAAAATTTTATGATCAGTATAAATGTCACACCTTTCTCCATAAAGATGATGCCTCCAAATCTTTAATGCAAAGACTACCCCAGCTAACACCAAATCATGAGTTTGGTAATTTTGCTCATGGTTTTTCAACTGTCGGGAGGCATAACCTATCACCATATCATTTTTCATAAGAACACACCCCATCCCATTCGTGGATGCATCACTGTAGATCACAAACCTTTCTCCACTACAAGGCAGTGTGAGTACCGGGGCACTGGATAACCTTCTTTCCATCTCCTTGAAATTATCTTCACATTCCTCTGTCCAAACAAACTTAACTCCTTTCCAAGTCAACCTGGTGAGTGGATTAGATAATCATGAAAAATCATTCACCAAACGTTGATAATATCCAGCCAAACCAAGAAAACTTCGGATCTCGGTTACTGTTGTTGGTCTCGACCATCATTCGATAACCTCTGTTTTTGCTGAATCTACAGATATCCCCTATTTTGAGATTTTATGACCCAAAAATGCAACTTTTTGAAGCCAAAATTCACACCTGTTAAATTTGGCATAAATCATATCTTTTCTCAAGGTCTTCAATATAATTATCAATTGATCTTCATGTTCTTCCTTGCTCTTTGAATAGACAAGAATATCGTCTGTAAAGACTACCAAAAACTGCTCAAGATAGTCTCTAAAGACTCTATTAATCAGATCCATGAAGATAGTAGGGGCATTAGTAAAACCAAATGGCATCACTATAAATTCATAGTGTCTATAACTTGTATGGAAAGTCGTCTTTGGTATATCCTCCCTTTTGACCCTTAATTGATGATACCCTGAACGGAGATCAATTTTGGAAAAGTATTGAGCTCTGCGTAGTTTTTCAAATAAGTGATCAATGCGCGGGAGAGGATAGTTGCTCTTGATATTGATCTTGTTAAGTTCTTGATAATCAATTCAGAGTCTCATTGATTCATCTTTATTCTTAATAAACAGAACAAGTACTCCCTAGGGTGACGCACTAGGGTGTATGAATCCCTTGTCAAGATTATCTTTGATTTGCTTCTTCAATTCCTATAACTCAATTGGGGCCATTCTATAAGGTGTCTTGGAAATAGGCAAAGCACCCAGTACGAGTTCTATTGAAAACTCAACTTCACGATTTGGTGGATGACCTTGCAATTCCTCCGGAAATACATCATCAAACTCCCGTACAATGGGCATATTCTTAATCGCGAGTTTCTCTCCAGCCATTTGAGATAAATAACCCTCATTTAGTGGAATCAAGACCCATAAGATGGAAGAAATATCCACTGGAAGGTTATGTTCATCCTTGCATCGATAGACGATCATAGATTGATCTGGAATATGAAAGGTGACTTACCTTCTTTGGAAATTGATATGAGCTCCATATAAAGAATGCCAATCCATGCCAAGAATCACATAAAATTTCACTATAGGAAGGATCACAAGATTTTCTGGAATCACATTCCCACAAACATCAATCAGGGAAGAATTATAAACTTTTGATGCGACTGTTGTGCCATTAGGTGTTGTCACAACTAAATCGATATCTAATTGTTGAGGTAATACAGTGATACTCTTAGAAAATTCTTCATAAGTAAAACAGTGGGTGGATCCAAAATCAAATAAAACATTTGCTACTTTAGAGTGGATGGTAAGTGTATCTTTCACCACATCGTTATCATACCTCACATCACTAATAGAAATTGCATGTGACTTTCCTTTGTCTTTAGCAATAAGATTTTTTTACATCGACCATCATCATCAACCCTTGGATTTGGGAATTGATTGGCATAATTCCCCATCTCCTTGAACATGAAACATTGAAGTGTAGTAGGTTCATTCTGTGTATCCATTCCTTTTTTTGCATCATTAGACATCTTCTTCCCATCATTGCGGCATTCAAATGCCCGATGACATTCCTTTCCGCATTTGAAACATTTACATGTCCCTTTAAGACAACTCCCTCCATGTTTCATTCCACACTTTGAGCATATGGGAAAGATCATATTCTTTTCAATGTGATCTTTAGATTTACCATTTAATTACATTTTCCTCTTCTTATCAAACCCGATATGACTGATGGGTTACTCCAATCCCCACCTCAACTTTGAGAGCACATCGAATGATTTCCTCATAGCCATTGAAGTCCCTTATGGCTAAGCCCCTTCGAAGACTTGGTTTTAAGCCACTACAGAATTGATCGATCTTAATTTCAGGTTGGATAATAATATCAGAAGCATAACTTGCATGTCTTGTAAAATTTTCTTCATAGGTACCAACAGATTCATCATCCATTTGCTTCAGTTCAAGAAACTCTTTCTCCATAATTGTTCAGAGAATACGAGGGAAGTACTTATTGAAAAATAAGTTCTTGAACTTGCCCCATTCAATGGACTCTATTTCATCTCTTGGCCTCATATTCTTGATAAGATTACACCATTGATCAGCATCACCTTCCAAACGATACACTGCTAAGATGACTTTATCATGTTCAAGATATAGAAGAACTGAAAATATCATTTTAGTAGTACTGATCCATTGCTCAGCCACTAATGGATCAGTAGACCCGCTAAATTAAGGTGGACGCTGACTCATAAAGGATTCAACAGAATGTTTCTCCTTTTCTCGTTTGGATGTCCTGTATGATTCATAGCTTGAGAGAGTTGTTTGAGCATGGCTACAAGATTTTTCATTCCAGGTCCCATAACGTTTGGTTGCTCAGGGGGACAATCATTGCATTTCCCATCGCCTTCCGCATTAACACAGTTCCTTCGGGTTCCAGCCATTGACTAAAACCATGATGAATAGTGTGAGCAACACTAATTATAATAGGAAAACCACATAATCAAGAATAAAATTTCACACTTAAGGTCTTATCATAGGTTATTCATGGCCATTTCTAAAACACTAAGATTGTGTTATATGCTTTGACTTATCCTTAGGGTTCTTACTAAGGCTTTCACATCCTAGTTTCCAAAGGTTTACTATACCTTTCCTCTAATACCAACTATAATGACCCATACATTACATACATTGTTATTACTTCAGAATTGAAGAACAGTTATTATAGCATATAACAAAACTAGGAAAGGACCGTATAGGTATAGAGTCTTTAGAAACTGCGAAACATTAACAACTGGTTCATAAAGCATCTACTTTTCCTTCCATTTATTTAATCATATCTAGAGTCCCTTTTCGCATATCCAACTTAATAACCTTCTTCCTGACCTGGGGAAAGAAAACATACAAAAGTATGAGCTCAAATGTAATCTCAATAATTATACCATAAAACATGAAACTTTGTGGCATACACACATAATCATAGAGAATCATTTCTTATGAGTCAATACTCATTTACAAGAGTATCATAGTGGACAAAGTCCATTTTTTAACTGAGTTCTCTCCTCATTTCAGTCATGTTTCACTAAACCGGTTTAACATGCCGTTCCAGCCATGTCTATCTAATGAGATATAAAATCTTTACCCAATGCATTGGAGGGAGATATAGGTCCCACCCATCTCATAATGATGCCATTATTATGTGTGCCACAAAATCATAAATCATACATCATTGCATAACCCATGTAATAAAAAATGGGATTCTTAAACAACATGACATCATAAAACAATTCATATAAGATAAAGGAATTCATAAAAATAATTCCATCACAAATTAATCAAATAAATGTAATAATAGGGATACAAACAGAACCCAATATTATCTTAGATGGAAAATAATTTTGATAAAACACTTGAACTCCATTCTTGAGGAAAATATCCTTTCTACTTCAAAAACATTTTCCATTCTTAACATGTCTTGCAATTTTAAACTAAAAGAAGTTGATTAAAAATAAACTTGAAATCTTGTAAAGGAATATTCTTGGAAATAATGTTTTATATATCCTTTCATGTCGTATAAGTTAAAAAAAATATTCTTCTCGTACTTTTGTCAGAAAATTCAAAAAAGTACCTCTTACGAAAAACGACAAAAGATTCCTTTCATATCCTTATTAAAAACTCACCGAAGGGTAAAATTGGATTTAAAAAATTATAGGTGGATGGAAACAATATTACATATTGAGGAAACATGTATGTGGATGATAAAATACACCCCAATAAATACCAACGTATAAACAATCTCGGATAAAATGAGATTGGGGTATTTTCCCTTACCTTAAGTCTGATTTGCTTCGTAAGTGTCTGAACCTCCTGTATAATGATTTAAATAATGATATTGACTTATTCTAGAATCATAATTATTTTTATGATATCATATATGGTCATATTATTCGCTACTTATTAGTAATATTTCATTACTACTTGTTATTCGGGTGTTTATTACTTTTTGTTCTTATGCGTGTTTTGTCGAATAAATTCTTATTTTTTCTTTTTAGGTTATAGATAACACATTTAAAGAATTTTATTAGTGTAATATATGCCATATTTATTCATTTAATTTATTTATATAATCATTATGCAATTAAGATCATGTAGAACGAGTCACATCACATCGTCGAGACTGTATTCCGTACGTACGCACGAGCGATAATATCGTTCCCATGATCATGGAATTGTATTGGATTGTATGTATACTATTTAATAATAAATATCAATTTAAAATAATCATATATAGACATTATTTACACCATTATACCCATCCATGTAAGGTGGTGGTGGAAAATAGATTACACCACGGCGTGGAGACGGTATTCCGTACGTACGCACGCGCAGTGATTTTGTTTTCCATAGGATGGATAAATAGTGAAATAGGGTTTTTTCGTACTTATAATAACATATAAGTATATGAGTGATACTGATGTTATTACTTCATAATGAAACAACTAAAGAAGAAGAAGTGGAAGAAGAAATAATGTTGAAAGAATCGGTAACTGACATTACCTTTTCTTTGAAGCGCATCTTTGAGACCTCCTCTTAGGGAAATAAAATTGTTCTTTGAAAAAGACCAGGACCTCTAGGATTTTTCTATGGAAGTGGAGAAGATAATTTTTCAGGGCTTGGATGAGCTTGAAGACTCAATGTGGTGTGAGGAAAAGAGGGAGGAGGTGCCCTTTTATAAGGGAGGAGAGTGGCTCCTTTGGATTAACTAAAAATATTATTTTATTATAAAGTCAAATTTGGTTTTTTTATAGCTACAAATTGATATATTTCAATTCTAAGGTGGTTATGGGTCTAAATACTCTCATAAAATAGAATTTAGACCAGTTTAGTTCATTATATTAACCTTATCTTTTAGTTTTAACTCTTAGTTAATTAAATTGACATTTACCATGTGACTTTGTATTTTTATATTATATAGTTAATAAACGTACCATATACATACAAGTGACCCCCAAGTGGTCCATTAATGATACACGTGTCATGATATAAGTATATTGGTCGAACCTTAGATTATTTGGAATATAATAACAATTAATAATATAATATTGTTTTTAAAAATTATTTTATGTCAATTTTAACACTATTTGGTAATTCATTTTTTTGAAAATCATAACAGAATGATTAGTTAGAAACAAATTACTAAAATATATAATAACATGTCATATTAACATATAAAATTATTGGAATTTATAAAAAGTCTCAAATTACATTTATTTGGGTATTTATAACCTAAATTGTGTCAATATTTCATTAATAAGATAATTACTGCATCATCATTGTATAATAAATAAATTAAGTTATTTTAAGTCTAAAAATTACAAATAAAATACAATTATGTTGGAAATATTTTTATCTTTATAATTAATATTTATAGTAGAATTTATATTATGTATAACTGTATATTAAAATTGATTTAGTTATTAAACATCGATTTTAACTATTTTAACCCATCATTAAATAAATTGATAATAATTGTCCTAATATAATCCAAGTGGGCCTAAATGATCATAGTTTATTCCTAAGGTTGTTTTTGGTCGAATTACACTTATCCAATAGAATTAGGACATGTGTTAGGGTAATAATAATAACACTTTTACCCTTAATTAACCTATTTAAATTTAACCGTGGTAAAAAAAAGTAAAAAGTTACTATTCACCAAAAATTATTTTCATCTCATTGAACAACATTTTAGTCCTTGATATTAACTGTGTCTCTAGGATTTTTGAAATTCTACTCACAGAAGAAGTAAAAATATGTTTTATGAAAAATTCAGTTTTTTTAACTACCACTTCGTGGTTTCACTATTCATCAAAAAATGAAAGATTCCAGAAAAATACCAAAAAATATGCCTAAGATATATTTTATATTATGAATTAAAAATTTATGTCAATTTTATCAAATTCAAAAAATATCAGTTACATTATCTAATTTAAAAATTAATTCCCGTCGTCAAAACAAATAGCGTATTTTTAAGAGATAATAAATATCAAAAGATTGACACTTGTTTATATCTGGTTCAAATGTGAAATTACATCCAATGACCAACATTGTATTAAATTGTAAAAATATATTATAATTACAATTTAAAACCACTGAAATTAATAATTTATAACTATTAATTATTTCGATTAAAAAAGTTGTTTTTAATTAAATTTTAGTAATATTCACTATTCATCAGAATATGAAAATTATCCGAAAAGTACCAAAATTTCACCGTAAGCTAATTTCAATATTCCAAATCCAAAAATGAAGTCCATTTTGAAAAATAAAATTTAAAAAACTTCCAAAAGTGGTTATTACTATTCTTAACGGCTAGTTTTAATAATATTTCAAGAGCATATTGTTGTTTAGTGAAACTTGGTATTGCGTACGACGCAAGCTATTGAGGAAGGCTGTGGTTACTTGTAAAGAAATACAAGCTACTGTTTTGTGTAGTTAAGGATTACTTTGATGATTTATATAACATAAAAAGATTATATTTCTCATAAAAGTCTCAGGCGTTACATAGGGTGTACATGAATTTCACACCCAAGTTCATATGTCACCAACACACCATTTTTGTTGGGCCACACCCCGCATACCCTAAAATTCATTTAACTCATGGAGATAGGGTACATTCAACGTAAATTACTAGACATGGAACCCAATGTAATCCCACCACAGACTACTAATTTGGGCCGACACACACCATCTAGAATATCTTAACATGGGAAGGTGGAGAACCTGAGATAACACTATATTTACCCATAAGATATTATATATACTCTCTCGTGGAATGGTACAGTTCTTTTCAATGAAAACTCCTACCCCCCAATATTCATCGGTGGAATATTTTTCCCTCCCACATGCATTGGGATCTTTTTAGATATTTTTTTAAACCATTTGATAAATGTGATTTAGTTATCTACATACAAAATCAAATGGAATAAAATATTCACATACATTATGTGTAAAATATCCTCTATCTGTGTATTTTTTGTATCTATAGATATTATATATGTTTTGTATCCTCCAATGGCGTTATTATATCTTGTATAGTCATTTTTAGAGTATCCTCTAGCATTTTATAATGGAATGACCATGTTATCTTATTAATTTATTTGGATTATAAACTATGAATTTTGTGGTGTTTATATGCATGATTTTTAACACTATACCCAATGAATATATTATGTCTTTTAAAAAAAATGTGTAACTCACATAATAATCATAAAATAGAAGGAATTAAATGACTAAATTTTATTACCAATGTCAACAATGGGAAACCTTATTTTTTGGAGCCTATATATTCTAAACTTCAAAGTTATGTTTTCTTATCCTGAAGTTATGTCATTACATGATTCCTCCTATTTAGTTTCTTATGGTGTGTGTGTGTGATGAAAACACACTAAAATTACCTTCTTTATATTGTGGGGATAGTCATTATTCTAGCATATGACCTTATATGGTAAAACACTATGATGTGTTTGGAAGTAACCCAAGATATATCATGTGACCCAAGGGTTTAATCGACTAGGTTCATGGACCAATGTGGTAAGGTTGTAAAAAATGGTATTAGATTAAATAACCATCCAAAATTGTAGAATCAGAGCCTAGTATAGAGGTTTGGTGTCCAAAATGAGGGTGTTTTTATTTAAGGTGTAGAGAATGTAAGACCCTAGGAAAAGTGATAGTTAAAATACTAATTTTTTTTAATCATTGCAACAAGTGTAATATTAATTTTTTTGATACTACCTTTTTGGAACCCTGTAGAAATTTATTAATTTCCTAGAGTACTATCATGATGGGAGACCACCTCAGAACGATTCTCGTGTGTGTGTGAAAGGAGAACTAAAAGAACATGAGTTGGCCTATGGGGAAAGATATTAATGTAATAAATGCATCTATTGGGTAATATATTATGGTGTTTTGGGATGAAAAGAAGGTATTACTAGTGAATATTGTGGTTAGAAGACCTTTCCCATGTCCTATGGAGTTTGGGTTATAAAATTACATTTTTCCTCTGGGTTATGATTTAGAGAAGACTCATTCATTGAGTTTTTATTTCATAGTGCTTTTTTGTTGTTATATTTTTTATGTATATACTCAATACAACAAGGTATATTATTTAATAGGTCATGTATTATGTATAATATTGGTTGTTAAATGATGACATATAGTCACCTACACTGTTTAGTGTTTAGTTGTTCTTGATGCCATGGTAGAAAGTATACTGTTTGATTTGTCTTTCTATGATATAGATGTTTTGATTCTAATTGTATGATTAGATTAATAATTTCAGTATTATGCCAGTATTTTCTCATTTTTTGCTTCAGTTATGTATATTCATACCTGGATAGTGATACTCATGATTTTTCATATAGTTTATATTCTATTTGTTTAATATCTACAGTACTCTAGTTTTATAAGAACAAGCACATGTTTTTGTGTGTGTTTATGGGTGAATTATTTTAAGGCCTTATATATGTAGGGTATTACTTATTAGTACTAGTCACCATCCCTGTCTAATTAGAGTTGGTATTGGGGTGGTATTATTGACACACCACCATCTAGGAGGGTCATGGTGAACCTGATTTTGTCAAAGTGGTATTAAAGAAGGGCTAGTCAAGGTTAATGTTTAGTAATATAGAGGTTTTGATAATTATTTTGGGATATAGGGAAAAAATAAGTTACTCATGATCATCTATCAATCTAGGGACCCCATTGTTGGTGTTGTGGTCGACATAACCACACACTAAAAATTTGATAAAAAAATTTGTTAAATAAAAATATTATAGAGTTTGATGATGGAAAAAACAAAAGTAAATGCATCATAAAAGAATATATTTTCAGTTCCATGTACTTTTTGATTCATATACCCATATATGATCTATTTACCATGCTACATCATTTCATAGATGAGACCTAATTTTAGTGTAATGGTCACAAGTATTTCCCTCTAGGTGTATAGTAAATGATACTTCCACTCCAAATATAGTGGGCAGGCCAGCCTCTAGTGTTGTGGGATAATATTTTACCAGGTTTTTTTAGAATATCATCCCATCTATTAAAAAAGGCAACACATTAATACTAATAATGAATATTTATTTTAATATATAGATATCTCCCATGTTCTAGAGTGGTGTGGAAATAGATGTATTAGATAACTTGTTATAGTCCATAGTTTGAGAATTTTCTTTCACCCAAACCCCTATATATCTTGGTTGTTTATTTATACGATTCTTATTCATCAATTCATATGATGGTGGTGGAACTATATGAATATGACCAAAGATGAGGAGGAGAATCCCTAAATCCTATTCATGTTCTTGTTTTATGAGGACTACGTCACAGAAACTTTGTGATCGATGTGTACTGAGGGGCATATCGGTCTTCAAAAGGGTATAATATATGTGGCTAAGTAGTGGTTTTCAGCTTCCTAAGATAGTCTCAGAACATGATATATGTTTCTTTTATAAATGGATGTTTTAGTATTTTTTATGAAAAAATATCCATTTAGGGGTTATTACCCTTTGAATCCTCACATGTTTCTAGGTACAGATGCATTCCCTATTGGTTAAGAGCCTTATTCAAGAGAATTTAAAGCCACTAATTTAGAATATACATATCTGGAATACTAGATTGAATTAGTTAATGTTCAACATTAGAATTAAATTTCATGACACTCAATGTGATTGTATATCTAGTCTTAGGCCATTGGGTTTGTAGGATATGGTTTTGGGTGATGTTATTGTAATCCGAGAGATAGAAGAATATTTTCCATTGATGTGTGAGGTCTTATTAATTGAGTCTACATAGCCAATTATAGTGAAATGGATAAAAACATTTAAAGGGGTTTTTTGGTAGAAGAATCCACTTGGGGAGGATGAAATGAGGGTGTTAATTGATGGTATTAAAGCTAGGACTTCTATAAGGGGTCATTAAATTAATGACATAATGCTTCCAAAACCACATCCAGGTGGTCCCTATCAGGCATAGGGAGTTTGTGGAAAGGTATGTGGTCAGTTGAATGTGGCTGAGGATTATGAACCAAAGGCTCGAAACATTATTTGAGGTATGATCTTCATCAAAGACGTAGGTGTTGGCCATTTTTTCTATCCATATAAAATGTTCATGAACTATATATTCTAGAAGATATTACACCCAAACCCTTATAAAAATATACACTTTATAGTGGGGATTTCAAGATCACACTCTTCTATCTATCATGTGAATTGGCACCTGGTAGGGATAGTTTCATGTCTGTTCATTTCTTGACTTTGATGATACTGTATGAATTAATTCATGGTATGGATGTGTTATCCATAATCCATGTGACCATTGATTCTTTTTTAGAGATGATGTAGAGGATACATGAAGATGGGCCCATAATTATTTTAGGGTTAAAATTAGTTTCAGTTTGAGGAGTACAAGATCATGTACAAGAAAGTGAATCCAATATCTCATTACCCAGCTAGCTTGATAATTTGATACAACCCAAGAAAAATAAATGGTAGTCCTTCCAATTAGAGGAATAATTTTATATCAACCTGAATCCTAAGATAGATCAAATATATTTATTAGTATATCAAATGTCATATAAAAATCAATGAGATATCATTATGCAGTTAGGGGTCCACTAAAACAAGTTTTTTTATCAAACACAATGTGTCCCCATTTAAAGATCTATTTTTTCAGGAATTATGATACCATCAATAATAGGTACCCACTACCAATAATGGATAACTTCATCGATCAGTTGAATGGAGAAATATGGTCCTCAAAGGTCACCATGAATTTTGATTATTGCCAAACGTGTGTTCATAAAGAGGATACACACAATATAAAATTATTATATTCTATACTCACTACTAGTATATGGTGATTCCCCATTAATATGATGAATTCATCACATCCAATTATGGGAATCATGAACTAATTTTCCATCCATCCCAAGACAAAATATTCATGGTCATTATCAATAAAATCGCCAATTACGCATTTTGCTGGCTAATCTTGAAGTGTATTTTAGGATGGAAATTGTTTTACATTGATTGTATAAGTTTAATGTTAAAATATTTGATGGTCAATCATAGATTAACGAGGTCCTCTATCTGGTACACATAATCTTAGACGAGGGTATAGTTTTGGACCCAATGATGATTGTAGAATCACTTGCTTTGGTTCTAACAAAGAGTGTGATAGAGATATAGACATTCCTTTGGTGGGATTGACCTTAACATATATTAATCTTGAATTAACTAGTATTGCTACTAAATTGAATTCTTTCACATAAAGGGGGTATCCTTTTATCTTAATTGAGATTTTCTAGAAGGCCTTTGAATAATTATGGATGATATTTATGAATGATACCATTCTGTTGATACAAGAATAATTTGTTTACTAAGTATTGCTTTTATGCTTCTAGAGCTGTGATTTGGTATGTGTTTCTGTGGTGGAAATATTTGATAGCATACATGTCTAGGTAGCTATTATCCCATGAGTAGAGAGACATGACACACTACTCATATCTGATTATTTTTTGTGTTCACTCTATAGACATAGAAACACTAATGTCTTGGTGAGTGATTTATTATTTATTATCAACATAATAATCTCAATAAAATCTTCATCACAGATTTATCAATATTAAAATGATAGAGTGGTTGGAGTTCATTTAATACTACAACAATGAGATAGTCTATACTCTTTTGAAGGGGAATATTGTGGTAGTTTATCCAAGTATGATATTTCAATACTTGTTTCTAGGTGAGAAATAAGAGTACTTGGACCCAATATAGTCCTCATTTTTGGATGATATAGGAGAATTATACCTCAAATAGATGGTTATAATTCCTCACCTTCTACATTGTGTTAGGAAAGAATTACTTTGTTATGTTGATTCTCATGTATTGTACAATAAAATATTAATAGGATATAGTCAATATGGATTACTTATGCTATGGAATAATTATTCATCTTCCAAGGGTGAAATGTGGAAACAATAATTCTCTGAGAGGATTTTATAAGATTGTTCTATAATTATCCCTTAGTAGATCATCATGGATTATGAAAGATATACCAGGGCCTTAAATAATATATTTCATGTCCAGCGATGAATAAGGGTACTGAAGAGTTCATCTCTTGATGACTCACATCTTAGTAGGCGAATGATATGAATCTAGTACAATTGATATTTTCCCTGGCCTAGGATGTTCTAGAATATAAGTGGGATAATACATTTAAAAATTTCATAAGATTATGTCCACTTACAGCAAGAGATTACAATGCTATCTGGGTGAACATATAAAGACTCACAATTTCATCCCACTTTCTCTACTGTAGATATTATATTTTAACAGGAATATTGGGAATCTTTTAGGTAATGAATATCATTTTTCTTCATTTTTTACCCATAATGATTATTCTGAACCATGGAATATGTTTTTTTTGGATTGGGAGAAGATTTCAGGTTGAATTCAAAACATAGTTACTGATGAGCATAGTGCCCCCTCCCACCCATAGAAAGAGGGATAAACTAAGGAGACCATTCTAGTCTTTGGAGACACATTATAGGATTTCATTTTGGAAATTGATCTTATTTGGTAGGATCAGATACCCATATTAGAGTTTTCATTCAAAAATATAGACCGGTCTACTAATGGAATAATGACTTTTTAGGACCATTATGGAAGATAATGAAGTCGACCACTATTCTTTTAAAATTTTGGAGGCTCAATACTAATGTGGTTAGTTTGTTTTGAAACACATATAAATAATGTCCAAATCCTATTGAATATAATGGGTATGTGAAGAGACATTGGAATTCATGTTTGGTCTGATGAAAGAGGCTTTTAGAGTTTAATGAGGGAGACCACATGTTTAATAAGGTACCACCACCATGCGATTTTTTGATATTTTTTGGGGTAAAAAGCTATATATGAGTTGGATCCATACATAATGGATTTAGAACTAGGTCATGGAAGTTGAATACCACCATATCTAGCGTTCATAGTTGGAAAATTTTCTGATGTCTTCAACATTTCATAACTAAGGATCGACATGCATGATCAATAGCATGTTATAGACTAGTTATAAAATAACATTGAAGATGGTAAAAACTTTTTAGATTATCTAGTCTAATCTAGGATGAATGGAAGAAGATAAATCATGGGTGGAAGATTCCAATTTTGTGGATTTTCTAATACTGAAAAAAAATCAATGAGAGACTTCATGGGTGTGAGAGAACCATATGTGATCATAATTCCCTCACATATTAGATATGTTTCTTCTTTCTGGGAAAACTATACATTATAGTGGGGAGAGTGTAATGAATAAATTATTGGAGAATGGAAACTTCTGATATTTTAAATAATATTTTCAAAACTAGTCATTCAGGTGGCATGATGTTTTGGGAGGTGAATAGTCCCAGTGTTGATATAATAAAAAAATATAAATAAGTTAACACACATGAACATAAAATTTTAGAAATAATGGTTTATCTCCCACATAAAACATAGAATTTGGAAAAAGTGACTAATATTGAATCATGAATGTGGGGTTTATAATAGGCATGACTTAAATTTCATTTTCATGGGATTTAATATGATGAAAACATCATGGAAGAAATATAATAAATAAACTATATAATTTATTTAATGTATATATTTTATTTGATTCATTCATTATAAAAAGTGTTTCATATTTAATCCACATTATTCAAAACCTATATGTTTATCATTCTAATTATAGAGATTTTGGGGGAGGGGTATATTTCTATGGGTGATGTTGTCAACAAGGAGCATGGGACAGGTAAATAACTATTTATAATAGCATGAGATTGTTTTCATAACCAATGGATCTTTGTATTCATAGAGTGAATAAAAAACAAAATTTATTCATCGATAACGTTGATAGTGAAATTTTTATAAAAATGATCAATATTTTTTGATTTATATCTTTTATTTGGATATTTCTCCCTACTTTGGACGTCACTTAGATTATATTATTGATTCCAAAATATAATAGAGAATCAATCATTAATAAGTTTCTAATTTATGTGCTTTATAATCATTGTTTGTGGAATAATTATTAAATTATTTTGTGTTCTAAATCATTAGATTCTATTTTATAATAGTGTTAAAATAAAAAATAACCAATGTTAATCTATCACGTTGGTGTTTTGTTGATTTCACCCACTATCCTATGTGCCCTCATTAGGAATAATTGATTTTTCAATGGTTCTACCATTTCAATGGACCCATTTCATTTTGATAAATATATTCATTTATATGAATTAATGTTATATATTTATTTCAAATGATTATGGAACAATAGATGTTCAATGAAATTGATGGAAATCCATGGAAGGATAAAGGAGGCCATCTTCATGAGTTGACTTTTCAGGATAAAAAAAACATCAGGGAAATTCATGACTATTAAATTTTATAATATATTATGGTGAAAATCCTTTTTATATTATACCTTTTAAAAAATTGTACTTGACTGACAGAATTTCATGAATGATTTTTGGTGAAATATGAATATGCAACATGAATCATAAATCTAAAATATTACAGACTATACACAATGGGTTTTGGAAGAACAAATTTCATGTAGTCAAATTTTCTTGAACTTGGGTTCATGCCCATTTTATGGATACAAAATACATGTAGATAACCCACATATCATATGACCCACTCCTGGATAGCACAATGAATATATGATGTACAATCATAGGGACCACTATAGTCCCACATGCCTTGTGTTCTAGGCCACATCTCATATACCATAAAGGTACATGAATCTAGAAGATGGGGTATATTCCAAATAACTCCTTGGACCTCGCACACCATGTTCCCCTCTGCACATAATTTTTTAGGATGAGAAACGATATATGGAATGGATGAACATGGTAAGGTTGACAAAATGAGACAACACAACATGTACCCCAAAGATGATATGTGTACTATCCCAATGAAAGGTATTGATCTTTTATAAATGAAATTTTCCCATAATTGTTTTCTAGTTAGAGAATTTATCTCACTCATTCACTTTTGGAATGTACTATAGAGTCAGTATTTCACCCATTTGATCACAATGATGGGCTCATATACCAATGAAATTAAATAGATTTAGAATATTAAACACATAACAGGATGGATTAATCTATCTATATTGATGTTATTTCACATATTTACATATTTTTAATGTGGAATCCTATAGGGTAGTTTTTATTTCACCCATAATAATGGGATAGTAATACTCCTAAATCATCTCAGGCATCATGTTAATAAGCTACATGAGACTTCTTGTTTAGAAGCATGGAATATTTGGATGTTTGACTAGTTGATATTTTATGTTGTACTATAGGATGTCAGTACCTACTTTGAGAATATATTAGTTTATCTCTTTCATACTACTTCTTAGTTATTGTTTTAATCAAATTCCTTCATTTTTTTACTTCATGGTGTTTTCATGGTGTTTTACTATGTATGTATATACTCACCCATGTATGAGACCTTTCTATATGTGTCCTATTTTGTATATATTACATGATACATAATGAGGATTATATGGGACCTTGTGTGGGTGGTACTTAGTGGCACATTATGGCTATGATTGTTGGTATGTTTTTGGATGGGTGGTTTCATTAATACAATATTTTCCTTCAAATATTAGGATTGGACATATATTATTATTATTATTATTTTTATTGATCATTTATTTTCCCATTTTAAATTTTCTTATGTATTTTCAAATTGGTTGTCATATATTAGAGGTTGTTAAAGTATTTTTTACTCATATTTGTTTTCATTATGCAGATATATTTTTTTATGAGGATATGTGTGTGTGGGTATAGGTGCTTTAGGCATAGGCCTCCCATATGTGTGATATTCCGACATGTTGCAAGTAACTATCCCATATAAAATTATGGTATGGATTATTGTTGCACATTAACCTTTAATATACCTAGGTTAACCTCTATTGGTTGGTTCATTTCACCTTTTTTGGAATGATTGCCTCATTGTTATTGGAATCATGTAAAAACCCTTATGATCAAGGGGGAGCGTCATGAAAATCCTTATTCAAAAAAATTTCCTTGGTGCATGATTAGTCCATGGACTTGTGGTTATTTGTAATTACCAAAATCATAACCTTAAATATGGTGTGTCATTAAAATAATTTTACAAAAAATTCTAGAAAAATTAAATGAAAACTATGCAGAGTGTGTTAAACTATGTCTGGTTCCAATTATACTCCAATGTGAGTCGAATGGTTGGAACATTTTTTAGTAAATCTAGTTTCTAAACTACACGACATACCAACTGTCATTAAAAAATTTATTTTATCTTCATTTGGGTTAAATGTTTTAGTGATCTGTCATCCCAAAATAATGTCTTATTCTTTAGATGAGGATCATGGGATCTTCCCTCATATTTATTTAAGCATCCTACCTGTATTTTCCATTGATTAGATGTAGGAATTGATGGTATTTACCCTTTTTCTTACTTCATCCATTTTTATTTAGTTCTCATTATTTTATAAATACTAATATTTATTATATTCAAATATAGCCTTTTATTAATTCTAATTTGGGGTATTGGTTTTCTAGGGCTAATGTAGGATCTTTTCAGTTATGTTTAATCATTATCCAAAAAAGGAATCATAATTCTAATGAATTGAGGTAATATTTTAATATAATTACATTATTTAACACTTCATGAGATTATTTATAATTATAAATATAGTTCATATATGGTTATAACATTATTTTATTCATTTAATGGGTGTCTAAATGTAGTTCCAATGATTTCAACACTAGAAGAAAATTTATTTTCCTCTAAATTCCTTGAATTTCATTTAAACATAAATGTCTCTAACACAAATTATTTTTTTAAATACCATGGGTGTATTTTAAAATTAATTTAATTATAAAATTTTTGTTTTAATTGAGTTTGTTTTTTAAAATGCACATCACTGTTTCAAAACTATTTTTTATAAAAAATGTTATTGAAAATTATTTAATTCTGCTGGAGATTTTTTAAATCTATAATTTTGGATAAAATTTCAATATATATGTTTTTATTTATATTTTATTTTTAATTAATTTTCTTTATTTTGGTTTATAAATATTAGGGAAGAATACTTGGCAATTATGTTGGTTTTAATGCATCATTTGTTACTTTAGGAGATGAAATATTACTAATGTTTTGGTACCCTTGATTATATTCCGTGTGTATTAAATTAAGAACATAATAGGATTTTTTTGTTTTCATTTTTTTATTTTAAATTTTAATGATTTTATGGATCTATGAGATTGGTTTTTTCCATTTAGTGTTTTGGAGGTGATATGTCAGCTATTTTCTATGTCATATTTTTTATATATATGATTTTTATATGATAAAATTATAAAAAGGTTCATTTATTGATTTATGGGGGGACCCTTGGTATTTTTCTAGATGATATAGATGTGTTCTCCACCAGTTTATTTTTTACTCTCGGAAGTTCCAAATAACTGATAGTGCTCTAATATAAGATACCCCAGGATAAAACCTAGATTGTATGATTTAGTTGAAATTGTTGTTAGGATATCTACAAGTATTCTAACTAATAATATCTACAAATATTTTTCCAAGATTATTTTATGTCAGTCCATAGATAGTTTCACATGAATATTCTTTACTTATTGATGGTTCTAGGTGGTTAAAATGTTAAAATTGTTTATTTTTCACATTTTAATTTATTTTTTTGTTTCATAATTGTATAGTATTAATCTTGATGTACATAGACATTACATTAGATTTGATAAATACATAATACATGGAAAAAATAGATACGCAAAGTCAGTATTAGTTTAGTACCCATAAAAACTGGCAATTATAAACAATTGGTTCACTAAACATATACATCTTCTCATGCTTTATCCATCATAACTTGAACCCCTTTTGACACATCATTTTTAGTACCATTATTAGAATTTTTATGGAAAAGGAACATGAAATGGGGTGATCTAAAATGATCAGTAAGTGTAATCATGGAATATAACATACAAAACACTAACATAATAATGTAAAAACATGAACATAACTTTTATTTTCAAAAAAATTCTCATTTAACATATAACAAAATCATGAGTTATGAAATAAAACTAGGTAGCTCATAAGTCATAAATCATAATGGAATCATGAACCATGTGAAAATAGCATTGGAATAAAACATGCCATTATAGAAAACAAATAACCACATAATTTGATTTCTATAGTAACCAAGCCACTTCTTCCAAGACCATCATAGTGGAAAAGTCTTTTATTGAACCAGATTTACCTATCATTCCAGATATGTACTACTGAACCATTTACTTAACGTTCTTACCCTATATTACTGGATCAGATTTACATTTCATTCTAATAACTTTTGACTAATGAGATATAAATCTTTACCAAATGTAGTTGAGGGAGATATAGGTCCCACCCATCTCATAATGAAATCATTCTTACATGTTCCATGAAAAAATAAATCCTTCATCATAGCAACATCCAAGAAATAAAATGGGTTTCCTAAACATCTTTATATCATAACATAATCCATATAAATTATCATTCCATCATTAACATAATAAAAATAATATTAATAATATGGATAGAAACATAACCTTATTTAAATAACTTCATATTATATGTAAAATAATTTTGATAAAACAATCATACTTAATTCTTGAGGAAAATGTAATTTATTATTAAAAAACGATTTCATTTCTCAAAAGGAAATGAAAATTTAAAATAAAATAATTTTGTTGAAATTAGACATGAAATCATATAACGTAATATTTATGGAAATAATGTGTTATTAAGATTTTAAAATACATTCTTTCCATATAAGATAAAAAACAGTCCCCACGTACGTTCGCAAAAAAATCCAAAAAGTACCTCATACCGAAAACGACAAATGATTCCTTTCATACAGCTACACAAAAATTCACCAATGGGAAAAATTGAATTTTAATAACTATAGAAGGATATAAATAATATTTTATAATTTATATTGAGGAAAAGTGGATGTTAATGATAAATATACCCTAGTATGTACTTACGAATAAACAATCTCAGATAATAATAAAATTGAAAATTTATCTATTACTATAGTTCTAATATGTTTTGTATGTACCCATCCCTCCTATATATTTAATTAAATAATATTATTGATGTATTTCAGATTCATAGTCACTTTTATGATATCATATATGATCATATTATCATTTGTTTTTAATAAACATTTCATTGTCCCCAGTTATTTGGATATTAACTACTTTATCTTCTTATGATTTTTTAGATAAGTTAATATTCCACTTATTTGGTTATAGTTATATCATTTACATAATGATATTATTATAACATATGTAAAATTTATTCATACCATTCAGGTATATAATTGTGGTTTGACTAATATTGTGTCGAATAAATCGCATCGGTTCATGGATACGGTAGACCATATGTACGCATGAGTGACGATATCATTCACATAATGGTTAAAAATCATATAATTGGATAGTATATTAGTTATAAAAAATGAATTTTATATTATATTCCTTATTTAAATTAATTATAATCATCATTACACTAATCCAAATTAGGTATTTTCGAATAACAAATTACACCACAGTGTGGAGATGGTAACCCGTATGTACACACGCATAGTGATATTATTGTTTGTATGATTAATAAAATGATTATTAAGGTTATTCTATAGTTATAATAAAAAATTAGAATGTACAAGACTCTATATTTATTACAATACTATGGATCCAACATCAGTGTAGTAAGTAAAATAGTAAAATAATTTTGAAAGAGGTGATAAAACAATTAATATTTTTTTAGAATATCCTTTTTATTTGTAGAAAGGGTCTCATTAGGATGGATTTTATTACAAATTTGTGGCATCTAGGATTAATTGATGGACGTTGGGAGAGTAAATTGATAGGTTTTGTCTAGAAAAATTGATTTATAGGTGTTATTAAAAGATAATGAGAGGTTGTAACACCCCAAGATTTTAAAAATATATTTATTATTGAATTCATGAAACCCTGAGTCTCTACAAAACACCAATTTTTTATCCCCAATTTATGTAAACATAATTGTTCCTCCTTTGCGATTTGAATTTTGAAAAATTGAAATATACGGTTGTGTTGAGTAAGATATTTAGAGTCTGATAAGACATACATAATTTTTGTTGAATAGTAACATATCCTTTTGAACAGTGACATAACATTATTAATAGTAAATATTATTAATGAATATTAAATCATATAAAAAAATAGAAACTTCACCCGTGAATGTATATGTACTAATTATAAATCTTAAAAGTGAGAAAACGGTCATAGTATAAGTATTTGTATTTTTGTATGATATAAATTTTTAAATTAGTTTTTTATAATTAATTTAATAATTTAAAATGGAAATCAATTTTCATAAAATGTAATAACAAATTGTCATTTTTTTAACTTATGATTATAAGATAATTTTAGAGGATCTTGATTAACTTCTCAAGGTCTTATAAAACGAGTTTTAGTTTTAATGTTCTTTTTTTTGGAATAAATTTTGATTTTATTTAAAAATTAAATTAATAATATGTAGAAAATTATTTTCAAAAAATGGAGTAGATTTCTGAATTTTATTCATCGGGAAATAGTTAAGGTTAATTTTTGGGTTTTTTCAGAAATACTCAAATTTTTGATAAATAGTGAAATATGGAAATATACCGTATATACAAATTATTAGTTAAAAGTACTATTTATGATATCATAAGTTACTTAATTCCACTAGGTTAGAACTAAAATGCATTTATTAATATTCTTGTTCCTGAAATCATCACTGTTTTTTGTATTGAGGGATATTAATAAACTAATGATTAAAAAATTATGAAAACCCTCCTCTGCTCAACTATAACCCCCTACTACATCTTCTCATAATTCCTCTAAAAGTTCAATATCCTTAATTTTCTTCCCAATTACCATTCCCTAGTCACTCCCTGCGTCCAAGAATCTCTTGGTCTTGCCAAAAGTCCCAAAGCCCTTCTCTTTAAGAGGTTCTTAGGGAGGTCACTTCAAGAGGTAAATCACTTTTCTTTTTCTTTTTTTTGTTTTCAATTTATCATCTTTTGTTATCCTATCATCACCTCCTCTATCTAAATTACCATGATAAATCCATTATCATCTATGTATTGAAATTATACCATGTTAATGGAAGAACCATCATCCCTATCCTTACATTTTTTCTCTATCTCTCTCTCTCTCATATTTTACAAACAAAATCAATGTCCACGGGGTTCCATTTTATAAACATCGTGGAAAATGAAGTTTAGATCATAAATTTCTCCTTAATTACTAGTCATAAAACCATTTTTATGGTTAAACCATAGATTAATGTATTTATCAAAACCTAATTAATATTTAGGATCCAGTATACATAAATTTTATTAAATCGTATGACCAAACTAGTCCCGAATAATAAAAATACCACTAAAATAATCTATGTGAGTGTCATAAATATTTAATGTAATGATTCATACTCTTTAAATGTTAAAAAATTATATAAATTATCATTAAAAACTATGGATGTTACAAAATAATATTAAATTTCAATTTTTTATTTTTACATCCGTTCCATTTGAACTCAATTACTTAAGAACAGTGAACCTATTATGAAAATAAAGAAAATGAACACGCTGTAACGACATAATTCAATATAATAACTTATCTATAAGAAGATAAATGAACTAAAAATAATTATGATAAAATAAATAAATTTCTAATAGTTTCTGAAATAAGTTATTAATGGGTTTAATTTCTTATTCTAGAACCTTTAGTTCAAGAGCAGAACACATTCAGACTTAAGGTATGTTGTTTCTTCATTTCACTTCCATTTTTTGTGAGATTTTCTATATTCAATACTACTACTTGTGTATGGTTTATGTATACTAATAATTGATATAAAATATCATGAATATATTTATTTCAATGGTATTCAATGTATCATTGAATTGTTATTAATTTTGGGGAATATGAATCGAATGATTACAAAGTTGTAAGTGTTTATCTACCTGAACCATTATTTTCATTTGGGTTACATTTATTGCCTAATTACCTTAATAAAATTCTTATGTATTATTATGTGCTCCTCATAAATTATGTGTGAATATCCTATATATATTTACCATCCATAATCCTTCTTTATTTAATTGGTATTTACATGTTTTAAAAGGATCATTAAAACATTTAATCCCGATAAACAAACCCGATTCAAGGGATATTTTTCAATTCGTATCTGTTTTCATGTGTACTCAAGAATATCTATTCATCAACCATTATTTTTATAAAAGCAATCATTTTAAAATGAAAAATTATATTGGATCATTTTTGTATTTAAGATAAAAAATGTTCCTTTTATCTTTAAAATTACCTTTAATACTTTCCATAAAATGCATTAAATGTTTTATTTCTAAAGAATCATAAGAACTATTTTTACATGATTTCACTTCAGTGGGACAACAGTTTTTCTAAAATATAATTTCAATGTCCTATTCATTTATTTTTTGGGATATTCATTTTTACAATCTGATTTCATGGAAAATATAAATTATTTTCCAATAGAACTCATCTTTCAAAAGAAAAAAAGGATTTTTCTCATCTCACACTATCATTTAAGAGATATATGACATGTTCAACACTTATTTATTTCATGAGGGGTATGTTCTTCCATTTGTTTTATCATGTCATGAGTCTCCTAATTATCATGATTTTCATAGGGATTATTATTTGATTATTTCAAGGTGGTATGGGACGCTTTGGAATGTTTAAGGATTATTTATCTCAAGGATTTTTCAGAGGTCTCATTTAATAGTATCTTCATCTATGTCAACAAATATTGTTGAATATCTTACTTAATTGAGATTTATCTCTTATTATATCATATTACTTGTTTTATTAAATGTCCAATGATTTGTTTGACTATAGATTTGCTATCATGAAACCATTCACCATATTATTCCGAACAGCTAGTATTTATGTTCAATGAATGGGGAAAGTTATTTAAATTTCAAATGTTAGTTTCAATATGAATGTATATGTTGATTATGTTAACCATTTTTATATTATGATTTCATTAGACTTATTAAGTGATGGTTGGGGAATGATTTTTCCCTCGATTCATTGGTATGTCTCATGAGACAAATAGATGTGGAATTTGTGGAGGCCTTTCCCAATGTGATAAATAGCTTTGGCCGAGGCCTTATTTATTTTTAGACATCTTGGATGAGGCCTTGAAAAAACGTTTCAGAGTGTTCAACATATGAACTTCCCTTATTATGAAGCTATTAATTTAAAGTTCATGTGATTATTCGACCAGTATAATACCCAGGATTATGTTTTATTATGGTAATATTTACTCATCTCATATTACTTCCATAATGATTTCAAATTTATTTTTAATTGCATGTGTTTTCATTTCTTCCCCATTCCTAATGTTTTTGTTTTTATTATATTATGCTATATTTTTTACTCTTAATGAGCATTTGATCTCACCCCTTTCTTGTGTTTCATTTTACCACGATATGGAGAAGTATGTTATGAGTTATTTTCAGGAATAATCGTGGAGGCATTGATGTATCTAATGTAGTAAATTAGTGTTGTTTTCCTTCAATTATGTAATGTGGAACATTTTTATTTATCATGTATACAAAATTTACTAAACTAATTAGTCCTTCAGGATGCATATTCCTTGTTTCTATGTCAATTTAATAAAATAAGTCACCGCCTATGGGCAACTGGGGTCGGGTCCTTACATAGGTTCCATTTTATAAGATATGGGAGGAGATCCTATAGAGAAATCAAATCTATTAAAATAATATAAATTAATTTTAAAATGTAAATTCCACATAAGTGAATTATAAAGACTATAAACTGAGGATGGGTCAAAATAATATCAACCAATAAAATTTATACATGTGACGCTTTTTTAAAACATTGTCTTTTTTATTTATCCTTATTTAATATATTTACATTTTATTATGGTAATTAAATTATAAATATTAATGTTTAAAATATTTACTTATATGTTCTCAATAGTTCATAATTGTAAAATTTATGACATTTTAGACCATATAATTTTAAATTTTGTAATTTTTAAATTTCTTTATGATTTTTAAATAATTTAATAACATTTTATTTTGATAAAATATCCATAGTGTCAACATTGACACTATTTTTTTATTTATCTTTAAATTAAATCCACACAGAAAAAAAAAGCAGAACAAAAATATTTAATACAATCCAAGAATGTCATAGTCACCATTTAGATTAATTTCATGCATTAATGGGTTCATATTTATTTCTTTTAATTTTTTTAAAAACAATTTATTTTATATTTATTTTAAAAAATAATATCTATATCACTATTGGGTTATCATTAATGGTGAATATTTAGTCTCTAAAAATTAAAAATAAATTCCCAAGAGGAAGATAATTTCATTATCAGTCTTGATACTATTCATGTTTTTTATTTTATCATGTTTATCAATCCATTAAAACTATTGTACTTATAATAGATAACAGAGTTGCATGTTTTCACATTCTTTTTTTTTTAATTATAATTACATCACTTCTAAGTAAAATACTATTAAATGAATAAATTTCAACCCTTAAGTGATATTGATCGACTTTAATTTATCCAATAAGATTTTGGAATTTGTTATGGTAGTTTTAGTAATTTTAGCATATTTTTTGATACCATTATTTTCCCGATTTACCTTTAATTCTAGTAAACAAATAAATACTGTACTTTCTATTCATAATATTCCAAAATTAAAAGAACCTATAAACATAATATAGATGAACCAGTTATAAATTTGGAATCCATTTTTAAAAACTCAAAACACATATGTTTCATTCATTAATTTAAAATTTATTCCTATTGTTAAAACCATAAAGCGGGTTTTTAAGAAGTAAAAACTATCAGAACATTCATATGTGTTTATTATCAATTTTAATGTAAAATTTCATCGGATAAACAGTGTTTTATTAAATGATAAAAAATGCAATTACATATTAAACCCAATTAAAAATATAATCTAACTATAAAAAAAATTAAATGAAAAGGCAGTTTTGAATTAAAATTCTGAATTTTTACTATTCATTAAAATATGAATTTCATCAGAAAAATACCAATATTTCAGCAATGGAAAATTTTTATATCCCTTTTCCAAAGATGAACTTTATTATGTTAACTGATTCTTATAAAACTATCAAAACAATATTATAAAAGGGGTCTCCATCAAAAGGTGGTAAAACTCTATATTTTTTAAAAATAGTTCTTTTATCCAAAAAAATGAATTTCTTATTAAATCATATATAGAAAACATATAAGAATAATTAAATTAATCACCTTGAATATATTACTTGTATATTTTAATAATAAAATCCAAAAAGGGAGAATTTATTATTTTATAGAGTCACTTATTTTAATTTAAATAGTTTTTTAGAAGGAAGTTAATATAATTTATACCCGCCATTATAATGATAGGTTAAAAAATTTTGTTATCAGTTATACTCTGTCTTGAATGAAATTAATTCTATCCAAGAAATATGAATTTGTGTGTAACAAAATCCAAGAATATTGTTGCATATACTACTAGCTAATACGGTGTGTCATATAGCACAAGCCAATCTTGGTTTAGCAAACAACATAAGACATTAAATAAATTAAAATGAATCTATCTCATAAAATATCAGGATGTTAAATTCTACCCCCATAAAATGAATTTTTCCATCAAAATGTGTTCAGGTTATTAAATTTTTAGTACATGAATGTTTCATTCATTGAAATGTGCATCGTAAAAACAAATATTAAAATGTCATTTTAAAAAGGAACATTTGAAAAATAATAGTTTCCCAATGTAAATAATCATTGGGTTTCCTCATAGGATAACATAGGTGGGATTCGAAAACATGGATATGGATGCAAAATCTAACCATCAAGTTCAGATGGATGGTGATGGAGAACAAGTTTTGGAGAAAGTTAAAGAAGAAAAATCACTAAATATATTATGATTTAAAGGACCATCTGATTTATTAGATAAGAAGGTACTAAGATAACATTTTTGGTTTTCAATATGATTTCCCTAATTTTGAATAATTTTTCATGAGAATAAATACTTACATGATTTTTGAAAAAACAAAAAATAGTTTATTCATTTAAAAATTACCAATTCATCTTTTATTTAATGAAATGATGTTGAAATTGTCATTCGTGAAGTGTTAGAAGATCAGGAGATAGAATTATAGGTCATTCAATATTTCTTAATAAAAAGGTTATCACAGGAAATCAAATATTCATATGTCCACTTGTAGTGAGATAATACATTAATAAAACAATTTTCGTCTAGAATATAACTTATACTATCCATAAATGTATAATCTTAAAATCCTTCCAAAAACAAAAAATATAAAACATTAGAAAGAGGTGCACTAAATTGACTTAATAATTATCTCCCGTATCTCATATGGTAATTATTTGTTGTCACATTCCAGACATGGGAATATCTTAATTATAAATTCTAATGAAAGTTGATAATAACATGATTTACCATATAACCTTAGTGAAAACATCCATTCTATCAAAATCAACACTTTCCACACACCAACAATTCTAAAAATTCTATTTACTCAAACATTGATATCAGTTCTTCCTTATATCAATCAGTATGTCATTAATACTATCAAACATCTCATTATTTTCTAATCCATTCATTTAGATCATATCATGTTCTTTCCAAAAATATTTAAAACACTTTTAAGGGTGAATTTTACCATATAGTTATAAAAACAACAATGGATCAACACATAGTTATTCCAATATTTCAAATTACGATAAAATATATTCTATAACACTATTCTGGTATCTCATTACATAATCACTTAAAAATTCCACCCATTTTTTCCATACTCAGCATCAACATTATTGATCACATGTGATTTTATGTTGTATTTGGCCTTAAAATGTTTTTATGATATTAATCAACCATAACATTTGGATTATTGCAATGGTTAGTATAATGCCCCATTTTCATGAGCATGAAGCATTGAAGTGTGGGTGGTGTGTTCTCTATAGTCTCTTATCTATTCACAATATTAGCTACCTTTTTACCAATACCACATCACTCATCTTCTATATGAACAACTTTTGTAAAATTAATTTATTTTCTAGTCCCTTTAAGAAAACCTCTACCATGCTTATTTCCACTCTTTGAGCATTAAAAGACATTCATCTTCTTTTCACTATCTCTTTGAGATTATCCCTTGACCTCCATCTTTTTTATTTTCAAAACCATTAGATTAATATGTAACACAAACATTCATTTCTACCTTGATTTAAATACACACAATATTTTCTTAGATATAAATGTCTCTCATAGATAATTCCCTTACAAGAATTGTTTTTAAGCCACTGAAGAATCGATCAACATTACTTTCAGATTGATCGACAAAGAAAAAAACCATACCTTGGTAGTCTTATAAACTTTTTCTTTGTATATACCAATAGATTCATAATATTTTTACTTAATCTTAAGTAACTCCATTTCCATCATTGTTCAAAGTATGTAGGGAATGTATATTTTTAAAATTAAGTTCATGAACTCATCCCACTTCATAGACTCAATTACACATCTTTCCTATATATTCTTTATTATATTCCACAAATGGTATGGTTCTCCGTCTAAATGATAAACAACCAAAATTTATTTTCCATGTTCTGAATATTGAAGGATGGAATATATCATTTTAATGGTGAAGATTCATTATTCGAGAACAAGTTAATTAACAGACCCACTGAAGGAATGTGGAAATTTCCTCATGAAGGACTCGACAGAATGTTGTTTCATTCTCTACTCATTTTTAAGTACAAAATAATTTATATCTTGTGTAAGTATAGAAATATAATTCATTAATCCATATCCTATAAAATTTATTAGTTCATAAGGAAAATCATTGCATTTATTAGGGAATTGATCATTAAAACTATTCCTTCAAGTTCTAGACACTATTTAAAATCAAAAAAATAATAGTGTGGGAGGAAAAAATCCTACTAGGAAAACAATATAATCAATGGGGAGTGCATTCAATCTCCAAAAAATTTAGTATGAATCAGAAGTTATTCATGATCATTTCCATTGTTCTAGGACTATAAAATATAGTTATACATACCATTAGGGATATCTGTAGACACTCATTTGAAATAACTCTAGGGATCCCACTGAAGTTTTTGTATCCTGGTTTCCAATGGTTAACTAATTTTTTTCACTAATACCAACTGTAAATATCTAAACTTGACGTAAATTAAAATTACATTACTTTTGTGGAATAGTAGATACATGACACTAATATACACCCAATGACTCTATTATCTTAGTTCCTTTGGAAAATAGAAAACATAACAACTAGTTCATAAATCATCTATATCGTCTCCTACGTTATCTTTCATAACTAGAAGACCTTTTTGACACATCTTACATAATACCCTTCTTCAAATCCTGGGGGAATAGAAACATGAAAAAGAGTGAGATAAAATTATCTGTATGGGTAATCATGGAAAATATCTTACAAAACAAAAGCATAAGAATGAAAAAAAAAAGAATATAACATTTTATAAAAAACCTACCACATTTTACATATTTCAATTAATGAGTTAGGAAAAAATCATGGTAGTTTATAAGGAATAAATCATAATGGAATCATGAACACTGATAAAATAATATTTTAATAAAACATGGAATTATGCAAAATAAATAATCATATATTATGATTTCTATAGTAGCCAAGGCATTTATTCTAGGACCATAATTGTTGGAAAAGTCCATTATTGAACTCTTTTTACTTTTCATTCTGATCATGTGCTACTAAACCAAATTTAGATTATGATCCATCCTTTTATTACTAAATTTTATTCACTATACACTCTATTAATGTCTATCTCATGAAATATAAATCATTACCCAAGGAATTGGAGGTAGATATATGTACCACCCATCTCAAAATGAAATCATTCTTACATGTTCCTCAAAAAAAAATCATTCATCATATTATAAACCATGAAATAAAATGGGTTTCTTAAAAATCATTCTATCATAAAATAATCAATATAAAATATCATTCCATGATCAACAAAATAAATAAATAAAAATTATATGGATGAAAACAAAAGTGTATTTAAAGAGAATCATCATAGAAGGAAAATAAGGCATTATGAAGACATAAAAATATATTATGAAGATGTAAAAATAAGGCATTTTGTAAATGAATACTCATGGGAATAAGTTATTATGAAGTCGTAAAAATCCATTCATGTCGTATAAGTTAAAAATCATTCTTCTCATACATTTATTAGAAAATTTCGAAAGTACCTCCTAACGAAAACGAAAAATGATTCCTTTCATTCCCCTTAATAAAAATTTACCAATGTATAAAATTGACTTTTAACAATTGTAGAAGGATATAAATAATATTTTATCATTCATATGTTGGAATAATTGAAGTGGAGGTCAAATATACCCCACTATACACTTGGTAATAAACAATCACAAATAATAAAGAGATTGGAAAATTATCCTATACCATAGGTCGGATATGCTTCGTATGTACACGAACCTCCTGTATAATTACATAAATAATGTTATTGACTTATTCCAGAATCATAGTCATTTTTATGATATCGTAAATGATCATATTATCATCTGTTTTTTAGTAACATTTCATTGACACCTCTTATTTAGATATAATCTACTTTATGTTCTAATGCTTGTTTTGTCAGATAAGTTCATGTTCCACTTCATTGTTTATAGTTTTATCATTTAAATAATGATATTAATATAATATATATCATATTTATAGATTAAATTTAGGTATATAATCATGATTTAATGATGACCATGTACAATGAATCATATCTCATCAATGAGATGGTAGGTCGTACGTACGCACAGGTGAAAATGTCATTCACTTAATGGTTAAACAGTATAGAATTGGATAGTATATTTGTTATAAAGAATAATTATCATGTTATTTTTATTATTTTAATCCATTTTACTCATCATTATACACATCCAAATTAACTATTGTTAAATAAAAAATTACACCATGACGTGGAGATGGTAAGTTGTACGCACTCACACATGGTATATTGTTATTAGTAGGGTGGATAAAAAGTGGTATAAGGTTTCCCTGAATTATAATAACTAATTAGAAATTATAAGACACTGAATATATTACTTTATTTTAAAAAAAACATAATAGGAGGAAGAATAAGAGGAAAAGAACTTTGAAAAGGGTTATAAAACAATTATATATTTTTCGAGTATCTTATTTTTATTTGCACAAAATGTCTCCTTGGTATGGATTTCTACCCAAAGTGTGGACATAAGAATTAGTTGAGGGATGTTGGGAGAGGAAATGGTCAATTTTCATCTAATAAAAATTTCATTGGAGGTGTGATTACAAGAGAAGAAGAGATTTCATTTTATCAGAGAGGAGGGGCACCATTGGAAAAAACCAAAACAATTAAAATTATATTAAATAATTATTCAATTAAAATTCTTTAAAATAAAATTATTTTAAAGATAACATGAGGATGGGTCTACATAATCTCAACCAATAAAATTTAGAGATGTTTTGGTTTTATGTTAAACCTTATCATTTAGATTTATCCTCATTTAATCGATTTACATTCAATTGTTGTAATAATATTCTAAATATTAAATGGTTAAAAATATTTAATTATCTGTTTTCAATTTTACATATTAGGATACATAATGATATTTTAGACAGTATAATTTTCACTTTGTATTTTATATTGTTTTGTGATTTCTGAAAATTTTAATAATATGTTTTTTTACAAAATATCAATTTTGTCAATTTTGACATTATTCATTTATTTGACATTAAATAAAATCCACACATAAAATAAATAAGAAAAAAAATTATTATTACACTTCTATAATGTCATATTCAAAAATAAAATTCATTGATAACATTAATTAGTTCATATTTAATTTCTTTTCATTTTATTAAAATCACTTATTTGATATCTCTATTAGTAAAACAATTTCTACATATTTATTGTGTCATCATTAATGGTAATTATGTAATGTAAAATAATTATAAATAAATTCTCATTTTGTAGGTAATTTCAATATAATTTTATACTATATATTTTCAATGTTTTATAATGTTTTTTAGAACATTAAAATTATTATACTTATAAGAGATAAGAGAGTGAGATGTTGTGACTTTCTTTGGTTTTAATTATAATTACATAACATTAAAGGAAAAAAGTCCATTAAATGAATAAATTCAGACTTTTAGATAATATTTTTTAAATTTAAATCATATAATAAGATTTTTTATGGTGTTAGGGTAAGTTCATTCTCTTTATCATATTGTTTGTTACCTTAATTTACCTGATTTACCAATATCTTTGGTAAATAAAAATTATCTTAGTTACTATTCATAATATCGAAAGAATAAAAGTAACCTATTAGCACAATTTGGAACCACTTATTCGAATATGGAATCCATTTTTCAAATTTCAAAACATAGATGTTAAATTTAGTAATTTAAAATTTATTCTCGTTGTCAAAACTAGAAAGTGAGTTTCTAAGAAATAAAGACTATCAATAGATTGACATGTGTTTATGTCCAATTTAAAAGTGAAATTACATAAAATGACTAAAATTGGATTAAATTATAAAAACAAAATTCAATTAACCTTTAATGACAATTAAAAAGATAGTCTAACTATTTAAATAAATTAGTCGAGAAGGATGTTTTGAATTAAAATGCAGTATTTCTCACTATTCATTTAAATATGAATTTCATCAGAAAAATACCGAAATTTCAACCAAAGTAAATTTTGATGTCCTAATTCCAAATAAGATGTTTATTATATCAAATAGAACTTATTAAATAGTACAAAAAATAAATCAATAAGGGTTCCCCATCAAAAGGCGGTGAAACTGTATTTAAAAAAAATTCTTATTCTATCCAACAAATTGATATTTTTCATATATCATATTTATAAAAAAATAATGTATGAATTTAAATAATTACATTAAATCTATTAAATATTTATTTTCTTAATAAAATACATAAAGGATGACTTTATTATTTTACAGACTCACTTACATTCATTTAAATAGTTTTTATGAAGAAAGTTAATACTTTTAAAATCCACCATTAAAATAAATAGGTTATAAATTTAGTTATCACCTTTAGTTGGCCTCCCATGACATGCATTCTATCAATATGACATGAAATTTTGGGTAACAGATGCCACGAATCGTGATTTTTATTCTACAATCTAATATGGTGTTTCCAATAGTGCAATCCAATATTTTTATAGTATACAACAAATGAAATAAAAGAAATTGAAAATAATATATCTCATTAAATCTCAGGTTTTTAAAATAATTTTTTATTATAAACACTAATTTTGATTATTTGAGATTATGGTCCCCTTTTAATACAAATTTTTAAATTTTTCATGTATAGTTTTACTCCAAAATATTTTTCCAAAGATGTTTTGAATAAATGATTTCAAAGGAAAGCATATCATTTCTAATACTTTTAAAAACTCAAAAGATGGGTTTTATAGCTAAAATGGGGCTTTTGGGTTGAAAAATGGGTTTTTACCCATACGTTGATATGAATGGTTTTTAATGAGGTTTTAAATGAGAACAATTATTTATTAATTTCTATAAAAATAAATATTCTTTTATATATCGTGTTAATATATTCCTTTATAGAGAGGGAACTAACATTGTTTTATATAGAAAGGGGAAGTTTTTAATAAAAAAAGATGTAATCATGTTACTTTTTTTATTAACATATATATCATTTGAAAGCCTATTGAATATATATGTTCAAACTAGAATATATGAAAATTATTATTAAAGTTAGTACACATTAACTTTAGTAAAATCATTGTGGGAAACATTTTTCAAAAACCTACATAAAAATAGTTCTGTGTTTTTGTGTGTGTGTGTGTTTAGTTGTTTTGTTTTCTTCGAAGTTAATAGTTTTTGGTCTCTTGAAATTTATGGTTCTTATTTTTAATTAATGGAGACTTTTGGATATAGTGAGTAATTTATGGTCACATGGTTGTGATTTTTTGTCTGATTGGGTTTTTTTAATTTAATAATGATTATGATCCAACAAATAATCCAATTATATCACTGTTTTCTATCTTAATTAATTTGGCTCATGTGTTTTATTTATTAAGGATGATTTCCTATTTATAAAATTTGATGGATTAGTATTACTTATTGTGAATAGTTTTTTTATTTGTAACGTTTATAACACTTTTTGGATTGTTTATGTAGTAGAAGATATTTATTTTATATGAATGATAATATAATGTATGGATGCTCCAAGCTTTATTATTTATTTAATCACAATAACTATTTTTTATTATTTAATGGAGAAATAATTCCTAATTAGATACATAAAATTACTCGATTATTTTTTTCCATACCATGGTGATTTCTAGTGTACTTAATGCCTCATTTTTTTCAATGTTGGGTGTCACGTTTGTTCAACAAAATCTATTTTGTGACAAAATGGTATTAAATCACCTTATTTTTGTTTGGTTGGGTCATGATGGTATAGATAAATGACTACCATAATTCAGTTAATAGACCAGAATAATTTTCTTAATCACCATTCTTTTAAAAAAATGGGATTTTCCATGGATTTATTTGGCTTTCATTCCTAATTTCCATCTTATATCATATTTTTTTTTTGTTTTTTTGTTATTAATCGGTATTATTTTATACATATTTAACCAATGCTACATAATCAGGTCACATGGTCTCGAATTCCTTGTGGATCCCATGCACATTAGCATAAAATAGGAATATATTTTGTCACACTACTGGTACATAGGTTTCAAAACCTCTCATCCAAAATGTGAATATATCTACATCCTAGATGAATTTTTGTGGGCCTCTTTTGATTTCTAATTTCTCCAAAATATGACTCTTGTTTTTTAGTTAAATTAAAGATATTTTTTGATGATGTTTTTGATAATTAAAATGTTAGCTTTATTATATGTTATTTTGTTTTGTTTTTTGTTTTTTGATTTGGAAAAATGTTTTTGTGGAGGGAATATATGATTATGGGATATGTATTGATTCTAAGGAATGCTTTTATTATTCATTTATTTGAGTAATTTTCATAAATGGTTTATATTTGGAAAAATGTTTTATAGATTCATTGTGACTAGGTTTTGAATCATATTATGTTTTCTAAAATGGATTATTTTAATAATTATTTGGAATTCATAAAAATATTCATGTGATATATTGAAAAAAATTAGTTTTATGTGAATATTTTAAATTCTATAGTAATTAATGATAGGGTTTTTTCTGTTGTAAGGAATTAAAATAATATTAATTTTTATCTCAAGGTGGTGGATTATTTTATAAGGTTGGTTGTTATCAAAATGATTATGATTTTAAGAGACTTTTTTAAAAATGATAATCTAGTTTCTCTAATTATAATTAAAAGTTATTGTAAATTATTTCCTTCATTTAGTAGATTTATGATTTTAGATTTTGAAATTTGTATATATTTGGACTATTTGATTTGTATTTTTAAATCATAAACTAATTCAGCTCATGTTTTTTATTGTTGAAAGTATTCATCCACTAATGTAATTAATGAAAATTAGAATGATATATCTTGGGATTTTAATTCTCCATGCCCATGTGGGTATTATAATTTGATAGAAGATTTGAATTTTCTTTACTGGATAGGATAAATTCTGAATTAGTGTTTGGAATAGAGTAATGAGGGATTGAACATATTAAAGTGATGTTATTAGATATCGAACGGGGATATTATGGTACCTCGGATTCTCATATGATTCATTGAAGCGTCAATTTAGGTTTTAGAAGTCTTTTATGTTTCCTTCCACCAAGTATTGTGGGGGTGTTTTTAGTTGAATATATATAGTGCAACGTCTATATTAATTGTTAGCGCATGGTTTATGGAAAATTATGAAACCATCAATGGAAACCATTCATAGAGGATTGGCCAGAGGGATTTGTGTGTGGCTATCTCATAATTGTCCCATAGTTCAAGACAAACCGTGTGAAATGGTCTTAGACTGATGAAATTACAATTATCTGATTTAGAATTAGCTATGGAAAAATATGACATAGTGTTTTTAGTGGGTAGTTCATAACATCCTTTTTAGGAATGGTTAGAGAAACCATGGGTGAAACTATGATATTCATTTTTTGTAAATTTTTACCATTTTTCATTAGGAATAGTTTTGAATCATACCCCCTTTCTCTTCTCCACCTCCATGTCTGTCTACCAACCACCTTTTCACTAACTCCATTCTTTGTTCCAACATAGATTCTGGGTTCTTCATAAGAATTTTCTAGTAATTTATGGTTATTCAATCCCACTAGCGAATCATTTTTTTCATCTCCTCCTTTTTATCTAATATTTGGTTTTCCCATATTAGGGATTTGATTCCAATTACAATGCATCATCACATAATAATCTAGAAGGGATACAAATTTCCCTCATCATTGAAAGAGGACATTCAGGAACACCACCCGAATGGATTCAGTTATTCTTTTTATGTGATAATATTTTAATTCATTTTTTTTGTTTTTCAATTAAAATGAATACATTATTATGATTTAATTTTTGATACGCAATAGGTATTTAACTTGGGTTAGCATTGGAGAACCATTGAGGACCTCTCGTGGCCTATTGGTAATGGATCCTATGAAAACAGTCCTCTAAATCACATTTCCATGAATATACCATGATAAATTTAATTTTAAATTAATTTTAAATGGTTACTTTAAATATATAAATTTTTATTAATAAATTAAAATTTGTTGTTTGTGGTTTACATACTCTTTAGTGTGGGAGACGGTATTTCAAATGTTGAGAATCTTAGATGTGTCACGATAAGACTGAGAATAGCTATTAAGACAAGACTTTAAAATGGGTAATTATTTATAAAATTGTAGGGGTTCATTAGAACATTACCAAAGGATTTTTTTCTTTCATTTATGGTAGTTTGGGAATGTGGTCATTCCACAAATGGTGATGTATGGTTTAGTTAAAATGAATAGGTAAATTTAAATTGTTTGATTATTTCAAATTAAATTGTAATTTAACTTAAAAAGGATAACATATAGTAAATTCATGGAATGAGGTGATTAGAGTGTGCTGGAATATATGGAAATTCAGAATGGGTTTAATGCCTCATATGATAATGGTCAAGGCTATACATAGAGGATACCCGAAGTAGAGATGTCAATGACGGGGGGTGTGGTGAGACTTAAGATGGATGGACCTGGTTGGTAAAGTAAGGACCATTGAGACAGGTGAAACCTAGGTAGATAGAATATATGAAATGTGCACTTTGTTTCTGGGGAGTTGCATGGTTTAGAGTGACATCATATTTAGATATAGGATTTGATATTTATCTTAATACTATTTCATGTATGTCATACCCCTGAGGCCTATGAGGTTGATAGATGACATTGGTGACATCGAGGGATGGGTTGTTTATATGCATTACGAACTGGCCCAAGTGGCCATAAGTGATCTAGGACATTTATCAGGATGCCTTTGTTGTTGTGATGACTTGTTGGATCCATGTGGGTACCCAATTGAGACATATATCTGAGCTGTTGTATATGGATATGGGTATACATGGTAGCAACTGTAACTTATAACCCATACATAATGTGTAAACCTAAGGGGATGTGGGTGATAGAAATATGATTGGATATTCATTATACTCTTTTAGATTTCATATTATTTTATATGTACTGTGATTGATCATGATTCCTAGAAAAAAATCCACTGGGTATAAGATCAATGTGAATACCTTGGATGACTAAGAATCACCTACTAACACAAATAAGACATTAGGATTCTCAAGATGTCTTGGGACAAGTCTCACAATTTTTTAGGAGTATTCTTATATTTAATGGAATCAATATATTTGATTTATGCAATAGTTGATTCTAATAGGTGTTGCCTAGGATAAAACATCAGAAATAACATGATAATGTATATAGTAATGACCAGGAAGGTAGACATTGTTATGAATTCTTTATACCATTTTGAATTCAAGGGTGCCATGATATCAATAGGGATACCCACAAACCATTATTTACAAAAGAGCTAATGATGATTTTAATTGAAGAATGAGGTTACATTTGGGTGTATTTTTCTGATTATGGGATGTTGCACAACCCAAAGGTGATTATTGGATCCCCTATATTATTTCCTATGATACCCAACAAGGATTATTTGTACATGATAATTGTAGCTCATGATATGATCATTATGAATTTGGATTCCCAATATATGAACCATGGAATCTATGGTGAGTATTCTATTAGATTCCATGGGTCTCTGAGGAGTATTTCATGTGTAGATGTATCATATTTTTTAAGTATTCCCCCTCTAAAAATTCATTATTCAGATTAAAATCAGAAATTTCATTGTACTACCATATGATTTAGCTTGAGGTCTTGAAAATGAGGGATTCCTAGTGACTACCCAGGGTTTGATACACACTGTGATAGAGGTGTGGGTGTGGTACCCCTAATGAGTTGATAGATATTCCATTAAGGTGATTCACATGCTAAAAGAAACTTCATCACTATCTGAGGAAGGTATGTCCAATTGAGGTTTCATAATTGAGAATCAATGATGGTTATCAATGTGTGGCCTAATACTATCTATTCACAATTTAGTTAATTGTGATACACTAGTTGGAACGGTCACCATGACATGATAAGAGAAATTCCTGCACTGGGATGAAGTAGGTAATATGGTTGTTTTATTTATTTGTTCTATGTAGTTGATTTTATCTTCCAAACATGTTATGTGGACATATCACTAAATTTCTAGAATAGTTTGGGAATGTTTTGGTGGTTCCTTAATGAATATTTCACTCACACACTTCCTGGGACACCATTGGAATAGGTACCAGAGCACATACTAGGTTAAGTATATGGAATGTATGGTTAAGAAATAAAAATGAAATAGGATCATTGATTCTTTTCTGATATGTCTTAGATTTTTTTTTATTTCACAATTTTAGATTCATTAATTTATTTTTAGTATGTTTATCTGCCTGGTTGGGAATATGTCTTTATATTGACAGTAGAATACCCATTTCAGTTTTATGTCAAATTTTATATTGAAATCACAATTTTTTATTATTATTTTATCAATTTTATCCTACTATTACATTTATGAGGTTTAATTATATATTTTTTTCATTTTACACTAATATATGTGGTACGATCTCCCTATGGTATTCTTATAGAAACAAATGCTAGTCAGTATACACTAAGGTATAAGGTGGGATGCCAGAGGTCATATAGAGGTTTATTTATTTTACTATATAGAATTATCTTGGGTGGGGTGTGAAATAGTGGTATAATAGAGTGATTTATTTGAAATATTATTTTGAGTCTCATAGTCAGGAGATTTGAGAATCAATCAAAGCCTCTGATGGAGACTGATGTGGTGAAACATAAGCACCTTCATTAGTAAGATGTTCAAGTTACCGAGAATGTGTTTGATGTTATTTTTTTCTATTTTTATGGTTCATATGATTTCACATATATTGTAAGACATGGTGTGGGGATTTAATTTTAATTATGGATTTTTGGATATTGGACTAGTGAAAAGAGATAGATTATGGATTTCGCTCTAAACATGTGTAGGTAAGAAGAATCTCATGTGTCTTGAGTTTCCATGTTGGATTCACCTATCATTTAAGGAATTACTACTGTGATTTTTTCCACTAATGATAGGTTCTATATATTAATGATTCAAAGATAATAATGTTAGTGTTTTCCTATATAATTTTTTGGTGGAATTCTACTTCATTGAACTGGCATGAACATATAAATATGTTTCTTTTTCTCATGGTAGGTGATATAGATCTAAGATGTGACAATAATCAATTATTACAAGGTATTTTTGTCTATAGGTTATGTGGTGAACCAGGTAGATCAGTTAGATGTGTGGTGACTTAGTGGGAATGCTTAGTTGGTTATTAGTGTTTAGTTTCAGTTTCATATTTTTTTAGTAACAACCTATATGATGTTCTTTGGCATAGTATAGAATGAAGATCTAATAAACTATGTTGAGTCATGGTTGTTAACTAGAAACATATCACAACACATTGATGCCCGTTGAATATACCATACACGATCAATTATTTAATGTTACTGTAACAACCCATATATTTTTCCCATATGACATGGAATTAAATTATTCTTACTTATAAAAGTTATTATGGTTTCCCATGGAATATGTTTCTTCAGATGATGTCATTGGTTTTAGTAGAAGTGGACAATGTGTTTAGATTCTTGAGGGAGTTTCCTATCGATGAATTTTTATGGAGAATCAACGACTATTTAGTGTCATTGATTTATAATGAGATGTAGTTATAGAAAAGGGATCCAACTGAAGATGATTGGAATGTTAAATTTCATGTTTTATTAATATGAATCATGGATTACATCACATGATTTCTGACCCTATATAAAACTCAACATTTGGACTAGGTGGGAGACCTAAGACCAAGAAATGTGACTCAATGTATTGTGAATGAGAGTTATTTTGATGATCAATAGAAAACTATTAGAGGTTTTTTCATGAGATTTTTGGTTACATTAAGGAAGGAAACAAGGGTTCGTGCTAGTTTTTTAGATCTATACCCCCTGATAGATGAAATTGATGACATTGAAGAAATAATGGTTACTCATTAACCAATATTTTTTTAATATTCCCTGGTATCGAGGTTGGTTATATTTACAAGACCATTCATGTGTATAGACCAACATGTAAATGATGAATTATAAAATCATGGTACAAGAATAGGTCAATACTTACAGTTTTGTTATGGAATTGGATAGTGCAAATGTTTTTCATTAGGTGGGTGTGATGAAATATCAAGGAGCATGGTCAACCGATTTTAGAGGTGTCACTGACGAGTTTTGATTCAGTTTTTCAATGGTTTTTTAGTAGATCATTGTATAATCATTAGTTTTTAGAAAAGATCTAGGGAATGCATGCACGGACTATGTGTGTAATTGTGTCAATAGGATTGAATGATGGCCATAAGTTATCAAAGGTCCTATGGGATCAGAGGGGATGTGTTTGTGTGAATTGAAATAAGAATCATTAATTCTATTATGCATAATCCTATCGAAGTTTCACTCTACTACTACAACAAAATCCATATTTTGGGGAGTTCACAAATTGCTTATTGGGGGCATGGACCTTGTTATGATTTGATTTTGATTGTTTTCTTGTGTGAGTTTCAAAATGATATATAGTTTCAATAATTTATGTTTCATGATTTTGAAGTGGTCTTTGTGAGATGATCGTGTACTATGATTAGAAGAGGTATTAGTTATAGGATGACCAATAATGGAATGACCCTTCTATGGCAAGGTTGAGGGTTTAATATTACAAGTCAGTAGATTGTAAATAAGTGTAAGTGAATCTGGTTATACCAGATCCTAAAGTAAATACAACCCCTAAACATAGAAAAAATATTATTAATAAGAAAAAAGTACCTGAAGTTCATGAGGTTATAAATTAATCTTACATAAGGTTATATCCCTTTACTAGAAAAATTTAAATGTGTGTAGTGATCTAATTATAGTAAATAATATGAAGCTACCATATCTATTAATTCTTAATGTTTGAAAACCTATAAATATTATCCCTTATCACCATGTGTGTTTCTGGTCTAACCTTTTGTAAATTAGTGATTTACATCGATGAATTGAATATTTAATATACTACAGAGATGAAACCTGTACATGAAGTGAGTTAGAGAGAACAGTTGATTTTGTTTCCACTATGGAAAATTCAATGATAATATATCACAAAACCTCAAGGCCATTGAGTATGGAAGACACCACAGTGATGTTGGTGTATCTTTTCATATATAAATAACTAAATATGATTACCACCAAACCCCTTTATAAGGGAATAATATCTACCACATCCTCACATTGAACCTAGGCTATATTCCCTATCATCATTGAGTTTTAGTCCACCGGGGGAGGGTTCCAGCAAACCCAGTGGCCCTATGAAGATATTTGTGGATATTAGTGGATGAACCATTTTTATATGTGATCTTCTTCAATTATATATATTCCTCACATTGCTTGAAAAGAATGTTTAAGTCAGAATTTTTATATATAGTAATATATACGAGAGAAAACAATGTAATAATCAAGCCTTTAAATTGAAACTTATTCAATGAATCCTATACACACCAAAAACCCACTACATATTGGTTCATCCTCACTTTCTATTCATAATTATTTCTTCCAAAACCATTGAAAACATTTTTTAAAAGGGGACAATTATTAAGATCTCTAGAACCTTGTCTTTCAAATCCACAAATGGTAGGCATGCTCTAGGTTCCTAGTCACCTTCAAAGAATAGATGATAGGTTGTTTCCCATTAGGATTCCTAGAACTATGGAACGTAGAATATAAGTTTATTACCATATGATTAATCCCATTTTATCATGAAATTTCATGGTTTATACTTTAGAAAAATAAGAAATTCTGATTTTGGGGGACATCCTTTAATCATATAAGGTGACACCAACTATTATGATCCAGGTACCCATGAATCTATTAGTTGTAGACCATTTTAGGGAAAAAATATGATGAGGATCTCATAATAACTAAAGAGTTATATTCATCAATATTTATGATAATTTAAAAAATATCTCTATCTTCATTATAATTGATTTCTTCCAAATATATTTTGTAAATATATAGTAACATTTTTTTTACTCAATCAATAAGACGTTGTGTGACTCTGAGTCCCTAAAATTTTAATTAATTAATATTAAATATGATAATATTGTGTAATAATATTTTTCCAAAAAAATGAATAAAATTTAAATGGGGTGTTGGATTAGAAATATTACTTCACTATTGAGACAATTATACATTAACTTTACTTGGTTCGAAAAAATAATTATCATCATCTAGCATTTGTGATACTTTTCTTTATAGATTCAGATAATAAATAAATTTAATTTATTATTTTTTTATTTTTTTATTTTTTTATACTAATTAATCAACCTAAATACCTCCTATTAAAATAATACATTGTCAGTAAATCTCGGGGCCAACCATATACCCATGGATACATAGATAGGATCATTTGGATAGAATATGGAAAGAAACATCATATCTGAGGTTCATTTTTTACCACACAGATTGTACATTTCAATTGACATCATGGATACCTCCATAGGTAACAATAAAAAATTGATCCATGTTAGTGGTCTATCCATATTTATAGGTGGAACATTTTTATTTTTTGGATTCATCCCATTTATTTATCCAATTTTCAAAAGATAATCAATTCGACAAATAAGATTTGTTTTTTTCATTAATGGTAGACTAATTTAATTGTATATTATTTTTCCCATTATCTCTCATTAAAATTCATTCATATGTTCTATGAAAATGGATTTAGGTTGAAATTAAAAAATCATAGATTTATTCATATTTTTTATGGTTTATGATTCTCTCCAAAATTTCCTCAAATGGTCAACATATGAAATTAATTTAGATTTATGTTCAATGAATGTCATGTATTAGGTTATTTCCTAAACATTATTCAATGAAATAGATAGATACTATGATTGTGGATCATGATCAAGGAAGTGATCATGGTAAAATGATGATAAAGGATGATAAACTGAGAATTTAATTTGACTGGAGGTTCTCATTCATCTCCATATAACATGTGATGGATTGTGATAAGTGATAGTGGCTAGATTTCAACTGAATTAAGGACCTTTTTCTAGAAAAAAGTGTTAAAGGGGGATATATTACATAGAAAAATTAGCACTAGGGTGCATTTGAATGGGATTAGAGGCCTATGTAGTGGGTTATGATATGATTTAAGAACCGCATGATTCTAAAAAATCCCACATTACACATCCTGTAATATAGAATTACACGTTGCGTGAGAACCCCTAGATGTTGACCTAGTGTTTATGTAAAAAATAAGGATATTACGTATTCTAGTCCCTATAAAACACTGTGTGACACCTAGTTTGTAATATTACCTGTATATCAATGGATAAAATTGAACATTTATAGTACACATGCTATGTAGTGTACTGAGACACTTCCATAGTACACATGATGAGCACTGTACCTAGACACTTTTTGGTGTACACAATCATGGATTGAAGTATATAATAATAGATATAGAATATTTTAAATGATTTGGGGACCTCTATAATCCATCATCCCTAACAGTACATGCTGGTTGTTTTCAATTTTACATGACATGTGAGATGGAGAAACATGGGATCACTATAGGATGGTAAGACAAACCATTTAATACTAGTACATGCGGTGTACTCTATATTTGGGTGATTTGAAAAATTATTTACCTTAGGAAAGACCAGTATTATATGAGTTTTATTACTTTTTCAATTCACATGATCTTATATTGTAGAATTACATCCTAAAAATAAGATTCCGGTCACCTCGGTGGGTTTAGATTCAAATAGTGTTTTGGGAATTACCTTGTATGGATAGGGTGGGATCCTCTATCATTTCTATGTTAAAAACATGGTATCAACATGTCCTCCATGAATAAGTCATTAATCCCTTATCTAAAGGTCTGATCATGATGGGATTTTTGGGTCTCGTAGTGGCCCTAGGATTGATTGCTCATTTGTACGATTAGATCATTAGAGATCCATTGATTACTATATGGGTGTGGATTAAAAATATTGACCTCTTAGAAGATAATCCAAGATTATATCATGGATTATGGAGTAGATTATCATGAAATTATAATTACCTAGAATCCTCAAGAAGTTTCTTCTGTCTAGAAGTATTAGTCGAATCCACTGTAGCCTTTTTTTACGAACATACCTATGTTTTGTTTATTATAATGTTGTTTTTAGTTGAATACTCTGGATGATTTAGGCATACTGATTTTGGGGTGTCCTAATTGGTATTCATATACTCAACCGTAAAATATATCTTCCCAAACATTTCATGAATTGTGTATATGAGTGACAATTTAATTAAGTATTCGGAGGAATGGGAGCATTTGAGGCATAGTATAAGGTCAGAAATACTGAAGTGTATACCGATTTCAAATTTAATATTAGTCCCCTCCTTTGGATCTCGTTTCACCACTTTTTTTGTTCTAGATGCGATTAAATTTTTATTCATATTATTTAATTTAGTTCTTATGTTTTCACTCTAGTTGTGGGATAAATGTTGTAAAATCATTTATGGTATCAATTATTTGTTACTTCTTATCATTGTATGTGCTTGGATATTTTTGTATTTAAGTATAGGTATATTAGGATAATGCCTCCAATTTGTGGTATATTCTTAATGGGTTCTAGTTACCATCTCTAGGAATATTTGATGTGATCTTGTGGTAGTCACACTTTACTTATCACCATAAAGAGGGCCACGATGGGTCAGGTTGTGAGAGAGTTGTATCATAGTGTGGATCTACCTTAGGAAAAAGAATTTTTTTCTTATTGTGTAGTTGGTTTGGGATTTTTTTGAAATAATTTTATTGTGTTTTGGGTTTGTATTTTAGTCTAGGGAGTATAGTATTGTTATAGAATTTGATGTATCCATTCACAAGGACTCTGATAAGCATCTTTTCGAATCATTAAATGTGTAGTCGGGTTTATAGAATTTTTATATTAAAAGAATCATATATTAATTGGTTATTTATTACCATTTCATTCTTCAATTGACTCCCAAGATATACTAATTGATCACGGTGTTTCTTGTCTATTTTAGGATTCCTTAGTAAAGATATGCATCATAGATTCCTCTATATGATCATGTGGATGATCCAAAGAGTGACAAGGATTTAGTACAATTTCATGTATATAAGATAGTACTTCTAGGTGGTTATAAAGTTATTCTAGAACTCATTGAGTATAAGATAGTTCTGGTCGTACCAGTTGGGTAAGCATTCATAATGACTATGATACATGAGTTTCAGAGGAAGTGTTCTCCTCAGTTTTATTGAATTATAGACTAACAAGAGGATATCAGCTAGATAGAGGCTTTCACCTAAATATTACACATTTTTAGGAATCCTAAAGATTAGATGGTATCCTCATAATGATTCTTTGTTAGGGATCTGATGGGAGAGAGTGGAGACTAGTGACTTAGGGACATGAAAAAAAAATTCTCTCCTAGTCATTATTTTAACATATCATCAGAGTGTATTTTTATATGGATACATTTAGATCATGGTAAATCTAGGATCATGTAAAATTATATCTTGTATGTTTGATTTTGGAATAGTATTTATTGTGGTTTACTTATCTCCCGTGATACTCTATGGATAGTGTGTTACATCGGCTCTTTAAGAAAAGCTTCATTGAGAAGGTTTTACTTGGAGGTATCTGTGATTCGGGGATATCTCTATGAATTCCAACCTATACTAGAGTAATTGAGTGAGATTTAGTTGTATATATGTTCTTGGAAGGGAAGAACCTCATAGTGGTTGCTGGTAATGGGAAATGAGGAGTGGTGGCCTCAGTAGTATCTATAAAATGGTATTCATAGGGATCTATCTATCTCCGATTATTTAGGAAGAAATTACACGATAAAGTATAATAATTATAGGGATCTCAGGATCGATTGACTCATCTGAGAGGTGTGTGGTGATTCTTATCTGACATTTAGAGACATCGCAATGGGGATTGATTGGCTCAATGTATAATAAAAACGAGGATGACCCAGGGACTTCTATAGAAGTGATATTGGTACGAGCAAGGAGATACATATCACAATAGAAATAGTAGATGGATGAGAAGAAGAATAAGAGGTGTAATTTGGTTTTAGTTATTTTCACCACCACCCCTAGGTGGTCTGTGCTTGGATCAGTGAGCTAGGGGGAAGGTCAAGGACAACTATTTGCAGTACAAGCATCTTACCCCAAGACTGACATCATGATTAGATTTATGATCTATATCAGCTATAATATATATATAGTTCTAATTTAAATGGTTTTGATCCAGCCCATTATTTATACATATCTAGTTCATGACATAGAGATTCTTGGTGAGCCCCTGGATTGATCTTTTCATATAAAGACTCTGACTAAAGGTGAATCAAAGACCACATAGTTTTGATGAAAGTGTGATCTAATTCTTATAGTAATGATCGTCATACATGATATCATTGTTTTAGTGATTAGGCCTTATGAAATCATATTACATGTTGAGAGGGTATCCACATTAAATTCCCAGATTAACAAAATTAAGAGGATGATGCAATTTATTTGTGGGGAATGATTGAGGATTACCATTATCAGAGAGAATGAAAACAATGAATGTTAGGGAATGATCAAATATAACATATATTATCAAATTAATAATAATAAGGAAATAATTAATCATATAGTAGAGGATGTTATGGTATATCAATTTTCTACGGTGGTTGCATAGTATGAGGACATTAATCCTAAAGATGTTATAAGATTACCTCCCAGAAAAGAGATTGAATTTTGTATTTACAAACACCATGGGATGGTAGTAATATATGAACCATATTATCATATATCTATATAACAACTATCATATATAAATGCGATATTGGTGTAAATTCATATGAAGGGAACATGATACCCGGTGTCTCCCCAAAGGCCGCCCTAGTGTTTATCCCTTTGAATGAATATGGGAGATTGTGGTTGTGTATTGGTTTTCAGTTCTTGAACCTGCTAATCATGAACAATATTTATCCACTATTAAATATTTATGACATCTTTTAGTAGTTAAAAACGGTGATATGGTTCATAATGATAGACCTCTGATCTGCCTATCACTAGTTGTGAGTATGATATAAGGATATAAAAATGGTGACAATCCAATTTACAACAGTAGCATTATTATATGGTGATTCCTTTTAGTGTAAAAAATTCCCCAATAGTGTCCCTAGATTCCAATAACCATATCTTTGATAATTCTTTAGACCAGTGTTTTGGTAGCCTTTATCATAGATACCCTAGTGTACTCTGAATCCAAATAGTACTTTGTGAGACACTAGAGAATAGTTCTAGACAGAATATCAATGTTTCTATTTTTATTGAACAGGTCCAATTTCTAATAAATCCCAATAAAGAAGATGATGTAGTAGTTAACCTAGACATGTTTGGGGGTGTTTTATATTGGGATCTATCCAAGGGCATGATGGAGGTGCAGATCTTATCTGGGTTAATAAGCTACTATAGGTAATTCATTCCTGATTTCTCCAAGAAATCTTCACATCTTACTACATTAAAAAATAATTTAAATCTATTAATGTAGAGGGAGAGGTGAAAATAGGATTTTCAATTTTTGACACATTAATTTATGTGTGCCCAAATTTTGCGATTTAATATGGAGAGGGTCAAGTACATAGTTATTTTTGATTCCTCATGGTCCAACATAGGAGGTTCAACCCAGTTGGGGAGGTATCCTTAAGTGCATCCACAAGAACCAGGTTAAAACCACATAGAGGCATATTTTAGAGTACTATAGTATTACTGTAGCAGGTACTGTATTAGTAATGCACACTGTGTGGGTACTATAGCCTAATGTACACTGTAATGGTACTATAGTAGAAATGTACATTGTGCAGTTTGGGCTTGGAGTACATAAGGATTTCGGGTCACCCATGCCTTTGGGTCAGTAGGTCTTTTGGGCCACGTTTAAGGCCTTCAGGCCACCTCAAGGCCTTCAGGACACATGCAGTTTCCCTAGACATACTACCAAAAAAGGAGAAGCCCTATAAGAGGATTCAGAGCAAGTGCACTCACCAGAGTAGAGCCAAATTGATTTTTCAGAACTAGAGGGTATGGATATGCCATTGGGACCAGCCAGTGCTTGCACGAGAAGCCTAGCCAAATGACCACATGAAGGTGGAGAGCTTCTATCATGGTGAAAATTCTAGGGACGGGCAGTTCCTTGTAGATAGTCTGGTTGAATTCCCTATGACCTTCGGGTCATGTAATATACTAGGCCTACGGGCCATGTAATCTCTGAGACTATGGTCCTCGTAAGGGTTCCTCCTCATCCCATGAAAGGGGTTATCAAAAATCAATTAAAATTAAGGCCTTCAAACCATTCGGGAATGGTCCAGACATAGTGGTGTTTTGATATAGAGGAAGATAGTGATTGTCTATGGGTCTCATCAGCTAAGGCCTCATGATCATAAATACACAACCCGTGATCTCTAGTGTGATTTTATATTATTTACTATGAAGAAGGGGTGACACTACCTTATGTGAAATAATTTTATCATCTATTATTTTCATTATATTCTCAAGTATATCTTCTCTCATTGGATCACAAAATAAGATAGAGATTATTTGTTGAGTTCCTCCAGGGTTATGACAACGATATATTGAATACATTTGGTAATAGGAACCTGGTAGTAGATTCCTTAATAACAAGATATTGTTTTTAATTGTTGACATAGGCTTTGTTGTAGTTAGTCTTATTTTTAATACCATTAGTGTAAAAGGATGGTAATTTATATATATATATATTATAGTTGTTTTTTCACCATATTTATAGTGTGTTAGGGAATCTCAACACAAAGATATCGACTGTGGACCCTACATACCTTGATATCCACTGTGAGCACTCTTGTTGGATTTTTTAATATGGGGTAAAATATTGATTTTTCAAATGATGAATGGTGGTATCGGTGATTTTATGGAAATAGGTGATGGTGGAGTTTCATACACCCCCTTTAGTGGTATATCCTTGTGTGTAATGATGTTCCTGGACCACTAATGATAAATATGATTACCAAGAATGAAGAAATTATTAAGAAAAATTTATCTTTATGTATGAATTGTTAGATGGGGAAGGATGTGTGTTAGGTTTTAGTAGGATTATTTAAACCCCTTGAGGTGTCTGAGTGGAAGTGGTATAAGATATATGTGGACTTCGTAATGGGGTTACCATATATGACCATATGAAATTATTCCATCTATGTTATCATAGACCTACTCAACAAATTATCCCACTTCCTAGATATACTAGAGAATGGTTTAGTAGAGATCATGAGACACATTTTAATGTAGAATATACTTCGGATCCATGGATTATACTCATCAATCATTTTAGACCATTATGCATGACTCACATCATGATTGTGTAGAGCATTATAAGAGGCTTTGGGGACTTATTTCCATTTGATCATGGTGTTCCACCCCCAAAATAATCGCTTAATTTAACACACCATTCAGGTAATTTAAGACATGATATGATCTTACATGTTGGAATTTTTCCATCGTTATAAGGTTTATCTCCCATTGGTGGAGTTTTTATACAACCCCAGCTACTATTCCACCATTAGTATGGCAGAATTCAAGGAAATGTATGGGAAACCAATAGGTCACCACTGTGTTGTACTATCCTTAGAGGGTCAAGACATATGGCCTCAAAGTTGGTGTAATCAATGATAGAGATGTTATATATAAATGAAGAGTGGATGAGGAATGTATATAGTTATCAGTAGTCCTATTCAGATCGATGATAGAGGCATTTGGAGTTCAAGGAGGGATACTATGTGTTCTTGAATGTATCACCTCCACTTGAAATATAAGTATTTTTCATTAATTGGAAATTTATCTCTCAGGTTCATTGGACCTTTTTAGATACTATATAGGGTTTTAGAGGTGACATAACACTTGGCCCTACCATCGTAGCGAGACTAGGTGCACAACTTCTTTGACATGTCACAGTTGAGGAAATATGTGAATGAACTATCACAGGTTATCAATTAGAGTGGTCTAGAAAATGAGGATAATGAAACCATTCCATCATACCTAGTGTATATCGAGGATTGTAATGAGAGGATCCTTCATGGCAGATAGATTTTTATGGAGAATGTCTGGTAGGAGCATGAGAATCATTAGGATAGCATGTGGGAGAGGGAGACACAGATGCGAGCTTTTCACTCACTCCTTTTTGAGTATTAATTTTTCATTTTGGGATAAAAAACACTAAAGAGGGGAGATTTTGAATTCTATATTTTCCCACATAAATATTTTTTTTATTTCTACTAATATTTTTGGAGTTATGTTCAATGATGGAACATGATTCTATGACCAAAAGATCTTGAAATTGATATTTAATGATTATTATATATATTAATATTTTAGGAATTTTTTTTCCGTCATAATATATTATAACATTTAATTGTTGTGTCCTATTATAAATCTGAGATTGGCATTGAGTTAAGAATACAGGTATTGTACTAGGTGAGACATTATCATTATCAGCATTAAACATTTGCGAAAACGTTTTCATTGGGAAAATAATAAATTTGTTAATTTGTTAATTGTATTTAATATAATTTCATAATGGCTTAAATCCATCCTGTATAAATTCTCATTTATTTTTTAATCTCAATGTTGGTGGTATAAGCCTAGAGTCATAAAGGGGAGTCGTTTGAGATATATTGGTGGATGAAATAAAATCAGAAGATCAAATCAGTATTTTACGGATCTTCTACGTCAATGTAGATCGTTGAACCTATAATCGATGAGAATAAAAAAAACATTAATCATTATAACTAAATCAAAAATCAAGGTATGGTGTCTATATTTTTTGACTTTAGCCAATTAATTTACCCCATAAAAAATACTGATCAATTAAATAATAAAAATTTATTCGTACAATGACTGTTGATTATTTTTTTGGATGATTTATTTGTTCCTTACTTACTATTCACCATTATTAATCTATTATAAAAAAATAGATCAAGTATAAAATGAAAAAAATCATATTATTTTTTTAAAAATTTATGGCATGTGGTTTTCTACCCCATTTCATCGCATGTTCATCCTATAAAATTCCTTTAGCTCAAATCCCGACATATCCATGTTGTTTTATGATTTATCAAATGTTCATCAGCACAATATATTGATATTATGGGTATAGTTCATGTTCTAGGGTGTGGTAAGGGTGTGATGATGATGGAGGAAGATTATAGGAGGATCATATCATAATAATGTATTCCATTCTACCATGATTTTGCATGGAGTACAATATGATATTTTAATGGCCAATTTCTTAGTAGATCAAAGCCTAATTTCATATGGATGGTGATAGAAATGGTCAGTCGACATAGATATGTGATAACCATTAAGTATCTCAATGGGATTATATGATGATGGAATGGGAGAATGCATTGATAAAGAACCATAAGATTCCAAAAAACTCATCTTACATGACATGTAATGTATTGTTAGACTATGTGTGGGACCCTTGGGTTGTGGTAATATATTTTGTGAAAACATTAAGGTTAAAATTTATTATAGTTCCTAGAAAATGTTGTGTGAACCCCACATAGAAGAGTTCTATATTTCTCATAGGATACAAGGGAATGTTTCATGTTCATGGTATAACTTTTATATTCATATGTAGGTAGTTTACAGAGGGCGTTCTATATACTCGGAAATGGTCAGGATTACACATGCATGGACCTTACTACACAGCAAAGGGCATATAAAACATGTCAAGTATTCGTGACCACTACATGTTGTGGACCTTGAGAAGATACCCATTGTATTTTTTTGGGTTACATTTCTTGTAAGATGGTGATACAAGGGTATACCATTTTTTTGAAACACACATCATGTACCCCTATTACATGATCAGTACAAACCATCAGGGAGTTTCGAACCCTTTAATTTCATATTAAAGACCATGATTAGTTTAGTGTGATTCCATGGGCCCCTCCCTTGAGGGTAATGTAACACCCCAAGCTTCTACGGTACGCTTCTCTTTAAATAATGTGATAGCGTGTGTTGTACGCAACACCAAGTTCTAACACACCGTAACCAATCAAACTAGCCGTTATGAATAGTAATACCTACTTTTTGAAATTATATATATTTTATATTTCAAAATGGACTTCATTTTTTGGATTCGGAATATCTAATTTATCCTATGATGAAATTTTGGTACTTTTCAGATAACTTTAATATTTTGATGAATAGTGAAAAGTACTAAATTTTAATTAAAAACAAATTTTTTAATCAAAATAATTAATAATGATAAATTATGAATTTTAGTGGTTTTAAAGTATATTTAGAATATATTTTTACCGTTTAATATAATGTTGGTCATTGGACATAATTTTACAATTAAACCGAACATAAACAGGTGTCAATCTTTTGATAGTTATTATCTCTTAAAAACACGCTTTTTGTTTTGACAGCAGGAATTAATTTTAAATTAATTTATGCCACTTCTATGTTTTGAATTTACAAAAATGGATTCCATATTTGGAATCAGGATGTCCAAATTGTGTAAATAGGTAACTTTTATTTTTAGACATTTTGAATAATTACTGTGGTAAATATTTTATTAACCATGGTTAAGGATAAATCTGGTAAATAAGGGTTAAAAAATAATATTATAATAATACTAAATTACCCTAAAACGTGTCCTCGCCTTATTGGTTGATACATGTTCGACCATAGGCATCTTTGGGTCGATTTTTGGATTCCATGGTGCCACTTGTAGGTGATAGGGACACTTTTTTTTAATTAAGTTAAAATGAATACAAAAATGACACAAGCATATATCTTTTAGAAAAACAATTTTTACATAGGGTTATATATGTTGGATTTTAGATTATATATATTAATTAGAAAGACAAAAATATTTTCTACATAATTATATTTTATTTATAATTTTTAGACATTGAATAATTTAATTTATTTATGACACAATGATGATGTAGTAATTACTATGATAGTGAAAAATTAAAATAGTTGATATTATAAATACCCAAATAAATATAATATGAAACTTTTAATGAATTAAACTAATTTTCTAGGATAATATCATATATTAGGATTGAATTAATTGACGTTATTCAAAGTAATCAATCTGTTATGAGTTTCAAAAAAATCAACTATTAAATAGTGTCAAAATTGACATAAAAGAGTTCTTAAAACAAATATTATATTATTAATTGATATTAAATTCCTAAAAATATAATTTTCTTCCAAGAGACTTATATCATGATAGGTTCATCATTTATGGACCACTTGGGGGTCGAATGGATGTATATAGTAAGTTTATTAACCATATTATATAAAAATACAAAGAGACATTGTAAAAATGAAACTAATTAACTTAGAGTTAATACTTAAAGATAAGGTTAATATAAGTACCCAAACCTGTCTAAATTCTATTGGTTGATTTGATTTCGACCTATCCCCGCCTTAAAATTTAAATATTCAACTTTGGAGCCATTAGAAACCGAATATGAATTTATTATAAATTAATATTTCTAGCTTTTCCAAAGGTGCCCCTCACCCCTCTTATAAAAGGGAACTCCTCATTCTCATTTATACACACCTTAAAAGCCTTTTGGTTCGGCTATACTCTGCCCAATTACTCTCCCAACTTCCCTCACTACAACCTAGAGGCCTTAGTTTGATCAGAAAGCCAACCTAAGGAGCCCCTTTGATCAAATCAAAAGGAAGAACCCGAAGAAGAGGTAATGATTTCACCACCCTTTTCCAAGTTCCTTTCTTCTTCCACTTCTTCTTCCTTTGTTGTTACCATTCTAAAATAATAACTCCAGTATCATATATATACTGTGATGTTATTATAAATATTGTACAACCATATTCAGTATTCTATCCACACTTTGAATAACATGTCACCATACGTGCGTACGTACGGCTTACCGTCTCCATGTCATGGTGTAATTGTTATTCAATATAATATTATTTGGATGGGTATAATAATGATGTGTAACTCATGTAAATAATAAATATAACATGTTAATGATTCTGTATATATGATATACCATCCATTTATATATTATTTCAATATCAAAAGAATGATATTGTCGCTCGTGCGTACGTACGGACTACCGTCTCCACGAACGCGATGAGATTCATTCTCCATCGTATCCATTCAAGTATAATTATCATTTGATGATTTAAAAAATGATGTTTAAGAACTTTATATCATTCTGTATATGAATAATATACAACCTATCCTTTACATACATGTCTTACGTAACAAAACATACAAAAGAAAACAAGTAAGTTAACACCCGAAACAACGATAATACTAAGATATTATTATCAAATCAATATTAAAAGATCATATATGATATCATATTAATGTATATGATTTTTTTATAATTTAATAAAAATTATTTCACCATTATACAGGAGGTTAACCTACCCCAACCAAGGAAAACTACAAGGTAAGGGTTATTTCACAATCTCTTCATTATCCGAGGTTGTTTATACGTAATAATCTACTGGGATCTCTTTATCATCCACATCCATGTTTCTTCAAAATGTATTTCAAAATGTTTTTATTATTTACAAGAATATGGGTTAAAGTCATTTATACCCTTTTTTGAATTTTTATAAGGGGAATATTTCCGTCGTTTTCAAAACAAGGTCCTTTTTAACCTTTTCGACAGAATTAAGGTAAGAATGTTTTTTTAACTTATACGGCAGGTGCGGTTATTTTCCGCCGTTATAAAATCTTCAAAATTTTCCTTACAAGCTTATAAGAATATTTTAAAGAAAATGTTTTATATTATATGGCTCTTAAATTATTTCAAAAATAGAAAGATATATTTCTCTAAAAAGTGTTTGGATTTTATCTATGTCAACATCCTTTGATGGATTTTACGCTTATTTGAAGTCGATTTATTATGATACAAAACATCTATATTGTATTGAAGGTTTTGTGATATGTTTGACTGTGGATGTGCTAATTTTATACCATTCATAGTTTATGGTGAAATTATTGACATTTCGTATGCTAGTTTTAATACGAATGTTTATGTTATGTTTAAACCTTTTTATATGGTAATGCATTGGACTTAATATGTGACGGGTGGAGCCCGCTATAGCTCCTCGATGCATCGGTAGGTATCATGAGACAAACTAGTGTCTTGGAACAAGGCCTTGACAAAATCTTATTTGTAGTCTTGGGACGAGGCCTTGGCTATGTGGTTATGATAGTCTGGCATTATGCATTCCAACATTATGAAAGTGGTTAGTGATTTTGCATGTGATTATTCGATTAGTAGAATATCCATGTGAATGAGTAAATGGAATTATTTCATTTTATTTATGCCATACAATGTTGAAAGTTAAAGTTTGAAAGGCTTTTGTTTTAGTTATACATTGCCTTAAATGTTTATTCTTATTTATGAAAGTTTCCGCTATATTGTTATCCTTACTGGGCATTTGAGCTCACCCCTTTTCTTTGTTTTATTTTTCCCAGGAAGTGAAGAAGTAAATTATGAATGACCTGCACGGATATTATGTGGGGATATGAGTGTGGATTATGGAGACATTATGTTTTTGTTGTAGTTTTTCATTTTGTGATGTAATGTAAAACTTATGAATATATCTAGTGTTTCCAAGGCTACTAAACCAATCGGTCTTTCGAGATTTGATATTTCTTTTGATCATGCCAATGTTATGTAATAATGCACCGACTCTGGGTAACTAGGGTCGGGGCGTTACAGTTGGTATCAGAGGAAGTTTAGTACAAACCTTGGAAGCTAGATTTAGATAAAATCTGATTAGAGCACGTATACCTAAGATGAACTTTGAGGATTAGTATAGAATAACTTCATAGAATTATGGTATTGTAGAGATTTTGTGAGTTTTCCGAGCAATACATCCCTGTCTGGATACGAGCAGGTAGAGGCGGCTCTGGCACAGATGTACCTAGGGGTAAAACCCAAAAACACCGCTTTGAGCTAGACTCGAACGGGAACTGGTGCACAACAACGGGCCTTGCTGCACTCTTGGTTACGACACTCCCGGGGGATATGCTTAGGATAACTCTCATTTTCTTTACAAATCATTATGAAGGGTTTATGAGTATATACTTTCTCAAAGAAAACATTTTTATGATTATGGATTATATCCATAAAGAGTTCAATTTATGTTAAGTGTTTTATAAGTATGGGATTATGTATTTTGATTCATAAACTGATCTAGTTTATGCCATTGTTTAGAAATGGTGCCTAGTGGATGAAATGGAAACCTTATCAATGCATGCACTCCACGTAGGGATTGCCCTCCTGCTCAAGATAATTATAGTGGGGCTGGTGATGCAACTTGTGCCGATCAGCTAATCACCATACTGGGACAACTTACTCAGGTTATGAATAATAACCTTACCCGTATGGAGCACCCTGATCCATAGCATGGAGGATCAATGTTAGATCGATTCATGAGGCAACAACCACCAACAATCAATGGGAGTACAAATCCCTTAGTAGCCGAGCAATCGATAAATTCCCTAGAGAAAATATTTCAGGCTTTGGGGAGCAGTGAAAGGGAAAAAGTTATCATGGCAGTTTACCGCCTCACTGGTGATGCTGATCTATGGTGGTCATTGATTCAAAACATAAAGGAAGATGATGAAGTATCCAATATGGAATGGAGGGAGTTCAAAGATCTGTTTTTAGAAAAATACTTTCCTCGCGACCATCGAGCAGATATGGAAAGGCAATTTCTGAGTCTGAGACAAAAGGAGGATGATAATGTCACAAAGTATGAGGCTAACTTTACAAGGTTAGAGAGGTATTCTGGATATTATATACGTAACCCAAGAAGTAAGATTGATCGTTTATTTGATGGGTTAAATCCCTTTCTTCGTCGAGCATTAGTCTCACAATCCTTTTCGTCGTACGAAGACATTGTCTCATGTGCTATCAAGACCAAAAAGGAATTCTCTATGTCTTATGACTTTAATGCAAAGCAAGAGAATAAGAGACCTGCTGATCAATCTGGGAATGGGAATAAGGGGAAGAAGGGAAATGTTGAATATCCATCCTGTGGTAAATGTGGGAAGAAACATCCTGGTACTTTCTTGAAGGGAATGGGAGTCTGTTACAAGTGTGGTGAAAAAGGCCACCAAGCTCGTGATTGAAAGGGGAAGAAGGAAGCTACCAACGTTCAGTGCTATAATTGTAGGGATATGGGGAATTATGCAAATGTATGTCCTAAGCGTTGGGAGAACTTACCTTATAAAAGGCCAAGGGATCAAGGCCAGGCTTATGCTATCACTACTGCTGAGGTAGAAGCTCCGAAAGACATGGTGGTAGGTAATTTAATGGTTTCCTCAAGTTTAGAAAATGTATTATTTGATTCTGGATCATCTCATTGTTTCATATCTTCCCAGTTTGCTAAGAAAATTAGATATTTCCAATTTGATTTAATAAGGGAGTTGTCAGTTAAAACTCATAAGGGAAGTATCATTGCAACAAAGTTTTGTGAATCAGTCCCCATTAGAGCACATAAATGTTCTTTATCTGCTGATCTCATCATCATACATATGATTGAGTTTGATATAATCCTCGGTATGGACTGGCTTTCGGACTATGATGTGAAGATTTATTGTAAGAAGAAAGAGGTTACGATTCTTGATGATAATGATAAGGAATGCCTTATCTTTAGAGCAGAATCACCACCACCTAATTCTTATTTAGATCCACCCTCAATAGCTCAACTAAATTCAATTATTTGGGAGGAAGAGAATGAAATAACTGTCGGTGAGGAAAGGAATGTTCAAATAGAGGATGTACTTGTTGTGAAAGAATTTTTAGATGTATTTCCGGAAGATTTACCTGGACATCCTCCAGAACGAGAAGTTGAGTTTTCCATTGATTTGATTCCTGGATCAAGGCCTATATCGAAGACCCCTTATAGAATGCCCACTGTAGAGTTAGACGAACTAAAGAAACAACTAGAGGAGTTGAGTAATAAAGGATTTATTCGCCCTAGTGTTTCTCCATGGGGATCCCCTATTCTTTTTGTTAAAAAGAAAGATGGATCTATGAGGTTATGTATCGACTACAGGGAGATCAATGCTATAATGATAAAGAACAAGTATCCCCTACCTCGCATTGATGATTTATTTGACCAACTGCATGGAGCTCAATATTTTTCAAAGATTGACCTTCGATCTGGATACCATCAGTTGTGTGTGAAGAAGGAAGACATTCCGAAGATAGCATTTCGAACAAGGTACGGGAATTACGGGTTTATTGTAATGCCGTTTGGATTGACTAATGCACCCTCTGTATTCATGGATCTGATGAATAGAGTTTTCAAGGAGTATCTTGATGAATTTTGGTGGTATTTATTGATGAGATCTTGGTATACTCCAAAACCTACGAAGATCATGAAAATCACTTGCGCATTATCTTGAAGACTCTGAGGAGGCATGAATTATATGGGAATTTTAGCAAGTGTGAATTCTGGCTTCATGAGATTTCTTTTCTTGGCCATATTGTCTCTAAAGATGGAATCTCTGTTGATCCTTCTAAGACCAAGGCAATCCAAGAATGTCCAGCACCTACGAGTATAACTGAGGTACGTTGTTTTATTGGTTTGGCAGGTTATTATCGACGTTTCGTCCAGAATTTTGCCTGATTGGCTAACCCATTAACGAAGCTCATACGTAAAGGGGTTAAATTTGTTTGGACAAAAGAGTGTGAAGAATGTTTCGAAGAACTGAAGAGAAGATTAGTCAATGCTTCTATATTGACTCTACCATCGGGGAATGATGGGTTCGTTATTTATAGTGATGCATCAAAGAAAGGACTTGGTTGTGTCCTTATGCAGAATGATAGAGTTATTGCCTATGCATCACGACAGTTGAAAATTCATGAAAAAAACTATCCTACTCATGATCTCGAGTTAGCATCTGTGATCTTTGCTTTGAAGATATGGAGGCACTACCTCTATGGTGAAAAATGTGAGATTTATACTGATCACAAGAGTTTGAAGTATATTTTCTCACAAAAAGAACTCAACATGAGGCAAAGGAGATGGCTTGAATTACTCAAGGATTATGATTGCACGATACACTACCACCCAGGGAAAGCAGAAAAGGTGGCAGATTCTTTGAGTAGAAAAAACCATGGAGTTTTGAACATGATGAGAATTTAAAGGGATCCAATTTTCATGGATCTAGTAAATATGGACATGGGTATAACCAGGGAAGGTGAAAAATCAATGCTTTTTCAAATGGTTTCCAGACCATCTTTACTAGAAAGGATTAAGAGTTCTCAGACCGATGATGAAGAATTTAAAAAGAAGATTAAAGCTGTGAATGATGGGAGATTGAGAGACTTTGTGTATGAAGATGGAATTTTGAAATTCAGGAAGAGACTTTGTTTTCCCAATATACCTGATCTAAATAGGGAATTACTGGATGATGCTCATAGTTCCAATTTCTCTATACACCCTAGGATCACCAAAATGTATAGAGATTTGAAGGAACATTTTTGGTGGGACAACATGAAGAGGGAGATTGCTGATTTTGTGCCAAGATGTATGGTTTGTCAACAAGTGAAAGCTGGAAGGCAACAACCTGGAAGAGTCATGCAACCTCTTCCCATACCGAAGTGGAAATGGGACAATATTACGATGGGCTTTGTCATGGGGCTACCAAAGACTCCTAGAAGGAACGATGCAATATCGATTATTGTTGATCGTCTTACCAAGTCAGCACATTTTCTTTCTATAAGAGAAGATCTACCCCTAGAACGTCTATCAAGACTATATATTAATGAAGTTGTGAGACTTCATGGAGTACCCTTATCGATCGTTTCTGATAGTGATCCCCATTTTACTTCAAGATTTCGGAAAAGTCTTCAAAAATCCTTGGATACTGAACTTCATTTGAGCACTGCTTACCACGCTCAGACAGACGGACAATCAGAACGGACTATTCAGACCTTAGAAGGCATGTTGAGATCTTGCTCACTTGACTTTCAGGGTGTGTGGGATCAATATTTACCACTGGTAGAATTTTCCTATAACAATAGCTTCCATTCGAGTATTCATATGGCACCATATGAAGCGTTATACAGAAAGAGATGTCGTACACCAACCTGTTGGGATGACGTTGGTGAAAGAAAACTTGTAGGCCCAGAACTGGTGGAGGAAATGGTGGAAAAGGTGAAAGTAATCCAAAATCACATCAAAGCAGCTCAAAGTAGGTAGAAGAGCTATGCCGATAATCGAAGGAAGGATTTGGAATTTCAAGTCGGTGATCATGTTTTCCTGAAGGTATCTCCATGGAAGGGAGTCATAAGTTTTGGTAAGAATTGTAAATTGAGTCCTAGGTACATTGGACCTTTCGAAATTCTAGAACGAATTGGGGCTGTAGCTTACCAATTGGTAATGCCGCCAAGTCTCTCCAAAGTTCACGATGTGTTCCACATATCTCTGTTGAGGAAATACATGCCTGACACAATGCATGTACTCACCTATGAGGAATTAGAACTGGAACCCGATCTTTCCTATTGTGAATAGCCTGTCAGGATTCTTGATACGAGAGAACAAGTACTGAGAAACCGGACGACGCGTCTGGTAAAAGTTTTGTGGAGAAACCATAAGATGGAAGAGGCAACGTGGGAACCCGAGGAACTTATGATGAAGAACAACCCGAGTCTTTTCATGCGGTAGTATTATAGAAATTTCGAGGACGAAATTATTTGACGGAGGGGAGAATGTAACACCCCAAGCTTCTACGGTACGCTTCTCTTTGAATAATGTGATAGTGGGTGTTGTACGCAACACCAAGTTCTAACACACCGTAACCAATCAAACTATTCGTTGTGAATAGTAATACCTACTTTTTGAAATTATATAGATTTTATATTTCAAAATGGACTTCATTTTTGGGTTCGGAATATCTAATTTAGCCTAAGATGAAATTTTGGTACTTTTCGGATAACTTTAATATTTTGATGAATAGTGAAAATTACTAAATTTTAATTAAAAAAAACTTTTTTAATCAAAATAATTAATAATGATAAAATATGAATTTTAGTGGTTTTAAAGTATATTTAGAATATATTTTTACCACTTAATATAATGTTGGTCATTGGACATAATTTTACAATTATACCGAACATAAACAGGTGTCAATCTTTTGATAGTTATTATCTCTTAAAAACACGCTTTTTGTTTTGACAGTAGGAATTAATTTTAAATTAATTTCTGCCACTTCTATGTTTTGAATTTAGAAAAATTGATTCCATATTTGGAATCAGGATGTCCAAATTGTTTAAATAGGTAACTTTTATTTTTATACATTTTGAATAATTACTGTGGTAAATATTTTATTTACCATGGTTAAGGATAAATCTGGTAAATAAGGGTTAAAAAATAATATTATAATAATACTAAATTACCCTAAAACGTGTCCTAGACTTATTGTTTGATACATGTTCTACTATAGGCATCTTTGGGTCGATTTTGGGACCCCATGGTTCCACTTGTAGGTGATAGGGACACTTTGTTTTAATTAAGTTAAAATGAATACAAAAATGACACAAGCATATATCTTTTAGAAAATAAATTTTTAAATAGTGTTATATTTTTTGGATTTTAGATTATAAATATTCATTAGAAATATAAAAATATTTCATACATAATGATATTTTATTTATAATTTTTAGACATTGAATAATTTAATTTATTTATGACACAATGATGATGTAGTAATTACTATAATAGTGAAAAATTAAAATAGTTGATATTATAAATACCCAAATAAATATAATATGAAACTTTTAATTAATTAAACTAATTTAATAGGATAATAGGATATATTAGTATTTATTTAATTGACTTTTTTCGAAGTAATCAATCTGTTATGAGTTTCAAAAAAATCAACTATTGAATAGTGTCAAAATTGACATAAAAGAGTTCTTATAACAAATATTAAATTATTAATTGATATTAAATTCCTAAAAATCTAATGTTCGGAAAAGAGACTTATATCATGATAGATGCATTATTAATGGACCACTTGGGGGTCGCTTGGATGTATATAGTAAGTTTATTAACCATATTATATAAAAATACCAAGAGACATTGTAAAAATTAAACTAATTAACTTAGAGTTAATACTTAAAGATAAGGTTAATATAAGTACCCAAACCTGTCTAAATTCTATTGTTTGAGTTGTTTTAGACCTATCCCTACCTTAACATTTAAATAATCAACTTTGGAGCCATTAGAAACCGAATATGAATTTATTATAAATTATTATTTCTAGCTTTTCCAAAGGTTCCCCTCACCCCTCTTATAAAAGGGCACTCCTCATTCTCATTTCTAAACACCTTCAAAGCCTTTTGGTTCGGCTAAAATCTGCCCAAATACTCTCCCACCTTCCCTCACTACAACCTGAGGCCTTAGTTTGATCATAAAGCCAACCTAAGGAGCCCTTTTGATCAAATCAAAAGGAAGAACCCGAAGAAGAGGTAATGATTTCACCACCCTTTTCCAAGTTCCTTTCTTTTTCCACTTCTTCTTCCTTTGTTTTTACCATTCTAAAATAATAACTCTAGTATCATATATATACTGTGATGTTATTATAAATATGGTACAACCATATTCAGTATTCTATCCACCATTTTAATAACATGTCACCATACGTGCGTACGTACGGCTTACCGTCTCCACGTCGTGGTGTAATTGTTATTCAATATAATATTATTTGGATGGGTATAATAATGATGTGTAACTCATGTAAATAATAAATATAACATGTTAATGATTCTGTATATATGATATAAAATCCATTTATATATTATTTTAATATCAAAAGAATGATATTGTCGCTCGTGCGTACGTACAGACTACCGTCTCCACGAACGCGATGAGATTCATTCTCCATCATATCCATTCAAGTATAATTATCATTTGATGATTTAAAAAATGATGTTTAAGGACTTAATATCATTATGGATATGAATAATATACAACCTATCCTTTACATACATGTCTTACATAACAAAACATACAAAAGAAAACAAGTAAGTTAACACCCGAAACAATGATAATACTAAGATATTATTATCAAATCAATATTAAAAGATCATATATGATTTCATATTAATGTATATGTTTCTTGTATAATTTAGTAACAATTATTTCACCATTATACAGGAGGTTAACCTACCCCAACAAAGGAAAAGTACAAGGTAAGTGTTATTTCACAATCTCTTCATTATCCGAGGTTGTTTATACGTAATAATCTACTTGGATCTTTTTATCATCCACATCCATGTTTCTTCAAAATGTATTTCAAAACGTTTTTATTATTTACAAGAATATGGGTTAAAGTCATTTATACCCTTTTTGACTTTTTATAAGAGGAATCTTTCCGTCGTTTTCAAAACAAGGTCCTTTTTAACCTTTTCGACAGAATTAAGGTAAGAATTTTTTTTAACTTATACGGCGAGTGCGGTTATTTTCCGCCGTTATAAAATCTTCAAAGCTTTCCTTAAAAGCTTATAAGAATATTTTCAAGAAAATGTTTTATTTTATATGGCTCTTAAATGATTTCAAAAATAGAAAGAGATATTTCTCTAAAAAGTGTTTTGATTTTATCTATGTCCACATCCTTTGATGGATTTTACGCTTATTTGAAGTTGATTTATTATGATACAAAACTTCTATATTGTATTGAAGGTTTTGTGATATGTTTGACTGTGGATGTGCTAATTTTATACCATTCATAGTTTATGGTGAAATTATTGACATTTCGTATGCTAGTTTTAATACGAATGTTTATGTTATGTTTAAACCTTTTCATATGGGAATGCATTGGACTTAATATGTGACGGGTGGATCCCGCTATAGCTCCTCGATGCATCGGTAGGTCTCATGAGACAAACTAGTGTCTTGGCACAAGGCCTTGACAAAATCTTATTTGTAGTCTTGGCACGAGGCCTTGGCTATGTGGTTATGATAGTCTGGCATTATGCATTCCAACATTATGAAAGTGGTTAGTGATTTTGCATGTGATTATTCGATTAGTAGAATATCCTTGTGAATGAGTAAATGGAATTATTTCATTTTATTTATTCCATACAATGTTGAAAGTTAAAGTCTGAAAGGTTTTTGTTTTAGTTATACATTGCCTTAAATGTTTATTCTTATTTATGAAAGTATCTGCTATATTGTTATCCTTACTGGGAATTTGAGCTCACCCCTTTTCTATGTTTTATTTTTCCTAGGAAGTGAAGAAGTAAATTATGAATGACCTGCAGGGATATTATGCGGGGATATGAGTGTGGATTATGGAGACATTATGTTGTAGTAGTAGTTTTTCATTTTGTGATGTAATGTAAAACTTATGAATATATCTAGTGTTTCCAAGGCTACTAAACCAATTGGTCTTTCGAGATTTGATCTTTCTTGTGATCATGCCAATGTTATGTAATAATGCCCCGACTCTGGGTAACTAGGTTCGGGGTGTTACAGGTAAATTGTTCCATTACATCCTTGATAAATGATGTGTTCCCCTTGATAGGTTTTTTTGAATAGAGTTCAGTGCATCCCTTTGTGGGACCAATATTTGATTCACTATCATTCATAGTGGTTCATGGTAATAGCATAACCACAATCCCATTCAATCAATCCCCTATTAGCAATGAAGATCCAGTAAGTTACGTGGTGTCCCCTAGTGGCCCTGGGTGTGATTCACTACTGAGATTATGAGATCTTTAGAGACCTTGTTATTACATTTTGGGTGACGCCCAATGATCTTCACCTCTTTGATGAGCATCATAAGTGATATCATTTCTTATAGAGTGGATTCTCTCTGATTTAGAATTACCTAAAAGCTCAATGAATTATCATATGGAGAGTAGTGTTGGTTGAGACAACTAGATATTGTGGGTATATCTATGTTTTTTATTATATCATTCTTATAATATGACTACTCATGATTTTTATTATTATTAATTTTAGGGTATAGTAATTGGTATTATAATAATCACCCCTATATGGTCTCTTCCCACATGATTTTTTTCTTCTAAAGATAATAAAACTTTTGATGGAGTTCTAAGAGGTTTGAAAGTAGGAGGAGACTTTTTCTGCCCTAGATATATTAAGGTGTATACTGGTTTTGAATTAGAAAATATCCCCCTCCTTCTGAGTAGGTTTGACTAATTTGATGTTTTATTTGGGTCTGTATTTATCCCCTTAATTACTTTCAGTTGTTATTACCATCCACTATCTTATTAGTGGTAGGATTCTGGTAGTAACACTCAGAATATCACTAAATCAATGGGCCCTAATGGGTCATATCATGACACTGCTAATTTAATATGGATATTATAATAAGTAGATTAAATACCATGATAGCAGGGTGGATCAAGGTTTGATGAATTAAATCACATGCCTCTTATAATATTTTTTAGTAATTAAAAAATAATCTTCTCTCTCGCTCCCATAGTAGAGAACTCTGTGAGAATTAAATCATGCATATGAAACAAAAAATATTTTTGGATCACCCTTACATTGCTATAACCAAAAAAAATTCAATGGTAATGTTCCTAAGTTCCAAATAAACTAAATCTCACTACCAATACAAGGTTCTATGTTGACTCATTTTCCAGCCTAATTTTCAACCAATCAAAATTTGAAACCTCACTTCCCTTTCAACAAAATTGAGGTCACTGATTCTTCAGATGATTCTAGTTTTCATTACATGATTTAATACTTCATACTGTAAATTTGGATTATCATTAACTTACACATTAATCCACAAAGTGAATGATAATTTACCATAGATTTTACACCCTTTACATTTATTTCATGATGCTCACTTCTTTCAGGATTCTCACGCATCCTTTACAAAATAGAAATTTTTTTACACGAATATACTTCATTCACAACCTCAACAGCATTCTCAAATCTCACATAGCCTTTGTGAATATCAACACAGTCTTGAATATCACATTACATTTTCAAATCTTATACTTTTTTTATTCATAGATATTTTAGTGAGTTTACGTATGCTTCCTGAACTACCCTTCATCATGAACTTTTTGACAAGAACAATGTTCCAAAATCAACTTCAGAAAAAAAAAGATACTTTGTATATTAATTAAGGATATATATCCTAAAATGAGGATGGATAAGCCTATTTATTGGAATTTTATCCCATTTTATATTATTTTAAACTCACAACCACCTTTTCGAGAATCTAACCTTTTTTTGTGAACCACCGTGTATTCATGATGAACTATAGATATTTCCCCATTCGTAATTTTTCTCATAGTCCCATATATTTACTTTAAATCAATTTTTTTGGATATTTTCCAACATACATTTTCCAAAATATCTTTGGGACTCCACAACAGACCATAGAAAACTTCTTTTTCAAAATTCACAATCAACCGAAAATACTAAAATTCAACCATGAGAGATTTTTCCAATAAATGTCCCCCTTTTTTTGTTGAGAACATTTAACATTTTAATACCTCATCAATGTTTCTTCTATGTTCTACCAATGTTCACTTTTTTCCATTCATATAGAAATAAAATATTTACTGAACATCTACTCTAATCCCACGTGATCCGTACACGGCATGATAAACAATATTAGCATGAAAAGTTCATCAGTGAATCTTTCCATTACAATACCAGTAAACAATTTCATAATGACACTCGTATATTGTAATAGATAACAATTGATCGATCTTATTTTGAATTTCCAAATATAATAGTCACCCTTTTAGGTTTCTCCTCCTTATTTTCACCCCCTAGCAGATTCTCCCCGTATATCGATTAAGTAATTTTGTACCCATAGTATAGGTAAAAATTATTCCCATTTCTTAGGAAACCTAGAGGTCACTCCATTATGATCTACAATAGGATAAAGAACACAAATCATCACATTCAGAAAAACAAATCATACCTCAGATATAGGGGATCCCGAATACACACAATTTCAAGTGTGAGGAGTCGACTAAACTGCGTGAGCCCATCGATGCCACTCAAAAATATCTATGGTTAAGGCCTTCGTCATAATTTTAATACCCTATAGTTCTATAGGAACATAATCCAACTTCACAAGACCATTCTATACCTTCTCACTGATAAATTTGTAATTTATTTCACTATTTTCTATCCTTTAGTGGTGGACTATATGATTTCTAATATTTATAGCACATAAATTATATTAATGGATTCAGATTAGATACTTCTCTTAAACTCCCAGATCATCATGTTTTTGCATTGTCCTCAATAATTGTGTGTAATATTGAGTGGCTTCAATATTTTCAACTCCTCCAATGATAAAAAAAATTAAACCATGTTTATTTCAAAGCTATGAAATAAAATATCATCCAAGATTGAATGGACCACCTAACGTTGATTTTCTATCATCTGATGAATTGGCATAATATGCATATATACATCTTAATAAATCTTGTTGATATTTCTCAATGTATAAAAAACTGATATCCATAATTTCCTTTATATACTAAAGAATAAGTTTTATTAAAAATAATTGTATTTATTGGGTATTATTTTGATATTTTGCCTCTTGGAATGTTGCTAAAACAATATCAGGTAATGTTTTTATCAAGTACAGTAGATTGTCAATGATATGCCTATATTCTGTGAGATTTTTCTCTTTTCATCCATTATATTGTGATTTTTTTTGTTATGGTATCCATAATAGTCCTCATATATTTGAAATTTACCATTAATAATCTTCTAAGAACCCACTTCTAAAATTTTAATTGAAAAATTAATTGTCCATTCCATCTTTTTTCCCATGAAACCAAGGAAAAAAGCTTAGTTCAACAATAATAGAAATTTAAAACTCACATTTCATTAATTTTGTGAAATTTTATCACTAATCTTCATATTATCCACCTTATATTATTTTTTCCACATACAAAACCACCATCATTATTTTATTTCAATCAATGTTGACATAAAGACTTTAATTAACATCACCACACTTAAAACCAATATTATTCAAAAAACATATCAATCTTTAAATACCCTTTCTCAGTGATTTATTTATACCATATAGTTCCTTCCACATCAAAAAAACAATTTTGTCATATTCATGAATGAGAAATTCATATGGATGACTAATATTCACTTCATATTCTAGAACCACATTTAGAAACTCTTTCTTAACATCCATTTAGAAAACATTGAACTATCTTTACACTTTTATGGAAAAGAATAAATTGATTGTTTTTAGCCTTGAAATAGGTGAAATTATTTCATCAACATATATACCCTCTTTAACAGAGTACCTTTTTCACACTATTAGTGCATTGTTTCAAATATCTATACTATATATATTCATCTTGTTGCGGAATAAACATTTTATCCTAATGACATTTTTATATATTGGTCTAGAAAAAAATCACCCATATCTAATTCCTCTCAGTTTTTTAAAGCTCATTATTCATAGATTGAACCTAGTTTTATTCTCCAACTACATACCTAAATAAATTTATGCTCTATATAAGAGTTAAAATATATCTCCTCTAGAGATTTCATTTTTTTATGTAGGAACTGGCACTGCATGATCACAAGTAATATTTTTCTTGTAAATTTTATCTTTACTCTTCAAATTCAATGCAAATACTGAATTGACTTTATCATACTCATCAACATTATTTTATTATGAATAACCACTTACAACATTTCCCCCCCCCCCTGAGATGCTTAACTCTTCATCACATATATCAGGGAATTGTTGATTGTGTTATTGGAAATACTATAAATTATCTATTATACTGACTTCGTTTCCTTCAACCACTTTTACAAGCCTCTTATTGGATGATTTATATTATCTCAATTTTCATTATTATTGATGTAATATACCCTGATATCCACATGAATCAAATTTTATATTTGTATCAATATTGAAAATAAGGGAATTAATTCCAAATATTCAAAAGTATTTCAATGTTGGGTTCTTTCTGTACCACATCCTGGATAGATTCATTTCTTCCATTGGATAGAATAGAAGCCTATTAGATTTGTAAAACTTTGTCTATACAACTTCCTTCCAAAAATTCACTATTATGTCCTTTTTCATAAGCATTTCTATATCCATGTTTTGATCATCTAATTTAATCTCTCAATAAATCCATTTTTAAGGATTTATCATTGTTGAAACATGATGGATTATCCCATGTTTTATGATAAAAACATCCACTAGGTTATTCTTCAATTCTGTAAAATTATTAGTATAAACATCTTAATATTCAATCTAAGATTCTTTTCTGATTCCTTTTGATTATTTTCTTAAAAAACTAAATATGTTAGACATATGGGAAAGAAAAAATACTCCGGAAATATTATTAAAATCTTCATTTAAATTAATAAAATACCTCTTCCTATCAATGGATATTTGTGATATATGTCCACAATGATTTTCATCAACCGATTCTAGAAATAAGTTTTATTTTTGTTCTTTTTCATTGAATTTATTTATGATTATATTCCCTTGTTGACAATAAATGCACGTGTGATTCTAATCTGATGATAGATTGAGGAGATCATTAGCTACACCACACGTGACAAGATAATCCAAAGAGTGTTGGCATAGATGGCCAAGCATTTATTCTAGAACATTTTTTCTTTCTCTTTGGAAATAATTCACATATCTTCTTCTCCACTCACAAGGTAAAGATTCATCCTTGTTGGATCTCCTAGTAAAAAAATTATACAATCATTTTTTATGATGATACATATTTTATTTGAAATTATTATGTAATATACGATGTCACATAAATAACTAACACATATCAAGTTGGTTCTGATACCTTCATCCAACAAGAAATTAACACATCTCATGTCTCATCCCCCAAAAATGTATTTTCTAGGGAAACCCATATTAATACCATCATCGTTACCAAATATTATGATACATTTCTCATAGTACATGGTTTTTATCACCATGTCCTTATTTCATATCATATGATAGCTGAATCCACTCTCAATGATCTATTTTGCAATGTGATCTTATGCATTAATACTGATCTCTAGATCCAATGCATTCTCATTTAAGTAATTTCAAACCCAATCCTTCAATTGAAATTAATTACCTTGCTTTAATTATAAAATACCAAATTCATATATAAGTGTATAAAATTAATTTTTATCATCTAATTTGATGATTCCATGAGTTATTAGGTACCAATACATTGATTCATTTTTCCAATTCCCCAGTTTAGTTTATGTTCAATATCTGGCCATGTTTCCAAATCCCCCACACAAAAAACAATGTAAATAAATTTATATATTAGAATAATTAGCTCTGTTTGGCTTCCATTATACCTCTTATTCACTTTTCTTCACCTTAGATATGGCAAAAACATTTTTTTAGTTTAAATGTTTTTCAAGAAATAATATATAATGTGGGGTGAATTCCTATGTGTCACTTCAATGCCACTAGTTTTCACTTTGGTTCTATAGATCATTGGGTCTTGATTCATACCCAAATTAGTATTCAACATTATATTTTTCTTTAGGTTACCAATTCAATCATTACTTGTTTTTTTGTTGTGATTATATCTCGTATCAGTTGTATTGTTAGGACCAATCACTATTTTCTACTTACACTAAGTTTTTTTGTTTCACTAGAACTCAAAATTCAACATTATATTTTTCATATTTCCTATAAATCCTTCTTTAGTAGATTCCCAAGTGTCTCGTGATCTTTTACCTTTCTTTTTAATTTGAAACACTCCTCATCAGTATCATCTATGTCATTGACTTGATGTTTTACTATAATTCTAATACTAATGACAATTATAGTATGTTCTTCACATTTAGTATTGTACTCAAAGACTATTTTTATGGATTACATATTTTATAATTCAATCCTATCAATTTCATCCTCCATATAATAATTTTATTCTACTTACTATTTCATATAGTTTTTTTATAATTAGAAACCTAGTTAGATTCGTTGTTTTATCTCTCCAAATTACTATCTCTCCGAGTGATGATTCATATTTGATCTAAATGACAACTCTTCTTTATAATTCTTCTTCATCATTCTCACATTTATACTTTATTTTGGAATTTATGAAAAATTACACCATTAAAAATGATTTATAATCTGTTCAGTCCTCTACCTATTTGACCTTATATTCTTATGAACTAACATCTCATTTTGAAAGCATAATTTATTTCTAAATAAATCTATGTTGTTACTTATCTTCCCTTTCACATCAGATAAATACACCTTCTCAAGAATTTCATAATCATCCTCATAGTCATCTTGAAACTTCTAAGGACATGTTTTTCCAAATTTTCATTCTTTTCAAACTGAATGCATGAAATTGAATGTTTCCCTTTGAAAATTACTCATACAATTTTAATATTTGAGGAGGGGAATGACATGAAATCATTTTAAACCATCTTCCTCATAAATATATTCAATATTTAGCTGCTTTATGGCCTTGAATGACACTTTATGGATATCACCTTATTGAAAACATCGTGATCATCATTTCTCATCTCATATGTGAAAAGAGTATTGTGTAAGATATCCAATTTTAGCTTCTTCATATCCTTATCCTCAACCATAGAAACCCTCATATTGAACAAACATGGATGTCTTCTCAATATTATATTAACAATAATTACATGATCAAAAATTTCTCAAATACCACACTTTTCATCCATAATAACATTAACCAAATCAAAAAATTCAGATGTTGACTCTTTGAGGTTAATTGTTAAGTAATTATATTTTTTACATAGATCTTGTAACCTCACCACATATACATTTGAATCAAATTGATAAATATTTTTAATATTTTTCCCTATATCATGTTATTATATTCATGACATAACCTTCATATAGGTTTTTTATATAATGATATTTTTTAGGCATTGAATACTATGGAATCAACATCCAATTATCGATGATATTCTTCTAAAAAAATTATTCTCTATACTGGAAGGAAAAAATGAATTAAATTTGTAAACAAATTTATTCCCAATGATCAAAATAAAATCATTAGATTCTTCCATGGGTAAAAATTATTTCTAATAAAGATTGACATCCCATTGTGAATAAGAATTTTCATTTCTTCTACTGGGAGATAACCACTAACTTTAATCAATTCCTTCTGATACCAATTTTTACGCCAATGAGGTTAAATTTATTTAAGGGGAGGTTGAATTTGGGTATGATTTATTAAAAAAAATATCTCATTGGATGTTTTTTTGTTAATCAAAACACTCTAATCACTCCTTCCAATAGTAGAGAAAAATATGAGAAATAACACAAGCACGTGGCAGACCAATTTTACATTGTTCACCCTCACTAGGATACCTCCAAAGAGCATGAAAAGTAAATGTTCCTAGGAAAGAAATAAACTAAATTGCAAAACAAATATAACATTAAGAGTAGAATCCCTATCTAACCTAGTTTACAATAAATCAAAATTTGAAATCACACTACAAAATTAACAAAAATTTTGATCACTAATCTTTCAAATGATTCTATTATTCTTCATTTTAATTAATATGTTTTAAACCTAATTTGGTGAATCATTGTTTTTAATATCATCCACATTATGAATAAAATGTTATCACATACTTATTGATAAATCTGGGTTTAACACCTTTGGTATGTTGGCTGATTTCACAATGCTTGCAAAGCCTTCATGAAGATGCCCCATTCATTACAATAATATAAATCATTCATGAAACATTTAACATTTTTAAGCTCAAATATCCATTGAAAAGAACCATATATTCATGATTCTAACTTATCCTTTGTGAATCATCTCGTGGTCACTGAGATTTACCATCACTCTATCATGCTCAGTAACCTCTTTCAAACTGCTTCACACCTTTTTGAATCATAGAACATTAGAAATGCACTAAATATTTTAGAAATAGAAGCCATTTTGAAGAACATTCTTCTATATATATTTATGAGGAAATAATGGAAATCTACATTTCAGGAAACTTTACTCCTCCAAATTGTGTTCCCCAAATTTTGGTAAATAATGTAATCAATGCCAACTTGAATACACAATATTATATACCGCCTCCAAACCATTTAGTCATTTGTTTTCTATATTTTTCCACATAATTTGTTGAAAATATATCAACTAATCAAAAAATAACCATGTAATCCTTCTTTTTCATCAAACACAATCAACCCAATAACACTACAAGGATACCATGAGGGATTTTTTATCAATTAAATTTATATAAGAATGACATATAACAGCTTTCCTGAAATTGTGATATAGGATCTAGTTCCCTTATAATCCAGAGTTAACTTTGACCTTGTTATTGTTTAGGAAATTAATATCACTACACCAAACAAACCAGTTCAAGTGGCTCTATAGATCAAGGATGTATTCTAAGACCGATTTCCATAAACCAGACATTCTCTCATTTTAATATCTCATCCCTTTTCACTAATTTCATCATATTAAAATAGACCAAAATATGGGACTTCAATATATTTCCATTCCAATTGGGATTATAGATAGTTTATCATAACCAGGAAACATATCAAGTTTATATATCCTTAATCTAAAACTTTCTCTATAATAGCTTATGATCCATGTGGAATCTTCCATTTTGATTGGGAATCATAGATATATGATAACATGATATTCTTATTTTTTTTTAAATTCCATTGAAACCATATATATAGAAATTTTATGATTTGGAATAGGGGATAAAACAAAATTTTCAAGGGTGAACCTTATTCTAAAAGATAGAAAGTGGTTAATCCTTTTGTTTAAATTAGTTGACATTAATTTAATAACATATTATAAATGATAGCTATGTATCCATCATGAATATAACTAGTATCCCAAGTGATCCAAAGTAAAGAACAACTTGTAATTTCCCAAAATAATCTCTCAAATATTTTTTCCTCTCCAAACTGGACATTAAAATATAAAAACTACCGATCTCATAGTTAATGTTTTGTCCACTCCTCTTTCAGTAATCTTCCATGACTTTGTTGATTCCATAAAAGAATTTTTAACATCCTTTAATAAAAACTCTATATCATCCCCAAATAAAATATTTGAAACAATAATGAAGTGGTTCTTAAAAAAAGGAATAATGTTTCTATTTTATAAAAATATGATAGGTTTGTTTAATAAAAATTTCCCTATATTGATATAAAAAACATGGAATCTAAGGGTTCCCCTGCCTCGTCCTTCTAGATGACATAATATATATATATAAATATATTATAGATAAAATTAATAGAGATCCAAGGGATATATAACATCATATAATGCAATCAATCACGAAGACATCATTGCCCATGAAATTAATGGCCTTAATAACCATGATCCACTAGAGCCTATCATTTTTGTTTCCTTGGTCTAGTTTGATAATAATTTTGGTACCCATTACCATCCTCTTAACGTCACCAATCATTTCTTTAGAAGATCCAACAACATTGTGAATAGACTGAGCATTGGTGAAAGCATGATACTCCTCAGAGAACATATTATGGTGATATACATAAAACAACATACTGATGACACTAGCATAAACCTTTTATGGGAAATTGAACATGTTAATAGGTCTAAACTATCACAAATATTATGGGTCCACTAATTTTAGAATGAGAACCATAGTGGTATTAAAATCAACTCATGGGATTCCTCTTCAGAAGAAGAATCCATTTATTGCCTCTATACGGTCTCTATAGATGAGGTCCCAATTATGTGCATATAAATTTCTTGAGAGGGCTTCCAGACATAGATAACTATAAATTATAAGGGATATACCAACCTCCCATACTTACCTCTCCTCAATGATGATTGAAAAGTAGATAACTAGATTAGTCACCACACATGGAATATAATAAAAAATACATGCATGGACCATCGAGTACCAATCATGAATCATTATTTATTATCATTATGTATAGATTTAAAATGATTCTAGCCATCACTCCAACCACCCTAAGTTCATTATTGAGGGATCTATACTCCAAGCGTCTTTTCAGGCCTCTTACCCACCACTTCTTCATAACGCATTCATGTAAATACACAATGTTTATATCCCGTTATTTAACCATTGTGGTCCTATCCTACTAATGGAAACTCTTATATTTTTCCATGATAATATCAATAAAAATGTTTTAAATATATAATAGATATTAAAACATGTTTTCATCCCAACCATATTTGTAGATGTTCTCTATTTTATCAATGCCAACTTTTACAAAGTCCAACTCATGGAAGTGAGATGTTTTGTTATTATCCGTGTCTATATATTACCTTTTACCTACCATTACATTTTTTTATGTTCTACCCATGATCATACCTACATGTTTTTTAATATATAACACATGATCCATGAGATGGTTGTTGTTATATGACGGCTACTTGTTAGAGAATAAAAAATGATGGCATCCATATATTCATGGTATCTGTTTTGTGATAAGTAAATAGTGACCAGAGGGATAACAAATGAGATGAGACACCATATAATTAGGGTACATGGAAATGGATTGGTAGTTAGAAAAATAGAAAAATAGATGGTATCATTCCCAACAAACCCACATCATTTTATTACACCGCGAATAGTTATCACTTAAGAATCCCAATTCTAGGAAACTAGTGTGAGACATAAATGCCATAAAGTCTTTCCTATCATTCTTGGGGTATAATCCTACCCCTATATTATCCATATATTACGTAGTGAAATGATATTTCCACTAGAAAACCAATCCATATCACCTAAGTCGATATAGCTAGGATCAATACATATTGATTCAATAGTAGTCACATTACACATGGAATACATAAAGGAGAAGATGATAGAAAGTGTTAAAACTAATAATGATAGTGATTTGTTGGCTATAGATTTCAACTTTTTAAAATGGAATGACATTTTTATAAAAAATATTATGTGTTCATTAGTATTATATCAGAGATAAAAATTCTATGCATCTGGACTATGAGAAATAAGCATAACCCTGGAGGGGTCCTATTTCGGTTCGAGCATAAAAATGAGGTAGAATTTGTGTTGATGTAACACATTAGAACAGGTTCCAGTTTTTAATTGGGCACCAAAACTATAGAAATTAAAAATAATAATAATAATAATTTTTCAATAAGTTTCTTTTATTTAGTTAATAATATTGAGATTTGACATTTCCCTGATTGGGGAAGGGATAGATCGTATTTGGAATGAGATCTCAAGTGGACACTACAAGGAAGATATTATAGGGAATTGAAACATAGATCAAACCCCTCTTAATCAATTAACAATAGTTCAGGATTAGAAAGTTCATAAAATTAATTTTAAATAGGAAAAAGATAGTATCCAGAAGGGTTAGGATCTCCCAGCTTAGAAATAGAAGGAATGGAATGTGGGACAAAAACCTATTTACTATGGGGATGGATTGAAGAATGTTTTAGAGAATTGTAACAACTCAATATTTTATGAAATATTATCTTAAAATAAATTTAATTTAATTTATATTTTAGGTTACACACAACAGTATGTTTTAGCAAATCGTAATGTATAATTAATATCATTAGATGGTTATAACTTATATATTTATTTGGAGAGATGAATATAAATAATTATTTTTAAATTAAGTATAATGGATTTATATAAGGAAAACTTATAGATAAAACATTACATAATTTAAAATTAAATATTTATATGCTTTAAAATATATCTTTCTAAACAAAATATTTTTATTGTTTTTTCTCATAAAATAGAAAAGGTAAATTTTCTTAGTTTTCTAATATTTATGAGAAAATAAGATATAATTTTTGAAATAAAACTGATATTTACCTTCATGTTAATTTCAATGAAATTATATTTAAGAAATATTTTTCATGTCAATTTCAAAAAATTGGTTTATTTTATTATACATTTTAAAAAAGTTTGAATTTTTACTTTTTAGATAATTTTAAAAATGATATTTTTGATGGTTATTTACAAGTAATGATTTTAATAAAATAATATTTTCATTTAAATAATTTAAAAGTTATATTTTTTTTAAATGGATAAAATATTTATATTAGTAAAATTATAGTTTTATTAATCCCATTTCATTTAATTAAATAATTTTTCTGTTAAAATATTATTTAAAAACATGTTAGGCATAAAAAAAATTATGTGGAAAACCATTTTTTATCGCAATTGTAGCTTTAATTTTAAATTAAATTATTCTACTAAGATGAATTGAGTTTGGTAAAATGGATTTCATTTTAATAATATATATAATTAATATTACATAAAAATTTGATCTTAACTTTCAGTCATGTTTAATAGTAAACATAGTTTGAGTTGGTTACCACTGTTAAGAGAAAATTGGGGTTACCTAGGGTTAAACTAAACACATAATGGTATAAAATAACTAAAACAAGTCCAATTTTAATTTTTTCGGTAATATTACATCCTTATAACATATAATATTTTATAATGATTCATTTTCAAACATTGTTTCTTGTGTAAAATATGTTAAAATATTTTTCTTTACAAATATTACAACGGTGTCCTCTGCCCCACTTTTAAATGGGAACCCACTGTCCTCACCACTTTACATATGATTATTATGTTTTTAAAAAATACCTCTATAAATACCTTCCTTACATCCCTCAAATAATCCTAAAGTCCATAGTTTTTTATTTAACCCTCCTTTGATGTATTTTGGTGAAAACCAGGGGATTTTATCCGATGAATAAGTATCATTCATAACTGTACATTTTTTTATTTCTTTTTACAAAACCTATGACAACCCTGCATTTTATTACAACTTAAACATGATTTATTACATAAAACTTCAATTGATACAACAATAAAGATAGAGAGGTTTATTGTCTTTGGGGATTAGGATCATTACATAAAAACATAAAACATGAAATACAACATCTTTATTGAAAACTTCCTTTACATGACCACTACATTCCCTCGTACTTAGCATTGCATGGGACAACCTGAGGACATGCATAATAAAATGGTTAGATATAAATCCCAATAAGGGAGTACACATGGAATAACATGAGGATTACAATAAATTTTAGACAATAGGAATATCAATAGATCATAAATGAAACATGAACATAAAGGCATGATAAAGAATGATAATCATAACATGGAAATGTGGCAACAACACTTAACATTGAATTAGCATGAGCCAATGCTCATTGCACATAGAGCATGAGTAAACCCTCATTGCACATGAAGCATGAGTAAACCCTTGTTCCACATTAATTTTCATGAATCAACACTCATTGCACATGACGTATCATGATACTATACTTTACCCAATGCATTGGAGCGCTATAAGGGCGCACCCTTCTTAAACATTTCATTTCATGCATAAGTGTGCCACATTGATCATAAAACATGGACTCATAAAACATAATCATTTATTCCATGATAAATGAATGTAGAATTAATACATGAATCTTTATAATCAATAAGTAAATGTGGATAAAGGTGAATACCCTTGATGGAGAAATGGGCATGGTATCCACTACACAATGGCATTGGCTTAGAAAATCGACGCGATTTCAGCAGCGTAACGGCGTGACATAAGAATTCGTAAAAATGGTTGATGAGAGAGAAAGGGGATACTAATCATATTTATATGTGACAGACAGTAAGGAGGTCATATAGATACATGTCCCAACAATTGTAAGGGAATTTAGGTTCATGATACAAAAGTATTTCTTGAATGTAAATGAGGAGGGAGAAGTTCCTTTCGGAATTTCAGCATAGTAATGGGTGTACATGGGAGGCATTTAATGAGAGTTAAAGGGGTATACCATCATTCAAAAAATAATAGGGAAGTATGGGGAAGGTGCGAAACCATACCCCAAAATTCATAATTAAAATTTAAAGGGCATACAACTTAAAGAAAATTGACAAAAATGAGAAAGGAAGAAAAAACCCTTACTTGGAAGTGTGCTTCCAAAGGCTAGAGAGATGCATGTGAGAGGCTTTTTGGGAGCTTGGGGCACCATGGGAGGATTATAGAGAGAGTATAGCAGTGGTTGGACGAACTCCGCTAGATTTTAGTGAGGAGTAAGTGGGAGCTTGGGTGGGTTTATATAGGAAAGGTGAGGGAATTCTTTATTATTTAGGTTTGGGTCCCCTTACATTATCTTAATCCAAACCACAAACCATCCCATGGTTTTTTCCCATGGTTTTTGGCAAAGGGAAGAAGAAATAAATATTTTATAAGTCCCAAGTCCGAACTTCTTAAAATAATAAGGTTGATTATGTGGAGGTGAGTCACACTCCCGTGGAAATTAATTTAAAAAGGCAAAGTGTTGAATATGTCTTGAGGGGTTCATTAATGCTTTGAAAAGTAAGTCAAAAAAACCCAAAATCACTTTATATTAATGGTAAAAAAATATATTGTCCTAACATAAGGATTATAGTATTTTATTTCATCACTATTGGGTCATTATGATGCCATAAAACAGATAATATATTTAAACGGTATTTAATTTTTACCCAAAAATTCGACAGTCTCAGAAAATTAAGAAAAATTCACTGTTGGATAATTTCGACATCCGAATTCCAGAAATGACATTTATTTTATCTAAATAAATTTCTAAATATGTGAATTTTCACTTTTAAAATAAAAACCAACATTTATCTAAAATTTACTGGTTTTGACAGAAATGGCTTTCAAACCTTAATATAAAATTTTAATTGCATTCATAAAATTATAAGAACATTTATATTTAATAATAATTAATTTAATAATAATATTATTATTTTTTTAAAATATTATTTATTTCAAAAATCAATTAATTTAATAAAGTAGATTTCTTAATTAAATAATAACTAAAAACACCATTTGTACTTTAAAAACTATTTACAATGTATCAAAAATGACTAGAAATTGTATTCATTATTATATAAAAAAATAATATACATGAACATAGTATTACTTATTTGTTACATGACCCCTTAAACAGCCACATAAGACCTAAGTGTAAGGTGTGCGATGGGGATAGACTCTTGGGGTGGCTCGGATAACATCGCTTGAGTGGTAATCTCTATCAACTTCCACTTTTCCCGTAGATGGTCCCGTTCGAGCTTGACATGGTGATGCTCAGCTTGGGCTTGGTCAAGGGTGAAGTCCAAGGATGATACCTCTTTTCCAAGCTCCAACAAATGGGCTTCTTATGGGGCAATTCTACTGGATGAGGCCATCGCTTCTTTTGTCTAAGTAAAATTGGGTGTGTTAATGCCCTATATTTATACTAATCATGTGATCACTGTTCAACGACTATATTAACAATAGTCAAAATTATTAACATAAAACCATATAAGTTGACAACATATGAAATTTTTTTTCATAAAGTGACATTTAATTAGATCAAGAGGGATTTTCCATTAATGAAACTTTGGGTCGTTACAATATTCCCCCCTTAATAAATTTCACCCTCAAAATTTTCCTTTTCCCACACTAAAACAAATGTGGGTAACTCAGATTCTTCATATCCTCAGACTCCCAAGTTGCTTCTTCAAACATGTGGTTTCTCCACAACACCTTGATGAGGGGCATTGTCTTATTTCGTAGAAATTTTTCTCAACGATCTAAGATCTTCACTGGTTGCTCCTCATAAGAAAGATCATCTTCCAATTGTACCACCTCAGAAGAGAGTACATGTGAAGGGTCTGGTATGTACTTCCTTAAGAGGGATACATGAAAGACATCATGCACCTTGGCCATAGTTGGTGGAAGTGCTAGTCGATAGGCCACAGCCCCAACACGATCAAGAATCTCATAGGGGCCGATGTACCTTGGACTTAACTTCCCTTTCTTTCCAAACCTCATGACCTTCTTCGATGGAGATATGCGTAAAAACACCATGTCTCCAACTTTAAACTCAAGGTCTCATCGACGATTATCTGCATAACTCTTCTGTCGACTCTGGGCTGCCTTGATATGCTGCTGAATTGTTTTCACCTTCTCTACCATTTCTTCGACCATTTCTGGTCCAAGCAGCTTACGTTCACCGACCTCATCCCAACATGCTGGTGTTCTTCACCTTTTACCATAAAGGGATTCATATGGTTTCATTTGGATGATCGAGTGGAAACTGTTATTATAAGATAACTCAACTAGAGGAAGATGTTGATCCCATCCTCCTTTAAAGTCCATCGAACACGCTCTCAACATATCCTCAAGTGTTTTTATAGTCCGCTCGGATTGGCCATCAGTTTGAGGATGATAGGTTGTATTGAAGTTCAGTTCAGTATTCAGAGCATGTTGAATACTATTCCAAAAAATAGAGGTGAATCTTGGATCTCGGTCAGACACAGTAGATAGTGGTACTCCATGAAACCTTACTACTTCCCTGATATATATTTGTGCCAGTTGATCCAAAGAGAAATCCTATCAATAGCAATGAAGTGTGCAGTCTTTGTAAGACGATCCACAACAACCCAGATTGCATTGTTTCCTTTGGATGTCCTTGGATGTCCGGTGACAAAGTCCATGGTGATGTTTTCCCATTTCCATTCTGGTATGGGCAATGGTTGCATAATCCCCTTAGACTTCTGCCTCTCTTCCTTCACTGGCTGACACACAAGGCACTTTGATGTATATTTGGCGATCTCCTTCTTTATATTATCCAAAAAAAAGTTTTCTCGGAGATCTTGATACATCTTTGTGCTCCCTAGGTGAATAGATAAATTTGAACTGTGTGCATCATTTAAGAGTTCCTTCTTCAGCTCCGGACATGATGGAACACATAGTCTTTTCCCAAACCGCATAATTCCTTCTTCATTAACATTACACTCCGAGGATTTTCCCCTTTTTGATTGCTTCCACTATTTCTTGAATTCCCACATCATCCTTTTGAGCATCCTTTAACCTTTCCAAAATAGATGGTTGAGCAATTATTTGTGAAAGGATTGATGATGATCCTTTCTTTTTGATTCCCATGTCCATCTTCATCAAGTCTATGAAGATTGGATCCTTCTCAATTCTCATCATTAATAGAATCGCTGGATCCTTTCTACATAGGGCATCCGCCACCTTGTTCGCTTTCCCAGGGTGGTAATGTATTGAACAATCATAATCAATGATGAGCTCTATCCATCTTCTCTGGATCATATTAAGCTCAATTTGTGTGAATATAAATTTAAGACTCCTGTGGTCAGTATATATCTCACATTTCTCTCCATAGAGATAATGCTGCCAGATTTTCAAGGCAAAGATCACCACCGCCAACTCCATATCATGCGTTGGATAGTTGTTCTCATGGATTTTCAACTTCCTTGAGGCATAGGATATCACTTTATCATTATGCATTAGCACACATCCTAAGCCCTTCTTCGAAGCATCACTGAATACCACAAAATCTCCCCACTTCTGGGTAAAGTGAGCACAGGTGTAGTGATAAGCCTCCTTTTCAACTCCTTGAAGCTTCCTTCACATTCATCACTCCATGTAAAAAATACTCCCTTTTGAGTTAGCGTGGTAAGAGGGTTGGACAATCATGAGAAATTTCTCACAAATCGTCGATAATATCCAGCTAACCCCAAGAAGATAAGGATATACGTTACCGATGTTGGTCTCAGCCATCCCTCAATTGCATCTGTTTTGGAGGGGTCCACAGATATTCCATTGCTTGTGATGATATGGCCCAAGAATGAGACCTCCTTAAACTATAACTCACACTTGTTGTACATTGCATAGAGCTTCTCCTTGAGCAAATTCTCTTGTACAGTTTTTAAATGCTCCTCATGATCCTCCTTGGTTTTGGAGTATATTACGAATATCATCTATAAATACAACCACAAATTTGTCAAGCTAATATCTAAAGACTCTATTCATCAAGTACATGAATATTTCTGGATTATTGGTGAATCCGAAAGGCATTACTATGAATTCATAGTGCCCGTACCTTGTATGAAAAGCACTCTTGGGGATATCTTCCTTCTTCACCCTTACATGATAATATCCTGACCGCAAGTCTACCTTGGAGAAGTATTGTGCTCCACGCAACTGATCGAACTAGCAATCAATTCATGGGAGAGGATACTTGTTCTTTATTGTGATTTTTTTTAAGTTCACGATAATCGATGCAAAGCCGCATTGACCCATCCTTCTTCTTGACGAAGAGGACTGGTGCACCCCATGGTGAAGCACTTGGGAATATAAACCCTTTATCCAGATTCTCATGTAGTTGTTTCTTCAGCTCTTCAACATCAACAAAAGCCATTCTATATGGAGTCTTGGATATTGGTAACGCCCCAAGTATAAGTTCAATTGAGAAATCAACATCTCTTCTAGGAGGAAGACAAGGCAGTTCCTCAGGAAACACTTCTGCGAATTCCCGCACAATAGGCATTTCTTCAAGGATGGTTTCTTCTTTGGACTCAATCATCTGAGCCAGATACGCATGCTCATAGGGCAGTAATATCCATGCTTGAGATGATGGAGCTAAAGGAGATTCATCTTCCTCCTGACACTTGTAAGGAATCGGGGGTCGATTCTCCATATGGAGTGTGATTTCCCTCTCCCGACAATTTATGTTGGCTCTATATAAAGAAATCAAATCCATGCCAATAATTGCATCAAATTCCACCAGAGGGAGTATGATGAGGTTCACCAGGAAATTCAATCCACATATTATAATAGTGGAGGACTTATATTCATGGGATGCAATTATTTCCCCATTTGTCGTACTCACCGACATCTTTAATTCCATGATTTGTGGTGGTGCTGGGATTGTTCTACTAAACATTAGAGATATAAATGAATGCGTAGAACATAAATCAAAAAGTAAATTTTCAATTCTTGAATGAATAACTAGCGTACATGTCACCACTTCGTTGTTGGGTTCACTTCGATAGAAGTGATGGAAAAAGCTCTTCCTTGCTGTCTTGGAGGTTATTGGTTGCCTCTGATAACCCTTGGATTAGGGTACTGATTTTCAAAATGACCCAGTTCATTGCATTTATAGCATTGAATAATGCGTTGAGGTTCTAACGAAGCATTCCTCTCCTCTGTCGCAGCCGTGGGTCCTTCTTGCCGACAGTTAATAGCTACGTGCCCTTCTCTTCCACACATGAAGCATTTTCTCATCCCCTTAAGGCAATTTCCAGGGTGCTTTTTCCCACACATTTGGAAAGTAGGGTGCTGGAAGTTCTTAGTGCCGTTGGATTTATCCATTGGCCCACCAGAATTCAAGTCCACCATATGCTTCTTATCCCCATGATACCCCTGTGATTCTCCAATCTCCATTTTGACCTCGAGGGAACATCAGACAATTTCCTCCTAGATATCGAAGTCACGGATCGGTAATGCTTTCCGGATGCTAGGATTCAGCCCACCAAATATGCGGTCAACCTTGCATTCAGGGGTTACGATAAAGCCAGAAGCGTATCATTCAAGCCTTGTGATGTTTGCCTCGTATGCTCCAATGGATTCCACATCTTTTTTCTTGAGGGAAAGGAAGTCCCTTTCCATCTTATGCCGGAGGGTGTGTGGAAAATATTTATAAAAAAATCTTCCGAAATTCCTTCCATTCCAATGCCTCGATCTCCTCCTCAGGCTTCGTATTTTTCATCAACGTCCACCATTGATCAGCTTCACCATCCATACGATAAGCTTCCAGGAGAACCTTCTCTTGTTCAGAAAATTTGAGGATGTAGAAGATCTTTTCAATGGATTTGATCTATTGTTTAGCAATCGTGGGATCAGATTATCCACTAAAAGTAGGAGGCCTTTGTCTCATGAAGCTCTCGATAGCGACTTGTTCTTTCTTAGGGGGGGATGAACATTCCTCTTGACCTGTGTTTCTATTCAAAACTTGAGTTAGCTGAGAGAGAAGTGTGACAAAGTTTGTGATTCCCGCTACCATTTGATTTGGCATCTCATTAGTACAATCATCACACTGATCTTCACAACGGTTGTTAGCCCGAGTCCTCCTATTACCAGCCATTCGCTGGAATAAAAAGAAAGTTAGTAGTAACACATACAGGGTAATCCAAATACAAAAGTTGATGACCCAAAAATAAACTTTTATCTCCTTAACTCATGAGTCTATAGGCTTCAATCTAAGATTTTCATGATATACTTTCTAACATATATTCTTAGGGGTATTTTTTTTAATTCTCTTTATAAGGGTTCATACTAAGCTTTTGAATTTATCAAAACATATCCCCCGGGAGTGTCGTATCCAAGAGTTCAGCAAGCCCCGTTGTCGTGCACCATTTCATGTTCGAGTCTAGGTCAAAGCAATGTTTTCGGGTTTTACCACTAGGATACATCTGTGCCAGAGCCGCCTCTACCTGCTCGTATCCAGATAGGGATGCATTTTTTTGATAAACCACTTACATAGTATTTACCAAAATGTAGGGATGTTTTTATTATACTTAGTCTTGTATCTAAGGCTTTACTAGGGTTTTCCTAATCCCAAAAATAACTAAACCTATCCTCTGATATCAACTATGACAACCCTTTTTTTATTACAACTTAAACATTATTTATTACATAATAATTCACTTGATACAACAAATAATATCGAGAGATATAGTGTCTTTGGGGCTTAGGATCATTACATAAAAACATAAAACATGAAATACAACATCTTTATTGAAAACATCCTTTACATGACCACTACATTCCCTCGTACTTAGCATTGCATGGGATAACCTGAGGACATGCATAAGAAAAGGGTGAGCTATAAAGCCCAGTAAGGGAGTACACATGGAATAAAATGAGGATTACAATACATGTTAAAAAATAGGCATATCAATAGAGCATAAATGAAACATGAACATAAAGGCATGATAAAGCATGATAATCATAACATGGAAATGTGGAAACAACACTTAACATTGAATTAGAATGAGCCAAGGCTCATTACACATAGAGCATGAGTAAACCCTCATTGCACATGAAGCACGAGTAAAACCTTGTTTCACTTGAATTAGCATGATTCAACACTCATTTCACATGACATATCATGATACCATACTTTACCCAATGCATTGGAGCGCTATAAGGGCACATCCTTCTTAAACATTTCATTTCGTTCATAAGTGTGCCACATGGATCATAAAACATGGATTCAAAAAACATAATCATTTATTCCACGATAGAGGAATGTGGAATTCATACATGAATCTTTATAATCAATAAGTAAATGTACATAAAGTTGAATACCCTTGATGGAGAAAATGGGCATGGTATCCACTACACAATGGCATTGGCTTAGAAAATCAGTGCGATTTCGGCAGCGTAACGACGTGACATAAGAATTCATAAAAATGGTTGATGAGAGAGAAAGGGGTTCCTCATCATATTTACATGTGATGGACAGTAAGAAGGTCATATAGATACATGTCCCAACAATTGTAATGTAATTTTGGTTCATGATACAAAAGTATTTCTTGAATGTAAATGAGGAGGGAGAAGTTCCTTTAGGAATTTCGGCATAGTAACGGGTGTACATGGGAGGCATTTAATGAGAGTGAAAGGGGTCTCCCGTCATTAAAAAAATAAGAGGGAAGTATGGGAGAGGTGTGAAACCATACCCCAACATTCATAATTGAAATTAAAATGGCAATTCAACTTAAAAAAAATTGACAAAAATGAGAAAGGAAGAAAAAAACCCTTACTTGGAAGTGTGCTTCCAAATGCTAGAGAGAGGCTTGTGAGAGGATTATTGGGAGCTTGGGGAACCTTGGGAGGATTCTAGAGATAGTAGGGCAGAGGTTGGATGAACTCCAAGGGATTTTAGTGAGGAGGAAGTGGGAGCTTGTGTGGGTTTATATGAGAAAGGTGAGGGAATTCATTATTATTTAGGTTTGGGTCCCCTTACATTAAATTAATCCAAACCACAAACCATCCCATGGTTTATGCCCATGTTTTTTGGAAAAGGGAGGAGGAAAAAAAACTTTTATAAGGCCCAAGTCCAATATTCTGAAAATAATAAGGTTTCTTATATGGAGGTGAGTCACCCTCCCTTGGAAATTAATTTAAAAAGGCAAAGTGTTGAATATGTCTTGAGGGGTTCATTAATGCTTTGAAAAGTAAGTCAAACAAACCCAAAATTACTTTATTTTAATGGTAAAACATATATTGGCCGAACATAAGGATTATAGTATTTTATTACATCACTATTGGGTCATTATGATATCATAAAACACATTATCTATTTAAACGGTATTTAATTTTCACCCAAAAATTTGACTGTCTCGGAAAATTAAGAAAAATTCACTGTTGGATAATTTCGACGTCCTGATCCCAGAAATGACATTTATTTTATCTAAATTTTTCTCTAAATATGTGAATTTTAACTTTTAAAATAAAAACCGACATTTATAAAAAATTCACAGGTTTTGACAGAAATGGCTTTCAAACCATAATATAAATTTTTAATTGCATTCATAAAATTATAAGATCATTTATATTTAAAAAAAATAATTTATTAATATTATTATTATTTTATTAAAATATTATTTAATTAAAAAATCCATTAATTTAATAAAATAGATTTGTTAATTAAATAATAACTAAAAACACCATTTGTACTTTAAAAACTATTTACAATGTATCAAAAATGACTTGAAATTATATTCATTATTATATAAAAAAATAATTTACATGAACATAGTATTACTTATTTGTTACATAACCTCATAAAACAGCCGCATAAGACCAAAGGATAAACGTGTTCGATGGTGACAGACTCTTGGGTTGGCTCAGATAACACCGCTCGAGTGGTAATCTCTATCAACTTCCACTTTCCCCGTAGACGGTCTCGTTCGAGCTTGACATGGTGATGCTCAGCTTGGGCTTGGTCAAGGGTAAAGCCCAAGGATGCTACCTCTTTTCCGAGCTCCAACAAATGGGCTTTGTATGGGGCAATTCTACTGGATGAGGTCATCGCTTCTTTGGTCTGAGTAAAATTGGATGTGTTAAAGCCCTATATTTATACTAATCATGTGATCACTGTTGAATGACTAAATTTACAACGGTCACAATTCTTAACATAAAACCATAGAAGTTGACAACTTATAAAAACATTTTTCATAAAGACACATTTAACTGGATCAAGAGGGATTTTCCATTATTGAAACATTGGGTCGTTACAAAACCAACATATAATATTAAAATATGATGATATATTAAGTAATTATATCAAATAAACATAGATTTTATTTTTTTTAATGGAATAAATTATATCTATATACACCTCCATAAAATTATAAATGAAGGAGTTGATTGTGTGTATAGCGAAGTAACGCCCTGTGAACTGGTGTAATTAGGTTTCAATCACCACCTCTAAATGATAAATATAATGATGGAAATAATTTTAGACACCGTATTTATGATATATTAATACTCCAATAATTAAATATATTTTTGTATCATTATAACATCCAATCCATTGGATAACTATGACATGGTTTGTGCGTATGTGTGGACTACCCCCTCTAAAAACAATGTCATTCATTGGAAATTTTACATTAATATGAATGGTAACATGCATATATTTAATAAATATATATTATAAATATCACATAAAAATTAATTTTTTAAGGTGATATATTATTTTACTTTTTCTTATTCAATCCATTGATATACTAGTAACAAAGGTCATACATACGTATGACCTACCGTCTCCATGACCAATTCAATTTAGTTTATATCTCTAAAATATTTGGAATACACTAAAACACATATAATGAATATAAAATAAATTTATATCATGAATATAATTTCTGATGTGATGGAACCATGATCAATTTATAAGGATCAAAATTTATCAATAAAAACATACATGAAAAACGAAATAGTTATCACACAGAATTGTGATTTTTAATAAACAATACATGAATAACTGATGATAAAAATGAATTAAATAAATCATACATGTTATGATATCTATGATTATGAATTATTAATAAATTTATTTAAACCATTAATTAATATAAATATCTTTCTAATGTGAATAGACAATTTCAATACTTGAGCTAAGGTATTTTTATCTCACTTTTATTTCTGTGATAAACATGACATATTCACCACTTATTCCACAATTTTTGAGTATATATTACCCATATTTTATTATTATTATTATTTTAAAAATTAAATGTATGTACATATCCATATTATATTTTTAATTCATGGGGATTATGATTCCAAATATACAATAGTTGAAAAGGTTTTATATTACAATCTCATTTTTTATTGGGATTCTTTAAAATTTTGATTTTAATGATGAAATATTATGGTTGATTTCTTATGAAAAACAAGAAATATTATTCCATATGGTTATTTCTATAAATTTTATTTTTTATATTTATTTTTCTCTCTTTAGATACTTGATATACGAAATGAACATTCTTAAATAAAACAATACTTTTCTCAATTTTGTTTGATGATCATTTTCCATTCATGTACTTGACTTCTAAAAATGAATTAATGAAAATTTTTAATAGTCCCCAATTATTGATTATAGAAATATTTACTCATGTTTAGGTTTTTAAAAAATTTATTAAAAATTATTTTACTTCCATTTTTTGAATAATGATCTATTTTCTTTTTACAAAAAATGATAAAGGAATCTTTATTTTAATTTGTGTGTTATAAATAGCCTTTTCCTTCCATTAAGAATGATGAATTATTTTAGTATTCCATTAATATTTTTCGAGGATATATTAAATAAAAATGTTTTCTTTAATATTGGGTAATATTTTAGATTTTTAATAAGTTATTTTATGTTTAAATTGTATTATCCTCAATAAATGTTCTATGGGAAGTTTTAAACACATTGTCTATTTAAGATTAAATCCTTTGATTCTTCTTAATATTTACAGGGAATATAAATAAATGATATCACACTTATTCTATATTTATAAAATTTAATATTATGTTTGTAGGATGTTTATGATACTGATTCCGTTTCAAAGGGTTATGATATTATAAATTGATGAAATTCTTATAAAACATGTTTCATTTACAAAGGATGTTATATGATGAATTTTTTTTTCAACCATTTCCTTTTCTAGGGTTATGATATGATGAATATTTTATGATATTGTGAATCAAATATATATATGATTTATATAATGTTATGGGAGGTCCCATAATTATATATTCTTCCAATACATTGGGTAAATATTGATATATAATGGGATAATAAGGAATAAAATAGAGTGTAAAGGTAGTTTAGTAGGAAAATATATCCATTGTGATAGTAATGGGAGTGAGCCATAACTACTATAATTTTTTCAGTAGTGAACTCATTCCACTATGAATGTCTTTTATGTGAAACTATAATATTAATTTATTGATTTCATTATATTATTTATATAAAACAAATCTAAGTATTATAATTTTTTTAACCCAAGTATTTTGTTCATTGACTTATTTTCAATTCATGTACTCTAAAATTCCATGATTTAGCAATAAATATAGTTTATGATATAATTTATTTAAGGTATGGTATTAAAATTTTATTCTCATATTATAATTCCCTTATTATGGTGTTATGTTTATATCTCCCTGGATTACCCTTACTAATCATATGAGCCCACACTTTCTTATGTTTCAGATCCCCATGCTGTGAAGACATGTATAATGTATGATACGTCACATAATAGTGGTAGTTATGAAAAACATAGTGATAAAAGATTTTGTTTACTTTGGAAACAATTTTCATTGTATCCAGGATTCGAATGTCGCTAGAGTTATATGATTCTTGTGTGGATCAATATGTAATGTATTAAATACTTATCTATTAAGATGTGATGTATATATTTGAAAACTATGTATTTCTATAGTTTGTATAAGATTAAGATTTAGTTAATCATTTGAAACAATGTGAGAATAATTTTGTAAGATCCACAAGTATATTTCTATGTATAGGAAAATATCTTGGAATTTTGGTAAAGGAGAGAGTGAGTGGTTTCCATGAAATTTTATCACTATATAGATACTAAAAGTGGATGTGTCTCTTGCATAGTTGTACCTAATGGTAATAACCCAATATAGGAATAATTATTATTTGACTCAATAATAACCTATTTAAAAACAATGTGCCTTATTTAACACAATTTTTCACACTTCTAGGAGATATTTTTTGAAATTCACAAATTGATTACCAACCATAATGATGGATTTGAATATATAATCACCATGAAGAACCTAAGTTAAAAATAATTTTATTTAGAATGAAAAGAATTTTTTAATTATTTATATCTCCTATAAAGGATTATGTTGTTTCTCAATATGAATATTATTTCCCCTGTTGTAATTTATGGTTTTTTTAATTGGCTATAATCTAGACGAATCATGTGAAAAATAAATTTAATGGACAATTAAATGATTATATGAAACAAAATTTATGGTCGATTGGCGAGAAATATTTTATGATCATTCTTAATTATTTATCATGATATATGATTAACAATTTGAACTTGTGTGAGAATTCAAATATTTCCGATAAGTGGAATATGGACATTTCTGAATATTCATATCCTAAGAAACCTAGATGAAAGAATGTTTGGTTTTATACAAATTAGGATGTTGGGAAGATGAACCTAAAATAAAATCTGAAATTCATATAGGATCGAAATAATGATGTAGATGCTCAATATACAAGAGGGGGGATGAATTTTAAACCTTAAATAATTTCAATAAACAAGGAAATATCTATGTGTAACAAAATTAAACTAACAAAATTCAAAACACCTCTAACACCAATTAAAAAAAAGGTTCAATGTATGAAGTAAAAAACATCTAGTTATATACAATAGCGTGTATCTGGAATGTGATTCTGAAAAACTGGTTCCGGAAATATGGATCTATAAAATGATACTTAACCAAAGTATACAATATGAGATTCTACCTTAAAGTGTATAGAATCTAATTTAATTATAGTACAAGTGTATGGAAATATAATAAGGTTATACTTTCCTTACAATACAAAATACAGCGGAAAAACTTGTATCAAAAACAAGTAACAAGATTTACATATTTTAACCCACAGTGAAGGGTATCCAAAAACCATGGATAAAGGTCCCTTGATTTATTATTTCAAGATATTTTGTCTTACCCACACCCAGGTAAGCCCTCGATACGAAGATCAGAGTCTCTGTCTTGCTATCCCCACAAGCCCTCAACTTCAAGTTAGTTGGAACCTCTGTCTTCCTCAACTTGAAATCCCTAGAACTTCGAGGTAGTTGGCACCTCTGTCTTCCTATCTTCAGAAGCCCTCGAATGTAATCACCACCATTTAGAGTCGTATGAAGAAATCTGCACAAGGAAAATTTTGAAAAACCTGTTCAATCTTTCTGCACAAAGATTTGAGTGTTAATAAGAGCCTCTCTCTTTGGAAATCACTTCAATGGAACATAGTCCAAGATTAGTGTCAAATTTGTAGATTATTTTCAAATGAGCTCCTATTTATTGGTGAACCTCAAACGGTCAGCTCCCTCCTCCAACTTTTATATTTCTCCTTGAATTTGGGAGGGACCTGTACACGTGTCACTCAACCAACGGTTAGTTAGAAATAGAATGGACGACATCGTTTTATAACAAAACATGTGTAACTGAATGCACGACATTATTTTATAATGAAATTAGTGTAAGAATAAGAAAAACTGATGTTTGGAATGTATGAAAATAAATGTTCGGAGTCTAACTAAAATGGAATTCGTAGTCTATAATAAAAATATATTCGGATTCTGTTTCGTAGGATTTCAGAACCTGAATTCTGTAGAAATATTGAATTTAGTTTCATCAGAATTCAGTACCGGAACATACAAAGTTTGGACTCCAATTTCATGGGAATTTGGTTGCAGAACTCATAAGGGTAAGGAGTCTGAATTCAGAGAACCTGGAGTTAGAACATAGATAAGTTTGTAATTATAATTCAGAGTCGAACTACATGAGAGTTTGTATCCATAATTCGGAAGGGAACATGATGAGAGTTTGTATCCATAATTCGGATTGGAACTTCATTAGAGTTTGTATCCATATTTCGGAGTGGATCTTTATTACAGTTCATATCCAGAATTCAGAGTGGAACTTTATTATAGTTCCTATCCAGAATTCTAAGTGGAACGTCATTACAGTTCATATCCAGAATTCGTAGTGGAACTTGAATACAGTTCATATCCATAATTCGAAGTGGAACTTCATTACAGTTAATATCCAAAATTCGGAGTGGAACTTCATTACAGTTCATATCCAGAATTCGGATCCTAAAATAGAATTCTTCAAATCTATGTATTATATGATTCCGATGTTTTTGATATGAATCTGATTTTTATACTTAAAAAAAATTAATATGAACAATGAAAACGTGGTAAGGGTAAATTCCTTTGAGAAGGAAATTTTCCTTATAATATTAAAATGTATATTTTCTTTGGTATAGGGTGTTTTTGATTTTCAAAACAAGAAGGGATAGAAAAATTCATAAGGAAATCCTTATTGACTTAACAATCTCCCCCTTTTTAGAAGGCACAAAAAAACTTACAAAAATGAATATAAATGAATTTGGGAACTTTTCTTTAGAATATGAATTTAAAAAATATATCCCTTTGTTCCTAGGTAATAGTGAAAAAAACATACTCCCCCTTAGGCTTTGGAACTCTAAGGATTGTATTTTGAATTTCCGAAATGGAATATTCATTAGAATGAAGGAATCGTAATGATAACTCCCCCTTACCTAAGGATAGTTCATCATAGTTTATAAATTTTGCTTCTCCCCCTTAGGAGTAGTTCTTTTTCCTTCTCCCCCTTTGTAATTTTCAAAAAGAATTGTGGAATTGGAAAAAAATAAAGTACCTAAAAAATTTGTACATAATAACACCAGATACAAACAATTATAGATTTCATTAGAGGTGAAAATTTTTTTACAAGGAAAATAAAATGCAACAAAAGATCACATTCAATTTATTTGACTTCTTTCTCCTTTGGAATTAACTTTTTCAAGAGAGTTTTTAGCTTCTTGAAATTTTTCTGATCCTCCTCATCTTGCTTCTCTAAAGTTGTGATCCTTTCTTGTTGAGATTTCAGCACCTCTGATTGAGCCTTCATGGCCTCTTCTTGCATCTTCACTAACTCATCTTTATTTAGAAGCTTTTCTTCAAGCTCAATCCAGAGATCTCTATCCCTTTTAAAATTTTGAGCAAGAGAGTTAACCTTATCATTCAATTCCTTCACTTGTTGATTTCAAGAATTTTTCTCAGTGGTTAGATTATCCTGAAGATTCATAATCTTGGAGTCCTCGTTGTTAAAAGCATCTTTAACATCATTCTGAAAATGATCCACCTCAGCCAAGACATCATCAACCTTCTTAGACGCCAAAGTCACCTTGCTGGAAAATTTTCTGTTCACATCATAAGTGATAAAGAAATTTCTATGATCTGCTTCAATCACACACTTATCCATCACCATAGATAAGGATTATAACTTCGGATTCATGCTATGTTGAAGCATTTGGCACCTTGAGTCTATGGTGGTAAAAATCGGATGGTGTCTGCCAATTTATTAAGAGACTCAACAACAAAATCATGACCCAAACTGATGACTCTGAATCTGATACCTTACTAGGTGAATGATCTTCTTCAACCTCTAATAGATTTATTCTAGAAGAAAGACCAACTTATTTCTTCCTGATGATATCTTTTGTTGGTATATCCATGAGCACTTGCATACCTTTATCGGTTTTCAGAATGGGTTGATCATCTGGAGATTCTTGCTCACTCTTTGATATTTGAACAATTTTGTCTTCTTCTATTTTCTCCTTTTCTTCTCCTTCCTCATGAAAATACTTCTCATATGTCACTTCCTCATATAATTCATACTCTTTCTCTTCCTCTTCATTATCATCATCTTTGATACCTTATTTCTCAACTACCTTTCCCAGGGTGACATGTTTTGAGGATTCAGCATTTTCTTGATAATCCTCAACTTATATAATTAGGTCATCTAGATCAGCACTTCCTTCTTCTACTACTTCTTCTTCATCTACTACTTCTTCTTCTCTTTCAAAAAATTATTTCTCTTTAATCTTTTTTTGAGTGAAGTAGTTATTCACAAGGGTCTTTGGAAAAGGTTCAGTAAGGAATGTTTCCGGAACCGGAATCTTCTCAGAATCCATCTCTGTTGCTTTCAGAAGAGATTGAACAATCTATTCTTCTAACATCTTCTTCTTAAATTTCTTTTCTTTTTATTGCCTCTCCAACTCATCAGAGGCTTTATCTTTTAAGGCCTTATCCTCAGCAGGGTCTAATCCGAATTGGGGGTCCCCTTCATTTCTCTTCTCCTTGGCTTCTCTCCACTTAGCAGCAACTTCATCTGGGTAGGATTTTTATTTCATTGGCTTGGGTGGTAAAGATTGAGTTTCCTTAGATTCTTGGGTCTTGTCTTCAACCACCAATTCTTTCAACTTTCTCTTCTTCCATGCCTTTTTAGATGATTTCGGAGTTTGTTGGTCATTCTGAGCTACCACTGCCTCTACCTCTGGTAAAGTGTATAATTCTCCGGATTCAACAGAAAAACGCATCTTCATCCTCTTTAATGTATCATCACTAACCATAATTATCTTTCAATTTCTTTGCTTGGAAGTGCAAGAAGCATTAAATGAATCAAGACATCTGATGATAAGCTTAGAATGTAAGGCTAGATTTATTATGATCTGTGCTTTCAGATTCCCTTCTATAATATTCTTAACAGTAATCAAAACATGACTCATCAAATTCAACATCCTTAGATTTACCAAAAAATCTAAGATGTATATATCACTCTTCTTGAGATTATCTTTATCACCCCTTCTCGCTATGAAGAATCCTTTTACCCACAGCTGTAGAATCAAATTATTTATAGAGAGATGATAAATCATAGCAGTCTTGGCATCTTTAAGTCTAAGGCATTTCAATGCCTTCACTTTGTTGAAACTTCTTTGATAATCCGGAATCTTATGTGAATAATACTTAGCTTCACCTTCATAAGATAGACACACCAAGATTTCATCATTGGTGTAAGAAAGCATATAAGTCTTTCCATAATATTTGAATGAAAATATCTCTCTTCCATCTTCATTAAGAAAGTAAATAGACTCGTAAAACTCACAATAAATTATGTATAAACCAGATCCTAATTCGCTGGCTTTGATAAGAAAACATCCTCCCATCCAGTCAATCTGATATTCTTAGATATAAGAGAATTGAACAGGTAAAAACATGGATGTGCTAACCTCTCCCAGTAAACTATCCATTTTAACATTGGCTTCGTAGTTGTTATATCCTGAGATGTAACTTCATCAGACATTCAGAATGAAGATCTTTGGAAGACTTGGAATGGGCTTTAAGAAAGGAGGCAGAATTTCAACACGTGAGAGCTTGACGATCGATGTGGGACAACCATCGGGGGTCCCTTTTATATAGGCGATGGATGTGACATTTGAGCTTCCAAAAGACATCTAACGGTTGAAAAACTCTCTAATATGATCTTATGGTAAAAAACATATCCACAAGGAAATATTTAATCCGATATTTTGAGGTTTTAAGAAACATAATCGGATTTAAGAAAACTAGAATCCGAGAAATTTTAAAACTCATAGGAAAATACCAGCAAGAAAAATATGACTATGAACACTTAAATAAGAAAATAATACCTTTTGGATTGGCATGAATGATTATTTTTAATAGCATACATTTTTCTTGATGAAAATTTGACTTCAAAAGACTTACTTATGAGAAACATGAGTACGAAAAATTTCATTACGAAAAATTCTCAGTATGAAAATTTCATTAAAAAAATTATTAGTACGATAATTTCATTACGAATGTTCCAGTACAAAAAATTTCATCATGAAATTTCTAGTACGAGAATTTCATTACGAAAGTTCCAGTACAAAAATTTCATTATTAAAGTTCCTGTATGATAAGTATATGTACGAAAAAAAATCATTACGAAAGTTCCAGTTCTTAGAATTTTCATTATGAAAATTTCAGTTCTGAAAACTTCATTAAGATAATTTTAGTTACAATAGTTTTAAAAGCTGACTGCAAAACTTTTGATTACAAAATCATAAAAAACCTGACTATAAAAATTTTGATTATGCTAACAAGCAACTGTACTCGCCTTATGAAAAGGAGTTTATTACTGTAAGGATAATTGTTCAACAAGAATATAATGAAGAAGTATTGCCTCATGGTTATCATTCCTAACTTATATTTAATGTATTCCAATATATCAAAGGGTAAATATTTTGTGAAAATATCAGCAACTTGATCTTGCGTTTCGATAAACTGAAGAATGAAATCTCTTTTTAGTTTGTGATCCCAGAGAATGTGATTCCAAATATCTATGTGTTTTTCACAAGAGTGATGTATAGGATTTTTACTAAGGGAAATAGAACATGTGTTATCACACAGAATTTGAGTCTTAGTAAAACTCAAGCCATAGTCTGTGAGTGTCTGTCGCATCTACAACACTTGAGCACAAAATCATCCAGCTGCTACATATTCAGCTTCAGTAGTGGTGAGTCCTACTGAGTTTTGCTTCTTGAACGACCAAGAAACAAATGAATCTCCTAAGAAAAGACATGTATCGGATGTACTTAGAAGAATCAAATCTATGATCTGGTAGATCCTTAACTAGTTTTTTCTTTCAGAGTTTACATAAGTTTCTGAGGTTACAATGACCTAGTCTTCTATGCCATATCCAAGAATCATCTTCCATTTCACTTACGCAAGGTAAGTCTTGGATCCTAAGGTATTCTATGTTTAATGTGTAAACATTCTCTTGCCTATTGATAGAGAGAATAAACTCTTCCTTGGAATTTGGTACTAAGCATTTATCATTCCAAAAATTCACAAGGTAACCTTCATCACATAATTGACTTATGCTAATGGGGTTGTGATTAAGAATCGTAACAAACAAAACGTTTGAAATCATAGTTTTACCAAGATGAACAATATTACCTATACCAACAATTTCTCCCTGAGCATTATCTCTGAGAGTTACATTTCCTCTTTTCGTCTTGATAATCTTTTCAAAATATATTTTGTTACTAGTCATATGCCAGGAACATCCACTATCCATGTACAATTTCTTTCTATTGGTACTTCCTTTATCATCCAAAAAATAAGAAAAAAATAGACTTTCGGAATCCAAACATTTTTTGATCCAAGATTTTCAGATAAAAAAATTTAAGAACCCACATCTTCATAGAAAAATAAGCCTTATGAAAACCTAAGGATTGGGTTTTGTTTAAAGAACAATTCTTTGCCCAGTGACCACCATATTGACACTTGATAAAAACTGGGGCACTTTGAAGAATAAAGTAGTTGTTAATAAAATTTGGTTTTGCATGGGTATAACGAAATCCGGATTTGTTTCTTAAAGGTCTTATTTTTGAATACATATTATCAAAAAAAATTACCTAAGGTAAACTTCGACAGACACTTCTTTAAGGAAAATATTTCGGAATTCAGTTTTATAATCAAGTTTTTATCTTCCAAAAAATTTGAATTAGAGCTAGGCTCAAAAACACATTTCTTAGAAATTAATTTTTCTAGATCTTTAGAATGTTTATTCTTCTCAGAATTTAATTCCTCAAAACATTTTGAATAACTTATAAAATCAGAAATTTTCTTATCAATATCTTTAGAAAGATCTGATATTTTATTAGTAAGAATAATATTCCTAGATTTTTCCTTATCATGTTTTTTATTGAGTAATGAATTCTCTATCTCAAGAAGTTTAGCAAACCTGGAAACTTCTTCATAGGTTGGTAAAGTATTTTCTTCATCAGAAGATGATTCTTCATCCGAAGAGTTATAATATGTACTATAATTAGAATATAAATAAACATTGGTCAATGATTTAACATTGTGTACCTTAGTCATAAAGCAATGATTGTTAATAGGTAATCTGGATATAAGACCAAGATTATTCTGTCTAGAGGATTCATAATCAGACGATTCAACTGAAGAGTCAACACCCCTGAGACTCCATGTGTTATTAGCATTCAGAACTATCTTAGATTTATCATTAGAATACTTCTTCCTATTCCTTTCAGAATTCCTATCTTTTCATTCTTTCTTCTTCAGCAAAGGACAATCAGGTCTTAAGTGTCCAGCTGTCTTGCATTCATAGCATGTGACTTCTGAATCTTTCTTATATTTCCTTTCCTTCTTCTTATACTTGAATTGAAAATTTATCTTACTAGTTATCTTGTTCATCCTTCGAGCAAGATTTAGTAACTCATTCATTGATACTTCACCCTCACTAGATTCGAATTGGATACCAACCTTCTTATCCTTGGATCCAGTTACTCTCTCAGGATTCATCACTTTCATGTGATTTGATGTTGTAGTAAATGCAATAGTACCATTCCCATTCTTCATTTTGATGTTGTCAACATCTCTCTTCATCCTTTTTTCTTGTTGGAGAAGAGTTTGAAATAGTTCATCCAAAGAAATTTGAGTAACCTTCTTGTTCATATCAATAACGGTTCTCTTTGTTCCCACTAATTGGGCATAATATCAATGATCTTGTCAACAAGAGCTTCATCATCAAGACCTTTCTCTCCCATAGATTTTAAGCTATTCACGATAGTCATGAATCTCTGTTTCACTACACAAATTGGTTCTCCATAAGTTAAATTAAAACCCTGGTACTCAGCTCTAAGCATGGCTCTTCTACTCTCAATCACTTTAGATGTACCAAAATGTGTATCTTCGAGTTTCTTCCATATACAGTTTTCTGCTTCACAAAAAGAAATTTGGATATATATATATTCATATTCATTTAACAATGTAAAGTATTGCGTACATAATAATTTAATTGATAATCATTCTTCTCTGGATTTGTGAAAGTACTAACTTCCTTATCAGGAATTTGATAACCTCCAGAAAGTATAACAAAATTTTCTGCTCCAATATTGATAACGAAAGACTTCATTCGATCTCTCCAATACTCATAGTCATTACCATAAAAAATTGGTGGTCTTGTAGGATTTAGGTTGTCGATGCGACCAACATTGATTCCTACCATCTTAAAATATTTCTATAAAATAACTTTTTAATAACAAAAGTACAGATTCAAGGAGAATATTCCTAATCAAGGAAAATATAGAACAATGAAAAACTGAGCAAGAAAAACTTTTATGTGAGTATAAGTATTTCAGAGACCCCCTCTGATAACAATTGTAGGATCGAAATAATGATGTAGATGCTCAATATACAAGAGTGGGGGTGAATTTTACACGTTAAAAAATTTCATTAATCAAGTAATGATCTATTTTTAACAAAATTAATCTAAGAAATTTCACAACACCTCTAACACCAATTAAAATATTTGGTTAAAGTATGAAGTTACAATCTTCTGGTTTTATACACATAATTAGATTTGGAAAGTGATTCTGATAAACTGGTTCCTAAAATATGGATCCGGAATTTAAAACGTAACAAAAGTTTATAATATGAGATTATAACTTAAAATGTATAGAATCTGTATTAATCAAACTACAAGTGTAAGGAAATATAAGAAAGTTATACTTTCCATTCAATACAAAATGCAACAGAAAAAACTTGTAACAAAAACAAGTAACAAGATATAAATCTTTTAACCCAAAGAGAATGGTATCCAACAACCTTGGATAAAGGTCCATTGATTTATACTTTCAAGAAAGTATGTCTTAACCACACCCAGGTAAGCCCTGGATACGAAGATCGAAGTCTCTGTCTTTCTATCCCTGTAAGCCATCAACTTCAAGGTAGTTGGAACCTCTGTCTTCTTCAGCAAGGAAGCCCTCGAACTTCAAGGTAGTCGGCACCTCTATCGTTTTATCCTAGAAAGCCCTCGAATGTAATCACCAACATTCAGAGTCACGCGAAGCAATCTTCACATGGAAAATTTTGAACAAGCTGTTCAAAATTTCTGTACAAATCATTGAGAGTTAATTAGAGCCTCTCTATCTAGAAATCACTTCAATAGAAACTAGTCCAAGATCATTTTCAAAGTTGTAGCTTCTTTTGAAATGATCTCCTATTTATAGGTGAAGCTCCAATGGTATGCTCCCTCCTCCAATGGTCATATTTTTCCTTGAATTTTTGAGGTAACTGTACGCGTGTCACTCAACTAATGGTTAGATAGAAACAGAATGGGTGACATCATTTTATAACAAAACATGTGTAACTGAAAGAACGACATCGTTTTATAATGAAATGATTGTAAGCATAAGCAAAAATTATGTTTGGAATGTATGAAAATAAAAGTTCAGAGTCTAACCAAAATGGAATTCAGAGTCTATAATAAAAAGATATTCGGATTCTATTTTGTAGGAATTCAAAACCCGAATTCTGTAGAAATCTGAAATCTGGTTTAATCAGAATTCGGAACCAGAACATACAATGTTCGGAGTCAGAGTTCATGGGATTTAGGATTCAGAACTCATAAGAGTTTGGATTCTGAATTTAGAGAAACTGGAGGCAAGAACATAGATAAGTACGTAATCATAATTCGGAGTTAGACAACATAAGAGTTCGTATCCATAATTCAGAATAGAACTTCATGAGAGTTTGTATCCAGAATTCGTAGTGGAACTTCATTCGAGTTCGTATCCTGAATTCGGAGTGGAATATTATTATAGTTAATATCCAGAATTTGGAGTGGAACTTCATTACATTTCTATCCAGAATTCATAGTTCAACTTCATTACAATTCATATCTAGAATTCGGAGTGGAACTTCATTGCAGTTCATATCCAGAATTGGGAGTGGAACTTCATTATACTTCATATCCAGAATTCGGAGTGGAACATCATTATAGTTCATATCCAGAATTCAGATCCTAAAATAGAATGCTTTATATCTATGTTTTAAATGATTCCGAGGTTTTTCATATGAATCTGATTTTTATACTTAAGAAAAATATTGACATGACCAATGAAAACATGGTAATGGTAAATTCCTTTTAGAAGGTAATTTTTCATATATAAGTAATATGTATGTTTTCTTAAGTATTGGGTGTTTGTGATTTTCAAAAAAAAGGAATGAAAAAAGTCATAAGGAAAACCTTATTGACTTAACAATCTCCCCCATTTTAGAAAGCATAAACAACATTACAAAAAAGAATATAATGTAATTTGGAAAAATTTCTTTAGACCTTGAATTTAAAACTTATCTCTCTTTGTTCATAGATGATATTGAATACAAGTAATTCCCCATTAGACATTGTAACTAAAAGGATTCTATGGATACATGGTGGACCAAATCCTATTGTATCTAATTGGGATTCTAGGTTTACCTCGAAGTTTGGGTGGTGTCTTCAGCAGGAACAAGATACAGATTTGAGTTTCATCACAACATTTTTTTCACATAGATAAGGTAACTCTGATAGAACCATTAAAACCCTATGAGATATATTTAGAAGTTGTTCAATATATTTAAAATGCTTTTAAGATCAAAATCATCCCCTAGTATAGTTTACATACATCAATAGGTTTCACTCAAGCATTCAGATGGATCCTCATAAAGAGTTGAATGAAAAAAATGGTATATATCTAAAGGGAATTTATTATTTTATAGAAAGAATCTATTTTGACCTATGTTATATAAGGAAATGATACAAAAATTCATAACCATTCAACAACAGATCAAGGATGCTCAAATTTGAACGAAAATTTAAATAGACAATTGATTGTGTGAATAAGCGTTTGAATTTGGGGATTATTCCATCGAATAAATTTATCCAAGTAATAAGGTTATGATATTTGAGAAGAAATAAATTTCTTTTCCTAGGTCTATATGACCATTTTATATCATTGAATGAGTATGGATGGATTCTTATCACTCGGCTCGTACACTAAAACTCTATCAAGTCCATAATGTCTTACATATATCTCTCTATAAGAATAACATACCTAAACCATCACATCTATTGAACGTAATGGTTATATAACTATATCGTGATATATCCTTTGAATAATAACATGTGGATTATTTAGATCACAGAGAGATAGTGGTACAAAACAAAACCACTAAAAAGGTCTTTGTTTTTAGGAAAAACTTATATCTTGAAGAATATGCTTGGGAACCTGAATATATAAGGAGGGAACAATATCCACATGTGTTTTTAAGAGTGGTTTAATTTTGATAAATAATTTAATTTTATGTGGGGTATAATGTAACACTTTTAGATTTTATAAAATTTTGTTTCAAATAAATTTTATATATTATAAAACATGTGGTTCATAAAACACCATGTTTTAATGAGTTTCACTAAATGATTAATATTATTATAATGGTTATAACCTAGATGTAAAATTTTGATGTATGAATAATAATAAACTCACATATAAAATTAGTTATAATGGTTTTATATTGGGAAAACATATTTATAAAAAAATTCTTATTTTTTTATAATGTCACTCTACACTTTGAAAATACATTTCTCTCGAAGAAAAGTTATTTTGTGAAAAATATTAAAAGTAAACTGTTCTACTATATTAAAAATTATTTTATAAAATAATCAATATTTTCAAAATCATCATGTAAATATTATATTAGATATAAGTTTTTAATAAAATTATTTTTTCAATTAAAAAAAATAATGATTTATATTAATAAAATTCCATTAGTATGCATTTTTATGTTAAATTTTATTTTAAATTTAATTTTAATTAAAATTTGTTAAATTTCATTATTATTAAGACAATTTAGGTAATTGGAATCAATATTATATTGTTCATTTATATAAAAACTCCTAACACTAATCAAATATTTTTCATTTGAAATTTGTACTTTAATATCATCTATGGGTTTTATTTTTATTTAAATTATTCTAATTATATGAATAGAAAATGAAAAAATAAACTCCACATATTTAATTATAATAATAATAATTATATAGTATTACCATATTTTTTTATTGATAATTTACAGAAAAAATAATTATTATTAATTATCACGATTAACATTAAAACAAGTCAACCTAAGGGTCCAAAAAATATATATGTTGAAATTACGTAAACAATTTCCATTTCATATTTTGCAGGACATATGTTTACATTATCTCATCTAATGTTCATGAATGTGTCATTTTGGATCCTCTTGGAATGTGTAAAACCTATATATATCATTCCATTTTTCTCCCCACTTCATAATTCCAAATCCATTTGGTTTAGACAAGACTTATTCAAATACATTACAAAAATCCCTCTACATGTCATAGATTTATTATTTTCATTAGTAACCCCCCCTGAATAATGCTCTTAGTTAGAATCTAAGGTGGTTGATTGGAGAAGAGTTATCATTCTTTACCATGTTTCTTTTCTTCTTCCACCTCATTCAAATATTCTTAAACTAACATGATATAATATACTAATAACCTAAATGATATTGAAATTTTATAATATTAATTTCATAACCAGTATCCATTTCCACATCAATCAAATCAGGAAAAACCTTGGTTCATGTGTAGGGGGGACTATCATCCCAAGAACTAATGAATATCATTATCCATCATCACCACATACAGTTGTATATAATTATAGAATTATTTTATATATATTATATTCATGAAATATTTATACTAATCCAATTATAGTTCTAAATCTATCATTTTTCATCCAATCCATTGTAAATTAATAATTTCACACATTTCTACATGTGAAGTACCACCTATGTGGAGTGATATAAAACATTTAGCACATAATTTTGACATGGATGTCAACAAGGATATATTTAATTTATATATATGATATATATGAAATTAAAATTAATATTTTAATGTGATATATTATTAAACGTTCTTTTATTCCATCCCTTGAGAAAATGGAAATACTATTCATGATTAAGTATGACATACCATCACAATGAATAGTTTAAGTCATTTTTCCCAATAAATTTGATCTATTACAATAAAAACATATATAATGAATATATATTATATTTATAATTAGAATAACATTCTATAGATTGTGGAACCATGATCAATATATAGGTATCAACAGTACTAAACCAAAATATACCTAATAAATAAAGCATTCATTAACCAAAATCATGATTTTCAATAATGAATTAATAATAAACGGGTCATTAAAATGAAATATGTAAATCAGGTATTTATTATATATATTTGTATGGATATAGAATAAAATTTTAATATATCAATATTTTATATATATGGGTTCAAAAATTTCAAATAATTAAATGACATTTGATAATAGATTTCCATCTCACTTTTCTTACATTGAGACACATGAAATAATATCCACATGTTTTCTTATATGTGGTTTATACACATAAAATCAATTTCATTTATGATACATCATATTAATATTATTTTAATTAAAATATCCATATAATGTTTTTCCATTCCTGGGTATTATGATTAAAAACATACCAATTTGGTAATGTTTTATGTTACAATTTCATTTTTATAAGGATTTTTTAATTATATGTTTCTAATAATGGTTTTTTATCTAAATCTCAAGAAACTCATTAATTATATTTTTCGTTTTTTAATTCTCTTAATAATTTTTTTTCATCTCATTATTCTCTTTTTATTTTCTCAAGTGATCAAAATAATTTTCTCTCGGAAAACTAGATTTATTTATTTGTTTGGTGAAAATTAATTTATCTCCTTTGCCCATGTTTTCTAAAAATTACTTAAGGAAATAATATAATATTATTAAATTATTTTATAGGTAAATTATTAAAAATGTTTTATGTTTTAAAAAATGGTTTGAAAATATTCTACTTGTCATTTTCAGAATAAGGATTTATTTTTTTACACAAAAAAAGATAATGGAATCATTATTTTAACTAGAACTACATGAAGGGTATTTCTCCCTATCTATACCACATAATGATTTAATGCAACTTTTTCAATTTTACAGGGTTATTTTTAGAAAAAGTTTTAACACTAATTAATTTTAAACTGATATAATTGATATAATATATTTCAAAGTGAAAATGTTATTCTCCCCAAGAAATAATTTAAGTGGACATTTGAAATTATTTTCAATCTAAGATTTCATCCATTTATGTTTCCTAATACTTAAAGGGGATATGATTCAGTGATATCATCCTTATTATTCCTATAGTTTTTATATTATTATGATGTAAAGATATTTATGAATCTCTTTACTTTCCCCATGATTATGATATGACTAATTGATGAAATTTTTATGAAAACTATTTTTTTCAATTAGGTGTTATATGATAAAATATAATTCTAAACCAATTACATTATATGGTTTATAATATAATAATGATTTTATGATAATATGAAACAAATTTTTATTATTATATATAAATGACCAGTGTTCCTAGAATTATATTTCCCTCCATTTATTTTTGTAAATATAGATATCTCCTGAGAAAAATATGACTTGATTAGGTGTTACCATAGTTTAATATGGGACTCATCCAACACAGATAGTCTTTATAGTTAACCTTGACTACTACAGTGTATAGGGGAGTGAACCCATTCTTCAATGATTGTTATGGAAAAGAACCTTCACTACTAAGGGAATGAATTTATATGTCTACATGTATGCAAAATAATTATGACTTATTAATTTGTTACTCTCTCATAGATTTTGTTCTTTGATTCCTTTATGATTCATCTATTATTGAATTTCATGAATTATAAAATGGCTAATTCATATGATCTATGAAATGGAGGTTATGGTTTTGAAATTATATTCTCACGTTCAAATACCCATATTATCATTTTATGTTTATATGCCCCATGATTACCATTACTAGGCATTTGAGATCACCCTTTTTTATATTTACCTTCACTTGTTTATGAAGAAATGTATTATGTTTGATATGTATATGAAGGTTTATTATTATGAAGAACATATTGGGGCAGATGATCTAGTTTAGTTATAAAATAGTTTTCCGTGTATCCAATTTTCCAATGGCACTAGAGCAATATAATTATAGAATGGAAAGTTCTGTTAGGAATTCATATTAATCTATTAATGTGTTATATCCATGTATGAAAATATTTTCTCACTATAAGAAGAGTCAGGGGATGGTAGCCATGGATTCAGAAAAAATTAGTTCCATCATTGGCCTATAATCAACTAAAGTAAGGTAGAGCTCTTTGTTGGCCCTCTGATGTATCTAGGAAAGGGAATCTCTCTCAAAAAAAGATAAATCAACCCTATGTGAGGGAATAAAGGATTAATAGTCTATCTATCCCCAAAAACTAGAATCATATCCTCCATTACTAAGAAACCATTAACATTAAAATTTAAATATAATGACACCAAATTGGACCTAATAAATCAATTGAGTGTGAAATAATAATCCCAAAATATTTTTCCAAGATGATTATTGTGAGTGACCCTAAAAAAATTATTCTTTTTATAACTATAAATGAGGGAGATATAACATTATTTTCATGTACAAGAATGAAAACTACATAGAATAAGATGTGGGGTGGAAAAGGATGTGATATGTCCAAATAAATCTAAAACCATGATATTGGTGAATCATAGAGTAAAAGTGAACAATATTACCCCTGTAATGAATAATAAATTTCATATCTTATAACATGGTGGAAGGAGTGGATGTGAAAGGAAGAGGTAGTCCTTGAAGTTCGATCCACACTGTTGCCCGATGCAATTCATGGCACAAGTGAAGCAAAATAAAATATTTGAATATACTGAACTTCCATTTCCCAAATTATCTGGAGCTCTGGGACCATGGAAGAATAATATCATCCATGGTGTTGGACACCACAAAAAATGATTTTTTATTCAACACTAAAACCCTCGTAATAGAATCTAGGCCCCAGGTCCTTATTTAAGCTAAATCATGGGAGTATGAGGGTGTTCCAAACCAAATCACCCCACTAGTGTCCACCTGGGGAGATCCACCAAGACATAAAAAACCCCCTGATAGTGGAGTGTGTGTAAGATAATGATGTAATCATTGGTTTCATATTGGGATTGATATGTTCTCATAGTGACTAGATAGGGATTTGTTAGGTGGTATATGATTCATGACATGGATCCAAAGGTAAGCCTGTTTTATGACATGTTTCTGGGTGTTAGAATTAGTTTCATTTTGGATTATGGGGAGACCTATGTGGTTAAATATATCATGAAAGGTTTTAGGGGATGAAAATTAGTTCTTTAAAATGGTTTATGAGAAGAGTATTGAGATGAATTTTTTTTGAGGAAATGTTTTCAATGAAAATTCTCATAAATCATGTCGAGTTTGTGTTATGGGTTTGGGTATGGTAGGGTATCTATAAGAGATGGTCTCCAGCGCAAATTTTTGAATATGGTAGTATTTTTTAGAACATTTCATTTGGAGTTATATAATGTTTTTAGTGTATTCAAAAAAGGAGGTATTTAAAATAAAGTGCATGATGTTGGAAATGATTTGAGGGATACGATGTTTTGGTCATCATGTATGATTTGGTTTCCTGGTTGATAGATTGTTTTAAGGAGTTATTTTAGTAGGTTGTTTGGATAGTGGTAATATTCCTGGATTGTACATGGTTGTTATGAGAAAACACTTATAGTGGCAAGTTCCATATTATGGTTTAATCCGGAAATACAATAAGGTGTGTCAGAAGAGATTGTGTGTTGATTTACATCTTGTGGTTCTGAAAATGAGTTAGGGTGGTGATTTCAATTTCAAAATATGAGTACCATGTATTTAAATATAAACTTTTAAAATATATTTATTGATCTAGGGTCAAAGAAATAAATATTTAGACAAATTAGTGATAACATTGGTTGGGAGATGTGGTTCAGCAACCATACGGATGTAATAAGGATGTGAATTCTTATAGTGGGATGTTTTCAGTGCCTTGTGTCTATATGGGTTTCATAATTCAATATTAAATCATAATATTCAGGTTCTATGTTGGATGAATTTTTAATTAGATTGTTGAATATATTTTTAGAGGGTTGTGCATCTTAATGTGATGTTTTCAGTCATGGAATGCACCAAGGATGTTTTATGATGTGCTTTAGAGAGTATGAGATGAATAAAGTTAGATTAATAGTTTTTTGTAGTTTTCTATATATGGAGGATGTATTGGTGATCTTGAATTAGAAGCAATGTTTTGACACTTTATTTTTCATTTGGGTTTACATTGACTTTTTAAATATCATGGTCTATACAAATGGTTATTGCATGGTATAAGGGAATTCATTTGATCTTTAGAAGTGTTTCTTGGGGTGGATTGGAACCAAGGCTAGAAAAATAGTTGGAATATCATTGGGTCATAGTTTCATAAAACCGTTTAAAAATATTTAATTTGATGAAATTTATAATTTTTATGGTTAGTAAATGGTTTGGACAACTATACAACCTAATAATGAGAGAGGGTTTTACTTGGCTAGTTTCTACATCACAATTCATAATTGTTTTGGAATACATTGAGGATAATTAATTGTTAATACTGACCATTTTCACTGATAATTTATAGGGGCCTCCCCTTTTCTATTATTCTCCTCCTCACATGAAACCCAACCAATTTCCCCCCCACATACCTATTTATTCACCGTTAGAATTGGGTTTTTTTGTGATTTTTCATTGACTAATTATTAGTCTCTATCTAATGAATTGTATTCCTCATCTACTCAATTTTATCTATATTTGGTTATCTATTATTAGGGGTTTTATTTTGATTCCACAAAATCATGGTTGAGTTAGCTAATCATGATATATTTTTCCTTATTACTTGAAAGAGGACAACCCAATATGCTTTCTTCATTTGGTCATTTTCTTTTTTTAAAAGGGATATCACCATTGGGATTTCCAAATGGTTATATATTAAAATATATTAATTTAAATATTTTATATGGTTATATATATTTTTAATTACCCTCATATGGGTTCAAGGGTCTATTTCAGACCTCCCATGGTTTATTGGTCGTTGTTCTAATCCAAAGAGGCATTTCTATGAGATTTTGATGAATTTGAAAGATTAATTAAACTATTAATTAAATAGAAATTTTTATATAAATTTAAAAAGATAAAAAATTATTAAATTAGATGTGTTTTTATTGTTTATGGCCTCACGAAGTATGGTGATGTTTGTTTGGATGTCATTTTCCTTAGGTGGGTCATAGAGATCCAAGGAAGAGCTTTTGGACCGAGACCATATAAATTGTTTTGGACTCTAAAAAGGTATGTGTTCATCGATACATTTCATATGGAATTTTTTATTCCATATATGAAACATGTGGTTTTTGGTTGTTTCACTATATTAATTGGAAGTTTTACCTAAAAAAATTGGTAAACTAAATTTTTTGATGTATTAAAATTAAATGGTAATTTAATTTAAATTAGTTAACTATTTAAAAATTCCAAGAATGAGGTGAGTAGACTGAATAGGATAATATGGACCTTTGGAACTATCTTTATGACTCGGTTTCAAATATATGAGACATGGAATAAGAGGATTCCAATACATGGATAATATTTATAAGGGGTGTGAATAGACATAGGATGGACAACCCGCGTTGGACGAGTGAAGACCCTTGAGACATGTGTATCCTTGGTGAAGAAAACATTGAAAAAGTGGAATTGGGTTTGGGTTACATAATCTATTTTGAGTGACCTGAAATTTAAATATAGTCCTTGAAAAACATCTTAAGGCTATCACTAGTAGGTTTTAACCCTTAGACATGTGAGTCCATGAGATGATTTTGGTTGTATTAGGAGATGGAATTTCTATAATTCCTTGGTTATTGTACCAAGATGTCATTTGTGATTATGGTTCCCAAGAGGGTTGATTCTTTCATACAAATGTGATTGGGGACCCATTTGGGAAATACTTTGAGATATTTCATTTACCTGTTATATGTGGACATGCGTTGAAATGGAAGCGATTGTCACATAGAACATGTATTGAATGTGTAAGATAGAGGTGTTGTGGATGATGATACTGAGATTGGGTGCCGGACCATCCCCCATTAATTATTATTTAATTTGATATGTTTGTTTATTTACTGTCATTAGTAAATATATTCCATTCGGTTATATAACCAAGGTGTTTACCTATGATTCTTGAGAATCACCTCCAATGTTGGACGAAACCATATGATTATTTAGATGTTTACGATCCAATATCGAATTTTATTGTTAGAAAATGGATATATTTTATAGAATATATATATTTGGTAGGTTTGAGAGTATATTTCTATAGGTGGTACCAAGTTTCCATCATGAGAGAGTATATGATAACATTTATTGGCATGCTTGGGATTATAGGGATTCCACTAAAATTATGATACCATTGTAAATTAATGTGTTCTAGGATTTTAATGGAGAAAATAATAGATAATTTTAAATTCCCATGAGGGTTAATATTGAAATGTAAGTATACAGAGTTAGTTGATAATATATCCATAAGCACGGGATTTAAACTATATTAAGGGTGAATTTTTGATCCCTTCAATTGATTCCTATGATCCTTAAGTAGGGAAAAGTGGATATAAAAATTATGTTTTGGATGAGGAGATATCAAATTATGGATGACATGGATATAGACCGTGGGATCTAGGGATGATATTTCCTTAGATTTCCTATGACTAACAAGAATAATTCACTCTTATAAATAAACAATTTCCTATGGTTTCTTCATTCGAGGAATAATTCATCTATATGACATCGAGAATGATTGGGAACTACTGTGGGGTTTATCCTAAGGTCTTATCGATGAGTTATTTTGTAACGCCCCGGCCCCAGCTACCCAGAGTCGGTGCATTACTTCGTAACATTGGCATGATCACAAAAGATCAAGTCTCGAAAGACCGATTAGTTTAGTAGCATTGTAAACACTATATATATTCATAAACATTACATTACATCATAAAGTGAAAAACTACAATAACAAAGTCTCCATAGTCCACTCTCATATCCTCTTCTGACAATCCCTGCAGGTCATTCATAAAATACTTCTCCACATCTTGGAAAATATTAAAACATTGAAAGGGGTGAGCTCAGATGCTCAGTAAGGATAACAATATTGCGGAAGCTTTCGTAAATAAACATTAACATTTAAGGCAATGTATAACTAAAACAAAATCCTTTTAAACTTGAACATAAACATAATATGGAAAAAGTAAAATTAGATAATTTCATTCACTTCTTCACATGGATAATCTACTGGTCGAATAATCACATGAAATATCAATAACCACTTTCATAATGATGGAATGCATAATGCCAGACTATCATAACCACGTAGTCAAAGCCTCGTGCCAAGACCACAAATAAGATTTTGTCAAGGCCTCGTGCCAAGACACTAGTTTGTCTCATGAGACCTGCCAATGCATCTAGGAGCTATAGCGGGCTCCACCCATCACTTATTAAGTCCAATGCATTCCTCATATTAATAGGTTTAAACATATCATAAATCATAACATAATCGTGTCACATAAAACATGCATAAAGGAAACATAACATTTCCACATTTCAATCACAAGATATCAATACAACACATTGATATAATAAAAACACTTTCAAAACCATTTTCAATACCAAAATAAAAGAAAGGTAAAACATGGTATTTATTTTTCTTTTAAAAAAATGTATGGATTTTAGAGGAATCCGAAACTCAAATAATGGTCACGGAGGCGGAGAAGTCGTTGTCGTCGCATAAGTACGGAAAGAAAAACATTCCCTTTTTGTCTTTTAGTAAAACGCTTCGTATAAAAAATATTCCTTTTGGATAAACGTACAAGTCAAAGGGTTTTATACACCATATAAAAGAAAGTTGTGTATAAAACCAAATATGCCTCAATGAAAGGATATTGAGACGAAGTCCCATACAAAGATCATTTTTAAAATAAAATAGATATATTATGTGTATTCACTATACATACGCATAAAGAAAGTACAAATACAATATAGGACATAATAATCTCATGACATAATTTGAAAGTATGAGATTATCCCAAAGAATGGAAGTTGGGTTAAGAAGTTCCCTTACCTTGCGTCTTGTCCTGACTCGACCGTTCTTTAAACTCCTGAATAATAAACTAGAGTTAATTTCTGCTTACTTAAGAACCTTTTTCATGTTCATTATTCCTTTTATATCACTTATTACCATGTTATGAACATTATGTAATTATTTAAGTTAATAACGGTCGTTTTGTCGATCTTTGGTACTTGAGTCAACAATAAACTTCTTATAATTACAAGATGTTTATGTGGTAGAATATCCATTATCTACAGAATTATATTCATGATTTAGATGTCATATATATCATATATATCCATTATATACAATCATTCATAATATTACGTAACATTTAGAGGTAAGAAATGAAATGCACCGTTCATGGAGACGGTAAGCTGTACGTACGCATGAACGCTACTTTCATTTCTATTTCGTATTTAATGGAATGAAATCATAATTATATAAAGGTATAATATAGTTCCAGTATAATATCATATATAATATCATTTACTCCATCCTTTATACATCCCACATATGGCATTAACGATTCACATCACTTTGAGTGGGCGGTAGTCCGCACTTCCTAAAATGAAATTATCGCGTTTACCCATAATGGAAATCATAAATTATGCCATAAATGAGAAATAAATAAGCATAAGGAAAACATAAACATAATATATATATCATATATGAAAATAGTGTCATCAAAATGGCCACCATTATAGGTGTTAAAAGAATTTGAACAATCATCGTTTCGTGAGGCAGTATTTCGCCACCAACAGAAACAGTATGTTTTTAACCATTAGACGAAGGTGTGTGTAAGTGTAAACCAAATACTTATCATAAAAACATCCTAGTATATTGTAGATATTGGTGTTGTTACAAAAGAAAGTAATAAAAAGAGTTTAAGGGGTTGGAGAAGCAAAATAAAACAAAACAATAGGTTTTTGACAAGTGTACACATTGGAAAGTAATGAAAAGTCATTTTATTATAAAATGAGTTCCGGATTTTAGAGGTCCCACACTTATATAATTCGAGGATAAGATGATAAGGGTTCTAAATCTACTCATCCAATAGGTTTTTGACAAGTGTACGCTTTGGATTTTACATTATCTTTCCATTTTATTTAAATCGTTAAATAATGAGGTCATCGCTGCATTATCATGATGTCATAAATAATTTAATTTATTTAATGTATAAAAATTATAAAAAACTACGATCATGTAGGAAATATTTTTATCTTTCTAATTAATATTTATAATCAAAATTTGGACTTGTGTAACCCCAATTAAAAACTGTTTTAGTAAAACAACTCATGTTTGTGTCAATTTAATTTTAACATTAAATAAATATATATTAATGTCATTTTCCAACCAAAGTGGCCCCATGGGGTCCCCAAGTTGACCCATGGATTTTCCTGGTCGACCATGACTCATCCAATAGAATTAGGACAAGTTTCAAGCTCATCTCCAATTATTAAAACATTATTTTTACCTCTAACTACACTAATTACCTCTAATCGCGATTAAGACCTTAAAAGTTAATATTCACCAAATATTATTTTAATCTCATTGAACCACATTTTACTTCTTAATGACAACCATGTATGTTGGATTTTTTAAAATCAAACCACAGAAGTGGTAATATTTCATTTAAACGAAAAATCAGTTATTTAACTACCACTTAGTGGTTTCACTATTCATCAAAAATTGAAGTTTTTCAGAATAATGCCAAAATTTCACCCTAAGCTATAATTGTTATTCCGAATTCAAAAATGATGTATATTTTACACAATTTCAAACATATATGTTGCATTAATTAATTTTATAATTAATTCCCACTGTCTAAACAAATATCGTGTTTTTAAGAAACAATTTATATCAAAAGATTGGCAATTGTTTATGTCCATTTTTAAATGTTAAATTAATTCTAATGACCACCATTGGATAAAATGGTAAAAATATATTCTAATTATACTTTAAAACCACTCAATATTATAACTTATAACTATAAATTATTTTGATTAAAAAAGTTGTTTTATGCATTTTTCACTATTCATAAAAATTTGGAAGTTCTCAGAAAATTACAAAAAATTCAACATAGGCTAATTTCAATATTAGGAATACAAAAATGAAGTCCATTTTGAAATATAAAATTTCTATAAATTTAAAAAGTGGTTATTACTATTCATAACGGCTACTTTGATTAGTTGCGGTGTCTTAGAACTCAAAGTTGCGTACAATGCAAGGTATTGCATTATTGAGTGAGATGCGTATCGTGGAAGCTCGGGGTGTTACATTCTCCCCTCCTTCAATAAATTGCGTCCTCGCAATTTGAAATTTTTCTTTGAAAATAAAAGGTTGAAAAGAGAAAATACCTTTATGGAAAACCCACATCGGAAATAAGATTAATAAAATTTAGCCTTAATAAGAGGGAAAGGGAAATGAAAAAGTCACCACCCAATTATGATATCGATTAGGAGAAAATTGGTGGCAATTAGAGACATATAATTGGAGGAAAAACGTAAATATTTTTAGGGAGTGATTGAGGTCATCAATTACAACCAACTGTAAAATTTAGGGCCTCAAAGCCTTCAATCTATGTTGATTTAAAATATCATCAGTTCAACAAGACATAAGGTATTAGGATAACACATATTTTTGTTTTAATATCCCTTTAATAATGTTTAAGAATTAATTTATCCATTGAATAAGAGATAGGTATAAATATATTTATGGTTGACAATTAGAGTTTCAACATTCAACTCATCTTTCACTCAAAAGATAATAGAACTCAAAAATATTATACTTATCCTAATTGTATAAGGTTCCAAATGTTAAAAAATACCATTTAGATTAGTAAAATTATTTTTTAATATCCAGGGACTTCATGTAGGCTAGTGGTAGGAAATAAAGGCCTGTCGCACTATGATTGTGGGTTCGATTCCTGCATCTTTGTCCGATGCGATGGGTTATGCCCCACCCTGCAGGTTGTCCTTTTCCTAAAACTATAGTATTATAATATTCCAAAAATAATATTCAAAAATGCTTTAACCTTAAACAATACTATCAAAAGATCAACTTAATCCATTCCAACCTTTATAGTTATCCAAAATAATTCTGTCCAACTCACAGTCCAAATTTTATAAGGAAGGTAAACATAATGAAGATCCTTTTTCCCACATAACAACATGTGAACACCTTCATCATGTATTCTTTTTAAACATACTGAATTTCCATGATCCCTTATTCCTTATAGAATACTATATATACTCCTTCTATCCTAAAATGTATACAAAACATCAATCAGTTTCAAGGAAGTTAACTATATCCAATATAATTTATCCAAATCAATCACATCTTATTCCAAAATCACAATCTCAGTATCAGAACCATATTATGGTCTATCTTTCTCTCAACCATATATTTTCTAAAAATTTAACCTACTGTGGAGTCAATTTTCTTGGTTCCACACTATCTCAAGTCGTTGATGAAATAGTACTGAAGTAAAATCCTTATATACTCCATAATTATTATAACCAGTACATCATTGATACAACACTAAAATTACAAAATTATTTAATAACAACATAAGAACTCTAATCATTACTCCTCGTCTATGGTAGTATCATAACTTGATTATTATCCAATAACATCATTTGGGGCATACTCTGATGATTTGGACATTGGTTTGCATAGTGTCCCCAATCCTTGCAGAAGAAGCATTGTACATTTGAAAGCATTTTCTTACCCTTGCAGTCACGCAATTTGTGTCCTTTTTCTATACACTTATAACAAACTCCAATTCCCTTTAGGAAAGTTCCATGATGTTTCTTCCCACAATTACCACATATTGGAAAATTCTTCTTCCCCCTCATCCCTTTATCCATAATTCTCTCTTCCATCCTTTTCGTCTCTTGCTTCTCTTTAAAGCCATAGGACTCAGAGAATTGTTTACTTATCTTATTAACACATGATACTATTTCTTCATTTGTTGAGAACACATGGTAGACTATTTCCCTTTGAATGTTGGCTTAATACCGTGAAAGATACGATCCTTCTTACTCTTTGGATCACACGTACTGCTGGAGTTCACATTCCTTCTACTGGGCGCCATTTCTATACAATGGCATAAACTAGGTTACTTTATGAATTACAGTGAATAATTCTAAAATTTTAAAATACATAAAGTAAATTGAACGGTTTATGTATATAATACATAATCATAACAATGTTTTCTTTGAGGAAGTATATACTCATAAACCCTAAATATTGGTTTGTAAAGAAAATGAGAATTATCCTAAGCAAATCCCTCAAAAGTGTCGTAAACAAGAGTGCAGCAAGGCCCGTTGTCGTGCACCAGTTCCCGTTTGAGTCTAGATCAAAGCGGTGTTTTCGAGTTTTACCCCTAGGTACATCTGTGCCAGAGCCGCCTCTACCTGCTTGTATCCAGACAGGGATGTATTGCTCGGAAAACTCACAACATCTATATAATACCAAAATTCTAGGAAGCTCTTCTATACTAATCCTCAAAGTCTATCTTTGGTCTATGTGCTCTAATCAGAGTTTATCTAAATATAGCTTCCAAGGTTAGTACTAAACTGCCTCTGATACCAAATGTAACGCCCCGACCCCAGCTACCCAGAGTCAGTGCTTTACTTCATAACATTGGCATGATCACAAAAGATCAAGTCCCGAAAGACCGATTAGTTTAGTAGCCTTGGAAACACTAGATACATTCGTAAACGTTACATTACATCATAAAGTGAAAAACTACAATAACAAAGTCTCCATAGTCCACACTCATATCCTCTTCTGACAATCCCTGCAGGTCATTCATAAAATACTTCTTTACATCCTGGAAAATATTAAAACATTGAAAGAGGTGAGCTCAGATGCTCGGTAAGGATAACAATATTGCGGAAGATTTCATAAATAAACATTAACATTTAAGGCAATGTATAACTAAAATAAAAGCCTTTTAAACTTGAACATCACCATAATATGGAAAAAGTAAAATGAGATAATTCCATTTACTTCTTCACATGGATATTCTACTGGTCGAATAATCACATGAAATATCAATAAAAACTTTCATAATGATGGAATGCATAATGCCAGACTATCATAACCACGTAGTCAAAGCCTCATGCCAAGACCAAAAATAAGATTTTTTCAAGGCCTTGTGCCAAGACACTAGTTTGTCTCATGAGACCTGTCAATGAATCGAGGAGCTATAGCGGGCTCCACCCGTCACTTATTAATTCCAATGCATTCCTCATATGAATAGGTTTAAACATATCATAAACCATAACATAATCGTATCACATAAAACATGAATAAAGGAAACATAACATTTCCACATTTCAATCATAAGATATCAATACAACAAATTGATATAATAAAAACACTTTCAAAACCATTTTCAATACCAAAATAAAAGAAAGGTAAAACATGGTATTTATTTTTCTTTTAAAAAAAGGTATGGATTGTAGAGGAAGCCGAAACTCCAATAATGGTCATGGAGGCGGAGAAGTCGTTGTCGCCACATAAGTATGGAAAGAAAAACATTCCCTTTTTGTCTTTTAGTAAAACGCTTCGTATAAAAAAGATTTCTTTTGGATAAACGTAAAAGTCAAAGGTGTTTATACACCGTATAAAAGAAAGTTGTGTATAAAACCAAATATGCCTCAATGAAAGGATATTGAAACGAAGTCACATACAAAGATAATTTTTAAAATAAAATAGATATATTATGTGTATTCACTATAAGTACACATAAAGAAAGTACAAATACAATATAGGACATAATAATCTCATGACATAATTTGAAAGTAGGAGATTAACCCAAAGAATGGAAGTTGGGTTAAGAAGTTCCCTTACCTTGTGTCTTGTCCTGACTCGACCGTTCTTTAACCTCCTGAATAATAAACTAGAGTTAATTTCTGTTTACTTAAGAACATTTTTCATTTTCATTATTCCTTTTATATCACTTATTACCATGTTATGAACATTATGTAATTATTTAAGTTAATAACGGTCATTTTGTCGATCTTTGGTACTTGAGTCAACAATAAACTTCTTATAATTACAAGTTGTTTATGTGGTAGAATATCCATTATATCTAGAATTATATTCATGATTTATATGTCATATATATCATATATATCCAGTATATACATTCATTCATAATATTACGTAACATTTAGAGGTAAGAAATGAAATGCACCGTTCATGGAGACGGTAAGCCGTACGTACGCATGAACGCTAATTTCATTTCTATTTCGTATTTAATGGAATTAAATCATAATTATACAATGGTATAATATAGTTCCAGTATAATATCATATATAATATCATTTACTCCATCCTTTATACATCCCGCATATGGCATTAACGATTCACATCACTTTGAGGGGGCGGTAGTCCGCACTTCCTAAAATGAAATTTTCGCGTTTACCCATAATGGAAATCATAAATTATGCCATAAATGAGAAATAAAGAAGCATAAGGAAAACATTAACATAATATATATATCATATATGAAAATAGTTTCATCAAAATGGCCACTATTATAGGTGTTAAAAGAATTTCAACAATCATCGTTTCGTGAGGCAGTATTTCGCCACCCACAGAAACAGTATGTTCTTTAACCGTTAGACGAAGGTGTGTGTAAGTGTAAACCAAATCCTTATCATAAAAACATCCTAGTATATTTTAGATACTGTTTTTGTTACAAAATAAAGGAATTAAAATAGTTTAAGGGGTTGGAGAAGAAAAATAAAACAAAACAACATTAGAGAAGATATTACCTAAAAAATCGGGCAACTCTTTTTGATTTGAGACAAAGGCTTCCTTGGGAAGAATTCTGCCCAAAGTGAGGCTTCTATAAGTAATTGAGGGATGCTCGGAGAGTATTTGGGCAGAGCTTTGCCGATCCAAATGGCTTGAAGGTGTGAATAAGGTGGGAGTGGTGGGGGCCTTTTATAAGTGGAGAGGAGGGGCACTTTTGGAAAGTAATGAAAACTCACTTTATTATAAAATGAGTTTCGGATTTTAGAGGTCCCACACTTATATAATTCGAGGATAAGATGATAAGGGTTATAAATCTACTCATCCAATAGGTTTTTGACAAGTTTACGCTTTAGATTTTACATTATCTTTCCATTTTATTTAAATCGTTAAATAGTGAGGTCATCGCTGCATCATCATGATGTCATAAATAATTTAATTTATTTAATGTCTAAAAATTATAAAAAAAATACTATCATGTAGGAAATCTTTTTAGATTTATAATTAATATTTATAATCAAAATTTGGACTTCTGTAACCCCACTTAAAAATTGTTTTAGTAAAACAACTCATGTTTGTGTCAATTTAATTTTAACATTAAATAAATATATATTAATGTCAATTTCCAACCAAAGTGGCTCCATGGGGTCCCCAAGTTGACCCATGGGTTGTCTTCGTCGGCCATGACTCATCCAATAGAAGTAGGACAAGTGTCAAGCTCATCTCATATTATTAAAACATAATGTTTACCTTAAACTACACTAATTACCTCTAATCGCGATTAAGAACTTAAAAGTTACTATTCACCAAAAATTATTTTAATCTCATTGAACCACATTTTACTTCTTAATGAAAACCATGTATGTCATATTTTTGAAAATAAAACCACAAAAGTGGTAATATTTCATTTAAACGAAAAATCAGTTATTTAACTACCACTTAGTGGTTCCACTATTAATCAAAAATTGAAGTTTTTCAAAATAATGCCAAAATTTCACCCTAAGATATAATTGATATTCCAAATTCAAAAATGATGTCTATTTTACAAAATTACAAACATATATGTTGCATTAATTAATTTTATAATTAATTCCCGCTGTCTAAACAAATAGCGTGTTTTTAAGAAACAATTTATATCAAAAGATTGGCAATTGTTTATGTCCATTTTCAATGTTAAATTAATTCTAATTACCACCATTGGATAAAATGGTAAAAATATATTCTAATTATACTTTAAAACCACTTAATAGTATCACTTATCACTATAAATTATTTTGATTAAAAATTTGTTTTATGTATTTTTCACTATTCATAAAAATTTGGAAGTTCTCAGAAAATTAAAAAAAATTCAACATAGGCTAATTTAAATATTTGGAAAACAAAAATGAAGTCCATTTTGAAATACAAAATTTCTATAAATTTAAAAGGTGGTTATTACTATTCATAACGGCTACTTTGATTAGTTGCGGTGTGTTAGAACTCAAAGTTGCGTACAATGCAAGCTATTGCATTATTGAATGAGATGCGTATCGTGGAAGCTCGGGGTGTTACATATTTTTATGGACTCCCCAAGGCCATCTACTCGTAATGAAAAAAAATTTATAATGTAATCCGCGTTGAGTAAATAGATGTTCTCTTGAGCTTATTCCCATGCTCAGAAATGTTATTTTGCTACTCGAGGTAGGCATGGTTGATTGAGGTCTTTGACCTGAGGATAGATTATGGTTATTAGGGTGTGGCCCCGTTCTAAATAAACACTCATGTTATTGACTTGATATCTTGGATATCATGGTATCCAAAAAAATTTAAGAGATATTTTGATATTTTTCTGAAGAAGTTATTATCATGATTCCATTTATTTATTTATTTTAGTTCATTATTAATTTTAATCAAGTCACTTAAATATATCACTAAATTATTGTTATATACTGGTAATGTGTTGTTGGTGCCATATTGAGTTTTTTATTCACACCCTAATTGGGACGCCATTATAAATTGGTACTGAAAAAACTCACACACAGTCAATGTAGGAATAAGTCTAGAGGAGTTTTAGGATAACATGGTCCAACATGATGGCTTTGATGAGATCAGATTTCAGAATATGGCGATCCTTAGTTTTGTGGTAGATCATAAAATCTTGATTCATTATTTTTTGTGAGTATATCGATCAGTTCGGTGAGTGATAATATTTTATTATATTCTGGCCATGATCGTTTGAATTGTATGATTCATTCCATCATGATATAACATGTTTAACTTACCAGAATTTTAATTTTTTTTATTCTTTGATGTGTATTATTTTTTATCATTCAAATTGTTATTTTCCACTCTAATATAGGGGGGGTATAGTATCCCCCTAGAACTCTTATCCACCCATGCTTCTAGTTCAGTGCATATGGCACATGGAGAAGAAAACCTGAGCTCCCATGGAGTTCCATTTTGACTGCTATATAGGGTGAGTTGTGGAAGGGTATTTCTGGATGATATTTATGTGACGCTTCTCAGAAATAGGTTTTATTATCCTAGTAGTGGGTTATAACAAGACTAATAGAATTGTTATAGAGCCAAAACTTCATGTACTTTAGGATTTATTATATCACAAAAATATTTTTGTCCATGGAGAATAATAATTTATTTGGGAAATAATGCAGTGATATATAATTGATGGAATATTACATTATCTACAAACATCGAAATCCTTTAAGGTGAAACCATTATAGGAATATTTTTTATAGTTTTTTTCTCTTGTTACAGTCTTTGATTAATTTTTAAATGATCATAAAAACATTTTTTATCTAGATTGTGTATTTGTTTTATATTTTAATTCTATTTGGAATCATGTAATTAAATGGATAAAAGGCCCATTGTAATGAAATTGAATTTTGTAAGTGTAGATGATTCCTATCATGGATTTCAGGTTTTTGAAGATTTATTTAATTTATTCCTTAATTTTCCTCCTGAGAATAATTATTCTCTTATTTATTTTGAGAATTTTTTTCTTTATAATGGACGCATGGTACATCATTATAACTTTTATGAACAATTCTTTCAAGTTAAGTAACATGATAGGACTACATAATAAATTTGGTCTTTTATAATAGAATTAGAGAATCATTTGGATCTATATAAACTGAAAAAAATAATTATTAAAGTTTTTTTTTACACTTGATTATGTTTCTCAGGTTCTAAATAAAAAATATAATATACATTTCACTATATGGAATGTTTTTTTGTTATATTTTGATGATTTTATGGATCAATGAATGGGTTTTTTCACTAATAGGTTGTAAGAGGTGTGGTATGATTTATTTATTATATTATATTGTTTTTTAATATGTTGTATGTTTAATTAACTTTATTAATAAAATCCATTTATTTATTTTTTGGTGACCTAATGTGAAAAAATATATGATCTAGAATACTTCTACACTAGTGTATATTATAATATCAATAGTTTGAAATGAATTATTATGCTCAACATGGAGTTTTCTCTTTGTAAACCAATAATGTAAGATGTAGTTTATATTACAAATAGGATCACTATAGATCATCTATAACCTAGTACTTCTATATATTGTTCCATTTTAATAATATTATATTCCATAGAGAGTTTCTCATTATGTTAATTCATTTATTAAGGGTTCTTAGGGATTCTAATTTTATATATATTTGTTTCCTCTAATTTTATTTTGGTATTTTGGAATCATCCATATTATATTATTATTCGGGACACTCTTCATGCCTTATAGAGATTATGGATCTCATTTGAAAACATGTTTTCATTATTACATTTTTTGTTTCATTTTCAAATTATTTGTTAAAGTGGTTTTGAAAGAACAATTTCAAAGGAATGTGTAGAATTTATTTTAGTTTTATAAATTCAAAATGTTGGGTTTAAAGATAAAATAGTGCTTCTAGTTTTGAAAATGGTATTTAACACAAATCATGATATGAAGGGTTTTAAGATATTATTTGATAGATATAATGGAAAAAAATTTCAATAAAACAATTATGTCATTTCTTTGGAATGTTAATGAATTAATTTATAGAGATGAAACTAAATTTTTTTTACATGAAAATGCTTTATTTTTTACCAAAAAGAATATAATTATGTGATTCATTTAATTAATGTATATGTGATTAGAAATTATTCATTATATATATATTCAAATGAGAATAATATGAAATGTGTTACGAAAGGAATTACATTATCAATTTAGGGAAATATTAGTGGGAAACATTTTGTCATACATTATATAAAATGTATTTGTTTTTGTTTATCTATATATGTTTATTTATTTTGTACTCTTTGAGGTTACCAGTTTATGATATCTTGTTGTTGATGTATCCATTGATCAATTTATGGAATTTTTTTGATATTGTGACTGGTGGTTTATTACATTGATGTGATTTTGTGGTTGTTTTTATATTGTTTTATTTTTATAAGGATTACGAATCAATCAATTCGTCGCATTGTACCTTTATTTTATAACTATATTTTATTGGTTCTTGTTTATTATTTATTAACTATGATGTTTAATTATAATATTTTTTTGATCAAAATTACTGATTTTTAATCCTTTCATTATTTTATTATGTTTATACTATGTTTGGATTGTTTATGTAGCAGAGTATGTTTATTTTATATTCATGAGATTCATAGGTACGGTTGAACCATGCCAAATATTTTATTGGATTCCAATAATTATTTATTTTTTAACGGAGAAATAATTTCCACTCTCTTGCATCAAGACACCATGATGATTTTTTCCATCGCAAAGAAATGAAGAACATGCTTTGGGCCTTGTTTTTTATCTATTTATAGTGTCGTGTTTTTTCAACAAGATATGGTTTTTGACAAAATGGAATAAAATATCTAAATATGTATTTGGATGAGTCATGGTATTATAGATAACTGACTATCATAACTCATGTGGTATGTCCTATGTAAGTTCCTAATCACCATATTTCTTCAAAAAAATAGATTTTCTATGGGCAGTCTAGGTTGGAGTTCAAAGGAACATCTTATTTAATACAAAGTATTTTATTTATTATTATATTAAATTATAGTTTGTTGATCCATAGTAAACCAATGAATCATGGTCAGATCACATGGTCTAGAAATATATATGTATCCCATGTTTATGAGTCTATAATCACCTTTTATTTTTTTCACATGATTTTTACATAATTTTATAAACCATACATCCAAAATGTTAATGGTTATACATTACTAATAAAGTTTTTTTATGAATATTTTGATTTATAATTTCTCCAAAAGTATTTTTCACATGTTTGGGATGAATAAAATAGTCTATCAATGGGTTTTTATGATTTTTGGGAAATTTTATGGTTGATTTTTTTTTAAGGTAAATGTTTTATTATTTTAATTTTTTCTATTTTTACAATAGGTTTTTAGGGAAAATATTATTTTATAAATTATTATTATATTTAATAATAACATTCTAGTCATTCATTTGAAATAGAAACTTATTAAAAAAATTTATTTAAAACAATTGTTTATAATTTTTTGGTGAATGGATTTTGATTGTCATGAAATCTTCTAAAATATTTGATTTTAATAATTTGTTTCATTGCAATAAAATATATAGGTGATATTTTGAAATAAAAAATTGGGTTTATAAAAATATTTTAAATACATAATATTTAAAGTTATAGTATTTCTTGTAGTAAATATGTAAAAAAAATTCTATTAGTTTTCTAAAAGAAGTGGATTATTTATAATGTTCATTTTTCCATATGTTTAAAAATAATTCTTCATTTTCTACAATTTTGATGGGATGAATTCTTAATTTGGATATATAATAGCCTTATAATGGATTTTACGTCTTTATGTGGTGTCTTTATACATGTAATGAATATAAAAAGGTAGCTCGAGAACTCGGGTGAGTCTTATAGTAACAAATTTAGGTTTTTGTAGTTTGGGATGGTTATGTCCCTAGTTCACAATGAGGAGTTTTATAGTCAATTTTTTGTAGTGCACAGCCTATGTGAATTTATAACACTTGGTTTAGGGAATGTTGTGGGAACATCAAAGGAATATGTGCATGGAGGATTGGTCCTAGGTCTTGGTGTATGGTTATCATAGATTCAGCACATAGTTGTGGACATACCGTGTGAAATTTTATAGATATAGATAGTTCCAATTTTGATAGTTGGAATTAGGTTTGGTAATATTTTATATATGGTTTTAATTGGGACTTTTCTACCACATTATTAGTTAATAGTTTAAAAATCCATGGGTAAAACATTGCTACAAATTATTTGTAAATGTTTATCATTTTCCTTTATGAATTCTTAAGGGATAGGCCAATTTTCCATTCGGTTCCTCTATATTTTTAACCCATACATCTTTCCACCATCTCCCTTATTTTTTCCTACTTATATTTCGGTTGTTTGTTGTGAATATTATAGTAATTGACGGTTATTCACTCTCTCTAGTGAATATTCATCTTCATTTCCACCCCTATCACTATTATTTGGTTAAATCTTGTTACTAATTTGATTTTGATTCTAATAGTGTAAGGTGGATTTAGTCAAGAGGGATATAGATCTCATTAATCCTAGAAATAGGAAATCATAGAACACTATATGTATTGATTTTTTTTCTATTTTGTTCTTGTACATCTCTTTGGTAAAATTTTGTTTTAGTTTTTAAAAAAAATAAATGTTTTAGTGATTTAATTGCTGATATTTGATAGGGACTTTACTAGGGATAGTATTAGTGGTCAAATGAGGACATTTTATGGTTTATTGGTTGTTTTTCTAGTGTGATGTATCCTTTGGGTGACAGTTCAGCAAATATACCAAGTTATATTTAAATTTTACTAGATTATAAATTGTTTAATTAATTATAAATTTTAATTATTAGTTATATTAAATGTGTTGTGGTGTGGTCATGGCCTCTAGAGTTTTTATAATAGTCATTTAGATATTGATGGGCCTAAACGATTCATGATGATCCTGGGTAGATCTATCAATCAAAGAAATTAAAAAGGGTTATGTTTTTTAAAATGGACGCGTTCCTTGAAAAATTACCAACGGAATGTTTTCTATCAGTATTGATTTTTTTAAAATGTGTTCATTCCAATGAGGTTATTGGTTGGTTTAGTAAATTAATTTATTAATTTACCTTATTTTTTCAAATTCATATTAAAATTAAATTTAATATCAAATCAATAACATATATACAATGCATAGAATGAGGTGAGTGGAGTTTCAATAAAGCTATATAACATTAGATCTAGATTAGTATATCAGCTAAAAATGGTCTATGCATGGTCTTATAAAATACCTATACATGAAAAAATTTAATAATGGGTGGGTGTGATGAGACTTAATTTGGATTTCCCGGGTTCGAAATCTGAGGAATCTTTGAAAATGTATATCCTTTGTTTATATACAATAGGTAATTTTGTCTTTGTGAAACTGATTTATAAGGTCTAGAGTGACATGTGATTTATATATGGTCTTTGAAAAATCACTCGAGAATATCATCTGTATGGAAACACCACGGGGCCTATGATAATGAGAGATTACATCAATGAAATCGAGGAAAGGGATTCCCTCTAATCTTTGAGAAAGTTACCAAAAGTCCACATGTGATTGAGGGTCCTTGTTATGATTCAATTATTGTAGTGATGACCTAGAGGACACAATTGGGTTTCCAATTGAAAGATGTCACTAATTAAGTGTTAGAGGTCGTGGGTATAATTGGTTGTGGGTGATAACTAGAACTCATACCGAACATGTATACCCAGGGCGATATGGATGATTTTAATTTGTTTGGATATTAGAATATAATATATATTTTTTTATATTATAATATATTTTATGTGATCTCCCATTATTCCTAGGAATCTTCCATTACTTGTAACATCAATTTGATTTCTCGAGAATCCTAGGAATCACAAACTGGCATAGATGGGACCCTAACAGGACCGTGATATCTTGGATATAATAACAAAATATATTTTATTATGGTTCCTAGATTTTAAAAAATTTACTTATTTGGTTTATACAAGAGTTGATTCATATATGAGTTACATAGGATCTAGCATCCGATAACACCTCCTCATGTATATAAGAATTACTGAGAAGATTGGGATTCATCAAAAAAATTATACAATTTTGAATGCCATAATGAGAGGATTATAATGGATATACCCATAATTCATTATGAATTATAGAGAAAATGGTCATTGGAATGTAGAAATGAGATTACAGGTGGGTGTATTTTCCAGATTATGGGATGTTGAACATCACAAGGGTGATGATTGGATCCCTTATTTTAATTCCTTTGATAACTAACTAAGAATAGTTGGACGCACTAATTATGTTTAAACAGAAGATAGTTGATATTTTGGATTCCTAGGATATGAACCCTTGGATCCATGGAGGTTATTCCCTTATATTTTGTGGGTATTGAAGGAATAATTCCTGGTTGGATGTAAATTATTTACTTGTAATTCCCCCACCTAGAATCCATTTGTTATCAAGACATCGATAAAGTCATGGTACTAACATGGGTTTTATATTTAGGTCTTAGAGATGAGTGATTCATGATTACTACCCAGTATTTTTACACATTATGATAGAGGTGTGGGTGTGGGATGCCTTGTCAATAGATAGACCATCAATTGAGGTTTTTCTTATTTTCAAAGACACCTCTTCAATGTCAAAAGAAGTTATGGTAAATCGATGTTTTTGAAATGAAGATCAATTATGGTTATCTTGAAGTGTCTATGTCTTATCAATACACCTCTGGGTCAGGTGGGATACAACAATTGGAATGATCACCATGACATGCCGACACATTACTACATCGAAAAAAATTAGGTATTGTGGTGGTTTTATTTATTTATTTTATATTATTGTTTATATATTATTAACATGTACCATTAATATATCATTGAATTTATCATATATTTTGGGACTAATTTGGTGGTTCCCTTAAAATGTTTTCAGTCACACCTTTCTTGGTCCACTATTGCACATGGGTACCCGAGGAACAAATTTGGAAGATTCCTAGAATACCATGGTCAATAGGGAATACAAATATAGTATCAAAGACCAGGCTATGATATGTATATGAGTTGTATTAGTTCTTAATGCCTTATCATTTATATATTTTTAGTATTTCTATCAGCACTATCTGAAATAGGTTTGTATAGTGTTCATAGAATGAAAATTTGGGTTTTATGTCCCATCAAATATTGATATCACATGTGTTTTTTGTTAGTTTAATAATTATCATAATAATCTTATATGTATGGTTTTTTATCTATATTTCTATTATAAACTATAATATAGGGAATATAATATCTCTATTTTATTCTTATAGACCCTGATGTGTGTCGATGACTCTAGATAATATGGTAGTGTGCATGAGGGAACATAGCGGTTTATTCCTGCTACTATTCGGAATGATTTTAGGAGTGGTGTTAAATAGAAGTGCTCTGACATGTTTTATTTGAAATACTATTTGGAATCTTGTATTATGAAGATATAGTAATCTATCAGAGCCTATGATGGATATGGATCTAGTGAATCATGAAAACCATCATCAGTAGGATATCCTGGTTACAAGATATGGGATTGATGTTCTTAGTTTATATTGATATTATTGATATCATTTCACCTATAGTGATACAAATTGTGTTTTGATTTATGTTTTATTATGTATTTTTTGCTCTTTGAAAATTAAAAGGGATAAATTTTAAATTTGGAACATATAATGTTGAGGGAATAGGTGTCTCATGCATTTTTTGTTGTCATATAGGATTCACATGTCATGTCGGGACATGAAAGTGTGATTTTTTACACTGATGAGAGGTTCTGTTTATTAAATATTCAATTAATGATCATGTGGATTTTTCCCATATAATTATTTGGTTCTATACTACTTAGTTATACCAACATGTATATATAAATATGTTTATTCTTTTTATATAATGTCATATAGATGTATGGTGAGATAATAAATGATTACAACATGGTCATTCCATGTATCATATATATGGTGGCCCTAATAGATCAATGAGATGAGAAGTGCCTAAGAGGGAACCCTTAGTGGGTTATCTCTATTTTTGTCTAGTAATATAATGTTTTAGAAACAACTTATATGATGTTTTTGATCATAGCTTGGAATGATGCTCTCATTAACTGAATCGAGTTTTAGTGGATCACCAAATATCGAACATCAAAGGGCGATGACCGTTGAATGTTCCATGTATGATCTATTTTTTACTATTATAGTGACATACTATATAGTTTTTTCTCATATATCATGGATTTATATTATTTTAACTATGGTATTAAATGTTGTTTCCCATGGAATGAATCACCAAGAATGATGTAATTAGTTGTAATAGATATGACTAGTGTTTTTTTATTTTTGAGGGAGTATTATAATGAAATATTCTTACAAATAATTCGATTCTAGTTAGACTAATAGTTTTGAAATGAGATTTTTCATAGATATGAGAACCTAGGGAAGATATTTGTAATGTTGGAAGCCAAGGTTAATTAAGACGGTGCCAAGATGGCCTCTCATGAGTTATCACCCATTATGAGACACAACCATTGGACTAGAGAGGATACCTAGATACTATGAAATGTGACTCATTTGATGGTGAGTTGGAGTTATTAAAATTATAATAAGAAAACATTGAGAAGGATTGTCCAGAAATTTAGGTAAAATTAATGAAGAAATCATGGGTACATGCGATTTTTTGGGATCAATGAAAGATATATGATTTTGATGTTAGGGAAAAATAATGGGTGTGCCTTATAATTGTAAGTCCTTAATGTTCTTTGGTATCGATTTTAGTTACAAGTGTAGGAACATTGGAGTGTATGGCCCTAATTTTAATGGAATCACTTTAGAAGCATGGTGTAAGAATACGTAGATACTTATGTTTCTGTTATGGAAGTGGATAGTAGAAATATTTTTGGATGGACTGATGAGTTGAAATTTCATGGATCATGGATAACGTGGTTTAGACGATTGATTCACATGAGTATGAGGTGGGTACTCTTTGATAAGGTTGCATAAGAGTACACATTCATTATTTTTCATAATAGATAGAGGATGTTCATGCACTGACTAAGTGTGGAATTGTGTTAATAATATTTAATGATATTATAGGTACTATGGGAGTAGAGGGGATGTGTTATTGTAGATCGAAGAAAGCATAATTCATTCAAATATGGATAATCCAAGGGAGGTTGGTCTCAAGGAGTGGTATAAGGAAACAAATATGGTAGTGAGTGTACTATTGAGGGTATGTCCCCCATTATGATTAGAATTTAGTGGTTTTCATTGGTGAGGTTTATATAAGATTAAATGTGGTGACAATTATTTGTTATTAATGGATAATAGGTCTTAGAGTGTTGATAATATCTTATGAATACATTCTTTAGTAGATGGAGCATGAGAAATAACGTAATCACCTTACTATGGTTGGGTTGAGGGTTTGATAGGTCCAATTATTGGATAGTCCATATGAGTAATTGAATCTTGTCTTATCTAATGCTAATTAATATATGACGACAAAATAGAGAAAAAAAATTAATGAGAAATTTTTTCCTATTTTTCATTAGGTTCTAACGTAATGTTACCCAAGGTAATATCCTCCTATATGATAAATGTAACTTTAGTAAGGGATCCAACACTAGTAAAGGATATAAAGCAACCATCTCAGGTCAGACTCGAATCTAGAAAATTTTAAAATATTCTCCCTTCTTACCAAGTTCTGATTAGGTCCATCATATTTTTGATTAATGATTTTAATCTATTAATCAAATAAATATTGTACTATGTTTTTGAAAGCTGACCACAATTGGAGTTTTGGAGAATAGTTGAGTCAGTGTCGATTGAGGATAATTCAATGGTATTATTTCAACTGATCTCAATGACATTGAATACAAAATAAACCTTGGTGATGTGGGAGTCACCTTTCGTGTATAATTAATTGATTTTTTGACCAATAAACCCCTTTGTTCCTGAGAAATCACCCCCAATAAACTGATGCTACATGCCCCATCTATTTTTATGTTTATCCAATTGGGGGAGGGTTGCAATAAAACCAATTTCCCTAGGATGATATTTATGGATTTTATTGGAGGAACCATTAATGAACTCGATAATATTAAATGATAGAGTCTTCTACCATAATTTCAAACCCAAGGTCAGTTTGAAAATTATATATCTCATCTTAGATAATAGAGCTAGCAGCGTAATGATCCAGCAATTACATTGAGACTTATAGGATTCCTTACATACACACCAACAACCAAATACAAATAGTTCACCCTCACATTCATTTCGTGATTAATCTTTCCTAAACCATCAAACCAATAATAGAAAATAAAACAACTATTAATCTTTAAAGACACTATTTCTTTGATCTCCACAAATGGGAGACACAATATTGCTGCCTAGTTTCCTTCAAAGAATGGATGAGATTTTATTTCCTTATTAGGATTCCTTCAATAGAGGAACATAGATTCTATATTAATTCCCTTGTGTTTAATATCATTGTATCTGGAAATTTTATGCATCTGAATAAGTTAAACTATGATGTTTTACTTATAGGAGATATCATTGAATCATAAATGTCCACATCATCTATCATGCTCTTCATTCCCATTAATGTCCTAGTTGTATCCCTTTGTAATGAAAACCCCTGATGAGGATCATATGAATACGCAAGATTCATATTCATTAGTTATGTGTACGCAATAAAAAATAGCATGGTCCTCCTTATTATGTATATTTTCCCACTAAAATCCATTAAATATATGTAGTAAATTTTTTGGAGTCATGTGATGAGACGTCGTGTGATTCTAAGGGCTATAATTTATATTTAAAAAATGTTAATTATATAGTAATTAAAAATTCATAGTTTTCCCAAAAAAATGGAATAAAATTTAAATGGTGTCCTGGAATAAAAATGTTATACCACAATTCACTCCATAATAAGTGAATTTCCATATGCATGAAATAATATTTGTCTACATCAAGTGTTTTTTAAACAACTGTTGTATGCTCAAATAATATTTTAATTTATTTATTTATATTAATATAATGAGGATTTGAACTAAATCCTCCCTCTATAAAAAACCCATTAAGGGTAAATATCAGGTTTATCCACATAACCCCATATACCTAGAGAGGATAATTGTTGGATTCAATCGTGGTTGACATCATATCAGAGGATTGGATTTGAACTACATAGATTTTCTACACCAATATATTTAATGGATCTATCTCATATAGACAATGTCTAATCATTCATTATGGATGATCTATCGAAACTCTTGGTGGAACATTTTAATTTTGTGGATTCATTATATTTATTTACTCTATTTAAAATTCAGATCATTTATGCAATCAATAATTTATTTTTTATCGATGGTTGATTTATTTTATGGTTGATTTATTAGTTCGGTATTTACATATTCTACTTCATTCTTTGATTCAACAAAAAATGGATTAAGGATTAAATAAAATAATGAGGATCCTTCCTCATGTTTATATTGTATGATTTTCTCAAACATTTCTTCATACATTCATCAATGGAAATATCGTTATCCATTGGTTTGAAGAATTTTGGGTATTTAATTGTTTCACAACCATTATTTATTTAAACAAATAGAAAATGGGATAATAGTTCATGATCGAGTATATGGTCATTGTGAAACAATAATGTATGATGATCGAAGGAGGAATAGATTAGACAAGATATGTTCATTCTTCCACATTTATTGTGCTATTGTTGGTATAAGGTGATTATGGTTAATTGTGAAGCTGATAAAACCCATATTACATGAAAATGGTGATGTTGAGGCCAAGATTAAAAAAATTCATGACCATTAGTGTGTATCTTAATGGTATTATAGACTGAAATCATGGGTGAATATACGATGAAAGAAACATGGGGAATAAAAAATCATGAGTTACATGTCCTATAATATGGTGTTACAAACCATGGGGAACCCCATGGCTGAAGTCCTAGTATTTATGAAATAAATAAGGATAACATGTATTTTGGTCCCTACCACACACTATATGAACCTATTTGGTTGAATTCCATGTATATCAATGGATTCATGGGAAGGGATTGAGTACATTGGTTAAGAATGTAATCAAACACTTCATGAATACACAGGCTGAGTCGTGTACTTGGAAATAACCCGATGTAAATTAACATAGACTGAAGTAAATCGACATAGGCAAACACATGGAAAATTATTTTTGACATCTATAAACCATGATGTTTGAGTGTAAATGCCATGTTTTTGGAGTATTAATGACTGTGTGAAATAGTGATACATGGGAAGACCTGAGGATTTCATGACACATAATATTCTCCCAGTACAAGTCGTGTACTCTATCTAAGGGCCCATGAAAAACTTATTTTCCTCCGCATAGACTGAGGTCATATGTGTGTCCTTCCCTAGTCCCTTCTCTTGGGGGTATATTTTGTAATTACATCCTCAAAAAAATATGTTGTTCCACTCAATGGGTCTAGTTTGAGATAATGTTTTTGAATTCCCTTATGAAACTTGGGTGGGATCCTTTATAGTTCTTAGTTTGGGATCATTGTACTGATGTGACCAACAAGTACAAGGAATTGATCCCATTTCTAGAAGGACGATCATATAGGGTTCGTGGTGTCCCAAGTGGACCTTGTTTGATCGCCTACATGGATGATGAGATCTTCATAAAAATAGTGATTACTTCTAGAGTGAGGCCCGATGATCTTGATCTATTGGATAAGAAAAAACAATGATATAATGGATCATGGAGAGAATTACCCTATAACGATAATTACCTAGAATACATGAGTGGTATCCTATTTCTGGAAATAATATTTTAAACCATTAGATACTAGTGTTATTTAATTATTATATATATGTTTGGTTTATTATAAAACTATGTTGAGATGACTACTCATGATTTTTTATGAATATTGATTTAAGGGTGTTCCCAATGGGCATTGTAATACTCACACTAGCATGGGGTCTTCCCAGGGCCTTTATGTCTTTGGTAGATGAGTGACCTTTTGATGAATTATTGCATGGAATTGGAGCTGGAGAAGCATAGTTATCAGGTAAATAGATATAGGTGTACATCGTTGTTTCATTTCATTGTAGTTCACTACAACTAAGAAAGTTTCACTTCTTAATTTTTTTTGTGTGGGATTATATTACCCTATTATATATTTCAATACTTATTTTCATACTCTTGTTGTTGGATAGATGTTTTTCATGAATTTAAGGTATTAATTGTTTTTACTTCTAAACATTATATCTACATATAGATGTATACTTGTGTATTGGTATATAAAGATATTTCCTCCAATATGTTGGATACGCTTACATGATTCTAGTTACCATACCATGGCCTATTTTAGGAGTACTTTTGGTTGTTAAACTCATCTTATAAATAGAAACATGGACCCTTTATATCATGTCATGAAATGGTGGTATGAGAGTGTCATTCTCCCTTAAGAACGACACATTGATTTTTTCAAATGGTTTGGTTGGATTTATAATTATGGAAATTGTGAAAAATTATTTTGAGTTTAGACTTCAATCTAGGGAATGTATTATTGGTGTATCAGTCAATGTGTACATTACATAGTACTATGATAACATTTTAATTGACATATTAAATATATAAACTAGTTTAAATGAAAAACATTTGTACATACATCATATAATAATGGGTTGTGCTTAACTTGTTCTTCCTTAGTCTTCTCCAGAAATATACTCATTATTATGGTGTCTCTTGTATATTTCAGGATTCTCCTACAAAGATAGCCATCTTGGATTCCACTACATGATAATGGGGATGATCCGACAAGTGAAAAGGCGTTAGTATATGGGCTTTTATAGGATATAATTCCTCTTGGTTGGTTTCTATTTATGACACCACTCATTGAGTAGAAGATATTTTCATCTGTATTGGTACAGGATGCATATAGGGATTGTATGCTTCAATATATTTTGAGGTTGTGACCACCCAATTTTCATTGAAATCCAAACCCACCAAGTGGAAGAGGACTATCTAGAGGAAGTCACACGAATTTTACTCCATTTTTGAATCATGGAGATCATATGGAATCCTCACAATGGGTCTATTTCAAGTCTCTGTTGGTTAATAGTTGTGTTTATTGACATAGTTACATGATGAGATGGATCTCTCCAAGCCATTTTATGAATGACACTTTATGGAGGAATTCTATATGATCATGTTGATATCACTGTGCATCATGGATCAATTGAAATTAGAGAAAGGTATCTTGACTATGGATGTGTATACAATGAGGTTTACTCATCTCTTCTAATACACACTAAATAATGTGTTGTATCTGTTCTTTGTGGAACATAAAATTGAGTAGGGATTACACAGTAATATCAAGTCTTTCGTGATAAATCTATTCATTCCCATCTATACAAGAGTTATCATGTTTGATTTAGTTTTTGACTACTTCTTGGAAGATAAGACAACAATATTGGGAATTTTACATAGGAATCCTAGAGCTAAGTCCTCGGTAGAATATTTTTGATGGTAGTCCTAATGATATTGGAATCATAGATGATTCTAAAGGAAATTTTATGATAGAAGATTGACTTTTCAAGGCTCTCTGGATGGATTGAATCATCCAAGGGAGTGGTGGTTCTTATCAAGAAATATTCAGGGACATCTCAAATGGGATTATTTGACCCATTGTACAGATGATAGGGATATAGTTAAGGGACTAACCAGAAATTGATAGTGGTTTGAGAAAATAGTTTCATATAGAGGTAGACCTGGAAGAGGGGCAGGTAGAGTAGGTGATAGGATGTGCTTAATGGTATTACCACCCCCACCCCATGGTCGTCTATGCCATGATTATGGAGTTGATGGGAAAGGGTGAGAAAACCTATTGGAAGTGGAGAACGATGACCCATGAGGCTTGCATCATGATTAAATATATTATCAATGTAGAATCTAATTTTGATGAAGTGATAATAAGAATGTGTTTGACACAACATTCTATCACTAAATCTCTAGTTGATGACTTAGGGATTCTGGTTGAGGCATTGGATATATCCTTTCAACTAGAGATTAAGAATTAGGGAGAAACAATGATCAAAAACATCTTTTGATAGTTTCAAATAATTCTTAGAGGTGTTAGATTCATATAGGATTTATTTATTGTAGTTATGAGGCTTTAACACGTCATCATAGGTATGGAGTGGATATCCAAAGTTAATGCCTTTATTGGATATTTTGGGAGTAGGATTCAATGTATCTGTGAGGACTGATCAAGGATTACCATTATCAATGACAATGAAACCTAGACAATTTGGGTAAGGATCATATATAATAGATATAATCCAATTAATCACTAGTTGAAATAATGAATCTCAGAGTAGTGAATGAAATGGGATACCAATTTCCTATCGTGATAGTGGTGTATGAGGACGTCTCTCCAGAGGATGTTCCAGGTTTAACTATTTTCTAATATATAGGATTATTCATTAATATTTACCCTATGATGGCCCTGATATCTATATGATCATATCAGATATCTTCTTTAGAGATTTTAGTTCTAAGGGTGTAGTTAGTGAACATTCAAATAAAGGGATATATGATACCCAATTTTTCTTCTAGGAGGCCCTAGTGTTGATCGACATGAACGAACATGGGAGCCTGAAGTTGTGTATAGATTATCCATTCATGAACCATATAATCTTGAAGAATATATATCCACTATTGAGGATTTATGACCTCTTGTATTATTTTACAGGGGTTTGATGGTTCTCGATGATTGAACTCAGATCAGGCTATCACATTCTATATGTTAGATACATGTATAAACTATAAATGACATTCAAATATCTAAATAGTATATATTAATATATGAAGATCAATTTTGGTGTTATGAGTTTCTCTACAGTGTCCATGGAAGCCTTGAAGTAAATCATTAATAATATATTTGACACTCTGTGGTGGTATTCATCGAATATTTCCACATGTACTTTGGATACCTAGAGGTCCATCTGAGACAATTGATGATAGTTCTATTCACACTATCAATGTGTCAATTTTGGATTATATAGGTGAACATTTTGAGACATTTCATCTCACATAATGGTGTAGCATGTGTGTCAGCCATGGTCAAGGAAGTGTTAGCATGGCATCCAATTGAGATTGTGATGGATGTGAGAATCATTCATGGGATGACAGGATACTATATGTGATTCATTCCCAGTATCAGAAAGATATCATATCATTATACATATTTATACCAAAAATTGGAATCTTTTGTATTGTTGGAGTATTAAAAGTTTTTTTCATGATTTTACACACACACACATATATATATATATATTGATGTGTTAATTAATATTGATATTTCTATTAGAGGGTGTCAACATCTTAGTGCTTTTCGATTCTTCAGGGTCTAGATATGGTGGTGTTATGATACAGAGGAATATATTGATTGTCTATGGGTCTTATCATTTGAGACCAAATGAAATGATCTACATGACCCATGACCTTGAGTTTGAATTGGTAGTATTAACCCTGATGAAGTGGTGAAACAATGTTATGGGAAAGTGGATTGTCATATACTATTACCCTAAGTGTATCAAGTACAAATTATCTTATAAGGATCATATCATGAGATATAAGTGGTGTTTAGTGTTCCTCAAAGATTACAAATTCTAGTTAGTTTATAATCTAGTTAAGGGGAATGAAGTAGTAGATTCCATAATCATGTGATCATGTTTTTAGCTGTTGACCATGGATTCTCATTATAGTAACCCTATGTGGATAAATGTGGTACTTCATATCTACAGGTGATGGTTGTTAGCCCCACCAATTTTACAATGTTATAGGGAATATCTACATGGAGATATCAACAATGAGGCCCTAGGTACCTAGATATCAACTTGATGTGCTCCAGTTGTGTTTATTGAATTGTGGGATAAAATTTGACTTTTTATAAGATGAATGATGTTACCAATGACTTTACTATAATATGTGGTGATGGATTTGCATACATCACCATTGGTGGAAAATTAAATAGTTTAATATTGTATATAGACCTCGAGTTCCAGTTTTTAGTCCCACGCGTGAATATGTTTTTAGAAAATTATATCTCTAGTTTTCTCACATGACAGTTGGTGAAGGATGAGCATCTAGATTTTGTTGGATTATCAAAACCCTTTGAGGTATCATATTGGATGTTGGTTGGAATATAATTGGAATTTTTGAATGGGTTACCATATACAACCAGAGGAAATGATTCCATCAATGTTATCTTAGAACAAATCATAAAGTCATCCCATATCAAAGATATACTACAGTAGCATTCTGTATAGAGATTCAGACACTATTAAATTCAAGAGATAGTCAGTATCCATGGAGTACATTCAACAATCATTTTAGACCATCCAACCCACTTTATGTCATCTTTATGGAGAACATTTTTGAATTATTTTGAGACATTTTTTCATTTCAACATGGTGTTTTACCCCTAGAATAATAGTTAGACTAAGAGTGTTATTCATGTTTTGGAGGACATGCTCTGGGATTTTACAATGGAGTTTGATCATAGTTTGGAGGATCACCTACCCATTGTGGAATTTGTGTACAATACCATATAACATTCTGGCATTGGTGTGGAACCATATGGGGACACGAACGAAAAACCCTTTAGGTCACGCTATGCTAGATCAACCTAGGAGTTTCAAAAATTGATGGGCCTAGTGTTTGTGAGAGCTACAATACCGAAGTTAAATACCACTAAAGAGTGTATGATGACTAAATATTCTTTTTATAGGTCCTATTCAAACTAATGATGGAGGCCATTGGAGTTTTGGTAGGGATACCATCTGTTCCTGGACGTCTCACATCAAAGTAGATTATAAAAATTTGACTAGAATTGAATATTATCTATGACGATCATTGGCCCTTTATAGATACTTTATATGGTTGGAGAGGTGTCATACCACTTATGGAATGTAGGACATAGAGGAAATGTAATCCTTTTAAGAGTACATTGTGGTGATCTAGGATTAGTGGGAGTTGATCCTTTGTTGGTAGGAGATTCCATTAGTGAATTCCTTGTGGAATCATTTTAATATTTAGCAAAGAACCTGTGAGTTGATGAATCAAATGTGATCTCAGCTCCCACACCTTTTGAGTATGCATTTTCCATTTTTGGATGAAAAAATATCTCTTTATGAGAATTTATATTATCTATTTTTTCCACTTATATAATTGAAATATATCTAATAATATTTTTATAGTCAGATGCATAGATGGTGTGTGATTCCAAGTCCCGGTGAGCCTGAAATATATATTTAATAGATACAAAATATGTTAATAATCTAGACATTTAGATTTCCTAAAATTGTAGTATAACTATTAGTTGGAGTATCATATTATAAATATGAGGTATCTATTGAGTACAGAATATTCTATTCGCATATGGTGAAACATAATATTTGTTCGTGTTAGACATTAGTGATAATGTTTTCAAAGGAAAAAAATTACAAATTTATTTATTTATTAATGGATTTTAAAATAATTATGTAACAAAAAATCAATCACCTATAAATACTCCATTTTAGATACATCTGAATTTAATCTTCAAAGCCCAACATACCAAAAGACGATGCTTTTGAGAGACATTGGAAAATGACATCAGATAAGAGGATCTGATTAGTATTTCATGGTTAATCTATGCCAATAATGTGACTAGAACACACCAATGATGAAAATATTAGATCATAAGTCCTTTACAATTAGTAAAATCTCATGGTAGTATACCTAAATTTTTTGAATTCATCTAATTCATTAATCCCATGAATAAAATTGATTAATTATTCAAATATAATTTTCCCCTCGAATCGATTATTGATTTATATTATGTTTGATTTATTTGTTCATTATTTCTTGTTCATATTCATTTTTATATTTTATGATAAAACACCTAATCTAAAATAAACACTTTTTAGATTATTTACTCATTTTTATTGAGAGTATTTTTCTTCCCCATTTCAATGAATGTATACCATGATCAATTCCATTGGACAGTAGTTTGACAGATATTCTGTATTTTATTGTTTCACAAATGTTTTTTGGTTCAATGAATTGATAATTTTTATGATTCATGGTCTATGATGTTTTCAAGGAGCAGAGATGATGGAGAATGATTGGAGGAGGAACTTATTGGGGTGGAGAGGTGCATTCTTCTCTGTTTGACACATGATGTAAATTGTGAGATGATGGTGGTTAATTTCTGAGTGGATCAAATTCTAGTTCCAAATGGATATAGGAAAACAATTTATTTGAAATACATCCATGATAACAATTGAGTATCCAATTGGGATTGGTGTCTTAAAGAGTTATTGAAGGAATTGAGAAGGAACCATAGGGTTCTATAAAACCCATGTTACACGTCATGAAATCTGGAGATAGACTCTATGTGGGATCCCTGGATGGGATGCTAAGGTTTGTGAAAAAATTAATGATCAAATTTATTGTTGTTCCTATGTCATTTTATGTGACCCCTGAATATCATAATTCTATGTATATTGAAGGATTCATTGGCATGGTTTGAGAACATGGAATAATATGTGTACTAAAACATGTCCAGAGTACATGGGATGAGTTGTGTACTTGGACACAATCATGTTTACAGAAGCATGTCACAATGTAAGTAGGAATGGATATATGTAATGATATGATTGTTAGAGACCTCAATGTAATATGATCCCTGAGTCAATACCCATTATATTTTGGAGTTTATGGTCCATGTGAGATAGTTATACATCAGTAGGAAAGTGGTTGGAAAGACACATCATGTACCCCTATTATCTGATGTTCACTAACACAAATGGTGATTAGAACCCTTAATTTTCTATAAAGATTATTATAAGTTGAGTGTGATTCTTTTGATCCTTCAAATGAGGGTGTATTGTTCCATTACATCCACATTATAGGATTCTTATCCTCTGGATGGGGTTTGTTTCATATATTATTCAGTGCATCCCCTTGTGAGATGAGGATGTGATGCCCCATCATTCATAGGTGTTGTTTCTGGTATCAGCATTAACACCATCCGAAGGGTTTTGATCCCCTATCTAGAAGACTGATCTAGTATGTTTCATGGTTATAGCAACTTATGCTTAACATACATGTATTTTACATCAGTTTATATGAATATTCAACACATTAAAAAAATACATCCTTGAGGACCATAATAGTTTAGTGTCATTGTAAACTTGGAAAAAATTATTCTAACCTGGGTAAATATCATAAATGTTTCCCACAAAGGTCTTACCCTTTAGTACTACTACTCAAAACCATTCTTCATAACCTGGTTAATTGATACATTATAAAGAGGTGAGCTTAGATGCACAGTAATGGTAAGGAAAAGAGATATACAGGAATATCATGAGCATAATTGTATGAGAAAATTAGAAGAACGTTTTAGGATTATAAAACACATATCAAAGATATTATAAATGTATCGTGGCATAAATATTGGTAGTAAATAATACATGAAGCACACGAAAACCGTGACCATAATCCATGAAATCATAATATAGGATTCATAAATTGAATTTTTTTCTTACACATAATGATATAGAAATTATTTCAATTGTTGTTTAAGAATCTCTTCCAATGCCATATCAGTAGTATGTTTTCCCCCCTTTCCATCATGGCAGTCATGTTTCACTCCCATGACCATCGTAGTAATCAAGGTTTACTCCCTTGATAATTTTAGTAGAGAAATTCCCTTAGAGAACCAATTTCACTACCAATTATAGACATTTATATGTCATGAGATATAAATATTTACCCAATGTATTGGACATAGATATTGGTACCACCCATATCATAATGGAGTCATAAATATTTGTTCTACTTTATTATAATCACTGATCATATCCTAACCCATGAAACGAAACGGGTATCATAACCATGTAATAACATCATAACCTTTTGAATAGACATAGGTTTCATAACAATTTCCTAAAATAATAAACCACTAAAATAAGCATGATTCATAAGAATATTACCCATAAAATTGAATTTGGTTCCATAAAAATAAAAATTGTGAAAGAGAAATAGTTTTTATTAACACCTATCCCATGGAAGAGAACCAGGTATTATAAATATATAACCTATGAAAGATAAATCAGTTTAATTTACATCATTCTCTGAAAACATACATCATTCATTTAATTCACATGAATGGATCCTCGGGATCATTTCCCCAGAAATGCATGAGTAACACCAGTAGATGTCATCTTATATAGAAGATATATTAAGAGAAACTTTTCCATATCATTTCTCTAGTAAAATATCCTTCTTCTATGAAAAAACATTACATTATAAAACATAATTTTTTTGAAGATAATTATTATTAAAAGTAATGGTGTAACCATATAAATAATTTTGAAAACATTTTGAAAACATTTTTCCTTGAAAATTTATTAAAAAATATAAAAAACATTTTGGGTACCATTTTCCCTAAAAATATATAAAATAATATTATAACCCTTTTCAAAACTAATTTCCTTAGAAACATATAAAAAACATGAAAACATTCGGAAAACTATTTACCTTGATAAGTTATAAATGACGTTGGAAAAAATTTGGAAAACCATTTCCCGTGAAAACATATAAATGAAGCTTCAAATAATTTTGAAATTTTTTCCCCTTAAAATCATTGAATGTCTGTAATATTAGGAGAAATTTTTTTCATAAAAATTAATATCCTAAAATCAAAAATGGGTCATTAATGGAAGGAAGTTCATGACATCAGATAAATACAATAACGTAGACCATTCCTTTTACGTCGCAAAATGGTTAGAAATGTTTCTCGATCAGAAAAAGACAAGAAGAATTATTTTTTAAAACCATTTGGTTTAAAAGGTAAAAAAGGTGTAAAAATGCCTTTTAAATATCCTTGTATTAAAGTAGAATATTTTCATAAACATTTCTTGAAAAAGTCGTTTTAAATGAATACATATTTCTGATCAAATATGGGAGATGAAGTCATATTTTCATAGAAAACATTGTAATTATATTATGTAGAATGGAGTGTAAAAATGGTACTACTAAATGAAGATATAATGAATAACCATATAATAAGAAAATACATGAGTGTTATTTCAATATGGATCATAAGGTTTCATTAATGAAATCAAAATCATAAACAGGAAGGATAAATGATGATAATGTCGCAATAAATCTTTCAACTTCGTAACTTTGAATCGTACTCCCCATGTAAGAAAATGAAATTACATGAAGCATTCAGAACAAGATAATTAATAAGATTAATGAGATATTAAGTAAAATTGATATTTATATGCATCATATAATTATATATAGGAATAATATGTCTTTTGTCTCAAATATGGTTATTTGAGATAAAAAATACTTTACTGATTTGATAGCTTTTGATTCAAAATCCCCATGTAATAAAGATCATCACTTGGCTATTTAAGTACCCTTAAATTCAAGTATATGAATCATAGATTACATTAATGGGATGTATATAAAACTCAAAAAATATATTATTGGTGAATAAGTCATAAGTACAACCGAAAAGAGTGAGATGATAAAATATTTACCTTAAGTCGTGACTTTTTTTGTACATATTAAAACATTCTATCGTGTACTGGTCCAAGTCGAGCCAAAAATGGTCACCAGATTCACCTTAATACAAGACCCAAGAGTTGTTTCCAATCCCCCCTGGGTGGAAACTAGTGTCAGGGAATCAATAGGGTAATCAAGGCATGATTTATCACAATATAGATTAATAAAACAATGGAAAAAATTATTGAACAAACATATAAATAATTATCCAAAATAAAATATATATATATATACAAAAACTGAAATTAAAAGAAAGCAACGATAAAAACTCAAACAGAACATGATGGACGTATTGTCTCTATGTGTATCAAATATTTATTATCCAATAATAAAACCAACAATCACCCACAATGACTACATCCAATAAATAACCATCAACAACTACTAATAACAATTATAAATTATATCAATGAGTATTAAAACACAGTAGGAATGTCAAATAAATCTATTCTCAAAGACCTTACTTTGAAATAAATTAACCATAAATATATGGTTTAAAATAAAATATAAAAAATTAAGCTCGTCCGCACATTTTTGCCTCGATCAAAATACGGTTCATTTCCCTATTCTATATGAAACTGATTTCCATTCTAAGAAGAACCACATTCTTTTCAAATGTTTAAAATGAGAAAAGGGAGATTAAAAATTTTTCAAAACATTTTACATAAACCTTTTAAAGAAAACACAAAACATTTTAAAAGAGGTACATTGCACAATAGAGAAACAAAAATGATTAGATAGTAATGGAAATGGAAAAAGTAAGTCAGGGTAACGAACCCAAAAAAATCTCAATAATCATCCATAGAAAAATATTTGTTAAAGAAAAGGGGACAATGTAGTACCTCAGTGTAATAATCTATAACATATTATACATCATGACTCGTACTAAATTAGTCCCTCCCTGATTAAATTAATAATCTCCCAAAAGCTTTAATGCACCCTACAAATTCTAATTGAGGGGCACTATCCCAGATCATCCAAAAAAAATACCTTGTTATGGGCTACTAACAAGATAAAAATACTAACTCAGTGTATGAACAGTTCACCCAAAATCTTCAATCTATTCCAGGTTCCCATGTCATGAAGAATATGGGGGTGAGGAGATTATAACAAACAGGTAGCCAGTCACATTCCCATATATCATACACAAGAAACTCAAGCAAAAATTTACCATTGAAAAACCCATGGAATAATCAATTTCCTTTATACAATTAGATAAAAAGTGAGCCTCTTAGAATGGACCTCTCATAGAACATTCAACATAACCATGTCCAAATGATTATATAATGAGATTTCATTAAGATGATAATTTTCAAAAAAGGCCAAACATGCCTCATGCACCCTTTAAGAATCTACCCTTTTACAATAGACCAAAAACAACTTTACAAAAATGTTCCTACACACCATTTTTCATTTCATATCGATTTAGAACATTCTTTTTAATAACTCAAACAATATTTTTGAATTAAATCTACTTTCATCAAAAAAATCAACAGGCCTCACACCATCATAGAATTCCAAATAATTTTTGGTGAACCAATGAAAATTTCTTTTATGTCAAAAAACCATTTTCAAATACATTTGAGAAATCCAACACATTATTTTAGATTCCACAAATACATTTACAATTCCATGATATTATTTAAAAACCACCAATCTCTTACCAAATTTAACCGAGCATTTTATCAAATTCTTTGTGTGAATAAAATAATGAAAAAATTACACATAGCTCATAGAATCCAAGAAAACCAATTTATTACACACAATTAATTATTCTAAACATCAGACATAATTATTTGGAATATAAGAAAAGTGAAAAAATTAAGAAACAAAATATTCATAAATCTAAAAGGGAAAATGCAATGGGTACCCTACCTCAAATCACATGATCTTCAAAAACACTAACCCGAAACAACTCCCTGAAGGTTCCAATAGCCAAGAACAACCATGAGAAACAATAAGAAGATAAAACCCTAGAAATATAAAACGAGGATCAATAACCCTATATCCTCAAGAAAAGTGAATAATAACTCAATAGAAAATGTATAATAAAGGACATCGAAGAAGTTGAGAGGATATTTCCTTAATAATTCACCCAAAAAACAAGACAGAACCTTATATCCACACCACGAGATAGAAGGAGAATCTTGGAGAATGAAATAGGAGCCTAATTTCGGTCACACAAACTAGGTGATGACAAAAATATGCATTTTGGTGAAAAATTACAAAGAGGATAAAACAATTATTTCATAACATTAATGACCTAGGAATTTCATATTTTTAGGCCACATAATTTATGAAACCATGTTCCAAACATGATCCCTATATTGGAAAACTTGGGAACTTTCATGGTATTGCCATTTCGTTTGGTAAACCATGAACCAACTATGTGATATGGTTATATCTTAGAAGGTAGAACCATGTACTAGTCTCACACATGGTTTTCTAAACCATGCATTGGTCATTCACCCCTAACCTAAGAGAACCGAGGACCAGCATAGTTTCTTGTAGAATTGAATATGGTTTCACCTAACAGTGAATCTAAACTATGTAATTTGAGAGAAGCATCCCAGAACATTAAATTTTAAATCTAGAACACCAGAAATTCAAGGGAAAACTGTTGACCTAATGAAAATATTTAATAGTTGCTAAAAAACAAGGTTTCATAATTACACCCATCATTAATATTTCTACACAATGAAATCCAAAAAAACAACATTTGATTCATTTAAAGAATAATGGATCAAATACTCGCATGATCTAATTTCCTAAAAATAAAAACCACCTCACCAAACACCAAATAGAAACATATGTCTCTCTTAGGAAATGATTAAAAACTTCCAAAAACATTCCTGAAAATGATGGAAAACTCGAGGAAAAACTTCCAAAAAATTTCCTCAGATAAGACCATGGGGAATACTCCAAAAAACAAAACATTAAATCATATGGAAAAAATTAAAACACAAAACCTGAAATTATAATGAAAAGATATAGAATAAATCATTTTACAAACACAAGATACCAGAATAGACATCCACTATTTTAAACCAACTAACACCAATAGATTTTAGAAGAGACCTTAACAAGACTCACGTGGGGTCTTCCCACCAGTAAGAACTGATTATCCTAAAAAACAGGCACCGACTAATAAGGAAAATCTAACACGTACCATCCCGATAACACCCCATACAGACCAAACCAAGAACATCCCATAGAGACAATACCAGGTTGGACTCAATTTGAGATTCACATATGAAAGCGTACAACTACTAAAATTTCATGAAAATGAAAACACCATTCCTTCTTCAAACAAATAGGAATATTCAATCCACAAAAATCTATTATGATAAAATAAGGTATCCATGCCATTTACCATAAATGGGACCATCTGATATGAAAAAAAACATATAAACATAAAATGTCCAAATTTATGCACTAAAGATAATGCTAGAGCAAGGTCCTCCATTACGCTACAATTCCTGATTATTTGAATGCTTCACATTAAGGCTTATGGCTAGAGACTTCATTTAATGAAGCATCCACATCCTTGCAATCAGAATCTAATAATACACTATAAAAAACAATTCATTTGGTGAAATGAAAGGCCACCCAAAACTATAGGTAGAATGAAAAGAAAAAAAATCACCATTAGACTCAATTTTCCCTATCAAGGAACTTTCAACAATGATAGGGATATTAAAGATACAGCCTCATCCACATTCGCCCCAAATAACATGTAGTCAAAATTAGTCACATAACTGAGTGCACCTCCACTCGAGATAAAAAAATTTTAAAATTTTAAAAATACTTGAATTCATTAAAAAAAATTCTCAGTTGATCCACAACATCCAATTTTAAATTTTAAACAAGATTCATCAACAAAAAAACCACAAGAAAAAACCATTCGAACAAAGTAACCATTACGTATGAAGTGTCTTTAAACTAATCCTAAAATAGAACCTTAGACATTCAAACGGGATAGGGTGTATTTGGAATGGTTTAATATGGCTCCATGTCACATTATGGAAATACCCTGATTTAACCATTACATGTGAGCTAGGCATTCACAGGTATGATAGGTCTTTTGAGCAATTAGACAAGATGAATTCTTGCGATCTGTCATGCCACACTGATGACAGACAATGATCATATCCTTAGATGAAACTGATGAGAAACTAATAAGACTTTTAATTACATGACTAACACAACCATCTTCAAGCCATTTTTTGATCTTCTTTCATGGTTCCCTTTTCTACACTTACATACTAGGGGATGGTTGGTAACATAATAACTCATATTAAAATAACTTCATCACAAACAGAGTTCCTTACCAAATTGAGAAAGGATGTTAGGCCAAGCTCTAACAAATTCATCTATAATTCAGGATTAATCCCATTCCTAAAATGTCAATATTTCAATGAATGATACATATAAATCTTCATAATATAAGGAACTTGATCAAAAATCGGCCAAAAAACTCCAACATCGATCCATCACATTGTTGTATAAATCACATCTACATCCCATTCCTCACCTTCACTACTTCATAGAAATAAATCTGAATAATAAAAAACAATGATGAAATCACATGTGATATATTCTCAAGGATTAGTTCAAGTGACATACATCCACCACTTCCAGATCATAACATATTTCATAAAGGTGGAGAACATCACTTTTAAAGAATAAAGAAACATAAGGAAACTGAAGTTCGTCTCAATTTTTTTCATCTTCTTTTCAACATCAAGAAGATCCACCTAACCGTAATAAGAGGTTGGTTCAATATTCATAAAACTCGATGGATTTACTTAGTTTGATAAACTAGAGGGTCCACTAATGGTGAACCACTCATAGATAAACCTCAAATATCCATCAATTATTTAGCGGTATAGAGCACTAAACAAAATGAAAAAGATGAACCCAATGAAACAAAATCCCAAAAATGAATTGTCGAAGTCAAATAAAATCTTAAACAAAACAACTGAATCACATGAAAATTCATCACACAGTCATTGGATTTCAAAAAATCTAAATTTTTCTATTAAATGTTTTTTTAAAAACAAAAACAATTATATGTGGTTTCACCATCACCAATGGTATTCCCTGGAGCCTCACACATGGAAATCCTCATTCCACCCCAGAAACTCATCAACTCATGCCAATCTTGGAAATCATCCACTCAGTCCACCAAGAATATAGTTCCTCAAACACATATATGAATTTAAGAACAAATGAAAATACAGAAGGTCAGAAAAATTACTTTGTCCAAACTAAACATTCAAACTCTTAACTCACTTACCATTTCAAATTACATAAAAAAAATCAAAACCAGAATAATTGTTAAGAAAAAACACATTTTAAATCTTTACACATCAATCTATTTTATTCCAGTTGAAAATAAAATCCCATGAATTCCACCCAAATGTCCAATTCATCTGATTCAAAACATTTCCAAAAGTTCAAAAATAATATTTTATAAAAAAAATAATAAGATTAAAAAACCTTTTCTTCTGAAATAAAACTAATTTCTAAAACCTTCTTTAAAATAAACATCTTATTCCAAACAACTAATTTCAATAAACCCAAGGTTTTATTTATAAAAATTAAATATTATTAAACCAATCCCAATTTTACCATTTAATATACTTATAAAATGCTATTTTATAATTATTTCATCAAAAAAATATGATAATTTATTTTTCTATATTCCCCAAAAAAGACCAATCACCACTTTAAATCATGTCTTCTAGAAGTAAAAAAAAGTGTTTATAAATCATTTTTCATAATCACGGATAACCCAAAACAACTCCAAAAGGATAACTAATATCGATGGGAAAAAGGTATATATGGTTTAAGGACACAGGAAAATCACACCACCATCACAAGAGACTTTATAGACCATGTACCAAGATCTACATGGTTTTCTGCACCCTGCAATCTCACTGAGACCTTCATACCAACTTCCCATTTCGCATTTGAAAAACCAAACAACCATCAAGAACTGTAGAGACCAAAATACACCTAAATTCCCTTTGAAACTCAATGATCAATCCAAATGTGTTTTCCATACACTCCCCCAATACATATACATCATGATATTATATTCCAACTCCATCTACCTAGACATCCCCCACAAAAAATGGTACTCTGAATGCAAGGTCCTCTAAATAACCAACCTCTATGATACAATTTTTTCATGAACCATCCATATTCGACTGTAAAACCATCATTAATATCAGCCTTAGACAAGGAATGAGAGGTTTCCCTGATCCTCCTGGGGTAGAAACAAGTTTCAGGTAATTTATTGAGAAATATATGGAATGATTTCTCTAAATATAAATAAATAAAATAGTGCACACAATATGAGTATTCCAATATAAATATATATAAAACATGGACATCATTTATTAAAAAACTAAAATAACAAAAAAACCTTAAAAAAACTAAACATTAAGACCCCAAAATCCTCCTATAACACCAAGATTCACTCTCTGTTAATAAAACCAACAATCTGCCATGATAATCGATATGAAGCCCGAACCTACACTAATAACTAAAAATAAGAAATAGCTATATTTGTGAGTATTAAAACTCAGTAGTAATGAATGAAAAATCAATTTCAAATGAACTATTTTGAATTAAATGAAACATAAACATCATTATTTAAATAAAATATAAAAAATTAAGTCGTTACACACATTTTCCCTTAACTAAAAACATGGTCAATTTCTCATTTTAAATTTAACAACACATTCCTTTCCAAGAATGAAACATTTTCCTTTAAAAAAAAAGGTATACATTTTTTTTAAAACCTGAATGATGAGTGTATTTTGTTTAAAAAACCCTAAAATTTTGAAATCTAACACATTAATTTTTAAAAGAACAAGGGAAATACTAGGAGGACATTAGAGTAATAAAAAAATAATATGCATCTTAAATCATCCCGTAGGCTTACATCACTATATGTCATCAATTATCCCCAACATTCTTGATAACACCAGTTATGGTCTGATCAAGGGGAACTATCTCAAAATAATAAATACACAACAAATCCCAAACTATGGGCCAATAATGATAGAAAACTACTAATCTATTCTAGAAATATTTCACCAAAAATCATGTATGTATTCTAGGTTAACATGTTGAGAATAATGTTGGGGTGATCCAACCATACAAAACAAGAAGACAATCACATGAACATATATCACACACAAGCAACTCGCACAACATGTCACCCCCGAGCCACCCCAAGGACTAAACTCTTTCAGTTAAACCATTAAATCTCATGAGAGAGTCTCAATGTGGGCCTCCCCTATAGAAATTAACATAACCAAGGAAATATGATTATATAATGAGAGTTTTTCAGGAAAATCCGTTTCATAAAATCACCAAATGGGTCTCAACCACCCTTAATGAAACTAGCCTTTTTAAAATGACCAAATCCACCTTTCCAAAAAGGTATAAACCAGACATTTTATTTTTTAGAACCATTTAGAATATTATATTAAAGAATTCACACCAAATTTTTCAGTCAAATATAATTTCACTCAAATTACAGACATGACATACACCATCATCACATTGAAACCCATTTTCAAAGAACCAACACACACTACATTCAACTCCAAAACCATTTCAAAATATATTTGTGAAATCCAACCCATTATTTTAGACTCATAAAATAAATTTAAAATCCACTCTATGGTTCAAAAAACACCAATCAATTATAAAAGTAAATAAGAAATTTTATAAAACACTTGGTGTTCATCCCTTAATGAAAAAACTCTACATACCGCAATGAAACCAATAAAACCACATAATTTCAAATAATGAAATTATTCTAAATATAAAAAATGTGTCTCCTGGACCCAAGTTACCCAAATTCGGTGCATTATTACATAACCATGGCATGATTACAAGGTATCAAGTCTCAAAAGATTGATTAGTTTATCAGTCTTGGAAAATAGATTATATACATGTACATTACATTACACATTATAAAATGAAACACAACATAAATGATCCTTAGGGAATTCCATTAATCCCATAGCTTAACCATGCTTATCAATAATATTACACCTCTTGAAATCCTGCGAAAATAAAACAAAAGAAAGGGATGCACTCAGATGCTCATTAATGATAAAAATATATCAGAAACATTTAAAAATAAGCATAAAATTTAAGGAAGTGTATAAAACAAAAAACATTTTAAACTTAAAAATCCGCAAAATATGGAAATTATAAAACAAAAAAGGAAATTTATATATTCACATGGATATTATACTATTATAATAATAACATTCAATATCAATATCCAATTTCATAATGATGGAATGAATAATTCCAGAAATCATAGCAACATAGTCAATGCCTTGTGCCAAAACTACAAATAAGATTTTTTCATGGTCCTGTGTCAAGATAGTAGTTTGTCTCATGAGACCTACAGATGTATCATGGAGCTATAGCGGGCTCAACCTATCACTTACTAAGTCCAATGCATTCATTATATGAAAAGGATTAAACATAACATAGACATTCATATTAAAACTAGCATACAAAATGTCATACATTATCAATAATCCTTGAATGGTGTAAAAACAGCACATCCACATTCAAAAATATCACAAAACCTTCAATACAATATGGAAGTTTTGTATCATAATAAATCAACTTCAAATAAGCATAAATTCTATCAAAGGATGTTGACATATATGAAATCAAATCTTTTTTTTGAGAAATATCTCTTTCTATTTTGAAATCATTTAAATGTTATTTAATTATAGAAGAAAACATTTATTCTGAAAATATTCTTATAATATTTTTTGGGAAGATTCGATGATGTTAACCGCGGAAAATATATGCACCCACCATATATGTTAAAAAAAATACATTCATACCATAATTTTGTCGAAACTTTTATAAATTACCTTGTTTGGAAAATTACGAATAGATTACTTTCAAAACAAATATGGTCAAATAAGGGTATAGATGACTTTAACCCATAGTCTAGTAAATAGTAAGAATGTTTTGAATTACATTTCTATGAAAACAAGAATGTGGATGATAAAGAGTTAATAGTAGATACTTACGTATTAACAACCTCAGATCAGTAAAGAGATTGCATAATTAACCCATACCTTGTACTTTTCTTTAGTTTATGGTATGTTAACCTCATCTTCTTCAGGTGTTTCCTTATGAGTTTATCAAAAGTGCTCTTTATGGTGGATTTCTGGTTAAAAAATCCCTCTAGGTAGAAGGTAGGATAGTTGAGAGGATATTTGGGTAGGGTTTGGATGAGCCAAATGGCTTTAGAGTTATGATTTTGGGAGAAGGGGAAGTACCCTTTTATAAAAGAGGTGATTGTCACTTCAGGAAAAGCTTGAAATATTATTTTATAACAAAAAAATTTATATTTATAATATTACCAAAATGATTTATATCTAGGATAAGGTGGGGATATGTCGAAAACCACTCAAAAAATTGGTTTTGGATATGTTTATGTCACCATAAAAACCTTATCTTTTATATATAAATCTTATTTAAATTGTTTAACTTTTACTGTGTCTTCTTGTATTCCTACACTATATAGTTAATAATCATACTCAAAACTTCCAAGATAACCTATACTGGTTCATTAATGACATATATAATATTATTTAAGCCCTTTGGATGAACCTTTAATTTTTTTAAATAATATATAATTTAATAAAATAATTTATGTTGTTAAAACTCATTTATGTCAATTTTGACACTATTTATTATTTGTTTTTTTTAAATTCATCACAACTTGATTACATTAAAAAAAGATACATTGAATCAACCCTAACATGTCATATTCACCTAGAAAATCGTGGATGTCATAAAACTCTGAAATTATATTTATTTTAATACTTATTAGTTCATTTATTTGATTCATTCATTAATAAGGTAATTACTGCTTCATCATTCTGTCATAAATAAATATTATTATTCAATGTCTAAAAATTATAAATAAAATATGGTGATGGATTAAATATCTTTATATTTATAATGAATTTTTTTAGTCAAATTTATATTATGTATATCTCTATTTTATAAATTGTTTTGTTATTAAACTTTGAATTTAACACTTTTAACTCTTCTTTAAATAAAATAATAATAAAAGCCCTAATTTAATCCAAGTGGACCAAGGAGGATAATATCTTATTCATAAGGGCTTTTTTTGCCAAATTAAACATATCCAATAGAATTAGGACATGTTTTAGGGTAATTAAAATATCATTTTTACTTTCAATTACCCTATTTACTTTTAATCGGGTTAAATAAAAGTCAAAAGTTACTATTCCCAAAAAATATTTTCAACTTATTGAAACTCATTTTACATATTGATGTCAATTATGCCTCATTGATTTTTCAATTTCAACTTATAGAATTGTTAAAAGTATGTTTAATGCAAATTTGTAAATGTATGTAGAAGGTGGGTAAAAGAGGTTTAAAAGTTAAATAAAATATTATACATATAATATTATTAAAAAATGAATCCAATGAATTAAATTTAACTTATATAGGTATTATATATATTTTTACTTAAAATAAATTTATATAAAATAAATAAATATTTAAATAAAATTTCAGTTTTAAATTAAAACACAGCGTTTTTCACTGTTCATCATTTATTGAATGTTTTTAAAAAACATCCAAAAATTCACCCTAATCTAATTTTGATATTTCGAATTCAATAATGAAGTATATTTTACCAAATTCGGAATATATAAGTTTCATTTATATATTTAAAATTAATTCCTATTGTCAAAACATAAAAGAGGGTTTTTTAAAAAAAGTAAAAACAATAAGAATATTGACATGTGTTTATGTCAAATTTATATGTGAAATTACTTATGATGACCATAATTGAATTAAATGAAAAAATATAATCTAATTACACTTCAACACCATTCAAATTCATTATTTAACACTATAAATTATTTCGATTAAAAAAGTTGTTTTCAATTAAAACATTTTATTTTTCACTATTCGTCAAAATATAAATGTTATCAGAAAAGAACCAAAAATTTATCCAAAAATAAAATTTATATGTCCTGATTCTAAAGAAGAATTTAAAATCATTAAATTAAATATATAAAATTGTCAAAAATTGGTTTTAAAATGGGTTCTCCTTTAAAAGGTGGTAAAATTTCATTTTTTGAAAAATACTTCTTTTATCTGAAAAAATTAATTTGTTCTTATATTGGGTCTAAGAAACACATAATATGGTTTTTTAAATAATATTGATTATATATGATTCAAAATTAAGTTAATACTATTCATAACTATTTTTGAACAGCTAGATTAGTAAGATGTGGTGCGCTCGAACTCGGTGTCGCGTGTAGCGCAAGCTATTGAATTACTTTAATGGGATAACATACTATGAAATCCTGGGGTGTTACATTATACCATCCATCAATAAATTATGTACTTTCAATTTGAAATTATTCTTAGAAAATAAAAGATTAAAAATAGAAAAATACTTTTGTGGAAAACCCACATCGGGAATTTAGATAATAAAAGTTTGTCTTAATACGAGGGAAAGGGAATGAAAAAGTCACAAGCAAATTATAATCTCGATTAGGAGAACAATATTTGTAATTAGAGACATGTAATTAGAGGAAAAATTAAAATATTTAAAAGGAGTTACTGAGTTCATTAATCATAAACAAGTGTAAAATTTAGGGCCTCAAAGCCATCAATCTATGATGATTTAAAATATCAACGGTTCTAAAAAACATTAGTTATTAGGATATAACATTTTTGGTTTTAAGATCCCCTATCTAAAGATTGAAAATTAATTTATTCATAGAATAAAAGAAAAAAATATATACTTGACAAGTCGAGTTTCAACCTTAAACTAATTCCTACCGCAAACTCATCTTTCGCTCCAAAAGATAATAAAATTAAAAAATGTTCTATTTATCCTATTTGTATAGGGTTCAAAAATAATGAATTTAGAATCCATTTGTCAGAATATTTAAAAAGACTACATTATATAAAATATGACATCATGTTAGCCAGTGGTAGGTGATTACCCTTGTCGCCCTTCGGTTTTGGGTTAATGTCTCATGACCTTGTGGGAGCCAACGAGTTATCTCCCAACCTCAGGGATTTCCTTTTCATCACAATCAAAAAATAATCTTAATAAATGTGTTAACCTTAAAAATTTTATCCAACATCTAACATAATCAACTCCAACATTTAGTCTTATCCAAAATACTTTTGTCTAAACTCAAATTCGATAATTTATAATGAAGGTAAACACAATTTAGATCTTTTTTTAAAATTTATAATATGTTAATACCTTCATCATGTATTATTTTAAAACACGATAACACCCTAAATTTCCATAAACCCATATTGATTAAATTCATGCTCCCTTACTCCTTATAGAATACTAGATATACTCCTTATATCAAAAAATGTTGTAAACTCCAACAATGATGGAATAAACACACCATTAATCCATTCCATGGATGTCAATAATATCCAATATAATTTATCCAAATCAATCATCTCTAATTCCAAAATCAATACCTCAGTATCTACACCATATTAAAGTTTTATCTTTCCTTTAACCATGTATTTTCCAAAAAAGTTTAACATGGTATTAAGTCATTTTTCTTTGTACCACACAATCTCAAATCCTTAATGAAATAGTACTATAGTACAATCCTTATATACTCCATTTTTTTATAACCAGTACATTGATGATACTATACTCAAATGACATAATTCGTTAATATCAACACAAAAACACTTTTCTTTACTCTTTATCTATGGTAATATCATAACATTATTTTTATCCAACAACATCATTTTTGGTATACTGTGATGATTTGGACATTGATTCGTATAGTTTCCCAACTCCTTGCATATGAAGCATTTTACATTTGAAACATTTTTCTTACCCTTGCAATCACGTACTCGGTGTCCTTTTTCTCCAAAGTTATAACAAACTCTCATTACATTCAAGCATTTACCAATGTGATTCTTTCCATAATTATCACATATTGGAAAATCCTTCATTCCCCTCTTCCCTTTATCACCATTTCCCTCTTTTATCTTTTTATTCTCTTTATTCCCTTCGAAGCCATAAGACTCAGAGAATTATTTACTTATCTTATTAACACATGATACTGTTTCTCTATATCATGAGAATATGTAGGAGACTATTTCTCTTCTAAATGTTGGCTTAATATCTGGAAAGATATGATCCTTCTCAATCATTGGTTCATGCGTATTATTGGAATTATCATTTATTGTAATAGGAACCATTTCTAAAAAATGTAATACACTAGGTTAGTTTATGAATTGCAATGCATAATTCCAAACTTATAAAATTGATAATGTAAATTGAAAAGATTATGTATATAATCTATAATCATAAAAATTTTTCTTTGAGGATTTATTTACACCTAAATCCATTATAATGGCTTGTAATGAAAATTAAAATTATCTTATGCATATCCCCCATGAGTGTCATAACCAAGAGTGCTGCAAGGCCCATTGTCGTGCACCAGTTCTCCTTAGAGTCTAGCTTAAAGAGGTGTTTTCGGGTTTTAACTCTAGTTATATCTGTGCAAGAGCTGCCACTACCAGATCGTATCTAGACAGGGATGTATTTCGTGGGAAACTCAATAAAATCTCCACATTACCAAAATTCTAGGTTATTCTTCTATACTAATCCTTAATGTCTATCCTAGGTTAATGTTCTCTAATCCGAGTTTTTCGAAACCTAGTTTCCAAGGATTGTACTAAACATTATCTATTACCAACTAAAACACCCAGACCCAGTTATCCAGAGTCAGTGAATTATTACATAACATTGGAATGATTAGAAGGAATCAAGTCACGAAATACTGATAATTTTAGAAGTCTTGGAAAATATATTACATACATGAACGTTACATTAAAATTTAGAAAATAAAACACAACATAAATTATCCTTCGAGAATTCCATTAATCCCCTAGAATAATCCTACTTATCTATCATAATACACTTTATGAAATCTTGGGAAAATTAAATATAAGAAAAGGGTGAGCTCATATTCTTAGTAAGGATAACAATATAGTGGAAACTTTTACAAAATAAGCATAAACATTTAAGGAAGTGTATAAAACTAAAACGAAAGACTTTTAAACTTAAACAGCAGTATAATATAGAAAATATAAATCATATAATTCCATTTACATATTCACTTGGATATTATTCTAGTCTAATAATCACATTCAATATCAATATCCAATTTCATAATTATGGAATGTATAATTCCAAACATCCTAACAACATAGTCAATGCCTTTTACCAAGACTACAAATAAGATTTTTTTAAGGCCTTGTTCTGGTACACCAGTTTATCTAATGAGACCTACCGATGCATCGAGGAGTTATAGTAGGCCCCACCCATCACTTACTAAGTCCAATGCATTACTCATATGAAAATCTTTAAACAAAACATAAACATTAATATTAAAACTAGCATACGAAATGTCAATAATTTACCCATAAACCATGAATGGTGTAAAAATAACACATCCACAGTCAAACATATCACAAAACCGTCAATACAATATGGATGTTTTGTGTCATAATAAATAAACATCAAACAACCTTACAAATCCATCAAAGTATGTTGGTATAAATGAAATCCTAAATTTTTTTGAAAAATTTCTCTTTCTATTTTTAAATCATTTTAATGTTATGTAACTATAAAAGGAAACAGTTATTTTGAAAATATTCTTATATGCTTGTATGAGAATCTAAAACTATGTTATAATGGCAGAAAAGAGTCTCACCAACCGTATAAGTTAAAAAAAGACATTCTTACCATAATTTTGTTGAAAAGGACATAATGTACCTTGTTTGTAAAATGACGAAAAGATTTATTTCAAAACAAATATGGTCAAATAAGGGTATAAATGACTTTAACTCGTAGTCTAGTAAACAGTTAGAATGTTTTGAATTACATTTTTAAGAAAACATGGATGTGGATGATAAATAGGTCCCAGTAGATACTTATATATCAACAACCTCAGATCATTAATGATATTTTATAATTAACACTTACCTTGTACTTTTCCTTAGTCAATGGTATGTTAACCTCTCATATTCAGTTGTTTCCTTTTGAGTTAATCAAAAGGACTTCTTAGGTAGGCATTCTGTTTAATGTAAGGCCTCTAAGTTGAAGTTAGGATTATAGAGAGGATATTTGGGAAGGGGTTGGCTGATCCAAATGGATTTGGAGGTGTGATTTTGAGTGAAGGGGATGTACCCTTTTCTTAGAGAGGTGAGGGTCACTTTAGGAAAAGCATGATATATAATTTTATAATAAAATAATTTTTGGTTAATAATGGCTCCAAAATGATTTATTTCTAGGATATAGTGGGGATGGTTCAAAAACCACTCATCAAATAAGATTTAGATAGGTTTAGGTCCCCATATTAACCTTATCTTCTTTATTTAATTCATAGTTAAATAGTTTAACTTTTACCTTGTCTACTTGTATTCATACACAATATGGTTAATAAACTAACTCTAAAATTCCAAGAGAACCTCATGTGGTTAATTAATGACATATAGAATATTGTGTAAGACCTTTAGCGAACCATAGATTTTGAAAAATATTATATTATATAATAATATACTATTTGTATATTATTATATAATATGTGTAAATTTTGAAACTATTTAGTATTTGGTTTTTGTGAAAGTCGTCACAACATGACTACCTTGAAAAAGATACATTGAATCAACCCTAAAATTTCATATTCACCTATAAAATTTTTGGATGTCAGACAAACTCTGAAATTATATTTACTTAAATATTTATTACACCATTTATTTGATTCTTTCATTAATAAGGTAATTACTACATCATCATTGTGTCATAAATAAATTTAATTATTTAATGTCTAAAAATTATAACTAAAATACCATGATTTTGGAAATTGTATTATCTTTCTAATTAATTTTTATAGTCAAATGTATGTTATGTATAACCCAATTTTAAAAATTATTTAGTTATTAATCTTTGAATTTAACACTTTTAACTATCCTTTAATTAAAATAATAATAAATGTCCTAATCTAATACAAGTAAACCAAAGTGGATAATTTTTTATTCACAAGGGTTTTTTCTTCGAATTCCACTTATCCGATTGAATTAGGACATGTGTTAGGGTTATTATAATAGCATTTTTACCCATAATTACAATATTTACTTTTAATAGTGGTAAATAAAAGCCAAAAGACACTATTCACCAAAAATTATTTTCATATTATTGAACCAAATTTTACATATAGATTTAAACTGCTTCTCTTTGATTTTTTAAATTGAACTCACAGATGTGGTAAAATTATGTTTTATACAAATTTTCAAATGTACCTAGAAGGTGGGTAAAAGAGGTTAGAAACATCAAAAAAACATTTATACATATAATTTTATTATAAAATTACTCCAATTATTTAAATTTAACTTATATAGATATTATATATCTATTTTTACTTAAAATAAATTTCAATAAAATAAATAATTATTTATATAAAATTTCGGTTTTAAATAATAACACAGTGTTTTTCACAATCCATCAAAAAATGAATGTTTTCATAAAAATAAAAAAAATTCACACCAAGATAATTTTGATATTCCAAATTCAAAAATGAATTATATTTTACCAAATTAAGAAAATAGAAGTTTCATTTACTAATTTAAAATTAATTCGCGTTGTCAAAACCAAAATGCAGGTTTTTTTAAAAAGTAAAAGCTATCAAATGATTGACATGTGTTTATGTCATATTTAACTGTAAAATTACATATAATTACCTAAATTGTATTAATTAATAAAACTATAATCTAGTTATACTTAAACACATTTCAAATTTATTATTTAACACTATAAATTATTTCAATTAAAAAAGTTGTTTTCAATTATAATATAGTATTTTTCATTCTTCGTCAAAATATGAAAGTTATTAGAAAAGTACCAAATCATTATCCAAACTGAATTTTTATGTCCATATTCTAAAGAAGAATTAAATTTCATTAAATATAAAATATAAAAGTGTCAAATATTGGTTTTTAAAAGGGTTCTCCAATAAAAGGTGGTAAAATTGAATTTTTTGAAACATACTTATTTTATTTGAAAAAAAAGAATGTTTTATTATATTATTTCTAAAAAACTCGTAATATAGAAGTTAAAATTATATTGATTAAATAAGATTAAAAATGTATTTAATACTATTCATAACCGTTTTTTGAACTACTGGTTTGGTAAGTTGTGGTGTGCTCAAACTCAGTGTTACGTGTAGTGCATGATATTGAATTAATTTAATGAGATAACATACTATGAAATATTGGGGTGTTAAAAAAATAATTACTTAACTTATATGGAAGGATTTAAAATAAAAAATCCAATGATTCATAAATTTAAAGGGAAATTTAAAGGGGGTGGCCTATTTCCAATCAAATTTGATTCAACAATGCTAATCGGAAACAACTCCTTGAAAGTTACAATAGCCATGATTGGCCACGAGAAACCCTAATAAGACATAAAAATCAACATAAACCAAGTTAAACAATATACAATGATTTAAAAGACCATAGAATAATAATAACTCAATAAAAATTGGAAGAATAGTGAATAGTAATAAGAAAGAATGATATTTCCTTGAGTAATCACTCCAAAACCATCATGAAACCATATATCTACAACATGGGAGAGGATTATATGCTTGGAGAAGGAGGTAGTATCCCCATTTGGGTAACAAAAACTAGTGTAGGATGGAAATGGATGTTTTAGGATTATAATCCCAATAGTGTAGAAGGATAATTTAATTATTTTAATAACCTAGGAACTATGCATGGTTAGGCTGCATGGTCTTCCAATATTTGTGCCAACAATTAAATATTTACTTTACAACATGGGAAAAATCATGAATTTTCAATAGTGCTGGCTAATACATACCCTAATCATGAAAAATGGTTCTTTCCAAAATGGTAGAACCATACACATGCTTTCCGCATGATTTTCCTGACTATGTGTGGGTCTTACCCCCCCCCCCTACCTAAGATAAAAAATAAACAATAGAGATTCATGGAGGATGGAACACAATATCCCCTATCCATTCATAAAAAACAAGAAATTGGATAAAAATAGTTTAAAACTCAAAATCCTAAATCTGGAACACCCATAACTCAAGGTAAAACCTAATGACCAAAAGATCCGCTGTAAAAAAGGTTTAAAATAGAAATTAGAGGGTGAAACCTCTAGTATAATAAATATATATTTATTATAAATATACCAAAGAACAATATTATCGTATCTAATAACATATATATATATATATATATATTATTAAATTATAGTACGTCATCATTAATAAATCTATGTTAACGTTACGTTTCGGGTAATATAATATTTGGTTTTCAAATATTATTTTTCTTTTTATTCATGACCCTATTATATAGATTAATATTTAAATATTTATTGAATATAAATCATTATTTAGATACCATATATATTAAGGATATATATTTATAATAATTTATAATGATTAAAATTATGAAATTTAATAAATCATTTTGGGAGACGGTAGTCCATTCATGCGCATGAACATTGTTTCTGTTTTAATATTTTATTGAGTGAAAAAGAGTAAATGACATGTATTTATATATATATATATAATATCATACTAGTAGAATTATCTTCTAATATATATCATATAATATCACTAAACCCATCCTTAATACAATCAATGTAATGTGGGAACGAATCACATCAATTTGAGAATGTACTTGTCCACACATTCCCATACAAAGTTATCATATTTAGAAAAAACAGAAATCATGATGGTATGTTTTATAAAATAATTAAAAAATAACAAGTACATCCTAAATAACATATATATCATTTCATAACATGGTTTACATCATAATTATCAACTATTGTAGGTGGTAATCCAAAAATGATCATCACCGTTTTGTGAGGCGGTAGTTTACGAGACACAAGAATAGTAAGATTGTTCCCATTAGAGGGAAGATTGTGTAAGTATAGGTATGACCATTAGAATAAAAATTATTGGTATATTTAAAATAATTATTTTGATAAATAATCATTAGATAATATTAATTTATTGGGTTTATCACTAAAAAAACAAAGCATCTTGATAAACAATGTTACTTATTTTTTAGGTAACTGCTCTTGGTTTTTACCAAATGGAGACATCGACTGGATTTCATTCCAAATGGATTCTTATACTTTAAAGGGGGAAATATTTTGAAAAAATTTGGTCGATTTTTTTGGCGCCATATTTGGCATGAGAGTTGTGAGTAAGTGACATGAGTTATTTCCCTTTTCTAATGTAGGAAGAGTGGAATTGTTAAAAATATAAAAATGTAAACACAATTGACAGTTCTTATATGCATAATGGGAATCCAATTATTGATAAAATTTCATATTATATGGGAATTGTGAGAAATATACCCATCTAATGGATTTTTTACATGCATACAGGCTATTTGACCTCTTAATATTAAGAGTTAATCAATAAATAAATTGATTTTTTCCTAAATGAAATTAATTATTTTTAATTATTTTTACTAATATATTTGGTAAAAACTAAGTTGGCCTTATTTGACATTATAAATTATTCTGATAAAAAATGGAATTATTTCTTCAAATTATTACCACATTGGTGGCATAAATTAATTTAAAATTAATCATGAAAATGTGTCACACAAACAATTTTTTAAGCAAAGATGTTTAAACGTTTGAAATCATTTTATATCCAATTTCAATGTTATATTGGTTCCAATGGACTGAGCTTTATTAATTGATATAAACTTTATCTAATTAAATTTTGAAATAAAATTAAAATATAATATAACAATATGTATAAATTTTTTGGGAAAATATATTTGAATTAAAATATTGTGTTCTTTTGCTATTCATCAAAAATTGAAAATTCTCAAAAAAATACAAAAAACTCACCCAATGTATATTTTGATATTAAAAAACCAACAATAAAATTTATTTTTCAAATAATAATTTTTTATGTTTCAAAATATATTTATTATGGTTTCTCCCTTAAAAGGGGTTTAATTATCTTATAGGAAATACATCTTTTTATTCATGAAGATAGATTTATTCTTATATTATACCTCTCTAATATATTGGATGATTACAAAAAAATATTGAATATATATATTTTTTTGAAAAAAATAATCAAAATGGGGTTGATTAATTTATTTAGATGATATTGGGTTTTTACAGAGAAATATATATTTTTCATAGAAAAGTAATTTAATTGTTTTAAAATTGTTTTTAAATTCAATTATACTAATTGATATCAAACAATTAACTTTATATAAACATGTAAAAAATATTTTTAAAATTTATTTAATATTATTTGTAAATTACATTCTAATCGGTGGGTGGTAGCTATAATGCTATTTTAAAAATATGTTTAATAATAAGTTCTAGTTCGATCAAACTCATCCTTATGTGTAACTCATGCTATAAAAGGGAATAAATATTTTTTTTAATATAAGGAAATAATAGTGTTGTGTGTACCTCAAGATAATCTATGTGTTGTGTGTAGTGGAAGTTTAAATTGGTATTTAATATAATGACATAGAAAAATCAATATAAATTTTGAGTGAAGTAAAAAATATCAAAAATAATAACTTAATTTGAAGAAATATTTTACAAAATATAAGGGGGTTATAGTTGTGTCCCACAGTGGACCTAGGTGTGATACACTTCCTTGAAGATAAGGTCTTTAGAGATCAATTGATTACCTCATAGGGAGGCCCAATGATATTAACATCTTAGATGTGCATCACCAGGGATAACATGGAACATGGAGTGAATTCTCTTGGAATGAACATTAAATAAAGGACTCGAGTAGCATCATGATCATAGTATTATTGGTTGACATCACTTGATACATGTTTTTTATATAGGGTATCATTATAATTTTATTATATTTTTGTCGTGATCTAAAAAATCATGATTCTTCCTAATATGCGATTGTTTGGATTACTAATAGATATTTTCAAGTTCACACCTACATGGTATCTAACCTTCTATTTCATGTCTTTTGAAGATGAGAAACATTTCGATGAGTCTTAGGAGAATCAGAATCTTGTGTATCATAGCTCTGGTCTAGATAGATCATGGTCTATACCAGTTATTCATTTCAAAGTATCCCCCTCCATCTAAGAAGGTTTCACTACATTAATTATTTTTTGGGTCTTGTATTTATCCCGTTATTAACTTTTAAAACTTATTATTTTTCTCATGTTGTGGGGTGTATGTTGGATTTTAATTTTTTCTCATATTATTTTTTAATTCTCATCATTTTATGGGATTAAAGATGTTTGTGTTTATATGTACTGTAAAATAATTCCAACCATATGTAGGCTATTCCTACATGGAAATTTTTTATATCCAATTTCATATTAGAGGAAAGATAGGGCTAGTCACACTCAAATTATCACTACCCAGGTGGGCCCTGATGGGTCAGATCATTTCACTCATGGTTTATGATATTTATTAGTTTAAATGGGATATAAACCATGAGAGGGGGGCGAATAATGGTGTAAAAGAAAAAATTCAAATTTATCTTTAGGTATTATTTTTAATTAAATAATACTCTCTTCTCTCTCCTTACCATAGAAAATAACAATATGATAATTATATCATTCTCTCAAGAAATCAATGTTACATTTTCGCCCTCACTGGGAAATGTCAAATGAGTTTACGAAGGAAGTGTTCTTGTTTACCAAATCCACTAAATCTCAGATACAATAAAATATTTTTATTAGACTCCATTTCCTTCCCAGTATATAATAAATCAAAATTTCATATTTATTAGCTCCCTTAACTAATTTGTGCTCACTAATCATTCATATGATTACCTTTTTTATCACATTAATGAATATGATTTACACATAATTTAGTTCATCATTAATTTCCACCTTTATCATCATGATGGATAAAAATTTACCCCATATTTATTATTTAATACCATTTAACACTTTAAAAATACTAACTACTTTTGTGATGCTCTCATAGCCTCCAAAAAACAACTTAATTCTCCAGAATAATATATTCCTTCTAAAATCCCACAACATTCATTAAGCTTTCCCAGCCTTCAAGATAAATCTGACTTCCAAAAATCTCATATTGAAATCTTTAAGAACCATAATTTTTTGAAGATCACTATGACATTGAAATCCACAAACATTCAGGAAGCTCACATAGCCTTCATGAAGATGTGTACAATTTTGGTGCTTAGAACATTCGGTTGTCATACATTGACTTCTTGAATGACTATTCTTCATCAAATTATTATCAAGAATAATCTTCCAGATTCTTCATCCTGAGAAAATTGACGTTGTATTTTCATTAAGGTTCTCTATCATGAAATGTGGCGGTGGAGGCCTATTTATAGCCTTTTCCACCATTTTTCAAAACATTCAACCTCAACAATGAATTATTTTGAAGCAACCCATTTTTGTTTGAGATACTAACAATCATTGAGAAGAACCTGATAAATCAACGCCTTCACAAATATTCTTATTGTGATTGGTATTTACCATAATAATTTTTTCTCATTTCCCTCTTTAACAAAGATCCACACCTTTTTGAAACATAGAACACTCTCGAAGCACCAAAACTTCACGCTCCTCCCCATCTCTCTATACCGTGTCCAAATAATGCGTTCCATTATCAGATCTTTTTCATCATAACTTGTAAAAAATATATGTTCATATCCATAACTATCCCATAGAAACCTTCTTTTAAAAAAACACAATATCCCAAATAACACTATAATGTTACCGTAAGTTATTTTTCCCAATAATATCCCCTTTTGGTTTATTAACAACACTTCACATTTTAATACCACAAAAAGATTCATACATCTTATGTAGAATGTATCTTCTTACTATTGATATAGATATAAAATATTTTATAAACACAAAAACCAATCCCACATGATCCAGGCTCATTATGAGAATCAATAGAAGTTGGGAATATTCATTAATCAATAACTTTATTCTTAAATCAGTCAATTAATTTCATCATGAAACTCATTTTTTAGGATATATAACATATGATTGATTATATTTTGAAAATCATATTTAAAAATACCCCTTCTATGATACTCCCATTTTTCTTATCCCCCAATCAACTTTTTCCGTTTATCGATTAAGAAATTTTATCCCCAATTTTTATCCATAAATTTTCCCCTTTTTTCAATGAACTAAAAGGTCACTCTTATGTGGTGTACAATAGGGTAAATAAAATATATCAAAAAATTATCTAAAATCACATCATACCTTCGGGATAGTGGGGACACATTCACACTATTTCATGTTTTAGGAGTTTAATGAACTCCAAGATCCAATCCATCAACTCAAACACCTCTTTATGTTAGGCCTTCAACAAAATCAATGAAACCTATATTTCTATAGGCATGTTCTCTAACATCACAAGACCATGATCCATCTTATCCTTGATAAAATGGAAATAGATTTGAATATTAATTTTCCATAATTTTTAGAATGAATTTTTAATATTCTTTATAGCTCATAAATTATAGAAATTGATTCTTGTTAGAGACTTTACATGAGCTCCCATATCATCAATCAGTTGCATCATCTTCAATATCTATATATAATCTCTAGTTTCCAAAATATTTTCAAAATATATAGTGCTAAATTGAATTAAATGTGGTTAATTTTTTTGTAAATAAATACACAACCATCCAAGATAAAACTCTCCCCCTGTAGTTGATTTTATATCATATAATAATTTGGGAAAATCATTATATGAATAGTTTAATAAATCTTTTTTATATTTGTCATTATATAGAAAAACTCATATCTACCTTACCCTTGATTTACATAATTATTATTATTCACTACAATTAATTGGGTTTCTTTGGGATTACATTGATATTGTGATTAATGAACGTTGAAAAACTTGTTTCAGGTCATTTTTCCTTCGTGTTCAATAGACTTGCAATGATCTGCCTACAGTCTTTGAAATTAACTGCTTCACCTGCAACATGTCCTACTTGATTAGATTTGGTAACCACTATATTCATTAAAATATTAAAATTATCCATTATAAGTAACATAATAACTTCTTTTTCATTATTTGGATTGATAAATTAATGTGTCATTCTTTCCTTATGTAAAAAATAAACCAAAGACAAATTTTAGTTCACCAATCATTTCCATTTCTAACTCCCTGTTCATGAATTTAGTGAACCGTTGGCACTACTCTACATCATGTTTAAAAATTATTATTTAATCGACATATATATGCTCCAAAATTATTTGATTATAATAATTTTATATAGATAATATAAAAAAGTCTACATTTCTAAAAATATATTTTCTTAAAAAACACTTAATGCCATCAATAACACACTCTCAGTGCTTTATTTAACACCTATTGTTCCTTCATCATCCAAAAATCATTTTCCACATCTTGATTATTGAGAAAATCATTTGTCTACTCGAAATACAATTATTATCATTGAACCCCCATTAGAAATTCTAATTTATCATCCACCTTTTATAACATTTATCTTTATTTACACTACTATGAACAAGAATATTATTATTGTTTCAAGACTATAATTAGGTTCATATTTTTCATAAACAAAAATACCATATTTTTAAGTGTACACTTTTCACAGTAGTCATGATTTGTTTCAAATCACTCAACCATATTTTTTTACATTGTTTTAAAAGACCTATTTGTTCCCAAAGCTTTTTTTAATCATTGGTCTTGAAACAATCTCCCAAGATTAATTATTCTCAATTTGGTCCAGCTCATCATTCATATCCTAAACCAAATTTTCATCACCAGATTATTACACAAAATATTTATACTCTAAGGGAGAGTCAAAATATATCTATTGTAAAGATTTCATTTTTTTGTGTTTGAACCGGATCTGACAGATTTCTAATAATATTTTTCTTATCAACTTCAGCTCGACCATTTGGCTTCCATGTAGTTACAGATTTGACTTATTCCTTCTCATCATCAATATCTTCTTTTGAATCATCCTTTTTCACCTATTCTATAAGTGAGTTTCTTACCACCTCATCACATTCATCATGGAACTATTCACTCTATTATTGAATATTATTTTCATTCTCTACTACAATTAAATATATACATTAAACTATATTTTTGAACTTCTTATTGAATTTTTTATATGATTTTCTTTGTCCTGAGTAGACAAGGAATGTCCCCTCATCTCATCATGACTCAAATATCTTATTTTTCTCCTTACTGAGAAAAAAATGATACATACGAATATTTAAATTCATTTCAGTGTTTTCTTACATACCACACCTAATACAGAGTATTTTTTCCATTAGACAAAAAATAGAAATTTTTTACCTTGTATACCAATTTCAATACTGCTTCCTTCTAGAATATCCCTAGTAGGTCCTTTTAAATAATCATTATTCTCGACATGTTATTGTTGATACCATTTCTTTTATCAATCGTTAAAATTTGAAAAGGAGTTGTCACTTCTTAAAATGATGCATTATCCTTCGTTTCTCAACATTATCTTCCACCTAACTAATTGTGAATGGAATATGATTATTATTATAAGAATTTAGAATAATCTAACTATATATCCTTTTTGATTCCATTTAATATTTTTTTAATATGATTTATATATTAGACTTGTGGGAAATGAAAAAACCATTTTCATCTAATTAGGATCATCACTGAAATTATTATAATACCTATTCACATCAATGGATCTTGGTGATACTGGTCTATACACATTGGCAGGCACCAATTCATGTACTATATTTTTTTTCCATTTTCAATGTATTTATTTCAGTTTATAATACCTTATTAACAATAATCACACATTGGAGTATGATCATAAGATATGTATGGGAGATCTTGAGGTTCATCACATTTGATGAGATCTTTTAGATATTTTTGACATAGATGGACAATCTATTTATACCACATTCTATTTTCCTACTCTCTGGATAAGATGCATATATCTTCTTCTCCAATCACAAAGTGAAGATTCCCCAATATATCATTCCTTGTAAAGTAATTTTACTTTATTATACATATTTTATTTAAATATATTATTGAATATCTTGACTCACATAACTTACTAGCACTTAGCTATCTATGACTGATACAATCAACAACCAATACCCCATAACATCTCCAATATCATCCCCCAAACAATGGTTTTCCTAATCCAAAAACATTAATTACCTTAATCAATAACAAATATTACAATACCTTCCTTATCATACCTAGTTCCTATCATTGAATACTTATTTATTATCATATTATAGGTGTATCCCCTATCAATAATATCTATTCTTGGGAGAACTAAATCTGTAAAGGTAACTCTTAAACCACTTCATTCTTTTCACTTTTCCTTCTAATCCATTTCCTAGATCAATATTCTTGATCATCCTCAGAGTATGATGGACCACCATCATGTTTTAGTGATGTAAATAATTTTTTTGTTATCTTCTCATTTGATGATTCCATGAGTTGTTGTGAAGGAACTTATATATTATTTTAGTACATTCCATGTTTAGTTGATGTAAAATATCTTTCCATATATTTCAAATCATATATAATTGAAACAATAACCATAAAATGATATCCTTTAACATTGGGTTCTGTTTGGATTCCTCTATTTCTCTTTTTACCTGTAGTGCCTATTAGTTACAGAATGAATATTTTTTTAGTTTCCCATTTTTTCACATCAATAACATCTAAAGCATGGTTCTTTACTATCATTTACTTCTAAACTAGTTTTTCTCCCTTGGGATCTATGGATCTTTTAGTTATTTTTATAGACAAATAAATAATCAATAATCAAGTGGGTCATTTCCGTATTACTTCATCAATTTCTACTTTCCATTTACAATCATGCCAGGTACCAAGTGTATCATTCTGATCTATCATTTTATTCTTCTAAAACATCACTGTCTATTTAATTAAAACTATCAATTCAACTTTTACTTTTTTTGTTTTCTTTTTATCCTACATTAAAAGAGTGAGTTGTTTCTACTAATTCTTTACTATTATTTGTAAATTTATTATCTCCTCCTCATGATCATATATTTGTTTAACTCTTTATTTTACTTTGGTGGAAAGAATATTAACAATTCTAGTATGTTCTTCAACATTGAGTTTATAATAAATATCTATTTATGAGGATTCTATCTTTTAGATTTTATATTTTCAATTTTATCTTCTATAAAATACATATCTTCTTCACACTATTTATATTCAGTTTTGCATCATTAACAGCCATGTTGGATTTCATTCTTTTATCTCTATAAACATATAACTCTTCAAAAATAGATTATAATTCTACCTAAAGTAAACTATTACATAGACTTCTCCAACATCACTTTCTCTTTATTCTCTTCTTTGTGAATTTTTTACAACTGCCACTATAATATTTTCTTCATGGTCCTTTCATTCCTCTAACTCATCTACCTCATATTGATTTTAACTATCATATTCTTTTTAACAAAGATTCATTTTTAAAGAAATTTATCTTTGTACTTTTCATACCATTCACATGGGATAAATACATATTTTTTTATATTTCATCATCATCCTCATATTCATTTTTCCACATAATAGGACACTATTTTTCAAGATGTTCACTCTTTCCACATAAAAAGCATAAAAGTGGAAGCTTCCATTTTATCTTTCCTCATACTAATTTTCGATTTTAGGAGAGGAATTACATGACCTCAACCACATTGACTTCCTATACGTTTTCTTAAATAATGATATCATTTATGGACATTAATTCTACTTCCTTCGAAATCCTCTTTTCCACTACATGTTTATCATCATTTCTCATCTCATAAGCCACAAGAATACTATGTAATCTATCTATTGTCGCTTCTTTGGGATATTTATCTTCTAACACAAAAACTTCAGATTGAACCAATGTGAAAGTATTTATAAGATGAGATTAGTAATATTTACATATTTAATAATTCATCCAAGACAATACATTTCTTCTCTAATAACATCTGTTGGATCAACTAATGAATCTATTTAGCCTTTGGGATTAACTCTCATGTCCTTATATTTGTTCCATAGAATGTGGAAGTTAGTCACTCATACTACTGAACAACCTTTATATATATTTATAATTTTCCCCACATATAAGGTGATGACATGAAAGACATCACCTTAATATTGATTGTGTTGGATAATCCCCCCTGTTGGAATTGATTCCTTTAGAATAATTATTTTATTCTCTATGTTCAGCTTTTACAAATCATTATTTTTATGCTAGAAATAATTAATGTGACCATGTCTTGACATACATGGATATTACATAATTTTAATTAAATGTTCATCACAATAAAAAATTATTTCCTAATGACTATAATAGTTTAGTGTATTTTTATACGACAAAATAATCATCTTATCTTGGTAAAAGATATTAAAGATATCCCTTAAATGTATTTCCCTTAAGAAATCTTGTATAAAGCCAATATTCATACCCAAAGTTAATGAAACAAAAGAAAGATTGAGCAAAGATTCTCAGTAAGGGTAAATAAAGGAGATACATAAGAGTAACGTGATAATAAGGTTAAGAGAACAAGATAATGGAATTAAAAGATCAAACCCTATATATTAAATAACATATAAAGGAGTCATAGAAAAAAATTTAATTTGATAATAAATTAATAATAAGGGTGGTAAATCATTATAAATCAATCATGCACCACAATATCATGCCAATAATTTTGGAACCATCATAAATATAGAATAGATTTATGTTTTATGGATAACTACCTGGACCATATATAGAGTGGATCAAGAAATACCTATTTCCCATAGTGGATTATAATGCACCTATTTCCCATATTAGATCAAGATCCACATATTTCCCATAGTGGATAAGGGCACACCATTTTTTCATTTTGGTTGAGGAGACACCCATTTCGTAACGTGGATCTGGACCCAACTGTTTCCCATTATAGATTAGGCACAAATTTTTTCCACTATGGATCACATACACAACTTGTATCCTATAATTACCATATGAGATATACATATTTACACAATGCATTAGAAGTAGATATAGGTTCCACCCATCATAAAGTGAAATCATACATAATTGTGCCATAATATCATAAAAATTCATCATATCATACAACATGATATGAAAGGGGTATGATAATATTTTCATCATATCATAGCCTGTGGATAAGATAGATTTTCATAATCATCCTTTCCTAGAAGAACCCATGAAAGGAAGTCATTTTCATAAGAATTTTATCATGGAATTACCCATGAATGAGAAAAGTGTTATAGAAAAAACATAAAATCATAAACATAAACGAATTGAAAAAATTAAACAGTATTATTAGAACATATCCTTAGTAAATAATAAACCTTATCAAAGGATTTCATCATAGCCGAATAATGATTCTGAAAGGCAACTTAGATGATTTCATAAAGAAAATAACTTTTCTTTGAAAAAACTTTTTCATGCATATTAATTTTTTAAAATTCTTTTCTATGAAAAACACATTTAAAAAATGTAAAATAAAATATAAAAATTATTTAAAAACATTTCATGAATAAAATATTATTTTCTCTTTGAAATACACTTTATAAATCATAAATCATTTGTAAAATATTCTTCTTGGAAAATAAACATGAAAACATATAAGGATGATTTAGAAAATATTTTTTCAAATTTTGAAAAAATCAAACATTTTTTATATCATATTCATTGAAAATTATTTCAAAATAGCACTAAAAATTGAATTTTATAGAAAATATTTTTTTATGTAAACCAAAATTGAAACCAAAAAAGATAAATATGGTTATATTTTCATAAAAAATCATAATTATCTTAAGTACTAAAGAGTTAGAAATTGGTTCAAATTCATGATGATATCTTGAGAAAAATCATGAGTATTATTCAGAGATGGATCAGAATATTTCATTAATATAAGTACAATCATAAATAATCTTGATAAAAGATGAGATTGTTGTAATAAACACTTACTACGATGGAAATATTCAATACTAATCCAAATGAAATAATAGTGTCACATAAAGCTTTAAATAAATTGAATAGATGCATATTCCTGGTATTATGTTTAAAATGGTTGTATATTTATATATTAAAATAATTAGGGTTAATAAAAAAATATGTGTCTCCGAGAAGCAAATTGAGACAGAATTATCTAACCGAATTCGCAACTTTTTAACTATAAGACCCCATGAAATAGAGATCATAAAAAAAGTTTTTAATTATATATAAATATAAGGATAATAATAATATAATAAATTCACTATCAATATATATATTTTTTTTGAAATAAACGAGAGATGAATAAGGAATATGTCTCGCCGAATGTTTTTTATAAAAAGAGTAGAAATCCCCTTACTACTTGAGTAATTTTTGTATCAAGAGATACATGACATAATAACATAAATAAAAAATTTTAAATTAATTAAAAAAAATTATATACCTGATATAAAATGTAATAGATTTGTATATAGACCACAAAATAAGAATAACTTGTGAATATAACATATATCTAACATAAATAAAAGTGAGATGAGAAAACAATAACCTATATATTGACATTATTTGTACACTTTCAAAACATAGGTAAAAAATTAACTTTTTCTATAAACAAACCATAAAATCATATTGTTATATATCATACCAAATATCATATGAGTATGTCTTTATATAACCCATTTATTAACAATTTCATGTTTATATTATGTTTCATGTTTTAACTGCTTTGTTTATCGTATATGATATTACTTGGTATTCTTGATAAATATAATTATATATTGATTAAATTATTTCAATAAAAAAATAGATATAAATATCTAATATATTCATTATATATGTATTTATAATAATCTAATATGGAATACACTGTTCATGGATATGGTAGGCAGTATGTATGTGTGAACGTTGTTTCTGTTTACTTATAATATTGAAATAATGAAAGAAAATTGAATATATATGTGTGAGTGTGTACATATATATATTATAATTAATATTGAATTATTATTTCATATATATCATATATTTTTTCTAAACCCATCCACAGTACATTTTATGTAATTTGTGAACGAGTCACATCAATTTGAGGAGGTCGTAGTTGACATGTCCAAATACAAAGTTACCGTACTGCAAAAAATTGTAAATAATGAAGTTAAATTATATATAATTATTATATAGGCATAAATTCCTCATAGATATCATATATATATGACATAAAAATTTTAATTTGATCATTATTACAAATATTTATAGGTGGTAAAGGATGAATGAATGAAATCGGTTCGCGAGGCTGTAGTCCACCGTACATACGAATGATGATTGTGTATCCCATTAGATTGAAGTGTGTGTAGGTTTAGGTAAATATATTAACATAAAATAAAATAATTATATTTATGAAACTAATTTTAATATATAATAATTTAATAACTTAAATTTATTTGGTTTGAGAAATAATGAAATCCAAAGTGATCGTCGAAGAGAGTTACCTCTTTTCCGGAAACTCCTTTTGGTTTAGACAAATGAACTTCCTTTTATTTATTTCATACCTAAGTGAGGATTATAGGATCCTAGTTGGTATTTTTTGAGCTTAGTTTTGGTAGGTTTGGGATAATCAAAATGGATTTTGGGTTGTGAAGAACTGGGGAGGGTTGTGTCTTTTTATAATGGAGGAGGAGTTCCATTCTTGAAAATATAAAACAATAAAAACTATTGGGAGTTATACCCTAACTAATATAAATATTTAATTGAAAAATTATGTATTATGTGTTATTTATATTCATGAAAATCCAAATCACAAAGATTTTGTTCATTTTTATAATTTTTTTCCTCAATATCAATGTTCTCCCACTATTATCATTTCAGTTTCTATTAAGGTAACTAGTTTTTTAACCTATTAAATTGAACCATTAAGACTAAATTAACGATTTATTTATTATAAAGTAAATAAAATATAAAATATAAATATTATATCTAATTTTCTATAAAAATACCTAGTTTTTTTGAAATAAAATTTAAAATAATCTCAAGTAACGCTCAATAAAACTGCTTTAACCTAAACTATGCTTACAATGTTTTTCTAGTTATATTTTAATATGTTCCATATAAAATTTTAATTGGAACATTAATAGGCCATATTTAATATTTATTAACATTTTAAAATCCCTTAGAAGAAGGTAATATTTCTTTGTAATTTTAAATTACTTAATAAAATACCATTTATTTTATTTTTCTATTATATAAATAATAAATGTTTTGGAATTTCATAAAAATTTAATATAAATATATAATATCTACTAATAGAATATTAATTATTTGATAAATAAAACTTTTTTATATTAAAAAATAATATTTCAAACCAAATTTATGTAGCTTCTTCCCTAGTGTAAATCAAAATAAGTGATAAAGGTAAGCTAGGTTACATTTCTCACTTTTCCATACATAACTTATTATATATTTAAATGTCTTGAAATATTATACAAATAACTCATAAAAAATATCCAAATGAGGTTATGGTATAAATACATTCTTAAAATGGGATTTTGGGAACTTTTTTTATAATATATTCACCTTCAACTATATGTCCAATAATTAAGTAAGATTATTTTTATCTTAATGACTATAATTAATTTTCAATTTTTTCACTAAGAATTTCGTTAAAAAAATTGTGTTGAACTTACTAGAAAAATAATATTTATACTTATTCCAAATACATATATAACTTTTTTTGAAAATTAATTTCACTTTAGTTTCTTAAAGCTAATTTTATATTAATCCTCAATATATTGTGAGACAACTGGTTTTAAAGGATAAAAGATAAAAATATTGAAACATTTTAATAAAAAATACCAATGTGAAATTCATTCCAATAAAATAATTGAATTAATTTATGTAAAATGGATTTAATTACAAATTAAATTATAATTTAAATTGTATTGAATTTTATTAATTAGTTAGATGAAAATACAATTATCAATTCAAATTCTGTATTTCATAATATTCATCCAAAAATGAAATATGTCAAAAAAAACTATGAAAATTCACACTAAGATATTTTTAAAAATATGAATTCCAAAATAATTTTTATATTATCTAATTAAATTTCTATAAATTTCAAAAATTAGATTTATTATTATTCACAGAATGATATAAAAAATGTTCTATTGTGAAAAAAGAATTTATTTTTCAAAAACATATAGCATAACGAAAATTATATACTTTCTTATAAATGCGCTTTATCAATATTAAAACATTAATAATGATATTTAAAAATTATTTAATACTCTTCATATTAGTAATTTTAATAATTATGGAATAACCATCTTTTTTTGAATAATAAAATTCTCTTTTGTTGAAACTCAGTCTCCCATGTAGCTCGAGAAAAGATGATGTTATCTATTGGGAAATCTTAAATTATTGTATCATATAGAGATATTTCATATTTATGGAGAGTAAAATTGAAGATATCATATAATATATTTTTTTAAATAATAATTCATTAAAACATCTGTTGTTAGATTTTACCCCATTAAAATGAATTTCTACCATGAAAGTCATCAAAGTCATTGTAGGTTAAACAATTTAATGTTATGTTCAATGAAACCCACTAATTAAAAAATGAATCCTAGAACTTACATTGATAAAAATTTCATAGACATAATGGTTAAACAAATAAAATCATAAATAGGTTTCCATATAAAATAAAATAGGTGGGAAGGGAATATTAGACATTGAAGAAAAACATAAATAATTTTAGAGTGTGATTGAGGTCATTAAACTCAAGTAGATAAATTATCAAAGGAATATTAAGGGAATCAAATCCATATACATGTGATGATTTATGAAACCATAAGATCATTATAAATAATTTTATTTTAATTAATCTTTTTCAATATCTTTTTCCTTGAGTTGTAGAATTATTTTATTTTCTACAGAAATATAGAAGTATACTAGCATTATTTAATTAATTTTTATAGTAAAAATATTATCCATTCATTATGTCCTGATCAATTTCTACTATATCAATTACTTAAAGAAATAATTTTGAATAATTTTAATGCTTGAATAACAGTTAGATCAAACGATCTATAATATCCATTCCTTAAAATGATAATAAGGGTATGATAACATGAGAATAACTTTTTATGCTCATACCCTGCATATCATAGATCATATACACGAGTTGTGGATTAATGATTGTTATTTCAGAAGTCGTGAATCATAAGTGTGATAAATCATTATAAATAAATCTTGAAAAATATTATCATGTCATATAATTATGGAATAATCATAAATATATAATATCATTTTATGTTTCAAGGTTATATAAAAACACCATCAACATAGTGGACCAGGACACAACAGTTTCTCCTAGTCGATCTGGATGCATCTATTTCCCATTTTGGATCTGGACACAGTATTTCCCCATTGTGGATCATGACACACTTTTCTCCCATTGTGGATTAAGAAACACCAATTTTCCATTTTGGTTCAATACCATCAAATTAATTCCAATATTTATAAAATGGGATATAAATCATTACCTAATGTATTGGAACGATATATAGTTCACAACCATTTCATGATGAAATCATATTGACATATTCCACAAGATCATAAAATTTTTTAATATCCTAAAAATTTAAATGAAAATTGTATTATAAACATATCATATCAAAACCAATGGAAAATAGATGTGTTTCAAAATCATTTCCACATAAAATAACATATGAAAGGAATAGGGTTTTATAATATTTTTATCAAGGTATACATGTGGAATAGAAACATGTTTCATAAAAAACATAATGTATGAAACAGAAACCATTCAAAAAATGGTAATAGAGTCCTTAGATCATATACCCAATAATTCATAGTCTCTATCAAAGGATTCTATCTTATCTTGAGAAGGATTTTGAATGATAACTTGGAGCACTTCTTAAAGAAACTAATCATTCATTGAAAATCACATTTTATAGAATAATATCATAAAAATGCCTTTACGTAAAATCCACTTTGAAAACATATAAAATAAGTTTTAAAATAAATCAAATCATTTCTTTAGGAAAAAATTTCTTCCTCTTTAGAAAATACTTTTTAAATAAGAAAATATTTTGAAAATATTATTCTTGAAAAAAAACCAGAACATTAGTAAATGATATTTTGATAATCATTTTACACACCATTTAAAAAATAAAATAAAAATTAAATTATTTTCTATCAAATGAGCTTAAAATACCTCTTAAAAATTTTTTGAAATAATTTTTAGAGAACATGGTTTTTGAATAAAACAATTTCTCATCAAAGAGAGAAATTTTTTTGGATTTTCTTAAAAACACATTCTTAATTATCCAAAGTATCAATGAGTGGAAAAATGGTACCAATACATGAATATATAATGATATAAATTAAGATAAAAAAATCATTAGAATTACTGATATATAGATCATGATATCTCATCAATAGAAGGATAACCATAATAATTTCCAATAAATAATGATATTTACACCTCTTCTTTCATTTCAAAGGGTTAGGAATTTAAATAGTTTTACCAATTACATTGTTACATATTATTTTTTTCAATTACACATATCTATTATTTTTTATTTCTTTTTCTCTATTTTTTAATTTCATTTTTCTTATAATGTATAATTATCTTTGGTTATTAATCAATGGGAAGGAGAAGTGTTTTTTGGGTTATTTATGATCTAAAAATTCACCTAATTTTCTTCTGAGAATTTTACATGTGGTTAATTACAATGAGTAGTCACCCTTTTCACAAATGTTATTATTCTTCATCCTTCTTCATATATATTTCTTCTCTTCCATATTTATGTTAATATTATAGTTTAACTTATGTCAAATAGTAGTGTCTAATAAAAAGGTCTCTTAATTGAATTTTGGATGATTATTATCTTGAATGTCAAGATCTCGGTGTGTGGTAATAACAATTAAAATGATAGATTTTAGTGTGAAAATTATTGATCAAAACATTGAGTACAATCTTAAGAATACTTTATTGAAAAATTATAGCTTCATCATAAACTATAACAAAACCTTCATGTCACATTATTCTTTATATCCAAGGTTTTATTTATCATTATTAATATTTTTATTTTTTATTTTTTTTATTTATATCATAAACATTACAAAATACCCATTACATTAGTTATTATTTTTATTAGTATATTTTTATTTTTATATTGTGATTATAGAAATTCAGTTTTCTATGAGTGGCATCCTTGAGATATCAGAGATAAGTTATATGATAACCATTATTTTTTGGATAATAATATAATATTTAGTTAGGATTCATAAAATTTATGTGATGATCAATTTAAAATTTTTTTAGGTTGGGTGAGATATTTTCTCAATAATATTCCAAAAAATTAATACTATAAAAAATATAAATTGAATGAAGATTTTTTATTTTAAAGAAAATAATTGATTTTTTTTCTGTGATTTTTCATATATGTTTGCTAATTTAATGTGTAAAGGGGAATAATTATAGATGTTTAAAATATAATAAGTTTTATTAATTATTAATGATGTGTAAAACCATATGAATATACATTAAAATACAATAGATAAAATTAATTATTTTTTGTGGGGAGATAAAAAAAGAAATATAAAGTAGATATAAACCATCATCCACCTAGTTTCCACGAGAAGGAACCTAAAGATACATTAGTTAATTCATATAAAATCTATTCAACCATTCTCATCCATTTCATGATGAGGTATCTAAATAATACATGAAAACTAATAGAAATATAAGATATCAATAAGAATTAGAATAATATTGGCATGATTTTGTAGAAAATAAAACAAAAAGATATTTTTCCATCATTCATAATTTAGAACTAAACTCCCCATACATGTAGTTTCATTAGAATAAGTCACCAGCCATGTATTTTAATTTGGAGAACTATTGTATGAAATGAGATACCTATCAATAAATTTTAAAAACAACTCTTATAGTCACTCATAAGAGAAGAATAATTTAAATTAAACCATAATTTAGTGAATTAATATTTCCATTAAATAATTTATTTCTAATATTATTATTATTTTTTTGAGTATTACCTCTCAGTTGTTTGTATATTAAGGAATAAAATAAGAAATAGAATTGATATAAATATGGTGAAATATTTGAAAAGGGATAATTTTTTGAGAATATAACGGAGGTTCTAGTTGAGTTGTATTCCAGTAAAAATGTGGAAGATAATACATAATTAGGAATCATTTATTAATAAATTGTCATTTATTGAATATGAAAAATATATATCCAATAAAATTAACTTTTCCACCATAATACACAACGTTTCTATATAAAACAATATAGAGCATCCCTACTTCAATATATACCCTTACATCTCATTCCATGAATAAATTTTGGTGACGGATCACTTTTCCTTTCTGTTAGCAGCCCGTATTCTCATTTCCTACTCATAGGCACCATGAGAATTAATGTGTGGTATTTTTTCATTCAAAATATCCATGCATAATATAATTTTTGTAAAATGGTGTCACTTCTTCATAAAGGGTATCAGAAATATATTATCCACTTAGGGGGTTCATATTAAGTCTTATAAATTTTCTTCATTTAATTTATCTTTATTATTCTGTATTTTTTTATTTATTAAATATCGTATGTTTTTATTCATTTTATTTAAGATTAATGTGAAAATAGATGTTATCTAAATCCAAATCACCCACCATTAAATAAACTTGGGTTGTATATTTTCTTGTATTCGGTTTTCCTTCTACTTTTTAAATCAATTAAGATGAAATTAAGGAATATTAAAATCAACATTTTTTTAGGGATGTCATATTTTATCTAATAATTTTATTATGTTTCCTTTTGGTTTATATAATACTACAATTTTTTGGTTTTAAATTTTTGGTTTATTTTGTGGATTCATGATCATGATCAACTACATGGGAAAATTAGAACCATCTTGTTATTTTTTTATATTTTTTAATATTAAAATATAAGTAATTTAGATTATTTTGGAATGTATTTAAATTTAATGGTTTCTAATCCTTTAATTTTATGGAATTTTAATTGAATATGAAACTTAAGTGAAAAAACAGTATAAAAAATTAATATCTTTCCAAAACTAAGTGGTATGTTTAAATTTTTTATATCTACATTTGATTTAAATTTTTCTTGAGTGTCTAAATAAATTTTATTAGATCAAAAATATGTTTTTATTTATATTTTAATTACTTGGTTCTCATGAAATTTATTTAATATTTTTTATTCATCTCTTTGGCCAATCACATTATAATACCAGAAAAGCTCAATCAGAGGTAAATCCTCTGACTATTTATTTAGAAAGGAAAAGTATGTTGAACATCACAAAAAGCAAGAAAAACATGTTACATGTCATAAAATTCATACCCCATTCCACACCCATGATATATGACATCCTCTGCAGTAGTTAATTACCATATAGAGCTGTTATAGTGCTTTAGGACCTTCATATACACCCTTCTGAGATTCAAATTTTCTAAGGATAACAAATCTTTATAGGATTGCCTAACGGAGGACCTCGTTGAAACTGACTTTGGCACGTCAGAATAAACCTTCCTCGTTCTTCTTTTAACTAGTGGATTTCCTTCATTTTCAGATTCTTTTCATCCCATCCATGGTAATATCACTAAAGGAAGGACTGGGAAAATCACAAATATTATCTTTGTCACTATCTGAGACATCCCCCCATTTCCCAGTAATTTATACCTCTTGACAAGCATTAGTCAAGGTCTGGATCTGCTAATTTTTCCCACTGATATCAATCATAGACAAACATCATGGAGACTCCACAAAAACCGTACCAACATCCATCTCCTTTCACAAAACATCCACATTAGAAAACTGCATGATGTGACCATCCTTCATTTGAGGGAACAAATTCATCTCATCCTGACCCAATTCCTGGAAGTGATTGCAAGTATCAACTGTGATCTATAGACCACAATCAGAAGTCAGTTGCCACTGAGAATCCTTGCTAGCTGGAAAATAGGGGGTGCATCGTAAACTTGCCAATCAACTGAACTCCATGCCAGCTCTACCTCCTTCTGCTCAGCCACACCGGCTTTGTTCATTCCACAATCATCCCTTTCTGTAGCATCCTGACCCGCAAGATTTTTCCCATGTTTTGATATATCCCCTGAATTAGTAGGCGTTCCCAACTCTGCCCCACTTCCAGAATTAGGACCATCCCACTTATTGATGGGAATTCCTATAGGAAGTGCATCATGATATTTCCCATCAACTAAGCACAATCCTAGCTCCTCCCCCTTCTATTTATAATTCCCGACATTGATCAGATTACTTTCAACCATTCCTACAGGAAACTGACCGACATGGTTTTTACCATTCTGCAACACCTCCCCAGCAGAAGCAGGCACTCTTAGCATGCCTCCAATTCAAAAACCAGGGCCAACCTCATCCTTGTCAATCTGATCCACACCATTATGCAGAGAGAGATCGTGTTTCAATCTATCAAACACCACAGCAATAGACGAATTTGGTGAAGCCAGTGTCTGCTTCCCCATAGATGCCTCAACCAAACGAACAATATTTCCATGCTTAGTTGCATCGGGACCCGACTGCCCTTGACAAGATACCTAACCAAGACTCTTCACCAAAGAAGCTGACCTCTGTATTCTGGCTTCATGAAGATAGTGAACATCCAAGTGACCTAAACGACAACAAGTCGGGCAGTAATCAACCCAATTTTTAAACACAACAGCTTGCCTCCATCTGAACTCCTTGCCAAAAACAATCCAAATCCAATCGACCGGTGGCTTCGAGGCATCCACCACAACACAAAAACAAGGATTCACTGGATAAAACGTGGAATATGTGAGAGCATCTGAGAAGAGGAAGCGACCGACCAGATTCCCTAACATACAGATTATTGAAGGATTTTGAACTTGTAGGGGAAGATTAGGCAGACTTACCCAGTTCACCACTGAAGAGGATCCCAATTCATACATAGATCGAACGACCATCGGAGAAGGAAAATTTTTCATCTGTTGCATCGGCGGGGAGCTCTGAACTAGGCGCTGATAAAGTCTTCCTCCAAGACAAATCAAATCATAAGGTGACAATTATAAAGAATCCCAACAACCGCACATTCCTTCAGATCTCAATCACTGAACACAAAGCAATCAAACTCATCAACGGAAGGCCTCTGAAGAAAAAAACGAGCAACCAATGTCAAATCTAGAAAGCTCGATGCTAGAGATAATTCTGATGAAGAAATTAAAAGCTGAGGGGCCCCATCATGAAGATCTGGAACTTTTGGGATTTGAGAAATCTACCGAAAGATAGGATGGAAATTAGGGTTTTAAAATGGAACAAACGCCACCCGCGATGCTGAGGGCGGTGGAGCCAAAGCAACATCCTCCCTCCCTCCTCCAGGAAGGGGGGGAAATCATCATCGTGCATCAAATAGGGTTCATCCTCGGGAAGGAGAAGGAGCTCCCGATCGCCATCCCAAAGTCCCATTCAGTTTACTCAGTATGGATTGTAATTATCACATTATAATATTATAAACTATCATTGAACATACCATTTCCTTTCACATGGAATCCATGAATCATCATAAATTTTTAAACAACTTTATAGGAACAATTTTCCCTACCTATGTTCACTCTTAATATTTTTCATGTATATTTCATGTTTGAATACAGGGTAATGAGATTTCATATGTTTCCATTATGAAGATATTCATTACATGGTAGTGTGAGTTTAGTGTTGTTATTCTATTAAATGGAGAGAGAGATATGGGATGAGAAATTATACCATTTTGTTTTATTTATGTCATCCATTTCCCTAAAAATTGGAAAATGAAAAAGAAAATATAATAAAAATGTATATGATATTTAATTAATCATCGTACTTAAATTTATCAACCATGTAACTCAAAAAATAAAGGGAAATTATTATCATTCATTTATTGTATTTGATTTTAATATTTTTAAATAAATATAGTGTGTAATTTCATATAGTTTGACATCAATTTTCATGAATTATATTTATGATTTCAACACACACTTTTCATACAATGAAATTTTAAATTCATATACACAAAAACTCTTAGCCAGCATAAAAATTAAAAATACAACATGATTGATAACATTTTTTTTCTCAAAGTTTGTAGAGATGATAATTTTAACAAGGATGAAATGATAGATTAATTTTACAAGTTTGAGAATGACATTAAATTAAATTATATTTCATTTTAGTGTGATTTGAATTTCTATTTTTGGTAAGTGTTCACCGAGACATGTAAGTATGTTTTAATAATCAATGAATTAAAATGTTTGAAATAAATATTAAGGGGAATTTTATTCACATATGTGACATGAATATATTTTATTTTTGAAACAATCTAAAAATTCTCACGTTATTGATTTTCTATGAAATTAATATGGATATTAGATGATGTCCCAAGATTATAGTATTAATGTTTGGGGGTAATGAAGATCAAATGTTCATACATTTTATTATGTAATTTAAAAATTTCAATCACACAAATTCATTATTTGAAGGGTAATTGGCACATATTAAGTTTTTAGGAATAATATTTACTTTATTGTTGAAATTCTTTAATTGTTGGTTTGTTAGTGTTTTAATTAATTTTATTTTAACCATTACATTTTTACATTTATCTAACTTATGAAATGATTTTTTTATAGGTTTTAGGTTTTTTTATATTTAATTCAAATATGTGATTTTTTTAATTGAAACATAAGAGGTCTATAATACTATAATATTTTTTCAGCAATCTTATAAAAAATTTAATATTTGTGATATCTTTCATTATAAACAAAAATATATTTAAATATGAAGAGATATGTTAATAAATTATATATATTTTCCCACCATTGTATTGTTGGTTTTGAATTGGAGTAAATTAAATATGAAAAAATAATTTTTTATATAAATACAAATCAATTAATTTTGTATAATTTAAATACAAATAATAAAAAATAAATTAGAAGTAAAAGAGATATTTAATGGAAAAAAATTATACACATAATGTCTTTTTATCATAAAAAATAAAATTATTCACTATTGGTTAATGATTTCAATGGAAGTATAATATTATTTATTGAATAAAATAATTTAACATTCAGTTCATCCTTTTTCTTCAATTGATATTTGAAAAAACAAAATTTAGGCATAAAATTATATTCTTTAAGAAAATGGTTTTCATATAAGGTTTTATTCATATATAAAAATTATGTTATTTAGATTATAGGAAATAAATTTGATATAATTGATTCTATATTTTAAATTTGGAGGTCTTATTTGGTAAATATGTCCTTTTTTATTTATGAGTAGTTTTTTCGGTAAAACATATCACCTTGGTAATGGGTAAATGAGGTTAATCTAGGTTAAAAATAAGTGATAAGGCCCTAATTCCTCAACCCAAATAATATTGGATGAATTTAATTTTAAACTTATCACTTTATGTTTGAAATTCCATTTTATAAATTTTATATCCCATCTTTTTTCGAGTATGTCTCTCTTTGAGTTTCTGTGTCAAATTCATTTTGTTGTGTTCTCCATTGCCTTTAAGAATTTATGGCCATGTATTATTTGTAGATTATGATCCTTTATTGTGAAAACGAGTTAAATTTAATGGATAGTTTTTTTGAATTAATGGAGTCTGGATATAAACATGCTAAAAGGGTTTTTAAGATTTTTTTGATGATTTGGAAGATGTTGGAACTCGTTTGGATCATTATGCTGGAAATGAGACAGTAAAACTGTCATCTAGTCGATTACAAGTAGTGTACATGTTACACAACATGTAACTTCTACCAGACACATGTCCTAAACCAGTACAGGTCCTGAAATTATTACACTTCCTGTAATCTATTCATGATGTTTAACAATCAATCGGTAATTATGGGTTATTATATGTTATGATGGAAAATTAAAGGCCTGAGATAAACTTGAGGTTAAAATATGATATGATCATTTTTGAAGATTTTAACTCATTTTGGGGAATTTTTTATGAATTATACAGTTTTGGAAAAAGGACAACACGCAGACCGTGTGACAACCCGTCGTGTCGGACAAAGCTGCGGGAATCGAATCCACAACCAAAGTGTGACTAGTATTTAACGCCTACCACTGGACTACATGAATTCCCTGGTTAGTTTCACTAATTCTTTTTAGTTAGATGACTTTATGAATCAAGAGTAAGTTCTTTTTTGGTTATCTATGGAAATGATTAACCTATCATCGAGGATATGTGATTAGGTTAATTACTTTTCAATATGAGAATTTAAGAGCAACTGATGTTATTTGGAGATAAAAGTTAATTTGTACCTTGTAAGAATATGTGACTAAATCCTTCAAATATTTGGGGTTCAATCTTAGTTTGGTTTAAATTGACGAATTTTATGGACAAATTGTTTATCAAATGGTCCTAGTTGAACTTTGGGTTTTGTTGGACAAATTTTGGAGATTAAGAATATATTTTCTTTTTATAAAAGGTTATCCTTTTCTGGAATATCTGATCTTGTACTAACCACATTGGTTTTGGTTAGTGTCTAAATACATGGGAAGTATATAGTTCTCTTTTGTGGATTAGGAGATTCTCTAAAAGTTGATTATAGTGAAAAAGTCTTCCTAAATGCTCGTCTTTTGGAGAAAATATGAGTTTGTGTAAGAAATCTAATAAAAGTTGAAAGTCAACATGATAAGTATTTATGTTTCCTTATGAATAAATTCCTCAAAAAAAACAAAAATGTTGTCTATTAACGTTTCCTACTGGAGAATCGAATACCCTTTAACCCATCACAAGTTTGTGATTTTCTTGTGGTTAACTTTCTCCTAAACATGTTTTCTATCACTCCCCATAAGAACACGACCCTATGTTTTCTCCTCCATGTCCATGTTTTCCTACATGGAATCCTAGTATGGGTTAACTCTGGAGACCTCTTAACTTCTCATTCTCTATTTTAAAGTGATTGTTTTACCGACTCTTGTTCCGATGTGGGACTTTCAAGGATTTTTCTGAGCCCAATTTTAAAATTGAGAGGATGGAATTCCCAAAAGGGGGGAAGGATGTAACACCCCAGGTAAATAAAGAATATAACATTTTTATATTTATCCATATTTTTGAATAAAATATTAATTTTACTTTAAAGTGGACGCTATGCTTGATGGCGTACCCAATACTCAACAACGAGTTTCTTGGGGATCTTACGTTGCACTATAATAATAACATAATATTATTTTAAATGGTAGTTGACTCCTAGATGTTGTAATGGCGAGAATGAACAGAACTAACTACAAAATTATTATATATGTTTGTCAAATATTTTTACTCTTTACAATAAATGTTAGAGGATTAAAAATGCGAATAAATACAATTTTAAGCGTAAACATTCTAATATACATTAAAAGGTCAATTAACCGCCATTTGATGGAGAACCTCTTTTAAATCCACTTTTTGAAAATTTTATGTGTTATATTTGACAAAATAAAATTCTTCTTTAGAATCGGGAAATCAAATTTTACTTTGTGCAATATTTTGGTATTTTTCCGATAAAGTTCATTTTTTAATGAATAGTAAAAAATGTTGTATTTTAATTCAAAACCACTTTTTAATATAATTTATTTATATGATTAGATTAGATTTTGAATTTTTTTTAAAGTTCAATTAGAATATGTTTTTACCATTTAATCCAATTATGGTTATTGGAATTAACTTCACTTTGAAATCGGACTTAAACTAGTGTCAATCTTTTGATACTTATTGTTTCATAAAAACACGCTATTTGCTCTGAAAGTGGGAATTAATTATTAAATTAATTAATTCAACTTATATGTTTTGAATTTTGTAAAACAGGCTTCATTTTTGATTTCGTAATATCAAATATAGCTTAGGGTGAAGTTTTGGTATTTTTCTGAAAAACATCAATTTTTTTAATTTTGAAACCACTAAGTGGTACTTATAAAAACTGATTTTCCGTTTAAATGAAATTTTACCACCACTGTATTTTGAATTTAAATAATCCGACATACATGGTTGTCATTAAGAAGTAAAATGTGGTTCAATAGAATTAAAATAATTTTTTGGTGAATAGTAAGTTTTAAGTTTTTAATCACGATTAGAGGTAATTAGTGTAGTTTAAGGTAAAAATAATGATTTAATAATATGATATGCGCTTGACACATGTCCTACCCTTATTGGATGTGTCATGGACTACCAAGAAAATCCATGGGTCAACTAGGGGACCCCATGGAGCCACTTTGGTTGGTAAATGACATAAATAACTTTTTATTTTATGTTAAAGTAAAAATGACACAAACATAAGTTATTTTAATAAAACAATTTTTAAAATGCGGTTATACAAGTCATATTTTTGACTATAAATAGTAATTGGAAATCTAATAAGATTTCTTATATCATGATATTTTTTTATAATGTTTATACATTAAAAAAATAAAATTATTTATGACATCAGAATGATGTAGCGATTACCTCATTAATAAAGGATTTGAATAAAATGAAAAGATAATGTAAAATCTATGACCTACACATGTCCAAAACCTATTGTATTTGTGGATTTATAAACCTTATCACCTTAACCTCTAATTATATCAATGTGTGACTTTTAAAATCCGAAACTCATTTTCAAATAAAGTAACATTTCTTTACTTTCCAAGAGTGCCCCTCCTCTCCTCTTATAAAAGGCCCCCACCTCTACGTCCTTACCCACACTTCCAAAGCCTTTGGATCGGCCAACCCATACTCATTTTGCCTCTCCACATCCCTCTCTTACTCCTAGAAGCCTCACTTTGGGCAGAAGTCTTCCCAAGAAAGCCTTTGATCTCAAATCAAAAAGAGTTACCCGAATTTAAGGTAATGTCTTCACTTGTGTTCTTTTGTTTCATTTTGTTTCTCCAACCCCATAAACTCTTTTTATTCCTTTCTTTTGTAACAACTCCAATATCTTCAATATACTAGGATGTTTTTATAAGAAGAATTAGAGCTACACTTAAACACACCTACATCAAATGGTTAAAGAACATATTGTTTCTCTGGATGGAAAATTTCTGCCTCAAAAAACGATGATTGTTCAACACTAATATAACACCTTAAAAGGTGGCCATTAAGATGTCACTATATTTATATATGATATATAATATGTTTATGTTTTACTTAATATTCTGTATTTTTCTTTTTTGGCATACCTTTATGGTTTCCATTGTGGGTAAACATGATAATTTCATTTTAGGAAGTACAGACTACCACCCCCTCAAAGTGATTTGATTTGTTAATGTCATATGTGGGATGTATAAAGGATGTATTTAAAGTTATTATATATGATTTATGTTAAATATAAATGATGAATATAATTCTAGAATTAAAATATACATACCTATCATTTAGTTTTAGTTCCATTAATATAACATAGAAATGAAAGTAGCGTTCATGCGTACATACGGCTTACCGTCTCCATGAATGGTGCATTTCATTTCTTACCTCTAAATGATTATGTAATATTATAAATACTTGTATATTCTGGATATATATGATATATATGATATCCAAATCATGAATATCATTCTGGATATAATGAACCTTTGACCACACGAACAACATGTAATTGTAAGAAGTCCACTTTCGACTTAAGAACCAAATATCGACAAAACAAACATTATTAACTTAAATGATTACATAATGTTTATAACATGGAAATAAGTGATATAAAATGAATAATGAACTTGAAAAAGGTTCTTAAGAAAGTATAAATTAACTCATGTTTATTATTCAGGACGTTAAAGAACGATCGAGTCAAGTCAGACCCGAGGTAAGGGATCTTACTCCTCGCTTTCTTTTTAAGTACACTCTTTTATGTAATTCCTTTTAAGCTCATATTTATTGTGATTGGGATGTTCATTTATATTAATATTACTGTTATTTTTATGTTGATATGATGAGATACCCTATTCTCTCTCATCAATCCATTTTGTATGTTTTGAGTGGCGCCGTTAGGTTGCCGAATTTTTGTAAGAGATCTAACCTCTCTCTTTCTTTTTAGGTACTCTCCTTTATGTCACTTCTTTTAAGCTCTTCTTTTTTATGATGGGGTGTGTTATTTTATATCCCTCATGCTGTAAATTTTTTTGTAATATTATGAGAGACCCTATTTGATCTCATCAATCCATTTTTGTAAGTTTTAAGTGGCACCGTTAGGTTGCCGAGTTTTCATAAGTGATTTTTCATCTCACTTTTATTCCTGTGAGATTTATGCTACATTTTCCACAATTTCCATTGAGTGGTGTATGTACTACCCATTATTTTAATCATTGTGTAATATGCTTCCATTTATGAATATTTACATCAATTTTTTGTTGTCCTTCTTTCACGGGGTGTATGTTTCGAAAGATACCCATGTTGGTAAGGGAATATTTCACCCTCCACTTTTTAAAATAATTCTTTGTTATGTCGTTTAATTTACATAACATTATGTTGGTATATGTTCTTCTATATCCATAGTGATTTAAATTTTAAGTCCAAGTGATGAGATACCCTTTTTATCTCTCATCAACTTATTTTTGGAATTTTTTAGTGACACCGTTAGGCTGTCAATTTTTTGCAAGGGAACTTCTTAACCCAATTTTGATTATTTGGGATAAGCTTGTAGTCCTTGAATATGTCGTTCTATGGATATGTGTGAATAACCTCTGATTTTCTTACACTTAATATCCACTTATATTTTGGTTTATTAGTTTGTCACACATAATTATGTAATTGATTTATCCTTAATCTAAGGATACCGTCTTTGTATGGGACTTCGTCTCAATATCCTTTCATTGAGGTATATTTTATTTTATACACAACCTTCTTTTATAAGGTGTATAAACCCCTTTGACTTTTACGTTTATCTAAAAGGAATATTTTTTATACAAAGCGTTTTACTAAATGACAAAAGGGAATGTTTTTGTCGTACGTATGCGGCGAAAATGACTTCTCCACCGCCGTGTCCATTATTTGAGTTTCAGCTTCATCTATAAGCCATACCTTTTTTAAAGAAAAATAAATACCATGTTTTACTTTTCTTTTATTTTGGTATTAAAAATGGGTTTCATAATGTTTTTATATCAATGTGTTGTATTGATATCTTGTGATTGAAAACTGGAAATGTTATGTTTCCTTTATACATGTTTTATGTGATATGATTATGTTATGGTTCTTGGGAATTATTATGAATACGGGTGGTTCCGTGATAAACTAAGGGTAGGTGAGCCCGATATAGCTCTCCAATGAATTGGGTAACGCGAAGGGGTTAAATATTAAGGTATATCCGAAGAGATTTAGGGAATATACTGTGATGGGTATTCCAAACGTAACCAAGAGGGTTACTCCCTACGTAAAAATGTTATGAATGTCTCAAGTTACCTTTATGTCTTATGATTTCTAGGATTTATTCATGATTTTATGAGGTATGTTAAAGTGCTTATGTTTTATGGGTAAAGTATGATTTCATTCTTATTTATACATGTACTCATGTTTCCTTTCCATATTTTTATATCCCTTACTGAGCTTTTTATGCTCATCTCATGTTTTTGAAATGTTTTTCATAGGTTAAGGGAAGGGTACATGATATGATGATAGTGTCAAGGAAGTGTCAAGAAAGAATCCAGGTTTTATTTTAAATATGTTTCTGTTGATTGGAAAAATGAATACAATCTTTAATGTAACCACTTTGTTTAAATGTGGAATGTATTGCATGTTTTATGATTTAATTCTCTAAAACTCTAATCCTGAAAAGATCCTCAATGTGTAATCTTGTAATAACTCAAGATTAATTAAGGTTTAAGGTTGGGGCCTTATAAGGACTATTTTTTTATTACAGATAAAATGAAACCTCATAATCTTGGAGTTGAGATTAAGGGGAGTGGAAATAAACACACTCCTAAAAATTTAACCGGATCTTCATGTATCATCAAAGGATTATATTGATGTTCTTCTTCAAGATAGTTTTATAAGGGAAATGTGATGCATAAAAAGAGATATTGTTCACATCATGTCTTAGATGTCTGATATAGTGAGAGAGTTCTTAGTGTCGAATATTCCTATGAACACTAGGGATAGAGGACCTCCAGAGGATGAGTTATGGATCAAATTTTTCAGGATTATATTTATTCATCTTGATGCACTCGTATATAGCAGGATGAGGCTTGTTGAAAATATGATTCATGGACAAAAAAATAATTGGTGAAATTTTATTGTGTATTATGGGATATTGGACGAGATATCTTGTATGAATTTAGTGAATAATTTTAGAATCCATAACCTCTTAGAGACATTGATGGTTTAGAAAGGACGTCATTTCACGCACTTGACATAGGAGGGAATGTAATTTCTGGGCTACACAAAACATGTCACTAACATTCATTGATTTTCACCATCATTGGATGCTTATGAGATCTCCAGGGTGATTGGTTTTTTTGATGGGCTTCATAATGAGATTTGGTCATAGGTGAATGTGTTCTTATTGAGTAGTATTATATATGTGATGAATTATCCACTATTCTCGGAACAGAATATGAGAGAGTCCCAAACCAACTGACATTCCATTTTATTCAGGTGTACTAGGAACTCTTATCCTTCAATAAATAAGCATCATTATGACAATTTCCTCCAACATGTTAGTTGGCATCCATCTCAGGACCGTGTCTTGTTTTAGTTCTACTAGTGTGGTGATATGTGCCACAAATGACCTTAGTTCTCTTTAGATTCATTGGAGTGTTGTTCATGTGGTATAATGGGCCTCCAATATAGTTTTGGTATGGGAATGTAGTAATATATATACTCCATTTGATCAGATCCTACACCAATGTCTGGGAAGGGCTTAGATTCTTCACAAGAGGCAGATGGATGGAGTTCCAAAAGACATTCAGGAAGAGGTAGGGGACGTTATACCCCCAGTGTAGAAGAGCATGCATCTAGAATAGGTAATATCTAATGGGAATCAGAATAGATCCTAGAGAATAGGGGTTGGTTAGATGAAAATATTTAAGACAACTCCGTCAGTTGATGATATAGGTAATTATAATTCCATAGGTATGACTCTTATATCATCTACATGTTCTTATGTTTTGTTTAATATGTTATAATCACATTTTGTTTTATCAACAATTTTTGTAAATGGTTTTGGGTTGGTTTTAGAAATATTGGATGGTTTTTTACCATCAATACATAGTTGGGAGTATGATCCTATAATATGAAACATTGGAAGGCATGTTCTTTATATATTGGTGGTTTTTGTCGACAGCCCCATAATGTAATCCCAATTAGTTGATGGTCATGCCCAATATCATAACGTCATCTTGAATATATTGAGATATAATCTTCTTTATTCCAATATAACTAAATATAGTTTTTTCATTGATTTACGTTCACTTATTGGGTCATTTCATCTTAGAGGATGGAGTGTCATTGGAACTATGGAATGTTAGAACAATGTTATCTTGGGAGTATCACAAAAATGTATTCAAAATTCAAATCATTATGGGATTAGAAGGTTGTTGTTGGACATTATCTTGGACTACTCTCATCTAGAAGATCCAACATCATGGCTAAAAGAAAAGTGAGTGAATTTAGTTTCATCTAATGCTTGTGAGAGATATTTTTAGGAGTTGAGATGAAGGATAACCTTTGAACCCATACAAACATTACCTTTATCTTGAATATTATATATTGTGACCAATGATGCATCTAGAGTTAGTGTTAGGGAAGTTATTATGTATGATTATCAGGTGGTTGGTTATGGATCTAGAAATATGAGACCACATGATAATAATTACCCTACATCTGATTTATAATTTGTAATAGTGGTTCATGCCCTAAGATGCTGGAGTCAATATCTCATGGTTGAGAGTTTTGTGGTATACATAGACCCCAACAATTTTTAGAACATATTTTCTTAATGGGGACTAAACCTTTAGTAGATGATGTGGGGTGAGTACTTGCAGACTTTCAAATTTGAGTTTTCTTATAAACTAGGTAGTGGAAATTTCATTTCCAATGTATTGAGTTGAAATATGAAGATAGAGGTAGTACGAGGGTCCTATGATGAGTGGTAGATTATGTCACCCCTCTGATATGTGCATCTAGATGTTTAGGAGTCTAAGGGATGACCATATCTAACATCCACATCTATTATACTTCTGTTTTTAGATTGGATAAGTCCAAGAAGATATCTGATCTGGGGATCATTGTTCAAGGACACAACTTATATGTTGGGGAGCAACTATTAGGAGGATTTTGGAAGTGGTCATTCTCTTTTTTTGTGGGTGAGTATGAGTTCCTACAAACCTGAGTGAGGTGATGATGATAGAGTTCCATGAATCGTGGTGGGGGTAACATCTTGTTTGGAAAAAGTGGTTTCATAATTTCCATAATTAATACTAGTGGTCATAAATTGTAAAGGAGGTACCGAGATTCATGGCTAGATGTTTGTTTTGTTATCCAGTGAATGTCAGGCATCAGAGGAATGATGGTATTTTGCATCCTTTTCCCATTCTAAAGTGGAAATGGGATGATTTCACTGTAAATTTTATTATGGGATTACCTAGGACAACATGTAAGAATGATGTTGTATGGGTTATTTTGGATCGACTGATGAATGTTACCCACTTTTTTCTTATCAAGGAGACCTTTACTATTTATGATATGGGATGTCTTTATGTTTATTATTTAATTATACTACATAGTGTTATAAAGAGTATCATTTCATTCAAAAGTTATCATTTAACATCAATATTCCAGTAGGTTCTTTTGTAGGATTTGGTATCGCATGTTCTTTTAAGTATATCAAGTCTTCCTCATACTGGCATTCAATATAAGTGAACTATTCTAGTTCTAGAAGAAATTTTATTAGCCTATGTTTTGGATTTCAGAGGATCATGGGGAAATCATATAAATCTCATCGAGTTTTCCTATAACAATAACATCATTTCCTTGTCCAGATGGAACCCCTCTTGGATTTTTTGTAAGGTTACATCATTCACTTATTTTTTGGTAGGAGGAAGGTGATTTATCACTTTTTGAGATTCGAATTGTGCAAGATACTTATTAGTAGGATTAGTTGATCAGGAGGATTTTTTATCCTATATAGTAGAAAAAAGTCCTTTACTGACCATCAGAGGTTACCTGAGGAGTTTGAAGTTGGTCATCATTTTTTCCTTCAAAAGGTACAAAGGCTGAGAAAACACCATTTCAGGGAAATAAGGAAAGCTTGATGCTATGTTTTTTTTGTATCTTTTGAGATAGTGATAGTTTCAATCTATTAGAATACCTATTATACCATCTAAATAAATAAAATACCAAGAACAACATTTTTTACAAGTTTTTAATTCATTGATGATATCCAAAAACTTATCATGTAGTGGATGATGAGGATATCAAGATTTTTGTTGATTCATACTTTGATGTGCATCTACTATAGATTATGGATGACAGTGAGAAGTAAATCTAGGGTATACAGATTTTTTAGTTTTATATTTGTGGAGTGATTTGTGTGTGTAAGAGGATATGTGGGAGAGGGTTTCTGATATTCGAGCATAGTGGTTAGACATGTTCATTGAGACCCCATAAGGATTCATGGAGTAGGTTGCAGATGATATTTTATGTGGTGGGTGGTAAAAAGAACACATATTTTTGAATTCTGTCCCCTTTGTTTTTTATTAAATTCATTTTGTTGGGTTTTCTTTTTTATTTAATACTTGGTGGCTAAGTCATGTTTGGAGATGAAGAGAAATTTTTTTCTAAAATTACATAAATAATAAGGACTTATTTTTTTGAATATATGGATTATTCAAATAAACATGATAAATGAGATTATGGGGTTTTCAAAAATATTTTGAAGAAGTTTGAGATTATTCAAGTCCTTATAAAGGATTTGGGATTAAAAACTCTTTGAAGGGTGATTGCAATCATGATCATGTTACATGACATGTAACTTCCACTAGACACATTTCTGTAATGATTACCATTCAATAAATTATTACACATCATGAATACAATTCAATTTTTCTAATAGTCAATCAAGATAAATATTTACCTTCAGGGATGAGATTTTTGGGAATATGTCTTTAAAAAAAACTACATGGAAATTTAATACAAAACATTCGTTTATCGAGTGCAATAGTTTTAGGTTTATTATGAAGATCATTTCTCATTCCCCCTCATGTGCAGCCTTCTCCACACAGCCTAGGATGGACTCCATCAATTTTTGAGAGCCTTTCATCCATTCCAAAAAACATGTTTATGGGATTGGCACTGAATAAGGTTTATATTTGGATTTACCTACCTATTCCATTATTTTATATTATGGCGGAGGAACTATAGTACCCTGCATGGGTTTGATTTTTGTATTGTCCTGATTTGAAATTGGTTTCACCTAATGATATTTTCACCTACTTACTCATTGATTTTACCCTATGAGAGTACTATGTTAATCATTGGTTAAAGGTAGGTTTTCCAAAACCTGGCCCTATGGTCTATTTAATTGGTTAGTATGTGTGATATAGTGATTTTTTCAACATGAAATATGGATAAGTTAGTTAAATAATGAATATTATTATTCATTGGAATCCTTTTGGATCCAATTGATTATTATATGTCTTATAGATACCATTTGGGTGAGTTTACAATTGATTTCAAATGAATTGACTAATTTCATTATGTGTTTTTAGCAAGACATGATTTTTGTTCAGTTATTGATAAAGAATAATACTGTCTTGGCCTGATTATTGAAATAGATGGTATACTATTTGTTTAAAGGAAAATGAAAAATGAAATGTGTTATTGGAATTTTGATGTTAATTTTCATAATTAACCCGGAGCCTTGTGGTGTAGTATTATGATGTCCTTGTTGTTATGCCTAGTGATTAATGATGTAGTATATATAAATATATGATTATACCTAGTGATTTGTGATATAATTATTATATAGAAGTTTGTGCCTATATATTCTTGTTATATTTCGTATATAGATGGATATTCTTGATTATTCACATGTAAATATTACATAGAGACACATTCCTCAGGATTCCTATTTTAAGAAATATATAGTGGGATATTCCCAGCAACACATGTTGAAATTATTATATACATATCTTGGACAAGATATATGTTTTAATTATTATACATTAAGATCTGCCTTGATTTACTACTAAAATTATTATATAGTGGTCCTGACATAGATTTGTTTCATTTATACCATTGATATATGGTTATGGTTGTCATGGTTGTGAGACATGCTCAGAGGCATTCTAGCATTACACCAAAGATTGTTATGTTTCAAAAATGATATATGGTTATGGTTTTCATGATTGTTAGACATGATCAAAGATACTCTGGAATGGAGACGATGTAGGTTATGTTTTACCATGGTTATATAGATAGTGTTTTCATGGTCAAAAAACATGATCAGACATATAATGCAATAATAATGCAGTATTTATCCAATTATAGAAATATAAATAATGGGTTTCAAAATATAAAAATAATTATAATTTGAGAGGGTTAATGGGTGCCCCAAATTTTTTAGATTAATATTATATATTATTTTTATGTTAAATTAGTATTTTATATTTACAAAATTTTCTTTATTCCTATTACGTAAAATTAAATTAATATTATCTAGACTAAAAATAATGATATTTTATGAAATAAATGATTTATTAAATTAAATAATTATAACTGTAATATAAAAAGAGTAAAATGTGTGTAAGATATGGTATAAAATTTCTTCCCTTCCCATTTATTGGCCTTTTAGAACCATTTGGATTAATAATGTCTTTATTGTATTTTAATATTTTTTAAAATACCAGGAGTGTGTCTCCTGTAAATTATAAAAGGCCACAACTCCTTTATCTTATTCACAACATTTGATCCTTATATCAATGATTTAATCTAAAAACATATCTTATACATCTACTATCCAAATTCTTTATGTGATTTTATTCCCAAAATACCAACTCTATATTTCTTAGGAAGAGATCAAATTCAGTTATTTTAAAGATGAGGTAATTTCTTTAACTGATCACATTCATTTTAATTATTATCATAAATACTATTAATTTGATTTATTCTTTATAAAATAACATATTAAATATCATAAATATAATAAAATTTTATTATAATTATAAAAATACCTTTATTCAACCTATTTTCATCAATTTGAATGTTAAAATATAACTCCTGCATACATAAAAAATACTTTATCCTAATAATGATACAATTAATTTAACCTAACCATCATTTTTGGATGGTTACTATGTTCTACTAATATTTATATTTGATTCTTCTGAAATAGTTAGACTTAATTAATAATAATATCATATCTATCGTCTTACCTCCCAAACAATGGGAAAATTAAATCATCATGTCTGTGAATGTATGGACTAACACCTCCCGAATGAGATGTGATTTGTTCATCATTTTTTTATATAGAATGTAATAATTTTATATTAAATTAATATATATGATATATATGATATAATAATTATTCATTCAATTTTTATTATTATTTACCTTTCTTTCTTCCCATCGTTTAAAAAAATGAAAACACTAGTCATGCATATATACGGCCTACCATCTCAATTAATTATGTAGTACAATTTGTTTGTCAAGAATAAATAATGAACCAAAAAATTTATATAATGAATATTTATGATATTTAAATCATTATTACTATTTTTTATATGATCATACCATGATCAAAATACTTGTATCAAATCTACCGATCCAAAATTATGTGAAAAGACAAAGTAGATATTCCTAGGAACAATAATTTTATTAATAAATTGATAATAAACATGTGATAAATGGTTTTAAATTAATATTATATAGTAATAAATTTAATATTATGTTTATCAAATAGTTTTAAAAAAACTCTATATTTATTAAACAGTAAATTCCAATATCTATGAAGGAATTAGGTCAAATTCTATGTGATTTTTACACTAATTGTAAATCTATGGGACACATTCCATATACCCCACATGCTTATTTTTGGAGGTGTATATACATACCATGAATTATGTTTATGATTTTTATCGTGAAAATTTTGGGTTATAAATATCCATCTATGGTTATTTATTTTTTGTTACATATGATTGAGAAGCCATCAAAGATGTAAGGGTTTAATGTTATAATCTAATTATATATCAGGATTGTTTATCATAATGTTTCTAAAGATAAAATATTAAAAAAAATTATAATGAAGCTTTTTATTTTTAGTAACCTCTGTTTATATCCTAAAAATGAATTTTTTCCATTAATTCTCCTAACCTTAATTTTTAATGAGATAAAAAAAAAATTTTAAGTAAAATAATATTTATTTCCATCATAGGTTGAAAATCATTTTTCATCAATTTAAATATTCTCTAGATATGTTTTATTGAATGGTTTTAATAATATCCAATTATTTTTATAACTATTTGTATCCATGTTTAAATTTTTAAAAAATGTTTCAAAAGGAATATTTAAAAATATTTTCAATAAATGAAAATTTTCATGTATTTTAAAAAGGCCTAAATTTTTTTTAATCTACCTTATATTGAATTACATGAATTACATACAATCAAGGCTGAAAAATTATTGGAATGTTCCATAATATATTTACATGTTTATTTTAAAATAAAATTTTTACTATAAAATTTTTATGTTTTTAAATATTAAATAATTGATTTCAAATAAACAAAACAACCCTTGATTTGAATTATCATTTACTAGGGATATGTTCCAAGGATACCATCTTAATTCATTCACTAGATGGTTTTGGATTATTATATGTTATTTATGAAACTCATTAATTTTACATAGATTTTTATATTATAAAATGATAAAATGTTTATAAAACCCATTAATTTTCCACGTGTTATATACTGTTAAATTTTTTATAAAATTGATTTCTATTAATAGGTTCCAAAATAACGAATGTTTTATGATCTTTTTTCACCTCAATGCATTATTTTATTTATTTGATAGGTGGAATTTATATCTTCCATTAATGAAATGGGTAAATATTGATATCTCATATAATAAATAGGACTACAATAGATAGTGAACCAAATTTTTTGAGGGAAATTGTAATCTATTATAGTCTTTAAAGATAACCTTGACTACTATGATGGGTTGCGTAGTAAAACCATTACATTATTATAGTGTTTTAAATTATCCTTGACAACTAATGAAATAATTTTCTATGTTTATGTGAATTCTACAAGAATATGTCTAATGCTAATGTTATGCACTCATGAATCATGTTTTTTATTCCTTTATGATTCATCACATATTAAATTCCATGTCTTATACCAAGAATAAATATTATGATCTATTGTAATAATGGTAAGATTTTAAAATGTTATTCTCAAGCTCTAATATACTTATGTTCATGTTATTCACAAGAGGTCATTGATATCTCCTTTGTTTACCCTTACTGAGCATCTAATATCACCCTATATTATGATTATTTTCACCAGTTTATAAAGAAATGTACTTATTTTTATATTTTTGGGAAGGTTCAAAGTTATGAATAACTTTATAGGTGACGATGTAGATCATTTATGATCCAGTTTTTTATGTGTTCATGTTTTCAAAGGATACAAACCAATAAAATTCTGGAATGGATTGTTATGTTATGTAATGAATATTCTTCTTCTAAAATGTTATATCATGGTATATAATGTATGGTTATTTATATATTTTATCCGGTTAAAGTTTAGTTAAAAAATGAATACTATTATGATAAAAATTTATTAAGAAACCTAGATATAATTATATGTATATGGATACGTCTTATTATTTTTGTAATGACCATAGATAACCGACATTAATCCTAAGGCTGGATATATTTATAATACGGTGTCATGATTTTGACTTCCTATAAATGATTTTTTGTAACAATATGATTTTCCACTAAAATTATTGTTTCTCACACTATAATATTCTTCTTTTTATATGGATAAAACCTACATAAATAGTGTTAATTTTTATTGGAATAAATAATTCAATGATTTTTCTCTTGAAAACCAAAGGTTATTTAAGCTACAATGAAAAATATCATTTATATTCTCATATATCATTCTATATCTATGAATCACAATAAAAATAAAAAAATGAAAAATTGGGATCAATAATATTTTTAGACCTTCATGAGGAAACATCCACCTTCGTTCAGTGGTTCTACTAATCCAATAGTTGAGAAGAAATGGTCGAGTACCAATGAAATGATATTTTCTAGTATAAGGTGTTCATAACATGATAAATCATATATTCTATTTATCATTTGTAAGGTGAATAACATAAATTATGTTATTGTATTAGGAACACAAATAAATATATATATATATATTGACACTATGGACTGTGATGAGTTTAAGATATTATTTTTCATTATATAATTTCCTTATATTTTCCATATGAATGTGGGGAAGGAATTTCTTGAGCTGAAACAGATGGATGATGAACCTGTTGGTATGTATGAGGAATACATTAAAATAAATATGAGGTAATATTTTAGTATTACTATAAAAAATTAATTTTAGTTCAATTTATTACTCAATGGATTAATCAACTCTCTGAAGGGTGTTGTTCATATGGTACTTCGATAACTATGAATAAATCATTCGATGTTCTATCATGGTGGAAATGGATGTTCCATTAAAAAATTAATCACATGGTTTTGATATGAAAAAAAACAATTAAAAAGTAATTATTAAAATCCTAAATTTAATTAGGTGAGATTACATTTATTCTTATAATGTTGAATCAAAAGGATGAATATTTTCTTAAAGTAAGTAATCGATGTTTCAGGTGAGGAAAAGAAGGCCATATTGAAATATAATACTGAAGTGTTGGAAAGAAGTTATCTAATGATATGAATAGATATAAATATCCACATTAAGCACCACCCACACTCCAATGTTTCAAGTGAAACGATTACGGGCATTATAAAAAGAAATTCCCAAATCTGATGGTAATTGATGATGATCGATATTAGTAATTGGTTAAGAATAGAGACAAAGGGAAAATTATTGTGATCGAAATATTTTTAAAGGTACAATTAAAATCCACTATAAAATTACAAATGTTTATTTGATTCGAGTTCTACCCACTCATTTATATCTAAAGAATATTCAAAGGGTGTCATTATGCCACCATATTGATTATATGATTAATTAGTAATGCAAAATACAAATGGTGTGATGATCAAATCTCAAGGATATGATTATTTTTTCATTGATGTTTGATATTATTCTTCATTAAAATATTTTTATTCATACTTAGTTTAAATTCTATATTATTTTTGGAATGTATTGGATATCTCTATATAAATCACACATCAATTTCCAAGAAGGAAGACACATTTGGCATTCAAAACCAACCTATGATTGTCATTTATTATGATGCTAAATATGATCATTAAATTGAAACACATCCATTATATGGGTATTTATTCAAGTTCAAACGGTATATTAAGATCATATCGTTGGGGATAAACTCAACATTAAATATATTCCTACTCTGTAAACGTTTTTTGATATCTTTACAGAAAAATTTCATAATATTACACTAAATATTGATTTTCATTCTTTATGGAACTCATACATATTTATATACATATTTCAATGAATCCATATAGAATAAGTCTAATTGTGATTCAATAATTACATAACATATCATAGAGAATATTGACAAAGGATTCATTCATCCATGTGTGTCTCTGCAAGATACACTAGTTCATGTTTTTGAATAAAGATGGATCAATGAGACATTACATTGACTATCGAGAAAATGAAAAAAAATAAAAATAAATAAAAAGTATCATACCCTTCATATTGATGAACTTTTATCAACTACATAGAGCCTGACATTTTTCTATGTTTTACCTTCTTACTAGATATCATCAATTGAGGGTTAATAAAGTGAATTTTATCATTATGTTTTTCTATAAAATGTATGGAGTCTATGGATTTATAATTATTTCATTTAGTTTTATTAATTACACTACTATCGTAATAGATTTATTGAATAATGTATTTAGAGATTACCTTGATCAGTTTGTGGGAGTATTTATAGAAGATATTATTATTTACTCAAAGATAAATGAAGAGAATGGAGATCACATGAAAATTATACAGAAGTCCCTGAGGAAGTAGAATATTTATGAAAATTTAAAAAAGGTATGAATTTTTTATTTTCAATGATTCATTATTGATTTATATAATCCCATGCGAGGATATATAATTAGATTTTTAAAATAAATAAGTTATTTAATAATTCCCCATCCCAACCGTTGTGACTGAGATATATATTTTTTGGTTTATCTGGATATTATCAGTTCTTTTGGGAGAATATATCATGAATTTTCATTCCACTAACCAAGCTAACATGGAAGGGAGATAGGTTCCATTGAGTTGAATTATGAGATGATAATTTTGAGGAAATTAAGATAATGTTAGTCAGTTCAACTATTTTCATTTTACCGGGTAGTAAAAAAAGGGTTTCACTCTATAGTTATGCATTAAATAAGGTACTGGGATTCATTCACATGAAAAAATATATGGTTAAATCTTATGATCCATTACAATTGAGAATTAATGAAAAAAATTACCCAACTCATGATTTGGATTTTACTATAGTATTTTTGGAATTAAAGATATGGAGGAATTTCCCTTATAGATAAATTTGAGACATATATATTAATAATAAATGTTTAATGTATATGTCTACAAAAAATATTTAAATATTATCTAGATAATATGGCTGGATATTATTAAATATTATGACTTCTCATTTCATTACCACCCTCGGAAAAAATAGATATAGATGCTCATTATTATGAGGATCATTCTAGTTTATCTATTATTTGGATAAAAAATATTTAATATTTATAAAGTTATAATGTATGGATGTTTAATTATTGTCATAATATGAGGAATATTTTCTTTATCAATTGAGTTTTTAACCATCTATACAAGTGAGGATTGAAGAGGTTCCAAAGGATGATGTATAGATGTAGAAGAAGGTATGAAATGTTCACGACATTAACCATGATTATGATTGAATAACATGGATCAAGAACAATGTTTGTGTCCCATCCATACCAGATTTGGAGAAGTATCTGTCAGATGCGGATCACGATTCATCATTCTTTACTAATCCTTAAAGCACAAAGATCTATATAGATTTGAAAAGTATTTCTACTGGGAAAACATAAAGAGACATATTTCATGGTATGTTTTTCTATGCATGGAATGTTATATTGTAAATACTATGATATAAAGGTATAAGTGGATGTTATAACCCATAACCAGACTAGAATGGAAATGGTAAAACATCAACATGGATTCTGTCATCGGACTCCCAAAAACATCAAAAGGGAATAATTTTATGTGGCTCCTAGTCGATCCCCGTACAGAGTAAGACCAATTTATTTTCATATGATAATATTTCACATTCGAATTTGATTCACTAATTTTTATTAATGAGGTTGTAAGGTTTCATTTATTACCACAAAATATTATATATAGTCACAATATGAGTTTTTCCTTGATTTTGTGATGATGTTTTCAATGGAAATGAGATACATAGTTGAGTTTCAGTATAGAATATCATCTATATAAAAATTTTCATTCTTAGATAATAATTCAAACCATGTTGGATATTTAGATATCTTGTTTTATATATTTTCTATGGTTTTTGGGATCAAAACATTCCTCTAGTAGATTTTTATTACAAAAATAGATTTAACTCAATAATTCAGATGCATATTTATGAAGCACAATTTGTAATTATGTGAATGAATACAATATAACGTGATGATAATGTAGAAATAAAGATATTTTGTCCTGATATAGATGATGAAATGATATAGAAAGTTTAAAATATTCAACAAAATATCCTGGTAACTCATATTTGAGAGAAAATTTATGATGGCAATCGTCACTGTGTCCTAATATTTTAATTTAGTGATATAGTTTTCAAAACAAATTCTCCCTGGTATGTCATTATAAAAATTTTCCATTAAGAATCACATTTAAGTAGGGATGGTAGATTATTTCTTGTCCCTCATAACAAATATCTTTCATGTTCACAATGTGTTCCATGTATCTCTTATCAAGAAGTACATACCTGATCCATCAAATCTACTAAAATTAATTGTTATAATACTAGAGAATGATATTTATTGTAAATAAAAAATTGTATATATCTTTAATCATAGAGATAATGTTCTATAAAATAAGACAACTCTCTTGGTGATAGCTCTCTAGATAAATTAAAAAATCATAGAAGTTATATAAAAAACCAGTTTGTAATGAAACAAAGTAATCTTCATTTTTTTGAATAATAATTAATAATTTCATTGGTAAAATTATTTTTAAACAGTGTATAATATAATACCCTAGTATTTTAATAAATTTATGTAAAACAAATTTAAATTCATTGATAGATTGGGTTACACATGACACTTTGTAAAAAAACCATGACATACTATTAAATTAAAGATATATCCTAGTCTGTCAAATGGTGGGTGTTAATTGGGATGACTAAATTAGTAAAAATATATATCTAGATATTTATAGATGGATTATTTTGGTATTCATTATTTATAAATATATATAAAATACATTTCAATATAAAAGAAATGTTTTTAATAAAAAAATTCTTTATACACGCAATGTATTTTTAAATTAATAAATTATATTAATCAATATTGGAGAGATATTTAATGAAATTAATATATTATTAATTAAATAAATTATTTAAACATTCATTCAATTTATATTTTTATGTCCCTGAGATAATAATAAACCATGTTTTATGCTAAAAATTTTATTTCACTTAAAACTGTTATCAGCGCTTATTGATCTATTATTTTAAAATTAACTTTGACTAATAAATGTATGTGAATTTGATAGAATTGAATCCATATTTTGAAAAAATAGTTTGAAATTTGGAAAATATTTCGCATTTATTTTTTTTCAATATTAATAATAATCATGCAAAAACTTATCACCATAGTAAATGGTAAATTAGTTTAATCTTGGTTAAAAGTAAGTTATATGGAAATACGTTTTCATCTAAATTCATATGGGGTGAATTTAATTTCACCCTTGTCACCGTAGACAAAAAATATTTTTTAATGGACACATGTTCATCAAAATGACAAATATATTATTTAATGTAAAGAAATATAAAAAATGTCACTCTATTATTTTTAAATATATCATATGTGTCCACATAGGGACTAAAAAATTATGAATGATTATAATTTCCTATATTGATAATAATTAAATTATTTTCATGATAAAAAATTGTTTCTAATTTTTAGAAATTATATAATGACCATAAGTTTATAAAACCACCTATATAGTATTTATAAATTTATTTAAAAAATATAGATAATTATTTTAAAAATATAAATAGTAATATAATTTCAGTGACTTAATGTGTTCAATTAATTTTTTAGGCTAATTTTACATATGAATTTTATTTCTTAATAATTATATCAGAATTAAAACATCTTATATATTTCAATTCATTAAAATAGAATGAAAAGTGTGTAAATTGAAAGTATTAATATATTTTAAAAATAATAATTTATTAAAATAAATAAATATTAATAAAGAATAATATAGGATTATGAGGTTAATATATGGTTGAAAATTTTGTTTATTTCCCATTTATAGGCCATGTTTTAAAAAAATTCTTTTGAAAATGAATTTAATATATTTTAATCTTTAATAAAATTCCAAGAGTTCCCATCCCATAATCATACAGGAGATCCCCTACTCTATCTTCTCCACAATAATGTAGGACTTATACATTTACCAAAATCTACCAACTTATCTTTTCCACACCCCTATACACATTTTAGAGGTTTTTTTCTTCCCGAAATATCAACTCAAGAGCTTATATGAGTAGATCTTGAGTTATATGAAAGAATATATCAAACTATTATATTATTCAAAAAAATTAATTTTGTATCATAAATGTAAAAAAATACTATTATTATTCAATCACAACTACTCAGCCTCTTTCCAACAAATGGGATGTGAAAATATTGCTTGCGTATATGTATGACATACAATCCACACATTGTGATACAATTTATTTCTCATCACCATATTTTATGGATGGGTACAATGATGGGTTTATTGTTTATATATGATACTAGTGAATTATTTATTCTAATATGATGTTAATATTATACCTACCTTTTTACCTTCCAACCAATTATAAGACAATAACATTGATTTTGCGTTCTTCTGGACTACCACTTTAACTAAGCGATGTTATTCATTTTTCATATATATTTTACTTGGTTCGTAAAAATGATGTAATTAATTATTATAAAATAAAAATGTCATATAAGAATTATTCTTTAATTGTGAGATATTATTTTCAATTCATTTATACCATCTATCAAAAAATGTAATACAGCCTTCATACATCTCTATGGCGTATTGTCTACATGAATGGTGTAGAATGCTTTTTATTGTCTAATTTTATAAATGAATATGATCATTTATATAATGAATATGTATTAAAAAAATTTAATTATTAAAATTTGGTCTATTATTGAACCATGTTCAAAATATAAGGACCTTAACTTCTGAACCAAATCATATGTGAAAACTAAATATGATATCACCCAGAATAATGTTTTAATAACATATTGTTAATAAAAAGGTGATAAAATGTTATAAGTAAATCATATATGATATGAGATATATGATTATAGTTTACTAATATATTTTTAATAAATATTTGTTTATTATATAGTATATTCTAACATGTATGAAGGAAATTGAACCTATGGTATGGGGTTTTTGGCTAACTTTTATTTCTGTAAACACAAGCCACATACACCACTTGATTATTTTTTGTGGTATATATACATACAATGAATTTATTTTAAGATTATTATTATAAGAATTATGAGATATAAATATCCCTATAATATTATTTCTTTCATTGTACTTAGGACTCAAAATATACCTAATTTGTACAGGTTTTATGTAATGATATCATTATTTATCGAGATTTTTTATGATTTTTTTTCGGATGAGGAAATCATATGATATACATTTAAGAAACTTATAAAATCTATTATTATATATTAAATTCATTAAAATACATATTTCCTTTCAATTTTTATCCCAATATTTTATCAAGAGATATGAAATATGTTCATATGAAAAATTTACATGATTTCTCCTTCCAGTCAAAAAACATTTTTCTTCCCTATCCATGTTTTATAAAAAAAATTAATGAATATGTTTACTATTCTACTAGGATTTTTAAATTATTTTTTATACATATCTAAATTGTTAAATAAATATTCAAAATTAATGTTATTTTTTTCTAAATGAGGTACATTTTTTTACAAAAGTGTAGAAAGAATTTTTTGTTTTAACTTATATACCATGAATTGAATTTCTCAATGTTATAAAATATTAAGGATTTATGGATTAATATAAATTTTTACATTGCTATTATAATATAAAATTTATTCCATAAATTAATGAAATTTTTAGTTATTAGAGATGTTATTTCAAAATAGAATATTTATTTTCATAAAGAATGTTTTAACGATCTTTTAATATTATTTAAATTCAGTACATACAGCAGCCCTTGATTTATATTATGGTTTAATAGGTATATGATTCAAATATGACCACTTTTTTGTTTCCATGGACAGTTTATGTTTATTATAAAAATTTTATAAAATTTATTTTTAACACCCGAGATTTTTATGAGTAATATTTTGTTTTTATATCATCAAAGGAATCTTTCACTACACACTTGCTTGGCTTACTTTACACGCAATCACGATCATCCTCGATAGCTTGCGTCGTACGCAATACCGAGTTTCACTAAACAACGATATGCTATTAAAATATTATTAAAACTAGCTGTTATGAATAGTGTTAACTAAATTTTGAATTTTATAACATTATTATTCATCTTACACATTTCTAGAACATGTTATAAGAACAAAATAATTTTTTCGGGTAAAATAAGTATTTTTCAAAAAATGCAGTTTTGCCGCCTTTTGATGGCGCACCCACATTAAATCTAGTTTCTGACATGTTTATATGTTCAATTTGACAAAATAAAATTCTTCATTTGAATCAGGATATAAACATTTACATTAGATAAAGTTTTGATATTTTTCCGATAACTTTCATATTTTAATGAATAGTAAAAACACGCTATATTTTAATTAAAAACAACTTTTTTCATCGTAATATCTTATGTGGTTAAATTATAATATTGAATGGTTTTAAAGTATAAATATAATATATTTTTACCATTTAATATAATGTATGTCATTAGCATTGATTTTACCTTGAATTCGTAGGTTAAATCAATTCAATCTTTTGCAATGTTTTAAAGAAAAACACGTTTTCCTTCGAAAACGGGATTAATTTTAATTTAATTTCTGCATCTTTTTTGTATTGAATTTGGAAAAATGGATTACATATTTGGAATCAGTGGGTCCAAATTATGTTAATAATCTACTTTTTATTTTTGGGAATTATGAATAGTAATTATGGTAAATTTTATTTACCATAGTTAAAGGTAAATCGGGTAATTAAGGGTAAATATAATATTTTAAAATTACCCTAACAAATGTCAAAATCTTATTGGATGACTAAAAGTCGACCCATATCACCTAAGGGTCGGATTAGATTCATTTAATTAAATTTTGTCAATGAAAATAATTTAATTATTATTAAAACCAAAGAATGTGACAACATGTCACTTTCTTAAATTATATAAGTATAATAATTTTAATCTAGTGATAAACTTCATGAAACTTCGAACATGAATAGTCTCCAGAAAGATAATACAATTATCTAAATCATAGGAATTTATTTAGAATTTTTAGGGATTAAATAATTATCATTTATTATGATACAAAGATGATGCAGTAATTATCTTATTAATGAAATATTGACATAATCGATGTTATAAATACCCAAATAAATGTAATTTGAGACTTTTTATTAATTACACTAATTTCATAGGTTAATATGATATATTAGTGTTGATTTAATCAACTTTGTTCGAACATATAATTCTTTTATGACTTTCACAAAAATCATATATCAAATAGTGTAAAAATTGACACAAAATAGTTTTTAAATCAAATATTATATTACTAATTGTTATTTTATTCCTAAAAATCTAAGGTTCTGCCAAATGACTTAGATAAGGATATATATATTAATAATAAACAATTTGGGGTTCGTTTGGCATGTTATAGTAAGTGTATTAACCATATAGTGAAAGAAAACAAAAAGACACGGTAAAAGTTAAATTATTTAACTTAGAGTTAAATCTAATTGATAAGGTTAAAATAATACCCTAAACTTGTCTAAATATTATTGGCTGATATTATTTCGACCCATCCCCACTTTAACTTAGAAATAAGACCCTTTGGAACCATTATAAACCGATTTTGACTTTAATATAAAATAATATTATGAGGTATTCCTAAGGTGCCCCTCTCCTCCCTTATAAAAGGGCACCTCCTCCCCCTCCTCCTCACACCAATTTGAGCACTCATGCTCGGCCAACCCCTACCATTTTCTCCTCTCCACTTCCCTATAATAATCCTAGAAGTCGAGGTCTTCTTCAAAGACCAAACTTAGTTCCCTAAGTGGAGGATTCAAAGAGGTGTTCCAAAGAAGATGTAATATCTGTTACCGATCTTTTCAATTTCTTTCTTCTTCAACTTCTTCTCCTCTAGTTGTTTCATGATAAAGTAATAACATAAGTATTACTTACATACTGATATGTTATTATAAATATGAAACAACCCTAATTCACCTTCTATCCATCCTACGGAAAAATTAAATCACCGCGCGTGCGTACGTACGGAATACCGTCTCCACGCCGTGGTGTAATCTATTTTCCACCACCACCTTACAAGGATGGGTATAATGGTGTAATGAGTAAAAATTTATTATTATTATAAAGTAATATTGATACTGAAATAATATATATATACTCCAATACAATTCCACGATCATAGGAACGATATCATCACTCGTGCGTACGTACGGAATATCGTCTCCACGATGTGATGCGACTCCTTCTACATGATCATCATTACATAGTAATTATATAAATGAATTGAATGAATAAATATGATATATGTTACAATAATACCATTCTGGATATAAGGTATCTATAACCATAAAAGAAGAATAAGAATTTATTCGGCAAAACACGCATAAGAACAAAAGGCAATAAAGACCCGAGTAACAAGTAACAATGAAATATTACAAACAAGAAGCTAAGAATATGACCATATATGATATCATATCAATATGTATGATTTTGGAATAAGTCAATAACATTATTTAAACCATTATACAGGAGCTTCGGACACGTACAAAGCAAATCGGACTTAAGGTAAGGGAAAATATCACAATCTCATTTTTATCCGAGATTGTTTTTACTTTGGCATTTACTGGGGTGTATTTTATCATCCACATCCATGTTCCCTAAATATGTAATATTGTTTCCATCCAATTAAAATAGTTTAAATCTAATTTTACCCTTTGGTGAGTTTTTGGTAAAGAATATTAAAGGAATCTTTTTTCGTTTTTCGTACGAGGTACTTTTTGACTTTTCCGACAAAAGTACGAAGAATGTTTTTTTTAACTTATACGGCATGAATGGATTTTTAAAACATTATTTCCAAGAAGCTTACTTTACAAGTTTTCAAGTTTATTTTAATCAACTTCTTTTAGTTTATAATTGTATGACATGTTAAGAAAAGAAAAGTGTTTTTGAAGAAGAAAGGATATTTTCCTCAAGAATGGAGTTCAAGTGTTATATCAAAATTATTTTCCATCTAAGATAATAAAGTGTTCTGTTTATATCCCTTTAATTACATTGATTTGATTATATTGTGAGGGAATTATTTTTATGAAGTCATTTGCCTTATAAGATTTATGATGTCATGTTGTTTCAAGAATCCCATTTTTTGTTACATGTGTTATGTGATGATGTATGGTTTATGATTATGTGGCACACATAAGAAAGGATTCATTATAAGATGGGTGGGACCTATATCTCCCTCCAATGCATTGGGTAAAGACTTTATATCTCATGAGATAGACATGGTTGTAATGGTAGGTTATACCGGTTCAGTGAAACAGGACTGGAACGAGGGTGACTCAGTTCAGAAAGGGACTTTGTCCACTAAGATAGTCTTGGCAATGAGTCATGACTAACAAGAAATGATTTTCCATGATTATGTGTGCATGCCACAAAGTTTCAAGTTTCATGTTATGATTATGGGGATCTCATTTTCACTTTTATGATTTATTGCATGTTAATATAATATGATCTCTTTTGCAGGTTATGACTTTCAAAAAGATATGATATGATTTTTATTTCCTTTATTTTCCCTTGATGATCATTTGAGCTCACCCTTTTATGTTTTCTTTTCCCCATGTTAGGAAGATAGATATTAAGTTTAATATGCTAAAAGGGTCCCTAGATATGATGAAATAAATGGGAGACACTGTAGAAGATTTATGAACTAGTAGTTTATGTTTCCCAGTTTCTAAAGACACTATACCTATACGGTCCTTTGTGGTTTTGTCATATGTTGTAATAAGTGTGCTTCAATTTTGAAGTATTAACAATGTATGTAAAGTATGGGTCGTTATAGTTGGTATCAGAGGAAAGGTATAGTCAACCTTTGGAAACTAGGATGTGAAAGCCTTAGTAAGAACCCTAAGGATAAGTCTAAGCATAGAACACAATCTTAGTGTTTTAGAAATGGCCATGAATACCCTAGGATAAGACCTTAAGTGTGAAATTTTATCCTTGATTATGTGGTTTTCCTATTATAATTAGTGTTTCTCACACTATTCTTCTTGGTTTTAGTCAATGGCTGGAACCCGAAGGAACCGTGTTAATGCGGAATGCGATGGGCAATGCAATGATTGTCCCCCTGAGCAACCAAACGATATGGGAGCTGGAATGCAAAATCTTGTAGCCATGCTCACACAACTTTCTCAAGCTATGAATCATGCAGGACTTCCAAACGAGCAGAGGAAGGAGCAACATTCTGTTGAATCCTTCATGAGGCAGCGTCCACCGTCTTTCAGCGGGTCTACTGATCCATTAGTTGCTGAAAAATGGATTAGTACTACTGAAAAAGATATTTTCAGTTCTTCAATGTTCTGAACATGATAAAGTCATCCTAGCAGTGTATCGTTTGGAAGGAGATGCTGATCAATGGTGGAATCTTATTAAGAATACGAGGCAAAGGGATGAAATTGAGTCTATGGAATGGGATGAGTTCAAGAACTTATTTTTCAATAAGTACTTCCTTCGTATTCTCCGAACAAAGATGGAGAAAGAGTTTCTTGTACTGAAGCAAAGGGATGATGAATCTGTTGGTACCTATGAAGCAAATTTTACAAGACTTGCAAGGTACGCTTCTGGTATTATTATCCAACTTGAGAGTAAGATCGATCGATTCTTTAGTGGCTTAAAACCAAGTCTTTGAAGGGCTTTAGCCATAAGGGACTTCAATAGCTACGAGGAAATCGTTCGATGTGCTCTCAAAGTCGAGATGGAGATTGGAGTAACCCATCAGTCACATGGGTTTGATAAGAAGAGGAAGATGGAATTCAAAGGAAAATCTAAAGAGCACACTGAAAAGAAGATGAGCTTTCCCTTATGCTCAAAGTGTGGAAAGAAACATGGAGGGAGTTGTCTTAAAGGGACAATTAAATGTTTCAAATGTGGAAAGGAAGTTCATCGGGCATTTGAATGTCGTGATAATGGGAAGAAGATGTCTAATGATGCAAAAAAGGAAGGGATACACAGAATGAACCTACTACACTTCAATGTTTCAAGTGCAAGGAGATGGGGCATTATTCCAATCAATGCCCAAATCCAAGGGTTGATGATGATGGTTGACGTCAACAAAATCTTAAGGCTAAAGACAAAGGAAAGTCACATGCAATTTCTATCAGCGATGTGGAGTACGATAATGTGTGGAATCACTATTCATTTTCTTATGTCATAACTTCCACTCCCCATTCTGTGGTTATACTTTTGATACACATAATCACTCCATTGATAAATTCTCAATTGATTATTATGACCTTGATAAGAGAAATTTTTACTCAATCTCGATTTGTTGAGTTAAACATCCAATTCATTGGTGTTGTTTTTACAAGAATATGTGGGAATGTCCTTTGATTTTTTTACACTGAATATCAAATTATATTGAGTGTATTTATATTTTTCACACATAATTATGTCGTTGATTTATCCTTAACCTAAGGATACATCCTTTATGAGAGATTTCATCTCAATTTACATTCCATTGAGACTCCTTTATTATTATACTCCAAATCACTTTTATATGGTGTATATAATGTACTTTGACATAGTATATCCTGAATCCCTTTATTCTACTGATATTATAATGTTTTGATTAACTCAATTATTTGTATTCAAGTGTCTCTCTTTTGGTTAGAAACTCTAACTAAAATACATTTTTAAGTGTTTTAAAGACTGATTATTTTAAATCTTTCCCATTAATGTCCATGTTTTAAAAATGTTTTTAAGGATTTATTAATATGGACATTAAAGTTATAAAATCAAAATTCCTTTTAAAAGTTTCAAAGTGGTATGGGACACTTTGATTCTAAAATCTATTTTAAATGGATTCTTGACAAAAAGTGTGACTTTTAAATGATTTCAAGAAAAAGTGGGATATTTCACTCTAATTAATTTGATGATTATTTTCATCTATGTCAATATCCTTCATCATTATAGATTGAGGTTAATATGATATAATAAAATATTCCATATTGTATCGAATGGGTTATGTTTGACTATGGATGTGTTATTTTTATACCATTCATGGTTTGTGGATAATGTATTGACATTTTGTATGCTAGTTTTAACACAAATGTTTATGTTATGATTAAAACTTTTCATATGAGGAATGTATTGGACTTAGTAAGTGACGGGTGGATCCCACTATAGCTCCAAGATGCATCGGAAGGTCTCATGAGACAAACTAGTGTCTTGGAACATGGCCTTGGAAAAATCTTATTTGTAGTCTTGGCACGAGGCCTTGGCTATGTGGTTATGATAGTCTGACATTATGCATTCCATCATTATGAAAGTGGTTATTGATATTTCATGTTATTATACGATTAGTAGAATATCCATGTGAATAATAAAATGGAATTATTTCATTTTATTTTTTCCATACTATGGTGAAGTCCAAGTTTAAAAGGCTTTTGTTTTAGTTATACACTGCCTTAAATGTTTATTCTTATTTATGAAAGTTTCTGCTATATTGTTATCCTTACTGGGCATTTGAGCTTTCCCCTTTTCTATGTTTTATTTGTCCTAGGATTTGAAGATGTAAATTATGAATGACATGTAGGGATATTATGAGGGGATAATAGTGTGGACTATGGAGACAATATGATTTTGTTTTAGTTTTTATTTTTATGATGTAATTTAAGACTTATGAATATATCTAGTGTTTCCAAGGCTACTAAACCCATCGGTCTTTCGAGATTTGATGATTCTTGTGATCATGCCAATGTTATGTAATAATGCATCAACTCTGGGTAAATGGGGTTAGGGCGTTACAGTTGGTATCAAAGGAAGTTTAGTACAAACCGTGGAAGCTAGATTTAGATAAAATATGATTAGAGCATGTAGACCTAAGATGAACTTTGATGATTAGTATAAAATAACTTCCTAGAACTTTGGTATTTTAGAGATTTTGTGAGATTTCCGAGAAATACATACCTGTCTGGAAACGAGCAGGTAGAGGCTGCTCTGGAACAGATGTACCTAGGGGTAAAACCAGAAAACACCGCTTTGAGCTAGACTCGAACGGGAACTGGTGCACGACAACGGGCCTTGCCGCAATCTTGGTTACGACACTCCCGGGGGATATGCTTAGGATAATTTACATTTTCTTTACAAATCAATTTGAGGTATTATATATATAAGATGAGAGTAAATTACCTCAGTTAATCCTAATGTGTTTCAAATTGAAAATATGGTGACATGTTAATCTCTAAATGATTTTATGACTACTATTAATCACTCAATTCTTTCTGGTTTTAGTCAATGGCTGGATTCCAAGGAAGTCATAATGACTTTGAGAATGATGTACAAGGTGGGAACGGTGGTGGAAATGTGTAACAAAATGGAATGTTGATAGGCTTAAAAGATATTGTCTTTATGCCCAATCAATTTTCCAAAAATATGATCAACAATATATATATAAACCAATTCCCAGACTCAACAAAGAAAAGAAAGGTGAAGAATGATAAGAGCTCCAGCAGCGGAGACCATGGAGAAAAGAATCCTCAATTTCCATCATGCAGGAAAAGTGGAAGGAGACACCAAGGAAAGTGTCTCAATGGGACAAGGAAATGCTTTACGTGTGGTAAAGAAGGACATAAAGTGAAGAATTTCTGAATAAAAATGAAGAGTACTATGGAAGAAGATAAAAATGGTCCCAAGAATAAATTTACAGTAATTTTCCGTAATTGTAGGGGACCTGACCATTATCTGAGTGAATGCCCTATTATATAGGATATTTTCGTGGTCAAAGAAGAAGCTATGTGGAAATAAATGGTTGGGGAAATGTTTAAAAAGTGTTGTTGCTCCTTGTTGATGGGTTTACTTTGGAATAATTTTCTCTTGTATTTGTAACCCTACAGTTTTCCATGCGAGAATGATATTTGAGGAATAATAATATTTTCTCTTGTGGATATAGTTATGAATAACAATTTGGTTTTATATGATCATTGGGTTTGAGGCAATTATATGTTATTATAATTTGGGATGAAAATTCAAGGTATGAAATAACATTTGGGGTAAAATTATGTTATAGTTATTTTGAGTAATTTATCTCATTTTGATAATGTAGTTTTTAAAAATAGACAACACGCAGACCGTGTGACAACCCGTCATGTCGGACAAAGCTGTGGGAATCGAACACACAACCAAAGTGTGATTGGGATTTATCTCCTACCACTAGACTACGTGAAGTCCCTGATTAGTGTGACTATTATTTTTAGTTAAATGATTTTATTGATCATTAATAATTTGATTTGGGATCTTAGGTCTTATCAAATGAATACACTTAGTATAGGAAAATGATTTGGTAATTAAGTGATAAATGTTATTTCGGAAGTTGTCCACTTTGTTGTATGGAAAATTGAATAGTATGGGATTTCATTTGGGGAGTAATGGTGGATTTTTATCTATGTTTTTATTATGGATTTATAGTGATTTGGGTTGTTTATGGAAATGATTAGGTTAATTACTTTTAAGTATGCGACTTTGAGAGTAATTAATGTCATTTGGAGATACAATTTAACATGGAAGACTACATTTTTATTAGTTTTGAGTTTCAATATTAGTTTGTAATATATTGAAGGATTTTAAGGACAATTGATTATTGAATGGTATTTATTTAACTTTGGGGTATTGATGGTAAAATTTTAGAAATTAAGATTAGTGTTTGTTTTTTTCTCTAATGGAATATCCATTTGGGGGATCATCAGATATTATACTAACCATTTTGGTTTTGATTAATCTTTAAAGACAAGGTAAATATATAGTTTATCCTACATGGATCATGTATTTCTATAGATTTTTATTCTAGCTCTTCCATTGTGACCAAGTCTTCTTTAATACTCATTGTTCAAAAAAATGAGTTAGTGGTAAAAATTTATTAAAGAATGAAACTCTACTTAAAAATTAAGTATATATATTTATGTTCTTAGTCAATATCATAAATTAATTCCTCATCCTTATGTAATGTAACTTAAAAAAAATTTTGTCCGTTTACTTTTCCTACTAGGAGACTAATGACCATTTGTCCCAACACAAGTTCGTGATTTTCTTATTGTTAACTTTCTCCTGATCATGTTTTCTATCCCTCTCCATCAGAACTTAACACATAGTTTATCATCCATATCCATGTTTTGTTACATGGAATCCTAGTATGGGTTATCTTGGGTGACCTTTGTACTTCTCTTTCTTTCTTTTAAAGTGATAGTTTTATTGACTTTTTTTTAATGTGGGACATTCCATTATATTCCCAAGCCCAATTTTAAAAATTTCGAGGAAAGAATTATTTGAAGGAGGGGAGAATGTAACACCCTAAGCTTCCACGATATGTTTTCCTTTGAATAATGCAATGGCGTGCATTGTACGCAACTTCGAGATTCTAACACACCACAACCAATCAAACTAGCCATTTAGAATAGTAATACCTACTTTTTAAAATTTTAAAAATTTTATCTCTCAAAATGGACTTCATTTTTGGATTTTGAGTTTCGAATTTAGCCTAAGGTGAAAGTTTGGTACTTTTCGGATAACTTTAATATTTGGATGAACAGTGAAAATTACTAAATTTTAATTAAAAACAAATTTTTTAATCAAAATAATTAATAGAGCTAAATTATGAATTTGAGTGGTTTTAAAGTATAATTAGTCTATATTTTTACATTTTTATCCAATGGTGTTCATTATAATTAATTTCACTTTGAAATTGGGCATAAATAATTGTCAATCTTTTGATATATATTGTTTCTTAAAAACATGCTATTTGTTGAGACAGCGGTAATTAATTATAAAATTAATTAATGCAACTTATATGTTTATAATTTTTTTAAATAGACATCATTTTTGAATTCGGAATATCAATTATATATTAGGGTAAAATTTTGGCATTGTTATGAAAAACTTCTATTTTTGATGAATAGTGAAACCACTAAGTGGTAGTTTAAAAACAAAATTTTTCATAAAACATAATTTTAATGCTTCTGTGAGTGGAATTTCGAAAATCTGAGACACACTGTAAATATCATGGAGTAAAATGTGCTTCAATGAGATGAAAATAATTTTTGGTGAATAGTAACTTTTTACTTTTATTTACCACGGTTAAAAGTAAATAGGGTAATTAAGGGCAAAAATGTTATTAATATTACCCTAACACATGTCCTAATTCTATTGGATAAGTTTATCTCGACCAAAAACAACCTTAGGAATAAAATATTATAATTTAGGTCCACTTGGATTAGATTAGTACATTTATTATTATTTAATTCAAAGAAGAGATAAAAGAGTTTAAATCAATGTTTATTTACTAAAACATTTTTAATATAGGGTTATAAATACGATAAATTCGATTGTACATATTATTTATAAATCTCACAAGATTTTCTACATAATTATATTTTATTTATAATTTTTAGATATTACATAATTTAATTTATTTATGACACAATGATGATGCAGTAATTACCATAATAGTAAACAATTAAAATAATTGATATTATAAATACACAACTAAATATAATTTTAGACTTTTAATGAATTACACTAATTTTCAAGGATACTATGACATATTAGGATTGATTTAATTGACTTTTTTCGAAGTAATCATTCTGTTATGATTTTCACAAAAATCATTTATTGAATAGTGTCAAAATTGACATAAAAAAGTTTTTAAAACAAATATTATATTATTAATTGATATTAAATCCCTAGAAATATAAGGTTCGGCCATGAAACTTATATCCTGATATTTGTATCATTAATGGACCACTTGGGGGTCTCTTGGATGTATATATTATGTTTATTAACCATATAATACAAAAATACAAAGAGACATTGTAAAAGTGAAACTAATTAACTAAGAGTTAATAATTAATAAGAAGGTTAATATAGTGACCCAAACCTCTATAAATTCTATTGGTTGAGTGGTTTTTGACCTATACCCACCTTAACTGTTTAATAATCTACTTTTGAGTCATTATAAACCGAATATGAAATTATTATAAAATAATATTTCTAGCTTTTCCAAAGGTGCCCCTCACCCCTCTTATAAAAGGGCACTCTCCCTTCTCATTAACTCACACCTTTAAGCCTTTTGGTTCGTCCAAACTCCTCCCAAATACTCTCTAAACTTACCTCAATTCATCCTAGAGGTCTTCCTTTAGTCAGAAATCCATCCTAAGAGTCCTTTTGATCAAATCAAAAGGAAGAACCCGAAGAAGAGGTAATGATTTCACCACACTTTCCCAAGTTTCTTTCTTCTTCCACTTCTTCCTTCTTTGTTATTACCATTCTAAAATAATAACTACAGTATCTTATATATACTGTGATGTTATTATAAATATGGTACAACCATATTCAGTATTTTATCCATCCTTTGAATAACATGTCACCATACATGCGTATGTACATCTTACCGTCTTCGCGTCGTGGTGTAATTGTTATTCAATAAATTATTATTTGGATGGGTATAATAATGATGTGTAACTCATATAAATAATAAATGTAACATGATAATTATTCTGTATATATGATATACCATCCAATTATATGTTATTTTAATATCAAGAGAATGATTTTGTCGCTCGAGCGTATGTATGGACTACCGTCTCCACGAACGCGATACGATTCATTATCCATCGTATCCATTCAAGGATAATTCTAATTTGATGATTAATAATAGTATCTAAGGACTTGATATCATTCTGGATATTATTAATACACAACCTATCCATGAAAAACATGTCTTACGTAACAAAGCATATCAAAGAAAATGAGTAAGTTAACACCCGAAACGACAATAATACTAAGATATTATTAACAAAGCAATGTTAAAAGATAATATATGATATCATATTAATATATAGGATTATTTTATAATTTAATAACAATTATTTCACCATTATACAGGAGTTTAACCTACCATCGACCAAGGAAAAAGTACAATGTCAGGGGTTTCTTATCTCACTTTTAATTCCGTGAGAATTCCATTGTTCACCACTTATTTATTACATGTGGTGTGTGTACTGACCATGTTTGTATTCATTGTGTAATATACTTTAATTCATGTATATTTACATAATCATTGTATGATCCTTCTTTCATGGGTGTATGTTTCTTAAGTTACCAAATTGATAAGGGAATTTGATATTTTAATTTCAACTCATTCGGCTTTACGCATACTTCATTGATTATTTTACTCCAAGATTATGTGTGGAATCACTATTCATTTTCTTATGTCATAATTTTCACTCCCCTTTATGTGGTTATACTTTTGATACACATAATAACTCCATTGATAAATTCTCATGTGATTTGTATGGACTTGATAAGAGTAATTTTTACTCAATCTCGATTTGTTGAGTTAAACATCCAATTCATTGTTGTTGTTTTTACAAAAATATGTGTGAATGTCCTTTGATTGTTTTACACTGAATATCAAATTATATTGAGTGTATTTATATTTTTCACACATAATTACGTTGTTGATTTAACCTTAACCTAAGGATACGGCCTTTATGAGAGATTCCATCTCAATTTACATTCCATTGAGACTCCTTTATTATTATACACCAAATCACTTTTATATGGTTTATATAATGTACTTTTACATAGTATATCATGAATCCCTTTATTCTCATGATATTATAATGTTTTTATTACCTCAATTATTTATATTCAAGTGCCTCTCTTTTGGTTATAAACTCTAACTAAAATACATTTTTAAGTGTTTTAAAGACTGATTATTTTAAATCTTTCCCATTAATGTCCATGTTTTAAAAATGGTTTTAAGGATTTATTAATATGGACATTAAAGTTATAAAATCAAAATTCCATTTAAAAGTTTCAAATTGATATGGGACACTTTGATTCTAAAATCTATTTTAAATGGATTCTTGACAAATAGTGTGACTTTTAAATGATTTCAAGAAAAAGGGGGATATTTCACTCTAATTGATTTGATGATTATTTTCATCTATGTCAATATCCTTCATCATTATCGATTGAGGTTAATATGATACAATACAATCTTCCATATTGTATCGAATGAGTTATGTTTGACTATGGATGTTCTATTTTTATACCATTCATGGATTGTGGATAAAGTATTGACATATCGTATGCTAGTTTTAATACAAATGTTTATGTTATGTTTAAAACTTTTCAAATGAGGAATGAATTGGACTTAGTAAGTGACGGGTGGAGCCCGCTATAGCTCCTCGATGCATCGGTAGGTCTCATGAGACAAACTCGTGTCTTGGCACAAGGCCTTGGCACAAGGCCTTGGCAAAATATTATTTGTAGTCTTGGCACGAGGCCTTGGCTATGTAGTTATGATAGTCTGGCATTATGCATTCCATCATTATGAATGTGGTTATTGATATTGCATGTGATAATTTGATTAGTAGAATATCCATGTGAATAAGTAAATGGAGTTATTTCATTTTATTTTTGCCATACTATGTTGAAGATCAAGTTTAAAAGGCTTTTGTTTTAGTTATACACTGCCTTAAATGTTTATTCTTATATGTGAAAGTTTCTGCTATATTGTTATCCTTACTGGGCATTTGAGCTCACCCCTTTTCTATGTTTTATTTTTCCCAGGATGTGAAGAAATAAATTATGAATGACCTGCAGTGATATTATGAGGGGATAATAGTGTGGACTATGAAGACAATATGATGTTGTTTTAGTTTTTATTTTTATGATGTAATTTAAGACTTATGAATATATCTTGTGTTTCTATGGATACTAAACCCATCAGTCTTTCGAGATTTTATCTTTCTTGTGATCATGCCAATGTTATGTAATAATGCACCGACTCTGGGTAAATGGGGTCGGGGCATTACATATATCAAATTTATTATGTCATCATGAAGACATGAAATTGATGTAATAATAAAAATAAAGTCTCTATTATGTAAAAATGGGATTATTAATTATAATAATTTAATCTAAATTTTGAAAATAAACTTTCCAATCCAATAAATAATCTTACATGAAATTAATTATATCGTACAAATTATAAAAACATTTTTTTAATAAAAATGTTCACCACATAAAGAATAATATATTTTAAAGGATTTCGGTGGATAAATAGATACAAGATGAAAGCTAAGACCAATGTGTAAAATAACATGTTCTAACACCTTGGTATGTCGATGGTTTTCTTTTTTCTATTACCATATGATTTCTGGCCCTTGAATTGAAATTAATAAAAAAATCCTCCTCATTCACTAAAAAAACCATCCTATCCTCCCATTCATCTTAACTCCAAAATTTCTGAGAAAGGGTTCCTCTATGTTTTCCTCTTAGGTGTCTCTATATTGATTTTCTATGGTTATAATGTCCACTTTTCATGATTTCATAAGATTAATTTTAAGGAATGGATTTTAAATCATCCTATTTCCTTTTCAATTAAATTAATTTATTTTCTTATTAAATTTTTTATATATTTCCATGATTTTAATTAAGTTTAATTATCATCAATTAGATATATTTTTAAAAAGATATTACTTATTCCCACTCATTATAACATTCAATTAACCATTTATTATGAAAATATAAGATTCCAAAATCATTTTTTACTATTCATTTGTGTAATACTCAATAATTCATTTCCATTTAAATGTGAATTATTTATATACATCTTTTTTATGAATGGTGTATTCTATTATTAATAGAGATTTCCATTCCCCCACATTATACAACAATCACAAATTGTTATAATTGTCAAATATTTTTCTGAATCTAAGGGATAAGACTAAAAAATCATTAGTTATATTAATATAGATAGTGTGTGGTTTCCTTGTAATAATATACCCATCAGGATAATAAATCTTGATTCTTGATATGAATCGGATGCATCGAGGATTAATTACCCTAAAAGGTCTATTTTTATTATCCTGATCATCTATCTGTGAAACAATAATTGGCAATACCGTATGCCTGGTTTGGTACATCGAGGGGATATTTCTTTAGATGATACACAATATGTTTATGAACCATAATAATGGATTTTAATATATTGTTAATTTCCTATTTTCATTAATATAATTGATTCATTAAAAAATCCTACACCATTATTTTAATATCATTCCATCAATAAATGTAATTTCAAATAAATTTGTAATTTAAAATAATTTCTTATTTTATTTTTGGATATTTACTTAGACAGATGTATTATTACATTGGGCATGGAAATATTGGAGTTCATAATATCCATTATTCTTTCATAGATATTTACTGATTACCAAACAATTATTATAAATAAGGTTCCTTAGTAAGAAAAATTATTTGAATTCATTATTCAATCTCTTCATATGATTGATGTATTATACATGTTATTTGATAGGTGGGGCCTAATATTATATATCTTATTAAGGAATCTATAGGTAACATGAGAAAAACTACATAGGTATTTTTTAATCATTACGTCTTTATGTATGGTTTCATATCATGTGGCCTTGATGGTATATTTATGGTGTTTTGTATAATTAATTCCATCACTTTAATATTAATTATTCTTATACATGATTTTATTAATTGTTATATAATCCATTAATGTATAATTCCAACTACTCCAATTTTTATTATTTATTTATTCATGACATATTATATATTAAATCCATATATATGATAGCATTTGTGATACACTACCCCATACTGAGCATCTGAGATCATCTATTTTTAACATTTCTCATTTCCTCTGGAAACTGTGAACATTACCACAATTGATATATGAATTTTAAAATAGAAATAATAAAACATTATATATTCAATTGATCTATGTTATTTTTTAAATTTCATCCGATTTCCATTTATGTATATATTTTCAGGAAACTATTAAACTACCAGGGCATTTCAATTGTGACCAATGTATTTAGAACCATTTTAATAAAATAACAATAAACACTAGGGTACTGGAGTTTGGGTGTTATTGTTTTTTTTCATATAATGATTATAATAAATCCCATGAATTATATTAAAAAATAAAATAGTTTGGTTGAAAAAAATTATTATGAATGTTTATGATATTTTAAATAAATACCGATTTCATGAAATGAATTCATAATAAATGAATATGAATTATATTCTATTATATTTAATACAATTTTTTATTCATGAAATAAATATATATATATATATATGAAATTTTTTAGAAATTAAACCTAATGGAAGGAACAAAAATAGTACCAACACATCATAATAAATGTGGTTATTTCCTAAAGAGAAATATAATTAGGCTTGTGTTGGAGAGGATAATATTATAAAAATATTATGGATTTTGATTCAGGACATCAAAAATACCTTGATTCTATATAACAATATATTTCATTAAAATATGTTGTAATAATGTTGACCGCTTCCCTAGGAATCTACATTCATCCTTCCATGGAACCAAAAATCCATTAGTAGTGGAATATTAGATCAAGTCCCCAGATAATGGATTCCATACATTTGGATATTGTGAAAGGGATAAGGTTTTCATCAGTGTATATCATCAATGAACATATTTGTACCAGTTGTCGTTTTGATTCAAAACACGGATAAGTAATAGGAGATAATATATGATTAAATTCATTCATGGTGATATTCTTTGAAAATTAATTTCCTCCGGAGAAACAAGATGACATGGAAGAAATTTCCTTAATTTGAAACACAATTAATATGAAATTTTTATTGAGTATGTGTATAAAATTTCATGAATAACAAGACATGATTTAGTTTATATAAATAATCCAAAACAAAAAATTGATCACTTCATTAAGGGGTTACATCCAACCATACAAAGGTAATTAGTAACTTAATAAAATGTATCATATATATAGATACTGGAATATTCAATCATGATAAGAAATAATTCTACACATTTTTTTCATCAAAAGGTAATGAATGGAAGAATATAGAGGTTTAACACCATATTGATATAAATTTGTCAAAGAAAAAGAAAGAAACTGTTGAATTCCCAACATGAATTAACTATAGGAAGAAACACCCCAATGAATTATTTATGAAAATAAGTTTAGGGATAATTGATATTAATATTTTTATTTCATTGGTAATAAGGAATCTACTAATTTCAAATTATTTCATTATGATGATAAGGGATAAAAATCAAATTAATTCCCCAACTATTTGTGTAATCACCCTTAAAAGAGTCTAAAGGGTAAAGGACAATATTTTTCAATCATAGTAGTAATATTTGAGGTTCCAAATAATGTTTTAGTAACTAATTTTATCATAAATTAATGTTATGAAAATATTAATTTTATTTTGGATTTATGCACTCATTTATTACATGAATTTTTCTAAGAACATTGAATCAAATCTTGATATCTTAAATATGTTGTTTTCATTTAATAGACCTTGTTGAAATCACATAAGAGTGAATGTTTTTTATTCTACCTCTATTAGAATTCATAGCGGTTATTTAGTATCAAGATGGCTATAATACAAATTTTCATCTTTTATGTAACCCTTGTATGGATTTTTCCTCAATGTATAATGTAGGAATTTATTACCATGAGAAAATATTACCATCCCTATGGATGGAAAATATTTTCTTATTTTCATATGCGATATTTCATTGCATGAGTCTTCTTCAAAACCATTCCTTGTGGCCCATATTATGGAAATTGTTAGTGTGGTTGAAATAGTGAATTATATGGTGTCTTATAAATGGAGTATTTATATATTTTCAGGTATTATATTACTGTATTTCGTAAGGAATGACATGGATTTCCACATGAATGTGATCATGTATCCTTTATTGACCTTATCCTTGATGCAACACTAATATTTTATGATACCTATATAATTGTAATAATTTATAACCACAAATAGAATATACACTAAACATAACATGGTTCTTGAGTCCAGTCATGCAAAGAACCACTAGTTTCCACATAGACACATTTTATCTCCTCCTTGGGGTCCACCCATGTTCTGAAATGGATTTTTAAACTAATCATTTTCCCAACATGACAATACATGATTGTTTGGTGTTCTTTATCCCCATGCACATGAACCGTAATAAACTGACCATGATTACACCTATCCTAAAACTACCCCCACACAAGACTCTCTTAACTATGGACTTCTAATCTAGTAGTTTCCTCATAATAAATGCGTTCTATTATTAACATGGGTATTACTATTTATTAATTTAACTTTATAAACTTTTGTGGGGTTGCAATAATGGATCATGTAGAATTTGTTTAATTAAAGAAAAAAATACATGGTTTTCATGATTAGGGATACATATTCTTTTAGGTTTTATCATGGTGGGGAATTGAATTATTTTTCAAAAAAATTGTTGGGTATATGAGATTTTAAATCAACTATTTATAAATAAAGGTTATTTCTTTAAATAAAAAGTATAATTTACCTCATATTTATGAATTATTTTATCACCTTCAAGGATATTTATATTTTAAAAAGAATTATATCCCTTCATGTTATTATAAATTACAAATAAAAATTGAAAATATACCAAATACTTATTTTATTTATATGTCATTGGCATTATGAGTTCACATTAATTATATTTGGGTTATAAAATCCACCATATTTGTTTATATATCTATTCAATAAAATATTCGTGGATGATTTCGATAAATTTATTTTTTTATATATGATTTATTGATATACTCTAGGTGTTATCAAAAATCATGAATATAAATTATAGATTTACAATGTGACTCGAAGGGGGTATGATCTATTTTTGAAATTTATCATGTGTGAATTTTTTCTTTATAATGTTTTTTATCATCTATATTTTCATCATAGATAAAATATTAGTTAAACCCTTATAAAAAAAAGTTTTTAGAATATTTCCCACACCAATGAATATAATTGAGACATATATGTTTTGTGATTTAGTTTGTTATAATAAGTTATTTTAAAAAAAATTACCAGTTTATGTAATCCTTCAATAATTTTCACTTTTAAAGAGGTCAGATTCGCATAGTGAAAATAATATTAATAAATATTAGAATAACTAATGAGTGTATTAATAAAAATTCCAGTATTGACAATTCCATATGAAAAGGAATTGGTTTCGATATATAATGATTCATCAAAAAATAGGGGGTGTACATTTATGAAATTATTGATTTTGATAATGTATTGAGAAAATTAATTTCTCCCAAACAAAAATTTCCAACTCATGATCCTGATTTGGTAGAAGAAATCAATTCATCAAACATATGGATGTTTTATCATTATAGTGAATTATGTGACATGTATGGTGATTAAAACTTTATGTATACTTTCACTTCAAATTAACTCAACATGAGGCAGAGGAGATGGATAGAACTACTCAAGGAATCATGCTATGTTATACACTATGACCTTGGGAAAGAAAAAAGGTGGGTGATATACTGAGTAAGAAGGATAATGGAGTCTTATCTATAATGATGATGGATTAGGATCCAATGTTCATATATTTAGTAATATTGGACCTAGAAATCACTAATTAAGGGGATATATAATTTTTTTATATAAAATTTACAAATCAATATTACTTGATATGATAAAAATGCCACAATAATATGATATGATTTTGAAAAATAATTTTACAGCCATAAAAAATAGTAGAATAAATTAATTTTTCTATGAAGATTGTATGATGAAATTTGGAAAGGGAATATGTGTCCAATAAGTAAAATACCAAAATTTAAAATTACTAGATGAATCTAATAGCTCCAAAATCCCTTATACCAATAGTAATACTAATATTTTTTGGGATCTAAATGATTAATTTGGGTTAGAAACCCTAATGTGAGAAAATATAGACTATATGCCAAGATGAGTGGTATTCTAACAAATAATAGCTATGAGGAAACTCCCAAATGGTGTCATAAAACCTCAACCAATACCATGAAGAAGTGAGATAATGTCACAACAAAGATTTTATTAGAAATACAAATATACCTCAGAATAATAATGTAATATGGTTCATTATGGATCATCTTGTCATGCTTACAAACTTCTATGAAATAATGGTAGATCTACTTGGGTGCCTTCTTGTAGGGATCTATGTCAATGATGTTGTGAGACTTCATGGTGCACCATTATCTATTTTATATGATGATTTTAGATAATTTCAATTCAATTTTAGATAATTATTCAAAAGGATATAGACATAGAGATACATTTAAGAACTTCCTATAATCCTAAAATTGATGGTTTGTCTAAAAAGTCCATTCAATCCATAAAGGGCATGTTGAGTTCATCTTCACATGAATTACAGGTAACATGGGACCAATACCTTCCATTATTGTAATTCACATATAATAATATATTTTATACAATCATTAAAATCTTACCATACAGGTGTTTATATGGAAAAATATTATATACCCCAACTAGTTGGGCTGATGTTAGGGAAAAGAGAATAGTTGGTACAAATATAAATGTGTAAAAATTAATAAGGTTAAAGCTATTAATAATAATATCATAAATTCTCAAAGAATATAGAAAAGTTATATAGATAATTGGATGAAGGATTTTAATTATAAATATGAGATCATGCCATATTGAATATATAACCATGGAAAAGAAGTAATAATGTTTGGTTAGAAAATGAAGCTAAGTTAGATATACAATGTATCATATGAAATTTTAGTAATAATTAGAGTTATTTATTATAATATTTCTCTTAAACCCAACCAAAATAAATTGGATAGAGTCTTTTATGTCTCACTATTAAATAACTAAATGAAAAAGCCTATGTACATATGCAACACATATGAAATAGATCGCGATCATGTCCTATAATATAATTATTATTCTATCTAAATTCTTGATACAAAAGATAAATCATTATATATTCAGAACAAATGAATTTTCAATGTTTTTTGGGGGAATAACTATTTGGAAGAAGGGACATGGGAGTCTAAGGAAGTACTAAGGAAGAATTACCATCATTTCATTATTTATTTCCATCGACCCAAAATAATTTGTTTGAAATTAATTAGGGAAGGTAAAGAAAATTTATGATATTATACAATATAAACTAAACATGACATCATAAAAAATGATTCATAATTAAAATTCGATAATTTCATAATAATAGTATAACACATTATAATACAAAAGAATACCACTAAATTATGTTTATAAAAAAATAAAAAACTATTACCCCAAAAATGAATTTGTAGAAATATAATTAATAATTATTAATATATATATTTTTGAATAATAATATAATTACACACATGTGTGTCAAAATAAAATTTAGAAGAGTTTTTTAATGTTAGGTACCTATTATATGATATTGGAATGCCCAATAATTTTTTTATAAAAATTAAATTTCAAATAGATATGGAATCATTTTCATAAAAATTAATTTATATTGGAATCACCTCACTTAAATAATCTAATGGTTAATTTTTCATAATTTTGTGAGAAAGTTTGATTTTTTCGAAAATAGTAAAATAGTGTATGAATATAAAAAAAATATTGGGAAGTAATAATGAAATAAAACTAATATAATGAGGATATAAAGGATTTGTAAAACAAAAATGGATTATTTGTTATAATCATTTATTTCATATTAATAAAACTAATTTCCCAAATTTATAAAGAGTCTTCCAAAACCTAATGTATACATTAATGATTTTAATTATAATTAAAAATCAATAATAGTCTATTACACATCAAAAATATTATATTTTAACTAATTTGGGTTCATAATAAAAAGTAAACCCCCAAAACTAGGTCTAGTATATTAAAATAAAATGGAATCAAATCATGGGAAATCGTGTTGTTTTGTTTTTTAATTAAATCGGGTTCTAAATCTCGTGATTTAAAATTAATACACAATTCCACCTCATTTACTATAAATTACAAACTATACTCCCATTCCTATAAACAAACTAATCTTGGATAACCTCTTTTTTTCTCTAAATAGTTTATGTTTGATGTTTACATGGTTCTATAGTGATATTTTCATACTTTGAGATTCTAACTTTTAATATCAGGCTTCCTAACCCTCCAAATTCCTTTTTCAATAGAATTCCATTTTTTATAAAACCTTTTAATATTATTTTTCATATACTACCTTACCTTTAATTCGATGGTATTTTTAATGATTTCATAAATTTGTTTTGATATATTACATATTCTCTATCATCATATCCTTTAATTGAAATATTTTTTTACTAATATAAAGGTCCATAATACCTTCTTAATAGGAATTTTTGTAATTATATAAAAATCATTCTAATATCAATATTTAATATAATAATTCTTCATAATTATGAATTCATTATAATATTATCAATTGTATATCAGAATTCCCCCTTATTATACCATGATCATATGTCGTTATAATGATCAATCATTATTGGAACCACAAATGAAATATCTTAAAAATCCGCAAAATTTTTGTTATGATATGATTGTGTTGTTTCATTGAAATGACATCCATGTTAGGAAACTATAAGTAGACACCTGATTAATATTAGGGTCAACTATGGTAATAATCCTTATAATATTTGTTAGGTATTAACATGATATTCACTTTGTACATAAAGAATGGGTAGGATTTTACACTTTCAAGAAATACTATTATGGGATATGCATTTGATAATAAACAAACTCTTTATAAAACATAAAAAAAGTATTTCGATATATTATTACATATTAATTTTAATTGAATTCATTGAACAATTAATGTTTCTTGTAAAATTATATAATTTTCATTTAGTTGGTAATGGTACATTCCATTACATCATAAATATCCAATAGTTTGATCTTAATTGTTGGATATTCACCATGATAGTGGTATTATTACATTTAATGGTGAAATATTGACTTTCCTTATGTTTATTACTTTTGTATAGATACATATTTATTAATTTTCCATAATTATGTATGAGTTTCCTTAGGGGAAAATATGATATATATATATATATATATATATATTATTTACCTATTATATTCATTATATGGATGCATTTGACTTGTTATGTGATGGGTGGGTCCACAATTTGGTGCCCCATGATGCATCGGTAGGTCTGATGAGGAAAACTAGTTTGATATTTGATATTCTTATTACAAGACTATGTATAATGTTGTCAAGGCCTACCAAATGAGCATCAGAAAATACACATACGATAAATGCACTAAACATGTGTATTATTCTCAATGAAAAAAAAACGATCAAAAAATTCATCAATACTCATGGGTCATATAAACCATTAAAGTACACATGATCCCATATCCTTTAAAAATTCATACAAGCAATCATGCATTGGGAATAACCTACTAAACAACATGTGCAGTCCCTTTGAAAATGCCTCTTTTTTTCATAAGGTAATCTAAGATAGTCTCTGATCATGAGGGGTATTCAAGATGAGTTACTCTAGATCACTCAACTTCTTAACAAGTGGATGTCTGACAAACCATCCAAAAACCCTTTTAATATAATGATAAAATATCCATAAGGAATGGATCCTTTCACTGATGTAAATATTCATGTGACATGCCTACGAGGTTCTTAAGACACCAAGGAATCCACAAAGTCATTTTTTCAATGTCATGCTAGACCCCACTTGCATGTAACCCTCATCAGATGAAGGGTTTCAGACAAACGTTGATGGCCCTGCACTCTCCCTCTATCTTTGAAGACAAACAGAAGCGTTTTCCATGAAAATTGACAAACATCACCACAAGTCCATTTTTTATTTATCTAAAAAATCATGGATGGAGAGATGGATTGTATTAGAAAATAATCATACAAATAACATGAAATCAGGACATTTATGAAAAAAAATTATATAAAATGGGTAATGATGGGTGCTTATTTTGATGGGTAGAAACACTAATTTTATATTAAAATAGTTATACACACCAAGTCTTCACCATTGATTATATGAATCCCCCTCGACAAGATGAAAAGATTGTATTAACCCCATGGAATGTAATTTTGATCTCATGAAGGACCCCTACAATGCTACATTTTTTCCACATATTTTCCTAAGAAAATAATCTCATATAATGTGAAATTATTTTCAACCTTCATCTTTATCTCGTAAAGGTATCAAGATATATTGGCCAAAAAAAGTAAATCCCCACTGGAATGTCAAAATAATAATAAAAGACTACTTTGATCGTCTAAATTCCAATAGATGGTGCATTGATGGGAAAGTCTTACATTCCCTAAAAAAATGTGACACCCATGGTATGTCCTGTGGTAGCATCTCGGGAAATGGGTGACACCAAATCCCTCCACCAAATCTGACCAAAATCTATGAGATACTTGTTGTGATATGTGGAAGGTAATCCATGTGGATATTCCTATAAATCTACCCCCTCTAAAAAAGGAATATATGATCGATCAAACATGGGAATGCATGAGAGGACATCTTAGAGTGACTGATCACATGGTCACGAAATCCTTCTCTAGGTGAAAAAATTGGGAAATGACTCGAAGTGTCGCACAAAATGCATATGAACTTCTTATAAAAAATTGGTGTCACATGAAGGAATTATGGAATTTCAACTGGGTTATGTGAACGGAGTACCGCATTTCATATGAATCATGGGGAACCAAAAAAAGATACCATTTTCAAAATCTAAGCAACACATTAATTAAAAACTAGAACAAATAATATAAGATAGGAGACTTATGCTAAGATTGTATACAATAATCCTCACACACTACCTAATAGTTTTCCAGATCATGAGATAACACTAAGGAATTTCACATTAAAATTTTGATTGTCCCTTGACATACTATGTGGGTGATGCAATCTCCTCCATACCTATCATAGAAGTTCACATGGTGATGTCTGACCATCCCTCCTAAGTCTTGTGAATCTGTTCAAGATCTACATCAAGATATTAAAATATCCTTACATATTTTTACAAAATTAGATATTGACGCCAATTTATGTCATCTAGGTCTCACAATGCCCTCCATAAATACCATTGATATCTCATGACACTATCCAAATGTGTCATCTATGTTTTGTTATGTCACCAATAATGTTCAACTATATCATGAAATGGACTCTAGGATAGGTTAGCCACATCTTTTGATGTCCTCCAAGAAAGTTTACCAAGTTTCACTACAAAACCAAGATAAGTAAACCAGATCATGTGATAGAATCAATGTAAAGTCATCTAGGTCGTATGATGTCCTCTGAACATGTCAGTTGGGATGATGTGATGACCACCTGGACAAGTCATCCATGTCTTGTTATGTCCATCAAACAAGTCAGTGTTGCTCTTAAATATCCACCAGGGAAACAACTATAGGTGATCCCCCAATAAATTTCATGATATAACTACTCTATAAACTGGTATCCCCTAAAGGTTCATCCCCATGTGAAAGATCAATCTATGATGATTCTGATTCCTGCCATAACTAGGATATATAGGATTTCCCCAATGTCTCATGTTCAAATACCTAGTCTATAAGTTCCCACATTTATATCCATTTCACATGATATTAAAATTCATCGGTTTAATTAAATAAGTGGGTTTTCATTCCTACTATAAAACATGTTACATATGACTCCACATAATGGAAAAATACTATCCTCAATATATTGATCATCTCCCTATATGGTAGTAAATTCTGAAAAACCTCATGATATGACCTCAACATATTGGAAACCATCCATTAGGGGGAAGTAACGAATAACCTCAGATAAATACATATGGTCTCAATAAAAGATTCCCCTTCCCATATAAAAGATATTTTCCTATGATAATTTTGTTAGGGTAACTAATTCTATATAAAAATTAGGAAGTGGTTATTGAACATATCCTAGATCAAGAAGAGGATCTTGGATTAAGAAATAATGGCAATACTACGGTGATGATAAAGCTATTTTGTGTTATCTTCTATTTTCAAGGAATTTTTTAAAGGAATGAAATCACTTCACATTATTTTATGAAAAAATTGTGGTAGTTATGGTATTGGAAAAAATATGACAGATGGTATTGATAATAATCGGACTCATATTATTCATAATAATGATAGTCTAGTATTAGAAAAGATCATAATGAGAAATTGATCAGATTCACTCTGGATCTGGTATGAAATAAGTGGTTATTTTGATGGAGAACCAGAGACACTATGACTATGGTGTTTCAATTGTGATGATGCTTTGCTGATTTTTATTTCATATAAATAATAATTTGAATTGATAATTTTTTATTCAAGAATGATTGAAAAAGATGGAGTGAAAGAGATTATTCCAGTTGGAAACTGATCATAGTATGATTTATCATATCTTTGTGGAAGAAAGAATGAAGTGACACTGTTTTTTTTAAACAATCATATCCTAGTGAAAGAAAAGTAAGAGATTCTTCTTATTGAAGAGGTGGTGTTTCATTAAAATGTGATGTTTTTTAAAATGTGATTTTGTTATAATAGGTGGTACTAATTTTAAATATGGTACCTATTGAAAAAGTGATTCCATTTGAAATGGTTTGGAGGGTTGAAGAGGCTGTGTTGATTGAAGAAGTGGTGATGATAGAAGAGTAAAAGATGGTGTTGATAGCTTTCAAAATGATCGTACCTTGAAAAGAACTTATTATAGAAAATTATATCCCTGAAAATCATATCTAGAATTATAATTCATAGAATGATCATACCAAGAAAAGATTTTATTCTACAAAATCAAATCCAGGAAAATCATATCAAGAATGATAATCCCACGGATGATCGCATCCAGACCACATGAATTCCGAAAATATAGTACATGGGTTGAGAAGAAAATAATGTAGTTTGAATGAATGGAATGTTAAAATACATTTGATTTCATGTCTGATGATGATAATTTTGTTCACAAATGCATTTAATTTCATGAAGGAAGTCATGATACAAGCAAAGGTTTGTGAAGGATGTTTTGTATATATGGGTTAAGAGAATAAAATGGGAAAAGGAGATCAACAATGTAGTCAACCATTTCAAAAGGGTTTAATTACTTTTTTGGATTCCAACTAGTTTAGGAGATGAGTAGAAGATGAAGTTTTGAATCTCAAGTGGGATAAGGAAAAAAGTGAAGGATATTGTTGAATGAATTATCAAGTCAAGTGATCAATTTTGATTCAAGTCAATTATATGAATCATTTTCACCTAGTCATAATGGTATCCATTTCAACATAATTTTTTTTCAATTTATTCAAATCCTGGTAGTAAAATTACAGATTGAAAAATATAGGTCTCATGTATTGAAATCATACATTCAATTCAAATAAAATTCTGAATAATGAGATAATGTTTTAAGTATAATAGTGAATTTTTAAGTAGCACTGAAGAATTCAAAATGAATACTATATTTTTGGAGAAATTGAAATGTTGGTAAATTTGTGAGAGCGTGAATATATTTTTTGGGATTCTCACTAAAACGATTATAGGGTCACCTATAAAATGAGATGTACATTGTACATTCTAACTAGTTTTAATATTCTCCATTGTAGAGAGAGAATCTATGTGATTTTAGTGAGAGAAAATGATACCATTTTTTATTTTATTGAATAAATTTCAAAATATAAGAAGAAATGATCATAATGTAGCATTTAGATGATCATCGTAATCAAAATTCATCGTATACAGTGGATCATTGTATTTTATTTTTCATCATTTTATTTTTCCAATATTTGTATCAGGCTAGATTAATTGGCGTCACAATTTTTTGTAATGGGTTATACTATACTGAGAATTTCCAGACTGAGGAAGAATAACCATTTGGATTTTATCATTCTCATTGATTGATGTGGTTTCTATTCATTTATATTGTATTCATAAATATAATCCGACTTGGAGAATCATACTCCGAGGAATTGGACTAAAAAAATTGGAAAGAAAATTGGAATAATTTTTTATAAGATAGTCATGGAGGTTCATACCTTTCTTCTCGGTAAGTAATTGAATAATTGTATATCAATTGAATACATTTGATTAAATGAAAAGTGGTTTAGGTAACATGGGTTGTTCCATGATAATTTTATTACCCTTTTTGTGCTAAGATTTAGGACACACACTTTTGGATTTTCTTTAAAATGATACATGGGGGAAATGGATTTTCCTACTCATTTTAATCCAAGGATTTTTTTTCTAGTGGATTTCATGGTATTCAACTGTCTCCAAACCATACCATGGACATAGCTATTCGTATCGTAAGTAATACTTGTAAATACCTGTGTTATTGAGAATGCGTGATTTTCTAAGTAGGGAATTGAATCTATAGTAGAAGGTGAAGTTTGTTTCAATTTAAAGTAAACATAAAAGAAAAAGATTATCATGGATTCAGACCCTCCCCCTCTTAGTGATACAATACATTGATAGGGAACATAGAAGTGGTATTGGAGAAGATGGTTTCCTTCATTATTCTTTGTTGATGGAGAATTTGAACTGCGAGAGTGGTAAATATATTCAATTAATTGATGGAAATAATTATCATATATAAAATTGTATAATGTTTCAATATCTTATGTCAGTCAGTTATGATGCTCTTCAAGATGCAATAGTTGGGTTTCCACCAATTTATGATAAATCTCCACAAACACCTGTTGATAAGAAGAATCTTGGAATGAGGAAAGAGAAAAGATTGATATAATGTAATAAATATTTTAAAGTGAATTCTTGAGAGTAAAAATTTATTCCCCATAAAAAGGTATGTGGGACAAACTAAAAAAACATATATGAAGGTAGCACAAAATTCAATAAGAAAAAACAGCAAATCTTGGGATTAATGTATGAAGACATGAAGATTGGTGAGCATGAATCTGTTGGAGAATTCTTTACCAGGGTTGAATGATATTTTGAGTACTATCAGATATCATAAGAAAAAGTTATATGAATATATATTTTTTGACAATATTTTTAGATTCCTAACTGAAAATTTCGATGAAAATATTTTATCATTAAAAGATATAAATCAAAAGACACTATCTCTTGATGATCTGTATAACATATTTATCACTTATTAAATCAGATGGGAGAAATTTTTGTTAATAAAAAAATGATTATAGAGAAATGTCTTCCAAGGCTATGATAAAATATGGTTCAAAGAATATTCTTATTAATGTAGAAGATTGTTATTCTATCTCTAAAAATTACATATATAAAAATACCAATGATATCTAATCCTTGTTTTCTAAAAATGTGATTATAGGTACAAGAAAATACAAAGGGAATCTTATGTTGAAATGATTTGAATGTGGAGGAGTTGGTCACATTGTGGAAATATTTCCTCTACGAAAAATGAAGAAGATAATGATGAAGAAGTAATATATCCAAGAAGATCTTGGAAGAAATTGGGTGATAAAGAATGTTTTATACCATAGGGAAAGAAACTAAATTCTTTAAATCCAAAATAAGAACTTTCATATCTAATGATAAATAAGAAAAATGTCGTGATGTTGAATCTGAAAAACTAGTTGACAATGGTATTAATAATACATTTATATCAATTGTGAAAGATGAATAATATTGAATCAAGAGATTTGAATTAGAATAAACTCAACTAGAAATCCATTTGAAAGAAGAGTTGAATGAATATTTGAGAAAGATCAGAAAACATTAAAAAATGATGGAATATGAATTCTCAAGAAACCATGAGTATTTTTATGATGAGGGATAAAATCTGGTGAAATAGATTTTTGATTATAAGAAATGTCTTGAATAAGAAAATAATTGTAATGAACATCTAAAGGATAAGTTGAAGTAAAAAAGAAGAGGAATTGGAAGTTTTCCGAAAAAACTCTTAAAATATGAATTAAGAAACACAAGTTTCCAAAACTCTATCACTATGTTTTGAGAAAGATCTCAAAATGAGTAAATAGTGAAGGTTTAACAAAATTTACCATCAAATGGTAAAAATAAATATGGAACTATTTCTAAAAAGAAGAAATTTGGGAATGTCATATATGTGGCCAAAACCAATAATGAATAGAATTGCGATGTTTTGAAGAATCCTGAAATAGAAAAAGGTTTGAAATAGTCTGGATCTGAAAAACCCATAAAGAAGAAGATGAATACAATTTATATCAAGAATTTTGGTGGATCATAAAATAGAGATGATAATGTTATTTTGAAACGTATTAATAATTCTAGTCAATATAGAATTTTTATAAGAAAAAACTCATTCAATGGATATTGTAGGTATTCTAGGGGATTCTAACACATGAAAAGTATGTCTTGGATTATCCAAAGGCATTACTATTATCCCAAATGTTATGAAAGTCCAAGATTTATGGGAAGTTAATTTCCTTAATGAAAGAAGAATGATAATTTATTCATGAACAATTAGAGAAGGTTTGAGTAAATATTAAATATTGGTTTTAGCCCCTCGAAACTATTTATGAAGGGTGTGAACAATCTAGAAACCATGAAAAATGATGTATTGTTTTATTACTGGAATAATAAAGGATTCTTAATAGTTCTTAAAATCCAAAAGTGAATAATGATAATAAAAGATAAAAATATCATGTTGTTGAAACTACATTGAAAGCCACAAAAGGAGAATGCATGTGGATACATGTTAGTGGGTGTTCATGTCCCATTATAGGAGACATGAATCTATTTAAGAACATAAATGATTTTAAATATGGCATAGTTATATTTTTCGAGGATGAATCCTTGAAAATCAAAGGTGATGGGTCTACCATAATTTGAAAAGAAAAGATGAAATCTAAGAAAACATTATATGAGGATGGGTTTAAACACAATATCGTATGTGTTTCACAATTGTCTGATGGTGGTAACGAAGTTATCTTCATGAAAGATGGGATTGTTGTGAAGATTAATGAATATGGGAATATTGTTAAAATAAGCCAACATATGAAATGGATTTGGATTTAGGTTGGTGATTCACAAAAATATTATTACATGAGCATGGAGGAGGAGAATCAGTTATGGAGTAAATGGCTTGGAAATATATGTCAGTGAAATATAATAATGTTTTCTAAAAGAGATAGAGTTGAAGACATTCTTGAATTTTCAAGATGAAATGATTGGTTTTGAATTATCATCCAAAAAGGAAAGATTACAATTGTTGTGCTTAAGAATGTTGATATTTTTTCAAAACAACACTTTGAACTGATACATTATTATATATTTTGTCCAATCAGAAAACAATTAACAAATAAAGATAAGTACTCCAATAATTTAATTGATTATTTCACTCGCATTACTTTTGTCATTATTATAAACCATATGTTATATTCTTTGAAATGTATTAAATAATTTAGAAGGAAAATATAAAAGGTATATGAGTATTTATTGAAGTAGTTGCAAACAAAAGCTAGTGATGAGTATAGAAGTGAAGAGTTTTAATAGTATATTGAGAAGCATGGAATTCATAATGAGTATAGTTCTCCATACACTCCACTACAAAATGGGGTTTCTGAAAGAAATAATAGAAACTTGGTCGAAATGTGAAAAACCATGTTACTTGAATAAGGCTGCTCTCATTACTTTTTGAGGAAATCTTGGAGTACTGCTATTTAAATTTAGAAATGTTGTTTCTACAGAACTCAATTAGATATGACGTCATATTAATGTTTTATGGAAAAACTCAATGTGTAAAGAACATTAGAGTATTTGGTAGTCCATGTGTTATAATGAAGAATGGTGGAAACAACAGAAAAGTTGACCATAAAGGTGAAGATCAAATATTTCTTTTCTATTATTCATAAGGAAGAGGATAGAGATTCTTAAACAATGAAATGTTTAAAATTGTGGATCTATTTGATTTGAAATTAATTGAAAAGGCATAGAAATGAAAACATGTTCATCTAGAAAATGAAGTTGATCAAGTTGATGTAAACAATTCTGATAAGGATATGGACAATTGTATTCCTTATCATGAAGAATAATCATACACATCTATTCAAGTGATGAAGATTATTCTCAAACACACCATCCCTGGATGAGGAAATAAGTGGAGGCTTAAAATTTATTCGGTGATCAACATCAAGAGGGTTAAACCATAAGAACAAAAAGTGTCATCACATAGACATCATTGTATTCGTAAGTAGAACCCAATGATGTAAAAAATATTTTCGAAATTTAGATGTGTTCAAGCCATGAACGGAGAATTCGATCATATTGAAAAGAAAAATACATCGGAAATCATACAAAATATAGAAAATATAAGCATCATTGGCCCAAAATGGGTTTTCTGGAACAAGCTGAATAAATAAGGTAATGTTATCAGAAACAAAGAAGGATTGGTTTGAAAAGGGCACTCACTGATTGAAGGAATTTATTTCAAGGAAATATTTTCACTAGATTGAAGATTGGAAATAAATATAATCTTTCATTCTATTTTTACACAATAATACTAAAAGATATTTCAAATGGATATTAAATATTAATTCTTTGATGTTGATCTTGAATATGATGTTTCAATTGAACAACCATGTAGATTTTTTTGTTCCGAAAGATAAGTATTATGTGTGCAGATTGAAGAAAGACTTGTATGGGATAAAATGGGATCTGAGGACATGGTATTATAAATTGGATACTTTCTTAATGAATATGAATTTCAGGAAATGAAGAGGGGATAAAAAATGATATCTCATAGAAAGACATGAGTATTCCTTCATTGTCATTGTTTATGTTGATTATATTATCTTTGCTAAGAATGATGAACGAATTTGTGAAATATTTGTTGAATTCATGAAGAAGGTATTTGAAATTTTCATTCTAGGGGAATTCAAATACATTATAGGGTTACCAATCTAGAAAAATGATGATTACATTTTTATCATCCTAGGAAAATTAAACTAAAGAAATTCTCAAGAGGTTTGGAAATGGAAAACTCAAAACATATTTGCACACATATTTCAATGGGAACCAAGTGGAGTAAAGTGGGAGAATTAAAATAAGTAGATCAGAAAGAATATCTGATACTGATTAGAAGTCTATTGTATTTGACTACCTCATGACCTGATATTGTTTATGCTTTTACCATATGTGAAACATTTTAGAGTAATATAAAAGAATCATATCTTATTTCTAGAAATTGGATTCTCAGATACATCAAAGACAAAAAAAATTTAGAATCATGTATTGTAGCTCAGACATTGTTTATTGTTTTGGGTATTCTAAAGTAGGATAGTCAGGAAATATTGATGATAGAATATCCACATTTGGCAAAGTATTCCTTCTAAGAAAGAATTCTGTTGGTTGTCATTCAAATAATAAAATTCAGTACACCTTATAATGTATGATGTTGAGTATGTTTCTGCCACTCATGTCATTACTCTACTCTATTGGATGAAAACAGAATTAGAATATTTACATCTAGAAGTGAAGTTACACTTTCTATTGGGTTATGAAAATCCAAATAAAATCAACCTCACCACGTTTCAGGTTCAACACTCTCATTAAAAGAACATCGATATCAAATATCACTTTATCAAATATCATGTGGGGAAGAATGAATTAATTATTGAGTATGTTCCCACATCAGAACAAGAGGTTGATAAGTTCACAAAAACATTTGCAAATGAATCATTCTCAAAATTGAGGGTGAACATGGGTGTCCATCATCATTCATTTCAAAGATGAGGCATGGGTTTTTGTCCCATCTCTCATCTTACTTTGGATTGTATTGTCAAAGGGGATAATTTTATTCTCACATAAATCTATTTCATAAAAGGTATAGTTGTGGGTAATTTGGGAATTCAGTATTGTTTTGTGAGTGATCTATTCTAAATGTTTGTAGGAGTGGTTGTAGGAAAGAAATTGTTTTTCCTGGGATATTTATGAAGAAGTGAGGATTAATGATGCATATGTTGTAACAATCAATTATTTTGGACATCTTGGTTTTGTTCTTGATTATTCATTTTTCCAACAATGAGTTAGCTCATGTAGGCTTCAAATTATTGACAATTGATCCATTGCTTGAGGATAAAAAGTTTAGTGATCTATGAAAACATGGTTGACAACAAAATCAAAAGGGGGATATTCTTAGGACCAGGCTTATGAAGAATGTGTTTTGTATTTTATTTTATGTCAAGTTATGTTTTTAAGGAAAGAAATCAATTCACTTTTTTTATATAATTAATTGTGGTACACATGGTATTGGAAAAAATAATACTCATGGTATTGATAATAATAGGACTCACATTGTTCATCATAATGAGGGTCTGGATTTGGTAAAGATAATAATTATAAATTGATAAAATTCAATCTTGATACAGTATGAATGAATTGTTTATTTGTTGGAGAATCAGATGCACTAAGACAATGATGTTTCAATTGTGATGATGAATTGTTAATTTGTTTTTCATATAAATCATAATTTGAATTAAGAATAAGTGGTGAGATATAATTGTATGAAAGTGGGAGTCAAAGTGCTGTTTCATATTATAAAATGTTTATATCTTGATTTATCTTATCCCGGTGGAAGAAACAAATAGGTGATACCCATAATTTTTAAAACAATCATATTCATGTGAAAGAAAAGTAAGGGATTTTGCTGATGGAAGAGGTGGTTTGGTTTTAAGAGGCGGTGTTGTTTAAAAGGTGAGGTTCTTTAAAATGGTGGTATTGATTTAAAAGGATGTACGGATTGAAAATGTGTTTCCATTTGAAAACGTGGTTCTGATTCAATAGGAAATGCCAATTAAAGAAGCAGTGCTGATATAACCATAAGATATGGTGCTGATGGTTTTCTGAATGACCCAACCCAGAAAAGATTGTATTCTAGAAACTTTTATCTCTCTCAATCATATCCATACATATTGTACCCATAAATTATCATATAATAGATAATAGTATCCAGGACAATCGTATCCAGGCCAATTGTATCCAAGAAAATTTCATCTTGACCAATTGTATTCATGAAATATTCTACTTGGGTTGAGAAGAAAAAAATGTAGCAGGAATGAATGAAAGTTATGATACATTCTAATTCAAATCTGATTATGTTTATGTAGTTCTAAAATTTATTAAATTCTTTTATGGAAGTAATGAAACAACCATAGGTTTCTGAATGATATTTTTTAAAATTTGTTTAAGGGAATATAAGGAGAAAATGATTTCCACAATGTAGTAAACCATTTCAATAGGGTTGAATTACTTTGTAGGTTTCCAACTAGTTCTAGAGAAGAGGATAAGATGAAATTTTTAATCTCATGTGGGTTATGGTGGAAAAGATAAGGGGATTACTAAATGAATTATCATGGGGGATCTATAAATTCAAAGGACTAATTTTTATTCAAAATGGTTTTGAGAATCGTATTTAGAAAATCAGAATGGTATCAACTTCTATAAATTTTTTTTTTCTAAAAATGCAGAGCATTGGTTTGAAAAAACTCGAGTGATATAAATTAGGATCAGGTATCTAAATCATACTTATGATTCAAATGATTTTCTAAGGAAGGATATTAAGTTTTGCAAAAAATTTAAAAGTTTCGAGAATCATTGATTAAGTCAAAATGAATTTGATATTTTAGGGGAAATTCCAATGTGGGTGAATTTGTGTTATCAGGAAAAGAATTTTGGAATTCCCACCTAATCCTTCCAAGGGTCACCTACAAAAGGAGAAGTTTGTTGTACTTTCAGACTAATAGTATATTTTTCCACATTAGAGAGAGAGGATCTGTGTTTTCATTGAGAGAATGTGATACTATTTTGTTTTGTATTGAAGGAATTTCAATAGGGAAGAGGATGAGATCATAAAATTTTATTCATATGATCATCACACTCAGAATTCACCATACTCATAGGATCATCATATTCAATTTGTAAAATTATATTTGGTTGACCATTGTATCAGGATACACTAATCCACTACTGTATTTTTTGTATTGGTTTTTACCATATTAATAATTTCTATACGAGGTAGAATAATTGTACTAATTTTATCTTAGTCATAGATTAATGTGGTGATAATTCGTTAGTACTATATTGAAAAAGAGAATAGGGTTGGGAGAATCATACTAGGAGGAATTGGACTGGGAAAATCAAACATAGGAAAATATGATTGAATTTACACTAAAATGTCTAGGAGAATCTTAAATTTCTTTTGGGTAAGGAATTGAAGAATTTTAATTCAACTGAATACATTTTTGGAATTCAAATGATGGTTATTAAACATGAGTTGTTACAAAACACATTTATTACCCAATTTGTGTTATGAGCTTTCAAACAAACTTTTTCATTTTCTTTAAAGTTATACACATGTGAAAGGGAATATCCTAGTAGTTATAATCCAAGGATTTTTTCTAGTGGATTTTATGTTATTTTTTTGTCTCCAAACCACACAAAAGACATAGATATTTGTATTGAATGGTGAACCTTGTAAATATATATGGTCACATGGATATGTGATTGTTTTTTTCAGTAGTTAATTGAATTGTTAACTAGAGGTGAGGGTTTTTTAATTGAAAGGAAACATAAAAGAAAAAGGGTGTCATTGATTCACCCCACCCCCTCCCAGTGATACAATACACTAACTGGCCACTTACAAAAAATTCCCTTGAAAATGATGTGACGAACCCAAACTCCATTCCTCTTGACCAGTGTGAGTTCTTGAGTACCATTTAGTCTAAAATCCTAGATAAACACTTACATTAGGAGAGATGTTCTGTACCAAATTATGGATTTGAGAACCATGGGGAGTTTATATTAGGAATAATAATGGTTAAGTATACATATATTATTTTTCAAGACATTGAATCCCCCCACAACCATCGGTCCAAATCGAATAAACCTTAGTTGTATATTTTTTGACAAAAGAAAAATGGTGAACATGATATTGACTCGTTTAACCACTTCATCTACTTTACAATATAAAAATGATAAACTAACCAGGTCTCATTAGACCATTTCTTCCTCTTATGAGGGTACCATTTTGGTACCTTTCCCAATGAATAAAAACATGGTGAACCCAATATAAATCTCAAAAATACTATAATGATCAGTTTACCATGTTTCAGACCAATTTTTATTTTTAACCAATGTTAATATGGAAAATATAAAACGAATCATAAAGCTGGTCATATATATTGGGGGTTCTTGTAAAATAATTTCACCATTTCTTATGAAATTATATGTGAGTATAATGGATGGATCGGAAACAAAGGGAAAATTTTTCTACCCATTAATATCTAATTGGTCACATATAATGACTATAATGATTCACTGATGAGAGCACCTTTTTCTTGGTGCCTCCATCAATATATATATTTCCCTTTAAAATAATACCCTAATCTTCTATGTATTCATCTAGTGACCATTCTAGAATATTAGCTGCAACTTCGACCCCTGTGGGCCTAAGAATGACCTCACCCACCTGAAATATTAATCGTAGGTTATAAAATTCATTGTTATAATAATACCATCAACATGGTATGATACAGATCCCTGAGACTACCCACAATGGTCTTCATGTGATGAAACCAACATGTTTTCAACATCCATAGAAAGTAGTAGTAAATATAATGACATTCATCCCCACTACCAAACTATTAGAGAGATTATCTATGAAGAAAAATAATCACCGCCTTCATTATATGATGAAGGTGGGCTAGGGATTTAAATATGTATCCCTTATGGTTTGGGAGCTTCGGATGAGGGCTTGTGTCAACCACTATCAGTTGCGCCATCCCACAGATTCCTTTTAGTCACCTGCTGAGGGTAAAACCTAAAAAACTACTATATTTGATGCCCATGAATAGGTAACAAGGACGAAATATTATTCATGGAATTATATAGATAATCTGGAGTGGTATAATACCACCACTCCTACTAATAGTGTCTAAAGGAATATTCATAAAGTAAACAGCAAGAAGCCTCATATCCTAGCTCACTCGGATCATATTTATGGGAATATTCTTAAATTATGAATTGGGGAGGCGCATATCACTACCCCTATGCATGAAGCCCTTCAACATCTTCTAATAAAAAAATGAAGAAATAAGGGGCTAAACACCACATTAATTGATTATATTTTTTATTATATAATGGATATGAAAAATTTGTCGAATTACATTCCTAAAAATCAATTATATATTTGAAATAGTTAAATAGCACAACCGACATATTTGGGAACCAATACAGATACATGGATTGGTTTGTATTCATATCGTTACATCCAAATAAACACAACACTGCAATCATTATAAAAAAATAGATTTCTTTGGAGAAATATTATATTTTCTTTCTCCCATTCAGGTGGATGATCACTGTATTATGGTGGTATCATATTCATATTCCAATGAGGGATCTCTATGTGACATCAGAAAATTCCTCGGGATACGCTCATATAACTTTCACAAAATACCATAGACATATTCCAATGGACCATGATTAGGATCCTATCCATATTATTGTCAGGCTTCACCATGTGTGTTTAGTACAAGAATCAAGACATGATAATATTTTTTTTCAAAGAAGAACAGGGAAATAATACAAATGATCATGATCGGTCGCATATTCTTATTATATTCAGGGCTCACTAAGTGAGAGTGCCACTTGTATTGGGGAATGATCATATTTATATCATTTATTCTACATGGAATATTCCAGTAAATTGGGGAATCCATGATTATATACCTACTTCCACTAATTCATGACTACATTACCATCCTAAACAAGCTATACTGGAGGTGGATCATATTTCTTCTCGAATTCTAGTGGTTTATCATTATATTCCGATGGGGACTATATATTTAAACTAGGTTCATATTGCCTATCCAACTAGATTTCACAATGTGAGAGTGGCACATGCCTCAAGGTAAACTCTTATTATTATCGAAAAAGATATGTTGAATGCTCTAAAGTCTAATTATTGAGCTCATTTACCTATTCTAAATGAGGTTCACCTAGTGATAGTGGAACATTCCTAGGGTGATGCTCATTTTCCTTCCAATAATGAAGAATATCATTGGAATATTATAGAATTTAATTAGTGGTGTGATCATATCCCCATGGAAATAGATGGTTATCACCAATGTAGAGATTCAATCATACAATCACTAGTGCAGAAAACGTTTTTTACGTCGGTTATTTTTTATTATTTACATCGGTTTTTAGGCGACGTTAATACGGACGACGTTATAAATAACGTTTTTTACGTCGGTTATTTAAAACCGACGTAATATCCCTAACTTCACGGTGGTTATCACGTCGGTTCATATAATAACCGACGTGATAAATATGCGCGGGGGGCTTTATCACGTCGGTTATTCCCTAAACCGACGTGATAAAACGCCTGGGATATCGTTTATCACGTCGGTTATGTCATAACCGACGTGATAAACCCTTCCCCTGGCCTATTATCACGTCGGTTATTTAGGAAACCGACGTGATAAAAAGTCCTGGGAAACGTTTTAGCACGTCGGTTATTGAATAACCGACGTGTTAAATCGATTCCCAGGCCTTTTATCACGTTGGTTATATTAAGAACCGACGTGATAAAATCCCCGGGAAAGGTTTATCACGTCGGTTCTAGAAAAAACCGACGTGATAAACCCCTACCGATTTATTTACCACGTCGGTTATAAAATAACCGACGTGAAAGAAATTTTTTTTTTAAATAATTGCACTGCTCTCACCAAAAAGCAACCAGAAACCAAACAAAAATAACCATGCCAGCCCTCCCCCAAGCCCCAACTGAACCCCACCCTCATCTATACCCACCTAACAACCTGGCCAGCCCTCCCCCACCACATTGGAGCCCCACCACAACCCTTGGACACCCCTCCCATATCCCTTGGACACCCTCCACCCCTTGGACACCCCCCCCCCACCCTCATTTACACCCCCAAGACCCCTAGTACAGCCTCAAACACCCATTGGACACCCCCCCACACCTTGACAGCCCTCCCAGACCCCTTGGACACCCCCCCCCCCTCATTTACACCCAACCTGCCCCTTGGACACCCCCCCCCCCCACCCCTTCGACAGCCCCCCACCCTCATTTACACCCCCCGAACACTAGGACAGCCCCAAACACCCCTTGGACACCCCTCCCATATCCCTTGGACACCCCCCCACCCACTGGACAGCCCCCCACCCCCTGGACACCCCCCCGACCCCTTGGAAACCCCCCTACCCCTTGGAAACCCCCCCTACCCCTTGGAACCCCCCCCCATCCCCTTGGACAGCCCCAAACACCCCTTGGACACCCCTCCTATATCCCTTGGACACCCCCCCCCCCACCACTTGGACACCCAACCGACTCCTTGGACAGCCCCAAACACACCTTGGACACCCCTCCCATATCCCTTGGACACCCCCCACCCCTTGGACACCCCCCACCCTCATTTACACCCCCCCGACCCCTAGGACAGCCCCAAACACACCTTGGACACCCCTCCCATATCCCTTGGACACCCCCCAAACACCCACCCACCCCCTTGGAACCTCTCCCCCCATACCAAAATCCAGACCAGAAAAACCATCAACAGTAGACCAAAACAAGAAGTAGAGAAAAATTAAACATTCACTTATATAACATTCAAAACTTACAATGTCAACTTAAAAAAAACTAAATCCAACCTAAACGACTACGAAATACACAATTACATTGACAATATTCAAAATTACATTTTACATTACAAACAACTAAAAGTCAATCAAACCTGTCAAATAATTTGACCACTCCACTTGTAAGTGTTTGATATCTTCAGCAGTAAAGGGTTGAGGGTCATCAAAAAGCTACAAAGGAAAAGGATAGTAGTCGACGTGTATAATGAATAAATCAAATTGAAATATTATTAGAAAGAGGAAATCTTACCAGGTCAAAACTCAGAACTGTCCCAGTTGTTATTATTTCATACATAAATCTTAACATGTAATATCCGCATTCGATGATGCCTTGTTGCTCATGACATTTCTGTTTGAATGAGTGTAAATTCAATATATTATTTTTATGTAATAAATCAAAATGTACAAATTATAAATGGATATTTACCTTCGCATGTACATATTTGATCTTGTAATTCCTTTTCTTTGCGCTTTTTCGAAAGTGGACCCATGACCTGTTAGAAAATAATACGAATGGGGTAAATTTAAAATTCATTATAATATATAAAACTATTGTGAAATTGAAACTTACGTTTCCAATATATTCTTAAAACTTTCTCGCACATCATCATGGAGAGAGCATATCCAATAAAGTGTTTTCTCCCTAGGGCAAAAAACCCCTAACATCCAATGATCCCTGAGAAAAGGAAATTTAACGTTAGTGGTTTTTTATGTTAAAATATAATTAACTCTTTGAGAGGGATGTGTTTCATACCTCTCACAAAAAGGCATCATCCAACACTGTGTGATTACATTCTTTTCAAATCTATCAGCAATATAAAGCATTCTTTGTTCCTCATCCAATGCACATGCTTCAGGGGAAATCAATTGTGGGTCCACGAATCCATATACATCTGTCAGCTCATTCCTCTCACAAATTTTATACATATACCTAATACAAAGCAGACATAAGTATACATTTTTAATAAATATAACGCAAGGAAAAGGAGTTAAGACTTACATGATATAAATTTGCACCACGTTGATGCCCAACTTATCTCCAGTGACAAACTCCATGATATCAGTTTTCATAATCCCCACACATAGTTCACGTCCACAGACATGAGCTTCCATTGTAAAGTCATAATGATCCGCCAACAAATTTGAATATCTTGACAATTTGTCAAGACTGCTAGTATCTGCATCTGATGTCATAGCTATCTGTCTTTGTTGTTGTCTATACAGTATTTCTTTACCTTTGAAGTATTCCTGTAAAAATAAATTGAAAAATATATTAGTTTTCAAATGATAAAACATTAATAAAAATATAAAATAAAAGATATAACATCCATACCTCTATGGTAATGAGTCGAAGAAGTCTGGATGGCCAAAGTAAAAAATGGCCGATACTATGTCCAACTGTCGTCACCTCATCTGTAGGTAATGGTATCCGAGCTGATCTATCTATAATATCCTGTACAGTGACCCTCTGATTCTCTACCTCTAACTGTTGATGATGAACTGTATCTCCTATACAATATACCATCCCATATGCAACTATATGATGTTGAGGATCATCAACATACAACTCACAATAAGTAGGTAGCTGCGGCGGAGGAGGAGGATCAAAAATGGGGTCCGCAGGCTGAGGTGGGGGAGTGGGAGCTACTGGGAGAGGTGGAGTGGGAGCTGCACCCTGAAATTGTCTTTGCAAGTCTGCAAACATTAACTGCACCGATGCTCTAATCTTGTCCTCCATTGTCGCATTAATATTATGGACTTCAGCCTCCAACGATTCTATTTTTTTTTATAAACTCCCTCAATGTTATAAGTTGAGGAACGTGGCAACACTTTTCTTACCGATACACCTGCCGGATATCCTCTTACACGGCCAGGATGTTCGGGCTTTCCCAATGCCACAGATAAAATATCTTCCCTCCCAGATGGTGTAAATGTCCCCTGTGAACTCTGCTCCTCAAGAGAGTCCTGTAATAATTAATTGAACTTTTCTATAATGATTGGAAATATATGACGAAAATAGTAAACTTAAATAAATAAAATAGATATCTTACAATCCTCTCAACTACGAGTCTCGATTCTTCCGAAAGATATTGTCCTTTTTTGCCCTTCCGAGCTCTTTTCCATTTCTCATGTCTAGATGGAGGGGATGGAGGGGCCACCTCTCCAGAGCTTGAAGACTCAGCTCTTAGTTGTTGAAATTTTTCTGCCATCATTTGTTCTTCCAATAATGCATACCCTCCCCGAGATAAACTATGAGGGTATACATTTTTAGATTGGATCTCTTGATGAGCTTTCCTTGTTTGCTGTAAATTAAGAATAAGTAATCATTAACAAAACAATAATAAGATCATTTATATAAGAAAGCTTATAAAAGTTTACATTGCCCTTACCAAAAATGATTCTTTTCTTCTACTTTCAAAAAATTCTCTCCATGTGTCTTCATCTATAAAAGGATATATACGACATGGATTCTCACGACTCCTATGACCATAAATGAAATCAGATGAGAGGGTTGATTTGAAATCCCTCCATCTCCTAGCAGCCAACGATAAGCATTTCTTCCTGACTCCTCCAGTGTTAGGAATATCAAATGTCATATGATAAAAAAGAGGTTAAAAATATTATATATACTAGAAACATTTAAAGAATAGTCAAACAATAGCAAAAGATCTTACCAAAATGGTCTCCCACAGCTGAGAAATTATCGCCTTATCCACACTTCTCCAATCATCATAGAGAATGCTTACTTTTCTCTTAGCCTGAGTTGCTACAAAACCCTTAAAATCTTTAGCATTTGGACCTCTAGGAAGATCATCCTCATCAAACTCCACGACTATCCTCTCCTCCTTCATACGGGCAAGTGATAATTTTGGTAAACGTGTGCACCCACGCTTACCAACCTTTGAACTCTTTTTCGTAATAGGAGCATGTGAATGTTCCTCCCCAGATGTATGACCAATATGCTCATCTCCAGAATCATGTGGCTGATCAACTGATTGATCTGTCATTTTCCTTCAAATCAAAAAAACAAACATTAGTTCACAAATAGAAAAGTGTACTAAATTACATAATAGTAAACATCGGTAATATGGTAAGCATGTTAAACAATGATAAACATGGTAAACACAGGCAAAATGTTGCCAAGGAGTTGGCATAAGAAAGCTGAAAAGTGGACTCACTGATGCCACCGGCCGGCCGCTGGCTCACCACCGGTCGGCCAGTGGAGCAGACAACCTTCCTCTGTCTGGACCACCGGCCGGCCGCTGGAACACCACCGGCCGGCCGGTGGACCAGACAGAGAGCCTTCCTCTCTGTCTAAACCACCGGCCGGCCGCTGGCTCCTCACCGGCCGGCCGCTGGTGATCCAGACAGAGAGGAAGGCTCTCTGTCTGGTCCACCGGGCGGCCGGTGGTGATCCAGCGGCCGGCCGGTGGACCAGACAGAGAGCCTTCCTCTCTGTCTGAACCACCGGCCGGCCGCTGGCTCAACACCGGCCGGCCGCTGGTGATCCAGACAGAGAGGCTCTGTCTCTGTCTGGACCACCGGCCGGCCGCTGGCTCAGCATCGGCCGGCCGGTGGACCAGACAGAGAGCCTTCCTCTCTGTCTGAACCACCGGCCGGCCACTGGCTCAACACCGGCCGGCCGCTGGTGATCCAGACAGAGAGGGAGGCTCTCTGTCTGGTCCACCGGCCGGCCGGTGGTGAGCCAGCGGCCGGCTGGTGGTACAGACAGAGAGGACCGGTTGCCGGTGCGCCCAGGACTTCTCCTCTTTACGGTTTTTATTGTTTTATCGTTTTGGTTTGATACATATTTTAATAAGTAAAAAATTTACAGTATCTAACATTATATGAAAAAACTAAATGTAAACAAGATATATACTTGTGTTACCTGTAATTTTAGGAATGTACAGTTGGATTGTTTTCCCAAATTCCTTCGTCGTGATCGTTCCTAATGGCACAAACCATGTCTTCAACATACTCATCATTATGTTCTGTTAATCTTTCCATGGAAGTAGGGATCTCACATAAATCAGCATCTTCATCAAATTCATCCTCACCAACATATTGGTTTTTCCTTTGTAAAACAACAGCCCACTGCATATCTGATTGATCTACAACATAGAAAATTTGTTTGGCATGTGTTTCCATTATAAAAGAATCAGCTGTGTCTTCCAATCTATTCAGATTAACAAGTGTCATTCCAAATTCATCGTGTCTGACACTGTTGTTACCGATAAACCATTTACAGTTAAAAACGGGAACTTTAATTTTAAAGTAATCAGCCTCCCATATGTCTTCAATCACTCCATAATATGCACTTGATGCCGAAATTGGGTTTCTGTCCTTAGCACTCGAAAAATGCATTGCTTCTGCAAACACCAATACACCACTATTCTGAACTGCACTTCTGTTGTCCTGAGCTTTCGTATGAAATGTATAGCCATTAATGTCATAAGCGGACCATGTTATCACATTTAAAGATGGACCACCCACTATCCATTTTAATGTATCTGATACATCTGATCTACCAAGCAAGGTCTTTTTAAACCATGGCAAAAAAGTTTTGTTGTGCTCATTCAAAATCCACATTTCTTTCTTCTTTGGATGACATTGTTTCAACTCATTAATATGCAATGTGATATACGGTTGAACATCAGCTATGTTATTCAAGATGTATGATTCTAACTTCTTCATATGTTCAGCTGACAGTGATTTGACTTTCAAGCCACGAATCCCCTTTCCCTCATTATTAACCCGTGCATGGCGAGATGGAGGCAAACCTATGTGTTGCGCCGTAGCCAAGTAACTCGTACAAAACTCTGCTACCTCCTCAGAAATATACTTTTCAATAATGGAGGCTTCAGGTCGATATGGATTTTTAACATATCCCTTTAATATTTTCATATACCTTTCAAAAGGATACATCTAACGAAGATATACAGGTCCACAAAGCCTTATTTCTCGAACCAGATGAATCAGTAAATGCACCATCATATCAAAAAAAGTTGGAGGAAAATACATTTCCAAATGACAAAGTATAATAATTGCATCCTTTTCCAAAATGTTCAAAGCATTCACATCAATCGCCTTGTTGCAAATTGAATTGAAAAAATAACACAACCTCATTATAGTCTTTCTGACACGGATGGGCAATATTCCACGCAGTGCAACTGGTAGAATTTGTTGCATCATGACATGACAATCATGTGATTTCATACCTATCAACTTCAAGTCTTTCAATGAGACAAAATTTTTTACATTTGAAGAATAACCTTGAGGCACTTTGATATCATGAAGACACTGACAGAAGCTACTTTTCTCCCTCTTCGATAATGTATGACAAGCCGGGGGAAGAAATGTTCGTCTTCCTTTAGGAGTGGGAGCTAACTCTAAACGTATTCCCATTGACAGTAGGTCTAACCTTGCATTCAACCCATCTTTTGTCTTTCCTTTAATATCTAGCAATGTTCCGATCAAAGAATCACAGATATTCTTCTCCACGTGCATGACATCAATATTATGTTTGACTTCATGATACCTCCAATATGGTAGCTCAAAAAATATTGACCTTTTCTTCCAAATATGTCTATCATTACCAGATTTCTGTGTCTTTCCCAATGTCACATCAAGGTTTTTCACCCTCTCAAAATACAATTCTGGGGATAAAGGTTGAGGAGCAGTATCAAATTCTTGTGAGCCATTGAATGCCTTTTTTAGTCTTCTATAAGGGTGATCCATAGGCAAAAACTTTCGATGACCCATGTACACTGTTTTCCTCCCATGATGAAATTGACAATATGACGTCTGTTGTTCGCAAATTGGACATGCTTTATGCCCTTTAACACTGTATCCAGACAAATTTCCATATGCTGGGAAGTCATTTATAGTGAATAGAAGCACTGCATGCAGTTGAAAATATTCCATTTTATAAGAATCATACACCCTAATACCATCAGCCCATAAAAGTTTCAAATCATCAATCAGCGGTGACAAGTATACATCAATATCATTGCCGGGTTGCTTTGGACCAGAGATCATGATACTCAACATGACATATTTGCGCTTCATACAAACTTCAGGAGAGAGGTTGTAAATTACCAATAAAACAGGCCATGAACTATGTGTGCTACTGAGGGTTCGGTATGGATTCATTCCATCTGTGCACAAGCCTAGTCTCAGATTTCTAATTTCATTTCCAAATGTAGGGTACTGGGCATCAATTTTCTTCCATTGTGGACAATCAGCTGGATGACGTATTTTTTCATCACATACCCGCTCATCAGCATGCCATCTTAACCTTTTTGCATCATGTGAATTAGCAAATAAACGTTTGAAACGAGGAATTATAGAAAGATACCAAAATACCTTTGAAGGGAGCTTTGTAATCTCTACATCAGCTTGTGATTTTTCTTTCACCTTATACCGTGATGTCCCACATTTGGGACACTCTTTCAGAAATTCATATTCCTTCCTATATATAATGCAGTCATTCGGACATGCATGTATTTTCCTGTATCCCAATCCCATCGGGCATAATATTTTTTTGGCCTTATAATGTGAATCTGGAAGATCGTTATCTTTTGGAAGAATGTCTTTCATCAATTGTAGCAGCTCTGTAAAACTTCTGTCACTCCATCCATGTTTCGCCTTCAGGTTAATCAATCTTAACACCGCCGACAAAACCGTAAAATCTGTACAACCAGGATATAATGGTTTTTCGGCATCACCATATAGACGTGAAACTCTCGGTTCTATCTCAATTTGTTCTGCTACAATATCGCGAATCATTTCTTCAATTCCATCGGAGTTACCATCTTGCGATTCATTATCTTCAGTGACATTCTGTCCAGTTTCGCCATGCCAAATCCAAGGGTTGTAACTCGGATTGAAACCATGACAAATCAGATGATCTTTTATCTCTCTACTTTTCAACTTCTTCATATTCAGACATTTCAGGCATGGACAGAAAAAAATGTCACTACTTGGAACATTTCATTTAGCAAATTCTAAAAAGGCATCAACACCTTCCTCATATTCATTGCTCATTCGATGTGCCGTAATCCAACTTCGACTCATTATTACCTATAACAAATAGCAAAAATATATATATTTTTTAGATAAGACAAATATATGTTTATATGAAAAAAATCATAATTTGAATATAACAATTTTGAAATATAAAACAAATCGATGTGTAAACCCCCCTGGACACCCCCCGACCCCTCTGGACAGCCCCCCACCCCTCCTGGACACAACCCCCCACCCCCGACCTGCTTGGACACCCCCCTGGACACCCCCCAACCCTCTGGACAGCCCCCCCACCCCTCCTAAACACCACCCCCACCCCCTACCCCCTTGGACACCCCCCTGGACACCCCCAACGCCCACCCACACCCTTGGACAGCCCCCCACACCCACCCACCCCCTTGTAAACCCCCCTGGACACCCCCTGACCCCTCTGGACAGCCCCCCACCCCTCCTGGACACCACCCCCCACCCCCTACCCCCTTGGACACCCCCCTAGACATCCCCCAACCCTCTGGGCAGCCCCCCCACCCACCCGGACAACCCCAAATACCCTCTGGAGAGGCCGCCACCCACTTGGACAGCCCCCCACACCCATCCACCCCCTTGGACAGCCCCCCACACCCATCCACCCCCTTGGACACCCCCCTGGACACCCCACCGACCCCTCTGGACAGGCCGCCACCCCCTTGGACAGCCCCCCACACCCACCCATCCCCTTGGACACCACCCTGGACACCCCTCGACCCCTCTAGAAAGCACCCCCACCCCTCCTGGACACAACCCCCCACCCCCGACCTGCTTGGACACCCCCCTGGACACCCCCCAACCCTCTGGACAGCCCCCCCACCCCTCCTAAACACCACCACCCACCCCCTACCCCCTTGGACACCCCCCTGGACACCCCCCAACACCCACCCACGCCCTTGGATAGCCCCCCACACCCATCCACCCCGTTGGACAGCCCCCCACACCCATCCACCCCCTTGGACACCCCCCTGGACACCCCACCGACCCCTCTGGACAGGCCGCCACCCCCTTGGACAGCCCCCCACACCCATCCCCTTGGACACCACCCTGGACACCCCTCGACCCCTCTAGAAAACACCCCCACCCCTCCTTGACACAACCCCCCACCCCCGACCTGCTTGGACACCCCCCTGGACACCCCCCAACCCTCTGGACAGCCCCCCACCCCTCCTAAACACCACCACCCACCCCCTACCCCCTTGGACACCCCCCTGGACACCCCCCAACACCCACCCACGCCCTTGGACAGCCCCCCACACCCACCCACCCCCTTGTAAACCCCCCTGGACACCCCCGACCCCTCTGGACAGCCCCCCGCCCCTCCTGGACACCACCCCCCACCCCCTACCCCCTTGGACACCCCCTGGACATCCCCCAACCCTCTGGACAGCCCCCCCACCCACCCGGACAACCCCAAATAACCTCTGGAGAGGCCGCCACCCACGTGGACAGCCCCCCACACCCATCCACCCCCTTGGACACCCCCCTGGACACCCCACCGACCCCTCTGGACAGGCCGCCACCCCCTTGGACAGCCCCCCACACCCACCCATCCCCTTGGACACCACCCTGGACACCCCCCGACCCCTCTGGACAGCCCCCGACCCCTCTAGAAAGCACCCCCACCCCTCCTGGACACAACCCCCCACCCCCGACCTGCTTGGACACCCCCCTGGACACCCCCAACCCTCTGGACAGCCCCCCCACCCCTCCTGGACACCACCCCCCACCCCCTACCCCCTTGGACACCCCCCTGGACACCCCCCAACACCCACCCACACCCTTCGACAGCCCCCCACACCCACCCACCCCCTTGTAAACCCCCCTGGACACCCCCTGACCCCTCTGGACAGCCCCCCACCCCTCCTGGACACCACCCCCCACCCCCTACCCCCTTGGACACCCCCCTAGACATCCCCCAACCCTCTGGGCAGCCCCCCACCCACCCGGACAACCCCAAATACCCTCTGGAGAGGCCGCCACCCACTTGGACAGCCCCCCACACCCATCCACCCCCTTGGACAGCCCCCCACACCCATCCACCCCCTTGGACACCCCCCTGGACACCCCACCGACCCCTCTGGACAGGCCGCCACCCCCTTGGACAGCCCCCCACACCCACCCATCCCCTTGGACACCACCCTGGACACCCCTCGACCCCTCTAGAAAGCACCCCCACCCCTCCTGGACACAACCCCCCACCCCCGACCTGCTTGGACACCCCCCTGGACACCCCCCAACCCTCTGGACAGCCCCCCCCCCCCCCCACCCCTCCTAAACACCACCACCCACCCCCTACCCCCTTGGACACCCCCCTGGACACCCCCCAACACCCACCCACGCCCTTGGATAGCCCCCCACACCCATCCACCCCGTTGGACAGCCCCCCACACCCATCCACCCCCTTGGACACCCCCCTGGACACCCCACCGACCCCTCTGGACAGGCCGCCACCCCCTTGGACAGCCCCCCACACCCATCCCCTTGGACACCACCCTGGACACCCCTCGACCCCTCTAGAAAACACCCCCACCCCTCCTGGACACAACCCCCCACCCCCGACCTGCTTGGACACCCCCCTGGACACCCCCCAACCCTCTGGACAGCCCCCCACCCCTCCTAAACACCACCACCCACCCCCTACCCCCTTGGACACCCCCCTGGACACCCCCCAACACCCACCCACGCCCTTGGACAGCCCCCCACACCCACCCACCCCCTTGTAAACCCCCCTGGACACCCCCGACCCCTCTGGACAGCCCCCCGCCCCTCCTGGACACCACCCCCCACCCCCTACCCCCTTGGACACCCCCTGGACATCCCCCAACCCTCTGGACAGCCCCCCCCCCACCCACCCGGACAACCCCAAATAACCTCTGGAGAGGCCGCCACCCACGTGGACAGCCCCCCACACCCATCCACCCCCTTGGACACCCCCCTGGACACCCCACCGACCCCTCTGGACAGGCCGCCACCCCCTTGGACAGCCCCCCACACCCACCCATCCCCTTGGACACCACCCTGGACACCCCCCGACCCCTCTGGACAGCCCCCGACCCCTCTAGAAAGCACCCCCACCCCTCCTGGACACAACCCCCCACCCCCGACCTGCTTGGACACCCCCCTGGACACCCCCAACCCTCTGGACAGCCCCCCCACCCCTCCTGGACACCACCCCCACCCCCTACCCCCTTGGACACCCCCCTGGACACCCCCCAACACCCACCCACACCCTTCGACAGCCCCCCACACCCACCCACCCCCTTGTAAACCCCCCTGGACACCCCCCGACCCCAAATCCATGCACCTATGCCATGGTTGTCTGTGAATAAAGTAGTAACAACTGTAAAAGGGCAACCCATCCAAATGGACACGCCCCAACCCTCTCGGGGATTTATAGAAAACGATGAAAAATTAGTGAAATCATAAAATTACTCAATATTGCAAGTCGAACAAATAGATCTAGGGATGATAAATAAGATTATGGTGCCAAAACGAGTTAAAAGGGTTCGCAATCGAAGAATCTTAGCTAGTTTCAACAAAAAAATCACAACACATATATATTTACTATCCGCGAAAAAAAACGAACGAGTGGGAGGATTACCTGAGTGCTGCGAGTTTAGATGATTGATCCGAGGAGATTAAATATGAGAAACGATGATCGCAAAACGAATCTAAACCAACGAAATGGACGAGCCGATTCGGGTTTACGCGCGAGAGAGACGAGTCACGACTGTCGAAGGTAAACTCGCGAATGACAATCCACGGGTCTGGGTAAATTTTTAAATGACTTATCACGTCGGTTATTCAATAACCGACGTGATAATTGTTTTAAAAACATTTATAACGTCGGTTATTTCAATAACCGACGTAAAAACCTTCCTCTGATTCATTGTTTACGTCGGTTATATAATAACCGACGTAAAAAATGGCTCAAAGTCCGCGTTTTTTTACGTCGGTTATGGAATAACCGACGTCAAAAACATCTGCGGATTCTTTTTTTACGTCGGTTATTTTATAACCGACGTAAAAAAGCCTTCAAAAACCGCGTTTGTTACGTCGGTTATTCAATAACCGACATCAAAGGGCCTTCGAAAACCGCGTTTTTTACGTCGGTTATAAAAATAACCGACGTAAAAAACGAAGCCGCGAGATTAATAACGTCGGTTATAAAAATAACCGACGTTAAATGTGTACCGAACACAGGTTTTTACGTCGGTTAAGAAATAACCGACGTAAAAAACCTCGTTTTACATATTATGATGTCGGTTTTATATAACCGACGTAAAAAATGGTGACGTAAAAAACGTTTTCTGCACTAGTGAATATGCAGATATCATTGGACATTTTCAAAAGGTATATTGACATATACTATCCATAGTATAGGAAAATGCATGTATCTCTTATCATCTCAATTTTTTTTTGTACTTTTGTTTGTTTGAACCACATTCTCAATAACCCAAGGGTACATGAACTCTTAAACCAATGTAGAAGGTGATAATTACAATGATAGTCTTCCCCATGGTAGTGTGGAGATAGAGTGTGGGGACTCTACCCCTGACAACTTCCATTGTTCACCTCACATTGGTGATATCTACCAAGGACATGGATGTAATCCCCTTTCCCTGATACCTCGATATTGATAGGTGTTCAATCCCCTTACACATTTGTTTAGATAGGTTTTTGGAACATTGGGGTAAACTGTATATAGATCCCCATCAACTACTATAAGCACTCCTCTACGATCAGTAGAGGACCCAAAGAAACACAATTAGTGTTATGAACAGAGGAAGTAGTGTAAGAATGATGGAGAAGAAGATGACATTGACATATAGAGATAGTTATTCATGAACAACATCCCCCGAAAGTGATTCCAGCTTTCCACTTTTGAAAATGGCGTCATAGATGAGCTAAAAATGTTTTACATGCCTTATCTGTGCCAAAAATATATGGAAAACTTATCAACAAATAAAAGCTATTCCCCTCCCTTATATTGGATATGCGGTTCACCTCTAGACCATTAGGATACTCTATTATTAGGTAAACCTGTATTCGATCTCTATATACAGCAACAAAAAAGAAAAAATCACATTACAAGTCCACAATATTATTGATAATATTACATCATAACTCTTTGAAAACAGATCTATGAAACTAAATCACGTATCTGAATTTGATGATTTGGAATGTATATAGTTATACACTACACCACATACTTGGAAAATTAGATTCCCTCATATATGAAATCTACAAATATAAAAGACTCTCGTGAGATTAGGGGAATAAGTAAAGAATTATTTAGTTGGTCACTAAAATATAATTCCCCCACTTCAATGGTTCCATGAAATAATTAACAGAATTATAGGACATACAACATATATTCAAACTATCCCCCACAAAATAATGAGAAAACATTTCAAACATAGAGGTAAAAGTTTTGATAAAATCAAAAATATCCCATACAAATTTACTCCCATCATTTACTTCCATTTCACCTAGATCATACAAAAGAATAACTATTCCACATTAATATTTTCACATTAAAATTGGTCATAGTAGTCATCTAGGACTGAACCCAGCCCATCATGACAAAGAAATATCTACCGCTTCTTCAACCAATCAAATTGTTGATTCCCAATATGTTTTTGGATATATCACCAACATTTGAAAATAGACCCCAGTCCCATGGGCTAAGAGAATTTATATCTCAATCACCATCACTAGGTTTATCATCCCCCTATAGGGCCCATTTAAAATCAATGGTTGTTATAGATCAACATAGTCCTACTATGATGGGGGGAATTTATATCTCAATGTTCATCCTACGAATCAATAAATACAAGAATACAATCATTGAATCCTCAACAACAGGATCATTAAATCCTAATTTTGTCCCCAAATAGTCCCCATCCAGTATGGGTAGGGAAATTTTCATCATCATTAACATCATATAGGGAATCAATATTCAACAGCTTGGTTGGTAAATATTGAGGGTCAAAATCCCATCAGTTCTTCCAGCCACAACACAATCCATTACTATTTGGGCCTTTTTTGGAAATCAAAAGAAGAAGTTCCTCAAGGTAACTACTCCCAAGTCAGTATGGGAAGAGATTACAAGGAATGAAACGAAACCCCACTTGGGTCGTAATAAAAAACATTCAAATATGTACAAAAGATTGAAGAATTACTCTAATAAAAATGGTGACATATAATACTACTGATTTGAGAACATTTTCATGAATACCATTATCCAAAACACCTCTAGGAATTTCATCACCATCAAGAAAATAGATGATGTGGATTATGAGCCAAATAAAGAAGGATACAACATGGAAAATATACCCCGTGAGGATGATCTAGATCCACCCATTGAGGATGGATGTACCCGAAACCTGAGAGGGATCCAAAACCTACCACCCCCAAAAAATGATTTTCCACCACTATGGAGGAAAAAACCCCATGATAAATGGAGATGTGTTTCTATATCATAATCATCAACCAGATGAAATGAAACTCCTTCCATGTAAGAACAATTGTCACAGTGTGAGAATCAGATAGAAACTCTTAGAAAAAATAATGATGATATACTCAGGGGAATATTCAAGTGGGATATCATCTTTAGAATAAGTTTCATATTCATCATTGATACATATTGAAAAATCGAATACACCTACAAGAGCTTCATCTTAGCATCAAACCAGCTCTGGATCCAGATAGCCTGTCAACATATATGTGGAATTCAATATGATCATGACATCTCTCCATTATAGAGACACCCTTTCCCATTAGAGGGTGGTCATTCAGTCTTTGGATGGATCTTGAGATAGTGGGATAAAAAAATGGTTCCACATCATTATTCCCTACGCAATCCCTATATATGGGAGGAAACATAAATAATAGTGCCACTAGAATTTCTCAATTCCATCCACTATCTGGATTCTAGAATAGAATCCATGGAGGGGTGATGTGAACCTATGCAGCCTATGAATAATCTATATCCTGACTGGGTTGATGAAAATTCCGCCAACATAATTTTGGTAATCCTACCTTCTCCATTTTTGATGGAACAGGAGGCCTTGAACAGTATCTCACTCAAATTTTTTCCCAATGTGGTCAGATGATGATCCCTCAAGATTAGATGGAGGAGAAAAATATGAGATTTTTATATAGATTTTTATATGTCCATTATATTTTTAATACCAAATAATTGAATAAGGATCCATTATATTATGGTGAGACCTTCCTTGTCATCTTCTTTAACATTTCATCTCAACACTAATGAAAACAATGATCATCTACATGTTGAACACCAAATAAATGCAAAAAAGAGATGGCATTGGAATTTAAAGATATATTGAAGGGTTTAACAAATTTACTCGACATCCCACTCTACTTGGATTAATTTCTTGAACATTTTTCTTAAAATATTAATGATGATCTACAGACACCTCAGATTAAAATGAAATATATTGGTTGGTTTCATGAGTTCAGAGAAACAAAATAATGTTTGGAAGATTTCATTGAAAAAACATGAAAAAAATCTATGAGAATTCGATTAAAATATGGTAAAAGGCTTTTCATGGTAGAGACATCCTATCATACTCTAAAACCATAAGAAAGCCCCATCCAAGAACTTATGTAGGTCCCAAACCACCCAATTCCTCCCATCAATCATAAATGACAAAAAAATCACCCTCATCCAGAAGCAAAAGTTGATCAAGGACTCATAGTATTTGATGAATAGATGAATACAGTATTATGCATATAAAATTATCATTTACCTGGTTATTTTATTACATTCAAGGATAAAAACATTCTCCGTATTCCATAGTCTACGTATCCCAATGTGGTCAACCTCACCGACCTTCATGACTACTACCCCTATCTAGTAGGTTGGGTCATATCATCTATTATTCACTCATCTTCAAAGATATCCACTAAAGAATGCTCAATTATTTACATGTGGTGTTAGATAACTCTTCAAAGAATCTGGCATGAACAAATATTTCCCATCCCAATGAAGAAAGGGATTGGGAAATTTTTTTAGCAAGGCATGGACAAGAAGTCCAACAACTGGACGCCTCAAAAAAAAGTTGACTGAGGACATTCCTCCATAAGAGAAAAACTCGAAATACCAATAATGTTTAAAAATTATATGGATTTGAAATTATATAATCCTTAGAGGGTGTATGAAACCAACATACATATAAATAGATATAATATGAAGAGTAATTTTTAGCTTTTAAGGAATCTCGGCCTCTTGCAGAATTCTTTTCGAAAACATCAGAAGCACCAGAACTGCATCATCAAATGGAACAACCATCGGTTTGAGAGATCATATTAGGATCTATTAATTTTAAAAAAAATGATAGATACCTTATTCGATGATGAATGTTTCTCTGAGTATGAGTTCTGCACACTTGAATAGGGTACAAAAAGCCACATGCATAGGAACTGGGGATACTGAGGATGGTGTGGGTATGGTCGAACACAATATCATGGTCATGTGCCTACAGAGGATACATGTGTTTCTAATAATTGTGTAAAATCACTTCATCATGTGCCAGAAAACATGTGGATATCCCATAGTCATCTAGTTATTGTCTATGCCCAGTCATATTACATGACCTCCTAGTTTGGGTGTGATTATCTGATCATCATAGATGATGTGGAAGGCCAATACAACCTGTTCCCCTAGCAGAATATGTTCCTTAAAAATATGTACATGCTTCAATAATACCTACCTCAAATACCTATTCCCCTAAGCCACATAATAATTATAAATCCCACCTAAGGAAGCACCATCCTTTTTAAAAAAAACAACACCATTCTAAATTAGTTATTGGTTGTCCCAACGATACTCTCAACCCTATATGTGCTCTACCTTTCCAAATAAATCAGGGCAGAACTTTATGATTCCATATAGATTGCTTAGGAGTTTGAATCATAATTCATTTTAGTTGAGGTCTATCAATGGAGTCCATTCCAGTCAAATATTATATTTCCATCTCATAGACAGACCATGATTAGGAAGAGGTCATCCTATGACGCATCAAGCCCTTATAGGTTTTAGGAACACACAATGATGTTGAATTTATAAAATCTATAATTAAAAATATTATAGGTATCAGTGACATCTTGATCTGAACCCTTAAATGTTTTGGATATAGAGAAGGGTTCATATCTCACAAAAATATTACCATTCAAGGGTATGGTATGTGTGAGAATATACCTATCGAGAAGATCAATCTCAAAACCCAGTTCGGGAATCTATCATATAATGTTGTGTTCATGGTTATACATCAATCCACTGTACACAATGGAATACTTGGATTTCCTTGAATACATATCCATGTGGTGGTATCTTCAATTTTCCATTAGTGTTTGAAAACCCCATCAATAGAACTGTCATCATACTACATGTTGATAGTTCCCCGTTTGAGTCTACTGAATCCATCTATGTTGAGTAATGATTCTATAAATTAGAGGTAAAACAAAAAATATTTGATGATATTACACATACTAGAGTACCGAGCGGCTTTGGAACTTCCCTTAAAAATGCATTGAGTATACTCAATAGTGATTATGTTCTAACCTAAATCTGGATGAGGTAGTAGAATCAATCCTATATTTGCATATATCCTTTATACCATGGGATGTTGTAAAATGAAATAATAAATGAAATCTCTCTACAATGACCCAGGTTGTTGGGGATTATAATTTGTTTTCTCATGTCCTCTCTTACCCTGTTAGTTTTCAAGAGGAACTCGTATTTCCAACATCTAAAAATGCCTCCAAAGACACCAAGGTGGAAGAATGTGAGGATGGACATAGGAAATCTATTTTTGTATTTGAGGAAGGTATCTCCACCACCATTGGTGATATCAATAATGTAAATATATTAATAGAATAAGTCCCATGACCTATATATTTTAGGGTCTCTATGACTCTCATGGAGAAGGATATGAACATTATATTTTCGTTGAAATACCAAAATCTATTTTCTTGGAACTATATAGATATACAAAAACTGAATCCATATGGGTCTACACACCATCTGAACTTATCTAATAGTCATAATGATTTCATGCTAGAATCCAGGAGGATGGACATCTCTCTTGATAACAATGTAGATTCTGATGATGAAAAATTGATCAAATACCACATTGTCTGCAAAGTGAAATAACCATGATATCACACCAACATCATATCTTCTATGAAAAAGAATGGGTATATTAGGGTATGCATTGATTTTAGAGTCCTTAATCAACATTTCCTAATGAATGACTTCCCATTACTGTTACAGATCTCTTGATCAACACAACTTCTGATTTCTTATCCCTTTTCCTTTATTTATGGGTACACATTGTAATATTAGATAATGATGGCCCCCAGAATATGTGGATTTCACTGCCATTAGATAATCCATGGTGATATTTTTCTATTAGGTCATACCCTTTGGATTATTAAACACTATCTATACATACCAACACACAACACATCATATATTTAAAACCTTCTTCGTAATAATATCTGTTTATTATATTGATGACCTAGTGGTTAAATCCCAACAAATATATGATCACATCATAGATCTTTAAACATTCTTCCACAAACTGAGACAACATATTCTAAAGAGTAATCCACAAAAATTTAATTTTTGGGTAACATTAGAGAAGTTCCTTAGATATTTTGTACACCAACATGGCATGGAGGTTAACCCATAAATGAAAATTATTATTTTATTAATGTATCATCCATACATATCAAGAATCTAAGGGGGTTACATGGTCTTCGATCCAACATTAAGAATTTAATTTCTTAATATAGACATAAAATATGTCACATTTACCATGATAATGAAGAAGGGAAGCACCTATTAATAAGACGATGGATGTGAACAAGCCTTCAAGGGTATCATGTAGTACCAGATGCAACCACTGGTCTGGTTACTAAAAGATGAAGGTAATCCACTCATATTATATGTTTCTACAATGGAAAATTAACTTGACACTATCGGTGAATATAAAAATGATGTAAGAAAAGGGAACAGTCATTATTGGCTCAATTTAACGATGATAAGTGATGATATATGACACTTTGATATCGAAAATAACTACCTCTCTCTCATCCTTTCTTTTCATAAGATGATGAATTATTTGTATCACCATGAGATTCAACTACTATAACATATTGATACACTTTAGTACATAATTGGACATCCAATAATGACTGGGGATTTTTCCTAACATGTGGTTATTTGAAAAAAATATGAAATTCAGTTTGTTTCAAAAAGTCAGTGAAAGGAAAGGCCCTGAAAATTTTCCTCATGGTACATCCCACCATAAATTTTACACTATTAGATACTAAGATTATATAGTAAGAGGTTTCATATTCCAATGTCATTCTTTGGACAAAAGAGAATAATTTTTATGGTGCCTCTAAAATCTCTATCAGTAAAATACAGTAAAACCTGAAACTCAATCAGAATGGCTTATGGATTGTGTTTGTTTCATTACATATTTTTTTTACCTGCTCTTTCCATATCCCTATAGACTACACACATAATGCAGTAGAATAATGAGACCACATCACTTGTTATGAATTTTCTCTATATCTTCATATTTCCTACTGATACATGAAAGGGATTTAGAGTTATAGATAAAGAAGATCAATGTGGAATATCCCATGAAAAAAAAATTTCCCCCCTCACTACATACATCATGGGACTAATGAAAAAAATTTATTTCGATCCTACATTGCATCATTTCCCTTGATTACATAATCATTGTGTTGACATAGTAGATAATTCCATAATAGTCATGGGTAACCCTAATCAAGAAGAAGAAATCTTCTATATCTTGCACTGAAAAATGGTCACATAAATGACAATATACAAAATGGAAGGAATAAACCTTGTAAACACCGCCCATAGTATGATGAATTAATATCGACACATAGATTTATCGAAACCATAATTATTTATCTCTAAAATGGATCCCTCCTGACAGGCTGATATGGAAGGGATCAAATTCAGTACTATGTGGTGACATTTAGCTTACACGATATCCAAAATGAGAAAATATCCTTCTAGAAGATAGGAATTCAAGGAATCCACCTCAGATACATAGAAGATAGATAGATTTTCACTATTGTGGAAGTGAAACGTGTGATGTTTAAAGTATTTATTATAAGATGTGGGATGTTTTTCTATTTAATGTGTTGCTTCTAGGACCTTTAAGAATGTTATTAAACAACAAAAAATCTTTCTTCTTCACAGGATGTTAAACTATATTTAATAGGTCCACAAATAATGATATTAAACTGAACAAAAAATATGATCCTAGTAGTATGACTTTAAATTGCACATCATCTCTCATCCAGGCCACATCACACTAAATTGTACATAACATGTCCCAAAGAAAGACATTAAACTAAAATGTGTCTTTCATCTTAACTATATAATGTTAAACAATATGGAATAGGTCCATACCACATGAAATGAAACTGTGTGGAATTTGTTATCACTTCATGATTATAATCTTCATAGGAATCGTTATCCCACTAATAATTTACTTCAAGCAAGCTAGATTTGTTTGTAAGAACGATGAAATGTCATTGTCTATGTGTGATAGTCAGCTCCACATAGGGAATAAACTCATCAATGAATTATGTGTGGATTAAATCCTTCCATAACATGATATGTAGTGATTCTCGAACCTCTATTATTGGGGCCAGATATAATATTACTTTCCCTACATGTCGGATGAACCATGAATCCTTTCCAGATGATGATAAACTTCAAGACTAATGTCCTTTCAACATGAAATTAAACTTCATGTTTTTCTAGAGATACATATATATTTATTATCATTATAATGATATATATAGGGATTTCGTGATCCCATATCTTAGCATACCCATTTCATTATAGAAAATTATAAATCCATATCTCCAATTTATTTTATAACATGAGGAAACATTTAAACTCCTTTTTCCTGACACGGATTATAGCTCACATGAACATAGTAATTTTGGTAAGTGATTCCCCAAATGATCAAGGAATATGAGCACACACTACGGTTATCATTGTCCATTATTAAAGGACATAAAATTTAGACCATTATTACAGACAACATGATGTTAAATTGTATTATCGATATCCCCTCTATGATGTCAAATTGTACATTGTTTGGATCTGGCATGGGAGGACCACTACCCTTGGTTTCAATATCGCACAAAAACATCATTCTAAAAATAAATTATTCTTGGATTATCTCATCAGATGATATATAGTGACACCTGGATCTCAAATACTTGTCCCTAACACAATATATTATTGTCCAAATTATCCCTCCTTACATAGAGGTCAGACATACGCAAAGATATTTCGTCAAACAAATATTCATGGCTTAATTAATTTCTTCACTTTATATATAGTAACACATACTTTTTTAATCTGAGGTCTGGTTTTAATATTCCATTTTCATGAAGGGAATACAAGCTCCATTATATATGAAATAAAAAGTCATCGTTCCCAATGAACTACATGTTTCATGATTCATGTCATCGTAAGAAACATAGTGATGCCCAGATCCCTAATCATAGACCCAACTATGACAATTAATGGGAATAATCACCCGAACCCATATGGATATGGGTCAGACCTATGTAGAGTTCTTAACATTGAAGAACTATGTGATTGTTGATTATTTTCCTTGTTGGATATGTAGAGATTCCAAAATATATTATTCTTGGGTCCAGCCAAGATAAATAAAATATTCACCCCAACCATGTGAATGCTTTGGACCTTATCAAGGAACTTATATATAATAACTATGTATGGATTGATTCATATAATCACATGATATATAGAGAAACCCAAATCCCCACTCCCAAAAATAGCCACACCATATAAACAAATTAAAAAATACACCAAAAACTACATATGATCTATACATGCACGTGAATGTACTAACCACATTGCATTAAAATTCATTAAAAAGGTCATGGTTGTAAGAAATCTAAATTTAATGACGTATAAATAACCACTACATGATGATAAATGGTGCATATTATCACACATAATCGTCTCTTATTATGGGCCTATAAGAGCCATACCCCGGTCAACCAAAGCACAGGGTTCCTCCGTCATCTTTATTCCCCTCATTCACTAAGTCACACTTTATGTATTAAGTAAAATGGGTTTCTAAAAAACATTAACATCTATTGGAAAAGAAGATATATCTCTCTGTTGGACAATGATATTTTTGCATATGGGCTCACACCTACAAACCATTTACATCATGGACCTATAAATTTTTTTTTCTAACCCATGTGATCCTAACATAACCATGGAAAAAACAATAACTATAGAGTGTTATAAGATATTCCTATAATTATTCACACATATCACTACTCATGACTTGTGATCATTGAGCCATGATTTATAGAATTTTCATTTTCAACTCCGAAAGAATCCATATTACTCTTAAAAACCGTTCTCATTATCATATTCTTATGTAAAATTCTATATTATAGCCATGTGTGTCATGAACATAAAATACCCACACTTAGGTCAAATATATATGACCTTAAACTCTATAATATAAGGCTCCAACTATAAAGACCTTAAAATAATAGTGAAAAATACAAGATTCATGTCAGGTAAAAAATAAGATAAGGGTGGTCTGGGAAAAAAGTCTAGTCATTTCTCACTAAGCTGTTCTTCTCAAGATATTTGGTAAAAATATGGGTGTAAACGAATGAAAAATAAATTATAATATGTCTACTCTATATCCATATAGAAACCAATCAATCCTTTTTATACCCCCAAGTCCTGGAAAATGTTTTAATGGTGTTTTATTATGGCTCATCTCTATGATAATGTGTTAACTAATCTTTGAAAAAAAAATCTGGGTTCTCAAAACCTTATTAAATATTACATTTTATAAAAATCACACATCTAGAATTGAATGTCCCAGATCCCTAAAAATCTTCCATGTCCCTTTGAAAATATACTCATCTTAAGGGGACCCTTTATTAGACTATTCATTTATATCGATAGCTCTTGCATATATGTCTATGGTCACCAACCAAACGTGTCACTATGAAAAAGGGACTTCTAGTACTTTTTATTTAACAACCTAATGTTAAAATATATAAACATTACATATCTTTTTGAGAAACAGAAAATAATACACCCAAAAAACTCTCAAAGGCCATATTATTTTAGTGCCTTTGCAGTCATGGAAACAGAAAAAATAGTACATAAGAGAGATACATTATCTCCCACTATGTTATTTATGACTATCTCCCTTCTTAGACACACCATAATTAATACATATGTTCATAACCTAGGAAAGGAAACATAAAATGGGGTCATATCAGATGCTCATTAAGGGTGAATAAGGGAAACATGTATTCATAAACATGAGTGTAGGGGTGTGAAAATGTGATCATAACACCAAAAAACCTTTCCCAATATATTAAAGATCATGAATCATGCAAATTATTTTCGAAATTTATAAGGAATGAATAATAATGATATAAATAAAATAATCCATGAAATCTCATATTGGGAATAATGAATTGAATTTTGGAATTTATAAACTCATGTTATCACTACTTATAAGTCAACGATAATTCCTATAACATATCAAGGCACTTCATGGGAACTAAACCTATTGGGTGGAACACACCACCGTCCATAGTTGCATTAATTTCCTAGTAAGGGATTATGTTCCCCCATATTCCCATACTGGATAGGGATTCCCCATATTCCATCTTCAGGGTGACTATTCCTATTGGGTGAGGCACACCACCATCCTCAGTCACAGTCCTTTCATTGTGAGGGATATAGTTTCCCTAGCTTGTAATAATGTGTCAGTATTGTCAAGTTGATTCCCATCATTATCTAATAAGATAGAATTATTTACCCAATTCAATGGAGGAAAATATAGGTCTCACCCGTATCATAAAAAAGTCATTCATATATGTTCCACAAGATAGAAAAACATTCATTATACCATGACCCATAAAAAGATATGTATTTTTTAAAAATCAAATCATATCCCATTAAATGAAATGGGTATCATTTACAATTCATCACATCATAACATATGAAAAATATATAGGTTTTATAATTATTACATCAAAGCATAGCCCATGAAAAGAATCATATTTCAAAATCATATTACCCCTGGAATAGAAATGGATTTCATATGCATCATTCCATAAAAACATAGACCATTTAGTAAGGGATATGATGGAACCATTAGATAATTTCCTTGAAGGGAATGATTAACATCAACAAATGTCATCTTAGATGAAAAATAACATGGAAATATATTTTGAAAATATTAATTGGGAAAATTATATGTTCTTCTTTGAAAATTAATTTAAAAACAAAAAAACTTTTAAAATACATTTTTATAGAAAAATTATTGAAAATATAGAATCAAGGATTGAAATCATTTTTTAAACCATTTCTCTTTAAAATTTATAAAATGATAATGAAAACTTTTTGAAAATATTTTTCCTTGAAAAAATATTAATGAATAATGAATGCATTTCAAACAAAATTCATTGAGAACATATAAAAACATTGAATACATTTTGAAAACCATTTCATTAAAAAAACATTGAAAACATATAAAGAATACAAAAAAATTGAAAATGAATTTCCATGATAACTTGTAAAAGAAACATGAAAAAGTTTTGGAGAAACAATTTTTTTGCAAATACATTTTAATATTATCAATTAATTGTTAAAACATTTAAAATTAATTTTTAAATATAAAAAAATTCAAAAATAGAAATGATGTTTTTAAAAAAACACAGATTTCCAACCGAATTGATAAATAAAATCAGATTATCGTAAAATCATTTTATTAATTTTCTTATGTACTAGAGAGTGGTAAAATGGTGACATTACATGGAGATAACATGAATATTATGTTTATATTATATTTCAGGATAATTCATGAGTTATGGATCATATTTTATCAACAATGATAGCATAATTATAAACAAACTCGATAAATGATGAGATTGTAGTAATAAATTGTCACCATTTTGGTAACATTAATTCATGATGGAAATAATAACATTAAGTGAATCCTAAAATATCTTAAAAAATAATAATATTCATTATAAGACTTGTAAAAATTTATTATATACACCTCCTAGAAAAATATATGATGTTGACATGGAATGTGACTCAATGAAGGAAAATTGAGACGAAGTTATTTTAAATTTGTTAACTTTTGAAACCTAGACCCCATGGAATAAATATACTAAAATGAATATATAAATAAAAATATATTTTAGTATAATAATGATAGAATACATTAAATGTAATTATAAAGACCACAGAAATGAAATTACTAGTGATTAAGGCATGAATCTCATGAAAATAGAATGTGAGATGAAACCCCCTTACATTATTTCTTGAATATCGTTGTAATTAAAAAAAACTCATGTATAATAATTATGTGTTTATTAAACATCAATCAAAGAATAATATTTTTTATATCTAAAAAAATATATGATTTTATTATGACTTTATATTACCCATTTATTATCAATTCTATGTTTTTTTCACTTCAGGTAATATTTTTTTTATTTTTTTTCATGTGTCTTAATTTATTTTATCTTTGGTCAATATAATTAAATCATAATATGCATAATTTATACCATGATATAAATATCATGTATAGTCAGTATATTTTTATTATAATAATCTATTGAATATATAATTATGGAATTGAATACATTATTCATGGTGATATAGGCTGTACGTATGTGTGAACGTAATTTTCCATTTTATTATCGTATTGCACGAAAGAAAGTAAATGAAATATATATATGTGGGTTTTTATAATATAATTATAGTAAAAAAATTTGTTACTATATATCATATATGTTCACTAAACATATCCTTAATACATTCCATGTCGTGTGTAAACTAAAAACATCACTTTGAGGGGGAAGTGGTCTACACTTCCTCAAATAAAATTATCGTACTTAAACAAGAAAGAAATCACAAAGTTATGTTATAAATAAAAATTGTAGAAGCATAAATAAATTATAAATATCATGTATATAATATATAAATATATTTTCCATTATAATTTCATCCATGATAGGTGGTAAAGGAAGAATGAACAATCATCATTTTGTGAGGTGGTAGTTTACTATATATGTAAACAGTATATTCCTTTTCCATTAGATGGATGTGTCTATATGTGTAAGCTGAAACCATTGTATAAAAATAACATTATATTTATAATAATTTCTTTTTTACAAAATCCTACAATCATAATACTTCAGGAAGTGGATATTGGAAATAAATGTAGATTAAGGGAGGGTGATACCTCTTAATCGGGTTACTCTTTTTGGTTTTCACCATAGGGATAACTTAAAGTCATTCATCCAAAAAGTGGTTGAAAGGATTAATATAGGGGTTTTTGTAAATTTATTGGGTATATCATGGACTAACCTATGTTTTTTGAGTGGTTTGAGAAAATGGGGGAGGTGGTGGCCTTTTATAGGGAAGGGAAAGGATACAGTTGGCATTTTTTTAAACAAGTTAAGTATACCCATGTTTTTTCTTAAAAAAATAATTTAAAAAAACCAAACTAAAAAATTGAATATTTATGGACGAAATATTGATATAAATATTTTTTATTTGTTTTTAGGTCATTTGGGCCATTAAATTTAACATTTGTTCTATTTTCAAGATTATTTTTACCTTAATATCTATAATTAATTATTATTGCACTCAATAAGTTGTTAGTCAAAAACTATGTCGAACAGGTTATAAATTATAAATTATATTGATTAAAAATATTTAATCCATTATTTCAAATTAAAAACATTGAACTGGAAGAAATTAATTTAAAATTAATCCTCCAGATGGGAGGACAATGATGGTTTTAAAAGTAAATAATGTCCACAAGATTGATATGTCTTAATACCCAAATTCATAGTGAAGCTGATTATAACGACCTGAATTGGATTAACTGATAAAATTATTCTCTAATTAAACTTTTAAAACAATATAAGTTATAATTCTATCTTATAAATGAATTAGATGAAAATTATAATGAATTCATTTTATATTTTGGTAAACCATATATTTTCACATGATAATTTTCCATTTTCATAAATACTAATTTAATGTCTATGTTATATATTATTATATTAAATAATTATATTTTTCATAATATATTATTGTTTGGTAATACTTGGTCTTGCATGTTATGAAAGAAACCATGTAAAGTCCATCTTCCATGTAACGTAAGATAACATTGATGTTCTATATAGAGATATCGAACCCTTATGTTTAATGTAGTGTATGATTAATTTTTTATTCTATGTAATACAATCCAAAAAAATCCTTTAATATATATATATAACTATTTTTAGTGATGCGTGAAATAACAAATATCAGAAATATTAAATCAATTAAAAAAATATATATTTATAAAAATCTTTTAGAGTTATATTCTACCACTCTTAAAATTAATCTCATAGTCCAATTTAAAATGGTTTATCAGTGTTTTAACACTTGATAGTTCGATTAATAGAATCCCACATTGTAAAAATGAATACTAAAGCTTATATTAAAAAAGGATAATTGGAAACATAGCAGTCACTCAAATTAACATATAAAGTGGTTTCCACAAAGGATGACATAGGTGGGTTATGAAAACATGGAAATGAAAAAAGATCCAAATTATTATGTTTTGAGGGATAGTAATAGAAGACATGGTTAGAATAATGTTAAAAATTACAAAGCCACAAATCAATAATGATCTATGGGGATATTTTATTCATCCGAAACAAATGTTCTAGGATAATGTTTTTTGTTTTGAATATCCTATTTCATAATTTTTTTGAATTTTTATGAAAAGTTATACTTATATTCTTTTAGACCGAAATCACCGTTTTTTATTCATTGTTCAACATTAATTATTTCAATAAAAAAGGACGGTGAATTTATTCATAATGTAATAATGGATCATGATATCCATGATATGCCCTCCCATTTTTCATTATTCATCATCAACACAACACATTTATAATTGGTTATCCAATTTTTATAAATTTTCATGAGGTGATATAATGATTTAATCTCACAATCAAAATCCAAGGTGTATCTTAATATTTCTATAATTCATTAAACTTATATCCATTCTAAAACGTAAAAATCGAAAACATTAGAAACAAAGTCATGAAATCATCGTAATATTGATCCCTCGTATATGAAAAAGTATATCATGGTTTTTACATTCGAAACATACGAATACCATCATCAAGTATTCTATTGAAATAGGTTCATGATAACAATTACCTTAAATACTTATTTAAAATAAGGAAACTTCCTTGTTCTAAAGTATATTGGATCTATTCGTTAAATCAAAAAAAATATACATCATTAATGATAGAATAAAAATCGTGTGAATAAGTCCTTAATTAATTCCATGGTAATTAGTATCATCCAATTTACTGATTCATATCCCACATATCTTTATCCAAAAAACATTATCATAACATAAAGAACATTTTATGTGGTATCATTCCCTTAATAATATTATAACCATTCCATTAAATCACTTTTATACTACACCAACATCATTCATCATATCCTTTCAAATTCGAAAAGAACTTATTTGGAAAATAATTATTTATTTCATGATTTTTATAATATAATCATTGAATTCAATAACATATAAAATTTAATAATAGATATTTATTCTTAAACCATTACTCAATATTTATAAACATATTCTATAATACATATTTTCAAAAATATAAAATATGAATCATGTATTAACATTTATCCGATCCAATTTAATCATGCCTATCAACAATACTATTAAACATCACCAAAAATTCATATTCCATTTGTGGTCTCTTCATCTTCAGTGGAAAAAACATTACTTGTACCACCTTACTGATTCGCCTCACAATCCTTTTAAATAGGAAAATAATTTCCATATTCCCATACATTCTACATTTAAATAAATGAGAAAATGATAATACCATAGGGATACCAACATTCTCATCTATTGTGTTAACTAAACAATTCATTTACCCTTTGTAGTTAATTTCTTTTTTCCCTTCTTTTCCTTAGTCAAAACTCCTTATTGTTCTTCTAATACATTCACTTAGGTGATTCATTAAACATTCATGACCCAAAATAATACTAAATATTCTTTCCTCTATAGTCTCCATTGCCTATACATTTATTGAAATCCTTCCTTATCTTCTTTGGCGAGTCAAATAGCTTGTTAAAATACATGATGTGGATCATGATTATTGAATACTAATTTGGAATTATCATAACTTCTTTTATTCCTATGATCATCCCATTCAACTTATCATCGATATATTATCCTTCATATTCAACATTAATACATATCATTCTAGTACCCTCCATTGACAAAAACTAGAAATAAATGATAAAGAATTTATTATCACTTTGAGGAATAATATAATCTTGAAAACAACTTATATGATGTCTAAATTACGAAACCATTCAGAAACTATGACTCCTCGGGATTATCCATGGTTTTTTTGTATTAATGATCTATTCAAATCTATCTTAATGATTTTTTAAGAGTTTGTTAATTTCCTAAACATATTCCCAAGGCGTTTCAAACCATATGTGCATCAAGTCTCATTGTCGTGTACCAAATTACCTCGTTTCAGGAATGAGACTGATATTTAGGGTTGTTATACCAAGTTACATGTGGTCCATAAGCACATAATAATTATGTATCTAGATATGGATGTTTATCAAGGAATCCACTCACTCTAACCTTTACCAAAATTCAATGATTTATTCCTAAAAGTAAACTCATCCTCATTCTTATCCTTAAACACATCCATATATATATCCCTATAAATATACATTGCGATCTCAAAAAAGTTTTCTCATCCTAGTTTCAAAGGTTTGACTAAACCTTTACTCTGATGCCAAGTATAATAAAATCATCTTTATGTATATAAATTGTCCATTCTTTTGGATGAATACATAAAACATTACAAAAATAGATTCTTAAGGAACATATTAGTTTACTATTGTTGGAAACATGTAATCTTAAACACTAGTACCTAAGTGAGCTACTTTTTATCCCACATCATTATTTTGCACAAGTACCCTTTTTATACACACCGCACTTAATACATATCTTCATAACCTAGAAAATGAATCACTAAAATCGGGTAAGATCAGATGTTCAGTAAGGGTAAACAAGGGAGGTGTGTAGGCATAATCATGGGTATAAAATTCTAAAAATGTGATCATGAAATTATAAGATCATACCCTGCATATCAAATATCATGAATCTTGGAATAAATCATGGTAGTTTATAAGGAATGAGTCATAATGAAATAAATAACATAATCCATAAAATCATAAATTAGGAATTTGTTCTAGAATTGTATCATAAATAAACATATGATATCATTTCTTTTAAGTCAATATGCATTACTATAACTTATTAGTTCTGTTCATGAGAACTGTATATACATGGCGGTACACACCACCATCCCCATTCAGATTCCATTCCATTTAAGGCATTGGGATTCCACTTATTCCTATACTATACCATGTTTCCTTGTCTACTATTTTCATAGTGAATATATATACAGGGAAAGACACACCACCATCCCTAGTCGCAATCCTTTTCATTGTAAGGGATTCTGTTTCTATATATTCTATAGCAGATCAAGTTACCGACTTGATTCCCATAAATATCTCGAGAGATATAAATACTTACCCAATGCATTGGTGTGATATATAGGTCCTACCCACCTAATAATCAAATCATTCATACATGTTCCACAAGATAATAAATATTTCATCATATCATGACCCATAAAAACAGATGGGTTTTATAAACACCAAATCATAACCCATGAAATGAAATGGGCATCATTAACATTTCTTCACATCATAACCTATGGACAATATATTTGATTTATAATCCTTTTATTAAATCATAACCCTTGAAAAGAGGCGGGTTCCAAAAGAGTATAACATGTTGTATAGAAATGGGTTTCCTAATAATTATTCCATAAAAACATAAACCATTAAATAATGGATATAAATGATACATTTGGATCATTTCCTTGAAGGGCATGAGTAACATCAACATATGTCATCTTATATAACAAATAACGTGGAATGATATTTTTAAAACATTTTTTCATGAAAATATACTTTATTATTTGAAAATTCATTTTAAGACATATAACCTTTAGAAAATAATTTCCATTTAGACTTCATTTAAAATATATATTTAATGCTTGAAATCATTTTGTAAGGCTTTTCCTATAAAAAATATAAAATAATCATGAAAACTTTTTGAAAAAATTTTTCCTTGAAAAATTATAAATGAATCATGATTACATTTTTAATATATTTTTCTTTTAAAACATATAAAATATCCTATATATGGTTTTGGAATCCATTTCATTGAAAACACTTTGAAATATTATAAAGAAAACACGAAAACCCTTTGAAACTCATTTTCTATGAAAACCTATAAATGAAACATGAAAACGTTTTGAAAGCCCCATAAATTTGAAAGTACTTTGAAAACATATGAAGAGTTATTTAATAAATTTAAAATTAATTTTTAAACATGAAACACTTTTGAAACATTTTTAGAAATATTTCTTTTTAACGAATATAGATTTCTGCTGAAATAGATTAATAAAGATATATTTATTTAAAATCATTATATTAATTATATTAAGAACAAAAGAGTGGTAAAATGTTACCATTACATGGTTATAACATGAATATCAATAATTTATGAAAATTCATTGATGTTATTGTGATATGTATCATAATAGATCATCACTGTAATCATAATCGTAAGAAATCTCAATAAATGATCAAATTGTAGGAATAAATTGTTACCATTTTGGAAACATTAATTCATGATAGAAAGAATAAAATTACATGAATAATAAAATATCATTACAATAAAGTTATTTATGATATAATATATAAAAAATCATTATATACACCTCATAGAATAATAAATGTTCTTGACAAGGAATGTGTCACAAAGAAGGGATATTTTGGGTAAGGTTAACTTGCCGATTTGGTAACTTTTGAATCCTAATTCCCAAGAAATATTTGTCAAAAAATAGATATATAAATACACATATTGTAACGACCCAAAGATTCATTAATGGAAATCCCACTTGATCTAATTAAATGTCTCCTTATGATAATATAAAATGTCAACTTAATTGGTTTTATGTTAAGAATTTTTATCTTTGCTAATATAGCCGTTGAACAGTGATAACATGATTAGTATAAATATAGGTCTTTAACAAATCCAAATTTACTCAGACAAAAGAAGTGATGGCCTCATCTAGTAGAATTGCTCCGTACGAAGCCCATTTGTCGAAGCTCATAAAAGAGGTGTCATCTTTGGACTTCTCCCTTGACCAAGACCAATCTGAGCTTCATCATGTCATGCTCAGACGGGACCGTCTATGGGAGAGGTGGAAGTTGATAGAAATTACCACTCGAGCGATGTTATCCGAGCCACCCCAAGAGTCTGTCACAATCTCACACCTTACCTTTAGGTCATATGCAGCTGTTTTAAGGGGTCATGTAACAAATAAGTATTACTATGTTCATGTACATTATTTTTTTTATATAATAATGAATATAATTTCTATTCATTTTTATACATTGTAATTAGGTTTTAAAGTAAAAATAGTGTTTTTAGTTATTATTTAATTAGAAATTCTATTTTATTGAATTAAGGGATTTTTGAATTAAATAATATTTTAATAAAGTATTATTATTATTATTAAATTAATTTTTATTAAATATAAATGATCTTATAAATGCAATTATAATTTTTACTAAGCTTTGAAAGCCATTTTTGTCAAAAAAGCGAATTTTTGATAAATGTCGTTTTTATATTAAAAGTGAAAATTAACATATTTAGAAAATTATTTAGATAATATAAATGTATTTTTTGGAATCAGGACATCGAAATTATCCAACGGTGAATTTTTCATAATTTTCTAATACAGTCAAATTTTTGGGTAAAAATTAAATATCATTTAAATATATAATGTGTTTTATGACATCATAATGAACCAATAGTGATGTAATAAAATACTATAATCTTTATGTTCGTCCAATATATGTTTTACCATTAATATAATGTGATTTTAGGTTTGTTTGCCTAACTTTTCAAAGCATTAATTGACCCCTTAAGACTTATTCAACACCTTGCCTTTTTAAATTAATTTCTATGAGAGTGTGACTCACCTCAACATAAGAAACCTTATTATTTTAATAATTTCGTACCTTGTCCTTATAAAATATTTTTTTTCTTCTTAACTTTCCCAAAAACTATGGGAAAAACCATTGGATGGTTTGTGGTTTGGATTAATTTAATATAAGGGGTCCCAAACCTAAATAATAAACAATTCCCTCACCATTCCTATATAATCCCACCCAAGCTCCCACTTCCTCCTCACTCAAAGCCTTTGGAGTTCAACCAACCTCTGCCCAACTCTCTCTAGAATCCTCCCAAGGTTCCCCAAGCTCCAAAGAAGCCTCTCACAAGCCTCTCTCTAGCCTTTGTAAGCACACTTCCATGTAAGGGTTTTTTCATCCTTTCTCATTTTTGTCAATTTTATTTAAGTTGTATTTCCCATTTAATTTCAATTATGAATTTTGGGGTATGGTTTCGCACATCCCCCATACTGCCCTTTTATTGTATGAATGATGGGAGATCCCTTTATCTCTCATTAAATTCCTCCAATGTACACCTGTTACTATGCCGAAATTCTGAAAGGAACTTCTCTCTCCTCTTTTACATTCAAGTAATACTTTGGTATTATGAATATAAATTCCATTAAAATTTTTGGTACATGTATCTAACTGACCTCTTTACTGTCCATTACATTTAAATATGATGAGTAACCCCTTTCTCTCTCATCAACCATTTTTATGAATTCTTATGTCACGCCGTTACGCTGCCGAAATCGCACGGATTTTCTACGAAAAAGTCATTGTGTAGTGAATACCATGCCCATTTATCCATCAAGGGTATTCACCTTTATGAAAATTTACTTATTGATTATTAAGTTTCATGTATGAATTCCACATTCCTTTATCGTGGAATAAATGATTATGTTTTATGAATCCATGTTTTATGATCCATGTGCCACACTTATGCATGAAATGAAATGTTTAAGAACGGTGCGCCCTTATAGTGCTCCAATGCATTGGGTAAAGTATAGTATCATGATACATCATGTGCAATGAGTGTTGACTCATTCTAATTCAAGTGCAATTAGGGTTTACTCGTGCTTTATGTGCAATGAGTATTTTCTCATACTCCTTGTGCAATGAGCCTTGGCTAATTCTAATTCCATGTTAAGTGTTGTAGCCACATTTCCATGTAATGATTATCATTCTTTATCATGCCTTTATGTTCATGTTTCTTATATGCTCTATAGATATGCCTATTGTCTAACATTTATTTTACTCCTCATGTTATTCCATGTGTACTCCCTTACTGAGCTTTATATCTCACCCTTTTCTTATGCATGTCCCCAGGTTATCCCATGCAATGCTAAGTACGAGGGAATGTAGTGGTCATGTAAATGGGGTTTTCAATAAAGATGTTGTATTTCATGTTTTTTGTTTTTATGTAATGATCCTAACCCCCAAAGACACTAAACCTCTCGATCTTATTTGTCGTATCAAGTGAAGTTTTATGTAATAAATCATGTTTATGTTTGTAATAAAATAAGGGTTTTCATAAATATATTTAATTATATGAATAATCTAATCGATAAATTGTAATTATACACACCAAAAAAGGAAATGAGTGGTTATCAAGGCATGTATCTCATGGAAATAAAAAAGTGAGATGAAATCCCCTACCATGGGTCTTGACTCTAATTTTACTCATGCAAACTCCATTTATAATAAATTCAAGTTTATTATGCATCCAAAAAATTAAAATATTATTATATAAAATAACATATATGGTTTTATTATGACTTTATATTACCCACTTAAAATAAATTCTATGTCAAGGTTTCACTTCAATTAATATTCGCATTGTTTTTTCATGCGTCTTAATTTGATGTAAATTTTTTCATTATACTTATATAATTATTTACAGAAAGTAAAAAACTACATAAATATAATTTATAATATTTATATTTGTATTAAAATAATCTATATAATATATAAGTATCAAATGGAATACACAATTCATGGGGATGGATTGTTGTACGTACACATGACTGTTATTTCTATTTTGTTTTTGTATTGAATTAATGAAAGTAAATAAAATATATGTGAATATATATGTATATAATAGACTTATATTATCATTATTATTTCATATAAATCATATAGGTTCACTAAATATATCCTCAATACATTCCATATAGCATGTGAATGAATCACTTTGCTCGGAGGGGGCGGTAGTTCGCACTTGCTCTTGTGAAATTATTGTATCTACAAGAGATGAAAAAAATATTGTCACATTATAACGAAAAATTTATGAATAATAAAGTTATTATAGATATCATATATATCATATATAAATTGATTTACTTTCATAATGTTCACCATTAGAGGTTTTAAAGGAAAAATGAACAATCATTATTTTGTGAAGTGGTAGTTCATTGTACACGTAAATAGTATTTGTGTTACCCATTAGATGGAAGTATGTGTATGATTAGGTATAAACCTAAACATAAAAACATCCCAGTATATTTTAGATAATATTTTTTATTCAATAATTGAATAATAAGTGTTTAGGGAGTGGGGAATGGAAATAAATGAAAGGAGATTGAGGGAGTGTGTTACCTCTTAATCGGGTAACTCCTTTTGGTTGGACCTAAATGGATTCCTTGGAAGTGTTTCTTCCTAGAGGTAGTATTGAATGAATAATTCATTTTTGTTTGAAATTTAATTGTGAATATATTATTTAATCCTCTTTTTTTGGTTATTTTTGTGGAATTGGGAGAGTGGATGGTCTTTTATAGGGAATAGAAATGGCACACATTTCATTTTTTTAAAAAGTTTGGTGTACCCATGTTTTAACCTAAAAAAAGTCACACCAAACTACAATAACTCAATAAAATAATTTTAATGATCTAAATATGTCAATAAAATGGTTTTTTGAAAACTTTTTAGGCCATTTGGGACCTTAAATTTATGGTTTCTTTTATTGTTAAGATTAATTTTACCTTAACAACTGTAATTAAGTTTAACTACATTTATTTAACATTTTTTTGAAAAAAATGTTGATATTATTAAAAATAATAATTTATTCTAATTATATATATGGAATCCATTTTTTCAAATTCCAAAACAAAATTCATTGTTTATTTTAATATAAATCCTACAAACATGACAACAATTCGGGTTTTAAAAGTAAAAATGTCAAAACGTTTACTATGTTTTAATACCCAATTTCCAAGTGAAATAGATTTTAATTATATAAATTGAATTAATATTTAAAATTAATTTCTAATTAAACTTTTAATCCTAAATAAAATATAATTTTACTTACAAATAAATTATATTAAAAATCAATTTTAAATTAAAAATCAATATTTTTCACTAATTCGTTAAAAACGAAACATCAAAGAAAAATACATAAATTTATCCAAACCTAATTTTTATATTTCAATTTCAAATATGATGTTTATTTTGACATATATTATTTATAAAAATTCTGAAATTTGTTCTAAAATTGGTTATCAATTAAAAAGTCTGTAAAAGTGATTTTTATAAAAATATAGTATTTTTTTGCAAGAAATTGTTTTTTGTTATATTTTACATCTATAAAATATGTTTTATGAGAATAAAAATCGTTTTGTTTAATAATAAATATATATATTACCTTAATATCACTTACTAATCGTAATTAATATAAATATTTAGGATAAAAAGTCTTATTGAGCACAAAAAAAGTTTCATTTATATTCAGTCATTTTTCATTTTAATTTTTAATGAATTTATAATCAATGAATTATTTTTATATTTTTATAAAGATTATATTTTATTATGTTCTTTTACCATTTTCATAACTAATTAAATGTCTAGGCTATATATTACTATATTAAATAATAATAATTTTAATGATCTAATATTATTATTTAAAAATCGATCTCGGTAGTTATGAAAGACATCAAGGAAAGTTAGAATTGTGTGTAATGTAATCTAACCTCATTATTCCGATTGAAGAAATTTAATCCTAATTTTTCATGTACTGAATGATTAACTTGTTATTTCATACAAATAAACCCTAATATGGTTCTCAAATATATATATATATATATCAATTTTTTGTGTTGCGTGAAATTAAAAAATATCAAAAAATATTAACATTATTCAGAAAAAATATTTCAATTAATGTCTGGGTGTTATGTGTGATCCTTAATATCACAATGGATGAACTTTTCACCTTAGAGTGTTCTCGTCCATTCTCATCCTGATTTTCCAATATCATTCTCATGATCCAAGAACTTTGGACAATGATTTACAATCCCGAACCCCAATCTATTCCAAAGGATTAAACATCCTAAATGTTATGTTATCATTTTTTGTTCCCATTATCAAAGAAGAAACATGAAACTCCATTCATGAAACTTTTGGTGGATCAAAACCTATGATTCCAAAACATAGGGTTTAGGGATCAGGATTCACATAAGTTCCAAATATCCCTATACTGGTAGAACACATCCAGTATATCCATTCATCCATACCCAACTTTACCATCTGGTAGACGGGGTTTTCAAAATCCTTTCATAACCATCGAAAAATAGTGGGGACACCATGGTTTGGCTATACTATCGATGAGTAAGGACTTTATCCTACCAAAAATAGGCATTACCTACTTATAAGAAAGTAACTCCTATACTATTGAGCCATGGCGACACCATGATAGATCACGGAACCATAGGGTCTTTTGGATTATCCCCAAAAACAACTTGGAAGGTCCAAGATAAAAGACAATAAAATACAATAATAGAAGGCCCAAGTGAAAAGAACATAAAATACTATAATATATTGTTTCATCTAAAAGACCCTAAACTATGGTAATTTAACATCTAAGCTAAATGATGCTAAATTACTAAAACATAGGTTTCGAGATGAAAGAACCTACACTACAACCTAGAAACAACATACTCTAACTGAATGAAAAATATGTAGAACATTGGAGGCCCAAAATATGTCCTTAAAAAACAATAAAGCTATTATCACCAATAACATTTACATTATAAAGAGATAAAGCACAATCCCTATGATACATATATTCTACCTAAATTATCCTTTCTTGATTCATGTAATCTCAAGATTACGTAAGAGGATAGACCAGTGATGAATCTTGTGTTGACGGTAATTCGTGATAATTTCCCATGGAAAAATATATCATGGATTAAAAAATTCAAATATATATATTAATTTTTATTTGATATTATGTGAATAATTGAGATAGTTTATGATTCATATAATATTTGATCAATGAAATTTCATACACATAATGAATTAAAGTGAACTGTGAAATGGTATATAATGGCCAACATATCTATTCATTGATAACATACCTAATGTGGGATCTCCACCATTCAAGTACTCTCTAAATAATAAATAAAAATAAAAGACATATCAAAAATATTACTAAATTGACATTTTATCCTCGAAGATATACATGTTAGAAAGAGTTTTGGGAGAAGAATTGATTTAATAATGAAGTAACACAATCCTCACATATTCTGCTTCTACCCCAAGAAGACGGGTCTCGATCAAAGTAGATAGCTCCTCAACCCTTTTCTGAGTTGTCTCTAAATAGGATTATGATGTACAAGGGTCATAAATTATGTGATCCAAGATCACATAATATCTCTATATCTTTGTAGTAATGATATAAAATTATATGCTAAGATTAGATATAAACAAATGACTCTATTACAACACATATGAATATTCCTTCTTCAATTTAGATGAGGGAGTCCTCGTGTCATGGTAGGGAAAGTCCCCCTTGCTGGAAGACAATTATTACCGCATAAAGATGATATGTTTCATGATTACAATAATGGTTAGCAATAAAAGTCACCCACACCTAAATAAATAAATAGAAGATGAAGAAGTTCTACTTTCTCACAAAACTATCTTAATGGGATGTTAGTAATTATGTTGTAAATTTATTGATAGAACGACATATCCCATATATGGTCTTCTATAGATTTTGGACTAGGTACATCAGATAGGGAAACAATTCGATGAACTGATGAAGAATAAAAAGATGAATAAAACCAACATACTCTTTCCTCAAAGGATGGGTCATCATCTGCATGAATATAATGACTAGCTTCTTTGACAAATTTTCAAATAAAAATGGAATGTACATCATCCAGATGAGATTTTTTCCCTAATAATCTATTGAGTTTTCAATTTTAATCATCATTACTACATTCAATGGTTCAATGAGGCTAAAGGTTTGTCCAACTAAAAGAACGGTCTATTCAGCATGTCACTCATATAGCCCTCTGTCCATTCCTAGGAAAAATCTTATCATAAGAACAATAACAATACCAGCTGGTTGGAGAATAATGTCATCATTATTATCCTTGCACATCAACATCATCACAAATTGGTGGATAATCCATAGATTTCATTCTCCCCACACACCATTAGATGGGGTAAGGGATACACATTGGATACATCCCAATTTTTAATAAAACTAATACATGTTATATGGCTTGAAAACGATCAATACCTCCATCCGAGATATAAGAAACCCTTTCTGAAGGGAGATCATTAATGAACATTCATCAAGAGCGATGTAGCTATTATCAATAATTGTCCCGATCGGTGGAGGATATGGAGTTAAATCGAATCAATAAAATTGGTTCATCATATCAAAAACCTCATCGGGGACTAACTGTGTGGCATGAAACCTAAAGACATTCCAAAAATAGGGAGAATGAAAGAATCTGGAACAATTGTGGCATTGTTTTATCTGTGGTAGTTGAAATTATCTCCTATACAATAGAATATAAAATGAAGAGGGATATCAATCCTATAATGGATATTTCTCTAATGAATGTGTTGCATAATCTAGTAGAGGCATGAAAAGGTTAGTACAACTATATTAAGACGTCATACCTTTGTTAGTCCTGCATCCATCACAATCATGATGACTCAAATTCATAAGTGTGCATCTCTATCCATAAAGAGCCACCCAATCAAGAACATGGACAGAAATTGTTCCAGCCTAAAGCTCAGGGATATCCCTAGCCTCACTCAGTAACCCCATGAGGTATGATCACGAGGTTCCAAAACGTATTAATACAAATAGACATTGTCATGAACCCTCTTATAAGGATAACATTAATGGTATATAGTAGTAATATGAGCTCCTATTAAACAAAGGAAAATGATGATAACATATTTAAATTAAATGATAGAGTACATATTCAACTCCTTTCTTAACAATTATTTCATGTTATTGAGAATTTCCATCCTCAAATCTAATTTTATGTGGATTCAACACTGACATCCATAGAAGAATGGAATTCATTGTACATTATCCCAAGTGAAGATATCTCGCTCATTTGATAAGTATCCTATAGGCTAATTCCTACCCTTCCATCAAACAGATTGAACAAATTGGTACTAGGGAACCAACAACTTGCATGATTTTATTAGAATAACATAAGAATGATAAACAATGAACTAGGAAACCCAAACAGCTTCATAAATAAGGATAGCGTGAAGCTTGATTCAAAAATATAAGATTCTCTTACTAATCCAAAATGGACATATCTATTCATCCAAATCATTCCCTCCATGATGCATATCTCATTTCAAGCGGAAAACACAAACAGAGTTTTTCAAATAATAGATGACTATTCTTATGTAGAATTGAGATATAGGCTAGTGGGTGTGATTATAGCCATCTGGACCCATAGGGTAGTCCTCCATCATATAATATAACCATTGGAATCCTTTTATAGCCAATTAACCATCCTTGTAAGTCATCATCTGAATAAAACCAACAGAATTTTACATCGAACCAAATGGAAGGTTGTAATATTGGGAAGTAATGAAAACATATTAAGTAGTCTAAACACATACAATGTAAGATGGTATGATAAATAATAATATCAGAGATCGAATTGGATAATCATTTTCAAAAATCGTTTTCTAAGAAGATGGAATATATAGGGACAACATTTAGATTCCTAAAAATCTTGGACCTCTAGTATGTGACAGTGAAAGAACTATGATGAGATCTAGAAGTTATCTTCATAAAAAATGAAATATATGTCATATGAAATAAATCCCATCAAATGAAATGCATAATTTAGAAATCCTCTTTTTCATCACATGAATCATTAGGGAATTCATTATCGCATAATGGACTCATAGATATACTGGATCATAAATATCATAGGGACCCAAAAAAATTCAATACAGTTCATAAGAACTCAATGAGTAATGAGACTCACGATTTCGTTACATTTAAAAGGCAATGTAATCTGCACAATAAACATGTGATTATGTGCTCGAGACAAAAGATCATAATGAATCTTAAAAGAAAACTATATAGTTGTATGGACATGGTTGGACCAATTTATGAATATCGATTTGTGATTCATTCAAATGAGTGTTGGGAAAAGAATTTAATTTTAATTGGTTCTCAAAAAAAAGGTATTGCAGACGGGTCTTATAATTAGTTCCTGTTGAAGGTCAAATGAGGAAGTCACTTGATGATAATAGATTATAAGATCTCTAAGAGTAGGGAAGCTGGTCAATGTCTCAAAATTTATCCCCTATTTATAGGGTATTCTATAGAATACCAAACATCCCCTATTAGACCAATAATTTTCAAAAACAAAAATTAAAAACAATGAAAAATACCTAGGTAGGGATTTATATTTCCAAGATCTAAGCCCTTGTCCTCGCAGATGTAGCTCTGGAGGTGGGTCATTTGTTGAAATATACCAAATGTGAATCATCAAATCCACAATAGAATATAAACAAGAAAATGCGTATTAATTTCCCCAATAATCAATGGAATAAAAGTTGGTCAGTACTCTTAGGTTGTGTAAAACATTAATGGAAACATGGTAGCATGCCCTTTAGATGGTCATGTGAGTGATCATGCATAGAACATTACCTATTGAATATCACATAAATTCCCTTTGATAAATCCTTTTTGTTCTCATAAAGTCATCCAAGACATTAATTTTTCATATAGAGCTTTCCAAATAAGTTTCTCTGAATCACAGAACTTTTCAATCAATTGACTTCTGACAAAATATCAAAAAATACATGAAAAAATATAATTTTATCCAATAGAAGAGAGTCTTTTGTGGTCGTAAAAATTCATGTTACATACCCAAGAAGTTTTAATGACACTTTTTAATCCCTGTATACATGTATTATTTATTATAAAATATCGGACTAGCATGTCAACTTCGTCACGCAAGGGGTTTCAGACATGTCCAGGCGGTCATGTGCTCCACCTACTTCTCAAAATAAAAATTTATGGGTTTTCTATTTTTATTTCAATGCATCACCACATGAAAAATTTTCTTCCATCTAATGCATCACCAATGGGTTGAGTTATTCAATTCAAAAAACCCTCATAATAACACAACATCTCACCCATTTGTGAAATAAATAAGTAAATAAAAAAGAAAATGAATGGAGCTTCTTAGGTGGGGAGTATACATTGATTGTATGAAAACAGTGTTTTACTCCCTGAGAGATCACCATCAGTCATAATTATCCCCCCTCAACAAGATATTATGATTCATCTAGACCTCGTGGAATGGAATCATGATCTCTTAAAGGCCCCCTGGAAGACCACCTTTGTCCCATGGAAGTTCCTGGGAATGGAATCCCATATCACATGACATCTATTCAATTGGCGTCCTAATATCATTAAGGTCCATGGAAATATCATCATATCCTTATAAAATCCTCTAAGAATTTCAACATCATTTGGAATAACACTTTGATTATCCATAGTCTCGTAGAATGGAGTGGAAATGGTATGATCTTATGGTATCTAAAAATCATGTGACACCCCAAAGATAACCTACAATATGATATCATGAAACATGTGGTGCCAAACTCATCCACATAATCCAATCTAAAAAATTAAGATACACACCTAGAATGGTGGTGTATAATTGGCGGGGTGAGGCCTATAAAACGTTCTTCTTTATCAAAAAAATCATCCACGATTGATCACACATAAGAGCATAGGAGATGACTTCTCGAAGAAATTGATCATGTGATCATGAAAGTCTTATACCATGTTAAAATATAGGGAATGAATCCATGTTTTTCCGACATGCATAGGTTCTATGAGTGATCACTTGGGGTCATGTGAACAAATTCAGAAAGTGAGTCAAGTTATGTGAATGGAGTCCCACATATATGTTGAATCATTTGAAAACTATAAAATTGATAGTGAACACATATAAGGAACATATGAATTAAAAACTGGAATATAGAATAAAATATGGGAGATGTATTAAATAATGTATATGCTGACCCTCATTCTATTCAAATGACTCATCCAGATCATGTGAAAACATAGGGTTATGACACATAAATCATGTGGTTCTCCATTGTCATACTATTTGGATAATGCGTCATCCATAACACTTTAAAGAAACACACAAGTCACCCCCCAGGCATGCCACCCAAGTCTCATGAATCCCTCCATAAATGCCTACCAGATCATGAAATTTCCAATGATATGTTTCCCATATTGTGTTGTTAAACTAGTGTGTTTCAACTAGTTCTCATGAATCCCTCTAGGATTAAATGATAGATATCGCAACACTTTCCAATCATTTCAGCTATGTTTCATGATGACACCATGGCAGGTCATCCATATCATGTGATGGCCTCCAAGACATGTAAGCATGGCCTTGTGATGTCCTCTAATATTTTTATCTGGGATTCATGATGACACTAGGGAAGGTCATCAAGATCATGTGATAGAATATAGGGAAAGTCATCCAGGTCTTCCATTTTCCTCCAGGAATATCAACTAGGATTATGCAATGACCACTGGGACAAGTCATTTGGGCCATGTGATTTCTTCTGAACAAGTAATCCTTAATCATTCAATGGTATTCATATGTTATATTCATATTATTTGATGTACCTTTTGTAACTTAACTGGAACACGTTATTTTATTTGGGCGTGTCTATAATATAGACGAACATGTGAAGACATCCTCTTACATGTCTAGTAGGAAATCGGGAAGTCCAGGATGTCAACCAGGTCTGGTCAAACAGTTTTTTCAATACATAATAATCTTTTACATCTCACATATAATGGAACTGTAGTATCTATGTCCCAATAAGTGTAATTATATGTTTTCCTTCATATTAGGGAAACCTTAGCATGTAAGCATCGATCAAATTGAAGTATGGGAACTCTAATTCTTTAAATAACCAAGATATGCAGGATGCCTTTCTACGAACCAATCTAAAATGGCCACTGGCATCGAAATAACCCCCCCCCCCCCTCCATACCTCCCACATTTCAACCATCATGACATAATCATTCCCATTGGATGGTCAACTTACCACTTCCATCAGTGGGTTGTGAAGTCAACCGAAATTTGATAACTCTAATTACTATTATATCTTGGATACGTAGGAAACCTTTCATGAGTCTTATTTCCCTATTAAACATATAAATATTTTTACCAGTATATAGTTCCTACATCCATCTCTAGTGAGAAAGATCACTTTATATCCTTTTTATCTCAAAAAATGTATAGATCACATGATCATAGGAATATTCAATGGTCAAATAATTCAAATTATGAAACTCCACTAGGGAAACCTAAATATGTAATCCCCAATCAGTGTAATTATTTGACTATCCCTTATAAGGGTATCCACCTCAGGCTCAGTCCTAATGGAATTATCGAACTAAGATGAACCTCATTCATTCCATAACCATGATACTTAGGATGTGTCACTCAATATAAAACTAAAAAATCAGGTTACTAATTTCCCACATGAATGTTATTTCCAAATGATGTCAAATTCCACAGTTTTAATGAACTATGTGGGTTACGATTCCTCTTATAAAACAATACCTATAAGACTCCTCATAATAGCCCAATTCCATCTTCAACATATTTATCACCACCCAACATAGAAATAAGTTTTGAAATCCATGGTGATGTAAATTCAATATATAAGGAACCACCCATTATGGGGAATGGATAAAGAAACTAATATACATACATATTTACTCACTAAAGGATTCCACTTTTCATATAAAATGCTATTACATAGGACCATATTTTAGGGTAACTGATTCTATAACGGAATTAATAAGATATTCTTGAAAATATAATAAATCTATAGGAGAGTCTCATAGTATAAAAATTTCCACCAAAATGGATTTGATGAGCCTAACCTTCCATCCCATTAACCTATGTGAGTTTCTAAGTGACATTGGGTTTAAAACACAAACTATCTACCTTCTATTGGAGTGTAGCAATCTTCCAAGTTATAGATCTAGGAATGATTTGGATTTTCTATTCAAAACAAATAATATAAAACCCGGTCTAAATGATTGTTGAAGGCAGTGAAATCCCACAATTAACCATCAGTCTAAAATGATTTAGTATAATTTCAATATAAAAAAATGGTGAACCTAACACTGACTAATATAACCATGGAATTTAATTCAAAATATAAAATTCATAGACTACCCAGTTATCATCAACCCATTTTGTTCCTATCACAAGGGTTCTCAAGTCGTATATTTATTGATTAAAAAATTCCTTGAAATTTTTCCTTGGAGTTATATTTATGATGTTTTGTTTTAAAAATTACATCACTATGAGATCATTTTTTTATCCGTGAATTTATTTATTATTATATAATCCAAGGATATATTATGCCCACTATTTCATTTTTAAGAATTTATTTATTCATATCATAATATTGATTCAATTATTATTTATAATAGATTTCATTATATACTAACCCTTACTAAGAATCATATCTCGCACCTTTTATTCTCTCCCATTTCCATTGTAATCTATTACACTTACCATATGTGACATATGTATTTTTAATGAAAAATATTAAATTTTTATTTATTTTATTGATGTTATTATATTTTCAATATAATTTAATGTTTTTATATATCTAGTTTAGTAAGATAATTAAACATCATGATCCTATGTATTGTGATGTATTCATTTTATACCATTATAATAAAATAATTATTGGCTTTGGGGTACTTGTGTCGATGTGTTACATTATTCACTCAAGAATAGTCGATGTTATATTTTTTTGAGTTCCTTGTATTATAATATATCCTATATAATTTTTTTGGAACTATTTAATCACCTCCCTAAGAACATGATGGTGATATATCAATAAAAAATTAGTGGTGAAAATATTACAATCCAAGTTTTATGCTCTTTCCTGGTTAGTTTCTTTGGAATGATTCTTCCAGAAAATGATATAAATCTTATATTAGTGAAATTTGTTGTTATATTGGGCATGGATTGGCTCCAGTTACATTGAGATCACATAAAAAATTGGGAAAGTGATATATCTATCTAGTCCATGAATCACCCTATGATCCTATAAAAATTCAACAAATATTATGAATACCCTTCAAAAAACCATTCAACGGAATGGGTTCAGATACCCTATGAATAATAATATATTGGTCAACTATTAATGAAACGAAAAAATAATCCTTGATAAAATTCCCACTATGAGTGAATATACTAATTTTTATCCTAATGAATTGTCTACCCTTCCCCCATAACATGAGGTGCAGTTCTCAAAAACAGCTCTTACACATAACCACACTAAAATCAATGAGCACTTATATGATGTCCCTGATATAATTTGAAGACTTAAAGAAGAAACCACATGAGTATTTAGATAGATGCTTCATACACCCAATTTCATCACTATGGGTTGAACTATTTTTCTTTATCAATAAGAATGATAGATCAATATGACTCTTCATCGATTATTGGAAGCTCAATAAGATCAATATAAATTAAAATTATCCACTATCATGGATTGATGACCTATTTTATCAAATTATAAAGGATCAATCCTGATAAAGGGTGGATATTCAATTTTTATATCATCAATCAATGTTTTTAATAAAATATAATATATATATATATATATATATATTCATACAGGATATGGGAAATATAAGTTCCTAGATATTACATTTGTGCCTACAAACACCCCATTAATATTCAGGGACATGATGAATAGTGTATTTAGAGACTGTATTGATAAATTTAGGGAGGGTATTTATTTATTATATTCTCATATACGAATTGATAATTAAAAAACATAAAGCGTATAATAATATTATGTTAAAGTTTCTATGAAAGGATGTTTGTCGTGTTAATTATAATAAACTCGTTTTTCCAGTGGATTATTAGTTTACTTTATAATTTTTCAGGTCATTTCTAAAATGAATTGTGTGGGACATGTTTTAGTGGTTTTTTTTTAAACAATTTTTATATGACTTTTGGTGGTGAATTATTTGAGTATTATTTGACACAATCATGATGTGCTTCTACAAAACTACGTGGAAAGTTAATGAAATACATGGGGTGGATCATAGTTGAGGCACATAGTTTATCAAACTATGAATCCTCACCAAGAAATAAATGTAACAAGTTCTAGTTTCTGAACTTATGGTTGGTGCATGGTTAGATAAATTTTGAGACAAAACTATGTGGTTTCCAAGGATAAGAATTAATCCTTATACGGTTGGACAATGATTTAGAAAAAATGTGAGACCAAATAATATGTTTGTGATTTTATGATTAAAAATATCATATATAATTGATATTTATTTCCTATTTTTATACTTTAATCATTGTAATGGTATCCATCTTTAACTGAGAAACTTCATATCCTTCTTTGAATCAGTTCCTCTCCTTCTAATATCTATTCATGTGGATCAAAGTTTGTTAATGATTGTAAATTAAGGTATGTGATCATAAAACATCCATTCTATGGGTCTATTCTAGATATCTCATTACTACCTCTATAAAACCTACAGAACCGACATGATAATGTCATATAGTTGTATTTTTATTACATATAATAATGAATTTTTGGATAATTTCTATAACGATGAAGGATATAGAATGTTAGTGAAACCTCCTTTGACCAATATCAATTTTGGCTTCATTGGTGAATCATAAGGTGCATGTTGGTGTAAAAACCACTCTATAGTCTTTGATTCTAATTGAATAAAATTCTATAACCTTGATGTGTTTTAGTTTAGAGTATTTACAATATTGTTTGGTTTTTAGAATCAATTTGGTTATAGATCATGTGAAACTTGAGTGTCACTATCTGATTGGTTTTGGAGGTTGTTTTAAACAAGATTGAGATGTGAAATTCCTTAATATTAAGGTCCCATGTATAATGTTATTTAATTGATATAATTTTTTAGTTATAATTTCTTTTTTAACCATATTTGATAGAAATCACATGTGTGTGCATGTGTATCCCATGAAACCCATATATGATTCATGATTCCATGATTATTATTATGTAGCTTATTGGACCATGTTTGATATTTATCACATAAAAAATAATGTTTCTAGTAATTCTTATGATGACATTCTTTGATATACCATATTGTTTTTCATTAACATTCATTTGGTGGAATTAATTTTTGTAAAAAAAATTATGGGATCATCACGATAGGTTTATCCCTTAGAGGTGGAGTGTGAAAAACATATGAGGCTCACAAAAATTCCCCTAAACATAGGGTATTAGCATGATAGTCTTGATGTGAAACCCATGGAAGTGGAATATGGGGTAAAAAATCCTTTATTTCTATCACAAGTCATATGTTGTATATGTTGGTGTTGAGGTATAACTAAAAAACAAGATGAGGTTTGAATGTCTTGAGGCCAAATACATGATTGAGGTGTCATGTGTTGTATTTGTGTAATAATTTGACTCAATTAATTTTTCCTAAAAAGATACATGTTCACTATCACCTGAGCTCTCGATATATGATTGTTCATTCAGAATTTCTCATTTAGTTTTATCAAGTATTATAAATATTATACATGATCATGATGTTAAGGAAAATTGGTTTTGTACCTCTAGGTTATATTTCTCCAACATAGTATAGGTATCTCGATGAATGTGATGAAATCGGGATTTTGGATCTATTAAATTGAAAGGGGATGACGAAACATGGTTAAACTAAGTCGTATTGTGCTAGAAGTATTATCATGATATTCTCTAAATAATTACGTAGTGGTTCTTATTTTTCTTCTTATATGTTATTTACATTTTTTCTTCACACATTAGGATAAGGGTTTATTTATATGTGTGAAATCAGATAAATAAGTTTTGTAATTTGGTTTACTTATTCTTCCATTATAATACAATTTGTTTTTACATTTTGTTTACGTCTCTGGGGTATAAATATTATTACTAAAGGTTGCATGTTCTAACTACACCACTTTTATTCGGTAGCCTCTTTCATATAGGGAGGTGTGTGTGAGGTAATCCAGTATCTCGACTCAGGTGTTGTTTTAGAAAACATGTGTTTGGGAATTAAAAAACGGTATCATAGATAAGTTTCCTTTCTATTAATATTAGTTATTCTGGGAAATTATAGAAAGGTTTTTCGTTTTGTCAAACTCAGGAAGGGGAGATTCCATGATCTTGGATAATTTATGAGTAATGGACCCCCTCATTACCAATGTTGGGATTTTAATTACATTTTATAGTATTTGGGTGTTTCCATACATAATGGTTATAAACATCTGATCACATGTCCTTTAGGAACCTATTGTTTTCTATATAGTAGTTCTCTAAAAAAATCCCTTGAATCTTAATTTTTTGAAGATATATCTATACTCCATGTTGTAGTGGTATATTTTTATTGGTATTAGAAAGTTGAACATGATAGTTATTATATATATATATATATATGAATAACATGTAGGCATGGGGGACTTTTCTTCACCCTTGGGTAGAACTGATAGTGTTATAACTTCGTTTTGTGTATCTTCTAGGATATGTCTTCTGGTAGAAATCTTTTAAGTGTACCTTATTACTATTTATGTTTTTATATAATAAAGTTATGGGTTCCCTATATATTCATTTGTATTTTATTCAAATTTCTATTTAATATATTACTCAATTCCCCCACTAGGGAGAAAACAGTAGTTCCCCCATACACTGTGATGGAATATGACCTTATGCATACTCATAGACCTTCTCTAATGCTTCAGGAGTCATATCAACTTGATCTTAAAGTCTTTCATATTTTACCTACCTATTCTGGACTTGTATAATGAACCGTGGTTCACTATTCCGGTGAATTCACACTCCAGTATTCACCATCCTTCCAAGGAATTGGGGGGCCACAAGATGTCTAGGACTATATATATATATATATATATATATATATATGTCATTTTAGTAATATTTTATTTAGTTAACGAATTGGAGGAATAATTTTTCAAACTAGTAGTGTTTCTGATTCATGGATTTTCTAAGTTACGGGGGAGGGTAATGGGAGAAGAACCCAATCATGATGTCATTTTCTTATGACCCATCAAGAATCTATAATTTTTTGTATTATTTCCTAGAATGTAGAATTTTATTGATTCCTAATAATTCAGGGTGCTTTAGCAGGGAAACATAATTGTATCAACATACTCAGCACATCTCAATGAACTTCTTCATTTCTCTTCTCTCTTGACTAGAAATGTGGAAAAAAGTCTATGAAGGTCAACATCTATCTTTATCTAGTTATCAAATTCCTGGTTAGTATTATCGACTTACAAGTTTAACCAATGGAAATATGCATGTCTTTGACTATTGATAAGGTCTTGGAGGAGGAACGAGTAGTTATTCTTCTTATATTCTATAGTAATCAAGTAGTTGGAACTACAAATACTAGGATGAGAGCCTCTTCTAGTAATTAGAAGAGGAATATTAATGATTTAGAATATGGTAGTGGTAAAACAATTGTGATGAGTGTGGCCTCGTTATCTCCCCCATGAGTAGTTCTATAGTACATCAACTATGGGATGGTTAGACATAACTCAAGGTTTTCTCTACACTCTAGAGAAATTATCAACGGTATTGCAAGATAGTGAATATAATGTAGTATTTACGAAAATTACTGAGGTCATATTTCTATAGGGGAGTAAGGATGGAGTTAACTATAACACAGGTATCCATTCATTGTCCTCAAAATTAGGTTCAGACTCTTCAAACAACATTGAATTAGGTGATTAATTCATCTCAGGTTCATGGTCATGGATCTGAGGAATTATGAGTGTATATGATGCACTAAGCCCTAATAACTATACATAGGATTCATAAACAATTAGTGGAAAATTATTGGTCACCTATTTTATATCTACCACAATTTTGGATACTAGTTTTTTGATATTATTTTATATCTTCTCATTTTGTTTCAAGTCTTGAAATAACAATTATGTTATCTTCTAAGATTCATTTTATCAACACAACCTTCAATAATTTATTCGATCATCTCCAACGATGTCCCGAATTACCTAGAGTTGTTTTCATCTATCAAAATATATGGGATTTCATGATCCATGATATGATTGGCTTTGATGTGATCCTTGTAATGGACTGGCTGACCATCTCTTGTGCACACATGAACTGTTATCGGAGGTGTGTATCATTTATTTCACCTAAGGGTATTTTAATAACCAGTGATTGTGATGTAAGATCCAACTAAATGTGACAAAATGTGAACTACATTGGATATATTAAAACACTTGTATAAGGACTAGATCTCATAGATGAACCAGATATTTGGTTCTATTCATTTACTATTTTTTTACCTCTACTCCAATATATTTCCATATTACTTTTCATATCTTCCACCTAATTGAGTAGTATTTTTTGAGATATAACTCATTTCCGGAGTATATCTTATTTCAATTCCTCTATATCATATGTCATCAAATAAGTTGATCGAGATTATGATTCAAGTTGACGAACTAGGGATGAGAGATTTCATTTGACTGAGCACATCCTCATGGGGTGCTCCTGTGTTATTGTCTAAGAAGTTAGATAGTAGTCTATGTATAACTATTGAATACAATAAGTCGAATTAGTTGATAGTGATGAACAAGTATCGATTTTCAAGTATCGATTTTCAAGTATTTATGATCTCATTGATTAATTATGAGTATCCCATATGTTCTCCAAGATTGAACCACATTCAGGATACCATGGGTTGTGGTCCAGAGAGTAGGATAATCCTAATATAGTTTTAAGAGTAAATATAGATTATACGAGTATCTAATCATTTATATTACATTAATGATTTATCTAGATATTTTAATGTATCTTAATAACAAGATATTTTATACATATCTCAAATATTTCATTGTTGTATTTATTTATGTGGTTCATAAATATTCCTAGAAAAGTGAGTCACATTCTAATCACCATGAGAATGTGTTGAGTAGAATATATGAGAATTAATTTATGTTAATCATTATAATTTTAAATTATGTATTTTAGAGGTATTTTTTCAAGGTAATGTTGTATATAAGTCCAAAATTTTTGTAGAACCAAATAATGTGGAAGAGGTGATGTTCTGGGAATTCCCTATGAATTGTTGTTTAGATCCAGAGTTTCCTTAGGGTGGATAGATAATATCAATTTTTCATTATAGATTTTTCCGACAAGATGCGTTAGAAGAATCTCATACTAATAAGGGTTAATTGTTTTAGGTTTGGATCAGTTTTTTGTGGTTTTCCATGATCAAGAGAGGAGATTGATGACATCTCTGGTTTTGATTATTCTCGAGATAAGGATCAGATATGTTGTGTACTCTGATGTCATAGGTATTGAGTTAGGATTTGCACCGACATAGATATATAATGTATTTTATTATATTTTATTATAAATATGACCCCATGAGAATAAGTACATGATTAATGACTAAGAAATTATAGTTTTTATACACATCATAATATATTTGTGACATAGTTTCTTTATAGTGAGATTTGTTCTTTATATGGACCATAATATTCTTTTATACATCGTCTCTAAAAATAAAATAAAATTATCGGTATAAGAATTAGGTATAGTAATTATGGACATTTAAATTTGATAAGTAATATGATCTTGGGAATGGATATTTCCTTATAGATACTCCTAGTAAGAAAATGACAGAGATGCAGTAGATTGGTTAAATAAAATCACTATAGGAGTGGGGTCTAATGAGTTTTATTGAAGATTGGATAATGAATTCATCTTGGGATCATGGAGTCATTAAAATTTTTTATTTTCCATATAATGTTTTTTGTTTGATGAGTGAAGACAATCTACGAGTAATATACCACGTGTTTAGTGATGCAGGAACAACTGGAAAACTATGACCCAATTTTAGGATGGTCCAGAGATGATGTGGATGTGATCAACATATGTGGATTTATTGGACTACATAATCCATGAGAGATGAGTAGGTGAGAGACTCCCATGATTAAAATGGGTACTGCATCTAGGGATGGAAATTTTGTACCATGATATATGATATGGGATATGGTGGCCACTTATAAAGAGGGACACCACTGATTTTGTTTCAGGATGACATACTTTCTAGAGGGTAAGGGTCACACATCATCTTCCTTGTGGTCATCATCATCCACTTCAAGTACCGATGCGGAAGAAGGATGACATGATTATGTTTTTTTTTGTTTTTACCTAAATCCCTGATGAGTGATTATGGGGTTCTGGTGATAGTTGATCAGCTGACTATAGTTTCCCAATTATTGTTGACCCATCAGACTTATTCTACAGATAAGATAGGGAAAATTTATGTATAGGAGACTATATTATTTAATGGAGTTCATTAAATTGTTGTATTTAAATATTCATTCAATTCACATCATTGTTTTAATAGGTCTTGCATAAGGATTAAGGTACACATCAAAAAATAATTATACTGTATCATCTAATAATTGACGGGAAATCAGAGATAATGATACAAATATTGGATGAAATATTATGGTACTATGTTATAGATTTTAAAAGATTTCTGGATAATCATATATACTTGGTTTAATATTTATATATAAAAAATCTACCATGATTCTATTAAAACAATATCTTTTGAGGAACATTGTGGTCGGTCATTTCATTCACCACTATGATGAAATGAGGTAGGTGAGGTTACCATTGTGGGGCTGAAAATGTTAAAGGAAACCTTTGAGAGAGTGAATATAGTTATGAAGTGGATGAACAATACTTAATATAGGATTAAATAATATGTTTATTGGATTATATGAACATTTTATATTTTTGGTGATATATATTTCTTACGAGTGACTCCTCATCTTAGGAATTGATGATTATGTTTGAATGGAATGTTAGCTCCATTTTAGGGGGGGTAAATTGATATTTCTATGTTTATAGGGGCAATTTATTATAGTATTTAAATTACTCCTTATTACCGAGGTATGCATGATGTATTTTATGTGTCACACCTCCAAATAACCTTTACCAATCCTACACATTTGTCCTATTATTATGATGTTGAGCTAGAACATGGTAAATTTTAAAAGGGACTCCCAATATAAATTATAGTCAAGAGTGAAAAATTTTTATGGGGAAAGATCCTACCATATTTCAAGATCATATGGAGACATGGATAGATATTGGAAGAATCATGGGAGTGTGAGTCTAAAATTCAAGAGCAGTGTCCTAAGTTGTTTGATGAATATTTTTAGAGATGATTTTTTGGGATAAAAATTATTTAAAGGGGAATATTATAACAGAATCAGATTGGTTAGGTTAATTATGAGTTAAATTAATCCTGTATCATTTTTTATATTTAAATTTCTTGGTTTTATTTCATGGTGTTTTCAAATATTATTATACAGATTAATGGAAAAATGGAGGTTCATGGTTTGAGAATTTTTTTAACAAATAATTATAATATTTTAGGAATCCATGCACCTTGAGGAAGAATAACATCGTGTAGCTAATGGTAAAGGAATTCAATTAGTCTAACCACTCAACATCACCTAAAACCCATGTAACATGTTAATGTGGTCAAAATTATGGTTGTCACATGGTTTGAAAACATTGTGGTTTCTTAGAAGATGTATAAATGTTCATATCATTTGTGCATGATTTGAAAAAACATGTGTAGGTGATTTAATGATCCCAAAATTATATTTAATGGATATTAATTTCTCATTTTGACATGTTATTCTTCTTAATGATATACCTCTCAATCATGGAGACTCAAAATCCTCTATCAATTATTTACTCACCTTATAATCCAGATTATGGTATATCTTAGTGTGCTGATGACCAGGAATTAAGGTATATGATCTAGAAACCAATGTTTCTTAGGATTCTTCAAGGTATGCCCTTATTACCATGTGAAAAATCATTTATCTAGAATTCCATTGTTCAATATTTTATTAAAATTTCATCTAATGAAAAATTCATAGATCCTTTCTATAATTGTGGTGTTTCTAGAGTGTCAAAGACATAGCCTTTGATTAGCCTCAATTATAGCTTCCTTGGGCAATATTGAAAAATATATTGTAGTAAATCCTTCTCTATTACATTATATTAATCATGAATCTCATTCTATAACCCTCATGTATTTGATTACAGATCCAATATATGGATTCTTATTTTGTTGGATCAATCTGTTTAGAGATCATATATAACTCAAGTATCAATACATTGAAGTTTTCAGAGGTTATTGTCAATAAGATTGACATGGGAATTTCCATTCCATTTTTCACCATTACATACTTTTTTTACCTTGATAAGAATCTTATGTTGGAATTTATTATTTACATTTCTTTATAGTGATTGAAAGTGTGTACATGTGTAGCAAGTGGGACCTATATATGATGTTTGATTCCATGAGTATACTTATATATCTTGATATAAAATGTTTGATATTGATCACATGTATTATTATATTGAAACTGGTTCTCATAAGGAAATGAAATTTTACTCCCTTAGATGATCTATCCTTTTGTGAGTGACTTCATAGGAATTTATTTTGGTACTCGAAATGTGTGGACCGTTGTGATATTTTTATCCCATATAGGGGGGCTTTGCAAAAATTGAGAAAATGATGATGATGAACCAGAATGCAAGATAAGCTCATGGTGGTCTCGAGGCAAGACCCACAATAGTGGAATAGGGGATCAGGAATCCTTGTGAACTAACACAAGGAATATACATGATATTTCAGTTTTGAGGCCAAAACATTGAACAATATTGGGTTTTATGGTCTTCATAATCGACTTGTGATTTTGGCATGATGGGATGTTCTTGTGACCAAATCCGACTCGAAGTCATGTGACTACTGAGAGACATGTTCACCATCCTTGTGGAAATATATTAATCACTTATGAAATCTTTTATATTATCCATTGGATAAAAATCCTATTTATGGGCTCATAGTAGCTTTATTATCACATAAACACTTAACATATGATAATTTATTCATGATTTCTTATTTAATTTTATTATATAATACACTTAATATAATTGGGTATACATGTTAAGAATGAATTTTTTTTGTTTCCTATTAGAATATATTACACAACCCCTATAAGATAATATAAATGTGCATATAGACATTATGATTCTAGTTTCTGAAAAAGAAAATCGACATGTATTATATATTTGAGATAAGGCGCATAGAGCTGGTAGTGGTACCATGATAGAATCCGGAGGATTTCATAGTGTTTCCCATTTTCTTGATTGTACATTTTTAACTCATATTTTCATGGACATATTATGATCCAAGTTTATTTATTTGTGTGACATTGGTAAAAAAATTTATGAAAAAATTTTTACATATTATTATCTAATGATACTCTAGGATATTTTATCTTATTTAGGTTTTTGTTGTATAGAAATTACTACTAAGGGTATAATCTCTCCACTTCACCCTTAGACACTCACCACAATTCGACAGCCTCTTGTATATATAAAAGCATGAATGGGGCCTTCTAGAATCTCCACAAAAGTTTTTTTCACGAAAAACTAATTTAGGATGTTACACTAGGTTCATCATATGAAAATTTTTCATGAAGAAAGTCACATATTTATAATATGTAATCATGATTGATGGAATTTAAATAGATCATCCTCAGGAAAATATAGTTGAAGAATAACCTATATATACGAGTCTCATGGTGATCTATAGATTTAATGGATTAGTGTTTACTTCGAATTCATTGTGAGAAATTTCTAATGAATTTTTATACCATTTAAAATTTAACATAGAAAGGTAAAGTATATCAAGCTGTAATAATATGAATAGATCTTTAAGGTTTTCAATAAGAGGATAATCACTAAAACAATACTGACACTTGGGGATAGGTTTTTCTGAATTATAGTGATACACTAAATATTGGTTTGGGTTACTTACTAATTCAAAATTCAAAAGTGATACAACATTTTTTTTATTTAATTTTAGATATATGAGAAAAACATATTGATGTGTGATTTGGAGATAGTACTTGTAATCTTGACACTAAATATTTGCAGATAGTACCACTATGAAGATTAAAATGAGATATATATTGGTTATATGAGTTTAAATGATATATTTATAGAAAATGGGGTGTACATATATTAATAGAGGTGGTATTAGTTAATCATGGAAAATGATTTCTCAATTAACATATGTCTCAGAAATGTGAATAAGGTAGAATATTGTTTTTATTTGAATAGAAAAATATACCCTATCAATGATAATGAATGTGACAGATGCTATCTTCATGGATTTGAAAAAGATGGATTGGAAATCACAAAAATATGGAATACAACCTACCATTACCAAGTTACTTTCAAAAATTCTATCCAAAATAATATCAAGGGGGGAAAAATGGATAATTTATAACTTCAAACAAATGTGTGATAAATAAAGGATGGGAAGATTCATGAATTCAATAGAATAAATTAAAGAGATATTTGATTTGAAATAATTCGGTTTTCATCATCACCACCTTAGATAAATAAAGATATAATGGATGATAAAAATATTTCTTATTTCTATATTATCATGGAAATACCAATACATAGTGGTATATCAAAGAGCAGTTATGGGGGTAAAACATAACAAAGGATATCATTGAGTACACCTCAATGTTATTGGTATATAATAATGTCAATTTAGTGTTTAAGTGGTCTAAATGGATTATACATCCATTACCAATTCAAATATGAAAATTGAATATTATCACTATGGGCTTTACCATTGGACTTCCAAAGATATCCAAAGGAACTACACTATATCAGGTTTGATGGATGAAATCACCATTACTGTTAGAGTTCATTCCCTGTAACAAAATTCTATTTACCATATTATTACCATTTTTTTATATTTTTAATATCAAATATTTTTTATAATATCACGATTGTTATTATGCATGTTATAGTATGTGACTTTGAATAAATCTATACAAAGAACAATGATCTTGGAAATAATAGTAGGATACATAATAATCTGAGAATTAAGATTCCCATTCTTAATATTTCAAATTATAAAAGGACATACTGCACTATATTGATCTTCAAGAGATTTACCATAAAATCCAAAACATAAATGTCACTCTTGGTCAGGGTATCCTTATCCCATTTTCTCGGAATGAGAAATTTATAAACTCATTACACTAGAATCCATAAATTTATAGAGAGTTCATTAATCTTCAGTGTCATCACCCCTAATAAACCAAGTCATTCTATGGCCTTCTCCTAATTCAATGTTCCTTATATATCTGGAATATTGTGGGTGCAGAAATCAGCTTCTCCAAAGATCCTTATACATATGGTATATTTTGGGTGCAGAAATCAGCTTCCCCAAGGCATTATATGGCCTTCTACTTATCCAAAGGGAATATGATCTCCGATAAATCTTAAAAGAAAACTTATCATTCCCATCTTGAACAAAAAAAATTACAATCTAATAAAATTCTAATAGAAACTACAGATACACCGAATCATGTCCCTTATGTTAGGATATCGGTAGACTCTCTCATTTATTCAAATTATTATTCATAAAAATAAAATAATGATACATTGAGAAGAACATTGGATCTACTAACCTCTTTCTATAGATCTTCCATTCAGAAATTTTCTTAGTTGACGACATTTTCTACTTTGGTGATGCTTCAAAAGAAATTTGGATTTGAGAAATCTAGAAAATTCGAAAGGAACTTTAAGTAGAGAGGTAGTGCTTCAACACGCACGATCTTGAAAAATGAAGTGGGAAAAACTTTAGGGAGGACCTTTATATAGGAATTAAGGTGAAGATTCATATTCCCATATTGATCCAACAGTTGAAAAAAGCTTGATAAGATCTGACAGTTGAGATGAAAGGTGAAGAAGGATTTTCATAGATACTGATCTTTTGAGGTTTTTAAAAAATAACTTCATATTTAATGAATGTGAATCCAAAAACAATTTGAACAAGAAGAAAATACCAACTAGTAAAAATTTTGTTACAAATATTATGTAAGGAAACATACCTTCTAGACTGCTATGAAATTTATGAGTAATGAGGAAAATTCTTCTTGAAGATATTTATATTTTTGCAAATTTTAATTAAAGTATTAAAGCTTCTGAAACAGAAAAATTTATCAATTAAATAAAATAGGTTTCATAATTTTTTGTTCCGAAAAAATTTCATTTCAAAAAATTTTGATTATGAATAAAAATTTGATTACAAAAATATTTTGATTAAGAATGAAAATGTACTCCCACTATGAAAAAGTGTTTCTTAATGTATGGAGATAGGTTTCAACAAAAAATTAAAATTTAATATTACCTTATGGTGATTATTACCATATTTTTTTAATGTATTCAAATCTATTGGAGGGTAAATTTTTTGTAAAAAATTAGAAAGTTGATCTTGCATTCTGATAAATTTAAGAATGGTATATCCTTTTATTTTGTGATCCCTAAGAAAATGATGCCCAATAACTATGTGTATTGAATTAGAATTGTGTCTAGGGTCATTATTTATGGAAATGGAACAAGTGACACCACATAATATCTATGTTTTGTTAAAACTCATGCCATAGTATGTGAGTGTGTGGGGGCATCCACAACACTTGAGCACAACAACTTCCAACTACATCATATTCTTCTTCACCAATGGAATGTGCTACTGAGTGTTTTATTTTTTCATGACCAAGAAACTAATTAATTACCTATGAAATGATAATTTAAAGATGTACTTTTCCTATCCATTCTACATCCACTAAAATCAGTATCTGAAACACTTTTTAAAATGACAGAATTTACAAAAGTATAAAAGAGTCCTAAATCCATAGTTCCCTTCAAATGGTGAAAAAATACCTTCAATGAATTTATTTGAGATTCCTTAAGATTGGATTGATATCTTACAAATAATAATATTGAAAACATTATGTTTGGACGAATTTTTGGTCACTATTTTAAACTTCCTATCATACCTCTAAATAATGTATGATCTTCTAGTTTCCCAACATCATAAATATCAAGAGAATTTGTGGTACCATTATGTAGACTTATACTATAAGTGTTTTCAAATCCATACATTTTAAGAAGATATTTAACATACATATGTTAAGATATATTAATTATTTCTGTTTTTTGAGAAATTTGAAAACCAGGGAAAAATGTTAACTCACCCATCATACTCATTTTAAACTTTGATTTCATTAGATTTGCAAACAAATCAGTTAAAGATTGCTGAGTTAAACTAAATATAATGACATCAATATAAATTTCAACAATCAGAACATATTTACTATCCTTATATATAAAAGGATTTGTATAAGAAGTTCTATTAACATAATTGATTTGGATCAAAAATCATGTAAGTATATCATACCCGGCTCTAGGGATTTTTTAAATACATATAATGCTTTGGTAAGTTTGAAAAGATATTTGGGATGTTTTGTGTGTTAAAAAATATGAGTTTGTTAAACATAAACATCCTATTGGACATTTCTGTTATGGAAAACACATTTTATATCCATTTGAACAAGTTTAAAATTAAGTAATGTTGTAAAGGCAAGTAAAAATAAGATAGATTCATGTCTAGATATTGGAGCATAGTTTTCTTCATAGATTAATCCTCCTTGTTAATTATATCTTTTAGAAAATAATGTAGCTTTATTTATTACAATGATTCCACTTTAATCACACTTATTTCTAAAGACCCATTTTACTCCCAATAAAAGAGGTTTCCTTAGGTCCTTAAACCAAGGTCTAGACATTATTCCTTTCGAAATCATTTAGTTAATCATGCATGGATTTAATCCATTAATAATCACCTAAAGCTTCTTTAGTGATTTATTAATAATTGGGGATGCAGTGATAGATATTCTAATTCATTTCTTAAAGAACTTCTAGTCCTTACAAGTTGATTTATATCACCAATGATTCTATCACTGTGGTGATTCTTTAAAAACAACTGATTTTCGTTATGTAAAATCTGTTAATAAACATTTGGAAGGATATATTCTATAGTAAATGCTTTAGAAATATTCTCTTGAACATTTTCTTTATTAGAAGGATATTTAATCAAGGTTTGATAATCATTTTTTGAAAACACATCCAAAGATGTAGGTTTGAGTTTTTTAAAACAAAATGATTAGTTTCATCAAATTTAACATGCACTATTTCATCAATAGTAAAATTATTTTTATTAAGAACTGTATAATACTTAGAAGTTGTGGAGTATCCTTAGAAAATTACTTCCTTAGATTAGGGTGAAAATTTATGTAAATAATATTTAGTATTTGTAATGAATATTTTGTAACCAAATATCTTGAAGTTAGAAAGTCTAGGTTTACTAACATTCCACAATTCATAAGGGGTTTTCTTATGAAAAGGTCTAATAAAAAATAGATTTATAGTATAGGAAGCAGTACGTATAGCTTCAGACCAAAAGTGTTTAGTAGTATAATATTCACACAACATGGTTTTGGTTATCTCATAATGAATTAGATTTCTTCATTTAACAACACCATTCTGTTGAGGAGTTATTAGAGATGTGAAGTTATGAGTAATGCCTTTTCTAAAACAAATAGTTTCAAAATATGAATTTTGAAATTCTAAACCATGATCATAATGAGTATTTATCAAAGGAGAGTTTTTATCATTTTTAACATGGGATCTAAAATTTTTGAAATAAGAAAAAGCGTCAAATTTCATTGATTGAAAATAGACCCATGTATATCTAGGGTAATCATAAAATTAAACAAATACATAATATTTGTCTCCAATACTTCTATTTTGTGTTAGACCATAAAAATCCATATGCACTAACTTTAATGCATTATAAGTTGAGACTTCACTGATTTATTTAGAACATGATTTATGTTGCTTGCCAAATTGACAAAGATCACAATCTTTTGAAGAATCAAATTTATGCTCTAGTAGATCCTTAATAATTATTTTATTTGTGAGTTTTCATAGGTTCCTAAGGATAAAATGTCCTAACCTTATATTCCACAAACATGATTGATCTTCTGCTACTCTAATTCTAGGTATATCTTAGATCGTAATATTTTATATGTTTCATGTGTATACATTCTCTTGCCTATGGGAAAAAATAATAAACTCTTCCTTGGAATTCTGTACTAAGCACTTATCATTCCAAAAATAAACAAGGTTACCTTCATCACATAATTGACTTATGCTAATGAGTTTATTCTTAATACCCTTAACAGATAAAACATTTGAAATAAAAGTTTGTCCAAGAAGAACAATGTTACATATACCAATAATTTCTCCATGAGAATTATCTCTGAAAGTAACTTTTCCTCTTTTCAACTTGATAATATTTTCAAAGTATTGTTTGTTACCAGTCATGTGTTGGTAACATCCACTATCCATATACCATGTATTCCTATTGGTACTTCCTTTGTTTTTCAAAAAATAAAATATTAAAACTTTTGAAATCCACATTTCTTGGATCCAGAAATTTCAGAAAGATAAATTTTAGGAATCCATATTTTCATAGAAAAATAAAATTTATGAAAACAGAATGATTGGGTTTTATTTAAAGAACAATTTTTCTCATATTGTCCACCACACTAACATTTATTGAATAATAGAGCACTTTGGGGACCAAAATAGTTATTACTAAAAACTATTTTTAAAAAGGAATAACCAAAACCAGAACGATTCCTTAATGGAAAAGTTTGGAATACATCTTGTCAATATTTTCTTTACAAGAGGTAAAATATGACAGACATTTCCTTTGGGAAAATATTTCTTACTTTAGTTTAGTAATCATGTTTTTTTATTAAGGTTAATAGTTTTATAACTAGAGTTATCCTCTAGAAAATTTATTAGATACAACATTTTTATGATCCTGAGAAATATTATCCTTCTCATAAATAACATCCTCAGGGTTTTTAAAAACACTTTAAAAATCAGATTTTTTCTTTTCATGATCTTTAGAATGATCTAATACATATTTAGTTAAAATAGATATTCTAGAATTTTCTTTTTCTAATTCTTCATATTTTGAAATTTTAATTTATCATTATGTTTAGAAAACCTAGACACTTCTTCAAATGATGTTAAGGTATTATCTTCTGATGAGGAAGATTCATCATCTAAAGATTGATAACAATATTTATTATAAAAATTTTCATTTAGAGACATATTGGTAAGAGATTCAGAACTGTGTACCCTAACCATAACATAATGATTTTAATTTGGTTCTATAGCTATAAGACCAATGTCCTTCTTACTAGAAGATTCATATTCTGATTATTTATTTGAAGACTCACCACCACTGACACTCCCAGTTACATTAGCCTTCAAGAATTCAATAGCCATAGTCTTGTAATACTTCATTCTATTTCTCTCAAAAAAAATTCCTTCCTATATTTTCTTTTAAGCATTAGATAATCTGGCCTTATATTCCATGTTTTTTGGCAATAAGATCATCTTACATTTGAGTTTTTCTTGTCCTTTCATTATTTTGTATTATATCTATACTGAAAGCCTTTCTTTACAACTATCTTTTTCATCTTACGAGCAAGATTAGATAGAACATTCTTAGAATTTTCTCCTTCATTAGATTCAGATAGAATAATGACTTTCTTAGACATAGAACTTTTAACGCTTTTCAGATTCTTGACTTTAGTAGTAGTAGAGGCTACAGTTCTATTCACATTATTCTTATTATTCAAATCAGCATATATTTTAGTTTCTATCTCATGTTGAATAAAAGTTCCAAAAATATCATAAAGAGTGATTTGATATATTTTCTATTCTCATCAACAAATATTCTTTTTGACTCCCACTCATTAGGAATAATATCAATTATGTTTTCCATAAGAGCTTCATCATTAAGAACTTTCTCTCCCATATATTGTAAGTTGTTGATGATAGTCATAAACTATTGTTTCAATTTTAAAACATTTTCTACATAGGGAAATAGAAATCCATGATATTTAGCTCTTAGCATTTATCATCTAGTTTCTATCACATTAAAAGTACCATAATGTTAAACTTCAAGTTTCTTCCAAATATAGTTGGCATCTTCCCAAGAAGAAATTTGACTATATCTATATTGATGGTCATGGAATATAACATAGTATTACATACCTTGTAGATTAATTGATATTCTATCTTTTCTTGGTTGGTTATGGTTTTGGATTCCTTTTCAGGAATTTTTTAATCTCCAGTAAGAATGAAAAATATTCCAAATCCAATATTAATAAAAAATTTCTTTATTCTCTCTCTCTAGTACTCAGAAAATTTACAATAAAAAATAGGTGATGTGGTAGTCTTATGATTGTTAATAGAACCAATTTTCATTCCTATCATTATATATAAAAATATCATTCCACAAAAATTATTTAATATTAAAATTTTGTAAACAATTATAAAAATCTGCAACAAAACATAAGAAAGAATGTTTAAGAAAGAAAAATTTAGAATAAAGAAAACATGAGAAAAAACAAATATGTGAATATAAATATTTAATATATCTTCTCTAATATGAAATATAGGATTGAAGTATGAATTTAGATGCTCAATTACAATAGGTGGGTGAATTGTATGTTTAAAAAATTCATTTTTAACCTAAAGGAAAACTACGATTAACAATGTTAAACAAGATAAATTCACAAACCCTAAAGTAGTTCTATGAGACAAACATGTTAATCTTTATAAATATGGTTCCAAAAATGAATCTTAAGGAATGTTTACAATGAAAATATTTTACCTTAATGTGTATATAATCTTATTTATCGTATTACAAAAAAGATTAAGAAAGTATAATAATTTTATACTTTATTCATTTATCAAAATATAAAATAAATAAACATGAAAACAAACAGGTAACAAGAATGAAATCATTGAACCCAACGATTAGGGTGTCCACTATCCTTTGATAAAGTTCCCTTGATTTATACATTCAAGAAAATCTGTCTTAACCATGCTTGGGTAAAACCTCAATAGGAATATCGGAATCTATCTTCCTATCCCCTCAAGCCCTCTATCTTTAAAGTAGTTGGCACCTCTATCTTCCAATCTCACTAAGCCCTCGAATTTTAAGGTATTCGGAACCTCTATCTTCCTATCCGTAGAAGCCCTAGATTGTACTCAGTAATAATCATAGTCTCACGAAGCAAAATGAAAAATATGTTCAGTACACACAAGGCATGGCAGTATCTCTCTCTAGAAATAACTTCAGCATTAGTCAATCTCGAGGGTGATGGAACTATATTGGGCTCATTCGAATGGGCCCCTATTTATATGAACTTTTCCAACGGTCCGTTCCCTCCTCCTACGATCATATTTTTCCTTAAATTTTTGAGGGACTTATAACATTTCAATTAAACAATACTTAGTTAGAAAAAGATTGTATGACAACATATCATAATAAGTGTAAAGAAAAAAGATGTTACTTAACCAAATATATTTTTCAGAGTCTAAGGAAAAATATAATTCGGAATCTAACCAAATATAATTTTAGATTATTTAAGATATGTATATTTGGATTTTTAATAACAAAAAAACCAGAAAATAAATTTTATAGATTTTGGAGTGTGAATTCAATTAAATTCAGAATCTAAATTCAGAGGAATTTGGAGTTTGAATTTTGAGTAATTCAGAGTCTGAATTATGAGGAATTTAGAGTATGAATTATGAGGAATTCAAAGTCTGAATTTTGAGGACTTTGAAGTCCAAATTCCGAAAAATTTGGAGTTTGAATTCTAATGAATTCAGAGTCGAAATTCTGAGGAATTTGGAGTAGGAATTTTTAAGTATTCAGAGTTTGAATTCTATATAACTCAAAATCTAAATTTTAGAGAATTCGGAGTCTGAATTTATGAGAATTCAGATTCATAATTTCATAGAATTCAGAATATAAATTTTAGAGAATTATGAATCTAAATTTTAGAGAATTTTTAATCTGAATTTTTCAAAATTCAGAGTCTGGGAATTAGAGAATGTACTGTCTAAATTTAATAGAATTCAGAATCTGAATTTCATAGAACTTAGAGGCTGAATTTCAAATAATTTAGAGTCATAATTTCAGAGAATTCAGAATCTGAATTTTAGAGAATCTAGAGTCTGAATTACAGAGAATTTAGAATATGAATTTCAAATAATTCTAAGTTTCAAAACAAAACACTCTATTTCCAAGGAATAATAACGTTTCGATGTTTTTCATAAGAATCTGAATTTTATTATTAGGAATAAAATGAGATAGATTTAGAGAGATTATAAAAAAGAATAATGAATACAATGATAAGAATAAAAATTTCCTTAGAGAAGGTAAATTTTCATTATAAATATAATTCATAGGGAAAATATAATTTTCATTATGTTAAAGTGTTTTTGATTTTGAAAACATAGATAAATAGAAAATACATAAGGAACCCTTATTGACTTAATAGATGTGGATGGAATAAATCCAAATGTGAATTTTTATTTGAAATTAAAATTTATTTTAGTAAAAAATAAAAATTATAAAACTAAAAACAGAGAAAACATATTATCCTTGATTTAATACATTATTATAATGATACATAGGTCATGTTTAATGTGTAGGAATCAACCTCACCTCAATCTGATGCATGATGTGACCGGTATGAATAAAAGTGTCTGTTTTCAGTTTAAAATTTATATTCTAGATCAAAATGTGCCACTCACTAAACACCAAGAAAACAATTTAGGACATTTATTCATAAGTTCTTTTTGATATATATGATGTATTCTCACTCAAATCAAAGTACGATGTGAATAGTATGACTCAATAAACATGTTTTCAGTTTGAAATGATATTATAGTAAAAAATAAAACCGACATACTGAAAACTGAGCATACTCATTTGGATTGTTTTGATACCTTATAACCAAGATTCATGATTCATTTTTGTTGTGTGGGAATCATCTACACGTTAGTTTGATGAACAATATGATCGGTATAAATTCAAATGTGTTTTTACATAAAATTGAAATTAGTTTAAGTAAAAAGAATAAGTGATGTAGTGAATAATCAATCAAACACATTCATATTATCTAGATACATTATGATAATGATACATTAGTCATATTTTATTTGTATAAATCATCCACACCTTATTATGATGCATGTTGTGAACCATATGACTAAAATTTTCTATTATGTATTTAATATTTACATTTTAGCTCGGAATGTTTCACTCACTGAAACCCAAGAAAACAACCTCTGATTGTCTTCATTATTTAGGAGAGAGATTTGTAAGTCCTTCATGATGTGTATGAAGTATTTTCACCTCAAACCGACACACGATGTGATCGATTTGACTCAAAATGAGTGTTTTTGGTTTGAAATTATATTTTAGTAAAATAGCAAAACAATCATACTGAAAACCAAGAAAACCCATTTGGATTATTTTGATACATTAGAACAGTGATCCATATGTCATTTTTGACGTTCAGGAAACAAAAACACAATAATACTAAGAATGATGTCACTGGTATAAATCTAAATATGTCATTTAAATTTGAAAATAATTTTAGTAAAAAATAATATAGATACATAAAACCAAGTAAACCCATTCGGTATATTTTTTATATTTTAGGAAAATGATCCATAACTCATTTGTGAGATGTATAAATCAACACCACCTCAATACAATGCATAGTGTGACCTGTATAACTCCAAATTTATCTTTTTTAATAAAAATTTACATTTTATTAATGTATCCTTTCATTTTAATGTTTAATTTATTTTTTTAAAGTATTACTAACAAAATATTATTTTCATATACAGGTGGAACATTATTCGTGATTTGGGATGATTTTTTCAGCCACTGATACCATGGGAGAACATTTTTTAGAGGAGATCATAGATTTCAAAGGATTTGAAATTAATGTAATTAGATGTTTGTGGATAATTGTAAATTTAGTTATATAAAAATGATTTGAAATATATATATATATATAATTGTTTTTAAAACCCTTCTCTATGACCATTTGATCATTTGTGTGCTGCTGTGTGCATTGTTCTGTTCTCGTGTGTGATGTGAAGGTGCTATTTTCTGATGGTGGTGTGTCTGTGTTGTGCAGGTGCTACTGGTGGGTGTGCCATTTATATGTCCACGTGCTGTTTGTGGGTGTGCTAGTATATAAATAGCCCATCACATGAGGCTAGGCCTTTATCAGTGCTATTTAGACTACTTATAAAAGACCCCTTTATCCATGCTAATTAAAGCACCAGTAAAGTGGCCTTTTATCAATTTTAAAAATAGCCCTGTTAAAAGGGGTCCTTTATATATGCTAAAATGTTGGAGGTAAAGTGGGACATGTATCACTGATTTTTTAGTGCTGATAAAGGACACCCTTTACCTATATTACTGTATAAAACATGAAATAATTCTTTTATAAATGAAATATTCATAATAATCGATAATAATTATCAATATGATATCCATCTTCATCAATGGAAGCATAAAAACAACAATAATCATTAATAAAAATGTCATATTATTAGAAAATTATCTTCATAGAACCAGAAAAGAACCCTTATAACTATAATAACTATATTTTTTATTTCCATAATTAATTCATTGTAGTGGTATCTAGGGGAACCTATACTATATGTTATATCAGGTCACCTGTGAGCTACAAAGGGGATCATCCCTTCATAAGCAATGTCCAATAACCATAACATGATTAAATTAGATAGAACATTCATATAATAATAAAAATCATAAAAACATCCATAATTAAATTAATATCATGATTTACTCATAAAAAATGGGCATCATAAAAATATCATTAAAACATGATTAACCATGGTGAATGAATTGGGTTACAATAACATATCTTCTATACAATGACAATCTATCCAGATAAGTAATGAGATAGAATCATTACAAAATATTCTCACTATACTATATGTATAATCAATAAAAGATGATGTAGATAAATGGAAATATAATTAAAATATCATTAAAACATTATTCAGTAAAATAACCATTTCAGGATGAGTATTATAAAATGATTTCATTTTATATGTTTAATTATTTAGAAAGATCAATTTGAACATTTCTAGAGGAAAATTTAATATAAATTTTGAAAAATTTTATTTAAAACTAAAAAAGTTAAAAAAAACATTAAATAATTCATTTTAAATGAAAAAAAATCAATTAAAAAATTATTTTTCATTATGATGGGAAATTTTGTTCATTATAAGTATTTAAAAAAATATACCTTTCACAATTCTATAAGAAAAGTGAAAACCAACCTTTTTAAAAAAACTAGAACATTCTTTTTAATTTATTCTAAAAGATATTAAGGGTAAAAATGGATCTAAAAATAATTGTAAAAAAATTGGGTATTTTTCTTATAATACATATTTTTTGATGAAAATGGATTTTTGACAGAAGAGATAAATGAAGTGTGTTTTTCTTAAAAATATTTTCTAAAATCCTTATATTTACCAAAGAGAGTAATTCGGGAATATTAAATGAAAATTTAATTAAGAAACAATGTCGAATAAAACATATGGGTTTCAATAAAATAATATCATATTATTTCCTCCAAAATAACATTCCACAAAAATAATTTTTAGAATATAGGATATTGTACCACAATGCCTTCACTACTTTAGTAACTCCTCAATTGTAAGACTTTATAAATTATAAAATCATATTAACATTATATATAATGAAAATAAGTTTATACATGATATAAAACATTGAATGGGTAGTATATACACCTCATAATATAATATATATGTATAACATACAATATATAAAAAAAGACAATTTGAGACCAATACCCCTTATAATGATCATAATTTTGAAATGATAATTGATAAATAAGTTGATTATTTATATCAAAGGTAATTACACATTAAAAAGGCTGAAATACATGATAATATAATCAAAACAATTAACATATAATATTATAATATAAAATAGGATGAAGATGTAATTTAACCTAATGAAAAAAATTGAGTAATGAAATGCTTTACCACTAGGAATCAGTCAATTCAAAAAACATTGTTTGAAATAATTAAAATTGAAAAATAAAATCCCTTGATTTTTTAATTATTAATGATATTACATATAAATTTTTTTTAACTGACACCATATAAAATAAATTAGGTCTTTGACATTAAAATATGTTTCAATGAAGGAAAATTGAGACGATGTCCCTTACCTCGAGTCTAAAATTTCCATGTATATACTTTAACTTATATATAACAATATTATTGGAATTTTTTTATTTTTAAGAAACATTTATATTATTAATAAAAAATATTCAAATCATATATTGTATTTCCTTTGATTTTTATTTTAAAAAAAAGTCAATTATGTTCATGATGGGTGTTTTCAGGACGATCAATTCATTGTTTAAAAAGGGATTCGGTGTTTTAAACAGGTCAATGTTGACATTATTTTAACATATAAAGTATTATAATAACTATATAATTATAATAATTATAATTCAATTATATTTTTAAAATCTTCCATGAATAATGGATATGAAAAATGAACTACGTTGTGATCATTGAGACGGTAGGTCGTACATACACAGAAGTAATGTTTCCATTTTAAGCAATCATTATGGAAAAAAGATAAGTATAATTTTATCCTTCCATAATTAATTTAATCTATAATATTTCATATTATTTTTTATATAAACATATCATCCATTTTATGATCTAAGGATAAAAGATCCACCTCTGTTCGAGAGGGTGGTAGTCCACACATATGCACGGGCGCCATTAACATTTTTCAGAGTGTGGAATAGTAAGAGAGAAAATGATATATTATAATTTAATAAAGAAAGGTATTTAATTATTATAATAAATATTTCATATTTATATCAAATATATTCATTAAATTTATCCTTATTACCTTCCATATAAAGAATTAGTGAAAAAAAATAAAATCGCACCACAAAGAGATTGCTCATTATACACATGAGAGACATTACCATATCCACCAAGGAATGGAAAGTATGAAGTTATATATTATATAATATTTAAAGTATTATATTTATTTTTATAATATCATATTTAATTTTAAATTCCATATTATGTATATCATTTTAATGTGATCTTGGAAAATGAATTTCATTGGTCTGCAAGATGGTAGACTGTCGTACACAAGAACTATGGTTTCATTTCCCTTTTTATGGAAGACGAGATGGGTTTTGGTAATTTGTTTAACATAATAACAACTTTTTATATTTAATATATGGTTTTTATTATATCATAATAATTTAATAATAATTTATGTATGTATAATAAAAAATAAAATAAAAATTCTTGGTTAAGCTCAATACCTCTCATTCAAACAACCTCCATAGGTTTGCACAAAAATCTATTTTAAGATGTGTTTTGGATCGAAAATAGGACTAAATTATGTGGGAAGATAAATAAAAAAACTAATTTGGTAGGTATTTTTATTTCAAAATATTTTTGAATGTGTGTAGAGTATAGAATATGGGGTGGCCTTTTAAAAGTGGGGGAGTGGACACACTTTTATTTGTTTATAAAATTAATGAATTTATTATTTTTAAATGGTCTATATATATGATAAATTGAATGTTTTAAACCATTAATATGGGTCTATTGTGTTTTTACTCTTTTGGGGTAGAAAATTTGTAACACCCCATGTTCTTATGAATTATTTTTTTTTGCAAAAATTAAATATTTTGATGTCTTGTATTGCACACTACACCATGGTATGCTTGATTTATACACAACACCATGTAAATATTTGAATGCATCAAACACTTATATTATTTTTAATCGCAAGACTCATAACTTTTGGCTTGTGTCACACACAATACCATGTTCTATCAATAGCTTCTGTTACATGCATAACTGTGTTTTACTAAACTATAATATACTATTAATATTGTTATTAAAATATTATTATAGTTATCACATTGTAATTTTAATTGTAGATACGAATAAGATTAACTAAATTATAAAACTATGGTTTGAAAATATTTATAAAATCAATTCGTTGGTTATCAATTAAGTATAAATGAAAATAATAACCAACTAAATCTAAATGATGTTTTTTAAGAAGAAACTTTTTTTATGCTCACAAGGGTGTTTTCTATAAATAAATTAAATCAGTAACTATTAGTCATAGTTTATAAGAAAATTTATATATTAAATATTCAACCAAATTCTTTTACATTCATCCAATAGTTTGTTTAGGAATAAAATTAGAACTATTAAAAATTTAATAATAAAAAACCAAAATTTTTTATAAAAGATAGGCTTATTTCAATTGAATGCATTACTTGTTTCAAAAATATTTTTTGAAGAATATTTAGATTTTACTTGAAAAAATAATCTTCATTTTTTAAATCATATTATCAAAATAAACTTCATTTTATGCTGTTTTTTTATTTTTCTGAGAAATATAATTTTTTATGAATAGTGATGAATATTGAATAATTTTTTAAAACAAATTTTTATTTAATTTATTTATATTGATAAATTATAATTTTATTTTTTAAAAGAATATATTGATTAATAATACAAATATTAAAACAATTTACGTCATTTTAATGAAATTCACATTGAAATTGGATGTAAAATGCATTTCATACTTTTAAAAATTTTCACATTAAAAACATATTAGTTTGTCATCCCTATGATATTAATTTTATCTTAATTTAAACTACATCTGTGATTGTATTTTTGAACAATATATTACATATTTTTAATTATAATAATTTATAATTTCTACTAAAATTAGAATATTTTTTAGAAATTTGTTTTGGTAAAAATTGTAAAACTTAATTAAGTGATAAATAATGAAATGTGATTACCAAGGGACTAAAATTAAAATTTAAGGGCCAAATGACCAAGAAAGTTATTTCAAACCGATTTTGTATAAAACAATTGACAATATCTCATACTTCATCTAAAGTTATTCATTATTAGAGGTACATAATGTCACAACATGGGCTAGATTTCATCCCACTGACACCCGACCCGACCTGTGGCTTAACCCGAAGAGCATTGCCGATCCCCATGGACTGGCTACTAGTGCTCAAGTATCAGTATAATACACAGGGAATGATTTTACCCAATTTCATAACCATAAATAAACCACAATAAAAAACATGACATAACTGAATGACTAAAACCAAACATTGACTTAGAAGATCCACCCCATGTGATTTTTGACTATGTGTGAACTTCATACCCAATCATATGGCTGGAGCCCAAATGTTTGAAGCATCTCTTGCCACGTAGCCCAAAGAGAAAAATTCCCTATTAGAACTATTTTCTTTGGTTTCATGAGAAACCAAAAAATTCTAGGAAGAACTAAAAGAACACCACTTACAATGGATCTCATTTCTCTTTAGTATGGAACTTCACTGAGATAAGGAATTAGAAGATGCACCCACATCATCCCTTTTCTTCTCATATGAGAGACAATTAAAACAAGAACACATGGAAGAAAACTCCATTTGAGATGTATTAATTAATGATTTCTAAAAGAAAAACATAAATCCACAAGATGCCACAGTATACTCCTACTACCAACAAAAAATAATTATAAAGGAAGGGAATTTAAACAAAACCAGAAATAGACCACTATTTTTGTGAATGGGAATGACAGCCTCTTCTGACCATACTCACTAAATAAATATAAGAACATGACCATATTCCTATGAAACATTTATTAATTACTCATATTAATTTTTAATACTATTTCCACTACCAATAATATCGAGCTGCTTCCATCTACTAGAACTTACTTCACCATTTTTAGGTCGGACCTTCAAGCATAACGATAGAAAACATATTCTTTGACAAATCAAGAATCTCAAGAAAACTAGGGTTTATTTATAATCTCACTTATTACAGTCTTAGTCAAATTGATGACCCACTTAAAAAATAAATATGCACGTATTTAATTTTGAAACTCAAGATGATAGAAGTTATGTTGATCAATTGGATGTTTTTTCCATAGTGAAATACTCGTGACCACAAATTAGGAACCCAATAAAACTAACTCACTAGAAAATCATGCCACACTAGAATAATAAACACACAATGGAATCCATCGTAAAGTATTCTTGAAATATATTTAAAAAAATTCACTAACTATCATCTCAAAACTCACTCATAAAACAAAAACTCAAACATGAAACACCATTCAAACATGTGTATTAATCAAACTCAATACACCTCATATGAAACATTTCCAAATCACAATAAGACACCCCAAACAGCTATTTTATATCAAAAACTAAATTTTTTCTTAAAATCCCAATTGATGATATAATATGATTGTTGGGTTTCAAATTCATCAAAGTTATTCCACGGAGTTTCAAACAAGAAAATTCTCATGAAAAACCAAATACTCATCGAATTTTCCACACATATCATCTGTATGTTGTCACTCATGGAAATATGAAAATATAAAACAAAAATTCCCTCTTTCCAAAATAAAACATTTATCATACACATTCAACTTTGAAAATTTAATAATACCTTTCAAGACTTCACTAATCTATGAATTGAGATCCATTTCAAATTACATGAATTAATCCCTTTCATTTCATTCAAAAATGAAAATCCCAGGATCTCAATTAAAAACATCCAATTCATACCATTAAAATATTTTTGATAGCTCAACAAATAAAAAATATAGAATATTTTAAAAATCCAATTGGAATCATTCCATTCTTTTCAAAATAATCAATTTTGATAAAACTATACCTCTAATTATGAAAACCAAATTATTTTGAAATTATTCCACCATTTATTCATAAAAAATTTGAAAAAACTCCTTTCTAAATATTCTTTAGATACTGATTCTGAGAAACCATATTTATCTTCCCAAGAAAATATAATTTCCACTTCAAAATATAGTTTTTCACAATTCCAAAACAAAGGTTTTTTAGACAATTTTCGGAACCTAAGAACAAGAAAATCAATTCATAATTGGAAACTAGTGATGATGTGTGACTCAACCATATGGTTGGATTTCATACCCCAATAGCACCACTATCATAGAGTGTATTCTAGATTCAATTCCTTGAATCCACATGGATTTCTCTTCTGTTAGAGCTCATAGAGACCATTTTCCCAACCCTATTTTAATTTCTAAACACAAAATAATCTACAAGAACCAATGAAATGAAAAGAAACCAGAAATTCCCTAGAAACATGAGTATTGTCTTGAGGTGTGCTAGCCAGGTACCCTACTTGTAACTAGAATGTCGTCTCATAACAGTCATTTCTCTATTATACCTAGACTATTTCCCATGTTACATGGCCCAAAAAAGCATAACCTACACTAATACCATTTTAACACAAACAAATCCATAATTCCATCCAACAGAAACCCAACCATGCCCATGGAATGAACAAAAGGTTATTCCTGATCCCCATGGACTGGGAACTAGTTCCCGAGTATCAATATATTACATTGAAGAATTTTACACACTATTATAACCATTAATAAACCATGATAAAAAGACATGACATTATTGAATGAGTAAAACCAAAAAGGTAAAAAAAAATCTAAAATTTATATTTTGAAATGATAACTGAAAACATGAAATGCTTCAAGGAATGAAAAAAATGTCCCAATAACTCCATGAAATATAAAGTATGTATCCCTTAAGCAACCACAACTTACACCTACGATAATGAGCCCTTGAAAACTGATCCACCAACATCATCATGAGAAATCCTTCCTTAACCATGATCATACAATGAAAAGTATGCATACAACCAAAGGTGTATGTAGGGTGTGAGATAAATCCTTGTAGTATATCTCCCAAGTAATAATATTTCATCATACAACATCATAAGAAAAATTAATATTCCCATTTATGAAAAATAATTTGAAACATTAGCAAGAAAATATTTTAAAGGAAACCAATTTTTAACACAACACTTTTTAAAGGAAATATTTCAAAAGGAAACATTAACATGAATAAATATTCTTTTAAAATGAAATGAAATAATGTTCCACCATATGTCGTCAGTGGTAACCACATCACATAAGTCCCAAGATAGAACCATTGTTAAATCCATAGGGGTAATCTTGCTCGAGGGAGGTTCTAGAACCTCATACCTCAGTGAAAGGTGTTATAGTAACCATGAATAAAAATAGTCATAGTAACTATACACTATGAGGGGACACCCCAATATTATAGTGGTCACAAATAAACATTATAGTTTAGTTTTTTTTATAATCTCTATTCTAGCTAAATGAAACTGGGACAAGACACTCATAAATCACTAGCGTTCAAGAACTAGTCATCCCACCTAGATAACCGACATTCCCTTGAGCTAAAAAACATATTCACAAGCCACACATATAACCACAATCACATATATATTTTAAGGATTTTAAATACAATAGGTATTCACTGTTTTCCTTAAAAACCCGACGTTCCCATTTTACACATTCCCAAAACCATTTTAAAAATCATTCACCATTAACCATTGAATTCAAAAATATCTATTTTGAAAACACAATAAAATTACAAAATTTATCAATCAATACCAATGCCCAATCACCTTCTAAATACACACATAAACCAAGTTCAATTTTGAAAAATGATTCCCATCCTTTAAACAATTTACAATTCCCATCAATAGTGCACAAATAATAAAATATTCCATGGTAATCTATTTTCCATTATAAACCAGCTTTCAAATTCATTTCCACCTTAAGTACCATTTAAAACACATTTCACGCCATTATATAAAATCATAAAACACTTACCAGAAGCACTAACATAAGTCACCCAAATACAAAACAATTTCCCCTTTGAAGAAATCTATTTCTATAATATAATCATGTCAAAGCCTTCAGAAACATTTTCCGAAATGAAAAAAAAATTATAGAGCACATATATTTAACTGAGAATGCATATTAAAATAATCTAACAATGTTAGGGCGTGGAACCTCCTACCTAAATCTTAGAATCATATAAAAATTTGTGCAAACCATCAACCATAATACCACAAGATCCAGTCAAGGAAATATAGAACACTAAACATCAATATTGAACCCTGAGGAATGATATTCAACACTAAATTTACCAGCTATCCTCTTAGAGAAATAAAAAACGAAGGAAGAATTGGAGAAACCCTATAATGATGGGAGAAATAATATAGAAACCACTTACATGGAGATTCGTTAAAAAAATCTGTGTCTATTCCACCCAAAGAAGGCAGACAATATAAAGATAGGGAGATTTCTAGGGCTGATGTGGCTGAATGAGATGAGAAAGATAGGTTTTTGGGGTTAAATGAAAGAATAAAATAGTGTAAATTGTTAAATTTTTAATGATCTAGACATCGTACATGGTTAGTCCGCATGGTTTTTCAAACCGTCTGGCAACCTTGTGCCCTAGGATTCCTAACAGACACATACTACATGATTAGTCTGCACAACCTGACATACCATGTATAATCCAAGTAGTATCCTCGGTCCAAAAACCTTAACCTACTGTATGATTACCTATTGAAGTAAACATGGTTTGAAAATATACGTTCCAACCATTCACATCTATCTACTAACCCAAAACATACAACGTTCATGAAAACTCAAGGAGGAAACACATGGACAAGCACTATACTATAAATAGACAAAGTAAATACCTAAAAATTCAACCCAGTCACTCCTGAAACTCATGAGAAAAACCTAAATCCAAAAATTAATAAAAATCAAGGTGAAATAAAAAAATCGTATTTTATACATAAACTAACTAATACCTACCAATATTGTTTACCTTTTTATATTTATAAGAATGCCAATCCTCCTCCACTATGAAAGGAAACTCACCCCCATCCCATATTCACACCTATAAATCGATTTTTATAATCCCATCCCTACCAAAATAAGCTCAAATATTATATCCTATGAACCTATAAGAATCATTTTGGTCATATATCCAACCACGAAAGCCATTTGGGGGAAACTAAAATCAGTTAACGGAACAATATGCAACGTTCATTAATTTGAGTTTTTGTTTTGTTTGCTTATCCACCCCCTTATATTATTCTTATATCAAGACGACATAATAACATTAGTATATTAAATATATTAGGATGTTGTTATGTTAAGTTTGTGACAAAAACATTTACACACATCCATAAAATGGGTCACACAATCATCATTCGTGTCTCCGAGAGACTACCACCTTAGGAACTGATGTCCTTCATTCTTCCAGTAACACAAATCATGGTTGGGAATAATGATTTACTTACTATATTTATATAAAATCAATTATATTGATGATTAATTTAGGTTACATATTTATTATATAACACATAATTTTATTCTTTCCATTTTGTGGGAATAATATAACATTGTTTGTGGAAGTGTAGGCTACCACCTCCCCAAGGCGATGTGATTCGTTCATGCTTCACATGGAATGTATTAAGGATGGTTTTATTAAATGAAATATATTTATAAAATAATACTGTTAATTTATTTATAATATATATATACATCATTTACATTTCATTCTTTCAATACGATAATAGAATTAAAATATTATTCATGGGTACGTATTTCCTACTATCTCCATGAATAGAGTAGTTAATTTCTTATTTATTTATTTTTTAGATAATTATAAACATATAAATTTTGAAAAAATATTATATTTATATCATGGTTTAAATTTTATATATAATAAAATCATGATCTATATAATCAAAACACTAGTATAAAATCAAAACATTTATGAAAAACAAACTTTCAATTACCCAAAATATATCATTACATGGAATTTTTAATAAGAAGGTAATACAATTTCATAATCAATTACATATGGGATTATATATCAGAATATTATTCCATGTTGGATTATAATAAATTTTTATTTACTAAAACTGAGGTTTGAATATGTACAAAGAAAGTCATGACTTAAGGTTTGGGGAAATCTAGTCTCACTTTTATTTCTATGAGACTTATGTCAAGTTCACCAATCATTTCTTCAATGTGGTGTATATACTTACTTGTGACATTTTATAACATGAAGTTTATTAATTTTATTAGATTAATATTTTCAATTGATTTTATTGTTTCATGGATCTCATGATTCATAATTTACTTAATTAGTAATATATTTCAATCTGTCTTTTATTTTATATCAAACACAGGACATGTTCACCACCTTTCTCTTGTATATGGTGTGTATACTGACCATGGATGTATTTTATTATAATTAAAAATATAATTTTTATCATTTTCATTTCCATTTAATTATCTATCTTTCATGGGTGTATGGTTAATATTTTAGAAATATGGTAAGGGGGTTTTGTCCCAATTTTCATTCTTTGAGACGTGCACTATGTTATGCACCTATAATAATTCATGAGGTTTATATAAATCCCCTAAGATAAGTCAAATCATGAATTTATTAATTATCATGATTTTTTAAGCTTAATTTGTTGATATTATTACATGGAGTTTATGATTAAAAGTTACTAATGTGGTCAAATTTTATTTCTACAATCTTGTCATTCATTGCGATTGTTTATGATTGTGCATAGATTGGTGAAATATTATGATCCTCTTATAAAACGTTGTCATTAATTTTATTATCCTTTTGTTATTAATGATATAATCAAGGAATGGTACCATTTTTAAAATATTTGGTACTTCAAATTATTAATCATGTTTTTCATTAAATATTATCTTTTTTCTCTCTTCATTAAAAAATTTATTTTATTCAAAAATCATTTTTGAAAAATAATAATAAAACTTTTGAAAGTATCATTTGAGTTAATTTTCATGAAAATGTACTATAAAAAATTATGATTATAAATGTTTTTTTCAAATAGGGAAGGATATTTTTCTCACAAATTATTAAATGATTTTTAAATCATACATAATTTGTTTTTAATGTGGTTTTCTAATAAATTTATTTTCAAAATGTTAATGAATAAAATATTATTTTCATAGAATAGTTATATTCCTTAATATTATCCAAGTGGTTTTCAAAATACTTTTCTATATAATATTGATTCATTTGAAATAGTTTATGCATTATTTTTTATATTATCAACAAACATCATTCTTACCCTTTATATGAATGGTTTCTGTTTAATATGGAAATTTTTTTATGGAACACATTTATATTCAATGTGATGTATAATGAAAAATGATTATGAAACCTATTACCTTTCTCATGTTATTCTATTAATAAATTATTTTGAAACATATTTATTTTCCATATGTTATGATATGATGAAATATTTATTATACCCATTTCATTTCATGGGTTATGATATGATGTTTATGAAACCCATATCTTTTTATGGGTCTAATAAGATGAAGGTTGTAATATATTGTGGAACATATATGGTTGTTTTCATTATGATACAGCAGGTCCATATACCTCCCTTTAATTTATCTGGTAAATATTTATATCTCATTAGACAATTATGGGAAATAAGTTGACGACCTTGATCCACAATGGTAAGAAGGTTTAACGTGGTCCATTTTGGGAAGAAGGTGTAACCTTATCCACTATAATGAATGGATTTTTACTGGGGATGGTGGTGTGTACCACCCAATAAATGCTTCCTACATGAGTTTCCATAAAATGTAATAGAAATGAGCCTTGACATATAGGGAATAATTTTATATACATATGTGAATGCCACAAACTCTATGTCTTATTCAGTTGTTATGATTTCATGGATGATAGTCTTTATTACCAGATGATTCTTGTCTTATAATCTAAAAATATTAATTCTCTATCTATTTATTGTGATCTTTTATATCCATGGTATTATCTTCTACTGTTATCATCATGTCAGCATACCCTTATGCTCATTTTATGCTTATATATCTCCATTATTTACCCTTATTGAGGATTTGAGATCACAAATTTCTTATATTTACATTCCCAATGTAATGAGGAACTTTTTCAAGTTGAATTACTAAAGGTTAATATAATTAAGGATGTTTTTTATGATCCTACACTAAGAAAGAACATTATGTTTCCATGTTTCCAAACATACTAAACTATTATGGTTCTCTAGAATATACTTTTATAATGTGATGAATATTCATCTAAAATAATGTAATATCCATGTATGTTAAGCATGGGTTTTTATAGTTGGTATCAAAGGAAATGTTTTTTCAAAATTTGTAAACTAGGAGGAGAAACATTTGTGAGATCCCAAGGAATTTTTCTAAGGATATGTCTAGAAATATCTCTAACGATAAGAAAAGTGTATGAAAATATCATGGTATTTTGGTAAAGAAGAGAGTGAGTGGTTTCTTATAAATATATCTTTATCTAGACACTATATGTTGATGTGGCTATGGAACTTGTGTATATAGGGGTAACAACCATGAAAGAAATATATTCATCTAGACTCAATTTGGAACTATTTCATGACAATGAGCCTTACCACACACCTGGTTTGACACACTAGGGGAATATTAATTGGAAATTCAGAATAGTTCCACAAACCATTATAAAGAAATTAAATATATAATGATTATTAATAAACTAGGATAAATGTTTGGTTTCATAGATTAAATAATTTAGTTTAATTATTTATACATCTTATGAAATTTTTCAGGATTATGTTCGTTTTTAATATGACTAGTGTTGTTCACACAATTATTATTCTTTTAGTTAGTGGATGGAATAATAAGGAATTATTCTAACATTTATTCTTATTGATAATTTTGTGACTATGAGTAACCAAGACGAATTATTAATGGAGAAAAATATGTTGTGATTATGTTGAATTATGAATCACAACACATGATTAACAATGTGATCTTTGGTGATATTCCAAAAACATATTATAATAAGAATATATACATTTAGGAAAGGTAAAATGGTAATGAACACAGTGGAATGAGTATTAAGATTATTATATATCAAGAATAAGGGAAATAGAACCTTGCGGAATATCTCATGTGGATAGGAAGATGTTATCTTTGTGGAAAAAATGGTTATATAGTAATGAATTGTGGGCGAGTTCAATGCCATATCTTTGGAGAAATTGTAAATTATTAAAATCAATGTATTGAACTAATAATTTTATTCTAATCCAATAAAGGACATACTCCATTCAAAACATTTAAATGTAAGGGTCAAGGAATTTATTTATTTGGATTCAAAATTAATAAAATATTTAAATATTTTTCAATATTAGTATTTGATTAAGAACATTATGGAGTATGTTGAATGGTACTAATGACCTAGGAATATTATATAATGAATAGTCAATCATTAATTTAAAACATTATTAAAGGAAGGTAACCCTTAATATATTTATTATGTTAAAATAATTTTTCACTTTTTGAAAAAAGAGATTTCAGATAAGAATAATGTAAATTGGATAGTATTGAATACCTTGGAAATAAATCGATGATTTGAAGAAAAAAAATTATTATCCCATGGATGGAATTTACAACATTCTTTGATTTAAGTAGTATATCCAATAATCATTGGAATTAAAAATATTCATTTTTTGATAAGGATTTAGGGTAATTGAGGATATTACCATGTTTTGAGAGAATACACAATGAATGTATTCACATGTATGGTATATGAAAACCAATAGATACATTATGATATATGGGGATCAATGTTAATAGAATTTTGATAAATTTAGTGTGACACTTTCTTATGATTGGGAGTTTAATATTTTTGATGTTTTATAATGTCAACCATTTATGGAATGGTTTTATAAAAAATTCAGATAATGTTTTAAATATTGAAATATTATTATCCACGTGAGGATTTTTGCATATTGGATAACCTGAGCTAACCATTTTGAGGTGATTTTAACTAATGACAGATAGAATAACCTATTATTCTATTTATGGATCTCATTAATGAAATATTCACCTTAATTTCTTATAGTAAAAAATTACGTGAGAATTGGTCAAGGAATAACAAAAGTGTGAGATTGTCTATATAAAATATAATTAATTAGAGTATGTATATAATCTTGTGAAAATGTTTTTAAATCTAGTATAAGGATATTTAAAGAAAAAATTTATCTCCGTACCTTTATTTTTGATGAATCAAATAGTCCCATAGATCATTGTAAATTTATGGTTTTGTAATTCTTAATTTCCTCTAGGTCACCCACTTTCTTGTTATCATTGATCCATATCACTATAAATAATTATTTACACTTTTATTCTATATAAAAAACATCACTTCCCACCTATGTCCACCATTGTGGAAACCAAGTTATGATTCACTTTGGGTAACTATTATGTTTCCAACATTCCCATTTTAAATGAAGTTTTAGTATTAATTTTTACGATATGGGGTCTATGATAAGAACATTAAAGTATTAAAACATTGATGACATAGATGAATTTAAAATGAGAAATTAAATTTTACGGGGCTATAATGTAACCCCTCTATTTTTTATGAAATAATGATTTTAAATAAATTAAATTTCTTTGGGGGATTTCATTTAATGCTACATAAATTTATTCTAACATTATACACCAAAAATATTATAATTGAACTACAATAAAACACTTACAATACTTTTTGGTACACACAACACTATGTTTTTGTTAAATTACACACAATATGTAGTTCCTTCATAAGTTTGTGTTACATGCATGATTGAGTTTTACCAAACTATAATATTATATTAATATTATTATTACAATATTATGATAGTTGTCACTGATTCATTAGAAATGAATATATTTATAATATTAAATTAATCATAAAACTATATTTTACATAAGTTTATAAATTCAATTATTTATATATATATTATTAATAAATTAAAAATAATAACCACTTGAATATAACGGATGTGTTTCTATGAAAAAAATATTTTTATGCCCCCAAATTCATTTTATCATAATATAAAAAATTAATCATTATTATTGAGATTAAATGAAGAAATTTATATATTATATATTCAACCAACTTTTTTGTATTCATCCATTATGTTTTATAGGAATTAAATAGGAAAAAATCTTTGTTTATGGAAAAAATGGCCATATTTTTTCTAAGAGGCACTTTTTCCAACTTATAATGGAAGAATTGTTTAAAATCTAATTTTTAAAATTTTATTGATTATATTTGAAGAAATGTACTTATTTATTTGTAATATTAGTGTTAAAATTATGTTAGGGTGAATTTTTTTTATTTTTTAGAGAAGTTTTATTTTTGGATAAATAGTTAAAAATATAGAATGTTTATTTAAAACTACTTTATCATTTGATATATTTATATAAATTAATTATATTTTTATGGTTTTAAAGTATATTTAGATCATATATATATATATATATATATATATTAATCTAATTTATTTTATTAGAAAAAATTTCACAACAAAATTGTATATAAATGTAATTCAACATTTTGAATAGTTTCTCTTTAAAATCATGTTGTTTCCTCTCATCTATGAGAATAATTTTAAATAAATTTTATCCACTTCAGTTATTAGAACTTCATAAAATTGATTCAATTTTTTTAATAATCGGACTTTGCAATTTACAATAATTACAACTTAATGTTTTACCAAAATTATTAGTGAAAATATTTAAAATTAATGAGATTGATTAAGATAAAAACATCTTTACCATTGGAGTAAACTCTATTGTAATGGAAAAATGAATTATACACTTCTAAAAAACCAATTTTCTAGCCATATATAGACCATATCCCCTATTTTATTTAAATTGTTTCATTATTCTATATAAATTATGTAAGGGAGTCCTCCCAATAGTGTTTACCTTTTTTTATTTACAAGAATACACCTCATCCTCTACTATAAAAGAGAAATCACCCCCTCACTTATTCACACCTAACAAGCCCTTTGACCCATCGCAATACTTCCGAAATCAACTCCCAAATTACCTAATCTCAAAATTTATGACTCATTTATTTCATAAATACATCTATATAATCCATTTGGTGAAAACAAAAAGTAGTTACCTGAAACTGTTGTAACATTGATCAACATGTATTATTATTCTATTTCATTATCCACCTCATTAAATTTATTTTATATAAATATTAAATAATAAAATAATTATAATAAATATATTTAGATGTTTTTATGTTAATTTTACAATATAAACCACCACCCACATCAATCAAATGGGATATACAGTCATCGTACATGTGTACAGTGGACTACCGCCTTGCGACCTGATGTCATTGATTCTTCTATTACCACCTCTCAAGGTTTCTAATAATGATGGAATTATTATTCTTATAATATAAATGATATTTATGTTGTTTTTATGATTATATAAAAATTATTTAATGCATACCTTTATGACTACTATTTTGTGGGAATACGATAACATCATTTGTGGACGTGTGCACAATCACCTCATCAAAATGGTGTGATTCGTTCAAGGTTTAAATAGAATATTGTGAGGAAATTATTTATAAAATATATTATATTAATTAAAAAATAATTATACAGTAATGATAATATATATATACACATAATTTACTTTCATCTCATTCAATATGATAAGAAAATGAAAACAGTCACTACATGTACGTATGACCTACCATATCCCCGAACAATGTATTTCATTTAATATTTATATATTTTCTAGATTATAATAAATAAAAATAAAATTAAAAAATATGACACTTATATCATGTTTTATTTTTTAGAAATAAGTTAATCCAGGTCTAATTAATATTATAATGAATAACAAGTCGAAACATGTATGAAAAAAAAGCGGTTATTACATGAAACATATATTTACATGGAATTGTTAATAAGAATGTAATATTAAGTCATAATAAGATTATATATGATATTATATGTAATAATATGGTGATGTGTTATATTTATAAAAAACATTTATTTATTATAAATAAGGTTTTACAGTTTATAATTGATGTCAAGACTTATGGAAAGGGGATTCCTAATCTCACTTTTGTTTCTGCGAGACTTATTCCAAATTTACCACTCATTTATTTTTTGTGTTGAATATAATTAAAGATGAAATTTTATATAACTATTTTAATTTATATAATTATATTCAATTTTTCAATTTATTTTATTCATTGATGAATATCACGATTCAAAAGATACTCATGTAGTGTGGGATTTCTATATAAATTTTATTTTCTATGAGACACAAGTCATGTTCACCGCCTATTACTTGTATTTGGTATATATATTGACCATGGATGTATATTATTTTTATTATTCAAATAATTATTTGGATTTAGATATCCATTTTATGATATATAATTTTTTGGGGTTTATAGTTAAAACATTACTGATGTGGTAAAGGGAGATTTGTCTTAATATTCCTTCTTTGAGACAAACGCTGTGTTTTGACCCAATTTTGTAACAAAATTTGTATATAAATATTATTTTACATACAGTATCATGAATTTTCTCATTATAATTACATTTTATATTTCATTTTATGTTATTTCATCTTGGGGATTCTGATTCAAGGTTACCAAATTGGTATGAAATTATTTCTATAATCTCATCATTTATCAAGATTATTTATGATTATGCTTCAAATGATGAAATATTATGATAAGAATATCAATGAATTATCATGAAGAATATTATCCTCTATTTATTATTGTTACCTTCATGTTATTATACCAATTTTTCTAATAATTTTACTATAAATAATTAAGAAAGTGTTTTTTAAAAAATATGACCTTATTTATCTCTTCATTAAGAAATCTATTTTATTCATAAACTATTTTTTATAAAAAAAATCCAATTTTTTTAACTAATATTCTAAGATCATTTTCAGTGAAAATTATTTTACAAAAAATTATGATGTAAAATTTGATTTTCAAAATGAAGGGGATATTTTCCTCAAGAAATGTTTTAATTGATATTTAAAGAATAGTTCATTTTTTTTAAATTGGTTTTCAATGAAAATGATCAGGTAAATGTTTTATGTATAAAAATTATTTCCAAGAAATGATGTTTTACCTAAAAAACTATCCAAATTTTCATTCAAATTCCATCTCCATCTATGATTGAATCCTTTGATATAGTTTACACTCTATTGGGGATGTGATCCAATAATACCATTTTTATCTTTTCATTGAATGGTTTATGTTTAATTTGAAAAGTTGTTTATGAACCCCATTTCACCACTTTTGGTTATGCCATGATAAGAGTATTATGAAACACACTTCCTCTCTTAGTTTATTCAATAATTAAATGATTATAAATCTTCTCACATTTCCATAAGTTGTGATATAATGACATGTTTATGATATCTATTATATTTTTGGGGTAATGATATATTGTTTATAAAACCCATATCATTTATTGGGTTATGATATAATGAATATTTTAATATAATATGGAAATTAATTGTTTTCTTTCATTATGAGATGGGTGGGACCTATATATCCTTCCAATGCATTACCTAAAGATTTATATCTCCTGATTTAGTGATAGGAAACAAGTCAACGGGATTGATACATTGTGGGAAATTTTTTTAACCTTTTCTAATTTGGGAAGATGGTGTAATTGTTCCAATATAAGGAAAGGATTGTGCCTATGGATTTTGGTGTGTCTCACCCAGTAGGTGTATCCACCAAGAATTTCCCTTATATGTTTTTTGAATGGTTCTTGACTTCTATGGAATGATTTTATATACTTATGTGCATGCTCAATGTTCTATTTCTTATTCCAATGTTATTCATTCATGTCTCATTCTCTTTATTACCTCATGATTCTTATCTTATTAACTTCCAATATTTATTACATGACTCTTTATAATGATCTTTGTTGTATAGTGTGTGATCTTATATTGGTGTTATCATGTTTTCATACCATTATTATCATGTTATGCTTATATAATTCCCTTGTTTACCCTTACTAAGAATTTGAGATCATCCCATTCTTATATTTCTTTTCTCTTTGTTATAAATAAAGGTTTTAAGTAGGAGTAATAAATAGGAATATCTTTAATGGATATATTGAAGATCATTCACCAGGATATAATATTAATATTTTATGTTTCCCAAGATAGTAAACTATTGTCGTCCTCATGCATTTAATTTTGTAATGAGAAAAATATTTATCTAAAATAATATAATAACCATGTTTGTTATTATAATGTCATAATAAAAAGAATAGTAACCACATAATCTATAATTAAATTAATTAGAATAGTTAATAAAAAATTTATAAGTTTTTACTTGCATGAGACATAGCCAAACACTTGATATACAAAAAAGTTATGTCAAGCCAATGGTAAACCCCACATCCTAGACATAACTTTAGGACTTTATTTCATATATGATATAATATTTGGGATATATTAAACATATTTTTTAAAAATAATATATTGAAATATTAAATAACATATCATCGCATGAGGTTTGACCAAACATCCAATGTTCACTGAAGTTGCACCCCACCTAGGGTAAACCCCAGATCCCATACCTAACTGTTGTCACAAATTTCACATATGAAACACTATTTTGGAGATACCAAATTTATTTTAAAAAAATATATATATTAAAATATTTAATAACATATCATCACGTGTGATCTCACCAAATTTATAAAACCCACAAATATTATACCTCAAGTAGGTTATACATCTCATGCCTGACCTAACAGAAATCTATGATTTCTCAAACACCACACCATTTAGGATATATTAAATTATTTTGGATAAATCATGTGCATGTGATAAAATATATTTAAATTTTGTATTTCATCTATTATGAGGACCTATGGTCCTCAAAAACCAACACCGACATAGAACCAAAATCTAAAAAATATTCCATAAAATATTCAATGATGCTATCTGGGATTTTTCCCATATTGAAAGCCTTGGAAACATTAATTAAGTTATTTTTAATGAAAATATACATTTAGAATGAATAATTAAAAACCATTAACAAAGAGTGTTTTTATTATCTTTTAATATTTAATATATTACAATTCTCCCCATATATCAACTTCGAATCCCTGGGAACTATCTCTAATAGTCTTACTCAAACCACATACTCCACTGATCTTTAACATTAGACGCATTCCCCCACTTCTCCTTTTGGTTTTATTGATGATTCCACTAAATCTAGACTAGGGGTATAATCTTTTTGTGCATCAAATTCTCTCTTGGATATATGATCCACAATTGGCGCTCCTTCTAATATGAATAAGGGTTGATATCAATGTCCTCAAAATATACAATATGCACAGGGAAAGACGTGTACCCTTAAAGCTATGACACATGGAACATGTCATGCATACCCCAATAGTGATAATGGAGGTCTAGATAATACACCAGTGTTGCTATCAGATTAGTTATCTCATAGAGTTAATGAAAATGTAGTGCAAGATTTCTTTTCTTCCTTAGACATTTCCTCCCCAACTAAGAAGTCCCCCATAATAAAACATGATTACACATTGTAAACACCAAGGCTCTTCTATTATGGTTATATTGAGATATATTTATACCTTGAGTGGTGATCATTCTCTTTAAAATCAAATGTACTCCCTTAGAGGGATCCTAAACCAATCAGATCCCACAATTATTTCCTCACCTGCCTCATGCTAATAAGAAGTGATCGACCTGGTCTCCTGTATAGAGACTCGTAAGGTTCTATATGAATCAAAGACTATTAACTTCTATTGAATGAAAACTCATTAATGTCTAGGTGATCATTCCAGGATCCTTTGAATTCTATCATGTATGCTCAAATAATATTCCCTAATATGAATACATTTTTCTTAAATTTTCAATTATTCTAAGGATGGTACATCATGCTCCATCTCAGTGGGGTCCCTAGATCTTTATGTAATCATTTAAATGTAGGAGTAGGATCTCTTAATCATAGATAATTCCAAAATCTCAATTAAGTGAGACTCTCACCTTGTTAATAATTGAAAAACACTATTAATAAATCAACAATAACACATAATTCTTCTCGACTCCTCAGGGTCATGGGTAGCCCTTTCCCAAAGTCCATCATGAAATCTTCTCACATAAACATAGGTATTGGGAGTGTCTCTAAAAACCCACCAGTATTTTGGTGCTCAGACTATAACCTATTAAAGGTGTGGAATTAGGTGAAAAAACCATAAATGTCAATCTTCATTCCTAGACACAGAACTACTTCCTAAATCCAAGATATGACTTCCTAAAACTCGGATGTGCTGCCATTATTGAGGTACAATAAATCTTCATCGTCTCCTCTATGATGAAATCTAGGACTACTACTCTCCCATATACCAACATTGCATCATTATCTTCCATCAACCACCCCGGTATTGAGTCACTACCATCAAAGTATTCTGTCGTCACTATACAATAGAGGTATGACTATTGACTAGTCTTCTCCTTATCCACAAGAGAGGATGTGATCACAAAAGGGTCACATGTCATAGATCCAAGTTCCTCATTAGAATCCATCCTTATGTTATCCAATATTCTAACCATGCATCACTTCTCCACTGAAGGCCTCTCTCCATTCTCTTGATCAGTCTTCATCATACTACTATGATCATCCATGACCATATTACCTTTCTTGATGCATATTCCATATCATTTTAAAATTTCCTGATATACTTATCCTAAAACATATTTTTCAAATTCAGGTCCCACTATATAAAAATGTAGTGAAAGATTCTTTAGTCAATGTGGGTAACAAATCTCTCACTAAAAGGTAATTTCATCATAAATTCAGATCATAATCGTCAGTTCAAGCTCCATGTCATCCATGTGTACCTTGAGATCCTTTATTATGTATAGAAAATATGATATGAGGGTATAGAACTATTTGTATACCTGATGTATGCTTTATCTCAAAATGACATTCCAATACTTCATAGTATCTGCTGTTTCAAATACTCACTCAATGGTTTAAATAAATTACATAGTATCCTAATGGCCGCTGGTGCCCTAGTAGGATGTATAATGATTGAATTGAATGACATTACATGTTTGACCATAACTCTATACTCCCTTTTCAAGTCCAGACACTATGTGGGAGACATCCTACTAAATTTTTCCTACTAATCTAACCATGTATAATGTCTGGTAGGATGGTCAGCTACATTCTATGACACATCTTATTTTATAGAAGAAACATCCTCCCTTTTAAAATCATTCTAATCCTACTTCACAAGTAGTTTCCCAAGAATATTTTGATGTGACAACATCTATAATGTGAAGGAAACACATCAAAAAATAAATAGAGTCATTAGGTTAAACCCTAATCCATCTATTTGATCACAAAAGGTTCCCTTATGACTCTAACTTTATCCATATTTATACCCCGACATCCATTAACCCTTATTTCAATCTCTTCATGTTAGTTATAGTAATCTTATATATACAAACAGAATATCATTCTTGTGTAAAATAATCAATTCTAATAAAAATATATAACTCTTCATGGAAACAATGTTATATCAAAAAATAAAAACTATAAAAAATAGATACCAATAAACAAAGAAATTAATTAATGAACAACTTTTTGTCACAAAAACAAGTATATATATATATGACATAAGAAACTATGTTCCTAGTAGTGATGTAGGAATACACCCAAAATATCATAAATCACATATAAACATAATGTGCATCAAAAAAGTTGAGGTTAATCAATAGTAATAAAGAAAACATAAATTTCATTGTTTATGTGAACTCATAGGTCCACTCTGAAGTGTTATCCAAACACTAGAAAAGTTCCCTTACCTGAGTCCCAACCATCATATTTCCCATCTATCATTTCTTATACCAAGGAAATGAGAATAATATGTTAGTGAATCATAATTCATAGATTCAATTTTGTAATATCCGGACCCAAACCACCAGTCCGAGTGGGAATTCAATGTGACCTAATGTGTGCCTCCCCATATGCATGTGGTTTATGACTACTAGCGATGGTCTGAGTCCATTAGGGGTGACACTACACCCTCAATATCATTTTATATGATAAATAATTAGAAAAACACCACAATAAATAATCATTGTAAAACATTTGTAAACCTATAGATGCATTACATGTCACACAAATAAAGTCTCACAAAGTGTATAGATAAACTAGTGTAATAATAATTATAAAAAAAATAAATAAATAAAGGGTCATCTAGAGTCTATTCTAGACTGCTAATATCTCAATGCTCCTCTTCTAATTTTTCTACTATAAGTTCCTTATCCTTCATCAGATTCCTTAATAAAACTATATACACATCAAAATGGCTGATTAGGTTGTGAGTATAAGACATAGATGGAAACCACCAATGTGTCCTTACCCTGGTGTGATCAAGTATAACAGTGTGTTCCCTAATAATAATCAATTTATAACAATCATGAATATAAAATATAAAACTGAGCAGCCATTCCCTATCTAAGAAACCAAAAAACCACAACCATAAGTAATTTGGCTCCATTCCAAAAAAAAAACAGAACATTCATGTGAACATATCAATGTCATTCCCTTATTCAAGATACTCGATAGTTTTATAGTCCACATGTAATGTCCCATCCAGTGATCCACTAAATGGATCCCTAAGATGATGGGTCACATGGACTCAATCATGGTTCTCCTTATGCTTTAGGATAATGACTAGCATAAAGGTCATAGTTTATGCATGTGGGGAGACTATTTCCTCATTTCATAGTATACCACAATGGTAGTAAATGTATCTATCAATTGTAGAAGCAGTGAATCATCCAAATATAAGGTAATCACCTAATAAATGAATATATAACCATTGTTATAAGTAAACTCATATACAAAATCATGTGTCAATATATGTTTCTTTAAATTAGGAAAAAATTTATACAAGAATCCTATACAATACACTAATAAAAATACCAAAAATTCCAAAAAACACTATCTAAATATAGCATCAAGGGACTCAAAATTTCCAATGCTCTAATACTCTTATGCATAGAACAATTCAATCACTATATAATGGGATCTTCCCTAGTCCCTACCAGTATTAATAACGTATTTCCATGTATCTAATGGTAACCCAAACAGGGTGTCAGATAACACTCACTAATCCACAAGCAATGGGGTCTATAACAAACTGAGTATGTGTATAACAATTTTGATAGTGATAAAAGTATAAAATAGATATAATAATAATTAATGGAATGTTTTCATGGAATATCAGATACTGTGCATCCAAACGGTGCTGCCTGCAAACAACATTTTGGCTCCCATAAACAAAGGAAGTTGTAAAAACAAAACTAAATACGTTTAATACGGTTCAGTTAAAAAAATTATATCTAAAACCAATACGTGGTATTTATTTATTTATATCTAAATATTAACCATAACCACAACATATAATCTAGTTCATTGCATCAATAACAGCCTAACCATATAATCAACTATAGAACATTAACCATGGCCATATAATATAATTCATAATCATCCACAATGGCCTCTATATGTAATCAAAAGTGTTAGAAAATGAAGGGAAGGATCCAATATATAGAAGACCAAAAAATCCTTATTGATTCCCAAGATATTCTCGATTGAAAATAAGTAATAATTTGGGTGGGTTCCAAGGATCATTTAGACTGACCATATCCACTGTGATCCAAATTATGTTGGACCTAAGTTGTGGTGCGTGCTACGGAATCCTAATAAATCGGGATACAATGAATAAATAGGTCCAATGTATCCACTTCTACAAAAAATATCCATGGGGAAAACATCCATGACATCTATGGGATCGGGATCCATGTAGGTCATCTAAACAACCCACTACCATTTTAATTCATTGCCTCATTTCATTAATCAATTTATAACTATTCCTATCCCATAAGTTCATCCAATCGATATAACACATCCCACATTTCATATTTAATATATTAGCCAACATTTCAATCTCATGGAAGAGAGGATAAAACAATATCCTATCATTTCAACCTAATTTATTCTATTAAATAAACTCCCAAAATAAATGGTGGCATATCATGAACCTAATGAGGTGGTATAACATAAGGAAGGTACAAAGGCACACCCCAAGTGTGTACTATGTTTGGAAAACTTCCTCCCAAAATAACAAACAACTAGTGGGAATCCTTAAAAGGATACCATATATTCAATTCAATATTCAAATCTTATTTAGGGTAAAAACAAGAATGTCAAGAAAGAGATATAATGTCAACAATGAATATATTACACTAAATCCCAAGGGAAATTTATAGTCCACCTACCATAGGGTTATAGTAGAACAACCATCTAGTATCAATCTCTAATTCAGTCCAGATTAAGTGAAAATTTAATAATGGATTATAATCGTTGAAATTATTCATGTTATACATAACAAAAATAACTTATTTGATAGGATTTCAAATTAATAACATCACAAGATTATCGGTGAACTCAGAGGCATGGATTGAAGGAGACCAACGAGTTTGATTATGATTAAGGATGGATATTTAGAACCAAATCATATGAATTTACTTCAAATGGGGTCTCCTAATCTTGAGGATGTTGTATAGTGGAAGAATGAGAAAAATAGAATAGGTTATATGTATTTTCATGTGGGAAATGTTAATTTCTCCCCTTTTAATTGGATCGCATGGTTTGGAAACTTGTTTGTCCAAAATTTGGACCATAAATGTTCACTTATATATTCTATGTCAGAACCCACAAGGTTTTATGAGTGTGGATTAGAAAACCAAGTGAAAACCATGTTTGAACCTCTATTAAAACATTTTGATCCCCGCACATGGGTGTGCGCCTACGGAGGAATGGTTTCCCCAAACGGTGTGACCTCTTGCAACAATCTAACAGGCCCTGCATGAATAGGAGTAATCATGTGGCCTATCCTATGTGGTTTTTTATTATTGTTCAACCTTCCTTTTTTAACAATACGGTCTCTAGACTCTTAAAAATACGTGTATAACTACAATGCACACATGATCACTTTGGGTTTTCAAATAAGGACATAAATAATAATTAACCCAAAAAAAGATTTGTGACTCATTGAAAGACTCAGTATCATACAATATTCCCTCTTTAATGTATTTCATCCAAGAACGTCCCTTCCTATGGTGGTCAAGAATCACCAAAGAATAACTCTGGGCACAAATAATGTATTACATCCTCCTTCTACCAAGTATCATCCTGTAAATGGTCATGCATCCATTGCATCTATACTTGAGCAACATACTCTCCTCAAAGAACCTTCCTATTCCTATCAATGATACAAAAAATATTCTTTTCAAAGGATGAATAAACTTGTAACTCCAACTCATCTGGATACAAAGTGTGAGATGAGTCTATGTGATAACGGCACAATTGAGATACAAGGGATATGTCATGTATGTCACAATACCTCATCCATAACTGCAAGATAAAGGCTATTGACCTGAATCCCTATAGAATCTCAAATGGCCTAAAATATTTTTTATAATGCTTATACTCTCTCCAAATCAGTCTATGTTCCATCCTCTATGGGATACATAAAAATCATGATCCTTTTCCACATACTATTGATTCCATAGAAGAAGATTGGTGTATGATTTCATTTTACATTTTCCAGTAGTCATCCTCTTTTGAAGCAACTTGACCTGATTCAAAGCCTCCTGAATGATATGAGGTCCCAATAAAGCTTCATCACGTACCATTACAATTACATTGTATAACATAATGAAATACCATAAGATTTATCATATTATTACATATGTATATTTTCATAATAAAAATTAATTTAGGATAACACAAATAGGGGTGAATGCCTCTCTTATGATCCCTCAAACTCTCGAATGCATACTATAAACAAATCTTCAAGAACCTCAATTATGATCTTTCACATGCCATTAGTTTATGTGTGGTTTTCATGCTCATAAAAATTTGTATACCAAATTACCTCTGAAAACAATGCCAGAAAAAAAACAAGATTTCTATATCTGATACAATGGTTTGAGGAACCCCATTGTGTTATACTATCTCATAGATCTATAACCCCATATTCTAAACTATTATTAATGAATCCCTGATCAGAATTATATTTTAGACCTACATGATATTCTACACAACAACCCATATAGAATCACTTCCTCGATGTGACCTTGAAAATTTAGTTAGGAAAACCATTGAACATCTTTCCATTTCCACATGGTAATGGGTAACTGTTTTAAAAGTTTGGCTTGTCACTAGTTTTCCACCTTCACCAGATAACATGTAAAACTCATGATAAAACATAAATATCACATTTCATTCCAAGGTACCAATATTAGAGACATGAATCATGATATAACTTTGTAATGTTGGGATGAACTTCTAAACCGAGGAATGAAGCTCCAACATCATCACCTCACATATATGAATTGGAACCCAAACATTACCATGGATACATTGAATTTCATCCCCTCCAATATTCCAACTTGGAGGTGGGTCCCCACCTACGACATTCTCTCTTAGGACAAGTCCCTTTGCATCATACAAATGTTTCATACTCACTTTATCTATATGAATGGATGGATAATCCGCGAAAAAAAAATAAATATATGTCCCTAAACATCTTACACTTCCATGTGAACCTTTGATAACAAGGTCATAAGCATTCTTTCACTACAAGACTCCTGAACAGATTATTTCTAATTCATCCTGTCCAGTGCATCAGCTAATTTATTTCCCTTTCTTGTTGTATATGCATGGATGAAGTCAAAATAATATATGTACTAAGCCCAGAATCATTACTAAAAATTCAATTCATGTTTCTAAATATATACATGACGTTATTTTGGTCTGTGTACATGAAAAAAATGGTGTCCCTGTAAATAATGTCTCTAATAGAGAAAAAATAAACAACTACTGCTAACTCAAGATCATTTGTTGGGGAATTCGTCTCATATTTTTTCAACTGTAAAGACCCATATGCCATGAATCTATGCCCGACATCAAAACTAATTCATTATTATAACCTAATGCATCACATTTAGAAATGTATCTATGGCCTTGGTCTAGATGAATAAGTACATTCCCTAAATTTTATCATCCTTTTAGATCCTCAATATTAGTATCATAGTTATTTAACCAATTAGAATATATATCATTCTTAGTCAATCAAGTGAGTAGTACTTCTATGTGTGAGAAGTCTTGTATGGACCACCTGTAATATCCATCAAGAAATAAGAAAAATTTATGTAAATTATTTTTTATGGATGCTCCTAAAAAACTATAGTTGATACCTTCTCTAGGTTAGTTGCACTCTTATATCTGAGATAATATTACATAAGAAGTGAATATTTTCCATCTAGTAGTGTTTCATTGTGAGCATAGATTTTAAATGACTCTCTCTGATAATATTCAATACGATCTATAGATGATTGGTATGGTCATGTTGATTGTGAGAATACATAAAGATATCATACATGAATACCACCAGAAATGAATCTATATTTGGATGGAGAACTAGGTTCTGGAAATCCATGAAAATATATAGTGTATTCACAAGACTGAATAGTATAACCAAATACTCATATAAACCATACCTTCTAAAAACATTATGAGGAATGTCTTTAGGTTGATCATGAACTTGAAGATATATTGACCTCCAATAAATTTTTGATAACACTAGACCTTCTCAGATATGATAAAAAACATCTGATGTCAATTCCAAGGGAAACCATTTCAAAACTATCAACTAGTTTAATTTATTATAATTCACACATAGCCTGAGGGTACCATCTACTTTTTTAAAAAATTATGGAAAACACATTGAGAAGTATTGGGTCACATAAAACCCTTTTCTTCCATGTATTATTTCTACCTCTTGAGCTCCTAAAGCACTATTGTAGTCATCCTGTAGGGGGGAATGGATACCAATATAGCTCCGGAAACAATCTTGTTAGATAATTACACCTTTCTCTAAGAAGGTAAACCTGAAAATATATTGTGGAAAACATCACTAAAATGATCAACCACCAGAAGGAAAACATCCTCACACGATCCTTGATCATCCAGTTAGAAAATTGAAAAGTGGGTTGTCCCCCATCCTAGCACGTAATGTTGTGGCCCATCATAGTTCAATTATACATCACATTCACCCTTGTCAATAAAAACTCTTCCCTATTGTGATGTGAAAGTCACCATCCATTTATAATAATTAACATGGTCTTGATAAGAGAATATCCATTAAATCCAATGTAACATGTCAAACCCAATCATCTAAAGTAAAAAAAGATCACATGGGAAGTGATACCCACAAATATCATGGGGGGACTCACCATTCTTGCATAAACCCTCTATTATAATCCCCAACGGAGTATCCAAGGTCCTAACCTAATCAGATAACTGAACCCTAAGCTAAAGGCTCTCCACCACAGGTACATATATGAAACAATGAGAAGATAATATTTCAGAAAGATCGTATACTTGTGTAGAGTATAATAATGTCAAACCTCTCACTAAATATGGCCTAACACTCAGGTTATCATGTTTGGCCTCTAAAAAATTCTCTAGACTCAATAGTGACCCTATGACAAAACCTCAATACCTAAAAAACTCCCACTCTAATATCTAGGTACCTATGGTGTATGGATTCATCATGATAGAACACCACCATGGCCTAAAAAATGCACACTACTCTAAATCCTTATCGATGTTGATATATTAAATCCACTCCTAAGACTATAGTCGGAGCACAGATACTTCTACTAACTGTTGTCGGTAAGGTCCTATAATGACATTGTATATGGACCAACCTTATATATGATTGGAACTCAACAGGGTATCAATCACACAGATTCATCATATGTCCCATCATTTTACACTGATGATAGAAAACAATTCTTCGTGTCCTTATAGCCTAGCCAGTACTCACCTTATTGTAAGTCCCAAAGTATTGCTTCCTACCACTAGATTCTAAACCATGGTGTTGAGAGACTGAACTACACTATGCCCCCATCCTCCCTCGAGTTCTGCTCTGTAATTAGCATGTGATTCATTCTATATAAAATAGTTTGTATCTTTAAAACAATGAACTAAGATCAAATGGAATGTCTACAATATTCCACAATGTGTCTCTCACCTGATATTTCATCAGCAGGATATTTCAGCGTAGAATGCTAAATGTATATAAAGTGTACTGGATTATCCCTAACAGTCATTTCACACTTATTCAGATGTATAAACTCACAATGATTCCTCCCCTTAGAGTCTCTAGGAATGAGTAATCATACAATATGGATTTAAAATTCCTCCCAATAATATCATAGAGTGTATTATCCTTGATCAAAACATCCCACCAGAACTTAGCTTCTCCCAATAACATATAATTCATGAGCTTCACTATCCTATAATGAGGTGTCTCCATATTGAAATTTTATTCTTAATACATATCACATAATCTTTGCTCCTCCATACCCCAAAACATTGGGTGGATTACACTACTAGAACACTCGCATCAACTATTCTAAAGATGAGGTAGGCTGCACTGCTCCTTGAAAAGTCTTCATAAAGCATAGAAAACCCTCACAGAACTATTCCTCAACCCATATGTCAGGTAGAACTATTGGTGCCTCATATAGAACTAAAAGAGGATCGAATGGTAGTCCTTGGCTGACCACCTCTTAATAATGGTTTTCAAAACCCTCCTTTAATATGATTATAGGTCATCATGAAGGCGTGTCTATATAATTCAAAACAAACTCCCCAAAAAATACCAATAATGAGTAGTTCATGGAAAAAAGAACATGATATGTTGATGCCATCATATAAATTGAAGCACCCAACTTTCTACTACTAAAACTAGTTCTGGGTAAAAATAATCATAAAGATCACTAAAGACACCACCTACTACCCACTCAAAATCTAGTCCATGGCCAAGTTCTATGATTAGCATTTTCAATTTCAATTTGAATTCACACTTATATCACAGTTCTCATTAAATTTTTGAACCAAATGGTCCACGACATTTGATACATAAGGGTTCATTGACCTCATGAACTAATGTGTACAATCCACTTAATCCATAACATAACACATTTGAGTCCATGTGACAAATGGTTCTTGACTGAACGAGTCATAGGTGACTACATAGGGTTTGTGTTGTAGTCTGAGTAAGGAAACACTCTTTTTGTTATGGTAGGTTCTGTAAGATCTATCCACCATTCTCCATTCCCCCGTGAAATCTAGAAGAAGCAATTATTTCAAACATGGAACATATAACATCTTCATGCAGCCAAGAAATAAATCATATATTTCATGGGATAGTGGATGGCATGTGAATTATAACAGGTGCCTAAAATGAGGTATGAGATGAAAATATCTCAACTCATCAGTCCATGGTCAAATGAAATCCACAATAACAAAAATAATAACATCATAATATATGTGTATCATCCAACAGTTGAATCAAATCAACTATAATAAGAATAATACAAAAAAATAAACTCCATTTAGGGTAATTTGAATTTTCCCTATACCTGGGGTAGCTTCTCCCAGGAATAGGTCCAATGAAAATTTCCAAAAACATTTGTAATATCTTTTCTATTATTGTAAAATATTTTAGTTGAAAAGAAAATTCCTTTAATACCACTTTATTACATCTAGAATCAAGATCCACCAAAATGATCCCTAATCTGGTGGGTCACATGGAATCAAGGGAAGATCCCTATATTGATGAAGCTGCCAACTAGAAACAAGGGACTAGGGTGTGTATTTTGGTAGAAAATTGACACATTTCAGAGTTTATCATATATGCAGTAAACATATCAGTAAATAGTGTATGTATTAAACCAGACAGAGAGAAGATAAACATTCATGGAATGAATATGTAACTAGTTACAGAATTATTCTCATATACAATATTATGTGCTAGGAAATGTCTCTAAAAAGTAGGAAAATGAGTATACAACCATAAAATTAAATACATTTATCAAAATAAAATTATTATCAAAAATAAATATCTCCATCTAGTATCAGGATCCTAGACCAGTCCAGTGCACCCATACACTTATTCATAGAATAAGTTATGAATCATAAAATGGGAACTTGATTCCATCCCTACTAAAATCGATGAAGTCTTTCTGGGTACCCAATGGTTCCCCAAAAAAGGTTTGATATAGCACTCAGTAGGCCACCACCAATGTTTTCTATAAAAAAATCTAGTCCATGCATAAAAAGCTAGGTAGTGGAAAAAGTGTACAATATATATATCTATATTGAAAGTAACATTCCCAAGTAATTTTAAATATTGTTCAACCAAACAAGGATCCATTTAAACAACACTTATAATCTCATAAACTAGGATAGTGGTAAAAAAACTAAATCGGTTTAATTTAGTTGTGTCAAAAAATTGAGATCGGATACCCATACTAGGTCCATATGTAAGAATAGCCAAATATACAACATGACCATGTTTTATAACATAGTGTGTAACACACATCACAACCACTCTTTATAATATAGTATAAAAAATTCACCATAGTCAAACAATATAATAAAAAATCATCCCCAAAAAACATCATCGTTTAATAAAAAGTAACGTCCCATGAATGGATGGATCCATGTTATATATGACTAAGGAATGTTGGGCGAGTCCTACCAGCATATCATCCGAAAATGTTGTAATGGATTGGGTGGGTCCCTAGGGCATGTCAATAGATCATGTCCATTGTGCATTGAATTAAGATGGATCCAAGGGGTATAAAGTCCCATGGCTTCATATTGAATCAGTTTCCAAGTAATAAACTAGTCAAATGCATCCACTATCGAAAATATTTTCCATGGGAGAAACATCCATAGAATCTATGGAATCAGGATCCAAGTATCTTGTTCAGGGTATCTAATATAATTTTAATTCGTCTTCTCATTTCATATATCGATTCACAAGCATTCACATCCCATCAGTACATCAAACTCATATAAAAATTCATACATAAACAATTTAACCAGTTTCACCAAATTTCATTCACATATAATGGAGGAAAAAACCATATCTTATAATTTCGACTCAATTCATTTAATTAAACAACCTCCCAAATGAGTGTTGAACAATAAAACACCCAATGAGGTGGTTTAAAATAGTTTGGGTATAATGGCCCTCCCCATGGGTGGTCTCGGTTGGGGAAACAACATGAAACAATCTCAAAGAAACTATTGGTCATCTCTAATATGTTACAAGATTTTCAATTCAATTACAAAATTACTTTAATGGAAAACATCATAAATTATATCATGAAGCACAATAGGAACTATGATTACAAAACCCCAAACTCATAGAAAAATCTATTGACCACCTACAATAGGTCTGTAGTATAATAAATTTCTAATATTGATCTATGATTTGGTCTATATTGAGTAAAAATGAAGAATGGATAAAAATCCTAAAAATATGAAATATAAACATTCATAGAAATAACCCAGTTGATATAAATTTGAATTAAAACGACACAATACAATCAAAGAATACATTAGAGTGGATCTGATGAGAGTAAATGTTTTCGATTCCAAGTGTGTATAGAGACTTAGCACAAAAATCAATGAATTGGATTCGAAGAGAACATATATGAAAAAGGGTGTTGTTCAGTCGAACAACGAAAAAAATTGGTTATAAGGATTTTACGAAAGAATTGGTGATTTTAATTCTTTTATCAATGTCGCATGATTTATCTGCATTGTTGGCCAAACCATGTGCTAATCATACAACCTTAATTGTGGTACGAGATACCATACATGGTTTCTTTGTCATGGTTTGGAAAATAAAATGCAAACCGTGTCTCGGTATCTATAAAAAATTATAGACCCCCCCCCCTCGTACAAGAATGTGCCTGAGGTGGAAGGGTTTCCCAAAACTATAAAACCTCCTATACCCCTTAGTCATTCACCTGTATAGATAAGAGTAACTATTCATATTATCTGAAATAGTATATAGTACCATGTGGAATTCCTTTTTATTTCAAAAAGCGGGGCTTTGGGAACCAAACAACATGTATACACCCCTAATACTCCCATGATCACTTTGGGAACTCCCATTAGACCATAAAAAAGAATTTAAACCGAATAACTGAATATTTATACCTCATTGGAAAACTATGAAATTTTACACTTAAGGTCTCCAGGTCAGACCACACTAGGATATCATTCCCCATCACTATATATATATATATATATATAACAACAAATCCAACCTCAATATACTCAATAGTCATACATGCCCTGAGCCTCTAGGTCTGACCACACTAGACCATCATGCCCCAATGTTATCTCTATGATTGGTCACATAACTGATATGCCCCATAGTTTCCACATAGTTTTGATCACACATGATCATCATTCTTGAGCGTCATCACATATGGGTCTGATCACTCGTGATCATCACGACCCTAGGTCAGACCACACTAGTCCATAATGGACCCATCATATATCATAGTCTTGTAATCAATTTATATTTAGCATATGGAAATGCTCCAAATCAATGGATACTAGGCCATGATGTGTCCAAATGTATCATATGTATCAGGCACGAGAAACAATAACACGAAATTTACCAAACATATATCTTATGGTAATAGTGGAATTTTATCAAGAAAACACATCAAGACACACATACTAAGGCATACAAATCAATGCACCCATATCAAGGAAACATATCAAGGCACACATATCAAGGCCCTTGTGATTAGAAAATATAGAATAATTATAAATATAAAATTTTAATCAAGAATCAACATGGAACCTAGTTGTTTCAACAATTATCAAGGAGCAAGTTCATACGGTGTCACAGGATATACTCACATAAGCAATCTCAAGTCATAATTGATATCAAATATTTCAATATGATAATCATATAATGAAAACATGTATGAAAATATCTCATGTGTTTTGGTAGCTGGAGTGGAAACCACAATAGCCAAGAGCATCTTTCCCTGACCTTTATTTTCATAAATGTCTACATGTCAATCCGAGAGGTTTTCTATGGATTATTAGAACCCAAACTTGTGATTTTATTTCTAAATGAAGTAAACTATATTATGAAAAGATGGTTTCCCTCTCCTATATACTTTCTGAAGTATCACTCATGGTTAGTGTATGCACACTCCATAATCCAAATAAGAATAATTATCTTCTGTTAATTTATTATAAAATATATTTTATAGGTAAAATTTTATACGTAATCATAAATTATCCTCTTATAATTATCTTTATTTAAATTATCACCAATTATACTTTGGTTATTATTTCATGATAATTTCTCATAAATTTCTCTTTCATCATTATCTTTTGATAATTCATCACTAATTATCCTTTTATAAGTATTTATTAATAATTTCTTATAAATTATCCTCTATGACTATCTTTTGATAATTTATCATAAATTACCCTTTTATAATTTTTTATAATAAATTATCCATTGTTAATTTTTATTCTAAAAATTATCCTTTTATAATTTATCAATTACAGATTGATAATTTTAAAAATTATCTTTGATAATATAATAATTATCTATCGATAATTATAATAAATATCCACTAATAATACCCGTAATTATCCAATAATAATATCGATAATTTAGGACACATTATAATTACCTTATAATTATCCATTAATAATTTATATATTTTTCTCTAAGATAATATCATGTAATTATCAGTTTAATAAATCATTGTAATTATTACATGAAAACTATTCACTAATATCCATTGATAACTTCTTGTCATTATATTTTGATAATTTTAATAATTCAACCTTTGATATTTTTATTTTAGGTTATCATTATATGATTCGGTGGAATTATCATTAATAATGTGATGAGATTATCATATGATAACTATTCATCATTATCAAAGAATAAATTTTGGAAATTATTAGTCGATAATTTTTATACTTATTTTAAATAGTTTTGTGAAACCAATTTTTTATAATTTATATGAATTAGCATCATTTTAATAATTATTAACAATTATATTTGATAATTTTAGATAAATTATCATTTTATAATTATATTTAAATTAATTTTTGAAAATATTTTTCAATTTTTATTTGATAACATTTTAATAAATACAATTTGATAATTAAATTTCATTATCTTTTAATAATATTGTGCTATTATCCTTCGATAATTTTTGAAAAAATAATCCCTTATAATTTATTTGTTCTTTATTTTTTATTTAAAAGTAATTTTTTTCCCAAATTTCAAAAATAGGGAATAAAAAAAAGGTAAAATAAAAAAATATAGTCAAAAAGTGAAACCCTCGCCTACATTGCCTATAAGGGACAAAGAATAAGACCACCTCACAAGAGATCATCTTTAGATACTCATTTGATCAAGAACAATGTGGTGTCTAGGTTACGTGGACATAATGGGATTGACTAATGGTGATCCCAAATCATTTTTCTATTTTGAAACAGCAAAATTGAAGTAATAAAAAAACAAATTCTAAACACTCAATGTAATATTTTATTTACACTAATTTGACAACATAGTCATTATTTTATACTATTAAAACATATATAATATTTAAAGGGTCAAAATAGGTGATAAATTTAATATTTGAAACCTTTGACATGCTTCAATAGTGGTCATGCTCGGGTGGCTGAGAAAATGAATAGTACTAAACTAATTAAAAACTAAATTAATTAATGTAATTATTAAAAATGATTAAAAGGTTATCCTCATGTGCGATATAGAAAACTCATGATTCGTAAAAATGTTATACCCCACATAGGGTAACCTCACATCCTAGACCAGACTGTGGTCTCAAATTTTTCAAAGATGCACCGCTTGAGAGATATTATATTTATTTAGGAGAAATAAAATAATAAAATATTATATAACATATCATCATGCGTGATCTGTCGAAATAACTGAAGCACACAAAATTTATCCCCATCAAAGGTAAACCCACATCTTGTACCTAAATAGGGTCTCATATTTATCATACAATATACCATCTAGAATATATTAAATTTAATTTCCAAAAAAATTATAAAAACTTGTTTAATAACATATCCCTATGTGTGATCTGACCAAATTTCCAATGCTCACAAATGTTATACCCACCATGGATAAATTCTATATTTCAGACCTAAAAATACTCCTCTATTTCTCATTCAACGCACCATTTTGGTTTTTATTCAGTTATTTTTAATAAATCATGCATGCATGATAAATTTTATTTAATATTATTATTTAATCTACACTTAGACTATATGAGCCTTGTAATCTCACACCAACATCTCATGTACCTCCAAAAATATTTAGTAGAATATTCCATCGTGTTATCTGGGATTTTACCCTTATGAAAATCCATTGAAATTTTTACTAAATTATTCTAATTGAAAAATTAAATTTTCACCAAAAATACTTATAAATGAATAAAAAAAGAGGGTTTTTTATTATATTGAAAAAATTGGATATTAAATATAAATATAATGTAATTATTTCCCCATTATGGTTTATTTAAATTAATTGAAATTGAGAAACATTATTCACTTTAGAAAAGTTTTCAGAAAATTGGTGTTTTACCCCAAAAATAATGTTATACTCACATCTAGTATAAAGATGATTACAATTTAATTAAGTGAATTAAATAAAAATATATAAAAAATATGTTTCTTTATATCATATTTAATACATAATGGGTCTTTTTATTTATTTAATTTATTGAAAATAAATGTATTTTTTATAAAAAAATCTTTACTTTTCAGTATTAGATGAAAAAAGAAGTATTTTCTGAAAATCCCAAAATTTAATCTAAAGATACATTTTAAATTATGAATTCAAAAATATTGATCATTTTATTAAATAAATTTTTAAAAATTTGTACAATTTATCTAAAATATTTACCCTAAAAAATAAATAGAAATCATTTTTAATGAAATCATATTTTTGAAGAATAAAATTTCTTTAATAAAAATTTATTAATTATTTACTAAGAATTTATCAACAAATTTATATTGATAAGACAATATATATATATATATATGATAATTTGGTGAAAAATATTCATACCCACTAATTTAAAAAATATTTTATAATGATGATATTTATAATTATATTATTTCATGGTCTCGTTAAGCTCGTTGTTATGTGTCTTATAAACTATTGAAAATAGATTATTTTTTTAAATTATTGGGGTGTTAAACCAACAAATATTTCTACATATGTAATTTCAGACAATAATATTTTTGAAAAGTAAATTAGGTTTGATGGTAAGTAAAACACACAACATAAGGCTTAAATGAACATTGAAATGCTGTTATTTAAGTATGACCATTATAACCTTTCCATTTAATTTGAGTGTATCAACATTTTTAAATGAAAAAAAAACTATATATAAATTACCAATTCAATAAAAATGTATTTATTAATGATTATGAAATAATTAATTAATTTTTAGTAAAGTTATTTTATGCATCAAAAATATGTTTTCTTTAAAAATGATTTCTAGTTTTTTTAGGAAAAATATAATAATAAATATATAAAACATAAAAAAATATTATATAAAAATATTATTATTATTTAAATCATCATATTAAAATTATCTTAGGGTCAAATTTTTATATTTTTTCAAATATATTGAATTTCTTTTAAATATTTAAAAATATCTATTTTAATTGGAAACTTTTATTTTGTTTCTGGGATTCACACTATTATTTTTGGATTTTAGACAATTTTAAACAATTTAATGATTTTATTTTGTATAAAAATATGTTTATACAAGAAAAACTTTTTTAAAAACACTATTTTCATCACATTTTAAACATTTATTTAAAAATTATGTTCTCAAACATATACAAACTTGATTAGACAAAAAATCAAATGTTTTTAATTAGGAGGATTAAATTTGGTAAATACATTCCCTATAATTTTAGCGATTATGAATATTAATCGTGGTACAATTTATCACCTCATTAAAGGGTGAATTATGTAAATCAAGGGAAATATTGTGTCATAAGCTCATATGTTTTCATTCTAATTTTTACTAGATTTAATTAATTATACAATTATAACCTTATTATCTAATTATCTCTTTAATATAAAATTTTCCATTAAAATTAACTATATAATGGTAAAATAAAGAAATGTTTCAAAAAGTAACTGTTGTTGTTTTTAATATCTCATATTTGTCTATATAGGGGTAAAAATAGATTGTGAAATAATATAAATTGATATTTCGATCATAATATGTATATTTTATTATTATAAATTTATTTATAATTTTTAGGTATTAAATAGTTATCCTAAATGCTTACTCAACTATGGTACAATATTAATTTAATTAAAATAAAAATAAAATATATGACTTCAAAAATATTAATAGTGATATGATATGAATGAATTAATGTGTTAAATAATTTTATAGATATATATAAAATTGTTGGGTGGTTATAAAGTATTATATTATAATTACATTATGTATTGAATATTTAAAGATATATTATAATAAATGTGTTAAAAAAGACATTTTTGATAATTTATAATAAATAAAATATTATTAAATGATTTAAAATTCATAAAAATTATATATTTATAAAAAATAATGAGATATGGATTTATACATCAACCATGGTCCATTAGTGGATCTTTTTAATTTTATGGTGTCATTATTAACTATTAAATGGTAAAATACATTAATATTACGATGATTGTAATAAGGGCTACCGGGGGTTAAAATTAAATGATAAGGTTTAAAACATACAGAAAACATGAAAAATATTATATTATGAGGTCATATAAAATTAACCACATATTTTATTATAATTATTTCATTTTGTATTATTTTTTTATGAAAAAAAGGTATACTTATATAATGCATTAATGAATTCAAATAATTTTCCACCGCTCTATTATAAATGAAACCTCTTTATTATCTTATTTACACCACTTTGTGCCATATATCTTGATGAAAACATTGAAACTACTCTTACACATATTTATATAAAATTTATAGAGGTTAATTTTCATCAAAAATACCAGCAATAATTACCCTATGATAATATTTAATGGAAATATACAGATAAAGAGGTAATCATCTTTACCGACTATTTTAAGATTATTTCTTCTTCTAATTCATATTAATGTGTTGTAACCATACAAAAATAATAATTCTAGTATCATGTATCTTCTTAAATGTTATTTTTATTATGGAAAATAATTTTTATCTCTTCTCTATCCTATGAAATGTTAAAACATCAGTCATATGTACATACGGATTATCGTCTCCACATAGCAATGGAATTCATTTTTCATCACAGTATTAATTGGGATTTTATAAGTATGGAACTAATGACTATATATTATATTTATGAAATAAATATATATTGTGACTCTAATAAGGTAAACACCCTCCCACTTTCAAATCCAATTTAAAATAATAATGTTTCTCATTTGTGTGTGTGGATTACCCCTCCACGAAGTGATGTTATCTATTTTTCATTTTAACATTACAATGAAGGTAATATGGATGAGTTTGACACATATATCTGATTTATATTATTTAATAATGTTTCAAGCTAATATCATTATTATTTACCTTTATTTTTTTCCATCCATCGAAAAATCAAAACATTGTTCAAGCATATATATGACCTACCATCTCTATGAATGATGTAATTAATTTTTTATATATAAATTTTAATGATGTCCTATAATATATAAATAATATATAATTAAATCATTATTAAAATTACAGATATTATATAACCATTTTATATTTAAATATACCAAAAATACTGAACTAAAATATAAATGAAAAAAGAAGCAATTGTCAACCAAATCTGTGGGTTTAATAAATAATTACGGATAAATTGGTGATAAAAGGTTTTATGTAAATAATATATTTTATGATATATATGAATATGGTTATATATTTTATTATAATAAATATATATTTCATATTTAGATGTTTCAAACACTTATGGAGGAAATCAATCCTTAGATAATGATTTCTTGTTTCACTTTTAATTCTGTGAGATATATATCATATTCCACAGTTATTTTTTTAGTGTATATATTTCCCCTTTTATATATTATATTATGAATGTAATTTCGTTTATGGTATTTGAAGTTCTTTTTGACATGATTTATTGCATGGGGCTTGTGATTTAAAAGATACCCAAGGTGTAAGGGTTTTTTCACAATGGCACCATTATTCTGGAATTTTCATCTTTAAGTCATTGTAGGGGGAATATTATTCTCCCACATCCATGAATTCTAAAAATATTGTAAAAAATTTTCCAAACATTCTACAAATGATATATTAGAAACATTTTTACCTATGTTCAAATTTTTACAAAGTGGTTGGGATAGAATTACCATGTCATTTTCCGAATGAGCTACCTTTTGACAATTTTACAAAAGATTGAAGAGGAATTTTTTTAACTTATATGACTAGAAAGTATTTTCCCACTATGATTAATAGTCATTGATTTTAATATTAAATTAATATTTTATATGTTTCTTTTCAAATAATTTTGAACTATGTATTTTTAAAGTCTTTAAATAATTGTTTTCAATGTAAAAAGAGTATTATATAAAGAATTTTCCAATGATTTTTTAAATTATTATCATCTATATAAACTTATTAGGTCAAATATTATAATATAATTATGTTATTGTCATGTTCTACCATCCACAATATATTTATGAATGGTTTAAGATGATGTTTTATCATAAAATTATATATATACCATATAATAGTTCCTCCAATAAAGATAGATATTTATTTTTAAGTATTTGAATATGTTTTATTTATTTACTCATATCCAGAATCCATCTGAATTATTAATTTATTGGTGGTTACCCAGATATAATAACCTCTTTATTTATTTTTAGGTGTCATCAAACTATCCATATTGGATTTTTAATGCATTACCGATTTATTTGACTATCATTTATTTCCTTCCAAATTCTGACTTCCTTATTTTCTTCCATGGTACACATACCCTTACCATGCATCGGAGCCCACCCTTTTATTAATTTTCATTCCCATGAGATACTAAGGATAATATTGTGAATAATACCAAGGATGAAAGAATTATTATATGTTGTGTATTTTATATTTCACATGTAACATGGGATTCATTTTTGTATCTGGTTCTTCATGACAACTATAATTATTCAGTTCTTTAGAATTCGATTACTTGTATCTAGTTTCAGTATAATGAACTAACCATCAATTATATGCCATTAGAGTCATCTAATTAATATGTGGTATTACGTTAATTTTAGTAATATCTTTAGGATCTATATTTAGGGAAACATTGAGTAATGTAACACTATGATAGAATTTGTGATTATTTCCTAAGAAAACATGAATATTATTCTAACATTACTTATATATAAATTTTAAATTTATGATTAATTTTTATCTATAATTGAAATTATACATTATGATTCATAATTTTATGATTCAATCTATTATATTCCATTAGTTATAAATGGTTCATAGTGGAATTAATGGTAACTATATTAATGAAAAATATCCGTGTAGATATTTACCTCTTAGTCCAAATAATAAAGCTAGAGATGAATAAATTAAAACTATTATGGGGAAGCTGAATTGTGTTTTAAGAAATATCATTACCCGTATGGATCATTATATTGATCCACAAATCAATGTAAAAATATTATTCCTCTTTATGTGTCGGAAACCTCCATCATTAAATGAGACAATAAATCCATTTATTTATGATCAATGGATAATTACATTATTGATGCTATTTCTCACTTTGGGTAGTAATCAATGGGAGTGTTTTTTCATGGTAATTTTTCTTCTCTCAAGGGATTCTGATCAATGTTGTAAATTGATTCAAAACACTATGTATACAGATGAAATAATGATTATGGAATTAAAATGATTTTAAGGAAATTTTCTTGGAAAACATTTTTCATTGTGACACCTCAAACCCAGTTGTCATGTAACAAAAACTTTTTATTAAATTTTTATCATCATTTTTTAATGCATAAAATAAACAAATGCCCAAAGAAGAAAGGAAAAAAATTTATTCAATTCCGAAACATTACGTGAACATTTGGTCTAAAAACCCGACTAACCTTGAATACCCACTAGTAGTCTTATAAAAACAATAGGGAGACCCTTAATACAAGAAATAGATAGAAAAAATAATGGACATCCTTTGGATAGATCACCATAAAGAACAATATGGAAGCATTAATGGCCACTGTACAGAGAATCAACAGTGAGTAGAGCACCACTTTTGTCCAGCTTAGTATCCAATGTAGATACCTCAAAGGGGTATGAACATATATACCTACAATCCAAGGTGATTGTAACACCAATATAGTCATTTTCTTATAGTCGTTGGCTTATAGGAATGGTTGGAAAAGTGACCGGTGGAATCCCTATATTAGGAATGGGTCTAAATGAAGGAAAAAGAGAATGGTTTTGTAAAATATATAAATTGGGATTAGTAAATTATGAAATGTAAGTTTTTCATAAAAAATAGTTTTTTAGAATATTAGTTTTCATGGAATATGAATTAGAACCATTAATGAAACAGCATTCTATCTTAATGTAATTATAATATATTTCTAATAAGGAAGTATGTACATGTACATACAAAGAGTATTGTGCGGAATTATAAAAAAGATAAAACATACTTTATAGTATAACATGGTTATGTTTTAAATTTTTAACTAAGTAAAATATAAGATTTATTCATATATATATATATATATATATATATATTAGGGTTTGGAAAATTAAGAAATAGAGTTTTCAAAAAAATATACACTTATGAGACTTTTTTAAGGGATTACCCTCACCCTCACAAAAGGGGTTAGCCCTTATAGCCTGCCAGCTGGGGGCAGTAGCACACACCCCTAAGGGTGTGGCCGAGACTTGTCTCCACAGCCAACCATTAGGGGTTACCCCAAGGTGTTCATGGGCCCATGTATAGGGCTCACATTGGAGGCCTTATGCATGCAAGGCATGCATCGTGGGTCCGAGGTCGCTGCGAGGCGGGGGTAGGCCGAGGCCTACGGGGGGGGGGGGTGGAAGCGGGGGCCCATGTATAAATCCTCTAGAGTGTGTGTGTTATGATTTATGGGCGGTGATGAGGCGCCCAGATATATAAGCGAGCGCCCTGAACTATGGAATGTTCGATGTGGGACGTTCTAAGAATTTTATAACAGAGGATCTAATCGAGACCGTCCAATCATGTCATGCGAGATCTGGACCATCCGATCACTGTAGTCCTCAAAGCACCACAACCGATATTTGTATCTACGGATTTTCATAGACATTCGATCATGACTCTGCGTGATCATAGGCATCCACAATTTTTAAAAATTGTTCTTCTATCTGGGCCCTCTGATTAAACTGAGATTAAATATCATCTTTCCACATTTATTTATTTTGTCGCGACATTTCCCAGCAGTCCGACCAAGATCGGGACGATCCCAACTGTCTGTGGTTTATCTCCTTCTTCCTCTTCATTTCTTCTTCATCATCATCAGTAACCATTTGTGCACCCTCATTTCGTCATCTTCCATTCCCCTATTTCTACACATGTGACCCACTTATTCACCTCATGAGGACTTTCCACACATTATTGATGTGTATTGTTTTCTTTTTCTAACTTAACCTACATCCCTCCATTAAACCCTAATAGAAAAGTCTCTAATCTCATTGATTCAGGTCAACTCATGGCTCAGTTTTCATTATTGGTTGTCCAATAATGGAACACCCGTGTTATTTTGGGTAATGAGCTTGTAAATCATTTGCAATTGTGGGTTTTCACCATCGAAACCCATTTTTAAAAAACCACATGAAACCCAACCTCCACCTCCATTCTCTCTAGTTGTGAAGATCAACAGCCTCCTTACAAGTCTCCCAAGGTAAGAGAAGAGTTAATTTCAATAGATTTCATGTTTTCATAAGTGTATATACAAACTGTATACTGTATATACATATTGTATAAATCATGTTTTATACTTTTTTTCTTAAACTTTTCTTCCATTAATTTCCCTCTACATATTTAGTTGATATCTATTCTTGATTCAACCATGTTTTCTAAAATCTTGGTGTTTTTAAAATTATATATATATATTATGTATATACAATTTATATAAATAGTATATGCGCTCAATCATTAAGAATTTTTCATTCCCAGAACTGCTTTTCTTAATCCTTTAGATGGAACCAAGCATTAGAACAACTCGATCCATTCAAAAATTATGTTTTCCTTAAAATGATAGACTTTATATATATATATATATATTCAGTTTGTATATATTGAGGTTTTTCTCTTGATACCCATGGTTTTCTTTCCCTCTGAGCTTCTTTGAACTTCCTCTCAACCCTCGTCATGTTTCTGGTCAGGTAAGGGTTTAGTAATTTTAAACATACCTCATGTTATCAAAGATTTACAAAGTATAAATATATGCATACATATACATACATATTAAGTTCTATACAATGATCATCCCAACCTATTTTCAGTTATTTCAAGTGGGGTTGATTAATATTAATTGAGGTTTTGACACACTTATTACGATAATTTGTTTACCTCACTTTGTTTTAATAAGAAAACATATATATATACTTATTTATATATATGCATAACCACATGAAATTTTATGTGAGACATATTACTAAATTTGACACATCTACTTCCATGAATATTGGGTTAACATTTTAGCTTTATAACTCTTTATTTGCGATGTTTTGAAAAAATGTGACTAAAAAGGTGGAATATTTTAAAGGGATGCTATTAATTGTAAAGTTGTTGTTTTTTTGTGGACACATCCATTTATCAGCATGTGGTATAACTAGCTTGACACATATCTTTAATCTTTAACAAGTTGGTTTTGAGTATTTGTTCTCTTTTTAAAATTTCAATAAATATTATTTCATGTGATAAAATCATAAATGAATATTATTTTATGTGATAAAATAATAATTTTATGTGATAAAATAATAATCTTATGTAATCTTATTATCATTACATATACAGAATAAGCCCCATATTAATGTTTACTGGGTAGCATTTTTAATTTATAATGAATATGGACCTTCACCTTTTAATTAATTATTTGGAGTGGAATGGGACACCCAAAATAATGAACGTGAAATAGATTATTTGGAGTGTTATGGGACACCCGAAAAAAAATACATGGAATTAGATATTCAATGTGGGATAGGAAACTATTGATATATGTCCTTACTAAATATAAGAGGAATGTATTTGACTTGTTATGTGACTGGTGAGTCCTACTATAGACTCACAATGCATCGGTAAGTATCATGAGATGAATCAGGTCATGGTATGAGGACTTAGCAAAGTTATGGTTTAGGCATGAGGCCTAGACAGAGATTTTATGGTATTGGCATTATGCCTTGACATAGTCTGGATTATACATTACCTCACTATGTGTTATATCATGACTGAAAAAGGGATTATTCAACTAGTAGAATGTCTCTGGTTAAGAGCCTTACATTTGAGTATCAGAATAATAAATGCAGTAAACATTGATTATTCAGTATTTGAACTCAATTACATATGAATGTTTTTTATCTATCCCCCTTTGAATTGTAGTAAGGAAAATAATTTTTCAGTTATGTGTAAACATTATTCATGTGTTAATTTTATGTATAAGTCATGTACTACAAACCTGCGTGTTAGAAGATGGGTTAGTCAGTTTATGGATTCAGTAACACATTTTATATTCTGGTACTTGTATGCATACTCTAATTTTGTTTATATGTATTTTTATAATTATTTTTAAAGAAAGTTATTGTGTTTATTACAAAGGTTAATATTTTACATTAAATTATCTTCTTCATGTTATTTTCAAAAACATCGTTACTGGGCATTTTTTTCTTACCCTACGACTTTAAATAATTTTTTTAGGTATCAGTTTTTAGCTAAAGAAGCATGCCAGAAGTGGATGGTTTCCCAAAACCAGAACTATAATAATCCTCGGTATGGGACATGATGTGTAAAATTTAAACTCATGTTTTTTGTAATAAAATTTCACATCATGTTTTAAGGCACCATCTTCGCATATTCTAGAGTCGGTTCGTTACAGTTGGTATCAGATGTTCAGTTTAGATAACTCAGGAAAACCAGAACTGAACTATAAAAAATTACTTAAGAATTACTGAGTATGATGTTTTGTTAATTTTTATATGGAAAACGAAAATACCAATATTTTGTCCCTTCCTATTGAGGCTCTAGAAACCATATTTTCTATAGCCATCCACAACAACATTGTAAACTATAAACACATTTATATGACATGAAAACACCTCTAAGATGTTTCAAACTATCCATGTGTACATCAACTCCACCAAGGAGTGGGTCTAGACTACCTCTTTATGACACAAATCCAATTTCTATCCTACGCATGTCAAGGAAAGTACTTCATGGGTGTTTTTAGATGATTCATCGCAGTAGAAGGCATGTAGCCCGTCATAGATTTCCGATAAGTTGCAGCAGTGGGTGACCTCCGAGAAGCATATATGTGCCAAATATTGTCCTATGGACATTATGGTCAAGAAATGGACATTTAAATACTTCAAATTGAGGCATTTCGTTCTTTTTATAGACATAAAGTATATACTGATGTCTCTCAGATTTACACTCCTCATGTCTCACTCTAGAGACACTATATGTGTACCCATGAGATTGAACCAGACTGCTCGAGTTGCATTTGGTTCATGGAGATTGAGAGTTTTGAAATTGTATTGGGGATTCATGTAATAGATAACTAGGGAAACCATTACTCCTAGGTGTTGTGTACCAAATGTTTTATGAAAATCCACCTTGTTGTTTAATCATTCTCCTAGATTTTTAGTGTTCGTGATTTTGGATGAGTTTCACTGATTAGAATTTCATGAAAAAAAATTATTTTCATATAGAATTACAAACCCATATCTTATCTCTTCCCATTGAGATACTAGATTCAATTATGGTTGGAACCTATGCAGATGAATACCTTCCTTTTGCAAACGTACGAAGAACATCCAAACATCATTACGAGTTATTGAATAGTTCCGAAATTTTCTGCTCTTGCCAAGAGAATTCCAATATCTACAACCACATAGCCACTGTCTAACACGCTAAGTATAAGCGAAGGGGAAAGTACCATGAAGGTTTTTCCTATGCTTCACTCTATCCTGAAACATCACAGCCCGGGCAAGGTTTCAAGAGGCTACCTTGGAAGTGAACCTTCGCACAACCTACATTCACCAAATTCTGAGATTTAGTTTGCATGACCATATCTACAACATTGACATTCTCGGACAACAGATAGTCCGACGAGTTCTTTGAGAGTTTTTCCGTTCTGACATCTCTGAACCTTCTACCATTGGAGCCTCCCTCTAGAAGGCAGAGTGTGCAATGAAAGAGTTTAACACTTACTGTATGAGTTGTGTCTGGGCTAGGTAAGTGGAAGAATTAAACATAAATTTTGGTATTCAGCTGACTACACCTGAGGATCATCCATGATGGGGGATGTTGTGAAGAACGTTCGAGAGTCTCTTTAGCGTGGTTATATAAAACGAACTGTGAGGATGAAATTCCTTTTAATGGAGGGGGAGGGGGATGTGAAACTCCAAACACAGTTTTCATGTAACAAATAACTTTTATTAAATTTTTATGGTCATTTTGTTGAATGCATAAAATAAACAAATTTATAATAAAATAAATGAAATATTTTTATTCAACACAGAAACATTACAGAACCATTGTGTCTAAAAACCCTACAAACATATAATACCCACTAGTAGTCCTATCAAAACAATTTGTAGTCCCCCGAATGTAAAAACACAGACTAGAAAAATAATTGATATCCTTCGTATCGGTCACCATAAAGAACATTATGGAATCAATAACGGCCATTGTACTGGGAATAAGTGGTAAGTAGGGCATTATTCTCACCTGACGTAGTATCGAATTTAGATACCCCAAATGGGTAGAAACATATATACATACAATCCAGGGTGATTCTTACACCCATATAGCCATTGGCTGATAGCCATTGTCTTGTTGCAAATGGTTTGGTATGTGACCGGTGGAATCGCTACCTTTGGTATGGGTCTAAATGAAGGACAAATAAAATGGTTTTTTAATATATATATATATTAGGATTTGTAAATTATGAAATGTATATTTTTTATAAAAATGGTAGTTTTACAATATTAGTTTTGAATGTAATATGACACAAAACCATTTATGCAACAACATTCTATATTTATGTACTAATAAAATATTTTCAATAATAAATTATGTACATGTACATACATAGTGTATTGTGTGAAATTGTATAAAAGTCTTAACATACTTTGTAGTATAACTTTTTTATGATTTATATTTTTAACTACGGAAAACATATGATTTAATGAAATATATATTTTTTAGGATTTGAATAATTATTTAATATATTTTTTAAAAAAATATACACTTATGAAACATTTTTTAAAGGGATGACCCTCAGCCTCGCAAAAGGGGTCATCCCTTATAGCTAGCAACTGGGGGAGGCAGCATGCACCCCTAAGGGTGCAGCTGAGGCTAGTCTCCATAGCCAGCCAGCATGGGAGACCCCTGGGTTTGCGCGGCGCCATGTATAGGGCTCATATAAGAGGACTTATGCGTGCAAGGAACGCGCTGTGGGCGCAAGGTCACGGCGAGGCAGGGGTAGGCCGAGGCATGTGGGGAGCGGGAGCGAGGGGCCATGTATAAGGCTCCTAGAGTGTGTGTTGTGATTTCTAGGTGGTTATAAGGCACCCAGATATATAAGGGATTGCTCTGAATTATAGAATGTTCGATGTGGGATGCACTCCATGTTTTATAACAGAGTATCTTATTTTGACCATCCAATCTCACCATGTGAGATCTGGACAGTCTGGTCAGCATGGTCCTCAAATCCCCATGACCGATATTTGTATCAGTAGTTTTTCATGACCATTCGATCGCGACTCCACGCAATCGTAGCAGTCCACTCCTTTTAAAAACCCCACCTCTATCCAATCTATCAGATCAAACAGAGATTAAATCTCAACCATCCACCTTTATTTTTTTTCTACGATGTTTCCCAGCCGTCTAATTAGGATCGGGAAGATCTCTACATTATGTGGTTTATCTCTTTCTTCCTCCTCGGTTCTTCTTATTCTTCCTCATGAACTAGTTGCGCACCCGCATGTCTCCATCTTCCATTCCCCTATCTCCACACCCGGGACCCTCATATCCACCTCATTGGCCATTCCACACATTATTGACATGTTTTATTTTATTTTTCTAACATAACCCACAACTCACAATTAAACCCTAATAAAAAAAGACTAAGATCTTTTTGATCAGGGTTGACTCTTGTCTTGGTTTGCATTATTGGGGGTCCAATAATGGAACCCACAATCTAATTTGAGTAATAAGATTTTAAATCGTTGGAAATTTAGGATTTTCACCCTTGGAATCCATTTATCAAAAACCACATGTAACCCTACCTCGACATCCATTCTCTATAATTGTGAAGATCAACAGCCTCTTTATAAGTCCCCCAAGGTAAGAGAAGTGTTAATTTCTGTAGATTTCATGTTTTCATAAGTGTATATACAATCTTTATATTCTATATACACATTGTATAACTTGAGATTTACACTTTTTTTCTCAAAATTTTCTTCCATTAAGTTCCCTCTATAAATTATTCTGATATCTATTTTAGATTCAATGATTTTTCCTAAAATCATGGATTTTTTTAAATTATATATATATTATGTATATACAGTGTATATAAACTATATATGCACTCAATCCTTGTGGATTTTTCCTTTCCGAAACCTCTTTTGTTCATCTTTTAGAAGCATCCAGGTGTTTGATCAACTTGATCCATTCAAAACTTATGTTTTCCTTAAAATGATACAATTTATATATATATATCTATATAAAGTATGTATATATAAACGTTTGTCACTTGATATCCCAGGTTTTCTTGCTCTCAAGATTCTCTACAATTCCCCTCAACCCTCCTCATGTTCCGAGTCAGGTAAAGATTTACTAATATTAAATGTACATCATGTTATCATATATTTAAAAATTATAAATATATAAATACATATGCATATATATTCAGTTCTATACAATGATTAGCCCAAACTATTTTAAGTTATTTTTAGTGTGGTTGATTAATATTAATTGAGGTTTTGTCATACTTCTTACGAGAATGTGTTTAACTCACTATGTTTTAATAAGAAAACATAAATATATAATTTTATATATATTCTTATGTATATATACATGTAATTTTATGCGAAACATTTTAATAAATTTGATACATAAACTTCCATGAATATTGGGTTAACATTTTAGCTTTAAAACTCTTTATTTTTGAGGTTTTGGAAACATGTGATTAAACAACATGAATATTTCAAAGGAAGGATCTCAATTGTTAAGTTTTTGTTTTGTTTTATGGACACATACTTTTATCAGCATATGGATTTACTATCCTGACACATATCTTTAATCATTAACAAATAGGTTTTGAGTATTTGTTCTCTTTTTAAAATTTAAATGGATATTATTTCATGTGATAAAATCATAAATAAATATTATTTCATGTGATAAAATCATCATTTTATGTACTCTTATAATCATTGCATATACAGAATATGCCCCATATTAATGTTTACTTCATTTCAGGTTTTATTTATAATGAAAATGGACTTTCAACTTTTTATTAATTATTTGGAGTGGAGTGGGACACCCCAAATAATGAACATGAAATAGATTATTTGGAGTGCTATGGGACACCCCAAATAAAAGACATGGAATTAGGTATTCAAAGTTATACAGGACACCTTGGATACATGTCCTTACTAAACATATGAGGAATGTAGTGGACTTGTTATGTGATAAGTGAGGCCCACTATAGCCTCTCAATGAATCGCAAGGTCTCATGAGACTACTAAGGTCATGGAATGAGGCCTTGGAAAATTTATGGTTTAGGCACGAGGCCTAGAGAGATATTTTATGGTCTTGGCAGAAGGCCTTGACACAGTCTGACATTATACATTACCTCACTATGTGTTATAGGATGACCTACAAGGGATTATTCTAAAAGTAGATTGTGCAGGGTTAAGAGCCTTACTTCTGGGTATCACAAGATAAATGCATGGCACATTGTATATTCATTATTTGAACTCAATTAAATATGTTAGTAGTTTATCTATCACCCTATGAATTGTACTAAGGAAACTAATGTTGTATTTACTAGTGAACTTTAATCATGTGTGACTTTTATGTATAAGTCAGGTACTTCAAAGCTTCATGTTAGAAGATGGGTTTTTCACTTTATGGATTGAGTAACTTATTTTACATTATGGTACTTGTATTCATAATCTAATTTTGTTTATATGATTTTTTAAAATGATGTTTAAATAAAATGTTTTATATTATTAAAAATTTTATTATTTTAATTTAAATGAGATTCTTAAGTTATTTTCAAAACCACCATTACTGTGAATTTTTTTCTCACACTGTATTTTTAAATAAAATTTATCAGGTATCAGTTTTTTGCCGAAGAAGCATGTTCGAAGACAACGGCCAGTTCCATCTGTGTCAGAACCACCTGTTTTTGTTGACTGGATGATTGTTGAAGATTCAAAAACTAGAGGAGTTTTTGGGTGGAATCTAGGGTGTGGATTGTACCATTTGATGGTATTATGGGACCAGTGAATTTGAAACCCGACATTGAAGAAGTTAGGTTGGTGACAGAATCCTTATAATGGATGAAGATTTGGCCAGAGCAGTAATCATGGTTTTCATTAGTGAAGGTTGGAATGATAAGATTGGAATGTGGGGGTCTCTAAGAGTAAGTTCCTATTAATATATTACAAAAAAGATATGAAGACCCTATCAAAGTAGAATCTTGTTTGGATAAAAACATGTGTGATTGATTTCCTTGTATATCCCTCTTTTATCAAGTGATGGTATCCAAACATATGGGTTGCACTATCATCTTGTTTAATGATTTAGTTCAGGTTCCCCATTTTTTGTTCCACTCATAATCCGTTTCCCATGTTGATTTGGTATTTCAAAATTGTTTCCAATGGTTTTGTTCATGGAACCAAAAACAACCAATGTTTCTGTTTCCCATGGGACTTGAATTCCAAACACCTCTATAATGTTTCAAACTCTCCCCGTGTACTTCAACTCCACTAAGGAGCGGGTTTAGACTAGATATTTATGATGCATATCCAATTTTCATCCTACGCACGTCAGGGAATTCACATCTAGGGTCTTTTATGATTTTTTACCACCGCAAAAGGCATCACTTCCCCCATGGATTTCTAGGAAATTACTACAGTGGGTGACCTTCAAGAAGCATATATATTTCAAATCTTATATTATGGCAATTAAGGTCAAGTAATGGACTTTGAAATACTTTAAATTGAGGCCTTTCGTTCTTTGTATAGACATCAAGTACATACTAAAGTCTCTTTGCTTTACACCCCTAATGTCTCACTTTGGAGACACCATAAGTGTACATATGAGATTGAACCAGACTGCTTGGGTTGCGTTTGGTTTAGGGAGATCGAGAGTTTTAAAAAAAATTGGGGGATTCATGTAATCGGGAACTGGGGAAACCATTAGTCCTGGTTATTGAGAACGAGTTGTTTTATGCAAATACATCATTTTTTTCTTCTTTATCCTACCTTTTCAGTGTTCGTACATTTGGAAGAGTTTCACAGATTTGAATTTCCTGAAAACATTTTATTTTTATATGGAAGGACAAACCCATATCTTATCTCTTCTCGTTGAGGAACTAGAGGCCATTATGGTCAGAACCTGTGCGGAAAAATACCTTCTCTTCGCAAAACTACAAAGAACATGAAAAAATCTTAATGAGGTATCGAACAGTGCATACATTCTACACTCATACCAAGGGAATGCCTATGTCTACCACCGCATAGCCACAGTCCAACTCGCTGAGTATAGGCGAAGGAGAAATTACCATGAAGGCCTTTTCCTATGCTTCACTCTATATTAAAACATCACGGCCAGGGAAAGGTTTCAAGAGGATGCCTTGGAAGGGAGAATTTGTGAAACCTACATGAACCAAATCCTAAGCTTTAGTTTATTTGACAACATCTTCAACATTGACATTCTCAGACAAGAGAAAGTCCAATGATTTCTTAGAGAGTTTGTCAATTCGGACATCTCTGGACTTTCTACCATTCGAGCCTCACTCTGGAAGACTCAGCGTGCAATTTAGGTGTTTAACCCTTACTGTATGAGGTGTTTCTGTGCTAGGGAATCAGAATAATTGAATACCAATTTTTTAATTCAGCTGACTAGACCTGAGGATCTTCCATGATGGGGGTGTTATCAAGAATGATAGATAGTCTTTTTATTAGGGTTATATGAAATGAATTTCGAGTATACAATTCTTGATATGGGGGAGGGGGGATAATGTGAAACCATGAACCCAGTTTTCATGTAACAAAACCCTTTTCATAAATTCATATCGTCATTTTTTTGAATGCATAAAATAAAAAAAAATCATAATAAAAGAATGAAAATAATATTATTCAACTCAGAATCATTACTCGTCCATTAGGTCTAAAAACCCTACAAACCTAGAATACCCTATAAACCTAGAATACCCACTATTAGTCATATAAAAACAATCGAGAGACCCCCAAATACAATAAATAGACTGGTATAATAATGTAAATCCATTTGATTGGTCAGCATAAAGAACATAATGGAACCAATAATGACCACTGCACTGAGAATCAGTGGTAAGTAGAGCACCATTCTTGCCTAGCTTAGTATCGAACTTAAATATCCCAAAGGGGTATGAACATATATACATACAAGCCATGGTAAATGTTATACAAATATAGATATTGTCTTATAGTAGTTGGCATGTAGAAATAGTTGGGTATGTGACTGGTGGAATCCATACCTTAGGTATAGGTCTAAAAGAAAGAAAAAGAGAATGGTTTTCTAAAATATATATATTTGGATTTTTATATTATGAAATGAAATTTTTTAATAAAATTGGTTTTTTACAATATTATTTTTCAATGTAATATGACTTAGAACAATTTTTGCAACGAAATTCTATATTTATGTACTAATAATATATTTTCAATTAGAAAGTATGTACATATAAAAACAGAGTATTGTGTGAAATTGTAAAAAAGTTCAAACATAGTTTGTAGTATAACATGGTTAAGGATTATATTTTTTACTAAGTAAGTCATAATATTTAAGGAAATATATTTTTTAGGGTTTTAAAAATTATGTAATATAGTTTTACAAAAAAAAATTACACTTATGAGACTTTTTTTAAAGTGATGACCATCACCCTCACAAAAGGGGTCATCCCTTATAGTCAGCCAGTTGGGGGAGGTAGCACGCACCCCTAATGGTGTGGCCATGCCTTGTCTCCACAGCTAGCCTATAGGGGAGACCCCTGGGTGTGTGCAATCCCATGTATAAGGCTCACATAAGATGCCTTATGCGTGGGAGGTGTGCGTCGTGGGTGTGAGTTCACAGTGAGGCAGGGGTAGGTCGAGGCATGTGGGGGCAGGAGAGGGGAACGAGTATAAGTGCCCCAAAGTGAGTGTGTTGTGATTTCTTTGTAGTGATGAGGTGCCCAAATATATAAGGGAGCACCCCAAAATATGGAAAGACCGATTTGGAATGCACTATGAATTTAATAACAGAGGATCAAATCTTAATTGTCCAATCTTTCCATGTGAGATTGGGACCATCCGATCAGCTTGGTCATCGAATCCCTAGGACCGAGATTTGCCTTTGTGGTTTTTCATGGTCGTCTGATCATGGTATTGCGCGATCACTGCCATATACTCTTTTTAAAACCTACAAATCTATCTGAATTTTCTGATCAACCTATATTAAATCTCAACTGTCCACCTTTATTTCTATTTTCGCAACATTTCCCAATCATTCGATCAGGATCGTGACAATCCCAGCCATCCATGGTTTATCTATTTCTTACTCCTTGGTTCGCCATCCTCTTCTTTATGAACCAGATGTGCACCCACATGCCACCAACTTCCTTTCCTATATTTCCACACTCGTAAACCTCATATCCACCTCATGAGGCCTTTACACACGTTATTGACATGAATTATTTTCTTTTTCTAACTTAACCAATGGCCCTCCATTAAACCGTAAAAATAAACTCATATCTCTTTGATATGGGCCGACTCATGCATCAATTTATATTATTAGGGGACGAATAATGGAACCCCCATTCAAACTTGTGATATCAACTTTTAGAATTGTTAGCAATTGAGGGTTTTCACCCTTGAAACCCATTTTTAAAAAACCACCTAAAACCCTACCTCCACCTCCGTTCTCTATAATTGTGAAGATCAATAGCCTCCGTAAAAGATTCCCTTGGTAAAAGAAGATGTAATTTCAGTAGATATGAGGTTTTAATAATTTTATATAAAAATTTTGTATTGTATATACAAATTTTATAACTCATGTTTTACACTTTTATTTCTCAAACTTTTTTTCCATTAAGTTCTCCCTATATCTTTTGTTGATATCTATTTTAGATTCAAAAAAATTTCTGATATCTTGAATATTTTCAAATTATACATATAATATGTATATATAGATTATATAAATTGTATTTGTGCTCAATCCTTAAGGATTTCTCCTTTCCAAAACCACTTTTCTTCATCCTTAAAATGAAACCAGGCATTGGATAAACTCGATCCATTCAAAAATTATGTTTTCTGTAAAATGATACACATTGTGTGTGTGTGTATATATTTTTTGTATATATAAACATTTTTTACATGATATCTCGGGATTTCATTCCTTCTAAACTTCTCTGCACTCTCTCTCAACCCTCCTCATATTCCGTGATAGGTAAGGGTTTAATAATTTTAAATGTACCTCATGTTATCAAATATTCACAATGTATAAATATATACATATTTATACAAATATATTCGTTTCGATAAAATGATCATCCCAACCTATTTTCATTTATATCAACTGGGGTTGATTTATATTAATTGAGGTTTTGATATACTTCTTACGAGAATGTGTTTACCTCACATTGATTTAATAAGAAAACCTATATATATTCTTATATATATATATATATGTATATACACATGTAATTTTATGTGATAAATATTACTAAATTTAACACATCTACTACTATGAATATTGGGTTAACATTTTTGCTTTTAACCACTTTATTTGTGAGGTTTGGAAAACATGTGATTAAATAGATGGAATATTTCAAAGGAACACTGTCAATTGTTAAGTTTTTGTTTTGTTTTGTGGAATCACCCATTTATCGTAATGTGGCATAACTATCTTGAAACATATATTTAATATTGAAAATGTAAGTTATGAGTATTTTTTCTCTTTTTAAAATTTTAATGAATATTATTTCATGTGTTAAAATCTTAAATGAATATTATTTCATGTGATAAAATCATCATTTTATGTACTATAGTAATCAATGTATATAAAATATATGCCTCATATTACTATTTACTATGTTTCATGTTTAATTTATAGTGAAAATGGACATTAACATTTTTATTATGTATTTGGAGTGGAATGGGACACCCCAAATAATGATCATGAAATAGATTATTTGGAGTGGTATGGTACACCCCTAACAAAAGACATGGAATTAGGTATTCAAAGTGCTGTGGTAAACTTTGGATACTTGTTTTTCTAAACATATGAGGAATGCATTGGACTTTTTAAGTGATGGTTGACGCCCTCTATATCCTCTCGATGCATCGGTAGGTCTCATGAGACGAATCAGGTCATGGCACAAGACCTTGGAAAAGTTATGGATTAGGGGAGAGGACCAGACAAAGATTTTATGGTCTTGGCATGAGGCCATTACATAGTCTGACATTATACATTACCTCACTATGTGTTAGAGCGTGAATGACAAAGGGATTATTTGACTAGTTGAATGTACCTGGTTAAGATCCATACTTATGAGTATCAGAAGTATAAATGCATGGCTCATTTTTTATTCAGTATTTGAACTAAATTACATATGTTAGTCTTTTATCTATCACACTATGAATTGTAGTATGGAAATTAATGTTTTATTTATTTTTTCACTGTAATCGTGTGTTACTTTTATATATAATTCATGTACTACAACCCTACATGTTAGAAGATGGGTTAATCGGTTTATGGATTAAGTAAGTGTAAAATGTTTCTATGTATGAAGTTAAAATTACACGGTGAGTAAGGCATGATGTGATGTACATATATAATCCCAAAAGAATGAATCATAATATCTTTGATGGGTGAAATAAATTCCTTATAAGGTAATTAATCTCCAAAACATTCTCTTCATAAGAGGATATAATATCATGTTCAATCAAGTTAGAGAAGAAGTTATCCTTGCCTTATGGTTCTAATGGAATGAAAGAGAATAATAGGATATAAGAGAAAAAATAGATAAGGGGGAAAAGTTAAAGAAGGTTTTTCCCCCAATTGAAATTTATAGAGAGAAACACCCTGTTAATTTCTTGGTTGTAATGGGAGTTATCTTCAACTGTGGAGAGAAAGTATATCTGGAACATGAATGCAAGGGTATGAAATATACCTATAACATTCAATTTTTCAACTATTAGAAGATGTCTAACTATGCAGACGAATTCCCCAATAATAAAGGGACTATAACATTCAATTTTGATTTAATAATATTTTGTTTTGATAAAAATAATATTGACATTGACGATGTAAATTTGATAGTATTGGTGACATTGAAAATGATTATTGGTTTGATAAAAAATTAATTTATGATGATGTTTATAGCATTTTTGGATTTATATTCGATAATATGATAATTTAGTTAAGATAATAAGGGTAGATTTAATTCTTGTAAGTATGAATGTTTTCAATAATGTTATACTGTTATTTGTGGTATTACCATTTGATAAAGGTACTTACATGGGATACTCAGAGTCACCTAATGGTTGATTATTAATAGGTTTATTTTGTTAATCTAGTGACCATATTCCAAGATTTATTGTTTTTTGAATTTGATCATATATATTTTAGAGGAACCTTCGGGTTAAATAATTATGGAATATATTGAGTTGAACTTTGGATTTTATCTTATGAGGGTAAAGTATGAATTATGATATTGTTTAACCTTTGATAACCATTCTGATTTTATTAAATATTTAGAGGCATAAGTAATGACTTATGTATATTGTGTATTCTTAAAATATTATTTTAGTACATCAAATGTAAAAAAATTCATCTTGAATATCCACTTTTTAGAATAAGATATAAAGTGTAAATTAATCAAAAAAACAACCAAAGGATAATATTATGACTATGAAATGGTCAGAAATAAATTAAGATTATTTTCTTAAAGATTTATCTAAATAGTAAATGAAACCCACGACAATTGGAAAATGACCTTCAAATAAATAATTTATCAGTTTAGTGTTCTTACCAAAAAATCAATAGTCTTTAAACCCATCAAAGATTTATGGTCTTATGATGGTGAAATTTCTCATGAACTTGTTATTTATAACTCTATATCAGTCCTTGGGATTTAAAATTGTCTTCAATGTCCATATTTTCACATCCCACTAGTTTTATCTTATTTGGAAACCTATTTGGGTGTTATTCCAAATTACCTCTATTCTTATCAATCTCACTATTCAATATGATGTTTAAATAAACTTTTTAGTGATGTGGGTTTTGAAAAAAGGAATTATCAAATTTCAAACTGAGTGAAACTAAAAATTGGGGGGGGGGGTTATTTTTATTTAATGGGGGAGAATGTAACTACATTAGATTAAAAAATGTAAATTAGGATTGAGAGTTGATACACTGCGATTTAATGAGCTAAAATAAACCATGAAATATTATTATTTAAAAATGATCATCATAAATTAGTTGTTGAATTGGGAAATAAGAATAATGTTAACCGAAATTCGAAAAATAAATAAATCATATAATCAAAACAAATTAATTTATTGGTTCTTAGGAAGTATATATTCAATTTTTAATAAATTTATTCGATGATTCAGAAATATGTTTTCATTAAAAGTGATTTCAAATTATTTTTCTGAGAATATATTATAATTAATTTATGTATTTTCAATAAATATAATTTTAGGAAAATAATATCATTTTTTATTAATCATAATAAAATTATCTTATGTTGAAATTTTGATATTTTTTGAAAAGATCGTTTTTCTAGTGAATAATGAAAATGTCTATTTTTTTTAACTATAGTATTGTTTCAGGCCTTCATACAGGTCCATTTTGTTTTCAAATTATTTAAAAATATAATTTGTTACATAATATTATTAATAATCCAATTGTTTTCATTGTAATCAATTTAATGATTCTATTTAGTATAAAAACATGTTTATACATAAAAATACTTTTAAAAAAACATATTTTCCTCTTTTTTTAAATTTTTAAAAATTTAATTTTTGAAACATATAGAAATTAAATTTTATTAAATAGACTCCATATTTTAAATTATTAGGTTAATATTTCTTAAATGGGACCCATTTATTTTTAGTCATTATGAATAGTAATTGTGGTAAAATTTATCACCTTGGTAAAAGATAAATTCAGGTAACGTAGGATATGATTAAGTGATAAGGTCATAATGTATTATTATAATTTATTTTTAATGAATTATATTTTAACCTTATCACCATAGTCTCTAATTTTATTTTTTTAATGGACACCTTTCCATGAAAATGACCATTATAAAAATTAAATCAAATAACATTACAAAATGACTCTCTATTAGTTTAAAATATCTCTTATGTGTATAAATAGGAAAAAATACATTGTTAATTAATATAAATATATATTTTTATCATGCTGAAATTATTTTTATGTTTCAAATTTATATCTAATTTTTTGGTTCTAAATATTTAACCTAAATGATTAAACAACATAGATACAATATTTAATCAATTAAAATAAAAAATAAATGATTTAAAAAATGATAAAAAATATATAATTTTAATGATTTAATATATCCCCTTAATTTTGTAGCTCAATATGACATTTAATGGTTCTGTTAAAGTATTATATTAGGATTAACACTTTTTCAGGATGTATTTAAAATCAAATTAATTTGAAATTATTAAAATTACAATAATGATAATTTATAATAAATAATATTTTATTAAATGATTTCAAATTCATTAAAATATTATATTATGACCAATGAATTGGATATGGTTTTAAAAACAACCATTTTTCCTTTATTCATACTTTAAATTTTATATTTACATTAATAACACTTAAATGGTAGAAAACCTTAATTTTATGTTAATTGTCAAAAGGGTTAATGCAGGGTTATAACTAAAAGATAAGGACGAAATTATACCAAAAATCTTCCCAATTGTTTTTCGATTAGGTGATTTTATATTTATATATTTTAATATTCTAAATATTTTATTTTGGATCCATTTGGGAATGAAAAGTAATTTTTATGAATTTAATACTTTAAGAAATTTCAAAAATGTCCCTCCCTCAATTGTGAATGGATGCGTGTCCATGATCTTATATTCAAAAATTTGAGCCATATAGCTAGACATAAATAGTATAATTACCCTCCTAAACATACCAATTCAAGGTATAAAATTCTTTTACATCCAAAATACCATCCAACGGTTATTTAAGAAGTGAACCAAAGGAAGTCTACCGAATAAGTGGGAATCATCTTTATGGACTCATTCTAATTTATTTCTCATTATTCTTCCTCTTAGTGTATTGTAACCATCCTAAAATAATAAATAAATAATCATAAATATTCTGATATTCTTTTATTAATATATTAAAAATTGTTTTATCTCTATTCAATCTTATGGAAATTTTAAATTTCACTCGTGCATTCGTATGGCATACCATCTCCATGAAGCGATGTAATTCATTTTTGATCACTAAATTACATGGATGGTTATAAAGATGTAACAAGTAGGTATATATGATATATATCATAAATATTATTTCCTTTTAATAATATCACACATTCCTTCATACCTTCTAATATTTTGGAAAATAGTTATAATGCTCATCCCTAAGTGTGGATTATAACCTCTGCAAAGCGATGCAATATTTTTTTCATTCACGCTTTACACGGATAGTAATAAGGATGGATTTTATGAATACATATATAATTTGTATGGTATAAAAATTATTCTATATTGATAATTATTAATTATTCATTTTTCTTTCAATACATTGAAAAATGAAAACAGTGTACATGTCTATGTATGGCCCACCATCTCTATGAACGGTCTATTTAATATTTATATCTATATATTTTAAAAATAACCAAGATTATATATATAAATAATAAATTTATAATTAAAAACATTATGGATATCATATGAAAATGATCTATATACAAGGACCAAAACAATAAAACAAAAACATATATGAAAAAACAAAGTATTTATCCCCATGTACAGTGATTTTAATAAATTATTTTTAGTAAATATTTTATAAAAGGTTATAGGTAAATATTATATGTTATTGTATATATGAGTATGGTGATAGAATATATATATATATATATAATAAATCTATATGTATTATATAAAATTTTTATAGATGAATTAATGAAATCAGATCGGATGTTAGACATCCTGGTCCACTTTTACTTCAATGGGACATATGGCATATTCACCACTTATTTCGTTTATGTGGTGTATATATTTCCCCATTAATATATTATATCATGAATCAATCTGTATTAAATGTTACTAATTCTTCATTTTAATTTATTTCATTCAAGGCTCTTATTATTCAAAATATTCCCAAGTGTTAAGGGTTTATTACAAAATCTCCCCTTTATTTATGATTGTAAATGTTTAAGTCTCCACAGGGAGAATATTTTTCTCTTATATCCATGTTTTCTAAAAATATTTTTAATTCTTTTTAAAAGATTATAAATCTATTTTGTAGACATTTATAAAAAAATTACTTTTTAAAAAATGATTTCAAAGGAATCATCTTGTCATTATCAGAATGAGGTAATTTTTGATAGTTTTTAAACTCTCTAAAATGATTTTTTTTTATCATATAATGCGTGAACGAGTTTTCACACTATAAAGAATAATATTTAATTTTATGTTTAAATTAAATGTTTTCAAGGTATTATTCTATTAAAATTAATTCTATTATATTTTTTAAGTCATTATATAAGAGATTTCAAATTGAAATGGTATTTTTATCATTAATTTTCAAATGATCATCCTACTTATTTTAATTTATTTTGAAATCCTTTATTTAATTTTATGATTTTCTATTGTTATAATATCATGATACCATCCAACATATTTTTATTTATGTTTTAGAAACATTTTTACTGGGTCAAGTACTGAAATTCTGTATGATATTTCATCCAATATAGATAGTTATTAATTTTTAAGTTAGTTGATTATGTTGTGTTATTTATTCCTATAAGGAATAAATTAGACTCATTAAGTGACTGGTGGGTCCCAATATTTCATATAACCTTTATGTAATAGTAGGTATCATGAAATAATTATTTTTGGGTTGTTTGGTTGAGTCCTTCCCATTTTAATCAAATATTTATTTAGAGGGCCTTGATTGTATGTTTAAGATGTCTTGGAATAAGGCCTCGATGGTAAGTTTCATATGTCTAACATTATGCACTTCATCATTAAGAATTTATTTTTTATTTCTATGTGATTATTTTAATAGTTTTATATACAAGGATAACTTATATCTCATGTGATTATTTATGATTCATTATTTTATTATCATTTATATCCTATCATGTGATTTATTCCTTTTATCTTCCATTGCACGTATACACTTAGTGAGCATATAATCTAAACCATTATTTTGTTTTAATTTCCTTATCTTATCAATAAGGATATTATGAATAATATCTAGGATATAAACATTATTTTTCATTATGTATCTTAGATTTCAAATATAAAATATAAATCATATTTGTATATATTTTTTAAGACTACTAAACTATTCATTCCATTGGGATTTGATTACTTGTATCATGTTCCAATGTAATAATGTATCCACTAATTATATTATACTTGATTTGGGGTAATTATAATACATATATATTTTATTAATATTATCAATATTTAAATATTATCTGATATTAATAAAGTATGATTCCTTTATAAGTCGATCGACTACAACCTAAATCACACTATGGCTTTTACATATTTTGGTGAGTCCAATGATAAAATAAATGGTGATTTCTTCCCTTTTAAATTGTGGATATATAAATATTGTAACATCCCTTAAAATGTTTATCTCATAGACATAAATTAGTGACATATGAAGTACTATGATACATGTTCAAAAATATCGTGCTACATGTTACCCCACCCAAAATACTCTTTTAGATATCATCTTCATACTTAGAGGATGAATATGTAATGAATAAAAATAAGATTCATACAATAGATCCATCTTGTCACAACCCCCTCCCCACAACGTGTACCCCCCCTGGGTCGGTAATGTGAAAATGGTGATAATGACCCCTGAGTCCCACCTCGAGTAGGCCCCAGGTTGTGGACTAGCACCGAGGGTATAAAAACACATAGATGGGTTGTATTAGCCTCTAAGATAATACATGCGATAGAGAGAGACAAGACAGACACCAACCAACTCTAACTCATACTGCAATATAAAAGAAATCCCATGTACACAAATTTAATGTCAAGAAAAACAACTACAATTGAAAGGGGAAAACTGAAAATACCCAAAACAATGTAATAACATCAAAAACCACAAGCCCGAATAGCTCCTGAAACCACAAGCTCATAGAAACCAGCTTGATCTCCAACCTTCTCCAAGTGAACTAACAAATAGTTTTTATAGACATAGGGTGAGTATAATAGTATTCTCAGTAGGATCCTCCTAGAATCCTCTTGTGAAAAAGTAAAGAAAAAATGCTAAAGCACAGTGAACAAAATGTTAAACTAAATCATCCCTTAAACATGTATACTAAGTTCCCAACATCATCATGGCTACTCTCACCAAGTAACACATACAGTAGTATATAATATAATAAATAATATCAAGGGTACCCTGCTACTAGTTCTCCACTGGTTTTCCACTTTTCATCAACGTCGCGCAATCTAAGCATCCCTCTCAAAAAAGGATTGCTCGCAGACACCTAGGCGAAGCACCACAACATGAACATCGTGCAAATAAACCACCACATCTACATAAGAAATCTAACGAGGTAGTTTCTGGGAGCCGCCACATCTTGCATAACAGGTATCATACGTTGGGTATAAAACCTCATGCCATTATAGCCCATAAACTGAGTAAGGATCCTCAAGACATCATAGGATATAGATGTTACACCTATAGTAGTACATATGAAACTATATCCAGAATATATTTCTGTGAATAACCACAATCCATTACATCCATGTAGAGACATATATGGGAAAAGCTAACCACTCCGCCTACGAGCATAAGTAACTACCAAGAGAAGAGAGTGGGGCTAAAGGGGGTAGTCAGCCATCCATCCTCCCACCAGAATTTTGAGGGAATTCCCCCCCCCCCAGGGCTTATAATGATCTGTTTGTCATTTTCCCTTACTGATGTGGTGGAGTTGCATATAGAAACACAAAAAGTACAGAATATAATATAGCTCACAACCAAGAGACTGAGGTTTAAAACTGGTTAAAGGCGAATTTATGGGTACTTTAGAAGTACTGTAATAGTCACTATACCAGTTACTGTAGCGGTTAATGTTCGGTATTGTAGTAGACGGTCCTATTCACCCGATTTGGGCCTTTGGGCCACCGGTTTGGGCCTACGGGTCTCAAGGGACTTCTGGTTATTAATGTCCTTTAGGCCACAGGGCTTTCGGGCCATGTAGACCATGGAGAAGCCTAGTTCACATAGAACAAGCCACAGAAGAGGATCATAGAAACAAGAGTAGCATCCACCAGAAGGAGAGCTAACTGGATTGGAAGAATGATAGGGTAATGTAGCTTCCATCGAGACCAGGCATCGTCCATCTTTTTACAGGGAAATTCTAGACTATCAGCGATTCAAGGTTGGGAGCTAGGTTATCAATGACACAGAAGATGGGGAGGTTCAGTTCAAGTGTGCTAGGCCTACGGTTCAGGTACTGGGCATGGTATGCCTCTTGGCCTTTGGGTCTTGTATTGCGGATCTATCAGGCCTTGTGCCTTGGGACTATGGGGCATGTATGGGTTCCCCTTCAACCATTAAAAGGGGGATTATCCAAAATAAAATAAAAAATAAGGCCTTTGGGCCATTCGGGCTAAGAATAGAGAACCTATAAGCATACTACAATTAAAAGAGATTTATTACATTACTTCATTCATTTTTTAATAGTTTCACATTATGTTAATTAATTCGTTAAACATTAACCATTAAAATTTATGTATTATATTTCCTTAGCAACAAATCCAAAGTCCATTGTTCCTTAAAATTACAACCACATCATTGTGCCCCAACAAGCTACAACTCAATTGTTTAATATCATTTATTCAATTATTTATTTACAGGATTATCATCCCATATTCCTAGGCATTCTAGAAAAACATTCTAAGATTCTAAACACAAGGGGGATCAACATGGTGAGTGTATGAGCTACCCATCGAGTCTTTTCCACCAATATTAAGTGCATATACATGTCCTCTTTAGTGAATCTAAACATGAAAATCACGTGGCGTACCCCGCATGTCTTCACCCCTTTCGGAAGAAGGGTTAAAAAGACCAGTTGCCTTGAGAAGTGGGGAAAGTAGTGTACACAAACAACCAATAAGAATCATCAAGTGTAACATCCCAAGTAAGTAATGAATAATAAATATTCTTATCTATGTCTATTAATGAATTATATAGTGTTTTATAGGATTAAAATGAGAATAAATCCAATCTTAAGCATGGAATACACTATTAATTTTAAAAGATTGTTTTACTGCCTTTTGATGGAAAATAATTTTTAAATCAAACTTTTGAAAATTTTATAAGCTCTATTTGTCAAAATAAACTTATTATTTATGATTGGTACATTGAAATTTACAATGAATAATTTTTTGGTATTTTTCTGACAATGTTCATTTTTTAATGAATAGTGAATAATACTGCATTTTACATCAAAACTGCTTTTTCATCTAATTCAATTATATGGATAGATTATCTTTTTAATTGGTTTTAAAGTTTAAAGAGAATATATTTTTACCATTTAATACAATGGTGGTCATTGGGATTAATTTAACTTTGGAATTGGGCATAAACAAGTGCCAAACTTTTCATAGATGTTGTTTAAAAAAACCCGCTATTTGTTTTGACAAGGGGAATTATTTTTAAATTAATTATTGCAATTTATATTTTTGTAATTTGGTATAATGGATTCCATATTTGGAATCAGAAGGTCCCAATTATGTAATAAAGACACTTTTGTTTTTGGACATTATGAATAGTAACGACGGTAATTATCTTTAATTATCTTGATTAATGAGTAATCGAATAGTTATGGAAAATAAAATAATATCATAATACTAAAAAATGACACCAACATGTTTCATAATGCTACTGGTTGTCTCATGGCCGACCATGGGATGCCTTGTGTCAAACTTGGTGACCCCATGGAATCACTTTTGTATGAAAGTGACTTTTTATCTTTTTATTTTTAAAGAAAGTTAAATATAGAAAATAATGTATCACCTCAGTAAAAAAAATTTAATTTTTTCTACATAAATTATATTTTGGACTATAAATATTAATTGGAAATATAAAAATATTTCCTACATCATCGTATTTTTTTTATAATTTTTAGACATTATATAAATTAAATTATTTATGACATCATGATGATGCAGTGATTATCTCATTAATAATGGATTTAAATAAAATGAAAAGATAATGTTAAAACTATAACATACACTTTTAAAAGACCTATTTTATGAGTATATTTCGACCCCTTATCACCTTATCCTCTAAATACATCAATGTGGTACCTTCAAAATCTAAAACGCATTTGAAAATAAAGTGACCTTTTATACCTTTCAAAGAGTTCCCCTCCTCTCCTCTTATAAAAGGCCCACACCTCTACCTCCTTACCCACACCTATCAAGCCTTTCGCTCTGCCAACCCCTGATTATTTTGTCTCTAAACATCCCTCTATTACTCTTTTAAGCCTCACTTTGGGCAGAAGTATTCTCAAGGAAGCCTTTGAGCTCAAATCAAAAAGAGTTACCCGATTTAATGGTAGTATCTTCTCTTGTGTTTTATGTTTTATTTTGCTTCTCCAACCCCATAACCTCTTTTTATTCATTTCATTTGTAACAAATCCAATATATTCAATATACTATGATGTTGTTATAAGAATAATTCTAGCTACACTTACACACACCTACATCTAACAGTTAAAGAACATACTGTTTCTGTGGATCGTGAATTTCTGCCTCACGAAACGATGGTTGTTCAACACTCATATAACACCTTAAATGGTGGTAATTAAGATGTCACTATATTTATATATGATATATAATATGTTTATGTTTTACTTAAACTTCTGTATTTTTCATTTATGACATACCTTTTTGGTTTCCATTATGGGTAAACACGATATCTTCATTTTAGGAAGTGCGGACTACCGACCCCGCAAAGTGATTTGATTCGTTAATACCATATGTGGTATGTATAAAAGATATATTGAGTGATATTATATATGATAAAATACTGGCATTATAATACTATTAAGTACCATTATGTTTTAATTCCATTAAATATTAAATAGAAATGGAAGTACCGTTCATGCGTACGTACGGCTTACCGTCTCCATGAACGGTGCATTTCATTTCTTACCTCTAAATGTTATGTAATATTATAAATGCATGTATATACTGGATATATATGATATATATGATGTATAAATGATAAGTATAACTCTGGATATAATGGATACATGAACAAATTGTAATTATAAAGATCATATTTTTTACTCAAGTACCAATGATCGTTAAAACGACAGTTATTAACATAAATAATTACATAGTGTTCATGACATGGTAATATGTGATATAAAAGGAATAATGAACATGAAAATGGTTCTTAAGCAAGTATAAATTAACTCAAGTTTATTATTCAGGACATTAAAGAACGATCGAGTCAAGTCGGACCCGAGGTATGGGACTTCGTCTCAATCTCCTTTCATTGAGGCATATTTCGTTTTATACACAACTTTCTTTTATACGGTGTATAAACCCCTTTGACTTTTATGTTTATCCAAAAGGAATCTTTTTTATACGAAGCATTTTACTAAATGACAAAAGGGAATGTTTTTGTCGTACGTATGCGGCGCCGACGACTTCTCCACCGCCGTGACCATTATTTGAGTTTCGGCTTCCTCTACAAGCCAATCCATTTTTTTAAAGAAAAATAAATATGATGTTTTACTTTTCTTTTATTTTGGTATTGAAAATGGTTTTCATAATTTTTCTATTATATCAATGTGTTGTATTGATATCTTGTGATTGAAATGTGAAATTTTATGTTTCCTTTATGCATGTTTTATGTGATACGATTATGTTATGGTTCTTGGAAATTATTATAAAGACGGGTGGTTCCATGATAAAATAAGGGCAGGTGATCCCGATATAGCTATCCAATTCATTGGGTAACACGAAGGGGTTAAACGTTGAGGTTTCTCCGATGAGATTTTGGGAATATACTGTGATGGGTATTCCAAACGTAACCAAGAGGGTTACACCCTACGTAAGAATGTTATGAATGCCTAAAGTTACTTTTATGTCTTATGATTTCTATGATTTATTCATGATTTGATGAGGTATGTTAAAGTGCTTATGTTTTATGGGTAAATTATGATTTCATTCTTATGTATATATATACTCAAGTTTCCTTTCCAGATTTTTATATCCCTTACTGCGCTTTTTATGCTCATCCCATGTTTTTGAAATGTTTTTCACAGTTCAAGGGAAAGGTACATGATGTGATGATAGTTTCAATGAAGTGTCAAGAAAGAATCCATGTTTTATTTTAAATAGGTTTCCGTTGATGGGAAAAATGTATACTGACTTTTATGTAACCACTCTGTTTAAATGTGGAATGTAATGCATGTTTTATGATCTAATTATCTAAAACTCTAAACCTGAAAAGATCCTCAATGTTTAATCTTGTAATAACTCAAGATAAAGTATGGTTTAAGGCTGGGGCCTTATAGTTGGTATCAGAGGTCAGTTTAGGAAAATTTAGGAGTTATAATTCTATTAAATGATTATCCAAAAATATTTTTTTTGGTCAAATGGAAATGATATAGAATTTGAAGATTACCATGTTGCTTCATCTAAGACATGTTTGTTCAAAATGGTTTTCCGCAGAGGAAACAAGGAAGCAGTTCTAGGAAGGCATACAAAAGGAAATAACCTTCCGAATCAGCATCCTGAGATAGTCAGAATTTGAACTGAAGAGTTTGTTGCAGTAATGGCGCAGTTGACTCTAGCGATAAATGGTGGTGGTAACCATGCACGAGATCAGCCAGATCAACCGCAGAGGAACATGTCAGTGGTGGAACATTTCATGAGGCAACATCCCCCATCATTCATAGAATCATCTGAACCTGTGCTAGCTGAATGGTGGATTAAAGAACTGGAGAAGATTTTCGATTTCATGGGGTGTTCAGACAATCAAAAGGTTAGTCTTGTTATTTACAGTTTGGAGGGTGAGGTAGATCAGTGGTGGTCGATGGTTAAAAATATCAGGGATGCTGATGAGATAGATTCTCTCGACTGGGATGAATTCAAAGGTATGATTCTTGAGAAGTATTTTCATAAGGCTGTTTGACTTAGGATGGAAAAAAAATTCATGGAATTGAGGCAAGAGGGAGACTGAGTGGCTGCCTATGAACAAAGGTTCACTTGATTGGCAAGGTATGCTCCATATTTTATCGGAGACCTTGATAGTAAAATCAATTGTTTTTACTCAGGATTAAAGACAAAATATCGAAGGGAATTGGCTTCTCGTGAGTTTAAAAGTTATGAAAATCTTGTTCGATGTGCTGAGAAGGAGGAAATGGAGTTTTTGGATGATCAAGTGTTCTATAACAACCAGCAGAAGAAGAGACTTAGGTGGCGGGAGAAAGGAAGGAATTCTTCAAAAATGTCTGACGGTAAGAAAACTATGTTTCCAGTTTGTGATAAATGTGGTAAAAGTCATGCTGGGGAATTTCTTCTGAATTCTAAAAAGTTCTACCGATGTGGTAAGATGGGACATAAGGCTCGTGATTGCACTGAAAAAGATCAAGGTGATGGTAAGTACAAATTTTATTTACAGTTAGTGAAATGTTTTAAGTGCAATGAGATGGGTCACTATGCAAACGAATATCCGACAAAGTGCTTCAGTGATGGGAAGCAGTTAGACTACAAGCATAAAGGTGTGGTGAAATCCTTTGTAACTACTTCTGTAGATGTCGGGCCATCAAATGAAGTTGTATCAGGTACTTTGTTTGTTTTTTTAGATTATGATGGTGTGTTTTTGGATTCGGGGTCTACACATTCTTTTATCTCTGAAACCTTTTCTAGTAAAATGGGAATACCATCTCAAGAAATGACTCCTAAAGTTGTGGTAAAAACACATGGGGGGAATGTTGAGGCAAAAAGAATTTATAAGAATCTTCCTATCCTTATCCGTGGAAAGAACCTACTTGCAAACCTAATTTTTCTACCTCTAGTAGAGTTTGATGTTATCCTGGGTATGGATTGCATCTCTATTTACCATGATAAGATTGACTATAGAGCTAAAGAATTTTCCTTTCAGAAAGACATTCAGTTTGGGTACAAGAATGAACCCTTACTGTTGATAACATATAAAGAGGTCGAGAAACTTGTAAAAGATGGAAATGAATTTTACCTTGCACAAATTGTTAAAAACAAGGGAACCTTCCAGATTAATGATGTGCCAGTGGTAAATGAGTATCCTGATGTTTTTCCTGATGAGTTGCCTGGAATAATACCAGATTGGGAAGTTGAGTTTACTGTTGACTTAGTTCCTGATGCTAAGCCAATTTCAAACCCCCTTATCGAATGGCTCAAATTGAACTTTTAGAGTTGAAGGAGAAATTGCAATATTTATTAGAGAAAATGTTTCATTCGACCTAGCACATCACCATAGGGTGCTCCTGTTTTATTTGTTAAAAAGAAAGATGGTTCTATGAGACTTTGCATTGGTTATAGTTCCTTTAAAAACATCAATGTTAAGAACAAATATCATTTGCCTCATATCGATGATTTGTTTGATCAGCTCTAGGGAGCTCAGTATATTTCAAAGATTGACCTGAGATCGGGGTACCATCAGCTGAAGGTAAAGGAAGCAGATATTCCGAAGACTGCGTTCCGTACAAGATATAGCCATTATGAATTTGTAGTAATTCCTTTTGGGTGAACCATTGAACCTGCTGTATTCATGGACTTAATTAATAGAATTTTCCATGAGTTCTTGTATAAGTTTGTGGTGGTTTTCATTGATGATATTTTGGTGTTTTCTAAAAGTAAAGAGGAGCATTAAAGACATTTAAGGGTTATTTTGCAAACCTTAAAAGAAAAGAAATTGTATGGGAAAGTCATCAAGTGTGAGTTTTGGTTGCAAAAAATTTCTGTCCCTGGCCACATTGTTTATAAAGATGGGATAACTGTTGATCCTGCAAAAACAAAGGTTGTTGAAGAATGGCCAAGACCCACAAATGTAACTGAGATTCGTAGTTTATGACAACCCTTCTTTTTATTACAACTTAAACATGCTTTATTACATAAAACATCACTTGATTACCGAGAGGTATAGTGTCTTTGGGGCTTAGGATCATTAAATAAAAACTCAAAAACATGAAATTAAACATCTTTATTGAAAACTTCCTTTACATGACCACTACATTCCCTCGTACATAGCATTGCATAGGATAACCTGAGGACATGCATAAGAAAAGGGTGAGCTATAAAGCCCAGTATGGGAGTACACATGGAATAACATGAGGATTACAATACATGTTAGGAAATAGGAATTTCAATAGAGCATAAGATAAAAATGAACATAAAGGCATGATAAAGCATGATAATCATAACATGGAAATGTGGAATCAACACTTAACATTGAATTAGCATGAGCCAAGGCTCATTGCACATAAAGCATGAGTAAACCCTCATTGAACATGAGTCACGAGTAAACCCTAATTGCACTTGAATTACCATGAGTCAACACTCATTTCACATGACGTATCATGATACTATACTTTACCCAATGCATTGGAGCGCTATAAGGGTGCACCCTTCTTAAACATTTCATTTCATGCATAAGTATGCCACATGGATCATAAAACATGGATTCATGAAACATAATCATTTATTCCACGATAAAGGAATATGGAATTAATAAATGAAACATTATAATAAACAATTAAATGTGCATAAAGGTGAATACCATTGATGGAGAAATGGGCATGGTATTGACTACACAGTGACATTGGCTTAGAAAATCGGTGCGATTTCGGCAGCGTAACGGCGTGACATAAGAATTCATAAAAACGGTTGATGAGAGAGAAAGGCATTCCTCATCATATTTACATGTAATGGAAAGTAAGGAGTTCATATAGATACATGTCCCAACAATTTAAAAGGAATTTAGATTCATTATACAAAAGTATTTCTTGAATGTAAAAGAAGAGAGAGAAGTTCCTTTCCGAATTTCGGCATAGTAACGGGTGTACATGGGAGGTATTTAATGAGAGAGAAATGGCTCTCCCATAATTCAAACAATAATATGGAAGTATGGGGGAGGTTTGAAACCATACCCAAACATTCATAATTGAAATTAAAAGGGCAATACAACTTAAATAAATTTGACAAAAATGAGAAAGGAATAAAAAACCCTTACTTGGAAGTGTGCTTCCAAAGGCTAGAGAGAGGCTTGTGAGAGGATTCTTGGGATCTTGGGACACCTTGGGAGGATTCTAGAGAGAGTAGGGAAGAGTTTGGATGAACTCCAAAGGATTTTAGTGAGGAGGAAGTGGGAGCTTGGGTGGGTTTATATAGGAAAGGTGAGGGAATTCTTTATTATTTAGGTTTGGGACCCCTTATATTAAACTAATCCAAACCACAAACCATCCAATTGTTTTTGCCCATGGTTTCTGAAAAAGGAAAGAGGAAAAAAATATTTTACAAGGCCAAGGTACGAACTTATTAAAATAATAAGGATGCTTATGTGGAGGTGAGTCACACTCCCATGGAAATTAATTTAAAAGGGCAAAGTGTTGAATAAGTCTTGAGGGGTTCATTAATGCTTTGAAAAGTAAGTCAAAAAAACCAAAAAACTCATTATTTTAATGATAAAACATATATTGGCCGAATATAAGGATTATGGTATTTTATTACATCACCATTGTGTCATTATGATGTCATAAAACACATTATATATTTAAATGGTATTTAATTTTTACCCAAATACTTGACTGTCTCAGAAAATTATGAAAATTCACTATTGGATAATTTCGACATCCTGATTCCAAAAATAACATTTATTTTATGTAAATAATTTTCTAAAAATGTGAATTTTTACTTTTAAAATAAAAACCGACATTTATCAAAAATTCACAGGTTTTGACAGAAATGGATCTCAAACTTTAATAAAAATTTTAATTGCATTCAAAAAATTATAAGATCATTTATATTTAAGAAAAATTAATTTAATAATATTATTATTATTTTATTAAAAAATTATTTAATTCAAAAATCCCTTAATTTAATAAAATATATTTCTTAATTAAATAATAACTAAAAACACCATCTGTACTTTAAAAACTATTTACAATGTATCAAAAATGACTAGAAATTATATTCATTTTTATATACAAAAATAATGTACATGAACATAGTACTACTTATTTGTTACACAACCCCTTAAAACAGCCACATAAGACCTAAGGGTAATGTGTGTGATGGTGACAGACTCTTGGGGTGGCTCAGATAACATCGCTCGAGTGGTAATTTCGATCAACTTACACTTTTCTCGTACATGGTCACGTTCGATCTTGAAATAACGAAGCTTAGCTTGGGCTTGGTCAAGGGCGAAGCCCAAAGACACCACCTCTTTTCACATCTCCGACAAATGGGCTTCGTATGGGGAAACTCTACTAGATGAGGCCATCGCTTCATTTTTCTGAGTAAAATTGGGTTCGTTAAAGCCTTATATTTATACTAATCATGTGATCACTGTTAAACGGCTATAAAAGTAATGGTAACAACTATTATAATAAAACCAAAGAAGTTGACATCTTATAAAAACATTTTTTTATAAAGAGAGAATTTAACTGGATCAAGAGGGGTTTTCCACTAATGAAACATTGAGTCGTTACAATATTCCCCCCTAAAAAATTTCTCCCTTGAAATTTTCCTTTTCCCACACTAAAACAAATGTGGGTAACTCAGCTTCATCATATCCTCCGACTCCCAAGTCGCTTCTTCAAACTTGTGGTTTCTCCACAACACCTTGATGATGGGCATTGTCTTATTTCGTAGAACCTTTTCTCTATGATCTAAGATCTTCACTGGTTGCTCCTCATAAGAAAGATCATCTTCAAATTGTACCACCTTGGAAGAGAGTACATGTGAAGGGTCCGGTATGTACTTCCTTAAGAGGGATAAATGAAATACATCATGCACCTTGGCCATAGTAGGTGGAAGTGATAGTCGATAGGCCACATCCCCAACATGATTAAGAATATCGAAGGGGCCGATGTACATTGGACATAACTTCCCTTTCTATCCAAACCTCATGACCTTCTTCCACGGAGATATGCGTAAAAAAACCATGTCTCCAACATTAAACTCAAGGTCTCATCGATGATTATCTGCATAACTCGTCTGTCGACTCTGGGCTACGTTGATATGCTGCTGGATGTTTTTCACCTTCTCCACCATTTCCTCGACCATTTCTAGTCCAAGAAGCTTACGTTCACTGACCTCATCAAAACATGCCGGTGTTCTACACCTTTTCCCATATAAGGCTTCATAGGGTGCCATTTGGATGCTCGAGTTGAATCTATTATTATAAGAGAACTCAACCAGAGGAAGATGTTGATCCCATCCTCCTTTAAAGTCCATTGTGCACGCTCTAAACATATCCTCATGTGTTTGGATAGTCTGCTCAGACTGGCCATCAGTTTGAGGATGATTGGCCGTACTGAAGTTCAGTTCAGTATTCAGAGCATGTTGAAGACTCTTCCAAAACATAGAGGTGAATCATGGATCTCGGTCAGACACAATAGATAGTTGTACTCCATGAAACCTTACCACTTCCCTGATATATATTCGTGCCAGTTGATCCAATGAGAAATCCTCCCGAATAGAAATGAAGTGTGCGGTCTTTGTAAGTTGATCCACAACAACCCAGATTGCATTGTTGCCTTTGGATGTCCTTGGAAGTCCGGTGACAAATTCCATGGTGATGTTCTCCCATTTCCATTCTGGTATGGGCAATGGTTGCATCATCCCCTTAGATGTCTGCCTCTCTGCCTTCACTTTCTGACACACCAGGCACTTTGATGTATATTCAGAGATCTCCTTATTCATATTATCCCATCAAAAGTTTTCTCGGAGATCTCGATACATCTTTGTGCTCCCTGGGTGAATAGAGAAATTTTAACTATGTGCATCATCCAAAAGTTCCTTCTTCATCTTCAAACTTGATGGAACACATAGTATTTTCCCAAACCACACAATTCCTTCTTCATTAACATTAAACTCTGAGGATTTCCCTTTTTTGATAGCTTCTAATTTTTCTCGGATTCCCACATCATCCTTTTGAGCATCCTTTAACCTTTACAAAAGAGATGGTTGAGCAATCAATTGTGAAAGGATTGATGATATTACCTTCTTTATGATTCCCACGTCCATCTTCATTAAGTCTAAGAAGATTGGATCCTTCTCAATTTTCATCATTAATAGAATCGTTGGATCCTTTTTACTTAGGGCATCCACCACCTTGTTCGCTTTCCCAGGGTGGTAATGTATTGAACAGTCATAATCCTTGATGATCTCTATCCATCTTATCTGGTGCATATTAAGCTCTTTCTGTGTGAATATATATTTAAGACTCTTGTGGTCAGTATATATCTCACATTTCTCTCCATAGAGATAATGCCGCCAGATTTTCAAGGCAATGATCACAGCCGCCAACTCCAGACCATGTGTTGGATAGTTTCGTTCATGGATTATCAACTGCCTTGAGGCATAGGATATCACTTTATCATTCTACATCAGCACATAGCCTAAGCCCTTTTTTGAAGCATTACTGAATACCACAAAAACCTCCCCACTTGTGGGTAAAGTGAGCACAGGTGCAGTGATAAGACTCCTTTTCAACTCCTTGAATCTTTCTTCACATTCATCACTCCAAGAGAACATTACTCCCTTTTTAGTTAGCTTGGTAAGAGGGTTGGACAATCATGAGAAATTTCTCAAAAATCGTCGATAATATCCAGCTAACCCCAAGAAGTTACAGATATCGGTTACTGATGTTGGCCTCGGCCATCCCTCAATCGCATCTATTTTGGAGGGGTCCACAGATATCCCATTGCTTGTGATTATATGGCCCAAGAATGATACCTCCTTCAACCATAACTCACACTTGTTGTACTTTGCATTGAGCTTCTCCTTGCGCAAAGTCTCTAGTACAGTTCTTAAATGCTCCTAATGATCCTCCTTGGTTTTAGAGTATATTAGAATATCATCTATAAAGACTACCACAAATTTGTCAAGGTAATCTCTAAAGACTCTATTCATCAAGCCCATGAATATTTATAGAGCATTAGTGAGTCCGAAAGGCATTACTATGAATTCATAGTGCCCGTATCTTGTACGAATAGCAGTCTTGGGGATATCTACCTTCTTCACCCTTACTTGATAATATCCTGACCACAAGTCCACCTTGGAGAAGTATTGTGCTCCACGCAACTGATCGAACAATTCATCAATTCATGGGAGTGGATACTTGTTCATTATTGTGATTTTGTTAAGTTCACGATAATCGATGCAGAGCCGCATTGACACATCCTTCTTCTTGACGAAGAGGACTGGTGCACCCCATGGTGAAGAACTTGGGCATATAAATCCTTTTTCCAGATTCTCCTATAGTTGTTTCTTCAGCTCTTCAAGCTCAACAACATCCATTCAATATGGAGTCTCGGATATTGGTAGCGCCCCAGGTATATGTTCAATTGATAACTCAACATCTCTACTAGGAGGAAGACCAGGCAGTTCCTCGGGAAACACTTCTGCAAATTCCCTCACAATAGGCATTTCTTCAAAGATGGTTTCTTCTTTGGACTCAATAATTTGAGCCAGATACGCGTGCTCATAGGGAAGTAATAACCATGATTGAGATGATGTAGCTAAATGAGATTCATCTTCCTCCTGACACTTGTAAATAATCAGGTTTCGATTCTCCATATGGAGCGTGATTTCCCTCTCTCGACAATTTATGTTGGCTCTATATAAGGAATGCCAATCCATGCCGTGAATTGCATCAAATTCCACCAAAGGGAGTATTATGAGGTTCGCTGGGAAATTAAATCCATAGATTATAACAGGGAAAGACTTATATTCATAGGATGCAATGATTTCCCCATTTTCCATACTCACCGACATCTTTACTTCCATGATTTGTGGTGGTGCTGGGATTGTACTACTAAACTTTTGAGATATAAAAGAATGTGTAGAACCTAAATCAAAAAGTACATTCTCTATTCTTGAATGAATAACTAGCGTTCATGTCACCACTTCGTTGTCGGGGTTCACTTTGGCAGAAGTAATGGCAAAAGCTCTTCCTTGCTGTCTTGGAGGTTGTTGGTTGCCTCCGATAACCCTTGGATTAGGGCACTGATTTGAAAAATGACCCGATTCTTTGCATTTGTAGCATTGAACAATGAGTTGAGGTTCGAACAGAGAGTTCCTATCCTCTGTCGCAGCCACGGGTCCTTCTTGCCGATAATTAATAGTTTGGTGCCCTTCTCTTCCACACCTGAAACATTTTATTGTCCCCTTAAGGCAATTTCCAGGGTGCTTCTTTCCGCACTTTTGGCAAGTGGGGTGCTGGAACTTCATAGCGGTGTTGGATATATCCATCGGACCCCCCGCATTGATGACCACCTTATGCTTCTTGTCCACATGATACCCCTGTGATTCTCTGATCTCCATTTCGACCTTGAGGGCACATCGGACAATTTCATCATAGTTGTCAATGTCATGGATCACTAATGCTTTCTGCAAGCTAGGCTTCATCCCACCAAAGAAGCGGTCAACCTTTCATTCTGGGGTAACGACGAAGCTGGAAGTGTATCGTGCAAGCCATGTGAATTTTTCCTTATACGCTCCCACAGATTCATCATCTTTTTTCTTGAGGGAAAGGAAGTCCCTTTCCATCTTAAGACGGAGGGTGCGTGGAAAATATTTATCAAAAATCATCTTCCGAAATTCCTTCCATTCCAAAGCATCGATCTCCTCCTCAGCCTTTGTATTTTTGATAATTGTACACCATTGATCAACTTCACCCTCCATATGATAAGCTTCCAGGAGAACCTTCTCTTGTTCAGAACATTGAATGATGGAGAAGATCTTTTCAATGGAGTTGATCCATTGTTCAGTGATCGTGGGATCAGATGATCCAATAAAAGTAGGAGGCCTTTGTCTCATGAAGCTCTCGATAGAAACTTGTTCTTTGTTAGGGTGGGTTGAACGTTCATATTGACCTATGTTTCTATTAAAAACTTGAGTTAGCTGAGAAATAAGCGTGACAAAGTTCGCAATTCCCGCTCCCATTGGATTGGGCATCTCATTAGTACAATCATCACACTGATCTTCACAACAGTTGTTAGCCCGAGTCCTCCTATTACCGGCCATTGGCTGGAAAAAGGAAAGTTAGGGGTAACACATAAAGGGTAATCCAAAGACAAAAGTTTATGACTTATAAATAAACATTAATTTCTTTAACTCACGAGTCTATAGGATTAAATATTGGCTTTTCATGATCTACTTTCTAACATATATTCTTAGGGGAATTTTTCCCTTAATAAGGGTTCATACAAAGATTGTGAATTTATCAAAACATATCCCTCAGGAGTTTCGTAAACAAGAGTGCAGCAAGGCCCATTCTCGTGCACCAGTTCCCATTCGAGTCTAGCTCAATGCGGTGATTTCGGGTTTTACCCCTAGGATACATCTGTGCCAGAGCCACCTCTACTGGCTCATATCACGATAGAAATGTATTCTTTGATAAACCACTTACTTAGTATTTACCAAAACTTAGTGATTTTTTTATTATACTTAGTCTTTTATCTAAGGCTTTACTAGGGTTTCCTAATCCCAAAAAAAACTAAACCTATCCTCTGATACCAACTATGACAACCCTTTTTTTTATTACAACTTAAACATGCTTTATTACATAAAACATCACTTGATAAAACAAAGAAGATCGAGGGGTTTAGTGTCTTTGGGGCTTAGTATCATTAAATAAAAACTTAAAACATGAAATACAACATCTTTATTTAAAACTTCCTTTACATGACCACTATATTCCCTTGTACTTAGAATTGCATGGGATAACCTGAGGACATGCATAAGAAAAGGGTCAGCTATAAAGCCCAGTAAGGGAGTACACATGGAATAACATGAAGAGTACAATACATGTTAAGAAATAGGCATGTCAATAGAGCATAAGATAAAAATGAACATAAAGTCATGATAAAGCATGATAATCATAACATGGAAATGTGGCAACAACACTTAACATTGAATTAGCATGACCCAATGATCATTTCACATGGAGCATGAGTAAACCCTCATTGCACATGAAGCACGAGTAAACCCTCATTGCACTTAAATTAGCATGAGTCAACACTCATTGCACATGACGTATCATGATACTATACTTTACCCAATGCATTGGAGCGCTATAAGGGCGCACCCTTCTTAAACATTTCATTTCATGCATAAGTGTGCCACATGGATCATAAAACATAGATTCATGAAACATAATCATTTATTCCACGATAAAGGAATGTGGAATTTATACAGGAAAATTTATAATCAACAAGTAAATGTTCATAAAGGTGAATACCCTTGATTGAGAAATCGGCATGGTATTCACTACACAATGACATTGGATTAGAAAATCGGTGCGATTTCGGCAGCGTAACGGCGTGACATAAGAATTCATAAAAACGGTTGATAAGAGAGAAAGGGGTTCCTCATCATATTTACATGTAATGGACATTAAGGAGGTCATATAGATACATGTCCCAACAATTTAAAAGGAATTTAGATTCATGATACAAAAGTATTGCTTGAATGTAAAAGAAGCGAGAGAAGTTCCTTTCGGAATTTCGGCATAGTAACGGGTGTACATGGGAGGCATTTAATGAGAGAGAAAAGGGTCTCCCATCATTCAAACAATAAGAGGGCAGTATGGGGGAGGTGCGAAACCATACCCCAAAATTTATAATTGAAATTAAAAGGTCAATACAACTTAATGAAAATTGAAAAAAATGAGAGAGGAAGAAAAAACCATTACTTGGAAGTGTGCTTCCAAAGGCTAGAGAGAGGCTTGTGAGAGGCTTCTTGGGAGCTTGGGGCAACTTGGGACGATTATAGAGAGATTAGGGAAAAGTTTGGATGAACTAAAAATGATTTTAGTGAGGAGGAAGTGGGATCTTGGGTGGGTTTATATAGGAAAGGTGAGGGAATTCTTCATTATTTAGGTTTGGGACCCCTTATATTAAACTAATCCAAACCACAAACCATCCCATGGTTTTTGCCCATTTTTTCTGGAAAAGGAAAGAGGAAAACAATATTTTACAAGCCCAAGTTCCAAACTTATTATGTTAATAAGGATGCTTATGTGGAGGTGAGTCACACTCCCATGGAAATTAATTTAAAAGGGAAAAGTGTTGAATAAGTCTTGAGGGGTTCATTAATGCTTTGAAAAGTAATTCAAACAAACCCAAAACCTCATTATTTTAATTATAAAACATATATTGGCCGAAAATAAGGATTATGGTATTTTATTACATCACCATTGGGTCATTATGATGTCATAAATCACATTATATATTTAAATGGTATTTAATTTTTACACAAAAATTTGATTGTCTCAGAAAATTATGAAAAATTTACCATTGGATAATTTCGATGTCCTGATTCCAAAAATAACATTTATTTTATCTAAATAACTTTTTAAAAATTCAAATTTTCACTTTTGAAATAAAAACCAACATTTATAAAAAAATTCACGGGTTTTGACCGAAATGGCTTTCAAACCTTAATAAAAAATTTAATTGCATTCATAAAATTATTAGAAAATTTATATTTAATAAAAATAAATGTAATAATAATATTATTATTTTATTAAAAAATTAATTAATTCAAAAATCCCTTAATTTAATAAAATAGATTTCTTAATTAAATAATAACTAAAAACACTATCTGTACTTTAAAAACTATTTACTATGTATCAAAAATGACAAGAAATTATATTCATTATTAGATAAAAAAATAATGTACATGAATATAGTACTAATTATTTGTTACATAACCCCTTAAAACAGCCGCATAAAACCTAAGGGTAAGGTGTGCGATGGTGACAGACTCTTGGGGTGGCTCGGATAACATCGCTCAAGTGGTAATTTCAATCAACTTCCACATTTCCTGTAGACGGTCACATTTGAGCTTGACATAATGAAGCTCTGCTTGGGCTTGGTCAAGGGCGAAGCCCAAAGGCGCCACCTCTTTTCCAAGCTCCAACAAATGGGCTTCGTATGGGGAAATTCTACTGGATGAGGCCATCGCTTCCTTTGTCTGAGTAAAATTGGGTTCGTTAAAGCCTTATATTTATACTAATCATGTGATCACTATTCAACGGCTATAAAAGTAATGGTCACAACTCTTATCATAAAACCAAAGAAGTTGACATCTTATAAAAAAAATTTATAAAGGGACAATTAACTGGATCAAGAGGGATTTTCCATTAATGAAACTTTGGGTCGTTACATAGTTTCCTTGGTTTGGTCGGCTATTACCCAAGGATTGTTAGAAATGTTTCATGGTTATCTTGTCCAATGACTTAGCTAACTCGGAAGGGTGTTATGTTTATCTGGACAAAAGAATGTGATGATTGTTTTCAGGAATTGAAAAGATGATTGGTGAATGCTCCAGTCTTGGAACTACCTTCCAGGAATGGGGAGTTTGTTATCTACAGTGATGCTTCATTGAAATGACTTGGTTGAATCCTAATGTAGAATGATCATGTGATTGCTTATGCTTCACGACAGTTGAAAACTCATGAGGTAAATTACCGTACACGTCATTTTGAATTAGCTGATGTTGTTTTCACTTTAAAAAAATGGAGGCATCATTTGTATGGACTAAAGTGCGAAATATATACTGATCACAAAATTTTAAAGTATATATTCACTCAGAAATAATTGAACATGAGACAGAGGAGATGGATGGAATTAATAAAGGATTATGATTGTACAATTCATTACCATCTGGGAAAAGAAAATAAAGTGGATGATGCTTTGAGTCGAAAAAGTAATGATTCATTAACGATGTTGCATTTGGAACATGGTCCTTTGGTTAAGGATTTGATGAACATTGGCATAGAAGTGGTTGGTGTAGGATGTTCTTCTGTTTTGTTTTAGGTATCAGTGAAGTCTTCTCTATCAGACAGAATTAAGTAAGCACAGAAGCAAGACAGCGAGTTGCAGAAAAAGGTAGAGCTGGTTCAGAAGGGTAAGTTTCCTGAATTCAATATTGATAATGATTTTGTTTTGAGATTTGGGAAGAGATTGTGTGTGCCTTGTGATTCGCAGTTCAAGATAGATTTTCTATGTGAAGCTCATAGTTCACCGTTTTTAGTTCATCCTGGCAGTACTAAGATGTATAGAGATCTTCGGGAGTATTACTGGTGGGATGGAATGAAAAGAGATATTGTTGATTTTACAGTGAAGTGTTTGACTTATCAACAGGTTAAAGTAGAGCGACAGTTACCGAAAGGGATTCTTCAGCCTTTACCAGTACCAGAATGGAAATGGGAAAATATATCCATGGACTTCGTTGTGGGATTGCCGAAGACACCTCGAGGTAATAATGCAATCTGGGTTATTGTTGATCGCTTGACTAAATCTGCTTATTTCCTTGCTATACGGGATACCTTTTCCCTAGATCAACTTTCCCGTTTGTATCTTAAATATATAGTCAGGTTACATGGAGTTCCTCTCTCCATTGTATCTGATCATGATCTCAGGTTCACTTCAAACTTTTCGAAAGGCCTTCAAAATTCGTTGGGTACTGAATTAAATTTTAGTACAACTTTTCAACCTCAATAAGATGGGAAATCAGAATGAACAATTCAGACTTTGGAAGATATGCTACATGCTTGTTCGATGGATTATCAGGGAAGTTGGGAGAAACATCTTTGTTTGGTTCAGTTTTCATATAATAACAGTTTTCATTCCAGTATATTGATGGCACCATTTGAAGCGTTATATGGGAAGCGGTGTCGAACACCAGCTTTTGGGATGAAGTGGGTGAAATAAAGATGATGGGAACAGAATTTTTAGAAGAGTTGGCAGAAAAAGTTCAACTGATACAGAAACACATGATAATATCTTAGAGCAGGCAGAAGAGTTATGCAGATAACCGGAGGAAGGATCTTTCTTTTGAGGTAGGTGATCATGTTTTTCTCAAAGTCTCACCATGGAAAAGTGTGATGCGATTTGGTAAGAAAGGAAAGTTGAGTCCAAGGTTCATTAGACCATATGAAATTTTGGAGAGAGTTGGATCAGTTGCTTACCATGTGGCTTTGCCTCCGAGTTTATCTCAGGTACAAGATGTTTTTCATGTTTCAATGTTAAGGATGTATATGCCAGATCCATCTCATGTTTTGAGTCCAGAGGTAGTTCAGTTGGAAGAGAATCTATTTTATGAGGATCAACCGGTTCAGATTCTTGATCACAGGGAGAATGTGTTGTGGAATAAGGTGATTCATCAAGTAAATGTTTTGTGGAAAAACCACATGATTGAAGAGGCAACATGGGAATCTGAAAATTTAATGAGGGATAAATACCCCCACTTATTCGATAATTAAACAAATTGGGAGGATGCAATTTTATAATGGGGGAAGGATATAACATCAAAAGTAAGTAATGAATAATAGATATTCTTATCTATGTCTATTAATGAATTAGATAGTGTTTTAGAGGCTTAAAATGAGAATAAATCCAATCTAAAGTATGGAATACACTAATTTTCTTAAAAGATTGTTTTACTGCCTTTTGATGGAAATCCATTTTAAAATCAAACTTTTGATAATTTTATAAGCTCTATTTGTCAAAATAATCTTATTATTTATGATTGGGACATTGAAATTTACAATGGAAAATATTTTGGTATTTTTCTGACAATGTTCATTTTTTAATGAATAGTGAAAAATACTGCATTTTACATCAAAACTGCTTTTTCATCTAATTTAATTATATGGTTAGATTATCTTTTTAAATAGTTTTAAAGTTTAAATAGAATATATTTTTACCATTTAATCCAATGGTGGTCATTGGGATTAATTTCACTTTGGAATTGGTCATAAACAAGTTCCAATCATTTCATAGATATTGTTTCAAAAAAACCCGCTATTTGTTTTGACAACGGGAATTATTTTTAAATTAATTATTGCAATATATATGTTTGGAATTTGGTAAAATGGATTCCATATTTGGAATAATAATGTCAAAATTATGTAATTAAGAATCTTTTGTTTTGGACATTATGAATAGTAATGACGGTAATTATCTTTAATTATCTTGATTAATGAGTAATCGGGTAGTTAAGGAAAATAAAATAATATCATAATAATAAAAAATGACACCAAAATGTGACCTAATTTTTATGGTTGTCTCATATCCGACCATGGGATGCCTTGTGCCAAACTTGGGGACCCCATGGAATCACTTTTGAATGAAAGTGACTTTTTATCTTTTTATTTTTAAAGAAAGTTAAATATAACAAATAATGTATCACCTGCGTAAAAAAAATTTAATTTTTTCTACATAAATTATATTTTGGACTATAAATATTATTTGGAATTATAAATAGATATTATACATAATGATATTTTTTTTATATTTTTTAGACAGTAAATTAATTAAATTATGTATGACATCCTGATGATGCAGCGATTACCTCATTAATAAAGGATTTAAATAAAATGAAAAGATAATGTTACAACTATAACATAAAATTTTCAAAGACCTATTTGATGAGTATATTTCGAACCCTTGTCACTTTATCCTTTAAATACATCAATGTGGGACCTTTAATATCTGAAACCCATTAGAAAATACAGTAACCTTTTATACCTTTCCAAGAGTGCCCCTCCTCTCCTCTTATAAAAGGCCCCCAACTCTACCTCCTTACCCACACCTCTCAAGCCTTTGGCTCGGCCAAAACATGCTCATTTTGTCTCTCCACATCCCTATCTAACTCTTTGAAGCCTCACTTTGGGCAGAAGTCTTCCCAAGGAAACCTTTGAGCTCAAATCAAAAAGAGTTACCCGATTTAAAGGTAGTGTCTTCTCTTGTGTTCTTATGTATTATTTTGCTTCTCCAACCCCCTAAACTCTTTTTATTCATTTCTTTTCTAAAAAGTACAGTATCATAAATATACCATGATGTTTTTATAATAATAATTCGAGCTACACTTACACACACCTACATCTAATGGTTAAAGTACATACTGTTTCTGTGGATGGCGAATTTCTGCCTCACGAAACGATGATTGTTCAACACTCATATAACACCTTCAAAGGGTGCCATTAAGATGTAACTATATTTATATATGATATATAATATTTATATGTTTTACTTAATATTCTGTATTTTTCATTTATGGCATACCTTTATGGTTTCCATTATGGGTAAACACTATATCTTCATTTTAGGAAGTGCAGACTACCGCCCCCTCAAAGTGATTTGATTTTTTAATACCATATGTGGTACATATAAAGTATAGATTTAGTGATATTATATATGATAATATAATGGAATTATAATACTATTAAGTACCATTATGTTTTAATTCCATTAAATATGAAATATAAATGGAATTAGCGTTCATGCGTACGTACGGCTTACCGTCTCCATGAACGGTGCATTTCATTTCTTACCTCTAAATGTTATGTAATATTATAAATGCATGTATATAATGGATATATATGATATATATGATATATAAATCATGATTATAACTCTTGATATAATGGATACATGAACAAATTGTAATTATAAAGAGCACATTTTTACTCAAGTACCAATGATCGTTAAAACGACCGTTATTAACATAAATAATTACATAGTGTTCATGACATGGTAATAAGTGATATAAAAGGAATAATGAACTTGAAAAGTGTTAAGAAAGTATTAATTAAATCAAATTTATTATTCAGGAATTTAAATAATGATCGAGTCAAGTCGGACCCGAGGTATGAGACTTTGTCTCAATCTCCTTTCATTGAGGCATATTTCGTTTTATACACAAATTTATTTTATACGATGTATAAACCCCGTTTGACTTTTAAGTTTATCCAAAAGGAATATTTTTTATATGAAGTGTTTTAATAAACGAAAAAAGGAAATGTTTTTTTGTACGTATGCGGCAACAACGACTTCTCTGCCATCGTGACCATTATTTGAGTTTCGACTTCCTTTACAAGCCATACCTTTTTTTAAAGAAATATAAATTCCATGTTTTACTTTTCTTTTATTTTGGAATTGAAAATGGTTTTCATAATGTTTCTATTATATCAATGTGTTGTATTGATATATTGTGATTGAAATGTGGATATGTTATGTTTTCTTTATGCATGTTTTATGTAATACGATTATGTTATGGTTCTTGGGCATTATTATGAGGACGGGTGATTCTGTGATAATCTAAGGGCGGGTGAGACCGATATAGATCTCCAATGCATTGGGTAACATAAAGGGGTTAAATGTTGAGGTTTCTTCGACGAGATTTAGGGAATATACTATGATGGGTAATCCATACGTAACCAAGTGGGTTACTCCCTACCTAAGAATGTTAGGAATGCCTCAAGTTACCTTTATGTCTTATGATTTCTATGATTTATTCATAATTTAATGAGGTATGTTAAAGTTCTTATTTTTTATGGGTAAAGTATGATTTCATTCTTATGTATATATGTACTCATGTTTCCTTTCCATATTTTTATATCCCTTACTGAGCTTTTTATGCTCATCCCAAGTTTTTGAAATGTTTTTCACAGGTCAAGGGAAAGGTACATGATCTGATGATAGTGTTAATTAAGTTTCAAGAATGAATCCATGTTTTATTTTAAATAGGTTTCCATTGATGGGAAAAATGAATACTGTCTTTTATGTAACCACTCTGTTTAAATGTGGAATGTAATGCATGTTTTATGATCAAATTCTCTAAAACTCTAAACCAGAAAAGATCCTCAATGTGTAATCTTGTAATAACTCATGATTAAGTATGGTTTAAGGCTGGGGCCTTATATCAAGAATCCAAACATTCACATCCAAACCATTTCCTCATCCCTGGTGCCCTCCCTGACACCCATATCCATAAACTGATGCATCATTCCACTCTAGGAATCAACTTCTGCCACAAAAAATAGGCCTCCCTGCCCCCACATAATACAATAGCCATCTATACTGAAATAAAAACACAAAAAGTAGAAAAACAACCATCATCTCAATTGGTCTCTTGGCCCTTAAACAAGCAAGAGGGTAACTCATAACCCTACAAGGAATTATCTTTTATAAAAAAACCAGTTCTTTAATCCATCTTCTTTTAACCGGTTTATATTTTGTAGGTTTCAAATTCGGGAAACCTAAACAGTAAGCTATCACAACTAATTAAACATGCCTACTCCACCAATTTGATTAACATCAAATTACAACAAGAAGATCCACATTTATTTACATGACTCTTTATCAATATCCAAAAATTTATTGATTAATTCCGGAATTACTTTCTTTAACAATTTCCATGATGAGTGAAAAGATAAACAAATTAGGCACAGATATCACACTATCTAGGAAAACAAGAGGCAATAACATATGATCGATATCAATTTAATTATCCGATTCAAATATTTATTCTTTCAATTCCACTGTGATCCAGTGGAATAAAAAATTCTCACTATAAATTTTCATGTAATATAAATGAGAAGCAACGAATCTCATACCTCAATTGGTTCTTTACATTCTTTATATGAGAATGATCCCAACAACATGTTATGATCTACTCCCCATGTGATAACTGTATCCACTTGAGGATGCAGAGACACCACCACACCGATCAACACCAATGAAAATCCCATTAGGAACATGGAGATAACATTCCATAAAGAGGGAAAGGAGAAACATAAGGAGATGAACCCAAAAGAATGATGATAGATTATACCTTATATCAATGATTGATCGATACTACTTGGTTTCATCAAATTACAGTGGAACCAATCCAAGGAGGAAATTTTGATTAAGAAACTACTATGGGACAGAATGAAAGATTCAAGAATCTCACAGATAAGAATAAGGAGGAAGAACTAGGGAGGAAGATATATCATCCCATTAAAATATTTAATGTAGTCGTGGTTTAACATACCCTGGATTTTCCATTAAAAGTGAATTTCATTAACCCACACATTTTGACCAAGTAAAATCATCCTGAGCCTTAGGGAAACTAATATAGGAGTTATGTAATTTTAATCGACCATAGAGTCCTTAAAATAAGTCTTTAAATACATTTTACGTCAAAGGAAACATTAAAGGGGTGAACTGTAGGAAGCTGGAAACACTATTCACAAACTCGAAATTTGGAAAAGGAAAAACATTGTTCATGAACCTCACTGTGAAAAACCTCACCATTGGAACCTCACCGTTCTGGAACACTATTCATAAACTCAAAATTTGGCAAAAGAAAGTGGTCACCATTGGAGCCTCACCATTTTGGAAACAATGTTCATGACTCAAATTTTAGAAAAGAAAAGATGTCACCGTTTGAACCTCACTGTTTTGGAAACACTATTCATGAACTCAAAATTTGGCAAAGGAAAGAGTTAACCGTTGGAACCACACCGTTCTGAAAACACTGTTCATGAACTCAAAATTTGACAAAGGAAATAGGTCACTGATGGAACCTCACCATTCTGGAAACACTATTCAGGAACTCAAAATTTGGAAAAGGAAAAAGGTCTCCATTGGAACCTCACTATTCTGGAAACATTGTTCATGAACAAAAAATTTGGCAAAGGAAATAGGTCGTCGTTGAAACCTCACCATTCTAGAAACACTATCCATGAACTCAAAATTTGTCAAAGGAAAGTTGTACCCATTGGAACCTCACTGTTCTGGAAATGCTGTTCATAATCTCAAAATTTGGCTAAGGAAAGAGGTCACCATTTGAACCTCACCGTTCTATAAACACTTTTCATGAACTCAAAATTTGGGAAAGGAAGAAGTTCACCATTGGAACCTCACCATTGGATACTCACTATTGCACTATTCATATAAGACTACCAATGACACTATTCACAAAAGGTCAACGTTTCCCTGTACACCTAGGGCTACTGATGACACTATTCACATAAGGTCACAGTCGCACTGTTCCCCTAAGGCTACTGATGACACTGTTCACATAACGTCACTGATGCACTGTTCACCTAAGGTTACCAATGAAACTATTCACATAAGGTCAATGTTTCACTGTTCCCCTAAGGCTACTAATGACACTATTCATATAAGGTTACCGTTACATTATTCACATAAGGCTACCGATGACACTGTTCACATAAGGTCACGGTTGCACTGTTCACATGAGGTTACCGATGACACTGTTCACATAAGGTCAATGTTTCACTGTTCACATAAGTTTACCATTGTAACTATTCATAGTGGTCTACCATTGGAACTATTCACCAAATTGGAATTTTTTCTAAGTGTTGGGGATATGTCCCCCTGACCTCTCGTAACACCTCAGACACCAGATTTACATAAAGTATTGGAGCAGAGAGGTCCATGCCATTACATTAGATACCTTTCAAAACATTCTCATCCTCAATAATTCATAATCAACCTAATAGGCAACAAAAAAGAAGTCTGAACAACCACCCATCGAGATACCACTCAAAAAAGAGGAAACCACAAGAATTAACCAATGATAGCCATCTCAGAAACAAAAAAGGTCTATAACCAGAAAGGGTATATCGTTACATGGAAAGGGTTAAACATCAAACAAATCTAGGTATTGAGAAAATATCTGTGACTCTTGTTCCCAAGAACTCTCCTCCATGCCACTGTGTTGCCATAATACATGAACCAAAGGGATAGAACACCCACACAACACCTTCTCTTTGCGGTCTTGGGTCTCCATAGGTCTCTCCTCAAAGGTTGTATCATCATCAACATAGAGCTCCCCCTAATCGATTACGCGAGATTAATCATGAAGATAACTATGGAGCTGTGATAAATGGAAAACATCATGTATGTGTCTCATCTGCGGGGGAAGTGCTACTCAATACGCCACAGCTCCAACATGAGCTAACACCTTGAAAGTCCCAACAAACTGGGGAGACTGCTTACTCCCTCGACCAAAACTTCACTTCCCACGATGGGGATTCACCTATAGAAACATGTAATCTTCATAATCCAACTCTAAGGGTCTCCTCCTTTGTTCAGAATATCATTTCTGATGATCATGTGTTGTCTTCATCCTCTCACGAATCGCCTAAACCATCTTCGTTGTATTCTCCACTAAGTCCAGTCTGAGAATTTCTGACTCTCTGACCCCATTCCACCGCAATGGAGAATGGTAAGGCCATCCAAAAAAGGCTTCAAATGGATCCATACTGATGGTTGAGTGAAAACTATTGTTTTTAGAAAACTCCACCAAGGGTAATTGCCTCATCCAAGAACTGCCAAAATACAGGACACAAGAGTGTAACATATCTTCAAGATTCTAGATGGGAAGCTCTGTCTTACTATCCATCTAATGATAAAAAGCAGTTCTAAGGCATAGAAGAGAAACAAAATCATGTTGGAGCCTCTCTACACTGTAGAGGTAAATGGAGGATCTTGATTAGAAATGATCATCCATGGGACTCCATGAAGTCTCACCACCTCCTCCAGATACTACTCCGACAAAACATTCACTGAGCTTGACTCCTTGATTGCTAGGAAGTTTTCTGATTTTTTTAAATGATCCACTACCACCCAAATAGCATCATGTCCTCTCTATGTTCGAGCTAAACCAGTAAAAAATTCCATTGAGATGTCATCCCTCTTCCACTGAGGATCATCTAATGGCTGGAGAAGACCATCAAGAACACATTGTTTATCTTTCACCTTCTGGTAGTCCAAACATTGAGACCCAAACTCTACAACGGAATTCTTTATCCCATGCCACCAAAACTGACTCCTCAAGCCTTGGTATTTCATTATCACACCAGGATTCACCACTAAAGGAGAATTATGGAACTCTCTAAGAACCATCATATGCATCGCCAAAGGAACAAAAATCCTTCCATGATACAACACTCGGTGTTATTCATCCTCAGATCAACCATCAAGGTCCTCACCACAATCAACATGGAATCTCAAAAACTCTACCTCTAGATCCCCAAAATGGGACTCTTCCACTTAATGCACCAGAGAAGACTGTACCATCATCTGAGAAATAAAACCACTGCCCCGAACTTCTCCTATATCAAGATGTAATGCTGACAGTTCTTCCATTACTCTCTAGGTGTCACCAGATTCGTGCACTACATCACTAGTTGACTTCTGACTCAGCTTATTAGCTACAAAATTCCCCATTCCAAGTGTATATGATATTTCAATGTCGTATTCCTATAAGAACTTCATCAACTGACGATGTTGTAAGTGAAAGTCACGCTGGAAGAAAACATACCTTTGGCTCTTATGATCGGTGAAACCCACAAAGTGATCACCAATGAGGTAATGTCTCCACAATTTCCAAGAAAACACAATGGATTCCAACTCAATATCATGGGTGGAATAGTTACATTCATGGGGATGTAACTGCCGAGACCCATAAGAAACAACTGATATCTACTGCATCAGAACACAACCTAACCTCATATGCGAATCATCATAGAAAATGTCAAACTGAACTCCCTCAGCTGCAAGATAGATAACTGGAGCACTTACTAACTTCTTCTTTAGATACTCGAAAGCTGCCTGACACTGATCAGTCCATATGAATGACTAATCCTTCTTGGTGAATTCTATAAGAGGATTTGCAACTTGAGATAAATCCCCTACGAACCTCATGTAGTAGCATCTGAGACCATGGAATATTCACACCTCTCACACTATCTTGGGGGATTCCCAAGACACAAATACTTCTTTCTTCAATGGATCTATAGATACTCCCAACTGGGACTCAATGTGCCCTATGAAATGTACTTCTCAAGCCCAAGACTCACACATTGACAACCTCCCAAACAGCTGATGTTGACGAAGAACTCCCAAAATGGCGTGTATATGCTCTGCATGCTCCTCCTCAGATGTGCAGTACACCAGTATGTTGTTGATTAAAACCACCATGAACTTGTCCATGAACTCATAGAACACAGTGTTCATCAATATCGTGAACACATCTTGAGAATTTTTCAAGCCGAACGACATTACAACAAACTCATAATGCCCATGATGACAACGAAAAGCAGTCTCTAGGATATCTTCATCCTTCACCTGCATATGAAGGTATCCTGACCACAAGTCGATCTTTGAGAACCAACTTTCACCCTTCAGTTGAGAGAATAAAGCATCAATCCATGAATGATGATAACGATTCTTCACTGTCACTTTGTTTAAGTGATGATAATAGACAAACAACGGATAACTATCACCAGCCTTCTTCAAAAACAAAACTCATGCACCCCACAGTGACACACTCTCCTGAAGAAAACCGCACTATAACAGACCATCAAACGGTATACGTAGCCCTTGTAACATAGAAGTAGTTATCCTATGTGGATAAAAAGAGAGAGGATATGCTTTTGGTTATATCTTGATCCCAAACTCGATCTCATGTGGAGGGGGTAATGCTAAAACATCTTCTGGAAAGACATAAGGGTACTCTTCTATGACCCTAGGAAATGCCAACTACTAAACCTCTGAAAAAATAGAATTAGCTTAGCCATAAAGGATGATAAGGATAGAACACACCTCTGACTCATCTGAGGGTCTCACTCACCAGTGAACACCACTAGCTCTCCATCCGCGTAGAAGGACACAACCTACATTCTGAATCAATCCACAATATCTTGCACCAAATACAACCAATCCATGACGAGTATGACATCATATGGTTGTATTCATAAACATAGGAAATCTCCCCAAGAGCGGTGCTTCCCTAACACTAGCTCAAAGTCTCTACATACATCAAACAAGTCATCTTGTCCTCCAACTAGCGTAGCCAATGTGAAGGTCACTCTACGCCATTCTACCTCAAGTCTCAATGCATGGAAAAGGGTTGGTGATATGAAGGAGTGTGTCACTCCTAAATCAAACAAGGCATACACCATGATGGAAAACAAGAAAAGGTTACCTCGAATGACATCTAGCTCACCTGGAGCTGAAAATGTTAAAGCATGAAGCTGAACATGACCTCCTCCATGGCCTCTCTGACCCTGATGGAAACCACCACCATAGCTGAACTCTTCTCTTTGAGGATTGAGAGCGTCAGAGGGATATTCTATGACTGACCCATCTATCCTATGCGGATCCAAATCTGGTGCAACATGCTGCTGCTGCCTCGACTGGAACTGTCTCAATAGAGGAACCTAGAGCGGAGCACTAGGTGCACGATGACTGATCTGAATGGTCGGGAAATCTCGCTGCTGATGACCTTGACCACCACAAGGGAAAAAAGCACATGATCTTTTGGCATAAACTTGAGATCCGTTGTAGTTGTAGAAATGAGATTCAGAGTGTTGGGACCTACCCTTGGCCGAACAGAAACTGTTCTGCCCAGAAAACTGGGAACCCTAGACCACGGCTCTTATTCGTGAGGAATCATGACGACTGCCCTCTCATGATGATCTGGTTCTGGAAAATGTCCTCTCAACCACCACTTCCCTCTCCATCACCTCAATATATTTTCTTAGCATAATGGGGTAACCGGGTGCGGGATCTCTGGATGAAAATCCTCCTCAAAATGCCTTGCCCTAGCCTCCTCATCCGGCAAAAGGTCTGAAGCACATCATAAAAGGTTCTTGAAATGGATTCCAAAATCTCGCACACTGGAGCTCCCCTTTTTAAGGGCAAGAAGCTCATAGATACTGGACTCATTCATGGTCAAAGAAACAATAGTGAATCTAAACATGTCTCAGAACTCCTCCCCCTGAGATCACTGGCTCCTTACGATCCCCGAGGAATAAGAACCACCACTTCCTTGCTGTTACACGTAGAATCGACACAACCATGGAAACACAGTGCTCTAACCAAGCACAGATCAAACTAAATCCTATCTTGACCTCCTCCAACAAGTCTTCTGTAACTACATCTAATACAGAGCCCTCATACTTCTGTAAAATCTGGCACTGAATCTCTCAGAGTGTCCTCCTCTAAGTGTAATCATCATTAACCTCTACCAGGCAGTGATCTGATGGGATATCCTGATGGTAATATTTTATGTGATCCTAACGAGGACGTCGACATAGATCCATACCTACAAATATCAAATAGTCAGAGATCCTAAACCTAGAATATGGACGAATGAGCATTATTCAATTAATTGTTTTCTTTTATTCATTTTATGTTAACCTATACCAAGGTTTACACATTCAAACATATGAACAATGAAGAATGATGCATGATCCTTTCCTAGGTATCTACCCTTCAACTAGTATCCCCTCATTTAGAAGCCATTGTAAACTTAATGGTCCAAAAATCAGATCATAGGGGGCCCTAAATGCCTATGTCTTAGTAGGTCTCTATTGTTTACATCACTTTCTAATCATGAATGAAACTGTTTCCCTACTAACCCATGCAACCTCACCTTTACCAAACTCAAAACTCCATCATATCTCTCATCCTAGCTCGGATACCACTTTGTCATGACCCCCTCACCACAAATTGTACCCCTCTTGGTTCGGCATTGTGAGAAGGGAGATAATGGCCCCCATGTCCTACCTCCAGTAGGCCCCAGGTTGGTGTCTATCACCAAGGGTATAGTAAACATAGAGATGGGAGTTATTACCCTCTAAGAGAACACATGCGAAGAGGAGAGATAATACAGACACCAACCAACTCCAACATAGACTACAGTATAAACAAAAACCCAAGTACACATTTGTATTGTTATGAAAATCTACTACAACTAAAAGGGGAAAACTGCAAACACCAAAAAGAAAGTAAGAACAATAGTAACCACAATCCTGAACAGCTCCTGCAACCCCAAGCTAGTAGAAACTAGCTTAATCTCCAACCTGTTCCAAGTAACCTGAAAAATAGTTTTTATAGACATAGGGTGAGTATAAAAGTTTACTCTGTAGGATCCTCCCTAAAGCCTCTCATGAAAAAGAAAAGAAAGCATGCTAAAGCACAGTGAACAACAAGTGAAACTAACTCGTCACCTAAACATGTATACTAAGTTCCCAGACTCACCATGGCTACTCTCACCAAGTAATGAATACATGAGTATATAATATAATAAAGAATATCAAGGGTACCCTAATACTACTTTCCCACTAATTTTCCGCTTTGTGCCAACATCACACATCCTAAGAATCTCTCTCCAAAAAGGCTTGCCCGTAGACACTAGGGCGAAGCATCACAACATAGACCTCATGCAACAAAACCACCACGTCCAAGTAAGAAATGTAACCTGTAGTTTCTGGGACCCACCACAATTCGCATAACATGTATCGTATGTCAGGTATTAAATCACAAGACATTATATCTCGTACACAATGTAAGGATCCTCAATCCATCATAGCCTATACATGTTACACCTATAGTAGTCCATAGGAAACTATATCCTGAATATATGTGCATGAATAACCATAATCCATTACAGCCCTCTACACACATATATGGGGAAAACTAAACATTGTACCTACCAGCACAAGTAACTACCAAGAGAAGAGAGCAGGGCCAAAGGGGGTATTCAACCATCCATCCTCCCACCAAAATGTTGGGGAAAACACCCTCAGGGCTCAAAATCCTCGGGGTTTCAGTTTCCCTTACAAACGAGGTGGATTATCGCATAGAAACATGAAAATTACAGAATATTCTATAGCTCACAACCATAATATAGGCCTAACCTATTCTTAACTCAGCTGCAGCTAATGCCTCTCGGACTCCGGGTTTCCACTTTTAGGTCTAGGTATCATATAAGCACACAACTATTTTAAGATATTTATTACATTACTTCATTCCATTTTTATTTTTATCACTTTACATTAATTAATTCATTAATCAATCATTAAACATTAAAATTTCTAGAGTAAATTTCATTAGCATCACGACCGAAGTCATTTGATCCATCAAATTACAACCTCAGCATTTCTTCAAAGAAAGCTCCAACCCCATGGGTTAACATTATTTATTCAATTATTTATATAAATCATTACCTTCCCATATTCCCAGGCATCCTATAAAAATATTCTAAGCTACTAAACACAAGGGGGCTCAACATGGTGAGTAGATGAACTATAAATCTAGTCTTTGCAGCTATTATAAGAGCTTAGAACCATCTTCCATTAATAAGATAAATAGAGATAGCACATGGAATACCACACTCGTGTTTTCTCCTTTCGGAATGAGGGTAAGAAAGAACATATTACTTGAGTATTGGGTAAAAACAGCAGATAAAAAACCAAAAAGAATCATCAAGAATCCAAACATTCACATCCAACACATTTCATCATCTTTGGTGTCCTCCCCAACACCCATATGCATAAACTGAGGCATCTCACCCCTCTAGGAGTCAATGGTTGCCACAACCAGTATGCCTCCCTACCCCCACATATCACAAAAGCCATCCAGGTTCACAACATAACACATGCAGTAGGAAAACAACCATCATATAAATTGGGATCTTGTCCCTTAAACAACCAAGAGGGTAACTCAGAACCCCACTAGAAATTATATTTTATCAAACAACCAGTTCTTTAATCTATCTTGGATTAACCGATTTAAATTTCATAGTTTCCAAATTCGGAAAAACTAACCAGTAAGCTATCACAAATAATTAAACATGATTATTTCACCAATTTTATTATCATCAAATTAAAACCAGAAGAACCAGATTCATTTGCATTCTTCCTTATCTTTAGCCAAATAATTATCGATTAATTTCGTCGATACTTTCTTTTCAAATTTCCTTCAAGAACGAAAAGCTAAAAAAATCAAGAATGGATATCACATTATCTAGAAAAACAAGAGGCAATAACATATGATAGATATCAATTTATTTATCTAGTTCAAATATTTAGTATGTCAATTCCATTGTGATCTAGTGGGAAAAAACATGGAAACTATACAGTTTTGCATAAAAGAAATGTGAAGCAATGAATCCCCAACCTCAAATGAGCCACACAACAGGTTACGGTCTCCTCCCCCCATGACAATTGTATCCACCCGAGGATGTAGAGACATTGTCACACCCATCAACACCAAAGAAAAGCCCACTAGAAACATGGAGATAGAAATCCATAAAAAAGGAAAAGTAGAAACAAAAGGATATGAATCCAAAATAATGACGATAGATTATAGCGTATATTAATGATTGATTGATACTGCTTGGTTGCATAAAAATATAGTGGAACCATTCCATGGAGGAAAGTTTGATTGAGAAACTCCTATGGCATGGAATGAATGGTTTGAGCGTCTCACATATGAGAACAGGGCAGAAGAACTAGGGAGGAAGATATAACATCCTGTTAGAAGATTTAACGGAGTAGTGGTTTAAGATACACTTCCATTAAAAGTGGATCGCATTGACCCACGCGGTTTGACCAAGTAAAAGCATTCTGAGCCTTAGAGAAATTAATATATGAGTTATGACCTTTGAATTGGCCATAAAGTCTTTAAAAAAATGATTTAAAATCATTTTACATTAAAGTAAACATTAAAGGGGTGAAACTATAGGAAGCTAGAAACACTGTTCATGACCTCAATATTTGGAAAAGGAAAACCCTCATTCATGAACCTCACCATTGAAACCTCGCCGTTGGAACCTCACTGTTTTGGATTCAAATTTCAGGAACTCAAAATTTGGAAAATAAATGAAGACATTGTTAGAACCTCACAATTATGTAAACACTATTCATGAACTCAAAATTTGGAAAAGGAAAGAGGACCCCATTGGAACCACACTATTCGATAAACACTATTCATTAACTCAAAATTTTCCAAAGGAAAAAGGTCATTGTTAGAACCTGACCATTCTAGAAGTACTATTCATAATCTAAAAATTTGGCAAAGTAAAGTGGTCACTGTTGGAACCTCACCATTTGGGAAACACTGTTCATGAACACAAAATTTTGGAAAGGAAAGAGGTCACCGTTGGAACCTCACATTTCTAAAAACACTGTTCGTGAACTAAAAATTTAGAAAAGGAAATAGGTCTCTTTTGGAACCTCGACATTCTGAAAACACTATTCATGAACTCAAAATTTTGAAATGGAAAGAGGTCACCGTTGGAACATCACCATTCTAGAAACACTATTCATGAACACAAAATTTGGAAGGGGAAAGACGTTAACATTGGAATCTCACCATTCAAAAATCACTATTTGCACTGTTCACATAAGGCTACTGATGAAACGGTCCACATAAGTTCACCATTGCACTATTCACCTTAGGCTACCGATGACACTATTCACATAAGGTCACTGTTGCAATGTTCACTTAAGGCTACCAATGACAATGTTCACATAAGGTCATCATTTCACTGTTCACCTAAGGCTACCAATTATATTGTTCACATAAGGTCACTATTGCACTATTCGCCTAAGGCTACTTATGAAACTATTCACATAATGTTTCCATCGCACTGTTTACATAAGGCTACCGATGGTACTGTTCACATAAGGTCATCATTGCACTGTTCATATAAGGTAACTGATGACACTGTTGACATAAGGTAACGGTTTCACTATTCACATAAGGTTACCGATGACACTGATAATATAAGGTTACCATTGGAGCTGTTCACAGCGATCTACCATTGGATTTTTTCATTGAATTGGAAATTTTGCAACATGTTGGTGATAAGTCACCTTGACCTCTCGGAACACCTCAATTGCCAGATTGTCACAAGGGAATAGACCAGAGAGGTATGGGCCATTAAAATTCTTCTTATCTATTATTGATGTGAAACATACACGGCTTATAACACTTTTCATTATATTATAATAATGGTTAAACTAAAGAACATTTTTAAAAATCATTGGTAGTTGTACACGTTCCTTTTGCACCTATTTAATCTTTAATTACATAGACCGTTTATGACTCATTTGAGAAACATATGATATTTTATCTTCCATCATGATTTCTATATGTATCCTATAAAAATCTATTAATATTATATTATATCTTATCCTTATCATAGATACACTACCAAGATCCTTTTGAGTCAAAGAATCGACCAGCTTGATCACATTCCTATTGTGGTAATGTAATTAGTTTTCATGATCTTGTATCAACTATAATCATCTTCTCTAGAGCATATTCATCACAATCTAAGAGAATATATAGTTAAAAATTTTATGATCAGTATAAAAATCACATATTTATCAATAAATATAGTTAATTCTTATATTTAATGAAAAATTACAACATCTAACTCCAAATCATGTTTTGGGAAAACTTTCTCAAGAACATTAGAGTTTTATGAGGTAGATTCTATAATAATAACAATATGTACGGTGATGCATACCAGTGCATTATTAAATGCATGTCTACATATAAAAAACACTTATCCACTTTAGGGTCGTATAAACATAGGATCACTGACTAAATTTGTCTTGATTTCATTAAAATTATTGTTACATTCATTTTAATAAATGAACACGTCTCTATTCTGAGTTAACTAACTTAGTGGATTAGATCTAAGAGAGGTATTTTATAAAAATAGAAAATATCCTTCCAATCTAAGAAAAAATGGGGATTTATATAATTGTGGTTGGTCTATGGAAAATTTAATACCTTAATTCTTTTATAGATTCACATATATACCCCTGCTTGAGATTATATGACCCAAAATTGAAACTTTTTTTGCCAATTTTACACTAGTTAAATTTTTCATATATATTATCTTCCCATAGGATATTCAAAAAAATATTGAAGTGATATTCATTATCTTTAATGATTATTGAATATATCATAATATTTCCAATAATTACTTCCAAAAACTACTCAGGTAAATATATAATTATTTTATTCATTAATTCTAGGAATATTTATGGGGAATTAGTATCACCAAATAATGCACTAAAAATTCATAGTTTCCATACTTTTTATAGTTTTTTATCATTGGAATATCATCCTTATTGAAACGATTTTGATGATATTGATAATGAATATCAATTTGGAAATGTATTTAGCTCAAATTAGTTGATCAAACATTCCATCAATAGGTGGTAGATGATACTTATTCTTGATAATGATCTTGTTATGTTCTAGAATAAAATATAGAGTCTCGTTGATCCATATTTCATCATAACAAAAATAATATATTCACCCTAATATGGTGAACATGGATGAATGATTCCCCTATGAAAGTTATCTTTCATGAACCAACCCAGGTCAACCTAAACCAGACACCCTAGTCAGCCCAAAACAAGGCCCAAGAGGCATTTTTGATCCCCCCTGGATGGAAAATTGTGTGATGAATCATGACAAAACAATTTAGAAATAGTATCCCATAACAAATAATACATAAATAAATTTAAACATAATAATAAAAATGAACACAATAAAATAAAATAAATAAATTTCTACATATACATTCCGGTGATCTCATGGGTCACCTCTAACCATAGGATAACACTCGCTCCATGAGAGAACTAGTATAGGGAGTATCACCAAAAGCTTAAAAAATCTATAGGAATGAGTATTAAAACTAAGTAGGTTTCTGTGAAAAACTATTCCCAAAGCCCTTCCTTTAAATATAAACCAATACATGCTGGTTTCAATATGAGACACACAAAAATAAGTTTTTTCCCATTCATTTTAAAAACAATAAACATGATTCAATTTTCAATAAGAATCACATATCATTACATTTCCTAAAAATTCAAAGTAAGAAATAATTTTAAAGTAAATTCCCAAAAAATATAACTATTTATAAAATTGGTTCCTCAATATAACTATTGTAAATAATAATTCAATTTTATAAATAAACTAAGAACATAGAGCAATTGAGTACTATAAAATAGGCATCATGGGATCTCACGTTCTAGTTGGGGCAACCTAGGAAAAATCTCTAATACATCTCACACAATCAATATATACGGGTACTTATTATCGAAAAACACTTTCCTAACACACAGAATAACCTCACTGGCTCTACCAAGGGTTGCATCTTATGGAAGTCAAACTATCTACATAGGTCCACTATCTAGTGTGTAATCTCAACTAGTGGAGAAGTTCTACCTAAGGCTCTCACCTAACTACCCAAGGTTTCCCATGATAATTAAATGGATATGTGTTTTTATCAATTATTTTATAAATAGATATCAAACAATTTTCAAAAAAATATACCATTCAATCTCTCAGCTTCGACCTCCATCCTCAAGAAAAAACCCATTTCTAATAAAAAAAATAAGGTACTAGCCCATCATCAAAAACAAATCTCATATTATTCAGTTAATACACATAAATCAAATTCCCATTTCAAGGGGAATTCTATAAGAGGGGTTTTCCAATTCTATATACAATTTAATGTCCCAAACATGACTCGTCACTCGTAAAAAAACACAACTTTAGAATTTAGACATTCTGAGTTAGAAATCATCTACAAATCAAATTTTCCAATAAAGATACCATGAATTCTAAAATAATGTTAAAAACATGTTCAAATAATAAAACCCATGTCATAAGATTAGATGAATGCAGTAAATAAAATGAAAATATTTTTTCAAAGAGACAGAACTATTTTTCATAAAAAACAAATACCATTTAATATGAAAGAATACTTTTAAAACATGAAAGTTATTAAGGGATTTAATTGAAGTCTCATACATAGGTAACCTACCCCAATAGGAAGAGAGTCAGATAAAACACTATGGAACTCAATGTCCTTGAAGATGACAACATAAATATTCTCCTTTTTTCACTTGCACGCATATGCACCATTTCAAATACATATGGACACTTATCACGAATATACATATTTTCATAGTGAAATATATACAAGTGTGGTCTTAAATATATTCTTATACATGCCTGTACCCCATTACACTTACAAAAATTCAAATTTTCATATACACATATATTAACAACTAGGCACTCTATATATATTAATTCTTCCATGGGTGATTTTATATAGGGGAAACAAATATATGTATATTCCTAGATATGAATACACATATAAGTTTTTGACAACAATGACTTGAAACCACTTCGAGGAAGATCATAGGGAACCCCTTCTCTTTATTACACTTTAATATTTGATATATTACATAAAATTACATTTAGTATAACCCAAAATCTAGATATGTATAGTGTATTTTGGAATTATGTACATTAAATAATAATATAAAATTGGAAAAATATCATCTTTATTAAAAAATTCATTAACATGATCACACTTGAAACACTATGGGATAACCTGGGGACATACATAAGAAATGGATGATCTATAAATCCATGTAAGGGAATAAAAATGTAATAACATGAATAAAGTAATTTATGTTAGAAAACAGGAATATAAATGAGGAATAAAAGGATTATGAATCATAAACATGAAAGACGAGACATGATATTGAATGATAATCATAAAGGCAGCATTGGAAATATGCCCAAAACATAAAACACTAAATATTAAACATATGTCAAGGATAACTAACAAGAAATCATTATGGAAATATTACCATGAAGGAATCAAGATAACTTCCTATTCCAAAATTATATATCAGGAGACTAAACATTGAACAATGCATTGGGGAACTATATAATTTCAGTCACCCATGTCACATTCATTTTATTCTCATGCTTAGTTGGGCCACATAGATAATACAACAAGGATTAAATCATCATAAAATTTTATTCCATGATTAGGGAGTGTCTAATGCATAAATTTGTGTCCCATGTACAAGATTAATATCTAAATAAAGTTTAACGCACATGAAAGGAAATGGGTATGGTATTCACTATACAGTTGTTTTTTCATTGAAAATTGATGTTAAATTTTGGCAATATAACAACGTAATTAAAAAATAATAAAATCGGATGATGAGAGATAAAGAGGTATATCATAAATTGGAAATAAAATGTTTATTAATTGGTACATTTAAATTCATATCCCATCATATGTAATTAAAAATATAAGGTATCAGATAATAAAGAAACTATAATAAAGAGGGCAATGAGAGGATCCCTTACTTTGAGAGTGTGACTAACAATGATTGGTAGGAGCTTATTGGAAGAATGAGGCAACCATTGAAGGAATAAATGAAGTGTATAATAGAGCATGTATGGGTTTTAAGTATTTTTAGTGAAGATAAGTGAGATATTGGGTTGGTATATATATGAAAATAATAGGTATTTCTTCATAACCTATCAAATATTGGTTTTGTACTCTATATAGTAAAATAACCAAAACTAAAAACCTTAACATGGTTTTTAACCATGGGTTTGGCCGTAGGGGTATTGTGTTCATTATTTTATAATGCCAAGGATAGAAATTAATGAAATAATACCATTTATAATGTAGAAGTGAGTCATAATCATAAAGCAATTATTTTAAAAACATAATATATATTAAATGTATTGGATGATTCATACCGGTATTATAAAATTAATTAAATAAACATAAAATAATATTATTTTAAATTTAAAACATGTATTTTGACGTGGATACCCTTTATAGTATTTATTTAATCTCTTTTGGGTCATTACGATGTCATAATACACATAGTATATTTATATGGTATTTAATTTTTACCTGAAAATTCAACTGTCGCAAAAAATTATGAAAAATACAACATTGGATAATTTCAAAATTTTAATTTCAAAAATAATATTCATTTTATCAAAATAATTTTATAAATTTGAGAATTTACACGTTTAAAATTATATTTTTATTTATTGAGAAATTCTAGGTTTTTGACTATATTAGTTTTCGAAACCATATAAAAATTATATGATCATTTTTATTTGATAAAGATTATTTAATAATAATCATTTACTAAAATATAATTTATTTCATAAATCTATTAATTACTAAAAAAATTCCTTAATTGAATTATATTACCTAAAAATACAATTCTATTTTCATTGTATCAAAATGAAAATAATTAATAATGTAAGAATAATAGGATGAATATATATATATATGTTATTCAATACAAAATATTGTAGATACTCTTATTTCTAGGGTCTTGATACATATCTTTTTAATACACTAGAAAACAACATATGGTTAAGGTGCGCGATAGTGAAACATTCATGGGGGGTCGGCGAACACGGTTTTGGTTATGATCTTGGTGAGATTAAATTTCTTTCATAAAAAGTTTCTCTAAATTTTTTTTGTTCAATATAAGCTCGATCTTGTTCATGTTAATAGCCCAATGATTCTATATACCTATTAATCAATGATAAATGGGCTTTATAAGGTACGATCTGACTGGATGATGCCATAACATACTTTTTTATGTTGATTCGATTTGATAAAACCCTATATTTATACTAATCATTTAATCACTATTAAAATTCAGTATTATTAATGGTAAAGATGATTAATGTTATTTTAAATTTGATATGATATAACGAAACCAAATAAGTTCATGTTTTTTTATATAACTATAATACATAATGAGAGATGTGATTAAATCACATAAGGAATTTTATTCATAAAATTTTGGGTCATTATAATTTTCCCCCTATAGATAATTCACCCAAGAAATTATTTTTTACCACAATAAAATAGATGGTGGTAAATGTTTTCACCACTTTCTATAGTTCCCACAACACTTCTTCAAAAAAAAATTTCTACATGGAACGTTGTCTGGGTGTATTTTCTTATTTCATAGAACTATGTCTCTAATATGTAGGAATTTCATGGTCTTCTCATCATTTAAGAGATCACTCTCCAATGGTACCACATTTGGATTGAGCACATGTGAGATGTATGGTATGTACTTTATCAAGAGGGATACATCTAATACATCTTGTACTTGCAATAGGTTAGGTGGTAGTTCTAGTCTATAGGACACCACATTGATGAGGTCTAGGATCTCATGGGGACCAATGTATCTCGGACTAAGCTTTCCCTTTCTCACAAATCACACCACATTATTCCATGGATATATGTGGAGGAATTCCATGTCCCTAATGTCAAACTATGGGTCTAGTAAATGATTTTTAACATATTACTTTCATGGACTCTAAGTATCCTTGAAGTGATTATTAATAGTATTGACCCTTTCCACAAATTCATTAATCATTTCACGAAATAGTCGTTTTCATTCCTCAACATCATCCCAATATTCAGGTCTTCCACCCCTCTTCCCATTAAGGAATTCATTGGGATACATTTGGATGCTTGAGTACAAAATGATATTGTATGAGGACTAGACCATAATAAGATATTAATACCATCCTCCATTGATGTTAATAGGGCTTTCTCTCAAAAATTCATCATGTGTATGGATTGTCCATATAGATTGGTCATTAGTCATAGGGTGATAAGTCGTGCTGAAGTAACCTTATTATTTAAATCATGTTGGAGACTCTTCCATATCGTAGAGGTAAATCTTAGATATCAATCATATAAAATATATTGTGGTGTCCAACGCATCATGACCACTTCTCTAACGTACATCCTTTCATATATATTCAGTGAGAAGTACTCTTGAATCACATTGAATTGATAAGTTTTTGTAAGACGTTCCACCATAACTCATGTATAATTATTTCCTATTAATGTATTTAGAAGACCAGACACAAAGTCTATAATGATGTTTTCCCATTTCAATGTACGTATGGGTAATTTTATCATCAACCCCTTGTATTTTTTTCCATTCTCCCTTCACTTTCTGACATTCATGAAAACGCGATGTATATTTTTTGATCTCTTAATTCATATCATCCAACAAATAGTTCTCTTATTGATCAAGATACATCTTTATTATTTCTGGATGGATACAGGAGGTTGATAAATGTTCACCATCAAATTGATCCTTCTTTAACTCAGGATTTTATGGTACACCTAGTCATAAATAAAATATTACAAGTCCTTCTTCATTAAAATTGATCTCCGAAGATTTAATTTTACTTATAGTTTCCAATTTATTTTGAATCACCACGTCATCTCTTTAATAATATTTTATATTTTTCAAAAGAGATGGTTGATAAATCATCTGTGAAAAGGATTTATGATGTTCCATCCATTATGATTCCCCTTTCCATCTTCTTTAAGTAAAATAATATCAGATCCTTCTCAATTTTCATCATTGATAAAATTTCTAGATCATATCTATTTAGAAAATATTCCACATTATTATATTTCTCAGGATGGAGTGTATAGAGAAGTCTGAGTCCATGATCATATCTGACCATCTTCAATGGTGTATATCCATCTCTTTCTGTGTGAATTTATTCTTGAGGATTTCCATATCCATATATATTTTACACTTCACTCTGAAGAGATAATAGCACCAGATTTTCAATGTGAAAATAATTGTATCTAACTCTATATTATGTTTTGGGTATTTTAATACATTAAATTTTAACTTCATTGAACCATAGGCTATCACTTGTTCATTCTTTATTAACACCTAGCCCAAACCCTTCTTTGAAGCATCACCAAATACCACTAAACATTCCTCAATTAGGGGGTCTGTGAGTATAGGTGTTGTGATATTCCTTGTTTTTTAATCCTTGAAAATATATTCCCATTTATCATTCCCTAAAACCAAGAATCCCTTCCATTCTATCTTGGTTATAGGGTTTCACAATCTCATTCATTTTCTCAAAAATCTACGACAGTACCAAGCTAATCCGAGGGAACTTCAGATATCTGTGACAATTGTTGGCCTCAAACATATTTCAATTGAATATATATTTAAAGGGTCACTAGATAACCCATTTCATCCGAGAAAAAAAATTATGTATGTTACCTGGTCAATACATAAGTTTGATTGTGAGCTATGACTTATTTAGAGTGGATACCATGCAATTTTTTTGGGAATCATGTTAGCATATTCCCTCACAATGAGAATGTCCTCAGGGATTGAATTTCCCATAGACTCAATAATTTAAGCTAGATATCAAATCTTAAATAGAATAATATCCATGATTGAGATTTTGGTGATAAATAAGATTCATCCTCCTCCTTTTACTTGTATAGAATTGAAGGATGATTCACAATACTAAAATTGATTTCCTTCCAATCAAAATTTTTGTTCACTTTATATTGGGAAGGAAAATCCAACAATATAATTTCATAAAATTATGCATAAGGGAGTATGGAAATGTTCTCTAGGATGTTCATCCCAAAAAAGTTTGAATAAGGAGGATTTATATACCCGAGATGCAATAATTTTCCCATTTTCTAGTTTCACAAACAACTCTACTTCTATGGTCGGAGAGGGTGTTTTAAAAGTTCTTAAAAACTTTTTTGATATGAATGAATGTGTTAAAATATTGATAATCATACATTTGAAATTTTTATTATGCTTCTAACCATTTTCTTCTTCCAAAATAGACATTTGGATGATAAATATTTAACACATAAAGGGGAATCTTGTGACATTAAGGTGGTAATATATTAATTACATGTATATTATTATCTTATGAATTTATAGGATTTAATTTATGTTATCCATGATCTATTTCATAAAATGTATTCTTATGGGAGTTATTTATTCCCATAATAATGGATTATAATGGGATTATGAATTTACCAATGTATATCCTCTAAGAGTGTCAAACTAGGTGTGTAACAAGGCCTGTAGGCATGCACCAGTTCCTGGCTAAGTCTAGTTCAACGTGGTGTTATTGGCTTTTACCAATATGTATGCTTGTTCGACATCCACATACAATTATAGTTTCCAGAAATGAATATATTATATTAATAAACTACTTACACTATACTAACCAAAATTTAGGGATGTTTTTTATATACTTAGTTTTATCCCCAATCCTTTAACTAGATTTTCTATTCCTAATCCAAAAAATCACTAATCTTTTCATCTGATACCAATTATGAAAACATTTTTCTTTATTACAGATTAACACAAGATTTGTTACATTTGATTATATGTAATTAAACCCAGATAATTGATAAGTATAGTGTGTTTGGGAATTAGTTAAATTATATAAAAACATAAAATCGGAAAAATATTAGCTTTATTGAAGACTTTTGTAATATGCACACACTTAAAAATGCATGGTATAACCCGGGGACATACATAAGAAAGGTTTGACTTATACATCCTCGTAATGACATAAACATGAAATAACATGAATATAATATTAAACTTTATACAATTGTCATATTGGTGGGGAATTAAAAAATTAAGATCCATAAACATGAATAAAAATACATGATATAGCATGATAACCATAAAGGCCACATATAAAATGTGGAAACAACATAAATCACTACATCATAAATATAGTTATCTTCCAAGAAATGAGGATGGAAAGGGTCTCATAAAGTATTTATTTTCACCTCTATCCAAACATTATGTCTCATGAGACATAAAATTACCCAGTTCATTGGAGTGCTATATAATTTCAGGTGAACCCATCTAATTCATATCATTATCATGCTAATATTTGAAACATAAAACACATGACATGATTAATTAATCATAATATTTTATTCAATGATCAATGATTTAGGAAAACATACATGAAATTACTATGTCAAATAATTATATGTGTATAAATTTAGCATTGTTGATAGGAAATGGTTATGGTATTCACTACACAAGTGTTTTCTCATGGAAAATCAATGGAAAATTATGACAACATAACAATCTCACTTAAGAATCCATTAAGTGAGTTTATGAGAGAAAAATGGGTATATAATCATTTTTACATAATATGGGTAGTAATAGGGACATAGAAAGACATATCCCAACATTATAAGTTGGAAATATATGGCATAAGATAATAAAGAATCTTTAATAAGGACTATAATTGGAGGATCCCTTACATTGGGAGTGTGACTTCAAATGCAAGGGAGGAGCTGCATGAGAGTTTTTCAGAACCTTGGGAGGAATATAGAGAGGGTAGGGAAGAGTAAAGACATTATCTAAGTAGTTTTAATGAAGATAACTGGTATCTTGGGTGTTTTTATATACTAAAAGAGTAGGGATTTCATTATTGTTTCTCATACATAGGTTTTGTACTCTATATAATAAAATAACCAAAACCACAAAAGATACTATGGATTTTTCCCATGGTTTCTACCAATTTAGAGTGTTAATTATTATTTTACAAGGCCAAGGGTCAAAAATAATAATATAATACACCAAATTCTGTTTAATTGAATCATACTCATAAAGAAATGATTTTAATATCTTAAAATATATTAATGGTTTTGAATGATTCATAAAGGATTTATAAAATTAATCGAATTAACATAAAATAAAATTATTTTAAATTGAAAAAATATATTTTACATTGTTTATCCTTTATAGTATTTATTACATCAATTTTGGGTCATTAAGATGACCTAATAAAAAACATATATTTATATACTATTTAATTTTCACCTGAAAATTTCAATATCTTAAAATTTTACATAAAATTAATCTTTGAACAATTTTTAAGTAATTAATCTAAATATAATATTAAATTTATCATTATAACTTTATAAAAATGTTAATTTACAACATTAAAATAAGAATCGATATTTATTAAGAAATGATGGGTTTTGACAGTAACATTTTTTGAACCCTTATTTACATTATATGATATTTTATATTTGATAAACATTATTTAATAGTAATATTTTATTATTATTTATTTATTTCAAAAATAAATTAATTAATAAAAATAAATACTTAAATGAATTAAACTATTACATAAAAATTATTTTCTGTATTATTTTAAAAAAATAAAAAACATTTATTGAGTAACAATTAATGGATGAAAATATATTCATTATTCTATAAAAAAAGTAAAAATTAATATTTATAATTTCATGACACATATCCCTTTAATAGACTAGAAATATACCCAAGGATAATGTGGGTGACTGTGATTCTTTCAGGGGTGCTTTAGTTATATTAATTTTGGTAGTGATCTTGTTGATCTTTAGAATCTACAATAAATGGTTTCCATCATGCTTAAGTTGTTAGATCTATTCTTGGTACTGGTCAATGGAAAACACCAGTGATGTTATATCCCTTAGAAGATCTAATAAATGGATTTCATAGGATAATATCCTATACTTTGAGTCCATCACTTCCTTTTTCTATGTCGATTGGATTTGTTAAAACCCTATATTTATAATAATCATGTGATCATTGTTCAATGTCTATATTATAAACAGTAATGGTGATTAATGGTATTTTAAATCCAATAGGTTATAAAAAAACCAAATAAGTTCATGTTTTTCTATATACATAATACATAATAAAACATTTGATTAAATCACAAGGGAAATTTTATTTATAGAATATCAGTTTCTTACAGACCAGGACGCACAACAAAAATACCAGGAACCCAAAAATCATGAAAAGAACCCAATAAAAACTAGATCAAACATATATGGAAGAATAAACCAACCTCAAATAGAGTATTGTGGACAAAAACGACCCGATATTATTCAATTTCAATGGTGAACACTAAAACAATCCCAAAGCTGGCTCGAGAGACCCATTTCACACATAAAAAATATAAGAATACCAAAAGAACTAGCTTAAACCTTGAACTAGGTTTTGGATCAATGGAATAGGGTGGCAGGATAGAACAAATCACCATAAAATGAAAAGAGTGAGGTATATTAGAGAATGCCTCAATCAACCAAAAAACAATATTCAAGAAAACCGAGAGAAGTTGGTGTGTGAGAGTGTCCATGAGAGAGGACATGCACACGCAAGTGGGTTAGAATGTGGGGGGAGTCTCGTAACTCAAATGGGGGGGTGAAAGAAAAGGTGGGGAAAATGAAAAGAAATATAAAAATATAATAAAACACATTTTTTTAAATAGGGAAACTTGCATAGTCATCACACAATTTACCGAACCATGTGCCAACTGTGTTATCCTTAATAGACATACTCGAGGCACCATACAACTACACCTAGGAAGTCACAGGGTTGGAATAAATGTGCTTCAAAAGTTCCAAACAACAGGGTTAACTCAAAGAGCCAAACCACATGCTTTCCTCATGGTTTTGTAAACTATTTTGAAGTCATGTGCTACACCACTAACCGATATGGGAACTCACATGAGTTACACATGGTTACTAATAACCATGTGGAATAATTGTGAAATGGTTAAAAATCAACCGAAAATTTAAAATTCAATCCTACAACTATCAGAACTCATAATCAATTCTAAAATAAATAAATAATTAAAATAATTGATATTTCACGATTGGGGTGTGACAGTTTTCATGAATTAAAACACTTTATTCCTCCAAAAAGTCACCCATCCAAATAAGGAACTAAACAAAAGGTTAAAACTAAAATATATTAATATAATCTACATATGAAGATGTGACATTTTAACTCCACGTGTCATACGTGAATAGATCTAGAGAAAACCACATTGAAGAGATCCATAGGGAATGAAATAGAAAGGATTTTCCCCATCAGAAGAACCCAACAATCTCAATGGAAGAAACATGGAAACTCTAAAAATGAAGACACTAAAAAGGGAAATCTAAATCAATGCAATCTGAGATCACTCAATACAAACTAAAAATCCCTGACATAATGAAAACCCCATTGAAGGATCTCAATCCAAACATCATATAGAACCACAATTATTCATTTCTACAAGACTTGAGAATTTCTAAAGATTGAATAATTGGAAGTAAAACCAATCCAAAAGTGGGATAGAAAATAGGATACAAAACACCATGTGTTACCACCATAATTTTACAAAAAATAGAGACATTAAAAAAAGAAGAAATATATAACAATGAAACATGAACTATTTCTACTACAACATTAGAGAAAAACATTGTAAAAAGATTCTTCCACACCCCTATAATTCTCGGCTGTGCGCAAGATTAACTCTAGGGCCTTTGGCTACATCCATGATGTCATTAATTATCCATTTCCTCACAGCTTGGAGTTGACATATTTTGACCATGACTTCTTCCTTTCACAGCGCAACCTGCAAAACACTTCAAAGTGTCACAAATGGACACATTGAGAGAAATAATTCATATGTTGATAAAAAGATGAATTAAATTGCCTAAAAATACCACACATGGATAAAATGAATATGTTTTATGAAAAATAAAAGACAATAATTAATAAGTAACCATTCTTGGAAATGGTTCCTTTGGTTCACAGTCCTCAGTAGACGGGGATCCTCCACAGGTACTAAAATAAACAAGATTGTCTACATTTATGGTACACCTATTAAGACTTTCATAGAGAAAATAATGTTATCCCTAAAACCTGGAATTATAAACCACACAATAAGATGGACTTATAACTGATCACTTTACACTATTATTAAAGAAAATGAAACCAACTCATTGAAATGTTCAAAATTATCCTTCATAATCAGTTGACCATATCGAGCATCCATGCACTTTGGAATTTTCATCTCCATCACATCATTAAAATTAAACCACTATATGAAATTGGTCTTGAATATCACAAACGATATACTAACGTGTAGAGAGAATGGAAAGACCACCATCATCCAATCCATTCTGGGACCCAATAACAAACATGAATAGTTTAAACCATCACCACATTTGGAGTTTCCAAATACCTAAAACCTATTTCTATATCCTAAATCCAATCAAATTCATCTAAATAACAAACATAACCATGGAAAATGGGAAATAAAAAAACACTATCTCACCACACCACTAGGAGTCTTGGCAGGGATGGTGGTTAAAAAATGCTCCTTAAAACCCTCTTGGATCATTCTAGGAAACATAATATGAAAGAAAAGAAAAAAATTTAAATCAACATTAAATGAGACTCTGATCCAAAACACTATGATCACAATCCAAAAATAAAATAAAAATGAAATAATTTTTCAAAACCCACAATTTTATTTTCAAATTCAAAACCATTTTACTCATTATATGTCTTGCATGGTCTAAATCCACTCCAGTTCATCCCCTTTAAAACCCAAAAAGTCACCTTATACTTTCCATTATAAAAACACACATTACTTTAAACGGAAACAATTTTGAGAAATCATTTTCATTTAAAAATAATTTTCCCACTCCAAAGACCAATTTCCTTCAAAAATTAACTCATTCCAATTATAAACTCAAATAAACACATCGCTCAATTTAATTCACATGGATGTGGAATCGGTTTCAATGCTTAACCAACTACATGGTTTACTAGGTCATTCTTAAAGCAACCAATAACCACTAAGATTATCTATAATTGTATACATGGTCTACACATGCATCACTACTCAATAGTAGCCTGATGTGAAATGCTGACTCACTCCCTAGGTAATCCCCCATCCTTACAAACCAAAAAAACATGAATCTTGTAACACAACTAGAAACATGAGTATCAAAACATGAATGTGTTCATGATACTCTTCATATACCTACTTATAAATTCCTTATTGTTATATCTCTGATATACCTAACACAAAAAATAACAATCACCTCATATGATGACATTTTCTCAAGAAACAACCAGGGTTGAACCTTAACCAATCACCTGAGATGGCCCAAAACAAGTCCCTAGAGTCCGTCCTAATCATCCCATAATAGATAATACTGTCAGAAATCAAGATATAACAATTGGGAATGGGTTTTCCCATAAAATCTGACAAATAAATAAATGTAAACTAGACCAGAAAAATGAACACAAGAATTGGAATGGAATATATTCCTATAAAAACCTCCATGTGACTCCATGGTTTACCTCTAACCATAGGATCAAACTTTATGTAGCAGTGAACCAGATATGGGATATGAATCATAAGATAAAAAAAGATAAAGATATAGGCGTGAGTATCAAAACATTGTAGTCATGCTTAAATAGACTTTTCTTTATACCTTTCTAATAAATAGAAAACTAATAAATTCCAATTAGAAAATAATACATGAAAGAATAACGTTTCCCTATTCTTTTCAAGTAATTAAAGAATTTTACATTTTAAAATATAGTCATTTATCATTACATTTACAAAACAATTTAAAAAACATTAAAGGTATTTCAATAAAATTCTCACAAATGGTAACTACTGCTAAAATTGGTTCCTCGATCTAAATAAAATACATAATAATCCCATTATATAATGAAACTAGTAACATAGAGAAATTGTGTACTATAAAATGAGGAATCATGGGATTTAAGGTGCTTGTTGAGATGGCCTACGAAAATGATCTAACATGTATCACACAATAAATATCTACCAATACTAGTTATCCACAAACAATTCCCTAAAAATTGGTGGTACCCTCACTAGATTGACCAAGGGGAAAATCCAATTGGTAGTCAAACATTCAAGTCTTGGTCCACTAGAAAGTGTGTAATATCAAATAGTTTAGCATGGGTACCTAAAGATCCCAACAAACTGCCCAAGGCTTCCTATAATAATTGAATTGAGGAGAGTTTTGATCAAATACATTATATGTACATATCATTCAATTTTCACAACAATATACAATTCACTTTCTCAACTTCAACATCAATCCTTAAGCATAACCCATTTCCAATATACAAAAACAAGGCATTAGCCCATTATTGGGAACACATCTCGGTTCACACATTTAATACAAAGACATCACATTTCAATTTAAATGGGCATGTCGTAAGATGGGTTTTTCAATTTCATAAAACAATTGAAGGTTCCAATCGGGCCTCATCACATAATAAAAACACCAAAAATGAATTTAGATATTTTGAGTTTTAAATCACTTAGAAAACCTATTAAGAGGTTAAAATACAATACTTTCCCAAAGAATGTTGAAAATATTTTAAAAATAGAAAACCCATGTTCAAAGAATAGATGAATAAATAAAACAAATTAAAATACCATTTATATGAGTCAGAACCATTTTTCATTGAAAATAAATACCATTTAATATTTACAAATATTTTTAAAACATAAAAGTAATTAATGAATTCAATTAATGGAAGAGACAAAGGGAACCTATATCAATGGGATGATAGTCAAGCTAAAACACCCTAGAACTCAATTTATTTGATAATGGAAACATGAATCTTCCCACTTTTCCACTTTCATTTATACACACCATTACATATAAATAAGGACACGAAGCCCCTATGTATATATTTTCATGGCCAAATAGGTACAACGAGGTTCTCACATATATGATTACACAATAATATACCCTTTAACAGACATTCTTGTATTAATTTTCATATTGAAATATAAGAACACATATCCCCATTATATATATTCATCACTCCATGGTTCAATATATATAAAAAGGGTACTTATATATAATAATATTCCAACTTATCAATACACATGAAAGTATTTGGAAATAATGGATCAACACCACTTCCAGGGAGACCAAGATGCACTACAACAATACTAGGAACCTGAAATCATCAAAAAAACCCCATAAAAACTACATCAAGCCAATATGTAATAATAAGATAACCTAAAAATGTGGCGTGTGTTCTCAAAATAGTCTGATAAGATCCAAAATCGTTGGAGAACACTAAATCAAACCTAAATCTGACATGAGAGACCTATTAGATGCCCTAATAGTGAAATAAAACCAAACTAGTCGGGATAACCCTTGAACTAGAGACTTTTTTAATGGAAAAGGGTGATGGGAGACTGTAAAACTCTAGGACATGTAATGAGTGGGGTTGAGGATATCTTCCCCTGATGGGTGGACCATGAATCCTGAAGAAAAATTGGAGATTCGGTGCACAAGAGAGGCTATGAGGGGGGAGAGGTGCTCACAATGGGGGTTCAACTAAGAGGAGAGTAGTGCAACTCCTAGGGAGGCGAGGAAAGGTAAAGGGATGAAAGAATGAAGAAAAGAATCACATCAAAATAAAATTAAAAAACTTTTTTTTAATTCAGAAACATTCGTGGCTTATGAAATCTCGATCCAACTATGAAGTCCCTACTAGACCTACCTTAGGCACTGCATGGTTAGCCCTCGGAAAGTCACACTATTGAACAAACAATGATCCAAACATCCCAAATTTCATTATAAACTCATAGAAGAAAACAACATGCATTCCACATGGTTTATTAAACTCCATGTAAGTCATGTCCTTCACCACTGACCCACTTGGGCACCTACATGGGAACCACACTAATTCCCTTAACCATACAGCCTAACTGTGAAACTAAAAAAAAGAATAAAATTTTTTAAAATTCATCCCATTGATTACCACAACTAAAAAACAAGGCAAAAATTAATATAATAATTAAAATAAATAATATTTCATTGTCGGGGTGTGGAATTCTTGTTATGTTTTTATTTAATTACTACTACGAAATTGAGGAATTTATATTTACTGTTTATGAAATAGGTGTATAACTAGTATGAGTTCTTTTGAAATCACACCTTTATGATTTTTTGTATTACTAGATAAATATTACATAAAGTCATCGACAATTTCCATTGAAATATTCATATTGTTGATGTTGAGTTTCTCTCATACCGTATGTGATAAAACCCACATTTTTAAGGGGAATCATGACCAATATAATGGATTTGATTTCCACCATAAGTAAATATTTTTCATCATTATAGTATAATATTGTAGGTTTATTTGGAATATTAAATTTTACTTTCCTTCCATAGAAATTTATGTGGGACTTGTGTAAATTAATCTTACTAATTCCTTATATAACTTAAAATTCAACAAGAGGGAGAATAATGAGATTTTTAGGGAGCAGATTCCCAAAAAAATCAAATTTAGTATAATCATATACTTGATATTTTATCAATATATCATTAGAGATTATCACATAAAATACAACATCTGGTCATTCAATTTATAATAATATACCATTTGAAAAAAAAATTAGATATATATGTGTGTGTAGATCCAGAGTCAAATAAGAAATTATCATTACATGAGTGGATGATAAGTATACCTTTAACCATGTCTTTGTTATACCCCTCATCATAAATAGTGATCCCACGAGATTTCCATTTTTATCTCGGCTAAAGGTTTCCTTGGTGTCAGTCATCATCATTAACATTCATATTTGTGTAGTGGTTATCATAATTTTCTTTTTCCATCCATTTTAATCATTGGTGTTTGGGTGATGATATTTTCCAATCATTCTCTCTCTTAACATAATTAACTATATTTTTTCCCTTACATCGTAATTTTTTTTTCAAATTACCTTTATTTCCTCAAATAAATCATTTACCACTTCCATAAATATAAACTCTTCCATGTTTCCTTCCATAGTTTTAGCATGAAGGAAATCTTGTCTTCTCCTCCCAATGGGTTTTATAATTTATTCATACTTCTTTATTTCTTTTCATATCATAACCATGATATTTATGATTAACTAAAATATTCATATCCACCATCATGGGAAATCAAACAATTTATTAACATCTATATAATTTCATTGTGGATAATACCCTTCAGATACATGGTTTTAAGACACTAAATAATCAATAAACCTTTCTTTCCATTTAGACGATAATAACAGAATCATACCATGTTTGTCTTATAAAACTATCCTCCTGTATAATAACAAATTAATAATGCTTAAACATTATCTTAGGGAATTATTTATCCATTTTTATGAGAACAATATGAGTTAAATACTTATTATAGAATAATATTTTATACTCATCCCACTCCACAGAGTTAATTTCATATCATTGGATCATGTTCTTGATAACATCCTACCATTGATCTAAATATCCTTAAAAATGGTAAATATCAAAAATAAAACTGTCATGTTTCATACATAGGAGAATAAAAAATATATTTTCAGTTATACCAATCCATTTATCAGTAATTAGTGATTCAGTGGACCTACTAAAAGATGGTGGATGCTTCCTCATTATGCACTGAACAGAATGCCATTCCCTCCATTTTTCATTTAGAGGATTGTAAAGATTCAAATCTTAATAAAGTTATATGATCATAATAATAAAATTTCAAATTCCAACTCCCACAAAATATAGTTTCTTACGATGATAATCCGTTCATTTTCCTTCACATTCATATTTAGCATGAATCCATTAGGTTTTATAAATTAACTAAAACCAAAAAACATAGTATAGGTTAACATATTCATAATACAAAGCCACATAATCATGAAAATAATTTAAAAAATACATAAATCAAAGAACCTTATTTTCAATCTATGTCACCATAGGTTTAACCTAGACCATACATGGTCATAATGTATTCAAATCCTTAATAATGGTTAAGAAAAATATGACTTGTCCAGGTTTATCCCTCAATAGTTTTAAACCATGTGTATTGTAAATCCACACTCACCTTTCATAATAATTAAGGATGAGATATAACTAATGAACACTTTTTAGGGTTGTTACCCTTAGATTCAAATGTTATAAAAACACATACACTAGTAGTATCCGGATATAATTGTTTTTTTCTATGAAAACCAAACTCTTTTATTGACCATAAAAACATATTCTCATATTTATAGGATTGCCCTGAGGGTTATCACTAAATTTTTTCACATAATTCATTACAAAGGTATATAAACCTTGATCAAAAATCAACTATAGCGACCCATACTTTTCATAATTAAATATCACAATATATTAAATGGATATTCAATACATAATAATATTACCCACACAAGAATTGCATATGCTTAGTGTCTTTGGATACATTGATACATAAATTTTTTTCATAATATATATAAATCATATCAATCTAATTTCACCACAAATATCACGCTTCTTATTCATATAATACATAAAACCCTTCTTCATAACCTCTAAAAAGGAAAAATAAAAAAGGGTGAATTTTAAGGCTCAGTAAGGGTAAATGTTGGAGATATCAATGATCACATAAACATTAAATAAGAATAAGGGTATGATTAAATAATCATAACATTTGAAAAACAAACCCTACATATCATGGTTCATTATAACAAGTCATGGAATAAATTTTTATATTTTATAAGACCGAAATCATAAAGGAATAAAATAACATGATACATGAGATTAATACATTTCCATAAGACATAATATTGTGTTATATACTTAACTACAAAAATTAAATTCCTTAGTCAAGAATAACATCCAATACTATAATAATTAATTGATTTCAAACTAAATTTTATCATATCCATAGTCAAGGTTGACTCCCAGGACTATCATAGAGGACTGATCCACTTACATAATTGGGTTCACTCCCAATTCTAGTCTTTATTATCTCATGATATGTATTATCACAACTAGGTTAAACACATTGAGAGATAAGGTGAATTAGGTTATTGGAGAAAGAAATAACTTCCCATTTGGATTTATTTCATCACTAAACAAAACCCCATTCTATTCCTTTTCCATATAAATGTATGAGAATAAAATAAAGCATGAACTAGATATAAAATTCGTAATTGGTTCACCTAAACTCGGCTATATCTAACAAGTATAAAAAGGACTTATGGATATAAAATTCAACTAAAGAAAACTACTATTATATTATTTAGAGTAGAATCACCTTCCCACCTGGTTTATAACCAATTAAAATGTAGAAGGTCACTACTCATTCAACTAATTTTTGTTCACTTCTTGTTCAAAATATTCATCTTTGATCACTTGAATCAATATGTTTTACAACTCATTTAGTAAATCATTGAGTTCCACATCCATTAATATGAAGAAAAATATTTTACCATAGATTTATTGGTAAAATGATTTTTAGTTGAAACATCTTTGGATTTCATGTAAAATTTTCATGTATTTAGTGAAACTTTACCTCCTTTCACACAACACTGATGTTTTTTCACTAAACTCCCAACTTTTGAAAAGTGATGTAGAACACATATGATTTTCATAATGTTTCATAACTCTAAAAATCCATCATATATACACAATTGACTTTTTAGTGTGTGAAATGATATCTAAATTTTTCGTTCATGAAACAAATATATTTTCACAAATCATACATTCTTCAGAGTCATTATATATTCTAAGGGTTTAGTTGTTGATATGAGAAGGGTTGAAGCTTATTTATAGACTTGGCTGACCGAACATGTAACTACATTTCACTCCAACCATTGTCTGTGTAACTCTATCCAGTTCTGAACATCTTCTTTTGACATTGATGTTCGCATGGAAAATCTATATCTATTTTAGAGTCTCACACAACTCTTCATGTGTCTCACAAATCAAACATTCATGAAATTTTAGACCATACGCGCAACTCCTTCCTTCACAGTATTTTAATTTGGTGATTCATAAACTTCACATGCACGCAAATTTTCAAACTAGCACCTCCCTTGCATGCATATTTTCAAATTTACAAGAAAATACTTCATTTTTTAAAATCTACTTTTTCAATCACATAGATTTTGGACACCAAAAAATTTTCAAACACTTGGAAATGATTCCACCTTGTATATGCAATTTTATGTACGACCTCTAAAGAATCCAATCATATTTATTTGGTATTTTCAAAATACCATGTAAAAAAATCTATATTACTCCACAAATGACCAAGGAAACCATCTTTTTCAACAAATAAAAGCAACCCAAAAATAAAAAAATGTTACCTTGATGGATTTTCTCCCAACAATATTTATTTCTTTACTAAATTAAATATATAGATATATATATTTTACCCATGAATCACATAATCATAATTCATTCATATGTTCTTTTCAAGATCATATAACTTTCATCAGATATCATAACCCATGGAAAAGAAATGGGTTTCATAAAAATGTAATCATCAAAATCATAAACCATCTACAAAAACAATAAGGATGGTATCCTTGTATCATATTCCCAAAAATTATAACTAACATAAAATTATGTTATCATAAATGAAAAAGACATTAAAATACAACATGATTATTTCTTAAGAAAAATATGATATTTATATTGGAATAACTTATTTAATATCTAAAAATTTCTAAAATATTATGGAAAAATTTTCTTTAACTATATTATAAAAAAATATGTAAATTCAAATTCAAATTATTGAGTGGTAATGATTATAATAATTTTTTTTCATGTTCTCAACGTTAAAACAAATATTACATTCACGTTTTCATAAAAATGTCTAAAGTAACTCTTTTAAAAAAATATGCATTTTAAACCATTTTTTAGAAAGATAATCATTGGTAAAAATTTATATAAAAATTAATTTTATGATATAAAATCATGAAAATACTTTTATAAAACATCGTTAAGGATGTAAAAAAATTACTGAAGAAATATATAATGTTGATTTTCTTTATAAACATTCTTTTAGAATTTTATAACTATAAAGAGAGAGAAATGAATAAAAAACTGAAAATTTAATGTCCATAAATAAATAGTGGAGAAGGAATTTCATTTTATTGTTGAGATATAGGTCATAAAACATCATCATTGGAAACGTAATCATAAATAATCCTAATAAACAATGATACAGAAACATAGATCCATTAACTCGTGTTTACATTATTTTAAAATGATCTAATATCCATTATAATAAATATAAATTTATTATACTTCTATACCACAATAATTTATAAAATCATTATATCATATATGATCCACTTAGAATATTTAAATACCCATTTATTTATAATTATTCATCAAAATCATCCTTTCTGGGTGTTAACTGTTTTCTTTTTTAGGTGAATTTCACTTTGACAGTTTTAGTCGTTGTAGATTGATCATTGTTCCATAATTTATTATAATATAATAATGATATAAATAAAATATATATTCATTATATATATTTATTATATTATATATTTTATGGATATAGAAACATAAATTACATAAATTGTAGAGATGGTAGGTCGTGTGTATACATGAATTTTGTTTTCACTTTTCAAATGATGGATTGAAAGAAGGATAAATAATAATTTTACATTAAAAATATTTATAATATCATATTTTTCACACATAATTATAAAATATATCCTTATTACCATCCCTAAAAAGTGGAAATGATAAACGAATTGTATCACTTCATGAAGGTGGTATTCCACACGTAAGCACGAGCAGTGGTATCATTTTTCAACATATGGGTAGGTATGAAGGTGGATATCGTTATATAATACAATATGAATTGTAATTTTAAAAATATCATATATAAACTATAAAAAATCATAACAACTATACATTATTTATGGATATGGAAAACGAATTTTATCTAAATGTGGAGGCGGTAGTCCATGTGTATAAATGAGCTATACTACCACTTTCTGTTTGACGGAATGGATGTGGATATTGGTGGTTCGATAATATGGGTAGCATTTAATTATATTTAGGATAATTTATTTATAATTTTATGATGAATATAAAATATTTAAATCATTCATTAGGGGAAAGAAATTCAATTTCGTCTGGTAATATTATTATCACTCCATTGGTTTGCCTCCTTAAGATCATTTAATATGGATTATTATAATATTATTTAAATAAGAAGAAACCCACTAATTTATTGATGGAGAAATATAGAAGATATATTTTCTATTTTTGGTCGAGCTATAAGTCTTATGGTAGTGTAAGGAAGGGAATGGAGATATGTCCAATTATATATGGAAGAGAGGAGACACATGGAATTTATTAAAAGATTAAAATATAATATATTTATTCTCGAAATAATAACCCAAAATGGCCATATTTCAGAATTTCATAATGTTTTAGTTCAATATATATCTATAATATATGATTTATACAAGTTTAGTTGGCAGCATTACCCTTATCTCTTGGTTTACCCCTGATAAACTCATTTTAACCTATACTAAGGTGACAAATATTTACTATTTTGATTATTCATTATGCCAAAATAAAGTGGAATAATAAAAAAAATGAAATTATGATTTCATATATAGAATAAATTTTATCAATTTCATTGTCTCAAAGTGGTAGGAATTATTTTTAAAATAATTTAAAAAACTCAAAAAATGGTTTTGAACAAAATCTATTCTTAGGTATAAAATGTTGTTATACAAAAATCAAGATTAATTTAATTTTAATTATAATAATTTAATTACTAATAATATAAATGGAATAATTTTAATTTTAAAACTATTTTATAAAAAATTGAATCCTTGTAAATCCATTAATCCAAATAAAAATTTTCAATAAAAATAATTATTTTACAGTTCATTGATAAATTATTATATTAAAAAATTTATCAAAAATTCAGTCTATGTTAATTTAAAATATTTTACTAAAAAAATAAAGTTAATTTTTGAAATAATGTTTTTTAAAATTTAAAATTTTAATTCCATTCTTTTCTTCCAAAAATAAATAAAAACCCTTATGGAGGAAAAAAATTTGTATCATAAAAATGCGTTAATAAAAATATTTTTTTATCTAAATAATTTAGAAATATTTTTTAAAATATGGATATTCCTATTAATACCATCAGTTTAACAGCTCAGTTATAACATATATGATATTATAGTACTTTTGAATTCTGGGTTTGGGGTATCTTAAGATATCAAATAATTTAAATTTATTTAATAAATATAGTTATATATAATTAAATATCATGGTGTTAATATTTTACAATTTTACTCATGTAATTTTATGGAATTACATGTTTATGTTTTTATCACTCTCTCTTGTTCTTTTGATTCTAGTGTTACCAAAACTATTGAAAAACTTTGTCCCTTCTACAGTGGAAAATATGTTCTATGTTTTGCTAACATAAAAGCGTTTTTAATTTCATATAGTATACACCCATATAAAGATATTGGACAATGGATATGGTTGTGGCCAAGATGTTCCTTGGGGTAATCATGCCAGAATGTTTAGTTGAGTGTTGACTCATTGCTCACCTTGATACAAAATGTGTGGTCTTAAGACTACACACCAAAAAATACACTCTCAAGTTATATTATTTAGAATATTAACATGCTCTTAATGAAAAATGATAATTGATTTTTCTTATCACTATCATGTAATCAAAGCAATGAAATATTTTTAACCCAATTACAATTTTCAATGAATAACCCAACAAATTTGAAGTATCCTCATCCAAATATTTTGATAATAAGTTCATTGACTATTACAATGATGATACCCAGTATATTTTAAGATTATAAATTTATATTATCTTAGGAATCCACATTATTTTATTGAATATGGAATTATTTAATATTTTTTTATTTGCCATTATATTAATTTCCTTGATTTATTTAGTGATCGTTATTAGGAAATTTTATGAATGGTATGATTGAATATTATGGGAATGGATTGGAATAAATCTATTAATGGGTATGGCCAAAAATTATATATCCCTTATATGAATATACATGTATCATCATAAAAATTAGGGTGGTTTTTGTTATATACCTCTTCCAATGTCAGGATTGTGTATTGGCCCAAGGCATCGATTGACTGTTTTGATTAACAAAATTAATCATTCCATCACTATGACTCAATGATTATTGTTATCTTGGTTTTAATTTATTATCATTGGAATATGTTTCCCTCAATTCCACTTGATTATTCCTTCTTGTTATTTATTTATTCCCACTATATCACTTATTCCCTTTTTATTCTATGAGAGATTCTTTTTTATGCTACTCCTTATTGATATATTGTTCTCACCCTTATTTTTTTTCCTATCCCCATGAAACCTACAGGAGAATTATGTGTAATTTTTAGTGATATGATGAAATTTCTCATAATGTTCTCACAATATGTTAATGTTTTTTCCAATTTTTTAAAATGTAACATATGTATGTATATAGTATTCCAAGACTAGTAAACTATTGGATCCTTTGTTAAATCTTCTAATCTATACCACTAATGTAATATAGCTATAAAATCAAGGTTTATATAGATATGTATGTCACAAATTTACTTTAAAATCGATTAGAAGACTCTTATCTTGGTTATGAGTAGGGTCATATGGATTATTTCGACAAGAATAACCAAGTTATAGGATATTTAAAAAGCAAGAATTAGGTCTATTAGGTTTATATAAAATAGGAGGAGAATAGTAAGTATATTTATTTCACATATTATTATCTCAATAAATTAGAAAATAATATTCTCTTATTATAGAAATGTAAATCCATATGGCATAGAATTGGTTATTTTTATCAATTATAGACGGAAATCATCCTCAATAGATTGAATTTTTAGGATTGGTATTTGATCATTATTTCTATAAAATTGCATGAATAGATATTATATGCATTGGAAACCCCTATTCGGAAAGAACCTGTTCAAGTGGCTGGTGAAAAAGAACTCTACCTACATGAATCATTTGGTTGATTCAACATATGTCTATTTTTAATGTTATCATCCATGTTTAGTGAGCTCATAAATAAACATGATGATATGGATGGTTATATAATCATGAATCACGTTCATGAGATTTATCAAGAGAATGAGTAAAAATATTGATATAGTATATATAATTCACTATTCAAATGTAATCATTAAGATTAGGTGTCAATTGGTCCTTGGATAGCCAGGTTAAGGTGAAACAAAGATCCCTTATAAATACATAGATTTAAGATCTTGATAAGTTGTTCATAGATATCATTTTTATCTTCAATAACGAAGATATTCTATAGCTGTATCATTAATTATAATTTGAGAAATTGTGACAGTCCACCTCAGAACACCTCACCATGATATTCTATGTTTATAAGGACATGACTAATGAAATCCTTGTGATCCTTATAGTGAATAAAATATAGGGAACAAGTAAAAGTTATCCAATTCACATTCAATCTATATAACTCCAAAGCATCATACTTTTAAGAAAATAAAGATAGAAATATTAGAGAAGGAAAAAATATGTAATATGATTTATGTGGGGAAAGCTAAGTTGTTGGAAGAAGAACTACACCCAATTAAATAATAAATGAGAATATTCATGTTTATTTTTTTCTTGTGAAATAATTATATATCAAAAATTATGGTATTAAATGAAACTTTTGGTAATAGAATCTATATCTAGATTCATAAACCAAATATGTTTTGTTATATTTTTTGGGGATAGGTGGATCTTCATGTAGCAAATGGAGCATTAATTGTTTCATTAGAAATTGTAGAATCCCACCATCTATTACAAATTGGGATGATCTTGGTTTTTTTAAAATTATTACTATATTTACAATATTACCTAGAAAATAATTTATATATCCTTACTAGATACAAAATGTTTCATTTTATTATTTGGAAATAAATTTTTTTATGTTATTGAGATGGAATAATTTATGGTATGGTACATTAAAATTACATACATCATGTAATATATTATAAACAATAAATTAGAAATTTATAATGAAACATGTTCACATTAATAACATGACACCAGGTTGTGGAATCACCAACTAGGTCATATAAGTGAAAATGAGATGAAACCCCACTATTAAAATGGTTACATATATTTTTTTGAGCTAAAACGACATGAAATATTTCATTCTTGTTTATTGGTAAAGATAAACAAAATAGATTTTGGTTAGAAATGAGAAATATCCATTGAGAATGTTTATTTGGTACACACTGATTTATGTGGTACTTTTCTAATATAATTTATAGGTGGATAACCTTACATGAAAAATTATTCAAATGAAATAATCATATATTTCTATATGAACTTTATGAGTTATATGTCTTAATAATTAGATAAATTCAAGGAATTAATGAATAAAGAATATAATAAAATTTATAAAAAGATAATTAATATTTGATTTTATTGATATAGTGTGTTTCTTATAAATGAATTTATCAACATTCTATGTGAGTTTGGGATCTTGTCTAAACTTTCACCTCCCTATTCACCATAGTGTAATAGTGATATTGAAATGGGGAACCATAATTTACATGACATGGTAAGATCGATGATTATTAGTGTTATTATAACATTGACGTTTTTATAAATATGAATTATAGACTTTGGTATATATTATAAATCAGGCTCCAATAAAGGAATCAAAAAGTTTACCATTTGAGATAATGTATGTAAATAAGACTATATTTTCTAACATATATTCATCGGGATTTGAGAAATTTATTAAATCCTATTCAGAAAATAAACTAGCACCACAGTGTATGTTTTGTATCTTTATATTATATCACAAGAAAATAAATAGATATTACAAATAAATCCCATCAGATAAAATGACCATGATTGTCTATAATCTTAGTTTTATATAGAGGGAAAAATACCCAAGAATCATTATAGGAGATATATTGAAATAAATTAATCCAATAATCAATATAGACAATAGTTATTATATGTATAAATTCCATATTTCCTCATTGAAGAGATTATTCCTAAGACTCATGTAATACATAACCACATAAAATAGGTTAGAGAACTACAATGATATGGTTTTATAGTCACTGAGGGTGGTGGTGATTTATTGGTTAACAAAAATAAGCATCTTACCTAAAATTAGATTAAATGTGGATCCAAATATAAAATATTGAATGAAAACAAGATTTATAATATGTATTCAAAAAATCATAACCATTTATGGTCTTTGTACAATCCTTTAGTTAATGTAAATCTTGTAGGGTTCAAAATGGTCTTCAAGGAAAAACTCTACATGGGAAGATAAGTGAGTACCATTAATGAATGTCTATTAGTTGATGGGTTTAAAAATAGTCAATGAATTGACTATGGTTAAAAAACATATCTCATTCAAATTTTAAAATATATCTAACTTTTAATTTCAATAATATAATTTTAGTACAATGATATTTAAAACATATATTTCAAAAAATCATTCCTCAAAAGAAATATTTTGGAAGAGGTCAACATGATACAACCTGAAGGGTTTTTGAAACGATAGAATTCTAAAAAATAATTCAACTTTTAAAAACTCATTTATGGATTGAAAAAAGTATCCAGGTAATGGTATATTTGGTTTTAAGAATCCATAAAATAATATAGTTTCATAAGGAATGCATGTGATAAATGTGTTTACAAGAGATTTAGTGGGACTGTGTGTGTTTTCATATAATTATATGTCGATAAAATGTGAATTATTGTAAAAAAACATACTAGATTTTAGTCAGTTAATTACTGGTTATAAAGTGTTTCTTCATTATGGAATTGGGTGGAGATTCCTATATTATCGATGTAAAGATAATTTACGCTACATCCAAGTTACTGAATGGTATAATCCATGGTATATATATTTAATAGATACAAAATAGATTATTTATGAAACAATTCAATATGGGATTGGTTTTAGTTTCCCATTGTACACCTCTTTCCAAGTAAATGTTTCCCCTAACACACTAGGAAAGAGAGGGGTGGAAAAGGAAACCTTATATATCTATGATAGGTTAAATCTTGTATGTTATATTACTTATCGAGCATGATATTTTCTATTCCTTGATCATGGTATGAAGATATCAATTTAATCAAAGTTAACAACATTGGTATTTTGTTAAGGAAGTAAATGAGTATCTATGGAGTACTAATGATATATCCCTAGTATATAGTGAATGCCGGAATCTATTCATCTGGGGATATATTAATCCATGTTTCTAAATAGATTATTATTATCCAATGTCACATATAAGATATTTCTTCAGTCACAATATACAATTTTTGTGTTATAGTATCCTCTTTTCATTATATATATAGTATAATTTCACCATAAAAAATCTTATGATGTATCCATGTAATAAGTACGTATATGAATGTTCATCTAAAATATTTTTGTGGTTCCAAATAATAATTATGTAATCACATTAAATTTTTATAATATTATAGCGGTGGCTCTCAAAAGGATCCAAGTTCCCATCAACTAATAAATCCCAAACATTGAAAGTATCACCTATTGGTGTATTTTATTTAAAACTTTGTGGTCACATTTGGTATATTTTTTCATATAAGTGAATGTGGTAGACTCCATGACTAAATAATTATCTCAATAGAAACATAAATTTCTCGTTAGAGTAAGAAAACTTAATTTTGTTAGTAGTTAGCTCAAGAATATATAGATTTATATTATAATTAGTGCCACAAAATAGAGTTATATATAATTTATGATTACCTATATTCATGGATTTTTAAAATTAAAATATTACTTATCACATCATGGTAATATTTATACATGAAAAATTATGTAATAATATCATAAGGGGTACTGTTACACAGAAATTTCAGTGTAGTTCCCCACTATGATGAGAACCTAAAAATGTAATTATTGAAATATTTAGTATGTGTGTGTGTGTGTTATATGGTAATATGATATCAGTTTATATGACATAAACAGTACAATTTATTAGGGGTATGGGGTTTATTAAACATTGAAACTTCTTTCCATAAAGTTTGTTTTTAGTAATTTCAATAAAGGAAGTTATGAGGGAGTCACATTCCAGAATAAAATCAACATATATATGTGTCTTTGGGTATTATTATATATTGATGTGTGTAATGGTCCTTAGTATTTTTTATTATTGATTATTCCTATCATTAGTCACATGCTTTGTTGTATTTTTGTAAACCTTGTTGAAATATGTTCATGGAGAATTTGGATGTTTTAGATGTGTGATGGATAATAATAAATTAATAAATAATGAAAGAATGCAAGTTTCCCTTACATTTTTAGCATATGTGGATATCTCATACCCTTTAAAAGAAATGGAACTGTCTAATTAATTACACGGCCATATAATTCTATTTGAAGTTAATTTCTAAAATTTTAATGAATGATACATTGAGAACATAGATTGATCACCCTAGTATGAAACATTCTTGATTAGAGATTACATGATAATGGGGTTATGTTACACAATGTACATTCATAGGAGGTTTTATATCATTACCATGTCCACATCTTTCACCAAGGGGTCTTACTATGTATCTAGATTCAATTCATATACATTAGGCAGTTCCACCTATTGTCATTAACAAAGGGCCCAAGAGGGTCACACAATAAGTGTTTCTGGATCCTCAATTATTTCTAGATGAATTTTAGTTATTCAATAAATATTATTATCTTATGTAGTTTAATAAATATTCATGTCTAGATTATTTTTAAATATCATGACATCAATTATTTGAAATAATAAATGTGATTCTCATATTTAATAAATATTAATTATCTATTTTACTGAATATAATATTCATTTATATATCCATGAGAAAATAAGTGATAATTATTTAAATAAAATAAATATTTTAATTTGAAAAATTTTGAGTGGGAATGAAGATTCTAATTCATGGAATGTTGATAAATAATATATATATATATATATTATTATTTTAATAAATATTACATTATTTATTTAAAAAATATTTTTAAATTTTCAAGTCTAACATATTTCAAGTAAATAATATTATTATTATGTATATTTAGACATAGGGTTTATTGATGATTAAGTGAATTATAAGAGTCCATTTGAAGTTATTTTTCTCTAACCCAGTCCCTAATTAAACTTATTTATACAATTATAAATCCTCTTCATCTTTGTAGAGACTGAAATCAAGAGAAAATTCTCCTAATCCCCATAGATATTTTATTCTGGAACACCCTCATAGATGGAAGTGATTGTCCTCCTACACCCTCTCAACTCAAGGGAGAGAGAAAAATTATATTTAAAACAATGATGTTTCTATGGTAGTGATCATTATCAATGGATTTAAGAATCATAATTATCCATTACATCGCGCAAGGATTTCAATTTCAATATTTTGAGGATATAGGTGCACCTGTGGACCGCTGCTAAAGGGATTTTACCCTTGATTCCTCTTATCACAATGATGACCTGACAAGAAGTGTTTTGAATTGTATTAAATAAATAAATAATTCCAGTGTGATGTAATTATTTATTTACATCCCATAATTAAAAATTGTATTTGATAATTATTTCTTCATATTTATGTAATCTATGAAATTAATTTCTGAATTAATTTATGTTCCATGACAAAAAAATTTCATGTATAAATTATAATATTCATCAATTATGAAAAAACCATGAGATGGATACTTCCCAATTACAACTTTTATTGCACCCAGTACCCTAAAATACAACCCAAATAATCATTATTCATGAATTATTCTCCCTCAATAAGCATTATAGGATATATGTAAAAGTAGTGATGAGATTATAAAGGGAACCCCATCTTATTAAGACCCATGGTTCACCTTAATGTCTTAGAGGAGTCTTCAATAATCCAATTCTACAAAGTAAATATTCAAAATTTACTATCACTACTAGAATAATGTTCTATCTGAATGTACTATTCATACACTCTTATTCATGTTAATATCTTAATCAAGGGACTTTAATGGAATTTTATATTAACATATCCAAGGAGTTAAGTTCACATACAACAACAGTTTCCACTCAATTGTTGGGATGTATACATGTGAGTCCCCGAATGGGAAGAGATATATAAATCTAGGATTTTGATATGAATCATTTGAATATATTGAGATTGAATTAAAACATGTTAAAGAGTAAACATATAATGTTAAGAAAATCTATAACACCTTAAAATTTATTAGAGTTCAGAAAAAGTGATATGTCAAAAATCATTAAAGGTAATTAGAGCTTAAATTTAGAGACAAAGTATACCTTAAAATATCACCAAGTAAGAGAGTCATGAAGATTATGAATAACGGATATCTCGTCCTTAGGTACATTATCCCTTTTGGGTTCCCTAATCACATTGGAATTGTGACTAATTGACATATATATCAACCAAACTTTGCTAAATTAAATGATGTAAACCATTTATCTCTCTGAAAGAAGTACATACATGAACTCTCACATATACTAAATCAATAATTGGTATATATAGAAAATGACACCTCCTATCAGGATAAATTGGTGAATATGTTATACTATTGAGTGAAATTTTTATACAACATGACAACTCACCTTTTAAATGTACTTGTGAAGAACCATAAGTATAAATATAAATCATATGAACTAGAGGATGATATGAAAAATTTGTATCCTAATATTTCTAATCTAAGTATATTTGTTGAAATTTCAAGGATGAAATTTCTAAATAGGGTAAAATATTACAACCTAGATTTTTATATTTGGAATTTACCTTTTAAATAATCAAGTGTTTAATATGTAGTCATATTGTACAATATATAACACATGAACCAAATAATAAAACCAATAATATTTTATTTAGTTAATATAAATATTTAAAATTGGTGAATAAATATATTCCATATAATTTAAAATAGTACAATGGTATAATAAATACATAAAAAATACATTAAAATAAAAATTTGGACGATCATTTCAATCTCGAAGAATTATCGCACACTTTAACAACCCTATAATTAATGAATGAAAAAATATTTATATAATATATATTTTAAAAATTAATAATATATAACCATATGAGTAATTAAACATAATTATTATTGATGGAAAAGGGGATATATATATATGGGAATTATAAAAATAATATGACCGCTATAATTGTAATCATACCATTATGAAAAGATAAACAACTATTTGAAATAGTTAACTGAACATTAGAACAGTAAATTAACAAATAAAGAAGTTAAATAACATGTAAATAATATTTATCATGAATAAATTATGTAAATATAAATATTATAATTCAATAAAAATATTTTCAAATTAGAAATTCAAAGAAAGTATACGTGAATTTTTAGATAAAAAGTATTTTAAAAATTTTAAAGACCATAATTTTTATGTTTGTAACTAAAATTAACTATTTTCTTAAGATTATTTTTGAAAGTATCAGTTCAATTTTTTTTATTTGCATGCTAAAAAATTTAAGGTTGAATTTCAAATATTTTTATGAAAAATATGTGTTTTTAAGTGAAAAGTAAAAAATAATTTTTTAATTACATATGTTCTATGATTTAATAATGAAATAATTAATTATGATACGGTTATATCAAAAAAAATATTAAATAAGATAAATATATAATTTATAACCAAAAATAATATTTTCCAATCCTAGAAAGTAATTTTTAAATTCTAAAAAAGTAATGTATTCCACTAAAAGAGCATTTTTCCTTTTGTGTAAACTAATAAATTTCGTGTACCAATGGATTGGAAGTCCTAAAAACAATTCTAGTTGATAAAATATAATAATTTATTTCAATAATACCACTACTAAATGTTATATTGAAATTAAAAAAATATTCAATATTTTAACTCAAAAATTATTTTCCCCAAGAGTATAAATACCACTCCCTATTCCCTTGGAAAATAAAGTCACATCAACTTCTCTAAGAATAATATATACCCAATTACCTCCACCTAACCATCCATATAACATTAGGTAAATCATGGTGTTTTCTATCCCCAATACGTTAAGACTTTAGTTCAATAAAAAAGGAGGAAATTATCAATAATGATGTAACCATTACATCCATCTGTTTTCATTTTTTCAAATCTCTTAATCACTGTTATTTCCCACGTTTTGAGAAAATTTTATTCAAAAAAATATAATATATTACTATTATTATGGAATATTATAAATATATTAATCCATCTAATATATATATATTATCTTTCCCCCACTTTCTGAGATGTCCATTTAATGTTTAGTTTTATCCACCTATGAGGATGATTCAAAGATTTACTTATCACATATATAATGGATGGATAGAGAAGGATATAATTATGTTTTTATATTTATTTTAATTCATTCGAATATTTTGGATTTAACATGGAATAAAATCAGTGTATCAAAAGGGAGACACAAAATTTAAAATGGGATAGTTTAATGAAAATATGTCATCCAACAATTTCATCTTTAACAGAAAAAGAACAATAAATAAATTATGTTTTCTTATAGTTGATAAATTAAAATATATATGAATATAATAAAATTGTGTTTTAGTGTTTTAATAAATATAATTTTTTTATAATGGTGGAGTAAATGTGATGAAAAAAAAGTTGACCAAAGGTAAGGGGATTCTTTCTAAACATTTCTCTCGGGGACTCTCTCTTTTCTCAAAAACCTATTTCAAATGTTTTTAATGTATTTCATACCCCCAATATATAATTCAATTTCATATTGGTAATTTTTATGGATTTATTTATGTATTTTTTATATTCATAAATATTTATTCTCAATACAATCCTTACATTGGTTTTTCCAAGGGGATTCTCAAACCCAAATCCTTCCCTTGATATTTTTCACCTATTTCTTTTATTTTCAAACTTATTCTTCAAAATCCCTTCTAAAAAAATTTATTTCATTATATTTATTCTTCCAGGTAAAAACATGTTCTTACTTTATTGAAATAATAGCTCAGAGGCCATTACAATTTTTTTGTTAAAAACTTTTCTCAAAACATTTCTCAGAATCTCTCCTTTATTATTCTTATGTTTATTCTCTTTTTATCAATGAATTGTTATATTTTTTTTAATAATAAATTTGAATGTTAAAAATTTACACTCATCCCATTTTTTTACAAACCTATATGTTTTATGAATCGATATATTCCTTATAAAAATATAATGAAACCCATTCATTAGTCATGAGTTTATTTCATATTTAAATTTAATATAAGTTTATTTTTATTATGGAATTCAAGATTATGTCCATTTTAAGATTTTATTATTTTGAAATAAATTATATATCCCTCAAATTAATTTCATCATGTGATATATCTAATGAGCTTTTGGTATTCCACATGATAAATATGTTATATTTTCAGGGATTTAATGAAATGATGATATGTATACATATATTATACAAGATAAATATACCAAATTTATTTACAATTTATGTTTGGGATTTTACCCAAAAAAATAAAATCAATTACTATGCATATTAGATTTAACATTTCAATTTCAAATGATTCACTCATACATATGTGGATGATGATAACACATGTTCTATATGTATTCCTCTCTCATGTTCCTTCCATATATTCCCCCCTATAGTTATATTTTAGCACACCCATTATTCTATATATATCTTAGGATAATCACATATATTAAAAGAAAAAATAAATCATTTTTGGAGACGATGATGATGGATTTAAATAATATTTAAATTTTCATATAAAATATTATTGTATGAATCTAATATATCATAGACACTAAACCTTTAATATTTTAATTTTATTATGTTTATGTTATATTTATTATAAATTATGTATTAAGATTAAATAAAATATATATTCCAAATATTTCATGATTTTTAAAATGTTTACATTTTTAGTAATTGAATTTAATATGGCGTATCATATTCCAACTCTGGCCACCAAGGTGTTGGATAGGGACAAGAGTTGGATTTAGAAATGATTTGAAGGTCTTATTGGTATAGAGAAGACCAATATGAAATGTGAAAATTTAGTTGATAATATTGTGCAGATATTATATAGTTAAACTTATAAATAACTGTGAATTTAAGGGACAGGTTTTTGGATAAAGTCCAAATAATAACAACTAAATTTAGGTAATGAGTTTATATGTGTTTACCATTTTGTTATGATATATTTTACACAGTATAGTGTGTAAAAGTTTTAAAAATATGTTGTAATGTGCATACATCATGGGAAAATTAGTGAATAAATGGGAACTACATTACATGATTTCCTAGGATGATAACCCAAATCCTTGTGGGTTAAAATGTGTGTTTGGTAAGATAAGAAATGTTGTACTAAAGCTATTATAAGAACATTAAATTTTAAAATTATTAATTAATTGGTTAAATCTTGGGTAAGCAAACTCATCCTGAAATGTGATAAATAGACAACTAGTTCTAGGTCTGCGTTATGTGTTTGTTTAATGAATTTTTCAGAATTGATAGTGGAAAAGTATTTTTATTCATGATGATTGTATATGATATATTTGGGGAATATAATGAAAACATAATTTCTCTTTAACTAAAATTGATTTTTTGGCTATTTTTGTGGTGTGTCATATGTTTATTGCTAACAATCATGTGTGATATTTTCACGAAGATAATGGACACTTGTAGATGGACTATTTTGCATCATGATATGTGATATTACATGGTGTATAAATGTTAACCCTGAGAGATTATAAATTTCGTATTCCATGATATGGAATATTTATCCTAGAGGGGTCAAATACGTATGATGTGACTATATTATATGAAAGTTTGGGGATGGTTATGCATGTTTTATATGCATGGTTGACATTAACATAGGTTGGGATTATGTGATGTTCTATGTGAATTCTACATAATTATTAAGTGTTGGAATTGGTCAATAAATAATGTCTTTTTTTGGGTGACATAGTTTCACCTACCCATATATTTATTTACTGAAATTTATAATAATTGAATAGTTTTTTAATTTCTAATATTTATATATATATTTAAATGTTATATCATTGAGTTATCTGGGGTTTCAAAGGATTATAATTATTATTTTATTATCACTTATTATATATTCACACCTCGTGTTCATATAGATTAGGTGCATTCTATTTTAGGTAATGTTATGGGTTGTCTATAGCTTAGAGTCGGTGCTATAGGAAGCTTTAGAGATTTGGTCATCTGATTAAAAAGTCTGGGGGAGTGGGTTTTCAATAATATCTATTGTAATTTTTTTATGTATTACCTATGTTTTAGACCATATAAATTACCATTTTTAAAATTTTAGCATCATTATATTCATAGGAATATTAAGATATTACTCTGATCTTGTTGTGTTGAAGTCATTATCGTCACCTATTTAATGATATTTTTTACTCATGATCTATATATTTGATGATATGGATAATTAAGGGTTATATTGATCACCCAGAGTATCTTCAACCCCTAGAATTAGTCTTTGTCCAATTGTGAATATGTAGTGATCCTGATTTCATGTGGTATTTCAAATCGTTGGAGAAATTGAATTGGGGTATGTTTTTTCACTTGTACTCACAATCAGTGATTATTTCATCCAATTTTATGAAATACATAAGGACGTATTATAGATCATTTGAGAGTATATTTGTCTTAGGGGGATATATATATATATATATATATATATATATATATATATATTATCAATATATTACATTAGTAATATAAAATACATCATATGAACTCATAAAGAATTTATAATTTTCCACAAACTAGATTTATATCAAACATATTTATCTTCCATGTTTCTTAGTGAAATATGGATACATTATAAAGGAGTGAGCTAAGATTATTAGTAAGGGGTGGTGTAAAATAGAATTTTTCAAGTAATTGACATGATATAGATAACATAGAAGTAATAAATAATAAAATAACTCCATATAAATGACAATATGAGTGTAATATATTCATAGAAAAAATTCAAAATAAATAATAACATGGAGAATAATATATTATTTTGTGGTGATAGAATTATTAATTCAAGACAGCATAACAATATAGTTAAGGACTCATTCTAAAAAATCATACATAAGTGGGTATAATTTTTAATTGATATGAATTTTTTGAACAATTTACTTTATCATTTCTGGGTTTTTTGTGTTTATAATGATTTTTTCTAGTATTTTTTTAGTTTATGGTACATTGGGGTCGTTTTATGTTTTGTCATTATGTAATTCTTCATTTTTGTATTTTTTATGATATTTGAAATAGATAGGGGTGACCATTATATATTAATAAGGTATTATAAAACACCATTATTTATCTCCATCATTCTATAAATGAAACTAATGTATCCCATTTATCATAGGGATAAACATTACATATCTCAATGCTTCAAATACATTGCTAAATGTTCAAAATAAAAGATTTATTTTTCAATATGTAAGATGTATTTATTCATACATAAAATAAATTTATCAGTATTTAAAATTCATTTAATCTATTATAACAGTAATCCAATATATAAATAAGTAAAATGATAAAATGATAGAGTATATTCTATATGCATAAAATTCATCCCTTTGTTAGTTTTTAATGTGTAAGAGTTGTATTCCTCATGTGTAAATTTATGTTCCTCTTTGTATATAAATATTCCCATCTATGGAATTGTTAATTTTCTAAAATTATTCTTCAGTAAAATTTTATGATTAATAGGAATATAATTAATCATAAAACACTTAAATTGGGGATTCTGTTATGAAAGAAAATCCCCTACTTCGTTTCATTAATTTTCAGTGATTAATGAAAGATTAATTATTATGATGTGGTGATGATCATAAACCCATGATTTCCCACATGTATTCTAAATTTAATAAAGTGTTGTATATGTTTTAAAAAAAGAATATTTTGGAGATATGGGGAGATCTCACAGTGAAAATTGGTGATGCATTTTTGTCATCACTATCACATTAAATTTTATCTACACATTATAACTAATTACATCTGAATTTTATAATAAATCCAAGTAGTATTATTCTTTCATGATTATATCATCCTTGTATCTTAATACTGGGTGGCCATGTTATTTTTTTTTTGAATTCCCTTTCATCTCTATAAAATCTATATACATCAAATTTATGTGGTTGATTCCTTTTAAATTAAATGTATCTCTCTCTCTCTTTTCTATTTCTTTTTTTGTTTTATAAATTTAGAGTAGAAATATGTTTTGGTGTTGGTATATTTGATTAATAATGATATGAATAAATTTTTTAGGAACCCCACTAGTGTGTATCATGAGTTTTCCATATTTTTAACTTCAAAACATCTTTCATATTCGAGATTTATGATATTTTTTCTATCTTCCATAATATTTGATTTATGATATTTTGATATAGTTTCATAGATATTATGTTGAATGATTGAAACCATCCAATATCCAAAAATATAATTTAATAACTATATTTAGCATCATTTACCTTTGATAACTAGAAACTCTAAAATACGGGATGTGAAACATCTTTATTCTTCTTTATTTAAACCGTGAAATAAAACCTAATTGTTATTACTTCTTGTATAACTCTAACAATTAATAACCCCCCTTCTCCATACACAATAGAATTTTGTACGTCTATAGTCTTCCCCTGATCGTAATGATGAAAGATTCAAAGGTTATGATTTTTTTCCATTTACATTATTAATTTTAATACTATACACTTTTCTTGGGCCTTCTATCATTATTTTGGTCTTGGGGAAGGGGTTCATTTATGATTCTATTTTTAATTTAATTTATTTATTTATAATTTCATGCCGTAATTTTAAATTATTTTCAAACATTTAAATTTTTACTTTGTAATTATTCTATTATCATGAAATACTATATTTATGTAACCTTATATTGTCAATATTATGTTCATTCCCAGGTGAAGTGGGAAAGATTTTTTTAAATTAAAATATATAAAAAATAGACATGATTTCAGGATATTTATCCCTTATTAACTATCATTAAATTGTTGTGTTAATTAAATGTTTTATGATGAATTATATTTTATATATCTTTTTCAACGTTAAAATAATAATAACAAAATATGGGTTGATTTTTATAAGAATTTTATTAATGATATTATTCAAAAACTAATATGTCTACTAAAATCATTAAATATTTTTGACATGTTATTAATGAAAAGAAATTATTGAAATAAAAAGAAAATAATGATTGTTAATATTTAATAATGAATATGGTGAGCTAATACTTCATTAAAATTCAATAGATTACTTATAAATTGAATACATAATATTGCCTTTGGGTGAATTGTGTATATGGAAACATATTTTAGAATTGTAGGATAATAATGATTAAAACAAATCCTTTAATTAATGGTTCATAATTATGTAATGTAATTAATGTTTTTTGATTTACCATGGGATATCATAATTTTCATTAAATTCTAGGTGTTTGATTTATTATGGATGTCATTAAAAAAATAGTTAATTATTTAGAATTTTATAAATGAGCAATTAATGGGTAAGATTATTATTATTATAACGGTATATTTTTATTATTTAATAGAGATATCATGTGTGATGTTTTGATTATTGTATTTTTAAATTTCATGTTTATTTTATTAGTTATTTATATATATTGATTATTTCTTAATTTAATTATCACATCTTAATATTAGTTATGGAATAACATTTACTAATATTTTATATAATTGTATGATTGATTGATTTTATTATTGTTTATTTGTTTATGTTCTTGAATATATATTGTAATTTATGTTTTTTATGGTTTTTTATTATCTTATGATACTATATATGTAATTTGTAATGGTGTTGGATTATTACTAGAGTTTATAAAATTACAAGAAATGTAATGCCTTAAACTGAATTGTATATATGTACACATAGGTAATTGATAATAAATCTAGGTTATGAATTTTAATTTATTCATGGTCTATAATGGGATATCATATATATTCACATATTTGTGTTGTGATAACTTAAGGTTATAACATTTTTTGGGTCTATGAGTAAAATCAATTTTAGTATGAGCTGCTGAAATGACAATGTATTGGTTACAATGTTTTGGGGCGGTGATATAGTCTTGTGATTTTTTTGAGATGATGTAGTGGATAAGGTGATGCGGTGACAGATTGTGATTCTATTATAATGGCGACATGGTTTATATATTTTTATTCGGTAATGATTTGATATATAATATTAATGATACAATGAATTCATTATGATGACTGAAGGGTGGTGAATTCTTTATGGACCCCATTCAATATTATTTTGTCATCCAAAAAACCATATATTTACATCATATATTTATACTATTTAAATTAATGTTAGATGAGATAATATTAATCAATTTTTAGTGAAATGGTTTTGGGAATTACCATTATTTTTTATATGATCAATGCAATCTAAAATCACAATTTCTTAATTATGTCAAAATAATGTTATCAATATGTTTTTATAATGAATATAACACCATTAAAGTTAATATATATGTTCTTATATAATATTACAAATATTGACTCATATTGTTTTTACTAGTTTATTCCATACTCTTGATTAATACTTAAATATCATTATTTTACTTCACACATATCTATACTATCACATTTATTCCATATGGTCATTGAATTATTTACAAATATGATCCTAACATGTACACCCAATTTCCCTATGGAAACCCTCTCTTTTCATAAATTAACATTAAATAACATTTTCGAAATACTTAAAACATTATAAGAGTAGATGCCCAAAGACTGTACAATTCTAGTACCCTAGAAAACAAGGAAACATAAACACTCATATATAAGTGACCAAAATTATCACCAACTAGTTTCTTATTGACTAGCACCCATCATAGAGACTTCAATAATAATACATATATTCATAAACATGGAACGAAAACATAAAATGGATGATATTAAATGTTTTATAAGGGTAAAAAAGGATCATATGTAATCATATCATGAGCTTAATGGTTTGAGAACATGATAATGTAAATATAAGATCATACCCTTCATGTAAAAGATCATATACATGAATAATGGAATAAATTTTGGAAGTTCATAAGTCATGATTCATAAGGAAATAAAGATCATAATCCATAAAATAATAACATAGGAATAAAACATGGAATTGTGGTAGACACATAATAATATATAATATGATTTCTATAGTATTATGGAATCACGTCCAAGACTATCTTGGTAGTATAGGTTCACTCCCCATACCATATTGGTAGTCATGATACACTATAATGGCCATCTTAGTAGCATGAGTTAACTCTTTATACAATATTGGTAATCATGGTTAACTCCCATGGAAATATTGGAAGTAAAGTTGCATTACCAATACCATCTTAGTCTATCTCATGAGATATAAATATTTACCTAATTCATTGTAGGGAGATATAGGCCTCACTCATCTCATGATGAAATAATACATACATGTGCAATAAGATCATAGGAAATAATGAAATAACCCATGAATTTAAAAGGGTATTATAATAGGTAGTCTTATCATAACCATTGTTAAAATATAGTTTTCATAATCATTTCATCAAAAACATAACTCATGAAAAGAAGTCAGTTTCAAAATCACACAACACGTGAAAGAGAAACGTGTTCCATAAATATAATTCCATCAAAAAATAATCCATTCAGAAAAATATATGAATTTAAAACATTGAATAATTTTTATATAAAATAATGAGTAACACCCATAGATGATATGTTTTGTGGGAAATAATTTTGAATTTTGTTTGAAAAATATTTCTTAAGGAAAATTTTCTTTCTTCTATTCAAACATTCTATTTAAAGTATAAAAACTTTTGAAAACTTTTTTATTTGAAAATATTTTTTAAAATTTATAAAGGAAGTATTTAAAACTATAAAATGTAATAAAAATACATTTTCCTTACAAATGGGCTTCAATGATCTTTTCAATACATTATTGCAATAATTTATGAAAACAAGGTTTTTAAATACAATAGATTTCTAACCTGAGAGACAGAGGGTCTGATATTACATAAAACATTATATTGAGTACAAAATAGTGAAACAATGGTAATAATACACGAGGATATGTTGAATAACTATAGGTTATAAAAATTCATCAGTGTTCTTGATTGATGGTTCATAATATTTCATCAAAGGAATCATAAACATAAACAATCTTGATAAGCGATGAGATTGTTTCAATAAATTATTACCACTCAGTAATGATGGACCATACTCCTTATGTATGAAAATGAGAGTACATGAACATTAAAATATCATAAAAAATATATTAATGATATAACATGTCAATATAAGTATATATAACTCATGAAAAAATATAGGTTCATAACATGGCATGTGTCTCAAAGAAGGAAAATTGAGACAAAATTACATTACTGATTTGGTAATATTTGAAACATAATTCTCATGAAATAAATATCATAAAATATATATGTACATACCCATAATTTTAAGTATAATAATCATATACTATATCCATGGTAAGTATACACACCACTCAAATTTAATAAGTGGTGAATAAATTATATATCACACAGAAATAAAAAGTGAGATTAAATCCCTTTACCTTGTGTCTTGAATCTCATCATACTATTCCAAAACTACATTATAATAAATATTAACCCATTATAAATTTTTTAATGAACCATATTATTATATCGAATATGAAAAACTGTTTGATTATGACCTTATATTACCCTCTTGTTAACCATTGTATGTTGAAGATTCACTTCAGATAATATTCTCTTTATTTTTCACATGTTTCTTAATTTGTTGAAACTTTTTTCCTTATAATTATAAAATTATTACATACTATAAAACATGATATAAAAATCAATTAAAAACATTGTATTTTTATTATAATAATATATATAATATAGAATTATGAAAAGGAATATACAGTTCATGGAGACGGTAAGATTTATGTACACATGAATAACGTTTCTATTTTTATTATTGTATTGAAGGAATGAATTAAAATGAAATGTATGTATATCATATCAATAAATTTTAATTATAATTATATATATATATATATCAAATAATTTCACTAAACCCTCTTTAATACATTCCATGTATTTTTTGAATGAATCACAACACTTTGAGGGTGTTGTAGTCCACACTTCCTCACACAAAATTATATTACCTACACCAAATGGAAAGTAAAAAGATATTTTTTGTAAAAAGAATAAATAATATTAAATAAAAAAACAATACAATATATAAATTATATAAATATATTGTCTATTATAATTTCCACCATGATGGGTGGTAAAAGAAAAATGAACAATCATCGTTTAGTGTGGCGGTAGTTCTCAGTACACGTAAACAGTAGGATTATTACCCATAAAATCGATGTGTGTGAAATAGTAGGTTTAAGCCTTATAATAAAAAAATATTAGTATATTTATTTTAATTTTTTTTATAGATACATTAAATAAAAATAGTAAAGAAGGTGGATAAGAAAAATAAGAGAAAGGAGCTTGAGAAAAGGCATTACCTCTTAATCAGGTAACTCCTTTGGTTTTTAAAAAAAATACTTCATTGAAATAAATTATGAACAGTGTAAGGATTAATGTAGTATAGGAGGGATTTATTTAAGTGTATTAGGAAGTGATTTTCTAAACCTAATTGGTATCAAAGGTGTGATGAAAAGGGATGGGTGGTCACCTTTTATAGGGAAGGAGGACTGAAACTCTTGTAAATATTTCCAGTGAGAATTCCACCCACGTTTTTCATTTTAAAAGTGGATCAAATAATGATAAAATGTAAAAAACATGGAGGTTATGGTTTATATATTCTCATTAAATGGATATTTGGCAAGTTTATAGGTCTTTGTGGTCCTTATGGTTATGGTTTACTCCCCTAGTAAACTTAATTTAACCTTAAATGATGTAATTAATTTTAATCACCTTCACTAATATTTTTTGTAAAAAACTAATATGAAGATATTAGATATTATAAATTATGATGATTAAAAAAATGGAATTAATTTTTCTAAATTCAAATCATACATGTGGCCGAAATTAATTTATAATTATTCCCGCTGTCTAGTCGACAATGCTAGTTTTTACACTAGAAATGATCAAAATTTTCTTATGTTTTTATATCAAATTTCAATGTAATATTTGTTACAATTAGATAAATTGGATTAATTGATAAAACTATAATGTAATTAATATTTTAAGAAATGTTTATATATAATTTAAACTTACAAATAAATAAGATGAAAAAGTATTTTTGAATTGAAATTAGGTTTTTTTCACTATTCATCTAAAAAAAATTTCTTAGATAAATCAGAAAAAATCTCCCAAAGATCATAATGACTTTATAAATTAGAAAATGATGTTTATTTTATGAAATTAAATTTCGTAATATGTTTGAAATTAATTTTATTATTTTTCACTTAAGGACATTAAAAGAAGTTCATCCAATAAAATGGTATTTCTAAACTTATATTGACAATTCCAAAAAACATATATTTTATTATCAATATTTTTTATTTATTTAAAAAAATTATAAAATTTTTTTGAAAAGTCGTTTTTACTATTCATTTTAATATTTTTAATGGATAGTTTATAAATATCTTTATTAAATAATTATAACAATAAAACGATGTTTCGTAGAAAAATTGGTGTTGAGTATAATAGATGTCATGTCGGTGTAGTGTGTAACACGCGTAAACTAAGTATTGTGTGTAATTTATGATGAGTCTATGTTCCATGTAACAAATGATTAGTTGGGTCAATGTAATGTACGCCAAGTCAGTACCATGTGAATGGAATTTATAACTTAGTGCATTTCAAGACAAAAATGAAAATTTAATTTATTCGAAAAAATAACAATAAAAACTAGGGGTGTATCATTCTACCCCCTCAAAATGAATTTCACCCCCAAATTAGTCTCCTGTGTAAAAAAATTTGGATACTTATTTTCATCATATCCTCATGTTCCCACATAGCTTTTTCTATTAAGAGATTTCTCTACTAAACCTTTACTAGGTGAGTGGCATGTTTCATATAAAATTCTCTGTATGATCCAAAATTTCAACAGGTTTCTCCTCATAAGAAAGATCCTGCTCCAAATGTATGAAATCTATGTTTAATATAAGGGAAGGATCAGGTAGGTATTTAATTAAGAGAGATACATTGAATACATCATGGACTTTTGGGAGATTTGGAGGAAGTTCCACGTGATGGGTTACCAATGTGATATGATCAATAAAGTAAAAGGGATAAATATAGAAAGATCATTTTATAGATTTCATCCCAAATCTCATAACTTTCTTCCAGAGTGGGATTCATAGAAACACCTTTCCATCAACTTCAAATTCTAGGTCACATCGGTGGTTATCAACATTACTTTTTTTCAAACATTTAGTTTCTTGGATATGCTACTGTATGGTTTTAACCTTCTCGGCCATTTCTTCAGAAATATTAGGTCCCAATAGCATTCATTCTCAAACCTCATCCCCGCATGTTGGGGCTCTGCATTTCTTCCCATAGAGAGATTCAACATGTTCTATCTGAATGCTCTAGTAAAAACTATTTTTGTAATAAAACTCAATTAAATGATGGTTTCGATCCCAACCACCTTTGAAATCCAGAGAACAATGACTTAACATATAATATAGGGTTTTAATTGTTTGATTAGATTAAAATTATGTTTTTGGATGATATGTTGTGATGAAAATTAAATTTGTATCATGTTCTTGTTAAATAATTCACCAGAACATTGAGGTGAACCTCAGATCCTGATCAGATACAATTTAATGTGGTACTCCGTGAAACCATATCACTATCGTAGTGTATCTACTGGAAAGATGATCCCGAAAAAATTCTTCTCTAATAGTGATGACGTGTTCTGACTTAGTAAGGTGATCGACTTCCACCCATATAACATTAAACTCTTTAGATGTTTTGGTTAATCCAATGAGATAATCAATAGTGATGTTCTCCCATTTCCATTCTATTATGGATTATAGATGAAAAATCCCCTTAGACTTTTGTATATTATCATCAACTTTTTGGCATTCCAATAACCGAGATAAAAACTTTGTGACATCCCTCTTCATGACATCCCCCAAGAAGTATACTTTGAAGTTGTTATACATCTTCATACTTCTAGGATTAATAGTTAATGAAGAACTATGAGCTTGTTATAACATATTCTTCTTCAAATATGGTATGAGAGAAACATATACATTGTTGTTTAACCCTATCATTCCATCCTGATTAGTGTTAAACTCTTGAACCTTTATAACTTTCTTTTTATCTATTCATCTTCCTTATATGCCTCCTTAATCATAACTCGGATATAGGGTGGAACATTCATTTGAGAATGATATTATTTTTCCCCTTCATGATTTCTAGATCCATCCTTTGAATATCAAGAAATATTTTATATTTTGTGATCCTCCTCATAGATAATATATCATGATCCTTCTAACTCAAAGAATCATGTACCTTGTTCACATTCTGAGGGTGGTAATGTTTTCAGGACCCATCCCCCTGGGTCTGTGCCATGACTACCCCAAGCCCACCTTCTATAGGCCTGGGGCTGGAGACTAGAACCAAAGGCGTAATTCCCTAAAAATGGGAAGGCATTGTCTTTATAACCTGTAATTTCACACAACAGAGCACACAGATGGATACAAAACACTAAGTAAATTGTATAACAAAAGGGTGATGAAATGAAAAAGAGGCCAGAAATATAAGTCCAACTGAAAAGTACATGGAACTGGAAGTACAAGTACAACTAATGAAAGAAAAAATAGTTATGGGGTCATCCTCTGGGATTCTTACCTGAAGGGTAGGTACAAATAGCCTCCTTAGCAATCCACGTCTGTCAGTCTCCTCCACGTAATAACTCGTCATAAGGTCTGCCTCTGGGTACCGTCCAGTCCTGGTACTCTCAGCCTCAGTCAGAGCTGTTCATTGTCTACAACCAAGACAACATGGTTTGGGAATAAACCATGTGGGGGTGTGTATAATGATACTCAATAGGGACCCCAAGACCTTCAAGGTCTCACAAAATCCAACAAGGATAAACCAAAAAGTATGAAATCAACAGATAAACTTACTTAGTTATATGCCCATACATATACATAATTTATCATGTTATCCATCTCAATCACAAGGAAAACAAAAAAGTATTGACTCAGCTCAACCAATATTTTATTCACATTATCGAAACCATGGCTGATGGACAAATCCTCCTCTGTCAAGTACAGTGGGCCTGCCATGACACCAAGCACGCTTCCCACGAACCTTGGACTGCTGAGGTACTCTCTTGTAGAGTATTGTGGGTCTGCTGCCATACCCAGGCGCTCCCCAATGTGGGTATGCCACCACACCCAGGCACTCCCCCTCGTAGACTACATAAGTACTCCTCCTATCAAGTATCGTGGGTCTTCCGCATCACAAAGATTTCACTCCTCCACTGTGGGTCTACCGTCACAACTAGGCACTCCTATCTAGGCTAGTAGAGTCTTTCCGCGTCAAACGGTTAGCAGTCGTGAGGTCTCAGCGAACTAATAGGTCTCTGCACTCTCCCCTCTCATCACTGAAAAGATCTGCTCCATGAGCTACTGGTCAAAACTCAAACTGCCACTAATTCCCACAAAGAAGTATCTCAAAGGTCTTCCACGTCATAGGGGTCTCAACGCAATAGAAGGCACGTCAATCGGATTCTCTGTCTATGAGTTATTATCCTTTATGTCCTAGGGACATGGTTGGATTTGTGCATGATCCAACCTGACCGTATCTCACCTATACCCCAAAATCCAGTGAGGTATACTCAAAGGGACCGCCTTATTCCAAGATTACCAAGGCCGCTGACAGTTTATCAAATAGGCATCTGGTTCCAATGGTATGGCCAAAAAAAGTAAAGGGTCGTAGTGGGATTGGGTCCAGTCTGACATGGCCCGTTCGGTTCGGCCAGGCCCGCTGGGCCCAGCCCAGCGGGCCTTAAGGGCACAGACCAGCCGCAAGGTTGCGGACCAGCCGTGAGTCAGCACAAGGGTTGTTTGGCCCTGAGGGTGTCGTGAGGGCACATGCCAGTACGACCGGAGCATCACGAGGGCGCAGGTTCAGCTGGGGGTGTGGGAAATTGGCGGGCGGGCACGGCCGGGGTGGCTCAAGAGGGCACCGTGAGTCCGGTTGTGCCGGGAGGCATGGGAGGCCGGGAGCCAGATTAGCCGGGTAGCACGGGTGACTGGGAGCCGGTTCGTGGCGCGGTTGGGGCACGGCGTGGCATGGTAATGTTTAGGCGGCAGGCGGCATGGCCAGTGCGGCTCGGAGGCCGGCGGGTGGCGCAATTCGGCTCGGGCAGTGGAGCCGGTTCGGCCGGAGCGCTGGAGAATCTTGGCGGCAGCACGGGTTGCGAAGGCCGTGGGTAGCACAGTCGTTGCCTTCGTCACCTTCAATGCCATTGTCGCCTTCCTCCATTTTGAAGGACACCACAAATCAACACAAGGGTTACGGAGATGACGGGCCATATTAGTTTGGCCCGCACTCTCCGCATTAGAGCTATATGATGAGGTTTACCAGGTACATAAACAAGAATGAGCATCAAAGATATTTTCAATTCCCATAATCCCACGTTAATTTATATTCTCAACCCCACAGAGGAAAAAGAGGAGATAATGTTGGATGTGTTAATCAAAAAATGAATAAACCCCTACCTTGTTTGTTGTTTATCAGTGTTGGAGTGAGAAGGCGGACATTAATTATTTGTAGAGGAACATGTCCTACGTCGATGGAATTTCTGAGAGAGGAATTCGAAGTCGAGGTCGTTCTTCGTAGTCGAAGATGTTCCTCATCGGTGTCCTTCATCAGTGGAGCATTCTTCATTGCGAGATTTCTCCCAAGTTCCTCTTCTCCCCAATCCTCCTTTCCCAACCAAATGAAGTGGTAGCCAAAGATAAAAAATATCTTATTAAGTCATTGGCACCAAATTCAAATTAGCCTAATTAAACACCTAGGTTTGAAAGATTAATTAGGGTGGATTGGATAAATTAAATTAAGGGAGGTGGTGGCATCATTAATGGTAGAGGAAGTTAAGAGGCTCTCCCTCATTTATGAGGGAGTTGAGAGGTTTTCCTCAATTAAGTGGGGGGTTTAGTCCAGGTTGTTCCCCACATCGTAACCTTTCGTGAGAGGTTAGGTTCGGGTGGGCCCCACCACCATAACCTCTCATGGGAGGTTATGGTGTGGTGGTCCCCACCTCAAACTTCCACATTGGTGGTTATAATAGATAAAATAAAATTAAACATTCGTTTATTTTATTTTATTATTTCCATGAAAAAACCAAAAACTAACTTTCACCCTCGACCAACTGCAACCGAGGTGAAAGTCTCCTTAAGGAAATACTAGTGTTGCGAGTTCAACATTGCCCTCGAATTTCAATTCCGAGCACCGGTTCAGATGTTGTAAAAACCCACTCGTACGTTTACTGAACATACCCGAACAAAATTTCAGAACTTGATTCTGGGCTCACCGGGCCTCGTAATCAGATGCCGTCAATTTTCGCGGACTCATAAAATTCCCATTTATTAAAAAAAATATATTGGAATTCGGGGACATTACATTCTCCCTATTTTAGGATTTACATCACCGTAAGCCACAACACAAACTAAGAGAACAAGTGGGGGTATTGAGCATGCATCCGAGCCTCCCGCTCCCATCTGCTCTCTTGGAGGTTCCCGTGCTTCCAGGGAACGCGCACTAGAGGAATCGACCATCCATGAAGGACCCACTCCTGTCGACCCTCAATTTCTACTAGAACCTCAATAAATGTCTCCCCATCATCGACGTCCAACTCTCCATGGTCGATGATGTGAGAAGGGTCGTGCATGTATCTCCTCAGCTGGGATACGTGGAAGATGTCATGCACCGGGTGCAACTGAGGTAGAAGAGCTAAGTAGTATGCCACCTCACCAACTCTGCTGAGGACCTAGGAGGGTCTGATGAATCTTGGAGATAACTTCTCACCTTGGACAAATCACCATAAACCTCCTCGGGGTGAGACCCATAGAAAGACGTTTTCACCATCCTCAAACTCTAGAGGTCTCTATCTCTGGTCGGCATACAACATTTTCCTACTCTGTACAGTCTCCATCCTCCCCTAGATGATATGCACCTTCTCTATGGTAGCCTGTACCATCTTTGTTTCCATGAGTGCTTCCTTCCCTGGGTCATTCCAACACAAAGATGATCTGCAAGGTCCCCCGTAAAACGTCTCGAAAGGTTTCATCCCTATAGTGGATTGATATCTTTTGTTGTATGCAAAATCCACCAAGGGTAGGTGATCCTCCCAGCTATGACAGAAGTTGAGGACACAAGAACGCAGCATGTCCTCGAGGGTCTGAATGGTCCGCTCAGTCTGACCAACCATCTGAGGATGGAAGGTGCTGCTCCAATGAAGCTATGTCCCGAAAGCCTCCTACAACCACTTCCATATATGGGAAGTAAATTGTGCATCACGATGGAAGACAATATTAATGGGTAATCCATTTATCCGCAAAATCTATTGTACATAGAGGTGTCCTAATCTCTCTACTGAATCATGCTCTCTAATTAGTAGGAAGTGGGCGGACTTGTTGAGTCGATCGACGATCACCCAGAAAGATTCATGTCCCCTGGATGAATGTAGATTTCATATCAAGAAGTCCATTGATATCCAATCCCACTTCCACTCTGGAACCTCTAAAGGCTGAACCAAGCCTACTGGTACGTGGTGCTCCGCCGTCACTTGCTGATAAGTGAGGTACCGAGAGACAAACTCTTCAACTTCCTTCTTTATTCCCAGCCACCAGTGTTGTCATCTAATATCCTGGTACATCTTCACCACTCATGGATTCACCACTAGAGTGGATGTGTGGAACTCCCTCAACACTTCCTCTTGAAGTGACACTAGTACCATGATATATCCTCTGAAGAGGATGATGTGCTCCCCACCTTCAAAAAATCCATCAGGTGCCTACCGTGTGGATATCTGAGCACGTCGCATCTCACAATCAATTTCCCCACACTATGCCTCCCTGACTCACTGAAGAATTGGGGGAGTGACTGTATGAGACTGTAGAAAAGCTGCTTCATCTCTATCCACAAAGGATATCTGCAATGTGTCTAGCTGCTCCGTCACCTCACCTAGCAGTTGTATAACATATCTGTTGTTGAGTGCATATAAAAAAACTTTCCTCTTTCATGGAGTATAGACTATCTCGAAGTCATAATCCTGGAGGAACTCAAGACAACATCATTGTGTGAGGTTCAGGTCCTTCTGAGAGAAGATATACCGGAGACACTTGTGACCAGAATACACTATAAAACGCTCCCCAATCAGATAGTGTCGCCAAATATTCCTGGAAAAGACCACTACTAATAACTCCAGGTCATGGGTAGTGTAGTTCTGCTCATGTTTTCTCAGCTTTCGGGAGCCATATACAATCACTTCTCGCTCTTGCATCAGGACATATCTGAGTCGGGTCCCTGATGCGTCGTAGTAGACTATGTACCCCACGCCTTCTTCTGGAAGCCTCAAGATGTGGGCACTAGTCATCCTCTTCCTCGGCTTATGAAAGAATTTCTGGCATCTCTTTGACCACACAATGGGTTTCCCTTTCTTTTTCAAGGCTAATAGTTTTGTTGCAACTCTAGAGAAATCTGGCAGAAATCTCTAATAGTATTCAGCCAAACCCTGGAAACTTCATACCTCTGTCACACTCCTCGGTGGATCCAAAGAAAGTACCACCTCAATCTTCACTGGATCAACTAAAACTACAGCCTCTGAGATAAAATGTCCCAGAAAGTGAAACTCTCGGATCCAGAACTGGCACTTCTAGAGCTTACCATAAAGCTAGTGCTCTTAGAGTGTGTCCCGTACTACCCAGCAATGATAGGCATGCTCCTCCTCAGTGGTCGAGTAGATCATAATGTCATTGATAAAAACTACGACAAAGCGGTCGATGTATGGATGAAATATCCTATTCATGAGTCCCATGAACACTTCTAGGGAACTGGTTATGCCGAATGGAATTACCAAGAACTCATTTTGGTCGTACCGACATCTGAAGGTCGTCTTCTGCATATCCTCATCTCGACCTCTAAGCTGGTGATAGCCTGATATGAGGTCTATCTTTGAGAACCACTATGATCCCTTCAACTAATCAAATAGTTCATCGATCCTCAGAAGTGGGTATTTGTTCTTCACAGTCACCTGGTTCAGGCGCCGGTAGTCGACACAAATCCTCAAGATCTTATCCACCCTCTTGGAAAATAGAATTAGGTCTACCCCGGGAGAAACACTAGGACATATGAATCCCTTCTCCTACAAGTCCTCTAGTTGTATCTGAATCTCACGAGGCTCTGCGAGAGCCATCCGATATGCTGGTGTAGATATCGGTGTCCTCACGGGGTACAAGTCAATGTAAAAGTCTACCTCTCTTTGTGGGGGTAGACCTGGAACATCATCATGAAAGGAATTTGTGTAAAGGTCCACCACTACAGGATAAATCAGACTCTCCACATCAACTACTCTGACTGTAAGGCTAGCCAACTGATGAGTGATCGGCTACACTCTCCTCTAAGTAAGTCCATCGTGTGCTGCAAAGGCTCCTTTCTCACCAGTGAACGTAAACCTGGTCCCATTCGTGTGGACCCATTGCACTTTCCACTTAATATATTAAATATGAGCATGGACTGTATATAACCAGTCCATACCCAAGATGACATCATAAGGACTCGACGCCACTACTAGGGGAACCCAGCCAAAGTTCTCACCTCCTAGAGTAAGCTCACACTGCCGGAACCAGTGCGTAATCATCGAATCTGCTCCCATAGGAGTCTCTAGCCTTATGGATCAAGATTACTGCTCCTTCATAATATCCATGCTCCGAAAGAGGGAAGTGGAAATGAAAGAGTGACTATCACCTGTGTCTATAAGTACTGAAGCTATGGTCGAGTATTCAGAAATCGTACCTCGAACCATCTCTGGAGCGCCATGATCATATGCCTCAGCTTCCTGGAGATGAGCTCTCCTCTGTCCACCTGCTCCCTGTGGTCGGGGTAGACCTCCTGGTGGTGGTGGCAGTAACGCCTCGAATCGTCATCCACCACAAGATGCATGGCCAGCTCCTCTGCCACATCTGATTGGTCCCTGTAAACTGCCTTGATCGAATCTCTCTTTCTTCCGGGGCAGTCCTTCGACCATATTCTGATCATCTGAATGGCGGTTTAGACATAAATGAGGCATGTTACCCTTCCCGCTACATGCGTAACACTACCCATTCCTGGAATGACTGCCTCCACTTCGGGTTCCCCGCACAACAGATCCTGATTCATGTGGTCGTCCACCTTTAGGTATGGTCTTCTTAACCTCTGTGACATTTGTCTTCTTCCAACTATAGAAGACTCCACTATGTGTCGATTTGTGGTGGATCTCACTACTAGAGACTGCTTAGTAAGTAATCTCTCCACTAAGAGGGCTCTCTCTAACACCGCTGCCTGTGTCGGGATGCTGAGTGAGATCACTGAAACACTGATCTCTCGCCTGAGTCCCTAATCGAAGGTCCATGACCTGAAGAATGGGTTATGCACCATATCGGTGGAGTAGCATGAGAGGTCTATGAACATCACTGAGTATTGATCTACAGTCATGTTGCCCTGCGGTAGATGAAGTATCTCCTGAATGGGCACTGCGTGGAGAGTCGCTGGGACAAACTCTACCTGAAATAGGATCTCGAAGCCTACCCAGAGAAGCGTCATCTCTTCATGAACCTGGAGCATCAAGCTCCACCATCTATCCAGTTCTTCCTATAGAAGTCCAGAATCAAGAATCACCATGAGGTCTTCTAGTGACCCTACCAGTTGGAAAAATCTCACCACAGCCTCCAGCTAATCCTCAGCCACATGTGGGTATGTATCTCCCCTGAACCCAGGTAGCCTCTAGCGCTAAAACTCATGAAATGAGCTCATGTGGCATGCATCATCTGCTGTTGGGGATGGTGGAATTAATGGCCCAACGGGGAGTGGTAAAGATGGTGCCTCTTCAAGAAAAGGGCCTTTCACAGAGGCCTCATCGCTCGGTGGGATATCAGAGCATACAACTCTCGGAACTCTAGCAGGTTGTCTCCATGGAGGCATCCTGAAAGAATCAGATGCGACATGGTAATAATATTATACCTTCTGAGCTCACTTGGAATAGGTGACATGAAGAAAACTTTTGAAAACACCCACGATATCAATGTTTCTATGCACGAAGTCAGAAATAAGAAGTCAGGGTCCGGGTGTATAGATACATTGGCTGCTGCACCAACCCTAGACTCCCTGAACTAAAAATCAAACTCACTACACATAACACTATTGATTCACAGAAAAGGACGATGAGAGTTATAAGTTTTGTGGTAGAACCGACTCCTCTGATACCAATTTTTCACGACTAGTCCCCCGAGATCTGTTCCGTGACTACCCCAAGCCTGCCTTCCATATGCTAGAGGATGGAGACTAGCACCAAAGGTGTAATTCCCTAAAACATGGATGGCATTTCATTTAAAACTTGTAAACTCACACAATAGAGTAAAAAAATGGATACAAAACACTAAGTAAAATGTTTAACAAAAGAGTGCTGAAATGTAAAAGGTGATTGAAATACAAGCCCAACTATAAAGTACAAGGAACTGGAAGTACAAGTACAACATAAGAAATGAAAAAACATCTAATGGGTTGTCCTCCTGGATTCATACCTGAAGGGTAGGTACAGATAGCCTCCTCATCACTCTACATCTGTCAGTCTCCTCTGCATACCGACTCATCATAAGGTCCACCTCCAGGTACCATCTAGTCCAGGTACTCTCAGCCTCAGTCAGCGATGTCCACCATCTGCAACCAACACAACAAAGTGCATGAATAGACTGTGTAGGGGTTAGTATAATGATACACAGTAGGGACCCTGAGACCCTCAAGGTCTCACAAAATTAAACAAGGATAAACCAAAAATTATGAAATCAATAGATAACCTTACTTAGGTATATGCTCATACATGTACCTAAGTGATCAAGTGATCCAACTCAATCACAATGAAAATGCAAAAGTACTCACTCAACTCAACAGGGGTTTTATTCACATTATCGAAACCACGGATGTTGGTGAACTCATCCTCTATCGATTACAGTGGGCCTTGCATGACACCAAGGTTGCTTCCCACTGACCTTGGACTGTTGAGGTACTCCTCCTATCGAGTACTGTGGTCTGCTGCCACACCCAGGTGCTCCCCACCATGGGTCTGCTGCCATACCCAGGCACTCCCCCTCATAGCCTGTAGAGGTACTCCTCCTGTCGAGTATTGTGGGTCTTCCACATCACATGGATCGCGCTCTCCCATGATGGGTCTTCCTCTACAACTAGGCGCTCCCCATTGGGCTAGTAGAGTCTCTCCGAGTCAAATGGTCAGCAGTCGTCATGTCTCATCCAGCTACTAGGTATCCGCACTCTACTCGCTCATCACTGGAAGGATTCTCTCCATGAGCTACTGGTCGACACTCTAACTATCCGGAAGTCCCACGAAGAAGTATCTCAAAGTACTTCGATGTCATAGGGGTCTCAACGCAAAAGACAATGCGTCAATCGGATGCCCGGTCTGTGAGTTATTAGCCTTTTAGTCCCCTGGGCCTGGATGGATTCGTGCATAATCCATCCTGACCATATCTCAACTATACCCCAAACTCTAGTGGGGTATACTCAAAGGGACCATCATGTTCCATGATTACCTGGTCTGCTGACTATTCCTCAAATAGACACCTGTTGCCAAAGGTATGGATAAAAGCAAGTAAAGGGGTGTAGTGGGCCCATGTTTGGTCCAAACCGGCCTGGCCTGCTGGGCCTAGCACAGCAGGCCGTGATAGCACAGACTAGTCGCACGGGTATGGACCGGATGTGGGTTGGCACGAGGGTAGCTCAGCCCGGAGGGCACTAGAAGGGTGCGGGTTCAACTGTGGGATCGGGAGGCCGTCGGGGCCATCGCGGCCGAGACAGCTCGGGAGGCCGGCGGGCTGGAGTGTCTGGGGCAGCTCAGGAGACCAGCGCAAGGCCGGTTCGGCCGGGAGGCACGGGTGGCTGGGAGACGGTTCGACTGGGAGGTGCGGGTGGCCGAGAGGGAATTCGTGTCGCGGCAGGGTCATGGCACAGCTCGGGCAGATTTTTCCAGTGGGTGGCACGACCTATGGGCGGCTCGGCCGGCGCGGATCGGAAGCCAAAGTGTGGCATGGTTCGGCTCGGGGCGGCGGAACTGGTTCGTCCGAAGCGCTAGAGCGTCACAGGGGTGGTGCGGGATGTGGAGGCCACAGGGAGCGCGGCTGTTTCCTTTTTCGCCTTCATCGACATCAATTCCGTTGTCGCCTTCCTCCATTTCGAAGAACACCACAAATCAACACAGGGGTTACGGAGAGGACTGGCCATGTCAGTTTGTCCCACACTCACTACATTATATCAGTAGCATGAGGTTTACCAATAACATAAACAAGAACGAGCACGAAATATATTTTCAATTCCCATATTCCCTCGTTAATTTCGATTCCCAACCCCACATACGAAAAAGAGGGGAGAACATGGGATATGTTAATCAAATAATGAATAAACCCCTACCTTTTTCATTGTTCATCAACGTTGGAATGAGAAAGAGGACTTCAATTAGTTTTAGTCGAACATGTCCTACGTCGAAGGATGTTCCGAGAAAGGAATTTGAGGTCATGTTCGTTCTTCGTAGTCGAAGGTGTTCCTCATTGGTGTTCTTCGTCGGTGGAGCCTTCTTCGTTGGGAGCATTCTCCCATGTTCCTCCTCTCCCCAATCCTCCTTTTCCTACCAAATGAAATGGTATCCAATGATAAAAAATATCTTATTAATTTTTTGGTACCCATTTCCAATTATCCTAATTAGAAACCTAGGTTGGCAAGATTAATTAGGGTGGATTGGAAGAACACAATTAAGGGAGGTGGTGGCACCATTAATGGTAGAAGAGGTAAAGAGGATCTCCATCATTTATGAGGGAGTTGAAAGGTTTTCCTCAATTAAATGGGGGGGTTTAGTCTTGGGTGGTCCCCACACCGTAACCTCTCATGGGAGGTTAGTTTAGGGTGGGTCCCACCACCATAACCTCTCATGGGAGGTTAAGGTGTAGTGGTCCCCACTTCCAACTTCCTCATGCGTGATTATAACAGATAAAATAAAATAAAACATGCATTTATTTTATGTTACTATTTCCATGAAAAACCAAAAAACTAACTTTCACCCTCGACCAACTGTCGTCAAGGTGAAAGTCTCCTTAAGAGAATACCGGTGCTAAGAGTTCAATGGTGTTCTCGGATTTCAATTCAAAGGACCAGTTCAAAAGTTATAAAACCCCACTCATACATTTACTAAACGTACCCGAACAAAATTCAGAAATTGATTTCGGGATCACCAGGCCTTGGAATCATGCATCGTCAATTTTCACAGACTCGTAAAATTCCCATTTATTTAAATAAAAAGTTACATCATAATTCTGGGTCTTTACAAATGTATTGAGTAATCATAATCCATTACCAACTCAACTTTCTTCTATGGTACATGTTTATCTCATACTGAGTGAATATATATTTCAAACACTTATGATCAATGTATATATAACAATTTTATCCATAAATATATTTCATCCATATCTTTAGTGAAAAACATTTCTATTACTAACTCAAAATCATGACTTCTATAATTTTTCACATGATTCATCAACTTTCATGAGGCATATGTTATAACCATGTTACTATACAAAAGAACACATCAAAATCCCTTCTTGGATTCACCATTGGGGATTAAAAACCCTTCCCGACTATAGGTTAATGTAATAGTAGGTGTGTTAACTAACCTTATCTTCATTTCCTTGAAATTGTCCCCACATTCATCTTTCTAGAGGAACTTGACAACCTTCCCAGTTAACTTGTCCATTGGATTTGATAGTCATGATTAATTTTTCCAAACCATTGATAATATATAGATAACCCAAGAATGTGACGGTTCTTTGTCAACGTGGTTGGTTGAGGACAATATTGAATTGCCTCCATCTCTGATGGATCTACTTATATAATAAAATATTGAAATCATGTGGCCAAAAATGGAAACCATTTGAATCCAAAAGTTTTACTTTGTAAATATTTCATAGACCTTCTCCTTCTTTGGGTTTTCAGTGCAATTATTAGGTAATATTAATGATCTTACTTCCTATTTGAATAGATAATAATTTCATCTACAAAGACTAACACAAATTAATTGAAGTAATCTCTAATGTCTATATTGATTAAATCCACTAAGATAGCAGGGGAATTAGTAAGACCAAAAGGCATATCTATATATTCATAGATTTCATTACTTGTTCAGAATGTTTTCATTGGTATATCCTTCTCCATGACCATAAATTTATGATATCTAGAGTGAATGTAAATCATGGAAAAGTATTGAGATCCACACAGTTAATCAATTAAGTCATAAATACGAGGGAGATGATACTTATTCTTTATCACAATCTTGTTCAAAAACATATAATTAATCTAGATTCCCATTAATCATTCTTTATTTTTCACAAAAAGAACTGGTGCACCCCATGCTGACACACCAAATTGAATGAATCCCTTATCAATGTTTTCTTAGTCTTGCTTCCTCAATTCTTGTAACCCAATCAGAGCCATTCAATAATGAGTCATTGAGATTAGTTTAGAACCAGGTATGAGTTCTATTGAGAACTCATCTTCACATTTAGGTGGAATTCTAGGAAACAATTCCAAAAAGACATCCATGATATCCCAAAAAACTAAAATATAATCAATGTCAATTTTCACCCCAACCTTTTGAGACAAACAATCCTTTTTAATGGAAATTAAGACCCATACACTAGATGTACTCTCTGTAGAAAGTTCATACTTATGATCACATTCATGGATGATCATATGTGGTTATGTAATATCAAATGTAACATACATTCCTTGAAAATTATTATGGAATTTATATAGAGAATACCAATCCATTCCTCAAATGACATCAAATTTCACCATAGGAAGAATGAAAAGATTTATAGGAAGCAAATTCCCCCAAACATAGACTATAGAGTAATTGTAGATTTTTTATGCTGTAAAGACACAAAAATTTCAAGGAATATTTTTTCATAAATAATTTGGAATTTTACGAGTCTATGGATTCTGAAGGCACTTGATTCTGATGCCCGGTGTGCCTGGAATCAATTTACAAAGTTTATCTTGGGTACATTCAGTGAACAAATGAGCAGGTTATTCTATCTTTTGAACCGGTTCTCAGAATTCAAATCTGAGGTAACCGATGAACTCGCAACTCTATTAATTTCTTAAGGGGAGCTTTACCATAGTTATGTTTTCACGGGAGAAGAAGTTAATTTTTTTGGTGTTTAATTACGAAGTAAATAAAATTGTTTGAATAATTTTATTTTAGTATCTAAGGAGGTTAATTTCATCCCATGGGTAGTTAAGGGTGGGACCCACATCCACCTGACTACCCAAGTGTGGATGTTAGAGATGTGGGGCCCACATGATCCCCAACCATTCTTTTTCCTATAAACTCCTTAAACCCCCTAATTAAATTTGCAACCCCCCTTTAATTTTCAATCTCTCCACCTCTCTCACTCCATTAATTTCATGACAACCCCTCAAATTTAGGAGGATTATTCCTCTCCCTCTCTTTAATTATTTTTCAACACTTTTAATTAATTAGGTAATTTGATTTCTGAATTTTAAATGGAATGTGTAATAAAATAAAAGGATTAGCCTATTATTTTACCCATAGGGCTTTCGTTGTACTAAAGAGGCATTTAGGAGAGCTCATGAGTTTTTGAAGAACAAGGCTCTCCGAAGAAGAGCGATGATTTCTTCGACAAAGATTGCCAGTTCCATGAAGAATGAAGACGCACCACCCATTCTCGTCCCCACGACAAGAGAGGAGACACGGCTTCCTCCATGGGCACCCTCCGACGTCATCTACGAAACCTCACCCCGCGACTCCGTCCTTCGCGACGCCCGACCTACTTCATAAATTATTAAGGTAGGGGTTTATTATTGAAAGTGAATATTTTTGTACCCCGTTCTTCATTGGAAATCATTGTTTATGTATGAACAATTGCTATCGCTTTACATAGAGGCCGGGGGCCGAAAAAAAATGGCTCAACAACCCTCTGTTGAACATGTTTAATATTTTTTTAGAATCAATAATAAAAGGCAGAGGAAGCCCGACGCCGTCACTCCATGCCGGGAACGTGGTGAAGGAATTCGGTGCTATCACACTGGCTGTGCGGGAGGAACCACATCCCGCATCGCGGGCTGCTTCGGTGGAAGAACCGGTCTACCCGTCGGCCAACCGGGCAAAGGGGAGTCGTGGCGCCATGAGGGTGCCACACCAAAGAACTGGCCGGCCGGGCGGAGCAGATCTACGGCGCCAAGAGAGCACCCCGCCGGAAGAGTCACGGCCTGTCGTGCAGGCCGTTTGCGACAATAACCTCACCGGTTTGGGAAGGGCAGCACCGCTTGGTACCACCGGTTCGGAAAGTCGGGGTTGTCGTGCCCCCTCGGACCGCTCGGCCTTCGGGGCGAGCCGCTCGGCTAGCTGGGATGCACCGTGTCGGGCCGGGCCGCGGCCCTTTACGCCAGGCTTCTTCCTTCGAGATGAGCTGTATTTTCCTTCGGACCGGTCCGACACCCCTTCCGAGTCGGATCCATAAAATAGGGTTAACCCGACCCATCGGCCCACTGGGATAAATGGGTTAGGCCCGTTATTCACTTAAACATGAATAACTTAAACACCACGCGTCTGATCGACACGCCGTCTGCGGAACTGAGAACCTTTTGATCAGATGGACCTATTTTGATACTCTAAGTGATTTTTCAACATCTTTTGTAAATGGAAGGGTTTGGAACGAGCATATTTCTAACCGGTCCCCTTGAACCGAAAAGCCAATATCTCTCTGACCGGGCGTTCGTTTGACACGACGTCTATCACGTTGAGTTACTTTTGAAGAGATGGAACATCGGGGTAGATCAACTCTAGACTTCGTGACCGTTGATGTATCAACCCCTTTTTACTCATGGAGCGGACCCTCTCGGAATCGAGTACGCTGTGTGCGGGAACCATAGAGCTGGTTGCGACTGCTACGATGATGACGACTGTACTTGGATCCTACTTGGGTTCGGTAGTGAGGATGACTGTACTTTGATCCTCTGTGGGTTCGGCAACGATGACGACTGTACTTGGATCCTACGTGGGTTTGGTGGTGAGGGTTACTGTACATGGATCCTATGTGGGTTCGGTAGGGACAACTTCTGTACTTGGATCCTACGTGGGTTCGGTAGTGTAGATGATTCAGAGGCTACATCTAATCATCTCCACCCCTCTTCATGAGAAGTATACCTGTGTGAACTGAGTATTGACTTATAATCATTATCATTGATGTGATTGACATCATTCCTCTGTGGACCGAATTATGCTCGGGCTCGGATGTTGGAGCCGAAATGAGATTGATCACTTAGGTATATGTATGAGCATATACCTAAGTAGAGTTGGTTGATACTTCGTTTTTGTATCTTTCCTTTGTGGTTTATCCTTCTTGGATTATGGGAGACATCCGGGGGTCTCAGGGTCCCTACTGAGTATCGTATACTCACCCCTGGATGGGTTATTCCCGCAATACATTGTGCTGGATGCAGACGACGGACAACATTGGTCGAGGTGGAGGCTTGTGGAGTTAGACAGTACCCGAAGGTGGACCACTAGACAGGACGTACACGGAGCGGAAGACCAGACCCAGGATGCTGAGGAGACTATCTATACCCACCCTTGAGGTGGTATTTATAGAGGATGACTCAGTGGTTGCAGCATTAATTTACAGTTGTTGTACTTTCTTTCTCAGTTGTACTATACTTCCAGTAGGGTTTGTATACAGGGCCATTTAATTTACAACACTTACTTTGGTACTTAGTTTACTTTATATTTACTCTAGCTTGCTTAATCTATTGTGTTTGTTTACCTATATAAAGGAAATTCCTTCCCTTTTTCGGGATTTATGCCTTTGTTGCTAGTCGCTATCCCCTGACCTATGGAAGGCAGGCTTAGGGTAGTGACGGCATGGGTCCCAAGGACGGGTTGTGACAAATTGGTATCAGAAGAGTCGGTTCTACTACAGAACTCAGGACTCCAATAATTTATTCTCCGTGAAGAAATAGTGTTAAGAGTATTGAGTATGGTTATCAGTTCAGGGACTCCAGTGTTGGTGCGGAGGCCGACGTATCCATACACTAGGACCCTGACTTCTGATTTCCGACTCAGTGCATGAAAACAATGATTGCATGTGTGTTTCAAAAATTTTCTTTGTGATTACTTTGTATCAGCTCACCAGGGATACTTTTTGACTGTGTCACACCTGTTTCTTTTTAGGATGGCCCCAGGAAGGCAGCCATCTAGGATTCCTAGTTACGTGCGGGATGGCAGCCTACCGAGCGATTAGGCCTCAGTGTAGGGCCCCATTATAGTGGAGGCACCAGCGGTACCACTACCCGCTGAGCCACCGATGCTAATAGCCCTAGTAGCAGAGAGTGCACGCCGTCTAAGTGATTTGCACGAGTTTCTGCGACAGAGGCTTCCCAGGTTCCGCAAAGAGATGGACCCATATGCCTCTAATGATTGGCGGGAGGCTATGGTCAGAGTCTTCAGATTGGTAGGGACACCAGCTGACCTTATGGTGATCTTTGTCGTGAGTCTCCTGCACGCGGCAACATGTAGATGGTGGAGCCTAATGCTCCAGGTTCACGATGAGGCATCACTACTTTGGATGGACTTCGAGAGCCTCTTCCACTCAGATTTTTTTCCAGCCACCCTCTGTACGGTGCACATTTAGGAGTTACTACATCTGCGGCCGGGCAGCATGACAGTATCCCAGTACTCAATGAGGTTTACCGACCTCTCACGCTACTCCATGGACATGGTACATCACCCATTCTTTCGGGCCCGAACCATCAAGCAGGGACTGAGGCATGATATCAGGGCTTCGATGATCTCACTCAGCATTCCAACGTAGGTAGGAGTACTAGAGCGAGCCCTACTTGTGGAGAGATTTCTTACTGAGCCTACGCCAGCAGCATGGCCTACCGTTGGGCGACACGTAGCGGAGTCTTCTATAGCCGGCAAAAGACAGATGTCGCAGAGGTCCAAGCAGACCAGGCCGTCATGTGGGAGACATCAATATTCTGGTTCAGATGTGTGGGGCACACGCAGTAGAGCCATTCATATGAGATGCAGGCAGTGTAATGCATGCGGCGGGAAAGGCCACATGGCTCGTGACTGCCCAACCCGCCATGCAGAGGAGAAACAGTCAGTAGAGGGACCTCCTAGGAAGAGGAAGTGGTTCGACCTTGGTGGACTGCAGGGACCAGGCGGATGAGGCATAGGATCTGGCTGAGTAGTGGGTGGTGGAAGATGCTTCGAGGCTCTACCACCACCTCCACCATGAGGACCACCCAGACCACAGGGAGCTGGCAGACAGGGGTAGGCTCAGCTCCATGCAGTCAATGCCTATGACCATGGCACACCTGAGAAGATTCTAGGTATTATCTGTGCCTAGTCCACTCTTGCTACAGTTCATATAGATAGAGGAGCGAGTCATTCTTTCATTGTCGCTGCCCTTGTTCGAAGCTCAGAGTTTCTGACGGAGATTTTGTCTCAATCCTTACGACTAGAGACTCCTATGGGAGAAGACTCGACGATTACGCATTTGTTCTGTCAGTGTGATCTTACTCTAAGTGGAAAGACCTTCAGCTAGGATCTTTTTTTAGTGGTGTCGAGGCCTTACGATGTAATATTGTGTATGGATTGGTTATCTACAGTCCATGCCCAGATCGATTGTATTAGGCGCAAGGTGCAGTGTGTCTGCACGTATTGGACTAGGTTCACCTTCACTAGTGAGAAGGGGGCCATTGCAATGCAGGATGGGCATACACAGAGGAGAGGGCAGCCGATCACACATCAGTTTTCTAGTCTCATCCTCGGAGCAGTTGATGTGTGGAGTTCGAGTTTTCCTATTGTGGTGGCTCAGTATGCGGACGTTTTCCCTAACGATGTTCCAGGACTACCTCCTCGCAGAGAGGTAGACTTCTACATAGACTTGTACCCTAAGACATCACTGATTTCTACTCCAGCATATAGTATGGCTCCCGCGAAGCTTCGTGAGCTGCGGGTGCAGTTGGAGGACTTACAGGGAAAGGGATTCATCCAACCTAGTCTTTCACCCTGGGCTTCTCTGATTTTATTCTCCAAGAAGTCGGATGGGAGCTTACGACTTTGTGTCAACTACCATCACCTGAATCATGTGACCGTAAAGAACATGTACCCACTCTTGAGGATTTAAGAAATCTTTGATCTACTCAAGGGAGCACGATGGTTCTCGAAGATAGAACATAGGTCAGGCTATCATCAGCTCAGAGTTCAAGACGATGATGTACAAAAGACAACCTTCAAGTGTCGGTATGGCCACTAAGAGTTCTTGGTTATGCCCTTCGGCATAACCAACGCACCAGCAGTGTTCATGAGCCTCATAAACAGGATCTTCCAGCCTTACCTCGATCATTTTTTCGTAGTATTCATTGACAACATACTGATTTACTCGACTACTAATGAGAGGCAAAGCTACCACTTACAGGTTGTACTGGACACACTATGAGTGCATCAGCTCTATGGTAAGCTCTTGATGTTCAATTTTTGGATTCTAGAGGTTCACTTCATGGGGCACATCATCTCTGAGGCGGGAGTTGTAGTGGATCCTACGAAGATCGAGGCAATACTTTCTTGGGAGCCACCCAGGATTGTGACGGAGGTGCGGAGTTTCCTAGGTCTGGGAAGGTACTACCGGAGATTTGTGCCAGACTTCTCCAGAGTTCCAGCACCACTTTATACATTGATAAAGATGGGGAAACCCTCCATGTGGTCAGATAGATGCCAGGAGAGCTTCCAGGAGCTGAGGTAGAGATTGACCAGTGCACCCATCTTGAGGCTACCGGGGGAGGGCATATGGTACGTAGATTACTGCGATGAATCAGGGACCGGACTCAGGTGTGTCCTGATGCATGAGTGGGCAGTGATTGCCTATGGTTCACGATAGTTGAGGAAGCATGAGTAGAACTACGCTACACATGAACTAGAGTTATAAGTAGTGGTCTTAGACTTGAAGATGTGGAGGCACTATCTGATGGACGAGCGCTTCACAGTCTACTCTGACCACTATAGTCTCAGGTACATATTTTTGCATAAGGACCTGAACCTGAGACAGCGGCGATAGCTCGAGTTCTTCCAGGACTATGACTTTGATATAGTCTATACTCCTGGGAAGGGGAATGTTGTGGCCGATGCTCTTAGCAGGAGATCGTTCAGTCAGCTACTTGGAGAGGCGACGGAGGATTTAGCCGCTTTGCAGATATCCTTCATGGATAGAGATTGGGCAGCCTTTCTATAATCCCTCAGAGTCACTCCTCCACTACTTTAGCAGGTCAGAGAGGCACAACGTGGGGACATTGACTGTGAAACGCGACATTCTCATATTTCTATAGGGCAGGCGCCTGATGGATTTTCTGAATTAGGAGAGCACCTCATTCTCATTAGGGGACGTACCACGGTACCAGTTGCACTGCAGGTGGATGTGCTGAGGGAGTTTCACACTTCCCCTCTAGCGGTACATCCAAGAGTGGCAAAGATGTACCAAGACCTCAGACGACATCACTGGTGGCCGGGTATGAAGAAGGTTGTAGCAGAGTTCGTTTCAAGATGCCTCACTTGCCAGTAAGTGAAGGCGGGGCACTAGGTACCAGTAGGCTTGGTATAGCCCTTAGAGGTTCCAGAGTGGAAGTGGGATAAAATATCCATGGATTTCATGACTTGGCTTCCACATACTTATAGAGGAAATGAATCCATTTGGGTGATCATAGACCGACTCACCAAGTCGTCCCACTTCCTTTCTCTTATAGATCAGGGCTCAATAGAGAGCTTGGGATGCCTCTACATTCAAGAGATCGTACAGCTTCATGGTGTGCCATCGTCTATCATCTCCGACCGAGATGGTCGCTTTACTTCCTGGCATTGGAAGGGGTTGAAGAAGGCATTTGGGATGTAGCTATGCCTGAGTGCTGCCTTTCATCCTCAGATGGGTGGCCAGATGAAGAGGACCATTCAGACTCTCGAAGGCATGCTCTGTGCATGTGTTCTTGATTTGGTCACAGGTGGGAGGATCACCTACCCTTGGTGGATTTTACGTACAATAAAAGCTACCACTCCACAATCGGGATGCCACCATACGAGGCATTGTACGGCCAACCATGCAGATCATCTCTGTGCTGGACTGACCCTGGGGAGTTAGCACTTGTAGGACCAGAGATGGTACAGGCTACGACGGAGAAGGTGCAGATCATCCAGGAGTGGATGAGTACTACATAGAGAAGACAGAAGTCCTATGCTGATAGGAGACGGAGACCATTAGAGTTTGAGGATGGTGACCACATTTTCTTACGGGTCTAACCTCGATGTTTATTAAGGAGATTTGGATGTGGTGGCAAGTTATCTCTATGCTTCATCGGACCATTCCATGCCCTCAGCAGGGAAGGTGAGGTGGCATACCTCCTGTCCCTTCCACCTCAGTTGCACCGGGTGCATGACATCTTCCACGTATCTTAGTGAGGAGATATGTGCATGACCTGACTCGCATCATTGATCATGGGGAGATGGACATTGATGATGGGGTGACTTTTATAGAGGTCCCAGTAGAGATCGAGGATAGACAGGAGCAGGTCCTACGTGGATGGTCAATTCCTCTTGTGCGCATTCGTCGGCAGCATGGGAACCTCCAAGAGAGCACTTGAAAGCGGGAGGCTTAGATGCATGCTCAGTACCCTCTTTTGTTTTCGTAGTTTATGTTGTAGCTTTATGGGGACATAAATACCTAAGGTGGGAGTAATTTAATGACCCAGAAATTTCAGGGAAATTTTGTTCTTAAATAATTTGTAATTTTACGTGTCTGTGGGTTCTGACGGCACTTGATTCCAAGGCCCGGTGTGCCCGGAATCAATTTACAATGTTTAGCTCGGTTACGTTCAGTGAACGAATTAGTGGGTTTTTCTATCTTTTTAACCGGTTCTTGAAATTGAAATCTTATGGCACCGATGAAATCATAAAACCGGTAATTTCATAAGGGGAACTTAACTGTAGTTTCGTTTGCATTGGAGAAGAAGTTAATTTTTCTTGGATTAACTAAGAAGTAAATAAAATTGTTTGTACAATTTTATTTTTGTATCTAAGGAAGTTAATTTCCTCCCATTGGTAGTTAAGGATGGGAACTACAGCCACCTAACTACCCAAGTGTGGATGTTAGAGATTTGGGGCCCACATGATCCCCAACCATTCATTTTCCTCTAAACTCTTTAAAACCCCTCATTAAATTGGTACCCCCCCCCTTTAATTTCAATCCCTCCCCCTCCCTCACTACATTAATTTCATGAAAACCCCTCAAATTTATGAAGATCTTTCTTCTCCCCCTCTTTAATTATTTCCCAACACTTTTAATTAATGAGGTGATTTTAATTTTGAAATTTAAATGTAATGTGTAATAAAATAATAGGCTTAGCCTATTATTTTACCAGGAGGGCTTTCATTGTGCTAAGGAGGAATTTGGGAGAGCTCTTGAGTTTTTGAACAACAGTGCTCTCCGATGAAGAACGACGATTTCTTCGACGAAGAACACCAGTACCACGAAGAACAGCGACATGCCACCCATTCTCTTATCCAAGACATGAGAGGAGACGCCACTTCCTCCATGGGCGCACTCCGACGTCTTCTACGAAACCTCTCCCTATGACGCCGTCTTTCGCGATGCCTGATGTACTCCATCAATTATTGAGGTAGGGGTTTATTCTTGAAAGTGAATGTTTTCGTACCCCGTTCTTCATTGGAAATCATTGTTTCTGTATGGCCAATTGCTATATCTTTACGCAGAGGGTGCGGGCCGAACAAACACAGCCCGACGTCCCTCCGTTGAACTTGTATAATATTTTTTTTAGAATCAGAAATCAAAGGCAGAGGAGGCAGGACGACGTAGCGCCATGCCGAGAACATGGCAAAGGAAGACGACGCCTTCGCGCCAGCTGTACGGGAAGAACCGCATCCTGCATCATGGGCCACTTCGGCAGAAGAACCGGCCGGCCTGTCATCCGGATGGGCGGAGCAGATCCTTGGCGCCAGGAGGGTGTCGTTCTGGAAGATTCGCGGCCCGCTATGCGGGCCTCTTGCGCCAGAAGGCCGGCCGGCCTAGCCGGCTGGTTTGGGAAGGGCGGCGTCGCTTAGCGCCCCCTGTTCGGATAGCCGGGGTGTCGCGCCCCCTTAGACCGCTCGTCCATCAAGATGAGCTGCTCGGCCAGCCGGCCGCGCCAACCAGGCCGAGCCGGGCCGCGCCCCTCCGGGTCGCGTCGTGCCACTTCGGGCCGGGCCGCACCCCTTCGGGCCAGGCCACCTCTTTCGGGACGAGTTGTGTTTTCTTTCAGACTAGTCTAACACCCCTGCTAGGTCAGATCCATCAAACTGGGTTAACCTGACCCATCGGCCCACTGAGCTAAATGGATCGGGCCCATTATTCACTTAAACGTGAATAATATAAAGACCGCACGTCTGATCGATGCGCTGTCTGTGGAAATGGGAACCTTTAGATGAGACAGTCCTTTTGAGATACTCTAAGTGACTTTTGGATAGATTTGGTAAATGACCGGGTTTGGAATGAGCATATTTCCAATCGAGTCCCTGGAACGGAAAAGCCAATATCACTCAGACCGGTTGTCCGTTTGACGCGCTGTCTGTCGCGTTGAGTTCCTTTTGATAATATGGAACTTCAGGGTACATCAACTCTGGAATTCATGAAATTTGATGTATCGACCCATTTTTACTCGTGGAGTGGGCCCTCCCAGAATCGAGTACACTGTGTACGGGAACCCTAGAGCTGGATGCGACTATGACGATGATGAAAACTGTACTTGGATCCTACGTGGGTTCGGCAGCAGGGACGACTCTAATTGGATCCTCCATGGGTTCGGCAACGATGACGACTGTACTTGGATCCTGCATGGGTTTGGTATTGATGGTTATTTTACTTGGATCCTACGTGGGTTCGGCAGCGATGACTTTTGTACTTGGATCCAACGTGGGTTCGGTAGAGGAGATGATTCAGAGGATACATCTAATCATCTCCACCCCTTTTCGTGAGAAGTATACCTGTGTGAGCTGAGTATTGACTTGCAATCATTATTATTGATGTGATTGAATTCTTTCCTGTGTTGACCAGATTGTGCTTTGGCTCGGAAGATAGAGCTGAACTAAGATTGATGACTTAGGTATATGTACGGGCATATACCTAAGTAAAGTTGGTTCATGCTTCGTGATTGTATCTTTCCTTTTTGGTTTATCCTTCGTGGATTTTGGGAGACCTTCGGGGGTCTTGGGGTCCTTACTGAGTATCGTATACACACCCCTGCACGGGCTATGCCCATCCTACATTATGTTGGATACAGACGATGGACAATATTGATCGAGGTGGGGGCTTGTGGAGCTGGACGGTACTCGGAGGTGGACCACTAGATGGGACGTACATAGAGAGGACGACCAAACTTGGGAAGATGAGGAGACTATCTGTACCCACCCTTTAGGTGGGATTTCCGGAGGACGACTCGATGGTTGCTGCTTTACTTTACAGCTGTTTTAATTTCTTTCTCAGTTGTACTGTACTTCCAGTAGGGTTTGTATACTGGGCCATTTACTTTACAATACATACTTTTGTACTCGTTTTACATTGTGTTTACTCTATCTTGAGTACTCTGTTGTGTGTTTTTACTTATATAAAGGAAAATCCTTCCCTTTCTTAGGGATTTATGCCTTTGGTACTAGTCTCCAGCCCCTGGCCTATGGAAGGTGGGCTTGGAGTAGTCACGGAACAGGTCCCGAGGACGTTTCGTGACAGATGCAATCACCATACCATTAAGGTTTTTCGCTATTAATTATAATTCTAAATTTTTTGGTGGATTCTTAACGCCCTTATCCAATTTATTAGATATGAAATAGTGGGTAGATCATGAATTAAATATGAAATTCTCAGCTCTATAGTAGATTTTATGTGTACCATTCATCATGTTTTTATCGCACCCCTAATCAGAAATAACAATTGCATGAGATTTACCCTTGTCCATTGGGTTAAGAGGTTTTTGACATTGATCATCATCACCAGCCCATGGTTTTGATCACTAGTTAGCATAATTCCTGTTCTCCTTAAACATTTAGCACTAAATTGTGGGAGGTTCATTCATTGATGGGTTTTCCCCAACCAAAAAGTTAGCTAAATTCTTCCCATCACTTCAGTAATCTAATGTATGATGTCCATCCCTTCCATACTCAAAACATTTATTAGACCCCTTATGGAAATTTCATATATGCTTCATCACACACTTTGTGAATTAAGGGAAACTCATCTTTTTTTCTTTACAATTTTATTATTTTCATTTAAACTCAATTTTCTTTTTCTTTTCCAAACCATTAGATTGATACATGACTCCATCCTCCATTAAAACATTGATTGCACAATGAAAAATTTCTTCATAGCTACTAAAGTATATAATATATAATACCCTTTTGAGAAATTTCTTTAGGACCACTATGAACCTATCAAATTTACTTTATGGTGGTATGATAATTTGGGAAACATACCTCACAAGTCTTGTGAAATTATCCCTATAGTTACTGATAGATTCATTATCACATTGATTCAACTCAAGGAAATCACTCTCTATATTCATAAAATGATTTTAAGGAAATTAATTATTTTAAAATATGTTCTTGAACCCATCCCAATCCATGGATAAATTTCATCTTACTACCTAGTACTCTTGATTAGAGTTTTCCAGCGGTCTGCTTTTCCTTTTAACTGATAGAAAGCCAGAATGAATTTACCATTCTCTGAACACTGGATAACAGAGAATATCATTTCAGTAGTACTGATACATCATTTATAAAAAGGTGGATAATAATACCACCTAAAATAAGAAGGATGTTTCCTCATGAAAGACTCAAGAGAATTTTTTTCCCACCTTTTCTCATTTGGAAGTCCACCATGATTCATAGCTTGATAATGTTCTGTAAGCATAGTAATAATATTTTTTATTCCAACTCCCATAGTATTCAGTTTCTCCATGGTAAAATCATTACATTTTCTATATCAATAATCATTAACATGGTTCCTTCGAGATCCTTCAATTGATCAAAACCGAAATTCATAGAGTAAGAAACAATTATCATCATCCAGAACCACATAATCATGAAAAATCAATTATATATTTTCTAAGTTATGACACATTCATTAATCTATGAATACGTGGTTTTATAATAGTTTATTAATATCCATATTATATTTAAACCCTTCATGATAGTTCATTAATAGTTTTTTAAATCCCATAGCATATCCCCCTAGTGTGTCAAACCATGAGTTTAGGACGACTCATTGTTGTGTACCAAATTACCCCATGTCAGGCCCAGAACATCTTGTAAGAGATTTTACCCCCAGTTATATCCATGCAAGAGAAACATAAAATTTCAGAATTTAGATTGGGATTTATTTCTATTAAACCACTCACTCTATCCTTTAGAAAAATTTCAATACATTTTCCTATGCTTTTCCATATCCTTGGACTAATCCCTTAACATGTACTTAGTATTTCCACTATGGTTTTATCATCCAAGATTCCAAATATTAACTGAACCTTCACTCTATTACCAGATATAGAGAACCTCACTTTTAATAAATTAACATTACCTAACATTTGTGAAATACATAAATCATTACACAAACAAACACCCAAGTACCATACTAGTCTACAACCTTTGGAATCATAGATACATAAACACTAATACATAATTGAGTTACATTATCTCCCACTAGGTTCCTCATGACTAGTACCCTTCTCATACACATATAAAATTATACATATATTCATATCCAATGGATGGAAACATAAAGAGGGGTGATCTAAAATGTTCTGTAAGGATAAATAAGAAATATATGTACGCATAATCATAAGCATAAGGGTATGAGAACATGATCATGAAAATAGATTATCATAACCATTATATAAAATATCATATACAAGAATTATAGAATAAATATTAGAATTTCATAATACATGATTCTGAAAAAAAAATAACCCATAAAAGCATAACATAGGAATAAAACATGGAATTGTGGAAGACACATAATCATATATAATGTGATTTCCATTATATCCAAGGAATCCTTACCATGAGAATATTTGTAGTATATGTTCACTCCCCATACCATCTTGGTAGTCATGATTCACTACCATGGATATATTGGTAGCATAAGTCTACTCCTCGTAGCATTTTCGTAGTCATGGTTCACTCCCATGACTATCATAGTTGTTATAGTTCATTACCAAGACCATCTTATTCTCACTACTGGAAAGGGGGTTTATCCCCACATATCTATTCCCACGGTTTATCAAACCGTGGGAATATGCCTTCTTTGTTTATCAATACCCATGGTTTTTTTAGAACCGTGGGTATTCAATCCAAAATTTCACGACCCCCATCAGGATCTTCTCACTCCGTCTCGTGCTCCCCCATCGGTTCTCTTCCTCACTCTCTCGCTCCCCTGCTTGAACCCTAGCTTCCAGACATCCACCTCCGGCCCTCTCCCCCCCCTCCCTGACCACTACCTCTCGGCTATCTGACCTCCGCCTCCCAGCCCTCTACTCCACTCTCCGACCTCCGCCTCCTGGCCATCCGACCACCGGTACCCGACCATCTCATCCCCTCTCCGGACTCCACATCCACTCCCAAACTCGACCTCCAGGCCTGCATCTCCACCTCAACGTCTCGGCCTCCACCTCCCTTCCTCCAGCTCTAGCGACGTGCCCCTTCCCCCTGTAGGATCCCTCTCCTCCGGCAACGTCCCGGCCGATTCATTGCATTTAGGTTTGTAATTTTTTCTCCTTGATTTTTTATTCTTTTTAAACTAATCACCGATTCTTATATCAAATGCCTCAGGAAGTTTACTACACAATTTCTGCTAGCTGATTTTCATTGAATAAGTGGCTTATTTTTATTTCCCCTAGTCATTTCACTTCAATTTCTATCATTTTGCTAGAATTTCTTGTATGTTTTTTATAGATGTCATTCTGCTTAGGGTATAGACAAATTTATCCAAAGCTTAAAAATTATTTTTGACCGATTATGGTCGATATAGTGGTTAATAAATCAACCCATCTAACTTTACTGTGTAAATTTTTGATAACTTCTTGTCCAAATGTTCAAAATTCCTTAAATGTTCACTTAGAATCTCTATGAATGATTTTCCTATGGATTTATTGGGTTCATTATTTTCTTCATGTAAGATTCATATTTATCATTTTTATTATTTAAAAAATATTATTACTGGTCATAAAACTAATTAAAACATTAGTTTCTATCCTTAGAATACAAGATCTCCCTAATTAGTACCATGTTATCCTCTATTACTATAAATAATCCTTTAGCCATCTGGTTCCCTAAAACGATCATTGCGGGCATAAAAACTATCATCTTTATCTCCATGTGGGACTCCCAAAATGAGGGAAAATATCACTAGGAGTGATGGTATTAAATGGATAAGATATTATAGAGGGTTTTATTAATTTCAGAAGGCTTGATAAGACCATGAAATTTATACAAGTAATAAAAGTATATGAAGTGCTTGTGGGTTAGTCTGTTCAAGGGTCCTTTTATACCCTAATAGTTCATTCTCACTCAATCATGGGGAATGGTGACATATCCTATAGAAATGATAACTAACTTGGGAATATGATATTCTTTACAAGGTATTTTACTACTCATATTCCACTATGAACCATCCAATGGACCACTTCTACCTAGATTCCTTCTCCTCCTCAATCCATTTTTTTTTATTTTTTAAGAAGCTACTTTATGGAAATGTGGTAACCGTAAAAAAACTTCTTGAAACCACCCACATAAACCTCTAAAATGCTTCTACTAATCCTAACATAAATGGATTCTTGAAACTTATATTCAACTAGCAGTGTTTCATCCACTGAACTCCATATATTCAACTATATCCATTTAACATCATTCATTTAATTGCTTATGATAATATCCTTCTACTGTCTTGATTCCATACATTCCATGGTGCTAGTACAATGCATCCATTCGGGTTCCCATGTGTTATTTCAAGAGTATTTACTTCTGGATCCCCAACAATCAACCCAAAATTCATTTATCACATCAAAACCAACACCCAGACCTTAATACTCATCAATTATTACTAAATGATACACGAAACAACGAACTCATTACATCATGGTCTAACATTAATGATAGAATCCAACCAATACCAGACCTACCTAGTTACATGTGAACTCAACAATGTATTAAGAATAGACATGCCAACAAATTCTGTGACATACTTACCACCTTATATTTTTTCGTATCCATCTCTCCCCAAAAAATTAGTGCATCTGGTTCTTATCGTCACTTAAGTAACATTAGTTCTAAGATATACTCATAACAACCCAACTAACCCATTAAATGATCCTTATTCTAGGTTAATGGATTTAATTGTGTTTAGAACCACCACTGACCTAGACATCATGCTAATCTCTACAATATTGATATTTAAGGAAACATCTACCAGGACTAACAGTACATATTTGACTTCCATGGAGTATGTGTTAAGGCAAAGAGAGTGTTGCATGTACTCTTTATGAATCATTAATCCTATTTCCAAAATAATGGATTTTCATGAATTAATTTATTTTCAAGGTTGATATGAAGTAGAGTAATATATTAAACTCATCAATTTTATTTGTTACTAATTAACCAAACTACCGTAGTGTCAGAAATTCCCATAACTTATCTAGGTGTATAGTCTCTTGATAGAATGTTTCATAGAAGAAAGAGTGGAGATAAATCTGGTATTATATTCCTCCTTTCATTCCTAGATCTATTTTCATATATCATTTACATGTATAACCATTCAACATAAAAATTGTCATGGTGATGTTTAACTTCTAGATGTACCATTTTTTTGAAAAATGAATCAAATACTTTTAATCAAATTTTCAATGTCCTGGGTTGTAATTCATAACAAGGATAATAATATTATGGATATAAATATTAGAGATAACCATAAACACTATCCATTATTCTTTTACTAGACCTTGATCAAATCATCATAAACTCACAATACAGTTACTGTGAAACATACATCCACTAGATCATCCCTTTTTCTTATCCTGAAGGTCCATCATCACTAAAAAACCATTAACCAAGGTACATAAACTTCCATTTCAAACATACATACATGTTGGAAATTTTTTTTGACCTACTCAACTCATATTATAATGGTTCTAGTCACATTAGTCCTAATCTGACACATTGTCAATTAGATGAACTATTCATGCTTTCTCCAGAAACACCCATGAAAAACCATATACTTGGTTCAAAATAATAGGGATACAATTAACCCATATACCACTGAACATTATCAATAAATTTGGGTTTACAACTGATCTCAACAAATACTAGACAACATGTAGCATTCCTAGTGTCAATTAACCTTATAGGATGCCCATATTATTAAAATTATAAAATTTAAATTCTTCCCCTATGATATTTTTATCCCAAAACACACTATTTCTCATCCCATCTGGTTCATGTGACCCTAAGGTACCTCATACATTCTCCTTCATGGTTATCCTCTAAAAATTCTACTTCTAATGTGATTAATCAAGTTTGGGGCTATATTTATGAAGGTATCATCCTCTCCTCTCCTCTCCCCCTTAGTTATTCTTCCATTATCTGTTGAGTTACAATTCTCACAAAGTTTCTATTTCTGTTTACAGGTGCAGAATTGGGCGAGCATGTTAGATGAGAGATCTATTTTTATGGTAGATCTCCTTCTTCTCTCTGGTTTCTCTCCTCGTCCTCGTCATCTACCAGGTTATTTCCCAAAATCCTCGATAACGGTTCCCGATTTCAAGACTCTATTTGCTGCATGTATTCATATGAACTCTTGGATCCTTTTGATATCCCTCAACTGGTGCAAGGTACACAATGTTCTTCATTTTAGTTTTACATGATTTAGGTTTCATAAATGGTGATAATGGGAATTTTGGTTCCTTGTTTTTTCCGCTTTGTTTCATGAGTGTTAATAGATCCTAAGAAACCCATCACATACCTAGGCTGAAACATGGTAGTCAAAAAATTCTCAAAAAGCTCATGCTCCCGTTGCTCAACAGAAAAGACGCTTTGCTTCTTTTTGGAACCATTTTTTGGTTGCATATGATGCTTCTGTCCAGGGCTCACCTGCTGTAAAATAATCCAGCAGCTGAAGAGAGAAGAAAAGAGGATTATATTGACATCATGCATAATAAAAATATAACAAGATTAAAATCTCAAATAAAATGCATGCATAATTCTTAATTCATAATTATAATTTAAAGGCCAAAACCATCCTATAGGGAGTAGTTCCCTAGGAATCACTTTAAATGTTTAAGTTCGTATGCTTGGTGAGTTGGTATGTTAATTATAATTTAAAGGCCAAAACCATCCTATAGGGAGTAGTTACCTAGGCCTCTGATTGTTATGATAGACATTTATTTCTGGTTGTTTTGGGCTTTTTAATTCTTGAATGTTGGTGAGAGATTTTGATTTTGTGTATTTGGATTATTTTTGGGTAGTCCAAATCACCATGAAGGTTCAGTTTAAGGTTTTTTAATGGCCTAAATTCTGATTGTTTAGGTCTTTAAATGATTTGGATCCTGAGTCTCTCTGTTTTTTTCTATAACCTTCAAAGGTCAACTCTTTTTGGCTATGGATGAAGTGGTTTGGATCAGCTTATTCTGATCAGTTTCCCTTTTCCTTCTTATAACCAGTTCGGATTTAGTTAGTGGAATTCTAAATGGGTTTGAGATGTGACAATTGGTTTTAAATCAGTGCAGATTTCTATTATTCTGATTCAGTTTGGATTCTTTCTGAATTTCAACATTGATTATCAACTGGTTTTCTTGAGACTCTCTAAACCAGAACTGGTTTTCTGAAATTCTGCTATGTCTTTATTTGGTTTCTTCTCTCTTTCTTGATTCTTGAATTTCTTGATGTCATAACAACTCAACTCTGTCTATTTCAAGAAATGCAGGTCGATTTCTAATATGAAAATATCAGTCTGGTAATCCCTAATTTATTGGATGGATCTCTCTCATGACCAACCAGCCTATAATTTTTTAGCAGACATGTGATTTTCTTTGGTTAACTTTATGTTTTTGTTATTCTTTTCTTTGTTATTCATTGTAATCCTTTTTATCCCTACTAGTGTAAGCTAATTACACCTCGAGGTTGTATTGTACTCTTTTGCTTTTAATAAATTCCTTTGACGACATGAATTGGGAAACCAGTTCATGTCCCCAACTTCTCAAAAAAAAAAGAGGATGTCTTAGAAGGATGAACACATGTCGTTGGAGGTTGTTTTGGTGAGACAATGATTCCTGGTGAGTTATGATAAATTATGCCAATTTGAATATTACAAATATTGTTAACTGATTAGAAAACTCTGATTCTCTATATTGATTATAGAATCATTTGATATATCATACTCTATATGCTTGTTAATTATGGTTTTATTTCTGGTTTTCATTCTGCTTGTTATTTTTAATTCCTGATGAGTTCTCAATTCTTGTTTTGCATTCTTCTTGTTAATTCTAGTTTAACAATGCATTATTTTGGTTTGTATTCTGCTTGTTAATTCTATTTTAATTGTGGTTTTTATTTTGGTTTGCATTCTGGTTTTTAAACAATTCATTCTGCTTATTAAATATCCTCTTGTCTCACTTTATTTAAAGAGTTGTAGATTTTTTAAAATGCATGTTTGAGTATTGACAACATCTATGATTTAAACACATCTAATTCATCTTTAGTGATATATGAAGATGTTGGAATTGAGGGCGAAGGAGAAGAGGGAGATGGATCACTAATCAGATTCCTACTAGTAACCTTAGGTAAATCCTCCATCAAAATACCTCTCGTAGTATAATCCTAAACTCTAGAAAAAACATTCACTTCATCATTACCACAATCTTAGATAATTTCTTAATGAAAAATTCACATAACTTTTAATTATCTCTTGAATGGTATCCTCTCTAATCAATGATCCTTCCAAAGGATCATATTAGTGGGAACATTGGTGTTAATGGTGTCTCAGATATATGAAAAGGGAGTAACAATAAAAACAGCAAGGATCATGTCTTTGTTCATTCATTATGTCCATTTTGAGAAGTCTCTGATGCTAAAAGTGCAACATGGGGCATGCTACTTTGTAGAAAAAATTTTGGTGCTTAATAATTCATATAGACTTGTATTAAAATAATTAAATTCATTAGATAAAGGGAGACAATAAGGTCTCAAATATTTTTTATAATTAAACTAATTATGAAAAATTACCATCTTCTGGTATTTATTTTAAAAATTCAGGAAAAAATGAATATAATTTGTGACATGAAGGATCATGGCCTTGGTCCGTGACCTCCATTGCGTGTTGTAGGGGCACTGGTCTAACATCTCCCAAAGTGGGAGAGTGTACGTCATAATTTTTGACAACGGGGCCTGTGTTCGTGCGGCCTCTAACCAGTTTCAGTTGAATCTCCTTTTGCTTTTCTTCTCACATCTGTTGAGTTCATGTTTTCATTGCTTTCATTTAATCTGAACTTATTTCATTCTCTTACTGTAGGTCACATCCCCCAATCAAGAAGCTTCCAGGATTCCAACTAGAGGTATTGGTCTTTCCCACAATTTTGTATTTGTTTCATTATTTGTATTAAATCATCCATGTCCACTAAGCCAGGCTGGTGACACACTTTCCATTGAAATAATTCACGCAAGGCCTTCTGCGCTAAATAACCTCTCATCAATAGGATAGAATGACGAAGTAAAAAGTATGTGCATTGAGATGCACTGGACATTCTGGTTTCAGTATGATTCCCTATATTTCACTTGGATTTAGTGATTGATTTACTTATTTTCTTACTTTTTCCCTGTCAGTTCTATCCTTTTAGCATCCTCGCTCACATCACACTTAACCAAGCATTGTGGTTCTGTTATGTAGTAATAGAAAACCATAAGTAAGAGAACTATTCTATCTTTGAAATGCTTATTATCTTCTATCCTATCATCGTTAGTATTTTTGGCTCCATTTTGGCATGGGGAGACATTGTGCTCTGTTTTCTAGAAGTAGAACTCCCTCCCATGATTGACACAATTTTACGATAAGAAAAATTAACTCTTTCTTGGAAAGAAAAATTAACTCTTTCCTGTAATATCCAGATAGAAAAAGATGAAGTCACCCTTTTCATGTTCAAGAATTTTGATAATATGTCTTCTCTTTGAAGCAGTTTGAATCCATCAAATAAATTAGTGGTAAGGGTTGATTGTTTAGGCTATACTAATCTCAAGTACACCGACCTTTCTTGATAACAATATCCAAGTTCTGAACTCTGTTGATGTTTGATTGTTACCATGATATCCAATATTTCATTTGAATTTTCTTCTTAATCCATCTCTATCCAGACTATGAAATAACGGAGTGGGATAAATTTTCTTCAGCTAGGGAAAACAAGTCGGTGACATGGCTAGTGGCCTGTACTTTGGAATCCAGCCCCCAAAAATTGGATTGCTAGCACTGTAGCTTCATGGTATAAATTGTTTTACTAATCAAATGGTTGTCCATTAGGTACTACTTCCGATGATAAACTGTCATAAAAAATCCATTATTTTCTTTTTGTAAATTAATTTATATTGGGTAGTTTCAGCCAAATTCTTATTAAAATATGAAATTGGGTGACCTTCCTACACAAATCAATACCTTCTTCCTTCCCTGAAGCATCATGTTTATCAATTTTTTTATAGTTCCTGATGCTTGTTTATAGTGACCTAATTCGTAAAAACTCCCTTAACCCTTTCTTTCATCTTTTAACCTTGAACAGAAGATGATGCACCCAATTTTATGAGGTTCCATGGACACCTCTTCATTGTTGCATTTATTTTTCACCATTTTATAAATACAGGAACAATTTTTAAAATGTTATAAATTTTAGTTTGGGGAAATATAAGGGTGTTTACATGTGATCTTAAATGATGAAACATAGAAAGTGAATGAATTTTTTCACCTATTGTAATTATAGGAACAATTTTTACGCTATCTAGAGGTATTGGCTGGGTGTGGGGGAGGGGGCTGGGTGCAGGGGTTGGGGGGCTGGGTGCAGGGGGTAGGGCTGGGTGCAGGGGGTGGGGATGGGGCTAGGTGCGGGGTGAGGGTGGGCTGGGTGTAGGTTGGGAGGGAGTCCAGGGGGTGGGGATGGGTATATGGGTGTAGGGTTGGGTGCATGGGGTGAGGGATATAAACAATTAGAACCTTGACATTGAAATCCAATGAATTGAGAGGATATTTTTATATCAGCCTTATTTTGTGAATTCTCAGCTTGGAATTTTGAATCCTCTATTAGAATTTCTTTAGCTTTAATAAGAGATGAATTATTTCGATACTTTTTCATTATGAATTTATTTAGGTCTTTTCTGTTATGAACATTTATATTCATTGAACACTTTGTCCAGCTCTTTTTATGTTTTAACAATGCATTGAAAACAATGCATTCTAGTTTAATAATCCACTATTCATTCCGGTTTTCATTCTTCTTATTCAGTGTGGTTTAACAATGTATTATTCATTCTAGTTTAACAATGCATTATTCAATCTGGTTTTTATTCTGGTTTTTAAACAATGCATTCTAGTTTAACAATTAATTAAAAACAATGCATTCTAGTTTAATCATTGAACAATGCATTGAAAACAATACATTACAGTTCCATTGATTTTTTATTCTGGTTTTCTTTGGTTTGTATTTTGGTTTGCAGGTTTCATTAGCAAGGTGAAGGCAAATTACCATTGATTTTTCATTCTGGTTTCTTTGATTTTTCATTCTGGTTTTCTTTGATTTTTCATTCTGGTTTTCTTTGATTTTTCATTTTGGTTTTCAGTTTTAGGTTTCAGTTCCATGTTGCTAGTTGCATTTTGGTTTTCAGTCTGGTTTGCAAGTTGCATGAGAAAGGTTGCATTCTAGTTTTCATTTTGGTTTGCAGTTTCAGGTTGTATTCTGGTTTTTATTTTGGTTTGTAGTTTCTGGTTGTAGGTTGCAGGTTGCAGTTTATTCACTGTTGCTGGTTGCATTCTGGTTTCAGGACACACTTTGCAGAGTCAAGGTGTGTACTTTTTCAGTGTGCAGTTTATCCTGGTTTCATTGTTGCAGGTTGCACTTTTCATTCTGGTTTCAGCACACTTTGCAAAGGCAAAGTGTGCTGGATCTCTAGAAAGTATCTATACCCATGGTTCTTTACACTGTGGGTATTTATGTTGCTGCAAAAACCATCTATACCCACGGTTTAGAGAACCGTGGGTATAGATGTATACCCACGGTTCATGTAAACAGTGGGTAATATGATATTTCAGTGGGCTATACCCACGGTTCCTACAAAACTGTGGGTATAGGTCTGTACCGACACCACTGCAGTGCACGGTTAATGAAACCATGGGTATAGCCTATACCCACGGTTTCATGGGCTATACCCACGGTTTGAAACCGTGGGTGTAGGCTATATTTCCCGTAGTGTCTATCTCATGAGATATAAATATTTTTCCAATGCATTAGAGGGATGTCACACCCAACTCAAAATGAAATAATTCATACATGTTCCACAAGATCATAAGTAATCATATCATAACATGTGAAATTAAATGGGTACTACAAACATGCAATCATATTAAAAACGTCTGAAATAAGATAGTTTTCATAATCATTTCGTAATAAACATAACCCGTAAAAAGGGATGGATTTGAAAGAATAAAACCTATTAAAGAGAAACAGTTTTCATAAAAATTATTCCATCAAAACATATTCCATTAAAAGAAATAATATTAATAGAAATATTGAATAATTTCCAAAGAAATTCATGAGTAACACCAATGGATGTTATCTATCATGGAAAATAAGTTTGAAATTTCTTTTAAAATCATTTCTTGATGAAAATATTATTTCTTTATTGAAAAATAATTTTTAAAAAATAAAACCTTTTGAAAATGTTTTTATTTAAAAATATAATTGAAATTTTATAAATAAAAAATTTTAAAAACCAAAAAAATTAAATCCTTTTTCCATGAAAATGGGTTTCAAATATCTTTTAAAAACATTTTTTAAAACATTGTTTTTGAATAGAATAGATTTCTGACTCAAGAGTGAGATTGTTAGATTATACATAAAATAATATCTTAGGTACGAAAGACTGGAAAAATTATACTAATACAAGAGGATAACTTGAATGTCCAAAGTAGAATAAAATTATTGAGTTATAATGGGATATGGATCATAATGTTTAATCAAAGGAAGCAAAATCATAATCAATCTTGATAAGTGATGAGATTGGTCAATAAACTCTTACTACATGGTATCTTTGAACAATACTATTTAAGTAGGATAATGAGGTTAAATGAGGCTCAAAATATCCTAAAAAATGATATGGATGATATTAAATTTCAACGTATATATAACTCATGAAAAAATATAGGTTCATAACATTGCACGTGTCTCAAAGAAGGGAAATTGAGGTAAAATTACTTTAACGATTTCATAAATTTTGAAACATATGTACCATGAAATAAAGATAATAAAATAGAAATGTAAATACCCATAAAATTAACTCTAATAACAGAATACATTAATTTTTAGTATGCACACCACATTAAAGGAATGGCTGGTGAAACTGAATTTATCTCGCAGAAATAAAATGTGACATGAAATCCCATTACCTTGTGTCTTGAATCTCATAAAACTCACTGAAACCGACTATATAATAATTATAAATTCATTAAAAGTATTTTTCAGAACTATTTTTTTAATATAAAACTATATATGGATTGATTATGACTCTATATTACCAAATTGTTAACCATCATATGTTAAGGTTTCACTTCGGAAAATATTCTCTTTATTCTTCACATGTGTCTTAATTTGTTATATTGTTGGTCATTAAAATTATATCATGATTCCAGAATGTGAATCATGATATAAATATCATGAGTATATATTATATTTGTATTATAATTTTCTATATAATATATAATTATTAAATGTATTACACTATTCAGGGAGATAGTAGGTCGTACATATGATGGAGCGTTGTATTTGTTTTTATTATCGCATTGAAAGAAATAAGGAAAATGAAATATATATATATATATATATATATATATAATATCATTATAGTATAATTATATTTATATATATATCATTTAATTTAACTAAACCCAACCTGTATACATTCCAGGTATTATGTGACCGAATCACAACGTTTTGAGGGGGCGGTAGTACAAACATTCTCAAATGAAGTTATCGTATTTACACCAAATAGAAGGTAACGATATATGTTTTTTAAAATGAATATAAATGACTAATTACAAAATAAATATAATATATAAAATATATAAATCAATTTTCCAACATATTTTCAACCACAATAGTCGGTAAATGAAAAATGTATAGTCATCATTTAGTGAGGTGGTAGTTCACCAGTGATATAAACAGTTTGTTCATTACCCATTAGAAGGAGGTATGTGTAAGTACAGGTTTAAAATAATTTTTTAAAAACATACTATCATATTTATAATGTTTTTTTATACATGTATGTGCTAAGGATATTTCATGGGTGTATAAGGAACATAAAAGAAAGGATCTTGAGGGAAGGTGTTACCTCTTAATCGGGTAACACCGTTTGGTTTGTTCCAAAAATCATACATGTAAGACTTTATGCCAAAATAGAGAATTAAATGATGAATTGAGAGATATTGGTATGTGTATTTTATATATATTTTCTCATAATAAGTGGTTTGATAGTTGTGATGTAGAGGGAGAGGTGGTGGCCATTTATAGGGAAGGATGTGGGGAAATCCTGTAAATATTTGAAGAGAGAATTCCAACCACATTTTTATAATAGAAAGTGGATCCAATAATGATAAATAGTATATAAAATTGAGTATAGGTTATAAATATATCCATGAAATGTCTTTTGGACAAGTTTATATGTCATTTTGGGACTTAAAGTCATTGTTTTGTTTCTTATTAACCTTAATTGAAATGTAATCGATGTAATTAATTTTGATCACTTTTACTAGTATTATTTGTCAAAAACTAAGTATAACATATTATAAATTATAAATTAATATTATTAAAAAAATAGAATCCATTTTTTAAGATTATATTCACATAATTGGTATAAATTAATTTAAAATTAATCCCACTGTTGGGTCGACAATGTGGGTTTTTAGAGTAAAAATGATCAAACATTTGGTAAGTTTTAATATCCAATTTCAAGGTGAAATTGGTTCTAACTACCAAAATTGTATTAATTAAGAAAAATATAATTTAATAAAATCTATAAATAAAATATAATATAATTTTTCCTAATAAATAAATTAAATGAAAAATCATTTTTGAATTAAAATCTTGTATATTTAACCATTCTTTAAAAAATGATGGTTCTCATAAAAATAAAAAAATAACCTAAGAAAATTCAGACATTCAAAATTCAAAAAAGGGGTTTATTTTGTCATATTTAATTTCTTATATTTTCTAAAATTATTATTATTATTTTACCCAAAATGAAATTTAAAGCAGTTCATTCAAGAAAACAATATTTTCGAACATATAAAAATATTAACACTACGCATATCATTCATTATAAATGTGTTTTATTTATATAAAATGATTATTAAAAGTATTTGAAACGTATTTATTATCATTCAAATCAATTTCTTTAAATATTGCGTTATAATTATCGCATTTAAACAATTATAACAATAAAATTATGGTTTATAGAAATACTAGTTTCGGGGGTAACGTACGCTACATCAGTGATCCGTGTAAATGCACCAAGTTGGTGTTGTGTTTAATGTAAAACTAGTATATATTTCATGAAACATACTTTATGTTAATTTCATGTAACTTACACCATGTCGGTATCGTGTGAAAATAATGTTTGACTTAATGTATTTTATGACATAAATGAAAATTTAATATATTCAAAAAGATGTCCATAAAGACTCAAAGTGTTACATGCTCACCCCTTTAAAGTTTTCCAAAGTTGTTTTTAAGATATTATGATAGAGGATTGGGATTATTTTGTTCATTAATATGGATTGAAGTATATTAGGTCTTCTTCATATTATATTGTTTCATCCAATTCATTATTATGTAGTGACAATTTTTGGATAAGATTATTTCCTCTTAATATAATTTAAATGGAGTTGATTGATGGTTTCAATTTATTTTAATTGGATTTTTAAATTTAATTTATCCCATTTATGTGAAAAAATATCTTCGATTCATTTCCTCAAGCCATGTCCAATTTTTGGTGAACATCGACAGTCACACTTATCTCTCATGGCAATATAATAATAGGTTTCGTGCGGAAGGTCCTAAAAATGGTATGAAATAATTTAGATGGGAGATATGATTGATTTTTTTGAAATTAATATGTTAATCCTTCATGATTTTAGTAGGGGATTAGTGTCATTAAACTATAACATATGATTAATGAAGGGAACTTTATAGAACATAGATATTTATAACCCCTCTAAAAGACACCAAAACTCTTAATGTCATAGAGACCAGTTGGGATCTCGGTGTCATGGCCCCTTGTGATCTAATTAATGAAACCTGATATCTAACTCATAATATTTTAGTGAAATATAAATTAATTAAAATGTATAATTTTTTCAGGAAGGGTGCATAGATAATTTCAAAATGTTGTATTGTAGTTAAAATTTTGATTTAATATTATGATTTCTATGCTTATTTATGATAACATAAATTGATGTGATGAATACTTTGTGATAATGTTTAATTATTTTTAATAAATTCATAAAAGTTAAAAACATTTTTTTATAAGATTGAATTAATATAAGGTTCAATTTTCTTAATAATCCATGATAGTTTAAAATTATGAATATTGGAGAATTTAATTTACAAAATTGAGACAAAAAATAGCAACATAGAGTGTTATTTTTATTCAAAATATTTATATAGATAATGTATAAAAATTTGTAAATTCTATGAAATATTTTTTTTAAATTTTTATTATATAAAAATTCTATAAATAAACTATATACTAAGTTTAAATATGTTTTCAGAAGTGTTTTATTATCATGGTTTAGATACCAATAATTTTATTTCACGATTTATCCTTATCTAGTAATATAGATATCTCATATATATAAAGAATTAATTATGCATTATTAAAATAGAAATTTATTGTGGTGTACATGAAATTACTATTATAGATAGTATATTTAAGATGAATAACATCTATATGTGATACGTTATGAAATCATGCTAAATTTTGGGGCATGTTAATTATTTTTTATTCTATGTTCATCATGTTGGATTCTAAATGTCACAACATGATTAAAATTATATAAATGATGTGATAATTATAATAATGTTATAAATATTTAAGAATATAATATGAATATCCTTTAAGAACCCTCCAAAAAATGATGCATCTAATGATATTTTAATACTCCGGATTGAGTTATAATCTTTACTAATAGAATATTCAATGATTTTCTAATGAAATTGTTTCATTATGAATAAATAATTCTATTAATATAATATTTCAATTTTAATTTTTTTGAAATAAATAATTATAAATTTTTTAATATATTTAAAAGTATTTTATATGATATTTAATAGTTCATTGGTGGAAAATAATGGTTCTGGAAATGTGCGGAGGATGAACTGATGGTTGGATTGAAATAAAGGTTTTGATTAGCTCTAAATGGTTTATTTATAGTTTTTGTCAGTTTATTTGACAAAAAATATTTTTTTATCTCCAACTATCTATTAATATTTATTTACAATTATTATTATTTTTTTCTAAATATTTTTTTCTTACATATTAGTAGTTTTTTTCATATTTTCAAGTTTATGTTTAAAAATTTATTGATATGACAAATAATTTCATTTTGGATATTGATTTGATGTTTATATATTTACATAGTTTCTATTATAATCTATTTTTTTCTTGTTGAAATTGTTCTCAAAACGCATTATTTATGTTAAAATAGTAATCAAATGTTTATATTTATGAAATTAATAGGGGTGGTAAACTTTGATAAAACCTTGTTTATTTAATTATTTATACATTATTATTATCTAATTGATGTTTTTATACTGGTATGTATATTTGGATTCTATATATATTTTTGAAATTTAGATCCCCTTCTTTGAATTAAATATGGAAACCTAATTCTTGTTTTTTTAGAAAGTGGTATTGTTTTTTTCATTGTTTGTATAATTTATAAATAATTTATCAACATTATAATGCTCCTCACAAGTGTCTTGAAATATATATATGATTCATTATGGAAACCTTTACATGGTTTATTTACCATGTTCTAATCAAGGGTTGTTATTATATTCCTATTTTTTGGTAAGGGAATTATCCGCATGAATATTTTGAGACATCTAAGGTCTCTTGATATTTGGTGGATGGTTATGGGTTGTGTTGAGAAATATCATTGGTTGTTAACTATACTAATTTAATTAAAAAAATTTAATGTGACATTTTTATTCTAATTCTAAAATATTATCTATATAAAAATAAAAATGGTTTTTATTGGTTTATATAAAAAAAATTGCTTTAGAAAATATTTAATAATAAATCTAAATAATTATAAAGTAAATCAATTTTGTGAAACATAATTGATTTTATAAATTATATGGATTATTTCAAATAATAGATATGTTAAAACATAATTATTGATAAATGCAATTTTTTTGAGTTAAATTAGTTAGTACCGACTTCCTTGATTTTTATCAGTTTCCCAAGGAGGTGAGGTTCCTATTTGAGATGTATCTTTCCGTTGTTATAATGATTGGTATGTTGATATTTGATATTTTATTTTCAGTCTTGACGATGAGAATTGTTTAATTGGAATATGAGGTAATGACCATAATTTTTAACCATTTCTATAATCACTACATGTGTGTTTTGGGTGCTTGGGGAAGTAACATAATGTTTTAGTAATTTGGGGAAGGTTTTTGTCATTTTAAGTTAGTTTTAAGATTTTTTTATTTTATGGGTTTGTGTTAGGTTTCTATCAATTTCCAAGGTGACCATTATATATTTTTAATAGATTATAATTTTCTATTATTTATCTCCCCTAGTCTATAAATAACCATTATGTATCCTCTTTATCATTAGGATGTCCATTACATATCATTATGCATTGTAAAATTTTTTAAATTGTCAAAACATAAGATTTAATTATCGATATTTAAGATTCATTTGATTATATGTAATATAAATGTATCGATATATTATATTTATTTATCCTATCATAAAGTAACTCCAAAATATATAAAATTATAACAATTAAATGTAAGGGTAAATTAATGTTGAGTAAAAGTTATCTTATGGTTGTATTTTTCTACAAAACATACATTTTTTCATTTATAAAAGTACTTTTCTCAAAGAATAATATTATTCTCATTTATAGGATTCTCATTTTTCTTCTAGTTTTCCTAAGTATTATTTTATATTAATGGGATTATTATATATTTTAATGCCCATAAATTTGGGATTGTATTATGAAATAAAATCCCCATTATTGCTACTTTATTTTTTAAATTATTTATATGAGATCAATTCTTATGATGTAGTCATGATCATCATATTGACAACTCTATGAGTTATGATGAATTTAAGAGGCTGTTTTCTTAGTTATAAGTGGGGAATGTAGGGGATGTTAGAAGAATTCATGAAGTGAAACTAGGTGATTCATTTTTTTCATCCATTTCATGGAGAATTTAATATACATTCCCTATGTAAAGTTATCTACATTTTATAATTAATTTATTATTCATTATTAGTACATTGTTTAGAATTAATTTCCTCTCAAAACTTATATTCTTGGTTTTTATATTTAAAATTCCCTATAATCCATGTAACATTCAATGAATTAATATTTATATAGTCGATTACTTTTAAATTTATGGTCTCTCTCTCTCGCCTTCATCGTTGTAATTTTTTATTCATGTAAGTTCCCCCAAAAAAATTTTTGGTGTTAGTGGATTAGATTTCCAATAATGTGACATAGATTGGTGGAATCCCCGTTAATGTACAACTGTAGTTCCCATGAAAATGTACTAGTCAAATCCATTGAGGTATGGAATTTAGTATCTATTTTATTTATTCAATGATATCTAATTATTTATATGTTGTGAAACATTATTATCAATTCTATTTAAAACATAAAAACCCCTCAATTGACCAAACCTATAACTGAATGAATATAATTATCTTCATTAACATTTGATTGCTATCCCCTTTGAAATAAAGGATTGAAATCATCATCATTCTTGTTGATGGAAACCACTAAATAAGGCCTATATTTTTTGTCTTTTTGAGTCAATCAGTTGTTAATTAATCCACCACGTATAGTTTCTACATAATTTTTTCCCATAATCTTCCCTTAGGCCTAGTGGTGAAGGTTTGTTCTGGTGGAGGGGTTGTCATTGAATTTATGCATTTTATTATCACATACTTTTCTTGGGGCCAGTGTTGTTGTTTTTGTCTTGCAGGAGGGGTTTAATTGTGTTTCTTTTTTCATGTAATTTCATAATATATAATTTCATGTATTAATTTTATATTATTTTCCTTCCCCTAAAATTCTACTTTACAATTTTACTCTTAAAATAAAATTTTTTATTTGTATAATTTTATGTTGTATATATAATGTTATTTCCAATGGGAAGTGAGAATTATTTTTGAAATAAAAATAAAAGTGAAATAGGTATGTTTCCATGATATGTTTCCATTATTGACTATGTGTACACTATAGTGTTAATTAATGATATTATATTGAACTATGTTGTATATCTTTTCAATTGTGTTTAACTAAAACATTTAACATTTTTAAAAATTTACATCAGTGTTGTGTTAATTTTCTAGGAAAAAACATGATATGTATATGTAACGCCCCAACCACAGTTACCTAGTGTAGGTGCATTATTACATAACATAAACATGTCCAGAAAGACTGAACAGTTTAGTACGCTTGGAAGTACTAGATACATATGTAATTTTTACATTACATTATGAAATAACAAACAACTACATTGTGTCTCCTTTGAACACATTCATCTCCCTTAGACTATCCCTGGAGGTCAGTCATAATATACTTCATCACATCCTGGGAGAAATAAAACATAGAAAGGGGTGAGCTCAGATTCTCAGTATGGATAACAATATAGAAGAAACATTCATAAATAAAAATAAAAATTTAAGGCAATGTATAAGACTAAAACATAAGAATTTTAAACTTAAACTTCAGTATATTATGTCTAATATTAATTAAATAATTACATTTACTTATTCAAATGGATATTTTTCTAGTTGAATAATCACATGAAATATCAATAGCCAATTTTATAATTATGGAATGCATAATACCGGACATCATAACAACATAGTAAAGGCCTCGTTCCAAGACTACAAATAAGATTTTTTCAAGGCCTTGTGCCAAGACACTATTTTGTCTCATGAGACCTACCGAGGCATCAAGGATCTATAGAGGGCTCCACCCATCCCATACTATTTTCAATCCATTCCTCATATGAAAATGTTGAAACATAACATAAACATTCATATTAAAACTAGCATTTGAAATGTTAATAATTTAACCATAAACCAGAAATGGATTAAAAATAACACATCCAAAATCAAACATATCAAAAAAAACCTTCAATACAATATGGAATATTGTATCATAATAAATCAACATCAAACAAGTGTAAAATCCATAAAAGGATGTTGACATATATGAAATCCAAACTATTTGAGAGAAATATCTCTTTATATTTTGAAATATTTTAAAATTAAAATAATTATAAAAGATAACATTTAATTTGAAAATATTTTTATAATATTGTAAGGGAAGCATATAAGGTGTTATAATGGTGTAAGATAGCCGCACCCACCATATAGTTAAAAATACATTCTTACCCTAATTTGTCAAAAAGGTCATAAAGTACCTTTTTTGGAATACGACAGAAAGATTCCTTTCAAACCATTTTATAAAAATTAAAATGAGTGTATAAATGACTTCAACCCATAGTATTGTAAATAGTAAAAATGTTTTTAAATACATTTTTTAGAATCATGGATGTTGATGATAAAGAGTTCCCAATAGATTCTCCTGTATAAAGAACCTCGGATAATAAAGAGATTGTAGAATTAACCTTTACCTTGTACTTTTCCTTGATCGAGGGTACGTTAAACTCATGTATAATTGTTAAATCATTGTTATTAAATTATACAAGAACCACGTACATTAATATGATATCATATTTGATCTTTTAATATTGCTTTGTTAACAATATTTCAGAAGTATCATTGTTTCAGGTGTTAACTGATTCATTTTCCTTTATATGCTAGGTTGCATAAGACATGTTGGTAATGTATAGTATGTATTTGATTCATATCAAGAATTATATTAAGTTATTAAACATTATTTTTAATAAAAAATGACAATTATTCTTGAATGGTTTTGATGGGGAATGAATTTCATCACATTTGTGGAGACGGTAATCCGTACGTACACACGAGTGACAATACCATTCTATTGATGGTGAAGTCATATGTAATTATATGGTAAATCATATATAAATAATCCTTATCATGTTATATTTATTATTATATCAGTTATATTCATTATTATATCCATTCAAATAATGAAGTGTTTGAATAACAAATTACTCCATGATGTGGAGACGGAAAGCCGTACGTACGAATGTATTGTGATTTGTCATTCATAAGATGGATAAAATAATGAATATGGTTGAACAATATTTATAATAAAAACACAGTACATAGAAGGTACTAGAGTTATTATTTTGGTATGGAAACAACAATGAAATAGGATATGGAAGAAGAATATAACTTTGAATGGGGTGATGAAATTATTACCTCTTCCTTGGGTGATTCCTTTTGAGTTGAAAAAAGGGATCCTTAGGTTGGATTTATGATCAAATTAAGACCTCTAGGTAGATGGGCATGTAGTTCGGAGGATATTTGAGTAGGGGTTGGCAAAGCCAAATGGTTTTGGAGTTGTGATTTTGAGAGAAGGGAAAGTACACTTTTATAAGAGAGGCGAGGGTTACTTTAGGAAAAGCTTGAAATATTATTTTATTATAAAACAATATTAGTTTTATAAGTGCTTCGAAATAATTTATTTCAAGGATAAGGAAGGGATGGGTCGAAAACCTATCAACCAATAGGTTGTAAACAGTTTTAGTTCACTATATTAACCTTATCTTTTAGATTTAAATCTTAGTTAAATAGTTTAACTTTTACCATGTATTCTGGTATTACTATAATAAATGGACAACAATCTTACCTTATAAATCCAAGAGAAACCAATGTGGTTCATTATTAATACATCTAACCTTATATAAGTCTTTTGTCTGAACTATTGATTTTTAGGAATATTATATCCATTAATTATACAGTATTTGTTTTAAAGAATCATTTATGTCAATTTTGACAATATTTGGTATTTTGTTTTTCTGAAATTCATAACAACATTATCACTATGAATAAAATTTATTTTATCAACCATAACATGTCATATTAACTATAAAACTAGTGAAATTAATCAGAAATCTCAATTTACATTTATTTGGATAATTTTCATATCATTTATTTTAATATCTCATTAATTAGGTAATTATTGCATCATCATTGAATCATAAATAAATTTAATTATTTATTATATAAAATTATATATAAATTACCATTATGTAGGAAATATTTTTATATGTGTAATTAATTTTTATAGTCGAATTTATCATATGTATAACCCTATATTAAAAATGATTTACTAATTCTACATTGATTTTGACACTTTTATCTCTTATTTAAATAAAATAACAATAATTGTCCTAATCTAATCCATGTGGACCAAAAAGATAATATTTTATTCCTAAGGTTGATTTTGGTTGAAATACACTTATCCCATATATTTATGACATGTGTTAGGGTAATAATAATATCATTTATACCTTTAATTACCCTATATACTTTTAATAGTGGAAAATATAAGTCAAAAGATACTATTCCGGAAAATTTATTTGCATATTATTGAACCACATTTTACTTACTAATATAAACCATTTCTCTGTTATTTTTTAAATTCAATTCATTGAAGCTGTAAAATTACATTTTATGCAAATTTGATAACTTGCCTAGAAGGTGGGTAAAAGACGTTAAAAGGTTCAATATAATTTTATATATATAATGTTATTATAAAATTACTCCAATTATTTAAATTGAACATATAGAGATATTATGTATCTATTTTTACCTAATATAAACTTAAATAATATAACTAATTTTTTAAATAAAAAGGTAGTTTTAAACACTAACGCAGTGTTTTTCACAATTCATCAAAAATTGAATGTTTTCAGAAAAATACCAAAAATTCACTCTAAGATAATTTTGATATTCCGAATCCAAAAATGTTGTCTATTTTGAAATATAAAATTTATAAAATTTCAAAAATTGGATATTACTATTCATATCGGCTAGTTTAATTTTTCATGGTGTGCTAAAACTCTATATTATGTGCAACGTAAGCAATTTCATTATTCAAAGGGAAACATACCATGGAAGATTGGGGTGTTACATATAAATGAGAAATGATTAATGAATAATTATATGTTAATTATAAAAATAAATTATAGAAATAAAAAATCTATAATGAAAATATTGAGGTATTAGCATGTTCATTAAATTCTTCATTACATATATATATATATATATTGTTTATAAGTAAAACTTATTCTACATCATTAGGGTTAATTATGTAAATGGAAGATTATTTAATATTGATAAGAAAATAATTATTAAAGGAAATCCTATAAATAATTATTAATAAATTAACTAATATTATTCTAGATTTTTTATTCAACATGGAACATTATGATTTTTAATAAATAATATTTGTTTTATTTTAGGAGGCAATGTTTAAATAAATAAATAATTATTTATAATATTATAACTAGGTAATTAATAGTTAAGACTCGTATTCATAAGGAATTTATAGAAATATTTAGTAATGGTATCTTTTATATTGTAGTTATTTGATCATGAAATGATACAGTTAATTTTATAATATTTCACCTTCTAATCTATTTTTTATTTTAATTTTTTCTTCTAACATTATGTTCTTGTGATTAATTTACGAATATTGTATGTCCTTATTTTATTGGTCGATTTTTTGTATGTTTATTTGTTTACATTCTTTAATGTGTTTGATAATTCTTGTTTTTTTCTTTCTTGTTTCTAATATTCTAATATTGTACATGCAGGTCATGTTGTTTTATGGTTATGACTTTCATTTTTCATACATAGAATGGTTTTAATGGATTAAGTTGAAGTATACCCATGCATACATATGTGGGATATAATGGCACAAGGTTAAGACATGTTCACCTATTTATGGGTTGTAATGGCTTCAAGACATAACATGTACACATATCAATGGGTTTTTATTGCTAATTTTATGTAATTTCATGGTCTATGATGGCACTTAGTCTTAGTATGAGTTAGTTTCATGATAATGTAATCATTTTTTTAGTTTTATTGTCAGTATTTTATGTCAATTGTGAAGTGATAGTGGATTGGGATGTTATTATAATTGTGGGGTAGTTTATTTATCACGATTGGTTGATGATATGATATGTATAATTCATAAAAATATAAATTCATTATGATGACTGAAGAATGATGATTTATTATTGATCCTATTCATTTATTCTTATGTAAATACAAAAACATGTTATTATCTTAATTTTTTATACAATTAAAATACAAATCAATTGATATATTAAAAATCAATTGATGGTGATATTCTTCTAGGAATTATTTGTATTAGTTATGTAATCTAGGAAATATGATTCCACAATTTTTTTAATAATGCATTTGAAAATTTTTCCACAATATATATTTATATAAGTAAAACCACCAAAGGTAATAGATATGAGATTCTATAATGGTATTAATATTTATATCAGTATTATTTACTTGATTAGTCATAATTCTTAAATAACTGTAGTTTTTTCTTTTTTTTATTTCATGCATTTCAATCCTAGAACATTTTTCCCATCGATGTAGAATTTTTCATAAATATGGTCCTACTAAGACACACATGTTTTCAGCCATCTAATGTTTTTAAATTCTTATTAATGAAAATTTGAGGGAGATTGGGATATTGTTGTCTGTGAGATTACTGTGGAATCTTGGATGTCACCCTCTTATTGTATTATTACATAATATTAATTTCTATATCGTGAAATGTTTTTAAATCTATATAATCTTTTAATATAATTTAAATAGAGTTATTTTTGGTTCCATATTACCTGACATAGATATATGTGTGTAATTCATTCCATTTTAATGATATATACCCTCAGTTCTTGTCGCCAACACATGGTCTATGGGCGTGCACATCTAGGGTCAGACTTGCATCCTCTTTTGACCTATACAATATTTTAGTTTGGAGACATGAATTGTATAAGGAATTAATCCTCATTCAACCCATAGTTTCATTTTTAGATATGAAATCACATTATTTCATTTTGAGGATTTATCATGTTTACAGTTTTAGATAATTAGGCCATAAATGAATCAAAAAAAATCCATTCAATGTGTATTTCACATTTCCTCTTAATATAAATTTTCCATACTATTAAATTTTTTAAAAGAAACATGTTTTCAACCCATGAAAAATAATTATGAATTTCGAATTCACATATATTTTTTTCTTAGTCATCCATAAAACATGTGAAAAAATATAAAACATTGGATTAGTAGAAAAATATAATTAAAAAACATAAAAAATCAAAACCATTAATCCTTTTCAAAACCATAATATCATTAAAAAATATTTAATATTAAACATAATAAACATTGAAATCAAATAATAATTTGATTTCACTTTATATATGATTGGTAAATATTTTAATAAATGGTTTTTAAATAAATTCTAAAGGGAGAATCATAATCATGCGGGTTTCAAAGAAGACACAGGAAACCATAAAACCCTTTTCTAAAAACATAGAATTTTTTCCTAAAAGGGAATAATCCTTCATTTAAAAATATTATTAGCATACCTTTTGAAACAAAAAAACAATATAAACTCATTAACAAGAAGATAAAAGTAATTTAGGTTCCTTTAGATATAATCATCATAAAACCCATACAATAATCCTTATAATTTTATTAAACATATGGTCAACATATATTACCATTATCAAAAGAAGATAATCATTACCCAAATAATTGGAGAGCTATAATGGGGATCTCCCATCATATAGTTTATATCAAGATCAAATATTTATCATAGATAATTCTCAAGTACCGTATCATGAATAAAAAAAATTATTCTTGTATCTTTTCATTATAAAACCCTTAAAACTCTATGAATAGTGTATGAAAAATAATTTCAACTATTGAAATCACCATTCCTTTTATAATAACATTTTCAAAAGTAAAATATTCAAAATAAATAAAATAAGGGGTTGTCCTTGAAGAAAACATTAAATATTTTAAATGAATCAATATATCAAATAATAGTAATGGTGGTGGGAAAATTCAATGATGTGGTATATGTTAATATATAACTTTTATTTTTTTCTTTTAAAATAAAGTAGAATCATTGCATATAAAATACGTAAAATTATTTATTTTGAAAATATTTTAAATAAATTAACAAGATATATAAAGTGCCTTTATAATTAAATTATTTCCATATAAATACATTGATAAAATAATTAAAATTGAATATACACTGAATTAATGTATTTAGAAGGTAAAAACATAAATCATTTAAAAGTGGTTTTAAGTAAGTTCCCTTTACCATGAGTCCAACTCATCTAGTAACTTCATTATCATCCTAAATAATAAACATACATTACTCATGTACTATAATAAGAAAATTTTTCGTTTTTATTATTTCCTATAATTTATTTAATATCATGTTATATTTAATTACTTAGTCAATTATATTCCCATAGGATGTTTTGGAAATTTTCATCTCATTTATCCAAAATGACATTACTATGTTGAAAATGGTAATAGTGGACAATATTCCATCACATCTAGAATAATAATAATGATATGATTATAATTTTTATACATAAATTATTCTTTTAATTCCTACCAAATAATATGGTTATATAAAATAAACTACATTGTAATCATGGAGATAGGATATCATACGTATGCATGATTAATGTTTCCATTTTTCATAAATCATGATAAAAAGAAGTTAATTTTTTTAAATTTATATAATTATAAATAAATTATATATTACTTATTATAACTTTTATTATACTTATATTTACCATCAATATGATCTTATGATGAAAAATAAATCACATCACGTCATGGAAGTTGTAATCCACACTTATTTAAGAACGACGTTATGATTTTTCAATGAAACAAATGGTAAGGAAAGAGTTGATATATTACTTAAAAAATTTATAAATATTAAATAAATATGAAATATATACATTAAATAAAACATTATAACCAAATGTGAGAAGCTTTTATGGAAACCAATATATCAGTCCGTGAGGCGGTAGTCCAGCATACACACAAATTGTGGATTAGTTTCCCATTCGATTGAAGATGAGAAGTATATAAGTTATTTCATTAAAAAAATAAGATAAAATTATATGTAGGATATTAATTTTTTTATTTAATGATGGTTTAAGAATATTTTAAGGAGGTAGAATATGAAATATAATGAAGATTCTTGATTGAGAACAATAGATCTTCATCAGAAAACCCCTTTATATTTATAACTAAATCCATCTAAATAAGGTATTATTATCAAAATAGAGCCTTTAAGTCATTCAAGTGTATTTAAGAAAGATATTTGGGTAAGGATTTTCTGATATAAAAATATTTTTTAAGTGTACGGGAAAGATGAGAGAATGTGCCCTTTTATAAGGTAGGGGAGGGGAATTATTGGAATTTATTATTATATTAAATTAATATAAATTAATTATCATAGAAAATTCAAGGAAAATTTATATAATTAAAATATTTCTTGCTAATGAGTCAAATTATTCTCATCCTTTAAAAACATGGTCAATTTTTAGTGATATGTTCACCCTTATCTTTAAGTTTCATCCCCTTACTAACCCTTTTTAAAATATTTGTGCCATCAATGTTTTTTATAATAATGTAGTCATTGAAGTAACCATAAAAGGAAAATGGGTCCATAAATTGACAATGGATGATATGTTCAACTATAACCCATTATCTTGGCAGAAGATAATATTTTTAGTAATATTAAATCACTTTATAAAATAGTGATTATTATTAAATATTATTAATGTCATTTTTTTATGTCATCATTTGATTTGAAATTGAAGAAACCATTACAGAAAACGAATTCAAATATAATCCACTAAAACTTCCATAATATTTTATTTTTATCTATAAAATTCTTGGGACACTAAAACTCTCTCAAATAATGTTACTTTTTGTGATTTTAATATTATTTACATTATTTTTCTACTAATAATATAAGAACTATGTCAATTATGTGAAAATTTTAGAGGTAATTATTTAAACACTAAAAATTAAAAATAAATTAACATTATAAAATACAATTTATATTTCAATTGAAATAAATTACATGTTTCAAAAAAAATATGCAACTCTTGATTAAAAATATGTAATCTATTTTTCATAATTCAATATCTATAAGGGGAATAAATAAATTTAATATTAAAACATATCATATAATGAAAAATAGTTTTTAGGAAAATGTGTTTTTATCCAAAAAAAAATATCCTATAGAAAAATCATATATAAAAATTATTCAAAGTAATTAATATTATTATATCTTAAAAAATAGTAATGTTACTTTCATATTAAATTCAAATTAGAGTGGTGGTTTTAAATTTCACTATTTAATGAAGAAAAATGATAGTTTTACAAAAATCGATATATCCAATATTTGATGAAGGATCACTACTTTCAGAACAATACTAGGATTTAACCAAATTTTAATTTTGATACACTGATTTCATAAATAAATAACATTTTTTAAAATTAAATTTCTAATAATAAAAATAAATCATTTAAAGAGTAACCAAATAATAAAATTAAATGATTTCAAAAAGAATAAAACTATTTCCTTTTTGATTGAAAAATTACATAATATTTCCTTAAATAACAATAAGGCATTAAATTGGTTATTAATTTTAACTGTGTTGTTATATTATTTTCGCATTTTTAAAAAAAATTCGGACAAATTTTTTTCATTACTTAAACAAGTGGGGATACTTTTCCCACATATAATTTTCAAATTCCCATGTTGTTTCTTCAACCATATGGTTTTCCAACAAAATCATAGCATAGTGAATCATGTTATTTTGCAACAACTACTCTCTTCAGTCAATAATTTGAATGTGATATTTGAAGGTTCTAAGGGCAGTGGAAGCGCATGGGTGGATGTGACCACTTGGATTTTTGTCCTTAGCAATGATCAATCCGGGATCAATACGACGATAAATGCTAGTATCCACGGATCGATTCAAAGAAATAGACAATGAAGAAGAAAGGCCCTGGAACCAAAAAATTGGATCGTCACAGGTTGATTATAATTAATTGAATTAAATGAAAAGAAGTACCTTTTTGGTGTTCTTTCTTCATTGATATTCTTGATCACGTTCCAATGTGATTCCTCTTTGCATTGTAGGAGCCAAGGGTAGACTTCCTCTAGCAGTGATCCACACGTGGACCACGTATCTCTGGACATCGCCAAAGGTGTCTCCAGGTGCTAGCGTGGAGAAAACTTTGCTTGTGTTGCCCGCCTTAGATCGTCTTGATCCAATTAAGAGGATCTCTCTTGGTCTTGAGAGTGTTCTTGGAGGACGGACTTCTTTCGGTCTTGAGAGAACTCTCTAGAATTGTTGTGCACAACAATTCTCTTAGGAAAAGAGTAGGGGTTGTGAGGATATTGATAATCGGGTTTGAGGTTGTAATGTTATGACAATAAATAAAAGCGTTACGCATTTTATTTATTTCATTAACTCTTTTGAAATTCCCATTTCGAGTCATTAATTCCTCGACATGTGCCCACACTGATTATAATAAATATCATTTAATGAAACGATATTTCCTCAAAATCCCGACTAGAAAAACTACACGGCGTGTAATAATAAGTACACGGTGTGTACTTTTTTTCATTGAAAACTACACGGTGTGTACATTCAATGTACATGGAATGTATATCTTATTTTCATTTATTCATTTCCTTTCCAAAATAAAGACTACACGGCATGTACATTTTTTAAGACACGGCATGTACTTGTTTCCAAATTAAAAACTACATGGCATGTAATCATTAATACATGGTGTGTATTTGTTTTCATTTTATTCTTCCTCCAACATTAAAACGATTTAGGCTACCTTGAGTAATTATTAAACCACATACAGGAATAATATTTATTCTACTTGAGATACTTGAATACACTTACTGTGTGACCTTCTAGGAATCTTTCTCATTGGTATTAGGCGGGCTTTCCAAAAGTCCAAGATTACTGTCTAGTAATGAGTCAAGGAACCCAAGAAAAAAAAGTTGACGCCGCATTGACGTATCAACTCATATGAACGCTTACTATGTAATTTAATCCCATTGTATCAGTATCTCATCAAGAAGGTTTCATGGCAGTGTCATAAACCTATATTCTTGATATGTCATTCTTTGACTTCTAGAAATAAACTTGTCATGTCACCAAGGCCATGGAATTTGGTCGAAAGTTCTATTTCAGTCAAAGGGCCCGAGATATCTACTTCCATAAATATGTAAGAGGAAAAATCCTTCCTCGACTTATCCATTAACAACATGCCAATCGTGACACACCCAACATACCCTAATTCCCCTCAACTGTCTATGTGATGGTTTAAATTAGCAAATCTAAGTGCGTGAGTCATGACATGAGTTAATGATAATATTCCAGTCTAAGGACCATTATACACGCTCGCAGATAGCAATATCCGATGACACCAAGACATCTGGAATTACTACTGGCGGGTCTGTTCTCATAATCTCTCATCTTGGAGATTACCAAGTGCAGACTCCATGAGAGAGAGACTCATATTCTTACGAGTACTCGTACATGATGGTCTGTATACAATGCATCCTATCATAGTATGTCATCAAACCGTATAACTTTATTTAATAATATTGTTATATCATTTCAAAGTTCTCATCATAGTGGGGATCTATCATGACCTCATTAATGCAACAAATATTCCAGAACATTATTATATTATAGTCATGCAGAACAATGAACATTATATAATAAGAGTGCATTCATGTAATCAAAGTACAAAATAGTCAGTTCTCAGGACACCAACCCTTACAAACTCCCACATGGACTAGAGCAAACTACCTATGACTTTTAGTCTGCTAGACCTCACATGATGATCATGTTTCTGCTAAATAAGCCTTTTGTCAAGGGTTCTGCCACATTTTCTTCCGTGGAAGTACTACTCACTGCAACTTCACCTCTCTGAGTAAAATCCCTCAAGAGATGATAATTCTGAAGTATGTTCTTTGTCCGCTAATGTGACCTTGGCTCTATAACAAGTGCCACCACTATAGTATTATCACAATTGCGTGTAATTGGATCTTTTTTGCTAGGTACTACATCCAGCTCTTGGACGAAGATTCGCATCTATACTGCTTCTTTATCTACCTTAGAAGTGGCGATATACTCGGAATCTACTGTAGAATCAGCCACCACACTTTCCTTTGCACTCTTCCATCTCACTGCTTCTCCATTCAAACTTAAGATGTATCTAGTCTGTGACATCATGTCATCTTGATCAGTCTAGAAACTAGCATCTACATGTCCTATGAGGACTAGTTCCTCACATCCTCCATAAACCAAGAACATATCCTTAGTATGCATCAGATACTTAAAGATATTCTTGACTTCCATACATTGGCGCTCTCCTAGATCAGCTTGATATCTTCCTAATGCACTTAATGCGTAAGAAACATCTAGCCTTGTACATATCATAGCATACATGACTGACCCAATCGTGGATGTGTAAGGGATCCTTTCCATTTTCTTTCATTCCCCATATTTTTTAAGACACATTTTCTTAGAAAGATGAATGCCATGTGACACTGGCAATAATCCCCTCTTGGACTGTTCCATACTGAATCTCTTCAGTATCTTGTCAATGTATGTACTTTGACACAGACCCAACATTCTCTTGGATCTATCATGATGGATATTGATCCCTAGAATATATGCTGCCTCGCCCAAGTCGTTCATGGAGAATCATTTATGCAACCATGCCTTAACTGACAGTAAGACAGGTACTTCATTTCCAATCAGTAATATGTCATTAACATTTACTATTGGAAAAATGACTGCACTTACAATAATACTTTTGTAGATACAAGGCTCAAATTCATTCTTAACAAATCCAAATTCTGTTATGGATTCATAAAAATGAATGTTTTGTGACCTTGATGTTTTCCTTAATCGATAAATGGATTTCTGCAACTTGCATACCTTGTTGGAATCCTTGGGAGTCACAAAACATTCAGGTTGTGTCATGTAGACATCTTCCTATAGGTTCCCTTTATGGAAAGCTGCTTTGAAATCCTTTTTCAAAATTTTATATTCATGGTAAGAGGCAATGGACAATAGGATTCGATTGGATTTCAGCATCACAACTAGTGAAAAGGTTTCATCATAGTCAATTAATTGATGATGTCTAAAATCTTTTGCAAACAGTCGTGCCTTATAGGTGCTGACATGCCCCCACCAAGTCTAGTTTCTTCTTGAGTACCCCTTTATTACCAATTGGATTTACATAAACTTGAGGATCTACCAAAATCCTGACATGGTTTTGGTACATTGAATCCATTTCAGAATTCATGGCTTTCTGCCACTTGGCAACGTCTGTGCCTTAAACTGCTTCCTTATAGCTAAGAGAGTCATCATTGTCAATAAATAATGAGTCACCATCCTTTATGACAAGAAAACCATATCGTTCTGGTTTTCTCACCTCTCTCATGGTCCTACATAGTTCTTCTGTCTCTGGAATAGATTGTTCTTCCACGGGGCTTTGTGGAATCTATTATTTTACCATCTCTTTTGTATCTTGATCCTCGCCTTCATCTAAGTGTATCTCGCTCCCACTATCTATTTTGGAGATGTGCTCCCTCTCAAGGAATATGGCGTGTTATGCCACTGAATCCTTTTTGTATGAGGGGTTTTATAGGTAATATCCCCTTGTTTCCTGAGGATATCCTATAAATATACACATTGTGCATCGGGGTGATAGTTTTTTACATGAAAAGGACTTATCAAATGCTTCGTTACCCCACACATGTAAATTCGATAACATGGCATTGCGTCCACTCCATAACTCGTATGGAATACCATTTATCGATTTAGTTGGTACTTGGTTCTGTATGTGTGATGATGTTTGTAATGCATATACGCAAAAGGATAATGGAAGACTCGCATGACTCATCATTGATCTCACCTTGTCCAACAGGATGCAGTTCCTCCTTTCACATACACCATTCCACTGAGGTGTGTAAGGAGGAGTGAGTTGAGATAGAATCCCAAACTCCCATAAGAAATCAACGAAGTCCTGATTAAGATATTATCCACCTCTATCTGAGTGGAGTTTCTTAATCTTCTTACCAAGCTGGTTCTCAACTTCATTCTTTTATTATTTGAACCAATCAAAAGAATCTGACTTATACTTCATTATGTAAATATATCCATATCTACTAAAATCATTAGTAAAAGTTATGAAGTACGAGAACCCACCCCTTGATTCAACTAGAAATGGTCCACACGCATATATGTGAACTAATTCTAGAATCTCTTTATCCCTTTCAGCTTTCCCACTAAATGGGGCTTTGGTCATTTAGCCTTTTAGACACACATGACATACACCAAGTGGTTTTAGTTCAAAGGAATATAAATATCCATCTTGATGTAATTTTGTCAAACATTTCTCATTGACATGACCTATCCAGTGATGCCAAAGTTTGGTGTGGTATGAGTCATGTGAATTAACTTTTTCATCATTTGACATTATTTCGTTTTTGTATTCTAACACATAAAGGTCATTATATAAATGTGCCATACTAAAAAAATGCTATCTTTATAAAAGTAACAACATCCACTTACAAACATGAAGATGAATGAATTAGTATCTAATATGGATACTGAAATAATTTTTTTTGTTATAGAGGGTACATAATAACATCCTTTCAAAACCAAGACCATCCAAGTAGGCAATGTGAGGTGGTAGTCTCCGACAGCTATAATAGCAAGTCTGGATTCGTTGGCATCTCGTAGATCAACCTCTCATCAGTCAATCTTCCTAAATCTAATTGGTTCATATATTTGGATACATATGTGAGTACCACAAGTTTTATCTAATACCCAATTTGTAGAAACAGATAGATTGCATTTGATAAAAAAACACACTTAAAGTTTCCCATTGCTTCTTTGGCTGGGTGCAGTTTTTCTTCCAATGGCCCTTCTTGCCACATGCGAAACAAATAGCATCTTTCTCTCTTGCCTCCCCATTGAACTTCATTTTCAAGGAAGGCCTTGAAGAAGGTTTGGGCTTAAATCTCTTCCCCTTCCCTTTCCTTTTATTCACCATAAGGATAGAAGGCTTTTCACGCTTCATGTCATTGTCCACTTGGCGAATAAGGATAATAAGATCAGATATAGACTTATCAATGTTTTTCATGTTGAAATTTACAACAATGTTTGAGAAGTTCTGGCGAAGTGATGTAAGAATGAGATTGGTACCCAGTTCTTCGGGGAGTATAAACACTTGAACCTCCTAGATCTCAATATAGCCAATGATCTTGACTACATGAGGCCCATCTGGGGAATGCTCTCCATGATTTCTCTTAAATAGAGCCTTGGAGATCTCAAACCTTTCTTTTCTTTCTCTCTCCTGGTATAGACCCCGGAGGTGCTCGAGCATGCTGTAGGCATCTATGTCTTCATGAGACTTCATGATATCACTAGACATTGATGACATCATCAAACATTGATCATCGAGTGCATCACTCAAATGTTTTTCATAGACCAGGAAATCTTCATCCTTGCCCTTGGGGAAAAAGAATCAGGAAGTGAAGACTCTAGCACGTAAAACTTTCATTAATGGCATTGGATAACCAGAAGGCGCCTAAACAATTCCTAAAAGTTACTACCGGTGAGGATATTGTCTTTGTCTAGAATTGATCGTAGAGAAAATGCGGTTGACTAGTTTTTCATATTGATTCTACAAATTAAAAGAGCATATTTATCTGTACCTTTTGATTACATTTTTTGAAAAATAATAAATGAATTTATTAATTATCCCACTATTATATCAGGTCCCAATGTCCCTCACCATTGAACCCGAAATGTCGAGTTACTTTGAAATTCTAGTGAAAAGGATCCATAATTCCCTTCACATAACCCAAAAAAGGGTTGGTCAAGCTATTTGAAGGTATTTCGGTAGGCAGGTCTGTGCCAACTGTGAGCTTATAGTTCCTTGATCTATTGAGTGGACTCCCCAATCCTAAAATACAGACTTGGATTTCCTGAACTCTTTCTTGCAATATTACATCATTTCTAGAAAGGGATACACCTCTTTATGTAATATGGTAAAGTCAACCTGAAACCTTTCATAAGGGCTTCCTCTATAAAAGTAAGTGTCCCAACAATGGTTAGTCAAACACATAGTTTTATTGATTATTTCCCTTAATCAAGTAACGAATGTCTTGGTCTAACTTAATATGGTATTGAGGGATTTTAATCCTTTATGCATAGTTTCACATTATCACATTCTTGTTAATATTAAGTGATGCTTTATTAAGTTACTAACCATGTTCTGATAATGTTTACGCATAGTCCAGTTTTTATTTTATTCCATCTTTGCATGCTTGTTCATTTTATTAACAATGTGATCGCGACAACACATACATAATAAATAAACCATGAAATTAGAAAGAAATAAAATAATATGGGATGATCATGAGATTTTATTGGTTATCATATCTAGCGGTTTGATAAGCTAACCCTGACCTATAGTAAAACACCTTGAACCGATGGTTTGTATTTTGCATCTCCCACCTTTCCACCTTTGTATCTTCATGGGTTGGTTTTGCATCAGCTTCAGGTTTTGAACCATCTCCTCTGGCATGGGAGATCCTCCATTACATGAGGTTTACACTAATAAAACCATGGTCACGCAGGCCCTACATTTTACTGGAAGAAGGGACGCAGGCCAAAGAATTTAAATTAATCAAATTTAAATGAAACCAAACACACATACAAAGGTTCTCTAGTCTAGATCATAATCATCCATAGCATGAAACATCATTTATTCATATTTAGATTTCAAATATTTTTAATCGTTTTATTATTTAAGATAATTCATGCTTGAAATTAATTAATTATGATATTATAATTAATCAATTATTTATCTAAAATTCATTTCTGAATTTCTTTGAGACTCTTCTCATCCACATCCCTTGTATAGGTCTTTGTACTTTTTGAAGAAACCTGGTGAAATTCCATTTCTAGAAAGTACACGGTGTGTATTTCTTTTCACCCTTCATCTAAATTACATCCTGGGGGCTTTGGCATGTTTTCTCTACTTTGTAAATTTTGGAGTACACGACGTGTAGATTAGTCTAACACATTGTGTACTTCCTTGTTACTCGGTTACTGACCTGGAAATATCGTGTACGCGGAACACGACTACTCCGTGTACACTGTTTTACATGGGCCAGATCGGACTACACAGCGTGTTGATTCAACATACATATTGGGTATTCCAGTTCCACACACTATTCATTTCTGTTCATCACAATCTAATAAAACATAGGTATACTTAATTCACACTGTGTGGTTTGGCGGACCAGTACTGGTTCTTTGAACCTAAGTACACAGAGTGTAGTTTTCATTACACGCCATGTATTCCCATGTTGTACATACAGAAAGAGAGGCTCATTCGGATGAGTTCCTCATTTTTATTTTCATCAAATTTAAAATTAAAAGGTCGTTTCTGTGATTTGAATCGAGAAATGAAGGAGGAAGATCAGATCTTGTTCATTCTGTTTTAATAGAACTATATATCAGGAATTGAATCAAATATAAATGAGTAAATTATCAATGAAAATTAAATAACTATAATCAACATTGTAACCTCCCTCTGATACCATTTGAAGGTTCCAGGCGCAGTGGAGAAGCATGCGTAGAGGAGCCCACGTGGCTTTTTTTCATTAGCAACGATCAATCCAGGATCAATATGACAATAAACGCTAGTCTCCACGGATCGATTCACAGAAATAGACAAAGAAGAAGAAAGGTCAAAGAACCACAAAAGTGGATCGTCACAGGATGATTATAATTAATTTAATTAGTTAATAAGAAGTACATTTTGGGTGTTCATTCATCCTTGATATTCTTGATCGCGTTCCAATGTGATTCGTCATTACGTCGCAGAATCCAAGGGTAGACTTCCTCTAGTAGTGATCCACACATGCACCACGTATCACTAGACATCGCCAAAGGTGTCTCTGGGTGCTAGTGTTGAGAAACCATTGCTTGCATTTCCCACCTTAGATCATCTTGATCTGATAAAGAGGATCTCTCTTGGTCTTGAGAGTGTTCTTGGAGGATGGAGTTCTTTCAGTCTTGAGAGAATTCTCCAGAATTTTTGTGCACAACAATTCTCATAGGGAAAGAGTTGGGGTTGTGAGGATATTTATAATTGGGTTTGAGGTTGTAGAGTTATGATAATAAATAAATGTATTAGGCATTTTATTTATTTCAATAACTCTTTTTAAAACCCCATGTCGAGTCATTAATTCCTTGACATGCCCCCACACGGATTGTAATAAATATCATTTAATGGAACGATATTTCTTCAAAATCCTGACTCTAAAAACTACATGGTGTGTAATAAAAAATAAATGGTGTGTACTTGTTTTTCATTAAAAACTACCCGATGTGTACATTCAATGTACACGGCGTGTATATCTTGTTTTCATTTATTCATTTCCTTTCCAAATTAAAAACTACACGGTGTTTACATTTAATAATACACGGTGTGTACTTGTTATCAAAATAAAAACTACAAGGCATGTAATCATTAATACATGACATGTAGTTGTTTTCATTTTATTATTCTTCCAACATTAAAACGATTTAGGCTTCCTTGAATAATTATTAAACCATGTATGGGAATAATCTTTATTCTACTTGAGATACTTGAATACACTTAGTGTGTGACCCTCTATGCCTCTTTCTTATTGGCATTAGGTGGGGTTTCCTAAAGTCCAAGATTACTGTCTAGCAACAGGCCAAGGCACCCAAGAGAAAGAAGTTGACGCTACATTGACATATCACCTCATTTGAACGCTTATTTTGTAATTTAATCCCTTTGTCTCAATATCTCATCAAGCATGTTTCATGGCAGTTTCAAAAACCTATATGCATTATATTTCATTGTTTGACTTCCAGAAATAAACTCGCCATGTCACCATGGCCATAGAATTTGTTCGACAGTTCAATTATAGTCCAAGGTCCTGATATATCTACTTCCAAAAATATGGATGGGAAAAATCCTTCCTCTATTTATCCATTAACAACATGTCAAATGTGACGCACCGAACGTACCCAACATCCCACCAACTACCTACGTGATAGTTTTCATCAGCCAATCTAAGTGTGTGAGTAATGACATGAGTTAATGATAATCGCCCAGTCTAAGGACCATTACACACGCTCGCACATAGTAATATCTGATGACACTAAGACATGCAGAATTACTACTGGCAGGTTTGTTCTCATAATCACTCATCTTGGAGATTACCAAGTGCGAACTCCATGAGAGAGAGTCTCGTCTTCTTACGGGTACTCACACATGATGGTCTGTATACAATGTGTCCTATCATAGTATTTTATCCAACCATAAAACTTTATTTAAGAATATTTTTATAGCATTTCAAGGTTCTCATCATAGTGGGGATCTTCCATGACCTCATTAATGCAACAAATACTCCGGGACATTATTATATTGTAGTAATTCAGAACAATGAACATTATATAATGAGTATATTAATGTAATCAAAGTACAAAATAGTTGGTTCTCAAGACACCAACCCTTACAATATTCTTGATAAGAAAGGTTTTATTAAAAATGTACATCTTTGGGGCAATAAATATAGGATAATTTTGTTGCATATTTTAGTAACAAAAAAACATGAAATGCACTATGTACCCTAGAAAAACTAAGATGTAAGTCCACTCTGTATAAAAATGATACATCTTTATCTAGGGTTTCATACGATCCAATGAACTGTGAGAATACATTCCCTTTTTAATAAAATACCTAACACTTTTCCATATTGAAACTTTAATAAATACAAGATAACCAACCTCAAAAGAAAGAACTATCCTTTGTTTAATACATAGCATTTTTTCTATTTTGATACATCATGATTTGTTATTGAACCATCTTAACATTATTAGATATTTATTCTACAAATTATCATCCCAAATACATCCTTTCACCTACTTCATCAAAAGAAAAGGAAATTTGATACAACTTTCCATATAAATCTTCAAAAGGTGTCATATTTATGATGGAATAAAAAAATTATAAGGAAATTAAAATAAAGTAATATGTTAATCCCAACATTTAATGTTATCCATTGAAAAACCGTTAATCATTTCATACAATGTCATAATTATTCACTCAAACTATACATTAGATTGAGGATTAAAAGCTGGGATTAAATTTTATTTAGTACCCAATGATTACTGATGGCCTTTAAAAAAAATAAGAAGTTAACCTAGGAACAATGTTAGATATAATAGTGATAGGAACTCCATGAAAACATACAATCTCCTTGAGGTACATTCAAGAAAGTAAATCTAAATACATCATAACAAGAATAGTAATATAATTCATGGATTTAGAAAATCAATTGATAATAACACAAAATGAATTATTAACTCAATATTTCTTTAGAAATCCCACCATGAAATCCAAAGATATATATTCTTCTTCCACTCCAACACTAGAAAAGGATAAATCATCCCCTTTGGAAATTTATATTATATTGTGTCATATTCAAAATTAAAAAAATTATCGCAATTATAGAAACATATAATTTCATTCCATCCCTCTTATAATAATCATAAAGGACTTTTTCATCTTAGTGATTCTAGGATGAATGGATAATGAGGAAATAGAACAATTACTAAATAATTATCTCATCAACTAACAATCACAAGGAATGAAAAATGTTTTTTTCAAATCTGTTAAAACCTTTTTTTATCAATATTAACCTCTAGAAACATTACCTTATTAACAGACTCTACCTTTTCATGTATATAAATTTTTTCTTTTTGAGCTTTCATAATCCTTAAAATATGGAAGATTGTACTGATACCTGAAACAAGACCGAGGGAGTTCAAGCATAAACAATTTTTGGGCGTACATTCATTACATCATTAAACAATGTATTGTGTTCTATGTGTAACATTGCTAATGATCCATTATTTTTTAATTTTATGGATTGATATACTCTATTTTCGTTTCTATGCTGGTAATGAATCATGAATTTAAAATCCTTTATCAATTTCACAAATCTCCTCTATCTCAAATTCAACTCTATCTAATTGACAATATACTTCAAAATTCTATCATTATTTCAAATTTAAAACTACGCACCATCTAAATGATGTCTTCAAATTTTTAAAGAAAATAATACAGCTTTTAGATCAAGCTCATGAGTTGGGTAATTTATCTCATGGTGTTCTAATTAACATGATTCATAAGTAATTAACTAATCATTTTATATCAGAACATAACCAAGTCCTATAAATTTAACATTGTTGTTGATGAAAATTCACAATTTCTATATGTAAGATCCAAAATCGGATCATTCACTAATATTATTTTTTATTACAATAAAAATCATCATAATTCGTCATCAAGATGAATTTAACCTCATTTCATGTTAACTTTTTCAATGGGCCAAATAACTAATAAGTGTTTTATTACAATAAAAATCATCATAACTTTTTCAATATTCACACAATCGAATTGTTGATTTACTTTTCTTTATTTTAAGGGTTTCAAAAAAATCCTTAGGATTATTTAATAATCCTAATGACTTTTATAATAAACTAATATATCATTATCCAACACAACCCAAAAATTATCTAAATAGTCATGGAAAACTCTAATCAGAATATGAAATAATATAGATACTATGTTAGAAAACACAAAGGGAATAACTGGAAACTAATAATGTATGTATTTACTCTGAAACACTATATGTGTGATACAATCCTTATTTACACTCAACCAATGGTACCCTATACTTTTATCAATATCCAAAAAATGTTTTTTTCCATAGATATGATAAAAATCTCCAATATGTGTCAAAGGATAATTGTTCTAAATAGTAATGTTATTGAATTATCTATAATCAATGAAAACTATTTTTAACCCATTATTTTTAAAAAAAAACATGATCAACCCATGGTTAAGTGATAGGATTAATTAAAAATTTATCTTTAAAATCATGTAATTAATTTTTCAATTTCAAATTTTTTTCATTAACCATTCATTAAGGGGGTATGAAATTGTCTTACAATTATGAATTAAGTCAATAATAAACTCAACTAACCCACTAGGTATAATACTAGGAAACTCATTAGGAAATACATCCAAATATATATTCTATATAGGTATTTCACTAATATTGTCAGAATAAAAAATTTAAATAATATGTGAAAGATATATTTAATTTAAATATTTTTATAGTTTCTCAGATTCATGATATGTTTTCAAATTTATGATTTCATTCTTGTTTATGATCTAAAACACATTCTGAAAAAAAACTATTTTCTCTCTACATTCTATCTTAGCATGGTAAGATGAAATCTAACCCACAACCAAAATAACATAAAACTCTACAAGTCCTAAAATAGAAAATTTATTGGAAAATACTTTCTTGAGAAAATAAAATTAATATTTTTATAATTTATTTTATCCTAATACATCCCCATGGTGTTTTATCCTAATTTTCTGGCTTAATTTCTTTAGTTAAATTTTTTAATTTTTTATAAACTTTTATATAAATGAACAAGTGTTTTGACCATGAATCAAACATGAAATCGACATAATCTAAATAAATATGTTACATGCCAGACACCACATAACTGGTTGGTCAAACTTATTCTAAAGCGGTCGCAAAGGATTTAGCCACACCATTATTTTTTGATCATGATGATTTCCATACATCATTCCTATATCTGGAAAATTGTTTTGATAATGACCCATATCATTAAAATTAAATCATCTTATCATTATATTAATCTAGTAACATTTTTCTATGAAATCATGAGCCAAATGTCCAATCATTCGATATCAGAAACACTTCCAAGATTTTATAATAAATTCTCTAGGATTATTCTTAGAAAAATCATCATTATATTAAAATTTTATTTTCTTACCTTTATATTTCATTAGTGGGTGCTTCTTTATTTCCTTCCATCTAAAGCATTTCTTCTATTTTTTCTCATGGAAGACATGATTGTTGTAAACTCCATTTATACCTTCTCATTAAGTTGATAATGATTTTCATAAATTTTCATTTCACAGGAGTCCAATGCACTTTGATATCTTTTCATCAATCCTAATTAAAACTCATAAATTTTACTACTAGTATCCTAGATAGAATTTAGCGTATACCTTTCCAAGCAAAGACTGTTTTATTCATATGCAGAAAATGAATCTAACTCCTTTTGTCTCAATTATAAGAATTGTTTTCCATCCTATGTCAAATATCCCAGAGAAAATAATTTTCAAGAAAAATATTTTTAAATTAATCCCATTCTAAGGTATCAATATCATATATTCCTCAGATATTATTCACCATTGACTACATAAATTCTAATTCACATTCAAAATGATAATTGAAAATATTTTAATTTTAATGATATATTTAACCCATGACACTGAATATTATCTCCAAGGATTCAAGCCATCACATAGCTACCTCTTGGATATAAGATCGACTAAATGTTGTTGGGTGTTGTTTCGTGAAATTCTACACAGTATTCATTTTCCCTGTTGGTGATCATGGTTTATTGCTTTAATTGAAAACACCTTAATTTATATCCTATTTTAACTAATCCATTACAACAACAAACTCTTCAGTTCCAATTCGAACCATTCCAGGATAATAATTTTGGAGGATATATTCCTCTAAATGCCTTCTAACATCTGTTTACTTATTTCCTCTATGAAAAACAGTTTTAAATATACGTACATCAGATGAAGAAAAATGGAAATATTCAAATTATATATCATGGTGGCTATAAATTCAAATCTCTTAATGGATTTTACTTCTATTATCATCTCTTCTAAAATTATCTAGAATAACCTATCATACAAACTATAAGGAACTAATCCTTATTCAATCCATAATTTTATATTTATACAGTAATTCAACTAATTTCATTTTAAGGATCCTTTTAGGATTATTGTTTTTTATAATTAGGTCATAAATATTACACAAAAAATCATACAACAAATTTTGGACAATTACTCTTAATATCAATATTTCCAACAAAATATAACTTTTTAAAGGAACCATATTTTCTAATCCTGAAAAATATTTATTAATTTTGACGTGACATATTATCTCTAACTAAAAAACCATTTAAAGAAGTTTAAATTATTTAAAAATGTTGGAGGAGAAGAAAAATATCAGTAAGGGAAATAAATAATGAAATAAAGAAACCAATTAACCCATTTTAAAATAATGATATCAGAAAATAGTTTTCCATTAACAATGTAAAAATTTATCACAAATTATCATTTAATTTCATATATAATCATATTTTACTACCAAATGTTTTTCATAAAACACATTATTCTAAAAAATAAAGGAAAAAATTCAAAATAATGAGGGTTTCTTAGAAAACATGAGAACCCATTATTTTTTTAAAAAAAATCATTTTTACCATAAAAGAGAATAATCCTTCCATTAAAACCATCATTTTCTTACCATCTGAAATAAAAGTATGTCCATGAAGAATCATTAATGATAAAAGAGCATTCATGTAGGTTCCCCATGAAATTATCTTCATATAACCCTTACACGAACCCTCACAATATAAAAAATGATACGGTTGACTTCCAAAAAAGCCACATAGAACATAATTGTTATCCAATGCATTTGAGTGCTATGATATGGATCGCCTACTTTATTTGTAGTATTTGGATCACCTTTTTATAATATATAACTTTCAATTATCATATCATGGATAAATATTTTATACATTCATATTCTCATCATAAAACACTTGAAAACTATTCTCTACCCCTATGAAAAATAATTTCATGTATCAATACCCATTCCTTTTAAAATCCCATTTTCAATACAAAAATAAAGATAAATAAGGGAAAGAGGGATTTTAATTTAAGAAATAAAGAAATTTTTTAAAGGAATGACATATTGAGATAATTTTTTTGATAGTATAAAAATCAATTGATTCTCTATACATTATAATAGAATCTTCATTAATTCCTCTCGTGAATAACGTCAAAACATGCCATATAAATAAATAAAATGATTCCTTTTCAAAGCCATTGAAAGAAACAAAAAAGAGATATAAAATATCTTAATAATTAATTTAACTACTTATAAATATATTCATAAAATAATTTTATGAATATGGATATGGAAGAAAAATATTTAGAAAATAGATCTTTAAAAAATTTAAAATGAGTTTTTATGTAAAGGTGTAACTTACCTTCAGTCTGAAACATCACATACATTATTTATCATCATAAATAATGATCTTAGGTTGGTTTTATTATTTATTATGGAACTTTTTAGAGGCATTAATGGTTTATTTTATTTATTATCATGTTATATTTAATTACTTAATCAATTAAGTTCATGACGTAGGTTTGGATGATATTCAACTTATATGTCCAAAACGACATCGGTCGGTTGGTTATGGTAAAATAAGTCATTATTTCATAATATAAAAAATTATAATAATTAAATAATTATCATTTTAATACCGCAATTATAATATTAAAACCAGATATAAAATATTGTTATGTAAATTGAACTACATTATAATCATGGATATGGTAGGACATATGTACATAGAAGTAACATTTCCATTTTTCAAAAATCACAATAGAGGTAAAATAAGTATTGTTTTTTATTTATTTAATGATAATTATATCACAAGAAACATATTATTTCTTTAAATACTCAAATATATACCATATATGTGATGTGGTGACAAAAAAATAATCACATCGCTTAGTGGAGGTGGTAATCCACACATACAACCGAACGACGTTATCATTTTTAATGAACATAAAGGTGTGAAAATAATGATATATTAAATTTTAAAAATTATAAATATGTCATTAATATTATATATATATATATATATATATTAAATCCATCATTATAACTATCGTTTATATGTAGTAGTGGAAAATTAATTGCATCGATTCACAAGGTGGTAGTCTGTTGTACACACGACCACGAGTTTAGTTTCACATTTAATTAATTAGGATATTGATATAGGTTATTAAATTAACATAATAAGAACTTCTTATTTGTATGAAACTAGGTTTCTCATTTCGTCCTATTTAAATAATAATTTATAGTGGTATAATATGAAATAAAATTAAAATTCTCCGTTAAGAACTATACCACTTCTTCAAAAAAACTCTTTAGGTTTATAACTAAAGCCTTCCTATGATGGTTTTTGATAAAAAAAATTTCTCTATGATGTTTACATGGATGTAATTATGTTATATAGATAGGTATTAGTAAAACGAATTGGATTTTTAAGTGTGAATAAAAAGAAGAGAGTCGGTTCACTTTTATTGGAGAGGGGAGGGGCATTCTTGGAATTTGTTAAAGGAATAAATTAATATAAATAAAATATCCTTAAAATATTGATATAAATTAATATAATTAAAATATAGGATGATTATGAGTCCAAAAAAAATTCATACAAAACTATTTGGATATGATTTTGTGATTTTTCACCCTTATTTTTTAATTTTAACCACATGTTAACCCTTTTGTCTATAACCATGGTATCACGGTATTTTGGAATAAAGGAGTAAATAATGTAATTATAAAAGTAAAACTATATAAAAAAATTTAAATGGTTTATATTTTCAATTATATCCCATCACTTTTCTAAATAAAATATTTCATTTATTTTTTTATCTTTTAATAAAATATTATTAATGTCTTTTTAGAAACTATTCATTTAATTTGACATTGAAAAAACATTACCATACTTGAATTCAAACATGATATATTTAAAAATACATAATATGTTGTTTTTAACTAAAAAAATCTAATTCCACAAATACACACTCATACAATATTACTTTTATATTTATTCTTATTATTTTCTTCATTTCCCCACTCCTTGCAGAAGCACTGTGTCGACATTGTGTAAGCATCTATGGTAATTATTAAACCACCAAAAAAAAAATAAAAATCCAGATAAAAATTCATTTATATGTCAAATTATTATTTAGAAAGGAATATAAGTTATTTTTTTCCTAATCAAAAAAATATTATAGATATTAAATGTAAGGGAGTGAAATTTTTTATTTTATGTTTACTTAAAATAATATAAATGTTATAATAAACATAAATTGGATTCAAATGGACACATTTTTGAATAATGAATAATCATGGTGGAAATAAACTTTTACAAAAAAATATATAATTTTTTAGTAAATTTTGTAGGCCTTATCATATTTATTTATTCATAATTACCTAATTTACCCTTATAGAGATGAAAAATATTTACTATGTTACTGTTCATAATGAGAAGAAATAAAATCAACCAATTTAAAAAAAATGGAACAATTTATTCCAAATATGGAATAAATTTTTCATGATTGAATTTCTAAATTTGGAATAATCTAATTTAACATTAAAACAAAAAATGAAATGATTTTTTTGATAAATCCATTTTGAAGCCCAAAAATATAGGTATACCAAAATAAAATATAAGGATGACTAAAATGTAATTTATTAGATTATATTTTACTAATTAATACTTATGTTACTTTTATATCATGTTCAAATAATAATGGGACTACTAAATTATGTTATTTAATGAAAATAAATGACAGTTTTATAAAATTTGATATTTTCAGTACTCAATGAAAAATCAATTTGTTTTAAAAAAATAAAAAATTCATGCTGACTTATTTTTGATATAATAATTTAAGAAATGAATTAAAATTTATAAAATTTATATTCAAAAATTTAAATATTAATCTTTTAAATTGAACTATATTATATGAGAAAATATGATTAGTAGGTGTAAAAGTATTTCCTTCTTTATTGAATTTATTTTGGTATAACTATGAATGACAATAATGCCTGAAACTGATTATTAACTTTACCATGGGTCTTAAAAATTAGTACAACCATCATTCAATCTTGTTTGGATCATGGGATCTACTGATTCATCAAGGGAATGCATAATTTTGGGCCCCACTAATCAATTAAAAAGTCCAATTCTTTCAGTATATGATTATAATGTCTAATTCTACATATCATATATTTTCTCTAAGGAAATGCTTATATAATATTTCTTATGTAATAAAAAGTTATCTATATAAAAACTATGAATATACAGAATGTTGGGTTTTCATTATTTAATGGAATAATATGGATTTATTTGTGAATCTCCATCATTAAAATGAGAAACCATGAAATATTTATGATTGAATGGAAAGTATATTTTTCAAAGGGATGGTAATAGAGTATTCGTGTCACAAAAATTCATTTTATGAGATTAAAAAGTAAATTAATTCACAAAATAAAATAATTCCCAAGGGTGGGAGACCAAATAAATTATTCAAAAATTTCCTATAAACATTTAAGACAATGAGACTCGCATATTTAATATGTATTAGGGATAACAAATCATTATAGGGAGACTTTTAAATATGAATGTTGTGATGTAAAAGGTAGAAATATACTAAAATTACGTTTAATATACATGGGACTTGAAATATGAACCATCATATATTTTTAATAACTGTTTCATAGAAATATCCCCCACTTAGAAATATTACACGTAAAATACCATAAATATATAGATTATTTAAGGATTGTGTTATTTTGAATTATGGATATAGAAATATTTAATCATTATAATGATTATAAAGGTGACAAAATTAGAGATAATTTTAAAATATTGTTAAAATTAAAATAGGGTATGTATACTAACAGAGCATAAAAATGTCTTATAAAGAATCATAATAAATTCAAAAGTAATCACAAAATGGAAATGATAATAAAAGATTAAAAAAGTATACCGTACAAAGATATTATATATTTTTTAGAAATATATTTTTAGAACCATATAAATTATATTGAACTACTCTTGATATTTAAATTCAATAGAGAATTGTGTTTAATTATTTTGGAGTGAAGTGTAATGAGAGAATGATTGTATATTTATAGAAAATTAAGGATAATAGTTTAATATTTTTAGGACATAGGATTTGGAAAAATAGATTGTGGAAAATAAAATTCCATGGGATTATCTATACCTTTAAACCAGATTAATTGGCTTTTATGTCGTCATTTTTAACATTTATGAATATTATAATAAAACTCAATTTTTAAATATTACATTGGCCATGAAAATATCATTTCACCATGGATAGTTCTTTCTAAAAGAATAATTTTAAATTTAAAAATTTTAAACTCCATTATAGGTTTGGAAATTTATTTCAATACTTTGAAATAAATTTTTTTATTTAATTAAGACATATCTTTCAAATTAACTTTTTACCCATTTTAATGAAAACCAATTTTAGGGAAAAGTGGTAAAATGCCAATGTACAATATTAAACCATAATGGGAAATTATTCTCCAACTCAATCCAAACATAAAATGTTAGAATCAAGATTACGATGAAAAATAAAAATTAAATAGAATTTATTCCACTTAGTTTCGTTACATAACAAATCCTCAAACTAATAGGTCATAATATCCTAGCTATTAATGAAATCATCTATATTAATATTCATTTCATTAAATCCATTATGAATGATTTGATCATTTGTATTAGTTCATTCTAGTTGTTCCTTGGTTCCAAATATCATTATTTTATCCCTCATCTTGATTTACACTTCCTTTGATGCCTATATTTTAAAATACTCTTCCAATAATTTAGCCTTGTAGTACATAAAGAGGGTCTTATTGGTAGATATGATAGCTACTGCTTCCCCCAAAGCCCCATGTGGCCCTTCACTCTAAATTTGAACAAAAATATTTTTATTCTTCTCAACTTCAAATTATAGATGTCGAATTTTTTGTCTTTTAAAGGGACCTACTACTAGAAAAGACTCCATTTGACATTATGGGTTGCAATTAAAACATCATTCGCGGGGAAAGAGATCATGTATCATAAGAGGTGAGATGGACATCATTCCCATCCTGGGAACCATACCACCCGTGATAAAAACCTAAACAGGATTATTGATTTTAATACCCCTATAATATGATCTAGTTGTATTTTGTTTCATAATAAAGGAAGATTCTTTATAAGAATTGTTTTTATTCCCACCTGTAGCCGAATAGTCACTTAGGTAGATGTCACTTTTCTGCCCTTTCTTCCAACCATTTTTAAAATATTGTATAATTTGTACATACACATGATAATATTATAATTTATGAGACTACACAATTAATACTATATAACACTCTAACAGTTTCTCCATTTGAAAAAACCCTACTATTCTACCCTTTATCTGTTCCACACTTTTACTCCCCCTTAAGTAACGTACATTATTTGAAAGATCCTCTAAATTGGAGAATCTCTTATTCAAATTAACTCCCTCTAAACATATAATGGTTGGATCCATTTTAATAATTTATGACTGAAGAATATTGGATTTTGAATATATTATATTCATTAAAACACATAATCATCCCCTACATGAATATCTCAGCCACTAAGGAATGGCTACCCCTCTTCTAAAGATACCATCCTCATACAATTCTACACAACATCTTAGAAGGAATCTTATCTCCTAGAACCTTCCAAGTTCAGATTGCTTAGAAGAGGTCCTGGATGGAACTATTGAATACTAAAATCCTTATTAATAGAGTATAAAATATTAGATGCTAGATCTTTAGTAGATTATCATACCGTATCCTTTACTTATATGAGTAAATTATAGAACGACACCACTTTTTAAAATATTTTTAATGTCATAAATCCAAGGGGGATGAATGTCATGAGTTGACCTACCTGTATATTGAGTCATTATCTAAACCTTAATGTTACCATTCCTATTTTTATCAATGAAACCTCTACCCTTACATGAGGTAATTACTATAGCATATACATAAGATATATACATGTCTGAAGAGGGGCTTCAATAGGACACAACATAATCAATGTTCTTCCATGAGGATACCAAAAAAATGTGTTGTCACAGCCCTATCAATTCCACCCTTATTTTATGTCACTAATTCATCTATATCTTGGGTAGGATTAGAAACATCATCATTTCCACCATTAATAAAATTTATAGTATTCTCACAAATTGGTGTTGATGAAATAATTCTTTATCCCACTAATATATGTCTATAGATATGTTGGTGGTGACTGAATCGATTGAAACTAGGGAATAAATCCACCCAAGATTCAAAATTTATAACTTTTTTAAGATTTTATTTATTATCAATTTCACACCATTTAAAATTAATCACTCGATTAATGATATATATTTCAATTTAGACTCTAGAAGTAAAGAGATGAAAAAGTTAATGGTGCCTATTGTCAATGAATAAGAATATACCAATCATATTTCACATAATCGCTTGTATTAAAGGATTTGGAAATGGAAATGGAATAAAAATAAATCATAAACAAATTAGTGATGTTATAGGATCTTACATAAAATACAAGTCCAAAGACCACTAAAATAGATAAAAGGAAAGGATTTTGAGAAATTCGGGTTGGAAAAATATAAATAAATCATATCTTCTTCTGTCTCAAAATGGAGAATGATATATCAGGGATCCATGAGGCTAATAACAATATAGTCCTTAAAATACCATGATTAGTAGAATAACTAGAAGATATAATTAAATGAGTGGTGATTCTAAACAAAGATATACACTATGTAGTGGTTCTGTAAGGATGAAGCCTCAGTGACCTCCCACTGGGAAATCATGAGGTGGGGAATACCTTGATTAAAAATGGGACCTTAAGAAAATGATCAATGGAATAGATTGGTGGGAGGGAAGATGGATCAGTGTGTGGGGTGAAGATCTGAAGCCATTTCATAGAGTCAAAGTAACCCCTCTCCATCTACCTAAGGGGAGGTATATTGGGAGCAATAATCACAATCTTACTAGAGAAGACCTATATTTTACATTTCACCAAAATATGTATGTCATATTTTACACTTTCAAAACTAAAATTAACCCCTATTAGAACATTTTAATATAACTTCAAAATTTAAATATAATTTTCCTTTATTTTCTATATCATTTATATTTGACTAATTTTTTTTCTTCATTACAGAAATATATCTTTTATTCAGGTTATCATATATTGAAAATTATCCATAATTGTATAATATTATTTTGTTTCTTTATATTTCTATATTTTCTATAACACTGGTGTTATCCATTATAGTGTATATAATTTTCATGTTTTGTATTGTAATATTATGATAAAATAAAACAATGAGTTTTTTTAATAGCAATTTAAAATAAATGTTTATTTACTATAGTATAATATTTGATCCTACAATAAAGAGTGGGTTGATTCCGTTGTTTATGAACTGAATAAACTAAAAAAGGGAATTTTTCTTTTAGAAAATTTGAAAACAATGTGTTTAAAACAAAATTTATTTTGTAAATATACTCATTGAGAAAGTAAAAGAAAATATAAACAAAACATGTTCAATTTTCATAGATATTTTAATGAGACTATGACACTAGTTTCATTTATTGGAACTGATACAATATTTTTTAAATTAATATTAAAATAAATTAATATCATTAGAATATATTTAAATAGGGATTATCATTCATAAATTTTTATCTTTATGAGGAATTTTATATTGAAAAACCTAAATTATTTATCATGATACTGATAAAAATAATCTATACAAGCTAAAAAAGTACATTAAAGGATTAAAAAGGATCCATGTTTTTATTGTTAAAATAGTATAATTATATGACATGTATGAAATTCAAAAGAGTAAATTATATAATGATTTATATGTCAAAGAATGAAATAATTATTTACTCATTATGAAATTCTATTTTCATAAAATGAAATTAAATATAGTGACAAATTAATGATCATATAAATGTCCATTTTTAGGTATTAATAAAAGGTAAGATTACCTTTCTATTGGGCATACAAATGAAATATTTAAGATATTAAATTTTACTTTAACAATAGAAATATCATTAGGAATTTCTTAAGAGATTCGAGAATGTATTTTCAATGGATTTATCCAATAATTTCTTAATCTAGATCAAATAATAATGTTATAATAATTAGTAGTTTTTAATAAAAATTATTTAATAATATTTATTGGTATTTTATTAAGGTTAGTTATATGTATACATGATCTTGTATTTATTATTAGTTTATGAATAAAAAGACGTATAAATTATTACGAATATTATATCATATTAGAAAGAAGGATTCTATGATACATCAAAATAAATATTGAATGATGTATTAGGTATGATAGAAACAAATCACTTCAGTTATATGGATGTACATATATTGATTGGAAAATTTATGTTATATAGAGAAAATATATTTCAAAGGGACTATTCATTATTAGAGTAAAATGTGTGTAATGTTAATCTATAAACTAAATTTATATCACTATGAGTTCCATCAAGGATGTTTATATAGGATCATCTCATGTTATATGATAGGTGATATTGGTAAAATTTCATCTTTATGATATGTGAGTAACGTAAAAATTTATTCAATGATTTTACTTGCTAATTATAGGGATATAAATTTATCAAAATATTCTATTATAATATGTGAGATAAGGAAATATTAATAACCTCTAATATTTCAGAAAATGGTGGGAGAAAGTTTTTGAACTACACTTGAAATATGGTTCTACAACATTTAATATTACTAATATCTTGGAAATGTCTTCATAAAGGAAATCCTTACAACATTTAACAATTTGAGAGTACATTATTATGAAATCTTGTATTTTAATACTTCATAACTCATTATTTATTACAAAAATTAAATAATAATAAAATCCAAAATGATATTGAGTCATATTGTCATTAGGAAATTAAGTATATAGAAAATTTACATAAAATTGGGGTACAACACCATTATTTAAAAACTCCATAACATTACCATAAAATTTCTTTACCATTTTAAAACTAATTGGAATAACCTAGGGATATATTTAATTAATGGGTGATGTATAAATCCTTTTTAAGGAATTAATAAAATAATAGAACAAGGTAAATTACAACATGTTATTCAATAGACATATTAACGTAACATAATAGGGGTGACCATCATAAACCAAAACATTGAAGCATGAAATAAGATTATAGAATAATGGAAACATGGGAATATTGAAACAATATAAAACATGACATCATAAACATGTTTTATGGATAACCACAATGACATCATGACATAGTTTTCTTAAGATAACCTCCCAAGAACAATACGTGGTATCTCATTTGATAATAAAAATACCCAATGTTTGGTACGGTTGTATGATTCTAGCCCCACCCATCACATTCATATCATTTAAATGCGTAAATATGACACATATATTATATAACATAAGTATTCCTTTAATCGCTATTAATCCATTGATTTGAGAGTGTGGGGTACATTCATTAAATTTCACAATCATTTAATGTTAAGTGCATATATTTGAATACCATTGGGAGGATATGGGCATGGATATTCACTACAAAAATGTTTGGTAGGGAAAATAATTGGATAATTTAAATAGTATAATGGGGGTAAATAAAGATACATTGAACATATGAATGAAAGTGAATGCGGTATATAATTTCTCATAGATCATAAGGATTATTATAGAGTTGTCTAAAAATATATCCCAACATGAATAGTAGGAAAGAAAAAAAGTAATATCATAAATTAAATGCTTGAATAAAGATAATAATGAGAATATCCCTTAACATTTACTTCTTATGAGATTAGAAACACCATTGGAGGGATCTATATAGGGAAATGCATGAAAATTTTGATCAAAGAGATATAATTATTGTGAAATTGGGAGTTGGGTGTTTTTCCATTTCATAATAGTGGGGAACTGATTAATAAATTCCAAATATAGGTTTTGGACACTTTATTATAAAATAATCATAACCAAAAACCTCTCATATGCCTCTCTACCATATTGAGAATTGGCCTAAGGCCAAGGGTTTCCCATCTTGGACCACTTTGGGGACATGTGGCATGCATGTGGGTAGGGAACCCTAATACCTCTTTACACATCAACACATTTTGAAGATGGTGAGAACAAGGGTTTGTAGGTTCCTGGGTGATGGAGTTACCAGCGTCTTTGAAGGGTAGTTATGTGGTTTATGTAGTTGTTCTTTTTCCTCATCTCTGTTCTTTTGAATGGCAGTGAGACGTCTTATGGTCTCTGATTGGCCAATAAGGACTTTTGTGGGACTTGATCTAGGGTTCTTGGCTTGGAAATCACTAAATATAGGGTTTATTTTATGGAAATAACTAGATCTAGGTTTACAAATCTGGTAATCATTAGATCTAGTATGAGCATCATTAATGGGGATTGTGGAGGTGGATCTACGGTGGTGGAGATGATGAATGGTCCTCGTTATGTTGCTGCAGATATGGCCGCTATGAATGGAGAAAGAGATGGACGAGTTGTGTCATGGATGGAAATCAATTGTTGGTTTCTCTCTATGAGTATGGTGTATGAAAATTTTGGATCTACTGGTCGATTGACTAGTGCTTGACCTACTATGTCGAGGTTGACCATGGAAAATGGTGGTGATGATGCTCGGTGTGTTGCATTAAGAGAGACTGATCGTAGATCCTCCTCATTGAGGTTAGGGTTGGAGCAGCTTGTTGAGATAGAAATGTGGCACCCATGTATGTTTATCATCATGATGTAAGGGTTCCTACTAATATAAATACTACTTCAAGTTTTTTATTCAAGATACAGCTGTATGCAACTTTGGTATTGTGGAATATGGAAGTGACTCCAGCGGAAGGCATTTTACACATATAAAAAATTTATTTATGATCGGGTAGTGAATAAGGGTGATACGGCTCATGTTATTGCTAAAAAATATGGTATTTTTGATATATTAATGAACGATATGTTCTCCATCATTGCAATAGTTTTTCTTCATAGTGGTGGAAAACTTTTGAAATTTGATGTCTTGGTTAAGAGGTTAGCCTCTATTTGGAACTCATTAGATTGGAAATCTGTACCTATGGGTAGGGGATTCTTCCATGTCATTATTTCATCAGATGAACTAATGTGTAGGGCTTGTTGGATCAGCTCAAATTACGTAAATCCATGTATGATACATTTTCTAGAGAGGTATTTTCGGTTCAATCTATTTCCATAGAAAAGTTTTTTTTGTTCAAGTCTGGATTAAAATTAATTGTCTCAAATAGATTCTATGGAATCCTAAGTTCCTCTTTGATATTGATTCTACTTTTTGAGTTCCAATCATGGTTGATAGAGCCAACGTGGTTGCTAAATTTAGACACTTTTCTAGGGTTTTGGTGGAGGTTGAATTAAGAACCTGTTTAATTTACAACATAGTGCTGTCAGTATTTGATGATGATATCCCTATTAAGGTGGAGTTTGAAAGACTTCCTCATTTTGGTGTGGACTGTCAAAAAAATTAGTCATGTCAAAGACATGTGCCGTAAAAATATGGTTTTATCCTATTTCAATTTCAAATGGAATCATGAAACATATTGTGGGAAGAATTTTGAAGTGAGAAAGTAGGTAGGCCATGTTGGTGACAAATGTGCATTTGAAAGGAAATATACTTCTGATTTTTTGGCCACTCCTTTGAATAGAAAAGCCTCCTCCTCAAAGATAGAGTCATATATTTAGCTCTCTACTAGAATGGGCTCCAAAAAATGTGCATGTGGAAGCCACTATGCTTGTTATGGGTTATGAGGTCTTACAACAGGATGTGGAAATTTCTGATAATGTCAAGACTATTCTAGATATCACAGAGGATTCTCAGCATAATCTCATTTAGGGAAAGGTTGCTTGAATTTTTTACCTTATAATCCACCATCTATACATGATGATGGTTTCAATAAACTTTATATTCATCAGCAAGTTGATTACCAATAGTAGATTCATAAAATTAGAAAATCATCCAAGATATCATGGATGTGGGGAAACATCTCTGATGATAAAGGGGTTAAAGAAAATACCCCTTAAATAATTGGGTATCAGTGGTCATGCATCTTATAAATTTGCAATTATTTTTTGAAAGAAAAAGATAATAGGTATTGGGGGCCCCACCCATGCTCCTTCAATGAGAAGGCTTGGTAAGGATTATTCTGATTTACCATGAACTATGTCTAGCATATCTTCTTATAAACAGTCAAAAATGGTCAACTCAAATACCCTAAATATCTTTAATCAATGTAAATCTAAATCTGAGTGGGAAACTACTTATAAGTCTGACTATGGAAATGAAATGACTTATTTTGATCTTTAAATTGGGTTTTTATGGATGAGGGATTGTCCTTTGTTTGGCAAACTCGTCTCTTTTTTGTAAATTTTTCTTTAATTTAATCAATGGTTAGAGTCTTGGCCTCTTTCTAGACTTGTTTTGTGTTTATGAAAACAATCTTTAACTTTTTTGATGTTATAATACATACCATATATTAAAACAATATTTTTCCCAAAAAAATTGAGAGCCTCATAAAATTATGAAAAAATAATTATTGGGAAAATTCAATGAGATGATTTCAAAAATAATATTTATTTTATCAGAAATAATCTATAAATATTAAAATTTTCAATTTTAAATAAATATTATCCATTTATTTAAAAATGAAGGTTTTTGTGATGATAACAGTTTCTATCCCATCTAAAAAGAACAATTAGAATCATAAAATTTTGTTTTCATTTATATTTAAATAAATATTATTAAATCATATTATTTTATAAAAATTAAATTTATTTCAAAAAATACTTCATTCATTAAAAATATTATCTTTATTGAAACTATATATTTCCAAAAAATACAATTTTTGTTTCACTATATAAAATGCTAATTTTTATCAAAATCATTATTTTTTCATTTGTAAATTAATAATTAAGAAATATTTGCATAATAATTATTTATTGATAAAATATATATACAAATTCATGAAATTAATGCCGAGATACATAATCCCTAATTACACTGCATTTTCCCTAAGTGTAATGTCTGAAATGGAGATACTTTCATCGGGTGGTTCTAAAAACATAGTGTGTGTCATGATCTCAATATGCAGGAACTTATCCCCAAAATTGTTCTGATAAAACATTCGTTATTGAATATCATCTTGGCCTTGGACTAGGGAAAATCCTATTGATTCCATCTCCCTATGAATTTTCGTTAAATAAGAGTCATAGGGTATGATCCTATTGGTTGAGTTCAACATATCATTCATCTATGTCAAATTTATTTTATCATAACCCTTAATATATAGTAATCAAAACAGTTACTGTACAAATACTATGTTATCAATGGTTCTCATTCCTAAATTTCTTTTAAATCAGATAAGATATAACTTATAATGGACCGAATTAAACAAAGTAGTATATTCTTTTTCTATAACGACATTTATTAATAATAAATTTACACTATTAAAAATGTAACATCATTTAAAGATATTTGATTTATTATATTCTTCCCCATTAAGAAATTTCACCCTAAAAATTTTGTTTCATAAACAATAATATATGAGGATACTTCTATTTGAAACCCTATTTTTGTTACCATCTGCCTTCCTAAATATTTTATTTTTACTATATTAATTTTACCAGATGAGTTACCTTTTCGTAGAACATTACCTCTATGGTCTATGATTTACACAGGCTACTCCTCATATAAAAGATGATTATCCAATGATACCACATCTAGATTCAGTACATGGTAGGGTTTTGGTATGTACTTCCTCAAGTGGGAAACATGGAACACATTATAAACATGAGATATGTTATATTAGATTGTTAGATGATATTCCAAAGCTCTGAGGTGATCCAGGATCTCAAAGGGTTTGAAGTATCTTTGACTAATATTATCCATTTTTCCTAACCTTATGTCTTCTTCCATAAAAATGTATATAGTAACACTTTATGTTTTACATCAAACAATAAGTATCATCAATTATTTAATGTATATATTTTTTGTATATATTGAGAAGATATCATAGGCTGTCGAATGGTTGGAACCTTCTATTTTATCTCTTGGAAAAGATAGCCTATCATCATTATCTTCTCTCCAACTTCTTCCCAGCATATCAGAGTATGAAACTCCTTCCCATAAAAATCCTTATAAGGTTTCATTTGAATTATAGTATATAAACTACTAATATATGATAACTCCAATATAAGAATATGATTATCCTAGTTACCCATGAAATCCATTGAAAAAGTTCTCAGTATATCCTCTAGAGTTTGAATGGTTCTCTCAGACTGACCATCTATCTATTAGTGACAAGGAGTGATAAAACTAATATTTGTATCCATCTATTATTGAAGGATTCACCAGAAAATCATGGTAAACCTCATATCACAATCATATACAATGGAGAGTTTCACTCTATTCATTCTTACCACTTATATTATGTATATCTTGGTGGGTCAGTCAAAATATAAATCTTCTTTGATAGAAATAAAATTTTATAACTTTGTAAGGTGATCGACTACCACCAAGATGGAGTTATTACATTTAGATATCTGAGGGATTCCTATTATGAAATCCATAGATATGTTTTCCATTTCTATAATAGTATGGTAAATGGATGAATCATTACTTTAGACTTATGTCATTTAGACATGACTTTTTTCATACCAAACATCAAGATACAAATTCTTCAATCTCCATCTTTATGTTATCCAAGCAAAAGTTTTTCTTTATATATATATATATATATATATATTAGTTCTTTCTGGATTAATATAAAAGGATGAGTAATGAGCATGATCTAAAAATTCACTCTTTATTTCAAGTATAGATATGACACATATTTGGGTACCAAAAATTATAAATTCTTCTACAGGATTGTTGAACTAAAAAACATTTGATAACTTTTTCAATATCACCTCATCGTCTTTTCTATAATCATTTATATTCTAAAGGATGTATGGTTCTGCAGTTATTTGATAAATGTAGGATAAAGATCCATTTATTTTTCCAATTTACATCCACTTCATGTCCATGATGTTTGGATCCCTTTTAATCCTTAACATTGATAGGGTTGTGAGATCCTTTCTACTAATAGTATTTAAAACATTGTTTGTCTTACTATAATTATAAGGGATTGAAAAATCATAATCCCTGATTATATTTAACAACCTTAATTGGTTCATACTAATATTCATCTATGTGAATATAGACTTGAGGATTTTAATATCCCTATATACGTGTCTCACTTCTCCCTATATCGATAATTTCTCAAAATATTTAATGAAAATATCACTTCATCCAATTATGGATCATGTGTTGGGTTGTTATTCTTGTGGATTTTAATTTGGTGGGTGGAATATGTTATCAATTATTTATATTGAAAGAGTAGACAACCCAATCCATTTTTTGATTAATCATTTCATATCACAAATTATTCCCCACTTGTGTGTAATGTGAGTGAAGGTGTTGTTATTAGCCTATTCTTCAAACCACAATTTCTATGTTCACATTCATCAATACAGAACAACATGAATCCCTTCCGAGTTATCTTGGTTATTGTTCCTGATAATAATGATATTTGTATCACAAATCATTGAGAGTAAAAATATAATACATTATAAATATGGATTTCTATCACAGATGTGGGTATGGTTCATCTATAAATTATTTTATTTTATTAAAGACCAAATAATTTCTCTTTCCTAGTAATAAAAATTAAAAGTAATGTTAATTTACCTTTAAAAAACTCACATTTGTATAATTTTTTTAATACCATTCTTTCATCAAAGTTTACAACATAGCATTTAAATTCTCCTCATGTTCCTCCTTTCTTTTATAGTATATAATAACATCATTTATATATACAACCATAATTTTTTCAAGACATCCCCTAAAGACTGTAGACTCCTGGTATACAACGTAAGCCCCGAAACTTAGGTTTTTAAAATTTCTCCACCAAAAATTGAAATGTTTTTTCCATCATTGGGGAAATTCTAATCGGTATAAACCAATGTTACAATGCGAAGAGGTTTATGAACAAAATTAAAGAATAAAATTCCTGGTTAGATTAGAAGCCTCACTCGATGTCTACTCATCCTCAATTATTTCTACTTGATGAATATGAAGACTAATTAGTCTATATCATCCGAACACACCTTGAGAAACTATAGAAGAACCAATCATCAAAATAATGGTGTTATCATTGAGATTCAATGACACCTTTCATTCTATGATGATCACTCTGTCATCATGCTTACGATACATAAGAGAAATCATTATTAAATTACCTGGATTCATTTCTTCTCACTCTAGTATGTGAGGTAGATAAGAAGATTGAGAATATCTCACTTTAAATAAATGAAGAGTTTATGTCATGTGCTACCTAAATTCCCTTTATTATGATTTAATGAATATCTGAAATATACTCTCGATACGTAAATATTTATTTCTTACTAAATAAATGATATATTATGACTGCTAAACTGAGTCATAAATATATTTATCACTTTATTGTAACATAATAATTGTATTACATGATAATAATTGATCCATTAACATGACTCCTTATTCCTGGAAATATTAAATGATCCTTGAATATTTTACACAAATATTTATTCAAATAATATTTTCAATGTATTTACATTATAATATGTAAATAAATTTAATAAATAAATTCAATTCCAATTATTTTTGACATGAATAATATGAACTTATTTATTTCTTTAGGAATCATATCTCTTAGGAAAAATCCAGGACCCCAGTGGTGGGGCACACCATGTCCAATATACCTACTCAATTGAATACGGCATATTCTTGAATACTCTAGTATGTGTGACCCTCTAGGCCCTTATATTGATAGTATTGAATAATATTCATAGAAAAAGATCAGTATTTGGAAACACATTATGGACCCAAAAAATATATAAGGATATTAAAAGAAATAAAAACCAACCTATAAACTCATACTGTGTAATATAATCTCTTTGTCTTTTAATATCTCAAAAATATGTATACACACCCATGTCATATCCCTTTTATATATTTATTATTTACTAATAAAACTAAACAAATTTACCATCATCTTCCATGATTACGGTCTTATGAATGTACTACCGTTGGGATCAACATGTATTGGAATATATTACCTCTTTAACCTAGAAGTGAAAACCCCTTTCATGACCATTCAACCAATTTCATACCACCAATGATGCTCCCAAAACAAGATACCTCACCATGAGTTTATTGGCATGAGTTTTTCCCTAAATCAATGTATGAAATCAAATTGTACACACTAGTAATGATCTTATGTCATGTGACCAATACACATGTTCCAATATTATAATAAAAAATGACACCCAAAAAATGTTGTGTTCCTATTAATCGGTATGTCCACATGATATCACTAATAGATATAACCAATTGTGAACTTCATGAGAAGAAATATCAATGATTAAGATCCCCCATCTCTAGAGATTCATACATTTACTATGCCTAATAGGTAAGATGCATCTAGACCACATGAAATTTATTTAAGATCAATGTCATAGTGTCTCTAGGTTCTCATTATTTCCTGGGATCTTATATATAATTTTTATATGATAAATAATCTATATAAATTACCAAAAAATAGTGGACATAGAAATTTTACGCTATAATGGTAATAATACATCAATAATATCTAACTATATACGTGATATGGTAGTCAAAAGTAATATATTGTGGGGTCTAGATAGTCTACCTTTTTAACACTCCCACTAAAATTATATAAATCTTTCTAACCATACATGTTATCTTGCACATGATTAAAATAATTGTTCTCTTGAGTCATGCATTTAGTTTTTGGGCCTGGAACGGTTCTATCATGTGGCAACTCTACTATAAGTGACCTCATCTCCACGCGTAAAAAATTCTCAAGATGTGGTATCCTGGAGTATATTCCTTTTTTCTACTATCAAAACATGACATCTTGGCTAGTAAAAATATCATAATTTAAATTATTATAATGATTTACTAACTAGGTGTGATTCCAATAACTATAATACATTTTTTCATATAACTACTTCATAGCTTCCTCAAAAGCTGCAGCATACTTGATACTGCAATGTATGGCTACAACTGGCTTATATGAGATTAAATTTCTTATCACCATAGAGTAACTGTGATATTAGATCACATTGATCTACAAAAGACTAGTGTATATCCCTTTTAAAATAGTATCCATTCTTCTCCACATCCCAAGAACATATCTTTTGTACTTTACAAAGTAAAATCAAATAGTTATAACTACTTCACTTGAATTTATCTTACATATAACTAATATTATCCTACTATATATTATATCATGGAAATGTCCATATTTTTACATATCACGGAATGTGTAGTAGATCTATCTGACAAGTGTATGGAATTAAACATACCACGTAAATCTCCTCTTATTTCCCGGACATATCAACTTGGAGATATATTCTATTTGACAGTAGAAGCAATTATAACTTGAATTGTTTCAACATGTATTTTTCAATACCATGTCACTATATTTAAGATTTACTAAGTCAAAAAATAATTATACCTACATCCATATATCATGTTCTATAGAATGTTGGTTGCTACGTTAAGTTAATCACTGGATAATGGTTTCATTCATTTTGGTCATAACTAACTTAAAGACCACTTCATAATTTACCAAACATATTTCTCATAGAAAACAATGAAGGTACCACTAACCTTTGGTTGACACATGTAAAACATTAATTCCAAATTAATATTCTATTATCATGTTTCTTACATTAATCCTAAACTAGATTTCAGTAACTTGCAATGTTTATTAGCATTCTGTGATTTGACCATCCATTTTTAGTTGCATCGTATAGATTCCATCCATGAATGGGGATCACGACATCAAATTCCCAATAACATGATCTTATAAAGTATCTATGAAAAGTAAAATTCTAATGGATTTAGGCATACCTAATTAGTATGACTAATAAAACCTTATTGGTACCGCACTTGTACCATACATCCATCATCACACTTGAATACTCACTAAAGTATTAAAAATAATAATTCCCATTTCACATTGATACATGGAATCCATTATTTAATTTAAATTGATATTTCCAATCTTAGATAATATCAATATACTTCTTACTTGTGGGAATTATTATTCTCAATAAAAATGTTACCACAATCCATGGTAAATCTAAAACAATCACCATGGTTGTATCCTTCCTACGCAGTATGTGTCTCCATAACATTTATTTAAAACATTACCTTGTTAAACTAGTTCTTATAAAAAGTACATGTGAATCTTTGGAATTGACTAAACCAAATTCAGTCCCTATCCCACATTATCAAAAGATATGTGCACCCTTTTATAGAAATGTATTATATCACATGACTACCATATTTTTGTCAAATGTATTTATGCAATATCCTAAGAAATGGTTAGGATAATTACTTTAGATGCACATTTTGTTTATCTTTATGTATGTTTGTTTATAACATAAAAAATTATATGAACACATGTTTTATTACATAATATATTTCTATCAAACAATAAATCATATGATATCTATTTTTCATTATATTAGGAATTCGGTTACCGTATATCATTGTTATTTGAAATTTACATAATGAAATATGGGGGAATTTTCTGTAAGTCTCAACATTGAATTTCCTTACACCATAACTCTGATGTATAAAAAGTGTGTTTAGGAATTGATCAATGCTATATTTATTTAATCAATGATAACATGTAAGACTTAATCATCGATCCTCCTCAATAACATCAATTTCGTGATTTAGATAAGGTAATGTGTGTTTATTAATTACTCTCCACTATATTATATTGATCAATGAATTCAGGTTCAAGACATTATTTGGAATTCTAGCCTAAATAAACTTATATCTTCTAACCATTTATATGTCATAATCCAATTTTTCTTTCCTTAATCACGTAATGGAATGTAATGGAGCATATTTACCACTACCTCACCCTTGGAATAGTTCACTCACACATTCAAAACTATATCCAATATTTTTTTGGATTGACATTAATTTTAAAGGTTCTTTTATCAAAAACTAAGTATATATGTCGATAATACCTTCAGTTTGTTTCTTGGATAGTACTAAAAACCATACTAGGTATATCCTGGATGGGTATTTTTTTATTTTTTTGTGAAAATTATTTTCATTCTACAACTGGGTAAATAAGTATTACACATTATATTCATCAAGTATATGCTATGATTCATGTATCATTGAATATTAGTATAGTATTAAGAATAATAAAAAACATTCATTCCAAAACCTAGAATAATTTCTCCTTAGGTCAAAAAGATAAGTGACATAATTGTTTTGGTTATACTCAATAATAGTTTTAAAATAATTATTCACTTGGAAATACAAAAGTTATGATACTCTATTGGTTACTATATTTATGTAAATATGTGATGAAAATATTGTAGTTAATTCCCAAAAATTAAAACTAAAACATTACATTTTATTTGATTAATATACATTAGAAAAGGCACAAACATTATTCTTTAATTCAGTTTATTGGGATTAAACTTCCATAAGATTTGTTTCATGATATGCAATGATAATAGCTTATTGTTTAAATAAAACATCATTGAATTGAATGTTTTTGTGAATGTACTTTTGTAATTTCACATGTCACGGTCCTTTGGACCATGTATTTCAATTATTATCCATAATAATAAAAGATTAATCTATGTTTTATATTCTTATTTACTTTTTACCCTTACCAAAAAGGAAATGAAGCGTTTACTCAATACTATTAATTTTTTAACATAAAAAAATACTCAAAATAAATGGGTGAAAATAATATAAGAATAGGATTTATTGAAATATCATAATATTCCATTGAATTTACATAGATATAATGTAATCATTTCTTATTCAAATTTGTGCTTTACTTTCTCCTTGCATACTTCTTAGAGACAATTCATCATGTTATATAATCAATGTCCAGATATACTGACTCCAACTAGAATTAAACATTGATGATATAATTTTGAAATAACCATCATATTATTACATACATGAGTATCCTATAATAATTTAACACCCTTGCTTACTGACCTCATTAAATAGTTTTAGGGGACACTAGCACCGTGAATTTGGAATCTCATAGTAGTGTGTCTAAGCTCCAAGACGACTCTTTGGAAATTCCAACTACTGTGTAAATCAACTTTTACAATTATTTATCATAGTATTACTTGTGTTATAACTTTTTATTTTCTAAAAAAATAAATTTCTAGTAGAATTTTATTTTTAGCATGATTACCAATTTTAAAATTGTGATAAATTAATTAAATCACTAAATATATCCCACTATTTTATCGAATTCTAGAAACCCTCTGTACTAGAATCAGAATATTTAGACACTTTAATATTCTAGTGGAAATTATCCCTGAACATCCCCTCATAGTATTCATTCTTTAGAAACGCTACTACTTAGAGGGTTCATGGTATTCATTTGGCTATCAAACAACATTAACTCACAGTTCCTTAATCTGTTGAGTGAAGCCCCAGATTCTAAAATCATAACATTATTTACTCAACACTTGCCTCTAAAATGAAATATTTTTAGTTATGGATAATATTTACTATGCCTCTAGTTAAGTCAAACAACTACTCTCATAAGAAATCCCTGGTAGTAAGAGGAAACCTTAGCTATGGAATAATGGGCACCCGAACACCCAATTTGGTTAAAAGTTGAATGATGAAATATAGTTACGACATAATATTTCATTGAAGGTTTTATGATTTTTTATTGATTAATGAAATAATTCTCAATTTCATAAGCATATACTATGTGATCACACACAAAAATGACAATGTAATAGAAAATATCCAATGTGTAACATGTTTATTTTATTTGTAAGTTATTTTTATTATTATATGTGATCTCATGTAAACTTAACATTCAAAAAAATTAAACCATGAAAAAATTAAATGATTATGTGGTCATGATTTTATACTACTAGTTGATCCATTCATTCACTAATGGATTAACCTAGACCCTAGGGGTAATACATTGAGTCACATCGCTTGTGACACGAAATGCGCCACTTGCCCATCCAATGCAACCATCGTCAATCTATTGCGTCGCCATAGATTGGTGCGAAGTGAGTCTCTGCTCATACTGCCATTATAAAACAATATGTTGTCAAAGACAAGGAGGAAAATAGTATAAAATATAGATTTTTATTGGACACATAGACCCCTATATGTATAATGATATATAGAAGACACACATAACTCTTTTTATTAAACTAGTTATTACAAATAATCATTAAAATAATAAATTAAATATATTGAACAATCACCATAAATACATTGGACATTCTAAGGCTCATGACTAGTCTCATAGGCATTAGACCCGTGTATTTATGATAAATTCATAAATAAAATTATATTTCCAATAAAAATTTTGAGATAATTTCATTGAATTTTAATTCACTATTATTTTAATTCAATAATTTTTGAAATTTTGTCTAATAAATTATTTTAATTTTAAAACCAAAAATTAAATAAATTAATTTATTAATTTAATTTAACCCAAAATAGAAATTTAAATTAACTTATCCTGCAATGTTATTTTAAACCCAAATAAATATTTTTGTAATTAAATTTAAAACCAAATTAAAATTAATTACATAAATTAGTTTTTTTATAAAAATTAATATGACCCTAAAACCCTGATAAAGGCCTATGTGGGTCAGGATTAACCCATACAAGCCCATTCTAAGGCTTCCAGACCCTATGTAGGGGTTTTTTGGGCAAGTAAGGTCTGCCCAGACTTGTTTGGGATCCTATAGACCCCTAGATCCTCTACAGGGCACACCTCGTCAGGCCTGAACTAAAGAAAGTGTTGTAGAATTGCATACCTGATAGGGTCACCAAAGATAGTAGGTTTGGTATATCTAGATAAGAACTTGGTGGCAGTATTTTACAGACAATCCGATGGTATCCGCGGTTCGACGGTATGATGATGTGAGAAAGGGTATTAAAGAGGCAGCATGTAACCATAGAAGGTGTCATGGATGGTGTTTGGGAACTCAGTATGGCTATATTTGGTCTCAATAAAGGTGGAAAACACAACAGAGTTTAATTGGAAAGTAGGACTGTACTGAATCTTTGAGGTCCATCACACGAGGGAAATCTAACAACAAAATGTGGTGGTACAACAGTGAGGCTCTCGACAAAGGACTGTACCAGATCTTCAACCGCTCTAGAGGAGAGCTCTATGGAGGAGGTGAGTATCTACTTAGGGTGAGGTGGCCTCAATGAAGGATTATATTAGTGGCACCATGTTCGTTCATAGATGATGGAACTGGACAGCTGACCACACGGTGGTGTGGTTCCTTTTTAGGCGAGGATAGTGACATGGAGGGGCCACCTCGGCCGAGAAGACACAAAAGTGTGTCTTCTATGTTTTTTGTTTTTTTTTTGACCCACTAGACATATTTTTAATAGATTACCTAATTCAAATTTTATTTAATCATCTGTTGTAAACCCTTTTGAAAAATAAAAAACAAAAAACAAAAATATACTATTCCAATTTCCCAAATGGGTGCAATTGTTGTCTATCTAGTGAACCTTATTCCATCCATAAGAATACTTCCGAAAAAAACTGGTTTCAACAAAATCTGTGGATTTGGGTATTTAAAAAATTAATAATATATATATTTCATTTGATTTAATAACCAAAAAAATGTGTTTTCCAATACATATTAAAATATTCAAATTATCATGACATGGTCATCTAATTGTCGGATTTACCCACTGTCTACGATGTTGGGATCGAAATGACATCCTCTTCACCTTTTAATGATTTTTTTTGGATTAAAACCTTCATGAATCTTTAAGATAAATATTGTAAGTATTGGGAATGAAATAAAATACCCAAAACATGGGATTTCAAAAAATTTCCATTGACTATTGATTTTAATTTTTCACTTTCAATAAGACATTTCTATGAATAAGCCTTGTATCTTTCGAAATGAGTTTTAAGAACAAAATTAAAACCATAAAATTACTGGTCAGATCTGAAACTATTCTCGATGTCTTCATGTAATTAGAATTATATACTCAATGAATCTAAAGAAAATTCTTCTATATCATCCACACGTGCTTCTGGATAATTTACGAGAGTCGATCATCAAAATACGAATTCTATCACAGAGATCTGACGATACAATTGGCACTTCAACGATCACTACATAATCATGCATGCCATGCATGAGAGAGACCTTGATATGATGACTTGGATCTAGATCTTCTTTATCTAATATGTCTAATAGAAAAGAATAGAGAAAATATATCACTTTATAACAATTAATAGTTTATTTCAAGTGTTATCTCTCGCTTAATTATTTTGATTTAATAAATATACGAAATATACTCCTGATACACAAATATTTATTTCTCACTAAAAAAAAGACATATATTGTCCACTAAACTGAGTAATAAATATTATTATCACATTCTTATAATATAATAATTATATTTTGTGATAATAATTGATCCATTAATTCAACTCATCATTCTCACAAATATTAATATAACCTTGAATATTTTAGATTTTCCTTCCTTTAAATAATATATTCCCTAATTCTACTTCAAAACATGTAAATACATTAAATATATAAATTCCATGCCAGTTATTCTTAACTTGAATAATATTATTTAATTTTTTACTATAGTGATCCTATCTCCTAGGAAAGATCTTTGACCCCAGTGGTGGGGCCCACCATTTTGAATGTGCATATTCTACTGAATAGGGAAGATTCTGGAATACAATATAATGTGTGGCCCTATAGTCTAGTATATCAATAGTAATGAATATTATTCATAGATATAGAGAAGGATCTAGAAACCCATCATTACTCTTAAAGAGATAATGATATTCACAAAAAATATAGCCAAACTATTTACAAGCATCGTGTAATATAATAACATTGTATTTTAATATCTCATAAAGTAGGCCACACACCCATATCATCACCCTTTTCTTGATTTATTATTTATTTGATCTAAATAATCTAATTTACCTTCAACTTCCATGGTCATGGTCTTATAAAGCTACTTACCTTCAGATCAACATGGTATGAGATATATTGATTCCTTAACCTGGAAGTGAAAAATCCTTACTTGACCATTCAAACAATGTACAACCACCAATGACATATCCAAAAAAGCTACCGAGCCAATATTTATTTATCATGTTTTTTAATTACATCAAAGTACATGATCAAATGTAACACACTTATAATAATCTCAATTTAGAAGAGCAATAAACCTTATTGTGGATGGGAACAACCAATAATACCCAAAACATGTGGTGTTCCTATTAGTTGGGTCTTTCCTCGTGATCTCAGTACTATAGATCACCAATTGCGAACTACATGAGTAGAATTATCAATTATTATGAGCCCCCAACACATGATAGTCAAACATAAATTGTTTCCAATCAGTAAGATGTATATAGACCAATGTACATCCTTTTAGTCTTAATGTCATAGTATCTTGAGGTTCTCATTATTTCATAGGAACATTTCAAACCATTTGATATGAAAATTAAAATGTGGACACTACCATTAAATAGTGTAAGTAGAAAACTCTACACTATAATGGTAAGAATACATCATGTATATCTAACTGTATTCTCAAAATGATAATCAAAATTTCTGTATTTTTTGGTTTAGGGAACCCAATACTTCAAATAAGACTTTTCTTATCATGTTCATGAAAATAGTTGGATCATTAGTGATTCAAAATGGAATTACAAAAACTCTTCGTGTATGTACCCTGTATGAAAAGTGGCATTGGGGACATCCACTTTCTCTACTATTACTTGATAATATCCTAAAAATATATCCCCCTTATATAATTATTGGTGTATATATAAATTATTGAACAAATCATTAATCAGTGGAAAATGAAATTTGTTCTTTATTATGATTTTGTTGAGCTCATGATGATCATTGTAGGGGAACATTGACCCATTCTTTTTTTATTGAAAAAGATTGATGCACCCCATCATCAATCACTTGAGTGTATAAACCCATAATCAAAATTATCCTTTAGTTACTTCTCTATCTATTTAATTTTATGTCTATCAATTCTATATATATATTCCTTCATATTGGAAAATATTTGAGTATAAGATCAATTGATAACTCAACCTATCAACTGGGAGGAATACCGGGTAATTTTTTGAGAAACACACCAGTGAATTCCTATATAATGGGATCTTCATCCTAGATAATATTTTCCGTTTTCTCATTCATATTTTCTAAATATTATTTATCATAATGAAATAATATCCAAGACTTATATGATGATAACAAAGGAGATTCTTCCTCTTCCATTCAGTTGTATAGGATAAGAGGACAATTTTGGATACATAGGGTGATTTCCTTATCTTGTTAATTTATGTTGGATATGTACAACCAATCCAATCCATGGCTAGAATAGCATTTAAATATGTTAAAGAGAGTATCAAAATATTTCAGTGGAAATTGACCCCGTAAATATTTATTGGGGACAAGTTATATTATTCATATGAAATAATTTACCCATATTTTTACCTTCATCAATAACTCTAATTCCATTTTTTTACATTTAGTTTAAATTGTTCAACTAAACATGCAAGATGTGAATGAATGAATAAAATTAGAATCTAATAGTATTTTCACTATCCTTGAATGAATAACTTTAATGTTAGTCACCAATTCTTTGTTGGGATAAACATCAGTAGTTGTATGGGCATAATCCCCCCATTCCCTCTAGGACATAGAGGATGTTGTCGTCGGTTTTCATCGATAACAAATGTCAAAGTGCATTGAATCGCATATTGTCCTTTTTCCTTGTATTTTAAAATTTATAAAATACATATTGGTTTCATTGCATAATTCCTTTCTTCCAGTATATTTTTTTTTCTCCCATTAGAATTTTCTAGCTACGTTCCCTTCCTTCTTACACATAAATCATTTCCTTGCGCTCTTCAAAAAATTTACATGATGCTTTGTCCCAAAATTTTGACGAGTTGCACGTTGTAATTTCACTCCAACATGGAATTTATATATATAACTTTTAAAATTAAAATCCCCCCACATATTTATAACTTGAGACCATTAATACCCCTAATATTATCTAATCTCCATTTCTATATTCAAGTAACATAGAAACATTTCTACATAGCTCTTAAAGTCACAAATTCCCATTTATGTTTTAAATTTAATTTACCCACAAAACTTTTGGTCAACATTATTTTCAGAAACAATGAAATATATGGAGGTTTTTCATGTATTTATTATTAATTTCACCTCATATGAATTGATGTATTCATCATCCTTTTTCTTGAGTCTTAAGAATAAAATCTCTATTTTCAATAATATATTTTAAGGAAAATATTTATGAAAAACTATATTTTCTGATATTCTTTCCACCCTATTGCTTTGATATCCTCTTCGAGCATAGTATTTCTAGTCAATTTCCACTATTGAAAAACTTCTCCCTATATACAATGAACACCTAACACACCCTTAAATTTCTTATATCATTAAATAATGGATAATATCTCTTAAATGGAGATGATACATTTTTCATTAATTAATAGATCATAATATTCCATGAATGTCTGAGGTATTTATCACATATAGGTCTTAATTGTATCGTTTTATTCCTTGGGGGAATGAAGATGTTCCTCTTGATTAAATATTCTCCTCAAAATATGAGTTAACCGTGAATGTTTAATCACTACAAACTTGATTAATGCTCTCATCGGGTTGGGCATATCATTTGGGAAGTCATCACATTTTCCCTCACATTGGTTATTGATTATGTTTCTTATATTTTAATCCATTCACTAAAATAAAAGGAAAGTTAGGTATGCGAATCATTTTAAATGTTAAATGCATAAATATAAAAATATTAACCTTATGGGGATAACATAAAAAATGACATATATTTCTTAAAAGTTGAATTTAAATGTTTCAATATATGTTATCCATGATTTATTTACTAACGTAAAATTTTATTGTACATTTTTTCCCTACATAAATTTATTAAATATCTTATGATTTTACCAAATTATATCCCCCATTAGTGTAAAAAAATGAATTTAATAAGGGATCTTTGTCGTACACTAGGTGATGATCAAGTCAAGAAAGATTATATATTTTTAGAGTTATTACCCCTATATACAACTGTGTTAGAGCCACATCCACTTATTGTATCCTGATATGGATGTATTTAATTGAAAACCATATAATCTATACATTACCAAAAAAATTGATATTTTTTATTATGTTTAGTTTTATCACTATGGATTCCCCTTGGATTATCTAATCTCAATCCCAAAAAATAACTAGACATACCTTGGATACCAACAATGACATAACATATTTTAATTAAACTTGATTTTTGAATTATTACATAAAGGTACACATAATACAATCCTATATGATTGTGAGAACACATATATGTGGGATTTAGGTTCGTATAATAGCAACATGAAACATGGGTATCAAAAATATTTAAATACTCTCCAAGGTGACCTTAAAATTCCATTTTTCTTCCAAAACATCAATGGATAACCTAAGGATTTACATAAGAGATGGGTGAGGTATAAATCTCAGTAAGGGAGTAATAGAAGTATAAAATATGGAAAAGAAGTACATTTGAGTAAATAGGAATTTCAAGGTAAATAAAAAGGGTAATAATCATAAAAATGAATATTAAGGCAAGAAAAAAGATGATAACTTAAAGGAAAATTAGAAATATTGAAACACCATAAAACATTAAATCATAAACATAAGTCCAAGATAATCATTGACACATTATAACATAATGTGGTTAGGATAACCTCTAATTCACCATAAAATGTGTACCATGAGATAAAAAATTAGGCAATCAATTGGGGTGCTATATAAATCTAAGCCCAACTAACACCTTTATATCATTTACATGCGTAACTGTGCCACATGGATTATAAAACATAAGGATGCCCCTCATCGCCTTTAATTCCATGATTAAGGAGTTTTAATAAAATAAATGGATTTACCAGTTAAAGGAAGGTTAGGAACATCTTTTGAATACCCTTTAGTGAAATTGGGGATAATTATTCATTATATAAATCTTTGACATTAAAATTCATAGGGTAATTTGGGCAGTGTAATGACGGTAAATAAAGATTCATGGAAGGGTTTACTAAGATTTAAATGGATATATAATCACATGTAAATCATAATAAAATTTATATAGATGTTTTAAAACTTATCCCAATATGAAAACATGGAAATAAAAACAAGGCGTGATATAATTAAGGTGCATTAATAAAGAGAAGAAGGAGAGGATCCCCGACCTTAAGAGGGTGCTTCTAAAATCTGGGGTGGATCTTCTTAAGATATTCATAGCATATTATGTGGGGTATGTAGTGGTAAATTAAAAATAAATTCATTCTAAAGTATTTTTTAAATATGTTTAATATCTGTTTGGGAGGGGTTTTATAAAAAATAAAGGGGAATTCGTTATTAACTTCAATACATAGGTTTTGGACTCTATATGATAAAATAATCAAAACCACTAACCTTGTCCTGATTGTTGCCCATTGTTTTTATAAAATAGGATATATTTAAAATATTTCATATGGATAAAAATATAAATCTTTAAAATAACACCCTTTATTATGTGTAAGTTAGTCATGATCATAAAGAATTTAATTTTAAACTATAAAATATAATATAGGTTTTGGGGGATTCCTTAAGGGTTTATTAATAAAATAACTTCAAATATAAATTATTTAAAATGGAAAACATAGTTTTGGTCATGAATAATCATTTAAATATTTAATAAGACTCTTTATGGCATTTATAATTATATAATACTTACATAATATTTATACGATATTTAATTTTTTCCCATAAATTCCATTGTATCAGAAAATTATAAAAAAATAACAATTTGGTAAATTCAAAATTATGTGTTCAAAAATAATATTTATTTCACCAAAATAGTTATCTATGTGTGAAATTGTAAAATTATAAATAAAATGTCTCCATTTATTGAAAAATAATTGTTTACAATGATGAATATTTATGACCCTTATAAAAATTACATTTGACATCATAAAAATATATTATCATTCATATATAAATAAGAAATATTTGATAATAATTTCTTACTAAAATAAAACTAATTTCAAAAATAATTGAAATTATCAACAATCATGTCTTGATTTAAGCTATATATTTCCTAAAAATACAATTTTTTTAGCCTATCAAAATAAATTTTTTATCAAACTCATTATTTAATATTTTATAGAGTAATAAAAAGGATAATTTTAATCATTATTTTATTAAAAAAATTAAAAATACATACTTTTACGGTCCATATACATAAAACCTTAATTCTCCGATGCATTTCCTAAGAGAAAGATAAGAAATGGTGACACTTTCTTCAGATGGTTTGGTGAAAATGGTTTTGGTCGTGATGTGGATAAACTTGAACTTCTACCACAAATGTTTTCTCCCATGATTTCATTTTTGAATAGCATATTTATCTTGGTTAATTTTAAATCCATGTTATTTCATCTCACACATAAGCTATCATAAATGGGATTCATAGGGTATGATCCTTCTATTCGAGATCATCGCTTCTTTTGTATGTGTTAATAGGATTTTATCAAAACCCTAATCTTATACGGATGGTTTTGGGCACAGCAGAAGTGTGAGGAGGTGTGTGATATATTAAAATTTCATTTAATAATCATTGTCTGAAACTAAGAATGAGGATCATTCATGTAAAACTTATGCATAATTTATTTATTATTTGGAAAATAAATACCTGGGAATAAGAAATTTCTTCATTGGTGAATGTTGATCATCGAAAAAGACTTAAATTTGTTTGTTGTGAGGATCCAAAGATATAATATATCTAGTTTTGATCCACACATGATCCTATGATTGTAAGAACCCTGGTTTTGAGCAAGTAAGACGTTGAAATTTTTTTCTTAATGTTATTCCAGAGCAGGGCGTTCAGACGGTGTGTGATTTTGGGCCCCGGTGTGGCGGGAATTAAATTTTAAGTGCGTTCACACTGCGCATGCCAAATAAATATAATAACTCATAAAAGGTTACTCGGATGGGAAAAATGAGGGTACCGTTGAGTCCGGAACGTGTCGTTTGCCATAGGAGGGGTGTAACTTTCGCGGGAGCGACCCTTATGTGCAAAACGCCACTAGGGGCATTTTTATAACATAGCGGCCTCGGGAATGAACTTTATTACTTTTGAATAGTATCTCGGAATAAAATTCTAAGACTTTCCGTTGTGCTCAAAATTTGGATTTTAACCTAGTGGCAGCTTAACCCCGACCCCACCGAATGTTCGGGTACAGGGCCAACTGGTAGGGGTTAATGTGTTTTTCTATTTAAACACATCCAACCCCACCCTTATCTTCCCCTTTTATTTTATCCCTGGAGGAATCCCCCTCAATGATTCAATCTCTTATCCTCCATCTCTCCAAGGTGGCACAGAGGTCCGACGGATTTTGAAGCTACGGGCTACGCCCAGTGAGGCAGGAGTTGTGTGTTTTGTTTTTTTTTGCATCTTCCTTGAATATAATTCTTACGTTGAAATGTTGTCCAATTATTGAGCGACGGATATATTTTAATAGGGCTCTACTTGAGCTTTCCAACGATCCTTTTAGATCTAATTCTTGAGTCTCGGGGTGTCTGAGGAGACCCTGAAAATTTTTTCGGCCATTTTTTCCATGTTTTCCGGTGGTTCCAGGGGTTTCCGACGGGCCTCAGGCGGTCCGGGAGGGCGGCAGGCAGCAGCAGTCCCATGCGGTGGCGGTCCCAAGTGATGGAAGGCAGTGGTAGACCAAGGCAGCAGTGATCCCAGGTGGCGGCTGGTGGTGGTAGGCGGTGGCGGTCCCTGGTGGCGGTAGCAGGCTCCAAAGCAGCGACGGCGGGCTCCCAAGTCGCCGGTGCGGGGCACAACAGGGGTCGCAGCGCGCGACACCATGCGGGAGACCGATACCCGCCTTTGGGGGGTCTCCACACTGGACAGTGACCAGCCACGAGGGTCGGTCGACACAGTGGACAGGGGGTCAATGGTCAGGCCGCGCGGAAGAGCCGCAAGCAGGCACTACGGGTCGGGCCGGCCGGCGCAGGCCGGCCTGGGCCGGGTGGACCGGCTGGACCGGTCCGGTCCAACTGAAAGGGGTTCACCCCTTTGTCATTAGACACCCATAACTTCCACTAAGGGTGTCTGTTTTGCATTTCATCTATGGCAGTTCAATCCTTGGATCGGGATGGAGATTATGAGATGGTCTCCGGTTTTTTTATTCCCAAGACGGGGGTTCGGTGCCGCGACACACCATTAGGTATTGTTTAGCACATCACTAGGATTCATCTTTTGGATTTCGCGAACACATCCGAAGTCTATTTGAGGCACCTTCAGTAGCGTTTTAACCCTTGCGTCGAGACAATGATGACAATGGGTTTTTAGGCGTTGAATATGGAGTTGATGCATGGGCCCCATGGGCCATCTCTTAAGCTTTGAGAATGGTTTTGCAACTTTTTCACCAGATGTCTATTCGGGGCGAATTAGTATTATTTTTGGCATGTCTTTCTGAGTGGATCGTGATAGTTTTGTTTGTCCGACCTCTTTCAAGACCACATTTTGGGCCCCACGAGACAATGTATGGGCATAGAGCAGTTTTGCTTAAATTTTTCGTTGGTATTCCGTTTCTAGTGAGTAATTAGTCCATCTCGTGTGTTTTTCCATGAGGATTACAAATGTGTAATCTGTTTGGGTGTGCGGAGCCTCCTTCAAGATCTCATTAAATGTGGAATCATGAAATGTGTTTTTCGGGGGTTCCTTTGATGCACTCTGACCCAACGCACGGTAGCGATGTTAGCGACACCCTGAGATGGTTCGGATAGTGCAGAGTTATCGGACCAGTTCAGGGTTTAGCCTCTAGCAGGGTTGAGTAGTTGGTTACCCATCGGTGTATGAGGGTTTACCCCCCAGTGAGGTTGGGCAGTGGGTTACCCATTGTCCTTAGGGTTTACCCTCCAGTGGGGCTGGGTAGTGGGTTGCCCATTGAATTTAGGGTTTACCCTTCAGTGGGGCTGGGAATTGGGTTACCCAACGACCTTTTAGAGTTTACCTTCGAGCGGGCCTGGGCAGTGGGTTACCCAACGACCTTTTAGGGTTTACCCTCTAGTAGGGCTGGGCAGTGGGTCACCTGATGATCCTTTGGGGTTTACCCTCCAGTTGGGTTGGGCAGTGGGTTACCTGATGACTTCTTCCAGACTTAGCCCCTTTCGATGAGGCTAGTCAATGCCTTTTCTCCGTGATTACCAGATCGGGACCCATGGTTGTACAGTTCACCGATGAGACAGCTTTGGCATGTGGGACTTTTGGGCATCATTGATGGATATCCTTAGAACTGTTGGTGAATTTTCCTGTGATGATCTTGGAGTTATAGATCCCCTTACACACCTGTTTGGGTTTCTTGTTGAGAATATAAATATATATATACTCTACCTTTCTTCCCACTCCTTGGGATTGTTTACTCTCCAAGGAAGTGTGAAGACACGTGGCGTATGCCACGTGATTTCCGTGTCTAGCTCCTCTTAGTTGGACGAGTCTACTTCCTTTCTTTTGTTGGGTTGAGCTGCACTCTATTTATTGTGCTCTTTAAATTTTCCTTGTCATGTTTACTGCTCACCGTTTTGGTACATTCGTTGATTCTCCCTTGAGATTTCAGGGCATCCTGTTGAGTATCTTTATAATCACCCCTGCTTGGGCTTTGTCCGCACATGGTGTTCCCTTGTAGACGAATGACAATTTGATCGAGACTATGGAAGAGCGTAGAGGATACAGAATCTTGCGTTGCGTTCAGTGGTCATAGTAGGACTTTTATGTGTGAGACTCACCAGCTGTACTTTTGTTTACCTATTGTCGGGTTGTGGCACTTTTCTAGTTGGGCGCATGTTTTTTCCTTTTTAATGTTTAGTCTACTTTTCAGCACTTTACATGTTCTACTTCAAAGGTTGATGCATGACTATAGTTGGGTTATGATTGTTGTCCTTTGGTTTTCTTTTTTTCTGTGCACTTTTTCATCGAGTTGGTTGTGTGTGTGTGTACAGGTACATAGGCAAAGGCCTCCCCAATATCGTTATTCCTTCGACACTTGTCGCCAGCCCCTGGCCTATGGAAGCGGTCTTGGAGTAGTTGTGGCTCAAGACCGGTATGGTCGGGACATGACAAAGTGGTATCAGAGGTGGTTCATTCCTTGGGGCATTGTGGAGACATCCCTAAAAAGGAATTGGTTAGGAATTAGGGAAACAATGTCGATGTGTCTCAAGAGTGGCTCTCAGGCCAGGGAGTCTAGTGATGGTATGGGCGGACAATGTATCCATTCACCGAGAACCTGATAACCATCTTGTCGACTCAGAATGCTGAGACACTTGTTTCATGGAAATTTGGAACATGCATCCAATAGGATTGAGTCTTTGGCTGTCCTTCTTGAGTCAGCTCCCCTTTTTTATTACTGATATATATATATATATATATATATATATATATATATATATATTCTCATCTGATCGCGGTAATCCTTGATAATTTTCAGGATGCCCCCATGATAGTAGTCATCCAGGTTACCCTCTCCAATTCATGAAGACGACCTAGTGAGTGACGAGGCGTCAATTCAGGGACCCCCACAAGATCCTCGTCCACCTAGTTCTTCAATAGTAGCATGTCCACCTAGACATAATTAGTTAGTACCGGTAGCACAGGCCGAGGTTGAGTGCAGGTTGAGTGTGCTCCGAGACATTCAACATCAGTGACCACAGAGGTTCCGTGAAGACTCGGATCCCCAGGCAGTGGAAGACTAGCTAGATTCCATGGACCGACTTTTTAGGCTGGTATGGACAACAGTAGACTAGATGGTATCCCTAGCCACCAGCCTTTTCCTCAGGACATCCAGGCATTGGTGGGGTTGGTTATGCAGACCCACGATGAGTGGGCTCTCACATGGGATAGTTTCCAATAGCTCTTCCAGGAGGAGTACTCCCCCACTTGTTTATGCTCTATTTGGATTCAGGATCTTCTGGAGCTGAAGCAGGGGGGATGACCAAGGCGTAGTACTCGGCCCGGTTCACTGACCTGAAACACTACTCTCAAGATATGATCAGCGATAGTTACTTCCAGGCACAGAAGTTTGAGCAGGGTCTTCTCAGGGAGATCTGTGCTAGTGTAGTACCCATGTGCATCCCTACTTATGTTAGGGTGCTAGAGAGGGCGCTCGTGATATAGAGATTCTTGGCTGAGGGTCGCTAGCTGGCAGGGCCCAGTAGTGGCTGCTTTAAAGCATAGTCTACGGTAGCAAGTTGGTGGCAGAGAGCAGAGCCTCAGTCTAAGAGACCCTTTAATGAGCAGACTAAGGGGTAGGGTTGTACACCGTAATGGAGCCGTAGAGAACCGATTCAGTCAGGAGCGAGTCAGTTCTATGATTCTGACGGAAGGGGTCACCTAGCATGTGACTGCCTGGCCTGGTGTACCGAGTAGCCGTGGCAGGCAGTGGGCTCACCATAGCGGCAGAGGCAGCGCCGTGACAAGGGATCACCTAGGTGAGGATAGGGTGTCCCTCAGGGAGGCAGAACAGGCAGATTAGTAGGACCTGGAGGTGGGGGAATACATTTTTAGGTCCTTCCACCGCCACCACCGGGCGGCCCACGTCAGGCTGAGGGAGCTGGCGATAGGGGCCGCTGTCAGCTTTAGGCTATGGGTGTTCGTAACCCCCCCAGCACAAGAGATGGTCCGAGATATGCTTTGTGATTACTCAACGCTTGCTTCAGTACTAGTAGACGTAGGTGACAACCACTCCTTTATATCGCTTATTTTGGTACGGGAGTTGGAGCTTCCAGTAGATGCGCTGAAACCTGCACTTAGCCTCGAGGTTCCTACTGGAAGTGCCTCATTGTTGACCTTTATCTAAAGACAGTGCAAACTATTGTTCAGAGGAGAGAGTTTCATGTGGGACCTACTCGTCATCACGATGGAACCTTACGACATCATCCTAGGTATGGATTTCCTTTATATGGTACATGCACAGATCGACTGTCGCCACAGATGAGTCAGAGGCATGTTTTCTGATAGGACGAGGTTCACCATCCTTGGTGAATGAGACCTCATGGTAGAGTAGATGGTTTCACTAAGCAAGACACCACAATCTATTTCTCACCAGTTGGCGAGCATGGCTCTTGGAGCAGCAGATGCTACAGGCACCTGGATCTATACCGTTGTAGATTACTTCATGGACGTCCTTCCCTAGGATGTCCCGGGACTACCTTCGAGGCGAGAGATAAAGTTATGCATTGACTTGTAGCCGGGGAAAACCCTGATATCATATGCGGCTTATCAGATGGCACCCACAGAGCTTCGGGAGCTATGAATTCTGTTGGAGGACCTTTGTGAGAAGGGATTCATCAGGCCAAGTGTTTCCAATCTAGGCAACTCCGGTTTTGTTTGTGAAAAATGTATAAGAGAGTCTACGGATCTGTGTGGATTATCGTCACCAAAATCAGGCCACGATAAAGAATAAGTACCCTTTGCCGAGGATCGATGACCTCTTCGACCAATTAAGAGGTTCCATGTGGTTCTCAATGATTGATCTTCGATCTGGCTACCACCAGTTGCACGTTCGTGAGGCTGACATCCCGAAGTTGGCTTTCTTTTTTCGATATGGGCATTATGAGTTTCTAGTGATTCCCTTTGGCATGAAAAATCCCCCTGCTATTTTCATGGCTTTGACAAACCAGATCTTCGAACCATACTTGGACTGGTTTGTGATTGTATTTATTGAAAACTTACTCATCTACTCTGCGATGTAAGGGGAGCACACAGAGCATATGAGGATGGTCCTAGACTTACTCCGAGAGCACCAGCTATATGGGAAGCTCTCAAAGTGTCAGTTCTGGATTCATGAGGTTCACTTTCTAGGGCATGTCATTAAGGAGTAGAGATTTTCCATAGATCTTGCAAAGATAGAGGCAGTTCTTTCTTGGGAGCCACCCAAGAATGCATTAGAGGTGCAGTGTTTCCTTGGTTTGGCAAGGTACTATATGAGGTTTGTGGAATATTTCCCTATGAATGTTTCCCCTTTGACCGCATTGAGGTGGAAGGGATGACCATTCACCTGGACTGATCAATTCCCAAAGGCCTTTGAAGATTTGAGGCAAAGGCTGACTAGTGATCCAGTGTTAAGGCTGCCAAAGGAGGGCGTTGAGTTTGTGGTGTACTGCGATGCATTATGAGCTGGGCTCAGGTGCGTGATGATGCAGTAGTAGGGATTGATTGCATATGGGTCGAGGCAGTTGAGGCCCCATGAGCAGAATTATGCGACTCACAATTTGGAGCTGGTAGTAGTGGTCTTCTCCTAGAGGTTATGGAGACACTACCTTCTAGGTGAGTGTTTTGTGGTCTACTCAGAGCACAATAGTCTCAAACACATCTTCACCTAGATGGATTTGAATCTGAGACAGAGGCACTGGCTGGAGTTTTTTTTTGACTATGATTTCGAGATAGTATACACTCTGGGGAAGGGAAACGTGGTAGTAGACACCCTTAGTAGGAAGTCTTGGGATCTTCTATTGTGGGAAGCTTCAGACTAGTTGGCCTCCCTATGGTTGACCTTGGTGAAGCAGGAGGTTAAGACCTTCTTGCAGTCGATGGTGTTGACTTGGCTCCTTGAGCGTGTGATAGAGTCACAGCTTGGGGATGTCAAGAGTGAGGTAGTGCGTGATGAGATATCCATAGGCGAAGCACCCGATCGGTATTCTGAAGGAGGGAATCACAAGATCATGTTCCAGGGGAAATCTATAGTACCAGTGGAGATGCAGGAGGAGGTGATTCAAGAGTTCCATATTTCTCACTTTGTTTTACATCCCGGTGTGGGGAATATGTAAAGAGACCTTCAACGGTAGTTTTGGTGGTCTGGCATGAAGTAAAGTGTAGCCGAGTTCATCCCTCGGTGTCATACCGGTCAGCAGGTGAAGGCAGAGCATCAGGTTCTGGTAGGGTTGTTACAGCCCATTGATATCCCAGAGTGGAAGTGGGATGACATATATAAGGGCTTCATCACAGGTATTCCACGCACAGTGAAGGGCCATGACTCTATTTTGGTGATAGTGGACCGACTCACGAAGTCGGCACACTCCCTTGCTTTCGGGGATCAGAGTTCGGTGGAGAGTCTAGGGAAGTTGTATGTTCGGGAGATCGTCCGTCTTCATGGAGTACCCTCGACGATCATCTCCGACCGTGATGCGCGGTTTACATCGCGATTGTGGCGAGACCTACAGGTGGCATTCGGGACTGAGCTGCGTATGAGTGTAGCATTTCACCCCCTGACGGATGGGCAGACTGAGCACACTATCCAGGTGTTGGAGGATATGCTCATGGCGTGCGTGTTAGACTTTGGCCTGAGCTGGGAGGATCACCTGCCCTTGGTGGAGTTTGCATACAACAACTATTATCACTCTAGTATTGGCATGAAACCTTTTTATTCCCTCTACAAGAGACCCTGCAGGTCCTCGTGGTGCTAGACGGAGGTTGGAGAGACATCCCTCATGGGCCTAGAGTGGGTCCATGCGACGACGGTGAAGGTTCAGGTCATTCGTGAGCGGATGAGGACATCTTAGAGCAGAAAAAAGTCCTACTAAGATCGTCATTGCAGTCCTTTGCAGTTCGACCAGGGGGACCATGTATTTTTCAGAGTCTCCCTGTGGTGTGGTACACGGAGGTTCGGTCGGGGAGGCAAACTATTCTCGAGGTTCATTGGACCCTTTGAGATCGTGAGCAGGGTTGGTGAGGTTGCATATTGTCTTTCTCTACCCCCATAGCTGGAGAGGTTAAATGATGTCTTCCACGTGTCGTGTTTGAGGAAATACATGCATCACCCCCACGGACATTATCTATTGAGGAGAGATGGACATCGAGGATGGAGCCACCTTTGTGGAGCACCCAGTGGCGATTGGGGACTAGCAATAGCAGACACTATGTGGACAGACCATTCCTTTTGTTCGTGTGTTTGGCAGCACAGGAGGGTGCATGAGAGTACCTGGGATTGGGAGGGCCAGATGAGAGATCAGTTTCCCGAGTTGTTTTTGTAGTTTTGTTTTTCGGGGACGAAAAACATGAAGGATGTAATGATGTATGAACTAGGGTTTTGAGCCTGTAAGACTTTGAAATTTTTTTCTTAATGTTATTCCAAAGTAAGGTGTTCAGATGGTGTGTGATTTCAAGCCCCGGTGTAGACAAAATTAAATTATAAGTGTGTTCACATTGGGTATTACAAATAAATAGATTAACTCATAAACGGTTTCTCAGATAGGAAAACCGGGGGTAATTTTGAGTCTGGAATGTGCTGTTTACCATAGGAGGGGTGTAACTTTTGCGGGTGCGGCCCTTCTGTGGAAAACACCACAAGGGGAATTTTCTTAAATTAGCGGCATCAAACATGAACTTTATAACTTGTTAATGGATGCTCAGATTAAAATTTTGATATTGTCTTGCGCTCAGAACGTGGATTTTACCCTAGAGGCGGCTTAACCCCGACCCTACCGAAAGTTTGAGTATGGGGCCCCCTGGCGGGGGTTTAAGTGTTTTTCTATTTAAACACATCCACCCCCACCCTTCTCCTCCCCTTTAATTTTCTCACTGGAGGAATCCCTCTCAAACCTTCAAGCTCCTCTCCTACATCTCTCCAAGGTGGTGCGGTGGTCCGATGGATTGTGAAGCTACGTGCTACGCCCAGCGAGGTAGGAGTTGCATTTTCATTTTTTTCTGCATCTTCCATGAATTTAATTAATGCATAAAAATATTGAACAATTCTTGAGAGAAGGAAATATTTGTGTGGGGATCGACTCAATCTTCACAATGATCCTTTCGGATCGAATTTTTTAGTCCCGGGGTGTCCGAGGTGACCCTGAGAAGTTATTCGGCCATTTTTTCCCACTTTCCAGTGGTTCCAGGGGTTTCCGGCGGGCCTCAGGAAGTCCAGGACTGTGGCAGGCCGCGGAAGTCCCAGGTGGCGGGGCTCCCAAGTGAAGTCAGGCGGCGGCGGTCCCAGTTGGCAGTGGTCCCAGGTGGTAGCTGGCGAGGTCGGTCCCAAGCGGCAATAGTGGGCTCCCAGGCAGCGATAGTGGGCTCTCAGGATGCCAGTGCGGGGTGCAACAGGGGTCGCAGTATGCAACCTCGTGTGGGAGAATGAGACCCTCCTTCGGCGGTGGGTCTCTGGGCGAGATAGCAACCGGCCTCGAGGGCCGATCAGCGCGGTGGTTCGAGGGTCAGCGGATGGGCCGCGCGGAAGATCCGCGGGGCGGCACTGCGGGCCGAGCCGGCCCAGGCTAGGTGGACCAGCGGGACCAGGCCGGTTCAGCCCAAAGGGGTTCGCCCCTTGTCTTCGGACACCTGTAACATCCAATTTGAGTGTCCATATTGGGTGTTGTTTTCGGAAGTGCAATACTTGGCTCGATATGGAGATTTTGAGATGGTCTCAGGTTTTTTTAATTCATGAGATGGAGACTCAGTCGTACGGCACACTGTTAAGTATTGTTTATCACCTCACTAGGATTCTTATTTCCGATGGCGCGAACTCATACAAAGTCCATTTTAGGTGTCGTCAGTGGCGTTGTAACCCTGTCGTCAAGACTATGTAGACCATGGGGTTTTAGGCATTGAAGCTGGAGTTGAGGCATGGGCCATAAGGGTCGTCTTTTAAGCTGTGATCAACGTTTTGCGACCTCTTCACCAGATGTCCATTTGGGGTGAATGAGTAGTCATTATGGCATGTTTTTCTGAGGGCATCATGATTGTGCAGTTCACCCGACCTATTTTGGGACCATGGTGTGGGCCCCAAGAGACGTCGTATGGGAATAAAGCGGTGTTGCTTAACTTTTTCGTCGGGAGTCTGTTTCTAGCGAGTAAGTAGTCCATCTCGCGTGTATTTCCGCAATGATTATAATGGTGTAATCTGTTTGGGCATGCAGAGCCTCTTTCAAAATCTCAATAAATGTGGAAACATGAAAGGGCATTTTTCAAGGGTTCCTTTACGCCCTCTAGCCCAACGAACGGTCTCGTTGTTAGCGACACCCAGAGATGGTTCGGACAGTACGGAGTTATCAAACCAGTTCAGGGTTTACCCCCCAATGGGGCTGGGCAGTGGGTTACCCACTGGTGTATCAGGGTTTACCCTCCAGTGAGGCTGGGCAGTGGGTTACCCATTAACCTTAGGGTTTACCCTCCAGTGGTGCTGGGCAGTGGGTTACCCATTGACTTTAGGGTTTACCCTCCACCGGGGCTGGGTAGTGGGTTACCCAATGACCTTTTAGGGTTTACCCTCCATAGGGCATGGGCAGTGCATTACCCGATGACCTGTTAGGGTTTACCCTCCAGCAAGGCTGGTATGTGGGTCACTCGATGACCCTTTGGGTTTTACCCTCCAGTTGGGCTGGGAAGTGGGTTACCCGGTGACTTCTTTCAGACATAGCCCCATTGGATAAGGTTAGTCAGTGTCTTTTCTCCATGATTACCAGAGCGGGACACGTGGTTGTACGTTTTAGTGATGAGATAGCTTTGGCGTGCGGGACTTTTGGGCATCAGTGATGGATATCCTTAGAACTATTGACAACTTTTCATGGGCTGATCTTGGAGATAGAGATCCTCTTACACACTAGTTTGGGTTTCTTGTTGATCATATATATATATACCCTACTTTTGTTCTCACTCCCTAGGTTTGGTTACTCTCCTATGAAGGGAGAAGACACGCGAGGTATGCCATGAGCTTTCTGTGTCTAGCTCCACTTAGTTGGATGAGCCTACTCTGTTTCTTTTGTTGGGTTGAGCTTCACTCTATTTACTTTACTCTTTCAAAATTCCTTTTCTTGTCTACTGCTCACCGTTTTGGTAGCTCATTTGTTTCTCCCTCGAGTTTTCGGGTCATCCTACGGAGTATCTTTACACTCACCCCTACTAGGGATTTTCCCGCACTTAGTGTACCCTTGCAGATGACAGACAGTTTGATCGAGACAACGGAGGAGTGTAGAGGATACAAGATCTTTGGCTGAGTTCACTGGTCATAGTAGGACATTCAGGTGTGAGACTCACCAGATGTACTTTTGGTTACTCGTCTCCGGGTTGTGGCACATTTCAAACTGGGTGCGTGTTTTATTCTTTTTACTATTCATTCTACTTTTTAGAATTTTCCTTATTTGGCTTTAGAGTTTGATGCATGACTTTGGTTGGGATATGATTGTTGTCCTTTGGTTTTCTTTTTTACTCTGCACTTTTCCATCGAGTGGGTTGTGTGTGTGTGTGTGTATGGGAACTTAGGCGAAGGCCTCCCCGATATCTTTACCCATTCGGCACTTGTTGCCAGCCCCTAGCCTATGGAGGCGGTCTTGGGGTATTTGCGGTTCGAGACAGGTAGGGTTGGGTCATGACAATGATCTCTGAGAAACACAACTCAATCTCTGTGTTCTATTTCAGAAACTTGAAGGTTTTTCATTATTTTTTCTTGATCACTTATTATTCATTATAGAGGAAATATCTCATGTAGTTCCCATTCTTCGGAGGTAGAAAGAAGGATGAGTTGTGTGAGAATTCATTGTGTGCACTAATTATCAATTCTCAATTTTGGATGCTCTACTCAATAGATATAGCAGTTTGTTTACAAACATGGGATTTATGTTAAAATATTTCTTAATTGCATACCAGTCATTAAATAAAATTTATTACCTTTAATAAATCATATGTGAGATAATAATAATTATATAATTATTATTTTTTGGTGTGCACCAGCTTGCGCAATAACAAATATTACATCATGGCCTTGTTAATTAATATTTGTCTCCGAACTCGATCTTTGTCGGTTTGAGCTCATATAATACTTATTGAACAAAATATTACATATTTCATTCATAAATAAATATTTTATTCTAATATTATTAATATATTGAATAAATAAAATAAATATTTCACACACATGCCAGTGAATAAATGTTTATTTAAATTATGTCGTCAATATATCCTGAATAAAATTATTCCTCAGACTTGAGGATAATATTTATAACATTAATATAACTCAAATATAATTAATTGAGATAAAAAACACATAGTGTGCTACCCTATAGGATTGTTGATAGAATTGGGCAGTCTTCCATAAATTATAAAAGTAGTGTCTAGAAACAGTTCAGGGAATTGAATTGAAATAACTAAATGTAAAAATGTAGAACACCAAAAATTAATGCTCACTATATAATACAACCCCCTATTTATTATATATCACCAAGAAGGTTTCATATCAGTTTCATCTTTTTTATATGCTTGATATTTCATCCATTGAATATCTAAAATAAACACATTGTTACAACATGGATATGGAATTTAATGCAACAGTGTTATTCCAATGGAAGGGTTGAGATATCAGCTTCCATGAAGGTGAAAGGTACAAAGACATCTTTTCCTTATTCATCGAAGACATGTCACACATGATATGCCCAAAGTATAGAACATTACCATAAAATTTTATTATTATGGTTTACAAAATAAATCCATGTATGTGAGTTATAACATGCATTAATAGTAATATTAATGTCCAAGGGCCATCACACACGCTATAGATAGGAATATTTGATGACACCAAAACATGTGAAATTTCTCATGGTGGGTATGTTCTCATAATATCCCATCCTTGAGAGTACCAATTTTGAACATCATGAGAAGAAGCCTCATCTTTTTATGAGTACAGACTCATAATAGCCTATGTACTATGTTTCTCGTAATAATATATTATCCAATCATAGAACATTATTTAAGAATATTGTTATATCACCTCAAGGTTATCATTAGAGTGGAGAACTACTATGAACATATCAATGCGACATATTATATAGGACATTATTACATTACATTCATGAAGTACAACAAAAAAATATTTAATAAAAAGATTTATTAATATTCAATACATCAAATATAAATGTAATAAAAGTAAAAATAGTTTTTCTTGGGACACCAACTCCAAAAAAACTCCCACTTGGACTAGAACCAACAGACTAAAAACATCATTCCACTAGATCTCACATGATATTCATGTTTCTACTGAGATAAGTCTTTAGTCAAGAGGTGTGCCTTGTTGTGTTCCATGTAAATACTTCTCACTGCAACTTCACCTCTCTGATAAAAATAACTAAAGAGACAATACTTCTGAAGTATGTGCATCATCCATTGATGTGACCTTGTATATTTAATAAGACCCACCACTTTAGTATTATCACAACATAGTGTGATAGTATCTTTACTTCTATATACCAAATCATGATCTTGCACGATTTTCACATCCATACTGAATCTTTAGATTCCTCTAAAACCATAATATACTCAGACTCTTGTTTAGAATCTAAAATCATAGCCTACTTTGACCTATTCAAGCTCAAAAACACCTCTATTCAGTGTGATGATGTATCTCGTTTGTGGATTCATGTCTTATTTACCTGTTTGTAAACTAGAATCTACATTTCCTACAATGATTATTTCCTCACCTACTCTATAAACCAGTAATATATCTTTAATACACCTCAAATATATATGGATAGTATTAAGTTCCATCCAATAGTGGTGATTGTGTTCAACTTGATATCTTCCTAAGACACTTAATGTTTATGAGACATCTACACTAGTACGTTGAATAACATACATGATTGATCCTATCATATATGAGTATGTAATACTTGTCATTATATTTCATTCCACATGTCTTTGAGGAAACATTTTTAGAGAAATATGAATTCCATATGATGTTGTAAATAAAACCCTATTTTATTATTCTATACTAAATCTATTAAGTATCTTGCCAATGTATATACATTGACATAGTATGAGAAACCTCTTTGATATATCTTGATGGATGTTGATCCTGGTAATATATCTTACCTCCACCATTTATTTTATAGATAATCATTTATTAAACTACTCTTTAACATACTATAATATCGGTATTTCATTTCCAATGAGTAATATATCATTAATGTATACTAAATAAAATGATATAACTCCTAATAAACAATTTATAGACATATGGATTTCATTGATTATTTAGGAAACCAAATTCATTTATGCCCTCATAAAAATGAATGTTCCATGACTGTGATTCTTTCTTTAATCCATCAATGGATCTTTACATCTTTCATACCTTATTGGAATCCTTTGGAGTCACAAACCCTTCAGTTTGTGTTATATAGACTTCTTCGTGAAGGTTTTCATTAAGGATGGATTTTTTGAAATCGATTTAACCAATCAAAAAATCATTTAAATTTGTAATGGAATGTAGAATTATGATGAATTTAAGTATTAAAACTAGTGAAAATGTTTCATCAGTGACAATTTCATGATGTTACTTAAACCCTTTTGCAACTAGACATGTATTATAGGTTCTTACTTTTCCTTCCTTATCTATTTTAGTCTGGAACACCCATTATTAACCAACATGATTTATATCTACTATAGGGTATACTAAAATCTAGATATGGTTTTGGTACATGGAATCCATTTTAGAATTTATGTATTCGTTCCACTTGGAAACATCTGCGACACTTACTACTTCCTTTTAGGTTAGAGAATCATTGTTATAAACTAATATTTATTCGTCGTCATTTGTGACTATAAAACCAAACAATTTTAGTTCTCTATCCTCTATAATACTCTTACTGAGTAATTGTTTCATTGGATCAAATTCTTTTTCCATTGGGCTCTGTGGAATTTTTTCATGTGCCAACCCTTGTATATCTTAATCCTAGACATCATCAATGTTTATCTCACTCCCTCTATCACTTTTAGAGATAATATCCCCATTAATAAATTTGAGACATCTGTCAACAACAACCTTTTTTCGGATGCATTGTATAGGAATCATCCCCTTTTTTGTTTCTAATATCCTATAAAGATAAACTTTGTGCCTTAGGATGTGAGATTTTAACTAAAATGACCCTAAGAAATTATTCATAACCCCACACATGTAAATAAGATAACATGGGATTCTTTATATTCAATAATTGGTATGGAATATTGTATGTTTCTTTAGTCACAACTCAATTTAGTTTTTATGTTGCTTTTTGTAACAAATATGAAATAACCACATGACTCTTCATTGATCTCACTATGTCCAAAAAGGGTTGGTTCCTCATTTCACTTCCACCATTCCATTGAGGCTTATAATGAGGATTGATTTGAGATAAAATTAAAAACTCTAATAAATAATCAATGAATTCTTGACTAATATATTCTCTACCATAGCCTAAGTGACGTTTCATAATCTTCTTATCAAGATGGTTCTCAACTTCATTCTTGTATTCCTCGAATTTATTAATAGATTTTAACTCAAAAATCATTAAGTAGGAATATTCTTGCCTACCATAATAATCTGTAAATTTTATGATGTATGAGTACCCACCCCTTTCAACAACATGAAATGGTTCACAAATATTGGTATGAACTAATTCAAGAAGATAAGCCTTTTCACCTTTCCCACTAAATGGTGGCTTGGTCATATTTCCTTATAAACATGCATGATATAAAATAAGTTGTTTCAGTTTAAGAGAAAATAAATATTTATCTTTTTCTAATTTATATACTCCTTTTTCATTTATATAAACTAGTCAGTGATTCCAATCTATGGTGTGATTCATGGGATGTAACTTTGTTATCATCTATCATTATTTTGTTTTGTCTTATCCAAAAAATAAGGACTGTTATTTAAAAGTTCCTTACTAAAAAAATCTATCTTTATAGAATAATCAACATTCATTTCCAAATATAAAAATAATTCCATCCATATCAAGTTTGGATAATGAAAAAACATTTTTGGTAACTGAAGGAACGTAATAACAACCCTTTCAAACAAAGAGTATTTTAGTTGGAAATGAGAGGCGGTAGTCTCTGATAGCTATAGTTTCAAGTTTAGCTTAGTTGGATACTTGAAGATCTACCACTCCAAATTCAATCTTTCGGAATCAACATGGTTCATGTATTTGAGTACATATTTGAGTACCAAAAGCTGTATCTAATGCCCAATTTTTCGAAATGGATAAATTTCACTTCATAACAAATGCATCTGAAGTTTCCCCGTGATTCTTCTGTTGGGAATAGTTTTTCTTCCAATGGCCCTTTTTGACACATACGAAACAAATAACATCTTCTTCCCCCACTTTCCCCTTGATCTTCATTTTCCTAGTTGGTTATGAACATGCTTTGGGATTAAATATATTTTCATTCCCTTTCCATTTGATCACCATACAGACAAAAGGTTTTTCACACATAATATCCTAATCTACATAGAGAATAAGAGTAAGAAGATCCGACGGAGACTTTTAAATGTTGTACATATTAAAATTCTCAACAATTTTGGAGAATCTATGAGGGAGTTATACCAGAATGAGTTCAGTTCCCATTTTTTCATAGAGTTTAAACCGTAGAACCTCTAATTTCTCAATGTATCCAATGAGCATGACTATGTGAGGCCCATATCGCAAACCCTCTCTGAGATTTCTCTGAAAGAGAATCTTTAAATATCAAATTTCTCTTACCAATATCTCTCTTGGTAAATATCATGATGCCACTCAATCATTATATACACATCCATGCTTTCATGAGACTTCATTATTTCAGTAGACATTGATGAAATAATCAAACATTGATTATAAAACACATCACTCTAATGTTTTTAATATTCATGGAACACTTTATCACTCACCTCTTTAGTATGCATGTCCGGCACTAAGGATACTAACATTTAAGATTTCTCGTCATGGAATAGAAAAACCCAAAGGCATCTAAACCACTCCTGGAAATTACATGAATTTATGAGGTTATCATTCTCCAATATTGATTTTTGGGATAGTGTTGATGATGAACATGTAATTTTATTATAAAATTAGAAATACAATATTATTAGTACATTACATGTTAAAAAATAAGTGATAAATAATAAACTAAATGTTTATTTTTTTATTTATTAAATACATAACTATTTTTATCAACTCTCAATATCTCTCACCAATGAACTCAGAATGTCTAGTTTATATAATATTCTATTGTAAAGGAAACCCATTACATTTATTAGTGATCTAGACATTGGCCACGAAAACCATAATAATAACGTAATTAAGTATGTGTTTTTTCAAACTGTGGACTTGCAGCTCCTTGATCCATTGATTAAATTCTCCTATCCTAAAATCATGACATAGATTCCTTCAAAACCTACCTCCAACTTCTTATATAATTGAATTTATCCATTAAACTCAATACAATTTTGGATAAATCTACCAAAAACACACATGATAACTCCACGATAAAAGTAATTATTTGGACATTGTCCATTTACTACACATAGTTCTATAGTTTCTTTCCCAATCATGTGATGTATGGCTTAGGAAAAGTTAATACATAATTTAGGGATATTAATTTATTATGAATAAATTTTTTCTTTCTTTATCTTTTACACATATTATAAATATTAAGGGGATGTTACTTAATTTATTAACCATGTTGGAAAAAACATTAACATGTAATTCAATTATTTAATTTTTATCATTTCAAATTAATTCATTTATTTGTGTGATTGCATCCTTGCATCCATAAAATAAATAATTTCATAGAGAAAAGTTATTATATAATCAAATGTCATGTTTTTTAGCTTTATAAAATTGTTGATTTAATGATCAACCATTATATAAACCATTGACCAAGGGGAAATAACTCTTATTTTTGGTCTTTCTATTAATTACATCATTCCAGCTATCCGCCCATGTATCAATTGGGTTTGTATCATTATAGTTCGGTCTTGAACAATCTTTATGTGCCTTAGGATTCTCCATTAATTAAAAATATTTATTACTCATTCATAGGTTAGGGGAACCAAAGGATTAGCTAAAGGGTATTACATAAATATCCTTGGATGCACATGTCCTGCATAATAATGGAGGGATAGATGACTCATAGACCGTTATTTAATTTAATATTTAAATAATTGAAAACTCATGAAACAAATTAAATTAAAGCATCCAAATAATACACGGGTGTTTTTCAAGCTCATGAACAATCATACATGCAACAAATACACAAAAGTAAATCCCTATAATTCATTTCATTTTTTTTATTTTATTATTGATGATAAATGTTCTTGGATTAATTTATAAATTAATTAATTAATTCCCTTTCATATTTAATGACCATCCATTATTATGAGAATATACTAACCTTTATGGGAATTCCTGGAAAATGAAAAGAAAAATTCATAATGACGCATTAATTACAAAAAACTAATAGATCAATTAAAATTTTTTAAAACCATTATTAAATATTCCAAAAAAATGATGTGAAAATCAATAAAATAAGGGTTTAATGCTATAATTTTAAAATTTAGTGTGATTTTAAAATTTTCCATTAATAGGAGACTGCACGGTATGTACATGCAACTACACTCCATGTACCTCAGTTTCCATATATCCAAGTCACATTCCTAGGTCTTCGATGTGTTAACTCATCCAAACAACATGGTATGTTCATTCCATCTACAAAACATGTATCCACTAATTAGGTGATAGGTGGGACCTATCAATGTGTGGTGTGAAAGAAAAGCATCGTGTATAATTAATTCCTTGTTGCATCTAGATAAATTGTGAATGGGTATACAGGGTCTGCTTCAGCTTCACATCGTGTAACCCAGTTTTAATATCCAAATATTTTTCACTTCACAATGGAATCGACAACCATTCATTATTATTTCATAACCATGTAATAAAATAAATCACTGAACAAGCGTGATTAATTTGATGATAACATGTTAATTTAAATTGGATTAAATATGGATTAAAATGAAATGAAAATATAACCACAATTATGAATAGATCAATAATAAAATAAATAATTATAAATTTAAATGTGACTAATCTGATACCACATGATGGTTCCAGGAATCGAATAAGTGTTCAGTGGTTGGTGATATATTAATTTTTTTTAATTTTCATTTCTCCAAACCATATTTGAGGATCTTGCACATCAATTTTATAACTAAATTATTTATTATTTTAATAAATAAATAAATGGGATACATAAAATTATTCATTAATGAAAGTTGATCATCCGAAATACCCTTTCAGATTACCTTTATTGCACTGTGAGGATCCAAGGATATAATCCATCTAATAGTTATCCACATGTTATTCTATAATCTCTGGGTAATGCCACTCGATCTTCGATTTCTAGCGTAGTAGGTCGAATTTCTTTCATTGTTGAATCTTGATAGTTTTTCTCCAGTCTTCAAGAAATCTCTCTTTCACTTTTAGTTCGCAATAAGGTTAGAGAATGAGGATTTGAGTGAGAATTCATTTTGTGTAATAATTATCTATTCTCAATTTTTGATTCTCTACACAATACACATCGTTACATATTTATAGAGATGGAATTTAAGTTATAATATTATTTAATTTCCTAGAGGCCATTAAATAACATTTATTTCAATTAATAAATCACATTCCACATAATAATTATTATATAATTATTATTTTATAGCATCCATCAACTTTGAAAATAACAATTATTTTTCAATAGTCTTCTTAATTAATATTTATCACCGGACTCAGTATTTTTCCATTTTAACTCCTTTATCATTTATCAAATAACCAAATAAATATTTTTTTAAGAAATATATAATTTATTCAAAATTTATCGAAAAATTATTTAATAAAATATTTAATATATAAAATAATAATTTTACTCACAAGTCGGAAAAAAATATTTATTAAATTTTTTTGATTAATATAAAATGAATAAAATTATTCCTATGAATTGAGAATAATATTTATTTCATTAATTAAACTCAAATATAACTTAATTAAGATCAGAAAAACATTTATTCTATGACCCTCTATAATTCATTCTCATTGTCATCAGGCGGGCTTGCCAATAGTCCAATATTATTATCTAGCAATCGATTAATGAACCCAATATAAATAACTTAATGTAATAATGTTGACAACCACATATGAAGGAAAATTTTGTAATATAATCCATTTGTAATGATATCTCATCAAGTAGGTTTTAAATCTATGTCACCAACTTATATGATGTGTTTTTCGTTTTCTACTTGAGATAATCACATTATTACACCCTATTTATGGAATTTAATATGACTGTTCAATTATAATCCACAGGATGAGATATAACCTTTCATAAATATAGAAGGGACAAATCCTTCCTCGACTTATTCATTAATGACATGTCATTCTTGGCACACCTAATGTATCTAACTTTTCCACAATCTGTTATCATCATGATATGCGAAATAAATCAAAGTATGCATGTTGTAACATACATTAATAATTATGTTAATGTCTAAGGACCATTACACACAATTGTATATAAGAATATATGATGACACTAAAACATGTGTAGTTCTGACTCGTGGGTCTATTCTAATAATCTTCCATCTTGGATATTACTAAGTGTGAACTTCTTGAGAATGTGTAGTTCCCACCGGGCCTTGTAATACTTATGCCTACAAGAATTATAAGGGTCACACCTCACCCCTTAAAAGGTGGATTATCAAAAATAAATAAAAAATGACGGCCTTCGGGCCATTAGATGGATGGAACTTCATGAGCAGAAGCCTCATCACCTTAATAGTACTCGTGTAAAATAGTCATTGTTCTATATGTCCCATCATAGTATGTTATCAGATTGTAGAACATTTTTTATATTATCCTCATAGAACATCTAGGTTCTCATTATAGAGGGGAATTTCTACGACCTTATAAATGTGACGTATACTCTAGAACATTATTACATTAGAGTCTTGCAGAATAACACAAAATATGTAATAAAATGTTTTATTGATATTAAATAAATTGAATATACATGTAATTAATATGAAAATAGTTAGTCCTAAGACACTATCTCCCACATATACTAATCCTAATGGTCACTGTACAATGAAAATATTAAAAATGGTTATAATGATTAACAGTAGTTTAAACATGACAGGATATAGCTTATAACAATTGAAAATTTCCGAAGTAGTGATTTTGTTTTCCATAAGAAGATTTATTAATAAGAATTTTTCTCAATTAAAAATAGAATTTTATTTATAAATGTTCATGTAGTTAACATTATATTCTTAAATCCCTTTGATCTTTTTTAAATATTTTTTCTAGTTTATTAATTTTTTCTCTAATTGAAAAATGGTGAGAAATTATCTATTTTCTGAAGAGGTAGAAATGGAAAAAAAGAGTAAAATATTATTTAAAGGTGGATAAATCTTTAAAAAATGTAAAACATGAAATATAGAGTGGGGATATTGATAATAATATTATTCAAAAATATTGAATCCAGTTTCTATTTATAAAATTATATTATAATTTCATGATTTCACGAGTAATTATTTGGGATTTACTCGTATTTATATTAAAGTAAATTGCCTAGTTGTTCTTCCTAGAGAGATTTTGAATAAATTAAAAACTATATTAAATATATTGATAAATAAATAAAATATTCTTTTATTTTTTATTTGAATCTGGTTATAGAGTGCTCTAAAAATGCTACATTATCTATTAATGTTTTTTATATTTTCTCTCAATGGGGCTATACCCTATAATTATATAACCACATAATAATTAATCATTAATTATTATAGTTCATAATGTCTTTATTTTAATCATTCTAATTTTTTTTAAAGAATAATTTGACAGAAATTAGATGTGAAAGAAATAAATAAATAAACTCTAAAGGAACCAACATTGTGTTAGTCTAAACCATATCTTTTTTTATGTAAATCTTAAATTTATAAGTACATTGAATAGTAGTGGACAATATGTAAATAATATTTATTCCCTTGGATTAAATTTACAAAAAATATTTCAACGTTTCTTGGAATAGAGAAACATGTATTTGATAGAGTATGATGCCAAAATGGTTATACGGGATGATATTTGTTGTGTCATGTGTCATGTACAATATAGAGTCTTAGAAAATTTATTATATGATATAATTGGTTTCTATTTTTTTAAAGATATTTGGAAAATTAACTATCCAAAATTATTTATCTATACAAAAAATGTCGTCTTGTAAAATGTTGTGAGATTAACATTCACTAAACACTATGAGGATATAACGAATAAATATTTTTTCATATAATTCTTTACCTATACCATTCAACTCAATATTAAGATCACAAGAAAAATTTCATGTTAATATCAACCCTCATCATGGAATCCATTGGATTTTATTAAAAATCTGGAAAAATATTTTTTAATTTTTAGAATTAAGTTAATTTAAATTCATGGTTTTAGGATTAAGGTTGACCGATTGTTACTATGAGGATATGTGTATAGTAAATATTTTTGTTTGAAATCAAAAATAAAAAAAAATTCCCATAAATTCATCATTGTTTGAAATTGAGGGTATCCACCTAAAATTTGGTATAATACATTCTTATAAGAAGAAGAAGGTGAATTTTGATGGGTTTCAGAGGAATAACCATCATCAATAATGAAGAAAAAGAAAAATTCCAAAATGAAAATAACCTTAAATCTATATATACATTTTGATTGAATAAAAAATAAAATAAAATAATACAATACATTATAATATTAAAATTTGTATTCAAACTGGTGATTGATAATGATCACAAAGAAGTAACCAATAAGTTCCTCCCTCCTTAGGTATTCCCATGTCATGGGAATCTTCTAATACTCGAGGAGGTGATCTCTTTTTTCATGGTCTAATATGTCCTTTAATTAAAGGAAATATGGAAATGAGATCTTTATAATTAACTCTATTTGATGAGTCTTAATACTATCTCAATATCACACAATGAGTACACACCATATGAGTATAGAATTTTTTTCGAATATGCATCAAATAGAATCAAAATCCAGGTTATATTTATAATAAATTTCATAAGCACCTCAAACCATTTCCACTAATTAAAAAAATTGTATTTAATGAACATAATGAATGCTTAACATTTAGATATTCATGTTATATGTTAAAATATATTATAATCACCATCCAATGATGATCAACTAAGCATGATATAATTTTGGGATGAATTTGGTTGATTCCTGCATGTTATTACATTCTAAAATAATATCATTCATGATTCCTCATTTTACATTGTCTCATACAATGACTTGGTGCCTGAAATGATAGACCACAACCTATTTTAAACAACCATGTCATGGTGGTTTTATTAGTTAACTAATCCATCAATCTTTCACATTCACTAAATCCTAAAAGGATTATTAAACATTCATCTTATGTCACATCATATGTAAAAAATCATGAAACCATATCATAAACCCATTTTTAATATATTATAAAATTTTATTCGTAAAATATATCATTCATTTACACCATCAATATCCAAAAATTAAACAATTTCTGAAAATCTATCTATAACTAATTATGGATATCCACTAAAGAACTTTTTGGATATCTCTCAATGTTTCAAAAACTTGATCCTCATTCATACAACCATAAATTATGACCCAATGACCACTTATGAATTGAAAACATTTATTAATTAAAAAATTAAAAAATATAATCAATGAGTTGTGTCTCAAAAACATAATTTTCATCATATCTATTTAACAAATGTATCTCATTTCCTATATTCACCATTAGTATCATATACCATGTGTGCATAATCATATACTCCCATTTTCTATGTGATTGAGTGAATATGGTACATGGAGAATGTTAATCCCGTATATGCGACTCATACATTATCAATTATTAGAGTATCAACTCACTAAATTGATGAATACATGTCATTTTAATAATTTAATTGTATGATCAAATTGAATTCTCCTCATCTAGATAGATGACAAAATCACATGAACATTATCAGTTCATGGCCATAAACATCATTGGTATACCTCAATCGATGGTCCTAATTTCATAATAATTATATGAGTGGATAAATAATATATTTTTTAAGCCACAACAGATAACATGATTAGAAACATACCCAACCACCCTTTTATTATATAATCCTTATGGATTTTATAAAAAAAAGGTATCAAATTATATCGTTTATCATGTTGAATATCTTACTGACCTCATGTGTAAGGATTCAATATGAAATATGCACCCCTAGTTTACCAAATAAATAGTGTTTGAAGCACCATGTGGTATACTTGTAAGCCCATATAGTATATACAACTAATTTTGTCCCCCATTTGAATCTTCCATTTCTCTATAGAAAAAACTAACCACATTGACCAAAACCTTTTTTTGAAAAACAATAATACTCCATGATGTGGAACATCATGTAATATATTATTCATATTGGAAATAATTATATGGTAGAGAACTCTATTTATATAATGATTCATTTAATATTTTTAAACTCTTTTACGAAAACTAATAAAATATAACAAAAAAATATATAATAATGTCACATATGATAGACTACCGAAGAGGTATTATGTTTAACGTAAATATATGTTTTCTGTGAACCCATTTCATCTGTAATTCATACCAAATATCTTCATGAACATCTAATAAAATCCTCCACTAAACACTTTCATTGATTAACATCTATGTAGAAATTTTGATTGAATAATTGTGAGACTTTAGAATCATGTTCCAATTGTAAAACTTTTAAACATGGTATCCAAACTCTTATACCTCACAACATCAACTATTAAAATGTTAAAAAATTCCTTTTCCTATATAGAACACTTCTTAAGTTCAATATTATCATCTTGAAAGATTTCTATTAAATAATTTTTTAAAAATTTTATAAATATTGTACCTCTTTGAATTATTACGTTCCAACACATCCTATACTCCTTTAGGATATAATTTGACTTTAACATCACTATAGTGAATAAATTTTACTCTTTATATTTGTTTTTACTGATATAAACTAAGAACATTAATGATAGTATATAACATTAACATTTATGTTTTACCACCATTATCTTTTCTTTATTATACTTGATCTTACCTAAATCAAAATATACTTCCACAAGACTCTTAAAAACAATAATCCTTTTCAAATATCATGATAATATACACAAGACTCAATTTTTAGAAATAACCCTTAGTTTAATCTGTGGAACTATTTATGAAATAAAATTTCAACATTTTTATCTTATATGGTATTCTATGTGTTTGTGTAAGTATTTTGAAAAAATGATTTTTTTAATTAACATTTTCTATTGTTGAGTGGTGGGAACTATTTACCTCATATTTAAAAACTAAAATGCATACAAACATTATCCTGAATAAAACACCATTTTTACTTATCTTCCTCTCAAAAATGTTATAGGGTTTGATGAATCACAAACCATGTGTATTATCACATTTATCTATAAAAAACATCCCATTAACAAATAACATTTATTGTCATATAAGAGAAATGAAATAAAAATATGAATCACTTATATAGATCCACCAAGGAATGGAATATTAATTTTCCTCTATCTCAATGAAACATAATATAAATTAAAAGATTCATCAATTCATATAATTACTATAAACATGTGTATATTTAAAAAATTTGTAAAATATATATTTTATAACACATAACATTTAGAATTGAATAGTTTATTTCTATAACCTTGATACCAAACATAGAATTTAAAAGGAGTTACATAAAACCTTTAAGTATCTTGGATGATTCCTTCCTATGGAAACATTTCCCATACTTCATAAAAAATTATTTAGGATTCATAGTCCTTTGGTAGCTACTCTTAGAGACATTTTCATTCTATCCAAAAACATTTCTTCTTCCCATTTGAACTTTTACCCACATGTATTTTCAACACAACACGAAAACAAGGAAATATCGTATCCAATTTATCTATACTGAACAGTTACATAAAATAGGGTAAATGTTTTCTGAACTCATTCTCATTGTAAGAATATTTCCAAAAAGGATAATATAATTAATTCCATATCTATGAAAATCCTTATAGGATAAATCTATTATCACCATGTCGTTAACGTACATAACCATATTGAGTATATAGGTAAACTATTATAATTCCTTATATTTTCAGTCATCTAATAACTTTAAATCCTTATGTTGATTCATATATGCTTTTTATAAGAATCTATATGAACATTTCAAACAACTTAAAAGTTTGGTTAAAGTCAATGATATTACTCTACCACATAGACTTTTCATTTCTAACATAAGTATGATTATTTTTATTCTATAGAAGCCTTAGAAATTACATCCATTATGATTCTTATTCTCAATGATTGATCTAAAAGTAATTTTTGATGATTTTGATTCCATTTATTTACTACATAAGAATTTCTTATAAGAGTTTCATGTTTTACATTAATTTAAAATTAATTTTACAAAATTTATTCCCACTAAAATGATTACACAAATTTAAATCCATCAAATCCATTAGTAATAAAACATCAATATTTCACTATACAGTAAATATAGTTTGGAATTACTCTCACAAAAAACCTATTTTGGTGGAACATCTACCAATCATATCCAACTTTAATATTTTATGGTGGAGATAATAACATTGTTCTCAATCTATCGTAATGATAAAGTCAAAAACCATCCTCTAATATCTTTCCAATGGATTTTCCAGCTATGTGTAGCCTGAAGAAAAAACCAAAATTGGGAACCTAACACTTAGGGTCACCTCATTACATCCATTATTTATAAAATAAAATCCCTATGAAACTATATTTAGTAAGAAACTACCTAATTTGATGATTAAGATTACGAAAATATTTTTCTTCAGAATCAATCAATCATATATTAAATTTAATGGTGTTTAATCCAACCATTTTATTTGATGTTTTCACATTAAATGTATACATTCCACAAATAATTTAGTATGTAATTAAAATTAGATACATAAAATTAATATTTTGAAACCATATTGATGAAAAACTATTTTCACAACTCAAACATCTGTCAATGGCATAAATTTAAAATCCAAATGTATTTATACTTTTCTAAATATATACATTGCATAAGTTATATTAAACCATTATATGTAAAATATTCAATGTGTCGTTACTCCAGTCAAATTTCATTGAATGGAGTCAATCCATTGGTATTGGGTAACCTCATGTATTCCTCCTCATATGCTAAAGTATACAAATTATCAGCATATCACTAAGCTTGTACTATATGGATACTGTAGTATCACATAATTGTGACCATGAAAATAATATTACATATAGAAATTATTTTATTTCAATATATATAAAATACTATTTATATTTAGAGTTTAGAGTGTTAGGTAAAAATATTATCAAAAAAGCTCATGTCTTTTATAGAAAATGGATATTTTTAACCCTGTATAATTAACTCATTATTATTAAAAATATCAAAAATAATAATAACATGAGATACCCTTCTATAAAAATATCAATTAACCTGTGGAAAATTTAAAAAAGGTGTGATCATGGATTCGATTTAAGGGAAAACCTGGTTGAGAGAATTAAAATATCATAAGTGAGAATAATATGAGAATGTGGGTATTATCAGGATACATAAGAATGTTATACCCAAAAAAATATGTAATTAATCATGATATACTTAAAATTTAATTAATCAAAAGTGTTTGGAAAAATTATCAAGTAAACATTATCTACAAGATCGTAACATTAGGTTACCATAGAAATTCTTCCCAAATATTAGAATTTGTAATATTACTTCCATTATCCACAACATCAGTACACATGATTATGATGAAATAAAAAGTACTCTAGATTATATATATCATGTGGCATATACCTCAAACCAATTAATTGGAGTCTCATATAGGACCCCAACCATCATCATCCCAAAAAAAGTATACCAAATCAATATTTCATCATCATCTAATTAAGCACGCATTGAAAGTAATATGGCATCATATCCTTATACAATTGAACCAAATAAGGAAAATAATAATAATTCCTTCGATAATAATGACATATACCGATGAAAAAAGGTATCAAAAGATATTTAATAAAATTAAAGTTAAATACTAATAAATAATTATAATATCCCTTATATGTTTTAAAAAATATAGATAAAGGGTATGTGGTTAAGATAATAATTCCCACAATCCATTTATGTTTGGAATCATGGTGAACCTTCTTAAATAAAAGGAATAAAAAATAGGGTATTCATTTTGTAATGTCAATAGAATAATAATTAAGGTTATAAGTTGAGTTATATTGGTAGGATAAAGGAAATGATTGATCATTTATCCAAAAGGGTAAGTCATTACATAAGTCACCCAGAGAAACAATTTAGATTGTAACATTCCAAAAAGATTCTCAATCAAGTATTACATAAATCAATGGAAAAAAACATAGATGAACAATACATTAGAAGAGTTTATTAAATATTAAATTATAAATAATAAATATCCATGATCTTTTGAGATAATTTTAAAAGATATGTTTTCTAAATATAATATAAAATAATATTTATTTTAGAAACCATGAAATCATAGAGATAATCATTAAAATTAAAATACAAATATAGTGGAAAGATGTGTTAGCATTTAAAATATTAAAATAGAATTTTTTTGACATAATTTTAAAATTATGAAGATATACATAACATAAAAATGTTATTTTTAAAATGGTGAAGTGGAAAATTTTGAAAACATTTTCCATTAAAAAATAGATTTCAAAAAAGTATTCATTGAAAAATCATACTGATTATCGAAATAAACATAGGGTGTAAGATATTTTAAAATGCCTTTTTATAGAAACCCATGTCATAAAAAGGGTATTGGATTTTCCTTTTCAATGTTTTTTAAGTCAATAATTTAGATATTAAAAAATAATATATATTATATTTCCAAAAAAATATAGGATACTTTCAATGGGATGGAAAATATAATATTTAATCAAAGATCCAATTGAGATATGGAGATTAGTTCTTGATAATGTTATTATTTTAGTTTATTGAATAGTAAATTGTGAATCATTGAATAAATAGATACATTATCCAAAAATATAAAAAATTTAACATCAGGAAGTGGGATACAAAATAAAAATAGGGAATTATTTCACCAGGAAAACTAAATAAATATTTATAAATTAAACATCCCTCAATAAATTCAAATTTGAGATAATGAATCCCTTATAATGTAAGTATCATTTAAATAAAATGCCCATGAAAGATATATATACAAATTTAAATTAATTTCCATTGAATAAAAGTTAATTCATGATATAATATCTCAAATTAGTAGTATATACACAACTAAATTGGATTTAAGAGAACAAAACAAAACATGTCTCAAAGAGTGGAATTTGAGACAAAAAATTTCCTTTCAATGTATTCCTTATTAATCAAAATGTTCTAACCTCTAATATAATGAAAATAAATTTATTAATAAATTCTCTTAGAAACTTAATATTAACATAATTTCCATTATATCATAATTTTGTAATTATATATTATAAATATGTTACTCTATTATAGTTTATTTTCATCATCATGTGTTAGAACTTCTGATTGTTTGTTTCATAAAAAACCTCATAAAGATGAGATTGATTCTCACTAAGTTGTCTCAATTTCAATATTCCCATCTAATTCAATATATAGTAACAATTTTTTTAGATTATTACTAATTGTTCATTTTCATTTGGTTGAACACAATAATATGAGTGTTGAAAATGCAAATCAAGATTACCTAGTTTTCGAAATATTTATGAATATAAGGTCGATATATTGACATGTATTTAAAATATTAACATCACATTAATTAAATAATTAATAACCTTTAATAAATCATTATTACACTATATTACCCTTATATAATATCTCATAATAATTTATGAAAAAAATCGTTATACCATCGTTTACATATGTGATTAAATTGACCAAAATGGTTACATATTATAATGATTTAAGGCATAAGGGGATGTATTTAGTTAATGAAAAGTTTATATATAAATAATATTAAAGATTTAATAAAAATTATATGTCTTCATTAAATTAAATCATTGAACTATCAATGATTAGAGGTGTTGAGAAATGAAACTTATTATTCGTGGAGGAGGTAATTCGTTGTACGCATGATTAACAATCACATTTCTCAATGAATTAATAGAATATTGGAATTTGAAAAATGGTATAATTTTATTTGTGATATATATAAAATATTTACTAATAAATTCCATCCTTTATACCTTCCTTGAGTGAATGTGATGAAAAGTTAAAAACATCACTTCATAGAACATATGAAAAATCGATTTTTTAGTCTCTCTTAGTGGACGGAAAGAAGTGATTTTTTAAAAAATTGATAGAATTAAATTTTTATATTATAATTCTTCTAAATTAATTATTTTAATTAGTTTAGAGATAATTTATAAATAATAGTTTTAAACATAAAGATTATGTGAAAGTAATACTCATGTTGGATGCTTGATTTTTATCTTGGAAAACTCTTTAGAAATAAAGTCCTTAAGCAAACTAAACCTGAGAAAAATATTATGTATGTGGGATAACGTTCTAATAGGAATATTTTTTTATATATTTAATAATAAATATGAATAATATGTGTGTCTTTTGGTAGAGTAAGTGTTAACATTTTATAATTGAATAGAATGGTCATTTTGGAAGTAACCACTACATTTTCAGTAATGTAATGTTACTAACCAAATTAATGTGGATAAAAACAATAAAAATGGAGGGAAATGTTTTATTGTTACATAGTTTCTCATAAAAATATATTGGGTAAATAATATATTTTTTAGGCCTTTTCAATCTACTTTTTAAATATTACACAATGTTACTTTTAACTTGGTAATTAATTTTTAACCATAGTAATTACTGGAAAGAAAAAAAATATAAATTGAACATCTATATAATTGTATCCTTCATAATTAATTTTTCTCTATTATTTTATGGAATAAAATTTTTCATTTTTCAAAATATTTATATTTAAATAAATACACACAAGGTGAAGAAACATTTTGTATGAAAGCGTATTTTTATGTTTAATTTTTTGTGTATAATATAATATTATCATATATAGATATTTTTATGAAATTAAATAGTTTATTATAAAAAATAAAACATAGGTGGCTTTCCAAGAAATAAAAAACTTAATTTCATCCTCAAAACACTTAATTATAATAAAATAATGAAAACAATTTTTATTAAATTAATATTTTAATTTAGTTCCAAAAAAGGGGAATATGATTTATAATTTTAAATGATATTTTTATATTATTAATTATATTTTTTAAATAAATATATTATTACTTTAAATGTTTTTATTCATCAAGTATATGCTTATATATTACTAAAATAAAAAATTTATATTTTTCGTAAAAAAAATTGTTCGACTAAAAATATAGCTTTTAAAAAAACTTATAAATTCATACTTCCTTAATTTTGATGTCAGGATATAAAATATGAATTTTATTTTATCAAAATTAAATTCTATAATTTGTATAAAAAAATAATGTTCTCAATATAAACAAAATGAATTTTATCAAAAATAACCTTTTCAATATTAACTCTTATTAGTAATTTATCTTCTAATTGTAGTATATTTTAAATTTTTTTAAATTAGTCTTTGTTATAGATTTCTTAATAATTTTCTTGTAACGAAATTGTGTTTTTTTAAATTGGGTGTTACTTATAATGGAATTTATCAAACATAAAATCAAATGTACATCGTCTTGAATTTTGAGACATTTTAGAAGCTATACTTCCACATCAGAGTGGAAAACACAAACAATAACCAAATAGTATAAAAAATAAATAAATATAGAATGCATAATAAATAAAAAAAATATAATGATATAAAATGAAATATTGAATCACAGAGACCCTTGTATATAAAAGAAGAAAACAGCACAGATCTCTCACATGGAAAATCACATATACAAAATAAATCAAAGAGTAAAAATACAATAAGGCTCCACTTATAACCTAGATCCTCCCCTTCCAAGTATCCATGATCAATTCGAGATATCGCATATGATAATTCTACACTAGTCTACTACCCAACCTAAACCTATGAACAATGAGGTTTTCATTGGTACCCAAATATAATAGCCACCCGAGTACGGTGTGGATACAATTATATAGGGAACCACAAATAGGGTCCCAACATAGCCTGTAAATCAGTATATAAACATGTAATATTCTTGGTAGAATAATAAATATAGTGTGGATGTATAAATAAAATTTCCACTATCAACCATTGCGTTCTAACATGACACTCAAGATCAACCATACCAATTTTTTTAATGTTTGAGTGTATCTGAGAATATGAAATAAACATGCCAAATTGTATCATGTTCAACAGCCATATTGTAGGTGGATAATGTAGTGATTCCTATGACAAAATCCTCATAAATCCTATAGAACTAAAAGATCATTACAAGATGTTACAACTAATAAATTTTGTAGAAACTAATGACAATACCTGGGAGGCAATCCTAGGTAATCATGTTCACCCAATGGTTGATACTCAGGTAATAACCTAGGCTATCAATATATACCTATAGGATGAATATTATATAACAACCTAGGAGTTCCACATATGCATGTAGGTGTATTCATGGGTATATACTCAAGAAAACCACATAGACACATAGATCAAACCCTAATATACCTCTCATTCATTTCAAATAGTCATGGAAGGTGATTTCTAATATGTAATTCTAGGAAATGCAAAAAAACACTCAAGAATCTGATCTCATGTGGGAATTCAATATATATTTTTAAAGTTGGGGGAGTAGCGTGTCCCTCTTGTTCATCTCATAATCATAAATCTGGGAGGTAAGTACACCCAAATGAACCATCTAACTTGACTCATATCATATAGGTTATACCACTAGTAATCACATCACACATAATCGAGGTTGACCACTTAATACCTATCCCTATAACTCTATCCATATCTATCCCACATCACAGACTCTAGGTCTAATGTGACACTTGATACCCTGAAAACCTATTTTATTCACACCCCGCCAAGGAGTTAACAAAAAATTGGGGCATACACTATTGTATCCTAGAACACATCATAACACAGATATCCTATATGGGTTTCTTAGTCTCAATATCATCGATTCGGTCAATCCCATCACATAGAGGGTATAGTTTCCCTCAACATTATCCTGATCACATTATAGCCTCACTGGACTCATAAGAATACTTATATAACCTCACATAATAGAGTTGGCACTAATCCCATTTCAATTACAAGGTTTTCATAGGTTGGTACATTAACCCAATGTAACATCAATATACATAGGTTCTCCCCACCCAGGTTCTCACATGCTGGTGGGAGTGGACCACTTTTCCCCTATCAAAATATACAATCCTTATAAATATTAGGCCTCTAAATTTTTTTCCTATCATACATGGTCCAACCATTCTTAAATCAGTTACATCCTCTATAATATTGACTCAAATTCACCCATACTAATGTTTAGTATGCCTATTTAATTCCATTTCATTTAATTTACATCCCTCAGGTTCCATTCATCTCATGCCTTATATTTTATATTCAATCCCTCGGTCATCAATTGTTGAGGATCCAAGATAGGGCACAACAACTATCATGAACCTTATCACATTCTTCATTTTAAAGTAATGTCCATTTAATTCAAAACATTCATTTTCCCATATTGGTGAGACCACATATCACATGGTATGTATGTAAAATTTATAAACCATGGGGAAATCTTTATGGACCACCTTCCTCAATTTGAATTCATTTCTTATAAGAAACACCCAACCACCTCTTGAGATTTTCCAAGTCCAACTAGCGATCCTCCATCAACATGAGGCTATATGATAAAACAAAATATTTAAATAAATCATTAATAATAATTTATAATAAATTTATCAATTTTATTAAACTTAATTTAAATAAGAATAAATGCCTAAAATATCATCATAAATATTCTTTCATAGAAAATTCATACAATGGGGTATGTTATGTTTGTAAAATAAAGATAGACATAAGCCACAAAACTTCCCAATCATTCACCATAAATTTAATGAATAATTTAAACTAATTTCTATAAAATTCTTAAGAAAATTCACCATGAAACAAAACTTCATCGAAGTGGTGAGAAATAGTTTTCAAAAATCGTCTTAGGATGTCATCAGGTCACATCAATCAAAATAACCATTATAACTAGATGATTTTACCATGCTCTGGTACAATCATAAATAAAAACATAATCCAAAACAATCAAAATTATTTGGAAATACAAAATAACAAAAATATAGGAAGAAGATGGTGGACCTCACCATAACCATCAAAGGAATATCCTCAAAATCCCACCAAAATGGGAAAATTACAATAGAGAAAGGGGAGGTCCCTTCTATGGTTTGTGGAGCATGCAAGAAAGGTGAAAGGATGCCATAAAAATAGTTACATAATAGTCCAGTAAATATTCTTCCAAACCATGTGGTTGGAACTATCTCATGTTAATCCCCTTATGGAGTTTGGTCTCAAAGTTTACCAAACTATGAAATAAAATTAAAATCACCCCTAAACCTAAATTAAGAAAATTTCAAGGCTCCTATACAACTAAATTCCTACCATTTTCCATTCCCCAATCTTAAACCATCCTATATTGTTTACCCTCAGGGTTTCCCCTAGCCATATAGAAAACATCCAGAGGGCTAAAAGAATTTCTAAAATTTCAAACTATGGCTCCAAGCTCTTAATATTCCCATGATCACCTGAGACACCTCGCAATACTTGATCCATGCCCAGAAAATCAAATTATGACTTGATAACTCTTTCAATTTCAAATCAAATCTCAATTATCAAAATCAAGTTTCTCTATAATTCAAAAAAAATCTTCATCACTTACACAACCTAAAAATACAAGGATCCTTAAAAAATATAAAAATATGGACCATAATCCTATATATGTCATGGTGGTTCTAGTATATAGTTTTAGGCCATGTTTCACTATAGATTTTTCTATTATAATGGAACTTTGCATAAAAGTTCCCCTGGATCCAAATTTTCTTTGGAACTTGGCCATCAAAATGTGTACTAGACCATACATGGAATAGAGAGGATAATATGAACCCTACAAAAGAACTTCTAATCCACAATAAGCCTTAATTTCATTCCAAACATAAATCCAAATACATGTAGGTTGGAAATTCACAATAAAATTTCCATGTTCTTAAACAGAATGTTGAACATGCCTCCTCTATACAACTCCAACATGATGTGCACTATTCATAAAAACTCTATCTTTATGATTATCATCACCACCAATACTAAGATAATGCTTAATGGAAGCCTTTTATCCTAATAAACTATTGTTTTATGAAAAAATCATCATTTTTATTATGGGTCTCCCCACCATAAAATTTTAGTCAAAAAGGCCTATATTGAGCCATGTTTCACTCCACCATCAGAAGCACATCATGGAAGGATTTTCTAGTATGCTAAAACACTAATCAATTCATTTTTCACCACAATTCACCCAAACTAAAGTAAAATCTCTTGTTATATCTCCTCTGTATGACTATTCTCCAAAACACCTGGCCACACTAACTGACGCACTATCACTCCAACCAATATTATTATATTAACTCTAAACGGAATCAGGATATAGAGACCCATAGTAATGTCCAAAAATGACATTTATTGTTATTATACAATTGGATACTCAGCTAACCAAACAAGCTATGATGATTTTACCCCAAACATCAACACACCCTCAATCCGACACACCTTTAGATCACATCCAAAACCATATTTATCCTTGTGAAAACACTTATTCATCATCCAATACTACACTTAAACCTAAATTATAGTGTTTTGTAAGGAGAATATAATACCATATCTATTGATAAATCTGTATCTAATAGGCACATCAATCATCGATTGACTAGTCTCATCAAACCCACCACCCAACCCACATGTGGGCTTCACCTCCACAACACATGCTGTATCTATCTCCACACATAATGATAGAGCATGTTCATTCTTCTCATACTTGAGTGTTAATATGAAACCTCCATTTCTTCCCATTCCCACCTCATTAGGAATATAATCCTTAACACCGGTTGAAATTCTATCTATAATGAGGTCACACATTACATGACCAATAGTGCACTACACAATGTATGGTTTCCATTATACTTCTCCTCGATCATGACCATGAATAGGTCCAATATCATTTCACATGCCTATCACTCCTCCCAAGCTATGAAAATTATGATTTTCAACCCTTGACACCATCTATCCAAGATTTCCTCATCATCATAAATGGAACTCCTCAAATTTACATCTAAATATCTCAAAAAAGCTTTCCCATAAACATTCCACGAAAACGATTAGTCCCCGAACATAACAGAGTTATTAACAAACCCATAACTCAAGGAAATTTAATGTAACTAGTTAATAAAACCTTCATCTCATCCAATCTAGAAGGATATTCACTTTGTACCAATAAATCACAATACCTGGCCCATTATTTCTCAAAACACCATCTTTTCAATCCATTTCATGAAAATCGAAATTATAAAACTAATTGATATACACATTATTCCACCATAGAATTCATCATTTATAATGCTACTCATAAACCCATGACACTAAAATAAGGCACCATCAGGTAGGTTTACACCCTGGGGTTACCCAACCATATCTTGTAACTCATACCACCTATGTGTAATCGAACCTTGTTTTAGAGTTCCTATGTCATGGATGATACTCATCATGAATATCAATCTCATTAATATAGAATCACATTAGTGATTTTTTCCAATAAACCTAACATATCACTCATGTGAAAGAATAATTCATGATATCCTCCCCCTTGAACATTTTTCGAAATTGGAATCTCATTCCCAAGCAATATCTATCCTCAATATAATCATATATGATCTTGACTCTCTATCTCAAAGAAAAAAAACTCTAAAACATAGGGAAATTAAAAGAGGGATGATTTTTCATTTAAAATGTGTTATATACCATTATAAACACTTTAGTGAAAGTTACACCTACCTGCCACTAAAGTTACTACCTACATTGATTAGAGGAAATTGTGGGTACATACTGTTAAAATAGGGATGCATTAACAGTAGTTAGATTATAGTGGGTTTTAACCCCTTTAATTTCACCATAAATTCACCTTAAATAGATCAATTAAAGGATGTTCTAACCCCCTATAAATTGATATTTCAATTATGTGGGGTTTATAACCACCCCTGAACTAGCCTTTGTTTTATATACGAGACACCCTGGACCCACCCCATTCTCCACCCCAGATGCCCCAGAAGAACCCATCCCATGCCCCCCAGATTCCCTAGACAACCATCCAAAATGACCTGGACATATCCCAACATGAAACACTAGACACACCCCATGCCCCACCCTAGATACCCTCGACATCCATCCTAGACACCCAAAACACAGCCCACTACGACACCCAAGATACACCCCATGCCCCACCCTAGACACCATGAATAAAGCCCTACCAATCCCCTTAAACACCCTAGACAACCATCCCTCATCCCACAGATGCCCTAAAAAACCACCCCCCCCCCCCCCCGCAGACACCCTAGATAACCATCCCAGACACCTTAGAGACACCCCACCACAACCCCCCCCCCCCCCCACACACACACACACAAAGATACCCCACCACAAACTCTTGATAACCCTTCATGAATTACCTGGACACCCCTCAGAGACCCCCAGACAACACCCCACGCCCCACGTAGACACCCGACAAACACCCCCCGCCCCCAAGCCCCAATCATTTATCTACGGCTCAGACTCTCCATAGTAGTCTTTCACTTTTTACCACAAGACCCTATCCACCTATCCTCCAACAAACCAAGGTAGAAAAATTTATTTCACTCTCTGTCGAAACTCGCACTGATCAGGTACTCCACCTGCACCTTCACCACTACACTACAATGAGTTATATTTAATATATAAAATATTTTATATTTATTTAGATATAGAAATATATATATATATATATATATATATTTATCTATGGGAATATTAATAATATAATTACTTTTTTAAATATGATATATTGGTGTATAATATATAATATATTTTTTCATAACATATGTATATTAAATTTATTTATGTATACTGTATTTGTGTGTAATATATTATGTATATATTTGTCTATAATATATATATATAATACATAATATATAATATATATCTATATAACATATATATTAATTCTTTTTATATAATATATTTATTTATTTATTTATTTTTACATATATAGTTACAGATTTATATATATTTTTTTAATTACATTTATATTTGTCTATGTGTGTGTGTATTTATGTATATATATAATATTTATAGATGTAATTTAATGTATGTATTTATTCATTTTTATATATAGGGGCTTGTGTAGAACCCCCACTAAAATGAACATATAGGGGCTTGTGCATAACCCCCTCTAAAAAACTGTTGATAATCTTCCGGTTTTTTGTTGTGCACACATGAAAACACTAGTGTCAGGCATTATATCAATAATGCACTCCAAAAACCATCCTTCGCACTAAACCACTTATAGTTCCTATCATCATAAATCATAAAAGATCTTTATTCTTATACCATATACCCAATAGAAACTTTTTTTATTTGATCTCACAACTCAAAGAATCTACCCATTCTTATTTCCCTAGAAGAACTCACAAGCCCAAGATAACCCCTCTCATGGGTTACCTTTGTACATATACCTCAGCTCAATAGTATTATATGTTATATCTTAATGAACTAGGATCTCCCATAAATCCCATAAATCACTCTTCACAAAGGTCGTAAATCATAATAAAAAATCATTCCCTCCTCTCAAATATCACACGATAACTCAGATTCCAAAACACAAACTAAAGGATTCTTACATGTATTCATATTTATCAAGAATCACATGCCAATTCCCCATCTTACTAAGGAATCAATCCCCAATGTGCATATGTATACCAGACCACCCCCTTGAGGAACATGGCCTCATCCTCATATATATAATATAATTAACCCATGATGTACCATATCGAGAAATAATGTCAAACGGTTTAGTTATTTAAAATTCCACAAGGAAACTATATTTGAAAACAAATTATAGGTTGTTGTTGAAACTTTAAATAACTAAATCCTATTATTTACTAAACTATTATCAATAAATCAAATTCCTATAACATCCCAATAACTATCACTACACAACAATTACTTAGAGGCAATATACTTCCACCCTCATAGATAATTCCACTTTCAAATTGATATGACTTGTCATTATAGGAAATACACTATGGATCACCTAATTATAATTCCACTAACAAGTTATAAGCGTAAATTCCATTTAACTTTTTATCAACACTTCAAACAATGTGAGTACTACATATCCAAAATGATGTATTTACATAGGATTATTTCTGAATAGACATGATCCAGAAATGATAAATCATCAATCCATATACCCAACATCTTACACTGGGTAAAATAAGACGAAAAAAGAGAAAACTAGGAATTAGAATCCCATATCCCAAGTAACAAATAATTCCTATTATAATAAATGTTTATGACAAATCATACTAAGATTAATAACAATATGTAAAACTTTTCTAATTCTCATGTCTACCATATACCTAAATAATCAATACAAAAAAATTCTATGAAACAAATTTTTTATTTTCCTTCGTTTTGATACTATTAAATGGTGTCTTGGATAGGGGTGACACTTTCGCTCAAGCATACATCACTATATGAGAAAGTTTCCGACTAAAAGTAGGAGTCTAGGGTAGTACCATGGGGAGAGTATACACCTATATAAGAATAATAAATAGTGTAAATTACCCAATAGTGTACAAAATAATAATTGGATTACTAATAATCAATAAAAAATTATATATTTTTATAGTAATGAAATTTTGAATCACACAGTCCCATCGTCATGCAATTATACATCAACGTTGATCACCCACTAAGCCAAAAACATAAACAATGTAAATTAAATAAAATAGAATAAAACATTGAGGATCTAATTAAATCCTCAAGATTCCTCATTATAATATATATGCCTCATCCAAGTTATCCTTCTTGGTTATGATAGAATGGGATATTTCCTTAATTAAACCTAGTCACAATGATGATTTCTCGGGTACCAAATTACTTTGGATTCTCAATCAAGAACAAGTAAAACTCAATAGTTCATCATCAACGGGGAACCACAATAACAAATAAAGTAGTGTATTCAGAAGATATTTACTTTTTAGAATAAAAAAATCAATGTAGAAGAATAAATAATTTAATCAACATCGATCCACAGGTTCTATCATTACACCATGGATAAACCATACAATCTCTCTTCAGGGTCACAATGTATCTACGAATATGAAATAATATTGAAAATTAATATTACGATTATTGTCCATATTGTAGAATGGGTAATCATAGATTTATAGGATTTAATCTCATTCAATTTATTATAACTGATGGTTGGTTACTAAGAGGTAATAATATTTAATCTAATAGACCGTAATAATATTTTCTTAGAGGTAATCCATAGAAATCTAGTACACGTGAAGGTATATTTTGAGGTAACTATCTAGAGATTCCCTATAGTCCCATAAATCTAATACCAGATTAAAATATAGTAATTAAATATACACCCTCAAGATTATTCCATGGTACCCAACCAAACATTCCACCTAGACCCATAAGCCAAATCAAAAGACATCCCCCATATAATTAAAATAGTCATAGAGGCTGATTCCTATGAGGTAATACTAGGAATTACAAATTGGCCCGAGTTATCAATTAACAAATATCCATAATTCAGAATTCCATATATATATATATACATTTGGTGAAATGAATAAATATTATTAATCTCATAATCATAACACTTAGTGGGATGTGCACCCAACATGGGTTATCTCATATGACACATCTCATAAGGGTTGTCTCACTAGACAAACCCATATCGCATAATTGAGATCGGCCCCTAAATTGCATCCACTATCCGCATAAATCTAGCTATATCATGTTCACATCACTTATTTGGGTTATATGGTGACACCTGAGATCATCACTATCCAATTCCATCCCACCCCACTCAAGTGTTAACAAAACACCGTAGAACCCACTATGATCTCCTAGGTCACCTAATAACGTGGAAACCCTACATAAGTTCCTCTATATTATTATAATCTATCAAGAAAGGACCTTAAATTAGACGTTATATCATCAATTTATTCCTCTTTTTCATATTATTGCCTCATTGAACTTATATGTAAATCTATACTACCTCACTCTAGAGAAATTGAACCAAGTTCATCCTATTTCCAAGGTTGTCCTTGGTTAATAAACTCATCGAAAATACCATTAATGCACCCAGGGCCCCCACCCATGTTCTCATATAATAATGAGGGAGGAACACTCATAACATTATTAAATTATCTATCCAAATTGATATAAGTACTTTAAAAAAATTCTTAGGCTACTCAGTGTAATCATTCGCCAACTAATAATCCCCTCAATGAGGAGGACCCAAGGGAATCTCAACTGAGGGGTACAATATCATTATCATTCCATTTAATTTAATTTATACCCTTAGAGGACCATAAATCTCAAGGAATTAATTTTTATATTCAATCCTCCATCCATAGTCAGTTGAGGCGCCAATCTAGTGCACAATACACCACCATGGCTCATAGAACGTTTTTCTATTTCTAGGCTTTATGTTTTAATGTAATGGTTCATTTAATTAAAAACGAAAAATTATAAATATTTGAAATTCAACACATCACATTTTAAATAACTAAAATACATAAAACATAGGGAAATTCATAAAAAAACCTACCTAATTTCAAATTAATTTCTATTAGGCAAGGCGTTATCATTGCCTAAGACTATTCAATTCCAAATTGATTTTTTTTGATCAACATCAAGCCATATCACCAACCAAAAAATATAAATAAATCAATTATAACAATTTATAATTACCTTTTAAATTTAATTATACTTAATCTCAATGGTAATAAATCCATAAAATCTCAATGAATGACATTTTCTAAAAAAACAATATGAGCAATGGGATGTTCTCTACTCCTGACATGCATCCTGGCCTAATATACAAAAAATCTTCATGATTAACTAACAATTTAGTATAAAATTTCATATAATTTATGAAAATCCCAAGTAAAATTCACTAAGAAACGTGACATTATCAAAATGGGGAACAACAAGATGGAGACATCATTTCAGGATGTCCTATAATAATAAAGATAAAATTCTCTAGCATATCGGGATGATTGCACCATTGTTTGGTGGAATAATTCTTTCAAATATATTTTTAAGCAACCTAAATCGATTGAGAAATAGTTGGAATAAAGATAGAGGAATAATATGGGAGAATCCACCGTAAACAAAAAATAAATCAAACCAAAAAACAACTAAATATAGAGAAGAACAAAAGAAAAAGGGGGAAGGATCCTCAATTATTTGTCATGTGTGAGGGATAGAAGGAAGGACGAGCTGGGTATTAAAAATATATGTGGTAAAACATAATTTTAAAAATTAAAAAAATCTAAGAATACAGACAATTATTGTACGGTTTTTTATATCGCGATCAAACTGTAATATTAGTCTTATATTTAGTCATCATCATCGAACAGTTTGGTAGAATTATTTTCCAAAACATATGTTAACCATGAAATCTACCACTGAACCAGAATTATAGATTTTTCATAGTTTCTACACAACATTGTTCCAATCCATAATCCTAAATCATCTCATAGATATTACCTGCATGGTTTCCCCTAACCATGAAATAACTCTTCATACGGAAAAGCCTTCCCAAATTTAAAACCTTTAAACTGATGATCCTGATAGTTTCTTGAGAACCTGATACACCTCATGAGACATAATCCTTATAAAAAATCTCCTAGGGATACTCTAAATATCAAAATTACAATCGGAATATCAATTAAAAAAATGACAAATTCTTTAAACTTTATAAATTCAAAACCTCATTAATTTCCACAACCATAATGAAACTGGTATTTACCCAAAAATTATATAAAAACAAAAATCCCAACAAGATTAAGCTTGGATTGATAGGTATAGAACTTCAAATTTTTTAAACAAGGAATAATTCTCATGCCTAGTGAGTATCCCAACCCGAATTTACTCTACCCATGATATTTTACTCAAAAGGGACTATAATTCCATCATATTTATAAAATATAATATGTATAAACTATAATTAACATCTTAATTCAATATCATAACCTATTACAAGAATAATAAAAGGTATATGAATATGATATCAATTATCACATCTAGATTCTAAGTCCTTAAATGCATGTATGATAATTTAGCAATGTAGTTCAAACACTTTAAACTAAATAATGTTACAAAATTCATAATGTAAAATTTACATCCATGAATAAATACAAGAATAAATGGAAAAATGGAAATTCAAAAATTTGGACATAGGATAAAAATTTATAAATAATTCATTAATAAATTATAAATTATTTATAATTTGTACACACTTAAACATGAACAATTCACTTTTTTCTAATATAAAAATTTCATGTTAAAATTTACATGGATTTAAAATGAAATCCTTCAAATTACAAATTCGGATATAATTTTATGAATATATTTTTTATCCAATAATAAAAATGTCATATTTTTTTCATAAAATTAACATAATTAAAATATCTCATATCTAATTATACATAAAACATTTATCATGTAAAAAAACCCTTTGGTACGGTTAAAATAATATTTAAAAATAAATAATTCAAATAATAATTTTATATTTACATTTATGATATAATAATAAATAAATACAATAATATGTATATATTTTACCTTTTTACAGAATTAATACACACTTTATAAATTAATCAACCATTTAAATCCAATTTAAACCCTGCTAAAATCATCAAAAAAATGATTTAGTTAAAATTCACCCAAGATTTAGGGTAGGCCCTCTAGGCTTGTGCTAGTGAAGGTTTATGAACCTTTTAATAAAAAATAATTTTGTTTTTAAAGTTTTTTTCAAAATGGATTCCACAACATCATGATCTTCTACATCATGGAAATTATTTAGATTGGAATACCATTCCAATTTTTTCCTTATATTCAACCTATTTCTGTACATGATATGGGGTGGTGACTCTCAATGTTATATCCTTTTCTGTCAGATTCACCATGAACATTTAATATTTAGACATGTCATTTTGTGGGGAAATTGTTTCACCTTGTTAAGGCCTTTTGAGAATTACCTTATAAATCCCCAAATAGAATAGTTATATCCACTTTTTCATGGTTTCTACTCAAGGTTGAGTTATTAATGAAATAGTTCTTACTAAACCAATAAATAAATATATCATTTTATTATTTTATATTTTTCATGATTTTCTTGTGATTCTAGAAATTGTTATATCACATTGAACTATAGTGTGCTCTCATAACATTTATGAAACTTCACATGTTTCGTGGGTACAATATTCCATGTTATTATGAAATCAAGAACTAAAACACCTATTTTATTGAGTATATTCCCTATTTCCTAGGAAAAATATTTTCAAATTTTCATTATTTATTTGAATATACAAGAAATTTATAGATGAAATTTGATACTAGAGATGGATTTCAGAGGGATGAACATCATCGTAAAAATAGTATAATAACAATAACAAACCTGAATACCTTATAATTTATCTCTATATTTGAATGGAATAATAAAATATAAAAAATAATGAAATACAATACACCAATAAATCTAGGATTAAAACTTATGCTTGGAAATGATTACTAAGTTAAAATAAATGGGAACATCCCTCCATGTGTATCCATAAGTTTTTTGAATCTTATAATTTTGGAGGAGGATATTTCTTTATCTAAAATATTATAATACATTAGGACAAAATATGCATATAAATGAGAGCTTATTAATAATATCTGTTTGAGGATTTCTAATAGTTACTCAACATCATATAATTAGAACATACAATATTATAAATGAACCACCTTTATATTGGAATAAATGATCATAAAATGCTTTTCCATATTAATTAGATATTTCCCAAATTCATCAAACCATTTGTACTCTTTGAAGAATTTATCATTAGTGCACATAATAATGTTTTAACTTTTAAAAACTATGTTATATGATTAAACTTCTCATAATAATCATCTTATAATTCACAATTTAGTAAGCAATCATTCATAGATGATTTATTTTGATTATTTCACATTATAGAATTACTTCATAATATCATGCATGAACCGACATGCCATAGGGTCTCACACAATGTCATGCTTCACAAAAGGATATACCATGGAATGTTGTAAAACATAATGTTATGGGGTTCCTTTAGTACAAAACTCCATTAATAATTATTAATAATAAGTGCATGCTACATGGGATTATCCAATGTACCAATAAAGAATATGATAATCACTTTTATATAATATTTTTTGACATTGAATTTTATATTTCATTATCATTTTACTGAAACATGTGTGATTAATGGATTAATTTTAAATAGTAACTTTTATAAAGGGTTAAAGTGTCCCACCCATTCACCTTTTTTAATATAAATTAAGAACCATTAAATTTGGGATGTCACTCACCACTCACTAATAATTAACTTCCCAAATAAATATTGGAACCCTATAAAAATATTATTATTTGATTTAATATAATTCAATTAATTTTTTTCACTTCAAATTCATATTTTCAGAAATAAAAATATGATGACTTTAAAAAAATAAAGATATATTTATTTTGAAAAAGAAAATTATATTGAAACAATGATTCACCCCTCCCCACTTATTAGTAATCATCATTATAAATCTTGGAACATTTTAATTTCATTTTCTCTAGTAAAGAACTCATCTAATAACTCATCATCAGGCATAAGTTAATCCCTTAACATTTCCTTATAGTTCTAAAAATTGGTTTAGTTGACCAGATTTCCACTATTATAGTTTTTCCGTAACTTGTTTTATAAACCTATTTCTATCTTAATCCCCATCAATTTTATTTAATCCTTATTTGAGATTGATATTTAGATTTCATTTTGGACTCTATCATTATTCTCATTTTTATCTATCTTATAAAATTTTTTATAAAAACACTAGTTATTTGAATAGAACAAATATCCACAGTATTCCAAACATCAAGACCCATGGATAAAAAATATGGATCATTTCATCCTTTCATATGTAATTATTTTTCAAATTTATTTTTGGAACTATATTTTCATTTAATCATGTGACATGTAGTAAAAATCAAAAAATACTTTAAACTATGAAATTTATCAAAAATATCTTACCATAAGTAAAAATAAAATTATACAAAAAAAATAACCATACTCTACTACAAATTTTTGGGGGAATTCTAAGGGATATGTAGACACACTAAGAGAATAGGGTAAACCAATGTGTAATTTTTCTTTAGTGAAATAATTATTTATTGATTAGATAATGTAGATAATGTGGTTTTCTCCTTTATTTAACATATAAGATAGAAATTATCATTTTAGTTGAGAAATAAAGACATATATCATTTACTACTCAATGTGAGTAGTCATTCATTTATGTGAAATAGTTTTTATCCTAAATTACCTATTCTTAACTTTATTTTAAAGGAAAAATCCTAAAATGAAATGGTATAACATTGGAACACTTAAAGAATAAATATTCTAATAGAATTAGTGCTACCAAACTTTTATAATGTTAGAATACAAAATCAAATCAAAAGATACATTATTAAAATAGAAAATTGTATGTTATAGAGAGATTTATTATTTTTATCCTTCTTATTAATGAGACAATGTATACAATATTGTCAATTTCTAATTTCTCACACCTCTCAAATTCAAGGATAACCCAGCCTATCATAGTATCATACCTTCTTCTTCTCCTTCCTGGTTATATCTTCTTTATCTATATATTAAATATAACTCAACACAAAAACAGAAATCTTCTTTTCCCTAGTTCTTATATTTATTATCTTATAAATATTTTATAGTTTTATAGTGATTAACAATTCTAATTTAAATTTAACAACCTATTTAATGGGTAAGTCACATTTACTTTGACTAAACATGATATCCAAAAGTTAAGTGTTTTTATGAAATTATTAAAAACTCCAAAAATCATGGAATCAATAAAAAATGGAAAATGACGATTATTGATGTTAAATTTAGTATCTACGAAAAAATTATTTACAATCATATGAATGTTCGAAAACATTTTATTCCATCGTATAAAAAATTAGTAATCTATAATGTTGCCTTTGGTTTATTTTCCATTATATTATATAGACTTTAAATCATTAGATTAAATATTAGACCCAAAATAAATGTTTCACAAACATTTTCATAAAACACATGATATGGTCCTTAATTAGATAACACACATTATGTGTATATAGAAAATTATCTTTGAGAATGAACAAAACACAAATGGGATCTCCCCATATCTCATAATTTCTCAATAATTAAGAGAGGGAGATTCCTAAAATTATTTCCCAATCTAGATTCATGGTGGTGCGACCTCAAAAAGACACCTTATAAGGGAGAATAGTGTATCCATGGGTGTAGTGGTTTTCACAACATTCAACATGACTTATAGTAGATCCAAAACATTCCTATATAAAAAATAATTATCTAGTTGATATTTGATATGTTTTTAAAAAAATTAATGTTGGAATCCACCAAGAAACTAGGAAGTCGTGAAATAATGATGTGCTATCAAACTCACTTTCAACAATAATATGGTCAACCCTAATTTCTTCATAATATCTTCATTATTGGATTCCATTTACAAGGTTAAAGTGGTAATCCATTGAAACTTTTTAACATAATTTTTTTCTAGGAATCACATTATCATAGAATTTTGATAATCCTTCATGATTATGAAACATCATTCACTAATGAGATAAATTCAAAATGGGTAATAACGGCAATACATCACAAATAGAAATATATTTATGCTAATATTGACATAATGGTATGTATACTAATATCTTTCTCGTTGATTTATTTCATTTACATCATTAAATTGGTAATCCTTCACATCCACAAATATGCTATGTGAAACAAATTTCAAGAATTTGGTTACTAATTATGCTAATAAATATATGTCATGAACTTCAAGGTTTAATTTTATTCAAAATACAATGATCTAAAGAAGAATCACATCATTTTGGGATTGTTTACTTTTCATGAGACTTCAAAAAATATCTCTCATAACTCTTGAGTTCATTACATAGAGGGGGATGGAACCACAAAATATATATATGGAAATTACCTCACCATGTAAGAAGTTCACATAGTCTCCCTCAATAGGTAATTTATGAAGTATTCACAAGAAATTTATTTATGATGGTTTTATCAAAGACAAAAAATAAAACCAGAATCTTTTAAAGAAAATGAATTTAAAAAACCAGGACCACCCATATAGAACACCAATACTATAAAAATTGTTTCTTCTTAAAGTTTATATTTCCAAATTTCTAATGGTAAACCGACATAAAATATTTAACCAATAATAACCCACTTTTTTATATTTATTTTACAGGTGTTCATGCATCCTTATATAGAAAGTTTTACTTTCTCAAGAAATAAATATTTAGTTGTCGTCTACCACCTTATAGAATTTTATCCCTTTAAAATGTACACCACTATGTCTGATTAGGTTTTGGGTAACCCCTTATATGAAATATTTACTAATTTCAATGATTATATATTAGCCTTATATTAACTCATTAAGCCGAGATACACTTCTTGGTTTCCATAAATGTCCTAAGTAGTGATACACCAATTATTTTACTAAAATTACATGAGTCAAGATACTCCTCTTAGTTTCTTGTTACACCTTAATTCAAGATACAACTCTTAGTTTTTTTATATTATATGATTCAATATTCCCCTCTCAATCTAATCATATAAAATTATTTATGATTATCATCATAGTCTTCTCAAGTCACTTAAAACACGATTCTCCTCTTATTTTCCTTATATTCCTTGAGTTTTTTTGTAATCATGGTTTCATTAAATTCCTTGATTTGAGATCCACCTTGTCGATTCCAAAAAATAACTATATCTTGTAACACCCAAATATTTGGTGATTTTTTTCAATTATATATAATCTTTTTGGTATTTTTGTGTTACACACTGCATTACTTTTATAATTCATTATAAACAACACTGATTTTCGCATGAATTACATGAAAAATGGTTTTAAATGAAATGTGATGTACTATTAAAAATGTTATAATAATATTTATCATCAAGCCGTTTGAAAGTTGGGTATGAATAGGATTAAATAAATGGGGAAAGTAGTTAGTTTACTATAGTACACCTAGTTTCTAGTATGCAACCCTTTTATTTATGGCCTTCTTGTATATAAAGTATGTGGGTGAAGGTTGAGAGAGTTTGGTGAACTTTCAATAAGTTTTTGGGGATAAAGGAGATGCACATTGATTATGCACAGGTTGTCCAAACCATGCAGAAATAATAGGAGAAACCATGTGCAGTAGCATGTCTGAGGTAGTAGCTTTAGCACGATTGGCACACAGTTAGTGAAAAAATGGGCGGATTTCATGTGAGTCTATTATTGAGGAATTATCTAACATATGATTAGTACATGGTTTGTCTAACCGTATGACTAAACCGTGAAGTGGTTAAAAAACATCCTTAAAAAGTAGATCTCGGTTGGCCTTTCCTTTAGTCCACTTTTTTTCCAAATTGGATCTAACTCATGATTTTTATTCTCATTATTCAAAATAATCTTCTTCAATTTGTTTAGAGGAAATATAAAGGGTTTACTTTTGTATTCGAAACTTGATTGTTAAGGTATGTCCTTTTTATTAACCATTCTCATCATGTTTCCTTAGATCTACTTATATATACTTCTTTTCTCTTCTCAGATTCTCATATCTACACCCATTACGGGCATATATATGATTTTGGATTCCAAATATGTTGATATATGTTCTCTTTGTTGTTGGGGGAAGAGATATATAAAGATTTCAGGGAGAATTTACCCAGTTTCGTGAGCATTCTTCATCCATTTTTTGGTTTTCATAGAAATTGTTGAGTTAGGTGGATTCACTCTCAACTACCCTTAGTAAAAATGATTGAAATTCTTTAAAATTTATTTATTTGTGATGAAATTATTTTGAATTTCCTATTTTTTGAATTGTTTGAAAAACTTTCTTCAATGATGGTTTTTGGAAATCTGTAAAGTTGGTGTTCTTGAATAATGTGCTTGATTCATTATTTAAAAATGTGGATTCAAAAAGGAATATTTTTCAAAATTTTGGAAATTTATTTTGATGAAAATGTTTTTAATAAAATAATTTATTTATTGAAATTAAAGGGATTGTTTTAATTGTCATACTTCATGACATTAAATAAAAGAATGAGTTTATTGAATTGGTTGAACACAATTGGATTTGGCATGGGTTCGGCATGGGTGGTGGAGTGATTTCATATTTATTAACATGGATAAGGGTGTTAAGGACCCCATAAAAAGGATGGTATAGATATGGGTTGACAGAACCTCGATAAAGTGGTCCACTATGTAAAGGTGTGGAGGAACGATAACTCACCACTCGTGTGTATAGGTAGTTTTGGTTTTCATGCATGGTTGGGTGTGTAGTTAAGTGTAGAGGAATGTTTATGCCAAATTATATTGATAAATGGTTTTAAATACTTGTTTGGTTGTGCTTCTGGAAATGGGTTTGTTTGGAAAATATGTTAAAATTATCACTTCTTTACTATTGTTTTGAAATGGTTTTGAAACTTTTTTATATTTAGTTATAAACTTTTTTGGGAAATTATTCTATATTAAATATTTTTTATAAAATTTTCTACCCTTTATATCCCAGTTGCATGAGTAGGTAAGTCAATGGAGAAAGACTACTATGTTTTATACTCACCCATGTTTGGCACTTTGGTGCTTCGGCAGTTGATTTCTTTCAGGACATGGTCAAAGGTAAAGTATCAAATGTATTGAGAACAACATAGTGATACTTGGGAAATTTGGTGAAGTTAGAGTATAAAGATGTGGATAATAGAGTCTAGTGTTCATCTTGGAGTCTTTAGTTATTCTTACATTGTTTGCATGTTTCTGTTTGACTTCATTTGTAGCATAATTTGGTGCTATTTTTTATAAAGATTATGGTTGAGTTGTCTTATTTTTATCACGCATCATATATTGGATATTGGTTATGGTTTTTTAGTTAGTGGATTATTTCATAAATGTAAAATCAACCCCACATGTTCTTTCTAGCATCTAGAATCTTGGGGATGTCTCTTAAGTCCTAGTAATGATTCATTGTGTTCTGAAGCCAACATGAATAAGTGGGTCTTTAGAAATGGTATTGGTTCATTATATCAAAAATCCAGCATCATATAAGTGGTACCATATTGTTCATTTCCTTTTGAAATAAGTAGTCATCAGTTTTCTTATTCTTGGAGTTGAGAATTGTTCTTTTCTATTCCTTGGGTTTTTATCATAGAAAGAAGTAGTATTATCATGTAATGAAAGGTGGAGCATAAAAAGATATACCTAAAATTTTTATTATTAACATCAATTTACCATGGATTTTAGTACATGCGTGTTTTGGATACACTTATAAGATTTTAGGATCTCATTGTCATGGGTTTATCAGATGAGACGAGCATGACATGAATTTTAGTGGAATGAAATTCCACAAGGATTAAATTATTTTTTTTGAGTAATGACTTATGATTTTGTGCAAAGGTAGATATTTTTGAAAAATGTTGCAATTTTTTTCAAATAGAAGATTTTAAAAAGAGCATGGCTGATGCATTTTAAAAATGCTTTCATTTTCAAAATTAATAAAGAAAATATTCAAAAGTAGTTGAATGGGGAAAACATTTTTTTAGAACAAAATGTTTTGATAGTTGATATGATAGAATTTGAAATTAAAATACATCAGTTTCCAATGAGTGATAATCATGGATTTTGTTGTTGTTTTAGAAAATGGAACCTAGTAGACGTCATAGAAACCAACCAGAAGAAGCTGTGGAGAATGTGGTTACATCTGATCCACATGTGAACCAAGAGATGTTTTGGAGTATCATATATGAATTTCATGCTATGGACATAAGAAATCATAGGGATAAGAAAAATCATGAAGATCATTCGATCCATTTCATGAAGCAGAATCCACCCGTCATCCATGGTGATTCTGAACTTGAAAAGGTGGAGGTGTGGCTGAAGAGGATGACTCATATCTTAGATTTCACTGGCACACCAGTGGAGGTCAACATTTATCTTGAAATATATATACTTGGGGATCTTTTATGATAGTGGTATGAGGTCTACATCCTCGTTTCAGTGTCGGATATGGGTCCTTTGGGAGGTTTTTGGTGGCCTTCGAGTGCGGTCTTGAAGGCGGCGACGGGATTGTGGTTCGACTTGCGGAGCCTCAATTTTTAATTGGTGGATTCTAATTTTGTGAGGTGTTTTTGTTTCTTGTTTTGATTCGGTATGGTTATTGATGCTTTTTGGTGCACGTAATTTCATCTTTGTGGTGATTTTTCTGCAGTTTTCTGTTTGATTCGCTACGATCCGAGGAGGTGAGATTGATTTGGATGGATTCGATTGTGATCGTGGTTATTCCCTTCTGTTTGTTTCATGTTCTGGTTTTGTATGTTTATGCTTAATGTCTTGCAGTTGATGTTCTATTTGGTTGGATGTACTTTGCTGGTGAAGTAAAGGTTTTTCTGGTTTCGGTGGTCTGGTTGCACCATTCCATCGAACCAAGTCAATAGAGTTAATTCTTTTATTGAGGAATTGTGGAGGAACTACATTTCTACATCAGAATGGTGTAGGGTATCATCTTTCATTGGTTTTTGGATGGATTTTCCCGAAAATTCTATAAATAAATAATTCAGAAGAGGATCAGAACAGGTTCGTTCACCATGTATGACTATTCGGATTTGGAAGTTTGAGAGGGTTCGGCTCAGCCATCGGTACTAGGCCCGTTCACTTCTGCACGGGATAGCTTACTAAACAATCATGCAATGGTGGAGGTTTTCCATAATGATTTTTTTGTTGGGTTGAAGTATTTATAAATTGTCTTGTTATGGGTTGTGGCTTTAATTTTTTTTATGTCTATACATCCTTGAAGTCATGTGAGGTTTCCCCATTTATCCTTAAAAGGGGGTTTATCCAAAAACAAATAAAAATTTAGGCCTTCGGGCCATTCAGGTAGGTATGCTAGTGGTGTGATCTAGTGGTGCAGTTTAAATTAGATCGAGGCCATACATTGTATTGTTTTTAAAAAAAATTAATAAAAAATTCTATCTTTACACATTAAGGGTCAAGATAATGGTGGATTTATTCACCTTTAAGTAAGATAATATCTATCTCATAGAGTATGTTTCTAAATTTTGGAATTTAGTTTTCTTTTAATAAGAGGTTGTGTCTAGTGCATCCTTGATGGAATGAATCTTCTAATTAAGTCTAAGGTATAAGATTAGATCGAATATTTTGGTACTCTATATTAAAAATTATACATAGATGCTGAATAGAGAGGCAATAGCTGAATGTGATATGTTAAGATCTATGGCTGGAGGAAGTATGGTGATACCTAAGGGAAATGGTGGGAACTCAAACATTATTTTGCATGACCACATGAAGTGATAGTATTCATAGGATCTAATGTGGTTCGCTTGACCACATGAAGAGAGATTTTAATATACAACATATGGAATTCCATAGTTATAAGAATATGGGACACCATCAGCACTATTGTCATAGTTCTCTAAGATAAAGTGCTTGAGACACTTCTAAAGTCTCTCAAGCATATTATGCTTTGATCAGATAAGGGAAATAGAATCAAACTCATTAACAAAATAGATCTATCCATTCTGATTCTTAGAATACCATTACTCCTCTATAAGGAAAATCTTAGAAAAGCAGCAAGGTGAATTGTGTGACAACGAATTAGTTGTATGGAGCTGAGCAGGTGATTTTGGATGACCAGGACAGATCATCTATGGTTAGAAGTAAGATTATTTTGAAATTCTAGCCTTATGTGTGTGTTGTTTGATACTAGTGCATCAAATTTCATTATTTCTTCTTGTGATAATGATTTACAATGTCTAAAACTAGAGATTATGCCATCTATGTTAAAACTTCAAACCCCTCTTAGTGAAAAAGATTATCGAGCCTTTGTGTGTATAGTAGGTTCTATAACCATTGATGGAGATGATATGGAATGGGACTTCTGGTGTTATAGATAGATGTCATTGATGTAATTTTGTGTTTTTATTGGGTGAAAAAATTCAACGTCACATTGATTGTTATAGTAGAACAGTTTGTTTCAGAACTGAGGATGGCATCATGCATCTCTCCAGAGGAAAAAGGGTTATAAAGACAAGTTAAACTGGATTTTTGGAACTGGTATTGGGAATGTTATCTTACCAGTGGGTGGAAATTACTATGTAATTTATGGAAGAGATCAAGGACAAAATTTTTCTATAAGTCATGGATAAATTTCCATATGTCTTTTCTAATGACTTCTTAGAGTTACCAACTATAAGAGAGGTGGATTTTTTTATTGAACTCTATATAGGGACCAATAAAATATCCCATATGTCTTATAGGATGGAACTAATAGAATTAAGGGAATTTAAAGGTTATATGGAATACCTGGAAAGAAATGGTTTCATTCAGTTGACCATTTCTTCATGGGTAGGACCAGTCTTGTTTGGGAAGAATGAAGATGGAACTCTAAGGTTTTGTGTGGATTATCATAAGCTTAATCAAGTTATGATAAAGAATTGGTATCCACTTCCATGAATTGATGATTTTTTTGATCAATTGAGGGGATCCTAGAAGTTCTTAAAAATTGACATGCGATCAGGATATCACCAATTGTGAGTTTGAAAGGATGATACTCTGAATATAGATTTCAGAAAAAGATATTCCACTAAAAATATATAGTCATGCCTTTTGGTCTTACGAATGAACAAATAGTCATTATTAAAGTGATGAATCCAATATTTCAAGGATATCTGGATTCTTTTTAATGGTGTTTGTGGATGACATATTCGTGTATTCAAGGACAATGTTTGAGTAGGAGGAATACATAGTAATAGTGTTAGAAATCATGATATATCATCCTTTGTATTCCAAATTGTCAAAGTGAGGTTTTTGGATACAAGTGGTATGATTTCTAGACCATGTAATTTTTGAAAAATGAGTTTTTATGGATCTATAAAAGATATAAGTTGTTATCTCCTGGAAACTGCTGAATAATTTCGTTGAGATACAATGTTTTCTTGGTCTAGCTAGTTATTACTGATACATTGTACTTGAATTACCATGACTAGATTCATCGATGATAGCTTTGGAAAAAAAGAACATTCCATTTTGATGGAATAAGGACTTCAAGAATTATTTTCATGATCTGAATGTTCGTCTTACATTAGCACCTATCTTGATTTTTCAAGAATTAGGATGGGGGTACATGGTGTATTTTGATGCATCAGGATCTGGGTTGGGATTTTTTATCATGAAAGGAGACCATGTGGTTGCTTATGGTTTAAGGCAGTTTTGAGTGAATGAGAAGAATTAACCAACACATGATTTCAAGTTAGCTGCATTTTTCCATGCCTTGGAGACTTGATGTCATTATCTCTTTAGTGAGAAATTTACTATGTTTATGGATAATAAGAGCCTGAAACAAATTTTCCCACAATGGTATTTGAATCTAAGGGAAAATAAATTGATGGAGTATCATAATATATTTGACATCAACTTGATTTATAGACTGGGAAAAGGTAATCTGGTGGCTGATTCATTAAGTAGAAAGTCATATGCATAGCTGGTAATAGAAGGTTCAGATGAGTGGTATTTAATGTCATTCCTAGCCAACATGCATGTCGAATGTAAAGATCGAGGTGATGTTTTAGTTTTATTTTTAGTATCCATGATTCCGGATTTGGTAAAGTTAGTCAAATATGAATAAACATCCAATGGATATTTCCTGGTTATGAGTTCAAAACTCAATGTTGGGGAGACCATTGAGGGTGGGAAACTTGATGGGATTTCATTTATGTGGTTTAGATATCAGATGTATGTACGTAATTCATGTCAGGAAAAAATTCTTCAGGCTTACAACCATTCCTTATGGGTTTTACATACAGATAGAAAGAATATGTATAAGGCATTGAAATTGTAGTTTTAGTGGACTAGTATAAAATGGAAAGTGGATGAGTTTGTTGAATGTGCCTAAATTTTTAGAATGTTATGGTATGGCATCAATGATCAGTAGGTACATTGCATTCTTTACCTATTTTATGTTTAAATGGGAGCACATATCCATGTATTTTGTTACAGGTCTCCCAAGAACAGCTCGGATACACAATGTCATATGGGTGATAGTGGATTAGCTAACCAAGTCGGCCCATTTCATTCCTATTCGTGAAACTCAAACGGTGGAAGATCTATCCAAATTCTATATCCAGGAAGTGGTAACGATAAATGGAATACCAGTTTCGATTGTCTAAGTCATATATCTGAGGTTCATGTATCATTTCTAGAAATCCTTATAGAAATACATTAGGAATCAGTTGACTATAAGTTTGGTGTATCACACATAGAAGGATGAGTAATCTGAAAGGACAATACAGAAGTCTGAAGATATGTTACTAGCTTGCATAATAAATTTTGGTTGCTCATAGGAGGATCATATACCCTAAGTGGACTTCTCATATAATAATATCTATCCGACCTCAATATGTATGGATCTGTATAAAGAGTTGTATGGTTGTCCTTGTCATTCTCCTCATTTTTTGGTGGAAACATGTGAGAATTAAATAGTTGGGCCAAGCCATGTCCATGAAATAACAGATAAGATTTAGTTGATCAGGATATGGATAGATATGGCTCAGATACGTCAAAAATAGAATGAAAATCGTCATTGAAAACTGTTTTCATTTGCGGTGAGTGATCATGTTTTCTTGTAGATTTATCCAAGTCTTGGAAATTGATATTTTGGAAAGCAAGGCTTCTTATATCAACGATACATTGTTTCTTTCAAGATATTGGAATGAGCTAGAGAGGTGGAATATTTATAAGTCCCCAAACTTAAACATTACTTAATCATGAGTTACTTCAAGAATACATGTTGAGGATCTTTTCAGGTTTAGAGTTTTAGAGAATTAGATCATAAAACATGCATTACATTACACATTTAAACAAAGTGGTTGCATAAAATACAGTACTCATTTTTCCCATCAATGGAAACATATTTAAATTAAAACATGGATTCTTTTTTGAAACATCATTGACACTATCATCACATCATGTACCTTTCTCTTGACTAGTGAAAAACATTTCAAAAACTTGGGATGAGCATAAAAAGCTCAGTAAGGGATATAAAAGTATGAAGTGAAAACATTAGTCCATGTATGGAATCATACTTTACTCAAAAAACATAAGCACGTTAACATACCTCATCAAATCAAGAATAAATCATAGAAATCAGAAGACATAAAGGTAACTGGATGCATTCATAAGATTCTTACGTAGGGAGTAACCCTCCTGGTTACGTTTGGAATACCCATCACAGTATATTCCCTAACTATCTTCAGAGAAACCTTAACGTTTAAATCCTTTGCATTACCCAATGCATTGGAAAGCTATATCGGGATCACCCGCCCTTATTTTATCACGGAACCACCCATCTTCATAATAATTCCCAAGAACCATAACATAATCATATCACATAAAACATACATAAAGGAAACATAACATTTCCACATTTCAATCAAAAGATATCAATACAACACATTGATATAATAAAAACATTATGAAAACCATTTTCAGTACCAAAATAAAATAAAATTAAAACATGTTATTTATTTTTCTTTTAAAAAAAGGTATGGCTTGTAGAGGAAGCCGAAACTCAAATAATGGTCACGGCGGAGGAGAAGTCATTGTCGCCGCATACGTATGACAAAAACATTCCCTTTTTTCGTTTAGTAAAATGCTTTGTATAAAAAATATTCCTTCCGGATAAACATAAAATTCAAAGGGGTTTATACAGTGTATAAAACAAGGTTGTGTATAAAAAAAATATTCCTCAACGAAAGGAGATTGAGACGAAGTCCCATACCTCGGGTCCGACTTGACTCGATCGTTCTTTAATGTCCTGAATAGTAAACTTTAGTTAATTTATACTTACTTAAGAACGATTTTCAAGTTAATTATTCCTTTTATATCACTTGTTACCATTTTATGAACACTATGTAACTATTTATGTTAATAATGGTCGTTTTGTCGATCATTGGTACTTGAGTCAAAAATAAACTCTTTATAATTACAAGTTGTTCATGTGGTGAAATATCCATTATATCAAGAATTGTATTAATGATGTAGATATCATATATATCATATATATCCAGTATATACATGAATTTATAATATTACATAATCATTTAGAGGTAAGAATTGAAATGCACCGTTCATGGAGACGGTAAGTTGTACGTACGCATGAACGCTACTTTCATTTCTATGTCATATTAATGGAATTAAAACTAAATGAGAGATATGTATATTTTAATTACAGAATTATATTCATCATTTAGATGTAACATAAATCATACATATCAATTATATATATGTACTTATAATAGTACATTACATTTGGGGATAAGAAATGAAATGCACCGTTCATGGAGACGGTAAGCTGTACGTATGCATGAACGCTACTTTCATTTCTGTCTCATACATTAATGGAAAGAAATAATAATGATATAAAGTTATATTAAAATTCCGTTATAAATCATATATAATATCTTTAACTCCATCCTTTATACGTCTCACATATGGCATTAACGAATCAAATAACATTGAGGGGGTGGTAGTCCGTAGTTCCTAAAATAAAGATATCGCGTTTACCCATAATGTAAACCATAAAGTTATTCCATAAATGAAAAATTCGTAAGATTATGTAAAACATAAACATATTATATATCATATATAAATATAGTGACATCTTAATGGCCACCTTTGAAGGTGTTATATGAGTGTTGAACAATCATCATTTCGTGAGGCAGAAATTCATCATCCACAGAAATAGTTTGTTATTTAACCATTAGATGTAGGTGTGTGTAAGTGTAGCTTGAATACTTCACATAACAACATCCTATTATATTGAATATATTTTTTTTTGTTACAAAAGAAATGAATAAAAAGAGTTTAGGGGGTTGTTGAATCAAAATAAAACATAAGAACACAAGAGAAAACACTACCTTTAAAACGGGTAACTCTTTTTGAGTTGAGATCAAAGGCTTCCTTGGGAAGCCTTCTGCCAAAAGTGAGGCTTCAAGGAGTAATATAGGGATGTGGAGAGAAAAAATTGGCAGGGTTTGGCTGAGCCAATGTCTTGAGAGGTCTTGGTAAGGTGGTAGAGGTGGGGGGATTTTATAAGAGGAGACGAGGGACACTCTTTGAAAGTTATAAAAGGTTACATTATTATAATATTATTTTCGGATTTAAAAGGTCCAAAAATTATATAATTAGAGGATAAGGCAATAAGGGTTCTAAATCCACCCAATAAATAGGTTTTTAAAAAGTTTAGGTCTTATATATTACATTATATTTTCATTTTATTTAAATTGTTAAATAATGAGGTAATCGCTGCATCATCATGGTGTCATAAATAATTTAATTTATTTAATGTCTAAAAATTATTAAAAAACTATCATGATGTATGAAATCCTTTTATCTTTCTAATGAATATTTATAGTCAAAAATATGACTTGTATAACCCCATTAAAAAAAATTGAGTAAAACAACTCATTTTTGTGACATTTTTACTTTAGCATTAAATAAAAAGTTATTAATGTCATTTTCCTACCAAAGTGGCTCCATGGGGTCCCCAAGTTGACACATGGATTCTTGAGGTTGGCCTTGACACATCCAATAAGGGTAGTACATGTGTCAAGGTCATTTCATATTATTAAAACATTATTTTTACATTAAATTACACTAATTACCTCTAATCGCGATTAAAAACTTAAAACTTACTATTCTCCAAAAAAATATTTTAATATCATTGAACCACATTTTAATTTTTAATAACAACCATGTATGTCGGATTGTTGAAATTCAAAACGTAGAGGTGGTAAATTTTCATTTAAACAAAAAATCAGTTTTTTTAACTACCACATAGTGGTTTCACTATTCATCAAAAATTGATGTTTTTCAGAAAAATACCAAAAATTTACCCTTAGAAATATATGATATTCTGAATTCAAAAATGATGTCTATTTCAAAAAATTCAAAACATACAAGTTACATTAATTAATTTAATAATTAATTCTTGTTTTCAGAGCAAATAGCGTGTTTTTATAAAACAATAAGTATCAAAAGATTGACACTAGTTTAAGTCCAATTTCAAAGTGAAATTAATTCCAATGACCACCATTGGATTAAATGGTAAAATATATTCTAATTGAAATTTAAAAACAATTCAAAAGATAATCTAATCATATAAATAAATTATACTAAAAAGAGGTTTGGAATTAAAATACAACATTTTTCACTATTCATTAAAAAAATGAACTTTATCGGAAAATTACCAAAAATTTACACAAAGTAAATTTTGTTGTCATGATTCTAAATAAGAGTTTATTTGGTCCAATAGAATGTATAAGAGTGACCAAAACTATATTTAATGATGATTCTCCATCAAAAGGCGATTAGTGGACCTTTAGTGAAAATTAGAGTATATATGCCTAAAATTGAATTCTTTTCTTATTTTAAGCATTTATCTTTTATTGGAGAAATATAAAAACATTTAAAAAACATATATAATCATATTTTTGTTATTTCTATTCATTACCACCAATACAACGGCTACATGTTAACTACCATTCAAAATAATATTATTTTATTACTAGTGTGCAGCGTAATATTTCAAAGAAACTCTTTGTTGCGTATCAGGTAAGCTTTCGAACATAGAAACCCCTTTAAAGTAAAATTAATATTTAATTCGTAAATATTAATAAATATGAAAATGATTTATTCTTTATTTACCAAAGATGTTACATCCTTCCCCCCTTTTGGAAATTTCTTCCTCACAATTTTATTCACTTATCAAAATAAGTGGGGGTATTTATCCCTCATGGAATTTTCAGATTCTCATGTTGCCTCTTCAACCATGTGGTTTTTCCATAAAACATTTACCTGGAAAATTACCTTATTCTGCAACACTTGCACTCTATGTTCAAGAATCTGGACTGGTTGTTCTTCATAAGAGAGATTATCTTCCAACTGAACTACCTCTGAGCTCAAAACATGAGATGGATCTGGCATGTACTTCCTTAACATTGAAATATTAAAAACATTGTGTACCTGAGATAAGCTCGGAGGTAAAGCCACTCGGTATGCAACTGATCAAACTCTCTCCAGAATTTCATATGGTCCAATGAACCTTGGACTCATGTTTCCTTTCTTACCAAATCGCATCACACTTTTCCATGGTGATACTTTGAGAAAAACATGATCACCTACCTTAAAAGAGAGATCCTTCCTCCTATTGTCCGCATAACTCTTCTTCCAGCTCTGAGCTGTTCTCATGTGTCTCTGTATCAGCTGAACTTTTTCTGCCAACTCTTCTACCAATTCTGGTCCAATTAACTTCCTTACACCCACTTCATCCCAAAAAGCTGGAGTTCGACACCTCTTACCATATAATGCTTCAAAAGTGGCCATCTGTATACTGGAATGAAAAATGTTATTATAAGAAAACTCAACCAAAGAAAGATGTTGGTCCCAACTTCCCTGATAATCCATCGAATAGGCATGTAGCATATCCTCCAAATTCTGAATCGTTCGTTCTGGCTGCCCATCCGATTAAGGATGAAAAGCCGTACTAAAATTTAATTCAGTACCCAACAACTTTTGAAGGCCTTTCAAAAAGTTAGAAATAAACCTAGGATCACGATCAGAAACAATGGAGAGAGGAACTCCATGTAACCAGACTATCTATTTAAGATACATACGGGAATGTTGATCTAGGGAAAAAGATTCTCGTATAGTAAGGAAATGAGTAGATTTAGTCAAGCGATCAACAATAACCCAGATTGCATTATTACCTTGAGGTGTCTTCGGAAATCCCAAAACGAAGTCCATGGATATATTCCCCCATTTCCACTTTGGTACTGGTAAAGGCTAAATCATCCCTTTCAGTAACTTCCACTCTGCTTTAACATGTTTACAAGTCAAGCACTTCATAGTAAAATCAGCAATATCCCTTTTCATTCTGTCCCACCAGTAATACTCCCAAAGATCTCTATACATCTTAGTACTTCCTAGATGAACTGAAAAAGGAGAACTATGAGCCTCACATAACAATTCATTCTTCAATTGTGAATCACAAGGCACACACAATCTCTTCCCAAACCTCAAAACACAATCATTATCAATGTGGAATTCAGGAAACTTACCCTTCTGAACCAGCTCCACCTTTTTCTACAACTCGTTGTCTTGCTTCCGTGCTTGCTTAATTCTGTTTGATAGAGAGGATTTCACTAATACCTGAAACAAAATAGAAGGACATCCTGCACCAACATCTTCTATGCCAAAGTTCATCAATTCCTTAACCAAAGGATCATGTTCTAAAAGAAACATTGTTATTGAAGCATTACTTTTTTGACTCAAAGCATCCGCCACTTTATTTTCTTTTCTCGAATGGTAATGAATTGTACAATCATAATCCTTGATTAATTCTAGAAATCTCCTCTTCCTCATGTTCAATTCTTTCTGAGTGAATATATACTATAAACTTTTGTGATCAGTATATATTTCACACTTTACTCCATACAAATGATGACTCCAAATTTTTAAAGCGAAAACAAAAGCAGCTAATTTCAAATCATGTGTAGGGTAATTTTCCCCATGAGTTTTCAACTGTCGTGAAGCATAAGCAATCACCTGATCATTCTACATTAGGAAGCAACCAAGTCCTTTCAATGAATCATCACTATAGATAAAAAACTCCCCATTCCTGGAAGGTAGTGCCAAAACTGGAGCATTCACCAATCTTCATTTCATTTCCTGAAAACAATCATCACATTCTTTTGTCCAGATAAACTTAACACCCTTCCTAGTTAGCTTAGTCATTAGACTATATAACCGTGAAAAACTTCAAACAAACCTTCAGTAATAGCCTACCAAACCAAGGAAGCTATGAATCTCAGTTACATTTGTGGGTCTTTCCCATTCTTCAACAACCTTTGTTTTTGAAGGATCAACAGTTATCCCATCTTTAGAAACAATATGACCAAGGAATGAAATTTGTTTCTAAAAAAACTCACACTTTCTGTACATACCATACAATTTATTTTCATTAAATGTTTTCCAAATAACCCTTAGATGACTTTCATGCTTCACTTATCTTTTAGAAAACACCAACATATCATCCATAAACACAACCACCATTTATCACCTGATTTAACTGAGCCATCAGTGTAGTAAACTGCTCAATTCTGATTCTAACCATCTCTGGTTGCTGATTCGAAAGGTCATTATAGTCTATATGCCTTCCTAGAAAAGATGTTATGTTTCCTCTATGGAAAACCATTCTTAACACACAAATATCTTAGGCGAAGATACATGGTAATCTTCAAATGCTATATCATTTCAATCATACCATAAATTAATTTATAATTTCACAATTCTCTAATTCCTAAAGTTGTCTAAACTGACCTCTGCTACCAACTATAAGGCCCCGACCTTAAAAATTAATTAATCATGAGTTACTTCAGGAATACACGTTGAGTATCTTTTCAGGTTTAGAATTTAGAGAATTAGATCATAAAACATGCATTACATTCCACATTTAAACAAAGTGGTTACATAAAAGACAGAACTCATTTTTCCCATCAATGGAAACATATTTAAAATAAAACATGGATTCTTTCTTGAAATTCATTGACACTATCATCACATCATGTACCTTTCCCTTGACCTGTGAAAAACATTTCAAAAACATGGGATGAGCATAAAAAGCTCAGTAAGGGATATAAAAGTATGAAGTGAAAACATTAGTCCATGTATGAAATCATACTTTACTCATAAAACATAAGAATGTTAACATACCTCATTAAATCATGAATAAATCATAGAAATCAAAAGACATAAAGGTAACTTGAGGCATTCATAACATTCTTACGTATGGAGTAACCCTATTGGTTACATTTGGAATACCCATCAGAGTATATTCCCTAAATCCCCTCGGATAAACCTTAACGTTTAACTCCTTCGCATTACCCAATGCATTGAAGAGATTTATCAGGCTCACCCGCCCTTAGTTTATCACGGAACCACCCGTCTTCATAATAATTTCCAAGAACCATAACATAATCGTATCACATAAAACATACATAAAGGAAACATAACATTTCCACATTTCAATCACAGGATATAAATACCACACATTGATATAATAAATACATTATGAAATCCAGTTTCAATACCAAAATTAAAGAAAATTAATACATGGTATTTATTTTTCTTTTAAAAAAATGTATGGCTTGTAGAGGAAGCCGAAACTCAAATAATGGTCACGACGGCGGAGAAGTCATTGTCGCCGCATATGTACGACAAAAAAATTCCCTTTTATCATTTAGAAAAACATTTTGCATAAAAATATTCCTTTCGGATAAACGTAAAATTCAAAGGGTTTTATACACCTTATAAAAGAAGGTTGTGTATAAAACAAAAATATTCCTCAATGAAAGGAGATTGAGACGAAGTCCCATACCTCGGGTCCGACTTGACTCGATCGTTCTTTAAAGTCCTGAATAATAAAATTTAGTTAATTTCTACTTGATTAAGAACATATTTCATGTTAATTATTCCTTTTATATCACTTATTACCATGTTATTAGCACTATGTAATTATTTAAGTTAATAATGGTCATTTTGTCAATAATTGGTACTTGAGTCAAAAATAAACTCTTTATAATTACAAGTTGTTCATGTGGTAAAATATCCATTATATCAAGAATTATATTCATGATTTATATATGATATATATCATATATATCCATTATATACATGCATTTATAATATTACATAATTATTTAGAGGTAAGAAATGAAATGCACCGTTCATGGATACGGCAAATCGTACGTACGCATGAACGCTTCTTTCATTTCTACGTCATATTAATGGAATTAAAACTAAATGAGAGATATGTAAATTTTAATTCCAAAATTATATTTATCATTTAGATGTAACATAAATCATATATATCCATTATATATATGTACTTATAATAGTACATTACATTTGGGGATAAGAAATGAAATGCACCATTCATGGAGACGGTAAGCCGTATGTACGCATGAACGCTACTTTCATTTCTATCTCATACATTAATGGAAATAAATAATAATGATATAAAGGTATATTATAATTCCATTATAACATCATATATAATGACTAACTCCATCCTTTATTTTTCCCACATATGGTATTAACGAATCAAATCACTTTGAGGGGGCGGTAGTCCGCACTTCCTAAAATGAAGATATCGCGTTTACCCATAATGGAAACCATAAAGGTATGCCATAAATGAAAAATACAGAAGCTTAAGTAAAACATAAACATTTTAAATATCATATATAAATATAGTGACAACTTAATGGCCACCATTGGAGGTGTTATATGAGTGTTGAACAATCAACATTTCGTGAGGCTGAAATTCTCCATCCACAGAAACAGTATGTTCTTTAACCATTAGATGTAGGTGTGTGTAAGGGTAGCTATAATACATTACATAACAACATCCTAGTATATTTAAGATACTGGTTTTGTTACAAAATAATGGAATAAAAATATTTATGGGGTTGTAGAAGCAAAATAAAACATAAGAACACAAGAGAAAACACTACATTTAAAACGGGTAACTCTTTTTTATTTGATCTCAAAGGCTTGCTTGGGAAGACTTCTGCCCAAAGTGAGGCTTCTAGGAGTAAGAGAGGGATGTGTAGAGACAAAATGGCAGGTTTGTCTCGAGCCAAAGGCTTGATAGGTGTGGGTAAGGTTGTAGAGGTGGGGGCCTTTTATAAGAGGAGAGGAGGGGCACTATTGGAAAGTTATAAAAGGTTACTTTATTATAAAATGATTTTTGGATTTAAAAGGTCCCAAAATTATATACTTCAAGGATAAGGTGATAAGGGTAATAAATCCACCCATCCAATAGGTTTTTAACAAGTGTAGTTCTTAGATTATACATTATCTTTTCATTTTATTTAAATCGTTAAATAATGAGGTAATCGTTGCATCATCAAGGTGTCATAAATAATTTAATTTATTTAATGTATAAAAATTATAAAACAAATATAATGATGTAGGAAATCATTTTATATTTTTAATGAATATTTATTGTCAAAACTATGACTTGTATTACCCCATTTAAAACTTGTTTTAGTAAAACAACTCATGTTTGTGACATTTTTACATTAACATTAAGTAAATATTTATTAATGTCATTTTCCTACCAAAGTGGCTCCATGGGGTCCTTAAGTTGACCCATGGATTGAAATGGTCTGCCATGACACATCCAATAATGGTAGGACATGTTTCAAGGTCATTTCATATTATTAAAACATTATTTTTACGTTAAATTACACTAATTACCTCTAATCGCGATTAAAAACTTAAAAGTTATTATTCACCAAAAAAATTATTTTAATCTCATTGAACCACATTTTACTTCTTAATTACAACTATGTATTTCAGATTTAAAAATTCAAAACATAGAGGGGGTAAAAGTTCATTTAAACGAAAAATCATTTTTTTAACTACAACTTAGTGGTTTCACTATTCATCAAAAATTGAAGTTTTTCAGAAAAATACCAAAAATTCACCCGAAGAAATATTTGATATTCCGAATTCAAAAATGATGTCTATTTTACAAAATTCAAAACATATAAGTTACATTAATTAATTTAATAATTAATTCCTACTTTCAGAAAAAATATCGTGTTTTTATGAAACAATAAGTATCAAAAGATTGACACTAGTTTAAGTCCAATTTCAAAGTGAAATTAATTCCAATGACCACCATTGTATTAAATGGTAAAAAAATATAATAATTGAACTTTAAAACCAATTCAAAAGATAATATAATCATATAAATAAATTAGACTAAAAATAGGTTTTGAATTAAAATACAACATTTTTCCATATTCATTAAAAAATGAACTTTATCGGAAAAATACCAAAAATTTACAAAAAGTAAATTTTGATGTCCCGATTCTTAAGAAGAGTTTTATTTGGTCAAATAGAATTTATAAGAGCGACCAAAACAATATTTAATGACGGTTCGCCATCAAAAGGCGATAAGGGGACATTTAGTGAAAATTAGAGTATATATGCCTAAAATTGAATTCTTTTCTTATTTTAAGCCTTTATATTTTATTAGATAAATATAAAAACATTTAAAAACATATATAATCATATTTTAGTTATTTATATTCATTCCCTCCACTGCAATGGCTACGTGTTAACTACCATTTAAAATAATATTATTTTATTACTAGTGTGCAACGTAAGATTTCAAAGAAACTCTTTGTTGTGTATCATGTACGCTATTCAACATAGAAACCCCTTTAAAGTAAAATTAACATTTAATTAGTAAATATTAATAAATATGAAAATGATTTGTTCTTTATTTACCTCGGATGTTACAACCTTTCACCCTTTTGGAATTGCGTCCTCGCAATTTTAGTCACTTTTCAAAATTAGTGGGGGTATTTATCCCTCATTTCATTTTTAGATTCCCATGTTTCCTCTTCAACCATATAGTTTTTCCATAAAACCTTTACCTAGTGAATTACATTATTTTGCAATACTTTCTCTCTATGGTCAAGAATCTGGACTTTTTGTTCTTCATAAGAGAGATTATCTTCCAACTAAACAACCTCTGGGCTCAAAACATGAGATGGATCTGGCATGTACTTCCTTAACATTGAAACATAAAAAACATTGTGTACCTGAGATAAGCTCGGAGGTAAAAACCCTTAGTATGCAACTGATCCAACTCTCCCTATAAATTCATATGGTCCAATGAACCTTGGACTCAACTTTCCTTACATACCAAATCGCATCACACTTTTCCATGGTGATACTTTGAGAAAAACATGATCACCTACCTCAAAAGAGAGATCCTTCCTCCTATTATTCGCATAACTCTTCTGCCTGCTCTGAGATGTTCCCATATGTCTCTGTATCAGCTGAACTTTTTTTGCAAACTCTTCTACCAATTTTGATCCCATTAACTTCCTTTCACCCACTTCATCCCAAAAAGCCAGAGTTCGACAGTCCTTCCCATATAATGCTTCAAACGGAGCCATCTCTATACTGGAATGAAAACTGTTATTATAAGAAAACTCAACCAGAGAAAGATGTTGGTCCCAACTTCCCTGATAATCCATCGAAGAGGCACGTAGAATATCCTCCAAAGTTTGAATCGTTTGTTCTTACTTCCCATCTAATTGAGGATGAAAAGCAGTACTAAAATTTAATTCAGTACCCAACGACGTCTGAATGCCTTTCCAAAAGTTAGAAGTAAACTTGGGATCACGATCAGATACAATGGAGATAGGAACTCCATGTAACCTGACTATCTCTTTAAGATACAAACGGGAATGTTGATCTGGGGACAAAGTATCTCGTATAACAAGGAAATGAGAAGATTTAGTCAAGCGATCAACAATAACCCATATTGCATTATTACCTTGAGGTGTCTTTGGAAATCCCACAACGAAGTCCATGGATATATTCTCCCATTTCCACTCTGGTACTGGTAAAGGCTGAAGCATCCCTTTCGGTAACTGCCGCTTTGCTTTTTCCTGTTGACAACTCAAGCACTTCACAGTAAAATCAGAAATATCCCATTTCATTATGTCCCACCAGTAATACTCCTGAAGATCTCGGTACATCGTAGTACTTCCTAGATGATCTGAAAAAGGAGAACTATGAGCCTCACATAACAACTCATTCTTCAACTATGAATCGCGAGTCACACAAAATCTTTTCCCAAACCTCATAACACAATCATTATCAATGTGGAATTCAGTCAACTTACCCTTCTGAACCAGATCTACCTTTTTCTGAAACTCGCTGTCTTGCTTCTGTGCTTGCTCAATTCTGTATGATAGAGAAGATTTCACTGATACCTGAAACAAAATAGAAGGACATCCTGCACCAACTACTTCTATGCCAAAGTTCATCAATTCCTTAACCAAAGGATCATGTTCTAAATGCAACATTGTTAATGAAGCATTACTCTTTCGACTCAAATCATCCTCCACTTTATTTTCTTTTCCCAGATTGTAATGAATTGTACAATCATATTCCCTGATTAATTCTATCCATCTCCTCTGTCTCATGTTCAACTCTTTCTGAGTGAATATATACCTTAAAATTTTGTGATCAGTATATATTTCACACTTTACTCCATAAAAATGATGCCTCCAAATTTTTAAACTGAAAACAACAGCAGCTAATTCCAAATCATGTGTAGGGTAATTAACCCCATGAGTTTTCAAATGTCATGAACCATAAGCAATCACCTGATCATTCTGCATTAGGATGCAAACATGTCCTTTCAATGAAGCATCACTGTAGATAACAAACTCCCCATTCCTGGAAGGTAGTGCCAAAACTGGAGCATTCACCAATCTTCTTTTCAGTTCCTGAAAACAATTATCACATTCTTTTGTCCAGATAAACTTAACACCCTTCCAATTTAGCTTTGTCATTGTACTAGATAACCGTGAAAAATTTCTAACAATCCTTCGGTAATAGCCTGCCATACCAAGGAAGCTACGAATCTCAGTTAAATTTGTGGGTCTTGACTATTCTTCAACAACCACTGTTTTTGCAGGATCAATAGTTATCCCATCTTTAGAAATAATATGACCAAGAAAATAAATTTGTTTCAACCAAAACTCACACTTTCTGAACTTCCCATACAATTTCATTTCTTTAATGGTTTTCAAAATAACTCTTAAATGACTTTCATGCTCCTCTTTACTTTTAGAAAACAGAAAAATATCATCAATAAACAGAACAACAATTTATCACCTGATTCAACAGAGCTATCAGTGCAGTAAACTGCTCAATTCTGATTCTGACCATCTCTGGTTGCTGATTCGAAAGATCATTGTACTCTATATGCCTTCCTAGAAAAGCTGCTCTGTTTCCTCTATGGAAAACCATTCTTAACACAGAAATATATTAGGCGAAGCAACATCGTAATCATCAAATGCTATATCATTTCAATCATACCATAAATTAATTTATAATTTAACAATTTTATAACCCCTAAAGTTGTCTAAACCGACCATTAATACCAACTATAAGGCCCCAGCCTTAAACATTACTTAATCATGAGTTACTTCAAGAATACATGTTGAGGATCTTTTCTGGTTTAGAGTTTTAGATAATTAGATCATAAAACATGTATTACATTCCACATTTAAACAAAGTGGTTACATAAAATACAGTACTCATATTTTCCCATCAATAGAAACATATTTAAAATAAAACATGGATTCTTTCTTGACACTTCATTGACACTATCATCACATCATATATCTTTCCATTGACATGTGAAAAACATTTCAAAAACCTGGGATGAGCATAAAAAAGCTCAGTAAGGGATATAAAAGTATGAAGTGAAAACATTAGTCCATGTATGAAATCATACTTTACTCATAAAACATAAGCACGTTAACATACCTCATCAAATCATGAATAAATCATAGAAATCATAAGACATAAAGGTAACTTGAGGCATTAATAACATTCTTACGTAGGGAGTAACTCTCTTGGTTACATTTGGAATACCCATCACAGTATATTCCCTAAATCTTTTCAGATAAACCTTAACATTTAACTCCTTCGCATTACCCAATGCATTGGAGAGCTATATCGGGCTCACCCGCCCTTTGTTTATCATGGAACCACCCGTCTTCATAATAATTCCCAAGAACCAGAACATAATCATTTCTCATCAAATATACATAAAAGAAACATAACATTTCCACATTTCAATCACAAGATATCAATACAACACATTGATATAATAAAAACATTATGAAAACCATTTTCAATACCAAAATAAAAGAAAATTAAAACATGGTATTTATTTTTCTTTTAAAAAAATTTATGGCTTGTAGAGGAAGTCGAAACTCAAATAATAGTCACGGAGGCGGAGAAGTCATTGTCGCCGCATACGTACGAAAAAAACATTCCCTTTTGTCGTTTAGTAAAATGCTTTGTCTAAAAAATATTCATTTCAGATAAATGAAAAATTCAAAGGGGTTTATACACCGTATAAAATAAGGTTGTTTATAAAACAAAATATGCCTCAATGAAAGGAGATTGAGACGAAGTCCCATACCTCGGGTCCGACTTGACTCGATCGTTCTTTAACATCCTGAATAATAAACTTGAGTTAATTTCTACTTTCTTAAGAACCTTTTTCAAGTTAATTATTCATTTTATATAACTTATTATCATGTTATGAACACTATGAAATTATTTATGTTAATAATGGTCGTTTTGTCGATCATTGGTACTTGAGTCAAAAATAAACTCTTTATAATTACAAGTTGTTCATGTGGTAAAATATCCATTATATCAAGAATTATATTCATGATGTAGATATCATATATATCATATATATCCAGTATATACATTCATTTATAATATTACATAATCATTTATAGGTAATAAATGAAATGCACCGTTCATGGAGACGGTAAGCCGTACGTACGCATGAACGCTACTTTCATTTCTATGTCATATTAATGGAATTAAAACTAAATGAGAGATATGTATATTTTAATTCTAGAATTATATTAATCATTTAGATGTAACATAAATAATATATATCCATTATATATATGTACTTATAATAGTACATTACATTTGGGGATAAGAAATGAAATGCACCGTTCATGGAGACAGTAATCCATACGTACGCATGAACGCTACATTCATTTCTATCTCATACTTTAATGGAAAGAAATAATAATGATATAAAGGTATATTATAATTCCAGTATAACATAGTATATAATAACTTTAACTCCATCCTTTATATATCCCACATATGGCATTAACGAATCAAATCACATTGATGGGGCGGTAGTCCACACTTCCTAAAATGAAGATATCGCCTTTACCCATAATGGAAACCATAAAGGTATTCCATAAATGAATAATACAGAAGATTAATTAAAACATAAACATATTATATATCATATATAAATATAGTGACATCTTAATTCCCACCTTTGAAGATGTTATATGAGTGTTGAACAATCTTCGTTTCGTGAGGCAGAAATTCGCCATCCACAGAAAGAGTATGTTCTTTAACGATTAGATGTAGGTGTCTGTAAGTTTAGCTCGAATACTTCACATAAAAACATCCTAGTATATTTAAGATACTGTTCTTGTTACAAAAGAAAGGAATAAAAAGAGTTTAGGGGGTTGGATAAGGCAAATAAAACATAAGAACACAAGAGAAAACACTACCTTTAAAACGGGTAACTCTTTTTGATTTGAGCTCAATGGCTTCCTTGGGAAGACTTGTGCCCAAAGTGAGGCTTCTAAGAGTAAGATAGAGATGTGGAGAGATAAAATGGGTAGGTTTTGGCCGATACAAAGGCTTGAGAGGTGTAAGTAATTTGGTAGAGGTGGGGGCCTTTTATAAGAGGAGAGGAGGGGAACTCTTGGAAAGTTATAAAAGGTTACTTTATTATAAAATTATTTTCCAATTTAAAAGGTCCCAATATTATATACTTTGTGGATAAGGTGATAAGGGTTAGAAATCCACCCATCAAGTAGGTTTCTGAAAAGTTTAGTTCTTATATTTTACATTATCATTTCATTTTATTTAAATCGTTAAATAATGAGGTAATCGCTGCATCATCATGATGTCATAAATAATTTAATTTATTTAATGGATAAAAATTATAAAAAAATATCATGATGTAGTAAATCATTTTATCTTTCTAATGAATATTTATGGTCAAAAATGTGACTTGTATAACCCCATTTAATAATTGTTTTAGTAAAACAACTCATGTTTTTGACATTTTTACTTTAACATTAAATTAAAAGTTATTAATGTCTTTTTCCTACTAAAGTGGCTCTATGGGGTCCCCAAGTTGACCCGTGGATTTTCTTGGTCGTCCATAATACATCCAATATGGGTAGTACACGTTTCAAGGTCATTTCATATTATTAAAACATTATTTTTACCTTCAATTACACTAATTACTTCTAATCGCGATTAAACACGTATTAGTTACTATTCACCAAAAAATTATTTTAATCTCATTGAAACATATTTTACTTCTTAATGAAAACCATGTATGTCATATTCTTGAAATTCAAAACACAGAGGTATTAAATTTTCATTTAAATGAAAAATCGGTTTTTTTAACTACAACTTAGTGGTTTCACTATTCATCAAAAATTAAAGTTTTTCAGAAAAATACCAAAAATTCACCTTAAGAAATATTTGATATTCTAAATTAAAAATGATGTATATTTTAAAAAATTCATAACATATAAATTACATTAATTAATTTAATAATTAATTCCCACTGTCAGAGCAAATAGCGTGTTTTTGTGGAACAATAAGTATCAAAAGATTGACACTAGTTTAAGTCCAATTTCAAAGTGAAATTAATTCCAATAACCACCATTGGTTTAAATGGTAAAAATATATTCTAATTAAACTTTAAAACCAATTAAAAATATAATCTAATAATATAAATAAATTATACTAAAAAGAGGTTTCGAATTAAAATACAACATTTTTCACTATTCATTAAAAATTTAACTTTATCAGAAAAATACCAAAAATTTACACAAAGTAAATTTTGATGTCCCAATTATAAAGAAAAGTTTTATTTGGTCCAATATAATTTATAAGAGTGACCAAAACTATATTTAATGACTATTCTCCATCAAAAGGTGATAAGTTGACCTTTAGTGAAAATTAGAGTATATATGCATAAAATTGAATTATTTTCTTATTTTAAGCCTTTATCTTTTATTGGATAAATATAAAAACATTTAAAAAACATATATAATAATATTTTAGTTATTTCTATTCATTCCTGCAAATACAACTACTACGTGTTAACTACCATTTAAAAGAATATTATTTTATTACTAGTGTGCAACGTAAGATTTCAAAGAAACTCTTTGTTGTGTATCGGCTACACTATCAAACATAACAACCCCTTTAAAGTAAAATTAATATTTAATTTGTAAATATTAATAAATATTAAAATTATTTATTCTTTATTTACTTGGGATGTTATAATATTAGTTGGAGTTTCCACTATGGTTCATTTCGGTATATATTGTTTTCTATGTGCCTTAGCAGAAAAAGTACCAGCCTGATCCTAACCATGTGATCAGATGGGATCACGTTGACCAAAATCTGAATGCATATTTGGTACATATAATGGTGTGGGTTAGGGATAGGAAATATAAAGTCTTGTTTGAAAAAAAATTGGTATATTTTTTGTTTTTTGGTAACATGGTCAAGTTCATAAAGATACTTGCGAACACAAGAAAAAAATGAAAGGGAAATGGCTATAATTATTTCAGGGAAATGAAGGTTTTCTACTTTCTAGGGATGGAAATACAAATGGTGGGGAGAATTTAGTACCCTCATTTTGTTGTATGTATCCCTTTATTTATAATTTTTTGTACATAAACTTTATGTGTGAAGGGTGGGAGAGTTTGGTAAACTTTTATTTTGTTTTTGGGGGCCAAATGAGAGGCTTACAGGCTTCTCAAGGGTTGTCTAAACTACACAGAAATCCTAGGAGAAATTTTTTGTAGTAGTAGGATTGAGGCAATAGATTTATCATGGTTGGTGGAAATTTATGGATACCATGCAATAAATCCACGCAAGGATATTATTGAAGCATTATCTAATGTACGGTTAGCACATGGTTTTTTTAACTGTGCGCTGGTTAAAAATACTCATTAAAAAGTGGATCTTCGTCGACCTTACCTCTATTCCTATATTTTTTACCATGTTGGATATAAATAATGATTTTTCTTTTTCTATGGAAAAAGAAGGTTATCCCATTAATCTAAAGGAAATCCTAAGGCTTCCCTTGGTGATTTGAAGTCATATTCTTGAGGTATGTTATAGTTCTTCGTCGTTCTTATCACGTTTCCTTATATCTTTTTTGATCTAATTCTCCTCTCTTCTTGGATTCTAGAATATATTCCCATTATGGGTATATCTAAGGTTTTTGATATTAAATATGTGGATATTTGGTCTCTTATTTTGTTAGTGGAATATATATAAGGTGGTTTCATGGAAAATCGTTACAGATTTGTGACCGTTCTTCATCAATTTTTGGTTATCAACAAAATGGTTGAGGTAGGTGGATTCACGATCAACTCCTCTTAGTAAAACTAATTACAATGATTTCAAATTTAATTATTTTTGATGAAATGACAGTGAGTTGGGTTTTTATATATTTTTAGTGTCCTTCTTGAATGATGGTTTTTGAAAAACTATAAAATTAGTGTTATTGAATAAACTGCTTGATTCTTGATTTTAAAATGTGGATATTAAAATGAGGATTTTATTGAATTGCGGGTTTAATAGAAATGTTTTCAAAAAAAAATAATGATTTTAATCAAATTAAATGGTTTGTTGGAATGGGTTTGATTTATGATTTTTAATAAAAAAATATGTTTATTGAATTAGTTGAACACACATAGAATGACTATGGGTTCGACATGTGGAGTGGTGTGTGTTAATATGCATTGGGATGGACAATGGAATAAAGGACCACCATAAAAATGTTGGGATGGATATGGGTGTGAAGTTCCCCCATTAAACTGGTCCACTAAATAAAGTCTTAGTGGAAGGATAACTCACTGCTCATGAGCATATGGAGTTTTAGGTTGAATGCATGGATGTGTGTATTGAGATGTGGGATGGAATTTTTATGCCAAAATGATATTGACAAATGGTTTTAAAGACTTGTTTGGTAAGTAATTTAGAAATGTGATTTTTTGTAAAATTGTTTGAAAATATCACTAATTTACACTTGTTTACAAATGGATTTGGAACTTATTTATATTTAGTTAAAACTTTTTTGGGATGTCTTTATATAAACTATTTTATATAAATGTTTTTGACATTTCTATCACTGTGGCATGAGTAGGGAAGTCATTTGGGGAATTCCTACTGAGTTTTATACTCACCCCTACTTTAGAACTTTGGTTATTTTTCAGATGATATCTTCTAAGACATGGGGAAAGGTAAATTATCCCATGTATTTAGAACCACCACATTATACGTGGGTTGTTTGGGTGATGTTGGAGCATGAAGGTATAGAGCATTGAGTCTTATTCTCATCTTTGAGCCATTATTTTTTCTTCCTCAATACACCATGTTTTTTGTTTGGTTTCTGCTGTAAAATACTTAGTGTGGTTTTGTTATAAAGATGATGGTTGAGTTGTATTTTTTTATCATTCATTATATAGTGGTTTTTGGTTATGGTTGTTTGGTTAGTGGTTAATTTATTATAGGGTAAATCACCCCCCACACACTTTCATTTGAAACCCTTCTGCATTTATTTATATCCTTTGGCATCTTTGGGATGTCACTTAAGTCTATGTAATGATTCGTTTTTTCTCAAGACAATGAGAACAATTGGTTTATTACATTTACACATTAAAAATAAAATTAATTAGTTTGTTATTAATTAGTTAAAAATTAAAATAAATTCAATTTAAAAAAATGAACGATTTTTGGAAAAACAATATTTTTCTCAAATCATGTTTACCTCAATTGATTTAGACAAATAAATGTTTGAATTTTTATACTAAAATTTATTTTTTATATATTCAATCAAATTATTAACATTAGCCTTATGTTTTTTATGTACAAATGATAAGAATAAATCTAATTTTACTCTTAAAACTATATTTTTCTATAAAGTAGTGTTGTTTCCTTTTGAGAACTCATTTCAAAATATATTTTTCTTACATGTAGAAAATTTATTGAAATAATGAAATTAATTTTTATTATTAATATGTCAAAATTATTTTAGGGATAATTCTTTTGAATTTTCAGAGAAGATAATTTTTTCGATTGATATTGAAGAATTATTGTTTCTTTTAAAAATTTTCTTTTATTATAAAACATTTAAACATAACCAAATTGTTTTATTATTGTCTTAATATTAAATTTAGTTCTATTATATATCGAATAATCCGTCTTTGGATATTGTAATCATTTTTTTGAGTCTTTAAATAAAAACTTTTTAAACATTTGATCATTTTCTGTGTAGAAAACCACTTTCTCATTACGATTACAGGATTAATTTTAAATTAAATTTTTTCACTTATGTGAATTTAATTTGGAAATATTAGTTAAATATTTGGAAAAATTATAATTTATAGTATTAAATAAGATAAATTAAATCTTTTACCATAATTAATATTAAAAACCTTAAAAATTAGTCATTGTGGTTAAAGTAAAAATGGGTTTTCCAGGGGTTAAACTAAAAAGATAATGGTTAAAAATGAACCAAAACTTTTACAATTCCATTTTTATTGACATATTTATACAATATATCTTATAGGATCTATAATGTTCCATTTCGAATCCTTTTTTTATTTAAAAAACATGGTTACACCTTTTTCTTTTCAAAATATACAAGTGTTCGACTAACCTCACTTATAAAAGGTACCCACATTTCCTCTCTTCCAAACACATCCGAAACATGTTGGTTATTAAAAACAATCCACTTATCACTTCCTTATTTCCCTAATATCATACTAAAAGACTAATTTTTGTCATAAATCCATCTTAACAATAAATTTTTTGCAAACCAAATGATGTTTTTGGAAGAATATATAATGTTCCTAACCAAAAAATTTATTTTATTTCTTCATCCACATCCTTAAACTAACTTTATAAAGTCATAATATAATAACCCCAGTAGATTCCATACAGTAAGATGTTTTTATTTTGAGTTAATTTCCTATATTTATCTCCTCCTACCTCAAATGGGATTTGAAATCATCATTCATGTGTATGGTGGACTACTACCTTGTAAAATAATGTTATTATTTATCCATATGCACCACTTATGGATGGATATCATGATGGATTTAAAATTTATTTATTATATTTATGATATTATTATACCTCTGGAATTATAATAATTCATATACCTTCTCACCACCTTTCACATTGGAAAACCATAACATCACTCGTGTGAACGGTGGACTACTACCTCAAGAACTAATCGAAATTATTTCATTTTTGTTTTATTTAGTTGTTAATCATGATATATTGAATGACTAAATATTATATTCTTAATATAATTATACTTGGTATTTAATATTCCACTTATTAATTCAGTCATTCCATTCTTTGGGGGATATGATAGTGTCGTTCGTGTGTACATCTGACTACCACCTCTTAAATATATTTGATTCATTCACACATTACATGGATAGAAATAATGATGGTTTTAATGAAAATATGTGATATATATAACAAAATAATTATTCTGTAATGATAATATATTTTTACCTTTCTTTCTTTCAATCATTCAAACAAATTAAAATAGTTTCCATGTGTGTGTAAGGTCTGTTGTGTCCATGAATGGTGTATTTCATATTCCATATCTAAATTTTATGGAAAACTCTAAATAAATATATAATAAATATTTATAATATTTATATCAAGTTTAAAATTCTTAATATTATGTAACCATGATCAGAAAAAGAGATCAAAAAAATAACAAATTAAAACATATATATACAAAAAGCAATTATTACACGAAACATTGTTTTAAAAATGAATTTTTAAAAAATGGAAATAAAAGGACATAAGTAATTCATATATGGAATGATAAATATTTTTTTATTTATATATTTATAATATACTTTTATTTATTACGTAGTGGTTTTGAATGTGTATAGTGTAATTCAAGATATAAGGTAAGGTATTTCTAGTCTCTTTCTTTTTATGGAAGAAATACGAAAATTCACCACTCGTTTCTTTTATTTGGTGTATATACATCACCATTGAATTTATATATCACTAATATCCCTATTTTCATGATAGTAAAATTTTTTATTAGATTTTATTCTTTATTTGGATTTACTATTCAAAATATTACTAAATCGGTTAGTGATTGTTCATCTAACTTTTATATATGTGTGACGGATTTCATATTCAATAGTTTTTTATATGTGGTGTATATGTAATTGGAGAATATTTTTTATATTAATTCTTATTAAAATTATTTTTATTAACATATCTATTTGAGTATCTCTCTTTGATGGGGTTAATTGTGAAAATATACCAAGGTTGTAAGGGATTTGTGTCTCAATTTTCCTTCTCTGATACAAATATCATATTTTACACTTATATTCTTAATGAGGTGTATATAAAAGCCCTTTTAAAGGTAATATCATGAAATTATTTATTCTTGTGATATTTTTATTTTCATTTAATTTTATTCTTCCATGTATCTTACAATTCAATGTTAACAATCTGGTATGTGTTTTATGACACAATATCATCATTTATCAGGATTATTTATAATTTTTTTAATAATGATGAAATATTATAATAAATCTAAAAACAATTATGTGTTTTCTTATCCTCTATTGACTTCATGAGGATAAATTTCTCCCTTCATTTTTTTCAATTTATGTACTCAAGAGGCCCAAATATTGTTTTTGGAAAAATCAACATTTTTTGTCTCTTCAGGTGAAAACCCTTTTTCTCTGAATACCATGTTTTCAATAAATGTTCTAAAAATTTTTTGTAACATTATAAAAATTATTTATTAGAGAAATTCTAAACCCTTTTTTAATTTTTATAGAAAAAAATTAATGTAACTTTCATTTTGTTTTCTAAATAATGCTCGTTTAGATTTTACCAAAAATATTAATAGAATACATGTTTTAAAATGTACGACATCAATAGAATTTATGTCTTTCTTGTACATTATTTTATATATATCATCCCTTATATGATTTAATTGTTATATTTAAAGAAAATTAATTTCAAAATCTTTTATCTTTTGAAATTATTTTTTCAAAGCTGAATAGATATTTACCTCAAGGAAGTTTTTAAATGAATTTAAAATATTCTTTTATTATATTCAAAGTTTATATTCAAATAAATGTATTTCTAAGATGTTTTTCGAAATTTTAGTTCATGAAGTGATTTAAAAATAATAATTTTCCTCCATAAATAGTATCCATGTTCTTTCAAAATCATTTTTCATCTATGATAAAATTCTTTGATGTTACATATTCATTACTATGGATATGATCCAAGGGTACCATTCTTATTATCTCTCTGAATGGTTTAAATAATTTATGGAAATATGTTTATAAAAGCTTTTTCTCTTCCACGGGTTATACTGTGATAAAATTTTAACAAAACCCACTCCTTTTTCGATGGGTTATTCCTTGATTAAATTATTAAATGATTATGAATCCTATCCCTTTTCCACATGTTATTATTCGATCATTTCTTTATGAAACCCATTTCATTTCATTGTTTATGATATGATGAATGTTTTATGATATTGTGACACACATACAAAAGATTTTAATTAGGTGATAAGTGGGAAATATATCTCCCTATACTGAATTTTGAAATATTTATATCTAATGAGATAGAATGGAATAGAACGGTAAGTAAACCTAGTTTAGTACGGGAATTGTTCTGCTATAATGGTCTTAGTAGTAAACCATGACTACTATAATGGTTTGTGGAATGAAACCATTATACTATGATATCCATGGTAGTGATCCCATTCTATTGTAGAAATGATTTACAATATTTAAATTTATGCCATAGTTCCATGTATAATTCTATTTTTTTACTCTAATGGCTCGTGTAATTTGATTTTTTAATAATTCATGTCTTATAAACAGATAATATTTTTTACATGACTCTTAATTATAATATTTTATTTTTAGTGTATGGTTATAAATGTTATGATCATATTTTCTTTATGTATCTCCCTTGTTTTCACTTACTAAGAATCTAATCTCACCTATTATTATCTTTCCTTTACCAATGTTATTATGAAATATTTTAATTAGGGTATGTTTATGAGTAATAATTAAATGGAAGATCTATGTGGGATACATTGAATATATTTCACTCGATACTATTATTGTGAACATTGTATCTAAATGAACTAAACAATTACAATCCTCATCCATTTGGTTGTGTATTCTAATAAATATTCATCGAAAAAGATGTAATATCTATGTATGAAAATATTTTGTTACTATAATGGGTATAAAAGGACAGGTTTATTTAACCATTGGAAACTATTATGAGGAACCTTCAGAGATATCTGTAAGGACATGTCTAGGGATAAATCTAGGGATGATCAAATATACAGGAAAATATCATAGAAATTTGGTAAAGGATGGAGAATGTAGTATACTAGAAATTAAATTCATGTTTTGATACTACAAGTGGATGTAGATTTTACACAGAGGTATCTAGAGGTAATAACTCTTAAATTGGAACATCTATCTAGACTCAATCATCACCTATTACATGATAAGAGTCTTTTCTACACACCTATTTTGAAACTCCCCTGGGAATATGCTTCTAAAATTCTTAAAATCCTTATTAACTACCATGAAGGGTTTAATAATGACCCTGAATGACCTTGGTTAGGCCTAAGGTGTCATAAATATTAAACAAGTTGTCATGATTTAGAAATCCTATAGGTTATTTTTTATGATTATCTTGCTTTCCACTGTAAATGTTTTTCCTCACACTACTATTTTTTTAATCAATAGTGTGAACAAGAAGGAACTGGATCAATTTTGAATGTGATCGAAAATTTATTAATGAAAAAAATGGGATGGTAATTAGATTGAAGGATATTCTTATTATTCGTAATTAGTTTTCATGATATATGATTAACAACATTTTCCTTAACCAACTCTTAGATGCACTAAAGATGAGAAGGATATAGTCTGATGAGATTTCAGGAGGTGGAAACCCTATAAGAAATAAGATTAATTTTATTATGTTTTGATAATAATGGAAGAAGAACCCAATTGTATGTCATATAGGAATGGGAAGATATTTTGAGGATGGAGAAGAATATCTCAATGACATTATTTTCATAGGGAAAATGAAAATTAAGGTTAATAAAATGGATGAGAATGATGGTATCTTTAATATATAATCGAAATTTGAATGTTTTAAATTTTTAAAGTATGGGTATTTTGAAATGTTATTTCTTAAATAGAATGATCATGCAGATAATCCGAAAATTTGTACAAGTAATCATTATATTTTTTAAGATTAAGAGACTTTTGATGAAAATTTTAAAGGAAAGAACTGTTACGTAATAATACAACGAATCCTGGTTAATGGTGTATGAAGAACGATAAATTATTTATGTATTTATGTATTGGGATTCAAATAATTATATTTTTTATTTGTGTAATTTTGATTATTTTACTGGTGAAACATCAAATGATTTTTCCATATTAATTTTTCATTATAGAGTTTCAATAATATGTGAAATGGTACTGATGGGATATAAAATTGATTTAAGGGAAAGGTTATATTTTTTATTAAATGAAGGTGAAACATAATTTGTTCTTAATTTTTATGAAATATTATTTAGTTAAGATAAATAGATAATTGATATGAATAAATTAAATTGGATAATATTGATGAACTTAAAACTGATTAATGATTTGGTTACAATTTTTTATGTAATCATTGACGGAGTTTACAAAAATTTTGGATTTACAAAATTTATTCACTAATCCATCATTTTAGTTAAGAAATGAGTAATGATTTTATTTTTGAAATAATGCATGTTTTTATTAAGGTTTTATTGTAATTAATGTTATTTCAATGTTTCAGTAGAATATATGATCAATGTATTCAAATATTTGGCACATTTATAGCTACATCATAAAGTTTGGGGTATTAATGTTAAGTTGATTTTTGAAATTTAGTGACAATATTTCTAAATGTGTATATTTCAATTTCTTCCAAAAATGGAGGATCTATAAAGTTAACTATTCATGGAATGAATTAAGTTATATATTAGGTGATGTTTTATATATTAATGTATTATTTCACTATACAAATATTTATATATATTCAAAAATGTTTTATAAAAATCATGTTATTAATAATAACTATAGAAATAAGGAAATAATCATGATTATATTGAAAATATTATGATCCACTAGTTCTTAAAGCATAAAAATTCATCTTCGTTTTGTTGAGAAAGAGTTGATGAGAAAATTTGGCAATGCACAACCAAAGGATGAGATTATTCTTATGAAATGGAATGTAAATAAGTGTGTATTTCTTCTCATGAAAACTATTCAAAATCAACTGAAGGATATTTAAATAAAACATATATATTCACGTAAATTTATAATGAATGAAGGGTATTTTCACCTATAATAAATATATGACTTTGTGGTTGTTAAATTTCTACAGAACATATTCCCCACCACTCTTTACCACTATTTGGGTGAATCTTTTTTCTTCTATGTCAACGTTTACACTTCCAACATATGTTCTCCTATTTTAAAACCTATTGTTTTTATTCTATATAAAAAGCACACATCACTTTATATATTTTCAAAATATTGTTTATTAACCCTTTTTTCGAAGTGGGTTTCCCACAAAGGGATTTCCCGAAGATAAATACTTGTTTATAGTGATCAAGTTAAATTTTATAGGATGGAGTTTATCTATGGGGGTAGAATGTAACTCATAGAGATTTAATGAAATATTTTTTTCGAATAAATTTGTTATTTTTTACATTTTTTAAAGAAACATCATCTTCAAATTGTGATACATGAAACATTGAGTTTAGTTTTTGTTACACAAAACACCTAGTTTAATAGAAACATGACATGCCATTAAAATATTATTATGATATTTATCATCTATCCATTAGAATGGTGGATATGAAAATGATTAACTAATTTATGAAAATATATGGTAGACACATGTAAATTAAATTAATTCTTTGATGAACAATAAATAAGAAATTAAAGTAAAATCTCTTTGAAAATTAAAGAAAATATTTTTTTTAAACAATTATTATATCCAAAAGCGTGTTTTACCTCAATAAATTAAAAAAATTATTTTTTTAAAATTATTTTAAAGAAATTTATATATAATATATTCAATAAAATTTTTAAAATCCATCATATTTTTTTCCAAGATAAATAAAAATAATAAATTCAATTTTACACATAAAATATATTTTTCTAAAAAGTGGTTTTATCGTCTTCTTCCCACTGATTTTAAAATTATTATGTTCCAGTTTTAGAAACTTTATTTGAAAAATAAAGGTTGTTTTTTAAAAAATCATTTAAAACGTATGCTATGTTTAATTTTGGATAATTTTTTAGAGGATAATTTTTTCGATGAATTTTTATATTTTTTAAAAGCATTTTTATTTTTTAAAATAAAACTTTAAAAACAATATTAGTTTAAAATGACATTAAAAGTAAAATTATTTTAATTATATATCTATTAATCCATTTTGGGTAATTTTAATGAATTTTATAATGAATTATGATATAAAAAACATTTATACTTTTGAACATTTTCTCTTTAGAGAACCACTTTCTCGTCGCGACTGGGGGTTAATTTTATATTAACAATTTTTAACTTTGGGATTTAAGTTTGTAAAAATTTATTCCATATTTATTATCAGAATAATTAATATTATCTTACAAGGTCAAATTAATTTTTGACTATAATGAATACAAAGAAATAGTAAAATTTACTCACTGCGATAAAGGTAAAAATGGGTTTATCAGGAGTTGAACTAAGAAGATAGGGGTTATAAATGACACAAAACATTTACAATACACATGTGGTACAAATATTTCCACATTTTCTCTTATATTATATATAATTGTCCTTTTTTAATTCTTTTTTCCAATTGAAAATGTGGGTACACCATTTTCTTTTCAAACATTACAAGTGTTACTATCACATAACTTGTAAATGGACACCCCTCTCCTCACCTATTCACCAATAAAAAATAAATTTTATTAAAAATACCAACCAATATAATCTCCTTTAGTCCATAATATCAACAAATAATCAAATACATCCTATAAATTGTATTTTGCAAACCATAGAATGTTGTCTAAAGAAGAGGTAATATTCTGAACTGAGTGTTTTATTTTATTTCATCCTCAAAATCCATTAATTATTATTACCCCATTAATGAGTAATAACCATAGTATATTAAATATACAATGAATTTGTTTTTTTATTTTCATTACCTATATAAATCTTTACTTCAATCAAATGGGATATGAAATCATCATTTGTGTATACGGTGGGAAACTGCCTCGCGAAACGATGTTATTATTTTTCCATCACCAACTCTCATGGAATGATATATGGTTATATTTAAATTTTATAAAATATATTTTATAAATTATTATACTTATATAATTTCAATACCAAATCTATATTCTTTCCTCCTAGCAATTTTGAAAACAATAATGTTTCTCGTGTGTTTGACGGATAACATCCTCATGAACTGGTGAGATGCGTTTTCCATTTTTTTAAAGTAATAATTATATAATAACCTAATAAATATTATATTTATAATATAATTATACTTATGAATTTATTATATCACATATACCTTATTATATTCCATTCCATTGGGGATACAATAACGCCATTCGTCTGTACGGTGAACTACTGTCTGGTGAAGCGATGTGATTCATTCACAGATTATATACAATGTAATACTGATGGGTTTAATGGAGATATGTCATATATATAACATAAAAATAATTATATAATTATAATATAATATTTAACATTATTTATTTCAATTAATTTAGAAAATAGAAATAGTGTTCAGGCATACGTACAACAAACCATTTCCATGAAAGGTGTATTTCATTTTCTGTTTCTAAATTTTATAGAATACTAAAAATATATATATAATGAATTAAATCATTTTCATATCACGGTTAACATTATTTAAATTATTTAAATACCATAAAATCATGGGGCAAAAAAATAACAAATCAAAACATACATGAAAAACAAAGCAGTTATTACCTAAAACGCAATTTTAATGAGGAATTGGTGATAAACAGACAGTAAAAGACATAAATTAATAATATAATGTATGTTATATATGAAATTTTTTCTTTAATATAATTATAATAAACATATATTTATTTTATTTGAGGTTTCAATGTGTACGAATGAAGTTAAAACTTAATGAAATGGATTTTAACTATCTCTTTGATTTCTGGGATACATGTGAAAATTCACCACTTGTTTATTTTATGTGGTGTATATAATTACCATTAGAATTGTTATATCATTAATATCATTATATTCATTATATTTTATGTTTAATTTTATGTTATTATTTATTGGGTATTATGATAAAAAATATTACTAAAGCAGTAAGGGATTTTTTGTATCAGTTTTATATCGGTGAGATACATACAACATTCACCACTTGGTTCCTATATCTGGTGTATATAAAATCCATAAATGTTTTTATATTTATTCTCCTAAAAGTTATTTGTATTTAAAATTCCATTTTATGATCTCTCTTTCACGAGGTATGTGATTCGAATGATACCAATGTTGTAAGGTATTTTTGCCTCAATTTTCCTTCTTTGAGATATATGTCATGTTATACACCTATTGTCTTATATATGTTTTATATACAGACCCATTAACATTTAATATCATGAATTTATTTCTTCTCAGTATATTTTATGTTTCATTTAATGTTATTCATTTATGGTTCTTACGATTCAATGTTACCAAAGTGGTAAGATTTTTATGATACATTCTCATTGTTTATTAGTGTTGTTTATGATTATAATTAGGATGATGAAATATTTTTTCCCATATCTAATGACACTCAAGAATTTCACTATCCTCTGGTTATTTAATTAGAATTAATAATTTATATTCATTTTTATATCTCTATTTACTCAATAGATTTAAATAATTTTTTTGATAAAAATTGTTTTCATTTCCATCTTCAGTTGAAAATGCTCTTCCTTCCCAAACCATTTTTTCCAAAAACATTTTCAAAAATTATTTTATAATTCTTAAAATTATTTATTTGTTAATTTTTTACCCATATTTTACTTTTACAAAAAAACATTTAATTTAATCTTAATTTAATTTATGAAATTGTTCTTGCTTGAAATTTTCCAAATATGTTAAAGGAATCATTATTTTAATGTGTATGATATGAAATGGATTTCCCATCAGTATGAAAATTATTGTCTTTGATGCTTCCATCATATTTTTTCAATGTTATTTTTAATGAAAATTACTTCCAAACAGTTTTATGTTGTGAAAATATTTTATTCAAAGAAGAAAGGATATTTTCTTCGTGATGTGTTTGAAATATTTTTTAACATTCCTTTATAATTTTTAACCATTATTTTAAATGAATAGTACTTAGAAAATGTTTTTGAAATTTTCAGTTTTAAAAATTGATTTTCAAAAGAAAATTTATTTTCTTTTAGATATATATTAAATGATTTTAAAAATTATTTTCCATCTAAGATGACATACTTTGATGTTATACATTCCTTAATGGGGATATAATCCAAGGATATCATTCTTATTATTTCTCTAAATTTTTTATGTTTATGATGGAATGATTTTTGAGAAACCAGTTTCTCTTCCATGGGTTATTACTAGATAATATACTTTTGAAATGTCGTTCTTTTTCCATAGGTTATGCTCTTATTAAATGATGAAATGATTATGAAATTTTCATTTTTAAATATGTTATGATAGGATGAAATGTGTATGAACCCCATTTAATTTTATGGGTTATAATATGATGATTTTTTTATCAACTTCTAGAACACATACGTATGATATTCATTATGTGATGTGTGGGATATATATCACCCACCAAGACATGGGGTAAATATTTATATCTCACAAGAAAGATATGAATCGAACAGGGAGTAAACCTGATTCAGTAAGAGGTTTTCCCCACAATTATGGTCTGGGTACTGAACCTTGACTACTATGATAGATTGGGTTGTAAAGACATTTCAGTATGATAACCTTGGTAATGATCCTTGACTACCATAGAATTTTTTTTCTGACTTTGTGTTAACATAATTTCATGTATTATTCCATTATTACACTCTCATGGATCATTTTATTTTGTTATGTTATGATTCACATCATATGAACTACCAATACCTATTCCATAACTCATGATTATGATTTTTGATATGCAGGGTGTGGTTTTTAAAAATTATGCTCAAGTTATAGTATCCTTAGTCTCATGTTATGCTTCTGTGTCACCCTTTTTTTCTTATTAGTCATTTAAGCTCACCAATTGTTATATTTATTTTACCTAGGTTATTTAGAAAGGTTTTAAGTATTATATGTATATAAATATTAATAAATATAAAGATATATGTGGGAAAAATTGATGATCATTCACTAGATAAGATGATTTTGTACTTAGTCTCCAAAGGCACTAAACAATTAATATCATCAAGTATATGTTTATTTAATGTATGGAATATATATACATATATATATATATTAAATATCTATTTATGAAAATCCTTGGTCATTATACATCTATCTCATATTCCAATATAAACTAGAAAGGTCCTCTCATGCATCAGTCATATACCAACCTTTTACTAGGTAACTTTCACCTAGTAAACCTAGTTGTATGACTTTAAACTTCATAGCATAATGTCCGCTTTTTGTGAATTTAAAAATGATATAACATTTCTATTACTCTAAAATGTTAATCTAAATGGATTGGTCCTATAAAATGACTTTATACCATGCAAATTTAACTATATATTTTTTTATTTCTATTTTAGAATTATGATTTAGACACCTCCCTGAGCTACAATCCCATCACCATTACCATATCATCTCCTGTTAAATTGGTGGTATCTCTCAAACCTAACCATTAATATTATGTTATGATCATATGAAACCAAAACAAATGAAGAGAATTAAATGAAAATTTTGAAATTCATAAAATAACCCATTATTCTATATATGAAATTCAAAAGATTCCCTATGTGAGGAGCATAGGATAACATACCTTTCTTGATGTGAAAAGAATAATATGTCTTCATGGTTTTACCTAAGTATTTTTTAGACCCATATATCCTTTAATTATTTTATAAGAATATAATTCCCTCAATCCATGACATGTGGAAGATACATTAACTTCCAAATATACGAGTCCACTCCACATGAATTTAATATATTTAGAAGTGGTCCTATATGATTGGACATAAAAGGAACCATTTTGGTCCTTATAGCATGTCCTTAAATACTATGATGGGTACTATTAAGTTCCATCAAACTATGTGGGATTAGATTCTTTTTTAATGTTTATTTTTGAATCCCCTTTTATGGTCATTATCCCAACTTCAAAACAGATATTGTATGATTTTTTAGGATATTAACACTTATTTGTATGTTTATAATCCTCAAAGTTCCTTTCTATATGGCTCAAGAACATAGAATCATTAAATATATTGGTCAAATGATAGTCAATATAATCCATACGTGTGGTGTATACATAAATTCAGGTTATTTCTCCATATATTTTATAAGAGAAAACATTTTCTAACTAAGCTAGATTCACAAACATTTCATAAATCTTTAATACAATACTGAACTAGCCAAGAAGACACATTAAAGGATGATTCAACTCCATATCCCCCTATACGATAAAAGGTTCCATCATCACCACCCTAGGTGATCAAGAGGATACCTTCCATTGTAAATAGTGTGATCCACTTGAGATGCGATGATAACTAATATTTTCTTACAAGAAATTGAATCTCTCATAAACATAATAGTGAAAATGGACTAAATTCTTACTGATAAATTAGGCTGATTAGAAAAGTATTTTTATTCATTTTTTTCAATGATGGGATTATTTTTATCCTTTATAATCTAAAAGTAATTTTTGGTTAACATATAACAAGGATACAGGCTCTTTAGAATATCTGTAGATAATATCAATATAATAAGGGTTTCCATGAAACTCTAATAAATGGAACATCGATCCTATACAAAATTATTTACTATTAATACCAAAACATTAAGCCAAAAATGTTTAAAGTCACATACTCAGTGCCTAAATTTCTATATGGTGAATTCAATGGGGTAGTAGTACCCTTGAGAAGGGATAATTTGTACCTTGGTAATTACCACTACTAATTTGGGGTGGCTGAAACCATTAAGACCAACACAATGAAAACATTTTATGGGAAAAGAGGCCCCCAAATAATCATAAAATCACTTCATGTTAATCCCCCTATATGGATGAAAGTATTACCATGATTATCATAAAGAAGTGGAAGAAAATTTTCACCATATCTTGGAAACTACCTAGTAGCTACCCAATAAGGATCTTATTAACAAATGTCATAATCACAAACACATACCCCCAATTATAAAAGAATATATATATAATTTTTTTCTAGTCTTATTTATTAAAACTAGTTAATCAAATAGGATATCCCTTCAAAGGTATCCATCCACTAAAACTCGAAAGTGGGTCGATGTTTTAGTTTTTTCACATTGATGAGTCTCACCAACATATTTCAATAGTGAACCAAAGGAAATCATTGATCACAAATATCTAGAATACCTAGAATTCATAAAATATGGAATTGGTGACTACTTTAACGAACACTAACTAATTATTGAGATTATTAACCCATATGGAGGTCCTTGGAGTGTTGTTTCACTCTATCCAACAATAGGCATATTATAGGCCTTGGAAGTAAGGAGAGTTAAAACTAAAGCCATAAAATCCCATGGCTAAACATAGCTCCCTAGTCTGGTGTAATTTTTAACTGAATATTTATATCTAATATCATCCATTGAAAATAAATATATCTATATTACAAATAACAATTTCTCTAAGAAAATTCATTTTTCCTATCAAAGGTTTATAATCATTAAATGTCTCTATTTTTTACCCAACCGATCCTTTAGAAAAATATACTATTGAATAATTTTACATAGTGTAGGCATATATAAATAATTATCAACAAAACATTGATACAATATTATGTAGTATATCCCAATATCAGTTGAAATTACATTAGGGATCCCTAAAAATATTATAATACTATGAACTCAGTGGGATTCTACCAAATGAAAAGGAAAATTTGTGGCTAATTCCAAAACACAAAAATCAGTAATTAATGATGAATATTTCTTACTAGAATATCATACTACTCAATTGAAGTATATAATTAAAGATCTTTATCAAATAAAAACACAAAATCTCAAGGAAAACATACCCACAAAGCATGATCTTCAGGACAAAGAGTACATTCCCAGTTTAACTATCCCCATTAAAAGAGGATATTTATCAACCCAAAAAAATATTAAACCACCTCATCTACCTAATATCACAACAATCATCCTATCTAACTATAGTTATAATTTATTATCAAGATCTCCCACCATCGGGGTGACATCAACTGCTATTTAAGGAATGTCACTCAAGGATAACTCAAGTGGTGGTATCCCATAAATTATTAGATTATCTTACTACTTAGATAGATTCTATAGATGAGAAATGTGCACTGATATAAATAGATAGGGATGTGTATCCTAATTTTGTAAATTTGAATCCTCTTCCAACAATATTTTGGAATCCAAACATATCAATATTTTACAGGATGGGAAATACAGTTCAATATTTCACCACTATTTATTCTATGTGTGGAAAAATATTTGGAACACCAAGAATGAAAAAAAGGATACCAAGATCATAGTATTTGTGAACACCTTATAAGGTTTTATATCTATTTGGTATAATGACTTTAAATATGGTTCTATTAAAATCTGGGAAGATATCCATCTATAATTCTAATATGAATTCATCTCTATAATGAGGAAATAACTATCATTAAACTCTATAAGTTATAGTAACATAAAAATCAAAGATTCAAATATTTCATTTTATTATGGGTGTTTTTTGAGATAATCCTTGGAAATACATCTTTCCTAGGAAGATTTTTTGTAGATTTGTGTGGATAACCAACAAGCTTAGTTGTCAAGTAGACTACTCCCCTTGAAGTTCCCTAATGGGTTTGGAGAGTTTGACACAATAGAAAATAATTTAATGATGATACATGTATTTCAATAAAAATATCTTAGAAGAAAAACCAGTATAGATAAGGAAATAATGCAAATAAAAAAGTATTATTTGTCAACCTCAAACCAAAAATATTTAGGTGATGTAAATTTAGAGATATAATGATTAATTTATTTCCTGTCTATAATAATTGGGTTTGATAGTACATTGTCTCTCCCTTAGAGAATATCATAGTCACATTTCATAAAATAAATAATCGATATGAAGTTAGGTAGAATGATTAACCAAATTATACAAGATCGCATGATCCAAGAATGATTCTTCTTCAATAATCTATTGAAGAATATGGTCGATAATAATCAAGTACCATTGAATAGTTATAAGGTGTGTGTGAACTGTTATTAATCCATTCTCTATGGGGAATAATAATAATTAGAAGAGGATAAATATGAAAATTTGAAATAGTTTGATAATTATTTTTTCATAATATAGTTAATAGTGTGTATATTGTCATCAAGGCATGATAAAATCAACAAATCATGACATAAGTTACCTTTGTAACCAATAATATAATCCCTTATACTTCTTATCCACCCATGATCTGATATAATTAGTAATGGTGAGGAAAATTGAAAGAGGATTCCATTATAGTTATTTAAACAATTCAAATATTTATGGACATTATGAAGAAAATTTATTTTGTGAAAGGAAATTATCCTTAAAATGTTATCCTAGGAACCATCCCACTAAAAGAGACCCTGTGAATTATACCTAAAAACATGGCCATTTTAACTATCCCACCAAAAAATATATTATTTTAATAAAGTGATCCTATTAATAACTTTTAATTTTATCAAATGAGAAGAAAAGTTCATTGAGTATGAGGAGATTCCTAAATTATGTGCCCTTACTTCCATCCAGACGGTATCAATAATGGAAGATCTTGGAAATGCACTGCCTACCTCTTAAAATGGAGTTTTCAACCCTTTCAATTATTTATAATAGGATTTTAATAATACATCATATATTGTAGAGGAATTTATAAAAACCAACATCCATATTGTAGTATATGAGAAAGGAACATGTAGACCAAGTCAAAGGAAGATCCAATCACGGGGGTCCCAACTAAGATTTATATCCCTAGACCACCATAATTCTATTAAGAAATGAAAGGTTATTATCATGTATTCCTCTATCCATCCCCTAAATATTTCAATACCATATATACTGAGTAAAACATCATATTTTTATTTTAATGAAATTAAAATATTATGAAAATAATTACAATTTTATTTTGATAAAGAATATCCCTTTATAATGATTTTTAGGTTATGTCCTTTAATTCATTAGTTATACCCATATAAGTTGAGTCCATTTGGCTAAAAGAATGTTTGGTGGATCTTTAATGGTGATTTCACCATGGTGAATTTCTAGCACACTAATATTGTGGTCATTCTTATAGTGAAGCACCCTAGAAAACAAGTCTTGGGAAGTTTCATATTATTAAACCCCACATTGGGTGCACTCTGGACACTATTTGACCTTAGTGATAACGACATAGTCCTTAAGATAGTTATATTTTTGTATACAAGGGGCAGCACCATTGATTTCATGTTCATCAATTGCTTCAAAATTTACCCCCATATTGATCAGGATAAAGGAATTATTACATATAAATAAAATATAGTTATTTCCCAGGTTAATTAAAGAATATGTAGTGTATAGGGAAATCAATGTGGCCAACATATAAGAGATAAATAATTATAAATATATTAATTCTAGGGAAAGAAATTTTTATTGTATTCTTTAATCTTACATAGATAGTAATTTAATTGTTCTTATGAGTATTAAGAGACCTGAAGAGTAAGATTTAATTGGTCATTCCAATTTCTACCCCTACCAGAAATGTTTGTGATATAAAATTGAGAGTTTATTATCTATAATTATTGGATTCATAAGTAGATATATAATGGATTAATGGATATAGAAACACCCAAAACATTTTTTCATTAATCTAAAAGTTTCAAACTTGATTTCAATGGTTTATCTATCTCATTTTTGGTCTGATGTTGTGTGTTTGTACTGACATGGGTTCTCACTTCCCTTCAAAAGTGTTTGAAAATAAAAAAAGTAATTTTCAGGTCATATAAACATGCTGATTGGGAAACTTAATGTATTCAAAAGAATTTCGGTAACATATATCATAGTGATGGATGAAACAAAGTATATTCCTTTAGGATAGAGAATGTCGATTCATATTTCACATATTCATTAGTGAATACCTTTATGAGCATATGATGATAAAGATACATGATTAATCAGACATGAAATATCATCCTAGTTATTTTACCTTCAAAAAACTTATTAAACGTACAATTGAGGGATGATTTATCTTTAAATATTTTTTCTATAAGAAGATAGATGATGTATTTATAGAGTTACATAATCTTTATACCCATGTGATATGAAATTGAATGATTCTCACATCAATAGAGAAGTATTATACATGAAGATCCATGTCATATAAACAAAATTATTATCACATAATGTTAAACTACACCATAAAATTCTTCATTGCGTGAAATTAAACTAAATATCATAAATTATTTATTGAATAACTTTAAATAATATCGAATGAATTTCTCATGGTATCATTTCAAAATGGATATAATAACATCCACTCTATATGTCTCTTATCTTCAATGAAATTTTCCTAGTTATATGACCTCAAAAATGCATGGTATCCGAGTCATTTTTTCAATATTTAAAACTAAATGAAATATAGTTCATCCCACATGACATTAAATTATTCATAGTTTTCAATCACATATAACATTAAACTTCATAGAGATGTTTTTTTCATTTGACCTTAAAATCAAAAATGCATCCAATATAAGATATAGATATACATGGGAGTTCATCTTTCCTTGGGGATTTGATATCATGACTATACATTCTAACAAAAATATCAGGTTTCACCAAAGATGTAATAAAAAATAACTCATTAAATAACTAAATGTTCCCTTATTCCAATTCTCTCAAGCAATATAGTGATGTCAGGAGATTTTATCCCAAGCCTAGAAATAGATTCTATCTTCGTACCTAACATTAACCATGGAATAAAAATTTTACTAATTAACCTCAGGTATTCCCATGGGTATAGATTAATATAGGGAAGCATAACTTCATCTTGGTGTTGAGACATCATTCAGATCAGGTTCACTCCCTTATTGGACTAGGATAATCATTCATTTCACTACCAAATCTCCCATGATAGAGCCATAACTGTGTAGAGAATGTCAATAAAGATTTATTTATTTACTGAATACAATTACCACAACAAATTTAGTGATACCTAGATCTCTTATTCTAGGTAGTTCCATAAATTTCCATTCAATTAAATACTCATTTTCACCCAAGTGTTTGGATCTAAAAAATTTATTTCTAATATTTCCCCCTATACCATCACCAAGGGACCTGTTAAATAAATTCTATATTAATATATATATTAACCAAATGTATTTAGGGGCTCTTAAGAAACCCAACATGGTACAAGAACTATGATCTTAAACTAGGTGTATCTTTTTTAAAAGAAAATCAATATAAATATCAGGCTCTAAATTTAAATCAAGTTTTCATTTACCATATTTCAATATAGATGTCATCAAGATTAGTTTAATGCTACATAACCTTGCACATCGACAACACTTTTCCAAATTTATTCATAAATAAATATCAGTTACACTAGTCTAGAATAAGTAACCTTTAACTACCAATGTAATGAGGCATAATAATCCCTCGAATGAAAACCCATAATGGGGATCTTGGAAATAATTATATTCTTTACTCTCTTGGAAAGCACACATCGTATCCTAAGAATAATTTCAAGGATTTTTATAAAGTTAAAGGAATATAACTCTTCAGGTTGAAACCCCATAAAGTGATTCTTGAACTGAATTTGAGTTCATTCCCGTTGACCCTACCATAATTCAAAATTTATTAGAAAGTTAGAGAAAATATAAAAAAACCTAAATAATGGTTAGGTTGAAAACCCTTAAAGGGAAGACTAGGAAAAAATTCAATTCTTTTCTCTCTATAAATGAACTATACAATTACTATATATAATTTTGAGTCTTTAAAAAAGGAATAAGGCTAAAAAATCATGTCAAAAATCAAGTAATGAAAGCATGAGAAAAATTAAATTTCCTTCTAGCTAAGAATATCCCTATTCATGGATTAAGAAAATATTAGGTAACAAAATAAAAATTCCCAATGAAATTTCATGATCAAAATATTCAAATAGAATCATAATAAAAACTCAAGACCTTTCTCAATAAGCCTCTCTTTTTCATGGATTCAGAAAAAGTTAGATCAGAAAATTGAAATGGCACAAGCATTTTAAGGATCAACACATGGCCTTGGGAAATTTCAATCAATGATCACTAGAACTAATATTCTATGATAATGATATATAAGATATTATTTTCTTTATAATAGTTAGTTTAAACTATGAATTGTGTATATTTATATTCTCAAAATGGACACTTGTTCACATTGAGCATGCCCTCCTATTCAGTTGATAGGATATAAAGGATATTTCATGTTATATCACTTCACCCTTATAGTGTGATAAAAAAATAATGGAACAACCTTTATGGTACTCAACCACTATTTTTAACATCCTTTATTATATAAAGCTAATCCATACCTTTTCGTTTTGAATCCCCATCACACAAATCAATGAGTTGAGGTTATCATCTTCATAAACCAAAAACCCTGAATGCATCCTCTCATTCGAACCTTTTAAATAAATGGGTAATGATTGCATCAAATTACAAAATTGTCTCATTTACATAATAATGACATTTTGGTCGCATACCATCCCTACCAATAGGAGTCATTTCTTCATCTAGAGGAATAGATCCTCTGAACCCAAACACTATTTTCTAATGGTGCAGTCATAGTATCTCTATTACTAATGGTTATCTCATTACCAGTTATCTCTATATTCCCTTAATTCACATGTTTATGTGTTAGGATTTTCACATTCCATTAAACAACTATTTAAGTGTATTAAAATTCCCTTGATTGTAAAAATTTGTGTATAATACCTATTTTCAATGAAATATTATAAAATTATATTTTTTTGATCATTCATTTCTGGGTATTATTTTTTATATATAAAAAATTATTTGTGTTGAAATACTCATACTCGCTTCTCAAATAACTTGATTATAGATACATCTCTTGGTAACCATAAAGCCTTGTATTGAGATTCTTTTCTTGGAAAATTTCACTTTAGTATATAGTCTTATTAGTGTGATCATAACCTAAATTTTTTTTTCTCCCTATTTATTTTTCATATAATAGTTTAAGGCTACCCAAAATTATATATGTTTTTTATTTTAAATAAAAAATTCCATAAATTTATTTACATAAAACCTTGAGCCTAAATGAACCAAGGATATGATATAGAATTATAAATTAGTATTTTGATTGGTGGGTATGAATAGGATTAGTCAAATTTTGAAATATATTTTTAATGGTTGTGATGATAAAAATGTGTTGATAATCAATCAATTTTAAAAAAAATTATTTAATGATTAAAAGACCTATTCGTGAAAGAACGTAATTTTTATACATGTAACGTATTTGTTTTGAAAAGATATATTGATTCTATTGAAAATTTATTTCAATAAAATATATTGATAATTTGTATGAATAATAAATAAACATTCATTCATGATTTAATAAATGTATAGGAATGAACTTAAAATCATTTAAAGTAAAAAATTGTTATTTTTCATAAAAAAATTTTTTGTGCAATCTGATTTTATCCTAATACATTAAATTAATAACTATAAACTAATTGTCTAAATTAAATCTATATATTATATATTCAATAAATTATTTTAATGTTAATTTGGTTATTTTTTATAAATTTGTAATGAAAGATAAATTAGTTTTAGGCGTGAAATTCATTTTAAAAAAATAGTTTTCTATTGTGTTTATCACATTTATTTTAAAATGAGTTTTTGCAATGTATGGATATTTAATTTGAAAAAATGTTTTCCATATTAGGGATCATCGTGTACAAATTTCTTAATTTTTCAGCTTTATTTTTTCATAATAATTAATAGTAAATATTTATTACCCTGGATAAGGATAAAATAGGTTTACTGTAAGGGTTAAACTAAGAGATTAGTCTAATAATACCATATAAACTAGTCTAATTCATATTGGTTAAAGAGAATTAAACCCTATAAAATTGTAAGGACCCGAAATTTTTAATTAATCTTGTTTCCTAATTTTGTGTGTTATTTTATTTTTATACTCAACAAAACTGTTTCGTTTGATAACATGAGTATAATTAAAATGAGACCGTTGGGTCTCAACTGTTATATGACCATTGGTCAATATTACCATTGGTAACTAAATGTTGCGATTATTGACACTAAATACAAGTGATCTTGGTTAATTAATATAGAAAGAAGATTTGATGGCCTCATCCAGTAATCTCAGGCCAATCGAAGCCCATCAAACAGAACTTGGGAAGGAGGTAGCACCACTGGGCTTTGCTCTGGACCAAACCCAATCTGAACCTCATCGTGTGAAGCTAGAATGAAATCTCCTTCGCAAGAAGTTCAAACTGATAAGAATTACTACATGTACAATGTTGGCCGAGCCTCCCTCAGATTCTCTCACCATAGCACAGCTTACACTTAGGTCCTATGCAGGGGTTATAAGGGGCTATGTAAGGAGACCGTAACTGTTTTGTGTAATCCTTTGAGATAAATAAAATTGTGTTTTCTTCTTATGGGGAAGTTTGTAAATTTCCAAAATGTCCGAATAAATATAGGATGTATATTATTGTTGAATTATTGAAAAAGGGATATTTTAAAATATTTTTTTAAACCTTAAATAATTAATAATGTGTAATGATTTTAAAAAAATGGTCTTCTGCAAATATGTTCAGTAAGAAATTTAGAGTCTAATAAGATCATCTTAATTTTTTGTGAATAGTAATTTATAAATAATGATTTTACACTTAGGATTAGTAATGTGACCAAATTGATTAGTAATCTCACTTAAATAAAGTGTTAATATATTATAAGCACCTTGATTAAGTAATGTGATTCAATAAAATAGTTAAATAGTTTTTTCAGCAATTTTTAGTCAAGTATTGGTTTTTTAGAGTGAATAGTTTTTTTAATTAAAAATTAAATTAAAAATATTTAGAAAATTATTTTTATAAAATGGTTTTCATTTTTTATCTCAAAGCATCGATGTTATGTTAAGGTAGTTTTTGGAGATTTTTCTGAAAAAAATGAATTTTCGGTGAATAGTGTATTAATTTAAAAATTAAATTAAAAATATTTATAAAATTATTTTTATAAAATGGAGTTCATTCTTGAAAACAGAGCATTGATATTTGGTTAAGGTGATATTTTGGGATTTTTCTGAGAAAGTGGAATTTTCAGTGAATAGTAAAAATATAGTTTTTGGGTTTCAGTATGTTTAATGACATCATAACTGCATCATGATGATGTGATGAGATATTTTAATGGATTTCTAACTAAAGGGGATGAATTATTGTTTGAGGGGTCCCATGTGGCTAAAAAACATGGGCAAATACCTTGTTCAATCCCATTGTTTTACCAAAACCACCAATGAGGTGTCCCTTGGCCATTAATGCCTTGTCCCCTCACTTTCCCAATAAATACCCACCCTTTCCTCCTTTATATTTCACTACCAACTCTCCCCCAAAGAATATCTAGTCTCATTACCTCCCAAGTAGTCCTCCCAAGGTGCCCCCAAGCCCTCAAGGTCCCGACCTTCGAGTTTTAAGAGATACGTTTTAAGGTAAGTGATCCTACCTCTCTCTTTCTTTCCAAGTACTCTCTTTTATGTCATTTCTTTTAAGCCCCAAGTTCTTATGTAGGGGATGTTATTTTATATTCATCCTACTGTCCTTTTAATTTTCATTTTATGAGAGACCTCCTATTTCTCTCATCAATTCATTTTAAGAATGTTTAAGTGGCGCCGTTAGGCTGTCAAATTTTTAAGGGGTTCTTTCACCCTTCTTGTTTTCAAGATCTATTTTCATTAAAAGTCTTTCAAGTTCCATTTTATTTTGTTGGGGTATGATCTCTATATCTATCATACTGATATTTTATGTTCATATGATGAGAGACCCTATTTTATCTCATCAATTAATTTTTTTATTTTTTTGATGTTTTAAGTGAGGTCGTTAGGCTGCAGAATTTTCATAAGAGAAATCTTATCTTTTCCTTCTTTCAATGTATTTAATTTCATATGGTATGTCTTTAAAATTTAATTATCATGTTCTTATATCCATTATATTATGTCCCTCTACTATTTTATGAATTATTTATGAGTGGGCGACCCATGTCCCCTCTGTTTTCAAAATTTTCTAAAACTCTGTAACATAGCCGTTATGCTGCAGAATTTTGGTCTAAAAATGCATCTCTATTTTTCTAAAATTATTTTATTTTATTAAGTGAATACCAAAAGCTCGTTATTATACATGGGTATTCACATATATATAAAATTTTTCAATTTTAGATTCTTGGATTTACATACGTGAAAACCTCTTTCCTTTTCCGTGGGTTTAAAGTGACATAAAGATCGTGTCTTTAAAGCAGTTTTGAAAACATTTTGATTATGAAAGGAAACCCATTTATTTTATGCTATGTGGGTTATTTATGAAATTTTTGATGATGATATATGTGTCTCACATTATAATAAAGACAAATTTAAGGGTGCGGCCTAATATCACTCCAATTTAATGGGTAAAGACTTAATATCTAGAGGTGACCATTTTTTTTTAATAACGCCTTGGTGAATAACCTTGGTAATTTTTAATGACACATTGGGAGTGGAACTTGGTGAAACGGAAATGATTGTCTATGTTAAATGTTGTAGCCACATCTTCAAGTTATGAAACACGTTATTTTTATTTTGATATGCCTCATGATCTCTTTCTCATTCCTTAATGTTTTTTTTTTCATGACTTTTGATGTGTCTCAAGTTCTCCTGTAAAATGTTTCCTGTGTTTCCCTTAATGGGACTTCTGATCACCCTTTCCTTTGATGTATCCTCCCAGGTTATGAGATGCTATAATGAACTTAGGATGAACAAATGAAGATGCATTTAAAGTGTTTAAGAAGAATGTTTTTTTGTCTCATGTAATAAGTTCCTGGTTTCCAAGACACTAAACCTTAAAGATCCTCAGTTTTGTATAATGTAATGAACGTTTATGTGATAAAAATGTGGGATGTTATAGTTGGTATCAAAGGATGATTTAGTTATTTCTAGAAATTAGGATATGGAAACTTTAGGAAGAACCCTATATAAATGTTTAAATATAGGAAATCTTACTAGTATTTTGATAAGTATTGAGTAAGGAGTTTCCAAGCAAATGCATCCTCGACTGGATACGACCAGGTAGAGGTGGTTATGGAACAGATGTATATAGGGGTAAAACCTGAAAACACCTCTTTGAGCTAGACTCAAACGGGAACTAGTACACGAAAATTGGCCTTGCTGCACTCTTCGTTACAACACATCTAGGGGATATGCTTTGGTAAATTCATAAGCTTAGTATGAACCATTATTAAAGGAACAGAGGTAAAATAAAATAAATATTCACATATGAATATATGATCATGGATAACCTTTATTGAAACATAGGGGATCACAAGTTAGGATATACTTTTCTTCTACATTTTTATCCTTCTAGTTTTTAATATTCCTTTTCATGATTATTGGCTAAGTATTTAAGCCCACTAATTATGCTTTCTTTTCTTAGTTAATGGTGGGAAATGGAATAACATTTCCCAACAACCAATGTGATAGGAAATGTGACGATTTCCCTATTAATATGACAGAGAAAATGAGAGATCAAGTCGAACATATTGTGATTATGCCAAACTAGCTATCAAAAATCACAATTAATAATTGGTATCTAGTTGACTGTCCAAATTCATCAAGGAAGAAGAAGACGAAGTCTCAAGGATGTTCATCTAATAAAGTTGATAATGGAAAGAAGACCCAATTTCCTTTGTGAAAAAAGTGTGGAAAGGGGCACCATGGAGAACTTCAAAAAGGAATCGGGAGGTGTTTTAAGTGTGGGGTGATAGGGAATAAAGTAACCAATTTCTTTAAAAATGTATAATGTGATGAATAGAGATAATTTTTGATCTAATGTACCTTATACTCTTCAATGTCATAAACGTGGAGAAGTTGGACATTATCCAAGGAAATGATCTCTTGGAAGGGATGAGAAGCATGATGAGCATCAACAATCTTCAAGGACAAGGGAACAAAGCAAGTCCAATGCTGAGACGGATCATGATGACTAAAGTACATGCAACTTCTTCGCAATAATTGTCTACGTCATGTTGTATTTTAGTTCGTTCTTTATGATCATATATTTTATGTTTTCTAAGATAATAGAGTCACTACCTAAGATGATTATATATCATTAAGGAAAAAATCTATTGTTATGTATCACATGAGTATGTTGTGAAGCTGTTCTTCTTGAAAAAAAATGATTATGGGATTAGAAGATGATTATTATTTTGGAAGACGTTCACTATTTTGGGAACCCTATATGATCGAGGTAAATAGATTACTACGGTATTTTCATTGAAGAGTAAAGTTTGACTTATATTTTGAAGAACCAATGAATTTAAAGTGAACTTATAGTAATTTAGGTTACTTATAGAAATGATTAACCTATCTTGGGGAAAATGTGATTACGTTAGTTACTTTTTTTATAAGACGATAAGAGTTTTTGATGTTGTTTGGAGATGAAAAATGTAGTCTATCTTGGAAGACTATGTTATGAGATCGTTCTTATAATTGGGATTTAATCTTATTTTGGTTTATTTTGAGGAATTTTAAGGACAGTTATTTATGGAATGGTCTATGATGAACTTTGGGTAGTACTGTGGAATATTGACGATTTAAAGAAGTTTCCATTCCTATGGGATTCTTTCTTTTTGAAGAGTTGTTTTACCTTACCCCTTCAATTTTTGGGATAATGTTTACAGATAGAAGAAATAGATAGTTAATCTTTTCTGGATTATGTGATTCTCTAGAAGATGATTCCTGTGCTTTGGATGAGACCAAGTGTTTTTGAATGCTCATCATTTGGAGAAAAGATTAGTTTTGGTAGAAACTTATTAAAGGATGAAACTCAACTTGAAGGTAAGTATATTTATTTGTGTTCTTATTCTATGTAGTAAATTAATTCCTCAAAATTATTAAAAGGAACGTAAAACAAAAACATTGTTGGTTTATGTTTCCTACTGGGTAATCAAATACCATTTACACACATCTTATGTTTGTGATTTTCTTGTGGTTAACTTTCTTCTAATCATGTTTTTTATCACTCTCTATCAGAACATGACACTTTGTTTTCTCTTCGATATCCATGTTTCCCTACATGGAATCCTATTATGGGTTAACTTGGGTGACCTTTGTACTTCCCTTTCATTCTTTTAAAGTAATAGTTTTACTGACTCCTTTTACGATGTGGGACTTTCAAAGAAATTTCTATGCCCAATTTTAAAAATAGCGAGGACTCAATTTCTTAAGGGGGGAAGAATGTAATGACCCGAAATTTTGAATAAATGTTGTTTCCTAATTTTTTGTGTTATTTTATTTTTATACTCAATAAAAGTTTTTCATTTGATAACATGAGTATAATTAAAATGGGACCATTGGGTCTCAACTATTATATGACCATTGGTCAATATGACCGTTGGAAACTAAATGTTGTGATTATTGTCTCTAAATACAAGTGATCTTGGTTAATTAATATAGAAAGAAGATTTGATTTCCTCATCCAGTAGTTTCGGGCCAATCGACGCCCATCTAACAGAACTTGGGAAGGAGGTAGCACCACTGGGCTTTTCCCTGGAACAAACCCAATCCGAACTTCATCGTGTCAAACTATAACGTAATCGCCTTGACAAGAAGTTCAAACTGATAGAAATTACTACTCGTGCAATGTTGGCCGAGCCTCCAACGAATTCTATCACCATAGAACACATTACACTTAGGTCCTATGCTGGGGTTATAAGGGGCTATGTAAGGAGACCATAACTGCTTTGTGTAATCCTTTGAGATAAATAAAATTGTGTTTTCTTCTTATGGGTCAGTTTGTAAATTTTCAAATGTCCGAATAAATGTAGGATGTATATTATTGTTGAATTTTGGAAAAAATGATATTTTAAGATATTTTTGTAAACCTTAAATAATTAATGATGTGTAATGATTTTAGAAAAATGGTCTTCTGCAAATGTTTTCAGTAAGAAATTTGGATTCTAAAAAGATCAACTTAATTGTTGGTGAATAGTAATTTATGGCTAGTTATTTTATGCTTAGGATTAGTAATGAGACCAAATGGATTAGTAATCTCACTTAAATAAAGTGTTAGTATAATATAAGCACCTTGATTAAGTAATGTGATTCAACAAAATAGGTAAATAACTATTTCAGAAATTATTAGTCAAGTATTAGTTTTTTCGGGTGAATAGTTTTCTTAAAATTAAAAATATTTAGAAAAATATTTTTATAAAATCGACTTCATTTTTTAACTCAGAGCATCGATATTATGTTAAGGTAATTTTTGGGGATTTTTATGAAAAAAATGAATTTTGGGTGAATAGTGTATTTATTTAAAATTTAAATTAAAAATATTTAGAAAGTCATTTTTATAAAATGGATTTCATTTTTGAAAATAGAGCATCGATATTTGGTTAAGTTGAAATTTTGGGATTATTTTGAGAAAGTTGAATTTTCAGTGAATAGTAAAAATACAGTTTTAGGGTTTCGGTATGTTTAATGACATCATAACTGCATGCTGATGACGTGATGAGATATTTTAAGGGATTTCAGGCTAAAGGGGATGAATTATTCTTTGAGGGGTCCTATGTGGTGAAAACCATAGGAAAATACTATGGGCAAGCTCATGGTTTTGCCAAAACCACAAATGAGGTGTCCCTTGGCCACTAATGCCTTGTCCCCTCACTTTCCCTATAAATACCCACCCTTTCCTCCTTTATTTTTCACTCCCAACTCTCCACCAATGAATTTATGGTCTCATTACCTCCCATGGAGTCCTCCCAAGGTACCCATAATCCCACAAGTTCCCGACCTTAGAGTTTTAAGAGATGCGTTTTAAGGTAAGGGGTCCTACCTCTCTCTTTCTTTCCAAGTACTCTCTTTTATGTCATTTCTTTTAAACCCCATGTTCTTATTTTGCAGATGTTCTTTTATATTCATCCTACTATCCTTTTCATTTTCATTTGTTGATATACCCCCTCTTTCTCTCATCAATTCATTTTAAGAATGTTTAAGTGGCATCGTTAGGCTGCCAAATTTTTAAGGTGTTCTTTCACCCTTCTCGTTTTCAAGATCTATTTTCATGTCGATTCTTTCACGTTCTTTTTTATTTTGTTGGGGTATGATCTATATATCTATCAAACAGATATTTTATTTTCATATAATGAGAGACCCTATTTGATCTTGTCAATTCATTTTTTTGATGTTTTAAGTGACGTTGTTAGGCTGCCGAATTTTCATAAGAGAAATCTAATCTTTGTTTTTCTTCAATGTTTTTAATTTCATATGGTATGTCTTTAAAATTTCATTAAAATGTTCTTATATCCATTATATTCTGTCCCTATACTATTTTATGGATCATTTATGAGTGTGTGACCCATGTCCCCTCTCTTTTTAAAATTTTCTAAAACCATGTAACATAGCCGTTATGCTGCAGAATTTTCGTCTCAAAATGCCTCTCTTTTTCTCAAATTCATTTATTTATTTAAGTGAATACTCAAATCTATTTCTTATACAGGGGTATTCAAATATATATAAAATTTTCAATTTTAAATTCTGGGATTTACATACATGAAACCCGATTTCCCTTTCCATGGGTTTAAAGTGACATAAAGATCATGTCTTTAAAGCAGTTTTGAAAATGTTGTGATTAGGAAAGGAAATCCATTTCTTTTATTCTATGTTGGTTATTTATTAAATGTTTGATGATGATATATGTGTCTCACATGATAATAAAGACAAATTTAAGGTTTCTCCCTAATAGAGATCCAATGCACTGGGTAAATACTTAATCTCTAGAGATGACCATTTTTTTAATGACACCTTGCTGAATAACCTTGGTAATTTTTAATGACACCTTGGGGATGGACCATGGTGAAACAAAAATTATTGACTATGTTAAATTATGTAGCCACATAATCAAGTTATAGAATTTTTTTTATTATGATATTCCTCATGATCTCTTTATCATTCCTTAAAGTTTTTTTCATGACTTTTGATGTGTCTCGTGTTCTCATGTAAAAGGTTTCCCGTGTTTCCCTTACGGGGCCTTCTGCTCACCCTTTCCTTTGATGTATGCTCCCAGGTTGTGAGATGATGTAATGAAAAAAGGATGAACAAATTAATAATCCTTTCAAGTGATTATAAAGAATTTTTTTTGGCTCATGTAATAAGCTCCTGGTTTCCAAGACACTAATCCTTAAAGATCCTTGGTTTTGTATAATGTAATGAAGGTTTATGTGATAAAAAAGCGGGATACTATAAAAATCATACCTTATTATTATTTTTTATTTTTATCGATTTTGAAAGTAAATGTAAATTATATTAGTTAAATATTTGAATTATTCCCATGTGTGTCCTCTCTCTTACTTATAAAAGGGATCCACCTCTCCTCTATTATTCGTGACTTTTAAGCCATCAAGCTCAGCAAAGCTTTACCCTAATATCGTCCAATAATCCTTACATTTGTACAAGATCCAAGGTATTATCATATGACCAATATTTAAACACATAAGGTGTAATCTAATAGAGTCTATTCAAATAATAGGAGGTTAGATCAGTTACAATGTATGTCAAACTTAAGATAATGGTTTTATATTGAAATCTTATTTTTATTAGAATTTTTTATGCATAAATTTCTGATGATGAAATTTTCTGATCTATATATCATAAACATGATTTATTTTATTATCCTCTAGTAATTTCTATAGATTACAAGTTTTATATTCATTTTCCTCTCCTTAACTATGTGAGAGTCCAATATAATTATTTTATGTAAAATCAACATTATTTATCTGTTCGATTAATACTATTGTTCCGTCATATCCATATTTTATTTAATATTTTTTCCAATTTTTTTACCATTTCCCAATGATTTTATAAATTTATTTTAACAATTATTTACATCATATAAAAAGTGTTAAATGGAATCTACTTATCGTTTTCAAAATGTGGTGTTTTTTACAAAGGTGTAAACAAAATCATTCTTTGATCATATACCAAACAATGGAAGTTTCCTACCATCATGAATATGGTTACCTTAAATATTACTTTAAAATTTTCCATGGTTATTTTCAAATAAAATATTTCCCTAATATTTTCAAGAAAAATCAATTCCGAATAACTAATTTCAAATTTAAAAGAGTGTTTTCCTCAATAAATATTCTAATGATATTATAATGTAATTTTTCATCTATGGTAAAATAATTTGATGTTACCTATGATTCACTATGTATATTATGCTTATATATTTTCCTTATTCATTATCTATATGGTTAATTATTTTTATGATGAAATATTGATGAAAATCTTTTTCTCTTACATAGTTTATTTTGTGATAAAATTATAAATGTTTCCATGATCTTTTTGAATATATATGAATGGATTATGATAATGTGACCCTTTATTCCACTATAAACCTCTAATATATATGGTAAGATTAAATTTTATGATATAAATTGGTACATGAAAGGTTATCCAAATCTTAAAATAGGGTATATGATTGGTTAGGCCCAACCCAACAATGCTACATGGGATGTTATATCAGGCCCCATCAATGTAAAAATGTTTTTATCCCAAGACTAACATGTGATGAATGTCATGGTGGGTAGAATTGACATATGATTTATATGATTATGGTTACGAAAAATTCTATTCCACTCTTTCATGATATTATATTATGGTAAGGTTATGATCTCATATCTCATCTTCTTAAATTACTTTAAGATTCATGTATTATAAACTAAAAAGATTTATTCTATGACTCATGATTATGATTTATGAATTTCTTTAGTCTGATTTTCCGATGTAAATATAATTTTCTCCTACCATTAAGCCCATATTATGCTTAAAAATTACCATTGAATGATATCTCCCTTGTTTACAATTATTGGGCATCTGATTTCACACATTATTATGCTTCCTTTTTCCTAATGTATGAAGAAAATTTTTAAATATTATATGACTTATAAGGGTGATATTTTTTAATGACATAGTGGGATATGATGTAGATATTTTATATTCTAGTTATTTATGTTTCCATGACTCTAAAGGTATTAAACAAATATTATTTTAGCATAGATCATAATAATATGTAATTAATTATTATATAATAAGATATAATATTTATGTATGAAATTCTTCGGTCACCCAAAATGGTGTGTGAAATATTAGTCATATTAGGTTGCATCTTCCCCTTTATCTAACTATCATATCCAATGTTGGATGCATCATTTATATCAAGTCAATTCTCCCCCTATCACTGGATATGTCACCTTGAATTTTCAAAAATATATCAGACCTTAAACTTCAGGGAATGTTGGATGAAAGTGTATAAACCTAAACATTAGTCCTATATAGTCTAAATTAAAGGCAATTGAACTAAAAATGAATGAAAATTTGAGACTTTTTATGTTTAAACCATATAAAGGAAGGCCCGAGTAAAATTCATTTTTCTTCTATCCAATCCTTCCCCTTTCATGGATCAGAGAAATGATAGAGAATATAAAATATCAAAATAGATTAAAATAATTTTTTAGATGAAAACTCATAAATTATAAGAAGAAATAAATTTAATTATTCTCTCCCTAATTGATTCTACTTCATAAATTAGGAAAATTTTATATATCAACATGGAAAAGGCAGGAAAATTTAAGAGACAAAAATGTGGCCCATGAAAAATATAAAATATTATTATTTTATCCACTAGTCTATGAAAAAATATTTTTCATAATTTATTTTTCTTATATACGTGAGAATAAGTAGTTCCATGGGTATACATTAATTAATGATAATACCACATATTAAAATTGTTCAATACCTCCATTTTAGATGATTTTTTACTTAAAAAATTGCATACCATATCTCTTCACCTAAAAAAAATTTTCATTGCAAATTATAACAAACTTTAGGATCCATAAAATCAACTTTAATATAATTTCCTCTTTGAAACCAACATCGTACCTCTATTGTATGAATCTCCATAACCCAAATAATTATTTGATATTCTCATCTTGGCCTTCTAAAAACTGTGATTGTATCCTTTCATTTTATCTTTATATAGAAAAATAATTGATTGTATTTGATTCTAAAATTAATTCCCCTTTTTAGTAATGAGATTTTTGAAATTAATATAGACATCCAAAATGGTATGTGTCTTCATATTAAGGAAAATATCTTATAAACTTGATCTATACATCCTAATGTTTTGGGGTTATTATCATAATTTTGAAGTGTTAACACACTATAACATATCAATATTTAGTCAGTAATTACTATATAATGATTTAAATATTTCATAACCCAAATATTCAAGTAGATTCAAAAACCATCAATGTTATAAATTCATTCATCTTAACCATTTTCAAATCTCAATTATAAGATCCTAATTTTGTACCCTTTCATATATGGAAATGTATCACCTATAAAGAACCATATTCCATGAGTCAAGATACACCTCTTGGAAGCCTAAATTCCTTTAATCATGATTATCCTTCTAGAAATATGAAACCCTTTGATTTGATATTCTATTCTTGTAGAATTACCGTTGGGTAAATGGTCCCCATTACATGAACCTAAACCACACGACACATTATTTAATCGTGTAATACCATAAACTACTAATATTGTTAAATCCTATAAAACCATACTAAAAAATGTGTGATCATCATTATTTCAATGAAGAAGACATGACCTAGAATCCCACATATGATGACTATAATGGCTAGAAGAAACTCATTTGTCTATTCATTTTATGTTTTTAATTAGATATTGTGATTAAATATGTTATTATCAGGTTCTCTATATGAATTTGTATAGGCTCGATGGTTGATTGTGTGGGGTTTGATTTATTACATAATCATAGACATCAAATCACCATTACTATTCTTAATAAAAACTACTAATGGTTCCACATCCATAACTTAGTACATAACATCTTTCCAATTTTCGGGTTTTAGTTGGGGTCTCATACCCAAAGACATTTATGAACTCACATTGGTCAATGGGATGGGAGTTCAAGATCATCACACACTTTGGTGGGAATTATTTCTTACTCTGGTACTCTCTTTTAAATATAAGCTATGGTCCAAAATCTCTTCCTAATCTCAATATGGGACAGGTTACCTTAATATAATGATGATAGGTTATCCTGTTGTATGTTTATGAGAAGGATATCTCATTAGTGAATCCATATATATGTATCTGAGGATATTTATATATTTCCTGGTAATGGTAATCTACTCATGTGATTGATTCGTATAACTAGGTTCTTTAAAATTTAATTCCATGAAGTGATAAAGTTAATATCTTAAGGAGGGGATTGATCTATTATGAGGCATCTCACATAACCTAGTAATGACAGAAATCAAAAACCCATATAGTTCATTTTTTTTCTAAAGCCATTTATGGGTGAGGTTAAATTATCATCCCATGGGAATGATGGGTTTTAATGGTTGAAATGTCGTAGGCATTATGGGAATTACACTGAAGTGGAATTCTATTTGAGCTCAGGACTTAGGAAGGCATCCTACATATCTTAGTCAATGCACGAATTAGAGTTATCATTGTTCATTCATTCCCTTGGTATTAGGCCCATGATAGGAACTCTTATTTGGAAGAAAATATATATGTTCACTCATTGGGGCATACACACTTTGGTTTCCTAGGATGGTGAAGGTTCATTATAAAAATTATCTGACTATTGCGACTCCCTAAGCACGTGTGATCCATTCATGGTGTGAGAAAAATGGAAACTTTTAACCAGTATAAATGTATATGGATGTGGGGGTTATGTGTTGGGATACCATTCATGATGATTAATATGGATATTGGGCCTTTAGAATCAATCCTACATATCCTGGTTATAGATGTAATTAGATTCATCGTAGTTCAGTTTTTTGGGGATTACATGATGACGTTTCCCTTATATGTGGGCCATGACATATAATATTGTTGATTGGGGATTACACTCTAAGGATTCCCTTATAGGTTGTTCATATCATATTAATCATATGATTGGGGCTTGCACTCTAAGGTATCCCTTGAAGATGTTTATTATGTGAAAGATATGATCATTAATACTCTGTAATCCCAAGTAAGATATGAATTGTGCGGTAAAAAAGGGATATAAAATGATCAATATGATGTCATATAAATGTAGGGCCTTAGAACTAGGATAGAACATCAGAGGATGATATAGTTCTTGGGCCTAAGAGAGGCATACTACATATCCTAGTTGTAGTAGGAATTAGAGTCATCAATGTTATTTTTCTTGGGGATTATAAAATAATGTTTTCCTTATAGTCCGGGAATGTTTTTCTACCTAACATCTATTGATTATCCAATTGAGAATCCCTAGTTGTTTACTTTACATGTCGTATTATGTTTCCCTAACATGTTAGAATTTAAACACATGATCCAATTGACTTTTCCAAGTGACATCGCATAACCTAGATGTCATGTCCAAGGGTTGGCACCAGATATAGTATTACATGTTCGGTGAACATTTTAAGACTTGTCTAACTTTTCCTAGAACCCATTATATGATTCTGATTAGAATTTCTGGAATAAATCTTAGGACTCAGCCAGTATTTCTGGGAATTTATCACATTATCTTGGTAGTATTTTATAGATGGTATCACATGATTCATCAAACATTCCCTGAGGTCATCACCAACGCTGAATGACCCACTTTGGAAGACTCGTGAGAGTGAATGTGACATGTCTTTGAGGGTGCTGTGTGTCCTCACTGAATTTCTTAGGTGTCATCTTGAGATCCAACTAACATGTCCTAGAGGCATCATAAGAGACAACTAACATACATTGGCGTTACCGAGAGACTCAACTATCATGTACTGTTGATGTCGTATGAGTCGACAAACATGTTAGAAGGACATTATAAGATTTAAATGACAAGATCAAAGGGTTTATCAAGACTAGGGTGGCATGAGAGGGGGTACAATTTGACATTATTTCAAATATCCGTAAGTCTTTTTCATGATCTAAATTGCATGCAAAAAAAACATCATAATATATAGGGCACATGTACTATTGCAGTTGCATGTACTAGATAGTTCATGTGATGTTAATGAGGATCAGAATATAAGTTATTCTCATAAGTCTCTCACCTTTTAGTCATTGTTCTAGCCTCTATATTTTTAATTCCATATATTTGTTCATTTTCAGCTTATTTTAAGTCTCATGTGTCTTAGAACATATGTGGGATGTCTTTTTCCCATCCCTCTATAAGCCCTTTGTGTGATCTATGAATGATCACATGAAGTGATTATCTATCCTGAATTATAACTTTGGTTGTTCACCAGATCTTACCAGATAAAAAACATCAAGATTATGATATCAGAAGCTAAAAGAAATCTACTCGGATTCTTAGGCCATCTGCATCTTGATGAAAAGTCCAACCCTTTTCTTGATGACGAGGTGGGGGATTTATAATCCTCACCTCCTCGGTTGTTTATTTATTTTATTTTTTTTTTGCAGGGAAAATCACAAAAATCCATTATAGAGTCAGTGGAGGGACTTGATGTTATTTTTTTCACAAGTTCCTTCCGTAAGTCATTCTAGGGGTGTCTCATGATTTTTAACGACCATGTGGTCCCACAATCAACACCATGATTATTAGATTATAGAAAATTATTGTGGGTTCTTGTTAAATATTTTATTCATTCCAATGACTTTATATTGTCATGTTGATATGTCTAGGTGCCTTCTCGAGATCGGGGTTTCTATCAAAAGGTCATCAAATGACTTCATGTGACTATTCTGGAAACTTTCTCTAGACTAGGATAACTTATCTGGGAGCCTTAGTGAGCGGATTATCAATGGGTCATGTGCGATGATGTTGTGGACATCCTAGGTGTGTTGCATAAGTTTTATAACAATGATAGGCTCTATCCATTATCCTTTTTAATTCAATTTATTATTTAAAAAGTTTGTAGATATCATTAGGTTGCATGAGTGTTATTGAAGACAATCTCTCTTCCTCTTGGTGATGCATCTTGTGACCAATTGAAGGTCCTATGGAGATGTGAGATAATTTCAGGGATAATTACCTCTAATTTCCTTATGGTGAAAAAGGGGGTCCATGATTTTTCCTAAACACGCCTGAGGCTCTCCATGGGATTCAGATGACATGCTAGAGGGATTTTCAAAGATGAGGCAGACATGTCACTTGGTGCTTTTGGTGTCTTACCGATCACCTAGTGTGTGCAACATGATTTTTATGACAGAAAGATGCTCCCACCTTCTCTGATTCTTATTTCGATTATTTTTTTCAAAAAAAATTTGGATTTCATGGGGTTATATGAATGTTTTTTAAGACAATAATTCTCCTCATCTATGATGCATCTCATAAGTTTTATGGTATCAAGAGGTACCCACGTTTTGGATATTTTTTCCATATTTTCTATTCATTTTTGAGAGTTTGTTAAGTGTCCACTATTTTTCAATGCATGTGATATGGGGGAGCTCATATGTCTTCCACCACATGATAAGTGGTAGTTTGGCATGCCTTCACAAGTTTAGAATTAGTTTTCAAAGGGACTCCTCAAAGTGGATTTGTGGGATCTTCTACAGGCTACGGACTCTATGTCTCCCTCTGAAGGTCATATAATCACATATCTTCAAGGAATTCACATAAGCCTTGTGATCATGGAAACATCCTTATTGTATTGACTTGTTGAAAATATAATATACATATTCTGGTATTTCCTATTTTTTTATTCTTATGATTCTCATTTGGAGGGCATCAACAAATTCCCCCACTTAGGAGCAACATCTTTGGGGACAAGGACTTGATTCTGAGGAATGTAAATTCCCTCCTATGGATTTCTTATTGTCACTAGTCAGTGTGTTGGGTGATGTTTGGTATGTCTTGTGATGCCCTGTATATAGGGGTTCCGATAAGGGTTCATTATTCGGCTACTCAATTATCTTGAGCTTCTTCAACTTCCTCATATCTTGTGTCCTTGTTACAAGACCCTCCCACAAGCACTGATCTCAATACTTATATACGATCCCTTTTTAAGATAACCACTTCACAATACTCCATTTCCCTAAGAGCCCATTATAGTCAACTATGAATTGAATTTTGTTAATGTTTTAATCTTTGGATATGGGGAAGCTTGATCAACTTGATGGTTGTGAAAAAGTTTCATCTTGATCACATAATCCATTTATTATCATGCAGCTCACGTGATCATATGATGGTTACATGATCACGAGTCTTCAATGGTTCATTTGGCTTGCATGATTACTTGTGCGTTATGAGACTCACAAGATCTTTAAGATTCAAGTGGTTCAAAAGTCCTTCATGTGATTCGTGAATGCCTCCACCAATTCATGTGATGCGTACGTTGATTCTAGTACGTTATACCTTTCCATTGACAATATTTTCTTTCTTCATGTCTGAAATGTGCCACTATCTTTTGTTCAAATGGCTTATAGTTATCCTCAAACATATCAAAATCCTTTGAGTAAGGATTCAAAGGATGTGATGGGTTATCATGATGTTATTACAGAAATCTTGGAAACTACCTTATTTCATTTTATGGGACCAATCCAAATTAAACTGATAGAGATGGTTAGATTGAAACTTGGGTACTTTATTATTTCATATTTTATACCCCTTTATGGGTTTTTAATTACCAATGACACTCCCATTTCTTCGTTATAGTAGTCATTCATACGTTCCTCTTGGCATCGTATGACACACAATACCTTTTGGGAAAAAATCTCTAAAGGGGGCAATTTTATTGCTGATAGAGACCACAAAGATGGGCATATTTGAACATAGATTCCCACAGACTTTATCGGGACTAGAAAAAAATATGGAATAGATATTTACATGTAAGTATCGATCATGTGGAAATTTTTTTCTAACCAAAAGTCTTGGTGGATTCCAACTAAGGAATTATGATCGAGAGGTGGTTTTGAAATGGATTGGGGATAACACATAGATATATAATACATTTATTTTTAATTCACTAAGGTTATAAAGAAAACTAGTATTTATAAGGCAGTATAGATCGCATAGGTGTTTTATTATTTCAAAAAGGTTCTCAGGACGAACATGTTCTGTCATGTAACATCCTAGACCTGGAAGCCACTAAATTGGTGCCCCGGGAAGGGTCGCCACATGACCTCAAGTGTGCCTCCCCATATGCCAGAGGTTTCTGACTAGTAGTGAGGGTCTAATAGGATATATAGGGAGACCATACCCTTTTTACTATATTAATCCATATTAGAGAAAAAATTACAAAGAAGAAACAATAGGATGCAATCAGTAACATACATAAATAATCTGCTCCCAAATTGGGTACAAAGTGTATACAATAGTAAATATGTCATTCCCTACTACAATGATATATAAAAAAAACCCAAAAGAAAGGAAAATAGTGGAATCCCAAAAAAGTTTTGTATCAATGTCCTGAACATCATATGTGCACATTCCAAACCTGACTCACTTCCCATGCATGGGCCCTTGCCCTTTTATTAACCTGTAACCATGAAATATGCTTGGGTACCCAACAACGGACCGATCAGTGTGTGAATATAACTCATTAGGCAATCACCAACGGTGTTTAAAAAATATCTAGTAAAAGTATATAGTGCATGAAAGTGATAAATAATGGAATGTGAAGGTTAAAAGTTCAATAATCCATTGATGGCTATGTCCTTTATAAATTATACTACCATTGAATCCAGGATCACTATAAGGCATCCCATGGTTTAATCTACCTTTTTCATGTGTTCATTAGATTAGGAATGTTCAATATAATCAATAATATGGGAATAATATCATGTCCTATCTCACTAAACATCACATTATAATAACCTTATAATCCTCACCTCAAAGCCTCAATCCAGGTGGAATGAAACCATTATCCGAATAGAACTTTTTCCCCTTATCTAACCCATTAATTTGGGGGTGGAGATAGAATCTTGGTACAACACAACCCATGTTCATAGAACCTCAAGTCAATACCCCACTCATCTAATCCATGTGCACATGATTATTTATCATTCACCCCCATTAACCTCATCACAACAAGCATAATGAATATCATTTGAAATATCACAAAAATATTAATAAATGAGAAATTAACATTATGCCTCAATCTAGTTACACATTCATCATTTATAACACTTAACCATTTAGCCCCATTTCCCATTTCATTTGCCTATCTCAAAAATATTATTCAAGTGTAAACATATTTCCTTATCATATTTCAATTAATCACATTTATCCAATTTAAATTTCAACCAAACAACCCCTTATCACTTAACCACACTAGAAAACAAATCCATTGTATTTTATAACACATTATATAAACCAATTAACCACTTATCTTAGTCTCTACATCATCATGTTTCAATTTCTCACCTTATATTTCTGTTAGACACATAAAGAAGGCCGAAACACCCGATGTGATGCCCTAATTTGGTTAAGTCATCCTCCTTTCAGCCCAGGGGGATCAAGAGGGGTTCAATTAATCATTTAGACACCCAATACATCACATCTTGGTAATAGAATCAAGAACACATCAATAATGGAACATGAGTGAAACCTTAAATGAAAAAAAATATATGAATAAACTGTGGGATATAACTTGTAGACCACTACCTTAAATCCATTAGTGAATGCACTCCTAATTGAGGTCATAGATCCAGATTCAACCGCTATTTGAAGCCTCCACCTAAATCTCACTAGAAAATAAATTTTATAGAGATTTGGATGGAGAGAAGGAAGAGTTGAAAACCCTAAAACAAAAAGAGAAGTAATAGTTGGATTAGCCATACCTAGATCTTCAATCCAGAACCGACGACACTCTAAATGGCCCTATGATGAGGGAGAATCACCTCTTTGAATATCTTAGAATATTTTCTCTTCATAAGGGTTAAAGGGGGAGGAAGGGTGAGAAATTTGGAGTTGGAACATAAAATCATGTAATGGTATTTTTTGTAATTTTCTCAAAAATACACAACTGCATGGTTTACCCGAACATTTTTTCCAACTGTGTGCAAACCTTGCGAATGCTACTATCTGAAAAAACACACCTCACAAGTTTACCAGGGATTTATGCACGGTTTTCACTAACCATACACAAACTGTGCATCATGCCCAAAAATACCCTTTTTCTTCTTCTTTTGTTCCCTAAACCCCCGGAACACCCATAAGCCTCCACATGAACTTTCGGAAACATTTATTTAACCATAATATGGAACTTTAATTGAAACATAAACAAAAAAACACTTTAAATCAGATCTGATATCTTAAAACCTCCCCATTTATTGAAGGCTAGTCCCCAAGCCCCTCTTCCTGAGCATCATTAATTTTTCAATGAAAAGAGATTGGGCCACTGGTCTGGCATATCTGATTCTCCCTCACATGATTATTTCCAAACATTCCCAATATGCCACAGAACTCAAACCAGAGTTATGGTCTTCCTCACAAGACCTTCAGACTATGTTCCACAAAAAGAATTGGATGCTCCTAAAAGGATGAATCTGATTCAATCTTGACATCCTCAGAATTTAAAAGATGATACATATCGGTTTGACACTATTGGAGTCATGATGCATGGAAAACATCATTAATCCAACTATACCGCTATGGAAGAGATAATCGGTACGCTACAGGTCTGTTCCTCTCCACAATCTCAAATGTCCCCATATACCTAGGAGACAACTTTCCCTGTTTCCTGATACGGTGGTGACCCAACCTTTGTGACACTTGAAGAAGTTCATTGTCACCCACCATAAACTCAAGATGTCTAATATTTTATCAGCATATGACTTATGTCTACTCTGAGTCGTCGTCATATGATTTTGAAACAATTGAACCTTCTCTGACGTCTCCTGAACTAGACTCCTTCCTAATAACTCAAACTCCCCAACCCCTAACCAACATAGTGGATATCTACACAGTCTCAAATAGAGTTCCTCAAATGGAGTCGTCTGAATAGTAATATGATTAATTTTGTTGTAGGAAAACATAACAAGTGACAAGTGCCTTTCCCATGAACCACTGAAGTCCAGAACAGATTCTCTCAACATTTCTTCTAATACCTGAATTGTACGCTCTGACTACCCATCAGTCTATGGGTGGTAAGCAATACTCAAAAACACCTGGATTCCAAGTGCCTTTTGTAGTCCCTTCCCGAAGCATGAGGTGAAACGTGGATCATGATCCAAAACTATTGTTCTCAGCACAAAATCCAACTATACTATTTCTCAAACATAAAATTATCCCAACTGGTTGACGATATAAGTTTTATGGATCATTAATAAATGATCCACTTTGGTCAACTGATCTACCCCACCCAAATTGTATCATTATTCTGAGAGGTCCTTAGAAGACCCAATATAATTTCAATCATTAATTCATTCCAACTAAACACTAGAATGGGAAATTACTACAACAAACCACCTAGATGCTGATGTTTAGCCTTCACATATTGACAAGTAAGAAATCATGCTAAAAAAACTCACAACTTCTTTGTTCATTATTGACCACCAAAATTGCCTACGACAGTCATAGTAAATTTTAGTCAATCCAGTATACACTACCCACTTTGACGCATAAAACTCATTCAACAACTACTCTTTTACATCTTCTGGAACCACAACATGACCATAAATAAAAGAAAATCCATCAGCACCGAATGTCCTACCATAAGGTGACTCCCCACCTTTAATACTTTCATTCATAGGCAAACACTCTGGATCCACTCACTGATTTTCCGTGGCCCAACTTAAGATCACATATTCAACTCCTATAGATGCCAGAGTCATCTTCTTATGCCCATATTTTACCTCTATATGAAACTCAGCAAGTAAGGTCATCATATTCCACTCTCAACATTATTCTTAAACCACCAGATTCTTATTCTTCTGGCTCAGAGCATTAGTGAAACTATTCTCTTTCCCTGTTGTATATACCAACTCAAAATCGAAGGATTGAAGCTACTCAACCCACCTTTTCTATCAATTATTCAAATCATACTATGATAAGATGTAACTGAGATTTTTATTCTCAATTAACACTGTGAAAGGTTGTCCCAACAATTAATGCCTAAAATAATTTAATTCATGAACCACAATAGATATCTTTATGGAATGATTATGATAATTCCTTTCATGTGCCTTCAATTGTCTCAACCCATATGCTACAACCAGATCACCCTACATCAATACAGCCCCTTGTCCAACACCAGATGAATCACAGAACAAGGTATACCTGTTACATGGTTCCTGTAAGTTGAAAATCTACGTGGTAGTCAACCGCTTCTTCATCTCATGAGAAAAAATTCTCACAAACCTTTGTCCAATTAAACATAACACCCTTTTTGGTTAGTCCTGTGAGTGGGGCTACCAAATAAGAGAAATCACTAATAAACCACATGTAATAATTAACAAAACCATGAAAACTCTTAACATCATAGAATTTATTGGGATGCTCCAAAGACACCATACCCTGAAACATTTGGGATCTGCCGATACCCCAGACTCAAAAATGATGTTTCCTAGAAAGTTCAGCTCATTGATCCAAAACAAAAAATTTGACAGCTTAGTGTAAAGCCTATAATTTCTTAGTGTAATCAAGATAGTTTCAATATGATTTTCATGATCTACATGAGTTTGGGATTACACCCATATGTCATCAATTAAGACAACTACAAACTTATATAGATGTGGTTGGAATATACAGTTCATCAAGGCCATGAACACAAACGGTGCGTTGGTCAATGAAAATGGAATCACCAAAAATTAAAACAACATTTACCTACATTAGAAATATATTTGAGGTATGTTAGAAGATCTGACCCTCAAATGATGATATCCTAATATAAAATTGATCTTAGAAAACACTAAGTCACCTCTAATATGATCAAATAGGTCATCCATTCTAGTAAGAGGGTATATGTTCTTAATCATCATCTGGTTCAGCATCTTATAATTGACACATAGCCTTACTGACATATCATCCTTCTTATAAAATATCATAGAGTATCCAAAAGGTGATATACAATGACGTATAAACCCCTTTTCCTCTAATTAATCTAACTAAACCATCAGTTCTTGGAGCTATGCTGGAACCATTAGAAATGGTGGAATGGAAACTAGCTCTGCCTCCAACAACAATTTGGTCGTATACTCAACATCTCTCTCAGATGGTAACCTTGAGAAGTAATCAGGAAAGACATCTTAAAACTGGTCCACAACAAAAGGGAAGACTAGTTGCCTTTCCTCCCCATCATCTATCATAAATCATACTACTTGGGTTGTGTGTTCTCCCAACTACTGGTTTAGTTGACCTACACTTCCCACTTGAGTATCCCACTCACCATGAAGTACATAATTGGTTTCATTGAAATTTTTGAACATTACTCGACATCGGTAACATTCGATATAGGATTTATATAACACCAACAGATCCACCCCTGCGATTAGTTCAAAACCTAACATCTCTAGGAAAAACAGATCCCACATAAAATGATACCCACCAACCTCCAAAGAAAATCCCTTACATAGCCTGATGTCCTCAACTCTTACTCCTATCAGAGTATCAAGCGACATTATCCCATATGTATTCTACACGTTTAAGCCCAAAACAACTACGAACTAAGAAGAAATAAAGGAATTTGTAGAACCTATATCAAATATAGAAATAATAAGTGTGGAAGATAAAATAATTTTACCTCAAATAGTAGAGAGTCCCTCCTCCCCACCTTTAGGTGTATTCTAAACTGCATGGAGATGACCTACCCCTTTACCCTAGGCTCCAACCTAAGTACCCTGCATTGTGCTACCATGTTGATATGGTAGATCTTTCCCTAAAGTTTCACGTATGTTTCCTTTACCAATAAGACCCATGGAGATCCAAATTCCTGCCTAGTACGGGGTAACTAATCCCCTCCCTACACTATAAATCTACCTCTAACCTCCATTATTCCCCAGCTATTGTGGGTTCTTGTAGAACCTTTGCATGTGGCCTATCCTGCCACACGATCATCACTCGACCTGTGGGAGGGGATAATAGTCACGCTTGAGCCCTGACCAACCACACTGATAAAAGAATATTAGGTCGCCACCCTAATAAGTTGACCCCCACTTCTGACTGCATTTTTTGCTTCCACACTACTGCATATTTCAAAAATGGCACTTCTTACAATCCGAAGAAACACCACTTTCTCTCCTAGCTAGCTCCACAAGTACACTACATGAAACTCCCTTCAGGTTACCCTATGAGATAAGGGATTCATACCCAACTACAAAAAACCATTTCATATATATGATATTCACCTAAGACATGACCTCATGTCTCAACCCATCTTGCATGTGTTTCGCCACAGCTGCATCATCTCCTATCAATGTCAGAATGAAGCATCTCAAATCAGCTAAATGACTTGAATAGTCCATTGCCAAAATTTTCCCTTGAGTAAACCTCAAAAAATCTGCTCCCTTCTCCTACCTCAATGTTTCTAGGTTGAATTTCTCAAGAAACTTCTCCTGGAAATATTTACACATCATTCCTTCAGACTTCTCTTTCTGAACCATGTTGTCCCACCAAGACTTTTCATGACCTCTTAGCATGTCATCCGCTAACATGACTCACATCTCGATAATATTCTCTAGAAGGTCAATAATAGTTTGGATGGACTCTATCCAATTCTCCCCTTCCTCTGGACCACCCTCTCCGATAAAGGTCGGAGGGTGTTGTAGCTGAAACTCCCTGGTTAACTTAATCATACTCAGTACAGCCTGTTCAAGGTCACATTCCATCAGCTGTATAAAATGAGAAAATATCTCACAGAACTACTCATAATTGTCTTCTAGGATACCCATGCTCTCTTTCTCTGCTATTGGAGGAACATTCTAAGAAACTTCCTCCTATGGCCCAACCATCACATGTATTCGAGGTTGAATTTTTTTATACAATTCCAAACATGTGCTTTATAAAGAAACTATAACTCTTTTATGAAGTGGAAATAAATATAGGTAGGCTCATTATTTTCCATAACCGAACTAGTTTGCAGATAATACCCAAATGAACCCACTCACAATTGAAGAACTACCCTTAGTCATCTTTACTAAGGCCTGGGCTAACATGGGTATCTAATTAACATAGTTAAAAGCCTTATCTTTTTAACCTATTCAAAACAATTTCAATTTCCTAAATTACTCTTACAACAGGTTAATCCCCTTTTACGTATTTATCATGCACCATTTTATAATTACTACATAACATTTTCACATCCCTTTTCTCCCATTCATATCATCTTATTAGGCACAATTTCATTAATTTTTGGAAAAACAAATACATCCTAACATTTATATCCCGCACACCTTTATTTTGTGTATGCCTACCATGATACAAGTCACTTGCCTACATAGGTTCCTAGAATGATGCATGAATGCACAACCTCACACCCTTCCATAAATGTGATAAATATCACAAAATAATCAAATCACACGACAAGTGCATCACCCAATTTTAATAATATCATTGAATTTAACAACACACAACAAGAACAACAATCCCCTCCCTAGGTGACTTGGGTTTCCCCTCATGCATGGGTTTGCTAATCTTAAGAATGAGATCATTACTAAGGTCTGACACTTTCTTAACCTCCTATATACAATCACCAAATATAAATAAATATAAATTAACTCCTCTTATATGACTTTTTAATGTCCCCGACCCATAATCCATTAAACCAGTGCCTTAGGCCGGGTCGCCACATGACCTCAACTGCGCCTCCCCATATGGAAATGGTTCTTGAATAGCAGTGAGGCTCTAATAGGATACATGGGGATATTTTACCCTATTTACTAGACTAATACACGATAGAAATCAATTTAAAGAGAATAAATAATAGGAAGCAATCAATAACATGAATAAATAACTCACTCTCCAACTGGGTACAAACCATAACAAAAAGTAAACATGTCATTTCATGGTATAATGATAACTAAACAAAGCTCAAAATAAATAAAAAAATTGAAACTGAAAAATGGCCCAAGCTCCAAGTCCCGGACCTCATCCTTGCACATACCAAACCTGACTCACTTTCTAAGCATGGGGTCATTTACTTTTCCTAACCTACAACCATGAAATATGCTTGGTTACCCAACGACAACCCAAGTAGGGTGTGAGTATAACTCTGTAAGCCACCACCAATGGTGTCTACAAAATATCTAGTGAAATATGATAGTGTATTCAAGTGATAAATAATGGAAATTAAAGGTAAATAGTTCAATAATCCATTATATAATATGTTCCTTAAATATTATACTTCCATTGAATCCAAGTTCCCTACTAGGAATACAATGGATTAATCTACAATTTTCATGTGTTTAATGGATTATTCATGTTCAATATCTTCAAGAATATTGGAATAATATCAAGTCCTATATCACTAGTAATCACATTTTAATAACCTCATAATCATCACCTCAAACCCTCACATCGATTGGAATGCAACCATTAGGGGAATTGAACTCTATCCCCTTCCCTAACCCCGGAATTTGGGGGTGGAGTTAGATCCTCAATCCAACTCAACTTGTGGTAGTATAACCTCAATTATATACCCCATTCTACCAAGCCATGTGAACATTCTTATTTATCATGTACCACAATTAACCTCATCACAAAAATCATAGCCAATATCAATTGCTACATCACAAAAATATCAATAAATGATAAATTGACATTATTCCTAAATCTATTAACAAAATCATCATTTATAAAACTTAACCCTTTAGCCTCATTTTCCATTTCTCATTCCAATCCCAATAAGCATATTCAAGTGAAAACAAAATTCCTTATCATATTTCCATTAATCCCATTTAACCAGTTTAAATGTCCAACAAACAACCCCTTATCGTTTAACCACACTAGAAACAACTATCCACCATCCATTATAACTCATTACATAAACCAATTAACCTATTTTATAATTCTATACATCTTCATGTGTCAATATAGCACCTTATATTTCCTTTATCCCCATCGGGAGGTCCCGCACACCCAATGGGTGGCCCTAATTTGGTCAAGTCATCCCCCTTTCATCCCATGATGATCAAGAGGTGTTAAATTAAGAATTTAAACACCCAATACACCACATCTTGATAATGGAATCAAGAACACATCCAAAATGGAACCATAGCAAAACCCTACATGAACAAATCTGTTAATAAACCATGAGATATAACTTATAGACCAACTACCATGAATCTATTGGAGAAAACACTCCAAATTGAGGAATTAAATCCTGATTCAACCACCATTTTAATTTTCAACCTAAATATCACCAAAAAAGATTTTTATTAAAGATTTGGATCGATAAAAAGAAGAGATGACAACCCTAAACCAAAAATAGTAACAAGAGTGGGAATAACCATACCTGGATCTTAAATCTGTAACCAACGTCACTCCAGACAGCTCTATGATGGGGGAGAATCTCATATTGGAATATCATGGAATCTTGTATCATCACTAGGGTTGATGGTGGAATAAGCAAAAAATTTCGAGTAGGAACTTAAAATTTCTTAATGGAATTTTTTTAATTTTCTAAAAAATACTCGATGACATGGTTTACCCCCACAATTTTTCAAAATATGCACAAACTGTACAGATTCTACGGTTCAAAAACATCCCCCTCACACGGTTACCTGGGATTTCAGTATGTTTTTCACTAACCATGCGCAAACAATGCATCATGCCTTGAAACCCCCCTTTTCTTCCTCTTCTATGCCCTGAACCCCCCGAACTCCCCCAAGCCTCCACATGAACTTTGGAAAACACATATTTAACCAAAATATTGAAATTAAAGTGAAACATAAAAAACATACCTTAATGGAGATATAAGATCTTTCAATCCATTAGAGCCTAGACACGAACACTTTCCTCCTTACACATGGTGAGGTGGGAAATAACATATGGGATGTCGAATTTATATGTGGTGTACCCATATTGGTTGGGATATATGAAAATCCCCCCCCCCCATGTTTCACCTAGGATGACATGAATCATCTTCTCACCCAAGATCTGATCTGGCTTTACAAAGAGGCCCTTCATAAGACGCACTTCCAAGAGTAGATATCTCATTTAAGATATGGGTAAGATAATTCCTTAATATAGTATTCTATAAGCCAGAGGTTAATATTCTAACAGTCTTTCTTAAAATGGTCTCCCATAGTGAACCAGGTTCTTATTGGCCTATGGTTGAGGAAAGGAATTTAAAAGAATGGGGATGGGATATTTTCCTCGGTGTTGACTGGTCATTCAAACTGGTTGGTTACCTCTCCATGTATATAAGTGGGTAATTAAAATGAATGAAAATGGTGGAGTTAGAGATTACAATTTTATGATGATGACCTCCATGGTAGGGGGAGCATATAAGGCTAGTTTTCCTAATGATGGAAAAAATGTATTGCCTCCTACACCATGTTTATAATGGAAATAGATCTTACAAGATCATGGTCCCCTACCAAGTATTATGGGGTTTCATAGGATATCATCTAGGTGAATATGAATTTCATAACATCTAGGGTCTCCCCAATCTCTACTTCACACCATACCTACAATGTATCTATGGGGTAAGACCAGTTACACTGAAAGTCCGGATGTTCCAAATTATATGAACAGTTATGACCGTTTATCTTTCAAAACCTATGGTCTAGTGCCAATGAGTGATATTTTGGTACTAGTGAGGCCCATATTGTGGCATGGGATTATATGGTATCACTTAGTGAAATATTTCTTTCCACTTGTATCAACAAGAACCTTTTCTGTGAATGGTATGCACCCTTCCAGTTCAACATCTAATTATTATGTGTCATGTAATGATATCCTCTCTCATTTTATGTTTGATTTGAGGGTCATTAGATGGTAGCTTTCTGATTTTGGATGATATTTACCAAGGAGGATACTCATGGTGAGATAAAAATTCATCCTCATGATGAAGCAATTGGTTCATATAAACATTATGTTGATGTTTGAATCCACTCATATCTCAATGGGTAATTATTGATATTGATTAGTGAGGCCTCTAAATTTTTTAACCACAATACCAGACCCAAAAAGGTACTAGATTATAGTGGTACGACAACTCCAAAATCACCCCAAAATAAAGTTATACATTTTCCATTATCGATAGAACAGACAAATAATTTGTCTACATCATGTGTTTTTCATACGGATAAGTAATATAGATACCCTTTATCTGCACACATTAACATTTCATAACATTTACAGAATACTTAAAACATTATATAAATACACACCAAAATATTGTACTAGGTTAGTGCCTTTAGAAGAATGGAAACAAAAACACTAATACATAAATGAGAAACATTATCTCCCATTAGGTTCTTCTTGACTATAAACCTTCTTAAAGTCATCAATCATAATACATATCTTCATAAACATGGCAAGGAAACATAAAAAATAGGTGAGATCAAATGAACAGTAGGGGTAAATAAGGGATATGTGTACACATAATCATTAGAATAAGGATATGAGAAAATGATCATGAATATATAAGATCATACCCTGCATTTCAAAAAACATATACATGAATCATGGAATAAATCTTAGAGGTTCATAAGACAGAAATCATAAAGAAATAATGATCATCAGCCATGAAAGCATAAAATTTTATTCAAACATGGAATTGAGGTAGACACATAATCATATATAATATTATTTCCATAGTAACCTGGGAATCTATGTCAAAACCATCTGGGAAGTATGGGTTCACTCCCCACACCATCTTGGTAGTCATGTTTCACATCCATGGACATCTTAGTAGCATGATTTCACCCATTATACCATCTGGGTAGTCATGTTCCACTCTCATGTCCATAATAGTAGTCAATTTTCATTACCAATACCATCTTAGTTTATCTCATGAGATATAAATATTTATAAAATGCATTGGATGGAGATACAAGTCGCACCAATCAAAAAATGAAATCAAATATAAATGTTCCACAAGATAAAAAGTAATCATATCATAATCGATGAAATTAAATGGGTTTAATAAACATGTAATCGTATCTTAACCTGTGTAAAAAAGACAGGTTTCATAATCCATTAATCGAATAATAACCTAAGAAAACCAGTGGGTTTCATAATTATATAAACCATGAAAGAGAAACAGATTTTGTAAAAATCATTCCAAAGAAGGTAAACCATTCATAGAGACAATTTATAAATATTATAATTTCCCCATAAATGAATAAATAACACCTATAGATGTTATATTATATGGGAAATAATTTTGAAATAATATTTAAAAATATTTCTTTACTAAAATATCTTTTCTTCTTTGAAGAAAAAAATTATTTTTTAAACATGATGCCTTCAGAAATACTTTAACATCAAAATTAGCTTTGAAAACAAAAAAGTAAGCACTAAAAACATAAAAAAAATTTAAAATCATTTTTTCTTGAAAATTGGATTCAAATATTTTTTGAAAATAATTTTTAAAACATGTATTTAATACAATAGATTTATGACCAAAGAGAGAGATGGAATATTTTATATAAAAACATTATAATAAGTACCAAATAATATAAATGGTAATAATACATAATTTCAGTTTAAATAACTAGATGAGAAGAAACATAATGAGTGTTCTTGATATATATATATCATAAAATTTCATCAATGTATCATAATCATTAACAATCTTGAAAAGCGATGAGATTGTTTCAATAAACACTTACCACATGGTTACTTGGGATCATACTCTCCATGTAATAAAAGTAAATTTAATGAATCGTAAAATATATTTAAAATAATTATATTCATGAGATAACATGAAAAATGTAAGTATATACATATCAATGAGAATTTAGGTTCATTACAAAACATGAGTCTCAAAGAAGGAAAATTGAGACAACACTATTTTACCGATTTGGTATCTTTTTGAAACATAAACCCCATGAATCAAAGATAAAAAAATTGAAATTTTAATAGCCATAAATTTTTTTATAATATAAATATAATACATTCATGTTCATTACATACACCATACATAATTATTGGTGGTGAATAAAGCATGTATCTCACAGAAATAAAAAGATAGATGAAATCCCCTTACAATGTGTCTTGACTTTCATCATACTCATTAAAAAAACAAATATAAAAAATATAAATTTATTCTATAACTTTTAAGGAACAATATTATTATATATAATACCATATATGGTTTTATCATGACCTTATATTAACCTCTTTCTTAAAATCCTCTGTTAAGGTTTCACTTCGGGTAATATTTGCTTTGTTCTTCGCATGTGTCTTGATTTGTTATATATTTTGTCCTTATACTTATATAAGGATTAAATAATGTATAAAATGTTTTAAATTTCATTTAAATTCATTATATTTTTATTATATTAATCTATATAATATATAATTATGAAATGGAATGCACCGTTCATGGAGATGGTAAGCCGTACGTATGCATGAATGGTGTTTCCATTTTTACTATCGTCTTGAAAGAAAGAAAAAAAATAATTATATGTATATATGTATATATTATGATTAAATTATAATTATAATTTAATTAATATCATATAATTTTAATAAACCCATCCATAATAATTTCCATGTAGTGAGAATGAATCACATCGCTTTGAGGGGCGGTAGTCTGCACTTCCTCAAACAAAATTATCATATTTTCACCAAAAGGAAAGTAAAAAAGGATATTTTTTCTAAAAGGAATAAATAATATTAAATAAATAATAAATATATCATATATAAATATATAAATATATTCTCTATCATAATTTCAATCATTAGAGGTGTTAAAGGAAAAAATGAACAATCATCATTTATTGAGGCTGTAGTTTGTACACATAAACAGTATGTTTGTTACCCTTTATATGGATGTGTGTGTAAGTTTAGGTTGAACCCTAAGCATAAAAACATACTAGTTTATTTAAAATACTCTTTTTTATACATTCATGGAATAAATAGTGTGTAATGAGTGGAGGTGTAAAATAATGGAATGGAGCTTGAGAGAAGGTGTTGCCACTTAATCGAGAAACTCCTTTTGGTTTGTGCCAAAAGGATTCCATGGATGAATATTTTCCAAATGAGTGTCTTAAAAAATGAAGTTAGGGGTTTTTGGAAGTGTATTTGGAATATTGTTTTCAAATATATTTTGTTTGATGGGTGTGAGGAAGAGTTATAATTGGTGACCATTAATAGGGAATGAGGAGTGGCACTCTTGTGAATATTTGAAGAGAGAATTTCACCAACTTTTTTAATGATTAAAGTGGATCAAATAATGATAAAAATTAAATAAAAGGGAGTATAGGGTCCAAATATTTCCATCCAATATATTTAGGAAACGTTTATAGGTTTTTTGGTTCTTAAGGTGATGGGTTAGTCCTTTATTAGGCATAATTTAACCTTAGATGATATAATTAATTTTCATCACTTTCAAAAATATTTTTTCTCAAAAAATATATTTACCTTATTAAACATTATAAATTATTTTTATTACAAATATTGAATCAATTTTTATGAATTTAAATATTATAAGTTGCTGAAATTAATTTAAAATAAATCCTGTAGTCGGGTCGACAATGCGGGTTTTTAATGTAAAAATGATCAAATGGTTGATTTTTTTATATCCAAATGTGAAAATTATTCAAATTACCTTCATTGTATTAATATATAAAAATATATTCTAAAAAATATTTTAAACAAAATTAAAATATAATATAACCATATAAATATATTAGATGAAAAATCAATTTTGAATTAAAATCTGGTATTTTTCACTATTCGTCCAAAAATGTGGTTTCTTAGAAAAATAGAAAAAACTCTCCCTAACATAATTTCAAATTATAAATTTTAAAATGAAGATTACTTTATAAAATTAAATTTATAAATGTGTCAAAAATTAATTTTATTATATTTCATAGATATGCGTTAAAAGTAGTTCATTCGAGAAAACTTTATTTTAAAATATATAAGAACTTTAACAAAAATTCAGATCTTTCATTGTTAATATTTTTTAATTATATACGAAAACTATTAAATTATTTGAAAATTATTTATTACTATTCATATAACTGTGTTTAATAACTATGTTATAATTATCTTATTTAAATAATTATAATAATGAATTGATGTTTCATAGAAACATCTAGGTTTCACGTAATGAACACCAAGTCAATGTTGCATTTAACATATCATAGATTGGCATTGCATGTAACATATGCTGAGTCATTGTTTATTGTACCATATGCTGAGTTGGTTTCATACAGTATACGCCATGTCAGTGTCATGTGGAAGTAATATTTTACTTGGTGCATTACAAAACATAAATTAAAATTTTATTTATTCAAGAAAATGAGTTCCATAAAAACATGGGTTGTTACATTATTGGTGTCTCCCAAATTTAACCAAGATTTTAGCGTTAAGAGGACACTTGAAGTTTAGCTTGGGTTGTCGAATCCTTAGAAACCTAAGAAGAAACCTACAAACAAGTACATTTTATGGATTGTTTTTTGCTATGAAGTGGCCTATATGGGTTGATTTTAGATGGGTTTAAGTGAATTCTAAGAGAATGAAGTGAATTCGTTTTAAAAGAATGATTTGATCCCAGGTTATCAGTTGGGGTGGATTGGATGAATTTCTTTTTTAACGGTTTCAATTTCTTATAGTCGGGATGGGATTATTAAATAAGATCAAACCACTTCCTCACCTACTAGTTTAATACCAACACACCATAATAATAATAACCTATAAACTTGGAGGATCAAATTTATGAGAACTCCAAGGTAATGGTTAGTATTATCTCTTGAATTATGTGGTCTTAAAATTCAACATGGAAGAAGAAGTTTTAGGATCATCAAATAAAACTTTCAATTAAATGAATTGATTATGCATTAATGCGGTGATAAATAACATCCAGTATATACCCTTGATACTCCCTTGGATAAATCCGTAAGTGATTTATCCCTAAATTGATTATATGGTTTCATTGGAAGTAGGAAGTAGACTCATGATGGAGGAAATGGAGAAATAAAAAAAACAACGAAATAATGATCACTCCACCATTGTGTGATAATATCACCAGGTTTGGTGTGAATAAATTCACACCTTGATTCAATGGTATCAGCATGATATGAAGAAAAACATAATAATAGTAGAATAAGAACAATTATTAAGAAACTAAGATGAATTAGAAGAACTTACATGTGTAAGACAAACTTGAGACAACAAAAATGCAGCATAACATTACAATTAATCAAAGCACCAAAGATGATAAACTACTCTATCTCTACTTACATAAGTAGTCATTTCGAGAGGCTTGGTTCAAGCTCCCAACAGTAAAAAGGATCCCACCTGATTATGGTAGTCCTAGGGTGGTGTAATGTAAGGGATAGGAGACTTTTCCACCCTTGACATGAAGTTGTAGCCTGCTTGCATCTACCGAACAGAGGCGCCTAGATAACCATCTAGATGGATAAACTGGGGTGGTACATAGAATAAAAAATTATTTTCTTGATATCTCCTATATCTCTGTAAAATTCCAGCCCAAATAAATTTGGGGTTATCGAGATATGACTAAATTACTGGGCTATTATTCTGGGCTTCAGAATGTGCTCCAAAATTTTATCTCCAACGTGGGCCACATGGAACTCCCTTTAAAACTAAGATTAATATCTTATCACTATTTTATGAAATGTTCACCATTATTTACTCTATCTTCATATAAATGTTCATAATTATTGTGCTCGGATATTTGCCGTTATAGTAGTTTTATTGGGATGTTGTCCAGTTTACTTATCCCGGAATGTTGTTTGTTCAAGGCCGACTTTGGTGGTCTTCCAATATGGATCTTCAAATTCTCCAAAAGTATGAATTGTTAAAATGTAATGATAAAACTGAAAATTAAATATGAAAAAAAATAAAAATTATTGGGTATTTTAATTGATGTTCAAAATATTACCATGTAATAGTGCATTTTAAGAATGAATTACAATCATAAGGTAAAATGATGCTCAAATTTTAAAATGCACTAAAATAGTGTTTATTAATAATGAAGCACATGAATATTATATATATTAACAATGAATACTATCCTCATTAAATTCCTAATAACACCCCCACTTGAGTTTTTCTAGTCCTGAGAAAAAATATATCTTAAAATTTTGAAATTTGAATTTCCCTTTCCAAAAACATATTAATACAAAATGATCACCAAAAAAACCCTTACAAGAAAACAATCATGAAACCCGTAAAAATATTCTGATACATGATAGTTTCATAAACATATCCCAAGCCCAAGCCCATTCCTTTGTTCAAATTCATCGCCATATTTCATCCAATATCAATTAATCATGAGGATGTGTTCTGTATCAAAATAGACATGGGGGTTCATATTTATACATGGGGGAAAGGATGGAAGCTCTAGGTGGAATCGCATTTCAATATTAAGATTACTATTCAATTTTTTTCAATATTTCCATGGAAATTGAAATTTCTCTCAAAAGTGTCAAACCATGTAGCGAGACATTGTCGATGACTCCCATGCTCAAAGACCTTAGGGAACCAAGTGAATCCCACATACTCAGGCATCATCTAGAGTTAACATAGTCAAAAACAAAGTAAAATTACCACAAATAGAGATAAAATTTCTAAATTAAGTCCAAAAGACTATGGCTTCATGATCCCCAAGTGTCGAAATCCACGCATTAGGTCATTTCATTGCTCTACTGAAAATTTATTGTTTTTATTTTTTTACTTTTTTTTTGGATTTTTTTGAATACTCGTATTAAAACTAAAATGAACACCAAACCTATTATATTTATTTGGGGGACCTCATGAACTCAAACTAATACACCACGATCCAAAGGACCTATGTTTTGATTTTTTTGGAAGAAAATATAAACGATGTATTTTCAAAAAAGATAGCCACACTTTCCAAAATCAATGCTCATGAAATTATACATAGATTAAAATCAGAATTAGGTCATGCTAAATTATTTGATATTTAGTTTCATAGTGTGTAATGTATGTTATCATATTCAATGTTAATTAAATTTTTCCTTTCAAAAATTTTTTAGGCACACAAAATTAATTATTTTTTCATTCTTTTCACCCCCAAAACATAGAACAACAATGTCCCCAGTTTTTAAAGAAAATAAAATTTAAAAGGGGGTAGAGGAAGAGAAGGAGTACTAGAAGGAATTTAAAATATGAGAATCATGGAATGAAGCCACCAATTTGTTGAATTTTAAGTTATTGCAGCTCCAATTTAGTCCTTTGATATCCATGTCACTTGTAGAGTTCCCTAGTGGAAAAAGGAAAAAGAAACAAACAAACAAAACATAAAAAAACAATATATATTAATTTATTTAGTTATTTATATAATAAAAAATTAGTAAAATATCATTATATATACAAAAAATATAGAATAATGAATCACTATAAGTCATAGGTCAGTGGTATGTATGTTCCTCTATCACACTTCAGTCCTGGGTTCGAGTCCACGTGGCTTTACCAGTTGTGATTGGGTTTTCCAAACGACCTACAATGTGACCTCTTAATTTTTTAAATTATTATAATTTTTTTTGTATTTTTATTTTAACCTAAAAATACATAAAAATAAAATTAACTTATAATACATTGTCTTATTTTTAAATTTTTAGGTAATGTATTTCTCAAGGATCACACCACATGACAAGGATGAATATTGAGCTCCCCTTTCATACCCATCCAAACTCATAATAGAAGAAAAGATAAACAGTCTACTGTAATATCATATTCAGAGTTGATTGACTAAGTGTTTTTTAATATAAAATTGATTTATTAATCCTATTTTAAGAACAAAGAAGATTCGCAATGATTGGAACCATGAAAACCACGGGTTTCCTCCCATTCAACACTCTTTTTTAACGTCGTTAGCTCGACATGAACCCCCTAACTTATCCAATACCAACATTAAACATTTTAAGGACCCCATATATCTCCACTTTTACTATATTGAGATTGATTCTTTTCTTAAAATTGTTTCCATGTACAAACATATGTTCTACAATGAGTGGGAAAAGCCAAGGAATGTCAGAAATGGTTGATTCGATTTCCACAATAGTCTTGCCAAAGACCTCAATGATAATTCCAAATTTTTTTATTTCAAAAGAATAATGAATTAAAAATGAAAGTTCATGATTATATCCTATGAAGACATAATTGATCATGGAAGGAAGCACAATAATTTTTAGCTCAGGTTGGATAGGATATTTAGACACAAGTCACGATTTTGAATACAAATCAGTTTCATTATCTAAATTTCTAAATATAATTGTTTCATTTTGAATGGAATATTAAAAAAAATTGGAAATATCAGTTTCAGTAATGGGTATGTACTCAATGTTTTTTATATCTCCAAATGCATCAGTGGTTTTTTGTTCTGAAAAATCATTATTGGAGAAATATTCAAGAAACTCAATATAAGATGTCAAATTTCCCTCTTATTAATACATGAAATAAATTTCTTCCTAATATAAAATCCTTTAAACAATATCTTGATTCTATTCTGCTACCCCAAATAAAAGGTTAGTTCTTCAATAAATTCATGAGAGGTTTGTCGGAAACTAGAAACTCCACATAAGGTTATGGAAGGGTCATTCGTTGTAGGGATGAGTTCCTCACAAGTATTAATGCATTGTAGTTATAATCTCAAAGATTAAACCTCATAATTCATTATCTCCATTTTATTACACAATTAATCAATAAAGGTTTTAGGAATATAGTTTTTATGAGGTTTAACATCATGTACTTCCACAAGATTGATCTCTTCAAACATCCTTGGGAGGGATGGAAATTTATCCTACAAATAGTCATCATTTAAATGATTGTGAATCACACCAAGAGTGGGGTGATCTTTTAAGGATTGATCAAAGAAAATAACTAAGTCATGGGATTACAAATAATTATTTCTAATTTGAATCCAACATGGGTTTATGATAGGGTGATGCTGAGGAGACTCCATTAAAGTATACTGAAACTAGGATTTGAGACTCTTAGGACACACACAAACAGAAAGGTGAAAAGATAAGAGAGATGGGGGTAAGAATAGAGAATTTGGGGTGAAAAAATGATGTTATTGTCTATTATAACTTACTTAGGTCCTTGTAAATGGTGGAAAAATTTGGTCTTGACCAAATTTCCCATGATTTTAGAGTTAAGCGGTCACTTAAAGTTTAGCTTGAGTTGTCGAATCCTCAGAGACCTAAGAAGTAACCTACAAACACGTACATTATATAGATTGTTATTGGATATGAAATGGACATATTTGGTTAATTTTAGATGGTTTTAAGTGAATAATAAGAAAATTATGTGAATTTGATTTAAAAATGAGTTGATCCTAGGTTATCACGTGGGGTTGATTGGATGAAACTCTTTTTTAACGGTTTCATTTTCTTATATTCGAGATGGGTTTATTTAAGAAGATCAAAATACTTCCTAACTTAGTAGTTTAATACCAGAAAACCATAATAATAATCACATATACACATGGAGGATAAAATTTATGACCACTCCAAGGTAAAGGTTCGTATTTTCCCTTGATGTATGTGGCCTTAAAATTCAACAAGGACGAAGAAGTTTTAAAATCAGCAAATAAAAATATCAATTAAAAGAAGTGATTAGACATTATTGGGGTGATAAATAACATAAAATACTACCCATTTCTACTACCTTGGACCAACCCATATGCGGGTTATCCCTCCTTTGATTCTATGGTTTTAATGGAAGCGAGAAGTAGACTCATGAGGGAGGAAATGGAGAAGTAAACAAACAATGAAATAATGATCACTCCATAGTTGTGTGATAATTTTACAATGGTTGGTATGAATAAATTCACACCATGAGAAAATAGTGTCAAAATTATATGAAAAATAACATAATAATAGGAGAATAAGAACTTTTATTATAAAAACTATGATGAATTAGAACAACTTACATGTGCAAAAAACTTGAGACAATAAAAATGCAGCATAATATTACAATTAAACAAAGCACCAAAGATGATAAACTCCTCTAAAAACACTGCCTTAAATAGTCATTTCAAACGACTTGGGTATATCTCCCAACATTACAATGGATCCCACTTTATTATCGTAGGCCTAGGGTGGTTGAAAGTAAGGGAGATTATACTTTTCCACCCTTGACCCAAAGTTGCATCCATCTTCCATCCACTGAATAGAGGAGCCTAGAGGGCCCTCTATATGGCCGAACTGGAGTTTTCCATAGAAGGAAAAACTGATTTTCATGATTTCTCTTAGCTCTATGTAAAATTTCAGACCAAATTAATTTGTGGTTATCATGATATGATTAAATTTGTGGGCTATTTTTCTGGGCCGTAGAATATGGCCCAGAATTTTATCTCCAACTTGAGGTGCATGGAACTCCCTATAAAACTCATAATTAGCCCTTGTAACTATTTTAAGAAATGTTCCACATGATGTAATCTATCTTTAGTAAAATTTTAAGAATTATTAGCTTGGATATTGGCTACTATAGTAGTTTTATTGGGTTGTTGTCTAGTTCACTACACCCAGATTGTTGTTTAATCAAAACCAACTTTGGTGGTTGATTAGCCACTGTAAGAGGCTAAAATTCATTGCTAATATATGTAGTTTTCATGTGCCTTGATATTCATAAATACCATTTTAGTGCATTTTACATTTTGAACACGCATTCTCATCATTTGTGCACTTCATGCCTAATGTGCACCAATTTAGGCCCAATGTTTCATCTGGTTTTAAAGAATGTAACTATCTATGTTTTAATTTGATATTTTTGTAAATGGATATTAACTTAATTATGAACATTTTTTTCAGGGATCAATGGATTATTAATAAATTATGATGGAGATATTTGGCGATTAAAGAAAACAATTCTGAAGAAGGCATATTGTATATCATCCCACTGATCGGACTAAGGGGCCCACAATACATGCCCAATGAAGCCCAAAATTTATTGAAGGATAGAAGACATAGAGGGGAAAAAATACGTCTTCTGTATCCAGTGCTAATTCGTCCTAAATGGTAGTGATTAAGGTGGCCCAAGTTGAAGATTTAATTTTGGGCCAGAGTCTGCGGCCCAGAAAAACAGCCCACCATTTCAATCCTATCTCCCGAACCAAAACGTTGTTTGGGCTGAAATTTTACATGATTATAGGGTACGTCTGGGAATTAATTTAAGTCTTCTAGGGCCCACTCCAATTCGTCTTCCTAGAAGGTCCTTTAGGTGCGTCTTTCCGGTGGATGCAAGCTGGCTGCAACTTCGGGGCAAGAAGTGGAAAAGTCTCTCATCATTAATGTTCCACCCACCTTTTCCCAACATAATTAATTAAAGGCACATGGTATGTTGGGGGCTCAGCCAAGGCTTCATTTTTTCATATTTAAGGCAGGAGTGGTGGTGGATTTAGTGAGGTTGGGTGATTTCTTATCATTGTAATGTTATTATGCCAATTTGCCTTTGTAATGTTCTTCCTTCTCATGTAAGTTGTTCGAATCACCTTAGTCTTCAATAAAAGTTCTTCTTCTTATCTTGTTCTGTTCTTCTCCTTATCACCTTGAAACCGTTGCCTCAAGGTGTGAATTTATTCACACCAAACCTTGTGATTTTGTTCACACAACGGTGGAGTGATCGTTTCATTGTTTTATTTTTTTTCTTCTCCAATCTCGCTTCTTTAAGTCGACTTCCCACTTCCATTTATTGAATAACATAAATGGAGGGCTAAAACCTTATTGGTTGGTCCTAGGGGGTTGCATGGGGAATATTGGATGTTATTTTATGATCCTAAATTCTGTAATAATTTCATTATTTTAAGATTTCCATTGATGATTTATTTTCTTCTTCATCTTTGCCAACTTTAACAATGACACATTTCGAGTGCTAGTGCGATCCAATTCCTTGGAGTGATCATTAAATTGATCCTACAAGTGCATTTGTTATTAGCCTTGGAATTTTGTAGGGATTAAATTGGTGAATGATGTTGAGGAATTATATCATTTCGTGGATACATCTTGAATTAGTGAAATGAATGTTATAAGAAAATAAATGCATTCAATCTAACCGTAGTAACAACTTAGGATCAACTCATCTCCATTAATTGTTATAGACTAAGTAAGTGTATGTTTTAATTATTTCCTTAAATTAAATCAATAGTTATTCAATCTAAAATCAACCCAAAGCTGGCCACTCCATTGCCAAATCCTTCCAAAATCAGAGTTTCTCCCGGTTTCTTCTTCGGTCCCTGTGGATTCGACCCCTACCTGTACTACAACGACCGCATACCTGTAGGGTAAATTTGGGCGAGAACAAATTTTGGCACCGTTGCCGGGGACCCAAGTAAGTTACCTTAGACACAAATATTCTTTTCTCACCCCACATTCTCTATTCTCACCCCCATCTCTCTTATCTTTACCCCTTTTTATTTGTGTGTGTCCTGAGAATCTAGAATCCAACTTTCCATCTTCCCCAATGGAGTATCATCCAAATTATCATGTCACAAACTCATGCTGGAATGAAATGGAAAATGAATATTGGGAAGCCCCTAAATTAGAAAATTTCTTTGATCAACCCTTTAATAATTACCACACACCCGATGAGATGTACAATCAATGGGATGATGATTGTTTAAAGGATGAATTTCCAGCCCTCTCGAGGATGATTGAAGAGATGAAACTTAATGAAGTTCATGATTTAAAAACTCCTATCCTGCCTAATCCTCAAAATATCTTTGAACAATTGTGTAATCAAATGGAGATAATGAGTTCTGAGGTATCATCATTGAGATTAGAACTACAATGCAATAATACTTGTGAGGAACTCATCCATACACCAATTGTACCTTCTGAAACCTTATGTAGAGTGTCTAGTTTCCCAAAAAAACTCTCATAAACTTATTGAAGAACCAACCTTTGGAATTAGGGTAGGGGAATTGAATCAAGAAATTGTTGAAGGGCCTTTAAATCAGGAGGAAATTGATTTTTTGAATTCAAAAGATAATAACTTGACATCATGGATTGATCTTCATGAACGTGGCTCCATTGGTGAATTTTTAGGGCCACCGATCACTGAAAAATTATGAGAAATACCCAAAATTGAGCCCATACCTACTCCTAGAATTCAAATGGACACTTTTGTGGATGAATCATATTTTTACAAGGAACCAATTCATTCTAATGTCTTTGGAGAAGAAACTAATTTTCTTTCAAATTGCCAATATTCTTTAGAAAATTTCAACCAACCCGAACTCAAAATCATTGTCCTTCCTTCCCCACTTGAGTATCCCATCATTTTTGATAAACAAGAGCTTGGGGTTTTCATTAATTCATCTCATTAAACCCACAAAGGGGGGTTGATCTTTGATTTATTAGGAAAGACTACAGAAGAAAAAAGATCAACCATTTCTGATATTCCTTGGATTTTCGCATTCATTTTAGAAAATAGGATTGTTCATGAATTAAATTCCAAAACTTCTTACCAACCATAAGGGAAACGCATTCTCAATCATGTTGAAGTAGAGAAAGATGAGGTCATTAAAATTTTTAAAGTTGGAATTGGCTAATTTGGGGGGGTTCAAGTCGAGCTAAAGACTTTAAATTAAGCGCTGCACGGGAGGCAACCCGTGGTTTTCATGTTTTATTTCATTTATTTAGTATCTCGGACTGTTGAACTATTCTTATTTTATGAGTTAGGATGAGTATGAAAGGGGAGAACTGTATTCATCCGTGTCACGCGGTGTGATCCCTGAGTAATACCTTACCCAGAAAATATAAAGAAGATAATGTATCATCAGTTTATTTTATTTTATTTTATTTTATTTTGTAGGTATTTAAAAAAATATTGTTGACATGTTCTTCTTTTATGAGTAAAGATGGGTATGAAAGGGGAGCACCGTATTCATCCGTGTCACGCAGTGTGATCCTTGAGTAATACCTTACCCAGAAATTTAAGAGAAGACAATGTATCATCAGTTTATGTTATTTATACTTTTTTTAGGTTAAAAAAATACAAAAAATATATATATTAAAAAAAAATTAAGGCATGTCATAGGTCATTGGGAAAAGCTGGTCACAACCGTCCAAGCCATTGGGAGACAAACCAGAACTGAAGGGATACATGGGAATGCATTTTCAACGTCCACCACCAGGTGACTTCATTCCATAATTTTCATTTTCAATGTCTTCGTTGAACTTCTATCCTACCCCTTCTATATTTAAATTCTTTAAACACTGGGGACAGTGTTATTCTAAGTTGGGGGGGAGATGAAAATGTGTGGAAGGAAAAATTCCATTGACCTTGAACATGATAACACACATTCCAAACTCTGAAATTGGATATCAAATAATTTTGCATGCCTTGATTCTGATTTTAATGCAAGTTTATGTTCATGTGCATAGTTATTGGAAAGTGCGGTTGTCCGATGTGATTTTTCACTGTTATATTTTCATCCATTTAATAAAAAAACACAATGCATGTCCTCTAGATTTTTGGGTCTTAGTTTGAGTTCTTGGGGACCCATAATAAATAGCATAGGATTGGCGATCATTTTAATTTTAACATGAGTATTCAAAAAAAAAATTGCACGTAGAGCAATGAATTGACCTAATGTGTGGCTTTCGGCACTTGGGGATCGCGACTCCATAGTTTTCTGGCCCAGAGTTGGGCATTTTATCTCTATTTGTGGTAATTTGAATTTGTTTTTGATTGAGTTAACTTGAGATGATGCCCGAGTATGTGAGCTTCACTTGGTGCCCTATGGTCTTTGAGCCTGGGAGTCATCGGCAAAGTCTTGCTACACGGGTTGACTTGATTGAGTTCAATTTCAATTACCATGAAAAATTTGAAAAAAAAACCAAAAAAAAGAGAAAATAAAAAATGAGTACTCATCTTATTATTAAAATTTGATTGCTCCTAGCGCTTCCATATTTTCTCCCTCGAATGAAAATGAACCCCCATGTCTATTGTGACACACAACACTTCATCATGCTTAATTGAATTTGGATGAAATATGGAAATGAATTTGAACAATGGAATGGGATTGGGCTTGAGATATTCCTGTGGACATAGCTTGTTTTAAATGATTTTGATGGGTTTGATAATTGTTTGGTATGTGATCTTTGGGTGAGAAATGTGTATTAAAATGTTTTTGGAAAAGGTTATTTGAATTTCATTTTTGTGAGATATATTTTGCTCGGGACTAGCAAAACTCAAGATGGGGGTGTGATTAGCCACTGTAAGAGGCTAATATTCATTGCTAATATATGTAGTTTTCATGTGCATTGATATTCATAAATACCATTTTAGTGCATTTTACATTTTGAACACTCATTCTCATCATTTGTGCACTTCATGCCTAATGTGCACCAATTTAGGCCCAATGTTTCATCTGATTTTAAAGAATATAACTATCTATGTTTTAATTTGATATTTTTGTAAATGGATATTCACTTAATTATGAACATTTTTTCAGGGATCAATGGATTATTAATAAATTATGATGGAGATATTTGGCGATTAAAGAAAACAATTCTGGAGAAGGAAGATTGTATATCATCCCACTGATCGGACTAAGGGGCCAACAATACAAGCCCAATGAAGCCCAAAATTTATGGAAGGATAGAACACATAGAGGGGAACAAATACGTCTTCTGTATCAAGTGCTAATTAGTCCTAAATGGTGGTGATTAAGGCGGCCCAAGTTGAAGTTTTAATTTTGGGCCAGAGTCTGCGGCCCAGAAAAACATCCCACCATTTCCATAATATCTCCCGAACCACAACGTTTTTTGGGCTGAAATTTTACATGATGTTAGGGGACATCCGGGGATTCATTTAAGTCCTGTAGGGCCCACTCCAATTCGGCCTCCTAGAAGGTCCTTTAGGTGCGTCTTTCCGGTGGATGCAATCTGGCTTCAACTTCGGGGCAAGAAGTGGAAAAGTCTCTCATCATTAATGTTACACCCACCTTTTCCAAACATAATTAATTAAAGGCACATGGGATGTTGGGGGCTCGGCCAAGGATTCATTTTTTCCTATTTAAGGCAGGAGTGGTGGTGGATTTAGGGAGTTTGGGTGCTTTCTTTTCATTGTAATTTTATTATGCCAATTTGCCTTTGTAATGTTCTTCCTTCTCATGTAAGTTGTTCGAATCACCTTAGTCTTCAATAAAAGTTCTTCTTCTTCTCTTGTTCTATTCTTCTCCTTATCACCTTGAAACTGTTGCCTTAAGTTTTGAATTTATTCACACCAAACCTTGTGATTTTGTTCACACAACGGTGGAGTGATTGTTTCATTGTTTTATTTTTTTCTTCTCCAATCTCGCTTCTTTAAGTCGACTTCCCGCTTCCATTTATTGAATAGCATAAATGGAGGGCTAAAACCTTATGGGTTGGTCCTAGGGGGTTACATGGGGAAGATTGGATGTTATTTTATGATCCTAAATTCTGTAATAATTTTATTATTTTAATATTTCCATTGATGATTTATTTTCTTCTTCATCTTTTCCAACTTTAACAATGACACATTTCGAGTGCTAGTGCGATCCAATTCCTTGGAGTGATCATTAAATTGATCCTACAAGTGCATTGGTTATTAGACTTGGAATTTTGTACGGATTAAATTGGTGAATGATGTTGAGGAATTATATCATTTCGTGGATACATCTTGAATTAGTGAAATGAATGTTATAAGAAAATAAATGCATCCAATCTAACCCTAGTAACAACTTAGGATCAACTCATCTCCATTAATTATTTTAGACTAAGTAAGTGTATGTTTTAATTATTTCCTTAAATTAAATCAGTATTTATTCAATCTAAAATCAACCCAAAGCTGGACACTCCATAGCCAAATCCTTCCAAAATCAGAGTGTCTCTCGGTTTCTTCTTCGGTCCCTGTGGATTCGACCCCTACCTGTACTACAACGACCGCATACCTGTAGGGTAAATTTGGGCGAGAACAGTGGTCTTCCAATATGGATCTTCTAGTACTCCAAGAGAATGAATTATTACCAATGTAACAAAAAAATTAAAATTATATATTAAAATAAAATCAAGATAATTTGGTGTTTTAAATGATATGAAAAAAAATGTACCATGTAATAGTACATTTTCAGAGAGAATTACAATCATAATGTGAAATGAAGTTCAAAGTGTAAAATGAACTAAAACAGTGTTTATGAATAATGAAGCACATTAATATTATATATATTAACAATGAATATTATCCACATTCAGTGTATTTTAAATTATACACCCCTTAAAACGATTTTTTCCTCGAAATTCATCACTCGAGTAAAAAAAGAGTATTCTTTTACTTCATCGTATCCTTAGGTTCCCACACAGCTTCATCCAACTCTTCATTTTTTCACAAGACCTTAACTAGGTGAGTGGTCGTGTTTTATAGAACGATCTCTGATTAGTCCATAATTTCAACTAGTTTTTCATTGTAAAACAGATCCTACTCCAATATTATGATCTTTATGTTTAGTACATGTGGGATTAATAGTATGTACTTCCTTGGGAGAGTTACATGAATCACATCATGGATTTTAGAGGGATTTGGAGGAAGTGACAAGTGATATTTACCGTCCCGATATGGTCAAGAATCTCACAGGGACCTATATACCTAGAGATTAGTTTCCTTTTTTTCTTAAATCTCATAACTTTCTTCTAGACTAAGATTCATAGAAACACATTTTCACCAACATCAAATTCTAAATCACATCTTCAGTTATCAGTATAACTTTTCTGCTAAATTTGAGTAGCCTTTATATACTACTGAATGGTTCTAAACTTCACAACCATTTCATCCACAATCTCAGGTCCCAATAGATTTCATTCTCCAACCTCATCCTAGCTCATTGTACCTACACATGTCTTCCCATAGAGGTCACCATATGGTGACATCTAAATGCATGAGCGAAAGTTATTTTTTTTCAGAAAACTCAACTAGAGTAAGGTGTTGATACCAAGCACCTTTATATTCTAGATAATAATATATCAGAATATCCTATAGGGTTTGAATTTTTCTTTTAGGTTTACTATCCATCTAAGTATGATATTTAGTGCTGAAACTCAAATCTGTATCAAGTTCTTTTTGAAGACTTCTCTGGAACTTTTTGGTAAACCTCAGTTCTCAATCTGATATAATGGAATATGGTACTCCATGAAACCTTACCAATTATTTAATGTATATCCTATCATGATTATCATTAGATAAGTGTTCCATAATTGAGGTTAAATGTTATAACTTAGTAAGGTGGTCAACTACCACCCATACAACATTATACCTTTTAGAGGTTTTGGGTGGTCCAAAGGTAAAATCCATAGTGATGTTCTCCTCTTTCTATTCGGGTATGGGTAATGGATGAAACATCCCCTTTAACTTTTTAATTTAAGATTTAACATGTTGGAATATCAAGCAATGAGATATAAACTCTTTAATCTCTCTTAATTCGATTTCACCATAAGTATTCATTCAAGTCCCGGTACATTTGTGTACTTCTAGAATTATTAGGGAATGAACAACTCTTAACTTCCTCTAACAACTCCTTAAAATCCGGTTTTGAAGGAACACATAAATGGTTCCTAAAACTTATAATTTCATCCCGATCAAGTGTAAACATAGGAACATTTATAAGATTCTTTTTTAGATCTACATATTCCTTCTTCACCTCCTTAATATTCACTTGGATAAAAGATTGAGCATTCATTTGAGAAAGATAATATTTTCCCCTTCCTTTCAGATTTATTGATATTTATTTTTAAAATCCATAAATATTGGATATATTTTATCTAAATCATGAATAATATAACATTATCATTACTACCAAAATCATATTCTACCTTGTTCTCTTTCCTAGGGTGGTAGTGTATTGAGTATTCAAAATCCTTTATCAACTCAAAACATATTCTCTGATTCATGTTCAACTCCTTCAGTGTGAATATATATTTCATACTTTTATGAACGTTTTATATATCATACATTTCCCCAAAAGATATTACATCCATATATTTAATGACAAAATTACCATTACTTACACCAAATCATGACTGGGGTAATTTTCCCATTAAAATTTAATTCATATTATTCATAGGATATAACAATGTTATTTTGCATAATAACACATCCCAAACCCATATGGGATGCATAAATATATATTAATAACCCTTCTCTACTAAATGGTATTTTAAACACATGTGCACTTACTAGCCTTCTCTTATGTTCCTTGAAATTTTACTCACATTCATCTATCTAGAAGAACTTGACCGCCTTCCAAGTTAACTTGGTCTGATGATTAGATTTTCATGAGAAATTATCCACAAACTGTTGGTAATATCCATATAAACCCTAAAAGTTATGGATCTCATTCCCTGTGGTTGGTCTAGTCAAGAGTTCAATAGCCTCTATCTTTGATGGATCTACTGTTATACCCTCACTTGAGATTATGTGACCCAAAAATGAAACCTTTTTATCCAAAATTCACAACTTGTGAATTTTTCATATAACTTATCCATACTTGTGGTATTTAGAAAAATTATCAAGTGATCTTCTTGATCTTCTTTTTTCTTAAAATAGATATTAATATCATCTATAAATACTACCACAAATTGATCAATGTAATATCTTAAGACTATAGTCATTAAATCCATTTAGATAACATGGGAATTAGTAATCCCAAAAATAATAACTATATATTCATAGTTTCCATACCTTGTAGGGAATGTTTTATTGGTTATATACTCTTTCTTGACCCTTGATTGATGATATCAAGAATAAAGTTCAATATTAAGTATTGATCTTCATACAGTTGATCAAAAAAGTAATAAATATGGGGAGAGTATATATATTCTTGATCATGATGTTTTTCAACTCCTGATAATCAATATAGTGTCATATTGATCCATATTTCTTTTTCATAAAAATAATTGTTGAACCATAAGGTGACACACATGGTGTAATGAATCACATATCATGTTTTCCTTGTGGTTTCTTCTTTAGTTAATGCAACTCAATCTGAGGAATTCTATAAAGAGTCTTAGAAATTGGTGTGGAAACAGGTATGATTTCTATTGAGAACTCAATTTCATGTTTTGCTGGAAGGATAGGAAACAATTTCCAAAAGACGCCATCAAAATCCCAAACAATAGGCACATCATCGATGTAAATTTAATCCCCAAAAATATGAGATAAAAAATCCTTTGAGTAGTAATTAAGACCCATACACTGGATGTAATCTCTATTGGAAGTTATTTTTTATCATCACATGGATGGATGATCAAAGGAGGCTTTGAAATAAAAAAAATAACTTCCCTTCATTCACAATTGATGTGGAATTTTTATAGAGAAAGACAATCCATGCCGAATGTGAAATCAAATTGAACCAATGTAGATATTTAAAAAGTAATTATTATGATTCATATAACTATATTTAATATCTTGGTTATAATTTTCTCTTTTAAATAATTATATTAAAAAAAATTTTGTTTCATAGAAACATCGGCGTTGCATGTAATGTACTCCAAGTAGGTGTTGTGTGTAACATACACCAATTCAGTGTTTCATATAACATACACTGAGTTGATGTTCCATGTATCATTTTCCATGTTGGTGTTGTGTAACTTACACTCAATCAGTGTCATGTGAAAGGAATGTCTAACTTAGTCCTTTAAAATACATAAATGAAAAATTATTTTATTTGAGAAAAAAAAGGTCCTTAAAAACTCAAGGTGTTATAGGTCATTCCATATTTATCATTTATTATTTTATCTCATTAGTAGGTAGCTGAAAGTTGTGCACAAGTCAAAGGATGAGATTTAGGGTATAATTTTTCCACTAGAGTTAGCTTTAGAAGATTTTTCCTAGTTCACCTCCCCTCTAGGCATTACATTCAAAGACTAGCACAAGGAGGTTAGGCTCAACCTCCAAGAACATTATGTGTTGGTGGAAATCATTATGGGTCTGGTTTTCTATTCAACCTCGTTTCAGCGAATGGTGGTTCACAACCCAATTCAAATGGTCGTGAATGAGTTTAGATATCCTATATAAGTAGTTGTAAGACTAATCTCACCACTATTTTCAATGGTTTATGGTGTCATTGCAATAATGATGATTTTATTTTTGTTTTTGTGGATATAGGGGGAGGCTACTAAAAACCGGACAATCCTATCACCAATGATTATTCTTCCTACGGTACAGCTACGGGAGTGGATCATTCTAGTGACTGGGAGGCTAATGATAAGGAATCCTTAGGTTGATTAGCCTAGATGAGGTTGGTGATTGTTGCATTTGGAATAATGAATTTGGATTGAAATATTTATGGATAGACTTACCTATAAGGGAAGAGGAAAAAATAAGTGATTTATATTATCAGGGTCTTTACCTCATGAATCCTGAAGTAAGTGTGACACTTCAATTCGTTATTGTTTTTTTATTATTCTTGAAACACATTCTGATTTTATAAAAATGTGTAGGTCCTATCTAAGATTTTTTGGAAGATCATGTATATGCTAATGAAGATGAGGGCATGAATTTAATTGCTTTCTCATAGCCTTCACTTTCGAGATCATCCCGCAAAAAAAGGCAGGTGGATGAGGTGCTGACTCAATCATTCATGTTACTTTCTATAGATATTTCAACCATTACCCCACATAATATGATGTGGATAGATGTACTTTGGGAGAATAATGACATAGGTATCTATTATGATACTATGTTATCCTTTATGGATGAGAGTTTTGGATAAGGTAATTACTTCTTCAAGTATGAACAATTTTTCTATGTGTGTCATATCGCTTTATATTAACATCTGTTCCTATAGTTATCAGGTGTGGTGAGTGAAGTACATCTTCGAGAAAAGAACCAGATGTTCCATGAATTCATTCATCAAAAGGGTTCACCACTCCACTCAAGGATAGGGCTTAGTATGAGATGTATCCAGTAATGAGACCAATAGAGGCATGTTTCTATCATTGGTCATATCCATCGATTACCTAGGGATACCATATTAATTATCCTATGAATGAAAAACCCATATTCCCCTTACTGCAATGTCTTCACCCAGAAATTCATAGGTCTTAGTCCATACTCCCCTGAGAGTTCCTCTAACTATATTAACCAATGTATATCCTAGATCTCTTCCATCATCAAGAAGGACTATGAAAACGACTCTTCCTTTAGAATACCTAGTCTCAAAATATACTCTTACCCCTGGATGAACCTAGAACAAGGCATGTGTTCTGCATCACTTTATCAATAAATGTAATGAAAAATGTGGTGCGAGATCTGGACTTTAGTTTTAGAAACCCCATTTGACGAGCTGAAGTACTGATTGGGTAATCATCGATTTATGATTACCACCCTTGGTTATGATGTTTTTGAAAATTATTCCCTTCATTCTCTTGTGAATGAAGTGATTTCTATAAGGGAATAGAAGAGGTCCCTTGAATTGAAGGTGGTAGCTACTGAGGAATCCACTTCAGCAAACTAGAACTGGGATGAAGCTATAAACAAAGCTTCCCAGTGTGTCATGGAGGTAGCTGATCATTGGAATAGAGTCAATATTGGGAAAGTTGAAACTAACCATATTCAATAAAAAATAGTACGCCATTAAGAAGAACAATCTCAATTTCAACATATATGTCTTATATTAGGGAATGTTGTTTTGTAGAAGTAGGGACTCCTCGATGTAGCGATGAAATCTATTCTTGATGTTGTTTCCAAAGAAGAGAATTTGTAGAAAGTTTCAGATAGAGAAACTAAACTCATTGATCAATTATGTCAATCAATGATCTCACTGGGGTAGAGAATTTCTAAACTCGAGGACTCATGCGAGCATATTCTTTGACAGAATTTTAAAATTTCAGTCGTTATTTAGCTTGTATTATCATATGAAATACTCTTGTATGTTTGTATTCCTCCTCCTTTCATGGTATCAGTGAATATACCTACTGAAATTTACATCTTTTTTCCAGTTTTCTTTTATTCATGATGTGCGTGACACTTTTCACTAATCCTTTATTATATAAACAACCAACGGTACCCATACTTTGTATAATATCAAGTAAACCTGAATTTCTAGGTTTTAATGATGAAATTATAATAGATTCATCATGATAAATTATCAATAATTTCCATTGACATGGTATTATTTGTTGATTTATCTATTCCAGTTATCTTGAGATCACTTTATTATAAAAAGGATGATTGGGTTAGATATATGTCTCCTAAAGGGAGTCCTCTTTCTTTTTCCAAAGTCGATAGTCTTGGAGTGAATAGATTTATTTTATCTAAATTCATATGGTGGTACTTAGAAGATTATTTCTTTATTCTAGAATAAACCAATATTGTGATTTATTTAAGGGTATTTTAGCTCATACCTTCTATCGTTATAGTTTATTATCTTTTAGCTCAGACCTTCTCTCATTGTATTTTTCGGTATTTTTTCTCGGAACTTCTATCATTTTAGTTTAGGATACTTTATAGCAGTCGTTATATCACTATATTTTAGGGTCTTTTATACAGGAACATATATCACTGTAGATTTGGGTCTTCTAGATTAGAGCTTCAACTGTTGTAGTTTAGGGTCTTTTAGTTCGAACCTTCTATCATTTTAGTTTTGGGTATTTTATCTTGGACCTTCTATCATTGTAGATTAGGGTATTTGGCTGAGACCATAGGATTTTGGGTAGTTTGAATTCTGACTATCAATACCTAATAAAAGATCATGGAATATGGTCCATACAAGCTAGTAATGACCTAAAACACTCTAGGGTGTTTAGTTCTATCGTGGTGTTTTTGAGGCTCATGAGGACTAGATATCCTTTCCTATAAGGAGGAAGTGCTTATAATTTGTGGTTAAAATCCCTTATACATCTATATAATTGTCAAACAAAGGTTTATCCAATCTTTTCACAGGGACGTGGAGGGTTTATAGGGGGAATATTTGTTGAGGTTGAAATTTTTGGGATGTCAGGCCCTCCGGGATAGTTGGAATACGGGTGACCTAAGTCATAAGCCAAAATTTTGAGTCATTGAATATGGAATGGGGAAAAACGTTGAGGATGACCCATAACAAACTGAGGTTCCAGGTTTCACTGCAATGTTTCTGTGGCTCACAAAGACTGAAATTCCTTTCTTGTAAGTAAGATATTCCTTTAGTATCTATGTCAAAGCCCTTAAGTGTTGATAGCACGACCAAACAAATATGATATCCACTCCTTTTTAAGAGCCATGAAAGACTTTGAAGACACAAATTTCCATATAATGAGGTTGGTTGTGGGATTAATGCTATCCAAGATGGGTTTTGGAAATCTATGGTAGTTCATCACATAATTGTGAAGATCAATCCCTAATCCATGTGGTTTCAAATAATGAGGTGTGGTCCATCAATGGTTCAGGAATAGATTATTTCATTTCGGTCTTGAGAAAGGGTACAAGACATGGTGACATAACATCCATGATGTTGAACCCTCTCATATATTATGGAATATAGATTATAGATCATGGTCCAAATTTCTTAGATTAGGTGGATGATATGGGAAAATCGTACTAGGAAGGTAATAAAACACATTTATGTATTGAGATCTGCTACAGTGATGACATACCTTACATGTATTGAAAAGAGATTTTTCCTAAGTGATTCATTTGGCTGAAGACCATAGGTGCATTTTCAGGAGCCATAGATATACATTCATCGTCAAGAAATGGGTATCTTGAATTAGGGTATATTTTTCTAAGGACAATGGAAGATTTACGGTGATCTGAGGCGCTCAGTTCAGGAAGTGTGATTTGAGGAAAGTGTAGTATCCATAAAGTGTTTGAGCACCCTAAAATTTGTTTTATCACCTAATGAACATAATCAAATGTTGGGGAGGTCTGAAAAATAATTACTCAAACATTATCCTAAACTAGGGGGTCTACTAAGCAAATCTTGGATTTTACTAATGCTATAGATTATGACCTAAGAGATTTATTCATCATTCATGTGTGCCCTATTATTTTCCTAAACTCTAGAGAGGAAGAGTTTAGGGAGAGAAGACTTGAATTATTATCAGGCCTTCATTTATGTTCTATCATCCTAATCATATTTGTTTATATTTTTCAACTAGTTTGAGGTCTTTCCATTTGGATCCTTATGTTCTAATGTTTAAATTAATAAATCTCTATGAAAAGTGCAGGTAGTTTGTGGTCATGATGCACATGAACCTAATATGGGGAGTGATACACAAGAGTTTAATTAGGATACCCAAGGTCAAGATTACCCCAACATCCTTCTGAGTGATATATGGAAATGTTGTAAATCATTGGATAAGGTCCAAAATCCATGAGTAATGATATGGAAAAATCATACTGAGTATGGAACAGAATTTAGTGGGGTGATGAGCTCCATCATTGTGATGTCATGGGTCATAGGGAGCAAAAATCCATTTTTATAGAGTGATACATTTGGTTGACGACTATAGTATCATTTTCAAGAGCCATATGCATACATATATAGTCAATCAATGTGTCCCTTGAAGTTGGGTTTCCTTTTCCATGGGCTATAGTAGATTTCTGGCAACCTAAGGCACTTGATACATGAAGTATGATATATGGATTCATGTGATTAAAAGATGGTGGAAGCACCCCATACACTTATTGACTGGTGAATGAATAACACGGTCCATTGATAATAGATGATAATAAGTGATGGTTTATATAGTTTAATGTCATGTAGTGTGGATGTATTTGCCTCTATGTAGTTTCATATCATTTTTTGGGGATTCTTTGCATGTAGTTTATCATAATGCTTAAGGATATTTTCATTGTGCAGTTTCAATGTTATGTGACTTGGAATTTTTCATTCTAGTTTAACATCAGGCGGTAACGATGCTGGGAACTAACATGAAAAATTGTGCATGGAATACTATGTACACAAGTAAGTTGTATATAAATATTCCTTATAGTACGAAAAATGAGCATGTATGAATCTGATCCTATGATTTTGTGGTGAATTTTATTTCTCGGTTGGTTGTTACTACTAGACCAAGGATTTGAGATCTGGGTGTCACTATGTATCCTCTTATGACAGGAATCAATCCACACATAGTTATTTAATGGAAAACACTCTGCTTCAGTCTAGATAGTACGTATTTGTGGAAATTACTTCTATTGATTATTGTATATGGGATAAGGATTGGATATTTGGGCATCATTATGTATCCACCCATCATAGGAATCAAGACACACATAGTTTTAGAGGGTTTTTGTAGTTTGATGTCATGTGGTCAGGATGTGGGTTCCCTGAAATGAAATGGGAATTTTATTAGTGGGCCCATGAATGCAATTATAGGTGTTAAAAAGTATCCCATGGTAATGGGAATCAATCCACACATAGTTATTAAGAAATATACATTTTCATGTCTGACCAATATGCAGGGAGGGGGAATTTTTATAATATTTTTTGGGAATAGACCCAATATTGAACTTCTGGTTTTCAATACATATCTTATGATATCAGGAATCAAGTCAGGCATAGTTGTTGAGGGATGAGGTTTGGTAGAAAACCAGCACCAGCAAAAGTGGTCCTCTTTTCCGAATTCCATATGGATTTGTAGTTCTATGTCATGAAAAGGACATAAACCTTGTAGTAATAATTCATGCCGAAAGGAATCACAGTATAACTTTTACGGTCTTTCATTCAATACCATGATGATCCAATCATGAGTTTTTATGTTTTGTTTGTGTGGGTAATCCCTTACCATAATTTCTAATCTCATGTGATCTATGTTTAGTGTGATACAAAAGGAATGGACATGGTTCCTCTCACCATGAAGATGAAATTAAGGATATGATAGGGGAATTTCGCATCATATGAGGGCTATACTGAAATATAGAATAGAGTTGTCCTATTACAACTTAGCGAAAATGATAATCAATCCATACATAGTTCTATAATACCGTGCAATTTAATGTCATTCGATTTGGGCATTGGATGTGTGGTTTAACAACATGTAGAAGGGAAAAGGAATATTGTAGATGGGCCCAAGACTAGAGGTTAGAGTGTCACTATTTATTATGTGAGAGCTAGAGTCAAGACAAATGTAGTTCTTGTATGAAGAGATTCCCTATGCAGAAGTAAACCCCACACGGGGACTCAGGAACCTTATCCTTCCTTCGCATAGATCTGGCTTATGTTCAATGATTCACTAATGAGATGGTTCTTCTTGTGTAGTTTAGCATCATTCGATGAGGGAGATATTTTGAAGCTTAATGTCATGAAATTAGGATGAGAGACATTGTTCAATTGAACATCTGACTTCGAGGAAGAGATACGTTGTGCAGTTTAACAGCATACTACCCATGATAAACTATGTTATAAACAACATATAACTATGATGTCTCTTAAAAGTTTATCTTCAAGTAATCAGGATTTGTGATGTCATTTATTTTATAGTCTTTTATCCAGTACATTACACTAGATTATTTCTGTGCAATGTATTTCTTGAGAAACCTTGCATCCGTGGGGGTGTGACATGATCCCCATCCATTATGTAAATTAAGTAGTTTCCAATATGATAGAACTTATGTATGATATAATGTTATTCCTATTTGGGTTCCATATTTGGAGTCTTATATTATAGTATCATTGGGGCCCTAAGATCCTACACTCCAATTCATCCATATACTTCTACGATTTATCATCATATGAGAGTTTCTGCAAATGGATATTCAGTGTGAAGGAAGCTGGACTTATATGGATATCACTACCTCGGTCCCATACCCAAATTATTATGTAATGTCTTTTTTAGTAGTATGTGTGGTGGTACGGTAGGACCATAATGTATGGAAGATCTTTTCAAGCTAGGACTTCTTTTCCTTGTTTACCATTTTCCTGAGTATATTTTATAGGGTCTTTTTGAAGACCACCATCTATCCATTTTCCACTATATGATAGGTACATGGGTGATTAAACTCTATATTTTACTCCTTTTAGAGTTTCTTCAATTATGTAGAATATAATTTTGTGTCGTTTTCCATTAATATTATGTGAGGTACCCCAAACATGATTATAATATAGGACTTATAAAATTTGATGTTATTATTCATTATGTCTTCTTTGAAGGATATTTCCTTCGCCCATTTTGAAATTAAGTATGTAGTAGTAAGGATGTAATCGAAATTCCTATCTATTACATGGGGATATGGCCCAAAATATCTATTCCCCAAACCAAAAATGACTATGAATAATAAAACGTATGAAGAAGTTATGGGGGATGATGAATCTGGAATGCATGAAATTTCTGGGAGAACTCCACGCAGTCTTGTATCATGGTTTTCAAGTAGTGACCTAGCCTCTTGATTTGGTGGGACAACATGGTCCTAGACTGATGAGAAACACTGGATCCAGCATGGGCCTATTCCAGGATTGTGATAGTATCTCCATATTCTATGATCATAAGGACAATTCTATCGAGGCCATGCTTATAGAGGGCCCTCTATTAATTTGGGATAATTTGTAGTGTATAGTTCACTGCACAGTGATGAATCTATTCCCTTTTTGCTTGATCTGTCATGAGAATCTCGTTTTGGAGATAACTGATTATTGGTTCCATCCATGTGGGTGTATAAAGTAGTTCATCACACTTTGGGGTGGTTTCCACATCATTTATTTGTTCCATATCAAAGATAAATATTAACAATACCATTATTCAGTGCATGATATAGAATATTACTTTCTCCTGGTCATGTTCGGCCAAGAATGTGACTGCATTACCCAACATCAGCACGAGCACTTTTTGATTGGGGAACATGATGAAATGTGGGATCAAAATATGACTCTTCTAGAAGTCCCCAGATGTAGACTATGAGAGGGGTGAGTTCTTCCTTTTTTATGGAATATTCTTCATTGATCTTCTTCATCGCTTGTTCTGAGTCACATTTGATAATTAGGTAGGCTATAGGCAACTACATGGATAGTTCCAAACAAGTAATGAAGGATTGGTATTCAACTTCACTATACGTGCATCCTTCATATAGTGATAAAGAGTAGGTAAAAATTGATTTTTCTAGAGAGACAAACAGAATCCCTAAGATAACCAAACTGAATCTTAGGTTTTCCATCCTTTTCTTAATTGGACTTCAAGATGCCCCCTGAAATACATTTCCCATGTCTAGGGAGTATTATGGGAATATAATACCACCTCATTAAGAATCTCTGTATCCACCAATGTATTCCCTAGGGCAGGATGTGCTGGGAATAAATCATCCTAGGCTTTCCCTTTTCAAATTTCTTCAATAAAAATTGAATGTCATATCACTTCAAAATGACAACCCATCATATTAAGAAACCATTCAAAATAGGATGGCCAACGATGTACATGAGAGGACTAATGTGAGAGACCATATCAACTTCATGGTACTACATGTAATGTCTCAACATTTTCTCTCTGAATATGAGTGTATTGTATTTCTTCTCTACATCATTATATTAGGTCATAGTACCAATAATTTTTTGGATGAGATAGTAGAGACTGTTATTTCTCCCCACATCATTTTTCCATGTGAGGAGGGAACCTAGTGATCATTCCATAGTGGACACATATAATATGAGTGGCCCCCTTCCACCATGGCCTCTAAACTAGTGTGTGTAGTAAATAATGCTTAAGACATTCAAAGGCTTCTTGAAATCCATCATCCCATTGATAGACGATTAACGTCTTCATTAACTTGGTGATGGTGGATAGATGTTTTTGACAACTTGGCTATGAAACTCTGAATGTAGGCAAGTTTCCCTTAGATTCCCCAAATATCATTGTTATTTCTGGTGGGTGACAGCACTAAGGTATCACTATTCTTCTCTAGGTCGGCTTCGATTCCAAAGTGGCATACCATTATGACAAGGAACTTCCCTGATGTTACCTATAATGATAATTTTTGTGGAATCATATTTAATGTATGCTATCATAGCTTATTGAAGATTATTTTGATATCTATGAACTGATCACATCACTATCGTGATTTTACCACCAGGTCATCGACAAAACATTTGACTATTCTTCCCAACAAGATCTTAATGATATGATGCACTACACAATGATATGTGGGCCAAGTTTTTTTAAGCTAAGAGGAGTGACTTGATAGAAAAATAACCCTTGGGGAGATCTGAAGGCAGTGTCTTATTCAAATTTAGAGGCCATTTTAATCTAATTGTGCCCTAAATACTCAACCATGATGGAATGGTATAGGAAGATAGATGTTGCATCGATTTAGAGTTCTATAATCAGCAATGGGTAATTATCCTTTGTAAAATTTTGATTAATGTATCAAAAAATGATTTGTACCCGAATATTCCCATCATTCTTCTTGACAGGGATGATGTGGAAATCTATTTTGGGAATTTCACTTCTCAGATAATGTTTTCTTTGATAAAATTATCAAATTCTACCACTACATTTGTTGAATTTGAGGGATGTATCCTTCTAGATTCCTGTATGAAGCCTTAATGCTCATCAGGTAATTTGAGATGGTGTGTAGCCACATCTAGGTTCAGTATGGGAATTTCAATATAGTTTCAAGTGAATACATATTGTTATTTCTTCAGAAATGTGATGTAAATCTCTTTCTCATCGAGGGACATGGTGAAACTAATCAATGTAGATCATATATCTTCTTCTATTCCTAGATATACCTATCTAATCACATTAATAGTGGTTGAGACACCTTCTTTGAAATTGGTAGGGGAATTCCTGAGGTCATCCTCATTTTCATCCACTTAGGAATCTATGGAGACACTCCTAGACGATGTTGGAAATCTAGGGGCTTCTCTATTACTATCAAGGTGAGAGATGCCATGAGAAGAGAAATTATCATCCCCTGTTACATGAGTTGTTGTAGAGATATTCCAGATCTGATTGTATTTTACATTATCACTTTGTAAAGGAGGAGTTTGGGACTTTGGGACCTGGTCTATCACCTCAAATAGATTTATTGGGAACACATCATCACTGTTGATCATATTCCTAGGATTTTCAAGGGTGGCCTCCAAGTCATCATGAGTTGTAAACCATGTATCATCATCCACCATTGGTTGTTTTTCTATCCTTTTTTAGAAACATTCCTCAACATATGTGGCTTTTTTACACTCAAATGGGCACTCTCACCATATAGTATGTCAACTTTCCCATTGATGGGGTATTTTAGACATTAATTGAATGTTGAAGGTACCTACTTGTGGCTATGGGTCCAGGAAATTCTGAGCATGAAGTTGTGTGTGGTTTCTTACTAGATTACCATAAACACAGTGTCATATTTAAGATCCAGAAATAGATTTTTGAGTTTTATATTCTTCATAGGTGTTCTCTCACACGTATTGTACCTTTTAATGGCTAGCTTTTGAACGAAAAATCACCATTACTATATCCTAAATATCATAGGGTTGAATATGGATGAGATTGATCTCAGATCCATTTTCAATCAGATACCTTTTGATATCAAGATTATTGTGTCTTATAGAAACATATAGGGGCATGATGTTCCCTTGGATGACCTCTTCTTGATCATGGTCAGTGAACCTGATGGAAACTTGAAATTATAATGACATGGTGTCCACTAAATAATTCGTATGAGCAGAAACATATGTATCCAACTATTTTGGGCTATGAATGGATTCAACAAGTGCATCCTTGAACTATTTTGAAACATTGAGAACATCTAGGATTGATAGCGTGGCTAGAAAAAACCTATAGATATTTAAAATTTTCATACTTTTGTGCCTAATATTGGAACTTCTTGATGTGGGTTTGCTTCTAGACATGTGCATCAAGAGAAAAGGAATTTGAGGTGGATGGTCCTGGTGATTTTTCAGAGGTCTTTGGAGCATATGTTACCAGTGGAGAGGGTTGTGTCAACCTTCATAATTTCCTGGGATAATCAAATAATCAACCCCCTAATAGGTGGACATGTAAGAAAACTGGTTGCGTACGATCGCTAGAGTGTTATGGGACACATCCATGTCTTTTCTCGGATCACTAGATTTCCTTCCGATAGGTCTCATTTTCATATATGTCTTTTTTGGGGATGAAAACAAAATATTGGGGCCAAAAATGTCTGATATGTCCCTTGTATCCTTGGATCATGCGCATAAAGTCTCTTGTTCCCTAGTTATATGTGGGAAACTAATATTCTGATGTGTATTCATCATCGGAGAAGGGGTATTCTAAGTGAATCACATTGAAGAAACCAAATTTGATCTCTTCATCTGATGAGGTATCCATTTGGTGGGGCAGTTACCATGATTCATATGTCACATGGAAGAAATATTCAAGAGTAAAAGCATACGTTGTACTAAAATACGACCCCTCCTCATCTATTTCATCCTACTAATGGTGGTCATGCCCCCTTTTAGGAGACATATTATATGTGACCTTCTTAGCTGGTGGAGCTATTATGGGTCTACACATCTATTCTCTATTGGTTGGATGAGCTTGATCAACTGTTTTATGACTCATGCAATTTTTGAACATCAACTCATGCATGACCAAAACATTCTTCTAATCACACTATTCTTCTGACTTGGGAACGGTTACACAGGCCACCTACTCTATAGAGTTATCTGCCACCATTTTTCCAAAATTTAAAATGCCTTTAAGGTAATCTTTGAAGATGAAGTGGTACTAGATATTTTTACCCAATCCTCTATGTATAAGGGATGGTATCAAGAAGGTTAGTGAGGTTGACCGCATTGGGATTCCGGGGTTAAAGTTACTTGAGCAGGTTATTGTCCATGAATTCCAAGAAATAATCAGAGACATTTTCATTTTGTAAGGATTATACATTATTAGTGTAACTCCCCATGCTTCCACGGTACATTTTCCTTTGAATAATGCAATAGCATGTGTTGTACGCAACTTCAAGATTCTAACACATCGCGACCAATCAAACTAGATGTTATAAATAGTTTTACCCACTTTTTTAAATTTTATTGATTTTATATTTAAAAATGGACTTCATTTTTGGCTTTAGAATATTGAAATTAGCTTAGGGTGTATTTTTTGTATTTTTCTGAAAACATTCAGTTTTTTATGAATAGTGAAAAAATACTAAATTTTAATTAAAAAAAATTTTAATAAAAAAAATTTATAGTGCTAAATTATTGTATTTAGTAGTTTTTAATTATAATTAGATTCTATTTTTACCATTTAATCCAATTTTGGTAATTGGATGTAATTTCACATTTAAACAGGACATAAGCAAGTGTCAATCTTTTGATAGTTATTATTTCTTAAAAGCACGCTTTTTGTTTTGAAAACGGGAATTAATTTTAAATTATTTTCTACCACTTATATGTTTCAAATTTAGAAAAATGGATTCCATATTTAGAATTAGGATGTCCAAATTGTGTAAATAGGTAACTTTTATTTTTATACATTTTGAATAATTACTTCGGTAAATATTTTATTTACCAGGGTTAAAGGGTAAATCCGGTAAATAAGGGTAAACAAATAATACTATAATAATATTAAATTACCCTAAAACGTGTTCTAACCCTATTGGCTGATACATGTCCGACCATGGGAATCCTTGGGACTATTTTGGGACCCCATGGAGCCACTTTTATGTGATAATGACACTTTATATTAAATAAGTTAATGTAAATACCAAAATGACAAAAGCATATATCTTTTAGTAAAATAGTTAGTACATAGGGTTATATATGTTATATTTTAGACTATAAGTATTCATTAGAAAGATAAAAATATTTCCTACATAATTATATTTTACTTATAATTTATAGACATTTAATAATTAAATTTATTTATGACACAATTATTTTGCAGTATTTTCCTTATTAATGAATGAATCAAACAAAATGGTATTATAAATGTTAAAATAAATATAATTTGAATGTTTTGATTCCATACACGAATTTTATAGGTTAATTTGACTTATTAGGATTGATTAAATGAATTTTTTTCTAAGTAATAATGTTTTTATGAATTTATAAAAAATAATATAGCAAATATTGTCAAAATTAACAGAAAATAGTTTTTAAAACAAATATTATATTATTAATTGATATTCTATTCATAAAAAACTAAGGTTCAGCCAAACGAATTAAATAATATTATATATGTTATTAATGAGCCACATGAGGTTCTCTTTGAAGTTTATTGTTATTTTATTAACCATATAATATAAAAATACAAAGAGACATGGTAAATGTCAAACTAATTAACTAAGAGTTAAATCTAGAAGATAAAGTTAATATAGTGACAGAAACCTGTCTAAAACCTATTGGTTGAGTGGTTTTTTACCCATTCTTACGTTAGCATAGGAATAAATCAATTTGGAGCCATTAGAAATCTGAAATTAGTTTATTATAAAATTATATTTTAATCTTTTCCTAAGGTGCCCCTCACCCCTCCTATAAAAGGGAACTTCCCTTTCTCACAAATCCACACCTTAAAAGCCATTTGTATTGGCAAAACCCTGCCAACATTTCCTCTCAACTATCATGCCTTCATCCTAGAGGCCTTAATTTAGTCATAAATACCACCTATGGATCCATTTTGATCAAATCAAAAGGAAGAACCTGAAGAAGAGGTAAATATCTCATCACCTCTTTCAATTTCTTTTCTTCTTCCTCTTCCTATTTCATTGTTTTTCTATTATAAAATAATAACTTTCATATATTCTATATACTATGATGTTATTATAAAAATGGTAAAATCATATTCACTATTTTATCCATCCTATGAATGACATGTCACCATACGTGCGTACGTATGGCTTACCGTCTCCACGTCGTGGTGTAGTTTTTTATTCAAACACTTAATCATTTGGACGGGTATAATAATGAGTATAAATTATTAAAATAATAAATATAACATGATAATGATTCTGTATATATTATATTCCATCCAATTATATATGATTTTAAAATCATAAGAATGATATTGTCGCTCGTTCATACGTACGGATTACCATCTCCACGAACGCTATGAGACACATTCCCGATCATATCAATTCAAGACTAATTTTAAATTGATGATTAAAAATAATGTTTGAGAACTCAATATCATTCTATATATGAATCAAATACATCCTATCCATAACAAACACATCTTATTTAATAAAACATATAAAGGAAAATGTATCAGTTAACACCTTAAACGCCAATAATACTAAAATATTATTAACAAAGAAAAATTAGAAGATCATATATGATATAATATTTATCTATATGGTTATTTTATAATTTAATAAAAATGATTTAACTATAATACAGGAGGTTAATGTACCCTTGACCAAGCAAAAGTACAAGGTAAAGGCTAATTTTACAATCTCTTTATTATCCGAGGTTGTTTATAAGTAATTATCTATTAGGACCTATTTGTCATCCACATCCATGTTTCTTACAAATGTATTTCAAAACATTCTTAATATTTTATAGAATATGGTTTAAATTCATTTATAACCTTTTTTGACTTTTTATAAGATGTTTATAAAGGAATGTTTCCATTTTTTTCCAAATAAGGTCCTTTATAATTTTTTCGAAATAATTAAGGTAAGAATGTATTTATTTTTAAACTTATATGGCAGGTGTGGCTATTTTTTGTCATTATAACATCATCAAAGCATCCATTACAAGATTAAAAAAATATTTCCAAAATAAATGTTTTCTTTTATAATTATGTGACTTTTAAATGATTTCAAAAAAAAGAAAGAAATATTTCTCTCAAATAGTTTTGATTTCATCTTTTCAATATCCTTTGATGGATTTTATCCTTGTTTGAAGTTGATATATTATGATACAGAACTTATATATTGTATTGAAGTTTTTGTGATATGATTGACTGTGGATGTGTTATTTTTACACCATTCATTGTTTATGGATAAAGTATTGACATTTAGAATGCTAGTTTTAATACGAATGTTTATTTTATTGTTAAACCTTTTCATATGAAGAATGCATTGGACTTAGAAAGTGATGTGTGGAGCCCACTATATCTCCTCGATGCATCTATAGGTCTCATGAAAAAAACTAGTGTCTTGGAACAATACCTTGAAAAAATCTTATTTATAGTCTTGGAATAAGGCCTTGACTATGTGGTTATGAAGTCTGGAATTATGTATTTCATCATTATGAAAGTGCCTATTGATATTGCATGTGATTATTTGACTAATAGAATATCCATGTGAACAAGTAAATGAAATTATTTGATTTTATATTTTCCAGATTATGTTGAAGTTCACGTTTAAAAGGCTTTTGTTTTAGTCTTATACATTGCATTAAATGTTTGTTCTTATTTATGAATGTTTCTACTATATTGTTATCCTTACTGAGCATCTGAGCTCACCACTTTCTATGTTTTATTTTTTCCAGGATGCGAAGAAGTATTTTATGACTAACCTGCTGGGATAGTCTGAGGGGATATGAGTGTGGTCTATGAAAACAATGTTGTTGTTGTTTTTCATTTTATAATGTAATGTTCAACTATTGAATGTATCTTGTATTTATAAGGCTACTAAACTGATCGGTCTTTCGGGACATGATTTACTTGTATCATTCCAATGTTATGTAATAATGCACCGCCTCTGGGTAACTGGTGTCGGGGTATTACAGTTGGTATCAGTGGAAGTTTAGTACAAACCTTGGAAGCTAGATTTATAAAAACTCTGATTAGAGCACATTATCCTAAGATATACTTTTAGGATTAGTATAGAAGAACTTCAAAGAATTTTGGTATTGTAGAGATATTGTGAGTTTTCCAAGAAATACATCCCTGTCTAGATATGAGAATGTAGAGGAGCCTCTGTCATATATGTACCTAGGGGTAAAACTCGAAAAAACCACATTGAGCTAGACTCGAACGGGAACTTGTGCAAGGCAATGGGCCTTTATGCTCTCTTGGTTATGACACTCCCAGGGTATATGCTTAGGAAAATTCTCATTTTAATTACAAATCATTATGAAGGGTTTGTGAGTTTATAATTCCTCAAAGAAAACATTTTTATGATTTTGAATTATATCCATAAACTGTTCATTTTATGTTAAGTGTTTTACAAGTTTGGAATTATGAATTTTGATTCATAAACTAATCTAGTTTATGCCATTATTTAGAAATGGAACATAGTGGAAGGAATGGAAACCGTAACAATGCACATAATCCATGTAGGTATTTCCCTCCTACTCAAGATAATTATAATGGAGCTGGTGAAGGAAATAGTGTTGATCATCTTATCGCCATACTGGGACAACTCACTCAGGTTATAAATAATAACATTACTCATATGGTTTACCCTGATCCACAATGTAGAGGATCAATGTTAGATCGCTTCATGAGGCAATAACCACAAACATTAAATGGGAGTACAAATCCATTAGTAGATGAGAAATGGATAAATTTCTCAGAGATAGTATTTCATGCCTTGGGAAGTAGTGAAAGGGAAAAAGTTCTCACTACAGTTTACTGCCTCACTGGAGATGCTGATCAATGGTGTCCATTGATTCAAAACACAAAGGAATATAATGAAGTATCAAATATTTAATGGAGTGATTTTAAAGATATTTTCTCAGGAAAATACTTTCCACATGACCATAGAGCAGATATGGAAAGGCAATTTCTGAGTCCGAGGAAAAAGGTGGATGAGAATGTCACAAAGTATGAAGCTAGCATTATAAGGTTAGCGAGGCATGTTGAAGATTATATACATAACCCAAGAAATAATATTGATTGTTTCTTTTATGGTTCAAAACCATTTCTTCATCGAGCATTAATCTCACAATCCTTCTCATCATACGAAGACAGTGTCTCTTGTGCTATCAAGACAGAAAAGGAATTCTCTAAGTCTTACAACTTTAAAGCAAAGTAAGACAAAAAAAGATCTGTCAAACACTCTGGAAATGGAAATAAGGGGAAGAAGTGCAAAGTTTAATATCCATCCTACATTAAATATGGGAAGAAACACCTCGTTACTTGCTTGAAGGGAATGAGAGTCTGTTATAAATGTGGTGAAAAAGGCCATCAAGCTCATGATTTCAAGGGGAAGAAATATGCTTTCAATGTTGAATGTTACAATTTTAGAGAAATGGGGCATTATGAAAATAAATTTCCTAAGCACCAAGGAAACTTACCTCAGAAAAGGCCAAGGTATCAATACTTGGCTTATTTTATCACTACTGCTGAGGTTGAAGCTCCAAAAGACACGGTGGCATTTAATTTAATGGTTTCCACAAGTCTAGCAAATGCTTTATTTGATTATAGATCATCACATTGTTTCATATATTCCCAGCTTTCTAAAAATATTAGATATTTCTAATTTGATTTAACGAGGGAGTTTTCAGTCAAAACTCCTAAGGGAAGTATCATTGCAAAAACGTTTTGTGAATCAGTCTCCATTAGGGAATATAAATGTTCTTTATCTGCTGATCTCATCGTCATACCCATGATTGAATATGATATAATCATTATTATGGATTGGCCTTCGGACCATGATGAAAAATTTTATTTTAAGAAGAAAGAGGTTACTATTTTTGATGACGATGATAAATAACACATTATCTTTAGAGAAGAATCATCACCACCTGATTCTTATCTAGATCCATCCCCAGTAGCTCAACTAAAATCCATTATTGGGGTGGAAGAGAATGAAATAACTATGGGTGAGGAAAAAAATGTTCAAATAGAAGATATACCTATTGTGCAATAATATGTTGATGCGTTTCTAGAATATTTACCTGGACATCCTTGTGAACCATAAATTGAGTTTTCCATTGAATTAATTCCTAGTTCAATGCCCGTATCGAAGGTCCCTTATAGAATGGTCACTATGAAATTAGTGGAACTAAAGAAACAACTAGAGAAAATGAGTAACAGGGGATTTATTCTCCCTAGTGTTTCTCCATGGGGATCCCATATCCTTTTGTTAAGAAGAAAGATGGATCTATGAGGTTTTGCATTGACTATAGGGAGATCAATGCTATAACAATAAAGAACAAGTATCCCTTACCTCGCATTAATGATTTATTTGAAAAACTTCATGGAGCTCAATATTTTTCAAAGATTGACCTTCTATCTGGATACCATTAGTTGTGCGTGAAGAAGTAAGACATTCCAAAGATAGCATTTCAAACGTGTTACAGGCATTATGAGTATACAGTAATGCCTTTTGGATTGAATAATACACCCTCTATCCTCATGGATCTAATGAATAGAGTTTTCAAGGAATATATTGATGACTTTGTAGTGTTATTTATTGATGATATATTGGTATACTCCACGATATACAAAGATCATGAAAATCACTTGTGCATTATCCTAAAGACTCTTAGAAGAAATGAATTATATGGGAAGTTTAGAATGTGTGAATTATAGCTTCAAGATATTTCATTTCTTGTCCATATTTTCTCTAAGGATGGAATATATGTTGATCCTTCCAAGACAAAGGCAATTCAAGAATGTCCAGTACTGAAAAGTATAACTGAGGTATGCAGTTTTATTGGTTTAGCGGGTTCTTATCGACTTTTCGTCCAGAATTTTGCCCGATTGGAAAACCCATTAACCAAGCTCACACGTAAAGGGGTTAAATTTTTTTGGAAAAAAAGTGTACAGAATGTTTTGAAGAATTCAAGAGAAGATTATCGAATGCACCTATATTGACACTACCATCGGGGAATGATGGGTTTGTTATTTATAGTGATTCTTCAAATAAATGATTTGGTTGTGTCCTTATGCAGAATGATAGGGTTATTGCCTGTGCATCACGTCAGTTAAAAATCAATGAACAAAAATATCCTACTCATTATCTTGAGTTAGCAGTTTTAATGTTTTCTTTGAAGATTTGGAGACACTATCTCTATGGTGAAAAATGTAAGATTTATATTGATCAAAAGAGTTTGAAGTATATTTTCTCTCAGAAGAAACTCAGCATGAGGCAAAGGATATTCCTTGAACTACTCGAGAATTATGATTTCACGATACACTACCACTCAGGGAAGGAAAATAAGGTGGAAGATGCATTGAGAAGAAAGAATCCTGGAATTTTGAACAAGATGAGAGTTGAAAGGGATCCTATTTTTAGGGATCTAGTAAAGATGAATATGGGAATAACCATGGAAGGTGAAACATAAATGAGTTTTCAAATGGTTTCCAAACCATCATAACTAGAAAGGATAAAGAGTTCTTAGACCGATGATGAAAAGCTTCAAAAGAAGATTAAAGTTCTGAATAATGGTAGATTGAGTGACTTTGTATATGAAGATGGAATTTTGAAATTTGGGAAGAGACTTTGTGTTCCCGATATACCTGATCTAAAAAGATAATTATTGGATGATTCTCATAGATCCAATTTCTCTATACACCCTGGGAGCACCAAAATGTATAAATATTTGAAGGAACATTTTTGGTGGGACAACATGAAGAGGGAGATTGCTGATTTTGTGTCAAGATTTATGGTGTGTCAACAAGCGAAAGCTAAGAGGCAATAGCCTGGAGAAGTCATGCAACCTCTTCCCATACCTGAGTGGAAATGGGATAATATCACGATGGACTTTGTTATGGAATACCAAAGACTCTGAGAAGGAATGATGAAATATGGGTCATTGTTGATTGTATTACCAAGTCATCACATTATCTTTCTATAAGAGAAGATTTACCACTTGAATATTTATCAAGACTATATATTAATGATGTTGTAAGACTTAATGGAGTACCCCTATCGATTGTTTCTGATCGTGATCCATGTATTTTACATCAATATTCTTGAAAAGTCTTCAGAAAGCCCTGGATACTAAACTTAGTTTAAGCACTGCCTACCACCCTCAAACTGATAGACAATCAGAACGGACTATTCAAACCTTAGAAGACATGTTGATATCTTTCTCACATGACTTTCAAGGTATATGGGATCAATATTTACCTTTAGTGTAATTTTCCAATAACAATAGCATCCATTCATGTATTCAGACGGCACCATATGAAGCGTTATACAGAAAGAGATGTTGCACACCAACTTGTTGGGATGATGTTGGTGAAAGAAAACTCGTAGACCAAGAAATTGTTGAGGAAACGATGGAAAAGGTGAAGGTAATCCAAACCCACATCCAAGTATCTCAAAGTAGGCATAAGAGCTATGCTGATAAATAAAAGAAGGAATTGGAATTTTAGGTTTGAGATAATGTTTTCTTGAAGGTATCTCCATGGAAGGGTGTTATACGTTTTAGTAAGAAGGGTAAATTGAGTCCCAAGTACATCGGACCTTTAGAAATCATAGAATGAATTGGGGTTGTATCTTACAATTTGGAAATGCCGCCAAGTCTCTCGAAAGTTCATGATGTGTTCCACGTATCACTATTGAGAAAATACATTCACGGCCCAATGCATGTACATACCTATAAGGAATTAGAACTGAAACCCGATCTATCTTATTTCGAAGATCCTGTCAAGGTTCTTGACACAAGAGAACAAGTGTTGAGAAACTGGATGACTCGTCCGCTAAATTTTCTATGGAGAAACCATAAGATGGAAGAGGTAATGTGGGAACCCAAAGAACTTATTATGAAGAACCACTAGAATCTATTTATGCAGTAATATTCTTGAAATTTCAAGGATGATATTATTTGAAGGAGGAGAAAATGTAACACCCCAATCTTCCACGGTACGTTTCCCTTTGAATAACGCAATAGCATGCATTGTATGCAACTTCGAGATTCTAACACATCGCGACCAATGAAACTAGTTGTTATAAATAGTAATGACCAATTTTTGAAATTATATCAATTTTATCATTCAAAATGGACTTCATTTTTTTAATTTTAATATCGAATTTATCTTAGGGTGAATTTTTGGTATTTTATGAAAAATTTCTATTTTTGATGAATAGTGAAAAATACTACATTATAATTAAAAACAATTTTTTAATCAAAATAATTTATAGTGATAAATTATACTATTGAGTGGTTTTTATGTATAATTAGATAATATTTTCACCATATAATCCAATGTAGGTCATTGGACATAATTTCACATTTAAACAGCACATAGGCAAGTGTCAATATTTTGATAGTTATTATTTCATAAAAACACACTTCTTGTTTTGACAACAGGAATTAATTTTAAATAAATTTCTGCCACTTCTGTGATTGGAATTTAGAAAAATGGATTCCATATTTAGAATCAGGATATCCAAATTGTGTAAATAGGTAACTTTAATTTTTTGACATTTTGATTAATTACATCAGTAAATATTTTATTTAACATGGTTAAAGGGTAAATCAGGTAAATAAGGGTAAAAAATAATATTATAATAATTTTAAATTACCATAACACGTATTCTAACCTTTTTTTATGATAAATGTCCGACCATGGGAATCCTTGGGTCGATTTTGGGACCCCATGGAGCCACTTTTAAGTAATAATGACACATTATATTAATTTAGATAAAGTAAATACAAAAATGACATAAACATATATCCTTTAGTAAAAAAAATTTTACATAGGGTTACATATATTATCTCTTCGACTATAAATATTTATTATAAAGCTAAAAATATTTCCTACATAATATTATTTTATTTATAGTTTCTAGACATTTAATAATTAAATTTAATTATGACATAATGATGATGCAGTATTTTTCTTATTAATGAAAGAATCAAATAAATGGTATTATAGATGTTAAAATAAATATAATTTGAATGTTTTTGTAAAGACCCGTAAATTTCAAGGAAATTTTTTTCTTAATTTTCTTTGGAATTTTACAAGAGCGCAGTTTCTGACAGAACCTGATTCCGAGACCCGGTGTGCCCGGAATCATTTTCCGAAGTTTGGCTCGGGTACGTTCAGTGAACAGACGAGCAAGTTATTCTAACTTTTGAACCAGTGCCTGGAATCGAATTCTGAGGGCACTGATGAAATCGCAGCGCCGGTATTCGCTTAGAAACGCCTCTTCCGGAGTTGCGTTTGCTTGGGTGTGGTTTTTAATTTTCGGGCTTAAAGTCAAGAAATAAAATAATTTTGCGACAAATTTATTTTATTTCACTTAAGTCACTTGGAAGCCACTTGAAGCCACTTAAAGGCGGATTAAGCTGAGTTGATCCGGATATGATTCTATCTAGAAATATCCTACCCCTTGGTAGGATATTTGTGAGGTGGGGCTCGCACGAGCCCCGCCGTTTCTTTCCGCTAAGTAACGCACCCGCGAAAACCTGTCATTATAAAAATCAACTGACGCGTTTTCTTAAATTCTTAACAGACCAATTAATTGGGCAGTTTATTTCATGAATTAAATGAGCTGTTACTTTCGTTGAATTAATATAATGAATTAATGGGTCGTTACTTACCTTTTTTTGTTTGTTGGTGTAATAATAAAATAAGACCAGAAGGTCTTTTGAAGGATTACTCGTTGAGAGGCTTGACAGAATCCTTGAGCCTTCATTCTCCATTGCGAAGAACGCAAAGAATGCGAAGAACACCGGCCTCCGACGAAGAACGCCGAACCCAGAAATCGACGACGCGATGTCGTGATCCGCGACGCCGACGTTCCCTTCCTTCAATGTTCTTCTGCGATGTCTCTTCCTCCGCAACAGATCTTCGATCGGCTGCTTGAGGTAACAGTCTCGGATTTTCTTTTTAATCTCCCTTGTGTTTTTTACCGAAACACGGATTTAATTATTTATTATTAAATCTGTTGTTTCTTGGTCCGTTGAGTTCGTCGACGCGACGCCTTTCCGCGACGATGTGATGCCTTCCGCGACGATCAATTTTCGCAAAGAACGCTCACGCGCGACGACTACGAGGTAGGGAATTATTTTGAAATTACCCCTTTTTATCTTCCCATAAATGTTTCTTTAAAAAGTTAAATAACCTGATTTGTGAACAATTTTAAAATTTATTAAAATTGTTGTTTCCTGTGTGGAATAAAAATCCTCCCGTTTTTTATATCTAATGTGGAGGGTGCGGGCCAAACGAACACGGCCCGTCAACCCTCCGTCGTTCTTCATTTTGGGCGGATTTGGCGGGCAACGACAATCATGATGCAAGGGTGATTTGACGATCCCGCAGTGAAGAACGGAACCCGGGAGGAGCAACGGCGCAGACGGGAAGAAAATCGGGCCACCAGAGCGACTCCGGCGGCCCGCGGAAGCCGACGGCGGCACGGGTCACCGGCACGGCGACGCTGGTGCTCGGAGGCGGCGGCGCTCGCGGACCCGCGGCCGCGCGGGTCTGGCGCGCGTGGGATGCGGCTGAAGCCGCGTCCGGTCGCCAGGGAGACACCCCACGGGTGTCGCGGGGGTGTCACGCTGGGACGGCGGCTCCCCCCCCCCCCCCCCCCCCGTGTCACTCAGGACGCGGTTTCAGCCACGTCCGGTTGTCTGGCCGACACCCCGCGGGTGCCGCGGGGGTGTCACGCGGGGCGGCGTCTCCCCCCGCGTCGGCCGCTCGGCCGAGCCGGGCCGGGCTGGCCGAGCTAGACCGGTCCGACCGGGTCGGACCGGGTTCGGCCGACCCAGGGGGGTCGGCCCGGGGCCCGGACCCCCCCGTCTTCGGACCGTTTTCGGTCAAATGCTTGTAACATGAGCTATGGGCCTATAAACTACTCGCTGTCAGCGGCAACACGATCCTTGGATCGAGACGGTCGTTTCGGTATATCGCACTCAAGGTTTCGGAATACTTTGAGTTCGGCCGGGTTGGTTCGTACACGAAACCAACCGGGCCCTCGGAGCGGAAACACTCATATCTTGAGCTACGGATGTCTGATTGACGCGTCGTCAGCTTTGTAGTTTTCCTCTATGTGAGACAGATCTTTTGGCATACTCCGCCCGAGGATTGGATGCAGGCGGAGTACGGTCGGGTTGGTTTTGCCTTAAAAACCAACCGGGCCCCTAGGAGAAAAAGCCAATAACTCTCAGACCGGGCGTCCGATCGACGCGCCGTCTGCGACGTTGAGTTCCTGTTGGCGATACGGAACTTTTGGATACATCAACTTCGGACTTTGTGATAGTTGATGTATCGGCCTCTCGGCTCGGTGAGCGGACCCTCCCGAACGAGCTTGCTGTTTGCGGAACCCTAGAGATGGCTGTGACTGCTTCTTCGACAGCGACGACTGTGCAGAGATCCTCCATGGACTCCGATGACGACCGTGCAGAGATCCTCAGTGGACTGCGGCGACGACTTTGCAGAGATCCTCAGTGGACTGCGACGACTACTGCACTCAGTGATCCTACGTGGATCCGTGCTACAGGTCATGTGTGGGCCCAATCCGGTGTGGGTCCGATCCTATGTGGGCCCAGTCCTGTGTTGGCCCGATCCTGTGTGGGTCCGATCCTGTGTGGGTCAGCGCTCAGCGGTTCTGTGTGAGCCAGCCCCTATAGGTCCTGTGTGGGCCCGATCCTGTGTGGGTCATTGCGGGGGTTAGTTACCTATCGATCCTTTGTGGGTCCGACGACTTAGATGGATCAGTGATCATCTTTATCGTCATCCGAAGAAGTATACCTGTGTGAGCTGAATCTTGAGTTACTCTCCTTTGTGGATTGTGTTGAGCTATCCTGTGTGGATTTACTGTTTACTCTCCTTTGTGGATTGTGTTGAGCTATCCTGTGTGGATTTACTGTTTACTCTCCTTTGTGGATTGTGTTGAGCTATCCTGTGTGGATTTACTGTTTACTCTCCTTTGTGGATTGTGTTGATCTATCCTGTGTGGGTATACGTTTTGCTTTCCTGTGTGGACTGGGTTGTGCTTGGGCTCGGACGTTGGAGACGAATGGGAATTCATGACTTAGGTATATGTATAGGCATATACCTAAGCAGTGTCGGTTGTTACTTCGTGATTGTATCTTTCCTTTGTGGATTTCGGGAGACCTTCGGGGGTCTCGGGGTCCTTACTGCGTAGCTTATACTCACCCCTGCACGGACTTTGCCTGCACTTCGTTGTGTTGGTTGCAGACGACGGACAGCACTGATCGTGGTGGAGGCATGCGGAGCAGGACGGTACCTGGAGGTGGACCACTGGGTGGGACGCACTCGGAGCGGACGGCTTGACTGAGGAGCTGTGGAGGCTATCTGTACCCACCCTTCAGGTGGGACTTCCAGAGGACAGCTCGATGCTGGGGCTTTTACTTTTCAGTTTCTGTTTTTCCTTCAGTTGTACTTTACAGTTGGGCTTGTATTTCTGGCCCCTTTTACTTTCAGCATAGCTTGTTACAGTTTTTACTTAGTGTTTACTTTTCCGCTTGCTTACTCTGTGGTGCTTGTTTACTTTTCAAAGGCAATGCCTTCCTTTTTGTTGAGATTTACGCCTTAGTGCTAGTCTCCAGCCCATGGCCTATGGAAGGCGGGCTTGGGGTAGTCACAACACGGGCCCCGAGGACGGGTCGTGACAAATTGGTATCAGAGGTGGTCGGTTCTACCGCAGACTCTGACCTTTCTTCTATGTGAAGCAATAGTGTTTAGCGTATTGAGTGTGGTTATCAGTCCAGGGAGTCCAGTGTTGGTGCGGCGGCCGACCTATCCGTACACCAGGACCCTGACTTCTGATTTCCGACTTAATGCACGAAAACATTGATTGCATGTGTGTTTCAAGTTTTCTTTGTGATTACTTGTGTTAGCTCACCAGGTATACTGTTCTGACTGTGGCGCACTTGTTTCCTTTTCAGGATGGCCCGACGACAGCAGCCAGCTAGGGTTCCGAGAGTAGAGCGCGATGACAGCCTGCCGAGCGACGAGGCCTCGGTACAGGGCCCGTTGACAGTGGAGGCACCGGCGGTACCTTTGCCCGCCGAGCCCCCGATGCTTCCAGCGCCGATTGCTGACGATGTATGATGCCTCGGAGCTCTGCACGAGTTCCAGCACCAGCGAACACCCAGGTTCCATGGGGAGATGGACCCCCTGGCAGCCGAGGACTGGCTGGAGGCGGTCGTCTGAGTTTTCAGGCTAGTGCGGACACCAGCAGACCTCATGGTGATCCTCGCGGCGAGCCTACTTCACGCAGCAGCAGAAAGATGGTGGAGCTTGGTGCTCCAGGTACACGATGAGGCCTCCCTCATCTAGACGGACTTCGAGAGCCTCTTCCGCTCAGAGTTCGTCCCGGCCACCCTCCGTGCGGTGCGCATCCAGGAGCTTCTTCAGCTGCGGCAGGGAAGCTTGACGGTCTCCTAGTACGCGGCGAGGTTAACTGACCTTTCTCGCTACTCGACAGACATGGTACGGGACCCCTTCTTCCGGGCCCGGACCTTCGATCAGGGATTGAGACACGAGATCAGGGCATTGCTGATCTCCCTCAGCATCCCGACCAAGGAAGGAGTGTTGGAGCGAGCCCTTCTGATCGAGAGCTTTCTGGCTGAGTCCACAGCGAGATCTACCACAGGGCGGCAGGTAGTAGAGTCCTCGGCAGCTGGTAGCCGATGGATGACTCAGGGTTCTAGGCAGACCAGGCCTTCCGGCAGACGACCTCGGGACACTGGCTCAGCAGTGCGGGGCACACAGCATGGGGCCAGTCTTCCGAAAGGCAGACAGTGCTACGCGTGCAGCGGGCAGGGCCACATGGCTCGTGACTGCCCGACCCGCCGTACCGAGGAGCAGCAGACGGTGGAGAGGCCACCCAGGAAGAGGCAGAGGGTCGATCGTGGCGATCCGCAGGGAAGAGGCGGACGAGGCAGAGGAGCTGGCCGAGCAGCAGGTGGTGGGTGACGCTTTGAGGTTCTGCCACCACCACCACCAGGAGGTCCGCCCCGACCAAAGGGAGCTGGCGGGCAGAGATAGGCACAGCTCTAGGAAGCAGAGGCCTACGACCACGGTGCGCCAGAGATGATTCAAGGTACGATCTGTGTCTATTCCACCCTTGCTGCAGTTCTTATAGACACAGGAGCGAGTCACTCTTTCATAGCCACTGCCCTTATTCGGAGCTCGGAGATTCCGACAGAGCCGTTGGCTCGATCCTTACGGCTAGAGACTCCTACGGGAGCAGACTCGATGATTACGCACTAGTACCGGTGGTGTGAGATTACTCTAGGAGGCGAGAGCTTTGGCTGGGATCTTCTTGTATCGGGGTCGAGGCCTTACGACGTCATCTTGGGCATGGATTGGTTATCTACAGTCCATGCTCAGATTGACTGTTTTAGGCGCAAGGTGAGATGTGTGCGCACCGATGGGAGCAGGTTCACCTTCACCGGCAATAAGGGAGCCTTCGCAGCACAGGATGGACTCACGCAGAGGAGAGGGCAGCCCATCACTCATCAATTGGCTAGCCTCATCCTTGGAGCAGCTGACGTGCGGAGTCCCGGTTTTCCTACAGTGGTGGATCAGTATGCGGACGTTTTCCCCGACAACGTTCCAAGGCTACCTCCTCATAGAGAGGTAGACTTTTATATTGACTTGTACCCCGGGACAACCCCGATATCCACTCCAGCGTGTCGGATGGCTCCCGCTGAGCTTCGAGAGCTACAGGTGCAATTGGAGGACATGCAGGGCAAGGGGTTCATCCGACCCAGTGTTTCACCCTGGGCTTCCCCGATTTTGTTCGCCAAGAAGGCGGACGGGAGCTTGCGACTGTGTGTCGACTATCATTGCCTGAACCAAGTGACAGTGAGGAACAAGTATCCGCTACCAAGGATTGATGACCTCTTCGATCAGCTCAAGGGAGCATGGTGGTTCTCAAAGATAGACCTCAGATCAGGCTATCATCAGCTCAGAGTTCGAGACGAGGATGTGCAGAAGACGACCTTCAGGTGTCGGTATGGCCACTATGAGTTCTTGGTTATGCCTTTCGGCATAACCAACGCTCCAGCAGTGTTCATGAGCCTCATGAACAGGATCTTCTAGCCATACCTCGATCTATTTTCCGTGGTCTTCATCGAAGACATTTTGGTGTACTCGACGACGGAGGAGGAGAACGCCTACCACTTACAGGTTGTACTAGACACACTTTGAGAACACCAGATTTATGGAAAGCTCTCGAAGTGCCAGTTCTGGTTACGTGAGGTCCACTTCTTGGGGCACATCATATCTGAGGCAGGAGTTGTAGTGGATCCCGTGAAGATCGAGGTAGTGCTAGCTTGGGAGACACCCAAGAGCATGACAGAGGTGCGGAGTTTCTTGGGTCTAGCCGGATACTATCGGAGATTCGTGCCGGACTTCTCCAGAGTTGCGGCGCCACTCTCAGCTTTGACGAAGAAGGGTAAACCCTTTGTGTGGTCAGACAGATGTCAGCAGAGCTTCCATGAGCTGAGGCAGAGATTGACCAGTGCACCTATCTTGAGGTTGCCTAAGGAGGGAGTTGGTTATGTAGTCTACTGCAATGCATCAGGGACCAGACTCGGGTGTGTCCTGATGCAATAACGGGCCATGATTGCCTATGGATCACGTCAGTTGAGGCCGCATGAGCAGAAATACGCTACCCATGACCTGGAGTTAGCAGTAGTGGTCTTCTCCCTGAAGACATGGCGGCACTATCTGATGGGCGAGCGCTTTATAGTATTTTCCGACCACCAGAGTCTCAGGTACATCTTCTCTAAGAAGAACCTGAACCTGAGACAGCGGCGATGGCTCGAGTTCTTCCAGGACTATGACTTTGAGATAGTCTATACTCCTTGGAAGGGGAACGTGGTAGCCGATGCCCTCAGCAGGTGGACGAGCATCCAACTACTTGAGGAGGCGACAAAGAATCTAGCCGCTTTGCAGATATCCTTCATGGATAGAGACGTAGCAGCCTTCCTTCAGTCTCTCACAGTCTCTCCTCCACTTCTAAAGCGGGTCAGAGAGGCTGAGCATGGGGACACTGACTATGAGACGCGGCGTGCACAGATATCCTTGGGACAGGAACCTGATGGTTTCTCCCTTGGAGAATATCACAACGTCCTTTTCAGAGGACGTATCTTGGTACTAGTCGCTTTACGAGAGGAGGTGCTGAGAGAGTTTCACACTTCTCCTTTTGCGGTACATCCTGGAGTGGCGAAGATGTACCAGGATCTCAGACGACAACACTGGTGGTCGGGCATGAAGAAGGATGTGGCAGAGTTCGTTTCATGGTGCCTCACCTGTCAGCAGGTGAAGGCATAGCACCAGGTACCAGCAGGCTTGGTACAGCCCTTGGAGGTCCCGGAGTGGAAGTGGGACGGGATATCTATGGACTTCGTGACTGGACTTCCATGCACTTCCAGAGGTCATGAGTCCATTTGGGTGATTGTTGACCAACTCACCAAGTCGGCACACTTCTTACCCATCAGAGAGCAGGGCTCAGTGGAGAGCTTGGGGTGTCTCTACGTTCAGGAGATTGTACGGCTTCACGGTGTGCCATCGACTATCGTCTCCGATTGGGACGCTCGCTTTACTTCCCAGCTTTGGAATGGGTTGCAGGAGGCATTCGAGACGCAGCTACATCTGAGCACCGCCTTTCACCCTCAGACGGATGGTCAGACGGAGAGGACTATTCAGACTCTCGAGGACATGCTCCGCGCATGTGTCCCCGACTTTAGTCGCAGTTAGGAGGACCACTTACCCTTGGTGGAGTTTGCGTACAATAACATCTACCACTCCACCATCGAGATGGAACCATACGAGGCGTTGTACGGTAGGCCTTGTAGATCTCCTTTGTGCTGGACAGACCCTGGGGAGTCAGCACTAGTGGGACCAGAGATGGTCCGGGCCACGACAGAGAAGGTCCAGGTCATCCAGGAGCGGATGAGGACAGCTTAGAGCCGGCAGAAGTCATATGTTTACAGGAGGCGGAGGCCACTAGAGTTCGAGGATGGCAAGCACGTCTTTCTGCGTGTCTCACCTCGAAGTGGTTTGCGGAGATTTGGTCGTGGCGGCAAGTTGTCTCCACACTTCATTGGACCATTCCAGGTCCTCAGCAGGGTTGGCGAGGTGGCTTATCTCCTGGCTCTACCACCTCAGTTGTAGCGGGTTCACGACGTCTTCCATGTATCACAACTGAGGAGATACGTTCACGACCCGACACACATCATTGACTATGGGGAGCTAGACCTGGATGATGGGGTGAATTTTGCGGAGGTCCCAGTGGAGATAGAGGATCGACAGGAGTGGGTCCTATGTGGGCGATCGATTCCTCTTGTGTGCATCAGATGGCAGCACAGGAACCTCCAGGAGAGCACATGGGAGTGGAAGGCTTAGATGCGTGCTCAGTACCCACATTTGTTTCCCTAGTTTATGATGTAACATTATGGGGACATAAAGTCCTGAGGTGGGAGTAATGTAAAGACCCGTAAATTTTAAGGAAATTTTTTTATTAATTTTCTTTAGAATTTTACAAGAGCGCAGTTTCTGACGGCACGTGATTCCGAGGTCCGGTGTGCCCGGAATCATTTTCCGAATTTTGGCTCGGGTACGTTCAGTGAACGGACGAGCGGGTTTTTCTAACTTTTGAACCGGTGCCCGGAATCGAATTCTAAGGGCACCGATGAAATCACAGTGCCGGTAATCACTTAGAAACGCCTCTTCCGGAGTTGCTTTTTCTCGGGTGTGGTTTTTAATTTTCGGGATTAAAGTTATGAAATAAAATAATTTTGCGACAATGTTATTTTATTTCAATTAAGTCACTTGGAAGCCACTTGAAGCCACTTAAACGCGGATTAAGCTGAGTTGATCCGGATAGGATGCTATCCAGAAATATCCTACCCCCTTGGTAAGATATTTTTGAAGTGGGGCCCGCACGAGCCCCGCCGTTTCTTTCCGCTAAGTAACGCGCCCGTGAAAACCCGTTATTATGAAATTCAACTGACGCGTTTTCTTAAATTCTTAACAGACCAATTAATTGGGCGGTTTATTTCATGAATTAAATGAGTTGTTACTTTCGTTGAATTAATACAACGAATTAATGGGTCATTACTTACGTTTTTTCATTTGTTGGCATAATAATAAAATAAGACCAACAAGGTCTTTTGAAGGATTACTCGTTGAGAGGCTTGACAGAATCCTTGAGCCTTCATCCTCCTTCGCGAAAAACTCGAAGAACGCGAAGAACGCCGGCCTCCGACGAAAAACGTCGAACCCGGAAATCGACGACGCAACGTCGTGATCCGCGACGGCGACGTTCCCTTCCTTCAACGTTCTTCTGTGACGTCTCTTCCTCCGCGACGGATCTTCGATCGGCTGCTTGAGGTAAGAGTCTCGGATTTTCTTTCTTATATCTCTTGTGGTTTTTACCAAAACACAGATTTAATTATTTATAATTAAATCTGTTGTTTCTTGGTCCGTTGAATTCGCCGACGCGAAGACTTTCCGTGACGACGCGACGCCTTCCGCGACGATCAATTTCCGCGAAGAAAGCTCACGCGCGACGACTACGAGGTAGGGAATTATTTTGGAATTACCCCTTTTTATCTTCCCGTAAATGTTTCTTTAAAAAGTTAAAGAACCAGATTTGTGAACAATTTTAAAATTTATTAAAATTGTTGTTTCCTGTGTGGAATAAAAATCCTCCCGTTGTTTATATCTAATGCGGAGGGTGTGGGCCAAACAAACACGGCCCGAAAACCCTCCGTCGTTATTCGTTTTGGGAGGATTTGGCGGACGATGACAATCGTGACGCAAGGGCGATCTCACGATCCTGCAGTGAAGAACGGAACCTGGGAGGAGAAACGGCGCAGATGGGAAGAAAATTGGGCCACCGGAGCGACTCCGGCGGCCCGCGGAAGCCGGCGACGCTCGCGAACCCGCGGCCGTGCGGGTCCGGCGCGCGCGGGATGCGGCTGAAGCCGCGTCCGGTCATCAGGGAGACACCCCGCGGGTGTCGCGGGGGTGTCACGCGGGGGCGGAGGCTCCCCCCCCCCCCCCCCCCGCGTCACTCGGGACGCGGCTTCAGCCGCGTCCGGCTGTCTGGCTAACACCCCGCTGGTGCCGCAGGGGTGTCACGCGGGGCGGCTGATCCCCCCGCGTCGGCCGCTCGGCCGCTCGGTCGAGCATGGCCGGGCTGGCCGAGCCAGACCGGTCCGACCGGGTCGGGCCGGGTCGGCCTGGGCCCGGACCCCCCGTCTTCGGACCGTTTTCGGTCAAATTCCAGTAACTTGAGCTACGGGCCTGAAAACAACTCTTCGTCAGCGGCAACGCGATCCTTGGATCGATACGGTCGTTTCAGTATATCACACTGAAGGTTTCGGAATACTTTGAGTTCGGCCGGGTTGGTTTGTACACGAAACCAACCGGGCCCTCGGAGCAGAAACGCTCATATCTTGAGCTACGGACGTCTGATTGACGCGTCGTCAGCTTTTTTGTTTTCCTCTATGTGAGACAGATCTTTTGGCATACTCCGCCCGAGGTTTGGACGCAGGTGGAGTACGGTCGGGTTGGTTTTGCCTTAAAAACCAACGGGGCCCCTGGGACGAAAAAGCCAATAACTCTCAGACCGGGCGTCCGATCGACGCGCCGTCTGCGACGTTGAGTTCCTGTTGGCGATACGGAACTTTTGGATACATCAACTTTGGACTTTGTGATAGTTGATGTATCGGCCTCTCGGCTCGGGGAGCGGACCCTCCCGAACGAGCTTGATATGTGCAGAACCCTAGAGCTGGCTGTGACTGTTTTTTCGACAGCGACGACTGTGCAGAGATCCTCCGTGGACTACGACGACGACCATGCAGAGATCATCAGTGGACTGCGGTGACGACTGTGCAGAGATCCTTAGTGGACTGCGACGACTACTGCACTCAGTGATCCTACGTGGATCAGTGCTACAGGTCTTGTGTGGGCCCGATCCTGTGTGGCTCCAATCCTGTGTGGGCCCGGTCCTGTGTGGGCCCGATCCTGTGTGGATCCGATCCTGTGTCGGTCAGCGCTCAGCAGTTCTGTGTGAGCCAGCACCTACGGGTCATGTGTGGGCCCTATCCTGTGTGGGTCATTGCGGGGGTTAGTTACCTATCGATCCTTTGTGGGTCCGACGACATAGATGGATCAGTGATCATCTTTATCGTCATCCGAAGAAGTATACCTGTGTGAGCTGAATCTTGAGTTACTCTCCTTTGTGGATTGTGTTGAGCTATCCTGTGTGGATTTACTGTTTACTCTCCTTTGTGGATTGTGTTGAGCTATCTTGTGTGGATTTACTGTTTACTCTCCTTTGTGGATTGTGTTGAGCTATCCTGTGTGGATTTACTGTTTACTCTCCTTTGTGGATTGTGTTGAGCTATCCTGTGTGGGTATATGTTTTTATTTCTTGTGTGGACTGGGTTGTGCTTGGGCTCGGACGTTGGAGCCGAACGGGAATTGATGACTTAGGTATATGTATGGGCATATACCTAAGCAGTTTCAGTTGTTACTTCGTGATTGTATCTTTCCTTTGTGGATTTCGGGAGACCTTCGGGGGTCTCGGGGTCCTTACTGAGTAGCTTATACTCACCCTTGCACGGGCTTTTCCCGCACTTCGTTGTGTTGGTTGAAGACGACGGACAGCACTGATCTTGGTGGAGGCGTGCGGAGCAGGACGGTACCTAGAGGTGGACCACTGGGCGGGACGCACTCGGAGCGGACGGCTGGACCATGGAGCTGTGGAGGCTATCTGTACCCACCCTTCAGGTGGGACTTCCAGAGGACGGCTCGACGCTGCAGATTTTACTTTTCAGTTGCTGTTTTTCCTTCAGTTGTACTTTATAGTTGGGCTTGTATTTTCGGCCCCTTTTACTTTCAGCACAACTTGTTACAGTTTTTACTTAGTGTTTACTTTTCCGCTTTCTTACTCTATGGTGCTTGTTTACTTTTCAAAGGCAATGCCTTCCCTTTTTTTTGGGATTTACGCCTTGGTGCTAGTCGTCAGCCCCTGGCCAATGGAAGGCGGGCTTGGGGTAGTCACGGCACAGGCCCCGAGGACAGGTCGTGATAGTTTTGATGCCATACACGAATTTTATAGGTTTCTTTTACATGTTAGTATTTATTAAATGAATTTTTTTGAAGTAAAAATGCTTTTAGTAATTTAAAACAAAAAAAAATAGAAAATAGTGTCAAAATTGACATAAAAACGTTTTTAAAATAATTATTATATTATTAATTGATATTATATTCCTAAAAATATAAGGTTCATCCAAAGTTCTTAAATAATATTTTATATGACATTAATGAACCACTTGAGGTTCTCTTGGATGTTTATAGTAATTTTATTAACCATATAATATAAAAATAAAAAGAGACATGGTAAATGTAAAACTAATTAACTAAGAGTTAAATCTATAAGATAAGGTTAATATAGTGACTCAAACCTGTATAAAACCTAATAGTTGGGATATTTTTGACCCATACCCACCTTAGACTCTAAATAAATCATTTTTAAGCCATTAGAATCGGAAAATGATTTTATTATAAAATAATATTTCAATCTTTTCCTAATGTTCCCCCCACCCCCCTTATAAAAGGAAACTCCCCCTTCTCTGAAATCCACACCTTCAAGGCCATATGGATCGGCCAAACCTGGCCCAAATATCCTCTCAAATACTCTCCATTCATCCTAGCGGCCTTACTTTAGTCATAAATCCCACCTAAGGATCCCTTTTGATCAAATCAAAAGGAAGAACCCGAAGAAGAGGTAAATATTCCATCACCTCTTTCAAATTATTTTCTTCTTCCACTTCCACTTTCTTTGTAGTTTCTATTATAAAATCATAACTCTAGTATCTTCTATATACTGTTATGTTAATAAAAAATGGTACAACAATATTCATTTTTTTATCCATCTTATGAATGACATTTCACCATACGTGCGTACGTACGACTTATCATCCCCATGTTGTAGTGTAGTTTGTTATTCAAATTGTTCGTCATTTGGATTGGTATAATAATGAGTATAAATGAGAAAATAAAAATATAACATGATCATGATTCTTTATTTATTATATACCATCCAATTATGTATGATTTTAATATCAGACGAATGATATTGTCACTCATGCGTACGTACGGATTTCTGTCTCCACCAACGTGATGAGAATCATTCCCCATCATATCCATTCAAGAATAATTTTCTTTTGATGATTAAGAATAATTTTTAAGAACTCAATATAATTCTAGATATGAATCAAATAAATCCTATCCATAACAAACACGTATTATGTAACAAAACATATAAAGGAAAACGAATCTGTTGACACCCTGAACTACGATAATGCTAACATATTATTACCAATGCAATATTAGAATATCATATATGATGTCATATTTATGTATATGGTTCTTTTATAATTTAATAACAATGATTTAACTATTATACAGGAGGTTAACGTACCCTTGACTAAGGAAGAGTACACGGTATGTTTTAATTTCACAATCTCTTCATTATCCGAGGTTGTTTATATGTAATTATCTACTAGGAACTCTTTATAATCCACATACATGTTTCGTAAAAATGTATTTCAAAACATTATTACTATTTTATATACTATGGTTTAAAGTCATTTATATCCTTTTTCTACTTTTTATAAGATGTTTATAAATTAATCTTTCCATCATTTTACAAAAAATGTCCTTTATAACCTTTTTGACAAAATTAAGGTAAGAATGTCCATTTTTAACTTATACGGTGGGTGCGTCTATTTTCCACCATTATAACATCACCGAAGCTTCACTAACAATCTTACAAGAATATTTTCAAAATAGATGTTTTCTTTTATAATTATGTGGCTTTTAAATGATTTAAAAAAAGATATATTTCTCTCAAATAGTTTTTATATCATCTGTGTTAATATCTTTTAATGGATTTTAAGCTTGTTTGAAGTTGATTTATTATGATACAAAACTTCCATATTGTATTGAAGGTTTTTTGATATATTTGACTTTGGATGTATTATTTTTACACCATTCATGGTTTCTAGAAAAATTATTTACATTTGTTATGCTAGTTTTAATACGAATGTTTATGTTATGTTTAAACCTTTTCATATGAGGAATGCATTGGACTTAGTAAGTGATAGGAGGAGCCTGCTATAGCTCCTTGATGCATCAGTAGGTCTCGTGAGACAAACTAGTGTCTTGGCACAAGGCCCTGACAAAATATTATTTTTAGTCTTGGAAAAAGGCCTTGACTATGTGATTTTGAAGTCTGGAATTATGCAATCCATCATTATGAAAGTGGCTATTGATATTGCATTTGACTATTTGACTAGTAGACTATCCATGTGAATAATTAAATGGAATTATTTGATTTTTTATTTTCCATATTATTCTTAAGTTTATGTTTAAAGGGTTTTTGTTTTTGTCTTACACATTTCCATAAATGTTTATGCTTATTTATGAATGTTTCTGAAATATGTTTATCCTTACTGAGCATCTGATCTCACCCCTTTTTATGTTCTATTTTTCCCAGGATGCAAAGATGTATTTTATGACTGACCTTCAAGGATAATCTAAGGGGATAAGATTGTGGTCTATGGAAACAATGTTTTTGTAGTTTTTCATTTTATAATGTAATGTAAAACTTATGAATGTATATAGTATTTCCAAGGCTACTAAACTGATCGGTCTTTCGGGACATGATATCATTGTATCATGCCAATGTTATGTAATAATGCACCGAATCTGAGTAACTGGAGTTGGGGCGTTACGATTCATCTGCCCATAAAATCCTAGGTAACCCTGCTTTCTATTTGCTTCTGGTTTAGGGTTATTCTGTTTTTTTCACCGCATAAAAATATGTCATTGGATGTTGGTCCTTCCTAGGTGCGGGGATGGGCATCTGTGCTAGCATGAGAGTGACAACTATATATTATATTTTTCCTAGCCATTTCCCTATGATGAAGGATTTTGTTGAGATTTGGATTGGGATCATTGAATTGCATCCTTCATAAATTGTGTCATTTCAATGAACTCAAAAAACTCACTCAGATACATCATTGGGAATAAAGGAATCTAAAACTAATAGCAGATATTTTTCAGTATAGATTTCCAATAGCTACTCCTGTGAGAGTGGGATACTCAATGAATATGTTAAACCTTTCCAACTGGCTAGGAATTTTAGACAGCCTCTCATTTTCAATTATTTTTAGTATTTTTGGTCTAAAATTTTCATTTTCCTTAGCATGGAGTTGAAATAATAAAGGAACTAATGAATAAGTACTTCCCATCCTTCAACATATCATTCTAGAAAACAACTATACCAAAAAAAGGTTGGACTAGTCGTGGTCTCTACGAAACACCTCATCTTAGTTGCATCCTATAGATATTGAGGTCCCATCATTGTCCCACATCAGGATAAGAAGTTTTTCAGGTGTTTTTCAGGTTCTTGTGCATCGTCAAAGGTAGAGAAGGTAGGAGTTAAAAAAATGTGTGGAGGAAAAATATCGTCCACCCACTCAAGATATGGATTCCTCTCCGGCTTCACAATCCCGTGTCGGCCTCCATGATTTCTATTCGAGTATCTATGGACTCAATAATGTCATGATTCTATGGGGACACTACTATTTGGGCTTCCTCCCATCTACAAGGAGTTGGTAGGAGTCAATGCATTGTCCACACCTTTTTTTCCTTTTGATCCTTGATTCTTTCTAAGACTGAATAATTTCCCTAGAGAGGGAGAGTTTGTCACAATAATGGAGGTAATTCATGATCATTTTAGACTACCCCATTTATGTAGAACATCTTCCTTAAACCAAGTCCATTCTATGCTCAAATATTACTCTTTTTGGTGGATCAACAATTTTAGGAAGATGAATATTTACCTCATCTTGAAGACAATAATCAGGATTAATATTTCCCATGAGTAGCTCCTCATTAAGTTATCTGAGAGTTTGTATCTCACTCCCATGTTGTCAAAATTGTTCCTATATGGAAGGTAATACAACTATTTTGGTCAGTTATTATGAATTAGCCATTCATTTCCCTTTTTTCTATCATTCCACCGGATAGGTGGCAATTCGATATTCAATGGTGAATGATTTTAGAGGTTTCTTTGGTTTTGGGTGCTTGTAGACTCATTTAGTTTATCCAAATCACCCACCTATTGGGATATATATTCTATTTTGTGGTTATCTTAATTTTTTCCTTGATCCTAAATATATATTTTATTGACACTGATGAAATTTGATGAGGCACATTGACCAATGGTGGTTGTCCCATTACTTTAAACGTAACAGTTTGACTTTGCACTATTGTCATCAGGGCCGTTATTTGAACCCTTGGCCATATTCGGTCATTTGTTCTAGTGAACATAGTGGGTTTTGATTTACATCATTGTAAATTCTTCATATATTGTTCTATTAACAATGAATTTAATGGATTTCTTGGTAGTGGTTGTCCAACAGAAACCGAATAGCAGAGGTTTGTCTTGCGGAAGGAGGAACAAATTGGTTCCTGACCACCAAATTTTACCACCCAACCTAGTAAAGAGTGACTCTATCTATGGTGATGATGATAATGAAAATAACCTCAACCCTATGGGTTGGGGGTTTTTTGGGGCCAAAATTGGCATTGATTGGTCATGTTGTTGTAGATCCAATGAGTCCAATTGGGGATTTGTTGATTCTCATGAGGAAAATCGAGATATAAATACCCACATCCCAGTGTGATGGGGTTGATATGGAATCACCATTTATTTCCTCATGATCCTCTTAGGGGATGATTAACTTTGTTCTGGTTATTGAGATATAAATCCCCCCAGTCTATTGGGATGGGGTTTCTTTTCAACTACTGATGATATGTCCTTAATTCGCTCAATAATTGATGATCTGAGAGGTGGATGAACTGATAGATATTCACCTAACCATGTGGGTTTAGTTCACACCATGATGGATTCGATAGAAAATACTAAAGCATCTCATTTGATGCAGTGTAGTTGTGCTCATCTAGGACAAGGGTGATATTGCATCCCATGATGGGGATCATTCTTTACATGATGTTTTTTGTTTGATTGCTACTCATGATTCCATGTATGATGTGAATTTTTATTGCTTTGAGGGGAGCAGTTCATAGTCTTAGAGTTTATCATATCCCTATGTTCCAAATTTTTGGGCATCATTGAACTATGGACATTTTGTTGCTATGACTAACTGGCACGGGTGTTTCCCATGAACTAGAATTCACCGAAGGATATGACATTACAAGACACCATATCTGAGGGGTTTTGTTATTCTAGGGGTTTGACTAAGTGTAATGCTTCATACTTTCCCCATCCTCAAATAAAGAGGCATGATGTGGCTTTATAGATCATTTTTTTAAGGGTTGTGTTGTAATAGAGGCAACAATGCTATATATTTGCACTGTTCTTTTCTAGTTTTAGAACTCGATCCATAAAGATAACGACTAATTCTATTTGATAACATAGTATATTGATGGTATGAAGGTGACACTCTTATCCTAGATAAGGAAGATGTATATCCTTTGTTAATGATGAGTATCTCGCATGTTTTGGTGTATATAAGGCATTAAATCCTTTTCAATCTCATTTAGGACCTCATTGTCAGATGTATAGAGAGACCATAACATGATAGGGAGATTATTTTCAAGTAAATAACTCCAGATTTTAATTCCAACCTCTTATTCAATAGAAATTCATGCATCCATCTGTTCAGAACATAGAGGATGAATTTGAGGTTCATCTACTGACTGGAGTGTTTTGATGCTGGCGGTTGATAAGAAACTATATGTGGTTGACCCTGATGCTTCATGAACCTCTCTATAAAATTATTTCTGACTTTTGGTCACCTATCTATATAGTGGTGTCTTGGAAAGGGTGTAATTTCCTTATCTATGGTATATGTCATCTTGGGGAGGTTTACCATGGAGTATTTGAGGCATAGAGTCTCTTTGATCCTTCTCCACACTACCATAAAAATAATATCATGGTAATGATCATATTATTCTTTGTATGAAGATCTGATGGAGCCTTGTGGTGTTGAGAAGATGTCTTGAATGGCCTCAAGGATATTGGAATTGAGCAGATTAAGAATACAAGACTCATTTTGTATCATGGACTGGATATGTGGACCTACCTTTTCGTATTGTTTAGGGATATGAGACTGCTATATGAATGTTTCTGGAAAAAATTTAATAACCATATAGTGTTTCGGGAGTATGATCCCACTATTGAGAATATTTTAGAATATGTTAATGATATTCCTCATTATTGAAAGGAATATAAGCTCATCCCAAGTTATGTTCCATTCTCACATGGTGATCCTCAGTTTTTATCGATATATTATCCTAAACCAAATCTTTTAGAATATATTGTTGGTATTTTTTGAAAGTAATATGATCTTTCCATGAGGCATGTGTTGATCTCACCAGTTGAGCTCTTTTTGAAACTAGATTATGAGCCAGGCCCGAATATTCATTTCCCATAAAAATGTACTGAAGGACCTCTGGAATGGGATAAGGAATATGGTCCAACTCTAATATTAACTCATAATGATGCTGGTTATGTCCTTAATCTATGGAATTGGGAATATGTTCCTAGCATCGGTGATCTACAGGAATATTCTATGAATATTCACTAAAAGGAATATGAGCCTATCCGAAGGTATGATCCAATCTCACTTGGATATCACTTGATAAAATAAGGATATAATACAAATCTGGGTCCATTTTAGTATGTTTTTGTAATTATTTGGAAGGAATATGAGTATATCCCAGATCATGTTCTCATCTCACATGGTGATCCCTAGATAGAATGGGGGTACGATCCTGATCTAGGGCCTTTTTAATATGTCACCATACTTTTTCAATAGGCTTGTACCCCAATACAGAGGAATGTTTTGATCTCAACTAATGATTCTTGGTTGGAATGGGAATATAAGCCCATTCTAGTGCCTTTTCCATTACCAAAATTTTCCGATAATCCTTCGGTAAAGTAGAAATAACATATTCTTTCTCTAGAAGAACCACTTTTTCATAATGACCAGAGTGTTGAGCTACTCTGGCTATTAGGATTAGAATATGAATATTTCCCTATATTTGTACCAATGTTGGAATATTCTATAGAAGTTATTCACCTGTTTCTAAGATTTATTTTCATTTTAGAAAAGTTTGTGTATGATATAACCGTGCACATTTTCAATCTCCACTAGGTACTAGAAGATATCTTCGATTGAAGTGGGAATATGATATCACGTGTATCCTCCTTGTCCCACCAAAATATGTCAATGGGATTCATTCAGGGGGGTTAGGGATATGTGCCTCCCCCAATCATGATATGGGGATATTTCCGTATACTTATTTTGAGTGAGTGGTGATATGAGCCTTCTCACTGGTTACTACTAGAATATGCCTACAGAAATAATCTATGGGAGTGTGGATATGATCAAACTCCATACACCCAAATTTTTCTTCCTTGATTTCTATGCATGGGTTTCATAAGTGGTAGTGTTTTATTTTATACCCTTAGCAAGAAATTCATGGGTACCAGTGGGATAATGTCGGTGATGACGGTTGACAAGTTCCCTCCATGGTAGAACCTGAACTGGGAGGGAGACGCATTTGACTCCCTATTACACAAACATTAGATATTTATGGTCATGATTTTCATGTTCCTGGTATAATCTCTCAAAGGTATTGTTTTTTCTAATGAGGTCCACATTATTCGCTGTATATTTTCCTAGATGATGCGGACTAACTGGCTTCAGTACTCGAATACCCTCATGGGTAGCTTCAAGGGTCGATATTATACCACATTGATGGTACCCCAAGAACATTATGTTCTCCACCTGATGTTTAATTTTTCCGGAAGTTGAGATCAGTTTGTGACCCATAGGTGTTGATGCCATAATTGAATTTCTGGAACGATCGCTAGATGATGACATTATCACAGATCGGGATTATTTTGATGAGATTGGTATTTCAAGACATGAAGAGGACATGGAATGTACCAATCAGTTCAATATTATAGGAATGAAGTATAATCAGTCAAATATGCACAGATAACATAATATTCCTTTTATTCCTGATTTTTTCAATCCTCTCAAGTGGACTTGTCAGTACAATGATACAATTTTTTCATAGGAAATCCAGTTATGGAGGATTAGTTGTAATATTAATATCAAGCTTATCAATTTTGTTTGATATTCCAAAAAAAGTGTCCCAACACATGAAAAAAAACCATCCTACTATTTGAGGGTTCTTCATTAGGGATCATTGTAAAGAAAAATGGCTGACACATGATTAATCGACCATTTGATTGTTTTTGAGATTCATGTCAGGTTCACCATTTTTGTTTTGATGGAGAAGAAACAACCTACAATCCCTCATCCAAAGAATATAATTCCTTGATGAGAAATGGTATGTCTATCATATTTATGTTTTGAAGGAGATTATGTGATTAAATACATTCTTATAGGGTTCTCCATTTATTGGTAGAAAAGTGGTGACTAAGGTCAATTTGTTTTGGTTCGACAGTTTATTACGGGGAGGGGGGTATGATTTCTTTCATAATCATTTACATCATACCACCATTTTCATTCTTAATGGAAACTCTCAATGGTTGAATATCCATAACTGGGTACATACCTTCATTCCAAAGGCATGTGTTCAGTCTGATTAATAAACCCAAAGATTATTAGGAACTCACATTAGTCAAGAGAATGGAAGGATGGGATCATCGTATCCTTTTTGGTGGAATTATTTCCTACTTCGGAACTCTCTTATAGATTGAAGATATGTACGTTAATATATTCCAAATCCAGATATGGGGCTTGTTACCCTAATAGAACAATCATATGTTAACCTCTTTATGTTTAGGAGAAAGAGACTTGATTAGTGAATTGATCTGTATGTATATGAGATTCTTCGTCTATTTCCTAATAATGAGATACTGCTATTATGATAAAGCTGTATAACTAGGTTCTTTAGAATTTTTTTCCATTTAGGAAGGTGGTTAATATCTCTAGGAGGATACTGATCCATTATGAGGAATCCTACATATCTGGTTTATTGTAGGAATTAAAACCCGTGTAGTTCGTTTGGTTTCCCAATCCACTACCATATGTGTAGAATGATCAGCCCTTAGGAATGATTGGGTCCTGATGGTCAAAATTTTAGAGACATGAGGGGAATTACACTAATGTGTATTTATGTTTTGGCTATATCATTAAGAAGGCACCTTAGTTATCCTAGTTAATGTAGGAATCATAGTTCTTATAGTTCATTCATTCCCTTATAACTAGCTCCGAGGCAGGTGCTCTTATATGGTGGGAAATATATCCTTCAACTCATCGGGGCTTACACACTGTGGTTTTTTTAACTGGTGGAGATTCATGATGTGAATGATATAACTATTTCAGCTCCCTAATCTCATGTGATCCATGCTTGGTGTGAGAAACAAGGGATAATAAGTAATCAGTCTCACTGAATATGGATTTGGGGATTTAGTTCTAGGATAACCCTTAGGATGCTTAATATAAATCACAAGCCTTAGGAAGGCATCCTACATAGCCTGGTTATTGAAGGAATCAGAATCATCTTAGTTTAGTTGTTCAAGGATTACACACTGACATTTCTCTTATATGCGGGTCATGTCATATTATGCCACCAATTGGAATTTACACTGTGACGATTCCCTTATATGTGGGTCCTATCATATTATAAAATTGATAGGAACTTATACTCTAAGGTTTTTCTTATATATGTGTATAATTTGAATTATATAATCATTGTAATAACCTAATCCCTCATGATCTATTCCTGGTGTTAGAAACAAGGGATATCAAATGATCAGTCTCTCTGTTTATGGATGCAGGACTTAAGAACTGAGATTTCCCTTTGGAGGTTAAGATATGACTTAATTCTCGGATAGGAATCCTATTTATATTAGTTATAGTGGTAATTCGAGTCATTGTATTTCTTTTTCTTAGGTAATACATCCTTAAATTTTCTTTTATAGTTGTTGCATTCTTTTTTCTTGATATGCATTGACTGTCGAGATGACAAGCCTTGGTTATCTGCTTAACATGTTAGATGATTTCTTCCCAATATATCTAAAGAAAAACAAAAGATCTATTTGACTTGTGAAAGGCACATCTCATAACTTGGATTTCATGTTTGAAGGTTTTCACATGATCTATGATGACTTTTCTAGAGGAAAACGCAAGACCTAGATGGCTTGTCCCGGAAACCAACGAATGATCTCGGCTAGCTTGTTTGGAGGACATCGTAATACTCATCCAGTTTTTCTGGGAATCCATCACATAATATCATATGGTTTTTCTATAGGGTGTTACATGATTTCGGTGAATTTTCATTATTTCATTGCTAAATCTAGATGACACACTTTGGGGGAGTCACAATAATCAATGAGACATGTCTCAAAGGGTGTTGCATGTCCGGGATGCCTTCCCCAAGTGTCAGCGTGAGAGTCAGCTGACATGTTCAAGGGGCATCACAAGATCCAACTAATATTCAATGGTGCTTCCATGAGACTCAAATGTCATGTATCAGTGTCTTAATATGTGTTGGGAAACATTTTTTGTGGACACTGCAATATTTGGATGTTGAGACAATAGGGCATCATGAGACTAGGGTGGCATGCTCGGGGTGCCATGTGACTTTCTTTGACATGTCTAGATGACATATCTTGATCCAACTAGTATACTAGAGGATCATAGAATGATTTCATAGACATTTCCTATTGCATTATCATGTATCATATGGTTCTTCAAAATCATATTAGGATCATCTTATATATTTTGTACATAATAATACTACCTTTTAGTGCATTGTATAGCCTTTAAAATTAGGATGTCTTATATTTTTTCATTGTTACCTTATTTTAAATCTCTCTTGTATTAGAAAATATGTGGGATGTCTTTCTTGTGACCTGATATAAGTATTTTGTGTGATCTATGAATGATCATGTGAAGTGTTTATGCATGCTACATGACCACTCCGGTTGTTCACCAGATCATACCTGATGGAAAACTTCCCTCTCTCAATATCAGAAGTTTTGATAAATATTATCTGATTCCTGGTCCATCTTCATATAGTTATACAAAATACAACCCTTTATTTGATGCTAGGGAGGGGGATATATAGGCCTTGCCACCCTGGTTGTTTTATATTTTTCATGTTGTATATCACATTAATATAGTACAGAGTCAGTTGATGGATTTGGTTTCATGCATTTTATGAGTTCCTTCCATATGTCATTCCTAAGGCATCACATGATTTTCAATGACCATGAGATCATCCCATCAACACACTACAAATTAGATTATATCCAATTAATGGGAATTTTTAAAATCTTCTGGTCAAGCCATGTACTTTTATATTATCATGTTGACATGTCCAAGAGCATTCTCAAGATAATGTAGCATGTTAAAAGGCCTTCACATGACCTCAGAAAACTTATATTCAACCTTTCATGACACAAGGATGACTTTTTAGGGGGCCTTTATGGGATCAAACTAGCTTGTCAATGGGTATTGTGAGACCATGTTATGAAAATACTAGGCATTTCATGCGATTTTTATGATAAATAGAGGCTCTATTAATGTTTATTTTTATTTTATTTATTTATTTTAAGATGGTTATAGATCTTATGAGGTTTTATGAGTGTCGTCCAAAATAATCACTCTACTGCTTGGTGGTGTGTCGCGTGAGAAATATAAGGTCATATTGATATGTCCAAGAATTTCATGGGAAATTCCATATGTTTTTCCTTATAGAATCAAATGGGGAATGCATGGTCACCTGGAAAAGTCATAGGATCTTTAAAAGGGGAGGATGGCATGCCAACGAGCTTTCATGAGATGAGGATGACATGTTGTTGGGTACTTCTTGTGTCTTTAAAATATGTAGGGGCATGCCACATGATTTTTTTGACCTTAAGAGGCTCCCACTTCCCCCAATTTGTATTTCCATTGATTATATTTACACTGGTTAGGAATATATTGGGGTTCTATGAATATTATCAAGGATAAATATTCTCTCCATAATTGATGTGGCATGAAATTTTTATGACTAAAAGAGACATATACGTTTTGGATGTTTTTCTCATATTTTCAAATTAATGATAGAGTTTTTTTCAAGCGTCCACCATTTGACAAGAATCAAGGCCTAGAGGAGCTTATCTTGTTGTCCTCTAATGATCAGTGGTTGTCTAGGACACCTTTTCAAGAGTATAATGACTTGTCAAAGGGACATCTCAAAGTGGCTTCATTGGATCCTCCACATGTTGTGTTCTAGTCATGACCCTCCTAAGTTCATGTGATCATGTATCTTCTAGGGGTTCACACAATAAATATGATCTTGGAAACCTCCTTCTTCTTTTTCCTTACGGGGAAAATAATTCCCATATTCATATATTTCTTTCTTTTTGAATTTTTCAATGCTCATTTTTTGGATTCAATAAAGATTTGTGTATGAGTTCCTAGAATAGGGGCTTACTGGTTCATATTGGGTATTATAGAATAACCCTAAAATTAAATAAAACTACATTATTATCTGATGTGAATAATCCTAATTGGTATAGAGACTCTCTTATATGAAAATGTGAGTCTTAATTCCAATTATTTCATGATACATAGTGATAATTGGATCAGTTATCCTAGACCCAACAATAAATTTTTTTTCATATAAACTCTCCTAGTGTATGGTATCCTTATTCCCATTGTGTTTGTTATATTTTATATACACTATGATAAAATATATAGAATCATAAATATTCTATCATAGGTATAACCATTGAGATTCATCTAGTTCTAATCAAATACCAAAATAAAAATTCCCCTATTAAAAATTATAAGTAGCTTCATTCTAGTTATCAATGATAATATAACCACATTTAGATCTCTTATCTTGGATCCAGCTATAAATTTTTTATACTATTCCTCTATCATCCTTGTATTATGGCCTACCTATTTAGGTTGGGTTTTACACCATTAACCCTATTCTTGGATAACATAATCCTTTATTCATTCATCTCCCATTGAAATATAAACACCTATAGTCAGGATTCCTTTCTTGGTAGTGAAAAGATTTTATTTATAATTCTCTTATTGGAAAAAAATTCTTTGGTTCAAGATCCTCCTCTTTGTTTCCTTACATTATTTTATTTTAGATACTCCTATTGGAGATAAAAAAATCCTTGAGATTAGTTCCTCCTATTGGTGATTATTCCTCTCATTAGAGAGTTACCTCCTGAATCCTACCTGATGTTCATGTAATGTGTAAATGTTCCCTATATTACTCAATAATTGGATTCCATTAATTTTAAAATATATATATATAATTATATGTCTGTAATTTTTCTGTAATAAAAATATATATACCATGGGATTCATGACATGTCCCTCACATAGATGACCCATGTCGATGATAAAGAAAAAAGTAAATTTTTCAACAATGAAGAATCAAATGGTATAATTATTTATTACATGCTTTATCACTCACCAAGGGTTTGATATTCAAAAAAACATTCCCTATTATGGTGATGTGTTGTTGATATCCTACCACTAGTGGTAATCTTGTTGTTTTATTTATTATAGATTAAAAGGTTTTCAAAATTATAAAACTCATTTTTTAGGGTCATTTAAATAATTTTGGACTATAAAAAAACTTATAAGGGGGGAAACTATAGATAAGGGAGTACTTTATTTCAAAATATTTTTTTTTGAATATTTGTGGAACCAAAACATACTTACAAATCAAAAGTTATAATCTATTGAATTTGGACTTGTTTATCAGGAAATTATTGGTTTGAGACCATTAAAAAACTATGAAATTGTGAAAAAGTTATGGTCATCCAAACATAATTTTAGAGAAACAAAAGATCTATTTTTTTGATACATAACATCTTTATGATGGTCTATAATTTACGACATTGGAGAAATAATCAATCATGATAGTATAAAATCATTTACAATTGGGAATGATATTATAGAAGTGTATTTGTTATCCATAATGATCATGAAATATTGTTCCGGAATATAACTCAATTTTTGTTGGTGTGTTGGTGATACTTCATGGATTCATAACCACTTTCACGGTTGGGAATTAATTTTCAATGGTATAGCGGTAATCCTTTATAACTGAATAGAATTCTCATAGAAGGGTGTCATTTCTGGCATTGAAGTAGTCATCTTTCATGACCAAAAATATTTCTTATGGAATTGATTTTGGGAATTCAATTACATGATATTTATATAAATACCTACCACACACTTCAAGGGGGGATAAACTTATAGGATGGTTTTTCATTTAGGATATGAAGTTTGAAAAAAGATTTATATTGTTTGTGAATCATTTCCTTTTCATGATACTTTAAATAACTAATAAGTAACCCTGAAGTTCAATCCACATAATGGGGTAATTCTCTATAAATAATATTCATGTTAAAACCTTCTTTATATAATATGTTTGTGGAGTTTACCTCATAAGGTCCTTTGGTAAGTATTCCCATGAAATTCCATCATGGAGGGCTACTCCCCCAACTCTAATGTGTACCAAATTCATTTAAACGTCATAAATTTTGAAAACCCAAGATAATTAAATATGAATCAAATATTGAATGAAATTAGTGAATTGAAAAGATTATGTCTCTCACTTTATAATAGTCAACTTATATGTCATATTTGACCATGGATTACCTATATCCTGAAAGGTGTTCATGAACCCTTCTATCAAAAATAAACCTTTTACAAGAACCAAATATTCCTTGGGAATATATGAAATTATATAACTTGTTTCAACTAATTAAAATATCCAACAGTATATATGATTTGGTGTAAAATATTCCATTCCAGGAAATATTTCTCATTTAGACAATTTATACATAACCCCAACATTAATTCCTTAATTTGGTTTACATATCTTGGTTCCCTAAAATAACATGAGTTGAAATAATAATAATAGTTTCTTAAATAAAATGGATTTAATATAATCCTCTTGTTTTCCTCATATACCTTCATTCAATATACTCTTCTTGGTTTCCTTGTATTCCTTGAGTAGTGATTCTTCACCTAGTTTTCACATAAGCCTCCATTAATGATTCTCCACTAGGTTTTCTTATATTCCTTGAGTTGAGATTCTCCTCTTTGTATAATTATATTAATTGAGTCTAGATTATTTTATAGGTTTCTTAAATGTTTTGAATTGAAATCATACTCATTAATTCCCAAAAATACTATCATTTGGATCATTTTTCTAAATAAACCAAAAAGGGACAACTATGAATAAGACCCACACCAACCCATTTATAGTTAAGTTTCACCAAGTATTTTTAGTTGTATTAATTCAAAATACAAAAATAGAATCCTCATTTTAGGAATTTAAACTATATTCTACATAGTTATCACTACATGATGCTAAAACACATGAACTAGTCCTGCCGCATGTCCTTATACATTGAAAATTGATGTAAGTCATTTTTTATTCATTTTACAGTGGGATACATTGGATACCTAACCATGTTTAAATCCTAGAAATATTAAAATCTCATATCCCCCTCAATAAGTGGTATCTATCAACTATGGCTATCCATATTATGTGCTGAGCAGAAGAAACCAATTTCCTTATGTGAAAAGCATAAGATGACATCTATAATGAGTATAGTATGACCCATTATTCATTATTTGGTGATCATAAGAAGATCTATGTGATTAGAATAGGATAAAACACCCCTCCTTTTGTGATGAGTATAAGATTTCCTCATGGAATGAGATTCCCTCCTGCTAGGACATGTATAAGATACAACGGCATGCAAATATACTTCTTCACTTCACCTAAATTTAAGCTACTTTGATGTAGTCATTGATGAATTGACTTAAAAGGTACCCTTTTTTCATTTTCATGCTACCTTAAATGTTCTTATGTATCCCACTATATGGCACAAAACTCTATGTATTTTGATTTCCATTATAGGGACACATAGGTATCCCCTATTAGGTGTCTGATCCCTACTCTATACACATCCTTCCTCCTTTTACCAGATCTCAATGCTTCTTTATTTATTAATAATCGCTAAGAGCCTTTTTATATATCTATAATCTATATAGTGACCAAATAAATGGATCGAATGAGAGATATTACCATCACCATATACATTATCCCCCTAAATGAATATTTTTATTCAGTCAATTTCATTAGGGTATATATTATTCTTATATGTATGGATTCACAAACATATCTTAAATCTATGATAGAGTATCAGACAAGTAAATAAGATCCCTTAAAGAATGAGCCAACCTATCATTCTCTCATCTGATAAAGTTTGTCAAATTTACTACCACAAGTGATTGAGAGGTTGGCAAATTTTGGATAATGAGAGATCCACATGAGACCTCGAACAATAAAAATTGTCCAGCAGGAAATGGAAGTTATCATAAATAGTTGATGATATATTAAATTCAAAATATTTTTATTTTTTCAAAATATCTTGTGTGAACATGATAATTACATATATCACTTATAATAATTTTTCACTCATTATTAGTACTTATAATGACATAAAAAACATATTCTACTCTTACGATAAAGTCATTTAACTATTAAACATCCCAATTCTATGAAATCTACTATTATTCAATGTTTACTCTTTCATTTAAAAAACATATTAGTGAAAAAACCATTCATGAAGAAATTATTATATAATCTTAAATGGTATAGAATTTAGAAAATTTATTCTCATGTTAATGTTATAAATTATTTGGAATTTCTCATAAGGTCTAACCATAGTAATCTTAAGAGTGGGGTTGATTTGGGAATAAATATCATTTTTGATTTTTCAAAAACTATTTTTTTCACTGGTTACGATGCATCATGATCAAAATCTATTCCAACATTTATTATTTGAAATATATTTTATTAATGTTTATCAACTTATTTTTTGACCAATTATTCTTATACACACATTAATAATGAACATAGTAACGGGTAAGGTTCTCTATTCAAAACAAACAATCATATCCTAGGAATGGAATGATATCATTCATTTTTATAGTATAGAGTAGTTTCATACGATAATTACAATGAAAATGATTTTTTGATTAATTTATATGATTTTAATTACTTCGGAATAAGATAAATGTGCTCATAGACACAAAACATAATCTTATATATGGTACAAAAATTGAAAATGTAAACCAATTAGAATAATATTAAAGATTTCATTAATAGAATATTAAATCCCCACTTCCCCGTTGATCAATGAATCTCTTAAATTTTGGGCACAAATACATATCTTTGAGAACCCAATATAATCCTTCGAATTACAATGAGATGTCTTGATGTTTAAATTAGTGTATGATCACTCAAAAACTAGAGGTGCTTCAATAGAACATCACACTACCAATAGAATCCATATTTCCCTTTAAGGTAAGACTTAAATCTTAACAATCCAGATATTTTGATTTCAATAATTTTATTGATGAATATTTATACTTAATCTGTACTTATTTGAGTGACAATATCTAACTCTTATCTATCTTTTCTTTTTTAACTATCCAAATCTCAAATATTATTATAAAGTAGCATCCACATTTATCTCAAAAATTAGCCTAAATGGCCATAAGGGCTTCTTTTTATTTATTTTTGATAATCTCCCTTTCAAGGGATGAGGGGGAACCCTTATAATGATCATAGTCTTAGAGATTACATTACCGAAAGGTCTAGGAAATCACATGACACATAGTTCTTAGAGGAATTTATCTAGACTATAACTAGTTGGAACTGCTCCTCACCTGCTTCTACATCTTGATGTCATCTCTCCACCTTCAAATGGCAGTTCACCTAGGCTTTCCATGCATTCATAGATTGGTCCTGATGGCAATGCCATACCCTCTCCTTCTTCCTTGTCTATTAGCCTCTACACTAGTGAATGTGCTTTCTCTGAATCCTCGTCTATATTTTGATCCTTGTAGAGTATTACTAGTCAACTAAGCACAATTTATTGTGGTCCAAAATCCTTGATGTGTCTGGAAGGCCTTGAGGTGGAACAAAGGAATTGAGTTGGCCGGAAAGCCATACTAGCCCGAAGGCCTCGGGTGGCCCTGAAGGCCTTGAAGGTCATGAGGTCCAAACCGATGGCCCAAAATCCCAACTGGATGAATAGTTCCAGCTACTATAGTAATGAATAGTACCTATTATAGTACCTACTATAGTACAGCTATAGGTACTCGTGAATTATGTCTCCCCGCATATTTTATATGGGGTCTCTTGGATACACTTGTCGAGTCCTCACCAACCGGGTTGAGGCTCTTGTTCCATTCACCTCAAAAATTGAATTTTGATTTTTAATTTCCAAAAACATCTTATATAAAAAATCACAATAAATACCTATTTAATTTTAATCTATAAGACCACTTTTATAATGTCCTATAACTTAAATAACAAATAATTACCAGGTTTATAACTTTGTCTCAACATTTTTACATTTAGAGGTTATTTTTAGATTAGTATTTTATTGAATTTGGAAAAAAACATTACACATAAAACCCTTATAATAAAAAGTGTAAACTTCCACTCAATTTCCATTTTATTCCACAAAAATTGGACTCTTAAATTTAAACCCATGTTTCATTCAAAACACAAATTCTAGTGAGGAATGTTTTTTTATCGTATATCCCTTAAATCATTCATTGATCCATTTGTAGTGTCTTGAGAAAAGAAAAACAAAAAAAAGTTATGATTTGATTCTCAATCATTGAAATCTAATAACAGAAGCAATCATATAATAAATAATTCATAAATAATACTGAATATATAAATACTAATCAAATATTCCAAATAACAATTATCATAAAAGGGGAATATATCTATGGATGAAATAGAAACAAAAATAATAACACAGATAATAATAATTTATTTCATAATAATGGAATTCATAATGATGTACAACAAAATCGTACTACAAATTACTTATGCCAAGAAAATATAAAACTGTCATGAAGACCCCATGAAAAGTCATCATAAATAATTTGGTCACAATACACCAAATACCTAGGATAGTTTGACCCATGAGACATATTGATGTATCAAGGGGCTAAATAGTCCCCTCCCATCATATACTAAACCTAATTATTAAATTATATTAAAAGGGTGACCAATTAATATAACCCATAATCAAAATTAATATCCATATTTTAAAACTAGCATATTGAGTGTAAATATTTTCCCAAGCCAAAAAATAAAACATCATTTCATAAGCCATGTTGGATAATATGGTGGATTTATCATTGGATAAAGCCCCAATAAATCATATGATTCATCAAAAGATGTTGATATAGATGAAGATTATTTTAAAATAAAATTTGAACCTTTCATTGGAAACCTGAAACAAATACCCACTTGTTATGATAAAATTTTAAATATACATTTAGAAAATATTGAGAACAATAATTTTTTTTAAATAACTATGCATACTTATAAAGGAATCATCAAATTAAGAAACAACTATGGTAGTGGAAAAACTATTTTTGCAGTAAATGATAATGAAAATATTTCTTTCACACCTTGGGTAGAAAAAATTAAAAGTAGCTCATTAAAAAAATAAGAATAATATTCTCTTAAAAAAAGTGGAAAAAAGTAAATAATGGTTAAAATTGAATTTTAATAATCATTTTATCATATAAAATTTCATTCTTGAAAACATTTTACGAATCATGGATGTGGATGAAAAATTATTTGACCAAGGAAGAAATAAGGACTACTTTTCATAAAAAAATGTTTTCTCAATCATATTAAAAACTAAAGAGAGGAAAATAAAAAAGAAACATTTAAAATACATAGATAAATATATAAGAATAAAATATGTGTATTTTAACATATAAATATTAAATAATTTCTTTTAATATAAATTTGAGCCTAAACAATCCTGAATAAAATATAATTGAAACTTAAATCACTTACCTCAAAATTCTTCTTGTTTAGACATGTTATATCTTAACAAATAATAATTTTAAATTTATTATAATTATTTTCCAAAAATATATTCATACTTATCAAACCTGAAAATTTTTACTTGTAAAATCTTATCACCCACTCATTAACAATCATTCATTATGACCATCATTCTAGGTGTTACCAGCTTCAGATTGGTATTTATGGTCATTGCATCTTGAAAATTGTTACATATTCTCCAGAATTTTAATCATCACATTTATACAATATTATTTCATAATATTCCCAATATTATACATTTATTAGTCATTCATGTCATAAACATTATAACAACACTCAAGAACGTGGTAAAACTAACCTGAACAGGTGTATCTTATAAACACTTAATGAGTAAGAACATGCTAAGGTATAAAAATAATATAAAATTTATAGAATATGTAATAAGTAATAAATATTCATTATATATAATTTAAAAACAATCAATAAAATTATGATATTAAAAATAAAATATATCGCTATTGGATACATTATTCTATACATATGCATGAACAATTCATCCATTTTATAAATTGAAAAAGGAAAATAAAATAGATAATACTTTATCATTATTGAATCATTATTACATCATAAAAATATATATATATATATATATTCATTAAATAAATAATTATAAATAACCATGAGAATATGTGTTGGGAAATGAATCACATTGCAACATGGAGGCAGTAGTTCGAAAGTATGCACGAGTGATACTTTCCTTTTTTATTTGATGGAAATGGGGTGGAAAAAAGTTTTCCTATAGAAATGATGACATAAAAATATATTTATCATGTTGGATTCAATATTTTAGGATGGATACATATATTTAGTTAAAATAATAGAATAAATAAACTTTTAAATATTTAGGTAATTACAATACCTTTTCTTTGAGAGACCTCGGATTACTCCTTCAACATTTTTTGGTTAGTTATAAGGTAATACTATAAGGTGAAGAATGAGAGGAAGGAATCTATAAAGGTTTAGGGTCTATTTATTTTGATACATATGGCTCAGATTATTTTGAATAATGGAGTATAAGAGGTTCCCTTTTATAATTGAGGAGATGGACACACCTGGAATTAATTGAATATTAAAATAATATAAAGTCATTTTCTTGTGAAAGTTCAACCAAATGGATAAGAATCTTAATTTATGATAATATATTATCTAAATATCTTCAAAAATATGATTTATATAAGTTTATGTTGAATTTATACTCTTATCTATTTGTTTACCCCCCCCCCCTCGACTGAACTTTTTTTTACCTTAACCATGGTAAAAATAATTTACTATTTTTACAATTAATTAAGAACCAAAAAAATTACATTATTAAATAATATTCATTATTCTGATTATAAATATGGAATTAAAGTTTCATGATTTAATTTCTATAATTAGTATAGATTACTTTAAATATATGTTCGTAAAACACAATAAAAAAATCTTTAGAAGAAAAAAATTAAGAAAATAATGATTTCAAAAAAATATTTCTTTTGATTAAAATTAAATTATTTTATTTTTTTAAAATAAAATTAGAATTGTTTTCATTTTGAAAACAAACCAAATTTGATATGAACAAAATTTTAAGTATAGATTTGTACATATAACATTATATGTTTATATAAATTGTAATACTTGTCAAATATATGTAGTTTAAAAATAAAAAAGTATTAATATAAATTCATGTTATTTTTTTATCATCATAGTGTCATAAAAGTGACATTATTTTTTAAAATCGTTAGTTTTCACTATTCACCCAAAAATGAACTATTTCTAAAAAATCATAGGAATCTAAATTAAACATTCTTTATGTTGTGAATACAAAAAATGAAATAATTTTGTAAAATTAAATTATAAATTTTTTTAATTAATTTTTTAAAAATATATACAGTAAACTTGCTTTTATAGAAAAATTAACATTTAAAACCTTATATACACTTAATATATTTAATGTAAATTAGAAATTATATGAGTCTAATGAATTATATTTTATAATTACTTATCAAATATTTTTTCTAAAAGTTATATTTTAATATACCTAATGCCCATATATCTAATGGATATATATATATATACAAGACCTATGTGTCCAACATCCATATATATAACATTCATATTACATTTTAATATATTGCCTTTCATGTGTCACAAAAATGTATTCATTTTATTCTTTCTTATCATGTATATTATATTGGAAATTATTTTCATGTTTCCATAGTTACATTTGGGGCCACAATATTTATGGAGAACCATGAGGATAATGATTTTATATTTTTGTTATTTATATATATATTTTCATTTACTTCACTTGTACTCTTCTTCACATTTTTACATATTAAAACCTCATAATGTAATATTTTTTATAATTCATTATAATATTTTTACTCAGTAAAATTATAATGGTTAATTTTAATTTAATTTTTGATATATCATAATATATCAAACATAATATTCATTTAAAGGAAAAATACATATTTAAATATTGGTGTGTTATAACTTTTGACATTCATATAAAATTTGATATCATATATAGACATTAATATCCATGATATAGAAGTCCCAAATCGCACACTCAATTACATATCATCAAAAAAATATAATCATCACATTAAGATAAAAATAGTTTGGTTTGGTAAAATATGTTACTTTTTCATTTCAACAACACCAACAAATTTTAACTTCATTAAAACTATAACCTTTATATTTAGGTTATGAAATGTTTATCCATCATTTTTATTATAAAAATAAACCCAAAACATGATTATTATCTCATTGACCACCTCATGATGTATAGGTAAACCAATTTCTCTATACTCATACCATGATCAAACACTATGAAAAGTTTTATCTTTATTCTCTATTTTTTAACATGATTGTGTAAAACTAGAACCTAAACTCATTTTCTTTCATAAAGAATTTAGACATGAAAATTTTCTTCTAAATTCATATGATTTTTCTTATTGAACCATGTCCATGTATATCTAACTATGATGATTATTTTGTCTTCATGGTGACTTGTTTTTTTATATCTTTTATGGCCATCATAATACCCATTTTATTTAAATTATTTATTGTCTATTTTCTTGATACATAAACCGTAAAAATATTTTTTATACACCAAAATTGGTTTTTCCCAACTTTACTTAAAACTCCTAAAAATATCAAACTCCACTATATCCTTCTTGTATTACATAAAACATCACTTTAATTAACCTAAGATTGATACTAATTCATTTTTGGATATAACAATATAACATCTTGAGAAATATCACCTTAATAAACTCATTGTTTACAATAATCTCCCCAATTACCTCAAAAACCATCATTAGTCATGGTAATATCCCCTTTCTAATTTCTTTTCAACTACTAAAAAATAATAATTACAATAAATTTCATTAAAACATTAATAAATTATTTCAAGCCTATATAAGCATAAATTGTACAAAAAATAATATTAACGAATTATAATCACAATTTTTTTCATTCAATCTACTAAGGTTGACTTTTAATATTATCTCAGACATCTCTTATCCTAAAAACTCTCTGTGTATAATTCAAACTTATTTAATGAAAAAATAATAAATAAAATCATCAAAACAAATAAGAAACAATTCTAAACTCATAGTTCAACACACAGACACACAAACTCACACACGCAAGCATGTATACCCTGAAATCAATGCTCTCCCCAACAAAAAACCCTCTAAATATATATATCCAATAAATAAAATATTTCTCCCATATTGGGAGAAATATATACCTTTTGGTGTTATTATCTCCCACTTTTAAAAAAGTATCCAATTAATAAGTGAAAAGTTGGTATAAAGGATTTGTAAATATTGAAGTTTAACTCCCATCATTATGATCAATTTTTGAAATATTTCTTTATATATTTCTTTGAAAAATATATCCATCACTTAATCCTTTATAAAAACAAAAACACTATTCAAGAAACATTCTACTGATTTTCCATATATTAAATAATATGTTGTATCAATATACTTTGACCAAGAATGGTACACTATATTTCTGGAAATATTAAACATACTTTCATTATCACAACCCACTAATGTGGTTAAATTTATATCCTCTAAGAGATTAAAAAGTTGTTTCCTCGACCATTCTAACTAATTTATTTCATGTACAACAAGAAAATATTCAACTGACACTATATGCATGTTCATTGAATTATTTATCTTTATGTTTTCTATAGTAAAATTATTTTGATATCATAGCACTCCAATAGAAATCTACATCTGATCATCAATATTTTCATAAGAATTCACATGATAATATCTATGAGAATAAATATATCATTTTCTTTTATCAATTAATCCAATAATTTTAGTGTCCTTATCAAGACTAAGAACTCTCTTCACAATATTTAAATGGCACTTCTTTTAAATACATTGACATATTGTACTAAATGTAATAGAAAAAAACAATATTTGGTCCTGAAGTAATAAACAAAAGAAAACTCCCAATTAAGTAACAATATTGAGAGTTTAGTTCCAAATAGAATTAGAGAAAAAAATATTTATATCTTCTATTTTAAAATTATTTAAAATTTCTCAAGCATAATTATCTTGATAAGGTAATTATTATCTTTCTCTTAATAAACATGATATCCAAAGAATTACATCACTCCAAAGAGCATCAATGTTTCTATCAATTCCTTCATTTGGATTTAAAATTCATTTAAAACATATTGTTAATTTTTGGTACAAAAAATATCATCAATATATGTTATAGTAAATGAAATATTTATATTTATTATATTTGTTTTATAAATTTTATACACTTTCTATTTCCTAAAATAAAACAACATCAAACATGATTCAAGATTTTTATTCCCAAATTTTGAATCTTTATTTAACCCATATTGTTCTCATTTCAACCAATAAACACAAATATCATTATCTTTAAGAAAAAAATAATCTGAATTATTAACGTACACATATTTTTTATGTTCAATGTTTAGGAAGTCAAGCTTAACTTCCATTGAGAATATTTTGTATCATAATTAAGAATAAATATCAGGAAATATCCTTCTGGTTCTAAAAAAATAAACCATATAAAATGTCTTTTAAAATTCAATGTTTTCTTCATGATAATTCCATTTGAAACTCCCTTTCCTTTCTTCTCAAAACTCCTCAATTCTTATTAAACTATTTTTTGAAACACAAGAAAATATTCCAATAATATTAATATTTTATAGATTACGAAACATCTTCAATGTATTTATATTCACAATTTTTTTAGTTCCTTATTTGTGGCATGAATATATTCTTGATAATTCAATGGTATAATCACATTCCTTGGTTAAAATTATTAAATCTGAGAGAGATGAGATATTTTCTTGAAATATCACTTAGTTTAAAATATTTTTCCATGATCACCAATGATTCTTTAGACATCTAAAAAATCATTATCCTTTTAGGAATTTTATTTGATAATTATTCATCAAAATATAAGGTCAATACATCAACATATCCCTTCTGATTTACTAATTAATCTTTGTCTCTATAAAATAAAACACATTCACCAACCAATTCATAATCATATTTATCTAATTGATAAAGTGTTATTTATTACTATTATGCATAAAATTATTGGTAAAAAACCATTATATGAAAACCATAAATAAAATTTTATAATTATTTTTTTCAATGGTCATATCTCCATTCTTTTAGTAGAAACCACATAAAATTAAATTGAATCCTCTCATCTAAAACATTCTCATATTGGTACCATTATCTTATACTTTTAAAAGAAATACCAAATACTCTAAAATACATCATATATGGTGTTTTATAGTTCTATTTATCATAAATATACATATCTGATTTATGAAAATATAAACAATATATATGAATGTGAATCATTTTCCTAATAACATTACTCTAAAAGAAATGATAATTTATATATTCCAAAAACATGGTTTGATTTTTCAGGAAAAACACGGATTCTTATTATTAAATATAACATTTTTTAAGTATAATATTCTAAAATATACAAATGATGAATCCTATGATTCCTCACGTATTCATTAAACATTTCACTTTTACATTTAGATTTATTATCCAAATGGGTCCTTTTAATGTATAACTACATTTTTTTGGAACTGTTTCTGGTGCTTTCGTCGGGGTTCGCATCCATCTGTCGAGGACATGTTTATTGATTCCATTCATTCCATCTTTACAAAGTTAGGTGGCATCTGTCTCTTGTTCAGGGAAGTTTTCTCCTTGATCGAAACAAGATGATGGGATGTTGGTTTCTCCTTCTATGGATTCCTCCCCATAACTCGTTACCTAGTATGGGTCTCCCTTAAAGATTAAGATGTTGTTCGTGAATCTCTTTCCCAGTGCCATAACATTGTGGATGCTTGTTAATTACACTTCTTATGTCTAGAAATTCCAAGGGGTCTGGAAAGGGTAACAGCCTTTGTTTCGAGTAGATGGTAACATCAGGCATGTCGGGGCCTATCTTGATGCGTGTACATTGGGGAACCTGTATTCTTCTTCATAAGAGGTCATCCCAAGGTCACAGAACCCAATGCATCCCATGTTAGTCATGGGGTATCTTATGCTAGAGTCATTTATCTGAGTTTTTTCCTCAGCTTCCCATGCATAGCACAGGGTATGTCGCAAGGTTAATGTCTTACGGATACGGTTACACCCAAGGCGTGCCTTTTGAGGTTTTCCCCAGGCAGCTCATGTTTAACATGAGGTAGGCCATGAGTTTAACGTCTGGCAGAGACGGAATAAGAGTGATCACAATTTCTCATAGAGAAATCTCAGATTGGTACATTCCAAGTAGGGAACACCTGAAAGATGTGTAACAACTAGGACGCAGTGAACGCACGAACACCCTGCCATAACATGGTTGTCGGGTCCTGGCCAGTCAGGTACCACCAGTTGCCCCTCCCGAACGGGTCATGTGAATAATGATACTATCCTGAAGCCAACACATGTAATTTCTCGTGTCTGTTTTCCTCACTCACACACACCATGGGAAACATCCCAGAAGGTCACCCATCATGATCACTACTCCAAGCTAAGCACGCTTAACCATGGATTTCTAATGAGATAGGCTCCCGAAAAGGAAGGAGTATCTTGTTGACATGAGTCATATCATTTAGTCATTTAACCCGTTATCTTTATGGGGTGTTACAATCACCCCCCTTTAGAGCACAACGTCCTCATGTGGGTTGTACATCTCAATCTAGGCCATGCATTGCACTTACGGCTGGGTTCCTCCTCTGATACCAAATGTGACAACTGGGTCCCGGTGACAACACAGACATCTCGCCTTAACATGGTTGTCGGGTCCTGGCCCTCTAGGTACCACCAGTTTCCTGATAGAAACTTTTGTGTTTTTTACTCACTCACAAACACCCTAGGAAACTTCCTATAATTTCACCCATCCGGATCACTACTTCAGGCAAATCATACTTAACTGTTGAGTTCTAATCAGGAAGGCTCCCAAAAAGGAAGGTTCATCTTGTTGAAATTATTCATATCATTTAGTCATTTGACACATTATCATTCTTGGGTGTTACAATATGGATGGATCCGAACGCCCAATGAGGATGGATCTGAGGTGTTGCATCCCAAGGAGGGGAGATGTCACATTGTAATGGCTGATCGGAACGCCACTAAGGGTAGATCAGGGAGAGTGTACCCCAGAATGGGGGACACCAAGGTTTACCATTATATGTGATTGAACATCAGGGAGGTTTCCTACATACCCTGTGCAGATGGAAGAGATCAAAAACCATGTAGTTCGAAGGGGTGATGAACCAGGGTGTACACAGAGGACCACAACCTGAATACTTGTTGGGGCTTATGCATGGATAATGTCCCATCACAAGAGGGATACTCTTGGTTGGATGGTTATGGGTTGAGTGGGGATTATGCATGGTCAGCTGCCCGAGTGCCGTAAGGAACATCGCAGGGATGAATGTCATGATCTCACTAGGATTTGGAGGCCCAAATGAGAATTAGAATGGATGATGGAGAGTTGAATGAAGTAGAGGGGGAATGAGATTGAACCATCATGAAGGTGATGGTAGTGTTGGTATTGAGCCTCAAAGAGACTTCCTACGTATCCATGTGGTTGTGAATCAATGTCCGCATAGGCTTGAGGGATAGATCATGATGAGACATGAGTGATGGGATTGAACATCAGGGAGGCTTCCTACGTATCCCCTAGGTCGGGAATCAATGTCCACATAGTTTTTCTGGTGACAGATTACCATAGATTGGGGACTTAAATGGATTACCGTCGATTGGGGGACTTCAACAGCTTACCGCCGAATGGGGTTGACAAAAAATTTCCCTGGATAGGGGAAAAATTAGCGTCATGTGGGAAAAAAGGGGCATATAGTTTAATATCATGTAGGATGGAAGTGGACTGACGTGAAGTGGTCAGGACCAATGGTTGTTGGGCTTGAACCACAAGGAGGATATCTACGTACCTTGCCTTGGAAAGGATCAAATTATGTGTAGTTTGAATGAGGTTTTGGTGAACCTATTTGAAGGGGGTTGGGACCAATAGGTGTTGGACTTGAACCTCAGGGAGGCTTCCTACATACCTCTCCTTGGTATGGATCACAGTCCATGTAGTTTGGGTGATGTGTTGGTGAACCAACATGAAGTGGTCATGACCAATGTTTTTTGGTCTTGAACCTCAGGAAGGCTTCCAACGTACTTTTCCTTGGCAAGGATCAAAGTCCACATAGTTTATAATTGTGTTGGTGAGCCGATGTGAAGTGGTTGGGACCAATGGTTGTTGCGATTGAACCTATGGGAGGCTTCCTATATACCTTTCCTTTGTAAGGATCAATGTCCACGTAGTTCGGATGGGTTGGTAAACTGACGTGAGGTGGTCAGGACCAATGGTAGTTGGACTTGAACCTCGACGAGGCTTCCAACATACCTTACCTTGGCAAGAATCAATGTCCACATAGTTCGGATGAGGTGTTGGTGAACCGACTTGAAGGGGTCAGGACCAACAGTTTTTGGTCTTAAACATTGGTGAGGATTTTTATGTACCTTGTCTTGGAAAGGATCAAAGTCTACATTGTTCAGATTGGTGTAGGGATTACACGCTAAGGTGGCCCATAGAGGATGTCATGGTCTATGTTTACTCTAAGATCATGTACGTCATTCTCGGTGTGAGAAACAATAGATAGCAAGGACCTGATGATCATAGCGCAAAGGTACATCCATGAAGGATGGTGGATGGGGATTATGCATGGATGTTTCCCAGGTTCCACTACGGATTGTCAATAGTGCATGGGGATTACGAAAGGAATCTACCTGAGTTCCGATAAGGAGCAGTAATAGTAGATGGGGTTTACGCACGGATGTTGTCTGGGTGCCACTATTGAGCGGCAATGGTGAATGGGGCTTATGAAAGGAAGCTGCCCGGGTGTCTGCCTCATGTCTGGTCATGAGGGAATCTCAACTCACTGGTGGGTCGAGGCATATAATAAAGGCCTACATTTATGCACCAATGCACAAGAAATATAATGCCAAGGGAATTGGAATTAGTCCAAACAAAGTGAGATGAAAAGTGTGAATCACATGCCCAACATTCAGAACGCAACGAGGGTGGTGTGGTGATGGAGGATAACTGCTGACCATGTTCAAAACACAGCATCCAGATCACATTAACTTAAAATGGGAACAAATAAATGAGGGTCGATAGTTGAATGTGTTCGAAACACATGGCCTGACTCGAAGTGTCATCCAAAGAATTACTGGGCGTTGGACCATAATGGTAGGTGAGCCGACGTGGCATGGGACTAGGCCATTTGCGGGTCCCTTCAGACATGAAAGAGGAGAAGATCTGAATCAATGACATGCAACGTATGGGGTGGAGTTAGGAGATTATTAAATGGATTACAACGCTCTTGATATTATGCCACTGTAATCATGGAATGAGGTATCTTATGCTTTTCACATAAGCCATCTCTTATTTGTAAAAAGAGGAATCATATTATTGAATGATAGGGCATGCTACAGTTTAATGTCATGTAGAGATGATTATTAGAATCTTATACTTGGAACATGAGGCATCTCTTATTTGGAGTAAGAGGATTACTATCTTTGTCACATAGGGAGTACCAGAGTTTATAGTCATGTAGAGAGGACTATTGGAATGTTTTGCTTGGCGCATAATGCATATCTCGTTTGGATTAAGAGGTATCCAATGATTGTCAAATAGGGAGTACTATAGTTTATAGTCTTGTAGAGAGGACTATTGGAATATTATGCTTGGTCCATAAGGCATATCTCGTTTGGAGTAAGAGGCATCCTATGTTTAGAACAGAGGAAGTGATACAGTTTAAAGTCATATAGATAAGACTATTAGGAATAAGGTTCCTAGCAATAGCAGGTGTTGGGAGTTATACAAGAGCGGACCTTTCCCAGTTCAACCTAGCATGGGAGCCAAGTGATAGGGTTTAGATGAGTTGCATGAAGAATGGTTCGACTCAAGGTACTGAGGAAGTTGATGACGATAATATCCACTCATGAAAAGGGAAAGTGAACCAAGATGAATATGTCAGTCAAGGTGTTTCATGGTGTACATAGGAGTATCAAAAATCAATGTATTCCATAGGTGGAAGGTGGGTGCACATAAGGGCATAATGGAAAATTCTGACATCTCAGACTGAAAATTTTTCAGTGAAACTCTCCATTTTTCATGGGGGTTAGTGACAGTAGTGAATAGACCGGCCTGGAGGCCCGAGACCACAGCTCAGAACTAATCCGGAGTGGGGTGCTGGAGTGTAGCCCCCGTGGTATGGACCGGTGGGGGAAATGGTAGGAGCTTCACGAAGGATATGGCTTTGCGAAGCAAAGTGGTTCACGGAGAAAAAGGGGCTCACTGAGCACGCGGTCTCGCGAAGCAGATTCACGAAGTAAAGCTGATCACAGAGCATGGAATCTCACGGAGCAAAGGGATCTCATCGAGAAATGGGGCTCTTGGAGAAAAGCTGTTCACAGAGCAAAGCAGATCGCGGAGCAAAGGGATTCGTTGAGCAAAGCATCCTGCATAAAAAAGCAGCCCGTAGAGCCTTGAGCAACCAGAAGGAGCTCCCTCCTTCTCAAAGGGCGGAGCCCTTTGTGAAAGGCAACACTTCACAGAACAAGGGAGATCCATGAACTGGGTGATCAGCCGCCTAAGGGGAAGTGTGACTATCATTATGAAGGGGGTGAGCCATTTATTTATAGGAAATGGATGTCGGCGGAGCACACCACGAAGCCCAAATCCACACCGCGAAGCACAAATGTACACCGTGAAGCAAATTGTGTCCCACAACTCGAGGGAATTACCTCAAGTTTCTCATAATCATGGAGCCAACCATCATCGATCATCATGGCGCTCATAGAGGCTCTGGTCAAGTTCCCTCATGTTCTTTCTAACTATGGAGTTGACCGTCGTCGTTCTTCGTGGCGCTCACAGATGCTCTGGTCAAGTTCCTCTGCTCTGTGATCATGGAGGGAGCTTTTCGAATGGGCTCCACAAACCATTTTTACAACCTAAATTTAAATTTCTATAACTTCTAATCTGTAACTCTACTCAGGCTCTATGACCTATCAAATCGAATCTTGAGAAATCAGCTATGATCTTGGAACATGTATGGAAGAATTTGTAATATTTTTTAGACACATTTTCTAGTCCCCACAGGAACATCACTTGAAGCTAATAAAACTATTGGGTAATTTAGATTTGTTAGATGTGAAAAATATGTATCTGATTTGATTAAATTTATTAATAATAAAGTTGAATTATTTAACACAATCCATTGATTTCTTTTATACCAACCATGAAATATCTAAATGAATGATTTAGAGTGATGAATGATTTAAATCTTCACCTATTTATATAAATAATTTAAAACAATAACTTTTAGAATATATAAAATTCAAAAATTCATCCACATTTTTTGCAATGTTTCATCCCAAACATTTTCAAATTGAGTAAACTTGTTCATGAAATTTATGCTAATGGGAACAATTCTTATATGAAAAAACTTTATCTCCTCATTCATACTCAAGAAACATGAATTTTTTGCTTCTCCCTCTTGAAATAGATTACATCTAGTGCATTTTAATAAACTCAATACATATCCACCATTAAACCATTTCTCTAGACATTTATTTTTCAAATATATATTTATTTTCATTATCACATTGTTTTGAAAAACATAATAAGTTATGTTTCAAACCATCAAAAATTAGTGTATATTTTTTATCTGTGCTTTTTATCATCATTATCAGTTAATATTATCAATTTAATATTAGGGAATTTATTTTTAAATATTTTTATGAATCATTTCATACAAATTTTAGAGTTTTTTATTGGTCTCACAAAACCCACTATGTGGGATGAACAACAATTATCATGTATTTGTGGAAAATCCATATGAGATGCCTTCAAAGCTACTTCCTCCATAATAGCATTCTATTTCTTTCTCCCATTATTTTTTAAAAATATTTCAGATTTAATCATACTCAATTATTCTAAAAAAATATATTTAAATTATTATCCATGATATTGAGTTGATCATAGCTTCGATAAATTTCATTTAATATTTTCAAAATGATTTTACATTTGAATTCCAAAATTTGAAATTTCCCTAAAAACTTTTATTCTCGAGTGGATTTTCACTCCCTAAAACTATTCATTTTTAATATTTTCTATTTTTAAAAATATTTTATTCTATAAAAAATTATCGTATTCCAGTATTCTCTGAAATCCAAACATTAGAAGAAAAATGATAATCTTCTTATGTAACCATATTATTGACTAGAATATGACACTAACTGTACTTTACTTCCCCTACCACTGATCTAAGATCTATTTTCATGCCATATTTTTTAATTATAATTATGATTGGGGGTTTAATTGAGTTCTTTAATTTCAATTTATCAAACATTTTTACTTTTCTCTTTATTTAATTCCTTAAATTCATTATTTTTATTAATCATATATGCAGTGTTAGTAAAGAAAAAAGAGAGTGATTCATAAGAAATTTTTACAGTGGTTTAGGATTTTCAAAAAAATTACAATACTCCACTATAATAATTCCCAATGTTTGTATAGTTATTTTATATAATTCATTTTACTAAGGATATTGTATGTGGGTGACAGAAACATATAGTTATTATTTATATATTATAATATCTCTCAATCAGGATCACAAAAAAATCATTAACAAGGCCTTGACACATAAATAAAGAATTGCATAAACCCTCAAAAATCTGAATAAGATATCGTATTTTTTTGATATTAGCAGCACACAGTTTTGAAAAACACAACTAATAGATAATGATTCTTCTGTATAAAAATATGACACGAAATTTTACCTTTGAAAAATTCATATTTACACTCAAATGTTAAAGAAAACGCAACATTAGTAGGAAAATCAATTGAATTTTCATTCTATTTTTTGACATATAGTATATCAAACAAGAAAATAAAACACTTTCCAAATAATCAATAAATCTAAATAAAAGAATTTTAGTATTTCATGTATATTAAAAAATAGTCATGTGATAGATATTTTTTTTCATAAAACTATTATATAAAACTCAAATTCAATTAATTCAAAAACTTACCAAATAATATCATGGAATATAGAAATTTTTATACCCATCATAACTAATTTGGTCATCATAAAAATAACCTCAAAAAAACTAGGTGCAACCTTCTTGAAATAATTCCTTCATTAAAAACCCATTTGAAGTTAAATAATTATCTCTTATAAATAAATACCTGAAAATATATTGAAAATATATTACATTTTTTTATAATTAATAATAATTTATTCATAGGAATAATATGTAAGGATAATTTCATCTTGAATAAATAAAAATAACTTTCTATGATCTGTAAGAATAAATATAAACCCAACTAATTTGTCGGGCCAAGAAAATACATACTCTAGAATTTTAGGCCCTATAAAATTAAATAAAAATATGACTATAATGAAGGAATTACAAGGAGTTTTTACAAAATTGAGAGTGTATAACTCCTCTCATGTCATCATCCAACAAATGTGAAAAGTGATCAGGTATCCTAAATGGCCACATAATTCTCGTCTTAGTTATTTATATATTTAAAAATTCATCTGCAACATGATTGGCCTCCCAATACAGAGGTGTTACAATACAGTTGAGGGGACTAGCCTTATTGAGACACCCAATCCAATGGGGTAGAATCCTCCATGGTACATTCCTCATCATCAGCTTTAGGGAATTAACAACAATATCTTAGTCACATTATATCCACACAACTGTCCAATTATGATAGGAATCATGTTTGACAGCATAGATAATTTCCCAAACCTCAGCTTCATAAGAAATACCGTTCCAAATAAATTGGTCGAATCATATCTTGAAAAATCCACAATATGTTTGAAATACACCACCGCATCCTGCTAATCCTAGAGCACCAAGAGTTGATCGTTCAACATTAATTTTGACACAATTCAAGTTAGGAGGAATCCTTCGAATGCTCTTGAACAAAAGTGGCTTCTTCGACCTCCTTGTAATCCACAGCATGCGTAGGGAGTTAAGATCATCCGTGCAGTTCTCCATAGATCATGCATGCACAGCTATAGCTGTATGTGCATCCTTGTGTACCTGAATAATCCATCCATGCACGGAAGGATGACTACCATCAATTATTACTATGTTTTTGGACATCCATATGGCGTGATATATAGCTACGGTGGCCTCCAGAAAGAGGTTATAGAGATTCCCGCTTTAGCCAATACTAGTGACATGAAACATAAATACATTGATCCTCCTATAGCAGCATCAATCACCATTAAATATGTATCTAGGATAACTCCATAGGTGTTGTGAGAATGTTCATTACAAGAAATCATGGTTCATATTTTCATAAGGCTTGAGACAAATATGGAATGGCAAATTGATGAGTTTTCTAGCATTCCTCAGCCGATCATGGGTTGGTAAGTGATTCTTCCATATTTTCCACAATATAATATACCTTGAAGACGGAATAAAAGGATCCTTAAACCTGAGAATCAATTTCTGAATTTGAGAATATCCAGAAAAATGAAGTTTATAGGGATACTTCATATTGTAATGCTCATTCCTATTTTTCTTCCAAATCAAAGTGTCATGATCCATGAAAGAGTAAATTTTTAATTCTTGTATATCATGAGAGGTGAAAAAATTAGAGAGATCTCCATTATGATGAAAACGATTTGAAATATCCATATTATCCAAACAAGAAAGAATATGGCCATCTCTAAAAAGGATGTACATCCAAGGGGAGTTCCAACAATTAAAGATGTACTACCTACATACAAATCATTTATAATTCTATATAAGATCATTAAAAGAGTGTATAATCGAGGACCACATAGAATAAGAAAGGTAGTGAGGATATCCATTGAGAAGCTTCATCAAGGACATATATGATATTAAGTCTAGAGAAAAATCCTTTAAGGTGAGAATATTCTACATGAACTTGTTAATAAGTCTGTCATTGAATGTTCTAAGGTCATTGATTCGAAGCCCCCTGCTCAATTGGTTTTATGAAATCTTCCCAAGGAACTGTGATCAACTTTATTTTATTCCCGGTTCTTGTCCAAATAAAGTTTCTCAACATGTATTGAATTTCATTGAGAAGGTCACTTGGCCACCTGTAGAGGGATAAAGAAAACACATTCTTTGATGTAATCACCAAATTAATGAGACACACCCTCCCATATTGAGATATTTCCTTTCACTTCCATCTTTCTAGTTGAGTAGAAATTATAATGTGTATATCTTCTATATATTTTCATTGGACCTGGCTATAAAATAAGGGACTCCAAGGTATGCAAGGGTAGATAACCCTTCCTAGAACCATGTTCCCAGATGATTCTAATCTACATTCCAATGGCTAATCTATCCCTAAACACCATAAAGAAATTTGTTCCAGCTAATGAATTGACCAAAAACTACCTCATAATTTAGAAATAAATATTTTATTGTACAAATGGTTCTCATTGAAGATTTCCCAAAGATAAGGATAACATCATCATGAAATAATTGATAAGGGATAAAAAGTTTCATTCCAACTTAAATCTATATATAGATACCAAAATTGGATAATTCATGAATGAATCCACTCACGTATTCCTCAGAAATTTCAAGAAGAATCCCTGAGAGAGTATCTCCTTATCAAACTCTTCTAGTTAACAAAAAATAACCCCTATGAGATCCATTAATTAATATGGACAACCATGAAGTGTCAAGAATATATATTACAAGCTTGATGAATCCTATTTGAGAATCCCAACCTTGTGATAATGTCAAGTAGGAATCACCACTTTAGAGAATCAAAGTCCTTTGATATGTCACATTTAAGAGAAGAAATTCCTTGCATGGACTTCCTTTTCATCCAATTAATACTCTTTAAGTTCATGAAGAAAGAATTATGAATTTACCTACCATGTAAAAAACCAAAATAGTTCAAGAAAATATGTTCATTAACGAAACATCCCAATCTATTCATCATAATCTTGCTGATGATTTTAGGGATAGTGTTTCCAATAGCCACTAAACTGAAGTCGTTAATGACAAAATAATTCTATTTATTTGGGATCAATGAAATAAAGTTTGAATGAACCACATAAGGAATGTAGGAATGGATGAAAAAATATCTAATTTCATTAATTACGTATTCCTTCAGAATTTCGTAATAAAACATAAAGACGATATTAGTTAATCTATCAGGACTAGCCACACATTCACTATTCAGATATGAAAGAGATTTCTTAATTTCCTCCCTCAAATTATTAATGGTAAGAGCCTAGTTTTGTTATTCAGAAATTCAAGGGGAGATATTATTGATTAACTCATAGTTTTTTACCATACAATCACTCGAGTAAAGATTATTGAAGTAATTCACCGCTGCACTTGTGATCTCAAATTCAGAGTTATAGTGGAATCCATCAATGATGGTGGCCTTTAAACCTTCCCATATATTATTCTCTATGTGAATCCTATGACAAAATTTGTTTTTATTTTATCTAGCAACCAACCATTAAATATGTAAGTTACTCATATATAGTCTTTCCCTGAGAGTAAGAATATTATATATTTTTGAAGAAGATTGAAATTCTTCTTTAGAAGGGTTGTCCAAGTGATGATTTCTAATTTGGTAGCTAGCAATATTTTCCTCAGCATCTTCAATGTCAACATTAATATTAGATACTGACTTCTTGCTCCATTCCCATAATATTCCTTTATACTTTTTCAGTTTTTCAGAAAATAAATAGAGTGGGTTGACACAAATATTAGTCATCGAAGTCTCCACAGTCTCCTCCCTATAACAGGGAGACAAAATCCATCCATTTTTGAAATGAAAAGGAAGAGGGGAAGACATGGCCATTTGAGAACAAAGATCCCTTAAAATAGGATTTTCATTTGAATGGTGCTTCGAGAGAGTGTGCCCAGAAATTGTAAATAACAAGCTTTCTCCTACACCTGGATAAAGCATCTTTCAAGCTTTCTTGAATGCCTCCCACTCAGGGTACACCTACTCCTTGTAAATTGAACACCAACTTTAGGGACTTCAAGGAGATAACATATATCAATAAATAATGGGAATTCTGAAGCTTTAATTCTATTGAAATTGAACCCAATTTTCTATTAAAGTATCAAAATCTTATTAAACTCACCCATTTAGAATTAACAACCCCGAAAAACCTCAATATTATTCCAAAGTTTCCTTATTGTGACATAATATTTGGAAGCATAGACAAAATTTAACTCAATATTGAGTCTATGACATGTGCAAGAAATCGATATCCACTGTGAATTTTTAAGATATGAGGTAACATGAACACTATAATTCTTACGAAATCAAAGTTGATCCTTGTTGTTGTTATACAAATTTTGATAGATGAATTCATACCCAAACAATTTCCACCAGAAGCCTCTCTATTTTTCAAAATCCATTTCGGGATTAGAAATTCCATTTAAAGGTTGTTTGTAGGCCAACATATAATGTCTAAGGGCATTGGTCATGGAATGGTTTCCAAGACCATAATAGTTCCAATAGATTATCTTCTTTATGGTAGGGTTTGGCTTATAGTCAGGGGCCCTTTCCTCTTTTTCCATGATGTTATAACCATTATTTTTCATACCTTTTAACTTCTTCTTCCATGGCTTGGGGGGTTGTACCCACACATCTTCCATATTTGGGGCTAAACTACTTATAAGAAGTACTGTAATCTCTAGGGTCCCCTATCACAGTAGCAGAATGGTGTTCTAAGGAGACAACATATTCACTGGACTGTGATCCATCAACTTCATCTGACCAGAAAATGAAACTTAGTGGTGGGAATTTGTTCTCAGATTGAAATTCACAAGAGCCACTAGCCATCTGTACCTTCCTCTTAGTAGCCTTATAAGGTTTGATTTTATAAATATTTAATTGAAGTCATCTAAATGAGGGTTTTTTCCTCATACCTTTCAAAAAATTTAGTTTTCTCAGATGTTCCATATGTAGGGGCTTCAATTCCTTTATCATCATTAATACCAGTTTCACCTTGGGAAGGGCTAGCAACATGAGTTCCTTGAATTAAAGTATCACTAAGAGTTTTCTCAATTTTCCAATACTTTCCTTAGCAAGATGAGGAGAACATGAATAGTCTGGTCCAAAAAGGTTCATATAGGGACTTCACCCCCCATAGCTTGGTTTCCATGTTTCTCCTGAAGTACAGCTACAACATCACCACTATTTGAAGCAACAAGAATAGTGAGAGTAATTGGTCTAAACTCCATTTGGGAGGTAATCTTCTCATATGGTTCCCTGTGCTTTTTAGAAATAGGAATTTCAAAAATCATATCCATCTAACCCCTTAATGTGATTTCCAAATTCATAATTAAGACTCCTCTATCCACTTTGGATGTTTCATTATTTTCAAAAAAATTATCCTTAGAAGTAAGTATATATTCCTTCCCTTTATCCCTTCAAAATTTGATATTATCATTCCCTTTAAATTTATAGAAACTACAAACTTTATCCTTATAAAAATCAGCATGTGTATGTTCAAAATATTTTTGAGTAAATAATAATTTAGGCTTTCTCTCATAATGAATCTCAAGATTCATACTTTCATCTCTTACGCTGAGGAAAACATCTTCAACCAATGTACTGGACATAAACACCTCTACAAAACCCAAGAAATGTTCCCAAATCGAGTATTGTTGGTCTATTTATCTATACATATTTAGATACCCATACATGATGCAATTTCCCATAATACCCTTGGATTCCATAAAATCCCATTTTTCTTCCAAATATGAATCCATTCCTGTTCATGTGTGTTTCAAACATTGTAGGGGTAAAATTTTCTATCCCACTATTTTATTCTAAAGAATACATGACTGATAGAGATAAATCCAATGCTCTATTTCTTTCACTTGAAATAATTAAGAGAAAAACAACATTGTAGTATCCCATCTTCATCATTTTCATCCTCCATTCTTCAAAACTCCACACCTCTGAAATTCACTTGGTCAGATCATTAAATTTTCAAATATTTTCACCATTGGGGACCATGACTTGAGCAATTATTGATTATATACATAGCATAATTCTTTCTTCAATATCCTCCTTATTCACCGATAAATGGGAAATTCTACCTTTCTTAATTATGCTTCCAAGAGGAGTCATGTCAAAGGAGAAGGAAATTCCCTATGTAGACATCGCAACATCAGAAAAGTTCCTCTATGACTCAACAACATATTCAGAACTTGGTATTTCATTTTTAGTCACCTATGAAAATTAATCCTTATTCCCAAGACACTCATATTGGATAACCTCTCGATCATCCTTATATATTTTATCACAAATCATCTTTCTACAGATTCCCTAGTCAATAGGGTTTTCACATGACTCTTGTTTCTCTGCCATTGTCTCCTCTATTAATAATTAACATTGATTAATTATCTTAACTTCAATAAATATGAGTCAAAATTGAATATAACTCGATATATAATATCTCAAACATTATGAAATTATGATATGTAATAGTTACTTTTAATTTACATTGAATATGTAAGATACACTACTTTGTTAAATTCTATGTGTATAAGAGTAAATATCACTTAAAAATACATATGTAAGATTCAGTTCTTAAATAAGTATACGTAAATTCTCAGTATTTAATATTCTATTCTTCACAAACATTCTCCAACATCAATGGGATAAACATTGAATATAAATTCACCTTGAGAAACTCATTAAAAATAAAATAAATAACATGAGACTTAATCAAATTAAATTAATTAGTAAACAATAAACTTAATTCTAGTAACATAAAAATTTACGCTATTATAGAGTTTATTAGAATACTACAATATATTCTAATAAATATCACTTTTTATGATCACAAAACCAAAAAACCCTACCATAAAATTTTATAGAATAGTCTAATGGGAATATAATTAATAAACATGAAACATAATTTAGTAAAATTTTGTATTATGCATATCATTTTGTCTCCTTTTTTATACTAAATATTATGTAAAAAGAAGGATATATCATATTCAATTGTGTGCAATGAAATCAAAACTATAAAAATATAACAGTGAGAATATTTTGAATTTGGTGTTGACTTATATTAAATATATAGAATAAAAATATAGTGAAATAATATTAATATATAAATTAAAATTCATAAATAAATAAAAATAGTCATTTTTTCATCTATTTATGTTTTTGGAATCATAGGATTTTGAACTTGAGGACTAGTTTCATATTTCATCGGTTCATGCTCTTTATGTTTCTTAAAGACAGTGGTTCTTGAAGATGAACCAGAATTTTATCTTATAACTATAATTAAAAATGGTTTTGTTTATGGTTATCTAAAGATAGAAAAAATATTTTTCATATGTTTTAAAATTTTCTTATATCTTCTCTTCAGTATATTTTACCTCTTGAATCATTTTTTACCTCGATTTTATTATTGAGAGAAATTATATATAAGTTGAAATATATATGGTTTAATTCTAATATATCATAAAATGACATAATAATTGTTTGTTTTTCAATTAAAAAATCTCTTATATATTAAAATTTTGGTTCATCCATATTTCTATCATGTTATTACTTCTATAGGGAAAAAATATTTTGTAATTTAACTCTTGTGGTGGGAAATTTATTTATGAAATATTTCTTACTAATTATTTCACATTAAGTTAACAAAAGTAATTTATCAAAACATAAAATATTGAAATTATTTCATACCAATTGAAATAAACTAATAAATATTTAATTAAAACCTGTATGATATTTATTCTATCCTGGTATCCATAGTGTCATTAAAATTTAAATAATATTTACCAAATAGGTTGAACAACCCTTTAGGTTATTTCACTCATTTCTTGAATTATATTCTTTTCTTGCATGATTTTTCAACTTCAAAAAATAAATTATTGAGCTTCTCTAAATATTTATTTGTAATATCATTTGGTTTTGTAGAAATTTTCCCCATTTTAACAATAATCTATATTACTTTTACATTATATTTTTCACATAAACATGAATCAAATTAATTTCTATCATATTATTTATGATAATTATGAATATTTTTAATATTCCTACACACACCATGGAATATATTGAGATAGTGAGGTAATATATCATGGTATGCATTCAACTATTTCATGATACTTTCAATATATACAACCAATATTTTATTGTATTCCTTATCCAAATATTTGTTCTTAATGATTATTTATTGATAAAAAATAAGTTTTTTCAACTTCATTTAAAAAATCAGAACATTGATAAGGCTTATTATTAACTCAATACATGAAATTTATATACTACAAGTTACTTCTTTGTAAAATAATGTATCTTCTAAGTTCATAGGTTGATTATTTGATTATTTTTATTGAGTAAGAAAATATTTTCTAAATTTTTACAAATACTATAGAGATAAAACATCAAATAGTGAGGTAATAATAATTTCATTTACCATAGAAATATTTGGTTCATATTTCATTGAATATAATTTTTCATTAAATGATTTCATTTATTTCAAAATAGATTTTTTAACACCTTTCATGTGGGGTTTTTTCTCTTTAAAAATTTAAAATTTTGATTTTAGTATATCCCTAAAGTAATTATTCAAAGTTTCATTAACAATTATCTATGTAGGTTTTTATCCTTTTAGAAGTTGATATTGAGATTTCATCAACTATTAAATTTCATAAAAATATTATATGGTAGCCATTGAGGATTTCAACTCTTTAAAATCATTTTTAGAAACTACTTCTTTTTCAATTCAATTAGATCATCTTTAGAGATTTAAAAAAAGTCATATTAGTGATTTAATCTAACAAATTTATTGAGAAAGAAAATATAACAAAATAAATGTCATTAAGATTCTTATAAAAACATGCTCTTCCACTTCATCAAATAGTGATAGAATATTCTCATCCCAAAACACATCGGTTCTTTCCAAATATGTGAATTCTACACCATATTCATCATAATAATATTCAAAATATTTATTCAAATCTTCATTCTCAATATTTTCCTCAATAGTTTTCTTTTCTTTAATTAATCTAAAATACATATTTTTAAGATTCTTTTTCAGATTCTTTACTATATATTCAAAAACATTAGACTCATTTTTAACTTGATATGTTTTAGTATTATCAATCAAAGTAATATATTTATCTTCTTATCTTCCTTACCATCCAAAACCTCAATTATTAATTAAATATTAGTGCCATAATCGACAATGGGTATATTATCAACTTCCATACCAATGTTTTCATCTACATAATTTTCTAATACTACACTATCATTAATAGTTATTGTTTCAATATTAAAAGGAATTGTATTGTTTTTTATTCATATTCCTTTGAAATAAATTCTAAAATTTTAAGAATAAAATATATCAAAAAAATTTATGTTCGATAATATCATTTTTATCTATCAATTTATAAATTGGTTGGCTCCCACTTATTAGTTATATGGTAATCTTATTCCACTTATTTATTAGTTTCCTTGACTTCCTTGTTTTTGATATATAAATATTCAAGAATACTCTTTATATATTCATAATATTATTTAATATTTTTCTTTAAATTATGATAATAAAACATCATATCATCTCACTCATTCAGATCCACTTTTATTTTATAAAATAAATGAGTAAACATTATTTTATAAATAGAAATTTTTAACTTCTAACATCATATAAAATAGTGATGTATGTATCTCAAAATTTATATTGGAAAATTAACATTTGGTTTATTCAAAAATAGATACATGAGACACATGTCTTTCTAAATAACTTTCAAAATTATTTTACCCTTTGTGAAATTTATGTCAAAATAAATGTTTTAAAAAAATTACCTTCATGTTTCGGACTAATAATTTAATTTTCTCTAAAACACTTGTACCAAAAATAAAAAATAATATCAATATACATATCCATTATCAATAAAATATTTATTAAATAAAAAATATTAATCATGAATACGTTGAAAAATATTTCAAATACATATAGATTTAAAGGTAATGTATTTACCATTCATATTTAAAGTTGCACAATCATTAGTATTCTGAAAAATAAACATAAAATTACATAAAACACTCTAACTTCATTATCATATGAAAAATCATTCTCCTTTGAATTAAAGATAAACTACAACTATAAATAAATTAAAATATTATTTAAAAGTAAATTTTTATAATTTAACTATGAAAATTATATTACCTTACTTAAAAATAATTATCTTTCCATATAATCTGAGAATTATTTCTCAATACTAATAAAAAAATAACTTGTATCATACCTCTTAAAAATTCCAATAATCCATACAGTTTTTAGCTTTGATGATTTATGGTTTTGGATTTGAGCGAGGGATGTGTTATAAAGGTTTAAATCAGAATAAATTTGACAATCCAAAATACCAAATGATTTAAATCATAATAATTTTGTTATTAACATTATAAGATGTTGACATGTAAGAATAAAAACATTAAAAATAAATAAAAAACATAAAATTAAAAACTAATTGAAATTACATACCAATATATTAATATTAATTATCAATATTCAATCAAATTTATATTATGGAACACTTTATGTAAGATCAAAAAATATATGTATAACAATAGAAAGATAAATACATAATATTAAAAAGTAAATATAAGATTAATAAATAAAAAAACAAAATAAATAAGTTAAGTACGACATAAATAGAATAAAATCAAAAAAATTAAAACAAACCCAACTCAACCTTTATAAAAAATGATTATAAGAAGGGTTCATGGTGAATATATATTAGTGATTACTGTCAATAAAATCAAGAGAATTATAAACTTTTTAGACATATTTCTTAGGGAATGATGTATTAAATCAATGTTCTTGGAATTGGAATGGATTATAGGATTTTTAGAAATATTTGTATCATTATTTTCATCACATTTGAATGGAATATATGAAAAATTAAATCCAAAATCCTCTAAAGTGTGTTTCACCCGAAATATTTGTGTATAAAAACAGACAGAAAAAATATATTCAACTTCATATATAAATAATTAAAAAAATTGGTGAACCTTACTAGAATAAAAAATAAATAATTTTCCATTGAAATGATAGGTTCCTAGGGTATTGTTCATATCTAGTATACAACCCCCAAAGTTTTCATCTAAAGTTAAAATCAAGTCAAATACCTAAGTTTATTAGAAAAAATACTAAGAAAACTATAACCTTTAGTATTCCTAACAAAACCTTCTGGAATCATTCAAATGAGATTCATGATGATTATCTTCAAATCAATCATAGATAAACACAAAAAATAAGATGTCTAGTAAAACAGTAGTAAAATATAAGAAGCTACAAATAATTTGTCTATATAAAATGTTTTTAACTAGTTTCACAATTTCATCCAACTAAATATTAATATTATCACTCATAGAATATTTATATGAGTTTCTTTTTTAAATCCAGAAACTTTTAGTAAATATAGTATAATTGTTTTGACATAAAATATACCTTATGTATTTTTGAAATATTCGAAAGCTAAGAAAAAATTTCAACTCACCCATTATGATCATTTAAAACTATGATTACATGAATTTTCAAAATTCATCACATATATTCTAGTTTTTTGAGCATAAAATCACATCATCAATATATATTTTAACTAAAATAATATTTGAAGATGAACTTATATTAAAAAATGTATGGTAATCCACCTATATAGAAAACAATGATAATAGAAAATAATGGAGCCATTCATCCTATGATTTGGGTCTATATTAATTAATATTGATGTATTTATAATGTTTGAAAATAGAATTTTGAAAAAATGAATTTTGGAAACCATGATGTTTCTAAAGATAAAATTCCCCTTATGGTAATCCATTTAATTATGAAGATTCAAAAACCGTCTAAAAAAGATTAAAACTCAAATAAGATACATAATAAAGAATGATATTAATATATTCTAATCTAGTAATAGGTGAAAATACCTCTTTATAATATATTCCTTGTTCTTGATTATAACCATTATCCATTATACTCAATTTTTTCATAATGATCACAAATTTATAATGTTTATTATTCTTAAAAACATATTTAGTACCATTAAATGGAAAAGTATAGGGTCTTTTAACTAACTCTAAACCCATATTTCTCTCATACTAGTTTAACTCTTCTTGAATAAATAAATTTATTTTTCATCACTCAAGAATTATTCTGTAGTTTTATTTTTAGGCTATGTAATAATTGAGGAAAACTAAAATATATTTCTATAAATTTTTATAGTCCTGGTACTTTTAACTAAACTGATAATCACAAAACATAAAAGATAGTATTTTATGATTTTTTGTTGTGCAGGAAGAAAAAATTGAGTTCTTTAGTTTCTAAATCTTCTGAAATGGATTATACAGGAACATTGAAACAAATGATAATAGGTTCAAATTACATCTCACCCAAAATGGACCACCACATGGTGGAGATTAACACAATAACCAAAACATGCCTCATGTATACATGAAATGATACCTAAAGTCAAAGTATTTCAAAAAAGAAAATATGGAACACAAGTAAGATACAAAAAAACCAATCCAAAATCTTAAACCCATAAAGAAAACAAACTCAATACCAAATAAGAAAACCACATCCCCATGTGGACCTCCATTACCACCATCCTAACCCATTATGAATGCAATGAAAAAAGAGGGAATTTAGTGAGCTATATGACACCCCTACCGTTACCTATATCCCCTAAAACATAATTTTCATGTTCCCAAAGGTATATACAAGGTATTAGGAAAACACCCAATAGGATAAAACCATGAATCTATACAATTTATTCTACCCTAAAATCGTTAGTTCTAAATTAACACAAACAATTTTATGAAGAAATATCATTCAAAAACACTCTACATAAGACAAACTTTGGGTTTTCTTTTAAAATATTTAATATTCAAATCCATGAGAATATTGGTAATTATCATAAATAAAAATATAGATTTAAATAATAAAATAATTAATTTTTTATAAGATAAATAAATGGAAATTTAAAACATGATACATAATTTAAACCTAGAGCATAAAACATGATTATGTTCTAAAATATGGGAATATATAACTAAATAATTAAAGGTACACTAAGATGTGTATAATTTGAATCCAAATAACATCGATTCCTACCACAGTATATTGATATCATAATCATAACCCCTAGTGGTTCAACACTCAATGAGGTTTTCAAATATCCTTACCAAAGGTTCCCAAAAAGTTCCCATGTTCTATATTTTCACTATAAATTCAATAAGATGTGGTCACACATTTACAAAAAAAATCACAAGTGATGAAACAATTATACCTTACTTAAAATAAATTCTTGTTTAAAAAAAATATTTATTTAATCGATCACATAGTGTTTAAATACTATTTTCCAAGAAAACCCCTTTAAAATTCATTCCACAAACCACCCAATATATAATATCATAAAACAAATCTCATAATATTTAATTCAACTAATTTTATTAAAAAAACCAAAGGAAATTTAAAATAATAAAAGTTGCATCAAGGGATAGAACCATTGTATATAAACACCTGCCTCACCATAAGATAAAACCTAGTCATGTTCAAAAATAAATATTAGAATCGGGGAAATCTTGTTCTCAAGAGACTATATCTATAAGTGTAATCCCAATAAGAAAGGATTCACTCTATAAAATGGATAGTAAAGAGATGAATTCCACAAACCACTACTTTAAACATGATAGATCTAGAGTATGAGCCAATTAGTAGAGAAAAATAATTTATATATAAGAAAACAAAGTCAAAAGATTATATAAAATCCCTCAATAAGTTCATTTGTGGATAGAGTAACCAGCCCCGAAATATCAAGAGTTGATCGATCATTTCAAAAATTTGAAAGTACAATCACCACAAATAGGTAATTCCCACAATAGTGTGGTGAATTCTCCCAAGAGACTGACCACTGGCACCAAATAGGGCCTAGTATAATATTTAACATCATTTTGGCCTACTATAGTCATAGTGTGGTCTCACTAGTCGTGGTCAATATGAAGACTCCCTCTTTGTTCCACCATAGTCCATACCTAGTATTATAAAATTTGGCCTTTCTTATTTTACATAGGAAACTTAAAGGTGCAAAATGATCATGGTCTTTCTTTTGATCAATTGATAAAGACTAAAAATGATTTTATTCCACTAAGTACCACTGAAACATATAATATTGAAAATTCAAAAGATGATTCATGTATCATATTTTGTTTCTGATAAATAAACATTTATTTATGTATTTTATGTATATAAAGTAATTGAGTTATGTTTTCAGAGTTCTGGAGGAGTTTTGAAATGCTTTTGGGGATTTTTTGGAAGTTCTCGGTTTGAGCTTGATTATTAGAAACCATGCAACACCTCCGAGGAAACCACAAAACTAAAGTAGTGGCCACTAGGTAGGTGCAATGTTTGGAAAAATAGTGAAAACACACATGAGAAACCAAGTTTTGTTTTGAAATATGGTTTTATCATGTTTGGAGCATTATTTGTCTAACTAGGTGATCAAACCGTGCAAGGGGATTTTGTAAGTAGAGTCTAGTTCTTGGTTAGCGCACAATTTACCAAATTGTGCACCATAATCATGCACCATTAAAAACAACATCCTAAAAATATCGATCTCACTCAGTTTACCCCCTTAATGGATCATTTTACCCTAATCTTACTAAAACATGAATTAAACTCCATAAAAAGGATGTAGAGGCTCTTCTTCTTGATTCAATAGCGATAAATATGCTAATCTATGTGCATTGGAGGCCCTGATTCCTTAGTAAGTTCTCTTTTTTAGTAGTTTTCTTTTGGTTTATTCTTATACCCTCTCTTGAATTCATGAATCAAATCATTTAGGGATATATTCATGTTTCTTATGAAAATATTTATGATATATGTTTGTTTTTTTTCAAGGGGATCATGATCTAAAAAACGTTTTAAAGAGTTTCTTGCTGATTTTTTGAGGTTCATGTGTTATTATTTTTCACCTATGTTTGAAAGATATATGGATTTAATATTGAATCCTATTATTATTACATGAATTTTGGATTTTAAATTTATTGAATTTATTGAATTTAATTTTGAAATATACGTATAAATATTGATGGAAACCCTCTTTGGTGATAGTTTCTGAAATTTTGGAAATTTGATGTTTTACAAAAAGCACAATGTTTCTTGATTTTAAAATGGGGATTTTAAAATAATTTTTTGTTTTGATTCATGGAAATTTCATTTTATAAATGTCTTCAAAAAAATGAATGTTTTATTGATATGTCTTGGCATGGATTTATGTTTACTTGGTGGGTGTGTGCTCATTTGTATTGATGCGACCCTATATAATGGGTGTGTTCCACTGGAGAACTTATGATATGGTTATCTTATGATGACTTACTAGATCAATGGGAGACTACTTATAAGTATGGATATGTTACCTAGGAATTCATGTGTTCTTGTGTGGATTTGTTGAACCATGTAATTGGTATGATAAATATATTTGATAAATGGTTTTAAAGTATTGTTTGGTTTCATTCTTTGGAAATTATTTGGTTTGGAAACTTTTTATTTTGGAAAATATTTTTTATTTCATATAAATAACATTAAATTGTATTAAGATATTTTAGATAAATGTAATAAAAAAATTATCGCAGTGGCATGGTTAGGGATGTCATTGAGAAAATCCTACAGAGTTTTATACTCACCCTCTACTTGAGAACTTAAGTACATTTGAATACGTGATATATCGAGACACAGGTAAATGGAAGGTATCCTAGTTCTTTACTAATGCATAATTATACCTTGGTCATGTATTTTTGATATTAATCTTGTAGCTCATTGGTATTTTTTCATGGATGTCTTAGAGTCTTGGATTTTTATTGATTTTCATTTCCTCTTTGTACTTTGATATGTTTTAGTTTCTATTTTTTACAATGTTATAGTTATGTTTTTTTTGTTGGTTGGGTTTTTCTTTGAGTTTTATTACATTGTCATATGCATCATATTGTCATGATCTATCCCAGTGGGTTCCACACCGTGACTCCCCAATCCCACCTCCAATAGGAAGGGGTTGGTGCCTAGCACTGATTAGGCATATTATTAACATGGGAGGCATTGCCTAAGAACCTGTACACATGAACACATATTCAATCCCACAGATGCTGAAATGTAAAAACCACTAAGGATCAAAATGCATGTATATAATAAAACCTAACGAATAGAGTACGATGGAAATTAAAGTATTGAAAGTAAACTGGTCCAGAATATAATCCCACCAAAAACAATAGTATGAAAACTAGAAAGTCCAACCTATAACAAAAAGAGGTATTGGGACTGCTGCTCATAGCCATAGGAACACCTCATCCTGTGTGGAACTCAGAAAGCTCAGTCATGTCTTGGTCCTCTCTGAACTTTTTAAAAAGGCTACTCATTTTCAAAAAACACAATATGTGTGGGAAAAGCCCGTGCAGGGGTGTGTATAACAATATACAGTATAGGACCCCAAAAAACCACAAAGCAATACACAAAATATAGGCACAGTCAGCTCTACAAAGTATATGTCTACTGAACATATCATAGGAGAACACAATCCAGATATACAAACAACCCATACCCACGGTCTAGAGTCAAGTCACACAACCACATACCCCCGCTATGGATTCAGTTTGATGCTTCCATGAAGCAATAGTCTAGGAGATCTCACTCCATGAGTCTGATATATCTAATGGCATTTGTCCAAGAAGTTTTGTTTGTCTGGAAAGGTCATGAGTTATTGATACACTCATTACGGGAGAACACACTCTTGGGTGGGGAAAGATCACGATACACAGATAAGGATCACTACCAGGGCCTTGGAAGATACTGTGACTCATCTAGATTCCCCTTCTAGTTAGAGGATCGATGACTAGTAAAGTTGGTCATGTCGATTCCTGACTCTAGCTAGGGTTAATAATGGATAGAGGATCTCGCTCCGAGCCACTCGGAGGGATGCATGACTCTATCTCAGAAAGTCCTAAGGAAGAGATCATACTTCTGTAGAAGGAAACGATACTTGGCCTTCATGGGAATGAGAAAATGGGGCACTAACCCAAATGAAACATGTCTAATATACGGTGGAAAAAAAGATCAAGCTATGTACAGAAAAGTACATGGCATGTAGAAGTGTCACACGACGTGTCCTCTGACCCCGAGTATTTCCCGTGTACAACGGCCCGTGTCTCATGTCTAATCAAGTAAAACGAATATACACGGTGTGTAAAAAATGATCACATGTTCTTTCATGGTATCTAGGGTTCACATCGTGTAAACTGTCCATGTGCCCGTACAGGGTCTCAACCCATGTACGTTGACCCATGTAATCGTCACATGGGGTGACCTGCACTACTGGCCTCACCTGGACATGTGGTGTATTACATGGCTGTGTACTCTACCTCGTGTCCATTTATCCCCTGGATACACGCTGAGTCCCACATAGCCGCCTCTTCCATGCTACGTAGATAGTACACATCGTGTCACAAAGCCGTGTCATTCTTCCAAGGTCTTTGTATCACCCGAGATACATGCCGAGCTTCGGGGAAGGTCCTTCACGGCGTGTCACCAGGGTCACATGCCATGTGATACCTATCTGACCTCCAAAACCCTAGCCACCAACACTGGTACTACACGGTGTGTTCTTCAGAATTACACACAGTGTATTCTAGAAATTTCAAGAAGTGATGCTTCTAGCCGGCGAGCCTCCCGTGATGCTTCGATCTTCGTTCAGACGATCCGATCACCGCAAAACTCCAAATTTTAGGTCACCTCAACATACTGAATTCGTCTTCGTTGTTTGTGGGCCTCCGATTGGCCTCGAAAACACGCATTGATCCTACCACATGAAGAACTCTCGAAGAATTGTCTCTTCCGATTCAATCCAATTCGTCATCCGCCATTGTTGTCGCAACTCTGAAGAGACTTTGCGATGTTGGGTCTCTAGTTTAGGATTGTTTCATCACAAGACAGGTGTGCAATGATCTTTTTTCCATCGCCGCATGAAGAACGTGAAGAACACGCAAGAAGAGAAAGGGTGAAGAAATATAATAGAAAAATGAGAAACGAACCTCTGCCATTGTTCATCATAGTGTTGATCCATTCCCATTAGTACGATCAAATAGAGAAGAGTCAAACAATAATTAAACATGGATAAATTCCCTGAGACCAACCCGATAAAACCCTCCCCGCAAGAACGCACAAATCTGGGGATCAACTTGTTTGTGGGTTAGTCTGTGATTGTAATTTAATTCAAAAAAAATGGGGAAGAAGAATTGAAATAAAAAAACATACCTCAAGAAGGGATTGGTCACTGAGGAAAGAGGTCATACTCTCGTCATCTTCTAGATCCTTCAACTTCGTTGGTGCAGCGATTCGCAGCTTTGATTCATCGTCGTTCGTCACCGAGAGTTTTCTCCAAAGCTCCATGTATTCTTTATAGTTTCTCTCCACCTTTTCCAATGAGAAACATTCGATTAACCCATTAAAAAAAGGGAATGTGATTTAGTGTTCTGTTATGCAGATTTGTGGCAACTATGCTGCGGCATTAATGAGTCAGTTTTGCTATTCTAGAGTGATTTTAGAAGGTCATTAAATATTGAAATATTTTCCTCGTCATTTCGCTCTAGCAGATGTTCCCAAATAAAATAAATAAACATTGTGAATTAATTTATTTTTTTTTACAAAAAATGTCCAAAAAATTTAGTTTCTTCCCTCGACCCGCGTCGGTCGAGTTTACACCCGGTCATAGGTAAATTCATCATCTCAGACGCAACGATGCCCTCAAATTCATAATCCAAGCATCCTTTTAAAAACTTCCACAACCGCGCACATATGCTGACTTAATTAACTTAAAAAATTCAAACTTCCATTCCAGGATCACCGGGCCTCAGAATGATGTGTTGTCTCCATGCTTGGTCTCATAATATTTCTATATAATATTCAAAAAAATAATACACCAAAAATCTGAGACATTACATTCTCCCCAGCTTGGGGATTTCCATCCCTGAAAAGCCAAAACAAATACTACTAAAAAAGATGTGGGTACTAAGCATGGATCTGAGTCTCCTACTCCCACGTGCTCTCCTGAGGATTCCTATGCTCCCACTGAATGCGCACCAAGGGAATTGATTTCCAACGAAGGATACTCTCCTACTAATCCTCGATCTCCACTAGGTACTTAGCAAAGGTCAACTCATCCTCGATGTCCAGCTCACCCCAATCGATGACGTGTGATGGGTCATGCATGTACCTCCTCAGCTGCGACACGTGGAAGACATTGTGTACTTGGTGCAACTGCGGCGGTAGAGCTAGGCAGTACGCCACCTCATCGACTCTGCGCAGTATCTAAAAAGGTTTGATTAACCTCATAGAAAGCTTGTCGCCTCAGCCAAACCTATGTAACCATCATCGAGGTGAGACTCGAAGAAAGATGTGGTCTCCCTCCTTAAACGCCAGGGGTCTCTATCATTTGTCAGTATAAGAATTCTTCCAGCTCTGTGAAGTCTTCATCCGCTCCTGGATGATCTGTACCATCTTGGTGGTAGCTCACACCAACTCTGGACCCATTAGTGCTGAATCCCTGGGGTGGGTCCATTAATGCGGTGATCGGAAGGGTCTCCCATACAAGGCCTCGAATGGAGCCATACCAATGATGGAGTGGTAGTTATTATTATACGCAAACTCCACCAGTGGTAGGTGGTCCTCCGAACTGCGACCAAAGTCCAAGATATATGCCTCCAACATATACTCCAGAACCTGAATGACCCTCTTCTTTTGACCATCAGTCTGGGGTTAGAACGTCGTGCTCAAGCATAGATGAGTCCCAAAAGCCTCCTGCAATCCCTTCCACAACAATAATACGAAGTGGGCATCTCGATCTGATACTATTTTCAAAGAGAACCCATTAATCCAAACTATCTCCTGCAAATATATGCATCCCAAGATCTCTATGTGACTCTACTGTTGATATCTAGGAAATTGGCTGACTTGGTGAGTCGTTCAATAATCACCTAGATGAAATCATGCCCCTTGGACATCGGCGGTAAGCATGTCATGAAGTCCGTTTATATTCCATCCCACTTCCAATCTGGAACATCCTGGGGGTGAGCTAATCCCACTGGAATCTGGTTCTCATCCTTCACTTGCGGGCATGTGAGGCATCAAGAAACGAACTCTTATACTTTCTTCTTCATGTCTGACCACCAGAACAGTCATCGGAGATCCTGGTATATCTTTTCCACTCTAGGATTTACCGCCAGGGGGTGTATAGAACTCCCTCAGGACCTCTTCCTGCAACTCTACTGGTACAACAGTGCGTCCTCTGAAAAGAATTACATGCTCCCCACCTTGTGAATATCCATCAGGAGCATGTCATGTGGATAACTGAGCACACAAAGCTACACAGGTGGCATCCCTAATATATGCCTCCCTAACTTGCTGTAAGAGTGGAGGGGTTAAAACCATCAACTGCACGTAAGTTTCATCCTCTCTATCCATGAAGGATAACTGCAACGCAGATAACTACTTTGTCTCCTCACTCAACAGTTGCGAGCTCGACCTTCGGCTAAGAGCATCTGCCACATTTTTCCCCTTCCCAAGAGTATAGATGATCTCAAAATCATAGTCCTGGAGGAACTCTAGCCAGTGCCTCTGCTTCAGATTCAGATCCTTCTACGAGAAGATGTACTTGTGGCTCTTGTGGCCAGAGTAGATGATAAAACACTCACCCATAAGGTAGTGTCGCCACATCTTCAATGTGAAAACTACTTCTGCCAACTCAAGATCATGGGTTGGATATTTTTGCTCATGCAGCATAAGTTGGCGTGAACAATAAGAAATCATTTCCTCCCTCTGCATCAGGACACAGCCAAGCCTAGTCCTTGATGCATCGTAGAAAACTACAAACTCGACACCCTCCTCTAGAAATCTCATGATTGGGTTGCTTGTCAAACTCTGTCTCAACCACTCGAAAGCCAACTGGAACTTCTCCATCCAAATGATGGGTTTCCCCTTCTTGGTTAAGGCTGTCATCGGTGTTGATATTCGGGAGAAATCAGGAATCAATCTCCGGTAATATCCTGCCAACCCAAGGAAGCTTCACACTTCTTTCACGCACTGAGGTGGATCACATGATAGCACTGCCTCTACCTTGGTTGTGTTTATAGATACACCATATACTGAGATGACGTGTCCCAGAAAGTGGACTTCTTGAATCTAGAACTCGCACTTCAAGAGCTTCCCATAAATCTAGTGCTCTTAGAGTATGTCTAGAACCATCTACAAGTGTCGCACGTGCTCCTCCTATGACACCAAGTACACAAGGATGTAGTCAATGAAAACCACTATGAAATGGTCCAAGTACGACTAGAAGATCTGGTTCATCAGTTCGATGAACACTGCAAGTGTGTTTCTCATGCCTAAAGGCATCACCAAGTACTCATAGTAACTGTAGCGGCATCTAAAAGTCATCTTCGGTATATCCTCATCTCGTACCCTTAACTGGTGATAACCTGATTGAAGGTCAACCTTATAGAACCATTGTTCCCCTCTCATCTGATCGAAGAGGTCGTCGATTCTCGGCATTGGATACTTCTTCTTCACCGCTACCTAATTCAGGCACCGGTAATCCATCCACGACCTCATAATCCCCTCAGCCTTTTTGGAAAACAAGACTGGGGTCACCCAGGGTGAGACACTGGGTCTCACGAAACCCATGCTCTGCAATTCCTCCAACTGTACCATCAGCTCGCGAAGCACTGCAGGAGCCATCTGAAAAGATTATGAGGAAATTGGTGTCGTCAATGGGTGCATGTTGATATAGAAATCTATTTCCCGGTGTGGAGGTAGTCCTAGAAAATCTTCGGGAAATACATCCTCATACTCTGCCACTACTGCTGGGAACTGGGATCTCATCACATCTACCACTCTGAGGGAAAGTCTAGCCAACTCATGAGTGACCAACTACACCCTCTTATGGAGGAGCCCATTCTATGCTGCCTGGGTCTCCTTTTCTCCGACAAAGGAAAACCTCGTCCCATCACTGCGGATATACCGCACTCTTTGCCTAAAATAGTCAATCTGGGCATGGACTGAAGATAACCAATCCATTCCAAGAATAACATCGTAAGGCCTCAATGCAACCAACAGGAGGTTCCAACCGAAACTCTCACCTCCAAGTGTAAGATCACACTATCTACAAAGGTGCGTGATCATCGAGTCTCCTCCCATAGGTGTCTCCATGCATAAATATCTAGTCAACAGCTTTACCAAAATCTCAAGGTTTTGCACAAGACATGTGGTGATGAAGGAATTATTGGAACCTATGTCTATAAGTATGGAAGCTAATGTAGAGAAGACATAGGTCGTACCTCAGATCATCCCAGGAGTCCCTGGGTCATACGCCTCAACCGTATGCAGATTTCCTCACCCCTATCTGCCAGATCCCTGATCCAGGTGAGGACCTCCTGAGGGTGGTGGTGGAAGTAGAATGAAGCGTCTACCACCACTTGCAGCTCTCCCTACTCCTATTCCTCATCTTCTGAGAAGATCTCAATCACCAAAGCCTACCCGAGCACTCCAGCATATGTTGAAATGCATAAGGGAACGACACTAGCTCGGATGTCCCATTTTAGACCTCGCTCGTAGGTTAGATATCTGAAGTACTGATCTCTTTCCATATCTGTCAAGTTCCTCGTGAGGTTGGTGAACCTCTATGAATAGTTAGCTATCGTCAAACTACCCTTCCGGAGCTGAAGAAGCTCCTGGATGCACACTTCTCTTAGAGTAACTGGAGAGAACTCCTCCCTAAAGTGTCGCTCAAACTCTGTCTATGAAAGCGTCTCCTCGTCGTGAGTCTATGTGGTCACACTCAACCATCGTCCTACTGAACCTAGGAGATGGATCGCTTCTAGGATCACCATCTGGTCTGCTGGTGTCCTCAGTAGACAAAAAACTCTGGTCACCGCCTCCAACTAGTCCTCAGCCGCCTGAGGTACGGTCTTGCCTCGGAATCTAAGACGCCTTTTTCTATAGAACTCCTGGAGCGTGCTCAGCATGCACTCTTTGTCAGTCGGTACTACAGGTATAACGGGCTGCTCCACTAGTGGTGGTATAGCAGGTGCACAACCTGGTCCCAAAGCCAAGGGAACTGGTCCCTATATCGAAGCCTTCTCACTGAGGGGGTCATCCTCATGATCATGCTATTCAATCCTAGCAGGTATACGTCACTGAGGCTTCTTGTATGGAAACAACATGTACATGGTCAATGACTATATCTGTATAGCTAACACAAAGACATAGAAAACACAACCCATTCCTATATGATGCATGTACCATTATTTTTTCCCCCACAACTAGTGTTTTCATGTTCAGAGTTTAAAAGCAGGTTATCAATGTCCTTGGGTATGGATATATCAGCCGCCCGCACCAACACTGGAGTCTCTGGCATGAAAGCCGACCATAAAACAATAAACAATGTTTCCCTAAACCAATCTCACAGACTCTTGGTCCTAATGTAGGATCGACCACCTCTGAAAACACTCTGTCACAACCCATCCCATTGGGGCCCGCGCCGTGACTCCCCAAGCCTGCCTCCAATCGGCCAGGGGCTGGTGACTAGCACAGAGTAGGCATATTACTAACATGGGAGGCATTTCCTAATATCCTATCCACACACACACATCTCCAAGACCACAAATGCTAAAATTTATAAACCATTAAGGAACCAAATGCATGCATACAACTAAACCCAACCAACAGAGTATGAAGAAAAGTAATGTACTGAAAGTAAACTGGTCCAGAATACAAGCCCACCAAAAACAAGAGTCTGAAAACTAAAAATTCTAACCTATAACACAAAGAGGTACTAGGACTGCTGCTCATCACTATAGGAACACTGCGGTCTATGAATAACTCAAAAATTTCAGTCTTCTCCCGGTCCGCCTTGGACTCCGTAAAAATACTGCTCGTCTTCACAAAACACGATACATGCAGTCAAAGCCTATGTAGGGGTGAGTATAACAATACTCAGTAGAGGACCCCAAAAAACCACAAAGTAATGCACAAAAGAAATGTACACTTAGCTCTACACAGTATATCTCTACTTAACATATAATAGGAGTACACAATCCAGATATAACCACAACCCAGACCAGCGGTCTAGAGTCAAGTCGCACAACCGCATACCTCTGCTAGGGATTTAGTTCAAAGAATCCATGAAGAAGTCATCCGGGACAACTCACTCCATGTGTTTGATAGCTCTGATGACATTCTTCCAAGAAGTATTATTTGTCAAGAAATTTCATGAAAGATAGATACACTCATTACGGGAGAACACACTCTTATGTGGGGAAAGATCATGATACACGGATGAGGATTACTGCAAGAACCTTGGTGGATACCGTGAATCATCCAAATTCACCTATTAGGTTGAGGATTGACACCTGGTACAGTTGGTCACATCGATTCCTAACTCTACCTAGGTTCAAAAATGGATAGATGATCTCACTTTGGGCCTCTCAGAGGGATGCCTGACTCCATCTTAGAAAGTCCTACTGAAGGGATCATACTTATGTAGAATGAAATGATACCTGACTTTTAGGGGAATGAGAAAAGGTGACACTAACCCAAAGGAAACATGTCTAAGATACGGTGGACAAAAGGATCAAGCCAACTATAGAAAAGTACAAAGCTTGTAGAAGTTTCACACTCCGTGTACTCTGACCTCGGGTACTGCCCATGTACAACAGCTCATGTCATGAGGCTGGTCATGTAAAACGAAACTACATGGCCTGTAAAAAAATTATCACATGTCATGTGATAGAATCTAGGTTCAGCCTCGTGTACGCTGGCCATGTGCCCGTACACGGTCCCAACCCATGTACGCTGACCCGTGTAATCGTCACACGGGGTGACCCGCTCTACTGGCCTTTCCTGGCCGTGTGGTGTAGTACACAGTCATGTAGTCCACCTCATGTATGTGTATCCACTAGATACACGCCGATTCCCCCATATCCTCCTCTTCCATTCTTCATAGAGAGTACACATCGTGTTGAGAAGCTGTGTCGTTCTTCCCATGTCCTTGTATTTCCTGAGATACATTCCAAGCTTTGGGGAAGGTTCTTCTGGCCTTGTGACCGGGGTCACACGCCGTGTGATAACTATCTGACCCTCGAAACCCTAACTTCCGCCGCTGATACTACACAGTGTGTTCTTCTGAATTACAGGCCGTGTATTCCAGACATTTCTAGAAGCGACGATTCTCACTAGTGTGCCTCCCTTGATGCTTCGATCTTTGTTTTGACAATACGATCACCATGAAACTCCAGATTCTAGGATACCCTGACATCCCAAAGTCCTCTACGTTGTTTTCCGGCCTATGATTGGCCTGAAAACATGAATCTATTCTCCCACACAATGAAGTCTTGAAGAACTGTCTCTTCTAATTCGAGCCAATTTGTCATCCTCCATTATCGTCACAGCTCCGTAGTGTCTTTACGATGTGGGAACTCCAGTTTGGGCTCGTTGCATCGCAAGACGAGTGCACAATGATCTGTAGTTCGTCTCCCCATGAAGAACGTGAAGAACGCACGAGAAGATAAAGGGGGAAGAAAACTTATATCAAAACAAGTAATGAACCTCCACTGTCATTCTTCATGATGTTGATCTTTTCCCGTTAGTAGGATCAAATGGAGCAGAATCAAAAAATAATTTAAAATGGATTAATTCCCTGAGACCAACTTTATAAAACCTTCCCCACAAGAATTCAGGAATCTACGGATCAGCCTATTCATGGGTTGGTCCTTGTTCGTCGTTTAATTCAAAAAAATGGAGAAAAAGAATTGAAATAACAACCCCTACCTCAAGAAGGGATCGATCTCTGACAAGATAGGTCATGCTACCATCATCGCTGAGATCCTCCAAATTTGTTGGCATAGTGATTTTCATCTTTGATTCATCGATGTTCATCGCCAAGAGTTTTCTCCAAATCACGATGGATTCTCCAGAGTTTCTCTCCACCTTTTCCTAGAGAAACATTCGATTAACCTATTAAAAAGGAGGGAACATGATTCATCATTCTGTTATACTAAGTCATTGTCGTTACACTTTGGCATTAATGAGTCAATTTTTCTTTTCCAGAGTGATTATGGAAGGGAATTAAATATTGAAAAAAATTTCCCCGTCATTGCACTATAGCAGATGTTCCCAAATAAAATAAATAAACTTTGAGAATTAATTTATTTTATTTTATTTTATTTTATTAAAAAATTTCAAAAATTAACTTTTTCTCTCAATCGGTGTCGGTTAAAATTAGACTCGTTCTTAGGTAAATTCATCATCCCGGACGCAACGGTGCCCTCATATTTTCAATCCAGGCATCCGTTTGGAAATTGTTACAACCATTCACATATGCTGACTCACATAACTTAAAAAAAGTTCAAACTACAATTACGAGATAACCAAGCCTTGGAATGATGTGTCATCACCATGCTTGGTCTCGTAATATTTCCATATAATATTCAAAAAAATAATACATGTAAACTCTGAGACATTGCACATATAGTGGTTTTTGGATTATTTTTATCTTTGTTTTGATTTTTTATTTTTAAAGTTAAAATATTACCCCAATGATTTTGATTCCCTTGGAATTTATTTCCAAACATTTTTTACTTGGGTTGCCTTCTATTTCCTATTAGCACCCCTCTACCTCTTCCCAAGACAATGGTTGAGGGGCGGGATGTTAAAAATGGAATCAGTTTCTTTATCCCTAGAGTTGAAAGTCAATATGGTTTAGTCCATGAGTCAGATGTGTATCATGTATAAAGGATCATATAATCTTGAAATTTAGATCCTAAATTGGCATATATAACCTATTTATGCTTAACATCAGGTTACCAGGAAGTCTGGTTATGTGCGTCTTTTGAGAAATTTCTAGGATTTGTAACCTCCACACCATGGGTGTATCCAAGGAGAGGATCATTATATGAATTGAAAGTAATGACTTCCCACTAGTAGTATATAACTAATTTTGAGTAATGAATTATGATTCCATGAAAAAAATTGAAATGAAGAAATATGAAAATGGTTTTATTTCCAAAAAGCATGCTGAAATTTTCAAAAATGGCTTGAATGGTGAAATTTTTGAAATAAGAAAAATATTGTGGTGATATGTTTGACATCATAAATTTTAAATTTTTAGTCTTCAATTTACAAGATAATGAGAATAAATGGTGTTTTCCTTTGGTTATATAAAATTAAATTGGTTAGGTGTAGGAAAACCCAACAAGAAGAGGTTGCTCAAAATGTGGTTTCACCTAAGATGCATGTGGACCAACAACTGTATCAAAGTATTTTCCAAGAATTCTAGTTTATCTTAAAGTTATTTTGGATATATACTTTTTTGGAGGGTTTGGAATGCTAGTGGAGGGATTTATCAGTTCATGATAAATTAGATTAAGTAATTACCTAGATGAATTTTAATAATTTTTCAACAATAAATTCTATTTTTAGATGTTTACAAGAATGGCCTGAAGGCCTTATTTTTTATTTTATTATAGATAATCTCCTTTTTAATGGTTGAAGGGGAACCCCTACATAACCTGTAGGCCCAAGGAACAAGGCCCGTCATGACCCATAATACATGACCCAAAGGCCCAGAGCCATTCAATGCCCAATACATGACCTGTAGGCCCATCCCACTAGAACTACCCCTCCCTAGCTTCTGCATCATTGATTTCCTTTAGCTCCCCACCTTCATTCTTGTTCGGCTTGAATTTACCCATACAAAGTTGCACGGTGCCTGGTCCCGATTGCGGTTGCCACACCCTGTCATTATTCCTATCCAGTTAGCTCTACTTCTGGTGACTGCTACTGGTGCTCTGATCCTCATATGGGGCCTACTCTGTGAGAACTTGGCTACTTCATGTTCTTCAATGTCCCGAAGGTCCTATGTCCTAAAGGCCTTTGATGGCCCGAAGGCCCTGACACCCAAAGGCCCTGAGACCCGTAGGCTGAAACTGGTGGCCCAAAAGCCCAAATCAGGTGAATTGTCCAGCTACTACAGTACCAAATAGTGCCTGTTGTAGTTCCTGCTATAGTGCCTATTACAGTACTTCTACAGTAATCCGGAAATTCACCTCCACCCGGTTTTGAACCTGGGTATCTTGGATGCCAAGAAGAATCCCTTACTACTCGGTTACGGGCTCGTTGGCTCACATGTTCATAATTACTAGAACAACATAATTTTTCATCCTGAAATAGGATAATCTCTCTGTGATAGAGTATGGGGATAAATATATGAATTTATTCCATTTCTCACCTGATGTTTCTATATGTTCATCCTTGAAGGCTCATATATTTGAATCAGGGTTAAGGACATAGATTTGATCAATTATTTTCATACTATGTATAACTAATAATAAGGAGATGATAAATAGAATAATAGTGAAATAAATGGGTATCTGAAGAACTATAATTGGGGAAATATTGTTTATAACTAATGTAAATTATAGGAACACTAATTCTAGGAATAAGTGGAAGAGGGAAACAAGTGTCCAAGGTTTTGATCTGACTCCAAATCAGATGGATAATATAACAACCTTGTTCTTTAAAACACATTAATTCATTATTTATTACATAAAAGTACACATCATACAACCTAAAATATCAATAATTATACTTTATTTGAGAATTAGGTACATGGAATAATATCTTGAACATGAGATTCAACAGAATTATTGAGAACTTCATTAACATTATTCTAAAATTCAATGGTTTTAAAACTTCATGGGATAACCTAGGTACTAACAAAAGAAACAGGTGATCTCTAAATCCCAATAAGGGAATAAACATGGAAAAAGGTGATATATGTTAGAAAATAGGCATATTAATGGAACATAAAAATATTAGTAATCATAAACATGAACAATGTGACACGATATAGCATAGTATTCTTAACAAGGTAAATGTTGCACCAACTTAAAACCCTGCCTTATAAACATAGGTCAAGGATAATCCACTGAGAATTCATGGAGGAAAAATTCAAATAAAGGAGTTAGGTTCACTCCTATCTCAACATAACTTCTCATGAGACTAAACAGTACCCAATACATTAGAGCGCATTATAATTTTTGGTTCAGCTATCATTTTCATTTCATTCTAATTCTTAAGTGTGTCACATAGATTATAAAACATGTATTTATTCATCGTCAAATTTTATTCCATGTTATAGGATTCTGGAATAAATTAATGTATATTACATTTAATAGAGTTATATATTTATAAAGTTGAATACACTTTATTGGAAATGGGTATGGTATTCACTACTCGATTGTTTTGACATGTAAAATCACGGTGTAATTTTGGCAGAATAATGACATCACATAAAAATTCATAAAATGGGATGATGAAAGAGAAATGGGTATATAATCATTTATAAATAAATTTTACATTAAGGTTAATATGGAATAACATTTCCCAACATAAAGAAATTAAGATGAAATATATAAGGTAAAGAAGATACTTGAATTAAGAGAAGAAAGGAAAAGATCCCTTACTTGAATATGTGACTCCAAGTTCTTGGGAAGGACTTCTTAATAGCTTGGGGAACCTTGGTAGGAATATATAGAGTATAGTTCAGATTATTTATGTTCTCTAAGGAGTTTTAGTAAAGATAAATGGGATCATGAAATGGTTTAGATAGGAAAAGATGGGGATTTTTATATTATTTGAATTTTGGATTCAACATAATAAAACTACCAAAATCACAAACCATCCCATGTTTTTTAGAATTTTTTATGAGAAAATGGGATTTGTTCTTATTATTTTATAATTTAAAGGGCTTAACGTAAAAAAATAACACCCCTTATTCTGGGGATTTGTTTCATACTCTTAAAGAAATGATTTTGAAAAAATAAAATATATTATTGATTTTGGAGGATTTATAAGGGCGTTATAAAATTAATAAAATAAATATAAAATCACATTATTTTAAAGTTAAAACATATATTTGGTCTTCAATTCAATTTATAGTGTTTATTACATCATGTTTGGGTCATTATGATGTCATAATACACAAATTATATTTATATAGAATTAATTTTTTACTCAAAAATTCAAATCTCTCAAAAAAATTATGTAAAAATCACCATTGGATAATTTTGACATTATGATTACAAAATTAAGATTCATTTTATCTAAATAATATTCTAAAAATTTATTTTTCACTTTTAAAATAGTAATCGATATTTATTGAAAAATACTAGGTTTTTCAACAATAACATTTTTTAATCCCTTATAAAATTACATTTGACTTCATAAATATTATATTATGATTTATATTTAGTAAATATTATTTAATAATAATATTTTATGAAAATATTATTTATTTCAAAAATCCATTAACTCATCAAAATATATTCCTTAATTGAATTTGAATATTAGCCAAAAAATACTATTTGTGTTTTATTATATCGAAATAAAAATCATTTATAATGTAACCATAATACGATGAAAATACATTCATAATTATATAAAAAAATAATGTTAATAATAATACTTCTAGGGTCCTGATACATATCCACTTAATAAATTTGAATGATCCCTAAGAGTAAGGTGTGTGATGGTGAGAATTCTGGGGGATGTTTTGGCATATGTGGTTTGGGATGTGATCTCGATAATCTTGAACATATCCCATAAATATTTTTAATGATTCTTATATTGTTAGATATCAGGTTGGGATTGTTCAATAGAAAATATCATTGATTGTATATCCCTGAAAATCTCTGTTAAATGGTATTCAAATGGTATGATCCTACTAGTTGAGGTCATCACTTTGTCTGTGTCAATCTGATTTGTTAAAACTCTACATTTATAAAAATAATGTGATCAAAGTTCAATGACTATATCATCAATGGTAATGATAATTAACATTTATTTAAATCAAATTGGATATAATAAATAAAAATAAGTTCATCTACTTTCTATAACTATATTACAAAATAAGACATTTAATAATATCAAAAGGGGGATTTTATTTATAAAAAATTAGGTCATTACAATATTGTCCCCTTAAGAAATTTCACCCCCAATATTTTCATTTCCAACACTAAAATAGATGATTTTAACTCTATTTTATCACTTCCTCAAATTCCCACGTCACTTCTTAGAGCGTGTGGTTTCTCTATAGCACTTTGACAAGGTGCATTGTCATTTTTTGTAAAACATTGTCTCTATAATCTAAGATACCTACTGGATGCTCCTCATATGAGGGATAATTATTCAATGGTACCAAATATTAAACTTTATATATCATTAATGATTGTCAGTATAGCTCTTTTTTTGACAATGAGAATTCTTGATGTGTTTCAAAATGGTCTTATCCTTTCCCATTATTTCCTCAACCATTTCCGGACATAACCATTTGTGTTCCCCATATTTATCACAACATGAAGTTTTGTTACGCCTCTTCCCATAAAGGGCTTCACAGAGGGATATTTTGATGCTTGAGTAGAAACTGTTGTTGTATGAGAACTTGACTAGAGGTAGATTTCGGTCCCATCCTCCTTTAAAGTCCATAGATCATTCTCGCAACATGTCTTCCAGTGTCGGAATAGTATACTCATATGTTATTTAGTTTGAGGGTGATAAGTCATGATAAAGTTCAATTTATTGTTAATATTATGTTAAATACTTCTCCAGAACATGAAGGTGAATCTCATATCTCGATCGTATATAATAGATAGTGGTACTCCATACAGCCTTACCACTTCAATGATGTAAACCCGTACAAGTTTACTGAGTGAGAAATATTCTCAAATCATAATTAAGTGAGTTGTATTTGTTAGACGATCCACCACAACCAATATAGAATTTCTTACACTAGATGTATTTAGAAGTCAGATGAAAAAGTCTAGGGGATTGTTTTTCATTTCCATGTTGGTATGGGTAATGGTTTCATCATCCCCTTAGACTTCTACCTTTCAGTATTCAGTTGCTGACATACTAGGAACATTGATGTATATTCAGTGATCTCCTACTTCATTTTTTCCCACCAATAGTTCTCTCAGATACCTCCATACATATCTATTCTTCCTAGGTGAATGGAGAAAGTTGAACTATGTGCATCATCTAATGGGTATAATGTCAATTAAAAATTCAACATCTCATCTAGGAGGAAGACAATAAAATTCATTAGAAAACACATTAGTGTATTCCCTCACAGTAGGAATGTATTCAAGGATATTCCTTTTCCTAGCCTAAATAATTTGAGTTATATATTATTTTTCATTGGGTAATAATATCTATGATTTAGATTTTGGAGCTAAAGAAGATTCATCCCCGTTCCACTTATATAGAATCAAGGGTTAATTCAAAATAAGGAGATTGATTTCCTTTTCATGGAAATTTATGTTGGATTTATATAGTTAAAGCCAATATGTACCCAAAATTGAATCATATTTCACTAAAGAGAGTACGAAAAGGTTTGTTAGAGATTTTATCCCAAAATTTGGTTAGGGGAGGAGTTATATACTTGGGATGAAATAATTTCCCCATTTTAGGTTTTCATCGACACATCTACTTCCATAATTTGTGGTGATGTTTGAATAGTTATACTAAACATTATTGATATTAAGGAATGATTAGATAAAAAATAAAAAAATAAATTCATTATTAATCAATTAATAACTATTTTACTTATCAACACATCATTCTAGAGATCCACATCAGTGGTTTTGATGGAGAAATCTAACCCTTGCTTCCTTGGCGGTTGTTGGTTGTCTCCAAAAAACCTCGTCACAGGGAATTGATTTGATATTTTCCTTGGTTACATAAAGTTTAATCAATGAACAAATCATTGAGGGTTGACTTTAAAATTCCTTTCCTCCACCGCATTTGCGGGTTTCCCCTATCGAAAATCTCTAGCTAGGTTCCCTTCCTTCTAGCACCTAAAGTATTTCCTCAACCCCTTAGGCAATTTTTTGGGTGATTCTTTTCGTACCTTTGAAAAGTGGGATGTTAAAATTTTTGGGCACCATTATATTTTGTCCTTATACTGTTAGAAATAAACTCTAGTGTCCAATTATTATACCCATGATACCATTGAGCATCACTAATCTCCACTTCAACTTTGAGTTCACATCGGATAATTTAGGAATATCTATCAAAGTCACGGATCACCATGTATTTTCATAGAATATGATTTCTCCCTTAAGAAGTTTTCAACCTTGTATTTAGGGTTAATGTCAAATCCGAAGGAATATCATTAAATTATTGTGATGTTTTATTCATACACACCAATAGATTTGTCATTCTTTTTGATTGATGGAAAGGGTGAATCTTTCCATTTTAATTTGGATAGCGCTTGGAAAATATTTATCAAAAAACATTTTTCATAATTCCTTCCACCACATCACTTTTATCCCTTTCTCAGGCTTCATATTATTGATCAATGTCGACCACTGATCAGCTTCTACCTCCATATAATAAACAACCAGTATAAACTTCTCTTGTTTATAAGATTAAAGTATGTATAATGTCTTCTCAATGGACTTGATCCATTGTTCCATGATTAAGGTATCAGATGATCCATTTAATGTCGGAGTCCTTTTTCACATAAAGGTATCAATCACAACATGTTCTCTCTTATGGATATTTGAATACACCTCTTAATACATGTTTTTATTTAGATCATGAGGCAGCTAAGAATTTATCAACACATATACCATGGGAGTGTCAAACTAGGTGAACAGTAAGGCCAATTTTCATGTACCAAGTTACACTGATTCTGGCCCGACACACCTTATCAAAGTTGTTACCCTTAGGTGCATATGTTTAATAACCACATACACTTTTTGTATCCAGATAGGGATTTATTTTCTTGATAATCCACATAAACTATAATTATCAAAATTTAGGTCAGTTTTCTTATACTTAGTCTTATCCATAAGTCTTTCACTAATCCTTTCAAATCATAATCCAAAAAATAACTAAACGTTTACTCTATTAAAAACTATAACAACCCTATTCTTTATTACACATTAATTAATGATTTACAACATAAATTTAAACATAATATAACCCAAAATATTGATAATAATAAAGTATTTGGAAATTATGTATGTAGAAAAACATCTGGAACATGGTATATAACAACATTATTGAAAACATCCTTAACATAAATCTAAAATTCCATGGCTTTTAAAACTACACAGGATAACCTGGAGACAAACCAAATAAATGGGTGAGCTATAAGTCCAATTAATATAATAAACAAGGAATAACGTGATACATTCTAGAAAATAGGCATATAAATGTGGAATGAAAAGAGTAGGAATAAAAAACAAGAACAATGAGACATAATATACCATGATAATCTTAACATGGGAAATGTGGAAAAAAATTAAAACACTACATCATAAACATAGGTCAAAACTAAACCACCAATACGTCATAGTGCATAATGTCCCATAAAGGAATAAGGTTCCCTTGATGTCTCAACATGATGTATCATGAGATTAATCATTACCCAATTTATTGGAGTGCTATATAATTTTGGGTGCACCCGTCACATTCATTTCTTTCTCATGCTTATGTGTGCCACATTGACATGATTATGTGTGCCACATTGATCACAAAACATGGATTAATTCAGCATAATATTTTTTCATGATCAGGGAGTTTGGAATATATCAATGTAAGTCCCAGATCAATTATGTATAAGAGTATAAAGTTTAATACCTTTTATAGTAAATGGGTACTGTATTCACTACTTAATTTTTTTGACATGGAAAATCATGGTGAAATTTCAGCAGCATAAAGACATCACATAAAAATTAATAAAATTGGTTGATGAGAGGGAAAGAGGTATCTACTAATTTTTAAATAAATTGGATAGTAAGTGGGTTGTGTAATAAAATATCCCATCATAAGGAAATGAAGATAAAATACATAAGGTAAATAAGATACTTGAATAAATAGGAGAAATCAAAAATCCCTTATTTTAGTGTGTGGCTCCAAATACATATGAGGGGATGATTGAGAGCTCGAGGGCACCTTGGGAGGAAAATAGTGGGTGGAGGTAAGTGTATGGTCATTATTAGAGGAGTCTGAGTGAATAGAAATGGGATCTTGGGAAGGATTATATTGGAAAAGAGAAGGGTGTCTTTATTATTTAGGTTTTGGATGCTATATAATAAAATAAACAAAAACACAATCCATACCATGGATTTTTACCATGGTTTCTACCAAATGGTAGTGGTTATCAATATTTTATAAGTCCAAGTTCCGAAATAAATAAAATAATACCTTTGCTTATGTGGAGTTGTGTCAAACTCTTAAATAAGTGATTCTAAAACCATTATATATATTAATAGTTGTAGAGGATCCATAAGGAATTTATAATAATAATAAAATAAATATAAAATCACATTATTTAAATTTTAAATGTATATTTTTTCTTGTATATGCTTTACAGTATTTGTTAAATCACTTTGGGGTCATTATGATGTAATAATTCACAAAGTCTATTTATACAGTATTTGAATTTTATCCTAAAGTTTTACTGTCTCATAAAATTATTAAAAATTCACCGTTAGATAATTTTGAAGTTATTATTTAAAAAATAACAATAATTTTACCTAAATAATTATCTAAATTTTTTAATTTTCACTTTTAAAATATTCATTGACATTTATTGAAAAAATTTCAGTTTTTTGACAATAATAGTTTTTGAACCCTTATAAAAATTACATTTGATTTCATTAAATTTTTAAATTAATTTATATTTAATAAAAATTAGTTAATAAAATATTTTCTAAAATATTATTTATTTAAAAACCCATTAATTCATCAAATTATATTCTTTAATTGAATTTGAATATTACCAAAAATTACTATTTTGGTTTTATTATATCAAAATAAAAAACATTTACAAAGTAACCATAATAGGATGAAAATATATTCATAATTTAATACAAAATAATTTAAATACTCATAATTTTATAGTATGGATACATATCCCATTAATACACTATAAAAAATCCAAAGAGTAAGGTGCACGGTGGTGAGACTTTAATGGCATGGTTTGGCGTACATAGTTTGGGACATGATCTCCGTGAGCTTAAAAGTATTTTAGAAATGGTTTCACGAATGATTAAATTATTGGATCACATCTTGGGACAGGTTTGGGGAAAATTCCCTTAATGTTATCTCCATCTTCAGCTCTGATAAATTGGCTTTATAGGTTATGATTCAACTGGTTGACGCCATCACTTCCTTTGACCATGTCAATTGGATTTGATAAGAACTTATATTTATTATAATCATGTGATCATTGTTCAATGACTATTTTGTCAATGGTAATGTTACATAATAGTATTTTAAATTCAATTGGAAAAAATAACTCAAAATATTTAAACGTGTTTTCTATAACCATATTACCTAACAAGACATTAAATTAAATCAAAATGGGAATTTTATTTCTATTATCTTAGGTTGATATATTTGGTTTTGTGAATCTTCATCCAAAAACATAGAAAAGTACTTGATATTTTCAATGCGGTTCTTTTGATAACATGAAGTATTATTTTCCTGCACCACCTAGAGTATGTCATAATTACATCTATATGGGGAATCTTCAGAACTATTATCTCAATGCTACAAGGTCAGGTTCTATGGACACATCTATCGTTTTTCCGATATTTTATGCTTTGATGAGATAAAGGTAAAAGAATAGTTCCCATTAGATGAACCGAGAAACCCTGGGTGATTCTTTTAATATGATGAATTCACAACTAGGCATATCTTAACAGGGTAATAAAGAGAAATTTATAGTGAGTAAGCAATTTTATGGAGATTAATAAGTGATTAGGGATGCTCAATTTGGAACATCGATGATGAGATGTTTGATTATTTTGAATTATAACCTCTTTAATGATTTATTTGAAATTAGTTCATCCCGTTATTTTATTTCTTCTTGTGATGTTTATCTTTTCGGTATTCATATTGGGATAATACCTTCTATTTTGAAACATCAAAATCATCTGGGCCAAAGAGAATTCCAAGACATTATTTTAAATGACTATTCTATAAATATTTATAGTGATAAGTTGATATGGTATTTCTATGTGCTTGAGAAGGAATTCAATGAAGTAATCCTAGGTATGTATGGGTTGATAATTTTCAAACTCACATCAACTGTTATACCCAAACAGTTAGTTTCAAAACTGATGATGGTTTTAAGTATATTTTTAGAGGATACCAGAATATAAAGATAGGTGGAGCAGGTTTTTAAGCACCTGTGGCTAGAACTATCTTGAACTAGTTAGTAGAAATGACTATAGCATAAATGGATTAGATTGAGAATAATGGTTTTCAAAAAGTTTTGGATCATTTTCCTGTGTATTTCCAGAAAATTTCCTAGGTTTTCTACCCAAAAGAGAAGTGGAATTTATGATTGATGACTTACTAGGGACTATTTATATATCCCTTATGTCTTATCAAATGGAACCAATGAAATTAAGGGAATGGAATTTCAAGTTGTAAGAGCTATAAATCAAATGGTTTATTTATCCTACTACATATATGTGTCAAGTTCATATCTGGTTTATGAAAAATGAGGATAGAACTCTAAGGCCTTTTGTGGATTTTCATGAGCTTAACCAAGTTACAATAAATAATTTGTATCCACTTCCATGAATTGATGATTTGTTTAATCCATTGAGGGGATCCCAGTTATTCTCTAAAATTGATTAACATTTAGAATATCACCAACTATGAGTTTGGAAGGAGGTCATTGTAAATAGAACTTTCAAAAGTAGATATGTCCATTATGAGTTTTTGGTTATTACTGTTTGTCTTATAAATTCAACAACTATCTTTATGGAATTGATGAATCAGATATTTTAAAGGAGTTTGTATTCTTTTGTAGTGGTTTTTATGTATGAAATATTGTTGTATTAATGGAAAGGGACTAATCATGACCCACACTTGGAAATAGTGATGGGTATCTTGAGAGATCGTCGTTTGTATTACAAACATTCAAAGTGTGTTTTTTTGGATAAAAATAGGTGCATTTAATTTTCTATGTTATCTCTAAAAGGGAGTTTTTGTGGATCTAGACAAGATAGATTTTATGATCTCTTAGCAACTACTAAATAATTTCTTTGATATGTGACATTTCCTTGGACTAGTTAGTTATTATAGATATTTTTTCATGAATTTTCATGACTAGATTCACTAATGAAAACATTGATGGGTAAGGGTATTCCATTCCAATAGAATGACTTCTGTTAAAATTATTTTAAATATCCTAAATTTTACTTTACATCAGCCCTAGTCTTGTTGTTTCTAAAATCAGGACAAGGATATATGGTGTATTGTGATGCTTCAAGATCTAGGTTGTTGTGTGTCCTCATGAACCGAGATCATGTTGTTTCTTATGGTTCTTAGAAGTTATAGTTTCATGAGAAAAAAACCCAACACATGATTTTTAATAATCAATTTTAGTCTATGATTTGAAGACTTGGAATCATTACCTATTGGGTGTGAAATTCAGGTTTTTTATAGATCATTAGAGTTTGAAACACATTTTCCCATAAATATATTTGAATCTGAGATAAATATGTTGGGTTGTGTATCTTCAAATACTTTACATCATCTAGATATATACACTAGTTAAAGTAAATTGAATGGCTGATTTATTAAAAAGGAATTTGTATAGTCAGTTGTTGAAAGAAGATTTAGATCAGTGTCAGCAAATATCGATGATATCTGAAATACACTAGGATTGTCAAGACAGTGGTATTGCTGAGGATTTATTCTTAGTTTCATTTATTTCTTATTTGGAGGACAAGTTTAAATAGGCACATTCATCTAATTCTGAATGTTTTGTGATGGGGATAAACTCAATTGTGGGGATACCATTGAGGAATGGATGCTTGATAGATGATCGGTGTTGTGTTTTCAACATCATATGGTAATACCTTTGGATTTTCAGGAACAATTTTTTCATGATTAACACCATTAAATATGGGTTGTTCATCATGGAATAAAAAACAAGCATATGTTACTGAAATAAAAAATTTGGTGGTATGGAATGAACATGGTAGTGATTGAGTTTTTTTTTAGATGAATCTCTTTTCAGTAGGTTAATAAAGAGCATCAGGGACCATTAAGTATGTTATAGTCCTTATCGATTCTCGTAGGGAAATATGAGTAGATAGTTATGGATTTTGTAATAGGCCCACCAAGGATGGTTTTGAAACATGATTCCATATGGGTGAAAGTGTATCAGGTCAGAAATTCATCGCATTTCATCCCCATTCATGAATCTTATAAGGTAGAGGACTTATCTAAAATCTATATCTAAGAATTGCTAAAGAGGCATGGTATATTAGTTTTGATTGTATCTAACTGTGATATGATGTTTAAATCTATTTTATGGAAATATTTATAGTATGACCCTGAGACTCAGTTGACTATGAGCATGATGTGTCATCCTCAGACAGATGGAAAACCTAAAAGGATGATGCAAACTTTTTGAGACATGATTAAGGATTCTGTAATGAATTTTAGTGTCTCATGAAAGGATCACATACTATTAATGGATTGCTCATATAAAAAATATATCATTCCACAACACATATGTATCCTCTTGGAGTATTTTATGGGTGTTCTTTTCATTCTCCACTTTTTGAGTGGAAATAGGTGAGACATCACTGGTTAGACCAATAATAGGGAAAGATACCATGAAGAAGATTTAGTTGACCCAGAAAAGGATGGATATGGCTCATAGTCTTTATAAAACATTTTTTGATCATCATTGATGGCCCTTATCGATCAAGGTGATTGATCATGTGTTCTTTAGAATCTCTCCAATGATTTATCATTGTAATTTTGGGAAGTAGGTAAAATTTTCATCTCAATACAAAGGCCCTTTTGAGATACTTGGATGGGTTGGTGAGGTGGTATATCAGTTGGCTTCTCAACCAAGATTCAGCTTAGTGCATAATTTATTTCACATATCTCATTTGAAGATGTATCCACCTAATCATAACAATTTACTTTTATGGGATCACATTAACCTAGATGTAGATGCTACATTGGTTCTTTTTCTAGTGAAAATTTTGGATAGGAAAGAGATAGTTTGGAATAGTAAAAACGTTGATCTAGTGTGGGTTTTATGAAAACATGGTCGGATTGAGGAAGAAACTTGGGTGAAGGAGAAGTAAATAGTTAACCAATGAACTGAACACTTTCAGTCCAATAATGGTGTTGAACATTCCTATTATCAATAGTCCAATGGTGGGGAGAATTTTGAACCCCCAGTTTCAGCTAATAAACCGTTTTTTATATTTTTATATAAAGTAATTAGATTACATTTCCAGAGTTTTTGAAGAGTTTTCATTTGTTTTTTGGGATTATCTAGAAGTTCACATTTTAACTGCATTTAGTAGAAATATTAATCAAATTCTAGGAAATCGTGCAACAAAAGAAGTGGGAACTGGGTAGGTGCACGATTAAGCACACAATTTGGCCAAACCATGAAGCCACTAAGAGAAACTATGTGACATTGGAAATATGGTTTTATAATTTTTGGCACATACATTTTATAATTTTGTGAGCCAATTATTCTAGAGTTGTTTGGAGTTAATTGATATATCATAGTTAGTACACATTTTTCCAAACTGTGGGCCTTAATAGTGCGCCATTAAAAAAGAAGATCCAAAAATTGTGCATCTCACATGGTTTAACCCTTTAATGGAACATTTTACCCTAATATGTCCATAAAATTAATTCCACTCCTTTAATATTATTGAGATACCCTTCCACTTGATCAGGGAGTGATCTGTAGGTGAATCTATGTGTGTTGGATTCCCATATTCTTTTGTAATTTCTTTTTATTTGTAGTTTTCTTTAGTTTTATTCTTCTTCCCTCTCATCAATTTCTGAATCTAATAATTAGGGGATAGATTCATGTTTTTCATGATAATCATGATGATATATGGTTTTTTAAGGGCAACAAGATCTATATATTTTTTAAGGAGATTCAAGTTGTGTTTTCAAAGTTGTGTCATTATTTTTTCTCCTAAGTTTGATAGGTAGGTGGGTTCACTCATGAATCATTTTATTTCAACATGATATATTCATTTTATGTTGATTTAATTGATTCAATTGAATATTGAAATCGAATTTAAATTCTTTAATTAAACCCTCTTTAGTGATCATTTATGACATTGGGGAAATTAGTTATTTTTTATAAAGTGCATTATTTCATGATTTGAAAAGGGTGATTTTGAAATATGGTTTTTTATTCCTAGAAATAGTCTGGTAAAAATATTTTCCAAAAAAATAAATTTTTTATTAATATTTCTTGGCTTTGGAATTTTTATAGGACCCTAGAACACCCTGAGAGAGGAGGGGTGAATATTAGCATCAACTCATTCCCTAAAACTGACATATATTTTCCCCACATTGGTAAGAACCTATAAAAACTATTTCATGTAATTTTTAAAGTATAAAACACATTGATATATAAATAGAAACACAAAATTTTGGTTTAACTTGGTTTGCTACTAAGGGCTAGTCCAAGGAGCATACACCGACAGTGAATTAGTTTTACCTTAATTCACTAAGATTCACTAGTTATTATCGAGTAAAAAAGAATATATATAGTGAATCTATGTGAGTGAAACTACCTTTAAAATAATTTTAGGGAGAGAAGAATTCCTCCCTCATAACACTTCCATACAATCCCCATAGCTCACTATCATGGGTTTAGTCTTAATCCGTTTAATGACTTTAATATCTATTCACTAGATTGGGAATTCATGTCTTTTTTCCAAATTAGCAAGAGACCTTCCATGAACCATATTCCAAAATTTATATAAAATTATAAACCAATCGATCAAATGAGATATTGAAATCCTACTAGTCACATAACTCATTTTATTGTACAAAAAACTTGTACATGTGTGAAACGTTTGGGTTTTTTCATGCAAGACGAACTTTCTTGATAACTGCTCATGAACCTCACTTGGTCTTGATAGTCATAAGGAACATTCTGGGTGAAAGAATCTTTAATGGAACACTACGGTGTAGAAGACCTACATACGGAATAGGAACAAGATATTTCTTAGAAAAATTACCTAGATTGAAGGGGATAGCCTCTTATTTATAGACACAATTGACCCTATGTGAAACATCCATTCATGTTTACCACTATTCGTGAAACAGTCCTCTTATTCTAAACATCTAGTTTTGACATCACCTTTACCATGAAAACTTAATATTTATTTCAAAGGTGCACACAACTCTTCATGTCATGAAACTCCATATTCTATGAAATTTTTGATATTTCACACAGGTATTCCCTTTTTGGTATTTTTATTTGACGGTCTCAAAACTTCACTTGTGTAGAACATTAAGAAACACTATTACACTTATGTGAAACTTTTTTTATTTACACAAAAATCCTTCCCTTTACAAAAACAACTTTCTCCATCCTCCAAAACATGGAAAACAATGTGAAATAACACCACCTTTAACACTAAATCTATCTATACCATAAGATCACTTTTCTTTCAAACTCCTGGATCAACCCAGCTATTGATTGACAAAAAGAATAAAACTATACTTTTAGCTGTGAAAGTCCTTGGTTCCAATATTTTTGGCATGGAATTTGGTTCACTTTGTATGTGTGTGTTCATTTTCATTGACATGACCCTATTAAAGGGTCATTTTCCATTAGTGAATGTGGTATATGGTTTCCTTATGATTACATGGTAGATCAAATATAGACCTCTTCTGAGTATGAAACTATTATCTCGGAATGCATGTTTTGCTGTGTGTATTTTTGGAACCAAGTAATGGGTATTATAACTGGATTTTAGAAATGGTTTTAATTTTTTTTTTGGTTTCTTTCCTTAGAAACAATTTTCATTTAGAAAATTTTTGGTTGGAAAAATGATTTGGATTTGACACAAACTACATTGAATTGTTTACAATGGTTTTATATAAATGTACTAACAAACTCTATCTTAGTGGAGTGAGTAGGGAAGCCATTGTGGAAATACTACTAGGTTTTATACTAACCCCATTCTTGGTAACTTTGGTTCATTTTCATATGTGATATGTCAAGACACATGTAAAGGAAAGGTATCCCAACTATTTAGTGTCGCATCATGACACCTAGGGAATTGATTTTGTAATTGGATCTTGGAGATTTTAGGGAACTTAAACTAAATGCCTTGGTTTCATTAATTTTTATTGTTTTTTTTCCGTTTTATAATCTAATATGTTCTGGTTTCTTATTTATACTCTAGTAGAGTTTGGTTTTTTTGTTTTTTTGGTTACAAATTGAGTTGTATTACTTTATCTCATGCATCATATAGTTGTTTGTTTATTATGGTTATCTTGTTTTTTTATTATATTTTTAAAGAAAAAAATCATCCCCCAACTGTTATGAATCCATTATAATTTCTTTCTAGCCTTTGGCATCTTGGGAATGTCACCTATGTCCTAGTAATTCCCCTCCACCTCTTCCTAGTGAATTGTGTTAGAGGAGGTTTGTTATAATCCATACCTAATTCCAGATATTAGGGTGTGATAATTCTTTCAACCATAAAATTTTTCAATCTCCATAATGTCTATGGATCATGATCCCATAAATAGATTAGTCCATAACTACATCAAAAAGTCCTCATAGTCTCATATATCATGGATTTACCAACAACACTATCACCTCACATTACCAATAGGATTTTCTTTTAACAAACCACCTTATCCTATCATTCCACTATCTCAATAGGACTTTCAATCCTTGAGCTTTTCAGTTCAATTTCATTATCCTCCTACTTGATCACATAGGATAGATATGGTTGATAATTTTTTAGTTGAGAAACATGAAACCCATCATGATTAGAATTAAATAGATAATATATCTTTACTTTATAATACACCTTATGTAGTATCAATACAATCTCAAATTAGATGACAAAATTAGGTTCTAACATACCCTTCCTACCCAAATTTATATATCTCAACTAAGGTGAAACTCTGTGAAAAGCCCAATCACCTACCTGCAAGTTCGCCAGATGATGATGTTAATAAACATATGATTTTTGGTGACTCTTACTTGTCCTTAATATTTTTTGGATCAAAATAAAAATATTAATCATCTCTTGATTGATTCTTGGCCCAACAAATTAATTCTCTATAACCTCTTCCCTACAAATAGGTTATCTACAAGTCATCTGATATAACTCCTAAGAGGGTGAAATTGATATTAAAGTTGGATAAATATTGTTATAGGTAAACTTCGCTAAGTGAATATATCTCTCCCAATATCTAAATCAGTCAACAACGTATGCCTGAAGCATGTCTTTAAGAATATAGATGGCTCTCTCTGACAGACCATCCATATGGGGATAATATGTCATGCTCAAATTTAACTAGGGGAATATCACTACCTAAAATTAACTTTAAATCAATGATGTGAAGTGAGAGTACCAATAAAAAATGATCATTGATGGTACACCATGGAGTTCAACAATATCCCACACATATATGTTCCCAACATCCTATGCCATTTTTGACTCCTTGAAAGGTAGGTAATGCACGGATTTTTTATTTGACTATTAATTAACTATATAGCATCCATACCTCTAGGATTCCAAGGTATCCCAATCACAAAGTCCAAGAATATCTCATCACATTTCTATATTACAATGGTTAAGGGTTGAAATAAATTATCAATCCTATAATATTGTTCATTAATTCTCTAATACATATGGAACTAATACACAATACCAACAATATATCAACTAATTCTTGACCACTAGTAATGGTGTATTTGTTCATGATACTTATTGGTAGCTCCAAGGTTCATGTACCAATTTGACAGGATTATGTTATTCTCAAATTCATGTATCATTTTCATCAGAAAAACCATCCTACCTTCAAAACACATCACTCCATTTGGTGCTCGAGACCACTAACTTAAGTTCTCCCCATAATAAAAAATCATACTAAAGCACTGAGACTTCCCATCCTTATCCCATATAAGTTGAATATGACCATACATTAATAATTCATCCTATGAATAAGATCATAATACCTATACTTCATCTCTACCTTCATCCAAACTCATCTCAAAAAACAGAATCATCGTACAACACTCCTTTACCAATTCCTTCAAGGATTATGTTCGTAACTTTTTGTTCAACGTATCGGCGACCACATTCCCTTTCCCATGTGCATATAAAATATCAAAATAAAAAATATGAATATAATAAAACTATCATATCTATCATAATTTAATGAATATTTGGGTAAAAATATACATCAAAATACTATCATTTGACTAAATAGTTAACCAATCACCAAAGATATAGTGGCACCAATTACCGAGAGCACGAATCGCTATAGCCAACTCTAGATCATGGGTAAGAAAATTCTTCTCTTAAGGATGCATTTATTGAGATTCATAGGCCACCAATTATTTATCCTATATCAAAATACATCATAAACCATTAAGTATTTTATCATAGAAAACATAATATCCTAAACCTGATACCTGAATAATAATAAAGGGAGATGAAGTCAATCTTACCTTTAGTTCCAAAAATGATATTTGACACTTACCATTACATTCGAACATGAAAACCATGAGGGTTAAATCATTCATTGGATATAAAAGCATTGATAAGTCCATAAAAACCCATCTATAATAAACTATTAAACCCTGTAATATCCCTAGATGTAACACTTTTTTAGGTTTTTACCATGACACCACTACTTGGATCTTTTTATGATTCACTAAGACACCCATATCTGCAATAAAATGTCCCAGAAACAGTACCTATTGGATCCAAAACTAAAATTTAAAGATCTTTCTATAAAAATAATTTTAATTCAGTGTTTTGAGGATGATATCTAGATTATATATATATTACTCTTTTGACATGAAGTATTCAAAAATATTATCCACAAAAAATACCACCAAAATAATCCAATAATAATTGAAAAATATAATTCATCAAATCTATAGACATTGTGGGAGAATTAGTGAGACCAAAAATAATGACCAAATAAAAATAATTTCCACACATACTCATTAAGTATATCATAGAAATACCCCCCTCTTAGATCCTTAATTGATGGTACCCTAGAAGAAGATAAATCATATAAAACAATTTGGATCCATTGAGTTGATAAAACAGGTCATCAATCCTAGTAAAATGATACTTGGGTTACCTTTTTACCATTCATGAAAGGTGTATTATTATTGGTAAATTAGTTTTCAGGATCCATTGTTGATCACTAGTTTCTAACACCCATTTATCCAAAAGATTATATTATATAGATAACAGCTTCCCCAAAATGAGGAGTTCGCTAGAGAGTTCATTTGCAGAACTTGTCTCACAACCTCATCTACAAGATTTTTATGAGATCTTCTAAGATTAATTATTTATAAAAAACAATAGGTAAAATTTTATTAGTGAAAAAAAACTACATTAAATTCGTTACATGTTAAGAACCTTAGGAATCTACAGATTCAAGAGTAAAAAAATAAAACAATACATGTTTTATCTAAATAGTCCCTAAAACCTAGGTTTATCTAAATAACCACAAAAATACTTAAATTTGGAGTAAAATACATTACCACCCATGGTAACATAGAATTAGATACAAAAATTTTCTATTAAAGTACTCATTTTTACTTACTACACATGTTAGGTTGGTCCTAACTCATATCTTCCCAAAACCTTGAACCATACCTAGAAACTTGCATTGCACTTCTAGTTAGGAGTTCCATTTAATATAGTGTTGTAATTAACTAGCCCAAGTTTAAATGAAAAATAACCCCAAAAGGATCACAATAAGGTAAAGATTGACATAAGACCAAAATCATGCCTCATATATACCAGAAAAGATACAAATAGTCAAAGTATGTTAGTGATGAAATATGGGTACACAAGCATGAGAGATATAAACTAGTCCAAAAGGAAGAACCTGGAAATAAATATAATTAAAAACCAAATCTCCATGTGGACCTCTATCATTATCATCACAATCCACTATAAATACAATGACAACTGAGGGAATCTGCATAGTTGTATGATGCCCTTACATTTATATATATATTTTAAATATAAATCTATATACATCCTAATAAATATTCTATATTTGAGTAAAACACCCAGTTGGGTACCCCAAAAAATTTATACAATTATCTCTACCAAGAAACGATTAGTTATATCTTTAAAAACAAAACAAGTTTATAAATCTATTACATTAAAAAACACTTTACATACAACATTGTTTGTATTTTTCATTATAATTATTCTTATTCAAAGACAAAAAAATTTGAGAAGGAAACATGAATACCAACATATTGGGAAATAATAAAATCATTCATATCTCATAAGATAACCTTCTGATCATTTGAAACATGATACTTAAATGAAAACTATAGAGTAAAATATAATTGGAATTTATCCCATTTTAATACAAAACCAGGAAATTTAAGGTGAACTAATCCATTCATAATGTGAATATTTATATAATAAAGTCATGTTAAAAACTATATATATCTCCATAATAAACCCTAATTGTTCCATACTAACTAAGGTTGAATATTTCCTTCCCTAAGGTTCTCAAAATGTTATCATATGCTGTGTTTTCACCAAACATTAATTAAAACATCATCCCTTTTTCAAAATATTTTCATGAGAGAATCATTACCATTATCATACATAAGATTCTGTTTTTCTGTCAAAACAATCTTTCAAGAATTTAATCAAGTACATGGTGTGAAAAAACTATTTTGAAATAAAATTCCTTTAAAAAACATTTCACAATCCCCCTAATATTTAATTTCATAAAACAACTCTAAAATTTTATAATTAAATTGATCTCATAAACTAAACCAAAGGTAATTTACAAGAACATACGGTAAATATAGGGATAGATCCATTTTATAGATACACCTAACTCGCCAATGGATAAAACCTAGCTAGATTTGAAAATACAGTAATGAATTTGAGATATTATGCCCCAAAATCCCATATCTATAAGAGTAAACCCATATAGAAATGATTCACTCTAAGACACAACGGTATGAGAGACGAATACCTAAAACAAATTCTGGGAAAATTCTAGATCATGAATCTAATAAAATGTGGAGATATTATTCATTTAACATCGGGAAAGAGTGTCAAAAGTTGTCTTAAAACATGTCATTAAGGTTTCATTAAACTAGAGTAATTTCCCTTATAACATCGGGAGCCAATCGAACATTTTATAATCTGAAACATCTACCACCATGCTCTGGTGGCAGTGTGGGGGTTTCACCAAGGAGATGTACAATTGGAACTACCGACAAACTGGTGTAATATTTTAGTCTATTTAATCCCACCACAGCCTTCACCATTGTTGTATCTCTTTCTTACTAGTTTTGGTCAATGGGTATACTCCCAACACACCCCACCCTAGGCCTTTACTAAAACTGGCCAATTAAGCCTTGTTTTTTTCATAGAGGAAACTTTCAAGTTCACCATAACCTCCACCATGATTTTTTTCCCTACCTTGGTTCTATATATAAGGTATAGAAACTGATTTTAATCCGTAAAAAACCTCCAAAGCATACAAAATTGAAGAGAAAAATTAAAATAATCCTTCTAAACTGATTCCACATATCATGGTGTAACAAGAATGCCCATCATTTTCATACTGTTTAGTGTTGGATTGAGTATAAAATCACAACTTATCTGGAAAACTATAAATTTTTTCGATGGATGTCTTATTCTAAAAGAAGGAAGAAGGGAAAGATCATCCCTAGGTATATTGGCCCCTTTGGGATCCCTAATCACATTATAGTTCTAGATAATGGAAAAGTATTCCTACCAAACATGGACAAATTGAATTATCTATTCCATGTATCTCTCATGAAGAAGAACATACTTTATCCCTCACATATAATGAATCTATAGTTTTTAAAACTTGAGTGCGACCTCTCTAGTGAGGAGAAACTGGTGAATATATTGGACTATAATGACAAATTTTTATACTGTAAGTCTACTCATCATTTTAAAGTACTTTTTAATAATCATAAGTGTAAAAAGGGAAGAATAGACCTATAGTAAGAAATTAAATAGACATACCCTAATCAATTTTCATCCAAGTATATGAGTTGAAATTTCAAGAATGAAATCTCTAATATAGTAAAAAAAATAACAACCTAGAAATTTATATATATAGTTTTCCTTTTAAATAACCATTTTTTTAATATTTATGTATATGGTGAAATTGTAAAATGTGAACCACATAAAAAACCATTAATAATTTATGTAGTTCAAATAAAACATTAAATTGGTTTAATAAATATAGTCCATATAATTCCAAATAATATAATGGTACAACAAATGCATAGAAAATATCTATAATTGAAAATTATGGATCTTTTTAGTCTATATGAATTATCACACCTATGGAAAACCCTATAAAAACAAATAATTGGTCATGTAACCAATATATATAAAATGAATAATATATAATTATAGAAGTAATTAAAGTAAATTATTATTGAATAAAATATGGGTTATTTAAGGACATTATAAAACTAATATGACTACCAGAATTGTAACCAAACCATTATGAGTAGTAACTCAACCATTATAAATAGTTATCAAACCCTGTGAATATTATCTATGCCAATATAAAAATTTAAACAACATGTAACGACAATTTATAATGAATAATTTTACTAAATATAAATATTATAATTAATTAAAAAAATATATTCAAATTAGAAACTAAAAGAAAGTATATTTTCATTATTTGATAAAGTGTATTTTAACACATTTCATAAAAGACATAATTTTAATGTTAGTAAATAAAATTACCTATATTAGAAATGCAATGACCCAACCACAGTTACCAAGATTTGGTTCATTATTATATAACATTGGCATGATAAAAGGAATCTTTCCTTGAAAGACCGATCAGTTTAGTATTATTGGAAACAATATACATATATAAGTTCAACATTACAACATGAAAAGGAATACAAAATTAATTTATTCCATTAGAAACATCCAATCCTAATATATTATACCTCCAAGTCACTCATAAATAATTTCTTCATATCTTGGTAAAATGAAACCTAAGAAATGGGTGGGCTCAAACACCCAGTAATAGTAAACAATACATCGGAAGACAACATAAACATTTTACATGATGAATAATTGAAAACACATGCCTTTAAAAAAATAAACATGTACACTTTATGGTGGGAATATGAGCTGAGTAAATAATTCTAGAATAAAACATAGTCATGGGTATTCTACAGGTCGGATAACCACATGAACCATCAAAATTATTTTCATAATGAGGGAATGTATAATGCGGGGCATTCTGAAACATTTTTTCAGGGCCTCAGCCAAGACGTCTAAAAATGATTAAGGACTCGGCCAAAACCATATATTAAATTGGGAAAGGCCTCATCCAATTCCACGTCTAATTGTCCCATGAGACCTACCAATGCACCGAGAAGCTATAGCAGGATCCAACTGTTACTTAATATGTCCAATACGTTTCTCATACAAAAAGGTTGAAACATAACATAAAAAACTTGTATTAATAATAGCATATAAAATTTGAATACATTAAACATAAACCATGAATGATATTAAAATAAAACACCCACAGTCAAACATATCACAAAAACATAAATACAATATGTAAGAATTGTATCATAATAAATCAACTTCAAACAAGTGTGAAATTTGTCAAAGGATATTGACATAGATGAAATCGAAACTATTTGAGAGAAATATCTCATTCTATGTTGAAATAATTTAAGAGTCACATAATTATAAAAGAAAAAATTTGTTTTGAAAATATTATTATAAGATTGTAAGGGAATCTTCGACGATATTATAACGGCGGAAAAGAGTCGCACACACCATATATGTCAAAAAAGACATTCTTACCTTCATTTTGTCAAAAAGGCTATAAAGTAACTTTTTTGGATATTATGGAAAGATTCCTTTCCAAATGTATAAGATAAAATAATGGTATAAATGAATTTAAACCATAGTATTGTAAATATTAAAAATGTTTTGAAATACATTTTTAAGAAAACACAGATGTTGATGATAAAGAGGTCCCAATAGATACTTACGTATTAACAACCTCAGATAAGTAAAGAGATTGTAAAATTAACCATTACCTTGTAAGTTTCATTGGTTGAGGGTACTTTAACATCCTGTATAATAGTTAAATCATTTTTATTAAATTATACAATAACTACATACATAAATATGATATCTTATATGATATTCTAATATTTCTTTGTTAATAATATTTTAGTAGTATCATTGTTTTGGATGTTAACTGATTCGTTTTCCTTTATTTGTTTCTTTATGTAAGTCATGTTTGTTATGGATAAGATGTATTGGATTCATATAAATAATGATATTATGTTCTTAAATATTAATTTTAATAATCAAATGAAAATTATTCTTGAATGGTTACGATGGGGAATGAATCTCATTGCGTTCACGGTGACGGTAATCCATACATACGAACGAACGCTACTTCCAATTCATTTTTTTATTTTAAAAGGAAGAAGTCCAAATGATACATAGTTATATTTTTATTTTAGTAAAATATAATATTTTATATATGTTATGTTAGTTCATTAATACCATACTTTATAAAATTCATGTATGGTATAAAAGAGTTATATCACTTTGAGGGGACGGTAGTCCGCACTTCCTCAAATGAAATTATCATATATATAAAACATGAAAATGTGTTTACTTGGTAAGATGATCAACAATGACCCATATTGTGTCATTCCTTCTAGGAGTATTTTATAGCCCCATGACAAAGACTATTGTAATATCATACCATTTCCACAAAAGTATGGGAAGAGGTTGTGTGGCGCCTCTAGGATGTTGCCTTCAATATTTCACTTGTTCACAAACCATACATCTTGACACATATTCAGCAATCTCCCTATTCATGTTGTCCTACCAAAAATGTTCCTTCAAATATCTATACATTTTTGTGCTACCATGGTGTATAGAGAAATTGGAGCTGTGAGCATCATCTAACAATTCCCATTTTAGATCAGGTATGTCAGGAACACAAAGTGTCTTCCAAAATTTCAAAATCCCATATTCATATATGAAGTTGATCAATATCCCATTGTTCACATCATTAATTTTCTTTTGAAACACTTCATCATCATCCTAAGAACTTTTAATCCTTTCTAGTAAAGATGATTTAGCATCCATTTGAAAAAGTATCAATGCTTCACCTTCCATGATTATTCCCACATATATTTTTACTAGATCTATGAACATAGGATCCCTTTCAACTCTCATTTTGTTCAAAACACCGTGATGATTTCTACTTAAAAAATCTTCCACCTTGTTTTCCTTCCCCAAGTGGTATTGTATAGTGAAATCATAATCCTTGAGTAGTTCAAGCCATCTCCATTGCCTCATGTTGAGTTCTTTCTGTGAGAAAATATACTTCAAACTCTTATGATCAATATATGTCTCACATTTTTAACCATAGAGATAGTGTCTCCATATCTTCAAAGTAATGATTACATCTGATAACTCAATATCATGAGTATGATAGTTTTTCCATGAATTATTAGTTATTGTGATGCATAGGCAATAACTATATCATTCTGCATAAGGACACAACCAAGTCCTTTCTTTGAATAATCACTATAAATAAAAAACACATCATTCTTCAATGGTAGAGTCAATATAAGAGCATTGAATAATATTCTCTTCAGTTCTACAAAACATTCTTCAGACTCTTCTTTTCAAAAAAAAATTAAACCCTTTACGTGTGAGCTTGGTTAATGGGTTATCCAATTGGGCAAAATTCTGGAAAAAACGCTGATAATAACCTATTAAACCAATAAAACTTTATACCTCGGTTATACTCGTCGGTGCTGGTCATTCTTGGATTGCTCTTATCTTTGAAGTATCAACAGAGATTTCATCCTTAGAGACAATATGGCCATGAAAATAAATCTCTTGAATCTAGAATTCACACTTGCTAAACTTCCCATATAATTCATTTCTTCTAAGAGTTTTTAGAATAGTTTGCAAGTGCTTTTCATGATCTTTTTAGATTTTAGAGTATACCAAGATATCATCAATAAATACCAAAAAAAATCATCAATATATTCCTTGAAAACTCTATTCAATAGATCCATGAAGACAGAGGGTTCATTAGTCAGCCCAAAAGGCATTACCGTAAACTCGTAACGCCCGTACTTGGTTCAAAATTCTATCTTGGGAATGTCTTCCTTCTTTACACACAACTGATGGTATCGAGATCAAAGTTCAACCTTTGGAAAATATTGAGCTCTACGAAGTTGATCAAATAAATCATCAACGCAAGGTAGGGGATACTTGTTCCTTATTGTTATAGTATTGATCTTCCTTTATTCAATGCACAACCTCATTGATCCATCTTTCTTTTTAACCAAAAGGGCAGGGCTCCCCATGGAAAAATGCTAGGGAGAATAAATCCCTTATTACTCAATTCATCTAGTTGTTTCTTTAGTTCCAATAATTCCATAGTGGCCATTCTATATGGGTTCTTTGATATGGTCCTTGAACTAGTAATTAAGTCAATAGAAAATACAATTTCTCATTCTGGTGGATGTCCAGGTAAATCCTCTGGAAACACATCAACATATTCTTGAAAAATAGGTACATCAACTATTTGAACATTCCTTTTCTCACCCATAGTTATTTCATTCTCTTCCTCCAAAAAAAATGACTTTAGTAGAGCTACTAGCGGTGGATCTAGATAAGAATCAGATAGTGATGTTTCTGCTCTAAAGATAATGTACCCCTTATCATCATCATCGAAAATTTTAACCACCTTATTCTTACAATAAATTTTCGCATCATGGTCTGAAATCCAATCCATACATAGGAATATGTCAAATTCAGTCATGTTTATGACGATGAGATAAGCATATAAAGAACATTTATATTCCCTAATGGGAACTGATTCACAAAACATTGTTTCAATGATACTTCGCATAAAAGTTTTGACTGAAAACTCCCTTCTTAAGTCAAATTGAAAATATCTAATTTTCTTGGAAACTAGGAAGATATGAAACAATGCGATGATACAGAATCAAATAAATAATTGGCTAAATTTTAGGAAACCGTTAAATTACTTTCCACCACATAATTCAGATCCTCAAATTCAGTAGTAGTGATCACATAAGCTTGGCCTTGCTCCCTTGGCCTTTTCTGAGGTAAGTTTTATTTGTGCTTAATAAATTCATGTGCACAATGTCCCATCTCCCTGTAATTATTTCATTGAGCATTAGATGCTCCCTTCTTCCCCTTATGATCACCAGCAAGATGGCATTTCTGCCACATTTGTAGCATACTCCTTTTCCTTTTAGACAGGCACTGTGGTACTTCCATCCACAATTATCACAGGGTGGAAATTCAACTCTTCCCTTCTACCCTATTTCCTTAATTTCCTTTCCCAGATTGTTTAGAAGATCTCTTCTTATCTTTATTTTCATTAAATTGTAAGACTTAGATAATTCCATTTCTGTCTTGATAGTACATGAGACAATATCTTCATATGATGAGAAGGATTGTGAGACTAATTCTAGATGGAGAAATGGTTTTAACCCATCAAATAATCGATCAATTTTACTCCTTGGGTTACGTATATAATCTGCTATATTCCTTTCTAACCTTGTAAAGTTAGCCTCATACTTTGCGACATTCTCATCCTCCTTTTTCCTTAGACTCAGAAATTGAATTTCCATATCCACTCGATGGTCACGATGAAAGTATTTTTCTAAGAAGAACTCTTTAAACTTCCTCCATTCCATACATGATACCACTTCATCTTCCTTTGTGCTTTGAATCAATGACCACCTTTGATCTGCATCTCTAGTGAGGTGATAAACTGCCATGAAAACATTTTCCCTTTTGCTACTCCCCAAAGCATTAAATATTTTCCCTAAGGAACTTATCCATTTATCGGCTACAAATGTATTTTTCCCATTTAATGTTGGTGGTTGTTTCCCCATGAAGTCGTCTAACATTGATCCTCCACATTGTGGATCAGGGTGCTCTATACGGGTAAGGTTATTATTCATAACCTGAGTGAGTTATCCCAGCATGGTGATAAGCTGATCAGCACCAGTTGTATCACCATCTACACTATAATTATCTTGATTATGAGGGAAATTTATACATGGATTAAGAGCATTGGTATGGTTCTCATACCTTCCACTGGGAACCATTTCTAAACAATGTCATACACTACATTAGTTTACGAATTTCAATACATAATTTCAAACTTGTAAACACTTAACATAAATTGAACAGTTTAGGGATATAATCCATAATCATAAAAATGTTTTCTCTGAGGAGGTATATACTCATAAATACTTCATAATGGTTTGTAAAGAAATTGGGAATTATCCTAAACATATCCCATGGGAGTTTCAAAACCAAGAGTGCAGTAAGGCCCATTGCCGTGTAGCAGGATACCCTCGATCATGACCAAAACTTCTTTTCATAGTTTTCACTCCTAGGTACATCTGTTCTAGAGCCGCCTCTACCTGCTCATTTCCAGAAAGGGATGTATTTCTTGGAAAACTCAAAAAATCTCTACATTTCCAAAATTATAGGAAGTTCTTCTATACTAATCCTCAAAGTCTATCTTAGAGTAGTGTTCTCTAATAAGAGTTTTTCTAAATGTAGTTTACAAGGATTGTAATAAACTTCTTCTAATACCAACTATAATGCCCTGACCCTAGTTACCAAGAGTCAGTGCATTATTACAAAATTTTTTGGATGATACAAGGAATCATGTCCCAAATGACGGATTCGTTTAATATCCTTGGAAGTACAAGATACATGTATAATTTTTACATTACATTATGAGATAAAAACTAAAACAACATTTTGTACCCTTTGAACACACTTATAACCCTTAGCCTCTCCCAGAAATTAAACCATAAAACACTTCTTCACATACTAATAAAATGAAACATAAGAAAGGTGTGAGATAAAACGCTCAGTAAGAGTAAGAAATACAGAAGAAGATAACAAAAACATTAGGCATGGTGACTAATTGAAATCGCATGCCTTTACAAATAATAAGCATGCACACTTTATGGTAGGAATATGAGATAAGTAAATAATTCCATAATAAAACATAGTCATGGGTATTTTACTAGTAGAATAACCACATTAACCATCAATATTATTTTCATAATGAGGGAATGTATAATGCAAGAAATTCGGAAACATTTTGTGAAGTCCTCGGCCAAGAGGTCTAAAAATGATTAAGGCCTCAGCCAAAACCATATATCAAAATTGGAAAGGCCTCAAAAAATTCCATGTCTAATTGTCTCATGAGACCTACCGATGCACCAATGAGCTATAGCAGGATCCACCCATCACTTACTAAGTCCAATACATTCCTCATATGAAAAGGTTGAAACATAACATAAACATTCGTATTAAAACTAGCATATGAAATGTCAATAATTTAAACACAAACCATGAATGGAATAAAAATAACACATCCAAAGTCAAAAATATCACATAACCTAAAATAAAATATGGAATATTTTTATCATAGTAACTCAACTTCAAACAAGTGTAAAATTTATCAAAGGATTTTGAAATAGGTGAAATCAAAACTATTTGAGAGAAATATCTCTTTCTATTTTGAAATCATTTAAGAGTCACATAATTAAAAAAGAAAACATTTGTTTTAAAAATATTCATATAAGCTTGTAAGGAAATCTTTGATGATGTTATAATGGCAGAAAATAGTCGCACCCGCCATATATGTTAAAAAAGACATTCATACCATAATTTTGTCAAATAGTTCATAAAGTACATTGTTTGGAAAATGATGGAAAGATTACTCTCAGAACATTTAAGGTTAAATAAGGGTATAAATTAATTTAACCCATAGTATATTAAATAGTAAATATGTTTTGAAATACATTTTTAAGAAAACACGGATGTCGATAATAAAGAGGTCCCAGTAGTTACTTACGTATTAGCAACCTCGGATTAGTAAAGAGATTGTAAAATTAACCCTTACCTTGTACTTTTCCTTGGACGAGGGTATGTTAACCTCCTGTATAATAGTTAAATAATTTCTGTTAAATTATAAAATAACTACATACATCAATATGATATCACATATGATCTTATAATATTGCTTTGTTAATAGTATTTTATTAATATCATTGTTTCGGGTGTTAACTGATTCGTTTTACTTTATATGTTTTATAAGTTAAGTCAAGTTTTTTATGGATGGGATGTATTTGATTCATATCCAGAATCATATTATGTTCATAAATATTATTTTTAATAATCAAAAGAAAATTATTCTTGAATGGTTACGATGGGGAATGAATCTCAACACATTTGTGGAGACGGTAATCAGAACATATGCACGAACTCTACTTCCATGTCATTTTTTTATATTAAAAGGAATGATAACCAAATGATACATATGTATATTATTATTCCAGTATAATATAATATTTTAAATATTTTATTAATTTCATTAACACTATCATTTATACTTTATATGTATGGTATGAACGAGTAATATCATTTTTAGGTGGCGGTAGTCCACACTTCCTCAAATAAAATTATCGTATATATAAAACATGAAAAGAATAAAGTTAAGATATAAAAGAGAATTAAAGAAGATTATAGATAAAATAAATATCATAAAAATCATATATAGTAATAGTTCTGTCATAATAGCCACCACAAAAGGTCATAGTAGAAGATTGAAAAATCATCGTTTCGCGAGGTAGTAGTTCACCGTCAACAGAAACATTATGTTCTATACCCATTAGATAGAGGTGTATGTAAGTTTAGTTCAAATACATATCATAACAATAACCTAGTATATTGAGGATAATAGTGTGGTTATAAAATAAAGGAATAAAGAGAGTTTAGGGGGTTGGAGAAGTAAAATAAAAGAAAAGAACTTAAGAGGATATATTACCTTTAAATCGGGTAAATCCCTTTGGTTTGAACCAAAAGGATTCCTTGAATTGCATTATGCCTCTGGTAAGTATTATAAGATGAAGAGAGGTATATAAAGAGCTTAATTGGGTAGAGTTTTTATGAGACAAGGGGCTTGAGTGGTGTGAGAAATGAGTTAGAGATGAGGGCTTTTTATAAGAGGGAGGAGGGGCTCTTTATGAATGATTGAAAATATTATTTTATTATATAATTATTTTTTGTTTATAAAGGTCAAAAACTCATTAAAGTCTAAGTTAAGATGACTCATGACAAAAATAAAATCATCCAATAAGAATTGGAAAGGGTTCGTATATTGTTTTAATTTTTATAATCTCATTTATTTAAATCATTATTTAATGAGCTAAACACTGCATCATTATTGTGTCATAAGTTTTTATTTATTTGATGTCTGGAAATTATAAATACAAATACTATGATGTAGGAAATTTTATTTATCTTTCAAGTTAATACTTATAGTGGAAAAGATAACATATATAAACCCTTGTAGGAATTATTTTACTAAAAGATATATGTTTTTTTCATTTTTTCATTACTTTAAATTAATTAATATAAAGTGTCATTATCACTCTCATGTGGCTCCATGGGGTCCCAAAATTCACACGAGGATGCCAATGGTCAGAAATTTATCAAACAATAGTAATATGACACATGGTGGGTTAATTTAATATTATTATAATAATATTTTTTTACCCTTATTTACCATATTTACCCTTTAACCATGGTAAATAAAATATTTACTGAAGTAAATATTCATAATGTCTAAAAATAAAAGTTACCTATTTACACAATTTGTACCTCCTAATTCCAAATATGGAATCACTATTTCCAAATTCAAAATACAGAAGTGGAAGAAATTAATTTAAAATTAATTCCTGTTGTCAAAATAAAAAACATTTTTTTAATAAATAATTACTATCAAAAGATTGACAATTGTTTATGTCCAGTTTAAATGTAAAATTACATCTAATGACCAAAATTATATTAAATGATAAAAATATAATCTAATGATACTTTAAACCCACTAAAATGTATAATTTAACATAATAAATTATTTATATTAATAAATTTGTTTTTCATTAAAATTTAGTATTTTTCGCTATTCATCAAAATATGAAAGTTATCATAAAAGTGAAAAAAATTTACCCTAAGCTAATTTTGATATTCCGAATATAGAAAAATAAAGTCCAATTTGAATAATAAAATTTTTAAAATTTCAAAAAAGTGGGTAATACTATTTATAACGGCTAGTTTGATTTGGCAATGTGTGTTAGAACACTAAGTTGCGTACAACGCAAGCTATTGTACTATTCAAAGAGAAGCATACCATGGAAGCTTGGGGTGTTACGTTCTACCCTCATTCAAATAATTTCATCCCTGAAATTTATAGAAATACTACTAAATAAAAAGATTCGGGTGGTTCTTCATCTTAAGATCCTCAGGTTCCAATGTTGCCTCTTCCATATTATGATTTCTCCAAGAACTTTCACCAGACGAGTCATCTGGTTTCTTAACACTTGTTATTTGGTATCACCAATTCTGATAGGCTCTTCGTAATAAGAAAAATTAGGTTCCAGTTAAATTTCTTCCTAGGTGGGTACATGTGTTGGGTCAGGCATGTATTTTCTCAACAGTGATATATGGAACACATCATGAACTTTGAAGATACTTGGCGGTATTGCCAAACGATAATCTACAACTCCAATTCGTTCTAGAATTTTGAAAGGTCCAATATACCTGGGACTTAATTTTTCATTCTTACTGATTCGTATAACACCCTTCCTTGGAGATACCTTTAAGAAAACATGATCTCCTAATTGAAATTCCAAATATTTCCTTCAGTTATCAGCATAGCTCTTTTGCCTACATTTAGCAGCTTGGATGTGGGTTTGGATAATCTTCACCTTTTCTGTTGTTTCCTCAAAAATTTATGGGCCTACGAGTTTTCTTTCACAAACATCATCCCAACAAGTTGGTGTGCGACATCTCTTTCCATATAACGCTTCATAGGGTGTCATCTAAATAGATTAATGGAGGCTATTGTTATAGGAAAATGATACCAAAGGTAAATATTGATCCCTCATACCATGAAAGTCAAGTGAGAAAGATCTCAACATGTATTCTATGGTTTGAATAGTACATTCTGATTGTCCATTAGTTTGAGGGTGGTAGGAAGTTCTAAAAAGAAGTTCAGCATCTAGGGATTTATGAAGACTTTTCCAGATCCCTAATGTAAAATGGGGATCACAATCAGAAACAATCAATAGGGATACACCATGAAGTCTTACAAATTCAATAATATATAGTCTTGCTAAACGTTCAAGTGGTAAATCTTATCTTATAGTAAGAAAATGTGATAACTTGATAAGATGATCAATAATGAACCATATTTATTCATTCCTTCTAGGAGTCTTTGGGAGCCCCATGACAATTTCCATTGTAAAATCATCCAATTTCCACTTAGGTATAGGAAGAGGTTGTGTGACGCTTCCAGGATGTTGCCTTCCAGCTTTCACTTATTGAAAAATCATACATCTTGATATATATTCTGCAATCTGCCTCTTCATGTTGTCTCAAAAAAATGTTCCTTAAAATCTCTATAAATTTTAGTGCTACCAGATTGTATAGAGAAATTGGAGCTATGAGAATCATCCAACACTTCCCTTTTTTAGATCAGGTACGTCAGGAACACAAAGTCTCTTCCCAAATATCAAAATCTCATCTTCATATATGAATTTGATCAATCTCCCATCATTAACTTCTTTAATTTTATTTTGAAACTCCTCTTCATCGTCTTGAGAAATTTTTATCATTTCTAGTAAATATTTTTTCGCATCCATTTGAAAAAGTATTGATGTTTCACCTTCCATGATTATTCCCATTTCCATTTTTACTAGATCTATGAACATCGGATCCCTTTAAACTCTCATATTGTTCAAAACACAAAGATCCTTTATACTCAAAACATCTACCAACTTATTTTACTTCCTCGGGTGGCAGTGTATAGTACAAACATAATCCTTGAGTAATTCAAGCCATCTCATTTGCCTCATGTTGAGTTCTTTAGATGAGAAAATATACTTCAAACTCTTGTGATCGGTATATATCTCCCATGTTTCACCATAGAGATAGTGCCTCCATATCATCAAAGAAAATATCATAGTTTCTAACTCAATTTTATGAGTAGGATAGTTTTCTTCATGAATTATAGATTTCATGATCCATAGGAAATAACTCTATTATTTTGCATAAGGATACAACCAAGTCCTTTCTTTAAAGAATCACTATAAATAAAAAAACCCATCATTCCTCTATGGTAGAGTAAATATAAAAGTATTGAATAATCTTATCTTTAGTTATTCAAAACATTCTTCACACTCTTTTTTCCAAAAAGAATTAACCCATTTACCTGTGAGCTTGGTTAATGGGTTATCCAATCGGAAAAAATTCTGGACAAAACACCGATAATAACCTGCTAAACCAATAAAATTGTGTACCTCAGTTATACTCATCGATGCTGACCATTCTTGTATTTCTCTTGTCTTTTAAGGATCAACATAGATTCCATCCATCGAGACAATATGGCCAAGAAAAAAAATCTCCTAAAGTCAAAATTCACACTTTCTAAACTTCCCATATAATTCTTTTCTTCTAAGAGTTTTTTGAATAGTGCGCAAGTGATTTCCATGATATTTGTAGCTTTTGGAGTATATCAAGATATCATCATCAAATAGAACTAATAATTTTTCAAGATATTCCTTGAAACTCTATTCATTTGATCCATGAAGACAGAGGGTGCATTAGCCATCCCAAAAGGCATTACAATAAACTCGTAATTTCTGTACTTGGTTCAAAATGTTGTCTTTGAAATGTATTCCATCATCACTCAAAACTTATGGTATCCAGAACAAAGGTAAATATTTGAAAAATATTGAGCTCCATGATGTTAATCAAATAAATTATCAATGCAAGGTAGGGGATTCTTTTTTCTTCATTGTTATAACATTGATCTTATTTTAGTCAATGCACAACCTCATAAATCCATCATTATTCTTAACAAAAAGGACAGGGGATCCCCATAGAGAAACACTAGGGTGAATAAATCCCTTATTACTCAATACCTCAAGTTGTTTCTTTATTTTTACTAATTCCACAGTGGCCATTCTATAAGGGGTCTTCGGTATGGGCCTTGAACCATGAATTAAGTCAATCGAAAACTCAATTTCTCTTTCTAGAGGATGTCTAGGTAAATCCTATGGAAACACATCAATATATTCTTGAACAATAGGTACATCCTCTATTTGAACATTCCTTTCCTCAACCACAATTATTTCATTATATTCCTCCACAAAAATTGAGATTAGTAGAGCTACTGGGGTGGATATAGAGAAGAATCAGATGGTTATGTTTCTACTCTAAAGATATGGTACTTCTTATCATCATCGAAAATTGTAAACTCATTATTCTTAAAATAAATTTTGGCATCATTGTCCAAAATCAAATCCATACCAAGGATTATGTCAAATTCAATCATGGGTCGGACAATGAGACCAGTGGATAAAGAACATTTATATGCCCTGATGGGAACTGAATCACAAAACATTGTTGCAATGATACTTCCCTTAATAGTTTTGACTAAAAACTCCCTTGTTAAGTCAAATAGAAAATATCTAATTTTCTTGAAAAACTAGGAGGATATGAATCAATGTGATGATCTAGAATAAAACAATGCTTTGTCTAAATTTGAGGAAACCATTAAATTACCTTCCACCACGTCATTCGGACTTCAACCTTAGCAGTAATGATCGTATAAGCTTATCCTTACTCCCTTGGCTTTTTCTGAGGTAAATTTATTTAGATCTTAGGACATTAAAGTGCATATTGTCCCATCTCCCTATAATTGTAGCATTGAATATTGGTAGCTTCTTTCTTCCCTTTACAATCACTAGTAAGATGGCCTTTCTGTCCACATTTGTCGTATACTGCTTTTTCCTTAGACTCAGAAATTGATTTTGTATATCCTCTCGATGGTCAAAAGGAAATTATTTTTCTAATAAAATCTGTTTAAAATCCCTCTATTCTATACTTGATACCTCTTCATCCTTCTTTTGTGTTTTGAATCAATGAACACCATTGATCTTCATCTCTATTGAGGAGATAACCTGCCATGACAACTTTTTCCCTTTCACTACTCCCCAAAGCACGAAATATTTTTTCTAAGGAACTTATCTATTCCTCGGCAAAAAATGGAATTGTTGTCCCATTGAATGTTGGAGGTTATTTCCTAATGAATCGGATTAACATTGATCCTCCACGTTGTGGATCAGGGTGCTCCATACAGGTAAGGTTATTATTCATAACTTGAGTGAGTTGTCCCAGTATGGTGATAATATGATCAGCGCTAGTAGCATCACCAACACAACAATAACTATCTTGAGTAGGAGATAAATCTCTACATGGATTACGTGCATTGATATGGTTCTCATTCCTTCCACAAGGAACCATTTCTAAACAATGGCATACACTACATTAGTTAATTAATTGCAATACTTAATTCAAAACTTTTAAAACACTTAACATAAATTGAACAGTTTATGGATATAATCCATAATCATAAAAATGTTTTCTTTGAGAAGTATATACTAATAAATACGTCATAATGGTTTGTAATGAAAATGTGAATTTTCCTAAGAGTATCTCCCAGGAGTGTTGTAACCAAGAGTGCACCAAGGCTCGTTGTCGGGTACCCGGATACCCCGGCCCAAGTCCAAAACTCCTTATCGGAGTTTTCACTCCTAGGTACATATGTTCCAGAGACGCCCCTACTGAATCATATCTAGACAGGGATGTATTTTTTGGAAAGCTCACAAAATCTATACATTACCAAAATTCTAGAATTTTCTTCTATACTAATCACCAAAGTGTATATTAGGGTAGTGTTCTCTAATCATAGTTTTTATAAATCTTGTTTCCATGTTTTGTACTGAATTTCTTCTGATACCAACTATAAGGCCCTGACCCCAGTTACCCAGAGTCGGTGAATTATTACATTACATTGTCATGATACATGTAATTATGTCCTTAAAGACCGATTAGTTCCATATTATTGGAAACAAGATACATACATAAGTTCAACATTACAACTTGAAAAGAAATAAAACACTAATTTATTCCATTAGAAACATCCAAGCCTCCTAGATTATGCCTGAAATTCACCCATAACTAACTTCCACATATCCTGAGAAAATAAAACATAATAAAGGGGTGATCTGAAACGCTCAGTAAGAGTAAGAAACACACCAGAAGATAACATAAATATTAGTCGTGGTGAATAATTGAAACCACATGCCATTACAAATAATAAACATGTACACTTTATGGTAGGAATATGATTTGAGAAAATAATTCCATAATAAAACATAGTCATGGGTATTCTAATAATCTAATAACTACATGAAGAACAAATATTATTTTCATAACGAGGGAATGTATAATGCGGGACATTCTGAAACATTTTTTCAAGGCCTCATCCAAGACATCTAAAAATGATTAAGGCCTCGGCCCAACCCATTTATCAAAATGGGAAAGGCCTCATCCAATTCCACATATAATTATATCATGAGACCTACCAATACACTGAGGTGCTATAGCAGGCTCCACCCATCACTTACTAAGTCCAATACATTCCTTATATAAAAAGGTTGAAACATAACATAAACATTTTTATTAAAACTGTCGTATGAAATGTCAATACTTTAACAATAAACCATTAATGGTATAAAAATAACACATCCATATTCAAACATATTAGAAAACCTTAAATACAATATGGAAGATTTGTATAATAATAAATCAACTACAAAAAAGTGTAAAATATGTCAAAGTATGTTGACAATGATGAAAGCAAAACTATATGAGAAAAATAACTCTTTCGATTTTGAAATCATTTAAGATTCATATAATTATAAAATAAAAAATTTATTTTGAAAATATTCTTATAATATTTTATGGGGAGCTTCAACTATTTTATAATGGCAGAAAATAGCTGCACCCACTGTATAAGTTAAAAAATGCATTCTTACCCTAATTTTGTTGAAATTGTCATAAAGTACCTTGTTTGGAAAATGACGGAATGATTCCTTTCCAAACATATAAGTTCAAATAATTATATAAATGACATTCACCCATATTCAAGTAAATCATAAAAAAATTTTGAAATAAATTTTTAAGAAAACACGAATGAGGACGATAAAGAGGTCCCAGTAGATACTTACGTATTAACAACCTCAGATAAGTAAAAAGATTGTAAAATTAACGATTACCTTGTAATTTTGCTTGGTAGAGGTTATGTTAACCTCATTTATAATATTTATATCATTCTTATTAAATGATACAAGAGCTACATACATAAATATGATATCATATATGATCTTCTTGTATTTCCTTGTTAATAATATTTTTGTAGTATCATTGTTTCGGGTGTTAAATGATTCATTTTCCTTTATATATTTTGTTATGTAAGTCATGTTTGTTATGGATAGGATGTATTTGACTCATATTCAGAATTATATTATGTTCTTAAATATTATTTTTAATAATAAAACGAAAGTTATTCTTTAATGGTTATGATGGGGAATGAATTTCATCGTGTTCGTGGAGAAGGTAATCTGTATGTACGCACGAACGTTACTTCCAGTTCATTTTTTTCGTTTAAAAGGAAATAAAACCAAATAATACACAGGTATATTAGTATTCCAATATAATATAATATTTTATATATGTTAATTATGGTCATTAAGACCATCTTTTATGCGTTCCATGTATGGTATGAATGAGTTATATCACTTTGAGGGGGCGGTAGTCCGCACTTCCTCAAATGAAATTATCATATATATACACCATGAAAATAATAAAGGTATGCTCTAAAAGAGAATTAAAAAAGCTTATAGATAAAATAAATATCATATATAATTACATTTTCATCATAATTGCCACCATAAGAGGTGGTAATAGAAGATTGACCAATCATCGTTTCGTGAGGCAGTAGTTCGCCATCCACAGAAACATTATATTTTATACCCATTAGATGGTGGTGTGTGTAATTGTAGTTAAAATACTTATCATAATAACAAAAAACTATATTTATGATACTGTTTTTGTGATAAAATAAATTAATAAAGAGATTTTATGGGGTTGTAGAAGCAAAATAAAAGAAAAGAACTTAAGTGGAGATGTTACCTTTAAATCGGGAAACACCCTTTGGTTTGAACCAAAAGACTTTCTTGAAGTGCCTTATGAAAAAGGTAAAGATTTTATGATTAATATATGGATGTATGGAGCTTAATTTCATAGAGTATTGATGCGCCAAGGGTCTTGAGAGGTGTCAGAAACGGGTTAGAGTTGAGAGCTTTTTATAAGGGGAGGAGCGGCTCTTTAGAAATGTTTGAAAATATTATTTTATTATATAATTATTTTTGGTTTCTAAAGGTCCAAAACTCATTAAAGTCGAATATAAGATAACTCAGGTTAGAAATAAAATCATAAAATAAGAATTGGATATGTTTTGTATATTTTTTTAATTTTTATAATCTCATTTATTTAAATCATTCTTTAATGAGGTAAACACTTCATCATTATTGTGTCATAAATAATTTTATTTATTTGATTTATAAAATTTATAAAACAATTATAGGATGTAGGAAATATTTTTAGATTTAAAATTAATATTTATAGTCTAAAATAGAACTTATATAACCCCTCGTAAAATTATTATACTAAAAGATATATGTTTATATCATTTTTGTCTTAACTTTAAATTAATTAATATAAAGTGTCATTATCACTCTCAAATGGCTCCATGGGGTCCCAAAATCGACTCAAGGATTACCATAGTCTTAAATGTATCAACCAATGGATATAGGACACATGTGAGGGTAATTTAATATTATTATAATAATATTTGTTTACACTTGTTTGCCAGAATTACCCTTTAACCATTGTAAATAAAATATTTACTGAAGTAAATATTCATAATGAATAAAACTAAAAGATAACTATTTACACAATTTGGACCTCCTGATTCCAAATATGGAATAAAGTTTTCCAAATTCAAAATATAGAAGTGGCATAAATTAATTTAAAATTAATTTCCATTGTCAAAACAAAAAAACGTGTTTTTAGGAAATAATAATTATCAAAAGATTGACACTTGTTTATGTCTAGTTGAATTGTGAAATTACATCCAATAACCTAAATTATATTAAATGATAATAATATAATCTAATGATACTTTAAAACAACTCAAATGTATAATTTAAAACTAAACATTATTTTTATTAAAAAAGTTGTTTTTTTATTAAAATATAGTATTTTCACTGTTCATCAAAATATGAAAGTTATTAGAAAAGTGCCAAAAAATTACCCTAAGATAATTATGTTATTATAAATCCAAAAATGAATTCTAATTTGAATATTAAAATTTATAAATTTCAAAAAGTGTGTATTATTATTCATAGCTGCTAGTTTGATTGGTCGCGGTGTGTTAGAACTCGAAGTTGCGTACAACGCGACCTATTGTATTATTCAAAGAGAATAATACCATGGAAGCTTGGGGTATTACAAGAAACATATTTTGATAAAACTAATTCCATTTTTGAACCAATGTGCAAAAAAAATTTAAGCATGTATTTTTTATAATTTTTTGAAACACCTAAATTTTTTAGTTAAAAGTAAAAAATATTTTTTTTAAATTACTAATGTTTTAAAATTTAATAATGACTTAGTCAATTATAAAGTATATATATCAACCCAAAATTTATTTCAAAAGATAAATAAATACATTATATCCAAATAACATAATTTTTAATCCTATAATGTTGTTTTTAAATTCTATAAATGTAAAGTATTCCATTAAAAATAGTTTTTTTTACTTTTATATAAACTAAACAATTATGTTTCTAAATAGTTTAAAGTCCTAAAAATAAATATCACTAAACAAATATAACTAATAATTATAATAACACAACTACTTAGAGTTTTATTTTTGAAATGAAAATTTATATAATATAACAACTCATAAATAAACCTCCTCACAAGTATAAATACCCCCTCCCACATCCCTTGGAAAATAAATACCAATACACTTCTCAATGACTAATATCTTCCCAATTAACTCCAATAAAGTCTCTTTATATCCTTAGGTACATAATGGTTTCATCCAACCCTAAGACCCCAAGACTTTAGTTGCGAAGTAAATGAGTAAATCTTCAACGAATAGGTAACCATGTCAGCCTCTTGATTTCATTTTTTTATACTCTCTTATTATGATTTCTTATATACCTTCCTATAATATTTCATTCATCTGTGTATACTATATTATTATTATTATGACATAGTTTAAATATATTAATCCATTTTAAGTATATATACTTTATTTCCCACTCTTTCTAAGACGTCGTGTTGATGGTTGGTTCAATCCACTTATGAAGATGCTTCAATAATTCACTTATCACCACCATAACAGATGGTTAATATATAATATAATTATATTTATAAATTAATTTTAATTTATTCTAAGCTTATGGATGTAACTTTACAAAAATATATATTATAATGTATCAGAATGATAACACCAAAATGAAAATGGGTTAATTCAAAGAAAATATGTCTCCAAACCATTTCTCCTTCAACTGAAAAAGAATAATAAATAAATTATAATGGTTATAATTGATCAATAATAACAAAATATAATCAAAAAATATATTTATTTCTTTTTTAATAGATAACTTTTTTCTGAAAAGTTAGAGTAAATGTGGTGAAACAGAATACGACCTAAGGTATGGGGATTCTATCTCAACATTTCACATCAGGGAACTCTTTTTTTCCAAAACATCATTCAAATGTATTGAATTTACATTATACCCAAAATCAATAATTAAACTTAATATTGAAATTTTTTATGGATTTATATAATTATTCTTTCCATTCACTATAATTTATTCCCTTAAAAACCTCTCAATGATTTGTAAATGGATTCTCAAACTCCTATATTTTTTTGATATATCACCAATTACTATGTATTTTCAACATAATTCTTATAAATACAATTTAAAACACACTTTAAATTCTTCAAATTTATTCTTAAGGGGATATACATGTTCTTAATTCATGGGAATAATTTTTAGGAAACATTCAAAAAAAATTATCAAAAACCTTTTTAAAAAACACTCTTGTATTTTTATTTTGTTTATTATACTATTTTCCATTAATTATAAAATTTTCATTATTATTGATACCTTTAAATGTGGAAAATTATTTATTGACTTTTTATATTTGAGAACCTCAATTTTTTATTAATCGATATGTGCCTTGTTATCAAATTATGAAACTCATTCATTCTTCATGGGTTTATTTGATGTTTAAGAATAATGTAAACTTTTTTTAATGGAATACATAATTATCTAAATTTTAAAATTTTATAATTGGGAATTAAATTATATATCCCTCCAATTAATTTGGTAGTGTTTAACATATCATCATATTATGTGTGTTCCACATGAATATGATGTTATCTTTCTTTTCATTTAATTAAGTGATGATTTTTACACATATGTTATACATGAACATGATTCTAAATTTCATTAATATTTATATGTGGGATTTGATCAAAATGTTTTGATGGTTTTTTATTATTAATATTCCAAAGAACAATACAATTTCAAATTATTTCCTCTTACTAATGATGGCAGTGGTCACACATGTATTATATTTATTCATCTCTCATGATCCTTTCATATATTCCTTTATATAAAAGGATTTTAGATCACCCTTTCATTGATGTATGTCTTATGATCATTACATGTATTAAGTGGACTATGAAATCCTTTTGGGGACCCCATATAAGGATTCTAAAAATATTTAAATATTCATATGTAATCTTGTTATATGAACCTAATTTACCCAAGAAAAAAAACCTTTCATTACTAGATTGTATTATGTCTATGTTTTTTATATTAAAAATGATGAAATAATATTTAATAAAATATATTTTTATAATATTTTATATCTTGGATATTGTTTTTATTATTAGAAAGTGAATTTACTATGATTTATCAAATGTTAACCATGACCCCAAAGTGTTTTATTGGGATTGTAATTATATTTAGACATTATTTAATGGTTTAATTAGTGTAAGGAAGACCAATAGAAAATGTGTAAAACAAATTTATAATATTGTGTAGATTTTATATTGTTAAACATTTATAAGATTTTAAAAATAATTGACATGTTTTGTGATAAAGGAAAAACAATACCTAATAAATTAATATAATGAGTATATAGATTTTTTACTTTCAATTGTGGTATATTTTACATTTTATATCGCTTTAAATGTTTATATTTGTTTTAATATGCATACATCATGTGACCACAAGTCATTACATGTGAATAAGTTAACATGATTATATAGGAATTAAACTCCAATACTTTAGCGTTAAAGTGTGTGTTTGGAATGATGAACAATGGTGTGATAAAGATGGTAAAGGAACATTAAATTTTTAAATCATTAATTAATAGGGTAATGGTTAAATTAAAAACTATTCCTTGAAATTTTACATATTAAGACCATGTTTTTTTTTTGAAAATGTGTTGTGTTTACTACATTTTTTAGAATTTATGTTTGAAATGTATTTTTAATTCATGAGTATTGTATATGGTATGTTGTAAAATAGAATGAAAACATAAGTCTTATTTTTCTGAAATTGATTTTTTATTTAGTGATTTTGGGGGTGTGAGAAATTTTTATCACTAATGATGATATATGAAATTTTCAGAGTGATGATTGTCACTTGAAGATGGAATACGGTGCACTGTGATATTTGATATTCTATAGTGCATAAAAGTTAACCCTGAGATATCAGAAATGAGTTATTACTTGATAATAAATCATTATCCTTGAGGGGTGAGATACGTATAATGTTTGCTTATTATATACACATTTTGTGATGGTTATTCTTATTTCATATTTATGATTGGACTTTGGTGAGGTTGGGATTCTATGAAATTTTATGCACATGCTACTTGATCCTCATGTAATATAATTGGTAGAAGAAAGTATGACTTGTTAGGGTGAAATGGTTGCACATTATCATATTTTGAATTACTTAAATTGATAATAATTGAATCATTTTGAATTTACGCAATTTATATATATTCACATACTGAATTCTTGAGTGATAAAGAGTTTTAAAGGTTTATACTATAGATTTTATTCTTAGTAACTCTATTTATGTACCACGTGTGTGTATATATTATGTTCATGACAATTCACGTAAAGTCAAGGGGCCTCTATATCTATAAGTTGGTGTTAGGAGAAACTTTTGAAACTAGTTCATGGGACTAAAAAGTCTTAAAGGGGGGTGTTAGAACCTTCTATTATATGTTTTTCATCTATATCTTATGTTTTAGACCACATAAATTACCTTCGATTCATGTTTAACATCATAAAATTTATAGTAATATTAGGATATTATTTTTAGAATATTTGTTTGATGTCATTTTCATCCACTATTTATTGATATTTTTTACTCATTATATATAAATTTGATTTGATGGACCATTATAGGGAAACTAAATCCCCATGTAGTATCTTTGACCCCTATCACTTTTCATTGTCCATTTTTGATCGAGGAGAGCACTTGAAGCTATGTGGTGTTTCAAATTAGTATATATATTTCATTAGGGTGGGATGATATATGAGTACACAAAATCGGTGATTATTTAGTAAAATGGTACAAATTTCATAATATCAAATTACAAATTATTTCATAGTTTAGTAGTCTTATGAGTCAACATATATATATAATCTATAGATTAAATTCAACAAAAAAACTAAATCATAGAAATACCTGAATCATTATTATTTTTCCACTATATACTATTAGATCAAACATAGTAATCTTAATCTTTTCCTGGTGAAATAGGGAAATAATGTAATGAAGTGATCTTAAATTATTAGTAAGCGGTGGAATAAATTAGAAGTTAACATGGCATCCACATGAAATACATAACATATAAGGACTAAACAATCTAATAAGTCCATTTAATGATAACATTAACCCAATATTTATATTGATAAAAAGAATAAAAACTAAATAATCACATGGAGAAAAATAATTTATTTTATATTGATGTATTGCATAATGTCATACATCATGACCATACGGTTAAGGCCTCATTCCAAGACAACATACATAAGTGGTTAAAATTTGTAAAGTATTGTAATTTTCAAAAAATATTCCTTTATAATTCCTAGGGAGTTATGTGTACCTTAGTATTTTCTCTAGGTTTTTTGTAGGTTGGTGGATTTTGGTGTCATTTTAAGTTGATTTTTTAGACAATTCTTAATTTTTGGATTTTTTTATCTATGTAAAATTATGGGGTGAACCCTATATATTAATGAAGAATTTGAAATGTAAGTACACCAACTTTAGTAGCCTAGAGCCAGGGGATAATTTTCAACTTTTTTATAAGATACAAGCAATCACAACCCAAAGGGATCAATAGTTTCGTAGTCTTGTTAAACAAGATTCATACTTTATCCTCACAGTACATTTGAAAGCATGAATTAAAAATAGTGAATGTAAATATTCTACATCCTTGAACTCATTAAAATATTTTTTCTTAAATCCTAGAGAAGGGAAACAAAATAAAGGTGATATCAAATGATCAGTAAGGGTTAAGTACAGTGGAAGCTATTTTGAATAAATAATACATAAACAATATGACTATTTAATTAACTGAAAGCACATTCCATTTAATCATTAAATTAAGGATGAAGAGTAAAATGGTAGGAATACACTATGATAAAGTAATTACACATAAATAATATCATGATCTTGAATATAATTCATTTATAATATCAATTCAATTATCTCATTGATAATAATAAATAAATTCTCAATTAAGGAAATTATCTATATTTATTGAAATGAACTTGGAAATCATGATGATTATACCATCCAGGCCTTGAACCAAGAGAGTTAAATTTCGTGTAGGTATACACCAAAAACATAATCAATGCCAAATTAATAATTTTCCTCATGAGACATATGAATGGATCAAGGGGATATATAATATTGGTCCCCAATAAGAACTAAATGTCCAATGAATTCCTCAAAAAAATTACCAGTTTGATTCATAAAAAATAAGCCTTATCAATAAATTTATGTATTGAATAAAGAATAAATAATATCAATATGTCCCCATTCAACAAAATAAAATTCAAATTATAATAACATATATAGAATTGATAAAATTTTTATAAAATAATAATATCCACTAAAATAATATGGATATTTAATATCAATGTTGTGTCCAATGATCAAAATAAAGTGAATGTCTCAAGATAAAGTTAATAAATAAAAAAGAAAGTTAATTTCAAAACATTATTTGGATAAAAAAATTATAAACCATCCAAATAAATAATGAGGATGGTATCATTACAATATATACCCTATGGTGTATAATAAAAATATATTTTAAATATGATTGATGAATATAATTTCAAAAAATATATCCACAAAACATTGTTATGGAAAATAACCATTTTACAAGAAAAAACAATTTTAAAAACTAAAAATTTATGTAATATTTGGAAGAAAATTTTTATTTAAAATAACCGTGAAAAAATATTAAATTAAGCTTCAAAAAAATATTTGTCATGATGGTAGGAATACTATATTCCTTCCGAGTGCATAAAAAAATATTCAATTCCCATTTTCAGTAAAAATTTTAAAAGGAACTTGTTTTTAAAATGAGAAGAATATTACTTTTAAAACATTTTTAAAAAACTCAAACAAGGGTAAAAATTTCTTAACTAAATCATTCTAGAATAATAAAAATAATTTTTATAATATTTTAGGTGAAATACTTATATGGAATAAAGATAATTTTCTATAGAAAAGAGAAATACTTTTATATTTTCTAAAAAAGAGTTTCTCAATCATTTTAAGTACCAAAGAGAGGTAAATTGTACAACTACTTGAAAAATTAATTATTAAAAATATAAGAAAAAAAATTAAAGGGTTTTATTGGACAATGATAAAATAATTTTCATCAATGGAAATTAAATCTTAATTAATCTCAATTAAAATGACATTCAAACATAAATCTGTCACCAATTTTTTAACTTTTGAATTATAAGCCCCATGTAAGAGATAACATCAAATGAAATATTACATATCTTGAAAATAAATATATTCATGATATAACATATCAAATTGTTAATAGATACACCTCATAAAAGTAAATAGTTGCATAAAAAATATTACTCAAGGGAGAGGAAATTGAGATGAAGTCTCTTAAAAAATCATATCGTTGAAGTAAGGATTAATAAATGAATTGATTATGTATATCAAATGTAAATAATCATATAAAATGGTTAATAAAACCTAAAATAATAAAAATACATTACTGACATAATCTTATAATATCAAATATAATGAATAATCAATATAGCCTAATAAAAATAAATTGAGTTACAAAATTTCTTACCACTTGGTAACATTCAAGTAAAATAACCTCAGATGAATTAATTCCAATTGAAACATAAAATATGATTAAATATGAAGGACTCATGATATATCTTGTAAAATGGGTATTATGTACATCATATAAAATAAAGTGTGTGCATAACATAAAAATATGGCTCGATGAAAGGTAATTGACACTAAATCTCTTAATTCATGTTTCTCATTAGTTGAACATGAATTAACATCTATTATAATAGTTTAAACCTATTATTAATTTATAAAAAATAATATTCATATTTATAATATTTTATTTTATTTTTTATAATATCTTATCAAATGTTCATTAATAGTATTTCATTATTACCATTGTTTTGGGTATTAACTTATTTTTTTTTTCTAACAATTGTTTCTTCATGAAAGTTGTGGTTATTGAGAATATGATATAGTTACATAATATCATATATGATATAAATTTTATAAATATCATATAAATTCATTAAATACACTTTTATCTTCATTATTTAAAGTTGTACATGGTAAATTAATCACAATGCTTTTAGGATATGGTAGGTTGTATATACGAACGATTGGAAATATCATTCACTTAATTGATGAAATAGTTAAGAAGTGGATGATATATAAATTTTATATAATTTAATAAAATTTTATATTTATCACATATATTCATTATTTTCATTATTATTAATATCCATTTGAGTTGGTTATAGAAAATGCATACATTAGTTCACCAGGAAGTACTCCTCCTTACACACGAGTGATGGATTTGTTTCTCATTTGATAGATATGCATATATATGAATATTTTTACATAAACATAAAAAAACTCATAGTTTATGGGATATAATTTCTTATTATATTTTAATTTTTTATAAATAATTAAAGGTGGAAAAAGGATAATTAAAAAACAAAGATTAGTGAATATGATTACATACTATTAGAAAAAAACTCATTTAGATCTCTTATTAAGGACCATATGCTTGGTATTTTTGGAAGACCATCATAACTACAATTTTTATAATGTTTTTTGTGAGTGGTTTTGGTACGTTTTTTTTATTTAAATGGATTGATATGTGTGAATCACTGAGGGGAGGGGCATACTTTTATAATTCAAAAGGAGTGTCATTTTTGTAAATACCCAAATGTATATAATAATGGGAATTTTCTCCAAACCCAAGTTCCTAAATATAAATAAATAATGGGTTGGATGGAATATAGAATTTATCCACACATATGACACTAAAAGTAAACATGTTATTCCCTTTACCTCCAATGTTACTCACTCTTATTATTGTAGTTTTCACCACGACAATTGTAGCATCACTTACCTAAACAGCCACCTGAACAGCGCTAACGGGTTGGGTCCCACTATCCTTAGGCACACTTACCCAAACTCCATTGGATATCGACTATCAGTGAAGGCGTAAATAGGTATAGTGGGGAGGCTATACCCTCTTGGAATAGATGATATACTAGTTAGAGCATAATAGGATAACATGAAGTGGAAATAAATGACTCAGAAGACGCGAACCAGACCCCCAGAGAGGAATCACATTCAATTGTAATAAACAATGGATGCAATATAAAAAAACTAAAATGGAATGTAAAAAAATCGTAATTCCAATAAATCACTTGTATCCTTTCAAAACAAAGAAATAAAAACATAAATTCCATGTCAGGTCATACATGTCAATATACAAAGTGCTTCCCATGGTAGACCATAGTAACTAAATATATAAGAATGAAAAAAATGAACTGGAAACTAATCAAATGTAAAACTCTATCTTGGAACGACTTCAAGATCCATTCCAGTATCTATGCCAAATAGCACTTCAATCTAGATCCTAAATTTTTCCCTTTACCTGTATGTAAATCCAAAAAGTCTACAAGTATCTTAAAGGGCCAATGCAGGGTGTGAGAAAAATCTCAGTAGGAGACCAACCAATGGTGTGTACCTAGTATAATTGTTTAATTGGATATTCATCTATAATAAAAATAGAAAGTATGATTCAATAAATAAACACAACCTCCACTTGTTCTCATCACGCACTAGGGAGTGTCACCTTCTTCGGCCAATGCCATAATGTCAGAAGAAAAGAGAGTCCTTCGCCCATTGCCCTAGGTACTCCTTTAGTCACGAATTCTTGGTGAACCCTCAAGTTCCACATCATTCATATAACCTAACACAACATTCCTCCTAAAACCAATATATCAAAGTACCGACATTTCAAAGGCATACCCAAAAAATAGTGTCTCGGTCCCAAAGACCCCTACATGAAACCTCACATCATCCCATCACACGACAACTAGAGTAATAGTGATGTCTATCCTAAAATAAATAACCAGGACCATGGCCTCAATCAAGGAGATACTCGTCCACCAACATGATAGACTCTTTTCTATCAATCGAAGGCTCCTCACCTTCCACATGGATTTCTATAGCAATCACCCCCAAACCATAAATACCTAAGACACAACTTTTTGGGTCCTCTACGCACACAAGTGGTCAAAACCACCACATCATGGAGTCATCCTATGTGTAAATGACTCAAAATGGTACTTTTTCCATCACATGTGAGCGGAAATCACCAAGTAAGAACCTGAGACACACCATCTTAAGCACCTCATAACCCTAATACCATGTCACTAAATATGGTGGCCTCTCAATCCAAGTATCACAGGCCTTTCCCAACCTGACGGTCTCACTACATCAATATTACATTTACAACTCCTAATCATGTGGTCAAAATCACACAATAATATCACAGACCATGCCCTTCATGACCCATTTGGTCTCATATCTTATAATTCAGACAATTACATACATACAACATAAATATTATACTTTAAAAAAGAAACATTCTCTAACCCGACCTTTCATGAGGGAAAAAGGTATTGGGAATATCCAACGATATCCCACTTGTCACACAGTCATTATGATATGAAGAAAAAGGAATTACGGGGTCTTGCTAAAAATACCCAAAAAAATTTCCAATGGACACACCACCCAAAATTTCTGAAAAACTAAAATCTAGGTATGAACCACCTACCTTATACTTGTAGGAATAAGAATTACTTATATCAAAGACTAATTTGAAGTGGGTTGATATAGATCTGAGTTTCCATCTAAACCCCTAAAATGGGCTTGGAAGGAAATAGTGGTCTGTAAGATGAATTATCAAAAAAGGAGAGGTATGTTTGCGTTTATCCTTGCAAAGGTGATCCAATATCTTCTAACAGGTAGAATAATGGAGGTCAGATAGAGTGACGGGATCAAATACAGTGGAATGAGGATGAAAAGGGTGGTTCCCCCTTGTTGTGCATGACCAAGGGAAAAGAAAGAGGGAGAGAGGAGGTAAAAATAATGAAATAAAAGGAAAAAATACCTGGCGTTGGATGTACAACCACCCCGATGGTTTTTCATACCTTACAAAAACCATGTGGCAAGCCTCTCCCAAAACTGGTGAGGTGGTCGTATGTTCATGCACCACTACTCGCATGGTTTCTCTAAACCATGCGCATACACCTATTTTAGAAAAATGTGTTTTTAATCCCAAAAATATACTTATACCAAAATAAAAAAATAAATATGATTAAAATGTAATTAATTAGACACTATGAAAATAAATAATACATATTTTAATTTTAAATAAAATTTAAATAATAATTATACTTTTAAATTAAACCATTTAATTAAAATAAATGATAGTTTTATTACAATCTGTATTTTCACTTTTCATTGAAAAATCAATGTTTTTTAGAAAAATACGAAAAATTATCCCTAATATAATTTAGATTATATAATTTTATAAATAATTTTCTTTTTTTAAATTAAAATTATAACATTTAGAAATTAATCCTTTAAATAAAACTTATAATGTAATAAAATGAGTTTAATCGGAATAAAACAATTTCCTTTTTGATTAAAAAACTACTTAATATAACTATAAATATCATTAAGGCATGAAATTTATTATTAAAATTCCCTAGGATGATACATAATTTCCCCATTTTTGAAACTACAACCTCATAATTTTATTTATTACTTAAAGAAGTGGGAATTATTTTCCTTCGTAGTGTTTTCAAATTCCTATGTTTTTTCTTCAACCATATGATTTTCCAAACAAACCATAACCAAGTGAATGAAAATATTATGTAACACCTACTCCATGTGTTCAAGAATATAAACAAGATGTTCCCCATAAAAAAATATCTCTTCCAACTATACAACTTCATGGATCAAGACATAAGATTCAACTAACACAAATTTTCATAACAATGAAACGTGAAATACACCATATTCTTGATATTAACTTGAATATAAGGTTCCTTAGTAAGAAACTGATCTAAATTTATATCGGATTTCAAATGATCAAATTAAAAATGGATATAAATTAACTCTTTTACCAAAATATAGAAAAATATTCCATGGAGAAACTTTAAGAAAAACATGATCACCTACCTCAAAAAAATATCTTTCCTTAAATTATTTGCATAACTATTCTACCTATTGAGAAATAGTCATATGTTGTTGAATCATCTTCACCTTATTAAAAATTTATTCTTCCAATTCTATTCCCAACAACATAATTTCACCTACTTCATCCCAAAAAGATGTAGTTTGACACCGATTTCAAAATAAATCATCTCAAGGTGTCATCTATGTACATTAATGAAAATATTTATTATAATAAAACTCAACTAATGTAATTTAATGATCCCAACATCTATGGAAATTCAATGAATAAAAACGAATCATGTCTTACAATGTTTGAATCGTATTCTCGAACTATCCATCAAATTAAGGATGAAAATGTGTTCCAAAATTTAATTAAGTGCTCAATGACTTTTGAAGGCCTTTACAAAAATTATATGTGAATATGGGATCACATTCTAATATAAAAGAGAGGGGAACTCCATATAATATTACAATAACCTTGAGTAACATTAAAAAGATTTTATTTAAATACATATTATCTCAAATGAGATTAAAATGTATTGATTTTGTAAATTTATCAACAGTAACACAAATTGCATTATTACCTCGATATGTATTAGGAAATCCAACCATAAAATCCATAGATATATTTACTAGTTTACATTCCATAACTGGAAAAGGATTAAGAACCCCCTTTCGAAATTATCATTATATGTTAACTTATTTACAAGTCATACATTTTCTATAAATGTTAGAAATTTCCCTTTTCATTCTATCTCACCAGTAATTATTTAGAAGGTCTTTTATAAGTTGGTGATTCCAAGATAAACATAAAATAAGGAACTGTGATCTTCATTCAAAAATTATCTTTTCAACTAGTAATTACAAGGAACACATAATCTTTTTCCAAATCTAATAAAACCTTCTTTATCAATATTAAATTTTGGAAACTCTCTCTTCTTAACAGACGCTACCTTTTCCTATAAATAATTGCCTTCCTTCTAAGCTTTCTTAATCCTTTCTAACAGTGACGATTGTACTAACACATAAAAAAATACAAAGGTAGTTCATATATTAAAAATTTTCTAATCCAACATTTATCAAATTATTAACCATAGGATCAATTTCTAGATGTAGCATAGTAAATGATTCATTACTTTTTTGAATTAAACCATCGTCTACTCTACTTGTTTTATCAGGATGGTAATGAATCATGTACTCAAAATCATTTATCAATTCCTTTCATCTGCAATGTCTCATTTTCAACACTTTATAAGGGTATATATATTTTAACAATTTATGATAATTATATATTTTACACTTAACTATATATAAATGTTGTCTCAAAATTATTAAAGAAAAACAATAGTTTCTAGTTTAAGGTCATGAATAAGATAATTTTTCCCATTATATTTTAATTTAAATAAAGCATAAGGAATTACCCTATCATTATCAATCATAACACAACCTTTTCCCTTTAATGAAGCATCATTTTATATAAAAAAATAACCATTTCTAAAGGGCAGGACAAAAATTGGATCATTCACCAATATTATTTTTACTTTCGGGACACAATCTATACACTCTACTGTCTATATAAATTTAGCTCTATTTCAAGTTAACTTAGTCAGTATTATTAGATAATTGTGAAAAGATTTCAAAAAACTACTAGTAGTAGGACAATAATCTAAGAAAAAATTGAATCCCTTTGATATTTTTATTCTTTTACATCTTCAACAATATTAGTTTTAGAAGGTTCAATAGTTATTCTAAATTTAGAAACAATATGGCTAATTAAAAAAAACTCCAACCAAAATTCACACTTAAAAAATTTTACATATAGTTTATCTTATTTTAGGGATTTTAAAACAGTCCTAATGAGTATTTCATGGTCATCATGTATTTTAGAATACAATAATATATCATCATTAAACATAACCAAAAACTTTACTAAATAGTCATCGAGAACTATATTAATAAGATCAACAAATACAACCAGTATATTAAAAAACCCAAATGGAATAAATACATACTCATATTGATTATATCTAGTATAAGACACTGCCTTTGGAATAACTTCCTCCTTCACCATCAACTAATGTTAACCTGACATGAGATCAATATTTAAAAAAAAACTATGCTCCATATAGTTGGTCAACCAAAAAATTGTTATAAGAAAAGGATAGTGGTTATTAATAGTGATTTTATTCAAGGCCCTGTAATCAATGAAAACACTCATAAAACTATATTTATTTTTAATAAAGAAAATAGGATCACCCCATGGTGAAGTGATGGGATGATTTAACCATTTATCTATAAAATCCTAAAACTAAATTTTCAATTCCAAAAATTATACTTGAACCATTTGATAAAGGGTTTTTGAAACAATATTATCATCATGAACTAATTCAATATAATATAAGAAAACTCAATTGTAAATACATCCAGGTATTCATTCACTACATAGATATCACTGATATGAATAGACTCCATCTCCTCAATGATAAGTATAACATACCTTTCATTTCCATCATTAAAGAGTTTCTCATCTTCTTAATATGTTATCAATGGTATGAATTCATTCTTGCATAAAAAATGAAACTAATTCTAAAAAACAACTTATTTGGATCTACAATCTATCTTAGCATTGAAAATAGAAATCCATCTCATACCCATAATAAAAAAATTATACAAGTGTCAATATTACAAATTTTACAGTTAAATCCTTTAGAAAAACAATAACAGAAATATTCTTATAATTTGATTTTCCATTAATAATTATTCTTGGTGTTTTTACCAAAACATTTAACTCTAATTATTGAGGAGAACCCCAAATTAAACTTAACATTATCATAATATAAAAAAATTAATGTACCTCACACCATATTAATGGATGGTCCATCTTATGATGAAGTAGTCATAAAGGATTTTTGCACACCTTTATATTTGTGATCATGATGATTTTAATAATTTATTTCTATATTTGAATAGGTAATCTCAAAATGACCCATATAATTGAAATTAATACATATTTCCATTATCTTTTCATTATTATTTTTGATCATTTTTTGTAAAATCATGAGCCAAATGTTTGAATATTTCCATATTATAAAAACATCCCAAATTTTATAATATAGTATCTAGTATTAATCTTACCGCACTTATCAAACGATTGAAAATTATTCTCAAAATGCCAGATTTCTTTTTTGGGTTCTTCTTCATTTAATTCTATCTTGCCTTTTTCTTCTGCTTATTTTCATGGAATGCATGACATTGTTAAACTTTATTTCTACCTTCTCAGAACATTAAACATACTAGGCCCTAGCCTTAAACGTTACATAATCATTAAATAAGACAAAAATTTGACTTAAATTCACTATGAGGATCTCTTTAGGTTTAGAGATTTATAGAACTAGTTCATAACTCATACATAAAAACATCAAAATTATAGGTATAATATTCTACTCACTATCCATTTTTTCATAAAACAAAAAAAAGAAACATGGTTCGTTTCATGTTTAAATATCATAACGTTTACTTGATCCCATCCTTGAATTTATTATTTTTCAATTGCACTGAAAAACCTTTCAAAAATTTGTATGAGCATAAAAATCTAATTAAGGGACATGTAAAGAATGAAAACTTTTAGTCTTGCAAAAATATGAAAACCATGAATACTTTATCATAAAGAAGTAGTTTTCACCTTTAAGAAGTAGTAAATATACTTCATTGAATATAACCTCATTGTGTTACCCTTTTGTAACCAATATATAGAATAAATAACATAGAAAGAAACATTTAACATATAATGGTAACTTGGGACATAAACATACTTAAATGGAATGACTATACAGTCGACTTCCTCACATATCACTAAATTAAATATCCATATGGTCGACTTCAACATCCAATGCATTAGAGGTTATAACCTAACCACCCATACTTAGTTTATCATGGAACCACCCATCTTTGTTTTATCACATAACCACCCATCTTTGGTTTATCATGTAACCACCCGTAAAATGTCCAAGTACCATTATAAAATCAAAACGTATAAAATATTGAAATTGCCAACATTTCCCCCATAAAATTTCATTTTCAATCCTAAAAATAATTTTAATATATTGAAATTGTAAATATACTTTAAAAACAATTTTCAATCCCAAAACACCCAAAAAACATAAAAGTATTTTTTTCTTTTTAAGAAAAACTTTAAACATTATATAGAAAGAAAAATATCACATAATTGTTTCGGTGGTGGAGAAGTAGTTGTCACTGCATATGTTAAAAACATTATTTTTTCTCATTTTGTAAAATGCATCATATAAGAAAGATTCCCTTTGAATAAAAAAATTTCAAAGGGTCTTATTATACACCGTATAAAAGAAGGTGGGGTATAACATCAAAATATGCCTCAATGAAAGTAGATTGAGATGAAGTCTCTTACCTTGAGTCTGACTCGTCAAGTATAATCATTATGTACTTTAATAATAAACACATGTTAATTTATACTTTCCTGAGAAACGTTTTAAAATTTATTATTCCTTTTATATCACTTATTACCATGTTTTAAAAATAACATAATTATTTAAGTTCATATCAAATATTTTGTCAATAATCATTACTTGAGTGAAAATAACCTTGTTTTGATGTAAACTGTACATTTCATCAAAATTCCATAATATCTAGAATATTAATCCATATATATCTCATATATATTTATTTATTATATCCATAATATTTGGAGATAATAAATTAAATGCATCGTTCATGGAGACGGTAGGAAGTATGTATCCATGACCACTACTTTTATTTATTTGTCATATTAAAAGAATTAGAACTAAATGATACATTTGTATATTGTAGTTCTTGTATAATATATATGTTATATGTTAAAAATATTCCTTAAATATATCTTGTATATGTTCCATGTATGGAATTAACGAGTCATATCACATTGAGGGGTAGTAGTCCACACATCCTCAAATGAAATTATCATATTTACAGAACATGAAAAGCATAATGGTGTGTTATAAATAAAATTTATAGAATAATATTTAAAAAATAAATATAATATATATATATTATATCAATATAGTATCCAACAAAAGTTCCACCATGATATGTGATAGGTAAAAATTGAACAATCATTGTTTTGTGAGATATTAATTCACAATAGACAGAAACAGTATGTTCATTACACATTAAATGGAGGTGTCTATAAGTGTATGTAGAAAATATATCATAACAACATCCTAGAATATTGGGAATACTGGTTTTGTTATATAATCATATAATAGTAAAAGTATAGGGAGTGGGGGATGGTAATGAAAGTAAAAAACATAAGAGAAGATGTAACCTCTTAATCGGGTAAAATCTTTTGGTTTATACAAAAAGGCTTCCTTGAGAGGATTTATTCCCTAAGGGAGGATTCCAGGATGAGTTAAGGGATTATAGGAAGTTTTTTGGGTAGTTATTGTCCAAAAAAAATATTTTACAGTGTAATGAAAAGGGTGGAATGGGTTCCTTTTATAGGAGAGGGGAGGGGCACCATTGGAAATTATTAAAATATTAAATTAATATAAAATCAATTTCAATTCCAAATAGTTCAAATCACATTTATTTAAAAGATAATATAATTCTTTTCTAAATAATATCATACAATAATTTTTATACATGTACTTATTTTACTTTAAACCTTATCTTTTCAATTTACCCTTAACTACTCTATTTTAATTTTAATCAAGGTAACAACGTTTTAAATATTAAGAGGTTATTAATTCACTTATATGTGTTAAATTTCCCATAATTGAACACTTAGTTACCTTTTATACCTTAAATAACTAATTTTTTATTTTAAAGCATATTTATGATTTTTAAATAATTTAATAAATATTTATTTTTATAAAACATCAATTATGTTAATTTTCAAACAATTTAGTTCAACGAATTTAAATAAAATCTAAAAAAGTAGATAACTTATAACCAAAGAATTTAATAATATTAAAACATGTCATATTCAATTATTAAAATTTTGGATGTCACAAATTATTTCATATAATATTTATTTTAGTATTTATAATATCATTTATTTGATATTTCTCTTAAACAATAATTATTGTACCACTATTGTGTCGATAGTTATGCTAATTATTTAATCTCTAAAAATTAAAAATAAATTCAAATAATGTATAAACATTCATTATATTTCTTTAAAATATTTATGTTCAAAGTTTCATTATGTTTATCACTACAATAAAATTATTATACTTATAAGAGATAAGAGGGCGACATTTTGTCACTTTCCTTAGTTTTAATATTAATTACATCACTTTCATGGAAAAATGTACATTGAATGAATCAATTATTACCCTTATATGGTATTTGTAGACATTAAGTCATCCAATAAGATTTTTTCATGTGTTAAGGTAATTTTATTATCCTTATAATATTTTTTTTACCCAAATTTTCCCAATTTAACGTTAATTATGGTAAATAAAAATTACCAATGTTATTTTTCATAAAGTCCAAAAATAAAAAAGGCCACTTTACAAAATTTGAACCTTCTAATTAAAAATGTTGTATCCATTTTTTCCAAATTAAAAAAACAAATGTTTCATTAATTAATTTTAAATTAATTCTCATTGTTATGAGAGAACATGTTTTTTAAAAATAAAACATCAAAAGATTGACAAGTGTTTATTTCAAATTTTAATGTGAAATTATCTAAAATGACAAAAAACTATTTTAAATTTTAATAAAATAATGTAAATATACTTTAAAAAAATCGAAAGATAATTTATCAATAAAAATACATTAGATGAAAATGTAGTTTTGAATTAAAATGCTGTATTTTTCACTATTCATTTAAATATGAATTTTATCAGAGAAATACCCAAATTTCCACCTAAGTAAATTTTGATGTCCTTATTATAAATAAGAAGTTTATTTTTTGAAATATTACATATAAAATTCAGAAAAAGTATATTTCAAAATGGTTCACCACCAAAAGGCGGTAAAATGTCCTTTTAAAAATATTAATGTTTTTAATGCTTAAAATTGGATTTATTCTCATTTTAAGCTTCTAAAATTAATTGAATAAATTTAAAAACATTTAACAAACATGTGTAATCATATTATAGTTTTTTCAATTCATTCCTTCGAATAAAATCGATAGGAGTTAACTACAATTTAAAAAATTAATATTATATTTGTATTATTTTTCGGTATAACTCAGTGTTGTGTGCAACGTAATATTTTGGAAAAACCATTTATTGTGGGTCTATTAAAATATCGAAAAAATCATCCCATTTTAACATAAAATTAATATATTATTCATAAATTTTAATATATATGAAAACTATATTATTCTATAAATACCTGGGATGTTACATCCTTCCCCTCTTTTGGAAATTGCATCCTGTAATTTTATTTACTTATCAAATAAGTGGGGTTATTTCTAAATCATAGAATTTTCATATTCCTACATTTCTTCTTGAACCATAGGCTTTTTCCACAAAACCATTACCTAATGAATCAACTTATTATGCAAGACTTACTCTCTGTGGTCAAGAATATGTACGGGTGGTTCCTCATAAGAAAGATTCTCATCCAACTAAACAACCTCTGGACTCAAAAAATGAGATGGATCTGGCTTATACTTTCATAAAATTGAAACCTGAAAATCATTGTTTACCTAGGATAAACCTGTAGGTAAATCCACTATATAGGAAAATGATCCAACTATCTCTAAAATTTCATAGGGTTCAATGAACCTCACACTTAACTTCCCTTTCTTACCAAAATGAATCACACTTTTCCTTGGTGAATCTTTTAGAGAGACATGATCACCTACCTCAAAATAAGTTCCTTCCTCCATTTATCTATAAAACGTTTCTTTCTGATATGAGTTTTCTTTACGTGCTTCTGAATCAACTAATCTTTCTCTACCATCTCTTCTACCAATTCTGATTCCATCAACTTCTTTTCACAAACATTATCCCAAAAAGTTGGAGTTAGACACTACTTTCCATATAATGCTTAAAATGGTTCCATCTGTATAGTGGAATGAAAACTATTATTATAAGAAAACTCAACCATAAAAATATTTTGATCCCAAATTACCTGGTAATCCATTGAAAAATAATGTAGCATATCCTTCAAGGTCTGGATTGTTTATTCTGACATTCCATCTAATTGAGAATAAAAATCTATAGTAAATTTTATGCAGTACCCAACAACTTATGAAGGCCATTCCAAAAGTTAAAAGTGAACTTGGTATCATGATGAGATAAATTAGAGAGGTAAACTCCATGTAACAAGACTATCTATTTAATATATAATTTATAAAGTTGATCTAGAGACAAAGTATCTCTAATATGAATAAAATGAACAAATTCAGTGAATTGATCAAAATATCTATGATTGAACTGTTACCTCAAGAAATTTTTTGTAATACAACTAAAAATCCATGGATATATTTTCCTATTTCCACTATGGCACTAGAAAGGGATTAATCATCCCTTTTGGTAACTACCAAACTTATTTAACCTTTTGAAAAGTCAAAAACAGCACAGTAAATTCAGCAATATCTCTTCTCATTGTGTCCCACCAGTAATACTCCCAAATAAAACAGTTTCCCCCCATGGTGAAGTTCTAGGTGGAATAAAACCATAATAAAGTAATTATTGAACCTTTTTTTGAATTAAATCAGTTCTGTTTGATCCATTAGATAAGTTTATTTAGAAATAGGCTTAGAATCAGTCACTAAATAAATATTAAATTCAAACTCCCTTTGATATTAACTATAAGGATCAGCTATAAATGGTACATAATCTTGATATAATTGAACAATTTGACTTAATTTCACATTGAGAATATTTTTAGGTTTATATATTTAGAGAATTAATTAATAACTCATACATTACAACTTAAATATTACAAGTAGACTCTTCTACTCAATATAAATTTTTTTTCCTAAACCAAATTTTTTTTAAAAAGAAACATGGATGGTTTCATGTTTAAACAACATGAATTTCCCTTGATATCATCCTTGACTCTATTCTTCATTAAGTACTGTGAAAAACATTTCAAAACATTGTATGAGTATAAAAAGTTCAATAAGGGATACATAAAAAATGAAAACTATTAGTCTTGAGAAAACATGTAACCCATGAGTAATTTATCATAATGTAATAATATTCACATTTAAGAAGTAGTAAATATGCTTCACTGAATATAATCTCATTGATTTCCCTTTTTTAACCAAAATATTACCATAAATCCCATAAAAAGAAATGTATAACATATAAAGGTAACTTGTGAAATAAACATACTTAAATGGAATAACCAAACGGTCGACTTCAACACATATCACTAAATGGAATAGCAATACGACGGACTTACACACCCAACGCATTAGATGTAATAATGTAACAACTCATCCTTGGTTTATCATGGAAACACCCTTCTCTGGTTTATCACGTAACCACCAATATTTGGGTTATAACATAACCACCTTTCAAATGTCTAAGTACCATTATATAATCATTACACATAATATATTTAAATTATTAACATTTCACTCATAAAATCTCATTTGTAATCACAATATATCATTTAATGATATTGAAATAGTAAATCGACATTCAAAACCATTTTTAATACCAAGACACCCAAAAAGAGGATAAGGGATTTTTTTCCTTTTAACAAAAATATTAAATCTAATGAGGAAGCCAAATATCAAATAAAGGTTTCGGCGGCGGAGAGGTCATTGTCACCACATAAGTTAAAAACATTCTTTTTTATCGTTTAGTAAAACTCTTTGTAGAAAAATATTACCTTTAAATGAAATTAGAATTCCATGTGGTTTATTATACACCAAATAAAATAATATGGTGTATAACATCAAAATATGCCTTAATGAAAGGAGATTGAGATGAAGTCCCTTACCATTATCCAGAATCATCATGTAAAATTGTTATGTTCCTGAATAATAAACTTAGGTTAATTTCTACTTTCTTGAGAACCTTTTTCAAGTTTATTATTCCTTTTATATCACTTATTACCATGTTATAAAAATTCTAGAATAATTTAACTTCATATCATACTTTTTGTTGATATTCAGTACTTCAGTCAAGAATGAACTAGTTTTGATTTAAATATTCCATGTAGTCAAATGTACATCATCTCCAGAATATTATTCCACATATATCTCGTATATATGTATTCAGACTTTTTGTCGATATTCCGTACGTACTCATGAATGATACTTTTATATCATTGTCATATTAAAAGAATGAGAACTAAATTATATATATTTATATTATAATTCCAGTATAATATTTATGTTATATATGTTACATATGTTCGTTAACACTATCTTTAATATGTTCCATTTTTGGAATGAATGATTCAAATCACCTTGAGTGGGTGGTATCCCTCACTTCCTCAAATGAAATTGTCGTATTTACACAACATGAAAAGTGTAAAGGTATCTTCTAAATAAAAATTATGGATGAATAGAGAAAAATTAAATTTAATATATATACAATATCAATATAGTTTCATCATAATGTTCACAATGATACGTGGTAGGTAAAAATAGAATAATCATCATTTCTTGCGGTAGTAATTCACCGTACAAAGAAACAGTATGTTAATTACCCATTAAATAGAGGTGTATGTAAGTGCAGGTCAAAACATTATCATAACAACATCCTAGTATATTGAAAATATTGGTTTTTTTATTTAATCATAGAATAGGAAAATTATAGGGATTTGAGAATTGGAATGAAAGTAAAAAAAACAATAGATAATGTGGTGCCTCTTAATCGGGTACCCACTATTAGTTTATACAAAAAAGGTATCCTTGAGAGAATTTTTCTATGATGGGGGATTATAGGATGATTTTAGGTCAACTAGTAAGAGTTTTGCGCCAGGCATGGTAGAACCAAAAGTATTTGAGAGTGTTTGGAAAACATAAGATTGGATGACTTTTTATTGGAGAGGGGAGGGTCACCCTAAGAAAGTATTAAAATATTGAATTAATATAAAATCAATTTCTATTCCAAATGTTCCACCAATCAATTATTTAGAAGATAAGATGAGAAAATTTTGAAATTATCACATCAAATAAAATTTATACATGTATTTATTTTATTTTAAACCTTGTCTTTTTAGTTTACCGTTAATTACTCACTTTTAATTTTAATTGAAGTACCAAAATTTGAATTATTAAGAGGTTATTAGTTTCTCTTATATGGGGGTAAACTTCCCATAATTGGATACTTCATAAATCTTTAGACTTCAAAAAAACTACTTTGTAATTTTATCAGTTTTTTTATAATTTTTAAATAATTTAATAAATTACTATTTTTATAAAACATTAATTCTATCATTTTTACACTATTCATTTCCTTGAATTTAAATAAACTAAAAAATTATAGATAACTTCAAACAAATGATTTTAATAGTCTTATAAAATGTCATATTAAACTATAAAAATAATTTTTGGAACAAATTATTTCATATAAAATTTAGTTTAGTATTAATAATATCATTTATTTTATATTTCGCTTAACAAAATAATTTTTTTATCTTTGTTGTGTCAATATTTATGGTAATTATTTAATTTATAAAAATTATAAATAAATTCATATAATGAAGATAATTTTATTATATTTATTGGGAATATTTATGTTCTAAGTTTCATCAATTTATATAACTACATTAAAATTATTATAATTATAATAGATAAGAGAGTGACATGTTGTCACTTTCTTTTCTTTTAATAATAATTACATCACTTTCAGGGAAAAAAGACATTAAAATGAATAAATTATGACCCTTATGTGGTATTGATGGACTTTAATTTTTCCAATACTATTTTGGGAGGTGTTAGGGAAACTTTATTATCCTTATCATATTGTTTGTTACCCTAATTTACCTGATTTACCTGTAACTGTGGTAAATAAAAATTACCAATGTTACTAATCATAATGTCTAAAAATAAAAGGGGAATATTTATAGAATTTGTCCCTTATGATTAAAAATATTCAATCCATTTTTTCCAAATTCAAACCGTATAAGTTTTAGTTATTGATTTTAAATTAACTCTTTTTTCCAAAATGAGAAAACATGTTTTTTTAAAGTAAAAATCATTAAAAGATTGAGATGTGTTTATATAAAATTTAAAGGTTAAATTACCTCCAATGACCAACATTGGATTAAATTATTAAAAAATAATCTAAATATAATTTAAAAAAATTTAAAAAATAAATATAAATAAATTAAAAGAAAATGCATTTTTGAATGAAAATACAGTATTTTTCACTATTCATTAAAATGTGCATTTTTTCAAAAAAATACCAAAATATTCACCAAAGTAAATTTTCATATCCTTATTAGAAATAATAAGTTTATTTTTTAAAATGGAACATATAATATTGGGAAAAACTATATTTAAAAATGGTTCACCATCAAAAGTTGGTAAAACGGCCTTTTAAAAATATTAGAGTTTTTAATGAAAAAAATTTGATTTATTCTAATTTGAAGCCTCTAAAATTTGATGGATAAAAATAAAAACATTTAAAATATATATCTAATAATATTATAGTTAGTTATGTTCATTCCCACCAATAAAACAACTATGTGTTAACTACCATTTAAAATAATAATCATATTATTGTTACAGTGTTGTGTGCAGTGTAAGATTTTAGAGAAACACATTGTTGCATGTTAAGTAAGCTATCGAAAAAAGAATCCCCTTTTATTGTAAAATTAATATCTTATTCATAAATGTTAATATATATGAAAAATGTATTATTCTATAAATAATTGGGATGTTACAAAACATGTTTCTCATAAATTTTGAATTCATGATAAACCAATGCACTTCGATATCATGGATTCAATAATAAGTAAATGAAATTAATTTTTCTATCAAGATCCTAGAAAGAAATAACTGTACCTAGAAAATTCAGAAATTTTAACTTCATACACATCCATTGAATCTTCCTTCTATCTAAATTCTAGGAATTTATTTTCTATCCTAAGTCAAATATACGATAAAAATACATACCAAGAAAAATATTCATAAATTTATCACATTAAAATTTATCAATATATTTTATTTATATGATATTCTTAAACATTTACCACAACTGATTTTCATCTTGTACAAAATAAAAAATATAAAGAGTTAACTTTTTATTATATGAGAAGCCCGTGACTTTGAATATCTACTCAAAGGATTTAATCCATTACTCAACTAACATTGGTTCATAAGATCCCCTAAATGTTAGAGGGTGTTATTTCCTGAAATTTTCCACTATAAACATGTTCCTTTGTGATGAATGTGGTTTATCTCTTGCATGTATCCAACCACCATTTATATAATGCTTCAACATAACCATTGCAGTAACAAACTACTTAGTTCCAATTCCAACCATTCAACGTTTCTGATTTTTACGTATATTATCCTCTTAGTTCTTTCCAACATTATCTTCTTTGTTTTCACTTTGGAGAACCATTATGAATATACCTAGTTTAGATAAATAATAATGTTAATCTTCAAATACTATATCATGATAACAATAAATTAAAATCACTAATGGTTTTTTACATTCATTATCTAAACATCTAAAATTATTTAAACCAAACCCTCATACCAACTGTAGGGACTCGATTCTTATCCAACCAATACTTTTATTTTTAGAAAATAATTCTATTTATTTCTTTTTTAGGTTCTTTTAAATTTTTTATTTTAAGATAATTAGGCCATAACTATTAAAAAAACTCATACAATATACTTTGGACACTTCTTCATAATATTAATGTTTTTCTAAAATACAAAACATTTCAAAGGAAACATATTGCCATGTCATGAAATATCATTATGAATTTCAAATTGATTTAGACATTATTCCTACTCATCATTAAAATAAGGTTAAAATATGTAAAAATATGATATGATAAAAAACATACCAGTAAGGGTCATTAAAAAAATAAACCAATTCTTCCATTTTAAAACCATGACATCATAAAAATAATTTTCCTTTAACATAATAAAATTTGAGCTCAAATAATCATTTTCTTTCAAATGAAATCACATTTTACAAAACAAATTATCTTTAAAAAACAATTTGTCATAAAACATAAAGTAAAATTCATATTCATGAGTGTTTATTAGAAAATATGGGCACCAATTATTTTTAATATATATATATACCTTTTTACCCAAAAGATCATAATTCATCCATTAAAAATATCATTATATTACCTTTTAAAAACTCCATGAAAAGTCATTTGGAAACATAGATCAGTCATTTAAGTTCTCTAGGTTTTCATCTCTATATATATCAGAAAATAACCAATGCAATTGGAAAAACCATACGGTTGAATTCTAATATAATTCGCTAGAGAACATAAATTGTATCCTATGTATTGGTGAGAGATAATTGGGATATCCTAATGTATAAGCTATATTGGTCTGACCTATTTCTCATATATAATTATAAAGTACTATATGATTAATAAAAAATTGTTTAATTGAATATTTTTATCATTAAACCCTTTAGAAACACTTTTAAACCCATATGAAAAACACTTTCATGTATGAATCCCTTTTCATTTTGAAACCCCATTTGTAATACTAAAAATCATAGAAAAAAGTAAAAGTGGTTTTTTATTTGAGGAATACATGATATATTTTAAGGTAATCCAATCATAAAATAATAGTTATGGTGGTGGGAAAATCTTTTGATGTTGTATACGTTAAAATAGAAAATTCCTTTTGCCTTTTGTAATGAAAGTCCAAACATTCCATATAAAATATGTAAAAATATTTCATATGATAGACATTTAAATAAAATAAATATATGTATATATATATATAATATTTTTAATTAATTAATTTCCATATAAATACATTCATTATATAATTTTGTGGATATTGATATATAAGAAACATATTTATAAAATAAATATTTAAAACATTTAAAATGTTGTTTGAGGTTAATGTTTCACTTACATTTATCATCTAAATAATAAAATTATGTTAATTATTTACAATATTATTAATATTTTTTAGGTTTATTATTCATTTTATATTATTTATTATCATGTTGTATTTAATTAATTAATCAATTAACTTCATTTCGAATGTTTTGATGTTATTTAACTCATATGTTCAAATTTAATTGGGTAGGTTGAATATGGTCAATGATTTCATTATTCCATTATAAATGAAATAATAACAATGAGAAATTTTTCATTTTTTTGATCAATTATATCTTTAAAAATAGTCATAATTTAAATTTATGAAAAATAATGTATATTACAATCATGGAGACGATAGGTCGTATGTATGCTTGATTAACGTTTCCATTTTTAATCATGTACAAAGGATATAAGAATTATTTTATCTTTATCAAATGATAATAATATAATAAGTACCATATTAGTTCTTTATATATGATTATATATACCACCTATGTGTTGTGGTATTGAAAAAATAATTACGTCGCTTTGTGGAGGTTGTAATCCCCATGTACACACAAACGACATTATCAATTTATAATAAATGTAAATGTAAAAAGAAATTGATATATTACTTATAAAAAATTATAAATATGACATTAATGTAATATATATACATTTAATATATAATTATAATTAACTTTTATAGGTTGTGAAATAAAATGAATCACATTACATTGCAAAGAGTTAGTTTGTCGTACACATGAATTCTGGTTTCATTTCCCATTTAATGGAATAGGAGCTAGATATAGGTTATTTAATTGAAATAATATCAATATATGCAATATACAGGTTTTATTATTTCATCATGGTTTAATAAAATTTTAAAGAGGTAAAATAAGAAATATAATGAAAATTCTCAGTTAAGAACTATGCCTTTTCATTGGAATACCTCTTTATGTTTATACCTAAAGCTTTCATATGATGGTTTTATAATAAAAATTATGCATCTATAAAGAGGATAGGTATTTAAATAATTTATATTTTTAGGTATTTTCCACACTATAAAGTTTATTAAGTGTGAATAATAGAAGAGAGGAGGTTTCCTTTTATAGGGGATGGGAGATGAATTATTGGAATTTCTTAATGTTTTAAATTAATATAAATTAATTCTCATAGAAAAATGGATCCCTACTGATATAATTATGAAATAAAATGATTATGATTCAAAATAATCTCATATAAATTCTTTTTTGAAAATTTTAGGTGATGTGTTTAGCCTTGTCTTTTGGTTTTAGCCCCATGTTAATCCCTTTCTCTATCAAAGTGGTATAAATGTTTTTTGCACTAAATGAGTAAATAATGTTAATATAAAGAAAAATTACACCATAAATGTACTATGATTCAAATTTTAAATAATATCCCATTCACTTTATCAAAGACAATGTTTTTACAAATTTTAAATCTTCTAAAAAAGTATTCTTTTTATTATCAAGAATTAGTGTTGTAATATTTGGAACTATTCATTTAATTTGACATTGAGAAATAAATGAAGGAAAATGAACTAAAATTTAATACATTCACAATTCACAAATAAGTTATTGTTATATAACAAATTCTATGGACTCAAAAAATCACTCAAAAAAATATTACTTTTAGGGTTTTTAATTTCATTTACTTGATTTTTTCACCTCTTGAAAAAGCAGTATGTCAATGTTGTGTAAGCATATAAAGTAATTATTTATTAATATAATTTAAAAATAAATTACTATGATAAAAAAATTTATCTTTATAATTAAAATTTATAACAAAACAAGTTTTTCCCTGTCAAAAAATTTTATAGATATTAAAAAGCAAGAGAGTAACATTTTTTACATTATATTTACTTAAAATAATATAAATGTTTCAATAAAAATAAAGTGACTCGAAACATACAATTTTTAGAGTATTGAATATTAAATGTCACAAAAAAATTCTTCAAAAAAATAAATACTATTTTTAGGGATATTTTTAGGCCTTATCATGTTATTTTTAACCTTAATTACGTGATTTACACTTACCAAGGTGACAAATATTTAATATGTTTACTATTCATAATGACCAAATATAAAAGGGACTGATTTAAAATATTTGGACCAACTTATTAAACATATTTAATAAATTTTTCAATATTAATTTTTTAAAATCAGAATAAATTAACTTAATATGAAAAGAAAAAATTCTTGCGAAAATAGTTTTTAGAAAAATGAATTTTCAAGACCAAAAATGTACTTTTACCAAAATAAAATATAAATATTATTAAAATTTAATTAATTATATTAAATATAACCAAATAATACTTATTTTACTTTTAGGTAAAATTATAATAACATTAGTACTTTTAAATTACTTATTTAAATGAAAAGAAATGATAGTTTTATAAAAATTATATTTTTCACTATTCATCGATAAAACAATCATTTCATAAAAATAAAAAAATTTCACACTAAGATAATTTTGATATGATGATTTATAAAATTAAATTATTTTCTTTTTAATGAAAATTATAAAACATAGAAATTAAACTCTTAAATAAAACCTTATGATGTAAAAAACAAGTTTAAATGGAATAAAACTCTGTCATTTTGATTGAAAAATTAGTCAATATAATTATAAAAATCAATATGGAATGAAATTGATTATTAAATTTTCCTAGGTTGTTAAAAAAGGAGTATAACAAATCCTAAAACTAGTTTTATTACAATATCTACTAATTCATCAAGGGGGTGTATAATTGTACACACCATTAATCACTTAATAGTCTCAGTGCTTTCATCATATGATTTAATAGCTAATGATTCATATCATATTATTCAAGAAGTAACCTATTACAAAATATTACCAAGGTAATCAAATGTTTTATCTATATAAATTATGAATTTATATAATTTTTAGGTTCCCTTACTCAATGGAATAATATAGATATCAATGTGAATCTGCATCATTCAAATGATAAACTTTAAAATATTTACAATGGAATGGAAATTATATTTTTAAAAAGGATGATAATAGAGTATTAGTGTCAAAAATTCTCATATTATAAGGATAAAAATTTAATTTATTCGTTTAATATAATATTTCTCAAATGTGTTATACTAAACAAATGATTCAAATATACCCTCTAAAAACATAAGAGTATGGGACTCGCTTATTTGATATGCATTAGGGATATAAAATTTAATTATAAAGAAACTTCCAATTATGAATGATTTTACTTCAAAGTTAAAAATATAAAATATTAGTTTTCATATACATAGGACTACATAAATTCACTATGAAAAAATATTTCACTTAGAAATAGTACATCAAAAATATCAAATATATATGGCATATTTAAGGATTGTGATATTATTAATTATGGATATGGAAATATTTTATTGTTATAGTGACTTATGATGGCGATATAATCATAGTTAATAGTAAAATCCTATTTATATTAAAATAATATATTTATAATAACATTGGATAACAAAATTTGATAAAGAGATATAATAAATTAAAAATTACCCTAAATGGATAATAAAATAGTATATTAAGAACTCATAAAGTACAATGATTTTTCTAATGACTCGTAAAGAAATACTTAGAACCATAATAGCTCCAAGTAAGGAATATTAAGACTTAAATTTAAATATGAAACAGAATTTGTTACATTGGAGTGAAATGTAATTTGAGAATGAGTGTATATTTTTTTAAAAATTAGGCAATATATTTTATTAATTTTTTGGGCTTAGGATATGGAAATATAGATTGTGTAAGGTAATATTACATGGAATTACCCAAATATTTAAACCATTTTATTTGAAATTTATGATATTTTTTAACATTTATTCATATAAGAACAAAATTCACTAACTAACTATTACTTTGGCCCTAAATATATCATTTCTCCATGAAGAATTGTTTTTAAATACTCAAATTTTTTTGACTTTGGAAGGTAAATTAAAGTTTTGATAATTTATTTCAAAACATTGAAATATATTATTTTATTTAGTTAATATGTTTCATTAAAATTAATATTTATTCATTTTCATAAAAACCACTATAATGGGAAACTGGTAAATCGACTTTGTAAAAAACTAAACCACAATGGGAAGTAATTATTCCTCCAAATCCAAACATAAAATTTTAGATTCAAGAATCCAGTAATAACTCCAAATGAAAAGGAAATTATTTTGAATAATTTCCATACATTAAAAATGCTAGAATAAAGATGTCACAAAATCAAAAAACTTAATGAAATCATCTATATTAATATTCATTTCATTAAATTCATAAATAAAGATATGAGACTAATTATTAATCTATTCTAATTGTTCCTTGGTTACAACTCTCATAGTTCTAGACATCATTTGGATTTGGTCTTCCTTTTATGTGTTGATTTTAAAACACTTTAACTCTAATTTCTCATTATATTTCATAAGGAATGTCTTAGCAGGATCCATGAAAGGTGATACTTCCTCCAAATTCTCAAGTGTCCCTCCACTCTTGAGTTTAAAAAAACTATTTTCATTATTCTCAATGTCACATTCCATAACCAAATCCTCAGCGTCTTGTAAAGGGACCTCCTCCGAACAAAGTCTTATTTTTTCCATATTTTATTCAATGAAATCCCCATGTGGGTGAGGAAGTTCATATATCAATTGAGAATATTCATACATGATTCCCTAGATACGCTATATACCACCCTTTCTAGAAATCTATCTAGATTTCTTAATTTTAATAACCTTATATGTTGATCAAGTGTTTAATGGTTTTAGAAGAAAATAATATTATTTACGAGACTTACTTTTCTTCCCACAAGTAACCGGATATTATCTTATGTATATGTCCCTTTCTTTCCATTTATTTCTACTATTTTCATAATATTATATATGTTACTCATCCCTTTAATAGTCTCATGAGGTATGAGACTACACAGTTATCCCTATATGATACTCTAATGGTTTCTCCACTTTGGGACACCCAAACATCTTTACATTTATGGGTTCTATTCATTTCCATCACCTATAATCATCTACACATATTGTCACATCTTTTAAATTATAGAATATTTTTTTCATTTGAGCTTCATCAGAACACCCATTTATTAGATCCCATTCTATAAGAGTAGAATAACGAATTTTGAAGGAAAAATAAATTATATTCCTTTAACCTAGAACCATCCCATTCCATGAATATCTCTACCTATTGGGAAGGGCAATACATTTTCCCCTCTTCTATAGATACCACCATCAGGCCCACATAATCAACATCCTAAGATGAATATGCTTTCCCTATATCATTCATGTCTGGATGTCTTGGAAGAGGTCCTAGAGGAACCTGAGGAAGACCTAAGTCCTTATAAAGTGACTATAATATATTAAAACCCCAATCATTAAAATACAATCAGACAATATCCTTTCTTTCTCTATAAAGATTCTATATCGGTCTGACTTCTTGTAAATTTTTAACATCATTCATCACAGGGTGGTGTATTTCAGGAGTGGACCTACAAGTAGATTGATTATTCACTTGAACCTTATTTTAACCACATCTATTAGGGTTAATGAAACCACTCCCATTACTCATGTTAATTTCCACAACAGATTCATAAGATATGTTCACTAGTGAATAAGAATCCAAATAGGACACAACAAGCTTAGTATTCTTCCATAAGGATGAAAAAATGAGCCTCCATAACCCTATCATATTCACCCTTCTTCTAGTTTTCAACTTCATCTAGATAATGGGTTAGATAAGAAATATCCAGATATTAACCACCAATAAAATTTGTAGTATTCTCACAAATTGTGGTTAATGGAATAATCCGATGACCCACAAATACACGTCTATAAATATGCTAGTGGTGACTCGTTCAATTGCTATTGGGGTATAAATCCACCCAATATTAAAAATTCACCACTTCTTTATGTAATTATTAATTTTCAATTTCATTATACACAAAATTCAATGAAGGTTTCAAGACATATATTTCAATGCATACTCTAGGAATATTGGGATGTCAAAGGGAATGGATCCTATTTTTAAATAATAAAAATCTACCCACCATCTTTAATATCATTACAATTATTTATGGATTTTTAAATAGAAATTTAATCCCTATAATGATTACCAAGATTGGTGAGGTTGGAGTATCTCACTTCAAATGGTATTCATAGGACCACTAGAAGAGAGAAAATCAAAAGGATTGAAGAAATTAATGGTAGAAGACTTGATAGAGATCATATCTTCTTCCATACAAAAATAGATAAGGTTATTTTATTATTACAAAAGGTTCATTATTTCATGGTATGTCAAATACCATGATTCAGAGACAATCGAGTCAAAACCATTAATTGATGGGTGATTCGAGCCAAAAACATCCACCAGGGAGTGGTTGATAAAGGCTAAAGTTATAGTGAATTCTTACAAGGAATTTGGGAGTTCGGGAAAACCTTTATCAAAATAAGGGACCTTGGAAAAAATATTGATGGTAGGGAATGTTGGGAGAGAAGATGGATTAATTTGAGGGGTTAAGAGGTGAGGTCATTCAATAGAGCTAGGGTATCCCCTCCCCATCTTCTAAGCGGGGGGGGGGATAGTGTTGGAATCAATAATCCTCATCCCATAGAATACCTATATTTTATTATTCACCAATATATGTAAAATTTATTTTACCCTTCCAAAATTCACATAAACCCTGATAATTAAATTTGATTATATGTTCTAAAATTAATCATATTATTGTCTTAGAATCTATTTAATGTATATTCTACTTATTATTTTTCTTTATAACAAAAATATACCTTTTATTTAGGTTATTCAAAATATAATATGATATACCATAGTTTAGGATAATGTTGTTTATTTATATTATTATGTGTTCTATAACAATAGTTGCATCCCTTATAGTGAATATAATTTTTTCAGTTTTTTTGTAATATTCATATAAAATAAAACATTAGTTTTTTATTAATAACTGTTATAATGAAATATTTAATTATTATAGTATAATTTTTGGTCATATAATGAATATTGGTAAGATAATATTATTTATGAATCAAATAAACATAAAAACAAATGGAAATTTTCATTTAGAAAATAATAAAATAATTTGATTAAAATAAAATGGGTTTTTTAACTGAACTTTATGAAAAGAATAAGATAAGGGAAACCAATCTTGTTTATTTTTTAGATATATTTTTATGAGACTTTAACACCAATTTCATGGATTGAAGCTCACAAAATATTATTGAAATTCATAATAAAATAAATTAATATCAGCATAATATATTTAAACATATCTTAAAATTTTTAAATGATGAACTTGATGATGAACCTTATATTGAAAAACTTGAATTGTTTCTCATGATAGTGATAACAACAATGTATACAGGCTAAAAATGATACTTCATAGTATAAAAATTATCCAATTTTTTAGTTTCAAATAATGGTAATTATATAAGAATTGAAAATTTAAAAAGGGGTAATTTTGATAAAAATTTATATGTCAAATAAAGAAATAATTATTTCCTCATTGTGATATTATATATGAATAACATTTTATGTTTATGAAATGAAATAAAATACAGTGATACATTCATAGATCAATTAAATATTTATTTTTAGGTTTTAATGATAGTTGAGATGACCTTCTTCTTGGTTATACAAGTGAAATATTTAAGATTATACATATTCTTTTCACAAGAGAAATGTCATTATAATTTTCTTAAGATATTTTGAATGGATTTTTCAAAGGATATATCCAAGAATATCATAATCAATATCAAATAATAATGCGATAAAAATGGGAATGTTTTTAACAAATATTTATTAATAATATTGATTATTATCTTATTAGAGTTTATGTTATGTATACTAGATATTGTATTTTTTATTAGTATATGAATAAGATTCAAAATAAATTCTAAGGAATGTTATCTCATAATAAAAAAAAGATTCTATGATACAACAAAGGAACTCTTGAATATTGTCTCGAGTATGATAGAAAGAAATAAATTTATTTTTATGGATATATATATATATATATTGATTGATAAAATGATATTATAGGTTTCAAATATACTTACAATGGAGTATTATTTATTATAATAATATGTCTAGAATGATACTTTGGGAACTAAAATTATATCACCATGAGTGAAACAAAGGATGACTATGTAGTGTAATATCAAGTTACTAGATAGATGATATGGATAAAACATTGTGTTTATGATATGCGAGTGAATTAATAATTTTATTCAGTGATTGTATTTGATAATTATAAGTCAATCAATTTACAGAATTATTGTGATATAATATGTGAAATCAAGAAATATTGATAACAAATAACCTTTCATTAAAGAGAAGGGGAAATATTTGAACAATAATTGAAATGTATTTCTACAACATAGTTGGTTAACAATATTTTAACAATTTCTTTATCAAGGAAATCATTCCAACAATGATAAAAAAAATTTATTGTGCATTACTATCAGTTCATGTTTTTTAATTCACCCTAATTCAATAATTATTCTCTAAAAATACACATAATACAATCCCATAAGATCATTTTTCCAAGTTTCTTTGGGGAATTAGGTACATACAAAATTATTTGAAATAGGGGAAAACAAAATTATTTAAAAACTCCATAAAGTTATCTTAAAATCCATGGATCTTCTAAAACTACATAGGATAACCTGGGGATGTACATAAAAAAGGGGTGAGATATAAAGCCTAATAAGGGAATAATAAAATCCTAAAATATGGTAAAGTAGTGCATGTGAGTAAAGAGGAATATTATGGTAAATTAATAAGGGTGATAATCATATAATTAAACATAAAATCATGATATAAGATGATAACAAAAAGGCAATATGGGAATGTGGAAACAACATAAAACATGACACCATAAACAAAAGTGAAGGATAAATATTGAGAAATCATAAAATATTGTTATCAAAATAACCTAGTGTGTTCCATAAATGGTATCTCATTTGATAAAATCATTACCCAATGCATATTACATATATATAAATCGGGGCCTAGCCATCACATTCATATCATTTGTATCCATAATAGTGCCACATAGATAATACAAAATAAGGATTTATTTCATCAATTGTAATCCAATTTTTATGGAGTGTGGGTTAGATAAATGTAATTAACCAATCAATTAAGGTTAGGTACATCCAATAAAATACCCTTAGGTGAAAGTGGGCATGGGTATTCACTGCACAAAGTTTTGGGATAAAAATCAATAGATAAAATAAAAATCATAAAAAAGGTACATAAAGATTCATGGAGAGGTTAAACAAGAGTTAACTAGGTTTATAAACACATATAAATCCTATAGAATGTGATATGGATGTGTAGAGACTTATCTTAATGTGAACTGTTTAAAATCAAAAGGTATGACATAAAGAAGGTGCTAGAATAAAGATGAGATAGTGAGGATCCCTTAAATTTGGCTTATTAAGAGTTTGGGAAAACCTTAGGAGGAATATAGTTAGGGAAAGGAAGATTAAATTCATCATCAAAGGGATTTTATTATAGATTAATGGGAGAGTTTGTGGGTTTTATATAAAAATATAGGTGAATTCTTTATTAATTTCTAAACATAGGTTTTAGAATCTATATGATAAAATAATTGAAACCACAAACCTTTCCATAGTTTATTCATATTGTTTCTACCAAATTAGAGTTAATTTAAATATTATATAAGGATAATAGTATAAATAATTAAAACAATACACTTGGTAATGTGGAATTGAGTCATGTTCATAAAGAATTAATTTTAAAACAGTAAAATATAATTTAGGTTTTGCAGGATTCATTAAGGGACTATAAAATTAATAAAATAAATTAATAAAAATATTATTTGAAAGAGGAAATATAATTTTGGTCATGTAAACTATTTATGGAATTTAATACATCACATTTTTTATTTAATGATGTCATAATATATACTGTATATTTATATCATATTTAATTTTTACCTAAAATTTTGATTGTCTTAGAAAATAAAGAAAAATAAATTATTTGATAATTTGAATATGTTTATTTAAAAAATTATATTTATATTATCAAAAAAATTATAAATACAAAAATTATACATTTATTTTGTAAATCCACATTAATTGAAAAATAATAGTTTTTACGATGATAATAGTTTTTTCCCTTATAAAAATTAAATCTGACTTCATAAAATTAGTTTATAATTTATATTTAAGTAAATATTATTCAATAAAAATATATTAATAAAATTAAATTTCTCTAAAAAATTGTTGAATTCAACAAAAAAATATCTTGATTGAAACTATATGTTTCCCCAAAACATATTTTTTTCATCCTATCAAAAAATAATTTTAATAAAACTCGTGATTTAAAACTTTATAAAGAAATAATAATAAAATAATTGTATTATCATTATTTCATTAAAAATACAAATAAAAATAGACACACCCTTAGGGTCTCAAAACACAACCCCTGATTACAGCAGCATATTCCCTAATATTAAGGTGTAGAATGGTGACACTTTCTTGGTGTGGTTCGTAGAGCATGGTTTGGGTTAGGATCTCAATAAGCTTGAACTTATCCCATAAAAGGATTTGATAATTATTTAGTTGTTTAATATCATATTAGGCTCTTATAAGGGAAAAGGTTAGTGGTTTCATCTAACTCAAAAGCTCAGACAAATGGTCATCATAGAGCATGATCCTACTGCTCTAGGCTATCGCAACTTTCATCAATGTAAATTGTATTTTATCGTAACCCTTAATATAAAATAATCATAAAAGTCACTATAAAATGACTCTATTATCAATGGTTATGATTCTTAATGGTGTTTTAAATCTGACACAATATAACTTATAATGGTCCAAAACAACTAAAGAAGTGCCTATTTTTTCTATACCTAAATATCTTATTAATTTATTTAGTCATTTAAATAATGAATTTCATTTTTTAATGTTTAATTCAATATATTATTCCCCTTTATAAATTTCACCCTCAAATATAGATTTCATAAACTAAAATAGATGACGGTACTTATATTTAATGACGTATTCTAGTTCCCATTTCACTTTCTAGAAGTTGTGGTTATGCCATAATACATTGACCAAGTGATTTTCCATGTTTCATATAACTTTTTATATTTGTTCTATGATCTTCACTGATGTATCTTCATATGAAATATCACTCTTCAATGGTATGACCTCTTGATTTAATACATTTGAGGGTTCATGTATGTACTTTCTCAATAGGGATATATGGAACATATCATATGCTTGATATAAGATATGTGGTAGTGTTAGCTGATATGTCATAGCTCTAATGCGAAAAAGGTTCTCAAATGGGAATATGTATCTTGGACTAAGCTTTCCAGTTTTTGAAACCTCATGAATTTCTTCCACAGTGATATATGGAGGGACACGTTATCTCTGAACTCAAAATCCAAACATCATCGATGATTATATGTATATCTTTTCTATCAAATTTTTTCCTATTTCTTATATTGTTGAATGGTTTGACCCTTATCTTTATTCTCTTAGACAATATCATATACCATTATATGTTTCTCTACAAAAACTTCCCATCATGTAAGAGTCTCACACTATATCTCATAGAGAGCCTCATAAGGTGTAATTTGAATACTAAAATGAAAACTATTTTTATATGAGGTCTCCGATAGGGGAAGTTGATTCTCCCAATATCACTTGAAATCTATTAAAAAAGATTTTATAATATCCCTAAGATTTTGAAAAGTTCTCTTCAACTGACCATCTATCTTGGGGTGATAATAAGTACTAAAACATGGTTATGTACCCAATGATTACTGATGTCTTCTCCCAGCCCATGGGGTAAACCAAGAATATAGATTAGAAAAAATAGAGATTTAACTCTGTGAATTATTACTACTTCCCTTATGTGTATCTGGTTGAGTTAGTCAATAGAGAAATTTTACATGATAAAAATAAAATGTGTTGAATTTATTAATTGATTTACTGCCACCTAGAAGGTGCTATTTCCATTAGATGTAATGGGGAGTCATAGGAATAAATACATGGTAATTTGTCCCATTTAAATATTAATATGGTCAAAGGTTGCACCGTAACTGTATAAATAGTTTGTTTAGTCTTTAATTTTAGTATACCAAGCATCAAGATACAAATATTGTAATCTCCCACTTTGTGTTATCCCACTATAAGTATTTATTAAGATCTCTATTAAACATATTGACTCCTCGATGAATATATAATGATCAGTTTTTCACATAATCTATAAGTGTAACACCCCGAGATTCCATGATACGCTTCTCTTTCAATAATGCAATAGCTTGCGTTGTACGCAAGTTCGAGATTCTAACACACCGCAACTAAACAAAATAGCCAGTATGAATAGTAATACCCACTTTTTGAAATTATATATTTTTTATATTTCAAAATGGACTTCATTTTTGGATTAGGAATGTCAATTATAGCTTAGGGTGAAATTTTGGCATTGTTCTGAAAAACATCAATTTTTGATGAATAGTGAAACCACTAAGTGGTAGTTAAATAACTGATTTTTCGTTTAAATGACACATTACCACTTTTGTGATTTTATTTTCAAAAATCTGACATACATTGTTTTCATTAGGATGTAAAATGTGGTTCAATGGGATAAAAATAATATCTTGGTGAATAGTAACTTTTAATTTTAATTAATCGTGATTAAAGGTAATTAGTGAAATTTAAGGTTAAAATAGTATTATAAAAATATGGAATGACCTTTACACTTGTACAACCACTATTGGATGTGTCATTTCCGACCAAGACAATCCATGGGTCAACTTGGGGACCCCATGGAGCCACTTTGGTAGGAAAAGGACATAAATAACTTTTTATTTAATGTTAAAATAAAAAGGTCACAAACAAGAGTTGTTTTACTGAACCAATTTTTAAATGGGGTTATACAAATTCTATTTTTGACTATAAATATTCATTAGAAATCTAAAATGATTTCCTACATCATGATATTTTTTTTATAATTTTTAAACATTAAATAAATAAAATTATTTATGACACCATTATGATGCAGTGATTACCTCATTAATTAACGATTTTAATAAAATGGAAGGATAATGTAAAATCTAAGCATTACACTTGTCCAAAGCCTATTGGATGAGAATATTTCGAACCCTTATCACCTTATCCTTAAATTATATAAGTTTGGGGCTTTTAGAATCCGAAAAAGCATTTCATAATAATGTAACATTTCAATCATTCCATGAGTGCCCCTCCTCTCCTCTTATAAAAGGCCCCCACCTATACCACCTTATTCACGCTTTCAAGCAATTTGGCTCGGCCAAATTCTACCCAAATACTCTTCCAACTTCCCACCCTTTCTATTAGAACCCTCACTTTGGGCAGAAGTCTTCCCAAGGAAGCCTTTGGCTCAAATCAAAAAGAGTTACCCTATTTTAAGGTAATGTCTTCTCTTGTGTTCTTTTATATTATTTTTCTTCTCCAACCCCCTAAACACTTTTTATTCATTTCTTTATAACAAAACCAGTATTCTAAATAAACTAGGATGTTGTTATAAGAAGTATTCGAGCTACACTTACACACACCTACATCTAATGGTTAAAGAAAATACTGTTTCTGTGGATGGCGAATTTTTGCCTCACGAAACGATGATTGTTCAACACTCATATAACACCTCTAATGGTGGCCATTATGATGACACTATTTTTATATATGACATATATTATGTTTTTGTTTTCCTTATGATTTTTTATTTTTCATTTATGGCACACCTTTATGGTTTCCATTATGGGTAAACGCGATATTTTCATTTTAGGAAGTGCGGACTACCGCCCCCTCAAAGTGATTTGAATCGTTAATACCATATTTGGGATGTATAAAGGATGGAGTAAATGGTATTAAAAACTATATTATACTGTAATTATATTATACATTTATAGGATTATGATTTCATTCCATTAAATACGAAATAGAAATGAAAGTAGCGTTCATGCGTATGTACGGCTTACCGTCTCCATGAACGGTGCATTTCATTTCTTACCTATAAATGTTACGTAATATCATTAATGAATGTATATACTAGATATATATAATATATATGATATCTACATCATGAATATAATTCTGTATATAATGGATATTTCACCACATGAACAACTTGTAATTATAAGAAGTTTATTTTTGACTCAAGTACCAAAGATCGACAAAACGACCGTTATTAACTTAAATAATTACATAATGTTAATAACATGGTAAAAAGTGATATAAAAGGAATAAAAAACTTGAAAAATTTTCTTAATAAATTATAAATTAACTCTAGTTTATTATTCAGGAGGTTAAAGAACGGTCGAGTCAAGACAGGACGCAAGGTAAGGGAATTTCTTAACCCAATTTCCATTCTTTGGGTTAATCTCCTACTATAAAATTATGTCATGATATTTTTATGTACTATATTGTATTTATACTTTCTTTATGTGTACATATAGTTAATACACATAACAGATCTATTTTATTTAAAAAATGATCTTTGTAAGGGAACTTCTTAACCCAATTTTCGTTCTTTGGGTTAATCTCCTACTTTCAAATTATGTCATGATATTATTATGTCATATCTTGTATTTGTACTTAATTTATGTGTACTTATAGTAAATACACATAATAGATCTATTTTATTTAAAAAAAAAAGATCTTTGTAATGACTTCGTCTCAATCTCCTTTCATTGAGGAATTTTTTGTTTTATACACAACTTTCTTTTATACGGTGTATAAACCCCTTTGACTCTTACGTTTATTCAAAAGGAATCTTTTTTATACAAAGCGAATTACTAAACTACAAAAAGGGACTATTTTTCAGGCCATACATATGTGGCGACAATGACTTCTCCCCCGTAGTGACCATTATTTTAGTTTCGGCTTCCTCTACAAGCCATAAAATTTTTTTAATGAAAAATAAATACAAAGTTTTAACTTTATTTTATTTTGGTATTGAAAATGGTTTTGAAAGTGTTTTTATTATATCAATGTGTTGTATTGATATCTTGTGATTGAAATGTGGAAATGTTATGTTTCCTTTATGCATGTTTTATGTGATACTATTATGTTATGGTTTATGATATGTTTAAACCTATTCATATGAGGAATGCATTGGACATAATAAGTGACGGGTGGAGGCCGCTATAGCTCCTCGATGCATCGGCAGGTCTCATGAGGCAAACTAGTGTCTTGGCACGAGGCCTTGACAAAATATTATTTGTGGTCTTGGCACGAGGCCCTGGCTACGTTGTTCTGATAGTCTGACATTATGCATTCCATCATTATGAAAGTGGTTATTGATATTTCATGTGAATATTCGACCAGTAGAATATCCATGTGAGTAATTAAATGGAATTATTTCATTTTAATTTTTCCATATTATGCTAAAGATCAAGTTTAAAAGGCTTTTGTTTTAGTTATACATTGCCTTAAATGTTAATGTTTGTTTATAAAAGCTTCCGCTATATTGTTATCCTTACTGAGCATCTGAGCTCACCCCTTTCAATGTTTTAATCTTTCTAGGATGTGAAGAAGTATATTATGAATGATCTGCAGGGATAATATAAGGGGATATGAAGAGAAGATGTTGTAGTTTTGTTTTACTTTATGATGTAATGTAAGACTTGTGAATGTATCTAGTGTTTCCAAGGCTACTAAACTAATCAGTCTTTCGAGACTCGATCTTTTGTGATCATGCCAATATTATGAAGTAATGCACCGACTCTGGGTAGCTGGGGTCGGGGCATTACAGTTGGTATCAGAGGTAGTTTACTACTAACCTTGGAAGCTATATTTAGATAAACTCTGAGTAGAGCACATAGCCCAAAGATAGACTTTGTGGATTAGTATAGAAGAACTTCCTAGAATTTTGGTATTATAGAGATGTTGTGAGTTTTCCAAGATATACATCCCTGTCTGGATATGAGCAAGTAGAGGCGGCTCTGGCACAGATGTACCCAGGGGTAAAACCCAAAAACACCACTTTAAGCTATACTCAAACGGGAACTGGTGCACGACAACGGGCCTTGCTACACTCTTGGTAACGACACTCCCGGGGGATATGATTAGGATAATTCTCGTTTTCTTTACAAACCACTATGAAGGGTTATGAGTATATAATTCCTCAAAGAAAACATTTTTATGATTATGGATTATATCCATAAACCATTCAATTTACATTAATTATTTTACAAGTTTGTAATTATTAATTGCAATTCATAAACTAACCTAGTTTATGCCATTGTATAGAAATGGTGCCCAGTGGAAGGAATGTGAACTCCATCAATACGTATAATCCAAAGCGTAAGAAGGATCATATCTTTCACGGTATTAAGCCAACATTTAGAAGGGAAATAATCTCCCATGTGTTCTCAACATATGAAGAAATAGTATCATGTGTTAATAAGATAAGTAAATAATTCTCTGAGTCTTATGGCTTTGAAGGGAAGAAAGAGAAGAATATGATGGAAGAGAGAATGTTGGAAAAGGGACGTGGGAAAAGAATAATTTTCCAATATGTGATAACTATGGGAAGAAACACCATGGAACTTTCCTGAAGGGAATGGGAGTTTGTTATAAGTGTGGAGAAAAAGGACACCAAGTGCGTGACTGCAAGGGTAAGAAAAATGTTTCAAATATACAATGCTTCATCTGCAAGGAGTGGGGACACTACACAAACCAATGTCCAAATCATCAGAGTGTGCCCCCAATGATGTTATTGGATAATAATCAAGTTATGGTACTACTAGAGATGAGGAGGAATTATTAGAGTTCTTATGTTGTTATTAAAGGATTTTGTAATTTGAGTGTTGTATCAATGATGTACTGGTTATAATAATTATGGAGTATATAAGGATTGTACTGCAGTACTATTTCATCAAGGACTTGAGATTGTGTGGAACCAAGAAAAGTGACTCCACAGTAGGTTAAATTTTTTGAAAATATATGGTTGAGAGAAAGATAAACCATAAGATGGTTCTGATACTGAGATAGTGATTTTGGAATAAGACATGATTGATTTGGATAAATTATATTGGATATTCTTTCCCTGAAACTGATTGATGATTTGTATACATTTTTGGACATGAGGAGTATATCTAGTATTCTATAAGGAATAAGGGATCATGGCAATTCAGGATGTTTCAGTGTTTTAAAAGAATACATGATGAGGTTTTTCACGTGTTGTTACACGGAAAAAAAGGGGATCTTCATTATGTTTACCTTCCTCATAAAATTTGGACTATGAGTTGGACAGAAGTATTTTGGATAACTATAAAGGTTGGAATGGATTAAGTTGAACCTTGGATAGAAATGTTTAAGGTTAAAACATTTCTGAATATTATTTTTGGAATATTATAATAGTTTTAGAAAAAGGAAAACCTTCAGGTTGGGAAATAACCCATCGCTTCAGACAAAGCTGCAGGAATCGAACCCACAACCATATTGCGACAGGCCTTTATGACCTACAACTAGCATACAAGAAGACCCTGGTTATTACAAAATGGTTTTCATAATCTAAATGGTATGTGTTAATATTTTGAACCTTGTACGATTAGGATAAATATAATATTTTTGATTTCTATTATCATTTTGAGTGAAAGATGAGTTTGTGGTAGAAATTATTTGAAGGTTGAAACTCTACTTGTCAAGCATAAATATATATATATACCCATATCTTATTCTATGAATAAATTAATCTTTAAACTTTAGTAAAGTGATATTGAAACAAAAAAATGTGTTATCCTAATACCTTATGTCTTGTTGAACTGATGATATTTTAAATCAATATAGATTGAAGGCTTAGGACCCCAATTTGACACTTGTTTGTGATTGATGACCTCAATCACTCCCTACAAATATTTACGTTTTTTCTCTAATTATTTGTCTCTAATTGCCACCAATGTTCTCTTAATCGAGATCATAATTGGGTGGTGACTTTTTCATTTCCCTTTCCCTCTTATTAAGGCTAAATTTTTTTAACCTTATTTCCGATGTGGGTTTTCCACAAAGGTATTTTCTATTTTCAACCTTTTATTTTCAAATAAAAATTTCAAATTGCAAGGACGCAATTTGTTGAAGGAGGGGAGAATGTAACACCCCGAGCTTCCATGATACGCTTCTCTTCCAATAATTCAATAGCTTGCGTTGTACGCAAGTTTGAGATTCTAACACACCGCGACTAATCAAAATAGCCATTATGAATAGTAATACCCACTTTTTGAAACTATATATTTTTTATAATTCATAATGGACTTCATTTTTGTATTCGGAATGTAAATTATAGCTTAGGGTGAAATTTTGGCATTGTTCTGAAAAACTTCAATTTTTGATAAATAGTGAAACCACTAAGTGGTAGTTAAATAACTGATTTTTCGTTTAAATGAAACATTACCACTTCTGTGATTTGATTTTTAGAAATCTAACATACATGGTTGTCATTAGGATGTAAAATGTGGTTCAATGGGATTAAAATAATTTCCTGGTGAATAGTTACTTTTAAGTTTAATTAATCGCGATTAAAGGTAATTAGTGAAATTTAAGGTAAAAATAGTATTATAAAAATATGGAATGACCTTTACAGTTGTCCAACCACTATTGGATGTGTCATGGCCGACCAATACAATACATGGGTCAACTTGGGGACCACATGGAGCCACTTTGGTAGGAAAAGGACATAAATAACTTTTTGTTTAATGTTAAAATAAAAAGGTCACAAACAAGAGTTTTTTTACTAAAACAATTTTTAAATGGGGTTATACAAGTCTTATTTTTTACTATAAATATTCATTAGAAATATAAAACGATTTCCTACATCATGATATTTTTTTTATAATTTTTAGACATTAAATAAATTAAATTATTTATAACACCATTATGATGCAGTGATTACCTCATTAATTAACAATTTTAATAAAATGGAAGTATAATGTAAAATATAATATTTACAATTGTCCAAAGCCTATTTGATGAGAATATTTCGAACCCTTATCACCTTATCCTAGAAATATATAAGTTTGGGACCTTTAGAATCTGAAAAATCATTTCATAATAATGTAACATTTCAATCATTCCAAGAGTGCCCCTCCTCTCCTCTTATAAAAGGCCCCCACCTCTACCACCTTATTCACACTTTCAAGCCATTTGGCTCGGACAACCTCTGCCCAAATACTCTCTGAACTTCCCTCCCTTACTCTTAGAAGCCTCACTTTGGGCAGAAGTCTTCCCAAGGAAGCCTTTGGCTCAAATCAAAAAGAGTTACTCGATTTTAAGGTAATGTCTTCTCTTGTGTTCTTTTATTTTATTTTTCCTCTCCAACCCCCTAAACACTTTTTATTCATTTCCTTTGTAACAAAACCAGTATCTGCAATATACTAGGATTTTTTTATAAGAAGGATTCCAGCTACACTTACACACACCTACATCTAATGGTTAAATAACATACTGTTTCTCTGGATGGCGAATTTTTTCCTCACAAAACGATTATTGTTCAACACTCATATAACACCTCTAATGGTGGACATTATGATGACACTATTTTTATATATGATATATATTATGTTTTTGTTTTCCTTATGATTTTTTATTTTTCATTTATGTCATACCTTTATGGTTTCCATTATGGGTAAATGCGATATTTTCATTTTAGGAAGTGCGGACTACCGCCCCCTCAAAGTGATTTGAATGGTTAATACCATATGTGGGATGTATAAAGGATGGAGTAAATGTTATTATACACTATATTATACTGGAATTATATTATACATTTATAGAATTATGATTTCATTCCATTAAATACGAAATAGAAATGAAAGTAGCATTCATGTGTACGTACGGCTTACCGTCTCCATGAACGGTGCATTTCATTTCTTACCTCTAAATGTTACGTAATATTATGAATGAATGTATATACTGGATATATATGATATATATGATATCTACATCATGAATATAATTCTGGATATAATGGATATTTCACCACATGAACAACTTGTAATTATAAGAAGTTTATTTTTCACTCAAGTACCAAAGATCAACAAAACGACCGTTATTAACTTAAATAATTACATAATGTTCATAACATGGTAATAAGTGATATAAAAGGAATAAAAAACTTGAAAATGGTTCTTATGCAATTATAAATTAACTCTAGTTTATTATTCAGGAGGTTAAATAACGGTCGAGTCAAGACAGGACGCAAGGTAAGGGAATTTCTTAACCCAATTTCCATTCTTTGGGTTAATCTCCTACTTTAAAATTATGTAATGATATTATTATGTACTATCTTGTATTTATACTTTATTTATGTGTACATATTTTTAATACACATAATAGATCTATTTTATTTAAAAAATGATCTTTGTAAGGGAACTTCTTAACCCAATTTTCGTTCTTGGGGTTAATCTCCTAATTTCAAATTATGTCATGATATTATTATGTCCTATCTTGTATTTGTACTTTATTTATGTGTACTTATAGTAAATACACATAATAGATCTATTTTATTTTAAAAAATGATCTTTGTAAAGACTTTGTCTCAATCTCCTTTCATTGAGGCATATTTTGTTTTATACAAAACTTTCTTTTATACGGTGTATAAACCCCTTTGACTTTTAGGTTTATTCAAAAGGAATCTTTTTTATACAAAGCGTTTTACTAAATGAAAAAAAGGGAATGTTTTTTTGCCATACATATGTGGCGACAATGACTTCTCCACCGCCATGACCATTATTTGAGTTTCGTCTTCCTCTACAAGCCATAACATTTTTTTAATGAAAATAAATACAAAGTTTTAACTTTCTTTTATTTTGGTATTGAAAATGGTTTTGAAAGTGTTTTTATTATATCAATGTATTGTATTTATATCTTGTGATTGAAATGTTGAAATGTTATGTTTACTTTATGCATGTTTTATGTGATACGATTATGTTATGGTTTAATAAATGATTAAACCTATTCATATGAAAAATGCATTAGACTTAATAAGTGACGGGTGGAGCCCACTATAGCTCCTCGATGCATCGGCAGGTCTCATGAGACAAACTAGTACCTTGGAACGAGGCCTTGACAAAATATTATTTGTGGTCTTGGCATGAGGCCTTGGCTACGTTGTTATGATAGGCTGTCATTATGCATTCCATCATTATGAAAGTGGTTATTGATATTTCATGTGAATATTCGACCAGTAGAATATCCATGTGAGTAAGTAAATGGCATTATTTCAATTTAATTTTTCCATATTATGCTAAAGATCAAGTTTAAAAGGATTTTGTTTTAGTTATACATTGCCTTAAATGTTAATGTTTGTTTATGAAAGCTTCCTCTATATTGTTATCCTTACTGAGCATCTGAGCTCACCCCTTTCAATGTTTTAATTTTTCCAGGATGTGAAGAAGTATATTATGAATGATCTGCAGGGATAGTATAAGGGGATATGAAGAGAAGATGTTGTAGTTTTGTTTTACTTTATGATGTAATGTAAGACTTGTGAATGTATCTAGTGTTTCCAAGGTTACTAAACTAATTGGTCTTTCGAGACTTGATCTTTTGTGATCATTCCAATGTTATGAAGTAATGCACCGACTTTGGGTAGCTGGGGTCGAGGCGTTACAATAAGTTTCCTATTTGGTTCTAGTTTGGATTGGAAACATACCTGAGTTCCAAACCAGATAACTCCTTCTTCAGAAAATGATAAACTCCGGAACATTCGCTAGCCTTTTTTTATATCACCTCGCCATCTTTTTGTGACTCATTGATCCTCTAAATAATGGATTGGTGAGTAGTTATTTGATAAAGTTAGTATAATGATACTTTTATTATTCCTATGTTCATTGTTTTCCATTAAAAGAGTATTGGATCCTCTATAATCCTCATCATGTATAGGGTTAAAGGATCCTTTATACTTAGAGCATCAACCACCTTGTTTGTCTTCCCATGATGGTAATATATTGAACAATAATACCCCTTTATGAGCTCAAACCACTTTAATTGGTGCATACTGAGATCCTTTTGTGTAAATATATACTTGAGGCTTTTATGATCCATATATATGTCACACTTCAAACCATAGAGATAATATCACAAAATCTATAATGTGAAGATCATTGCAGCCAATTCTAGATCACATTCTCAGTTTTTTAACTCATGGATTTTTAATTGAATAGAGGCATAGGTTATCAATTTTTAATATTACATAAGTAAAAACCAAATTTTTTATGCATTATTTTAGATCATAATTCCTTTTCCACTTATAAGTAATGTGTGTACATGTGTAGTGGTTATCATCTTCTTTAACTCTTTAAATATGTCTTCACATTCATCATTCTAGAAATAAATGACACCCTTCCAAGTTAGAATTCTTAGTATGATTTAAAATAATTATATATTTCTTACAAATCATTGATGGTGCCAAGATAATCTTTGGAAACTATGGATTTTAATCATAGATGTAGGTCTAGACCATCAGTTAATTTGAAAAAAAAATTGAAGGATCCATAAGTATCTCTTTACTAGTGATAAAATTACCTAGGAAAGTTACTTTGTCTGTCCAAAACATGAATTTAATATAATTTTCAAAAAACCTTTCTTTGTGAAATTCCTACAGTACAGAATTCAAATGCACCTCATGTTCCTCCTTTCTTTTTGAGAAGATAAAAATATTATCTATAAAGACTACTATATATTTTTCAAGGTAATCCATAAATCATATATTCATTAATTCCATTAAAATAGATGTACTGTTATTGATTCCAAATGCAATCTCTATGAACTCATAGTGTTCATACCTTTTATGAAAATAATTCTTGGGTCAATCATATTTCTTTACCTTTACTTGATAATATCATAAGTGGAGATCCACCTTGGAGTAGTATTGGGATACTTGTAGATGATAAAAAAATTAATAAACATATGATATATGTACCTTTTCTTTATCATGATATTTCTGAGATTACGATATTCAAGTATGATCCACATTGACCTATCCTTTTTTTTAACTAAATGGACCGATGCACCCCACAATGAAGCACCTATGTATATAAGCCATTTATAAAAATTATTCTATAATTTCTATTTTACCAAATAAATTTTAAGAGTGTACATTATATATATATTCATTCATATTAGAAAATATCTAGGTATAAGATTGATTGATAAATCAACCTCTCATTTAGGAGGAAGACCACAAAATTCATTAAGAATCACATCATCAAATTCCCTTATAATGGGCATGTCATAAATAATGATATTTTCCTTAGTATCAATCCTTTGATATTGATACTCTTTCTCACAAGGAAATAATATTCATTCTTGAGATGATGATACTAGAGGATATTTATCCTCTTCATTACACTTGTATATAATCGGAGGATGATTTGTGATACATGGGGTGATTTCATTATATTGGTAATTTACTTTCAATCTATATAAGTAAAGTCAATCTGTTCCCATAATAGCATAATATTCCCATAAGGGTAGTATTAGAAGGTTTTATGGGAAATTCAGCCAAAAAATTTGATATAGGATGAGTTATATGTGTCATACGCAATAAATGAACCATTTCTCATCTTCACTAACAACTCGAGATCCATGTTTTTTGATTGTGTTTGAGTAGTTATACTAAACATTTTTTATATGAAAGAATGTGTATTACCATAATTAAATTTTATATTCACTAAAATTCAAAAAATAAATATCACATATGTCACCTCTTCATTTTTTTGATCCACTTTAGAAGTTGTTATGGCATTATATCTCTTTGATCTCTAGGCCTTAGGGGTTGTTTTTATTGGGTTTCATTGAAAAACCATATCTTAGTGGATTCATTCGCATGGTTTCCTTATTCCTTGTTATGGAACAATAAGTCCATAAATTGAGGTTTGACAATATAATTCCTTTCTTCCATCACATTAGTGGTGTCTCTCACCCACAATCACTAGTTGGGTTCTGTTCCTTCCTACACCTAATGAATTTCCTTTTCCACTTCATTAAATTTTTATAATGCTTATTCCCACATGTTTTAAAATTATGATGTTGGAATTTCTTCCCCCCATGTGATTTCTCCATCAAACCATCAGAATAAAAATCTATCCTTCTATTCCCATCTCTAGATTCGGGATACCATTGATATTATCTGATCTTTATTTTAACATTGAAGGCATATCAGACAAATTATTCAATTATTTAAAATCCTTGAATTAGAAATTCATTTTATACAATCTTATTTATCCCACCAACTAAATGGTAAACTTTACTTTTGAGGTTAATAAAAAGCAAGAGTAATTTCGAAAATTTATTTTGAATTTCACCTCACATGACCCAATCGATTAATCATGATTTTTCTTAAGGTTAAGGAAGATCCTATATATTTTCAATTACAGAGTGTGGGGAAAATATTTATCAAAAAAAATTCAATTTTTTTTTCAATTTCATCACTTAGATCTCCTCATCTGGCTCAGTTTTTCTCACTAATTTCCACTATTGATCATATTCTCCATCCATCTAAAAAATAACCAACATTCTCTTCTCTTTGTCAAAGAATTAAAGGAAATATAAGATCTTATCAAAATATTTTATCCATTAATTGATGGTTTAGAGAAAAAAATCTCTATTGAAAGTGGGAGGGCTTTGTCACATAAAGATATCAATTACAACTAACTCATTCTTAGGTGCATGTGTGTGTAACTCCAAAATTATGTTTCCAGTCAAAACAAGAGTTAATTAAGAAAGTATCTTCATAAATAATTTGATTTCAACTCCCACCATGTTGGGAATCTCATTTGGGAATTCATGACATTACCCCTCACATTGGTTATTGATTTGGTTTCTCCAACTTCTATACATTGACTAAAATATAAGGAAAATTAGGGATAATAATCATTTGAATTAATAAACACACAAATGGAAAACTGTGATGATTAAAGTTATAACTCACAAATGTTATATATTTCCTAACAATATAATTTTAATGTTTCAATCAATATTTTCAATAATCTATTTCCTAACATAATTTTTTTATACATTCACAATAGTTCTTAAATATATTCTGATTTTACTAAAAAATATTCCTCAAGATTTTCAAACTATGTTTATTGAAATGCCACTTTGTTGTGCACTAGGTGAAGAATTATTTATTCCCAATGTTCCCTTTTCAAGGTTATTACCCCTATGTATAACTCTGTCGAAGCCACATCAAATTGTACTATCTAGAAAAGGATGTATTTTCCTAAAGACAACTTAATATATCATTTAACAAAGTTTATCAATGCTTTAATATGTTAGTCTTATCATTATGTCTTTCACTAGGTTTTTATGATACCAATCTCCAAAAATAAGTAGACTTTCCTATGATACCAATTATGTCATCTCATGTTTTAATTCACCTTAATTAATCACTAATTACATAAAAATACACATAATATAATAATATAAGATCATGAAGTTTAGTTTATTTTGGAAATTAGGTACATGTAATAATAAATTTAAACATGGGTAAAACAACATTATTTAAAAACTTCACATCATTCCATTAAAATTACATCTCTCTTCTAAAACTGCATGTGATAACCTAGGGATGTGAATAAGAAAGCGGTGAACTATAAATCCAAATTAAGGAATAATAAAATAATAGAATAAGGTAAATAAGTAAATGTCATTAAATAGGACAGTTAAGGTAACATAAGAGGGGTGAGAATCATAAAATTGAAGAGCAAATCATGATCTAAGATAATAACATAATGGAAACATGGGAATGTTGCAACAATATAAAACATGGAATCATAAACGTAATTTAGGGATAATTTTAGAGAAATAATATCATAGTTCAGTTAGTGTAACCTCCCAAGATCCAAACATGGTATATTATATGATAAAAATAGTACCCAATACATTAGAAGAAAATATAATTTTAGTCCCACCTTACACATTCATATCATGTACATGTATTAGTGTGCCATAAAGATTATACAACATAATTATTTCTTTCATCCCTTTCAATCCCATTATTATGGAGTGTGGGATAAATACAAGGAAGTTCCCAATAAATTAAGGTTAGGTAAATAATTTTTAACACCCTTAAGTGGAAGTGGGGATGGTTATTCACTACACAAATATTTGGCATGGAAATTTTCAAGATAATTCTGAAAGCATAACGTCGGTACATAAAGATTCATGGAAGTGTTTAATGAGAAAGAAAGGGGTGTCTCATAAAATTTATATCATAAGGAAAGTAAGAGGTATGTGTAAAAATGTATCCCAAAATGAACAAATGGAAATAAAAATGAATGATATAAATAATGTTCTTGAATGAATAGGAGAATTAGAGGATCCCTTACCTAGAGAGGGAACTTCTAAAACCTTGATAGGGGATTCTTAAGATCTTGGGAAAAATTCGTAAGGCTCTAAATAAGTAAATGCATAGTTAATTAATGATAAAAAAAGTTTTAGTAGAGAGGAATGGGAGGTTGGATGGGTTTTTGTAGAAAAATATAGGGGAACTATTTATTAATTTCTCAACATAGGTTTTGGAATTTGTATGAGTAATTAATAAAACTCACAAATCTTACCATATTTTTTACCTTTTAAAATTAAAACAAATTAATATTTAATATAGATATTAACCAAAATAAATAAAATAATAACTCTGATAATATGAAAGTTAGTCATGTTCCTAAAGAATTAATTAAAAACATTAAAATTTAATATTGGTTTTTGGGGATTCATTAAGGATTATAAAATTAATCAAAAAATTTCATAAAAATATTATTTTAAAGTTAAAAAAAATTGGTCTGGGATACTTTTTATCGTATTTATTACATCACTTTTGGTATTTTATTTTGTCATAATAAATATAGTATATTTATACCATGTTTAATTTTTAACTAAAAATTCAACAGTCTAAAAAACTGTGAAAAATTCACTATGGATAATTTTTATCTTTTTATTTAAAAAATAATAGTTATTTAATCAAAATAATTATCTAAATATGAAAATTTACTCTTTTAAATCAAAAAACACCATTTATAATAAAAGATGTGTTTTTATGATGATAATAGTTTTTTTATCGTTATAAATATTACATTTTACTTCCTAAAATTATTTTATAATTTATATATAAATAAATATTTTTTATTTAAAATATTTTATTAAAAAATATTTACTTCAAAAATTCATGAATTCATCAAAATGAGTGTCCTAATTTGGACTATATATTTCCCAAAAATATAAATTTTGTTTCATCATATAAAAAGATAATTTTTATCAAACTCATTATTTAATTATTTATAAAGTAATAATAAATATGAATAAATATAATAAATATTTTATTAAATATAAAAATATAAAAAAAATTATACAGTTAGGTTCTATATACATAACCCCTTATTACACCAACATATGGCCTATGAGTAAGGTGTACAATGGTGATAAATTCTTTAGGTGGTTCCGCAAACATGGCTTTGGTCATGTTGTCAATAAGCTTTAACTTATCCTGTAAATGGTTTTGCTCTTGATTTATTTGTTGACTCTTGGAATGGGATTGGTCAAGGTTTATACTGAATAATTCACAATCCCTTAGAAGTATTGATAGATGGGATTCATACGGTATGATTCTATTTGTCGAGGTCATCTCTTCTTTTATTTATGTAAATTTGATTTTATCATAACCCTTAATATATACTATACATAACAGTCATTGTACTATGAATATATTATGAAATGTTATAATGATTAACAAAATTTTAAATATGAGATGATATAAGTTATAGCAATCCAAATTAACCATAGTGTGTTTGTTTTCTATAGAAATATTTCTTAACAAGTCATTTAATCCTTTAAAAAAAGAATTTAATTTATAAATTTTTGGGTCATTAAAATTATATTCCTAAATCCATTTGATTTTTATAAAAATTTTTCCACCAAAATAATTTTCTCATTTACTAAGAAAGGATGAAATTTTTTCAATTTTCTTAAGAGGTATAAATAAAATAAAAAATTGTGATAATATTATTTAAAGGTGTAAAAGTAATTCAAGGATGGATAACATGAAATATTGAGAGTTGGGACATCATAATATATGTTATTGAGAAATAATAAATCCAATTTCTATTTTTAAAATTATTGGATAATTTTATATTGTTTTTTCTAAGATATTGTGTTTTATCCTGTGTTCTATATACAATGTGCATAATGTCTATAATGATTCAGTTATTTTGTCATTACATCATTTAATTATGGGTTTGTAATATTCACTTCATTTTTAAGGTCTGATTGTGGGGGTTTAGTTACGGTTTCAAAATCATTTAATCTCAGTTCACCACTTTCACTTATTAGATACATCCAATGGTTCCCACATCCATAACAATATACAGACCTTTCTCCAAAGGTAGGATATCAATTGGGTTTTCGACCCCAATGGAACTTAGAAACTCAAATTGGTTGAGAGGATGGTAGTTTGGGCTCATAACACCCTTTGGGGGTAAATTTTTCCTACATAGATAATCTCTTATAAGTTTGATATATGTTTGACAATATATTTCTAATCCTGATATTGGATTGGTTAACCTAACAAAATCATCAAATTTTAAATCATTCCATGTGTAAATGGGGATTCTATTAATGATACCACCTATATATATCTAAGATTATTTATATATTCCATGTTGTATCTTAGAAATGTGTATCTACTTATATTTTAATCCTTATAACTAGGAAATCTTGTGTTTACATCTATCCTGATATGTTATTGATAATTTTAGGATGGGATTGAACCATCAAAAGGTGTCCTACGTATCATATTTTTAACGAGAATCAAAACCCAAAAAGTTCATTTCCTCTATTTAGTTTAACATCATATGGAAATTAAATATATGTTGGAACTTAAGAACTAGATATTGATCTATATCTATAGGAGGGCTTCTTACATATCTTATTTGGATAAAAATCATAGTAATCATAGTTCAATCATTTCTTTGGTAATAGCTCTAAGTTTGATCCCCCTATATGGGACAGTCATATCATAACCCTGAATAGGGCTTACACATTGAGGTTTCCTTATCTAGAGGAGAGTCATGATGCAAGTTATATGATCATTTCAAATCCCTAAGCCCATGTTATCCAAGATCAATGTGAAAAATAAAGGATAGCAAGTGATCGTCTCATTGCATATAGATATGGGAGTTATACACTGGGCTGCCCTCATGAGGTGTTTGATATGTAGATCGAGATAGAGAAAGTCATCCCAAGTATCCTACCTATAGTAATATTTAGATTCATCATAATTTAGTAAAATTCTCAATTTTTTGATGGATGAGATAGGGAGATGAACCAATAGGATCGTTCGGGTCCCATGGGTTTGAGTTTTGAATATATAGATGGGATTGCATCAAAGTGGATGACCATTGGATATCATGAATTATGATGGTGTCCTACACATCCTGTATGGATAGTAATAAGAGTTCTTATAGTTTAGTTCTAGATTTTTCTCAAATATATCCCCTGAGTAAGGTTATCATATCCCAGGGTATCTGCCTCACACATCTTGATAATCAGCCTCACATGTCTAGGTGCTTATCTTACTTGTTTTAGGATATTTGTACATGACCTAGATACCTAGAATACATGTACAAAGATAATAAAATAATTCATTTTACTTATACAATGCATGTTTCATGACCCGGAGGGAATTTCTAGAGGACGTCGCATAACCTGGATGATAGGTTTTGAGGTTGTCTCATGACTAAGTTGGAATATCTGGAGGACGTCTCATGACCAGTCTAATATGCCTGAGGAATTCACAAGACATGGGTGACATGTATGAATGACATCATATATCCTAGATGACATGTTATGAGGGTGTAGTATGATTTGGGTGACTTGTCTGTAGGGCAACGAGTGACTTGGGTGGCATGTCAAATGGAATTTGCAAGACATGGGTGAAATTCCTTGATGTTGCCTTGAAACTTGGGAAACATTCTTGTAAGACATTAGAAGACATGGTTGATATATTAAAAGGACCTTTAATGACTTTTTTGAAATTTTAAAAGGACCTCACAAGATCTAGTTAACACATACAGAGGACATCACACGATTTGGATGGAATATCTAGAGGGAGTCATGTGCCTTTGGAGACATGTCCTAATGTTTTTTCATGATCTAGGTAGATCATGTGAAGTGCATAAATATTAGTGTATCAATATTCACATAATTATCTGGTATTTTTCATTATTTATTTCACATGTTACTAGAGTTTTTTCAAACATTGTCTTATGTATGTTTCTTTTGACTCATTCGACATGTGGAAACTCCTTCGCAAGATCTAGTCTGCTCATTGAAAGACCTTGACTTGACCTTTAGGGAAATCATGCATAGAAAACATTCATTTTGTGTGACCCCTCAAGAAATTCCTTGGATTTTACATTGTGGAATACCATTTTGATCATGTTAGTTTTCAATACAAGAATTCCTCTCCTACACTCCCATGTAGCAGTCACAATCATGTGTTTTTTTACTAAGGTGGAGGTATTTATATCCCACACCACCCCGAATATACAAATCTTCATGTGATAGGTTTCATGCATATGTGATTTTTATTTGGCGGAGTAATTTTTGTGACATTCACATTGTATGATCTTGTCTCATTTCCTTTAATTCATTTCATGATATCTACTAATCATAATAACTTTCCCCCATCTCCATGTTTACTAGACCATAGATGATCAAAAATATTTTTCATAATAATTTTTACATATAAAATAGTATTTATGCCATTGATATGATATATATGAAAGCCTTCATGATATCAGGATGACCATGTGAATACTATCATGTGATCAAATAATACTTGTTTGTGGTTCTTTGAGAGATTAAGTTGGCTTTTCAGAGGCCATTCATGAGATCAACATGACTTGTCAATGGCCTCTCATAAGATCGTGCTATCTTATTGAAGGGTATTTGTGAGACCAATATGTCTTTTCAAATTTCCTTTATATGATCAGTGGTGATCACCATGGGATCATAACCTCTTTTACATAAATATCAATGCATTCTACCTTCATGAGAGGATTCCAATTTTTCCCATTTTATTTTCCCTCATTATTTTAAAAGGGTAGGGGATATTGTGACCTTGTGAGAGAATTATCTTGGATAGAGACACTTATTTTATGTGATTAATCATGTGATCAATGATAGATCTAGTAATGGTGTCTGAGAAATGTCTCAGACAATCCCTTGTGTGTTTATGGAGCCTGAATAGGTATCACAAGATTAAATGGACATGTCTGGGGTTGTTCGCATGATGAAGGTGACACACCAACATGTTCTCATGTGACAATGTTTACATGTCACCTAGGGTATATGTGAGGTATTTTTAATTTCATAAGTATGTCACATGAATTTTAACATACCTCTCCATCACATGAAGCTTCTACCATTATTTTTAAGTTGTTTTGGGTGACAATAAGGAGAATTTTGATTGATATATCACATGATAAGAGGAACTCATCGGGCAGCCTTCTTATTATCAACACCTTATAAAAAATAGGATGTATTTTCATATGGGATCCGTCTGATCACAAGTAGATCATGCATAGTTCATGATCCATTTTACTTAGATTCTAGGGTCATGAGATTGTGCATCCTTTTGCAGGTTATGTCATCTGTGTGATTCAATTGTCGAGACATCATTTTACTCCTTCCTTTGTTTTGAAGGGAAAATAATACCCATGCCTTAAGTATTTCATCCTTTTTAGATTTTCTGATACTCATTTGGAGAGATTAAATAAATGAAACCCCTCAAGAGTTATTTTTTTAGGGATAAGGACTCAATTTTTAGGAAAATAAATACCCACTTAAGTCCTTTGGGGTTATTTGAATTAGTTTTTTGAGTGACATTTTCACTTCTATGTAATCTTTTTTATTCTATAAGATGTTCTATAAATAGAGGAGTGATGGGAATCTTATTTCATCAGTGACCTTAAATTATAGATATCTCATGATTTCTTCCATCGTGTGATTCCTTCATAAGACTTAACTTCCAAATCTGTTTCACAAGACCTATCCAAAAAAAATCAAAAGACTATTTTTTGAGACTATTTTATGAGAACTGATTAGAAGAATGTTTTTTATCATACCTTATTCAATGAATCACAAATCAAATCTCAGTAAATTTCAATAACCTTGACCTATTTCCTCAACCACATGGCTCTCTTTTAGGGATTTCAGGATCTTTTGCCTCAGTCACGTGATTGCTTGATCATTATGTGGTTCTCATGACCATCACAATGTCACACGATCGCATTTTTTATAACTAATCTTGTGGTTTCTAGATGCTCCTTGGTTTACGTGATTTCTAATATCTCCAAGGGTCATCAGATTCACAATACCCATATGAGGTCATGCGATCGTGAATCCCCTCATCATTCATGTGATTCTCGTGATTTTGGCAGAGTCATGCACCTGTTTTGGTAGGATTTCATCACTTTTCTGATATGTTCTTATTGTTTTTATAATAATGGATTACAGTTCTTGTAATCCTTCAAATAATAAGGTGTCTAAAGTTTTACCTCATTTTAATTCCATTATTTTAAGTGTGAATTCTAACTAGAACTTTATTTTTGAGTTATCACAAACAATCTATATAGATATGTTGGGGAGAAATATTATGTAATATTCTATCTTAAAATTAATACCTTTCTACAGGTTTGGAATTATAAATGAAGCTATTATCCTTACAAAAAAGTCACCAATTGTGCCTCCCTATTGTATTATAGACACCCATAATACATTAAAAGAAAACATATCTTGGATATGTCATTTCATTACTGAAGAGAAATGATTAGACGTGTATATTATCGAAATTATACCCACATCCTTTGGAAAGAACTATTATACACCTAAGTCGAGCATCCACTTGAATTTAATGATAATTTGGAAATCTTCCACAAAACATAGATTTGGGTAATTTCAAAAATTGGACCTTTGATTAGGGGGGTCTTTATAATGGATTGGGGTTGTCCCTTCTAGGTGTAGTATATCACCACTAAATTTTCCACAAAGCTGAAGTAGATTTAGATACACAAGGTTATCTGGATCTCACAAACCATCACCTATTTTAACAAGGGATTGATATAAGACCTAATCATACATTGGAGTCTATATAAAATCACATTATACCTAATATATATATATATATATATATATATGGGTATCAGTATCTGGGACATCAATATGATTTTCAATGAACCCATTTTAAGAGAGACATACAATGAGTATTCCCCCACCCTCTATATGGAATGATGTGAATAGGATCCCTCCTCTTTCTTAAGAGTTGATCAGTTTGGTTAAAAAGGCCTTTGAGAAGGACCCACTTCCTATGAAAATATCCTTTTTAAGTAATGGGTAGGATAATTCATCAAGAATTTTCATTCTCAGATTAAAGATAAGAGTACAAAGTCTTTCTCAATGAAGGACTCTAACAGTGCTGAGGAGTCCTATTGGCCCATAGTTTAAGAAGGTTCATTCACTAGTTGTGGATGGGAGATTATTTTTGACTTTGACTGGAACATTTAGTTGGCCTGTTTTCTCACCATGTTTCTAAGTGCGTACCTTCTTTTGATGAATTAAAAATATGTATTTAGAGTCTCTGACTTTATAATGGTGGCATCTATGGTGAAATGAAAGTTCATTGGGTTATCCATTCCTAAGTTGGAAAAACTATATCACCTTTTCTATCACATTTATAGTGGAAGAACCCCAATAGAATCTATGGCCCCTTTCATGTATTATAGGGTTGGATGATGGCTCATATGGATCATTATGAGTACTTAGGAATCCATAATAACCCTGATGTTCATTTCAATCCTTTTTTATTGTAAATCTGTAGGGTAATACCCATCTCACTAAAGGATTCAGATGTTAGGAATTGCCTGATCCTTCATGTCTGCTTCTCCTAAAAACCCTATGTGACATTTCCCACTGGTAGTATTGTTGAAAATGGTTGGGGTATACTTCAAGACTTGGCAAACATGATGTCTACTTGTGAGGGTTTCATTTCATCCCACATTGATGGGATAATTCTTTATGATTGATATGAACATTTTCGATTTAGCCATCATTTTTAGTGTATTTATATGAACTTCCATCCCACTATTTATGTTCAATTTGCGAATAATTTAATGGTGTCTCACTAGTGCTAGTTGATGTTTACCAGGGAGAAGACTCAGGTCTAGATATACTTCCCTACAAGAAATACCAAGATCATTTTTTCCTAAAATTATAATGATGTTAAGATCCACTCATATCTAAATGGGAATTAATTGGAATAATTACCCATGGAAACAAGGTTTCCATAAATTTTTAAACCCAATCCAAGAGCTAAAATGAATCTTGTTTTTAGAGGACCAACTGTTGTGGCAGTTCTTCATAGGAAAGTGAAACATTTAGAATCAGTTTTGTGGCTAATAGAAGCATCTAATAGCATGGAAACTGTGAGAGTGACACCTGTGAGTGAAGTTGTTCATGCACTATTTTCCATATTTATTTCAATGATGAGTGACCTATAGGTGAGATAATTACAATTATTTGATCTTTTTATTAATTTTCTTTTATAGATACAGTTAGTAGGCTTTTCTGACATTATTTCTCCCAAAGGTCTAACTTTAAAAGACTAGTGTAAGATATCGGGTTATATTTTGAGGTATAAATCATTTTAATTTCAATTTTACTCCTTGGTTTTGAAATAATGTGAGTTATAATGAGTTCATGGGAGGATAATGGGTGTTTTGGGATTGTTTGGATCCTGGAGGTCTAGTTTTGTAAAAGGTGGGTGGGTTGCATGGTTAGTAGAAACGGTGCTCCCAAGCCACTCGATTTGATGAAACCATGTGAGGTGGTTCGGTCCTCTGTCCAAGGCCATATGGTTTGATTGAAAATGTGCATAAGATTATGAACTCCCTTGTGGGAATACATAGAGGTTGGTAGAAGGTTGCTTGGATTGAGAAAACAATGCATCCACAGCTGCACGCCCTTGTGGGAGCACCTAAATTTTTTAGCAGTGGTTTTCAGAATAGTTTGTTTCTGGTTTCCCAAACTATGTTCAAAAACCATGTGATGTCCCTTCGGATGAAAATAAGGGAACAATATCTTTTTACAATTTGTCCCTCTATGCATCCAAGTTGTAAAACCTATTATTTAGAGGGGAATTTAATATTTTTCACTTACTTCAATTAGAACTCAAAACCCTATTATATATTTTCATTCTCTAGTGGATACTCCTCCCTATTGAGGGTTTCTTCAAGCTGAAAGGAAGGTTTTGGTACCAATTCTATGTATCATGTTTGATTTGAACATTTTTTGTCTCATTCTATCTGCACCGGTAATTTCTATATTCCTAATGCATCATCCTTTATTTTTTTCATATTGATAGAGTTACTTAAGTGTAAGATAATATTCCCTATTCCCAATATTTTCATCTATTCATCATTTTTTCCTCATATGGACTGAATTAGAGGTTGATACTAGAATAATGTTCTACCATGAAACTATGGTAGTTTGTATATACATTTAGCTTAATGTTTCATGATTTATAAGCCTAATTGGTGTGGTTCCGCACACCAAACCTTTGGATGATTCCCATAAAATTAATTGAATGTCTTGATATAATTTTTTGCGACCTGTTTAGGTTTCCCACTAGTACACTTGTGATTATTGGAGGTTGTTTTCCCCAAACCAGTCCACCCATGAGGTGGGTCTTTTGTATCTTTCATATTTGATACCACCCCACTGGGTGGCTATAAGCTAGCCAACTATTTTGGGAGCCCTAATAAATTGAAAAGGAATTAAATTAATGATTATTATAAGGTTATTCCTCATTTTCATGTTATTAGATGATATAAATTGACTTAATTGTTTATATAGAAAATGTGAAAAATGGGTTGGATGAACTCATGGATTTTAAATGGATATGAAATGATTAATTAATAGATTGATGAATTAATCATGGTAGTTTATTCCTTGGAAAAGATCCTTGCATATTTATTTCGTTGAATTAAATGAATATTTATACTCCATTGATAAGTATTTATTATGGTAGTGGATTCCTTGTACAAGATCTTTGGATCATTATTCTAAAGGATTCCATGGATATTTCTACTCCATGGATGTGTACTGGTAATGGTAGTGGATGAATTGGATATTTCTACTTCTTGGATCCTGATTCCATAGGATTTTAAGGGCCTTTCTACCCCTTGGATCCAACTCTATGTGACTCACATTAGGAAATCACTGCGGGAATACTCCTTGGACTCCACCTAATTCGTTACTGAGTTTTTATCGAGATGCTCCATGGACTCAATAAGCAGGACTTTTTATTCAATACCTTGGATCCATACCATCATGTTCTAACACTTTATTAAATATAATAGGACAATTTGGATGTTATACACTTGATCAAACAACATGGATGATGTGGATAATTTTTCTATACTTTACAGATATCCCTAGTATATGTTTTAGATATCAGTTTATAGACTAAATATTATCACACATTCTTGTTTGTTCTTTATAGTATCCCTTGATTATAGTTTCTTGATTATTATTCATTGGGATTTATATTTTTTAAGAACTGATCATATATTCCTTTACACATTATCTACATTATTATCATTCATGTGATATGTCGCACACTGATTGGGATATTATACTCATACTGGACTTGTTATAGACATCATTGGTGGTGGCCCACTGAGTGTTATCTCACACCCTATTCAGGCCATTGTTGGGTAACCATAAATAATTCATAGATATAAAAAGGGACTAAGGAAATCTCCCATTGTATGATTCTTGACTTGTTTATTATTTAGCATCAGTAGATCACATGACTAACCTAAGATCGTTATGATATCTAGATATTTTTATTTTTGGTATTTTTGTATTATGAGACATGTATAATCATTTATTCATGTGGCCAGGTATTTTATAACATTTTGTATATATACATGATGTGATCATCAAATTGTAGATGATGGTACTTTTACTTATTTATTATAATATTCTTCTGGATGTTTATCTTTTCTATGTTATTCATTATTTTATATTCTTCCTATATTTGATCATTATGATTATTAACACTATTCTACACACTTACATGATGATATTTTCACCTCATAGACACACCTTAGACCCTCACTACTAGTTGGAATCCTCTGACATATGGGGTGGAATTCTTGAGGCCATGTGACCCATAGGCTTAAGCCCATGTGACCCATAGGCTTAAAGAACCTTTCAGTGGAACCCAGGTAGGGATGATATAAAGTGGTATCAGAGTTAGGTCTTATCTTTGGATTTACTATTTTTAGATAATAGATAGGATATTATGAATGATTTGGAATTTGGTAATGGGTAGTGCCTAGGATTAGAAAACACATGTGTTAGAAAAATCCAAATTTCCTGTAATATAAATTGATTTTTTTTCTGGATTTTTCTTATTATAATTGTTTTAATTCCAATGTTGGGTGAGTAAATTGAGGTTAGTTATTTATTACAATTAAAATTTTAATACTTTTATTAATGAGATGAGGGTATTCCATCTCATTCATCATTTTAAGCACCTGTTATAATTCACATTCCACCTATTATGTCATTCCATATAAGACGCATTTCTTGACTAGATGATATTATTATGTGTGACTTGAGTGATATACCAATTGTTTGATAAATCATTTTTGCAAGGAATTGTTAAACATGATTATTTCTATAAGTTTATACCAAAACCTAAAAAAAATTTATAGGATAGGATACAACAGACACCCTAAGCATCCAATTATATAATGTTGAGTCATGAACCATTATTCATATAGAATGCAACGTGTTATGATTTGGATAAAAGGGATGCCACACTTCATTTCATGAGTTGTCCGGGCCCTTATGGATCGAAAGTGGTGACCCATTTGGTTCAACTATTGACAAATAATTGTAATATAAATATGAATATAAATGAAATTGAAATTGTGAAAAACTGGGAACATGACCTTGAATTTGCTTTAGAGTGGGTAGTAGGCAGTGTTTCTAGTGCTTTAATGGTATTTCCTATTACCCTGTTCAAGATTTAGGGGAAGTAAGAGGGGCATTTTTTATTTATATGAAGGATTTGATTTTTCCTATGATTTTATATCTGTGACTTGGTCACTAATATATTCTTTTCACAAGTGTTCGGTTAGCATTGTAGATACATCCCACCATGAAGAACTATATTCACACACCAAGAGGTTGGTGATGACCATGCTCCAAACATGGTTGGACTTGGGCTATTGATAGAACATCCACTAGTTCCACTTGTGACACCACATGTTGTTTTTAATATGGGTTTTGATGAACAGTTCATAAAGAGTTTTATGCATTTTATGAAGACCATTAAGGGAGTCACACAGCCTGCCTGATCTATCGAATAGCTGACAAGTGTCTTATAGCAGTAGTAAAATCCCATGTTTCTAGGGTATAGAGGTCCATATGCTACAGACTTGTATCTTGATACAATATTTTCTATCATCAATGATCTAGATACACCCACTGATAGGAGAGTAAATCTCACGACATATACTCTTCAAGGGGAATTTAAGAACTTCAGGGTTGTTTTGAACTTGGATAATGTGATTTGAGATATGGTTTACAAGGATTTCCAAAACAAGTTTTATGATTAATTATTATTTAGACAAAGAGAGTTGAAAGGGACAATGAGTTTATGCATTTTAAGTAGGGAGAGATGGTTTTTAGGGAGTATTTGGAATGCTACACATAGATTTAGAATTTTTCACCAATTTATATTATTGATGTGCCCTAGAGGGAGAGATTCTTCAAGGAAGGTATCAAGAATTATGTTTGACCGCAAGTCAATGAATTTTAGTTGAAAATTAATTTTTAAATAGTGAATTAGGCTTGTATTACAGGCCCAACATGAGGGAAGTTGGAGGGATCATAGAAGGGTAGTTCAGCCTCTCTTCCTAGTGGTATAGTGTCGGGTAGAAGAAAGCTCCATTTTGAGTCTTCTGGATAGGGGAGTACCAGCTAGGTCCTTAGTTATAGTAGTGTTGTCTTCTGGAATTAGTGTGGTAGATGAAGACATATTATGAACTAGTGTGATAGATTCCTAGTGGAGTTCCAATCATGTAGGAGGATGGTCCATATACATCATTTCTTCATAACCTTCCATACAATAGTATGTTTATGGGGATCGACTTCGAATCTATGTTCGGTAGTGGAATTCATAGCACCTCATCAGGATGGTAGCTGGAGTAGTGATGTTCATTCATGTTTTTGTGGTGGTTATGGCTGAGGTACCCAGTCACCAATTTTACCATCACAGTAGAGTGATATTGCTCTAGGTGGTGAGGTAGTTTCACAAGGTCGTGGTTTAGGGTAGATATATTTTGTATAGCCTACACCTGAGGTACAGAACACCGGGTTTTCTTATGGTGATAGGTATGATCATAGTAGACTCTTCTCTAGTATCTTCTCTTTTCGATACAAGTTCATCTCATTCTTTCATATATGTTCCTGTTGTGGAGAGCCTTGGGCTTGTTGTTAGTTTTTATGATGGCATTGTGACTTTGGATAATCTATTGGGAATCATAACGAAGGGTGTATGCTACTATAGAGAGTGCCCCTTGGGATTGGTGGGCATCACTTCGTGTGGAATCTATGTCCTAAAGATGACTGGGTTTGACGTCATACTCAGGGTTGATAGGATATTTTATTATCATTCCCATGTTGATTTTTATTTCTGAATGGTGACTTTTAAATCATCAAGGGGAAGAGTTTTTATTCATGATGGTTAATGGGATGTCCACTAAGGAATAGTTGGACCCAAGAAACTTGGGATGGGTGGGATGACAGCCTAGATATCTTGTTTATATCTTGATCATTAGAAAATGAATTATGAATATTTCCTTCCACTGGTTGATCGATTCCAGAATGTTTTCCCAAACAACTTTTCTAGTTTACCTCCTAAGTGAGAGGTGGAGTTCTCTATCTAGCTAGTTTCTGGAACTACACTTGTATCCATTCCTTCATATAAGATAGATATTATTGAGTTACAAGATCTTAAGATGTAGCTAATAGAATTTGATGAAAATGGGTTCATATGAACTAATACTTCTTTGTTGGGTTCCCTGGTCCTTTTGTGAATAGGGTGGAAGGAACCCTCATAAATTTTGTGGATTATCTAAAATTGAACCGGTTGACAGGTAAGAACCGGTATCCATTAACATGGATAGATGATCACTTCAACCATCTGTATGAATCTCATTTTTTCTTAAAGATTAATTGGAGGTTAGGTTATCACCAGGTATGTGTTCGACCTTTAGGCATAGCTTATATAGATTTTCATAGTGGGTATAGTATATATGAGTATTTTGTTATATTTTTTAGTCTCATGAACGTACCAACAGTTTTCATGGAACTGATGAACCATGTCTTCCATCAATGTTTGTATTTTTTTATGGTGTTATTTTGGGATGATATATGGGTGTATTATAACAATCAACATGACCATGCCAAATATATTTAGATTGTTTTCGATACACTAAGAGTGCATAATTTATATTATAATCACATAAAGTGATACTTCTATATGGATAATATTCACTTCTTCGGTAATATTATCCCAGAGAAGGGAGTATTAGTTGATGCGGAGAAGGTGAGAGATATAGTTTTATAGGAGAATACCAAAATTGGAATCGCCTAACTCAGTCTCAACAGGACAAAACTCAAAACAAACAAAGGTTCACTAACCTGTTTCCGGACGCATAGTCCTTCCATGACGCATCGTCACCCCTGCACCTCATTAGTGCTCATGTGTCATTCCCGACACCCAATGTATCATGCGCCGCATTGGTGTCTGCCTCCACGAGGTCCTATATCCCATGTAAGCTCAAAAATAAACCTGTTGCTTAGCACCACAAGTAACCTGAAGCATTGATACCTCGATGCCCAAGGTACCTCAAGTAACCTGCATCCTCGAGGCCCCGATGCCCATGGCACCTCATGTAACCTGCATCCTAAATGCCCCGAAATCTACGCATACCACACATATATATATATATATATATATATATATATATATATATATAAGTATATCACCCACCCGATATGGTGCCAATCCCACTAACTAGAATCTAGTCAGTCCATATAGATCATGTGCATTACGTGAACTCAAAATGGACATGCCTCTACAGGTCATGCCAAAAAGGAAACATGGAGAATCGAGGCCACACCCATGGTGTACCTCTAACCATCATTAGCTCACTAACTTGCTGAGCCTCTGGCAGCTCCATAGTGTGCACTTGGCCTGAGGTATGACTGCCTGATACCTGGCCTCCCTATGGTGTTGCTCCAGCCACCGGCCACTGGCCCCTCAGCTGGATCTCGTTTTCTATATCACGTCCTATGCGTGTAGCTAAACCTCATCTACCCTCTCCTAGTACTGAACCTGAACCAACTCTAGATGCCACCATCTGTCCTGGTCCTTGCCTGCTAGCTGTCTGAGAAGGCTGCCTGCAAAACCTCTCAAGGTGCTGACCTTTCTACATGCCCGGCACTCCTTTGGAGGCCTATCGCACTGAGTCCGAACATGTCATAGTTTTCCACACTAAAAGAAAACCAATGAAGAACTTTTATGAGGTGGTCTAGATGAGTCCTTGGCCTGACCACCCTACTGGAACTCATCTCTTCCTCGCTTCCAGCTTTCTGAATCGTCACCTAAAACTGTTCCCCAGCCAACCTGGGGCCTATCCCTCTGTTTTCACTCCTCTATGAGATCCTAATTCACCACCTCTGAGAATAAACCCAACCTAAAGATATTCACCTGGATTCAAATGGCATGTATCAATACTTCCTCGAAACACCTCACCCTTGTTTCATCATCACTTATCATACCAGGTGAAAATCAAGACAGCTCAGTAAAAGTAGTTGCATAGTCCATGACATACATGTCTCCCTACTGAAGGCTCAAGAACTACCGAGATCTCTCGTCCCTCAACTTCTCTAGGTAAAAGTGCTCAAAAAACCTATCCTTGAAGTCTTTCCATGCTAGTCCCTCATGCCTGAGATCCTGAACCTGCACATCCCACCAACGCTTTTCCGGTCCTCTCAGCATGTACGTCACCAGCATGAACCTCCACCCTGGAGGCATCTCGAGCTCCTCAAAGATCATCTGCATGCTCTCTATCCAGTTCTCAGCCTCCAATGGACCACCCTAACCCTGAAAAAGTGGCAGGTGTTGTGACTGGATCTCCCACATTAGATATTCCTTAGATGGCTCTGTACCCTACGCTCCTCTATCAATTCCCGGCAAGACCCATACCAAGCTAGCTCGGATTTTCTCATCGATCCATGGTACAAACGCTACCAAACCCAGCTGTTGTCCTTCCAACACTGGATCCTGAACCTGATCATGTCGCTGAGCCTTTACCTGCGGCTCGTGCTCTTCCTGCACCAACTCCTAAACCTGAACCTATGACACTATATCATCTCCCTCCTGACGCACCATCGAATCGTACAAAAAGGAACCCACTGAATACCATAAATGGTCAGATATCCCACATACATAAAAATTTATACCTATATAACACAGATAAGGAAAACAAAAAAAGGTAGTGCATAACTACTACCCTTACTCTCCCCCCACTGCAACCCATTCCCCATGGCATCCCGGCCTCATGTCCTCCTTAACCGCCCTTAATAGAGCCAAGCATCAAAAATACCTCGGGCCATGCCCGTCCCAACAACCAATGTTGCCTCAAACAAATAACTAAGTCGCCTGATCCTATTGATCAAAATCACCTCAACTATAGTACATGCCTACTCTCACAAGAGCCATACCCAAATAACTTGTCACATGAAATTCTAAAAATATATAAAGCATGGCATGCACATTGGAAAAAAAGTAGTTCTATCTGGAATTTCACCTTTTCTCATTTCAAGAATACAATGCATGGAAATTTGATATTCCTCACATGGAATTATCACTTCACAAATCATACGTGTAGTTATGAAATTGAAATACCTAAAATTTTGCATATAAAATCCCAACAAACAAGCCTTTCCATTCCGGGACAATGTCCAATTCTCTCTTACTGCACTAGGTCAAGGGTCACATATCACAATCAATAACATCACACTCCAAGTGAGTCACCAAGTTGGAAATCATATAAACTATAATATAAGAAAAAGAAAAAAAACAATTCCAACTCATGGAAACTTGGTCCATTCCTCGTACCTAGGGCTGCAGGCACCCAAGCACAAGCTAGAAACCAAGTTCTAGAAACAACCTATCTCCAGTCTACCATAACCCAAATAGTAAAACCAGCAGTAAATAAAAGTGAAGTCTCAATCTCATTAGTATCTAGCAAAACACTGCTACTAAATCCCTGTCAAGAACTCCTATGAAACCACTTTGTAATGTCCCGGACCTGAAAAACCACCCGAACAGTGCTAAACGGGTTGGGTGCTACTACCTTTGGCGCACCTCCCCGAATACCAATGGCTACCGACTTGCAGTGAGGGTCTTATAGGTATAGTGGGGAGGCTATACCCTCTCAGAGGATAATAATAATGGTACAAGTCTGAGTATAAATATAAAGATGCAGCGGAATTAAGGACTCGCAGACTCGAACCAGACCCGCAGAGCAGAAGCACATTCAATATCGATAAACTGCGGAATCAATAAATATAAACAACAGCAGCAGAAATAAACAAAACAGCATGATGATCTCTTGTAACTACTACTTAACAACAAAACATGCATCCAAAGTAATTAATACATATCTAAATATAAACGGTGATAATGGCTAACCTACTACAACTATAAACAAGCATGCTGATATAGGAAAGTACGCAAAACAAAGTAAACTCCAGCTAGGCAAGACCTCAAGGTCCATACCATCTCCATGAAATAGCTAATGTAGCCCAACTCCTGAAGCTGGCATCTTTCCTGCACGTAAATCTATAAAGTCTGCACGCGCCCTGAAGGGCCCGTGCAGGGTGTGAGACGAATCTCAATAGGATACCACCCAACGGTGTGTACCTAATATATGTGTTTAATCAGGCATGCATTTATAAGGGAAGCAGTAAACATAATGATACACAAATAAACACAAACTCCACTAGTGCTCAGCAGGCACCATGGAGTGTCACCTGCTTCGGCCAATGCTGAAATCTCTGTCATATCACTCGGCACCATGTGCCCCCTGACACCACGTGTCTCAATTACCGACGTCCCGAAGGAACACCCAAGAAGTAGTAACCTGGAGGAACGACGATGTATGCCCTCAATAAGTAATCGGAGGGATAGTGATGTTTTCCCTCAAATAACGTAGCCAAAGGGACTTCGATGTCTTCCCTCAAAATAAAGTATCCAGAGGAACAACGATATCTGTCTTCAAATAACGGCGAGCCTCTTCCCCCAACCTGATAGCCTCAATGCTATCCCCTGAAGGCTCCTCACCTTCCATGTGGCTTCCTACAGCAAGAACCCCCAAACAGATAGTACCTAAACCGCAACTAATGAAGGCCTCTACCCATACGATTGGTCAAAACCACCTCATCACAGAGTCTCTTTGTGTGCACACTACTCATAGTTCTGGGAGAGTAGTAATCACCAAAATATTACCCAAGCCACAACACCATTGACACCTTGTGCCCCTGCGACCATGCCGCTCAAGTATGATGGTCTTACCATCCCAGTAACCCGGGTCATGCCCAACCTGATAGTCATCCTACCTCAAACCGACGCCCATGATGCCCAATCCCATGGTCAAAACCACTCAACATAACCCAGGCCAATCCCAACCTGTGATCAGCATCACTCAAGAATATATGGGTCATGCCAAACACAACCAAAAGGGTTCTAACATATGCAATTCAGCAATTACATATACACACATTTAAACAAAATACAATAACAGAAAATATAACAAAACAGTTGAATTAAACTACCAAGGTGATGTCCCATACTAACACTAAGGTCTTGAGAGCCTTTAGCAATTCATATCAGGCATAATAAACTAAACTTATCAGATAAAACATCACAGTTCAATCATAACCATTTTCGCTTTCCCCCAGTCCAAAATGCCCCAATTGAGCAACAGCCCCTCGCCCGGCCCCGCTCAAGTAAAACAAGTAAAGGGAATACCCAAAGCCATCCCACGGGTCTAATGAACAATATAATATGAAATATTAGATAAAAAAGGTCCCATTCAAAATACCCAAAAACTCATCAAAGGCCGCACCACCCAAATGACCACGAAAATATAAAAATAGGTATGCACCACCTACCTGAGACTCATATGATGATACTCCTCTGATAAAAGCCTCCAATTAGGTCTAAAACAAAGTAGACCTACAAAATAATCAAAACCTCTCAAACCCCTAAAACTCGTTCTGGAACAAAAATCACGAAGAACGGCTCAAGTGGAATCAAGGACTAACCGAGGGGGTTCCAATGGATCAAGCAGTGTTCAAATCAGGTCTCGGATGAAGGAACGGGAGCAAGAACGGACTCTGGCTAGCTCCCCCACACAACCCTTCTATAGGGTTGAGTTTCTGCCTAAATATGAGCCTACTTCCCATTTTAGCGAAAAAGAAGAAAGAAACTACATGGCGTGTACTTTAAGTACACGGCGCGTATCATTTTATTGTTCATAAGATGGCTAAAATTCCACCGACTTACATTCCCAAACCTACCGACATGAGTACATGGCATGTACCTAGGCATACATAGCATGTACTTAGTTTTTCTTCTCTTCCTCACCAACTTACTCACACGCCATGTATATCCCTCATAGACGGCTAGACTACACGTCGGGTCCAAGGAGGACATGAAATGTACGTGGTTAAATGATTCTACCCAACCAACAGGCCTACACGCTATATATGGCCTCCACACGGTCACGGGTACACTGCGTGTCAATAAATACACACCATGTAGAAAGAAATTCTGACACGGTCCTCACACGATATGTACTCGGAAAGCACACGGTCAGCACTCGCCTAACCCATACACGACGTGTACCTTGAATTACACGGCATGTAGTATGTAAATTTCCAGAAACTGCCCAATTTCTCCAGTTTTCTCAGGGACAAGTCCAAAATTCAAACAGGGTCAGGATTTTTACCCATTCTAAAAACCAGAGTTCTTACATGTTATGATGAAATGATTTTTAAGAATCCCATTTTATTTCATGGGTTATGCTATGATGAAGGATTTTTTGTTTTGTAGCACATGTATGAATGATTTTATTATGATATGGGTGGGACCTATATCTCCCTCCAACGAATTTGGTAAATATTTATACCTCATGAGATAGACATGACGGGAATGGAAAGTAAATCTTGTTCAGTAATACAGGGATGGAACAACAAGTAAATAAATTTCAGTAATACATGGCTAGAATAGAAAGTAAACCCGATCCAGTAATGGACTTTGTCCACTATGATGGTCTTGGAAACAATGACTTGGGAACTATATAAATCATATTATGTGCTCATTTATATTTCCATAATTACATGTTTTATTCCAATTCTATTCTATCATGATTAATGTTCTTTTCGAAGCTGTGCCTTACGTACTGCTAATATTTATTTCTTGACTCAATATTTTTATGTTTAAACTTTATGTTCATGTTTTTACATTCAAATTTTATGGTTTTGTTATGTTCTCCATGTTTACCCTTATAGAGCATTTGATCTCACCCTTTTTATGTTTTATTTTCCCAATGAAATAAAGAAAGATTTTATGTAGGAAAACAAAATGGAGAAGATCTTTATGGGAGATGTTGAAGATCATTCACCATGATTAAAATATTATGTTCCGAGTTTCCAAACACAGTAAACTAATACGGTCTTTGGGCATAAAATTGTGTCATGTATTAAGTATTATACAAAAGAAATGTAATGTCCATGTACATCAAGCTTGGGTCTCTACATTTTCTTATAGATGTGACCGACTAAATTACATTACATAAAGAAAACATTTCATTTTAATATATTCTAAATACATTTTAGGTTTATAGTTTTAGGGAATTATAAAAATATATTAACTAAAATACTCATTTATTTTAGATTAAATATATATTTTTCTAATATATAAACATCTGCTTAGTCTTCAATATCCCTAACAAATTCTTCACATGAGATAACCTTCTAGAAACATATCACATAACTTGGGGAAAAATAAATATAATAAAGTGGTGACCTTTTATTCCCATAAATGAAAACATAGTTAATAAAAATAAAATATAATAAGTGATAATAAGATGATTATATGGGTATTATTGGGATATAAAAGAAATTTATAACTAGAAAAGAATGGGTAATAAATCATGAAATAAATAAAATTGTTGAATGAAAAGAGTGTGGAGACATTATCCAATAAACATACTCCATAAGAGCGCAACATGAGGATACCCTATAAATATGAAATAAAAATTAGATTGGGGAATATTACTTTCATTAACCACACAATCAGTGTCCGTGATAATGATAAAATAAAATTTACTCTTTATTACCTATCTCATGATATATATACCTTTAATGATTTCATTGTAGGGAGATATAGAAACCCAAAAATAATCATCCATACATATGTGTTCCAAAATAATAAGTCATCATTATATCATAAATCAACCATTAAAAGAAAATGAGTTTATATCCTTTTCAAATGGTGTCATATAAGGAAAACATTCATAATTCCATCAATAACCATAACATGATATAACTATGGAAAATCAATAAGTACCCAAACATATTCATCACCATTCTAGTAAAATAATATTTAATCAAGATAATATAACATATATTATTTACACCATATAGATAAATGGTATGGTGTTAAGTTAATAATTTCCCCAACTAATCAATATATGGAATCTATTTGAACACTCATAAATGAAAGGAATCAAAAAAATAGGTTATTCACATAGGAAAGGCATTGTAAGAAGGAATATGGTTATACATTAAAGAAAATTAGTCCATAAAAAGGTAGTAATGGATCCTTTCTCTAAAAGGGTAAGACATTACATAGGCCATCAAGAGAAGGAATTTGGATGGTTACATTTGAAAAACACCCTCGATCAAGCATAATATTTGTCAATTAAAAATTAATTAGATGAAAAATAATTTTAAGTAGATATAGAAAATAACTTTAGAAATAATAAATATTCCTGATATTTTTGAAATAAGTTTAAAATATATTTTTTTTAAATATAGGAGGGAGAAATTATTTTAAAAACAATGTAAACGTATAGAATATTTACAATAAAATTCCAATGGCGGTGGAAATATGTGTTCTAATAAAAAACATTAAAATAGATCATTTTCAATATATTTTTAAATTAATGTAGTTACAGGTAAATTTCAAAAGATATTTTCCAAAAGGGGAAGTAAAAAATTTAGATAACATTTAACTTTAAAAAATAAACTTCAATAAATAATTCCTTGAAAAATCTTAACTATTATAAAAATATATTTAAGGTTGATAAAATATTAAAATACCATTATTTAAAAATCCATATCATAAAAAATATTATTCGATTTTACTTTTTAAAAGGGTTAAGCATAATTATTCAGATCATAGAAAATAATCAATTTTAAATTTCCTAAAAATAGAGGAGAACATTGGTGGAAAGGAAAATATAAACTTTAAGAAAATATCCAATTGAAATATAGAAGTTCTTTATTGATAACTTTATTCTTTAAGATGATATAATAGCGACGAAGAAATAGTTGAATTAAATAAAAATTCTACCCATAAAGATAAAAGAGAACATTATTAAATTTAATGGAATCATAATAAAAAAAGATAGTGGGGATGTATTGTCACCATGAATAATAAAACAAGATGTATAACATAAAAATGTCTCAATAAATTCAAATTTCAGACAAAGAAACCATTATAACTACAGAAGAATTTAAATTAAATCATAATAAAAGAGATATCTTCACATTGATATTAAATTATTTTGAGTAAAATTTATTTTATGATATAATATCTATGATTATTATTATATACACCACATAAGTGGAATTGGGTGTATAAATCAAAACATGTCTCAAAGAGTAGAATTTGAGACAAAAAACCCTTAACTTTTATTCCCACTTACTCAGCCATGGTCGAACCTCTAGTATAAAGAACCTAAATATATTAATCACATATCTCATAAACTTAATATTATACATACTACCCTTTTATTGTTTTTTATAATTTTATATTACAAATTTATTTACTAATTATAGATTATTTTCATTATCATTTCTTAGATTTTTTTGGTTTTTGGTTTTGTAAAAAACATCATGAATATGGGATTGATTCTTACTAATTATTTTAAATTTAATAATTTATAGATCATTCAATATATAATAATCATGTTTTTCAAATATTATTAAAGTTCCATTTTCTTTAGGTGGAAGACAAAAAAAGAACATGTGAAAATTAAAATCATGATGGACTAGTTTTTGACATGTTTAGCTATCGAAAAGTGATATATTCATAAATAGTTTATATAGTAACAACCCATTTTCAAAATCATAAAAACAACTTAAATATATAATTATTATATGATATTTACATTATATTACATCCAAAAATCATTTCTGTCATAATCATTAAATCATCATTTACATGGGAGGTTAAATCAACCAAAATGGTAACGTATTATAATGACTTAATGAGTAAGGGGATGTATTTTGATAATGATAAGGTGACATATACAGAATATCAAACTTTTAATAAAAAAAATATCCTCCTTAAATTGATTCTAGGAACCTTAAATGATGGGTTTTGTTGAGATATAAAATTTATTATTCGTGGAGGTGGTAGACTGTCATACAAAAGATTAAAGATCTCATTTCTCAATGAATGTATAGGATGATGGTATATAAAAAATGATAATTTCATAAATTTGTTTGTGCAAAATAAAATAAATTTATTCATAAAATCTATCATTTATACCATCCTTGAGATTCAGTGAAGAAAAATAAACAACATCACTTTGTGGAGGAGGAAATCTACACATAAGTATGATTGATGTTGTCTCTATTATTGGATGGAAAGTAGTAAATAATTTTTAAAAAAATAATACTATGAAATTTAATTATAATATTCATACTTATTTCATTATATAAATTAGTTTATAGAATTTTTAGGAAGGATAAGAGTAACAGGAAAGAGTAAATTAAAGTAATACTCATGTTGGAATATTGAGTTTCATCTTGGAAAACTCCATTGAAATAAAGGCCTATAAAAAATAAAGATGAAAAACAATTATGTAAATTTGATAGATTTATATGATAAAACTTTTATAGAGTTTCAAGAATAAATTGGAAGAATATATTATTCATTAAGTGGTAAAAGTGTTTCCATTTTACAAGTGAAGAGAAGGGTAATTTTGGAAGTAACTACTACATTTTCAAAAATGTAATGTTAATATTCAAATTTCAATGGATCCTAAATGGAAAAAAGTGGATGGGAAGTGATTTTGGGTATATATTTACCCCCAAAAATCATTGTGGAGCCAAAATATAGTTTTTTTATTTTTATTTTAACTTTTTAACTTTTATCATACTTTACTTTTAACTTGGTAATTAATTTTTAACCATAGTAATTAATGTGAATGAAAAAAATTAAGATTCAGTTGTATACGTCATTTGAACCATATGATTTTAAATTTTTAAATTATTCTACCAAATAATTTTTATTCTATTTTTTAAATCATAAAATGAAAATAAAATAACATAACACGTAAAAACATTTTTTATAAAAAGTGTGGTTTTTAAGTTTAATTTTTTTATAAAAGATAATAATATCATAAATAATGACTTTTATGACATAAAATGATTTCTTATAAAAAAATTAGAACTATTAAAATGCAATAAAAGACCTAATTTTTCCATCAAAACACTTAACTAAAATAAAATATCTAAAATAGCTTTTATTAAGTTAATATTTAAATTTAGATCCAGAAATGTTGGACAAAGGATTTATAATTTCAAATAAAATTTGAAAAATTACTAATTTTATTCCTTAAATGCATTTTTTTCTTTACATAGAAGGTTTTTTAATAATATAGTATATTATTAAATGTTTATAAAATCATAAAAATTAAATTTTTTGGAAAAAATCAAAATTTTATTAAAAAACAAGCTTTTCAGAAAAAAAATTCAATAAAACATACAAAGTAAATTTTTTTGATTGGAATTAAAAAACAAATTTTATTATTTCAAATTTAAAAAATAATAATTTTTTAATTTAGTTTTTAAAATAAAATACGTAATATAAATAAAATGAATTTCATTGAAAATAATCTTTTTCAATATTATCTCTTATTAATAATTTATCTCCCAATGGTAATATATTTTAATATTTTACCTTATTAGTGTTTATTATAGCTCAATTAATAATTTTACTCTAAAGTGTGGTGGTTTTTTTACCTTGGGTGTGGTGTGTAATTCAATTTATCCAACATAATATTAGATTTACAATGTCTATATTTTCAAGTCGTTATAGAAACTATACTTCCATACCAAAGTGGGAAACAACATAAATAACCAAATAAAATTAAAAATAAATAACCAGAGTATTCATAATAAATAAAACATAATATAATGCTATAAAAATAAAATATATAATCACACAGACCCATGGTCATACAATCATATGCCAATACAGATCTCCCACTAGGACAAATACATATAGAAAATAAATAAAAGAATACAAATACATTGACACGTTAATTATAACCTAGATCCTTTGAATTCCAGACTCTAGGATCCATTCCATATATCCCTCTTAATCATGATACACCAGTAAAATACCCAACCTAAACAAAGTAGCATTGATGTTTTCCTAGGCACCTAAGTGTATTTCACACCTGACTAGGGTGTGCGTACAACTAATTAGGGAACCACTAATGGGGTCCCAAAATAGCCTATAAATTAGTGTATACACATGTAATATTCATGGTAAAATAATAAATATAATGTGTGAGTTTAAATAAAACATCCATTGTCGATGAATCCTATATAACCACCCAGGCATTCCACGTGGACTTTTAGTACTATTCCTATGTAAGCACCAATTAAATCCACATAGACCAATAGATTGAATATTAATATGTGTACCATGCATTCTAGATATGCATGCAAGATGATTCCTAATAGGTAATATGAGGAAATCAAAATAGAATTCAAGGTCTAGATCCTAACTAATCATTCCATATAGATGTATATATATATATATTTACATACTTGTGGAAGTATTGTGTCCCTCCAATTCATCTCATAATCGTAACTCTTTGGGATTAGTACACCCCGCATATGTCCTCTCATATGACACATCTCATATGGGTAATCCCATCAGAAAACCCATCTCACTTAATCAAGTTTGATCTCTCAAGGAATATCCCAATAACTGTAGCCATATCAAGCTCACATTAGTGATTTATTCTCTTAGGTGACACTTTATATCCTCACTGTCTATTTTCTCCCCAACCAACCCAAGAGTTAACACGACACTTGGTAATCCACCAGGGTCCCCTAGGTCACATTTTAACAAAGACACCCTATATGGGTTCCTCCCACTCAATCTCATCTCTTGTGTAAATCACATCACTCATAGGGTATATTGTCTCTCAACATTCTCATGATCCCATTACAGCCTCACTAGAAACTTATAATCCATTTAACCTCACTTTAGATAGGTGGAACCAATCCCATATCAATTACAAGGTTTTAAGGGGTTGTACCACTCACCCACATAACATCCATATACTTAGGTTATCCCCACCCCAGTTGAAATATTATTTTATCGGATGAATGGTCATTCCCTTCTCTAAATCTAATAACTTAATGGCTATATGGCCTCTCATTGTTTTTTCTTGGACTTCTCAATCCAACCATTCATAAATCAATGCTCTCCTCTACAAGAGGACCTCAGGGTCACCTATACTAAGGGAAAATGGCTCTAATTAATTATATTTTATTAAATATACAACCCTCAAGGTCCATTCATCTCATGGAATAATTTTATATTCAATCCATCAGTCATTAATAATTGAGGCATCAAGCCAGTGCACAATAGATTATCATGGCCCTTGGCACATTCTTAATTTCCAGACATTTCATTTTAAATGAATAATTCATTTAATTTAAAAATATAACTTTCCCACAATGGTGAGACCACATATCATGGGCTACATAATTAAATTGAATAAATCATACGGAATTGTATAGGGACTACCTATATCAATTCAGGGTTATTTACTTTAAGCAAGGCTTAACCACCACCTAAGATTTACCAAGTCCAACTAACCATAATCCATCAATATGAGGCCATATATCAAACCCCAATATTAAAATAAATAATTTGTAAAAACCTATAATAAATTTATTAATTAAATAAAAATTAATTTCAACAGGCCAAAATTCCTAAAATCCCATTAGACAACATCTGCTCATTAGAAACCCATGCAATGGGGTTTCATCTCTTCCCAAAATACACCTGGAGTTATACCATACAATAACCCCATAATTTTTCAACATTTGAGGACCAAATTCTTTCAATTTCTGAAAAATCCATAAAAAAATTTCCTATTAAACATACCTTCATTGAAAAAATGAGAAACAGTGGGAAAACATCGTCTCAATATGTCCTCTAGCCACATCTATAAAAATCACCCTCATATCAGGATGTTTCCACCATGATATGGCGAAATCATCAACAAAACCCTTAACCAAAACCACAAAAATTAGTGGGAAATTTAGTTAATAATGGTATAGGAAAAAGAGAGTGGAACTCTCCATAAATAGTAAAGTAATATCATCAAAAATCTAACCAAATCAAGGGAATAACAAAGGACATAGAGGATGGATTCTCTATAGTTCAACGCACATGAGGGAAATGATGAAGGTGGGGATAAGTCATAAAATACTGTGGGAGAAAACACAAAATTTTACACTTTTTTAAAAAATAGGTACCTAAATGGTTACCAAATAGTCTTCACATGCACTAACCATACAGATGGCATTATCTCTGGTAATCCCACTCAAAGGGTTTAGTCCCACGAATTACCAAAATGTTCAAAAAATATGAAAATCACAAATGAAACAAAATTACATGTATTTCATGGTTTCTATAAAACTTTTTCCTAACTATGTGAAAATCCAAACCATCCCACATAGTTTACGCATACAGTTTCCCTTAACCCTATAAAAATCATACATCAGGATAAAACCATTTCTAAACTATCAAATTTTTTCTTGAAGATCCTGACATTATCTTGAGAACTTAGGACACCTTATTATCCTTGATATATATCCAAAAACATATCCTTATGACACTACAACTCCTAGAATTCAAATTCAAATATCAATTTTAAAAAAAACTCCCTCTAGAATTCAGAAAAAAATCATTCTCATTTACATAACCCCAAAAGACATGGATCCTTAAACCCTTGCCACTATATACCATAATACTTTATATTTGATAGATTTCAAATTATATATTTTTAGGAAAAGATTCACTGTATATATTTTTTCTCTAGTGGAACTTGGCATAAAAGTTCCTTTAGATCCAGAGAACCTGCTGAACTTGACTTATAAAATTTGTACTAGACCCACCATGGAATGGAAAAGATAATTTCAACCCCAATAGTAGAACTTATCTTCCCATAGAATACTAAGTTCCCATCCAACCATAAATCATAACCCATGAAGGTCATCAATTCACAATAAACATGTCATGTTTTACCCTATAATCTGGAATGATCCTCCTCTATACAACTCCAACACGAGGTGTTATATTCATAAAACCTATATCATTCTACTCATCATCATCACCAAAACTAAGAAAATTCCTAATTTAACCCTTCTACACCAATAAACTAATGTTTCGTGAAAAAAAATAATCACAGGGATCATGGTTCTCCCTCATAATAAGATCAGTTCATAAATGCCAATTTCGAGCCATGATTCTCTCCACCATCTAAAGCACCTCATAGAATAATTTTCTAATGGTCTAAAAACATGATCAATGCTATTTCTACCTCAATGCAACCAAAATAATATAAAATCGCTATTTTTACCTCCTTAGGTATACTTTTCCTGAAAAATATTGGCCACACTATCCTACACACTATTACTCTTACAGATCCGGTTGTATTAACTGTCAAAGTTATTCTGATATCATCTGAACATACATAGTATTTTCCAAACATGGAATTTATTTTAATTCCATTGTTGGATACTCAACCAACCAAACCATATACCATGCTCTCAAGACAAACATTAGCACATCCTCGATCTGACACACCTTTGGATCACACGCAAAACCATCGTGAGCCTATTGAAAATTCATACAATTCAACCAATACTACACCGGAACCTCAAAAATAGTGTTCATAAAGAAACATGATAAAACTTGATCAATTTATACATCAATATCTAAAATCCACCTCGATCATCCAATGATTGGTCCCATCAGACCCACAACCCTACCCAAATAAGGGTTTCACCTCTAAATCCCACACTCTTTCCACCGCCACACATAATGATTAGGCATAGTTGCTCTGCTCATAATTAAGTTCCTATATAAAACATCAACTTTCACCGATTTCTACATAATAAGGAATATAATCCATAATACCTGTAAAAACTACATATATAATGATTTCACACACTCCATGTCCAATGGTTCACTCCTAACAATATAGTTTTCCTTATACCACTCCTCGAGCAGAACTCTGAATGGGTCCCATACCATTTCACATGCATATCTCTCCTCTGAATCCATGCACTTTCTGATTTTAAACCCCCAAAACCATCCATACCATGTCTCCATATCATTATAGAGTGAACACCTCTCATTTCAATCCAAATTATATCAATAAAAAGCTCCCAAAAATATTCCACCAAAATGATCATTCCCTAGCCCACACATGTTCATTCATTGATCCATAACTCAATATAACTTTATATAACAAGAACATACTACCTTGATCCCATCCAAACCTGAAGGATATACACTTTTTACCACTCAATTGAAAAAACATAATTCACTCTTTCCCAAAACACGATATTCATAGTCCATTTCAAGAAAAACATAATTGTAAAACTATTTTATTCACACGTTGTTCCCCCACACAAGTTGACATCTATAAGACTATACAATAACCCCTAGAGTTAAAATAATTCATACTCAAGTAGTTGTAAACCCTAGTGATACCCTTCTAGATAGTCCAACTCATAAAACCTCATGTCCAATCAAACCTGTGTTCATAATAACTAAATCATAGACAATACTCCTCAGGCATGTCAATCTAATAAATCTAGAATCACCTTAGTGATTCTTTCCAATAAACCTGACATATCACTTATACCACGACAACTACATGATCTCCATTCACTTGGGAATCGTTCCAAAATTTAAATATTATACCTAAGATATATACATCCCCGTTATAATAAAATATTATTATAAAAAACTATCTCCGCACATGAAAATAATAAGTTGAGGCATCTGATCGATCATACCCTTCAAAATCCATCCTTAGTAATATACCACCTCTAGTGATTTTCATCAAGAAATCCTAATACATCGATAGGATAATACAACATACCCAATAGCATCTTATGTGATCCAATCTCATAACTATAAGAATTTACCCATTATTATCTCCCCTAAGTCACTCACAAGCATAAGTTAACCCTTATCTCAGGTTACCCTTATACATATCACTCAACTCACCAGTATTCTATGTTATATCTCAAGGAACTAGGCCCTCCCACTTATCCCAAAAATGACTCCTTACATAGGTTATACCTTAAGGGAAATTTGTATACTCTCATATCAAATATTACACAATAACTCACATTCCAAAACATACACTCTAGAGTTTATACATATACACACATTTCTCTGGAATCACATGCCAAGTCATCATCCTACTAGTGAACTGATTCACATAGAGAATTTTCATACAAGACTACTACCTTGAAAACTATGATCTTATCCACATATATATAATGTAATCATCCTGTAAATATCTATGTGGAAAAATCCAGAGTCATGTGGTTTGATTCGATATAATTCCACCAAGAATCTATATTAGAAAACACCATATAAGTTGTTCATGACACATTAAATTATCGAATTTATTTCTTTCCTAAACTAATATCAGTGAATCAAACCATACCTAGAGGAACCTTATAGTCATACTAAACAAGAATAAATATATAAAATTGATATAATTTTTCATTATAGGAAATATACTATTTTTTATCTTAGTATAATTCTAAGAACAAGTTATGTGGGAAAATTCTATATAATTTTTTTAACCACCTCAAACAACTAAAATTGTATCATTAATGATATAAATCACATAGAACAACATGAAATTCATGTGAATCAAATGTACCAATAATGATGTATGTACATAGAATTATTTCCAAAGTTCCAATATCCAAAAACTATAAATCATTAATCCATAAACCCAGGTGTCCCGCGAGGTTAAATCATACAATAATAAAAAATAAAATCGAGAATAAAAATCATAGATCCCTAGTAACCTAGAATTTCGGTAATAGCCCAGGTATTTCTAGAATAATGAATTTGAATAAGATATTAAATTTATGTTATATGGTACACTTTTTCTGATAGTTTACTCAACACACAACAATGTATTTCTCCAAAATCTTATGTTGCACACAATGTTTATTTCTACTGAAAAAAGAATATAATAATATTTTTTTAAATGGTAGTTAACACTTAGTCGTTGTATTGGTGGGAATGAAAAACACTAACTGTATTATTATTTAAAATGTTTTTTAAATGTTTTTAATTTTATCCAATAAATTTTAGAGTCTTAAAATAAGAATAAATCTAATTTTAACCATGAAATACTCCAATATTGTTTAAAAAGTTGATTTACCACCTTTTGATGGAGAACCCTTTTTAAATCTATTTTTTGTCACTTTTATATGTTACATTTGAAAAAATAATATTCTTATTTAGAAGAGGGAAATCAAAATTTACTTTGGGTAAAATATTGTTATTTTTCTGATAATGTTTATTTTTTGATGAATAGTGTAAAATACTGCATTTTAATTCAAAACTGACTTTCAATATAATTTATTTATATGGATATATTATATTTTAATTGATTTTTAAAGTGTAATTAGATTAAATTTTTACCATTTAATCCAATATTGGTCGTTGGAATTAATTTTACATTGAAATTGGACAATAAAATATGTCAATATTTTGGTAGTTTTTACTTCTTAAGAACTCGTTTTTTGGTTTTGTCAACGTGAATTAATTTTAAATTAATTTCTGCAACTTTTCTTTTTTTAATTTGGAAAAATGGATTCCATATTTTAATTAATAGGTCCAAATTGTATAAATAGGAAACTTTTATTTTTATATATTCTTAATAGTAACTTCAATAAATATTTTATTTACCATGGTTAAATGGTAAATCTTGGAAATAAGGGTAAAAAATAATATTATAATAATATTAAATTACCCTAACAGGTGTCCTAACTTTATTGGATGATATATTTATAACCATATTAATCATTTGTTTTATTTAGGAACCTCATGAATCCACTTGTAAGTGAAACTAACATTTTGAAAAAAATAATTTAAAGTTAAGGAAAATGTAACATAAACATATATCTTTTAGTAAAAAAACATTATATGGGGTTATATAAGTGATATATTATACTATAAATAATAATTTTAAATATAAAAATATTTCCTAAATCATTATATTTTATTTATAATTTATGGTGATTAAATAAAAAAATTTAATTATGACACAATAATGATGCAGTGATTACTTCGTTAATAAAGGATTCAAATAAATGATATTATAAATGTTAAAATAAATTTAATTTTGTTATTTTGATGTCATCCACGATTTTTTTGGAAAATGGTTAAATTTTATATATGTATTGACGAATTTATTTCGAATCAATCAAGTTTTAATGGATTTTTAAACAGTCATGATATGAATAGTGTCAAAATTGACATAATTCATATTTCAAAATATAAAATATATTATTAAATATTATAAACTTCCAAAAAATATAATATTCAGCCAAATACTTATCATAAGTCTAAAATTTTATTATTGACTCTTTATTTTCATATTTTTCATGTTTTGGTAACTATTTTGATTCTCAAAGTGTTAATTGGTTGATAAAATGGTAAGAGTAAAAAGGGTTAAATAAAAATGATAAGGATTAAAAACTATACAAAACCTATCCAATACTTATTGGATGATAATATTTATAAAAAATAGTAATATTATATTCTAATTTAATTAGTTTTGGACTTTTTGAAACTGAAAACAATTTTATAATAAAATAATTCTTTCAAACTTCTCTAAAGAGCCCCGCCTCCCTCTTATAAAAGGGAACCACCTCTAACCCATTACACACACCTATCAAGCCCCTTGGATCATCTGACCTCTACCCAAAAAATCTCCCAAAATCCATATATTCATCCTTAGAAGCCTTAACCTAGGTATAACGTAATTCAAGAGATCCCTTTGGCTCAAATAAAAAGAAGTCACCCGACTTGAGGTAACGTCTTCTCTCAAGATTGTTTCCATATTTCTTCCCTCTCCATTAAAATTCTATTATTATTATTTTTATATGAAAACACCAGTATAAAAAATATAATTGGTTTTTTTATGATAATTATTCAAACTAAACTTACACAAACCTCCATCTAAAGGGTATATAACATATTGTTTCTGTGGACAGTGAGTTACAGCCTTACGAAATGATGATTGTTCAATCTTCTCCTACAACCTATTATGGGGGCCATTATGATAGAAATTTAATTATATATGATATTTATGATATTTATTTTATCTATATTATTCTTTAATTCTTATTTATAACATAATTTTATGCTTTTAATGTTGTATAATACGATAATTTCAATTGAGGAAGTGCGGACTACCGCCCCCTCAAAGTGATTTGAATCGTTCATGCTATACATGAAACATATAAAAGATGGAATTAATTAAATTATGTAATATATATAACATATATATTATACTATAATTATAATATAACTATTTATCATTAAGTTTTCATTCCATTAAATATGAAACAAAAAATGAAAGTAGTGTTCATTCGTACATACAGCTTACCGTCTCCATTAACGGTGCATTTCATTTATTATCTCCAAAAGTTATGGAATATTATAAATAAATATATATTATATACATATAAATAATATGATGAATATAATTGACTTTTTACCACATGAACAAATTTTAATTACAACAAGTTCATTTTTGACTCAAATTCCGAACATTGACAAAATGTCTGATATGAACTCAAATAATTAACTATTTGTTATTGCAAGGTAATAAGTGAATTAAAAGGAATAATAAACTTAAAAACGGTTTTGAAGCAAGTATGAATTAACTTATATTTATCATTCATGAAATTAAATAATGAATGATTCAAGTTGGAAATGTGGTAAGGGAACTTCTTAACCCAATTTACATTCTTTGGGTTGATCTTATACTTCATGTTTATGTAGTGCTACGATTATGTGAGAAATGAATTTTTATATATTATCTTGTATTTGTACTTACATTATGTGTAATTATAGTTAATACACATGATTGATATATTTTATTTAAAAAATGATTTTTGTGAGGGACTTCATCTAAGTCTCCTTTCATTGAGGCATATTTTGATAATATACACCTCCTTATTTTATACAGTGTATATTAAACCCCATTGACTTTTAATTCCAATAAAAGTTAATATTTTATTTAAAAATCATTTTACTAAATGAAAAAAAAGAATGTTTTTAATGTATGCGGTGATAATGACATCTCTACTATCGTAATCGTTATTTGGCATCCTCTGTAAGACATAATGTTTTTAAAAGGAAAAAAAGAAACCCCTTATTCTGTTTTTGGGTGTTTTGGTATTCAAAATGGTTTTGTGAAATGGATTTAGTATTCCAATATCTTGAAATGACTTATTCCGATTGAAAATGAAATGTTATTAGTGAAATGCTGATATTTGCAATATTTTATGTTTGATAATTATATAATGGTGCTTGGACATTTGATGGGTGGTTACGTGATAAACCAAATGATGGGTGGTTACGTTATAACCTCCAATGCATCGGGTATGTAAGTTGGTCATGTAGATATTCCATTTAGTGATATGTTTGGAAGTCGACCGTATGGATATTCCATTTAATTGTGTTTATGTCCCAAGTAACCTTTATATGCTAAACATTTATTTCTATGGGATTTATGGTAATATTTTGGTAACAAAAAAGGTACGAAATCTATTTATTTTCCATGACGTGTTTTTTTCTTCTTCTTTACGGTGAAAAGTATTATTTTGTGATTAAGTATGCATGGTTTACATGTTGTTTCGAAAACTAATAGTTTTCCTTCATTATGTATCACTTACTGAGCTTTTTATGCTCATCCCAAGTTTTCGAAATGTTTTTCACATGACTTAAGGTAGAATAGGGTCAAGGATGGGATCACGGAAAAGTCATTTTGTTTAAAACATAAAACTAAACATGTTTCATTTTTTTTAAGTGTTTTTATTTTATGAAAAAAATGGATACTGAGTAAAAGTGTCTACATGTAATATTAAAGTTGTTATGTATAAGTTATGACCTAATTCTCTAATGTTATAAACCTGAAAAGATCCTAAATGTGAATTATTAACTTAATTCGTGATTGTGTAATGTTTAAGGATGGGGCCTTACACTTCCTCTCAGAAAAAGTACTCATGGTGCACCAGCCAAAGGATATCACAACCTCTAACGTATTTCTATATCATATGTTTTCCATCTCTTATAATAATAGGATATAATAAAAATCTTTGGTTCCAACTTTTATGTTCCCCTACTTAAATGAAACATATTATTATCTTGGATACATATTTCACATGGTATTAGGCATTTCTCACCATAAACTAGAGGATTTAGACTAGTAGTGTGGGTATAGGGTAGTATAATAGGGTGACTATACACCCATATCAGAGTGATAAATAGTGGAAATAATGAAATGGTGTGAAAATTTTATATTCATAGAATGAATAATCTATAAAATATAAAATAATTTTATAGTAATAAAATTCAGAATCACACAGACCCATGGTCAAAAAATCATACAAAAACATAGATTTCCAACTACTTTGATCACATATACATGATAAATAAGATAATTAAAATAAATTGATTTTATAATTCCATCGTTAAGATTCCTCATTCTAATATCTAAACTCCACCAATCTATCATTCCAGGCCATGATACACTGGTTTTTTTACTTAGACTTAGAAACAATGAGGTGTTCTTGGGTACCAACCTATTACGGATTCTTGATCAAGGTTTGAGTAAAACTCAATAGGGAACTATCAAGTTAACCAACATAACTAGTCAAGTAGTGTATTCACATGAGATATGCTTAGTAGACTAATAAATATATTGTATAAGAAAAAATAAAATAATCATAATCGATCCTCAAGTTCTAACATGACAACTAGGATCGACCATACAACTTCAGCTAGTATAAGAGTGTCTCTTATAATATGGAATAAAAATTATTAAACATATCAATCTTAGTGACTATATAGTAGAAAGGGAAAGCACTAATTCCTAAGAGGTAATTCCTAGAAATTTATAATAATCGAAGGCTGATTCCAAGGATATAATTAAAGGAAATCTAATAGAATCGAAGGATATTTCTTATGAGGTAATCCATTTTAATACCATAGACATGAAGGTATATTAAAGGGAAACAATCTAGGTAATCCATATAAACCCATAAGATAAATCCTAGATAAACACCTAGAAAGTACACATACACTCATAGTCTAATTCTTAGGTATGAAACTAAGCATTCCACATCGAACCATAGGATGAATCCTAATATGTATCCTAAGAAATATAAGTATGTATATTGGCTAATTCTTAGGAGGTATTCCAAGGAAATCCAAATAGACCGCAAGGATCAAATCATAGGTATCCTGACCTAGGAATTACATATATATATAATCTATAGTGGAAATTAATCCCTCCCATTAATCTAATAATCATTACACTTTGTGGAAAGCTCACCCAAAATGGGACATGTTATATACAATATCTTATAAGTGATATCCCACCTACCAAACCCATATCACAAAAATATATATTGGCCTCTAATGTGAATAAATTTTCCCCATAGAAATATCCAAATCAATCTAACATCATGGATATATGTTCTAATGTGACACCTAAGATCATCATTATCTATTTCCACCCCATCCCACTCAAGTATTGAAAAAAAACCAAAGAACACACCAGGGTCCCCTAGGTCACATCATAACAAGGACACCCTATATGGGTCCCTTTGTATTAGTCTCATCTCTCAAGAAAATACCTTCTCTCAAAGGGTATATCATATATATCCATTCTCATTATCACATTATAGCCTCAATGGCCTCATAGGATAATCTATATAGCCTACTCTTGAGAAGTAGAACCAAACTCATATCAACATTAAAGTTGTCCTTGACTATTCAACTTATCCAAAATTACATAATTCTACCCATGGTCTCTATCCCTATGTGCTCACATGCTATTGGGGGAAGAACACTCACCCCTTCTTAAATGAACTAGCCCAATAGCTATAAGACCTAACATAGTTTTTTCTTCACATACTCAGGCCAACCATTCCAAAACCAATGATCTCCTCTATAATCAGGCCTTAATGGAACCTATATTAAGGGGAACTACATTTCATTTATTTTATTTCAATTATTTTATAAACCTCAGGGTCCATACATCCCAATATATACATTTTATAGTCAATCCCCTAACCATCATCAGCTGAGACAGCAAGATAGTGAACAAGATACTACAGTGGAACATAACACTTTAGTCTTCTTCCATGAATTTTCTTTAAATTAATAGTTCATATAATTCATAAAGGTCAATTATAAAAATTTTAAATAACACATATCACGTTATATATAAGTAAAATTCATAAACCATAGGAAAATTCATAAGGAACACCTACTTGAATTCCAATTCATTTCATTCAATCAAGGCTTGGTTTCTACCTAAGATTATTCAAGTCTAATTAGCTATTATCTAACAAAAAATGTCCTATAATCTATCAAATGATTTAAATAAATCAATTATAACAAATTATAATCAAATTCTTAATTTATTTCTATTTAATTTTCATATGAATAAATCTATAAAATCTCACTGAGTGAAATTCACTCATCGAAACCATGATCCATGGGATTTGTTCTACTAATTACACACACCAAGACCTAGTCCACAAAACATCCTCATCATTCACTAACAACCCAATTGAAAATTTCATCTAATTTGAGAAACCCGGTCAATAATCCATGGGAAATGTTCCTTTATCCAAATTGTGAGAAATGACGTGTAGAAATGACCTCGGTACATCCTATAACCATACTGAGAAAAATCCCCATCATATTAGGTTGTTTCCATCATTATTTGGTGGAATATTCAATAATAACCTAATATATAATATCTTAAATTAGTTGTAAAATAGTTCTAAAATGAATAGAGGAATAATAGGGGAGAAAAACTATAAACAAAAAAAATAACACAACAAATCAACCATATATAGGGAAGAAAAAGGGAGAAATGGGGAAGGCTTCTCGATTTTTTGTCACCCATAATGGAGATGAGGAAGGAGGGATAAGGCTTAAACATCTAAGGGGGAAAATCATGATTTCATATGTTTAAAAAAATCTAGGCACCACCACAATTATCGAATGGATTTTTAGACCATGCACCAACAATAAAGTTAGTCTTATCTTTATCCATCCCCATAAAATGGTTTGGCTGCATTATTTACTAAACTATGCTTCAACCATGAAAGTCGCCATTAAAACCGAATTGTATATTTTTCATAATTTCTTTACAAGTGCACTCCAAGCACTAATCCTAAACCATCTCTTGTAGTTTACCTATATGTTTTCCCCTAACTATGCAAAAAATATGCATAAGGAAAAACCCTTTCCAAAATTTCAAAACTCCCACACGATGATCTAGATATTTTCCCAAGCATCTAAGACTCAACATGAGCCTTAATCCATTTCCAAAAACAACTCCTTCAGACACTCCAAATATCAAAAATCTAATCTGAATCTCAATTATTAAAATAACCCATGCTTCAAAATTAAAAAATTCAAATTCTCCCTCATTTCCACAACTATAAATACATGGGTATTTATAATATTGCTATATAAAATCAAAAATCCCTACAAGAGTAAGCTTGTAGAGATATATAGCCAACATCAAATTTTCTAAACAAGGAATAAGCCTTTAGGCCTATGAGAATCCCAACCCAGAGTTCTTCTACCAACAACACTTTACTTAATAGAGACCATAATTCCTTCATAATTTTAACTTGTAATATCTGTAAACACTAATTAACATCTCAATTAAATCTCATAACAAAATACAAGAAAAAATCAAATATATATGAATACTAAATCAATTATCATACCTAGAATGTAACTCCTTAAATTATTTTATGAAAATTTAAAGTTGTAGTATAAACACATTAAGCTAAATCATAATTCAAAATTCGTAGTATATAATTTAATTTCATGAATACATCCAAGAGTAAACTAAATAATAATATTTGATAAATTTTAACAAAATATAACCATTTATAAAAAACAAATAAATAAATAATAAAATAATTAAAATTTCTACATAGATAAACATGAACAATTAGCATTTATCCAATATGAAATTTCATATTATAATTTACATGTCTTTAATATGAACTACTTCATATACCAAATAATGATATATTTTTATGTAAATATTTATTTAACAAAAATAAAAATTTCATATTGTATCTATGAAATTAACATAATTCAAATATCTCATTTACTATTTTATTTAAAACAATCATAAAATCAAATAATACTCCTGTTTTAATGGTTTGAATAATTTTAAAAAATATGAAATTAATATAAACATGTCATATTTACATTTTTAAAATTTTAAATAATAAATATAAACACTTTTAGGTTTTAATTTTTATAAAATTTATAAACCCTTCATAAATTAATCATCCATTTAAGTACACTTTAAACAGTGATAAAATCATAAAACAAAATTGGTTTAGTTTAATCCACTTAACATTTAGGGAAGGAACAATAGTCCTTCAACAGTGAAGGCTTTTGAATCTAATTTTCTTTAAATTTATATTCTAAATTGAAATCACCGCATCATGATATTCTGTATTGTGAAAATTATTTTCAATGGAAGACAATGATCAGTTTGGACTTATAATCAACCTATTTTAACCCAAGATATAGTGTGGAGACTCTCTAAGAGAAAACCATTTACATAATATACTCCATCATTATTTTAAATTTAGTCATTTCATTTCATGGGGAAATTGTTTCACATACCCTAACCATTTTTGAAGGACTTTAGAAGTCCCAAAATGTTATGGTTATCTCCACTATGTTAGGGTTGGTCCTCATGGTGGAAGTCACCATGGAAGACTTCTTGATTAAGAATGGTGTAGATCCATCAACTTATGCAACTATGTTTTTCATGATTTTATTATAATTCTAGAAATAACTATCTCACTTTAGAATTTTTCATGAGCTCATAACATTTATGACACGACACATATTTCAAGGATACACTGTTAAATGTTCTTGGGAAATAAATAACTGAAACACCTTTTTTAGAGGGTATATTCCTCAGCACCTAGGAAAAACATTTTATAATATTATTCTTTTAGTTGGATGTCAAAAAAATAATTAATAGATTTTATTTGATGTTATTGACTGGTTTCAGCGGGAAGATTATCATCTTAAACATGGTTGAAGAACAACACCAAAATAAAAAAAACTCTAGAATCTATCTATATATTTTGATTTAATAATAAAATATAGAAAATAATTAAATACCTTACAACAATAAATTTTGGATTCAAACTATTGTTTGATAATGATTATTAATTTGCAATCAATGGGATGCTCCCTCCATGGATATCCCCATATTATGATAATCTCTTAATGCTCAAGAAGGGTCTCTCTTTATAAAAAAACTAAAACATAGGGTTAAATGATGCATAGAAATGAGAGCTCTATAATTATATCAATTTGAGGAGTTCAAAAAATGTATCAAGAACACCGAATGACTGCAATGTATATAAGTGAAGAACCACCTTTATATAGGAATGAAAGATCATCACATTGTTGTCTATATTGATCATATATTTCCTAAGTTACTCAAACCATTTATACTCTTTGAAAAAATTATCTTTAGTCCTCAAAATAAAGGTTTAGCTTTCAAGGATTATGTTATATTTGTAAACTCCATATAATAATCATCTTATAGTTACTAATAGAGTAAGATATTATTCAATGATGATTCGGGTTGATTCTTGAACCTTATGGAATTATGTTATAATACCTTTCACAAAAATCTATTTCATAGGGTCTCACACAATGTTTTGGTGCACACAAGGATAAACCATTGAATGGATTAAACCAGCATGTTTTAGGTGTTCCTTTAGTCAAAAAAATCAATCATCTTTTAGTAATAACAAGTACATAATTCATAGGATCATCCAAAGTACCTATAGAGAGGATGAGGATCATCTATGTAAAATCTTTTTTTTAATTACATTTTGTATTTCATTATCAGTTGATTGAAACATGCGGGATGGATAGACTAATTTTCTGGATACAGCGTTTATAAAGGTTTCATGTCAATCTCCTTCACCTTTTTTGATAAAAATAAAAATAAAAAATAAAAAATGGGATTCAACTAACTACTCAATAAGAATTAGCTTCTCAAATATATTTATGAACCCTATAAAAATATGAGTATTTATTTTTGTATTATTCATTTCATTTTAGTCACTTCAAATTCATAGTTTAAGAAAAAAATCTTATGTCATAACTAACAGTAAGATATTTGTATTCTGAAAAAGAAAATTTTATTAAAGAATATATTAAACCCTATTCATCTTAATTCAAAATCTGTGAATAGTATAATTTCATTCACTTTAGTGAAGAACTCATCTATAAATTCATCATAATGAATAATATTATCCCTTAAAAATTTTTTTTAGATCTAAAAATTATCTTACATAACCATATTTACACCATTATATTTATTCCTTATCTTATCCTATAATCATGTTTCTTTCCAATCCCCATTAATTTTCTTAACTCCTTCCTTGAGATTGATCCTTAGGTTTCATTTATGACACTATCTTTATTCTCATTTTTATCTATCTTACAATAATTATCTAAACTCTTTTGTTCTTAGTACATAACTATTAGGCATAATATTCATTACATTAATACCAATGGATAACAAATATGGAAGATTTTATCATTTAATGTGCAATTATTTTTTCAATATATTTTTAGAACTAAATTATTATTTTCAAAGTTTATGTGATATATAGAAATTAGTAAAAAAAATTAAAATAAAAAATAGTAAAAAAATCTTAAAATAAATAATGATAAATTATTCAAAAAAACATGAACCAAATTTCAATACCTATTTTTGAGGGAATACTAAGTGAGATGTGACACACTGAGAGAATACGGTAAACCGATGAAAACTTATTATTTATTTCAATAACTTTTTGTTGATTAGATAAATTAAATAATGTGGTTGTCTCCTTTTTTAAACATATAATATATAAAATATCCTTAGAGTTGAGAAACAAGGGTTTATATGGTTCACTTCTCAATGTTAGTTGTTAATCCTTGATGTGACTTAGTTGTTATCCTACATCACAAGGTCTTAATAGTATTATCAAGGTTATACCATAAAAGGAAAGGGGGTGACCTCATAATATTTAAAAAATAAATTTCCTGATAGAATGAGTGCTCCCAAACATGTATTATTTGTAGAATACTAAATCAAATCAAAATATCCATTAACAAAACATAAAATAGTATGCCATAGAGAGTTCAATTATTTTTATCCTTCTTATTAATGAGATAATGTATACAATAGTGTCTTTCTCTAATCTCTCACACTCTATTTGATTCATGTAATCCCTAGTCTATCATAATGTATTGCCTTATCCTTTTACTTCTTTGTTATCTCTCCTTCTACTGTACATTAAATAGAACTTGACACAACAATATCAATCTAATTTTACCTTATTCTTCTATTTATTCTCCTCCACATATTGTAATTTGTTTATAGTTATTACCATTATTTTTGAAAATTAAATACCACTTTAATGGGTAAAACACTTTTAATTTTATTATATATAGTATATTAAATTTAAGTATTTTTTTAAATAATTAAAACCTCCTTAAATCATGGAATTAATAAGAAATGGAGGATGATGAATAATGTTAAATTTATTCTATCTTAAAGCCTTATTTCCAATATTATAAAACTTATAAAAATTTATATTCAATATTATAAAAAACATAGTTATTTATAATGTTGTATTTGGTTTCTTTATCTCTACATTATATAGACCTAAAAATTTATATTCAATATTGGCACCAAAAAAATTGTGCCACACACTTTGTCATAGATTACATTGTATGGTCCTCGCTCAGATAACACAAATCAACTACAGGTATAAAATTATCTCTAATCATGAAAAAAATGTAAATAGAATCACCATGTCACTCATAATTTCTCAGTGATCGGGTGATGTATATTTCTCAAAAATAATTCCCAATCTAGTGACTTGGTGGTGAGAACCTCACATTAGAAGTAGGCTATGTTTTCTATCCATTGGAAATTAAAATATTTTTGAAAACATAAAACTTTTTTGTGTCTCTTGACACTTTCTGACCTCATAAAACTCTTTATAAGGGGTAACCATGTAGACATTGGTGTATATAGTTTTATAGAACTTGAATTGATATCTAGTGGATGTAAAAAAAGATTACCGGAAAAAAAATTGGTCACTTGAAGTTTAACAAGATTTTAAAAAAAAAGTAATGATGGTAATCCATGAAGAAACGATGTGGTCATGAAATAATTATGTGGTGATGAACAATGTTTCAGTGAAATGGTTTTGATCCTTCATGTCTTCACAACTTATTTGTGATTGGATTTTATTTTTAGTGTTAGAGTTGTAATCCTGTACAACTTAGTAACATTGTTTATAAATAGGAATCGCTTTATGGATGTAAAGGGACAATCATTTATGATCATGGAACATCATTCGCTATTGGGAGATATTTAAAGGTGGAATAATGGTAATATTTAACTACTAAAAATATTTTATATTGATATAGTGGTAATCCTTTATGGCCCTATAGATTTATCATCAAAGAATTTCATTTATTGATTAGGAGTAGACATCCTTGAAAACCCAAAAAAATACTATGTGAAATTGATATCAATATGGATATTATGAATTATTTTAACAAATAAATGACATGAACATCAAGGTTAAAAAAACTTCAATAAGAAAATTTCTTCTACGACACAATGATTGATATAATAATAACATCATTTTTTAATTTAATACTTTGTTTCAGACTTAAAAAAATCTCTTATATAACTCTGAAGTTCATGCCAAAGAGTGGTAGGGAAACATAAAATATCATCAGGAAAAATCCCTCACTACATAATAAGTTCATATATTCTTCCTTATAAGGTAATTTTTGAAGAATTCCCATGAAATTTAATTATGAAGGGATGGTCATATAACTCCTTCACGAACAAGAAACCTTAAAACCCCAGGAAATTATCAAAGCCTACCCACTCTCATATAACTCAAATACTATAAAAAATTGTTCCTTCTTAATGTTTTTGTTTCCATATTTCTAATGGTCAACCTATATATAATATTTAATCAAGAATAACCCACTTTTTGGAGATTTCATTTATTGGTGTTCATGCCACCTTGTAAAGAAAACCATACTTTCACGTGAACTAAATCTCTCATGTTTCTCGAACACTCTATAAAACTTGTTTCCCCCATTTTAAAATTCAACCATTATATATGATTTGGTTTAGGGTAACCCATTAAATTAAATATTTCTTAATTGATATGATTATGAATAATCCCCACATGAATTCCTTGAGTCAATGTACTCTTATTGGTTTCTGTAAACATCTCAAGTAGAGATAATCCTCTTTGTTTCCAAAAATTCCTTGAGTTGATACACTCTTATTGGATTCCTCATAAACCATGAGTCAAGATACTCCTAGTTTTATTATATTCTTCAAGTTGATATTACCCTCTTAGTTTTCTCATATACCTTTAGTCAAGATTCTCCTATTGGTCTCCTCATATAACAAAATACATGATTCTCCACATATTTCCATTATATATCTTAAGTGGTTTTTCTACTATTAGTTTATTTAAATTACTTGAGTTGAGATACTTCTTGTGGTTTCCATGAAATACCCCCATCTAGATAACCTTCCATAATAAACCAAAATGGTCCACTCAAGCATTATTCCTACACCAAAACATTTCGAGGTAAATTTCACCTAGTAGACTGAGTTATATGACTTTAAAATGCATAGAAAAATGTTTTCAATGCATGAATTTAATAAAAATAACACATTTACCTTACATGAAAATGTTAAACTACAAAGATTGGTCCTATCGCATGATCATAAACTATGAATCGCAGACTACATAATTTTCGATTACTATTCAATTTGTGTATGCATGAAACCTCCCCGATCTTCAATCTTAACACCCTTATCGTCTCATCACCCCCTCGAGTGGTTGTATCTCCCCAACATGACCATTCATATTATGTTACGAGTATAAGAAATAAACCAACTTATTTAAAGAGACTAAAATAACCAATGTGAAAACCATAACGGAAACCATTCCTACTTATATGATAAGAAAAAGATTTCCTATGTGAGGAGCATAGGATGAAATATACTTCCTTATATAATGAGCATAAGATGCCTCGATGGCTTGACCTACAGATGTTTTGGAACCATATCTCCATTACTTATGTGAAAAGAATAATATTCCCTCATGTCTTAACATGAGGAATTTACAACAATATCAAAATATACCAGTCCACTCCGCATGCATTTAAGCTATTTAGAACTGGTCGTGGATGTGTGGCCTTAAAAGGATCCATTGTGGTTCTTACCAAATGGCCTTAAAATATATAATGTGTGCCATTAAGTGGAATAAAACTATGTGGGTTATGTTTATATATATATATATATATATATACATATCCATTTATAGGAATGGTACTAACTTCAAAACACATATTTCTTATTTTTTAGGATCCCAATTCCTCTTTGGATGGAGATAAGATCTAGAGTTCCTTTATGTATGTCACCAAACTATAGAGTGACTAAATAAACTAATCGAATGAGATTAGATATAATCATTACATGTGTTTTCATCTTAAATTAATGATATTAGTTAAAAAATTATATAATATCAAAAAATTTAATACTAGGAAGGATTCACAAACATGTCTTAAATATATAAGAGAGTATTGAACTAGGAAAGAAGACCCATCGATGGATGAGTCAACCTCTTATACTCTTTTCCGATAAATGGTTCCATGACCACAACCCTGGGTTATCTAGATGATACTTTCCATTGGAAAGAGGGAGAGCACATGATACCAGGAACCCTAAAATAGTCCTGCATGGAATGGAACCTATTAAAAACATAGTGGTGAACCGAGTATGAATCTTTATTGAGGATTGAGGTTGATTGAACCAGTTCTCTTATCAGTGATACTAAAGTGATATTATTATTTTATTCCTTTAAAATCCAAATTGAATTTATGATGAACATATCACAAGGATTTAAGATCTTCAGAGAGTCAGGGGATATTTCACTACAAAAAGGGTTTCAATGAACCTCCAGTCAATGGAACATCAGTCCTATTCTCCATTAATTGTTAAAACTACCTAAAATTTAAGTCCCAAATGTTCAAATTCACCTAACCAATTAATGAAATTCTAGGTGGTGAAATAAATGATTCAGTAGTAACTTTATGAAGGTATAATTACAACATTGTTAATTGATTTTTCTAATTTGTAGTTTCTAAAATCATAATGTCTAACTCCATAAAAACTATACATGGGGATGGGAGCCACTGGATAAACATAAAACCACTTTATGAGTATCCACCCAGATCAAGTAAATGATTACCATCCTTATCTTATATAGGTGGAGGAAAATTTCCAACATGTCTAAGAAATCACCTAGGAGATTCCTTATAGGTCTCTTATTCACAAATATCATAATCACCAATATATGACCCAAATAATAAAAAAAAGATACAGATAAAGTCTTTTTATTATTATTTATTCAAACTAGTTCATCCTAAAGGATATCCCTCTAGGGTTATCTGTCCATAATAAATCAAAATTAGGTCTATTTATCAACTGTTGAAAACACCATGGAGTGCCACTAATTTCTCAATAGTGGTCCAGAGGAAATTATAGATCGCTATTATCCATAATCCTTTGACTTTATCATAACTATAACAGGTGAATACATTAACAAACCATTAACTAATAAGTGATATAATTAACCCATATGGAGGTCCCTATAGTGGTATTCCATTATATACACAACTAGGATGAATAGTTTCTAGGTAAGTAAGTATATTTGCAAATACAACCACAAAATCCCATGGATAACACTAGCTCATCGAGAAGGGAAAATTTTTACCCTCATAGACATCTTAAGTATCATCCGTTAGAAATAAATATACCTTGTTAATGATACCCCTTTCTCTAAGAAAATATGTGTTTCTATAAATAGGTTTATCATTAGTAAATGTCACCATTGTTGATCCAATTGTTGTTTCATAACATGATACTATTAAGGAAATTTAAAAATATGAGGCGTGTATAGATCATTACACTCAATGAAAGATACATGGGGAAGAAGTGTGTACCCAGTATCACTAGAAATCCCATTTGGTATCCCCTCTAAATATTAAAATACTAAAAACTTGGTGGGATTCTACTGAAGGAAAAGAAAAAGGTTTGGCCACTTCCATATCACACCAACCATAGAATAATGGTGAATATGTCTCTATATAAGATCATATTTCTCAATTAAATACTAGAATTGAGAATATTGTGAAAATAAAAAATTAATTACTCTATGAAAATATACACACTTAGTATGATCTTCAGGATAAAGCTCCCATGTGTCCTTAAATGACCTCATTCAAAGAGAAGAGATTGCTCAACCAAAAATGGTATAATTGATCCACCCCATCACCTTGAGATCACATCTATCGGCCTATTAAAATATAGTTATAATTTTTTACCAAGATTTCCTACCACCTTGGTGACATAAACTATTAGTTTAGTAATGTCACCTAAGTATAACTCAGGTGGTGGTTTCCCATGAAATACTGGATGCTTTTACTACATTGTTGTGCACCATAGAAGGAAAACATGGATCAATATATCCATTGAGGTATATGTATCCTTATGGGGGAATATTAGAGTCCCCATATAACAAATATTGGAATACTAACATCTAAATATTCAATGGAATGAGAGCTATAGTGTAACACCCCAAGCTTCTGTGGTACGCTTCTCTTTGAATAATACAATAGCGTGTGTTGTACACAACTTTGAGTTCTAACACACCACAACCAATCAAACTAGCCCTTATGAATAGTAATACCCACTTTTTAAAATTTTATAAATATTATCTTTCAAAATGGACTTCATTTTTGGATTCAGAATATTGAAATTAGCTTAGGGTGAATTTGTGGTATTTTTCTGAAAACTTTCAATTTTTCATGAATAGTGAAAAACACTAAGTTATAGTTTAAAACCAAATTTTTATTTAAATAATTATTTATTTTATTTAAATTTATTTTAGGTAAAAATGGATTCATAATACCTATATAAGTTCAATGTAATTCAATGGATTCAGTTAATATTAATTTTAGATATATAAAACTTTTAATGAACTTTTTACCTTCTTTTACCCACCTCCTAAGAGAATTTGCAAATTCACATAAAACATAATTTTACCACTTCTGTAAGTTGAATTTCAGACATTTGAGAGACACGGTAGATTTCAGTAAGAAAATTTTGGTTCAATAAGATGAAAATAATTTATGGTGAATAGTAACTTTTTACTTTTTTTACCATGGTTAAAAGTAAATAGAGTAATTAAGGGTAAAAATGATATTATTATTACTGTAACACATTTCCTAATTCTTTTGGATAAGTTTAATTCAACAAAAAAACCTTATTAATAAAATATTAACCTATTTGGTCCACTTGGATTACATTAGGACATTTATTATTATTTAATTCAAAGAGGAGTTAAAAGTGTTAAATTAAAAGTTTAATAACTAAACCATTTTTAATATAGGGTTACACATAAGATAAATTTGACTATAAATATTCATTATAAATATTAAAATATTCATTATAAATATTAAACTATTTCCTACATAATGGTATTTTATTTATATTTTTTAGACATTAAATAATTTAATTTATTTATGACACAATGATGATGGAGTAATTACATAATTAATGAAATATTTAAATAATTGATATTATAAATATCCAAATAAATATAATTTGAGACTTTTTATGAATTAAAATAATTTTATAGGTTAATATGACATGTTAGGGTTGTTAAGATGAATTTTTCTTAAAGTAATAATGATGTTATGAATTTAGAAAAAACAAAATACCAAATAGTGTCAAGATTGAAAAAAAAGAGTTTTTAAGACAAATATTATATTATTAATTGATATTCTATTCTTAAAAATATAATTTTCAGACAAAGGACTTATATAATGATAGGTGTGTTATTAATGAACCAATTTGGGTTCTCTTGGAAGTATATAGTATGTTTATTAACCATATAATATAAAAATACAAAGAGACATGGTAAATGTAAAACTATTTAACTAAGAGTTAAATCTAAAAGATAAAGTTAATATAGTGACCCAAACCTGTCAAAAACCTATTGGTTGAGTGTTCTTAGAACCATCCCCACCTAAGACTTTAAATAATTCATTTTTGATACATTATAAACCGAAAATTATTTTATTATAAAATAATATTTATAGCTTTTCTTAAGGTTCCCCTCACCCCTCTTATAAAAGGGCACTCCTCCTTCTCTCTAATTCACACCTTCAAACCCATTTGGCTCGGCCAAAACCTTCCCAAATACCCTATAAACTATCCTCCCTTCATCCCAGAGGCCTTACTTTAGTCATAATTCCAACCTAAGGATCCCTTTTGATCAAATCAAAAGGAAGAACCCGAAGAGGTGGTAAATATTTCATCACCTCTTTCAAGTTCCTTTCTTCTTCCACTTCTTCTTTCTTTGTTGTTTCCATTATAAAATAATAAATCCAGTAAATTCTATATATTGTGATGTTATTATGAATATATTACAACCATATTCATTATTCTATCAATCCTTTGAATGACATTTCACTATACGTGCGTACGTACGGATTACCGTCTCCACGTCGTGGTGTAATTGTTATTCAATAAATTATTATTTGGATGGGTATAATAATGATGTGTAATTGATGTAAATAATAAATATAACAAGATAATGATTATTTATATATGATATATCATCTAATTATATATTATTTTAATATCAAAAGAATGATATTGTCACTCATGTATACGTACAGATTACCGTCTCCACGAACAAAATGAGATTCATTCCCCGTCGTATCCATTCAAGACTAATTTTAATTTGATAATTAAAAATAAGGTTTAAAGACTTAATATCATTATTAATATGAATAACATATATCATATCCACAAAAAACATTACTTACATAACAAAACATATAAAGAAAAATGAATCAGTTAACACCCAAAACGATGATAATACTAAGATATTATTAACAAAGAAATGTTAAAAGATCATATATGATATCATATTAATTTATATGATTCTTGTATAATCTAATAAAAATTATCTCACCATTATACAGGAGTTTAACCTACCCTCGACCAAGTAAATGTAAAAGGTAATTGTTAATTTCACAATCTCTTTGAGGTTGTTTTTACGCAAGTATCTACTGGGACCTCTTTATCATCCACATCCATGTTTCTTAAAAATGTATTCCAAAACATTTTTACTATTTACTAGACTATAGGATAAATTCATTTATACCCTTTTTTGAATTTTTATAAAATGGTTTGAAAGGAATCTTTCTGTCATTTTCCAAACAAGGTAAGTTATGACCTTTTTGACAAAGTTAAGGTTAGAATGTTTTTTTAACTTATACGGCGGGTGCGACTATTTTCTGCCAGTATAACATCATCGAAGCTTCCCTTACAAGATTATAAGAGTATTTTCAAAATAAATGTTTTATTTTATAATTGTATGACTTTTAAATGATTTCAAAATAGAAAGATATATTTCTCTAAAAACAGTTTTGATTTCATCTATGTCAACATCCTTTGATGGATTTTAAGTTTATTTGAAGTTGTATTTTTATGATACTAAACTTCCATATTGTATTGAAGGATTTTTGATATTTTTTACTCTGGATGTGTTATTTTTACCATTTATGTTTTATGGATAAAGTATTGACATTTCATATTCTAGTTTTAATACAAATGTTTATGTTATGTTTAAACCTTTTCATTTGAGGAATGCATTGGAATTAGTATGTGATGGGTAGAGCCTTCTATTTCTCCTCGATGCATCTGTAGGTCTCATGAGACAAACTAGTGTCTTGGCATAGGGCCTTGACAAAATCTTATTTGTAGTCTTGGAATAAGGCCTTGACTATATGGTTATGAAAGTCTGGCATTATGTATTCCATCATTAATAAAGTGGCTATTGATATTTCATGTGATTATTCGATAAGTAGAATATCCATGTAAATAAGTAAATGGCATTATTTGATTTTTTTATTTTCCATATTATACTGAAGTTCAAGTTTAAATGGCTTTTTTTAGTCTTATAAATTGCCTTAAATGTTTATGATTATTTATGAAAGTTTCTGCTTTACTATTATCCTTACTAAACATCTGAGCTCACCCCTTTCTATGTTTTATTTTTCCCAGGATGCGAAGAAGTTTATTATAACTGACATTTAGGGATAGTCTATAGGATCTCAGTGTTGTCTATGGAAACAATTTTGTTTTAGTTTTCCATTTTATGATGTAATGTAAACCTTGTGAATGTATCTAGTACTTCCAAGGCTATTAAACCAATCTATCATTCGAGACCTTATCTTTTGTGATCATGCCAATGTTATGTAATAATGCACCGACTCTGGGTAGCTAGGGTCTGGGAATTACATTTAGAGAAAGATATCATCCATTTTTCTTCCAAGTGTAGTCCAATGTTAGGAACCCCAAATATAAAAAAAGGATACCAAACTCATATTCTCTAGGAAGACTATATAAGTTAATATATTTATTTGGTATAATAACCTCGAATTTGGGTCTATTATAAGCTTGTAAGATCTCCATTGGGAATTATGCTACAAACTCAGCTCTACACTGAGTGAAAAAACTATCATTTAAATATCATATTTCATGTATCAAGATAATGAGAGAGTCACATATTTCATTATAAGATGAGAGGTTTCGACATAATGTATATAAATATATCTTTCCTAGGAACAATTATTGTAGATCTATGTGGTTAACCTACAGGATGAATTTCCAACTACCCTCACCACCCTAAAGTACCATAGGGGTTCTTGAGAGTTCCTAACTATTGAACAACATCTTGAGGATCCTACTTGAATATATAATGAAATAGATCATCCATAACCACTATCATAGATATGGAAATCATGTAAAGTAGAAACAATTATTTTTTTCCTCAACCCAATAAGTATTAAATGATTTTAATTTTATGATAGGAAGAATAAATTTTATTACTTCTATAATGATAAGGTTTCTGATTACATTATCTATTCTTTAGAGAATGGCCTAATCACATTACAAGAAATCAAGAATCCAAATAAATTTTGGTAGAATGATTAACTAAATTATGTAGTGCTGCAAAATCTAAGAATTATTCATCGTCAGTGATCTGTTAAAAAATATTGTCGATGATGGTCAAGTACTATTTAATTATCAGAGGGTGCATGTGGCATGTATTCCCTCCATTCTCCTAGAAGAATATAAATAATTGGAAGAGGCCACATATATGAATATGAAATATTTTGTTGATTAATTTTTTTAAAAATTGAGAATCTTGTGCATAACATAATCACTTCATGATTGAAACAACCTATCATGACACCACTTCCCTCTATAAACAATACTATAAAAAATATACTTTTTAGCCTCCCATGAACAGATACAATAAGTACTAATAATACAAAGAGAAAGAGGATACCAAAATGGTTCTTTAACCACTTCAAAATTTCATGGACATTATGCCCCAAATATTGGGATAATGGGAACTATTCTACAACATGATACCATGGGATTCATCCCACCAAATGAGACCATGGGAATTATCCCACAAAACAATTTCCTAGGGACTATAAAACCGAATTTGATCCTATTATAATTAAGTTCTCTAATAAACCTCTGTTGATGTTATATAATTAATGGAAAAGTTAATTGAATAGGTAGCGTTTCATGAAACATGAACCTGTACTGATATATATACTGTATCACCCAAGGTGGATCATGTAAATTCACCGTCTACCTCTTAAAAATGTGTTTCCAACCCTATCAACTTTACAGAATGTGATGTAAACAATACATCCTGTAGTAAAGGGTAATTAATGAAAAACATTACCCAAATTGTGATATGTGAAAAGGGAGCATGTTCTTCATATTAGATAAAGATACAATCATTGGGATTCTAACTATGAATTCCATCCCGGACCACCCATAATTCCATTAGGAAAGGAAAGGGGATTATCATGTATTTCTCTTCCTACCATTTGAAGATATCAATACCATCTGTGCTGAAGAAACAATTACTTAAATCAAGTGAGGAAATTCAAATATTAGGAAAATAATTAATAAGCTACTTTTAGAAGGAACATTATTTCTTGATGATTTTCAGGTTAGGGCATTTCATTCACTTGGTATACCCAAATAAAATGATTAATTTGGATAAAAACTCTTTGGTGGATATTTATGGATTATTTCACCATATTTAAATACTAGTATCCTACTATAGTGATCCTTATTACCATGAAATACCCTAGAAAACAAGTATGGAGGAAATTTTCATATTATTCACCCCTCATCAGGTGAATTCTAGCCATATATTGATATCCATGATAACCACATAGTCTCTAAGATAGTCAAGGTTCTCTAGTCTAGGGGTAACACCATCGATATTCTATTCATCAAAATATTTAGTATTTACACCCCATATTGACCATGATGAAGAAACCACTACCCAGATCTCAATTATTTTCATTTCCCATGTCGATCAAGGAATATTTAATGTATATTGTAAATAATGTGGTAAACCTAATAGAGGTAAATAAAGAAACATATATTTATTTCAACAAAATAAATTATCATGTAATTTCTTTCCTCTTCCTTGGAGAGTAATTTTATTGAGCTTCTGATGATTAAGATACCTATGGAGTAATATTTGAGTGGTTATTCCAGTCAGTAACCCTACCATTAATTTTTTCAATATAAAATTGATAGGTGGTTAATCTTTGAAGATTGGATTTATAAGTAGATAGATGATGGGATAATGGATCCATAACACCAAAATCTCTATTTCATTCATGTAAATAAGAAAAAAAGAACATTTAAAGTATTAAAAAGAATTAGGGTCACCCATATCTTAGTGATAGATGAAACAAATTCTATTCCTTAATGATAGATAATGTGAATGAATATTTCACATATTAATTAGGGAATAACTTTCTTGAGCTTATAAAGTTCAAGATACCTGAAGAATCTATCATGAAAGATCATCGCAATTATTTTACCTACAACAAAATTATAAAATATGTGATTAAGGGATTATTTATCGTTAAGGATTTCCTCTAGAAGTAGATAGATGAAAGCCTGATAGGATTAGATAATCATGATGCTCATGAGATATTCAAGTGATTCATTCTCACTCCAAAAAAGAACTATTATACCTGAAGATCCACATCATATAAACAAATTCCTTGTTATATAATGTTAAAGATCATGACACAAGTCCTTATTACATGAAATTAAACTCCATAGAATGAAGTTCTTATATCATGAATTTACACTACATAAAATTATTTTATCTTGGTAATATTTTAAACTAAATATCATAATGTCCACTCTACTTGAATCTTATCTTCATAAAATGGACATAGTCATATGATCTCAAACCTGCATGACATTTGAGTCCTCATCTCATGATATAAAACTACATGACATATAGTTTATGAAATATGAAATTAAATTTTTCATAGTGTTAAATCACATCTAACATTGAACTTCTTGTGGAGGTTTATTTCATTTGACCTTAAATCATAAATACCCCCAATGTAAGAGCCCAATCTACATAGTTGTTCAAATTTTCTTAAGGATTTTTTGTTTATGGCTACACTTTCCAACCAGAATATCATGGTTCACTTAACCTTTAATAAAAAAATAACTCTTTAATGAACAAAATGTGTCTTAATTCCGATTATCTCAATACATATAGTGATTTTAGGATCTCTCATCATAACCCAATTAATAGATTCCATCTTCATGCGTAAATTCGACCAAGGAATAATACTTTCACTAATTTACATGAGGTTTTCCAATTGATATGTATTGATAGGGGATAATTTGGTTTATTTTGTTGTTAATACTTCATTGAACAAAGTTTTACTCCCTTTATAAACTAAGGTAATAATCTATTTCACTACCATGTCGCCCATGCATGATCCAAATCTATGTGCATAATCTTAAATAAGAAATATGTGTTCCCTAAATCTTGTCACCATAGAATTTGTGCGGAAACCTAGATCTCATATTCAAGATCATGTTTTAAATTTCCATCCCAATAAATCCTTATTTTCACCCTAGTGTTTGGATCCTACCAATTCATATTAGATTTCTCCCCTTATACCCACACCTTGGAACCTATTCATCCAATTCTATTTTCTCTTATGTTTTTTATAGATCAATGTAATGGGGCATGATTAAAAAAATTGGTATGAGAAATATGATCTTAAACTATGTTCATATTTCTTTAATATTTTAAATATACGTATCATGATCTCAATTCACATAAAGTCTTCTTTTCCCTTATTTCTATGTAGATAGCATCAACATTTGTCCAAATATATAGAACCTTAAACATCGACAACCTTTAATCAAATTTGTTCAAAAATATATATCAATATCAATATTGTATCACATAGGACCTAGAACTACCAAATTAATGAAACAAAATACTCACTAGGGTGAAATGAAAAATAGGGAATCTATATAACAAGTAAATTATCTACATGCTATGTGAGAAATCTTCATATACTAGGAATAATTTTGAGGATTTTATAAAAGAAAAAGGTACAAAACTTTTCAACTTGAAACCACACAAATGGAGTCCTAAAAAATTGATTTTATTCCCACTGAGCCTCCCATAATTCACGGATTAGTAAAACGTAAGGGAGCAAATAAAAATGACCCAAAAAACGGTCAGGTTTAAAACCCATTAATGGAATCTAAGAAAAAAATTCAACTCTTCCATCACTATGAATTCACCCTAGAGAGACTATGTATAATTTTGAGTGTTTAAAAATGGAATAGGACTAAAAAAATCAAGAAAAATATACACAAAGAGAATCTTGAGAAAAAATTGATTTCTTACCCACTAACCCCTTACACATTCATGTCTTAGGAAAAAGTTAGGTAACAAAAAAATACCCAAAGACTTTTAGGCTGAAAAGATATAAAACGGTGCATGAGAAAAAGTCCATTCTTCAATCACTAATCCTCCCTCTTTCATGTCATAGGAAAAAGATATAGCACAAAATATAAAAGATACAAATATTTTAGGGACCAAAACATGGCCATGGGAATATTCAACATATTATTACTATAACTACTGGTCTAGGAAAATTTTATAGATGATAGTATTTTCCCCCAATAAGAGAGTTTAAACTATTCCTTGGGTATATTTATATTCTTGAAAATGAAACTTCTTCAGATTCAGCATCACTTTCCATTAAGGTTATCTGGTACCCAATACATTTCATGTTATATACCTTCACTAAGGGAGTGTTTTTAATACATAATGGCATAACATTTTGGGTACTCAAACACTTTTTGAACATCTTTTATTCTATAAAGATACTTTATACCTTTTATTTTGAAATCACCATCACCCAATTCCTTGAGTCTAGATTCTCTTCATTATAACCCAAAAATCATGAGTGTGACATATTAGTTTACCCAATTATATTAATTGGTAATGATTGTATCTAATTAAAAAATGGACTCTTTTTCTTATGAATGGAATTTGTGTCTTATACACACCCTTCCATTCAGAGGCATGACTTCATCATAAGAAAAAGATCCTATAACCCTATATGATATTTACTAATGGTGTAGTCATTGTAACTCTTTTACTAATGTTTAACTCATTCCCACATATATCTATTTTCCATTGACTCATACATTCATGTATTAGGATTTACACTTCCATAACTTATCTATTCAAGTGGATTCAAATTCCCACGATGTTACAATTTTGTACATCATACCCATTTTAAAATAAATATAATGACAACCAATTATAATGTACTTTAATGTCAGGGAATTATTATTTCTATAAAAAAATTTATTTTTGTTGAGATACTTATTATGCCTGCTCAAATTCCATGATTTGAGATACTACTCTCAGCAACCCTAAAGCCTTTAGTTGAGATTCTCTTCAGGGAAAATTATCATATGGTATATGGTCCTGGTATAATGATTGTAAACTAAATGTGTGTTTTATCTATTTTTAGGTTCCTTATAATGGTGTAACACCCTGATATTTTATATTTATTTCCTTCAAAATAAGTATTCAATAGAATTCATTACATGCAACGCTAAGTCTAAATGAACCTTTGATATAGTATAGATTTATAACATAGTCGTTAAATTAGAGGGTATAGATAAGATTAATCAAATTATGAAATATATGTGAATTGGTTTATGGTGATAAAAATTTATTTATAAACACTAAATTTTTTTTAAAAAACATTAAATAATTAAAAGTCTTATTTATTGAAGAAATACATTTTTTAACTTGATATGAATTTTTATATAAACTAAGTATATTGATCAGAAATAAAAAATTATTTTAATAATATATAGAGATAATTTATTTGAATAAATGAATAATTATATACACATTACTTAACTAAATTTTAGGAATCAAGATAAAATCATTTAAAAATATTTATTTTTCATAAAACATTTTTTTGTGAGATATTATTTTATCATGTTAAATTAAATAAATATATATATATACTAATAATTTTAATTAAATTTATAGATTATATATTTATTAAAATATTTTAACATTAATTTTAAAGTTTTCACTTTGAAAGGAATTAACAAAGATTTTTTTTAATGCTTAAAAATTCATTTTTCAAGAAATAGATTTTCATTATGTTTTTCATGTTTATTTTTAAATGAATTGTTACCATTAATAGAAACTGAATTTGATAAAATGGTTTCCATATTTGAAATCATTATATAAAATATTGGTAATGAGGCCACTTTCATTTTTTCATAGTGAATAGTAAAAATCGTAAAAACTTATTATCATGGTTAAAGTTAAAACAAGTTTACCGGAGGGGTTAAACTAATAGATAAGGGTAAAGTTTCAATTAAAACTTAATTAATTATTATCGGTTGAAGATATTTAGACCTTATATTATATTTCCTTTGAATTATTGGCCATTTTGATCTAATTTAATAAAAAAATAACATTATATTATTTTAATATTTTAAATAAATTTATGTGTTTCTGGTCCATAACATATAAAAAGGAACCTACTCTCCCCTATTATTTATGAATTGTATGCCTTGTAGATTTACCAATACCTATCCTAATACTTTATTAAATTTCTTACCTTTGTCCTAGATCCCCTTTTCTTATCCCAATACCAATATTTTAATTATTAATGTGTAATAAAAAGGAGTTATCCCAATGAATATGGGGTTAGAGTGCTTACAAAGCAAATCAAACTTAGGTTATGGGTTTTATATTAAAATCTCATTTTTATTAAGATTTTTTCTAAAAAAATATATCCACTGATGCATTTTTATGGTCTATCACTCATAAATATGATGTATTTTCTTCTCCTCTAGTTATATTTAGACATTAAATGTTTTCTTTTCATTTTACCCTCTTTAAGTACACAAGATATGATAAGAATTATTTTAAGGAAACCCAATACTATTTATTTTTTCGTTCAGGAATATTTTTATTCCATATCTAAATTTTATATAAAATATTTTTTAATAATTATTTTACCATTATCCAATGATTGTGTAAAGTTATTTTGATCAATTTTTTACTTTTGATAAAAAAAATTAAATGTAATCTTCTTATCATTTTCCAAAAAGGTAATTTTTACCAATGGTGTGAATGGAATCCTTGTTTAAAAATATACACCATGAAGGGATTTTCCCACCATAATGAATACATTTTTCTTCAAATATTACTTAAAAAGTTTTTATGGTTATTTTCAAATAAAATCTTATATTAAAAAAAATAAAGTTTTTAGATAAAAAAAGTAATTTCAAAGTGATAAGGGGGTTTTCCTTAAGAAATATTCCAATTATCTTTAAAGAAAATTCATTTATGATTACATCATTTTATTTTACTTATGATTTACTAGGGATATTATACTATGATATTTTCCTTATTCTTTCTCTATATGGTTTGTGAATATAAAGTTGAAATATATATGAAACCCTTTTTCTCTTCCACACATTATGATATAATGAAATATAAATATTTTCATGATCTTTTGGCATATGTAGAAATGGATCATGATTATTTGATGGGTGGTTCTACTATATAAATCCAATTCATTGGGTAAATATCAATTTTATTAGCTTAAAGGGTACATGGGAGGTTATCATAAGCCTAAAATAAGGTACATGGGTGGTTATCCCAAGCCCAACAAGTGAACACAGGAGGTTATATCAAGACCAAAGAAGGTACACATATAGTTAGCCCAAGCTAAACAAGTGATGAATGTGTTGGTGGGTCACCTTTATATAATATTTCTAGGATTATGATTATGAAACAATTTAAGACACTCATTTATCATAAGATATTATGGTAATATTATGCTCTCATGGATCATGTTCATTCATTACTTTATAATTAATGTATTATGAACTTCCAAGATTTATGATATAACTCAAGATTATGATCTATGAATTTTTTTTGTATGATTTTAAAATGTTAATATTGTGTTCTCCTACCCATGGTGTGCTCAAAAATTGTTTTTGAATGGTATCTCCTTTGTTTACCCTTACTGAGCATCTAATTTCACCCTTTATTATGTTTCCTTTTCTACAAGATATGAAGAAAGGTTTTTAGTATGATATGACTAATAAGTATTTTAGTTGTCAAGAACTTATTGTGGGATCAAATAGATATTTAATATACTAGTACTTTATATATCCAAGTTTCCAAAGACACTAAACCTTAATGATTTTGGAATGTATCGTAATGATATGTAATAAATATTCATATAATATGATGTAATATTTATGTATGAAATACTTGAGTCACCTCATATTTTGTGGGAATATCAGTCATATTAGGTTATCTCTTCCCCTTTATCTAGATTTCATATCCAATGTAGGATACATCATTCATGTCATGACAACTTTTCCCCTATCATAGGATATGTCATCTCACATTTCTTAAAATCTATACAACCTTAAACTACAAAAAAAATCAGCCAAAATTATATAAACTTAAACTTCAGTCCTACATGGTCTAAATTACAGGAACATAAACAAAAAATTAAAGTGACATAGAGACTTTTAAAATTTAAAACCTATAATGGGAGGCCTTTGTAAAATTTAAGTCTCCACTCCCTAAGCCTTAACCTTTCATGGACGATAAAAATGTTAGAGTATAATAAATATTAAAAGAGATGAAAATACATGTCTGGCTAAAAAATCATAAATTCTAGTTAAAATAAAATTCAATTCTCCACTCACTAATCTTATCTCTTTCATAAATAATGAAAAGGTTAGATCTAAAAATCTAAATGTCACAAATATTTTATAGACCAAAACATTCTCCACTAAAATTCATATCTATGTTTATTGGATCCACTAGTATATGAAAAATCTAGTACATATATTATTTCTCTTATAGATATTAGAATAAACTATTCCATGGGTATATTTTCATTCATGAAAACACAATTTTTTCACCTTGACTAAGAACTTCCTTTAAGATGATACTACACTCGGGAAATTTCATACCATATCTCATCACCCTGATAATTTTTTTGATACAAAGTGGCATAAACATTAAGGTACATAAACCCTTCTTTAATATCCTTTCATCTATAAAAATTACATCGTACCTCTATTTTATAAATCACCATCACCCAAATATTCTAATTGTGATTCTCATCTTGGTATCCCAATAATTGTGATTATATCCTCTCAGTTTCCCCTTCCATTGAAAATTTTAATGAGTGTTTTTCATTCAATAATAAACTCCTCAACTTGGTAATTATATTTGTGACATGAATATGGAATTCCAAAAAGTTCCATTTTTCAAATTAACAAAAATATCCACTAAGCTTATGCACTACTACCCGATGGTGTGGGGGTAGTTTGTTAATTAACAATGTTTAACTTCCTCCCACATATCTCCATTTACGTAGACATTATTATGTCATGATTTAAATATTCCATAACAAGAATATTCAAGTGGATTCAAATACCATAAATGTTACACATTCATGCATCATACCCATTTTCAAAGCTCAATTTTGATGTCCTAATTTTGTAACCATTCATATATGGATATGTATTTTCAATAGAAGGTTATAATCCAGGAGTCAAGATAATCCTCTTTTTGTCCTAAATCACTTCACTCAAGATACTCCTAGAAATATCAAAGTCTTGAGTTAATATTCTCTAATTGGAAAATTACCATTGGTTAAATGGTCCCCATTTCATGACCATAAACCATACGTGTCACGACCCGTCCTCGGAACCCGTGTCGTGACTACCCCAAGCCCGCCTTCCATAGGCCAGGGGCTGGAGACTAGCACCAAGGCGTAAATCCCGACAAAAAGGGGAAGTCATTGCCTTTATATGTAAACAAACACCACAGAGTAATCCAGTAGAAGTAAACACTAAGTAAACTGAGTACAAGTAAGTGCGGAAAGTAAATGGGCCCGAATACAAACCCAAACTGAAAGTAAAGTACAACTGAAAATAATTTACAACAACTGAAAGTAAAGCAACAACATTGAGTCGTCTACTGGAAATCCCACCTGAAGGGTGGGTATAGATAGCCACCTCAGCTCCTCGGGTCCAGCCGCCCGCTCCGTGTACGTCCCGCCCAGTGGCCCACCTCCAGGTACCAACTGCTCCTCTAGCCTCTACCACGATCAGTGATGTCCGTCGTCTGCATCCAACACAATGTAGTACGGGCATAGCCCGTGTAGGGCTGAGTATACGCTACTCATTAGGGACCCCGAGACCCCCAAAGGTCTCCCAGAATCCACAAAGGATAATCCACAAAGGAAAGATACAATCAAGAAGTAACATCCAACACTACTGAGGTATATGCCCATACATATACCTAAGTCATCAATTCTCGCTCGGCTCCAACATCCGAGCCCAAGTTCAATCACGTCCACAAGGGAGTACAACACAATCCACATATGAAAGAAAGTCAATCACATCGAAGATAATGATTGAAAGTCAAGACTCAGCTCACACCGATATACTTCTTTGGTGATAGAGATGATCAGATATAGCCACTGATTCTTCTAATCTGGGACCCACGTAGGATACTAAACCAGCTACTCTGCCAGACCCACATAGGATAGCAAGAATAGAGTCAGGCACTGCTAGACCCACATAGGATTCAAGAACAGTAATCAGTGACTTTGAACCCACATAGGATTTAAGTATGGTCTTCATCACTGTCGAACCCACATATGATTTCAGTGTCATCTTCATCTCCGTCGAACCCACATAGGATTTCAGTACGGTCTTCATCACTGCCGAAACCACATAGGATTTCAGTGCAGTCTTCATCCCTATTGAACCCACATAGGATTTCAGTACGATCTTCATCACTGTCGAACCCACATAGGATTTCAGGGTAGTCTTCATACCCGTCGAACCCACATAGGATTTCAGAAAGTTCTTCATCGCACTCGAACCCACATAAGATTTCAGTGCAGTCTTCACAGTCGCAGCCAGCTCTAGGGTTCCCGCACACAGCATGCTCGTTCTGGGAGGGTCCGCTCCACGATCCAAGGGGTTTATACATTAACTGACACGTTGTCTAGAGTTTATGTTTCTCAAAGTTCCTTCTCGACAAGTGGAACTCAACGTGACAGACGGAACGTCAATCGGACGCCCGGTCTGACAGTTATTGGATTTTTCGTTCCAGGTGCCAGGTTGGTTTTTAAGTCAAAACCAACCTGACCACACTCCAACTGTATCCAAACGTCGAGCAGAGTCATACAAAAGTTCAATCTCATTAAGGGGAATCCAACAAAGTCGGCGACACGTCAATCGGACGTCCGGAACTCAAGTTATAAGCGTTTACGATCCAAGGGCCCGGTTGGTTTTGTGTTCGAACCAACCCGACTATACTCAAAGTTCTCAGAAACCTTGAGTGTAAAATACTGAAACGACCGTCTCGATCCAAGGATCACTACGCAACTGAAGGTTCATCGATCGGAGGTACTTAGCCCAAGTTATGGGCAAAAGACCAAAAGTGGCCTGAAAATGGGGGGTATGGGCCCGGACCGACCCGACCCAACCACCCCCTGGGTCAGCCGGAACCGGGTTGACCCGAACCAGGTCTGGGTCCGGCCCATTAAGGTGTGGCCCGGCCTGGTGGGTGTGGCCCATCCCAGCCAGTGCGGCTCGGCCCGGCTGGGCGGCCCGGCCCGATGCGGCCGGTCCGGCCCTGGGCGGCTCGGCGCTCGCCGAGCGGCCGCGCAAAGGGGGCGTTGCCCCCTTGATTGGAGTCGTGGCCCCTGCGTGGGGGCTGCTCCTTGACAGCGGATGTGGCCTGGTGCTACGTCACCCCCGGTCCCACAAGGCTGCCGGACCCGCTGCCTGCCGCCGCTGCTTCAGCCGCGGCGGCCCTTCCCGGAGGGGTCTTTCGCGGACCACCGGACGCGCTCTGGTGGTCCGTTTTGCCTGCCGCCTTCGCCAGCGGTACTCCCGGGACCGGCCCTTCACTGTGAAGTCCTCATAATGCCTTTGTGTCCAGCTCCGTCGTCGCCCGCTGATCCGCACATCAAGAACAAAGAAACGGTGTGTTCGAACTTGTTCGTTGGTCCGCACCCACCGTGTTAGCGGTTTAACGACTTATGACAAATTTAACACATGTCGAAGATATAAATCACATAGATTTAATTAAACCAAAGACCCTAACTCAATGTTTTGTTAAAAAAAGATCGTCGCGGGAAAAGAATGTCGCGGAAGAAGTCTCTGTAAGCGTTGACGGCATCTCGGAAGGAGGATCGTCGGCGTCATGGAAGGAGGATTGTCGGCGTCGTGGTACACGATGTCGCGTCGTCGATCTCCGAGGCTTCGGCGTTCTTCATCGCCCTTCATCGAAGTCTAGCGTTCTTCATCGGCAACGGTGCATTCTTTGTGTTCTTCGCATTTTTCAATGAAGAAGGTGAAGATGATGTCTCAAGGCATTGAGCAAAATCTCTCAATTCCTCTCGCACAACCAAAGCCACCCCAATAAAATAAGGAGTAGCCTTATTTTATTTCTCACGCCAACTGTTTTTGAAAATCAAAAATAGATCATTCCATTAATTGATTTAATTGAAGAGTTTTAACCGCCCAATTAAAGAGGAATTTAATAATTAATTAAACGCGAGAGTTGACTTGGCATTTAAGAGGGGGTGCGGGTGAGTTACCAAATTTAATGCACGTGGAAGGTAAAAGGAAATAAAGGGGTGGGGATCGTGTGGGCCCCAACTCACTAATATCCTACCTAGGAGTTAGGATATCAGTGGGTCCTACTCCAACCGCCATGACTAGATTAGCACTGCTTAGAATACAAATAAAATCTGTTTCACAATTTTATTTTATTCTTTAGTTAACCCAAAAATTTAATAACCTCACCCGAGAAAACGGAACTCCGGAAAATGTGTTTCTAATCAATTACCGGTGCTTCTATTTCATCAATGCCCTCGGATTTCAGTTCCAAGCACTGATTCAAAAGTTAGGAAAACCCGCTCGTTCGTTTACTGAACGCACCCAAGCTAAACTTCGAAAATTGATTCCGAGCACACCGGGCCTCGGAATCAGGTGTTGTCAGAAACTGCGTTCTTGTAAAATTCTAAAGAAAATTAAGTAAAAAAATTTCATTGAATTTTACGAGTCTTTACATTACTCCCACCTTAGGGATTTACGTCCCTGTAAAGATACATCATAAACTAGGGGAACAAATGTGGGTATTGTGCACGCATCTGAGCCTCCCGCTCCCAAGTGCTCTCCTGGAGGTTCCCGTGCTTCCATCTGATTAGCACTAGAGGTATCAACCATCCACGTAGGACTCGCTCATGTATCTCCACCGGAAACTCCGCAAAAGTCGCCTCATCGTCAAGGTCTATCTCCCCATGGTCGATGATATGCGCCAGGTCGTGCACGTATCTCCTCAACTGAGATATGTGGAAGATATCGTGCACCTGGTGCAACTGAGGTGGTAGATCCATGCGATAAGCCACATCACCTATCCTGCTGAGGACCTAGAATGGTCCGATGAAGCGTAGAGATAACTTTCCACCTCAGCCAAATCTCTGTAATCCACATCGAGGTGAGACCCGCAAGAAGACGTGGTCGCCATCCTCGAACTCCAGTGGCCTCCGCCTCCTATCAGCATAATAATTTTGCCAGCTCTGAGCTGTCCTCATCCATTCCTGGATGACCTATACCTTCTCTGTCATGGCCTGGACCATCTATGGTCCCACAAGTGCTGACTCCCTAGGGTCTGTCTAGCACAGAGGTGATCTGCAAGGCCAGCCGTACAATGCCTCGTATGGTGCCATCCTGATGGTGGAGTGGTAGTTGTTGTTGTACACGAACTCCACCAAGGTTATGTGGTCCTCCCAGCTGTGACCAAAGTCGAGGACACAGGCACGGACCATGTCCTTGAGAGTCTGAATGGCCCTCTCGGTCTGACCATCCGTCTGAGGGTGAAAGGTGGTGCTCAGACGTACCTGCGTCCTGAATGCCTCCTGAAACCCCTTCCAAAGCCGAGAAGTAAAGCGAGAATCTCGATCAGAGACGATAGATGATGTCACACCAGGAAGCCGTACAATCTCTTGAACGTAGAGACATCCCAAGATCTCTACTGAGCCCTGCTCTCTGATGGGTAAGAACTATTCCGACTTGGTGAGTTGGTCGACAATCACCCAGATGGAGTCGTGACCTCTGGAAGTACGTGGAAGTCCAGTCACGAAATCTATAGATATCCCGTCCTACTTCCACTCCGGGACCTCCAAGGGTTGTACCAAGACTACTGGTACCTGGTGCTCTGCCTTCACCTGATGGCAGGTGAGGCATTGAGCAATGAAATCTGCCACATCCTTCTTCATACCCGGCCACCAGTGCTATCGCCTGAGATCCTGGTACATCTTCGTCACTCCAGGATGTACCGCCAAAGGGGAAGTGTCAAACTCTCTCAGCACCTCCTCCTACAAAGCAGCTGGTACCATGGTACATCCTCTGAAAAGGACGTCGTGCTCTCCTCCTATAGAGAATCCATCAGGTGCCTATCCTGAGGATATCTGCGCATGTCGCGTCTCATAGTTAGTTTCCCCACGTTGTGCCTCTCTGATCTGCTGCAGTAGTGGAAGAGTGACTGTGAGTGACTGAAGAAAGGCTTCTCCATCTCTATCTATGAAGGATATCTACAAAGCAGCTAGCTGCCCCGTCGCCTCCCCGAGAAGTTGGATGCCCGTACTCCTACTGAGAGCATCGGCTACTACGTTCCCCTTCCCAGGAGTATAGACTATCTCAAAGTCATAGTCCTGGAGGAACTCGAGCAATTGTTGTTGTCTCAGATTCATGTCCTTCTATGAGAAGATTTACCTAAGACTCTGGTGGTTAGAGTAGACTGTAAAGCGCTCACCTATCAGATAGTGTCGCCACATTTTTAGAGCGAATATTAGTGCTTCTAACTCCAGGTAATGGGTAGCGTAGATTTGTTCATGATGCCTCAACTAACGTGATCCATAAGTGCTCATGGCCCGCTCCTGCATCAGGACACATCTTAGCCCGGTCCCTGATGCATCACAGTAGACTACGTACCCTACTCCCTCCTCCAGTAGCCTCAAGATAGGTGCGCTGGTCAATCTCTATCTCAGCTCCTAGAAACTCTGCTGACATCTTTCTGACCACACAAAGGGTTTCCCCTTCTTCATCAAAGCTGAGAGTGGTACCTCAACTCTGGAAAAGTCTGGCACAAATCTCCAGTAGTACCAAGCTATCCCCAAGAAACTCTGCACCTCTGTCACACTCCTGGGTGGCTCCCAAGCAAGCACTGCCTCGATCTTCGCAGGATACACCGCTACTCCCGCCTCAGAGATGACGTGTCCCAAGAAGTGGACCTTGCGTAACCAGAACTGACACTTAGAGATCTTTCCATAAAATTGGTGCTCTTGTAGTGTGTCTAGTACAACACGCAAGTGGTAGGCGTGCTCCTCCTTAGTGGTCGCGTATATAAAAATGTCATCGATGAAAACCACGAAAAATTGATCGAGTTATGGCTGAAAGATCCTGTTCATTAGACTCATGAACATTGCTGGAGCATTGGTCACGCTGAAAGTCATAAGCAAGAACTCATATTGGCCATACCGACATCTGAAGGTCGTTTTCTACATGTCCTCATCTCGAACTCTGAGCTGATGATAGCCTGATCTAAGGTCTATCTTCGAGAACCACCATGCTCCCTTGAGCTGATCGAAGAGGTCATCAATCCTCGGTAGCGGATACTTGTTCCTCACGGTCACCTAGTTCAGGCGATGATAGTTGACACAAATTCGCAAGATCCTAGCCGCCTTCTTGGCGAACAATATCGGGGAAGCCCAGGGTGAGACACTGGGTCGGATGAATCCCTTTCCCTACAAGTCCTCCAACTGTACCCATATCTCTCGAAGCTTAGTGGGGGTCATCCGATATGATGGAGTGGATATCGGGGCTATCCTGGGGTATAGGTTAATATAGAAATCTACCTCTCTGCGAGGAGGTAGCCCTGGGACATCATCGGGGAAAACATCCACATACTGATCCACCACTATAAGAAAACTAGGACTCTACACGTCAACTACTCCTAGGATGAGGCTAGCCAACTGATGAGTTATCGGATGTCCTCTCCTCTGTGTGATTCCATCCTGTGATGTAAAGGCTCCCTTCTCGACGGTGAAGGTGAACCTGCTCCCATCGGTGCGTACACACTGCACCTTGTGCCTAATATAGTTAATCTGAGCATGGACTGTAGATAACCAATCCATGCCCAAGATGACGTCGTAAGGCCTCGACGCCGCTACAAGAAGATCCTAGCTGAAGCTCTCACCTCCTAGAGTAAGCTCACACTGCCGGCACCAGTGCGTAATCATCGAGTCTCCTCCCGTAGGATTCTCTAGCCATAAGGATCGAGCCAACGACTCAGTCGGAATCTCCGAGCTCCGAACAAGGGTAGCGGAAATAAAAGAATGACTCGCTCATGTGTCTATAAGAACTGCAGCAAGGGTAGAGTAGACACAGATCGTACCTCGAATCATCTCTGGTGTGCCATGGTCGTAGTCCTCCGCTGCCTGAAGCTGAGCCTGTCTCTGCCCGCCAGCTCCCTATGGCCCGGGTGGACCTCCTGGTGGTGGTGGTGGTAAAGCCTCAAAGTGTTTTCCACCACCTACTTCTTGGCCAGCTCCCCTGCCTCGTCCGCCTGCTCTCGGAGGACCGCCACGGTCGACCCTCTGCGTCTGCCTGGGTGGCCCCTCTACCATCTGTTGCTCCTCTACAAGGCGGGTCAGGTAGTCACGATCCATGTGGCCCTGCCTGCCGCATGCGTGGCACTGTATGCTCCTCGGAAGGCTGGCTCAATGCCATGTGCCCTGCACCTCTGAGCCAGTGTCCTGAGGTCGTCCGCCTGACGGTCTGGTCCGCCTGGACCCCTGTGACATTCGTCGACTGTCAGCTACAGACGACTCTGCTACGTGTCTCCCTTCGATAGGTCCCGCTGCTGGCGTAGGCTCAGCAATAAATCTCTATATGAGAAGAGCTCGCTCCAGTACTCCTGCCTGTGTCGGAATGCTGAGGGAGATCATCGATGCCCTGATCTCATGCCTCAGTCCCTGCTCGAAGTTCCAGGCCCAGAAGAATGGGTCCTGTACCATGTCCATAGAATAGCACGAGAGATCGGTAAATCTCGCCGAGTACTGGGCGACCGTCATGCTTCCCTACCGCAGCTGTAGAAGCTCCTGGATGCGCACCGCTCGGAGGGTGGCTGGGATGAACTCTAAGCGGAAGAGGCTCTCAAAGTCCGTCCAAAGGAGAGACTCCTCGTCGTGCACCTAGAGCATCAAGCTCCACCATCTACCTTATACCGCGTGCAAGAGGCTCGCTGTGAGGATCACCATGAGGTCAGCTGGTGTCCCCACTAACCTGAAAACTCTCACAACCATCTCCAGCCAATCCTCGACTGCCTGAGGGTCCGTCTCCCCACAGAACCTAAGCAGTCTCTGACGCTAAAACTCGTGCAGCGCACTAAGGAGACGTGCACTATCAGCGGATGGGGCTGGTAGCATCGTTGGCTCGGCAGGTAGAGGTACCGTCGGTGCCTCCACTGTCAAAGGGCCCTACACTGATGCCTCGTCTCTCGGTGGGCTTTCGTCTCGCACAACGCTCGGAACCCTAGCTGGCTGTTGTCATGGGGCCATCCTGAAAATAAATAGGTGTGCCACGGTCAAAACAGTATAACTGGTGAGCTGACACAAAGTAATCACAAAAAAAAACTTTTAAAACACATATTCAATCAATTTTTTCGTGCATTGAGTCGGAAATCAGAATTCAGGGTCCTTGTGTAAGGATACCTCGGCTGCCGCACCAACACTGGACACCTTGGACTGATAACCACACTCAATACCCTTAACATTATTCCTTCACATAGAATAAAGATCAGTGTCCTGAGTTCTGCGGTAGAAATGAACTCCTCTGAAACCAATTTTTCACGACTCGTCCTCGGAACCCGTGTCGTGACTACCCCAAGCCCGCCTTCCATAGGCCAGGGTCTGGAGACTAGCACCAAGGCATAAATCCCGACAAAAAGGGGAAGGCATTGCCTTTATAAGTAAACAAACACCACAGAGTAAGCCAGCAGAAGTAAACACTAAGTAAACTGAGTACAAGTATGTGCGGAAAGTAAATTGGCCAGAATACAAACCCAAACTGAAAGTAAAGTACAACTGGAATGAAAGTACAGCAACTGAAAGTAAAGCAGCAACGTTGAGCTGTCCACTGGAAGTCCCACCGGAAGGGTGGGTACAAATAGCCACCTCAGCTCCTTAGGTCCAGCCGTTTGCTCCGTGTATGTCCCTCCCAGTGGTCCACCTCCAAGTACCGATTGATCCTCTAGCCTCTACCACGATCAGCGTTGTCCGTCGTCTACATCCAACACAATGTAGTGCGGGCATATCCCGTGCAGGGGTGAGTATAAGCTACTCAGTAGGGACCCCGAGACCCCCGAAGGTCTCCTAGAATCCACAAAGGATAATCCTCAAAAGAAAGATACAATCACGATGTAACATCCAACACTACTTAGGTATATTCCCATACATATACCTAAGTCATCAATTCCCGCTCGGCTCCAACATCTGAGCCCAAGTTCGATCACGTCCACAAGGGAGTACAACACAATCCACATAGTAAAGCAAGTCAATCACATCGAAGATAACGATTGAAAGTCAAGACTCAGCTCACACAGGTATACTTCTTCGGTGATAGAGATGATCAGATATATCCACTAATTCATCTAAGTCGGGACCCACGTAGGATACGAAACCAGCTACTCTGCCAGACCCACATAGGATAGCAAGAAAAGAGTCAGATACTGCCAGACCCACATAGGATTTTAGTGCAGTATTCATCTCTGTCGAACCCACATAGGATTTCAGTACGGTCTTCATCACTGCCGAACCCACATAGGATTTCAGTGTAGTCTTCATCTCCGTCAAACCCACATAGGATTTCAGTACGGTCTTCATCGCTACCGAACCCACATAATATTTCAGTGCAGTCTTCATCCTCATCAAACCCACAAAATATTTTAGTACAGTCTTCATCGTTGCCGAACCCACATAAGATTTCAGTGCAGTCTTCATCCCCATCGAACCCACATAGGATTTCAGTACGGTCTTCATCACTGCCGAACCCACATAGGATTTCAGTGTAGTCTTCACAGTCGCAGCCAGCTCAAGGGTTCCCGCACACAGCATGCACGTTCCAGGAGGGTCTGCTCCATGAGCCAAGGGGTCGATAAATGAACTGACACATAGTCCGGAGTTTATGTATCTCAAAGTTTCGTCTTGACAAGAGGAACTCAACGTGACAGACGGCGCGTCAATTGGACGCTCGGTCTGAGAGTTATTGGCTTTTTTGTTCAAGGGGCCCGGTTGGTTTTTAAGTCCAAACCAACCCGACTTCACTCCAACTGCATCCAAACCTCGAGAGGAGTAATCCAAAAGATTTTTCTCACTAATAGGAGTCCAACAAAGTCGACGTCATGTCAATCGAACGTCTGGAGCTCAAGTTATAAGCATTTCCGCTCCGAGGGCCCGGTTGGTTTCATGTTCGAACCAACCCGTCCATACTCAAAGTTATCCTAAAACTTGAATTTAATATACCAAAACAACCGTCTAGATCCAAGGATCACTACGCAACTGACAGTGCATCAATTTGAGGTTCGTAGCCCAAGTTATGGGCAAAAGACCGGAAGTGGCCTTAAAATGGGAGGTCTGGGCCCAGACCGACCCGGCTCAACCCCCTATGGGTCGGCCCGAACCGGGTCAACCCGAACCGGTTCCGGGTCCGACCCATTAGGGCGTGGCCCGGCGCGGCCTGGGCGGCCTGGCCCAGCCCGGGGCGGCTCGGTGCTGGCCGAGCGGGGTCTGCTCAGCGCTGGCCGTGCGGCCGCGCAAAGGGGGCGTTGCCCCCTTGATTGGAGTCGCAGCCCCCGCATGGGAGCCGCTTCTTGCCAGCGAACGCGGACCAGTGTCACATCTCCCACGGTCCTGAGTGGCCGCGGGACCAGCCCCCTGCCACCGCGGCTTCAGCCGTGGCGGCCCTTCCCGGCGACGCGCCGGTGGGGTCTTCCGCGGACCACCGGACGCGCTCCGGTGGTCCGTTTTTTCTGCCGCCTTCGCCAGCGGTCCTCCCAGGAAATGCCTTTCACTGCGAAGTCCTCATAACGCCTTTTAAGCCTACTTCATCATCACCCTCCGATCCTCACACCAACAACAAAGAAACGGTGGGTTCGGACTTGTTCGTTGGTCCACACCAACCGCGTTAGCGGTTCAACAACTTCCGTAAAATTTAACACATGTCGAGAATATAAATCACATAGATTTAATTAAACCAAACCCCATACCTCAAGGTTTTGATGAACGAAGATCGTCGCGGGAAAAGAACATCGTGGAAGAATTCTTCGTAAGCTTTGACGGCGTCCCGGAAGGAGGATCGCCGGCGTCGCGGATGGAGGATCGTAGGCGTCACGTCGTCGATCTCCGAGGGTTCGGAATTCTTCATCGCCCTTCGTCGGAGGCCGGCTTTATTCATCGATGATGGTGCATTCTTCATGTTCTCCGTGTTCTTCAATGAAGATGGTGAAGATGAAGTTTCAAGGCTTTGAGAAAAATCTCTCAATTCCTCTCGGACAACCAAAGCCACCCCAATAAAATAAGGCGTCGCCTTATTTTATTTCTCACGCCAACTGTTTTTGAAAATCAAATACTGGTCATTCAATTAATTGATTTAATTGAAGAGTTTTAATCACCCAATTAAAGAGGCATTTAATAATTAATTAAACGCGAGAGTTGACTTGGCATTTAAGAGGGGGTGCGGGTGAGTAACCAAATTTAATGCACATGGAAGGTAAAAGGAAATAAAGGGGTGGGGATCGTGTGGGCCCCACCTCACTAATATCCTACCTAGGAGTTAGGATATTAGTGGGTCTCACTCCAACCTCCATGCCTAGATTAACACTGCTTAGAATAAAAATAAAATCTGTTGCACAATTTTATTTTATTCTTAAGCTAAACCAAAAATTTAATAACGTCATCCAAGAAAAAGCAACTCCGGAAAGGGTGTTCCTAATCAATTACCAGCGTTGTGGTTTCATCGGTGCCCTCGTATTTCAGTTCTGAGAACCGGTTCAAAAGTTAGGAAAACCCGCTCGTTCGTTTACTGAACGTACCCAAGCTAATGTTCAAAAATTGATTCTGGGCACACCGGGCCTCGGAATCAGGTGCCATCAGAAACTGTGTTCTTGTAAAATTCCAAAGAAAATTAAGGAAAAAATTTTACTTGAACTTTACGGGTCATTACATTACTCCCAATTCAGGGCTTTATGTCCCTGTAAATATACATCATAATCAAGGGGGAAAATATGGGTATTGTGCACGCATCTGAGCCTCCCGCTCCCAAATGCCCTCCTAGAGGTTCTCATGCTGCCATCTAATGAGCACTAGAGGTATCGACCGTCCATGTAGGACCCGATCCTATCGATCCTCAATCTCCACCGGGTCCTCCGCAAAAGTCTCCCAATCGTCAAGGTCTATCTCCCCATGGTCGATGATATGCGTCGGGTCGTGCACGTATCTCCTCAGCTGAGATACGTGGAAGACGTCATGCACTCGGTGCAACTGAGGTGGTAGAGCCAGGCGATAAGCCACCTCGCCTATCCTGCTGAGGACCTGGAATGGTCCAATGAAGCGCGGAGATAACTTGTCGCCTTGGCCAAATCTCTATAATCCAAGTCGAGGTGAGACCCGCAAGAAGATGTGGTCGCCATCCTCGAACTCCAGTGGCCTCTGCCTCCTGTCAGTATAAGACTTCTGCCAGCTCTGAGCTATCCTCATCCGATCCTGGATGACCTGGACCTTTTCTATCGTGGCCTGGACCATATCTGGTCCCACAAGTGCTGACTCCCCAGGTTCTATCCAGTATAGAGGTGATTTGCAAGGCCGGCCGTACAATACCTCGTATGGTGTCGTTCTGATGGTGGAGTGGTAGCTGTTGTTGTATGCGAACTCCACCAAGGGTAGGTGGTCCTCCCATCTGTGATCAAAGTTGAGGATACATGAACGGAGCATATCCTCGAGAGTCTGAATGGTCATCTCCGTCTGACCATCCATCTGAGGGTGAAAGGTGGTGCACTGATGTAGCTGCGTCCCGAATGCCTCCTGCAACCCCTTCCAAAGCGGGGAAGTAAAGAGGGCATCTTGATCAGAGATTATAGATGATGTCACACCATGAAGCCGTACAATCTCTTGAACGTAGAGATGTTCCAAGATCTCTACTGAGCCCTGCTCTCTGATGGGTAAGAAGTGGTCCGACTTGGTGAGTCGGTCGACAATCACCCAGATGGAGTCGTGGCCTCTGGAAGTACGTGGAAGTCCAGTCACAAAATCCGTAGATATTCCATCCCACTTCCACTCTGGGACCTCCAAGGGTTGTACCAAGCCTGTTGGTACCTGGTGCTCTGCCTTCACCTGCTGGCAGGTGATGCATCGAGAAACGAACTCTGCCATAGCCTTCTTCATACCCGGCCACCAGTGGTGTCGCCTGAGATCCTAGTACATCTTCGCCACTCTAGGATGTACCACCAAAGGGGAAGTGTGAAACTCTCTCAGCACCTCCTCTTACAAAGGAGCTGGTACCATGGTACGTCCTCTGAAAAGGACGACGTGCTCTCCTCCTATAGAGAATCCATAAAGTGCCTGTCCTAAGGATATATGCGCACGCTGCATCTCACAGTCAGCGTCCCCACGCTGTGCCTCTCTGACCCGCTGCAGTAGTGAAGGAGTGACTGTGAGTGACTGAAGAAAGGCTGCTTCATCTCTATCCATGAAGGATATCTGAAAAGCAGCTAGCTACCCCATCGCCTCCCCGAGTAGCTGGATGCTCGTCCTCCTGCTGAGAGCATCAGCTACTACGTTCCCCTTCCCAGGAGTATAGACTATCTCAAATTCATAGTCCTGGAAGAACTCGAGTAGTCGTCACTGTCTCAGATTCAGGTCCTTCTGCGAGAAGATGTACTAGAGACTCTGGTGGTCAGAGTAGGCTGTAAAGCACTCGCCCATCAGATAGTGTCGCCACATCTTCAGAGTGAAGACCACTGCTGGTAACTCCAGGTCATGGGTAGCATAGTTCTACTCATGCTGCCTCAACTGACATGATCCATAGGCGATCATGGCCTGCTCCTGCATTAGGACACATCCGAGCTCTCTCCCTGATGCATCGCAATAGAATACGTACCCTACTCCCTCCTCCGGTAGCCTCAAGATAGGTGTGCTGGTCAATCTCTGTCTCAGCTCCTGGAATCTCTGATGACATCTGTCTGACCACACGAAGGGTTTCCCCTTCTTCATCAAAGCTGATAGTGGTGCCAAAACTCTGGAAAAGTTTGGAACAAATCTCCGGTAGTACCCAGCTAGCCCCAAGAAACTCCGCACCTCCATCACGCTCCTGGGTGGCTCCCAAGCTAGCACTGCCTTGATCTTCGCAGGATCCACCGAATCTCTTGCCTCAGAGATGACGTGTCCCAAGAAGTGGACCTCACGTAACCAGAACTGACACTTCGAGAGCTTTCCATAAATTTGGTGCTCCCAGAGTATGTATAGTACAACCCGCAAGTGGTAGGCGTGCTCCTCCTCTATGGTCGAGTGTATCAAAATGTCGTCGATGAAGACCACGACAAATCGATCGAGGTATGGCTGAAAGATTCTGTTCATGAGACTCATGAACACTACTGGAGCATTGGTTACGCCGAATGGCATAACCAAGAACTCATAGTGTCCATACCGACATCTGAAGGTCATCTTCTGCACGTCCTCGTCTCAAACTCTGAGTTGATGATATCCTGATCTAAGGTCTATCTTAGAGAACCACCGTGCTCCCTTGAGTTGATCGAAGAGGTCTTCAATACTCGATAGCATATACTCTTTCCACACGGTCACCTGGTTCAGGCGACGATAGTCGACACAAAGTCGAAATCTCTCATCTGCCTTCTTGGCGAACAATATTGGGGAAGCCCAGGGTGAAACACTGGGTCGGATTAATCCCTTGCCCTGCAAGTCCTCCAATTGTACCCACAGCTCTCGAAGCTCAGTGGGGGCCATCCGATATACTGGAGTGGATATCGGGGATATCTCGGGGTATAGGTCAATATAGAAGTCTACCTCTCTACGAGGAGGTAGCCCTAGGACGTCATCGGGGAAAACGTCTGCATACTGGTCCACCACTTGAGGAAAACTAGGACTCTGCAAGTCAACTGCTCCTAGGATGAGGCTTGCCAGCTAATGAGTGATGGGCTATCCTCTACTCTTCGTGAGTCCATCCTGTGTTGCAAAGTCTCCCTTCTCACCGGTGAAGGTGAACTTGCTCCCGTCGGTGCATACACACCGCACCATGTGCCTAATACAGTCAAACTGAGCATGGACTGTAGATAACCAATCTATGCCCAAGATGACTTCGTAAGGCCTTGACGACGCTAAAAGAAGATCCCAGCCGAAGCTCTCTTTTCCTAAAGTAAGCTCACACTTCCAGCATCAGTGCATAATCATAGATTCTACTCCCGTAGGAGTCTCTAGCCGTAAGGATCGAGCCAACAGATCCGTCGGAATATCCAAGCTCCGAACAAGGGCAGTGGCAATAAAAGAATGAATCACTCCTATGTCTATAAGAACTGAAGCCAGGGTGGACTAGACACAGATCATACCTCGAATCATCTATGGCGTGCGGTGGTCGTAGGCCTCCGCTGCGTGAAGCTGAGCCTGTCTCTGCATGCCAGCTCGCTGTGGCCCGGGTGGACCTCCTGGTGGTGGTGGTGGTAAAGCCTCAAAGCGTCTCCCACCACCTGCTGCTCTGTGAGCTCCCCTGCCTTGTCTGCCTACTCTCGGTGGACCGCCATGGTCGACCCTATGCCTCTGCATAGGTGGCCCCTCAACCATCTGCTGCTCCTCTCCACGGCGGGTCGGGCAGTCATGAGCCATGTGGCCCGGCCCGCCACATGCGTAGCACTGTCTGCTCCTCGGAAGGCTGGCTCTGCGCCTTGTGTCCCGCACCTCTGAGCCAGTGTCCTGAGGTCGTCCGCTTAAGGGTCTTGTCCACCTGGACCCCTGTGACATCTGTCGACTGCTAGCTGCAGACGACTCTGCTACGTGCCACCCTGCGGTTGGTCTCGCTGCTGGCGTAGGCTTGGTAAGAAATCTCTCTATGAGAAGAGATCGCTCCAGTACTCCTTCCTATGTCTGAATGCTGAGGGAGATCATCGATGCCCTGATCTCATGCCTCAGTCCCTGCTCGAAGGTCCGGGCCCGAAAGAATGGGTCTCGTACCATTCCATCGAATAGCGCGAGAGATCGGTAAATCTCACCGAGTACCGGGCGACCGTCATGCTTCCCTGCCGCAGCTGTAGAAGCTCCTGGATGCGCACCACTCGGAGGGTGGCTGGGACGAACTCTGAGCGGAAGAGGCTCTCAAAGTCCGTCCAGAGGAGTGAAGCCTCATCGTGCACCTGGAGCATCAAGCTCCACCATCTGCCTGCTGCCGCGTGCAGGAGGCTCGCTGCGAGGATCACCATGAGGTTAGCTGTTGTCCCCACTAACCTGAAAACTCGCACAACCGCCTCCAGCCAATCCTCGGCTGCCTAAGGGTCTATCTCCCCGTGGAACATGGGCGGTCTCTGAGGCTGAAACTCATGCAGCGCACTAAGGCGACGTGCACTATCAGCGGCAGGGGCTGGTAGCATTGGTGGTTTAGCGGGTAGAGGTACCGTCGGTGCCTCCTCTGTCAAAGGGCCCTATACCGAGGCCTCATTGCTCGGTGGGTTGTCGTCTTGCACAACGTTCGGAACCCTAGCCGGCTGCCATCGTGGGGATATCCTGAAATGAAACAGGTGTTCCAAGGTTAAAACAGTATACCTCGTGATCTGACACAAATTAATCACAAAGAAAACTTTTAAAACACACATGGAATCAATGTTTTCATGCATTGAGTCGGAAATCAGAAGTCAGGTTCCTGGTGTACAGATACGTTGGCCGCCGTACCAACACTGGAATCCCTGGACTGATAACCACACTCAATACCCTTAACACTATTTCCTCACATAGAAGAAAGATCAGAGTCCTGAGTTTTGCGGTCGAACCGAACTCCTCTGATACTAATTTGTCACGACCTGTCCTCGGAACCCGTGTCGTGACTACCCCAAGCCCGCCTTCCATAGGCCAGGGGCTGGAGACTAGCACCAAGGCGTAAATCCCGACGAAAAGGGGAAGGCATTGGATTTATAAGTAAAAAACACCACAGAGTAAGCCAGCAGAAGTAAACACAAAGTAAACTGAGTACAAGTAAGTGCGGAAAGTAAATGGCCAGAATACAAACCCAAACTGAAAGTAAAGTGCAGCTGGAAAGAAAGTAGAGCAACTGAAAGTAAAGCAGCAACGTCGAGCCATCCACTGGAAGTCCCACCTGAATGGTGGGTACAGATAGCCACCTCATCTCCTTAGGTCCAACCGTCCACTCCGTGTACGTCCCGCCCAGTGGGCCACCTCCAGGTACCGACTGCTCCTCTAGCCTCTACCACGATCAGCGTTGTCCGTCGTCTGCATCCAACACAACGTAGTGCGGGTATAGCCCGTGCAGGGGTGAGTATACGCTACTCAGTAGGGACCCCGAGACCCCCTAAGGTCTCCCAGAATCCACAAAGGATAATCCACAAAGGAAAGATACAATCACAAAGTAACATCCAACACTACTTAGGTATATTCCCATACATATACCTAAGTCATCAATTCTTGCTCGACTCCAACATCCGAGCCCAAGTTTGATCACGTCCACAAGGGAGTACAACACAATCCACATAGGAAAGCAAGTCAATCACATCGAAGATAACGATTGAATGTCAAGACTCAGCTCACATAGGTATACTTCTTCGGTGACAGATATGATCAGATATAGCCACTGATTCATCTAAGCTGGGACCCACGTAGGATACTAAACCAGCAACTCTGCCATACCCACATAGGATAGCAAGAACAGAGTCAGACACTGCCAGACCCACACAGGATACAAGAACAGTAGTCAGTGCCATCGAACCCACATAGGATTTCAGTATGGTCATCATCGCTGCCGAACCCACATAGGATTTCAGTGGAGTCTTCATCTCCGTCGAACGCACATAGGATTTCAGTACGGTCTTCATCGCTGCCGAACCCACATAGGATTTCATTGCAGTCTTCATCCCTGTCGAACCCACATAAGATTTCAGTACGGTCTTCATCGCTGTCGAACCCACATAAGATTTTAGTTTATTCTTCATCCCCGTCGAACCCACATTGGATTTCAGTACGGTCTTCATCGCTGCCGAACCTACATAGGATTTCAATGCAGTCCTCACAGTCGCAGCCAGCTCTAGGGTTCACGCACACACCATGCTCGTTCCGGGAGGGTCCGCTCCATGAGCCAAGGGTTCGATACATCAACGGACACGTAGTCCATATTTGATGTATCTCAAAGTTCCTTCTTAACAAGAGGAACTCAATGTGACATACGGCGCATCAATTTGACGTTCAGTCTGAGAGTTATTGACTTTTTCGTTCCAGGGGCCCGGTTGGTTTTTAAGTCAAAACCAACCCGATTACACTCCAACTTCGTCCAAACCTCGAGAGGAGTAATCCAAAAGGTCCATCTCACTAAGAAGAATCCAACAAAGTTGATGTCACGTCAATTGGACGTCCGGAACTCAAGTTATAAGCGTTTCTGCTCCGAGGGCCCGGTTGGTTTCGTGTTTGAACAAACCCAGTCGTACCCAAAGTTCTCTGAAACCTTGACTGTAATATACCAAAATGACCTTCTCGATCCAAGGATCTCTACGCAACTGACGGTGCATCGATCGAAGGTCTGTATCCAATGGTATGGGCAAAAGACCGGAAGTGGCCTGAAAATGGGGGGTCTGGGCCCAGACCGATCCGGCTCAACCCCCCTGGGTCGGCCCGAACCGGGTCGACCCGAACCGGGTCCGGGTCCGGCCCATTAGGGCGCGGCCCTGTCCGGTGGGCGTGGCCCGGCCTGGTCGGCGCGGCCCAGCCCGGCCCGGTGCGGCCGATCCGGCCCAGGGCGGCTCGGTGCGGGCCGAGCAGGGTCGGCTCGGCGTTGGCCGAGCGGCCGTGCAAAGGGGACGATGCCCCCTTGATTGGAGTTTTGGCCCCTTCGTGGGGGCTGCTCCTTGCCAGCGGACGTGGCCCGGCGCTGCGTCACCCACGATCCTGCGCGGCCGCGTGACCAACCGCCTTCCGTCGTGGCTTCAACCGCAGCGGCCCTTCCTGGTGGTGCGGCCGGCCGGTGCCGGCTACCGCCTCCGGCCGCCGGTGCCGCCGTGCCGGTGTGGCGCGCCGGTGGGGTCTTCCGCAGACCACCGGACACGCTCCGGTGGTCCGTTTTGCCTGCCGCCTTCGCCAGCGGTCCTCCCGAGACCGACCCTTCACTGCGAAGTCCTCATAACGCCTTTGCGGCCTACTTCGTCATCGCCCGCCGATCCACACACCAAGAACAAAGAAACGGTGGGTTCAGACTTGTTCGTTGGTCCGTACCCACTGCGTTAGCTGTTCAACGACTTCCGACAAATTTAACACATGTCGAGGATATAAATCAGATAGATTTAATTAAACCAAACCCCCTACCTCAAGGTGTTGATGAACGAAGATTGTCACGGGAATAGAACGTCGTGGAAGAGGTCTCCATAAGCGATGACGACGTCCTGGAAGGAGGATCATCAGCATCATGGAAGGAGGATCATCGGTGTTGCAGTACACAGTGTCATGTCGTCGATCTCCGAGGGTTCGACGTTCTTCATCTCCCTTCGTTGAAGGTCGGCGTTCTTCATTGGCGATGGTTCGTTCTTCGCGTTCTTCACGTTCTTCAATGAAGAAGGTGAAGATGAAGTCTCAAGGCTTTGAGAAAAATCTCTCAATTCCTCTCGCACAACCAAAGCCACCCCAATAAAATAAGGCGTAGCCTTATTTTATTTCTCACGCCAACTGTTTTTGAAATTCAAAAACAGATCATTCAATTAATTGATTTAATTGAAGAGTTTTAACCACCCAATTAAAGAGGCATTTAATAATTAATTAAATGTGAGAGTTGACATGGCATTTAAGAGGGGGTGTAGGTGAGTTACCAAATTTAATGCACGTGGAAGGTAAAAGGAAATAAAGGGGTGGGGATCATGTGGGCCCCACCTCACTAACATCCTACCTAGGAGTTATGATATCAGTGGATCCCACTCTAACCGCCATGCCTAGATTAACACTACTTAGAATAAATATAAAATCTATTGCACAATTTTATTTTATTCTTTAGTTAACCCAAAAATTTAATAACCTCACCCGAGAAAACACAACTCCGGAAAAGGTGTTCCTAATCAATTACCAGCGCTGCGGTTTCATCGGTGCCCTTGGATTTCGGTTCTGAGCACCGGTTCAAAAGTTAGGAAAACTCACTCGTTTGTTTACTGAACGTACCCGAGCTAAAATTCGAAAATTGATTCCGGGCACACCGGGCCTCGGAATCAGGTGCTGTCAGAAACTACATTCTTTTAAAATTCCAAAAAAAATTAAGGAAAAACATTTCCTTGAATTTTATGGGTCTTTAAAATATGAAACACTGGTTAATCTTGCTATAATTTAATCTACTTAGAGTGATTAGTTCTATATAAACACATTCAGAAATGTGTGATACAAATCCACATAGGAGTACCTAGTGTATGGGATTAACAATTCATCTTTGGTTTTATATAATAACCCTACACTTGAATAAAACTATTTCATTATCGCATGTGTATAAGTCTAATTGGTATAGAGACTCTCTTATAATAACTATATTATGTTTCTTGATTAATATTATTTTAGGATTCTTAGTGAAATATGGACCACTTATCTTATCCATCCAAAGTATAGAAATTTTATTAAGAGAAAAATATACTATAGGATGAAACAACAAGAAAAACAAGAGAGAAAAAAGAGAAAAAACAAGAATAAGGACAAGGGACTTAGAAGCTTATGGATTCATAATGTAGTGATGACCAATATCATCAGCATGAAAGAAATTTGAACATTTCATGGGAAGTGAAACAAGAGTAGAGAAGATCATCTGGAGGTCACTCTAGTTTCCCTTAGATTCCAAACGATCTTCCACCTATTTCCTACATTCTTGGTGTGATACAAACTTTAATGCCCAATGTGACTCTAGAGTTTCCAAAAAAGATATGTAATGAACCAGGGAGTAGTAATATTTCCTTGATGTTACTTTATAATACCTAAGAAGTCTTTTTTTACATCATCCAAGGTAAAATTATTTTGGATAGGAAAATTTATACCCATTAAGTAATGAATTCTCTTCTTCTTAGATATCATCTCCCCTAGCATTGAATCTTCTAAAAAAATACCACTGAGTCCCTCATGTCATCAACCACACCACCCCCGTACATGATTCTAATATAGAAATAACTATCAATGTTTAGTTTTAACCTTCCACTCAGTGTCTTCGAGAGGACCCATTTACCTTGACGGAGAGTGATCTTAATAGGGGAGAAATCATACCTACAGACATGAGATTTCTCATAGAGAGAGATAAATTCTAGTGAATTAGGGGGAATACTATGTCCCCCATAATGAATCTAGCATGAACTTGAATGGATAAACAAGAGAAATTAATACCCTCCATATATCCTTTGTTCATAGAACTCAAAATACTCCAAAAACAAGATGAAAAAAATCATTTTCCTTGCCTTCCTCTCATTCTCATTTATTCTCATCCCATTGAACCTATTGATATGAAAATAATAAGTGTTAATACACAAAAAACTATAGTTAGTGATATATCCCAAACTAGTCCACACTAATTTCACCAAATCTCCATCAATGAAATGGTTCTCGATCATCTCAACCTTTGAGTTGTGACAGGATTGGCACATAGATACGAGATAAAGTTCTTTACGTCTGTTCACATCATCAGTCGACACAACATTATTTAAAATGTTCCCAACTAAGAATTTGAACTTGGTTGTATTTTATTTACACTAGAGGAAATCACCCCACTCACTATGATCAAAATTCTATGTAAGGGAAAGGTGATAATACCTAGAAAAAAGGACCCTAAAGCCTCCATAGTGAAGAAAATATGATTGTGTTCTAGATAAATTTGAAAATTTATAAAAAAATAATGATGATGGTTAAGAATAGTGTGGATGAACTTCGGGTGTCTGTATACTTGAGAGAATGAGATTTATGGGGTAGAAAATCTCAAGAAACTGAGAAGAGAACCCACCCAGTTATCATGCCAAAAACAAATGTCGACGTTTTTAAGGATTCATTGGGATTGAATCTAAATCCCAAGTTCATGTCCCCATATCATATTCCAAAAAGTAGAAACCATCACAATTGGTGAGTCCAGAACCACACCATATTTCACTATAATAAATTTTCCACAAACTTAATTCCTATAAAGGATCACCCATTCTATCTTAACTTTGAGTATATGTTTCTTATCAATAATATTATGGAGTCCAATTCCTCCACATTCCATAGATCTTTCCATTCTACTCTAAGATTCCAAGTGGCATCAACTTTCCAAATGTGCATCCTTGATGAAGTCCATCATGTTTTTATTTATTCTTATAATCATAGTTTTTTGAACCCTAAGTAAAGACAGAATATGCATTGGTATAGATGAAAAGACAAGTTAACCAGAGTGATGTAACCCCTAAAATATAAGAAGAGACTCTTCCATATTTCAATTTGACCAGTTATCCTACTTAGACCCTCATAGTGTTGGATCTATAGCAAACCTAATGAAATTGGATCTCCTGGATAATCCTTGGGTAAGGCCTTTCTATTAAATCCCATGAGGTCCTCAGGGATATTTTAATGTCTATTGGAATAGCCCCTGGATATATACACACTAATGTTCTCGGGGTAAATTTATTAGATACTCAACTAACTATATTCCTTTATCAATTTTTTGAGTCCTTGAATTGATCTCTTGTTACCACTAATGAAAAAAATGATTTCATCCCTAAAGAGAAAATTTGATATGCCATTATAGAGATTATGATACATGTAGTGTAGGATGTTACCAGCACCGATATCTCTCTTTTGTATCCTGATGGAATATTCTTTAGAAATGATGAAAAATTTGGGTGAAATCGCGTCTCCCTATCTCATTTCTCTAACTAACTAAAAAAATCCATAGGTGTTACCCATAAAATTAACTACAAGCCATGGATAATTGAATCACCTAAAGAGAAGATCAATAACCTCGATAGAAAAACCCATGCATGACATAACATCATAGAATGATTTTCCACTCAAGTATATTTTATTTCTTATCCTTGTTGATTTTCAACACTATATTGGATCCAAAAAATTATGTCTATCACTATTCATCTCTTGAGCTGATACGATGGCCGCTTAGGTAGACCTTCCCTTAACAAATCCATGATACTCCTCCAATATCCATTTTCTAAAATGGGTGGACAACCTCCAATTGATTAGGTTTGAGATAATTTTATAAAAAACCATACACATACTAATCAGACTGCTGTTTTTGATCGAGGATGGGTTCTTTATCATTGGAATAAGTGTCATCGTAGTGTCACTGAATACCTGAGGTAAATTACTACCTCTAAAAAAACATGAATATAAGTCACTAGTTAATCCTTCACAAGATCCATAGAAGCCTTCTAAATGGATATTAATAATCCATTAGGGCCAAAAGAGCTCTCATGGTTGAGATATTTCATCAACACCCATGTCTCCCACTCATCTGGAACTCTTTCAAACCAAATATTGAGAAACTCTGGAAAACCCATGGAATTGAATACCTATTAAACAATTACCACCTAGGATAGATTTCATGCATGAGTGGGTTAGTACCATCTAAATATATATTTAATGTGATCTTCAACTATAACCACAATCTCCTCTAATTTTCTAGTATACGAGTCATCCTCCATGAGAATATTTGGTAGAAGTTTTGATTTTTTCTTTGATACATGCATGAAAGAAATTTGGGCTTTTGTCCCCCTCCTTTATCCAAGTTTTCTTATATTCATCCCAAAAAATATGTTATTGTTCCATTATTAAGGTGGGAAAGTAATTTTTATTCCAATTCAATTCATGAAATAAATCTGCATCCCAATACTCCTATATTCGACCCTCTTTGTATTTGATCTATTATTCTATAATTTCTAAAACCAAGAAACATGGAGGTACATACTCTATCCAAGAAATGAGGTATCCTTTGAGATATCTCAATTTATTTTGAATCCAATCCCGTTGACTATCTAGTGTGGTTTTTCTCTAAGATTCTTTCACCGAAGTATGGATTCTAGATTGGAATCCCATCTACTGGAGAAAAAGAATCTATCTTCACTTCATCCTCAGGACACTATCTAGACTAGAGTGGTAAATGGTTATGAAAATAATGAACCATATGAGATAAAATTACATTAAGGACCATCATTAAAGCATATATATTGTATAAACTAATATTTATCCAACACCAAGTTTGTTGTGTCCTTTTTTTATTATTACACCAAGTAAAGTGGTCTCTAGAGGATCTTGTATCCATCAAGACCATACCGGTGGTTAAGGTTATGAAATAATTCTTATCCTTCCATAGGATGATACCCCTCCCTTCTTCTCTAAATTATCCATAATGTTTTGTAAGTCACTACCCATGAACCATGCTAATTATCATAGAAGTAAAGTCTCCAGTTCGTGTCCTAGTTATTCCCTTAACCTAGCACCACACTTTTCATAGACCACTGATAGGAAGTAAACATGATCAACAGAACTAACCATTAGCATGAATTGTTGCTCATAAGCAACCAACTTCTCAACTATCATATGATTATTCTTAAAAAACCAAATATTATTGTTAGACAGTTCACCATACATGAATTCACTCATAGCCATTTTATGATCAAATCGAAAAATCTTAGAAGAGCTTTATTTGGGTTCCATTACCAAAATGAGAGAATCCTTATTAATAAAAAATTAATTGGACAAAAAATAAGTTTTCACTCGATCTTAGAGTCCTAAACAATTCAAAATTATGAAATAATTCATTGTAATAAATGGAATCTAGTTCTGGCCTCGGGCAATACACGGAACTTGAGAAGAGAAGCTGATCTTGATGTGTCCATTTTGGAGTAAGACCTGGTACACATACCACTTGTAGGAGAGCTAGTAACATCATATCATATTGCTTCATTATCCTAGTCGTTGGTGAGTTATCTTTATAATCCTAACTGATGTTCAAATAATGTGGAAATGTACCCTATATTACCCTATAATTGGATTCATTTCATTTTGAACAAATCTAATTCTATGCAGGAAATTGTTTTCACTAAAGAATTCATACCATGGAAACCATAATTTGGTCCTCACTTAGATAACACAAGTTAAGTGAAAACAAAAAAGTATCTTGGTGAGAAATTAAGACGCAAAATGGGATCTTTATGAAATAAATAATTTATCACTAACTAATGTATGGATATTCCTCAAAGAAATTTCCCATTTTGCTGATGTGTTGGTGAGAACCTCCCACTGGTAGGAGTCTATGTGTGTAATATATAACTTATTAAAATATTTTTGGAACTATAAAACTTGTTTTTGATAATCTTTTAAACAATTCTGAAATATAAAGACAACTTATAAGGGGGGATGCTCTAGATTAGGGATTATTTTATTTCACAAGATTTGATTTGAGTATTTGAATATCCAAGAAATACTTATAGATCAAAAATTTTGGTCCTATAAAGTTGTACATCTATTTCACAAAATTAAATATTATAGGCCATTAAGAAAATATGATGTTTTGAAATAAAACATATTTTTGGTGGAATGGTGGTGATGTTTTGTGTCTAAAAAGCATATTCATGATGGGATTTCATTTAGAACATCAAATTAATAATCCTTCATGATCACTTAACATCATTTTCGGTTGGGATTCACATTGTGGGACTGTAGTGGTAATCATTCATGATCATGTAACTTTTTTTAGGGATGTGAATCTATTTTTGGTAGTGTAAAAACGGTCCTTAATAGATTCATAACATATACTATATGGTTGGGAATCAATTTTTAGTGGAATATCGGTAATCCTTTACAGCTACATAGTATTCTCACATAAGGGTGTCGCTTATGGATCTAAAGTGGTCGTACTTAATGACCATGAATATCCTTTATGGTTTTGATTTTGGGAATTTAGTTATATGATGTAACTATAAATACCCAGCATGCGCATCAAGGTTGAGCATACTTTAAGGGGTATTTGACTTTTTTGATATGAAGTTTGAGAGAAGAATCACTTTGTTTGTGAATTATTTTCTTTACATTACCCTTTAAATAAATCTCATAGGTAACTCTCGAGTTTAAGACAATGATAGGGTGTTCTACTATAAATAATATTCATGGTAATTACCTCTCTATATGATAAGTTTGTATAGTCATCCTCATAAGGTACTTTGGGAAGGTTTCACATGAAATTTCTTAATGGAGAGGTACTCACATAACTCCTACATTAACCAAGATCCTTTAAACCTAATGAATTTAGAAAACCCAACCCACTCAAATAGGACTCAAATAGTATAAGAAATTATTTATTCCTAAATTGTCTATTTATCTCTTTCTAATAGTCAACTTCTATGTAATATTTGACCATGGATAACCTACTTCGTAAAAAATTCTATTAATTGGAATCTAAGCCTACTTCTATAGAAAATAAACCTTTCACATGAACAAAATATTACATGGGGATATTCCACATTATATCACATGTTACCACCTAATAAAATATCCACCATTGTGTAATATTAGGTGTAATATATCCCATTCTATGAAATATTTCACATTTAGACAATTTATACATAAGACCAACAGTAATTCCTTGATTCATCTTTGTTTCCTAAAATTCCTTGAGTTGAGATACTCCTATAAATTTCCTAAAATACGATGATTTGAGATACTCCCCTTGGTTTACTTGTATAACTTGAGTAAATATACTCCTCTTAGTTTCCTCATATTCCTTGAGTAGAGATTCTTCTCTTGGTTTTCTCATACTCTTTGAGTCATGATTCTCCTCTATGTTTTTTTATATTCCTTGAGTTGAGATTATCCTCTTAGTATCCTTATATGAATTGAGTAAATATTATCATCTAGGTTTTTTAAATGCATTTAATTGAGATCCCCCAAAGGGATTCCCAAAAATATATTCATTTGACTTGTTTTCCAGAATAAAAGTAAACCTGACTAAATATTGAAAAAAATAATTAAGTAAAATAATAAAATACTTTCCTCTAAGGTTTTCTATTACAAATAATATAAAAAATAGAAGTGGAAAAGTTATAAAAATATAAAATTATAAAACACATATATTTATTTTGAAGAATATTTGAGTTTATTTCTCATTTGAAATGAATTGCATAGCCTCTTTTTATTAAATATTTTTTTAGGGAAATAAAAAATAATGTTCTTCTTAAATAACATCCTCAAAGAATAAACAATAACATGTCCCATCATTCTATGAAAAATAAAATATTCGTTTATCTTAGAGTTAAAAAAATTTTATTTTATATATAAAAATAATCAATATCTAATGTATTGACATTTATTTCTAGGTGCCCTAAATCTAAGAGTTTTATCCATATAAACTTAATAATCATTGTTAAAACAACTAAATAAAAAACCATCATCACAAAGTTTTGATATTACTATTATATTATAGTTTATTCCTTCAATATAGATGAAATTGTTAATAAGGACAGATTTTTTATTTCCAATAGTTCACACTCTAATAATTTATCCTTTAGTATTATCACAAAATATTACCTGGCCACAAGAAATATTTTATGAAGAATAAAAATTTGAAAAATATCCTCTCATATACCTTGACCAACCACTATCAAAATATAATTAAGCATTAAAGTTTTTCAAGAATCATTCCTAATAAAAAATTAAAACTAGTATACTTTTTGGAACCCATATACTTTTTGGTTCAGCTGTATTTGTAATCAATAATTTAAGAATTCAAAACTTATTTCTTTGTGTAAGAATTCCACTCTTAACTGTTAAAATATATTTATAAATATACACATTTCTAACACTGAAAAACCAAGGTAATATTAAACAATATTCCTTAGAATAGTCTAAGGTAATCCCATAATGAAAACAAACAATATAAGAAATGATTGTTCTATTGAAATAAGGAATAAAATAATATCTATAAATCTTTGACTTTTGTTCATTGCTTCTAATTCCATGTTTCCTTTTTTCATACATTTGACTACCATAGATCTTATTGAGGTATTCCTCCCCTCGAGTAAACTTAATAGTGGATAACATTAAAGTATAGTTATTCAATAACACACCATTAATTCTATTATAATGCATAAAATAAGAATATTTAACTTTATCTAATTTAGACTTTATCTCAAAAAACTAATTAAAAAAATAATTATTTTCAGTATTGATATAATCATATAATTTTCTATGAAATTTTGTATCTTTCATTAAATAATAATATTTATCTTCAAGAATAGAATAATAATCATTAACCTAGTTTAAAAAATAATCATCATATTCCTATATATGTGATGAAAATGAATTTATTTTTCATTCTAAGATATAAAATACATATTATCTAATTGATTTAATTGAATAGCCTCACACATAGAATTATAAATTTCACTAGAGTCTTTATGAACAGTACATGTAGCTTTCATATCACTCTTAGCTTTATTTTCATAATATGATATTATTGATTTTTTTTAAATTATTTTTCTTTATAAGTTAAGAGAAATTAGGCTTGATACGGAAAATATTATTTTAATCGAGGAACCTAAATTATTTTGAACATCTATCTTTATTTTTGAACTTTTTTGATGAATTTCAAAATCACCTTCTTCTTATATAAATCTTATAATCCATTTAGAAAACTGATACAACTCATTTCCAAAATTTTAAATTCTAGAATCACCTCCATTCATTCTATTTAAATATATATATATATATATCTGTGTGTGTGTGTATTTTTATTTATTTATATTATTTGAGGTAGTAACATTGAGATAATCACTATCATTTTAAATTAATTTATATCATCATCACATAGATGTATTTCTTCTTCATAAATCAAGATATTGTCAATCGGTTTTTTTTTTTGGATCTTTAATGTTTTTGTAATATCTTAGGGTATTATATATACCACTCCATATATTAGGTAACACTATTAATAAATTTATAAATTGATTGGAATATAGTACAACATCTCATATTATAGAAATAAAATTTATAATATGAATAATTCTTTAATTAATTTATGTGATGATTTATACAAAAAACACTCTAAAAGTATCCAAATTCAATTTGAAAATGTTATATATTAGTTCTATAAAAAATTGTACCTTTATAATTTTAAAAAATATTTCCAACATATCATAAGTAGTAATACATTGAGAAACTCTGTTAAATTCATTAAGAGTGGATACATAAATAATAACATTGAAAGTATTTGAATTTAAATCATAATAAAACTATTATTCAATAATAAGAATCTTAGGTTCACCAATAGATTCTATATAAGGTTTCACTTCATTAATATAAACATTTAAACCCAAGATATTAAAATAGATAATCATTATTATCTTACAAAATCAATAAATTTATCTATTGAATTATGGTATTTTTTAAATAAACATACCTTATTCTGGATCATCCATTATAATGAAAATGATACATCATTAAAAATTGACAAGTCAAGGGTCAATAACTAAAAACCTTAATTTTGATTCCAAGTGTTATCCTGGATTTAGAAATTATAATGATTCAAAATGGGGGTGAATTGAGTTCTTTAATTTCACCTTCTCAAAACTTTGAACTTATATTTTAAATTAATTCCTTAAATATATCATTTTCATTAATTAAATATATAGTGAAATATATTATTAAAATAAAGGATGAGATATAAGAAATTTATATAGTGGTTTAGGGTTTTCAAAAAATTTCCCTAGTGAGATCCTCTAATACCCAATATGTGTATGATTATTTTCTTCAGAACATATTTCATGTTCTTTTAACCAATATCCCAAATATAAGGATTTTAGAAGGCCTCACCACACTAAGAAAAACTAGTGTGAAATCCAAAAAATAGTAAGAGTTATATAATTTGATTCGTTGTAGTGGCACATAGTTATGCAGAAACAAAGCTCACAGATAATGGATCTTCTTGGGACAAATCTATATCTGAATTTATCTCACAAATTATTCACATATATATACATATATTCAAGAATTCATGGTAGTAATAGGACTATATCCTACTTCTTCCTTCAATATTTCAGTTTTAAAATATTTAAAACAAAAGTAGTATCATTTCTAGAATAATAATCAAATTGAAGGAGTGGTATTTCAGAAGTTCATGAATATTCAAAAACATTCATAGAATTTATTTTATAAAATTTTTCATTGAAACAAATATATAAACACTCAAATTCAATTAATTCAACAACTTACTCTATATTCTTCATGAATTTAAGAATCTTCAGACCTTATAGAAATTATTCTATATTTATAAAAATATCCTTTAAATAATCTTGTTCATGCATTCCTAAAATCATGTCTCTAAGAATAAACAATTTCAAATACAAATAAATATATCTTAAAAATCAATAATTTAAAATCTCCCAAAAATATATCTAAATTTTGAATGCATAATAATAATTAATTTAATTCAAATATAAAAATAAAATTATTCTTATAAATAATACATAATAATAATTTATTCATAAATACTTAAGAATAACTTCCTATAATTTGTAGGAAAAAATATAAACATTACTTCATGTATAATATTTATTACTTATCTGATTTTATATATGTAATAGAAAAATTAGGATACAACATTATTATTTGTGAAATATTAATATGTAAGAGTAACTTCTAAATTATACTGAATATTCATGAAACTTTACTTCATTAAATTTTGTATACATAAGAGTAAATATCACTTTGAACTATATACATTAGATCTTATGTTTGAGTAGTCTTTTCATGCATGAGATTAATTTTAGAATTTTAATTAATATATAATAATAACTTATTTATATATATAATTCTATTCTTAGAAAACATTCTCCAACTAAACCATAAAAAACTTAGAATATAAATTCACATCGTTGGACTATTTAAAAAATAATTAAATAACCTAAAACTCACTCTAGGTAATTAGAAAAATAAATGTGGGATTTGGTAAGAATCAAAACTTAGGTCTTTACAAAGTATGTTGGAGTATGAAAACATATTATAACATCTATATAGTATATTAGAGTACAACAACATATTCCGAAACCTATTTTGTGAAATAAAATTATATATTGTTCCTAACATGTTCCCAAAAATGTGATAAAAAAATTATTTTTTTCACCTTTCTATTTGTAATAGATTTAATATTCAAATCATCATTTCAATACTTATTTTAAATTTAGGATTTTAGCTATTAACAAAATAAATTATTTTTTATTTATCTTAAAAATATGTTAAAAAATATTTTACAATATTTCAAGTTATTTTGAATCCATAAAATGTGTTTATTTATAATAAAAATAAAATAAAAAAACATGTATTTTTCACAAGTCTAATCAAAACCATTTAAACATTCACCAAAATTTTAATTTATTTTTAAAAATAAAAAAAATAGTTTTATTAATTTATATTCATCCTTAAAAACCATTTTCAAACAATATTCAAGTAATTGTATTTTTACTTAACCATCTCCTTTAGTGCATTATTTATTTTCTTCTCCTTTTAAAGTAAAAAAATACAAACTCCCAACATCATTGACCAATAAAAACTCACATTTATGATGGGAATTCTCAAACTCATTTAATATCTAAGGGAACTCGGCTTAATTTATATTGTCGTTATATAGTTTATAAATATTAGATAGACAATATTTCAATTCTTATTTCAAAATGAATTTGATGTATGTTTCTTTATCTTCCCTCTCACTAGAGAACGTCTCTTTATTAATTGTTGTGAGGAAAAATTTCTCACCATGTTCATTGGGTCGACAATCATCTTTTGTTTTTTCATCACATTGTATGTTATCCATCATTGAAGAATAAATTTTATTTCTCATCATTTACTTAACTTTCCACTTCCATTATATTTATAAAATTTGATGAAAAATAAGAAATTCCTTCACAACTAAAACAATTTAAACTTAATTTACCCAAAAATTTACCATTTTTATTATTAATACTTTTTTATATAAATTAAATGATTTTATTAAACTTCACATTAATATCTTCATATTAATCTACATCTTCAACTTCATTATTAAGGTCCATTTAAAAATTATTTTTCCTAAAGTTTTTGGAAGAAATTTCTTCATATACCTTAATTATATTCATAAAAGAAGAAACTTTCCTCATATCATAAGAAATAAGAACACAAGAAAAATCATCTAGTTTAAATTAATTCTTATAATGATCATCATGTGAAGAATGTCATGACCCCCTCCCCACAAGGTGTACCTCTCCTAGGTCATCAGTGGGAGAAGACAGATAGTGACACTTGAGTCCCACCTCCATTAGGCCCTGAGTAGGTGACTAGAACCAAGGGTTTCGTAAACAGACAGATGGGAGCCATTGCCCTATAAGAGAGAAGATGAAAAAGAGAGATATACAAGATAAAAAACCAACTCCTTATTAGAATATAATATAATAGAAAACCGAGTACATAAACTTAATGTCATAGAAGAACTATTTCAACTGAAAGAAAAACTATAAGTACTAAAATAAAAGAAAGTAAGAAAGCGAGCATGAATCCCAAAGAGCTCCTACAACCCACAAGATAGTAATAACCATCCTGATCTCCAATAGGCTCTAACTAACCAAAAAACATTTTACAAATATGTAGTGAGATTATGACAGTATACTCAGTGGGATCCTCAATCCATCATAACCCATATATGTTATACCTATAGTAGCCTTTAAGAAACTATATCTTGAATATATGTATACAAATATCCAAAATATATTACATCCCTCTACACACATATATGGGGAAAACTAACCATCATGAATACCATCACAAATAACCAGCAAGTGAAGGGAGTGGGGCCAAATGGGGTAGTTATCCATCCATCCTCCCACTAGGATGTTGAGAAAAACACCCCCCCCCCCCCCACCCACAAGGGCTCAGAATCCCAAGGGTGTCACTTTACCTAACCGACAAGGTGAAATAGCTTCAAGAATCAAAACAATTATGATATAATATATCTCACGACCACACTTTGGGCACAACCAAGTCTTAGACTCAACTACATCTAACATATCTTAGACTCCTGGCTGCCACTGCTAAGACTAAATATCCTATAAGAACATAGCTATTTAAAGAGCTATATTAAGTTAATTCATCCCTTTTTCACATTATGTCGTTTAAATATTTTCAGTTGTTTGTAATGGGAGAAGAGAGATAGTGACCCCCAAGTCCTGCTTTTAGTAGGCCCCAGATTGGCGACTAGAACTAAGGGTATAATAAACAGGTATATGGGAGGCATTACCCTCTAAGAGAGCACATGACAAAGAGATAGATAAGATAGACACCAACCAACTCCTTCTCATACTACAATATAAAAGAAAACCCATGTACAAATATGTAGTTTCTTGCAATAACTACTGAAACTGAAAAGAAAAACTATAGTGCTAAAAAGGGAAGTAAAGACGACATCCACTGCGAATCCCAAACGGCTCCTACAACTAACAATATATTACTAACCATCGTAATCTCTAACCTACTATAACTAACCTGAAAATAGTATATATATATATATATATATATGTCAGGTGAGTATAATGGTATAATCAGTAAAATCCTCATTCCATCACAGCCCGTACACATTATACCTATAATAACCTTTAGGAAACTATAGTAATAATATATGTGTGGGAATAACCACATGACATTACATTAGTCTACACACATATATGGGGAGAAATAACTGTCATGCATTCCAGTACAAGTAACTACAAAGAGAAGAGTGTGGGGCCAAAAGGGGTAGTCATCCATCTATCCCCCACTAGGATGTTAGGGAAAATACCCCCTGGGCTCATAACCCCCATGGTGTCAATTTTCTTAACCAGTAGGGTGGAGTAGTGTATAGAAAAACAAAAATTACATGACTTAATATAGCTCACAACCACACTATGGGAATAACCTATTATTAGACTCACCAACATCTAACATCTCTTGGAATCCTGGCTACCACTACTATGACTAGATATCCTTTAAGAATAGAACCATTTAAAGATCTATATTAAGTTACTTCATCACTTTTTTTGAGTTTCACTTTACGTTAATTAATTCTTTAACCATTAATTAATCATCAACAACTTCCATGTTTCATTACATTAGCATCACAACAAAGTTACATATCATCTAGGCATAAAAAAAATTGAGTCTACAGTTTCTCATAAATATAACTAAAGCATTGCATCCCAGAAAGCTCCAACCCCATGGGTTAAACATTTATTCATTTATTTAATAATTAATACCACATTAAATATTTACAAGTAATCTATGGAAACATTCTAAGATACCAAACAGAAATGGATTAACATGGTGAGTAGATGAACTACCCGTCAAGTCTTCACCACCTATAGAAAGAGTGTAAACTCATCCAACCATGAGAAGATAAAAATAGAAAGCACGTGTGATACCTCACGCGTCCTCACCTCCCTTAGAAGGAGATTAAGAAAAACTAGTTGCCTTAATTATTTGGGAAATTAAAGTAGACAAACAAACCACATATTGAACAAGAACCCAAATTTCACATCAATGGGTAAGTCCGTATTTAAACTGTTCCATCATCTCTTGTGTCCTCCACGACACCACATGTATAAACCGATGCATCTTTCCACTCCAAGAATCAACTGCTGCCAAAAAAACAAGGCATCCCTACCCCATGTTGTAGAACATCCCTCTAGGATCAATCATCCTATGCTCATATCAAAAGCATCCAGAAAAAAACATAGCAATGAGCTCTCATCCCTAAAACAAGGCATCCAGCATTCATGCACAATGAGCTATCATGGCTCCAAAGTATAAGGCACTTGGTATTTACAAGGAAACGAGAAACTTAGGCCCTATAGATACATTATCTTTTATCACACAACTGGTTCTTATTCCATCTTGAATTAACTGAATCATTATTCAAAGGTTATAACTATGGGAAACCATAAAAAATCCATTTCAAGATATTATAAATTAATTAACCAATTAATTTATATTTCCTTTAATCGTTTATCAAAAAGAATCAACATACTTCATGTTAATTAACCAATTCCATCATACATGCATATATTCATCAATTTTATCAACATAAAATTACAAAAACAACAACCAAATTCATTAAACTTTATTGTTTATCATTTAGCCAATTAAATTTAAATTAATTTCATTATTATGTTCTTTATCAATTTCCATCAATAACAACATGATAAATAAGGTATAGATATCACACAATATATAAAATCAAGAGTAAAAATGTTATCATTGTATAAAGAAAAAACATCATTTTGTGATCGATACCAATTCATTAATCCAGTTCAAATATTTAATTAGGTCAATTTCATTATGATACAAGGGGCTAAATCAGGATAACTCTACAATTTCAAGTAAATAAATATAGAATCATCGAATCCCCTACCTCAAAAGTTCATTGATGTTCTTCACATGAGAATGGATCAAAGAAATGAATCATGATCACCACTCTCACAATAACTGCATCCACATGAAGACACAACTGCACCAACCAACAACCAACAACCAACGAAATTCCATTAGATACATGGAGATCCCACTCCATCACATGGAAAGTAGAAATGGGAGGAAATAGATCAAATAAGCCACAATAATAAAGGTAGATCATACCTCATATTTAAGATGTATTTCTATATATTGAATGATGAAGCTGGGGATCATTCTTTGATAAAGGAATTCCCAAAATACTAAAGAGAGGGTTGTCGGGTCACTTGCGATTAAGGGAGATCCACTACAGTTGTAGGTTTGATAAAAACTGATTAGATGGAATTTTTCAAAAACATACAACAGTAAGGTATTACACGATGTGAAATCCCCTTTCATGTCATGTAATTCTTTGGGGTCGATTTACACTGCAAAATGCATCACCTCAAAAATTTATTTCATTATTGGAACCCTAAAAACTTACACATTGTGAAATTCTATTTCAAATCATGAAACCTCCAAGATAGCCCGTGAAATATGATTTCAGGTCATTTAATTAATTTAAACGATGTGTAATAACCCTTTCTAGCTTTTACTTAACTAAACTTCTCCAAACTTCTTCTGAGCCTCCTTCGAGCACTTAGATCTTCTAAAACATGCAAAGGGTCGATCCATGTGGATCTAAGCCCGTAAAAAGAAACTTTTTCATTAACCCTATCTAGTAAGATATGAAAAAACCTTCTAACAATAATTTATCATCTAAACATTTTCCTAATCATATTATGATAATAAAAAATTTATTACCATTATTAAAGAAATATTTTCTTATTTCTCTTTCAAGAAAATGAATGCATTCAAGTTGGACACACAAAATTCCTATTTATTATTTCTTTACTCTAATTTACTCTTCATGAATATTCCATAGTTTATCTTAAGAATCAATAATAATATTGATCCCTATAACCTTTATGAATTTATTTCTAAAATTGAGTATAATATAGTGTACCTAAAATAACCTTAAATCAAAATATTATTTTAATCAATCAAATTAAACATATTTATAACTATAAAAATAGTTATAATCTCAAAGATATAAATATTTATTGACATCATAAGGATACCCAACCAAAAATCACATACATATTTCTTAATTTTAGAAGAATAAATAAGATAGTACATAATAATTTACACCCAATAACACAAATTATTAGTGTCTTTGGAGACAACACACATATCTATATATTTCATAAAATATCTTAAATATGTCCTATAAAGTTACTCTCTCATATTAAATTTATTAGACATATCTTACCTAAATCATTTCATTATAACTTGGGGAAAATGGAAACATAATAAAGGGTGAGATCAGACTATCAGTAAGGGTAAACATGGGAGACCCCAGTTGATGATTATATGAAAGAATAATATAAGTATAAGGGTATGATATCATGATCATAACTTATAAATTTTAAACCCAATAAATCATAGATCATCAATCATGATACATGGAATAAAATTTAACATTTAAGAAAACACAAATCATAATATTGAGGAATCTTCATTAATCAATCATAAGCCATGAGAGAATATCAAAACCATAAGAACATGTCATTGAAATTTTAGAACATTTAGATTCAAATAAAATTATTTCATTAGACAATACACACTGCCAAGACCATCACAACATAGTGGACAATGTATCATAATGGATTGAGTTCAAACCCCAACCTATTTTCATCAATATAATAGGTTCTATCCCCATATTATTCATATTATTTCATGAGATATCAATCATTACCCAATTCATTGGAGATATTTAATGTATCTACATTTTACATAATGAAAACCATACATATGTGTGCCACAAGATCATAAAAATATTCATCAATTCATCATAGCATAACCAATGTAAAAGAAATATGTTTCACAATGATTTAAGCATCCCATAATCATAACTTATTCAGTGAAAGAACATGGATGGTATTATTTCATCATGTTCCAAATTAAGTATAGGTAACATCAAATTATATTGGTAAAGATGAAAAATACCTTTAAAAAACATTTGAACCAATCTTCAAAAATAATAGAAAAATATCCATTTCTTTTGATAACATTTTTAAAAAATTCCCAAAATATTGAGAAAATTATTTTAATTGAAAATAAACATGGAAACATTAAAATTAATATTCAAATAAAATATTGTTCATAATTAAGTGGAAATTCATTTTTGTAGAAAATGTTAAAATATATTACTTTTAGGGTTTTTTAGAAAATTCATAAATTAAAAGTTTGGAAAATTTTATAAAAAATAATTTTTTATAATTTTAAAAGAAAGTAAAATATGTTTCAATATATTGTTAAACAATACTTGGATCATGAAAATGAAAATTCTTGAATTTTTTTATAGAACATGAACAAGGAAGAAAAAGTTCACCAACCAGATAGGAAAAATGTCATGTTTTATTAAAAATATTCTCAAATATTTTATGTACCAAATATAGGAGAATGATAAGAAAACATGAAAATCCTAGAAATAACTAGATTAAAAGATTATATATAGATTTTTAAAGATAAATAGTATATAGTTTCCCTAAACGATATTCCAGTATAAACAATCCTAATTAAAAATGATATTGCAACATAAACCCTTACCTCGAGTCCAAACTTTCTTCATATGTTCTCTTAAGTTTTTGTATAATAAATTTATATTTATTATAAATATAAACTATGAAAATATCCATAATTATCTTATAATATAACATTCCCCTATAATTTCCATTCACTCATTTATTAATACTTTTCAATTAAAATCAAAATTTAAATGTTAATTTTTTTCCCATGTTTGTTTTAGTTCAATGGTTCCCATCGTTGAACATTGTTCGTGGATTGTTAGTCTACACGAAATCATGAATAATAATTCAATTTTCTAATGAATGGAAATAAATAATGATAAAAAATTATATAACTTTTATTAATCATAATGGTATATTAAATATCATATATATTTATTAAATCCATCCATATTACCATCCATTTATTTCATACATGAATAACAAATCACATTGCTTTATGAAGGTGGTAGTCCACACGTAGGCATGAACTACAATATCATTAATCATAGGATGGAAAATAGGTATAAAGTGTATGTACCATTAAAATAAAAACATTTTATTCTAGTAATTGTACTTACTTTGTCATGTAAATATGGTTATATAATATTAATAGGAGATTAATGAAGAATGAAACTCTAAAAGGATTAGTAAAGAACATTATCTCTTTTATGGGAAACTTCCTTAGGCTTCCACCTTAATCCATCAATTTTTGGTCTTTTGGGGAGAAAAAATGCTCTAGCGAGTGTGGAGGGAAGTTAGTAAAATATATTTTTAAGGATTATCTAAGCATTATGGCTCAAAATATTTGAAGGTGTAAGGGGAAAAAGACCTCCTTTTATAAGTGACGAGAGTGGTACTCTTCTAAATACTTTAAAAAATAAAATATAATAAAATTATATTCAAAATAATGTGGAAGTAAGGTGGAAAAAATTAAAATATAAGATAATTTTGTGTCTAAATCCACCTAACTAACAACATTCAGAATAATTTTAGAGAAATTTTATTCCTTATATCTAAGTTTACCACCCCCCCCCCCCAGTTTACCATGGTTACTATTCATAATGAATAAAAAAATCACCTTATAACTAAATTTAGATGTGATTATTTCAAATATAGAAAACATTTTTCCATATTCAAATTTTATAGTTTGTGTAAATAAAAGTTAAAATAAGCAAGAAAAACATAATGAAAATATATTTTTGAAAAAAAAAATCATTTTTAAGAAGAAAAATATATTTATTATCCTTAATTTCCTAGTAAAAACAATAAAATAAATATTAAAATATTTTAATACATTTATTATCTACACATTTGATTAAATTATCCATAAAAACTGATTAATTTAATTTATTAATAAAAAAATATGTTGTACACAGAAAACCGGTTTTTCAGGAAAAAAAATTCTTTTTACCTTAAATGCTTCTATTTTCAATTCTAACCAATTTATAACCAATAAATAATTTTATATGTGTTTAAAAAATATTTTTTTATGAGTTTAATACTCTAAATTAATTTTTAAATAAAATATATATTACAAAAACAATTTTCATAAACAAAATATTTCAAAGTAGTTATTTATGATCAATAGTATTTACTAAGTGAATTAAAAATTATTTTTGATAACTATATTTAATTTAAATAAATATTGTGGTAAATTTTATAATTTATAATAATTAACCCCAAAATTTCAGGGTTCCATGCTTCAAAATCTATTAAAAATAATTATTTATTAATGAGAAATGTATTCTCAAATCTTGGGTTGTTACATTCTAACACCTTTATAAGAATTTATCCATAAATATAAATTCACTTCAATACAACCAACTAGGGATACCAATACCTCATTATATACTAGGGCTCCCATGTTTCTTCCTTGAATTTCTAATTCCTTCAGAGAACCTTAACCAAGTGAGTGGTTTTATTCGTATCACTTTATCTCTATGATATAAGATATCTACCAGATGTTCTTTATAAGATAGGGAATGCTCCAGTGGTAGGGCCACTACTTTTAGTACATTTTAAAGATCAAGTTTGTAATTTCTCAAAGGAGATATATGGAATACATCATGAATTTGGTATAGGTTTGGAGGAAATATCATGTGATAAGCTACTATCTTGAAATGATTAATAATAATATAAGGAAAAATATATCTACATCTTAGTTTTTCCTTATTTCTAAATATAATAATTTTCTTTAATTATCACAAAATTTGAACTCTATATATCACTAACAATTAGAAATATAAATTTTTTTCAACTATAAGTTTCCCTGATGTGTTGTTGAATAGATTTAACCTTCTTTTACATTTCTATAGAAAGCTCGGTTCTTATTAACTTTCACTCCCCAACTTCATTCAAATATATTGATTCCCTACACTTCATTCCATATAGGGATTCATAAGGATCCATATTAATTATTTAGTGAACTCTATTTTTATAAGAAAATTTGACTAGGGGAAGGTGTTGATCCCAAACTCTTTTGAAATCCCAAGAGAAGACTCTTAGTATATCTTATAGGGTTTGAATTTTCCTATCAGACGGAAAATCTATCTAAGGATGATATGCTATGAAAAATATCAACTCTTAATTAAAATATTTCTGAATACTTATCAAGAACATCAAGGTTAACCTTGTATCTTCATCAGATACATTTGAGAATGTTACTCCATGAAACCTTAAGACATCCTTAACATATAACTTAGAGTGATGATAAAGAGAGAAATATTCTCTGATATAAATGAAATTTTCTGATTTCACAAGTTGATTAACTAAAACCCAAATATTATTATTCTATTTAGATGTATTTGGGTGTCCCATAATAAAATCTATAGTGATTTTTTCCCATTTTTTCTCTGGTATGGGTAATGGATTTAACATCACTTTAGAATTAAGTATCTCATCCTTAACTTGTTTATATACCAATCACTAAGCTACATATTCTATGATATATTTCTTTTGGTTATCCAAATAGAAATGATCATTAAGAACACTATATATATTCATACGTCCAAGATAAATAGAGATTGATGAACTATGAGCTTCATCTAGTGGATCCTTATTCAATTTTGGTATTGATGTGACATATATACAATTCAGGAATCTGATAATTACATCATTTTTAAGGTTCAACTCAGGAAAAATTCTTACCATCCTTTTTAGCTTCACATATTCCTAATCTAACACTTTAAGCATCACATGAATATATGGTTGAAACTTTTTATTGGAAATATAGGATCTTTCTCCTTCCCTTATGATTTAAAAGTCCATACTCTACAAATTTTTAATCAATAAATCACTTTTAATAATCTTAATGGACAAACCATCACGAACGAATATCATCCACCATATGCACCTTCCTAGGGTGATAATTTATTAGACTTCCATAATCTTTATTCAGCTCCAAATATCTATATTGAAACATAGTCAACTATTTTTGTGTTGATATATAACTAAATATTTAATGATCATTATATATTTCTCACCTTTCACCATAAACATAAACCTCTATATCTTCAAAGAAAAAATTACCTCTTCTAGTTAAAAATAATAAGTTGGGTAATTCTTCTCATAAACATGCAATTAGTGAGGGGAATAAGGTAGCATTATTTCATTTTACACGGCAATATATCCAAACCTTTTATTTGATACATAAATATAGATCAAAAACCCTTATTCACTATATTTCATTGTGATAACAAGTGAACTAATCAACCTTGTCTTTATTTACATGAAATTATATTCGTATTCAACTGTCAATAGGAACTTGGTTCCATTCTATGTCAAACTAGTTAGTGGAATTGATAGCCATGAGAAATTTATCAGAAATCCACAGTAGTATCCATATAACCCAAGAAAACTTTATATTATGGTCATTTTGGTTGGTATAGGTCCATGTATAATAATTTTAAACATTTATGGGTCCACTTATATACCCTCAAGTAGGTTTTACATGACCTAATAATGATTCTTTCTAAATATAGAATTCACATTTAAAAAAAAGCATACAACTAGTCCTTCCTCAAGAACTTCTAAAAAATAAAATAATGATCATCATGATCTTCCTTGATCTTGGAATATATAATAATTTCATCTATAAATATTACCAAAATCTAATCATGGTAATCTCTAAATAATATATTCACCATATCTATGAAGATATATGGGTAATTTTTAAGTCCAAATGGAGTCACTATACATTCATAATGACCATACCTCATACAAAAATCTATCTTGGATATGTCCTCCTTTTTTCCCTCAACTAAAGATATCCATATCATAGTTCAATATTTGAAAAAAAAATTATCTACACATAGTTGATCAAAAAAATCATCAATAAGTGTCATAGGATACTTGAAATTGATAATGATTTTGTTAAGATCTTTATAATCAGTGAAAACATTCATTGACTCAACTTTATCCTTAACAAAAATATATTTTCACCCCATAGTGATGTAGTTATCTGAATAAATCCTGTATAAATATTCTCTTATTTTTTCATCTCCAATTATTATAACTCAATTGGGGGTATTTTATAAGGAGTCTTTCAAATAGGCATAGAAAAATGTTTCAGTTCTATTGAAAAGCCATCATCATGACTAGGGGATGACTATAAATATTTAGGATATACAATGGAATATTATGAAAAAATAGGATTGTCATTAGTTTTGAGTTTCACACTAACCATTTTAGATAAATGGATAAGTTAATAGGTAATAATACTCATATAACAGAAGAAATTTCTATTGGAAGTTCATATTCATCCTTACATCGATAAACAATAATTAGATCATTAGTAATATAAATTTTTACATCACTTCCTTAGAAATTGATATGGGTTCTATATAAAGAAACCTAATTCATTCCCAAAATCACATAAGATTCTAATAGAGGGACAATCACAAGTTTTAAAAGAATAAAATTCCCAAAAAACTTCTATTAGAGGGAAGTTATAAAATTCATATGGAGATATTTTACCAATATAAAATTTTAATGGTAATTGAACATATAATGTTTCAAGTGGTGATATGATACCCTTATAAAAATCATCAGACATAAAACAGTTGATAAATCCATAATCAAATAAAATATGACTAGTTATAAAGTGTATGATAAGTGTTGATTTCCTAAATTCATTCTCGTGACATACTTCAGTAGTTGTGATAACATGATATTTCCCTTTATCTCTTGGATTAAGAGGTTATTTAATTAAATTGTTGTCATTAACCCTTTTATTTTTTATCTAGTTAGAATAATTCCAATTATCCTTATAGGTATATCATTAGAGTGTGGGGGGGGGGGGGGGGGGTTATTGAGATTTATCACAATTTTTCATTGGATTTACTCTTTATATCTCTTCAGTATTCACTCACATGATTTCATTCTTTTCCACACTAGAAACATTTACCAATCCCTCGGAAAAAATTTCCTCATTCTTCTTTTCACACTTTCAGAATAATTTAATATTCTTTTCTTTACTCAAAGGGTTTTATTATGATAATTTCCATAAAACTCTATGTTTATATTCTTATTAGAACCAATAAAATTATGGAAATATCAACTCTATATTTCTACGTATGGAGAACATCAAAAAAATTATTCAAAGCTACTAAAGTCCCTTATAGATAATTACTTTTGGAGTTTTGGTTTTAATCCACTAAAAAATTCATCAATATTTATTTCAGGATCAATGATAAAACCATAATCATACCTCATAAGTCTTGTAAAATTTTAATCATTATTACCATTATATTCATCGTACTTATACTTTATATTAAGAAATTACATTTCAAGTTTCATGTAAAGAGATAAGGGAAACTTCTTACTGAAAAATAACCTCTTAAAATAATATCATTATATAAAGTCAATTTACCCATAATTACTTTTATATTAAATTAGATTCCACCATTGATCCAAATTTTATTTCAAATGATGCACCTCCATGACAACATTTTCATCCTCCTATCACTGGAGAATGAAAAATATATTTTTAGTGGAACTAATCCATTTCTTGGTCACTAGTGGATCAAGGGACCCTATTAAATAAGGTGGATGTTTCCTATTTAAAGACTCAATTATGCATTAGTCCCCCATTTTTTCATTTTATAAATCATTATGATTCATGTATTGAGGGAGTTGTGTGATAATAGAAACAACATTTTTCATTCCAACACCCATGTAATTTGGTTACTCAAGATGAAAATCATTTCACCATCTATAAAATTTATTGTTGACCCAATTCCTCCCATTTCCATCCAATAACTAAAATTAGAAAGTGCAGTGTAAGAATTAATCTACAATAATCAGAGTGTGAAATAAAATAATAAAGAAATCCATTCCTGATATGTCCTAAATTATGACACCTTCTTATCAAACTATTTAACTTTTAGGTTCTACTTGTATAAATTTCAGTCCATCATGGGTTTTCTTAATTTTTATCCCCATATTCTTCATAAAATTACCTCCAAAATAATTTAACCACGCTATTATACCATCTATGGTGACCCAAGAAAAACAAACACTTATATTCCATCATTTTACATGATATCATAATATATAACATAGTTTTTCACCGACCATAAACATAAATATTTAGGGTCATTAGAGACTAGATATATAATCAACTTATTACATAAAATATTTTAAATATCTCCCATAACTAAATTCTCTCATAGTACCTATATTAGATATATCCTACTTAAAAACATTCTTCATAACCTAGGGAAAATTGAAACAAAAGATAAGGGTGAGCTTAGATGATCAGTATATGTAAACATGGGGGTTATCAATTGATGATCATATGAATGCATAAAATATCTATAATCATATAATATTATGATAATAACTTAATAAGTTCATAACCAAAAAAATCATTGATCATAAATCATGATTCATGGAATAAATTGTTAGAATTTCAAAATGCATGAGTCATGGGAGTGAGGATTCATCATTAATAAATCACAATCCATGAAATAATTTTTGGGTAATGATAACATGTCAATGGAATTTGGTAACAATAAAAATCATATAAAATTATTTCATTTTTCAAGGCTCGCTTCCAATATTGTCATCACATAATATAAAAATTCCATTAATTTATTGGGTTCACTCCCCAACCTATTTTCATCACTATAATGGGTTAAATTTACATTTACTTAATTCTATCGCATGATATATAAATCAATACCCAGTTCATTGGATGGATTTGATATAATCACCCATCACATAATTAAAACCATATAAATGTGTACCAATAGATCATAAAAACATTCATCATATCATCATATCGTAACCTTTGTAAAATAAACAAGTTTCATAAATATTTCAAAATCACATAATCATAATCCAACCAAAAAAAGAACATAGATGATGTTATAACATAATATCCAAATTAAATCATAAGAAGCATAAAAGTACGTTTACATAGATGAAAAATACCTTCAAAATAATATTCAAATCATTCTTCCAAAATATTAGAAAAATATTCTTTTCTTTTAATAAAATTTGAAATTAAAATTATCAGAATATTGAGAAAATTAATTTCATTTAAAATATTCATGGTAACATATAATGTAATATTCAAATAAAATATCAATCATGACTATGGGAAAAAATTTCTAGTGTTAAATGTTAAAATAAATAATCCTTTCACACTTTTTTAAAAAAAGTTATAAATAATCCGTTTAGAAAATTAGAGAAGATAATTTTTATTCCTTTGAAAATAAATTCAAATATGGTTAATGAAGAATTTAAAAAATCTTTGGATCATATAAAATATCAATTTAAAAATATTTTAAATAACATGAACATGGAAAAAAAATCTACCAACCAAAGATAAAATAAGGTCGAATTTTCTACAAAAAAAATATCGATCGTTTTAAGTACCAAAGGGAGGAGAATTAAAGAAAAATATAAAAATACTATATATAAAAAATGATAATAAAATGTATGGTTATTTCCAAAATATATAAAATAATCCCCCCAAAGTAGATTCAATCATTAAAAAATGCTAATTAAAAAGGAGATTGCAACATAAACCCTTGTCTTGGGAGCTAAATTCCTTTTTAAATGCTATGAAATTCCTATATAATAAATATATATTTATTATAAATATATAAAATTACCATATTAATAATTATATTATAATATAACTTTTTTTTATAATTTTCAATTACCTATCTATTAACAATTATTCATTAAAATCAACATTCGAGTGATCACTATTTTGTTCCTCAAGCTTGTTTTGATTTGACTATTCTACTCCTTCAACCTTATTAATGGTTTCATTATATAGTTAATCTTAATCATGTTATAAGTATAATATTTATTCATGATATACAATTTTATATGCATTTATTTAAAGTAGTGCTTAAAAATTAATTACATCACTTTGTAGAGATGGTAGTTCGTACGTACATGTGAGTAATATTTTTATTTTCCAAAAAATGGAAAGAAATAATGGAAAATAATAAAATATATTACCATAATAATAATATAATAAATATCATATAAATTAATTAAATATATCCATATTACTATCCATTAATGAAAGAAATTAAAAATTAATCACATCCTTTGTGCAGGTGGTAGTCCACCTGTAAGAAAGAATGACATTACCATTTCTCATAGGATGTAAAGGAGGTGGAAATAGATATACCATTAAAATAAAGAAAATTATATTAATAATATTTATATAATAATGTTAATTTTTTTATAGAATATATTTATGAGTTTAAGGAAGAAAGAAACTCAGAATAGATCAGTAAAGACAACTACCTCTTCTTTGGGAAACCTCTTTTGGATTTCACCTTAAACCTTCAAAGGTTGGACTTTTTGGAAAACCATAATTTCTTGCAATTAGGGATGGACTTTAAGAATATATTGGGTTATTTATTGGTAGAGATATATGGCTCAAAATGTGTGATGGATTCAGGGAAAGAGGACCACATTTTATAAGTGAGGGGAGTGGCACTCTTCTAAATACCTTAAACATTAAAATATAATAATATCAAATTCAAGTGAATGTTAAATAAAGGAAGCATAAATTCAAAGATAATAAAAATTTTAGGTTGAAATAAACTTAACCAATCACATTTAGATAAGTTTTAGATATATTTTATTCCTTATATCTAAGTTCACCCCTTGTTAATCCTTTTAGCCCATACCGTGGTGAAAAAGTTTTACCATTGTTACTATTAATAATAACCAAAAATAAAATGGAACTTATTAATAAGTTTTTAAATATTGATTCAAAAAATGGAAACCATTTTATCATATTCAATTTCTATATATGTAATAAATTATTTTTAAAATAAGCATACAAAATACATAGAAATCTACTTTTACATAATGCATTTTTAAGCATAAAATTTAATTTACTCTCACTTAATGCCTATTAAAAACCATTAATTGAATGTTAAAATATTTTATTGACTATATCATGTACATGTTTCATTAAAATAATTCATCAATAGTGATAAATTTAATTTATTAATATTAAAACACAATGTGTATATAAAAGAGGTTTTTTAGAATATATATATATATATTCCTTAAAATGATTATATTCTAAATTAAAATCAATTAATAAATAATGAATTAGTTTTATATATGTGTAAAAAATATTTACTAATAATTTTAATACTCTTAATTAATTTTTAAGTAAAACATATATGAAAAAATACTCATAAATGACAAATTTTAAAATAGTTATTTATGATCAACAGTATTTCCAAAGTGAATTAGAAATTATTATCAAGAATTATAATGTGATTAATTTTAAAATGTATATTAATTATTCACATAACATTACGGTCTCATTCCTCACAAGCTATAGATAACATTTATTTATTAAATATAAATATATTCTAAAATCTTTTAATGTTACATAGCAAGTATGGAAGAATTATTTCCTTACAAAAATTGTAATTTTTTATTTGAAATTTGAAAATAACTCTTTAATTAGATAAATTAACATGATTCATGATGGATATAAAACTTAATACCAAATTATTTACTTCAAAATAAATATTTCATAACACCTTCACTTCAAACAACATTAATATCTTTTAATGAAACCTAAACACCAAAATGATACGAATTTTATAATCACTACCACTAATTATAGTGATATTTCGTAATATTTACTAATAGGGGTGAATTAGTGAATGAATATATTTTAGGATTTATATAAAACTAGCATCCATCACTGGTTAAGAAAAATCACAATCAATATGTCATTCAAACTTTCTCCATTAGAAAAATTAATAAATACCACAAATTAAATTCAACTATGATTATTCCCATCCACACAACCATGGTTAATATAATTATGTATGAGGTATACCATTAAATAATGTCCACTTACTTGGAATGGAATTTTATCATCCATTTTTAGGTGATCTACTAGTATTATCAAATGGTTACAATGTGCAGTGTTTACCATTCAAATATTTTTAATACAAATGTTTCCCAAAAATATAAATCATGTCAACAAAATATAAAATAATCTTTAAATGATAAATAATATAAAGTTTTTAACCACAAAAAAATGTAATATGCATTCAAGAGAATACCAAATATCTTTCCATTTGATCACTCAACCAAAAAAATTTTAAAAATAGGAATCTCTTTTTGACCAACCAAATTTTCATTCAACATCACATGATATTTCTTGATGTGAATATGATTTTATGATCTCAAAAAAGTAATCATAACCTCAAAAAAATATCGAAAATAATGGAATCCATATTTCTCTTCATAGAAATATTTCAATATTCAAATTATAATTATTTCAACATCAAAAATTCTATTAATAAATAAGAATACTTAATCTACACATATTTAGTCTTTAATCTATCCAACTTGTTTATATTCTTCCCTTATTTATCTTCCAGTATAATAATATACTCTATAGTAACAACAGTATTCATCACCAGATTTCAATTTTTTATTTCAAATTCAATAAACAATTTCTATCAATAAACACCATCAAATCATACTCCATTATGATCAATTATATCACTTCCAACCATCACATCACCTTGAATTTAGTTGATGGACATTAATTTTTAATTTTTAGAAGTCCCAAATGACATACACCAAGCTACATTATTAAAAACACTCAAATATATACTTCTTGAATAATCAAAACATGATTAGGTAAACTATGGAAACTTTTATTTCAATGACATCATATACTTTAAAACCATTTCTGTAACGCCCCGGCCCCAGCTACCCAGAGTCGGTGCATTACTTCATAACATTGGCATGATCACAAAAGATCAAGTCTCGAAAGACCGATTAGTTTAATAGCCTTGGAAACACTAGATACATTCACAAGTCTTACATTACATCATAAAGTAAAACAAAACTACAACATCTTCTCTTCATATCCCCTTATATTATCCCTGCAGATCATTCATAATATACTTCTTCACATCCTGGAAAAATTAAAACATTGAAAGGGGTGAGATCAGATGCTCAGTAAGGATAACAATATAGCGGAAGCTTTCATAAACAAACATTAACATTTAAGGCAATGTATAACTAAAACAAAAGCCTTTTAAACTTGATCTTTAGCATAATATGGAAAAATTAAAATGAAATAATTCCATTTAATTACTCATAGGGATATTCTACTGGTCGAATATTCACATGAAATATCAATAACCACTTTCATAATGATGGAATGCATAATGCCAGACTATCATAACAACGTAGCCAAGGCCTCGTTCCAAGACCACAAATAATATTTTGTCAAGGCCTCGTGCCAAGACACTAGTTTGTCTCATGAGACCTTCTGATGCATCAAGGAGCTATATCGGGCTCCACCTGTCACTTATTAATTCCAATGCATTCCTCATATGAATAGGTTTAAACATATCATAAACCATAACATATTCGAATCATATAAAACATGCATAAAGGAAACATAACATTTACACATTTCAATCACAAGAAATAAATACAACACATTAATATAATAAAAACACTTTCAAAACCATTTTCAATACCAAAATAAAAGAAAGTTAAAACTTTGTATTTATTTTTCATTAAAAAAAATTATGGCTTATAGAGGAAGCTGAAACTCAAATAACGGTCACAGCGGTGGAGAAGTCATTGTCGCCGCATATGTATGGCAAGAAAAACATTCCATTTTGTCGTTTAGTAAAACACTTTGTATAAAAAATATTCCTTTTTAATAAACGTAAAAGTCAAAGGGGTTTATACACCGTATAAAAGAAAGTTGTGTATAAAACAAAATATGCCTCAATGAAAGGAGATTGAGACGAATTCTTTACAAAGATCATTTTTTTAAAATAAAATAGATCTATTATGTGTATTTACTATAAGTACACATAAATAAAGTACAAATACAAGATAGGACATAATAATATCATGACATAATTTGAAAGTAGGAGATTAACCCAAAGAACGAAAATTTGGTTAAGAAGTTCCCTTACAAAGATAATTTTTTTAAATAAAATAGATCTATTATGTGTATTAACTATATGTACACATAAATAAATTATAAATACAAGATAGGACATAATAATATCATGACATAATTTTAAAGTAGGAGATTAACCCAATGAATGGAAATTGGGTTAAGAAATTCTCTTACCTTGCGTCCTGTCTTGACTCGACCGTTATTTAACCTCTTGAATAATAAACTAGAGTTAATTTATAATTGATTAAGAACCTTTTTCAAGTTTTTTATTCCTTTTATATCACTTATTACCATGTTATAAACATTATGTAATTATTTAAGTTAATAACGGTCGTTTTGTCGATCTTTGGTACTTGAGTCAAAAATAAACTTCTTATAATTACAAGTTGTTCATGTGGTGAAATATCCATTATATCCAGAATTATATTGATGATTTAGATATCATATATATCATATATATTCATTATATACATTCATTCATAATATTACGTAACATTTAGAGATAATAAATGAAATGCACTGTTCATGGAGACGGTAAGTCGTACGTACGCATGAACGCTACTTTCATTTCTATTTCATATGTAATGGAATGAAATAATAATTCTATAAATGTATAATATAATTCCAGTATAATATATTTTATAATACCATTTACTCCATCCTTTATACATCCCACATATGGTATTAACGATTCAAATCACTTTGAGGGGGCGGTAGTCCTCACTTCCTAAAATGAAAATATCGTGTTTACCCATAATGGAAACCATAAAGGTATGCCATAAATGAAAAATAAAAAATCATAAGGAAAACAAAAACATAATATATATCATATATAAAAATAGTTTCATCATAATGGCCACCATTAGAGGTGTTATATGAGTGTTGAACAATCATCGTTTCGTGAGGCAAAAATTCTCCATCCACAGAAACAGTATGTTCTTTAACCATTAGATGTAGGTGTGTGAAAGTGTACCTTTAATACTTCTTATAACAACATACTAGTATATTTAGGATACTGGTGTTGTTACAAATTAAATTAATAAAAAGAGTTTAGGGGTTTGGAGAATAAAAATAAAACAAAATAACATAAGAGAAGACATTACCTTAAAATCGGGTAACTCTTTTGATTTCAACCAAAGGCTTCCTTGGGAAGAATTCTTCCCAAAGTGAGGCTTCTAAGAGTAAGGGAGGGAAGTTGGGAGAGTATTTGGGCAGAGGTTGGCCGAGCCAAATGGCTTTGAAGGTGTGAATATGGTGGTGGAGGTGGGGGCCTTTTATAAGAGGAGAGGAGGGGCACTCTTGGAATGATTGAAATGTTACATTATTATGAAATGATTTTTCGGATTCTAAAGGTCCCACACTTATATATTTAGAGGATAAGGTGATAAGGGTTCGAAATATTCTCATCCAATAGGCTTTGGACAAGTGTAATGCTTAGATTTCACATTATCCTTCCATTTTATTAAAATCGTTAATTAATGAGGTAATCACTGCATCATAATGGTGCATAAATAATTTAATTTATTTAATGTCTAAAAATTATAAAAAAATATCATGATGTAGGAAACTATTTTAGATTTCTAATGAATATTTATAGTCAAAAATATGACTTGTATAACCCCATTTAAAATTTTTTTTAGTAAAACAACTCTTGTTTGTGACCTTTTTATTTTAACATTAAATAAAAAGTTATTTATGTCCTTTTCCTACCAAAGTGGCTCCATGGGGTCCCCAAGTTGACCCAGGGATTATCTTGGTCGGCCATGACACATCCAATAGTGGTTGGACAAATTTAAAGGTCATTCCATATTTTTATAATACTATTTTTACCCTAAATTTCACTAATTACCTTTAATCGCGATTAATTAAACTTAAAAGTTACTATTCACCAAGAAATTATTTTAATCCCATTGAACCACATTTTACATCCTAATGACAACCATGTATATTGGATTTTTGAAAATCAAATCACAGAAGTGGTAATGTTTCATTTAAATGAAAAATCAGTTGTTTAACTACCACTTAGTGGTTTCACTATTAATCAAAAATTGAAGTTTTTCAGAATAATGCCAAATTTTCACCCTAATCTATAATTGATATTCCGAATTCAAAAATGATGTCTATTTTACAAAATTCCAAACATATATGTTGCATTAATTAATTTTATAATTAATTCCCGTTGTCACAACAAATAACGTGTTTTTTAAAAACAATATATATCAAAAGATTGACAATTGTTTATGTCCAATTTCAAAGTGAAATTAATTCTAATGACCACCATTGGATAAAATGATAAAAATATATTCTAATTATACTTTAAAACCACTCAATAGTATAATTTATCACTATAAATTATTTTGATTAAAAAAGTTGTTTTTAAGTATTTTTCACTATTTATAAAAATTTGGAAGTTCTCAGAAAATTACAAAAAGTTCAACATAGGCTAATTTCGACATTCCGAATCCAAAAATGAAGTCCATTTTGAAATATAAAATATATATAATTTCAAAAGGTGGGTATTACTATTCATAATGGATATTTTGATTAGTCGCGGTGTGTTAGAATCTCAAACTCGCATACAACGCAAGCTATTGCATTATTGAAAGAGAAGTGTATCATGGAAGCTCAGGGGGTTACATTCTCCCCTCCTTCAATAAATTGCATCCTCACAATTTGAAATTTTTCTTTGAAAATAAAAGGTTGAAAATAGAAAATACCTTTGTGGAAAACCCACATCGGAAATAAGGTTAATAAAATTTAGCCTTAATTAGAGGGAAAGGGAAATGAAAAAGTCACCACCCAATTATGATCTCGATTAGGAGAACAATGGTGGAAATTAGAGACAAATAATTGGAGGAAAAACGTAAATATTTGTAGGGAGTGATTGAGTTCATCAATCACAGACAAGTTTCAAATTGAGGGCCTCAAAGCCTTCAATCTATGTTCATTTAAAATATCATCAGTTCAACTAGACATAAGGTATTAGGATAACACATTTTTTTGTTTCAATATCACTTTACTAAAGTTTAAGAATTAATTTATTCATAGAATAAGATATGGGTATATATATATATTTATTTATGCTTGACAAGTAGAGTTTCAACCTTCAAATAATTTCTACCACAAACTCATCTTTCACTCAAAAAGATAATAGAACTCAAAAATATTATATTTATCCTAATCGTACAAGGTTCAAAATATTAAAACATACCATTTAGATTACGAAAACCATTTTTTAATAACCAGGGACTTCCTGTATGCTAGTTGTAGGTCATAAAGGCCTGTCGCAATATGGTTGTGGATTCGATTCCTGCAGCTTTGTCCGAAGCGATGGGTTATTTCCCAACCTGAAGGGTTTTCTTTTTCTAAAACTATTATAATATTCCAAAAATAATATTCAGAAATGTTTTAACCTTAAACATTACTATAAAAGGTTCAACTTAATCCATTACAACCTTTATAGTTATCCAAAATACTTCTGTCCAACTCACAGTCCAAATTTTATGAGGTAGGTAAACATAATGAAGATCCCCTTTTTTCCGTGTAACAACACGTGAACACCGTCATCATGTATTCTTTTAAAACACTGCAACATCTTGAATTACCATGATCCCTTATTCCTTATAGAATACTAGATATACTCCTCCTGTCCAAAAATGTATACAAATCATCAATCAGTTTCAAGGAAAGAATATCCAATATAATTTATCCAAATCAATCATGTCTTATAACAAAATCATTATCTCGGTATCAGAACCATATTATGGTTTATCTTTCTCTCAACCATATATTTTCCAAAAAACTAACCTACTGTGGAGTCACTTTTCTTGGTTCCACACAATCTCAAGTCCTTGATGAAATAGTACTGCATTACAATCCTTATATACTCCATAATTATTATAACCAATACATCATTGATACAACACTCAAATTACAAAATTCTTTAATAACAACATAATAACTCTAATCATTCCTCCTCATCTGTGGTAGTATCATAACTTGATTATTATCCAATAACATCATTTGGGGCACACTCAGATGATTTGGACATTGGTTTTCGTAGTGTCCCCACTCCTTGCAGATGAAGCATTGTATATTTGAAACATTTTTCTTACCCTTGCAGTCACGCACTTGGTGTCCTTTTTCTCCACACTTATTACAAACTCCCATTCCCTTCAGGCAAGTTCCAAGGTGTTTCTTCCCATAGTTATCACATATTAGAAAATTATTCTTTTCCCACGTCCCTTTTTCCATCATTCTCTCTTCCATCCTATTCTTCTCTTTCTTCCCTTCAAAGCCATAAGACTCAGAGAATTATTTACTTATCCTATTAACACATGATATTATTTCTTCATATGTTGAGAACACATGGGAGATTATTTCCCTTCTAAATGTTGGCTTAATACCATGAATGATATGATCCTTCTTATGATTTGGATCATACGTATTGATGGAGTTCATATTCCTTCCACTGGGCACCATTTCTATACAATGGCATAAACTAGGTTAGTTTATGAATTGCAATGAATAATTCCAAACTTGTAAAATACTTAATGTAAATTGAACGATTTATGGATATAATCCATAATCATAAAAATGTTTTATTTGAGGAAGTATATACTCATAACCCTTCATAGTGGTTTGTAAAGAAAATGAGAATTATCCTAAATATATCCCCCAGGAGTGTCGTAACCAAGAGTGCAGCAAGGCCCGTTGTCGTGCACCAGTTCCCATTCGAGTCTAGCTCAAAGTGGTGTTTTCGGGTATTACCCCTAGGTACATCTGTTCTAGAGCTGCCTCTACCTGCTCATATCCAGACAGGGATGTATTGCTCGGAAAACTCACAACATCTCTATAATACCAAAATTCTAGGAAGTTCTTCTATACTAATCCACAAAGTCTATCTTTGGGCTATGTTCTCTACTCAGAGTTTATCTAAATCTAGCTTCCAAGGTTATTACTAAACTGCCTCTGATACCAACTGTAACGCCCCGACCCCAGATACCCAGAGTCAGTGCATTACTTCATAACATTGGCATGATCACAAAAGATCAAGTCTCGAAAGACCGATTAGTTTAGTAGCCTTGGAAACACTAGATACATTCACAAGTCTTACATTACATCATAAAGTAAAACAAAACTACAATATCTTCTCTTCATATCCCCTTATATTATCCCTACAGATCATTCATAATATACTTCTTCACATCCTGGAAAAATTTAAACATTGATAGGGTTGAGCTCAGATGCTCAGTAAGGATAACAATATATCGGAAGCTTTCATAAACAAACATTAACATTTAAGGAAATGTATAACTAAAACAAAATCCTTTTAAACTTGATCTTTAGCATAATATGGCAAAATTAAAATAAAATAATGCAATTTACTTACTCACATGGATATTCTACTGGTCGAATATTCACATGAAATATCAATAACCACTTTCATAATGATGGAATGCATAATGTCATACTATCATAACAACGTAGCCAAGGCCTCGTGCCAAGACCACAAATAATATTTTGTCAAGGCCTCATGCCAAGACACTAGTTTGTCTCATGAGACCTGCCGATGCATCGAGGAGCTATAGCGGGCTCCACCCGTCACTTATTAAGTCCAATTCATTCCTCATATGAATAGGTTTAAACATATCATAAACCATAACATAATCATATCATATAAAACATGCATAAAGGAAACATAAAATTTCCACATTTCAATCACAAGATATCAATACAACACATTGATATAATAAAAACACTTTCAAAACCATTTTCAATACCAAAATAAAAGAAAGTTAAAACTTTTTATTTATTTTTCATTAAAAAAAGTTATGGCTTGTAGAGGAAGCCGAAACTCAAATAATGGTCACGGCGGCGGAGAAGTCGTTGTCGCCGCATATGTATGGCTAGAAAAATATTCCCTTTTTGTTGTTTAGTAAAACTCTTTGTATAAAAAATATTCCTTTTGAATAAACGTAAAAGTCAAAGGGGTTTATACACCGTATAAAAGAAAGTTGTGTATAAAACAAAATATGCCTCAATGAAAGGAGATTGAGACGAAGTCATTAAAAAGATCATTTTTTTAAAATAAAATAGATCTATTATGTGTATTTACTATAATTACACATAAATAAAGTACAAATAAAATATAGGACATAATAATATCATGACATAATTTGAAAGTAGGAGATTAACCCAAAGAACGAAAATTGGGTTAAGAAGTTCCCTTACAAAGATCATTTTTTTAAATAAAATAGATCTATTATGTTTATTAACTATATTTACAAATAAAGAAAGTATAAATACAAGATAGTACATAATAATATCATGACATAATTTTAAAGTAGGAGATCAACCCAAAGAATGGAAATTGGGTTAAGAAATTCCCTTACCTTCTGTCCTGTCTTGACTCGACCGTTCTTTAACCTCCTGAATAATAAACTATAGTTAATTTATAATTTCTTAAGAACCTTTTTCGAGTTTTTTATTCCTTTTATATCACTTATTACCATGTTATGAACATTATTTAATTATTTAATTTAATAACGGTCATTTTGTCGATCTTTGGTTCTTCAGTCAAAAATAAACTTCTTATAATTACAAGTTCTTCATGTGGTGAAATATCCATTATATCCAGAATTATATTCATGATGTAGATATCATATATATCATATATATACAGTATATACATTCATTCATAATATTACGTAACATTTAGAGGTAAGAAATGAAATGCACCGTTCATGGAGACGGTAAGCTGTACGTACGCATGACCGCTACTTTCATTTCTATTTCGTATTTAATGGAATGAAATCATAATTCTATAAATGTATAATATAATTCCAGTATAATATAGTTTATAATACCATTTACTCCATCCTTTATACATCCCACATATGGTATTAACGATTCAAATTACTTTGAGGGGGCGGTAGTCCGCACTTCCTAAAATGAAAATATCGCGTTTACCCATAATGGAAACCATAAAGGTATTCCATAAATGAAAAATACAAAATCATAAGGAAAACAAAAACATAATATATATCATATATAAAAATAGTTTCATCATAATTTCCACCATTAGAGGTGTTATATGAGTTTTGAACAATCATCGTTTCGTGAGGCAAAAATTCGCCATCCACAGAAACAGTATGTTCTTTAACCATTAGATGTAGGTGTGTGTAAGTGTAGCTCGAATCCTTCTTATAAAAACATACTAGTATATTAAGGATACTGTTGTTGTTACAAATGAAATGAATAAAAATATTTTAGGGGGCTGGAGAAGAAAAATAAAACAAAATAACATAAGAGAAGACTTTAACTTAAAATAGGTTAACTCTTTTGATTTGAGCCAAAGGATTCCTTGGGAAGAATTCTGCCCAAAGTGAGGCTTCTAAGAGTAAGTGAGGGAAGTTGGGAGAGTATTTGGGTAGAGTTTGGCCGATCCAAATGTCTTTTAAGGTGTGAATAAGGTGGTAGAGTTGGGGGCCTTTTATAAGAGGAGAGGAGGGGCACTCTTGGAATGATTGAAATGTTGCATTATTATGAAATGCTTTTTCGGATTATAAAGGTCCCAAACTTATATATTTAGAAGATAAGGTTATAAGGGTTCGAAATATTCTCATCCAATAGGCTTTGGACAAGTTTAATGCTTATATTTTACATTATCCTTCCATTTTATTAAAATCGTTAATTAATGAGGTAATCACTGCATTATAATGGTGTCATAAATAATTTAATTTATTTAATGTCTAAAAATTATAAAAAAACTATAATGATGTATGAAATCGTTTTATCTTTATTATGAATATTTATAGTCATTTATTTGACTTGTATAACCCCATTTAAAAATTGTTTTAGTAAAACAACTCTTGTTTGTGACCTTTTTATTTTAACATTAAATAAAAAGTTATTTATGTCCTTTTCCTACCAAAGTGGCTCCATGGGGTCCCCAAGTTGACCCATGGATTTTCTTGGTCGTCCATGACACATACAATAGTGGTTGGACAAGTGTAAAGGTCATTCCATATTTTTATAATACTATTTTTACCTTAAATTTCACTAATTACCTTTAATCGTGATTAATTAAACTTAAAAGTTACTATTCACCAAGAAATTATTTTAATCCCATTGAACCAAATTTTACATCATAATGACAACCATGTATGTAGGATTTTTGAAAATCAAATCACAGAATTGGTAATGTTTCATTTAAACGAAAAATCAGTTATTTAACTACTACTTAGTGGTTTCACTATTCATCAAAAATTGAAGTTTTTCAGAACAATGCCAAAATTTCACCCTAAGCTATAATTGATATTCCCAATTAAAAAATGATGTCTATTTTACAAAATTCCAAACATATATGTTGCATTAATTAATTTTATAATTAATTCCCGCTGTCACAACAAATAGCGTGTTTTTTAGAAACAATATATATCACAAGATTGACAACTGTTTATGTCCAATTTCAAAGTGAAATTAATTCTAATGACCACCATTGGATATAATGGTAAAAATATATTCTAATTATACTTTAAAACCACTCAATAGTATAATTTATCACTATAAATTATTTTTATTAGAAAATTTGTTTTTAAGTATTTTTCACTATTCATAAAAATTTGGAAGTTCTCAGAAAATTACAAAAAATTTGACATAGGCTAATTTCGACATTCCGAATCCAAAAATGAAGTCCATTTTGAAATATAATATATATATAATTTCAAAAAGTGGGTATTACTATTCATAATGGCTATTTTTATTAGTCGCGGTGTGTTAGAATCTCGAACTTGCGTACAACGCAAGTTATTGCATTATTGGAAGAGAAGCGTATCATGGAAGCTCGGGGTGTTACAATTTCCTCAATAATCAAACCATGATATATTTATACACCATATTTCAGATACAAATAAAATACATCAATTATTATCATGTTTCCACCCTCCTCATGGTGAATGGTTAAACTATATTATTTAAATTAAAACCACAATAAAACATCACAACATGTTTTCTTAAGATTCCATTTTTCAACATGCCAGTCTGAAATTATGTATAAGTTTTCATCAATATAGAATTGATCCATTGTCATTTTATTCTAAATATAAGATAATTTTCCACATAAACTATGAACAACTATAAAAAACGTGAAATTTTTTATCATCCCATAGTGATGAGGAATTTTAAAAAAAATATATAAAACTAAGGCCATCATAACACTCATTTCACTAAAAATATTTACAAGTAATTTTATTGAAACATAATTCTTGAAATTGTTCTCTATACACCATGGTTCATTTTTTATAGCCACACAAAAAAAATATTATAATATAAATATTCACTCCAACCTTTTTCTATCACTTTTATTAACATCGAACTTTAACATCGAATGATAATGATTCATGTATTGACAAAAAAATAAAACACCTTATTGAATATCACCACAAGAAACTCCTTGATCACAATAATATCCTCCTTAACATAAATCAAATTCTTCTTATACAAAAAAAAATTCTTGGTATAGTAAACCAAAGTAAAAAAGATATACATTTATCCTCTATAGATATATTAACTCTTCTATTGAACATATTTTAAAGCACTAACATACCAACCTCTATAACATATTTTATGGTCTATTTCTAATGAGTAAATAATACTCACCTGTTATGATATTACAATAGACAGTATCTATAAAAACAAAAATAAATGCATTTAAGGAAGAGTTAAATATTTCATTATAGGATTCTCTAATATAATCCCATGTATTATGCCACATGAATTATCAAACATGTGTTAATAAATGAAATTTAAAAAAGTCAACAATTTTAAGAATTAATGTTTCTTAAAAAAATTCACATGTATAAATTAACATTTAAAATTAAACTCACTTAATGGTTTGAAAAACATGGGTAACTCTACCCAGTTTTCCAATTACACACTCAAAAAATATGAATATTAGGAAAAAATATAAACAAATTTAATAAATACCATTATATAAAAAAAATATTATGGAATTATAAGTATTAAAAAAGTTCATGGCATTATTATTATCATAGTGAAACAAATAATGAATCACTAAAAATCCAAGTGTTTGTATCTAGGAAACCTTTTACCATACCTTTAATATATCATCAATATAAAACTTGGAACTTCTAACTATATCATGTTGATCTTAATAAGATCTCAAGAACATCCATCCACTCTCTTGAACTTTTTTTGACTCCCCCAAAAAAGTTTTCATTTAATTATTCTAAAAAATCAATTTTTGAAAAATATTTTCTATGAAATTATAATTTTATTTTTCAAAATATCTTCCACAAAGCTAGATATTTTAAATCCAAATGTGATTTAAAATAAAAATTATTTTTTAAAAAAAATACATGATAAGATAAATTTTAAAATACATATATTTAAAAAAAATATCATGATTTATGAAAATTAGTATATTTTAAAAAAATAGTGGAATTATTTTATCAAATATCCTTCCATATTTTTCATTAAAATCAAACCAATTTTCATAAACCAAGTCTCAATGATTCATTGAAACATTTTCTAATAAAAAAATAATAAATAACCAAAAAGTCAATCAATCAAAATCTATATTTGTAACTGCCATTATAGATCACAAATAACATAGTAATAAATAGATACCACAAAATATAATGTATCTCCCTAAAAATTTTAGGCTTATAGAACAAAATTCCAAATGGAATAATGTACACTTCTTGATCACCAGAGGATAGAGACAAATAACATGGATTTAGAGTACCATTTAGGGAGTACTTTACCCACAAATGGATCAGCACAATTATAATCACTAATAATAATAACCAAATCAATCATAATGATAAGTGATATGAATAATAAGTAAAAAAATTCTAAAATATGTCTTAATCATGCCCAAGATCTTATGCATATAACTAAATCTAATCATAGTAAACATAACACATGTATTAGAAAATAATAAAATTAAAGTAATACAAAACAAAATACATAAAAAATATTCATAACTCTCCTATAATCCTCATTGAAATTATACTAATGATATTTTACACCATCTCTTAGGTAATCAGGGTCTCTATTGATAACTACATGAATACAAGTGAATATAAACATTCATGAGTGGTAAATGTATAAGAATTTAGATGTGAATCTTAGAAAGATACCACCATAGACTCAATGCATATCTTGAATCCCAACAAACTTGTCTATGTATAGTGAAATGTATACAATGAAATTAATATAAAAAATATCATGCATCAAGTAATGTCATGTTATTACTAATCCACCTTGAAATTAAGTTTAGCCTACTTCAGTTAACATTGATGGAAAAAAATTCACTATCATAAAGAATGATCACCAGACACATGTAAAAATTCTAACCACGGTCAAAAACATAACATGTGAATATCAGGTCACATTTTCCTTATATCCAAAACTAAAACATTTATAAACTCATGGTATACCCCTCTTTAGAAAAAATCATTTCATAAAAAAATGATATAATAATTTTCCTATTATCAAAATCCCAATACACCCAAACTCATAGTGCAATAAAATTATTTTTGAAATAATTTTAACATCCCAGGTAATTAAAGAATAAAGAATTATCATATTTATTAATATTTACGAATTAAATATTAATTTTAATTAAAAGGGGTTTCAACGTTCGATAGCGTACTCGGTACGCAACGATGAGTTTCTTTGAAAACTTACGTTGCACACAAGTAATAAAATAATATTATTTTAAATGTTAGTTAACGAGTAGCCGTTGTACTGGCGGGAATGGATAGAAATAACTAAAATATGATTATATATGTTTTTAAATGTTTTTATATTTACCCAATAAAAGATAAAGGCTTAAAATACGGAAAGAATTCAATTTTAGGCATTTATACCCTAATTTTCACGAAAGGTCCACTTATCACCTTTTGACGGAGAACCGTCATTAAATATAGTTTTGATCAATCTTATAAATTCTATTGGACCAAAAATAACTCTTCTTTAGAATCGGGACATCAAAATTTACCTTGTGTGAATTTTTGGTACCTTTCCGATAGAGTTCATTTTTTTTAATGAATAGTGTAAAATGGTGTATTTTAATTCAAAACCTCTTTTTAATCTAATTTATTTATATGATTATATTATCTTTTGAATTGGTTTTAAAGTGAAATTAGAAAATATTTTTACCATTAAATCCAATAGTGGTTGTTGGAATTAATTTCACTTTGAAATCGGACTTAAACTAGTGTCAATATTTTGATACTTATTGTTCCATAAAAATACGCTATTTGCTCTGACAGTGGAAATTAATTATTAAATTAATTAATGTGACTTATATGTTTTTAATTTTGTAAAATAGACTTCATTTTTGAATTCGTAATATCAAATATAGCTTAGGGTGAATTTTTGGTAATTTTCTGAAAACCTTCAATTTTTGATGAATAGTGAAACCACTAAGTGGTACTTATAAAGACTGATTTTCCGTTTAAATGAAATTTTGTCATCATTGTGTTTTGAATTTCAAAAATCCGACATACATGGTTGTCATTAAGAAGTAAAATGTGGTTCAATGAGATTAAAATAATTTTTGGTGAATAGTAACTTATTAAGTTTTTAATCGCGATTAGTGGTAATTAGTGTAGTTTAAGGTATAAATAATGCTTTAATAATATGAAATGACCTAGAAACATGTCCCAACCTTATTGGTTATGTCATGGCCGACCAAGACAAGCCATGGTTCAACTTGGGGACCCCATGGAGACACTTTGGTTGGGAAATGACATAAATTACTTTTTATTTAATGTAAAAGTAAAAATGACACAAACATAATATGTCTTACGAAAATAATTTTTACATGGGGTTATAAAGATCAGATTTTTTATTATAAATAGTCATTTGAAAGCTAAAAATATTTCCTACATCATAGTATTTTTTTATAATTTTTAGACATTAAATAAATTAAATTATTTATGACATAATAATGATGCAGCGATGACATCATTATTTGACGATTTAAATAAAATGGAATGATAATGTAAAATCTATGAACTACACATGTCCAAAACCAATTGGATGAGTGGATTTCGAACCCTTATCACCTTATACATGAATTTTATCAATGTGGTACCTTTTAAAACCGAAACACATTTTCAAATAAAGTAATATTTCTTTACTTTCCAAAAGTGCCCCTCCTCTCCTCTTATAAAAGGCCCCCACCTCTACCACCTTACACACACTCCTCAAGCCTTTGGCTCGGCCAAAACCTGCCCAATTAATCTCTCCACATCCCTCTCCTCATCCTAGAGGATTCCCTTTGGGAATAATCCTTTCAAAGTAATCTTTTAGGCTCAAATCAAAAGGAGTTACACTTTTAAAGGTGATTCATTCTCTCTTGTTCATTTGTTTTATTTTGCTTCTCCAACCCTCTAAACTCTTTTTATTTACTTCTTTTGTAACAAAACCAGTATCTTAAATATACTAGGATGTTGTTATAAGATTTATTCTAGCTACACTCTCACAGAACTACATCAAATGGTTAAAGAACATACGGTTTCCGTGGATGGAGAAATTCTGCCTCCCGAAACGATGATTGTTCAATACTCATTTAACACCTTCAAAGGTGGCCATTATGATGTCACTAATTTTATATATGATATATAATATGTTTATGTTTTCTTTAAGATTATTTATTTTTCATTTTGGGCATACCTTTATGGTTTCCATTATGGGTAAACACGATATCTTCATTTAAGGAAGTGCGGACTACTGCCCCCTCAAAGTGATGTGATTCGTTAATGCCATATGTGGGACGTGTAAAGGATGGATTTAAAGTTATTATATATGATGTTATACTAGAATTATAATATACCTCTATATCATTATTATTTCTTTCCATTAAAGTATGAGATAGAAATGAAAGTAGCGTTCATGCGTACGTACGGCTTACCGTCTCCATGAACAGTGCATTTCATTTCTTATCCCCAAATGTAATGTACTATTAAAAGTACATGTATATAATGGATATATATAATGAATAGTATATATAAATGATTAATATAATTCTGGAATTAAAATATACATACCTCTCATTTAGTTTTAATTCCATTAATATGACAAAGAAATGAAAGTAGCGTTCATGTGTACGTACGGCTTACCGTCTCCATGAACGGTGCATTTCATTTCTTACCTCTAAATGATTATGTAATATTATAAATACATGTATATGCTGGATATATATGATACATATTATATCCAAATCGGGAATTTCATTCTGGATATAAAGAACCTTTGACCACACGAACAACATGTAATTGTAAGAAGTCCACTTTCGACTTAAGAACCAAATATTGACAAAACAAGCATTATTAACTTAAATGGTTACATAATGTTTATAACATGGAAATAAGTGATATAAAAGGAATAATGAACTTTAAAAAGTTTCTTAATCAAGTATAAATTAAATCAAGTTTATTATTCAGGACGTTAAAGAACGATCGAGTCAAGTCGGATACGAGGTAAGGGACTTCGTCTCAATCTCCTTTCATTGAGGCATATTTCGTTTTATACACAACTTTCTTTTATACGGTGTATAAACCCCTTTTACTTTTACTTTTATACAAAAGGAATCTTTTTCTATGAAGCGTTTTACAAAAAGACAAAAAAGAATGTTTTTTTTAACGTACGCGGTGACAACGACCTTTTCCGCCGACGCGAGTATTATTTGGTCTTTGGCTTTCTCCACAAGCCGTAATGTTTTTAGAATAAAATAAATACCATATACTATTTTATGTATTTTGGTATTGAAAATGGTTTTGAAAAAGGATTCTATAATGTCAATATATTTATGATATATTGTGATTGAAATGTGGAAATGTTATCATTCCTTTATATTGGTTTTATGTTTTATGATTTTATATTGGTACTTGGACATTTTAACGGGTGGTTACGTTATAAAACATATGACGGGTGGTGCCGTGAATACCAGGACGGGTGGTTACGTTATAACCTCCAATTCATTGGGTATGGAAGTAGGCCGTATGGCTATTCCATTAAGTATGTATGGAAATTGGCCGTATGGCTATTCCATTAAGTGATATGTGTTGAAGTCGACCGTATGGTTATTCCACTTAAGTATGTTTATGTCCCAAGTTACCTTTATATATGTTATGTGTTCTTTTTATGGGTTTTATGGTAATCCTTTGGTTACAAAAAGGTAAGTAATGATACTTTATTCAGTGAAGAGTTTTTACTACTTCATGAAGGTGAAGGTATTACTTTGATAGAGTATATATGGTTTACTTGATGTTTGAAAAACTAACAGTTTTCATTCTTTCTGTATCCCTTACTAAGCCTTTTATGCTCACCCCATGTTTTTTTTGAAATGTTTTCACAGGACTTAATGTGGAATAAGGTCAAGGATGGGATCAAGGGAATGTCATCCTATATAAAACATGGAACTAGACACGTTTCTTTTTAAGAGTTTTTTTTTATTATGGAAGCTTAGTAGAAGTGACTACTTTGTAATCTTTTGAGATGTAATAGTTATGTTCTAATTCTCTAAAACTCTAAACCTGAAAAGATCCTCAACGTGAATTATTCATTTAATTCAATATTAAGTAAGGTTTAAGGTCGGGGCCTTATAATAATAACATATGTTTCGTAGGATAACATAAGTCTTATCCCATGTTATAACAAAAATCACATGTAACATCCTTAACCTGTTCATTATTCATACTAATCAGTCTGTGTCATCACATACCTTATATAAGCCTCCCTATAAGCCAAAGTCTACACACTAATGAATATGGACTAGTAATATCATGCTAGGATATATACCCTATATATCATGAAAAATGATAATATATGAATATAATGCCATCATAATATATAAAACACATAAAAATGAATCATGTTATTATAGTAGAATAAAAAATGCATGATACATAAATAAACAACATCAAATAGTATTACTGGCTCATAATGTCACACAACCATATATCAGAAAATAGATCATTTGATAAGTAGATCATATGTAGGATAGATAATAAAAAAAGAAATTTGTAATTAAATATTGCAATAAATACCATGAAATCACCTTGATATTATCTATTCTTTCCATCATGCAACCATTATCTTAGTCTACCCATACTAGGGTAACACTCATAGAAAAAAAGTGACTCCTCAAATTATCTATATCACTAAATAATGAATGTATTATAGCCAATGAACTCACTTTAACCACATAACTTCTACATAACTATGATAATTACCTAAGGATAATATGACACACTTAATTAAATTTCCAAACACCACTCTGTTAGATCACACACAATCATAAAACACTCAACTCAGTGTCAAATACCATTTTGAGGGTTTAAAATCTAATTTCAGATAAACCCCCAACTTAACATAAAAACTTTATCTCAATAAATTTATATAAAACTCAGGTAATATATTATTCTTAGTTATGTGGAGATTATTTCAACTTCATAAGAACACTGTAAGCCTTGTCTGCTCAATTATAATCCATACACACCCACTTACAAAACTCACCAACACACAATATATGTAAACACATAAAAAAAGATGGAAAATGAAGGGGACTACCTATCATATATTATCTAGGGTATACTATACCATTATAAAATATCAAATCTCCCTAAATCATCTAAAATCTTAAAATAATAAGAAAATACACAAATTTAGGGATTTAGTGCCAAACAGTAATTAATTAAAGAAGGATATAAAAAATGGTCCCATATTTTTAGAATAAATATACGGATTCCACAATAGTAGATAGATCAGAAATTAAAAAATTAATAAAGAAGATTAAGAAAAAAGAGGGGGTCGATAGTTTATCTCTTAAGGGATGCAGTCCAACTGAAAACGTGAGGGGAAAACTTCAGGATTTCTTTTAAATAAATAATAATTATAATCAGAATTTTAAATAAGGTCATCCTAGTATAATAGGGTACTATTTACTTACAACAGGTACACGAGATCCCACCTAACCTTCATTGGGTTTTTACCAAATCATTAGTGGACTCCCCAATGCTACAATCCCACAACCTATATCATTTGGTACCCGATGAGACACCACAATTTACCAGGTGTCAACTTCAACATTTTTTTGTTAATAAAATCTTATACCAAACTTCACTTAAACCCATGAGTTATTATTTAGACAAATAATCTTTTGATAACCCATCCTTAATTCTACCATAAAGATTCAAAATTTATGTTTGAATCTCAAATAAAAGAACACTTCGGACCCTATCTCAAATAATGTATAGATTTTGTTGATTCCCCTAATACATACCAATAAAAGTTATTATAATATCTCAACAATATGAATTTTAATATCCTAGAAACTTACATAAAATTTTTTTATAATTCAATCCATTTACTTTAATCAATCATTATATCTCACTAACAACCTTTGAATATCATAGGTACGCCACACATTCATGTAGTTCTAACAACTAAATTATCTTTCAAATGTAATGGTCTAATCATTAGATTCTTTTTTCGTCACTTGAATGTTGTCCCTAATAATGAATTCTTTTATCATGGATGAACAAAAATTAAAAAATTCAAACAATACATTCCTCTATCTTTTATTCATGAATTCCCTAACAGCCCACACACTAAATCACAAATAATTATATAATATATAAATTATGATGATTTTAATAGGGAGACATTTATGAACACAAAATCACAAAAATATAACTTATAATAGTCATCATAATTATTTTGAACAAAAAAAATATATAATTTGTGTTATATTCAAGAATATTATAATTATTCACAAGTTATTCTCAACTTATAGATTCAATTAAAAAGAAATATATGGTTCATAAATTCAATGATATAATCATTATTCTTCCCCAATATACTGTGATTTCCTTTATCACATTATTCACGCTAGACCAATTTTCATATTCATCCTCAGTCAGTTAATGAATAAACTGACTTCCTTTGAGAATTTCAAAACTATGGAAAATCATTGTATTCTTCAAAATTCATATATTTATACAGTAATTTAATAGAATACTAATCTATTAATTGAAATATGACTTAGTTATTTCCATATGATCTAACATCATTAGGGTATTATTGATCACTCGTTAAATCATGAGTATTTATAATAATAAAACTGTCACCATAAAAGGGTTGATATGGATTCTCATAATACATCACCTATTGTTTTTAAAATACTAAAATCCTAAAAAATGTCATGTTCTCAAATAACATGTGGTGTTATAACCACCTAAGTATTTTACTTATCTATAACTTCCCAAATGCTAATGAATCTAGTTACATTACAACATAAGCACAATTTGGTCCTAATCAATTATATTAACAACTCAAACAAAGTAATTCACAATCCAAACCCAAGGTTAAATTTTTTTTTGGGGTTTTAAACTACCACAATCCCAGATAATGACATAATGTTTCATGATTCTCAATTTTTATCAATAATTATTACCTATATTTTATCCACATCAAGAATACTATGAATGACTAACTAATTCTCTACAAAACCTCTTATGGTTACCCTAACTCTCTACTAATACAAAAGTACTTCGATTTTACATAACTCGTAGTTTATATATATCCAATAAAACCATATTATAATTGTTTAAAAGTACATATAAATAGGGTTAAATATATTAGTTCCCTCCTTAATGGTTGTTTGTACCCCAAATTATTGAAAATAATTACCCTTATTCTACTTCTTCTGAGCCAACACATCGTTTTATAGAACATTAAGACGTAAATAAAAATTTTTATTAACTAAAAATTACCTTCTTGACTGCATTGGATTGGGTGTTAAGGAAAAATACCCCTGTATATAACCTTAATAAATCATTAATCTCATTTTGAAAATGTTCACCATATAAATTATCATCCTTAAAAAGAGTATATAAACTAGAAGGATATTTAAATTTAGTAAATTCATATTTCTCTAAATGAAAAATATTTAGATATCCATGGAATCATGAAATATTCCTCAGAATAATGTATTTAGACATATTTTTTCATGGAAGAGAGAATTTAAATCCATTCATGATGATTGTCTTTAATTTATTTCTCATTTCATGTTTATCCATTATTAACATGTGTTTCCCTCTAGTTTAGAGGTATTAAATACCACATTTAACTTTGTATCAATCAAAGGGTGATTGTTGGATTATTTTTCAATTAATTCAAGAATTATAATCTATATATGATTGATTTATATCAGGTGAATGTTAGAGATCGTAGCATACTTGGTGAACAGAAGAGATCTTAGAATAACATTAGCTAGAAAACTATGAGTCAAAGAAGATAATGTGTGGATCATATTTCAATAATAAGGAACAACATGTCATAGATATTTATATATCATCAGTTTTATAGATACAATATAAGGATATCATGAATTATAGTCATCATATTTTCTATGTAAACGGAAATTTGAAAGTGAGAATGCATAACATGTTTAAAATAGAATATTGGATATAACATTAAAAGTGATATTTGATTTATGGTTTATATGGATGCTATTAATGGTTAAATATGTTTATTATAACATATTGTGAAATTTTGTGAATTTTTATCATGATAAAAAAAGTTTATATATTTTTAAAATTTATTCTTGTTGAAGATAGACAAAACATGTAATAATTGGGTGTCCATGTTTTAACGGCCCCAAAATTCTATTATGTCTTCAATAAATCTTATTTTATAATTACTGTTTTATTATTATCACATGTAAATACAATTTTACTTCATAAAAACATTATATATCAGGAACTAATATTAACTATATTAGTTAGAAACAATAGAGGTCGATAAATAAAAAAGAGCATTGTAAACACTAATGTAAATTTTATAGGCTTGAATTCTCTGATAAATATCACTCCTATTATAAAAAAATATAACAGTTATGAATACTAAATAAATTATCAAGGGAGGTGTATAACCATTGTAAGAGTAGTACTGAGTTTTGATCTATGAGATTGGTGGAGTATATATAGTGTACAAAGGGAAAATTTACTATTATGATATGATTGTTACCTGACCATTGGTTAATATGACCGTTGTGAATTAAGAACATTGGTAATAATTTTACCATTAGAATTCGTGTATATAAAGGGTAGTGATAAACGATGACGAGTATATAATAAAGAAACAATGTCCTCACCTAGTAGGATCAAGCCTTTTGACTCTTATGTATGACAACTTGGGTGGGAAGTAGTGTCACTGGAATTCTTCCTTGATTACGACCAAGAAGAGTTTGAACAAATATGACTTGAGAAGAATTTACTATGGGAGAATTTCAAGTTAGTGGATATCACTACAAGATCAATATTAGTTGAACCACCCCATTAGTATACCACCATTTTTCACATTACCCTTAGGGTTTATGTCGATGTATTATTGGGTTATGATCCTATACCTTAGTATTATAAACATGTAATTTTCATTTTTGAAATGAAATAGTGGTTTATTCAATTTCAGTTTCATTATTATTTTATTTTAAAACAATTCAAATAATTATAAGAATAATATGAAAAATATATTTTCGAGTATAAATAAAGCATAATTTTATTTTTGGAAAATATATAATGAAATTTTATAATAAATTATTATATTTTAAATAAAAAATAATTTCATAAAATATTATTATAAAATATTTTTCTTTTAGAAATAAATGATAATATTGTTTTATAATTTCTTAGATAATTTTAATATGGGTCATGAAGTCGATTATGTCATAATAAAATTATTTTTCTATAAAAAATGTTTTTCAAGATAAATTTGTCATATTTAGAAAAGTATTTTCAAAAAATAAACACTATTTGAAAGCAGCATCTCAAAATTAAGTAAGGGTGAAATTTTGTAAATTTTCTAAAATACATTATTTTTAGTGAATAGTCAAAAATACACTTTTCTAGTTTTAATATGTTTTATGACTTCATAAATATGTAATAACGATATAATAATTAAAAAAACTAAATCTATGACCAAAAATAATTTATTTTACTAATCTAGTTTATCTTAATTAATTAAAATGTATTTCAAAACATATAAATAACTTTCCAAAGTATAAATTGAAAATTTATTTTTTTAAACATTATTTTGTGGAAAAAAATGTTACCATTACAAAATTAATATAAATTATTAAATATAGGTTCTGAAAATAAAATATTTTAAAAACCACCTTCTTAATGTCTTAAAATAAGTTCCAAAGTAATGGTTAAGTCAATGTTTTTTTATTTTCCACAACCAAGATTTCAAAGGCCAATATTTAGAAATTAATAAACAATCCTCCAACATTAGCTATAAATACCCACCTATCCACCCTATTTCATTCACTCTTAAACCATTAAACAAGAAATTACCCTTGCTGTTTTATCTCTATAGCCTTTCCATGTGGTTTTTATGGTTCTAAGGAACTCTCCTCAAGATTTAAGATAATACCTCATGGGGTAAGGGATTCTCTTACTCTCCCTTTTTATTCAAGTACTTCCTTTTTAGTTAGTCTTATAACTACAAATTTATTATGTTATCACTCATTTTTTGATCATTCCATTATTATCCAAATGTTGTTCAACCAATGAGATACTTCCATTCTCTCTCAATGATCCCATTACATAAACAACTTTTTATACCTTTTATGGCGTCTAAATCATTCATTAATTTCCCATTCCTCCCTTTTAATGTTGTAAATACTCGACCCTATATTTATTCAAGGAAAATCATATAGATCTAATTATAATTATTTTATTCGTTATTACCATTTATAAAACCCACATTCTCACCTTAGGGGTTAAAATGATGAAAATGTAAAGTATTTAAACACTTAAGTACTTAATGATTTTATATGAAATCCATTTTTTATCATTAATGGGTAATTAATGAAATAATTTATTTTGATATATGTGGAACACATGAATTAATATATCTTAACAGGGTTTCTTAATAGGAATCTAATGAATTGGATAAAGAATTAATCTCTAGAGATTACATGTTTATGATTCCTTAGTGAATAACCATGGAAATACGTTTTATAATACAATTGTTATGAACCTTGGTGATATACTTATGAATCTCTCAGTTTTATGATGTGGCCAAATTTCAATGTTATGTATCACATACTTATGATTATTCACTCATGTTATTCCTTCTTTTTTATCCATTATAATCACTAAATTTTTTTATCCCTTATTTGGCATTATTCTCACCCTTTTCTATAAAAGTATGTACATAAGAAATCACTTTTAGTGGGATAAACTAGGATGGAATAATATAGGTGTCTTTTAATATCATTAAAATATATTAGCTTTATATTTTATTTACGTAATTGATTTATTATGTAACTATTTTTCAAGACAAATAACCACAGAAGTTATTTAAAAGTTATTTATGTAATATTTTTAAGGAGTTGTGATAAAAATCAGGTATTAAAAAGGTCATAGTTGGTATCAAAGGAAATATTTAGTTATTTTGGAAAATTAAGAATATAAAAAACTATTAATAACCCTATGTATAATTATAAATATAGGAAATCACCCTGAAATTTTTCTAAATTATTAAGTGATTAGTTTACAAGAAATAAAAACTCTTCCTTGATACTACAAGTGGATGTGGATCTAACACAGATATATATAGGGGTAATAATACTAAAAGTAATAATTTATAATTAGATCAACATGTACTATATTCCCAAAAAAGTTATTATTTCGCATCCAGTTTGACGATCCTAAGGGATATTCTCTGGTTAATCGAATGAATTTTACCAAACGATTATAAAGGATATATAGGTAATATAAATTTTTAATACTAAACTATATCAACCAAGAATAGTTTTATTAAAAAAATTAGGATTAATATTTCTTTTAGTATTTTTATTATAAAATTTAAAAAATTAAAAAAAAATATCACTTAAGTTTTCTACTTTTAGAAAAAATTGGAGGAAATAGGACTCGTGTAAATGATGAATGAAATAAAAATTGTGATGGTGGACTTCCCAATTTAAGGGGACCTAGAGTTAAAAACTCTATGATAATGTTGAATTAGTTATCTAGGGTTATGAATATTAACCTAAACAATGTGAAGTATCCATCTTCACTAAGGAATAAATACCTTACAATTGAATCCTTCATGCATCGAAAACAACCTATTTTTAGTGGAACTTAAAGTCTACTAGTTGCATAATAGAGGAAAAATACTATTGAAATTATATTGTCTATTCTCTATTTTTATAGGGAATAAAATTTTATATTGGAATTATATCTCTTATAGGGAGAATTTGATCAATGGTGTACACTGATCAAGAACACAAATCCAAATTATTCATTTGAATCCATGGAGTAGTAAATACTTTAAAATGTATTTTTCATTAAGAATTTTACTTGTACACTCTGAATGAAGATGGATAGAGAATTTATTGAGTTGAAACAAAGGGAAAAATCAGAATGGAATTATAATATGAATGTTACAAGGCTTTCAATATATGATTCAAGATTTTTCATTGATTTGGATGGGAATATTGACTAGTTCTTTAGTGGAATAAGACCGTGTCTGTAGAAAGATCCTGAAATATAATACATTAGTGGTTATTAGAAAATAGTAAGATGTTATATGAAACTGTAAATGGAGGTTGAATATGCATAGTGGTTGTGTAGACTAAATAAAAATAATTAGAGGATAGATCCAATTTTTGGAAATATTTTTGACCATAAAAGATAATGAAAGAGTGAAAAAATACTTATGTGAAATAATTATAGGAAAAATAATTCGCATAATTTTGTACAAGGAAGTGTAAAGTTATAAAACTATATAAGAGATGTATATATAGCTTGAAACTATCATAGAGATGTAAATCCTCAACATATTAATAGTAATGAAAAAGGTAAATTGTCGTCAACCTAAGTAGAGGATAAGGGACCAAGCATATGCTTTCATAATGACTATGGATAAATTCAAGGATCCAAATGATATTGTGTCAATTATACTCATAATACACTAAGATGTAGAAATTATATTTTTTATTTTTGGTTTTATGCATTCTTTTATTTCATTCAAGTTTTTAAATAACACTGAATTAAACTCTATACTACTAGTGGTGGAGTTTTTTAGTAAACTAGTGGAGTAACTATACATGTTATGCCCTCATTTTTAGTGGTTATGATAATATAAGATCTATTATTTAAGAATTTATGTTTTTTAACCATGTTATGGTTGAATATTGGGTTTGGTTGGTTTTTGTGGTTTTTGAAAACATAAAAGTGGGTTTCAAATGATTTCTATTCAAAATTTCCAATACCACAACCTGGTGCAAACTGTTTTCTTCTCATTTTTATTTTGTGTAAAATAGAAAAGGGGAAAAATTAATGGCTAAGAAATGGTGTTAAATGGTTCATTTTATCATCCATGGATGGGGTGACCCCAAAATTTCATTTTTTGAAGGAATGGTGATGGAAAATGGCATGGGAATGGGTAGCATGTCGTGGGGCTACCCATTTTCTATGATGTGCTCCAGAACACCATGGCCATGACATAGTAGAGGAAACTTCAAAAGTCGCATGGATTTTGAAATATCTAAAACCACTTCTTCTTCATCATATATCTATTAATGATCCAATTTTCCTATTTAAAACATATTTTTGAGTAATGAAGGTATTTTTAATACCTTATAACCTTGTTTTCCTTTGACTTAATTACTTGATTATTTCTCTATCTTAGATATTAGTGATTTTTGGAAGGTTCTTGATAGAGGGATGATCGATGTTGTGGTCTTCATTTGATCAAGGATTTCTTCCTTGTTTGGATCAACATTGTCATTCCTTTAATCGATATAAGGCCTTATTTCTTCCTTTATAGGCAGTGCATCTGGCATGGGATGATTTAATAGAAAACTGTGGTGAGTCTTATCTCATTCTGGACATTTTCTTTGGTCCTTCTTCAATGATCATGGATGAGTCTATGATGGATTATACAATGGTTCTTTATGAAGTTTTGATAGTTTTTTTCTAGACTTTTTGTAACAATAGCCTTTCGAGAGGATCATTGGCATTATACGTCATCTCAGTGGTGTTTTTCTTAGTGGTTATTGTTTGGTGAGTATCATACCTTATAGACTTGATCTTCCTTTCTTGAAATATCTATTATTGGATATTATATGACCTTGGAGATTGTTCTTAGGTTCTTTAGGTGTGATCCTGTTTTGGGTGAATTCTTTCTTGGAAATACTTGACATTGACGCATATTATATTGAGATAGGAAGTTCCTTACCATATAGGGCCTTGTATATGATGATTTCATGATTTTATTTATTATTCTCGATACATATTCATGATAAATGTTTCTATTAGGTGAGTGTGTGTCCCTCGATACCCATTCTTGATTTGTGATCATATTCCTTTTGTGTAGCCACCTGAGAAATGTTCTTGAAATTCCTTATAATTCCTTTCTATGATACATTTTTCTTATAGTTTTGTACAGCCTATGAAAATATTCTTAAGTTATTAGTTTGATAAGGTTTCTTAGAATTGGTTAGAATACCCCTTGGATGGGGAGCTTAATGTTTTAAAAATTATATGGACTATGGCTCATTTTATTGTTTGAGTTGGAACATGGTCATATCACCTGACGTGGGAGTAGACAATGTAGAGGGGTTTTGTATCCTTTTGTTACAGCACGATATCATAGAATTCCATGAAGGGGTGATGTATTAAACCAAATACATTAGATATTTCAGGTGGAACTTACCATTATCTAAGATCTATAACGACTATCAAGGTGGGGTTTGTGGTGTTTGTATTAAGGACTATCATTTAAGTTGGGTTTTTGGTATTTTCCTTAAAGGTGGAACTTGGGTATAGGAACAATAGGTGTAGGGTGACAAATGACACTAGGACTTATGATATGTCTTTAGATTTTTATTCATAGACATTTACATTCTTACCAACATTGTTTAAAGTTGGTGGGTCTAAGGATCGTGATGACTTGGTTATTACACAATGACCCAACTCATGCATAGATATATGTTTACATGGTCATTTACTTTATATCATGACATAAACTATTATATATTCCTGATAAATTTTATTAAAAGCACATTACTGGTGTCCTATTAGATTTACACTCACACCCTACATGGGCATCTCGATATGTATGAAGGCTTCATAATCAATGACCTGGGGAAGGGAAAAGGCCTGGTGGAAGGGTTCTAGGAGATATAGTATGGTCTTTTGAGGCGGTATTAGGAAAAACTCTATAGGGATTTCATTGTGTTTTATTTACTTTATTTTCTTTATCTTGTTTGACCTTCCACTTTGAGGATCCTTTTTTATTTATTTTGTATGGATTTAGGTACTTTCCAAGTAATTGTTTATATAATTTTTCATTTAATCATTTTTGTTATAATGTTTTATTATTTACACTTGTATTTACTAGTGTTGAGGGTATAGTCTCCCCACTGATGGAATTTATACCCTCACTTTTAGACAGTAACCTATGATGTATAGGGAGGTGCTCATGAATATGTGTTTCCCTCAATCTTAGATTCAAATATTAGGCATTACAAAATATTATCAATGTAGATTTCCCCTCATTCTTTCTTCTTTACTATGTTTTGAGGAACCATATAAAGAAATTAGTCTATATTGGACTTGGGTAGGGTAGTTTCTTGTGTGTCTAGTCATCACATGTATAACATACCTCTAAGTTAGAATTTTTGGGATTATTTTTACAATTATGGTTTTATATTTTCATTTTGATCCTGAGTATATTATGTTGTAACTATTTTATGGGATTTGGGTGTAATCCTTAATCATGGTTAGGAATGTAAGATCACTAGTCATATATATGCCTATTGTATTCTATATAGTAGTTCTTTAATTGAATTCCATTATTTTTTCTATTGTTCGGGATAGGATAATATTCTCTATTGTTATGATATATTTGTGTCAGTATTAATTATTTGAACTTGAGTAGGATATTGTTATTTGTTATATATGTATATGACTATGACTGGCATATAGGTATGGAACACTTGGATTTCTATATGGGTAGTTCTAGGAGGGATATTCCTTAGGTTATGGGTAGACTCATAGGAGAACCATTGTGTGATCTCGTACACTTATTAAGATCTATATTTATTTAATAAATTTAGACATATTAAAATTTATTTTGGAAATTCAAAAATTCCTTCATCAAGGAAGAGGAATCTGAGGATGATATCATTAGGGAATAAGTTCTTGAAACACCACCAGGGGTGCAGGAAGTTGTACCCCAGCATGCTTCTATACCAAATCTGGTGATTCAGTCTGTAGAGTTGTTTTAGCCATTAATTTCTCATATTTTTTACATAAATGTTATAAACCTTAAGAATACCAATACTAATCAAGCTCGAGATATCCATCTCTATCCTCCACTAGAGTTTTAGGGTATAGGAATCCTACATGATATATAGGACTGAATATACATCAATGAGATCATTTTTAATCTGGTCTATACTCCTATGGATGGATGAGTGATGCGAGAGAACTTTATGTTTCAAGGATCTATCATTAGCTAATAGACTACCATGAATCAAACTAGGGGAAAAAAGTTTCATACTTGGGTTATATTTAAGGAGTTTTTTCGAGTAATATTTTCCTCAAATGATAAATTTGGACCATTCTCAAGAGTTTATATAGTTTCTATAGGTATCTTTTTCTATCTCTACGTATTCTTCTCGTTTCATAGAGTTTTTATGATTTACACCTATTTTAGTTATAAATGAGGCCCAAAAGTCATAAAATTTTTAAATATACCTCCATCCATAATCAAATGTTATGTTAGGAGATTTGATTTGATATCCTACCCAGAGGTGTTTCCTAAGGTCTAAACCATCAACAAGGGTCTGAAAGAGGATGTGGTAGAAATATTACTTCCATTATTTGGAGTACCAGTGACTGAGCTTCCTCTCAGTACTATAGGATACTCTTACTGAAATAGTAATTGGAAAGTTTATCAAGAGAAATAGGGTATTAGGAATATGGGTTAGTGAAAAACTTCTATCAGTTTCCTCCATAGTAGGTGATTCTACCATGTTCTTTATGTTCATTCTAAGAGGGAATCTAAAAAATATTTTTATGAATATGCCTATGGAGTGCCACCTATGTGGTGAAGTTGGCCATATTTGATGATTTTTCTCATGGTGTTATTAGAAGAGTTTCAAGAGATCATAAAAATATAGTTTTGGAGGACCTTAGTAGAGGATGTAGTCTCATGGGAAATTGATGACTTAGGGGAAGGGGCATTGAGCTAAGGAAGGTCAAGTTTTTATAGTAGATCAGGCTCCAGCTTATAGTAGTGATAGAACATCTACAGTTTGATAAATAGTTTTGATTTAATCTATGCTATCTACCGATTTGTTTTATACCACTGCTTCTCATTCCTTTATTTATTCTCAAGTATTAGTTGTAATAGACTTACTAGTCTGAATATCTTCAGAGATGATTTCCCTCAACAAACACATAGAGACAAAAGTAGACCATATTTGGAGGTGTATAGAATTTCATCTGGTCAACCCTAGTTATGACAATTGGTGGGATTTCATTATATGATATATGACTAGTTTTGATGTGATATTTTATGTAGACTATCTAATAATATAACTTTGACACATCAACTAATAGTGAAGACGGATATCCCTTACATTTTCAAAGGTGTAGAAGTCTATAATGAATGGTGAGTGGGAGATAGATTTTGTTAGAGTGGGTCTAGATTTGAGTCAAATTAGATCCATCATGATTCAAGTTCTAGGATTAGTACATTTTGAAGGATCCATTTTATCCCACCTTATCATTCCCTCAAGTTTTAGATCATTCTTAGGATGTGTTTATAGAAAAAATTCATATCTACCTCCTAATATGGGGATTGAGTTTGTAATAGAACTTGTGTCAGAGGAATACTATATTTATTCCATCTTATCATATGGATTAATATGAGTTTAATGAAATAAAATTTTATCTTTTTTACTTAGAGGGTAAGGGATTTATCAGACCGATAACATCTACCTAGGGTGATCATGTTTTGTTCACTAAAAAGACAAATGGTACTCTTTTGATCTGTGTGGATTATAGAGTGTTGAACTAGTTTATGGTGATGAACAAGTACCCTTAACCTAGGATCTATAATCTATTTGATCATTTCTTAGAATAAAATGGGTTTTATAACATCAACTTTCATTCATACTACCATCGTTTATGGTTTGATGAGGAATATATACCAAAGACAGATTTTAGGAGCAATTATAGAATATAATAGTTCTTAGTGATTTTGTTTGGTTTGAATAATTCTCTAGTAGTGTTCATAGACCTAATGAACAAGATCTTTGACCCATATCTTTAATCATTCATTTTTATGTTCATTGATGACATCATCATCTATTTATTCACCTTGGAGTATAATTCTAGCCATCTCGGGATATTCTTGATTACACATTGAGAACATCGACTTTATGTTAAGTTTTAAAAGTCTCACTTTTATATATAAGAGTTGTATTTATTAGAACATGTAGTGTAAAAGGATATAATTTATGGATACCCATAGAAGGTGGATATGATAATATTATGGGATCTTCCCCAGAATGAATTTGAGATCAAAATATTTCTTGTTTCAGTAGGGTGCTACTGGAATTTCATCTATGATTTCTCACAATTGGTGGACTCCATGAGATCTCTAACCAATAAATGGGTTAAGTATGATTTGTTGGATCATTGTGAGAAAATATTTATTGATATGAAGAGGAGTTTGATAACATCTCTGGAACTCACACTTCCAGAACCCATGATCTATTATGCAGTCTTTCACGATGACATGGGAGTTGGTTTGTAAGTTATGATAATGTATTAAGATAATTTAGTAGCTTATGGGTCTCACAATTTGGAAATAGTTGAGGGGAATTATTATACCCATAACCTGTTTCTAGAAGATTTGGTATAAAACTTTAAGTATTGGTGACACTGTCTCTTCGTATAGAGGTTTTTTGCCTACACAGACCACAAGATTTTCCACTATATATTCTCATAATGAGACCTAAATTTGAGGTAGAGGCACTGGGTGGATTATATACATTCAACATTGAAATGTATTATGAACTAGGTATTGGTAATGTTGTTTCTAATTCTTTCAACAGGAAGATTCCAGATACCCCGTAGATTAGAGAGGGAACTTTGGAGGAAGAGTGGCATCTAATGTGTTTGTTGGAAACGGTAGTATGGATGTGATTGAGGAGAGTGGGGTAGTGACATGTGAACCTCTAGTTATCATGTCAATTTAGTGGTTCATGTGAAGACCAAATATGAGTTAGATCCTTAGTGCACAGTGAAGAAAAAATGGTCGGAAAAGATGATCCAGAAAAAGTTTGGTCCTTAGAAGATGACGATGTGATTTATTTCCATGGGAGGGTTATATTTATGAATCATATCTGGGAAACTATTATGAGATATTCTCATGAATCATGGTGTAAATTTAATCTTTGGTCGATAAAGATGTACCATGACATCAGATGACATTTTTTGTGGATAGGTATGAAGAGACACATCACTGGTTGTGTTTCATGATGTCTTAACTTCCAAAGAGTAAAGGTTGAGAATCAACATCCCGGTAGTTTACTCAAACCACTTCTAGTGCCCATGTCAAAATGGTATGGCTTCATGATATGTTTTTTATGTGGTTACCAAAGACCTCAATGAATTGTGATATTGTATGGGTGATAGTTGACCAGTTGATTAAGTTGGACCATTTCTTACCAATCCGAAAGAAAATTATTTCAGATGAGTTGGGAAAGATATATGTCTATAAGATTATACATCTATACAAACTTCCATTAATAATTTTATCTGATAGATATGTATGTTTTAAATTTTTATTTTTATTTAATTTCAAATATAAGGACACTGGTAGTCATCTGAGATTCAGTTCGTCATATCACCAATGGATAAATGGAAATTATGATAGGATGATCATAATTCTTGAGAGTATTCTTTGAGCCTATTTCCTAGACTTTGGAGGATCATGGGATGAACATATTCCTTAGATATAATTTTCTTATAATAATAGTTATCCAGGTTATAGCTAGATATCACTCTGTGAGGCTCTCAATGGTCGATCGTTTTTCTCACTGTTATGTTGTAATAAGATGTGTGAGGAAACTTTTTTGGGACCAAGCCTAGTGTAAGAGGATACATATAGAGTTTAGTTGATCTAGAAGTGGTTGGTAACCAATCATAGTATACATAGATCATATTTAGGCCATAGGAGGAGACCATTGGAGTTTTCTATGGGCTGTTGGGTTTTCTTATGGGTGACTCCCCGGTTGGAGCATCAACATCTTCAAAAGAAATGGGAGATAGCTCTGAGAAATTTTAGACTATTCATGGCCATCAAACATATAGGGATAGTGGATTACTATTGGTTCTTCCACAAAAATAACAAGGTATGCATGATGTGTTACATTTATATCATCTTCAGATGTTCATGATCAGTCCTATGTATGTTAAAGATTATAAGGATGTGGAGTAAGAGTTGGACATATCATATAAAGAACTAACGGTCTGTATAGTCCATTGGAGTGAGAAGATTTTATAGTAGAATATGGTTCCACTTGTTCAAATCCTATAGAGGCATGGGTAGTTCTAGGATGAAACTTTGGATTTGGAGTCTAATGTTTGGGTTCAATGTCTAGAGTTATTCAATCACATCTATTTAGATAATTCTCCAGGATGAGATGTCCTTGTAGGGGAATAATTGTAACACCCTTATTTTTATTAGTAATGATAATATAAGATTCATCATGTATTAAATGATTTTTTTGAAACCATGTAATGGTTTAAAGATGGTTTCAGTTAGTTTTTGAGGTGTTTATAATATTAAAAGTTTGTTTTGATTTTTTTTTGTTCAAAATATCAAACACCATGCCATAGTAGAAGATTCTTTATTTCTATTTTATCTTGGTGTAAAATGAGAAAGGGAAAAACAGTTTGGAAATGTTCTAGTGATCATGGGGGGATAATGTCATCCATAGAATGGGTGAACCCACTATGACCATTTTGGAGGGTGTTGTGAGGGGAAAACAGCCTCTGTATGGGTAGAATGCTATTGGGATTCCTATTTTCAATGATGTTCTCCAGAACACCATGTCCATGGTCAAACCATGATGGAGACTATTTTATTGGTCACATGTATTCCAAAATAGTTTAAATGGTCATTTCATCCTTTAAACTCTATAAATGGTCTATTTTGGGTCTTCAACCCTTGTTTGATAGAAATGAGAGGATGTTTAATGGCTTCCTGACTCATTTTCCTTTGATTAAATAACCTAAATCTTCTCCCCTCTCAAGGATTTCTAATTTTAGGAATGTTCTTGATAGAGGGATGTTTCATTTTATGGCCTTCATCAGAGCCTATATTTATTCCTTTTTGGATCAATATTTTCTTTTCTTTGATCGATCTATGTCCCATATTCTTCCTCTATTGTTGGTGGTTCTTTCTTGGGATGATTCAGAGGATAAATATGTTGAGACTTCTTTTGTTCTGTCAGTTTTATTCTATCCTCCTTGAACAATCATGGAATGGGTTGTGATGGATTAAACTATAGTTTTTTGTGTATTATAGTAAGTTTTTATTATATTTTATCTAATACTAACCTTTATATAGGATCAATAGTGTTCTATGATGTCTCTATGGTGTTTCCCTTAAAAGACTTTCATTGGTTAGTCTCTTGACTAATATCCTTGATGTTATTTTCTTAAAATCTCTATTCTTTGATATTGTGGGAATTTATAGATGGTCCTTAGGGTCTTTGGTTGTGATCTTGTTTTTGGTGAATACCTTCTTGATAAACCTTGATGTTGATGTATACAATTTTATAGTATGAAATTACTTACCATATATATCCTTGTATATGATGTTATCAGGATTTGATTGTTTTTACTTGATAATTATTCTTGGTAAATGTTGTATGTGGGTGAGTGACTGGTACTTGAGACCTATTCTTGATATTTAATCGTATGATTTATCTGCATCCTCTTGAGAAATGTTATTTATTTACCTTACTATTCATTTCTATTATATGTATTAATTGTGGTATTTCATAACATGTAAAAACAAGATTCAGGTATTAGTTTGAATATTTTTCTCAGTTTTTAGGCTACCCCTTGGAGGGGAAGAATGAATATGTGGAAAGGCAATAGACTATGGATTGTTTTATATTATGATTCAGATCATGGTTATGTCATTCGACATGGGAGTGGACCATATAGAGTGGTAGTGTATCCTTTTTCTATAGGTTGATATGGGAGAATTCCATTAAGTGGTGATGTAAGAAACCAAATATGTTATACATGTCAGGTGGGACTGACCATCATCTGAGATTTGTGACCAATGTCAGGGTGGGGTGTGTGGAATTCCTATTAATGACCAAAATCTATATGGAGGATGTGGTATTTTCCTAAAAGGTGTAAATTTTTTAAAGGATTGGTAGGACTACTGTGACAATCGATTCTGGGACTTTTGACATGTCTTGATACATGTAGTGATAGACATTGAAATCTTTACCAGCATCATGATGAAGTAGGTGGTTCCAGGGTTCATGGAGTCTTATTTAGTGCATGATGAATCACTGATTGTGTGGTTGTATTTTTACTTGATCATTTAATTTACATCATGATGTACACTATTATATATTCATGTGAACTTATGTTAAGGATGCATTGGTGGTGCCTTGGTGGGTTTATACTCACACCTTGCACAAGAATATCAATGCATGTGTAGACTATATGATTAGGGCCATAGATAAGGGAAAAGTCCTAGAGATAGAAATAAAGGATATGGATCGTAGTGTTGTGAGGTGGTACTATGATAGAATCTAGAGATATGTCACTGTTTTTTATTTACTTTCCTATCTTTCTCTTTTTTAACCTACCACTTTGGGGGTACTTGGTTATTTATTTTGTATGACTTGATGTAATTTCCATTTCATTTGTTAAATATTTTTTCATTTTATTTGTTGTGTTATCCTATGTTATTATTTATTCTTGTATTTACTAATACTGAGGGTATAGTCTCCACACCAATAGTGTTTAAATCCTCACTTCTAGTTGGAAACCTCTTACATATAGGGAGGTATAGATGAGACCATGTTTCACTCCATCTTTTATTAGATGATTCAGGTTCATTGTTATAATTCAAGTAACAAATATATATTGGTATTCCCCTATTAACTTTGGGGAGTAAAATATATTTTCAAACCCAGTGTTCACTACAATGGTGGAATTTCACATAATACTTGGGAAATATTTGTTATCAAAGTTTGATTCAAAGATAAACTATAGAAAATAGTAAATTTTAGTTTTCTTTAAGGAATAACATATAATTATATTTAAATGAGAGATTTCTCAACCTGAGGCTTATCAATAACCACCACCTAGTACATTTTTATGGAAATGAACGGTGAATAATTAGAAGAAAAATAAAGTATAAAAATAGGATATATACCCATTATTCAATAATACACTGACATATTTCCTAAATATTTACATGGAAATCCTATAAAAAGAGAGGTAGAGTTCTTAATTAAACTCATACCAAGATCCAAGACAATATCAAAACCCTACATAAATGGAATATGTGGAGTTACAGGAATTAAAGAAGTGGTTTTAGGGTATTTTAAACAAGATTTTAATTCTACTAAGTGTTTCTATTTGGGGAGAAGTTATCCAAATTATAAATAATGTGGATGGATTAATGAGGTTATGAATTTCTTATTGTTAAATTAATGAGATAATTATTGTAACGCCCCAAGTTTTAGGATCCATTGTTGTAATTATTATTATAATTATTATTGTTGTTGTTATATATTTTTATAATTTTAAAGAATTTTTTTCTATTATTTAAAAAGGATTGAAATATGATTAGAAAATGTGTCCTTCATAATTATAAAAAAAATAACATTAAACTAAATATGTCACACCATGGATTATTACTCACCAAGGATGAAGTACATCCATTAAAAGTCTATAAATAAATAGGGTAAAATAGATAGAAATGAATAAAATCTTCCCAATTAGGAAATCTCATTGATCATATTCAAACTTGAGGTTCAAAAATATCCAAACAGAACCTTTAATGAAGAGGAGCACCATGAGAGGAGAAATTATTATGAAAATTTTATAATATGAAATAATAATTGTGCATTATGAAGTGAGATATGAATGAATGAATGATTTATTAAGTCTATATATAGTTATGAAATATGGACATTATGAATATAGACGTTATAAATATGGTTGTTCTAAATATGGTTATTGGTCATAATTTCAATTGGTATTATAAATTCATATATTGTTATGTACTAAATTTTAAATAATATGACTCACATTGAAAGAAAAATATTATATTGAAATATTATATATATATATATATATAAACACATTTATGTGTTATGTATAAATATTAATATTATTATTATTAAAATATGTTATAATTTAAATATAAAATTCAAATAAAGATTTTAATGTCAATTGAGTGGAAAATTTCAATTTTAGAATAAAATTAATTATTTTAAATGGTATTTATTAAAGTGCATTTAGTTTAAAAGTAAAATTTCTTTTTTCAAAAAAATTATTAAGTATTATATATTTTATCCTAATATATTAAATTTAATAATTTAAAATTTTATTATATATGAACTAATATATTAACTTCTTTTAAATTAGAAATTTATATGAAAATTATTAAGAACACTTAGTGTTCAAAAATGTTATTTTTTCAATATAAGCAGTTTTTATTTATATATAAAAATTTCTTTTTGGAAAAATTTTATAAATTTTAGAGTTTTTATTTTTTTTAAAGAAAAATCATTTTTTAATCCATCATGTCAAAATTAGATGAATATAAAAATTTTATATTTTTCTAATATAATTGATTTTTAGTTAAATAGGGGAAAATAATGATTTTACTAATATTTTCACTTTTATGAAATTATTTTACAACAATTCAATGAACTTTTTTGAAACATTTTTAAACTGATAAAATCGTAAATTTAAATTAATTATTTTAAAATGAATATATATAAATCCCACTCTAACATTTTATTAAATTTTGGTAATGTTGTAACAAAAGATTTCTTTTTCATCGATTACTTTTCATAAACATTTAACATGGTGGAATTAGTTTTTTTTACTTATTTTAATGTCAACTAAATATTATTGTAATAATAATAATAATTTTAATTTTAATATAATCAATAAATTTTAAAATTTTATTCTAAAAATATATCTTATGCTAAAAAAATACATTTTTCCTAAACACGGGTTTTCGCACATTACATGTGCTAATGCTAAAATTAATTATTCTTACATATAGAAATTTTATTTGATAAATTGAGTTTAATATTTTTATTATATTGGTTAATATTATATAATATGGTTCATTTTTTAGTCATTGAAAATAAATTACTTAGGTAAAAATTAGTTACCTCGGTAAAAACAAAAAATACTAAATATAAAAATCTAAAAATCTAAGATTAAATGATATAAAACATGTTTAAAACAAGTATAGAAAAGTTTGGTTGAGGACTCACCTACCTTAAAACTTAATAAACTCTATTATTTTCTAATTTTTTTTCACATTACTTTTGAAATATGTTCTACCTTTTTATTAAAGAGTTGCATGTTTCAAAAACTTTCTTCTCTTCAATTATAAAAGGAACCACCAACCCTCTACCAATCCACACTTCCAAATACCATTACTATTGAATAAAAATAAATTCTTGTCTATCCACAACCATATTCACATTTTATATAATCTTTTATCTTCCCAAAATACCATGTTAGTGTGCTTTAAGGTAGTGACCAAAGGAGAACATCCAAAGAGAGGGGTAATGTTTCCACCAAAACATAATTCTTTTCTACTTATAACACCACAAACCTCTTATATAAAAGAGAGTATCATAAAAAATATAAATTATTCTAGTATTTTTGTATACTAATGTAGAAAACGTTTTTTTCTTCCTCTAAAACCATTGAGAAAAATGAAAACGTCATCATGAGTGTGTGCGGACTAACGTCTCCAGGAATGACACATTCAATTTTACATCACCACCATTCATGATGGTTAAAAAAGGTGTTTTACTAAAATATTTTGTTATTTATAAAATTTTAGTGATTCTAAAATTATTATATATTTTATTTTCTACTTTCCTTTTATTCTATAGAAATAAAAGTATCGTTTCTGTGTACGTACGGATTACTGCATCCACATGATGACTGCTTCTTTAATTTTCTATATTGAAAAATATAAGAGTAATAAAAAATGTATTTAATGCATAAAAAATTTACTTAATAGAACATTAATATTTTAAAATTATAATATTAGACCTTCCAAAAGTGATATTAACAATGAACATTTATAGTAAATTTACAGCCAAAATGTACATATCAAAGTACCTTTTCTAAAATCATTCCATTCATAGAAAAAGTATTTACCTGTATAGATTATAATCTAATGAAATAATAAATTAATTAATAATCTAAAATTATATATATTTGAACTAATTTACAACACATTGACCTTTTTCAACATAAAATTAATGTTTTTTGTAAATTGGCCTAAAAACATCCAGAAACTAACATAAGTGGAAACCATGAAATAAATTTTTGAACATGATGATAAATATACATTTTAAAAATAAATGTATATGGATGAGGTTATTATGAATGTTTTTAATAAGATTAATATTATTATTTAGGAAGTTAATTTCAAGCACAATGCGCCTTCATACATGAGATAATGGATTTCTATACCACCCATGTTACCTTTTAATTACACGTTCTCTATCTTTTTCTGCCATTTATAAAATATTAATCTTATATACATATTCTATTTATATATATATACCAACAAATATATACCTACTTAAATATAATTTTCATTTTTTATTTTATAAAATATTTTAGTTCCATTCTAAATATTCACTTTCATGTAATCCTAGTTTAAAAGAACTTTATTATTTCTTATCTCATAACGTGCATCATCCCTCCCAAACATAAAATGTTTTTTAACCATTAATATCTTCTGAAAAAAATTATTATTTTATGGATAATCCTATTTTATCAATTTTTTATGGAAAAAAATAAAGTCTTTCCATATTTAAAAATATCCTTTACTTTTTTTATAAAGCTTCAACCAAGTGGCATGTTTTTATATTACTTCTCCAATATACTTCTCATTATAACTCTATGAGAAAGACCTATGTTTCATTTTAAAATATTGAGATATAAATTATTTAATTACTTATAATATTATAAATTATTATTGTTTATCCTTAGTTTCTTCCTTGAATCGAAATTAAGAACCCAGCTTCATTCACATGGGTTTGATTAATCTTATGATTTATATATGGTTTTTTCCTCATGTGGAACAAATTTGTATGATTTTAATTTATGTGATGGGTGGTCCTAGAATTTGATATAGCTCCAATCAATTGGGTAAATATTTATATCTCATTAGATGTTATGTATGGGATCAGGGAGGGAGCCTAATAAACTTTGGTACATTTTCCACTATGTATGGTGCACGGGCGGCTATCCAAATCACTCATTGTTATGTAATGGGTGGACCCATAATTAAATAGACCTCAAATTCATTAGGAAAAGTTTTATATCTCATGATATGCTATATAATGTATTAGGTATTTAATTTAATATATCATGTTTCTTTTTCCATTATATTTATGGGAAGGGGAAGTTACCCTAATAACAGACTGATTGAATGGACCGAAGGCCTAAATTATTATTTATTTTTGATAAACCCCCTTTTAAGGGTAAAGGGGGAAACCTCACATGACTTAAAAGAAATAAATACATTAACATAATCTAAATAATTTAAGGGACACCATCCTAGAACAAGACTACATAGAAATACCCCTCCCCTATATCAACATCATTATGGAATGCCTCCACCATTTCTTGGATTCTCAACAAGATGTACCGTATAGAAATGAATGGTCCTAGTAAAGATGGAAGTGGCATACCCTCCCAATCATCTGAATCTAAATATCTACACCAGGGGAACGCAGCCTGCCCTAAATCCTCGTCATAAGAAATTCCTTGTAGAAAGTATGGGATAAGCCATCAACATACAAAACAACAAATAAACTATGAAATTACTCCATTCTACATTACTATAAAGGACTCCTTCACCAAGATATAGATATACCCTCTACCTTATGATCATCAAACTTCAGTAATGAAAACAAACCAACCAAAGAAAAACCAACATCATCGTCCAAATGGAGCCAAAAGAAATCAGCACCAACATCAACCCATCACAAATTTACCCCCAACATTGAAAGCCTCCTAGTCACTGGTGTCAAAGATGTATGAACCACACCACAAACCACATACCTTATCCAATGTCATAAGTGGAAGAAAATAAGAGGAAGGCATGTCAAGGATTTTCAGGCCAAACCACCATCACCCATGACTCGGATACCCAATGTCGTACCTAGATAGCATCACTGATGAGTAGATCCAGGTCGATCTGCCCCATAAACGACACTTTGGGAATGGATCTAGATAGATCTGAATAGGGAATCGATACTCACCAGAGTCAAAATGCACTAGCCATAGAAGTAGAAGAAGCCAATGGGGTGGATCAGGGGAACACTGACAACAGCGCCGCTGCAAGAGCACCACTGAGCTTCCAACAGCGAAGCTCAAAACAAACCACCTTTGTCTCGGTGTCCACCAAACACTAATTATGATGGTTTTCTAAATGATTATTCATTTATATAATCTTCCAAAGACACTATACATATTGATCCTCAACATCTATTTGTTAAAAAAGTTTGTTAAGAATTGTGAAATAAGGTTTGTTTAAGGCTTAGTTCACCATAGTTGGTATCATAGGATTTTATAGTTATTTTTACATGTTATGATAACAGATCATTAGTAAAAACCCAAGGGACAATTCAAAGGGATAAGCCTAAGTATAGTGAAAATCATAATATTTTGGTATAGTTGATATTGTGTGGTTTTCTTTGCAATCGCATCTATGTCTGGATAAATGAAAGTGGAGGAGGATCTAACATAGTTGTAACAAGGGTTTATAACCCTAAATTGGATGTGTTTTTTATTAACCCTACCATTACCTCATTCATGAAAAAGAGGAAAAATTGAAAACATGGATAGACACCCATGGGGGATATTATTTGGTTAATTATATACTCTTTATGAACCTCTATAAAGGATTGACTTCCTAGTAACTTTGAAAAACTAGATTGAGAAGTATATGATAACCCAACATAATGTAGCCTAGGTTAAACTTATATTGATATAGTCAAAATTAAAGGAAATACGAGATAAATTAATGATGTAAATAGGTAAAAGATTTTATGGTTGACTTTTTTTATTTTATTTATTATGATAATCCCCATATGATGTTAAATTTTTGTCACCCATGTTAACCATTTTGGTTTTAGAGATGAATAGAACTTGAAAGAATTGAGTTAACCCTAGGTAAAATGGATAATATGATGATTACCTAAATGATCTACACATTATAATGGGAGATAGACTAAGAAATATGGGGATTATTCCATACCAAATATCACAAAACATGATTAAAAATTTAACCATATATGAAATCTATAGTGAATCCAATAATAAAATGATAGAGTCTCAAGAAATTTTTGATGAAGAAAATGATAAATTAAATTAGTCACAATTACATTCATGTCAAAAATGTTGAACGAATAACCAAGGGGACTGCCTCAAGGGGTTTGGAAGATCCTTTACTTTTAGAAGATGGTGTCATCGACCATGAAACTGTTTTAGGAAAATGAAGAGTTTTTTAACACAAATTGAATGAAATATAGTTCATCCTAAGATACCCTTAGTAATTTAATTTCTTATTTGTGGGGAAATTAAGAATTAAACAAGTCAATTCCCTAATACAAGGACTAACCATGATGATGTACTAACTTGCCTCCAAGACCAAGATGGAAATGGAATGTATATGAAAGCACTAATCTAGAAGTGTGTCCTTGTACTTAAGGTACACATACCCTCCAATACAAAATTTTATATGGATTATTGGAATTTGATACAATGAACTCTATTATATCTAAAAAATTTCAAAGATCATTTAATCACCACCGTAATGATTTTATTTTCAAAGAAATTTTCTTGTGGTGTGATTATTTTATTCCAGATTGGATCTTGTAGGAATTTTCTTTGTGGAAATAAAATTATCATTCATTTAGATAAATTTAACATGATTTTAGTGATCGATTGGTTCCCTCTTCTTAGATGAAAAAATCTCTATAATAAAGAAAACACATTTTAAATTAACCTATGATATTCTATCAAGGAAATGATAACAATAAACACCCTCTAGAAAAAAATTATATAATGTGGATCATGATACCAAATAACTGTAGACCCTTGCCCCAAATATTTTGATAAAAACTCAACACTAGATATAAGCTATTATGAGGAGTGAAATTTGTTTCCCAAGTTTATAAGGTTAATATATCAATAGAAATTATATCTTTCATTATATCTATAATTTCTATGCACATAGACTATTTTCATTGGTATGTGATAATTAAATTTATGATGGAAAATTTTATTTAATGGGGGAGAATCCTACTCCCTATACTTTAGGATCAATTATTATTATTATTTAGTTATATAATTTTAAATAATGTATCTATATTATTTCAAATAGATTGAAATGTGATTAGAAAATGTGCCTTATAAGATATTAACCAAACTATATACACTTTATTATTTATAAGTGGTAAATTAAAACAAAATCATATAAAACTAAGTATTGTACACCATGGATTATCACTCACCATGGATGAATTACATCTATTAAAAGTGCATAAATAAATAGGGCAAAATAGACAGAAAATAATAAAATATTAATGAATGGTAAATCTTATGGATCTTCTTCATTCTAGATGAAAACCAATATAAAAAAACTATAATGAGGAGTAGAACCATTAAATGATAAATTATTATGGAAAATTTATAATATGAAATAAGAACTATGCCTTTCGAAGTGATTTTAGAATAAATAAATGATTTAATAAGTCTATATATAGGATTGAAATATAGATGTTATAAATCTGATTGTTGAAAATAGGGTCACTAGTCATATATCTAATATATAGACATAATTTATGTTTTTTAAGTGAAAAATTAAAAACAATATAACTCACAATCAAAGAAAAATAAGATATTAAAATATTACTAATATATATATATATGAATTATGTATAAATATTGATATTATTATTATTAAAATATTATATTATGTATATATAAAATTAAAATATATATTTTCATATAAATAGATTAGTAAAGTTAAATTTTAGAATACAAAGAATTATTTTTAATGGAATTTGTCAAAGTATATTTAGTATAAAAGAAATATTTCTTTTTTTCAATGGGTTGTTTTGTTAAGTATTGTATATTTTATTATAATATATTAAATTGAAAATTTTCAAAATATAATTATATATAAACTAATATATTAACATCATTTAAATTATAAATTTATATGAAATAATACTAAGAACACTTAATGTTTTTAAACATCATTTTCTCAAAAAATTATTTATATGTGAAATTTTCTTTTAAAAAATACATTTAAAAATTTTGGATTTTCGATTCTATAAAATTAACATAATTTTTAAATTTATAATATACAAATTATATATAGATATATTTTTATTTTTTTCTAAAATAATTGATTTTTAAGTGAATAGTGAAAAATACTGATTTTAATAATATTGTCACTTTTATGAAATTTTTAAACAAGAATTCAATAAATTATTTTGAAAAAATTATGAAAATAAAAAAGATATTTTATAAAGTTAAATTAACAATTTTAAAATACTATATATAAAACCCACTCTTAACATTTTATAAAACATAGGTAATCTTTTAACGAAAACTATTTTTACATCAGATTCTTTTAATAAACTTTTCATATTATTTAATTAATTTTTTGAATTATTTTAATGGTAATTAAATATAATTTTAATAATCATAATCACTTTAATTTCAATATAATTAATATCAATGATAACTTTATCTTATACATAAATATTGTGCTTAAAAATAAACATTTTTCTAGAAATGGTTTTTTGTGTGTTATTTTCACTAATGTTAAAATCAATATCTATTACACATAGAAATTTTATTTAATATATTATATTTAATATTTATAATTATTATATAATAATTATCTAATAATTCTCAAACTATTTTTAGTAATTAAGAATAAATAACTTAAGTAAAAATTAGTTACCTCGGTAAAAAACCAAATATGTTAAAAGTAAAAAATCTAATAATAAATGACTTAAAACATGTCTAAAACGTGTGTTTAAAAGTTTGATTGAATATTTAAAAACATTAAACCTTTAAAAAATATATTATATTTTAAATTTTCTCTATATTCCATGTGAAACATGTGAACTCTTTTTATTAAATAGTTATATGTTCCAAAAAAATATACTTCTCTTCAATTATAAAAAGAACCACCACCCCTCCAAATATCCACACATCCAAATCCCATTAGGATTAACCAAAAATATGACCTAGAATATCCTAAACCCACTTAAATCAACCAATAAGTTTTTATCTTTCTAAAATACCAATATAATGTTCCTTAAGGTGGTGACCAAAGGAGAACATCCAAAGTGAGAGGTTATATTTTCCACCGCACCTTCTTAATTATTTTCTACTTTTACCACCTAAAAAATATTATATCTATGAGAGTATTATAGGATAAATATTATTAACATTTTTATATTTTTTCATACAAATGGAAAAAAATATTTAATACCTTCCTCGAAAATAATGAGAACAATGAAAATGATGTCAAGCATGTGTGGGGACTACCACCTCCATGAACGGCGTGTTCTATTTTCCATCACTTCCTTTCATAGATAGGTATGAAAAGGATACTTGATAATATAATATTATTTTTATAAAATTTTATTTATTCTTAAATGATAATATATTTTATTTTTTACCTTCATCATATCCTGAAAAAATGAGTGTGTCATTTGTGTGTATGTGTGGACTATCAGTGCCATATGACGATGTTTCTCTTTAATTTTCCATACCAAATAAAATGGGTGGAATAAAAATTTTATATAATGTATACAAAAATTATTTAATGATCTAATAAAATTTTTTAATGATATTATTATACTTTCCATAAGTGGTATTAATAATGAACAGTAATAGAAAAATTAACCACAAAAAATGAGTTATTTAAGTACCTTCTCTTATTTGTGTCCATTAATAGAAAGTATATTTAGCTTTAAAAATAATTTTATAATTTAAAATAAATGACTTAATAATATGAAAAAATATTTTATGAAAATATTTTTCAGCACTTTGACTGTGTTGAATATACTATGAACATTTCAAAGAAATTGATCAAAGAACTTCAATTAACCAACATAAGTAGAAACGATATAATCAATAGGAGAAATGTGATGATAAATAGACCATATAAAAATAAAAATAAATTTATAAGGTTATTATTAAAGCTTTTAGTAAACTTAATTTTATTATTCATAATTTTAAGTGATAGTGTAGAGTGTTTTTGTATTCGAGGTAAGGGATCTTATATACCACCCTTGCTACTTATCAATCACAAATTCTGTTTATTTTTAAATTTTATGAAATATTATTCTCATATACCTATTATATTTTTATATATATTTCCCTTAAATATATACCTATTTAAATATCATGTTCATTGTTGGGGTTATACAAGTTTTTATTTCCCTTGTAATTTTCTTCTTTTAAGTAAACCTGGTTTGAGGAAACTTCACAGTTTCCTATATCATGTTGAGAATCACCCCACATAAATTTTTTTAAAACCATAAATGGATTAAAAATCCTAATTATTTTATGGAGAACCCTATTGTTTAAATTATGTTTTTATATAAATAAATAAGGCCTTTTCTTCTTTGAAAATATCCTTTACTTATTTTCTGAGACATCTCCCCAAGTGGTATGCTTTTTATCTTTCTTCTCCTAGATCCTTATCATTAAAAATTAATGATAAAGAAAAATATTTTATTTTTAAATATGAAAATAGAAATTATATAATTACTTCTTCTCTAGAAAATCCTTATGATTTAGACGTTGGTTATACCTTGAATCAAAATTATGAAATCCACTTCCTTCTCATGGGTTTGATCATGCTTAGGATTTTTTTGTGTGGTTTATTTTCTTTATATGGAACACATATGTATGATTTTAATTTATGTAATAAGTGGGCTTAGAATTATATATCTCTAAAATTAAATACTTAAAGATTTATATTTCATGAGATATTATGTATTGGATGAGATATTGAACCTAATACACTATGGCACTTTTTCCACTCTATATGGTGCGCTTTTAGTTATCCTAAGCATACTATGTTATGTGATGAGGGGGACTAAAATTATATATCCCTTAAATGAATTAGTTTAAGATTTATATTTAATGAGGTGAAATATAAGGGATTATAGAGTGATCCTAATCCTCCATGAGTCTTTTTCAGTATGTTTATGCCAATGGGGATTGAACCCAATACATTGTGAGACATTTTCAACTTTATGATGATGGTATTAGGAGTGAACCTTGAATTATGTTTATGATATCATGGTTTAGGTTGTTTTCACATGTTTATTATCTTATGAAATCATTTCATTATTATATTTCTTTGTTTTTATGATCATCCTTCTTATGATATCATGTTATGCCTCTTGACTCCAATTTTATACTTTATTTCCATGTTTATTCCCTTACTAAATTTTAAGGTTTAAATTTTTTCTTGTGTATTTTTCATAGGATATCCTTTGGAATTTTTTTAGTTCTATGGTAGTTGTGAGAACTATGTGTGGTTTTAAATAAAGATTAATTTTTTTTTAAGATGATTATTCATGTATCTAATCTTCTAAATACACTAGATCTCTTAATCCTCAGCTTGTATTTGTTGGAAAAAATTTAAGAATAATAAATAAAGTCTTTAACTCTTAGGTCACTGTAACAGTGACAGAAAAATACCCTCTTACAAGGATTAATGATTTGTTATACTAGGTTCATGGGGCTCAATTATTCTCTAATATTAACCCCTCTTTAGGGTATTATCAGTTGTGGGTAAATAAAGAAGATATCCCAAATACTGCCTTCTCAATGATATATAAAAATTACAAACTTTTTTATGCAATTTGGATTGACTAATTATCCTACAATGTTTATGGATTTGATTAATAGAGTCTTTATAAAATAACTTGATAAATTATTTGTTGTCTTTATTAAAGATATGATGACATATTCCAAAGGAAATGAGGAACAAGAGGATCATCTATTGGTCATATTACAAACTCTATGGAAAGAAAATATTTTTTAGTAGATTAAGAAAATGTCAGTTTTGATTAAAACAAGTCACATTCTTGGGACTCATTATGACCAGTGAAGGAATATTATTTTATCTATAAAGAAAAATTACATAGAGGAGTGTCCAAATCAAACAATAATAAATGAAATTTGTAGTTCCCTTGGTCTACTTGGATATTATAGAAATTTTGTGAAGAAATTTTCACAGATTTATAATCCACTAACCCAACTAATTTAAAATGATGTTGTGTTTGTCTTGACAATGCAGTGTGAATTAAGATTCCAAGAACTTAATAAGAGGATGGTTAGTACACCTATGAAAAATTAACCAACTAATGGGGAAGGATTTTTCATTTATAGTAATCCACCCTTGAAGGTACTTGGTTGTGTACTCATTAAAAAAATTTGTTTCCTATGAATCAATATAGTTAAACATATAGAGACACTATATATAAGGGGAGAAGTGTTACATGTACACCAAACACTATACTTTTAATTATATATTCACACCTAAGGAACTAAAGATGAGACAAAAGATATGGTTGTGCCTTCTTAAGAACTATGATTTTTTATCAATTATCATCTTATAAAATTAAACAAATTCATCGATAAATTGATTATGAAAGATCTCAGAGTTATTTCAATGATGAGGATTTAAAGAGACTTATTCATCATGGACTGAAAAGATGTTATAATGGTAGGGTCATCATTAATCCTATCCCAAATGATTTCCCAACCATCATTAATGGATATGATCAATAAATCACAAAGATATTATCTTAAGTTATAAAAGAAGATAGAATATATAAAAAATAGGAAGCCTTATGACAACAATATCGATCTTGAGGGAGTATTGAGGTTTATAACAAGGCTATATATCTCATCTATTAAAAATTAAAATAAATAATTAATGGATAAAGCTCACAGCTTTGCGTTCTCAATAAATTGTGGAAGTACCAAAATGTGTAGGGATATTTGAGATCATTATTTGTGGTATAACATAAAAATGGATATTAATAACGATACTATAATATTTTGGTATGTATAAAAGTAAAGGTTGAATATAAACTACCCAAACTAGTGCTAAAATGACTACTAATACCTATATAGAAGTGGGAAGAAATATATATGGACTTTGTTACTAGCCTTCCTAATAAATCAATGGGAAACAATTCTATATGGGAAATAATTGATAAATTAACAAAGTTTACTAATTTTATCTCTATATAAGAGGATTTATCACTTTATAACCAATTTCATCTTTATATTCAAGATGTGGTGAAACTTTATAGGGAACCAATGTTAATTATTTCAGACCATGATCCAAGATTTACTTCAAATTTCTATAGGAGACTTCAAAAGTCTGTGAATATCAATGTAAACCTTACCAACTCCTACCTCAAATTAATTATTATCTAAAGAGTATTATTTATACATTGGAATACATGTTATATGATTTCTCATAATATATTTTAGGGAATTCTGATTGTTGAACCCTCTGCGAATCTAGTTGCTTTATTATATTTTGATAATCCCAATTATGATTATTTGTAGTTTGATAATCCCTAGTTGATAAAGGGTTAAATACTTATTTGGGAATCTAGCTATATATTTTCTTTAAGTATTGTTCTATTTTTTATGTTTAAATATTAGTCTTTCGGTTACTGGATGTTTGTACACTCTGACTTAACATATTCTTCCAACAGAATGCTTAAACAGAACAGATCTACCGATACAGTTAAGTATACCGCTATGTGAGAGCTACCGGTACAGACTAGTCACCATTACATTAAAGTCCACCATTACAGATAATAGCTACCGTTATAAGACAGAGCTGCCGCTACTGATAGAAAGGCTACCATTACATCAAAGCCTACCAATACTCGAAGGTTACCGATATACTAAGCCTACCAATATAAGAAGGTTACTGATATACTAAGATTACCGATATAAGAAGGTTACCATCAGACAAGCCTACCGATACGAAAAGGTTACCAATACGGAAAGGTCACCGTTATGCAAAGCCTACCGATATAAAGCTACCGATACAAGACCAGCTACCATTACACATCAAGACTACTGTTACACATCAAGTCTACTGTTACACAAGAAGTCACCGATCATGACACACTGATGCTGATCAAATGAGTCACCGATCATGACACACCGATGCTGATCAAATGAGTCACCGATCAGGTCACACCGATGTCTAGCCACCGATGCTGATGCTGATGACCTACCGATCACTTGACTCACCAATAGTCAAAAACAGCTATTTGAATTTATTTATCTTTATTTAATCTAACTGATGGTCAAATTATGAATATTTTAATGCTCTGTCATTTATTTAATGAAGGATGTTGGATGTCAGGGAACCGTACCTCGTACCTGCAAAAAGAAATCATTTCTTTTGCTGGAGCTCATTCCATAAATACAAGAAGTCCCTGTTGGTGCAGATATACCAAGACACGATGAGAAACATATGAGTGAAAAGAGTTGTGGATGAGATAGTTGTAGAAGACACAGAACCTCATACACACTCAAGCTTACCCAAGAAGAGTTCTGTACATTCACGAGGACATTGACAAACTTCATCGACTAAATTTTTCACTATCTCTGAACCTGGATGCCAAGCAGACGACACTCTATTTTTCAGGAAAAAACCATAAGAGGACTCAAAACCAATTCTGATCAATCCAAAGGAGTCTAGAGCTGCACTGCAATCACTAGAGCCATTTCTAAACTCTAAATCTTTGTCTCTGTGATTTACCTTTTACATTTCGAGCAGTGTGTGTTATCTGCTATATTTTACACACACACTGTCTCCTATACTTTAACTGGAGGATATTTAAATCCTCACTCAAACTCTTACATCTTTTATTTCCCACTGGGATAGAGGTAGAGTTCTTGTGTGACCTGGACAGCTGGAGCTGTTGTTTTATGTTCCCACGGATAACAATGGTAGAGGTCTTGGACCTAGACAGTTGTATACTGTTTTAATCCCTGATCCAGGGTTTGGATCACTTTTATATAAAGTTTTGAGAGGACTAAGTCTCAGCTTGAGACCGAACCTCTTGGTTAAATCTGTTGTGCTCATTTATTTTCAAAGTTATTTTTTTTATTCCGCTGCTAATTTCTTTAAAACCAAAACTGTTTTAAAGTCACTTTGATAATTAAACTCACAAGTGTTTATATTTGTTGTAAATCAGTAAGTTAGTTTCAAAAGTTAATCAACTCTTCTGTTTTGATTAACTGGGAAATAATCAATCCCTTGAGAACCCAACAGAACCTTTATTTTGATATAAATTCACTACAGTTTAATTCAGTATTTTATTTGGGGGTTTTTAAGACAATGTTTTTTAAACAGAAATTTTAATTGGAACTCAATTCACCCCCCTCTTGAGTATCCACTCCAACCAACATTTGGTATCAGATGTCTGTTTAAATAATTTATAAAGTACTCTGTTTTTCAACTGTGATTTTAGTTGTATTTTAATGGTCTTAAAATTTCTGTTATTTCTAAATTTTTATCTCTTTAAAATCTTTTCTTTAAGTAAGTTAACGTGGATACCAGACTTGAAGGTGTTTCTACCAATAGACCACCCTTTTTCAATGGCACTAACTATGCTCAGTGGAAAATCAAGATGAAAATTCATTTAGAGAGCATGGGTTTTGATATTTGGACTGCTATAGAATCAGAATATAAAATACCTACTACTGTTAGATCTACTTGGAATGAAGATACTAAGATAGCCTACAATAATAATTGTAAATCCATGAATGCTCTATACTGTGCTTTAGGAGATGAGGAATTTAATAGAATATCTGCCTGTAAAACTGCTTATGAAATTTGGGATACCTTAGCTATTTCTCATGAAGGAACAACTAATGTTAAGGAAATGAGATTGAACACTTATACTATTAAGTATGATAATTTTAAGATGAAACCTGATGAACCCATTTCTGAGATGTATCACAAGTTCAATGAAATTGTCAACACAATGACTTCTCTGGGAAAGGATGATCCATCAAAGGAACAAATTATGAGAATTCTGCGATGTCTACCTGAAAGATGGACAGGAACTTCTGTCTAAATTAGAGAATCGTGTGATATAGGTGAACTTCCAGTAAAGTAACTAATTGGAAAGTTGATGATGTATGAAGAAGAACTTAAGGTGAACAAAGAAGAAGAAGAAGAACCTGGAAGAAAGTCTGTTGCTTTCAAATCTTCAACTTCAAAGAACAAGGATAAGGAGAAACTTCAAGCTATAAATGAAAGTTCAAGCTGTGAAGACAGTGAAAGTTCTTCTGATAGTAATACTGAGATGGCTCACATTGCCATAAGGTTTAATAAGTTCTATAGGAAGAAGAAGTTTTTCAGAAAATCAGATTACAAAGGAAAGTATGACAATAAGGGACATTGGAAGAAGGATTGGAGAAAGCCAGATAAAAGTGATGAAGTATTCTGTTATGAGTGCAAAAGAAAAGGACGTATAAAAGAGGATTGTCCAAAGATGAAGTACAAGAAGAAGTATGAATACAAGGACAATAAGTATAAGAAAGCCATGAAGTCTACTTGGAGCTCTTCTGAAGATAGCTCCAGTGAGTTTGAAATTTCTGAGACTGAATCCAAAAATAAGTAAAATATGTGTTTCATGAAAAACACATCTAAGGTAACATCTGAAACTCCTTCTTTAAATTCATATTATTCTAGAGATGATTTTGACTCAGAAAACATGTCAAAATCTGAACTGTTTAAATATTGTGATATGTTAGAAGAAACCTGTAATGTGCTGAAAGACAAATACAAAGGTTTAAAGAAATAGTGTGCTTTAACTGTTAAACATAAATCTGATCTTGATATTGAAATAGAAAAGAATACTCAGTTTCTTAAAGAAAACACTGAACTAAAATTATCTAATGAGAAACTTAATAAAGACTTATAAAATTTTACAAATGGTAAATATGCTCTTACTCAAATTCTAGGTAAGAAAATAGCACCTAGATACACTACTGGTATAGGATACCAACCAGGACAGAGAAAATTTACCAAAACTAAATTCATTCATAAATCTGGACAGAATACTGCTAGTTCTAGTTCTGGACATTTATATGCTTCAACTAGTTATATTCATAGTTATGGATCTAATAAGGTTTATCTTTCAAAATCTGTAGACTCTAGAAATCTTATGATACCCATTAGAAAAATATGGGTACCTAAAGTTTTATTGGATAACCTGTCTGGATCCAAGAAGATCTGGGTACCAAAATCATTTCCTACCTAAATCTGTTTTGTAGGGAACCTGCTTAAAGAGCTTCTGTAGAAAGACTTGGTACTTGGAAAGTGGATGTTCAAGACATATGTACGGAGATGTTTCATGCTTCAAGAGTTTAGTAAAAGTTGATGGAGGGTTTGTCACTTTTGGTGATAACTCAAAAGGAAAAATCATCGGCTTAGGCCAGATTGGTAACACTGACTCAGTATTAATTTCTAAATTTTTATTCGTTGATGGACTGAAATATAATTTGTTAAGTATTTCTCAGTTATGTGATGATGGTTTTTATGTTAAATTTGAAAATGATTCTTGCAATGTTTTTAATTCCAAAAATGTTTTAGTGTTTTCTGCTTTAAGAAATTAAAATGTTTGTGTTGTTGATTTAAATTCTTTAGCTAAGTAAAATATTAGTTGTTTAAATTCTTTTCATAAAGAGTCTTGGCTTTGGCATAGAAGATTAGGACACTGCAATGTGCATTCACTTAAAAAACTTTCTAGGAAGAACTTAGTTAGAGACCTACCAAAACTTGAATTTCATGCAGACAAAGTTTGTAATCCCTGTCAAAAGGGAAAGCAACAAAAAGTTTCTTTTAAATCAAAGAAAGAATTTTAAACTTCTCAACCTCTCGAGTTGGTTCACATGGATTTATTTGGATATTCTAGAGTTTCTAGTTTAAATGGGAATCACTATGTCTATGTTCTTGTAGATGACTTTTCTAGATATGCTTGGGTATATTTTCTAGCTCACAAAAGTGAAGCTTGTTCTTTCTTTGTTAAATATTCCAAGTCTGTAGAAAACCTTAGTGGACTTAAAATTAAAAACCTGAGAAGTGATCATGGTCGTGAGTTTGAAAATCAAGATTTTGAATCTTACTGCTCACACAGTGGCTATAGTCACAATTTCTCTGCCCCTAGGACACCCCAGCAGAATGCTGTAGTAGAAAGAAGGAATAGAACCCTACAAGAAATTGATATTACTATTCTTAATGAGTATGATCTACCTGTTTATTTTTTGGATGAAGCTATAAATATAGCTTGTTATGTTATTAATAGAGTCTTAATCAGACCTGTTCTTAAGAGGACCCCTTATGAGTTGTGGAACCATAGGAAACCTAAGGTTGACTACTTCAGAGTTTTTGGTTGCAAAGTCTTTATTCTTAATACTAAAGATAATCTTGACAAGTTTTCACCAAAGAGTGATGAAGGAATTTTCCTAGGTTACTCTATTTCTAGTAAAGCTTATAGAGTTTTCAATAAAAGAACCAAATGTGTGGAAGAATCTATTCACATCAAAATAGATGAAACTGATCCACATGAACCTAAGACCTCTCTTGAAAATCTTGAAGATGATCTCTCTATTTTGAACCTTAATGATAAAGACAGTGGACCTGTAGTTAAAAAATCCAGTTCTGGAAATTTTCCAGAACCTGCTTCTGTTGACTCCCAACCTGTTGATGAAACTGAAATATCTAGCCCTACCTTTTCAAGACCAACTAGGACTCTAAAGAACCATCCTTTAGATGCTGTTGTAGGTAGTCTATATAGAGGAACATAGACTAGAGATTCTCTAAGAAATCAGGTTGAACATCAAGATTTTCTTTCATAGTTAGAACCTAAAAATATCAATGATGCTATCAATGATGAATTTTGGGTAATGGCTATGCAATAAGAAATAAATCAATTTGAAAGAAAAAAAGTCTGGAAATTAGTAGAAAGACCTAAGGACACTATAACCATAGGCACAAAATGGGTGTTTAGAAACAAAGTTGATGAATCTGGAAACATCATTAGAAAAAAAGCTAGGCTAGTTGCACAAGGTTACAATCAAGAAGAAAGAATTGACTATGAGGAAACCTTTTCACCTATATCTATATTAGAGGCTATTAGGATCTTACTTTCTTATGTATCACATCTGAATTTCAAGTTATATCAAATGGATGTGAAAAGTGCTTTTCTAAATGGTTTTATTGTTGAAGATGTTTTTGTAGAACAACCACCTGGTTTTTCAAATCCTCACTTTTAAAATCATGTTTTTAAACTTTCTAAAGTTTTATATGGTTTAAAACAAGCTCCAAGATCTTGGTAAGAAAGACTTACAAATTTTCTTATTTCAAAAGGATTTTCAAAAGGAATTGCTGATCCCACTATTTTTATAAAAAGAATTTCAAAAGATGTTTTAATAGTACAAATCTATGTTTATGATATTATTTTTGGATCTTCTAAAAATTCTTTATGTACTGATTTTTCAAAGGTTATGAAAAATGAGTTTGAAATGAGATTAATGGGAGAGCTTAAGTATTTTCTTGGATTTCAAATCTTTCAAACTAAAGATGGTATTATTATAAATCAAAGTAAATATACTAAGTATTTATTAAAACGTTTTGGTTTGGATAGTATTAAGGGAAGTGATATACCTATGAGTACCACCTATAAATTGGATATTGATGAAACTGGGAAACCAGTGGATCAAACTAATTATAGAGGTATGATTGGGAGTTTACTTTATCTTACTGCTAGTTGACCAGATATTATGTTTAGTGTGTGTATGTGTGCTAGATTTCAAGCTAATCCTAAAGAATCACACTTACTTGCTATTAAAAGAATTTTTAAATATCTTAAGTATACTGTGAATTTAGGTTTGTTTTATCCAAAAGGACAATCATTTGACCTAACTAGTTATTCAGATGCTGACTTTTCTGTATGTAAGTTAGATAGGAAAAGCACATCTCGAACATGTCACTTACTTGGAAAATCCGTAGTATCAGGGTGTAGTATGAAACAGAACTCAGCCGCATTGTCTACTACTAAAGCAGAATATATAGTTGTTGGTAGTTGTTGTGCACAGATTCTGTGGATGAAACACACTTTATTGGACTATGGATTTGTTTTTAAACATGTTTCAATTAACTGTGACAACACTAGTGCGATCAACATCTCAAAGAATCCTGTGACTCACTCTAGAACCAAACATATTGATGTTAGACACCACTTTTTAAGAGATCGTTATCAAAGAGGTGATATAACACTTGAATTTATAGGCACTGAACTTCAATTAGCTGATATTTTCACTAAGCCTTTATGTTCAGAAAGATTAAGTTTCATTAACATGAATTAGGAATGATAACTTACCCTTAAACTGTTAGAAACCTTACCATTAGAATCCTCACCATTAGAATCCTCACCATTAGAAACATCACTGTTAGAGAATCATCACCGTTAGAAACCTCACCGTTAGAGAATCCTAACCGTTAGAGAATCCTCACCATTAGAAGACCTCACCGTTAGGAGACTTTACCGGTACATATCGCGCTTTTTTAAACTTCTTTAAAGCCGAGACATCGAACTTTTTTATATGATTTATTTTATTTTGTGAATCCTAAATGATATTAAAACTCGATATTAGACTTCACTCAATCACACCGCAAACTCGTCTGTTCGAATCCCTCCAACCTAAACCTCTCAAGCCACAAAACCCTAAACCTCGAATCTGTAATGGCCCACGTCAAGAGACCCCAGGTTGCAGATGGGAGTGATGAGCCGCAAGTGAAAAGATAGAAAGTAACGAATGCTAGTACCAGTGGAAGTGGAAGTGGAAGTATAGCTCGAAGAAATCCAGTAAACCCGCATCTCTCAAAGCGAGAGATTTTCGTTGAGAAGGAGGTGTGTGAAGAATGGCTCATGGAGAGAAAGTCCTTGGTTCTTAAAGTTTTAGAAGAAAAAGGTTGGACTGAGTGCTTCGCGAACAAAAATGGACCTTATTATCCAGGACTAGTGAAACAGTTCTATGAATTCGTTCATTTGGGAAGTCTGAAGAAGAAAGCAGAATGATTTCTTATGTGAATGGACAGTAAGTTTCTTTTACTTCAGTGGAATGGGTTGGGAACTTAAGAGTTCCGCATGAAGGAGATTGTTCTTTCTATTAAAAATCGGTTCCCTCAACCAGTGATGTGTTTAAGTATGAAGATGCCTTATTAGAGCTAACAGGGAATGGGACCCCTAGAAAAGTAAAAGCTGCAGAGATGGCAGGGGAAGATAAACTTCTTTTCAAGTTTATTCAACATGTAATTAGTCCAAGGAGAGGAGACTTTGCTACATTGAGATTCCAGGATATTTATTTTCTACATCTGTTGAAGCATGGAGTTAAGGTAAATCTGTGTAGACTGATTATGATTCAGATTGAAGAGATGACTAGACCGAAGTCTAAGTCCAATGCATTTTCCTTTTCTAAATTGATTTCTACTACGTTGAAAGCAAAGGAGGTTGCTGGACCTCATGATGAAATGATAGTAGTTAAGGATAACTTCTGCATCACCAGGATTGTCTGTAAATACATGAAGGTCAGTTGGAATCCTTGGAGAAAATCATGGGTGAATGATGATGGAAAAATCTATGACAAGTTCACTCCTGTGGATCATCCTTCTAGACCAAAGGATGTGAGGGATCATAGTCTTGGACCAAATGATCTAGAGTCGGTCTATAGTGATGAAGCTGAAGCTGAGGAGGAAGAGACATCAGTAGAGGAAGGAGGAGACCCAAACTTACCCCCTAGTCCTGTGCATCAAGTTATTTCTTATGGAGCAGCTAGCCCTCCAAAAGAACTTCCAAAGAGAGAAACTGTCTTGAAGGACAATGATAAAGAGACTATAGAAGAAGGAGAAGAAGCATTCCAGTATGTTTTCAAGGACACCTCTAAGAAGGATGAGGCAACTGAATCTGATCATGATGTTAATGGAGAAAAGTAGGATGATGGTGAAGCAGATGATGAGGAAAATGTTGAAAAAGTGCTCAGTTTGAGTCCTCTAATAGTTAATACAGTCAAGACAGTGCCTGATCAGGAAGAAGCAGCAGCAGCACCTATTGATGAGAGAGTCATTAATGACTCAGAACAAATGACTATTGAATCTGCTGCAGTTATAGAGGAAATTGCAGAATTACCTCAGGAAGAGCAGTTGGAAGAGATACCTCATGAGAGTGTTCCAAGTGAGGGGGATAATCGTGGTTCAGTATCAGTGCTATATGACATCGAAGGTTGGACATCAGATCCAGGATATATGATTCTTGGACTTTCTTATGGAGATTCTGATGAGGAAGACCATCCCCAAAAGAAATCAGTTACCCTACCCACTATGGATGAAAATGTGGCAACCAAGGAGGACCTTCAGTCCTTAAAAGCTGAATTGAAAGATGCAATAAAGGAATCAGTGGCAGATATGAAGAAAAGTATGGTTGAAGAGATGAAAAGCGTGGATCAATCCCTTGAGTTATCCATTGGATGTGGTGTATCCAGTCCTGTGAATGAAATGATGGGTGAAATTAAAGTGTTCCACACACAGATTGAGAGGTGGACAGGAGCTGTAGTTGCTTTGAGAAAATCGATTGCTTTTGTGACTACCATGCATAGCTCTCAAAATCAATAAAACTCTGACATTTGATATATCAAATAAGTGGTCAAACAATTTGTGGAAGTTTTTGAGGCCTTTAAGAAGTCATTAAAAGATCATCTGAACAATTAGGATGAACTTGTTCAGAAGGAAGTTAGTAGTCTGACTCAATCCTTCAAGGAGACCGTAGCCTTCTCAATGAAACCTCTTCCCTCATCTAGCTCCAGTGTGAACCTTGATTAGATCCGGACTATTATTCAGGAAGAATTGGCTAAGGCCAGTCCCAGTGATGCATCAGATACTCAGATTCTTGCTACTATTAGGGAAGTTAGTAGTTTTGTTCGTGATCACCTGCGGGTAACTACTGCTTCTCAAGAGGCAATCAAGAATAAGGTGGATGATTATTTCTAGAAGGTTTATACCAAGAAATAAATGACAAACCATTTCAAACTTTTGATTGAGAATATGAAGTTACCTCCAGTGACCCAATCCTTCATAGAACAAGCTAGTAAGCTCAGGGAGCTTACTCATGCTTTGGATAAATTCAATGAAAATCGAGATGATTTTGTGTCTGCAATGGAGAGAGGACGAATAATTATAACGGATTTCAGAAACTTACTGTTGCCCTTCTTTCATATGGATTCAAGACCTATAATTGTACCTCCTTCCCTTCTTTCTTCTGCCTCTGGGATTACCCCTCATTTGACTCCAGTTCAAGCCATCAGGAGCTTGACACCAATGATCACTCAGAGGGTCACAGATTTCAGATCCGGTACAGTTTCTGTAGCTGAACCACCAGTTGTGCCTTTAGCTATTCCGAAACCCTCTGATGATCCTAAGGGGAAGACACCTGTTCCAGAGGAGGATTGAGTGATTCTAGTTCTTTTTTGATAGGATTCACTTGTATTTCTGAACTTTTAATTTTATCAGTGTATCTTTTGTATATTAATGAAATCCCTCTTCATTCTCTACTTTACTGAGTTTCTATTACTTTGTCATTTATTCTCTGCCTAATCTTTATCTTTCCTCTTCTACCCTTCTTTTTGTTAATCACAATTGGGGATAAAATGAGAAAATGAGCGAATGAGAGCAAATAAGAAATGAGACCTAATTTCTTTTCCATTTTTTTTTTCCTCTGATACTTTTTCAATAATTGTTTTTTGGAATAAGTTGTGATTATCAAAAAGGGGGAGATTGTTGAACCCTCTGGTAATCTAATTTCTTTATTATATTTTGATAATCCCAATTATTATTATTTGTAGTTTGATAATCCCTAGTTGATAAACGGTTAAATACTTATTTGGGAATCTAGATATTTATTTGCTTTAAGTATTGTTCTATTTTTTTATGTTTAAATAATAGTCTTTCGGTTACTGGATGTTTGTACACTCTGACTTAACATATTCTGCCAATAGAATGCTTAAACAGAACAGAGCTACTGATACAGTTAAGTATACCGCTATGTGAGATCTACCGATACAGACTACTCACTGTTACATTAAAGTCCACCTTTATAGATAATAGCTACCGTTACAAGACAGAGCTACCGCTACCGATAGAAAGGCTACCGTTACATCAAAGCCTACTGATACTCGAAGGTTACCGATATACTAAGCCTACCGATATAAGAAGGTTACTGATATACTAAGATTACCGATATAATAAGGTTACCGTCAGACAAGCCTACTGATACGAAGAGGTTACCGATACAGAAAGGTCACTGTTATGCAAAGCCTACCGATATAAAGCTACCGATACAAGACCAGTTACTGTTACACATCAAGTCTACCGTTACACATCAAGTTAACCGTTACACAAGAAGTCGTCGATCATGACACACAGATGCTGATCAAATGAGTCACCGATCATGACACACCGATGCTGATCAAATGAGTCATCGATCATGACACACCGATGTCTAGCCACCGATGCTGATGCTAATGACTTACTGATCACTTGACTCACCAATAGTCATAAATATCTGTTTGAATTTATTTATCTTTATTTAATCTAACCGATAGTAATATTAGGAATATTTTAATGCTCTATCATTTAAATAATGAAGGATGTTGGATGTCAGGGAACCGTACCTCGTACCTGCAAAAAGAAATCATTTCTTTTGCAGGAGCTCGTGCCATAAATACAAGAAGTCCCTGTTGGTGCAGATATACCAAGACACGAAGAGACATATATGAGTGAAAATAGTGGTGGAGGAGATAGTTGCAGAAGACACAGAACCTCATACACACTCAAGCTTACTCAAGAAGAGTTTTGTACATTCACGAGGACATTGACGAACTTCATCGACTACATTTTTCACTATCTCTCAACCTGGATGTCAAGCAGACGACACTCTGTTTTTCAGACAAAAACCAGAAGAGGACTCAAAACCAATTTTGATCAATCAAAAGGAGTCCAGAGCTGCACTACAATCACTAGAGACATTTCTAAACTCGAAATCTTTGCCTCTGTGATTTACTTTTTACATTTTGAGAAGTGTGTGTTATCTACTGTATTTTACACACACATTGTCTCCTGTACTTTAACTGGAGGATCTGTAAATCCTCACTCAAACTCTTACATCTTTTATTTCCCACTGGGATAGTGGTAGAGGTCATGTGTGACCTGGACAACTGGAGCTGTTGTTTTTTGTTCCCATGGATAACAGTGGTAGAGGTCTTGGACCTGGACATTTGTATACTGTTGTAATCCTTAATCCAGGGTGTGGATCACTTTTATATAAAGTTTTGAGAGGACTAAGTCTCAGCTTGAGACTGAAGCTCATGGTTAAATCTGATGTTATTATTTATTTTCAAAGTTATTTTTTTTATTCTGCTGCTAATTTCTTTAAAACCAAAACTGTTTTAAAGTCACTTTGATAATTAAACTCGCAAGTGTTTATATTAGTTGTAAATCAGTAAGTTAGTTTCAAAAGTTAATCAACTCTTCTCTTTTGATTAACTAGGAAATAATCAATCCCTTTAGAACCCAACAGAACCTTTACTTTGATATAAATTCACTATAGTTTAATTCAGTATTTTATTTGGGGGTTTTAAGACAAAGTTTTTTAAACAGAAATTTTAATTGTAACTCAATTCACCCCCCTCTTGAGTATCCACTCCGACCAACAAGGATCAACATCTTCAACTTGTCTAATTATCCTATTACAATAATTTTAACTCTTTTATACAAATGGATCCTTATAAATAACTCTATGGGAATAGGTGTGTAAATACAACATGACAAGATGAAGTTGGAGAAGGAAAAACGTAGGGACCATACATTGGGAAAGACACAAGGGAGATGATATAAGTGATCCAAAAACTTATCAAGGATGTTCAAAGTTGATATAATATTTGTTCTAAAAATCAAAGGAAATAGATTTCATTTCCTTGATCTTGTATTACTAAAAATATTTCCATGGAAAGGGGTTGTGAGGTTAATAAAGAAGGGTAAAATGAGTCTAAGATACACTGTAAGATTTTATATTTTTTTGTGTGTTGGAGTAGCTTCCAATAGGTTATCACTACCTCTAAATCATTCTAATGTCCACAAAATCTTCCACATGTCCCTATTAAAAAAGTATATGCAAAACCCAACACATATATTATATAAAAATGGTATGTAATTGGAACCTAAATAATCATATGAAGAAGAACTGATCTGATTTCTTGATAAAAGGGAATAAGTGTTGAGGAAAAAGATAACCAGACTTGTGAAAGTCTACGGAGGAAATAAAATGTTTGAAGAAGCATCTTGGTATCTAAAAGAAGAAAATAAGGAGAAATACCCCCATTTATTTTGTGGTTGGAAACAAGTTTTTAGGATGAAATTTCTTAAGGGGGATAATGAAATGACCCAGAAAAAAAATGTGTTTCTAATAACTCTTATTTTATAATGACTATTTTATTATGATCACATATAAAAACCATATCATTTCATAATAACATTATATATCATGAATTAACATTGACTACAATATCTATAAAAAATATAGGGATATAAACAAAGAAGAACAATTCACACAGTAATAAAAACACCATAGGCTTTAATTCACCAATGGAAATTTAACCAAATATAAAACCACTAAAAACAAAGATATTATTTACTAATATAAAATAAATTATCAAGGGAATTATAAAAAAATTAGATAAGTAATTAATGTTGAGGTATGAGATTGGTGGAGTATATATAGGTTATAAAGGGAAAAGTGATTATTTGGATCTGACTTTTACCCAATCATTGGTAAGTATAAATATTGGGAATTATGATTTTTGTTAATAATATTACTACTATAATTAGTGTATATAGAGGTTAATGATAAAATATAATTTATATATAAGGTTTAAATGAAGGACTCAACTAGTAGGATCATGCCTTTTAAAGCCCATTTATCATAACGTGGGAGGAGGTAGTATCACTGAAGTTAAACTTTAACTTATCCCAAGAAGATCTTCAATAATTAAGGATTTAGTGGAATCAACTACAAGATATTTTTATGTTATTAGAGTCCTCAACTATACCAATTTTAGTTTAGCCACCCTATGAAAGTACTACCATTGTGCTCCTAACCCTTAGGGTGTATGATTGTGTAATATAGGGTTATGTATCTTCCCTTATTATTATAAAATTTTAATTTTCGTTTTTTAAATGAGATATAGGTTTCTTGAATTCTATTTTTATTAACATTTAAATAAACATTATTATAAGATGAATATGATATATAGATTTTTGAATAAAAATAAAAAATAACTTTATTTTTGGAAAATATATAATACACTTCAATGATAGATTAAGGTATTTTAAATAAAATTTAATTTAATTAAATATTCTTATAAAGCACTATTTTTTTTATTATAAATGATAATATAAATTTATAATATCCAGGGTAATTTTTATAAGGGCAAAAAAATTGACTGTCATAAAAACATTATTTTTCAACAAATAAGGATTTTTATTTAAAAGTTAAATTTATTATATTTTTAAAATTATTTTTGTTAAATAATCATTATATTTTAAATCATCATGTAAAAATTATGTTAGGGTGAAATTTTTTGAATTTTCTAAAATACTTTATTTTTCAATGAATAGTAAAAATAAATACTTGTGTTTTCAGTGTGATTCATGAATTCCTAAATATGTAATTCATATTTAATCATTAATAAAATTGAATCCATTATCAAAAATAATTTATTTTTTTAATATAATTAATTAAAATGAATTTATAGACCTATAAATAACTTTTCAAATCCTAAAATGGAAATTAAGGTTTCAAAAAAATTATTCTGTGGAAAAATTATTTTTCCAAGACAAAAGTAATACTAAATATTTAATTTTTGTTTTAAAACTCCAATATTCCAAAAACCACCTTATTTATGTCAAAATCAATGAGCTAAAACCATGGTTAAGCCAATGTATTTTTATTTTCCACAACCTAGATTTCAAAGGCATGTATTTAGAAATTAATAAAATATACTCCTGCATTTCATATAAATACCCAATTATCCAACATATTTCAATCACTCCTAATATATTAATCATAAATTCCTTCTCATTTTCCCTCTCTATATCATTTCCAAAGAGTTTCCAAGGATCTTAGGAACTCTCCTCAAGCTTTATGAAGTAATTTCACAAGGTAAGGGATTCTCTTCCTCACCCTTTTATCCAAGTACTAAATTTGTTGTTAGTATTTTAATTTTATGGTTATTATTTTTTTATACCCTTATTATCATTGAATTACTATCAAAATGTTGTTGAATAAAATAGGTACTACTATTATCCATCATTAATCCTATTCCATAAAACAATTTGTATACATGGTATGATGATGAAATTATTTTTGATTTCCCATGTCACCCTTTTAATGTTGTGAATACCCAAACCTATTTTTATTCAAAGATATTCATATAGATTTAAACTTACTTAATTTATTGTTAATTTCCATGTATGAAACCAACATTACTATATTTTTGGTTAAAATGACGAAAAACTCAAGTCCTTAAACACTTAAGTTCTCCATGATTTTATATAAAACCTTTTTTATCCTCCATAGGTTATTAATGAAATTATTTATTATTATCAATGTGGCATGCATGAATTAATAAATATAAAGGGTGTGACCAAATAGTACTCCAATTCATTGGGTAAACAATTAATCACTATATATGAAATACTTATGATTCCTTAGTGAAGAACCTTGGTAAGATGTTTTACAACACAATGGAAATGAAACTTAGTGATATGATACTTCTATTTTATGTATCACATTCTTATTATTATACTCTCATGGTGTTCCTCATGTTTTATCCTTGATAATCATTCATATAATTTTTTATCCCTTATCAGGATTTATTCTCACCCTTTTTCAATTAATTTCCCTAAGAAATCTCATACAGTGAGGTGACCTTGGATTGAATAATAATTGAGTCTTCTAAGAGTATTTAAAAAAGTTTTCATGTATGTTTTCCTTACGTATTTTATATATTATATATCTATTTTCCAATAAAATAAAACTAAAAAGGTCCTTGTAAGTTATTAATTTAATATTTTTAAATCAATTATGTTAAAAATAATGTATTAAAAAGGTGGGTCACCTAAATTTCATATTATATCAACAATAATCTTGGTTTTAGGTTTTTTACATATCACAGTTTTCTTAACCCTTTTTCCAAGAGGAAATATAAAATGGGTTTAGTGATCATTTTTATCAACATAAATAGATAAAGAAAAGTAATATTCAAGTTCACTACACTATAACATGTGTCATGATTCAATAATGATGGTTGGTTAAAGATAAAAAAGTCAACTAATCATGGAAATTGGAGGATCTTGATTATTGTTTTGATGTATGATTAGAAAAATTGGGAACTGGACATGACCAAAATATAATGTACATCAGAGTCGAAAATCAACTATACTACTGTTCTTAATAAAATTGTGGATTTTTATGTCTATGGTAATTTTATATGATGGATTTTTATTGAACATGAAAATTGGTTGTAGTGGAAGAAATTGTTAATTGTGTTTTTCAAGGTTGGTGATTTGTAGGTTGGTGGAATGAAAATAAGCTTAACCACACCATTTCTAGAGGGAAAACAATATGATATAGTCAATATTTATTTTTAAAATTTATAAAGGGAAATTTTTTTAAAAATATATAGTTTTCAAGGTAATTTTTTATAGTGTCAAAAAAATTGATAAAAAACATGTCATACTAGTTCCTTAAACATTGTAGTATTGTATTATTTTTATATTTGATTATATTTTAAATTATATAAACTTTTAGAGATCATTGTGGAATAATTTTCTCAAATTATTTGGACTAATTTAATGAATCGTTTATTCATATCATATGGTTATTTGACTAAGATAAAATCAAGGAGATATTTTAGAGAAAATCAAGGACATTTTTTGGAGGACTTCTATGGAACTCTGAAAATAATAGAACTTGGAAAATGATCTATCATTTACATGTAAATAGAAAATATATATTCATACTTTAGGGATTTATCTTTGAAAATGATTTATTTTTTAAATTATTAAAATTCATAGAAAATACCTTTAATAAGTAATTGTCCAAATCTAGATCCTTAATAAAGGAATAAGATATTTCTATAAAGTTTGATTCAAGAACATTATATCAACACTACAAATATGGAATCATTCATATCTAGTTTTGAAAGTAATGAGTTAGTGATAGGAAGATAATAGTGCCTCAAATATAGATTTAAAGTGATATTTATATAATTTTTATTGAACTAATTTATCTAGAGTCATGTGTTATCATATAATATGTATTATTATATAAAGTGAATGAAAATAGGAAGAGTGTGACAGACCCTTGGCAGGTATTTCACCATATCTAAACCATCTTGAAAGGAATGACCCTCGGTAAAGAATTCCCTTACCTAAATAATGTGTCCACCAAAAAAATGTATAAGTGTATTTTAAAACCTTTAAACATTTATATGGGTATACTCCTTTGATGTATCCCTTTTGGGTGAATAATAAAAATCATTATGTTCTTGGTTGATTTAATTTTTCTATATTATTTTCATATTAAATGTGGACTCATACAATGTATAAATAGAATTAAATGAGTTACTACTAACAAAAAAACAACATTAGATGATGGGTGAGGGTTAAAGAGAAAAGTGTTAATAGTTCTAAATCCTGATTCACTTAATCCCATGGTGTCTTGAAACTCACAAAGTAGATTTATTATAAATCACAAAGTTACTAGGTGGTCCAAAAAATTGTTATCAGTTTTTATAGATTTTGATTTGAATTTAAATCTATCAAATATACTTTAAAAGTTTGAGTCGCTTTATAATTTTCAATTGAAGGCCCTAGTTTTTTATTGAACTAACTTTGTATATTGTCTGAATAAGATAAATTTTTATATAGTCCCAACTAGATGATTTAGTAAAGTTTACTAACCATGATGTTGATCTGAGAAATGATAGTTAAAGGATATTTCATTGATAAGCACAATGTATTCTAAATTATTTATTGATATACATGGTTTTAAAGAAAAATTTTAATTGTAGAACTAATTTTTAAATATGGTAGATCTTAAAGGTGATATATAGATAAAATTTTAAAATAGAAGATATTATTTGTAATGCTCTGACCCCAGAATCTAGGATTTGGTGCATTATTTTAATACATTGGCATGATTACAAGGAATCAAGTCTTGAAGGACCAATTAGTTTAGTAGTCTTAGAAACAAGATACATACTTAAGTTCAACATTACAACTTTAAAAGAAAAAACCACTAATTTATTCCATTAGAAACATCCAAGCTTCCAAGATTATTTCTACTTGTCACTAATAACTAACTTCTTTATATCCTAGGAAAATGTAACATGTAAAGGGGTGAGCTCAGATGCTCATTAAGAGTAATAAATACAGTGGAAAATAACATAAAAATTAGGCATCATGAATAATTGAAAACACATGCCTTAATGAATAATAAACATGATCACTTTATGGCAGGAATATGAGCTGAGTAAATAATGAAATAATAAAACATAGTCATGGGTATTCAACTAGTCCAATAACCACATGAAGTATCAATATATAATCTCATAATGATGGAATTCATAATGTCAGACATCATAACCACATAGTCAAGGCCTTGTGCCAAGACTACAAATAAGATTTTGTCAAGGCCTTATGCCAAGACACTAGTTTGTCTCATGAGACCTACTGATGAAACGAAGAGCTATAGTGGGCTCCACTTATCACTTACTAAGTCCAATTCATTCCTCATATGAAAATTTTGAAACATAACATAAACATTCGTATTAAAACTAGCATAGGAAATGTCAATACTGTATCAGAAAACCATGAACGGTATAAAAATAAAACATCCTCTGTTAAACATAACTCATTCAATACAATATGGAAGATTTTATTGTAACATATTAACCTAAATAGAGAATAATAAAGGATATTTACATAGATGAAAATAATTATCAAAACTATTTGAGAGAAATATCATCATTTTTCTTGAAAACATTTAAAAGTCACACTATTTGTCAAGAAGTCATTTAAAAATATATTTTTGAATCAAAGTGTCCCATTCCAATTCAAAACTTTTAAAAGTAATTTTAATTTTAAAACATTAATTCCATATAAATAAATCCTTAAAACTATTCTTAAAACGTGGACATTAATGAGAAATATTTAGAATAATAAATCTTTAAAACATTTAAAATAATATTTTAGTTAGAGTTCTTAACCAAAAGAGAGACACTAGAATACAAATAATTTAGGTAATAAAAATATTATAATATCATGATAATAAAGGGATTCATGATATACTATGTCAAATTACATTATATACACCATATAAAAGTGAATTGGTGTATAGCAACAAAGAAGTCTCAATAGAAAGTAAATTGAGATGAAATCTCTTATAAAGACTGTATCCTTGGGTTAAGGATAAATCACAGACATAATTATGTGTGAAAATATAAATACACTCAGTGTGATTGGATATTCTATGTAAATAAATCGGAGGACATTCACACATATTCTTGTAAAAACAACACCAATGAATTGGATGTTTAACTTAATAAATGGAGATTGAGTTAAAATTACTCTTATCAAGTTCATATCGTGACTTGAGAATTTATAAATGGATTGATTATGTGTATCAAAAGTATATCCATATAAAGGGGAGTGTAAATTACTACATAAATAATAAATAGTGATTCCACACATAATCATGGAGTAAAATAATCAACGAAGTATGCGTAAATCCTAATGAGTGGAAATTGAAATTTGAAATTCCCTTACCAATTTGGTAAATTATGAAACATAAACCACATGAAAGAAGTATCATAAAATGAAGATGTAAATACCCATAAATTAAAGTATATTAAATGAAAGAATACAATCAGGGGTAGTACATACTCCACACAAAAGGAAATATTGGCCAATATAGCATGAATCTCACGGGAATAAAAGTGAGATGAAAAACCCTTACTTCATTGTCATCAATTGAGTCGTATAAACAAAAGTTAAGAACAACCAAATGAATCACAGAATACCATGAATATAAATCTAATCATGATAATATATATCAAATGTCAGCACACAATACACCACATGCAATAAATAAGTGGCGAACAATGGAAATATCACTAAATTAAAAGTGAGATAAGAAACCCCTTACCACAAGTCCGGCTTGTCTTGTATGTTCCTTGTTCTTCCTGAATTATAATATTAAGTTAATTTCTAATTGATTAAGAACATTTTTCAAGTTTATTATTCCTTTTATATCACTTATTATATTGATATAACAATTAGTTAATTATTTGAGTTCATATTGGATATTTTATCGATGTTCGGAACTTGAGTCAAAAATGAACTTGTTATAATTATAATTTTTCCATGTGGTCAAAATTCCATTATATTCAGAATGATATAAATTATATAAATATCATATATATATTATATATAATGTATATATATATATATATTTATAATATTACATAACATTTTAAGATAAGAAATGAAATGTACAATTCATGGAGACGGTAAGTCGTACGTACGCATAAACACTACTTTCATTTTTATTTTGTATTTTAATGTAATTAAAACATAATGATACATAGGTGTATTATAATTCCCATATAATATCATATATAATATCATTTATTCCATAATTTATACATCCCATATAAGGCATTAACGAGTCATATCATTTTGAGGGGGCGGTAGCCCGCACTTCCCCAAATGAAATTATCGCGTTTTACCCATAATGGAAACCATAAAATAATTATATAAATGGAAACTAAAAAAGCATAAAGAAAACATAAACATAATATATATATATCATATATAAATATAGTTCCATCTTATTGTCCACCATGATAGGCGGTAGGAGATAATCGAACAATCATCGCTTCATGAGGCTTTAGTTTTCCATCCGCAGAAACAGTATGTTCTTCACCCATTAGATGGAGGTGTGTGTAAGTGTAGTTATAATAATTGTCAGGAAAAAATCATAGTATATTGAGGATACTGGTTTTGTTATAAAATAAAGTAATAAAAAGTTTTTATGGGGTTGAATAAGTAAAATAAAACAAAATAATTTAAGAGAAAGTGTTGCCTTCAATTTGGGTAACTTCCTTCGGTTTGAACCAAATGGACTTCTTGAAGTTCCTTCTTCCTAAGGTAAGGCTTCTAGGAAGAATAGGGGGATATTTAGAAATTATTTTGGTAGGGGTTGGACGATCCAAAAGGCTTGAGAGGTGTGTAGAATGGGTTATAAGTGTTGTCCTTTTATAAGGGGGAGGAGGGGCTCTTTAGGAAAGTGTGGAAATATTATTTGATTATATAGTGATATTCGGTTTCTAAAAATCCAAAACTAATTAAAGCCAATGATAAGATGACTCGTGGTCGAAATAAAATAATCCAATAAGAATTGGACAGTTTTAGGATATTATTTTAATATTAATAATCATATTTATTTAAATCATTTATTAATGAGGTAAATACTACATCATTATTGTATCATATATAATTTATTTTATTTGATGTCTAAAAATTATTGAAAAAAATTTCCATAATGTAGGAAATAGTTTTATCTTTCCAATTAATATTTATAGTAGAAAACATGACTTATATAACCCCATGAATAAATTTATTTACTAAAATATATTTGTTTATGTCATTTTGGCCTTCACTTTAAGTTAGTTAAAATAAAGTGTCATTATCTTTCCTAAGTGGCTCCATGGGGTCCCAAAATCAACCCAAGGATGCCCATGGTCGGCCATGACTCATCCAATAAGGTTAGGACAAGTGTTAAGGTAATTTTTTATTATTATAATATTATTTTTACCTTTAATTATCCTACTTACCTTTAATTGCGGTAAATAAAAGTCAAAAGTTACTATTTACGAAAAATTATTTTCATCTTATTGAACCAAATTTTACTTACTAATATAAACCATATATCTCAGATTTTCTAAACTCAATTCACAGAAGTGGTAAAATTTCATTTAAATGAAAAGGTTAGATTTTTAACTACTACTTAGTGGTTTCACTATTCATCAAAAATTGAAGTTTTTCAGGAAAATACCAAGAATTCATCCTAAGCTATATTTGATATTTTTAATTAAAAAATTATGTCTATTTTACCAAATTCAAAACATAGAAGTTGGATTAATTAGTTTAAAATTAATTCTCGTTGCCAAAACAAATAGAATGTTTTTAAGAAACAATAACTATCAAAAGATTGACACTTGTTTATGTATAATTTCAAAGTGAAATTAATTAAAATGACCAAAATTGGATTAAAGGGTAAAAATATAATCAAATTACACTTTAAAACCAATTTAAAATATAATTTAACCATATAAATAAATTATATATAAAGGAAGTTTTGAATTAAAATACAGTATTTCTCATTATTCATAAAAAAATGAATATTTTTAGAAAAATACCAAAATTTCATCCAAAGTAAATTATGATGTCCCTATTCTAAAGAAGAATTTTATTTTGTCAAATTGAATATGTAAAAGGGTTATATATTGTATTTAAAAAGTGTTCTCCATTAAAATGTGGTAAAATTGATTGTTTTTTGAAAAATAAATTTTTTATCGGAAAAAATTGAATTTGTTCTTATAATATGTCTAAGAAACACAAAATACATAAGTTAAAATTATATGGAGTATATAAAATTCAAAATCCTATTAATACTATTCATAAACACCTTTGAATGGCTAGTTTGGTAAGTTGTGTTGCACTCGAACTCAGTGTTGCGTGTAGCGTAATCTATTGAATTTAAAGAAAATAACTTACTATGAAATATTGTGGTGTTACATTATTCCTAATTAAAATACACAGGTGATAATGTTTCATGGAAAAACTAATGAAGCGTACCTTATATCAAGAGAAAATAAGAATAATAATCATAAAATAAAGTCTTGGAAAATTTGAATACTCTAATTGAGGTTGATGAAATTGATTTCATTTAATTATTTGATTATAAAATTTACTCAGAGGTTTCATTCAAATATATTAATTTATATTCCCCCTTGATGATAGAAAGAAATTATGATTCTATTAAATACATGGAAATAATATCAACACAATAATCCAAATAATATTCCAACATAAATCAAGTGGATATTCAATCCTTGTAAGAAAAGATTGATCAATTAAAAATTATACATTGAAATGATTCCACCTTCATATTATAACATTTCAAAGAGAATGCGATTTTTAATAAAGAGTATTTGGACTTTAAAATATATTTTTCATGAATGGGAATAAATATTAAGGATAAAATTGTTATAATTATATTAATTACAAATAATGATGATGTTTAAATAGAAAAAGAGAGGGTGTTTAAGGATAACATGATACCTATTAAGAAACAAGTTAAATCAAGGATAAAATTTGAAAAATATGATTTTTCTATAATGGTGGATATGGTTGTAAAATTGAAATAAAATAATTTTATGGCCATAAATCATTATAGTGGGTTAGGGTCCTAAATATAGGGTATTATTTTAGAGATCCCTCACATTAAATATTCAATAAGTGGTGATTACAAAGGAATAAATCAAGAATTGGAGATTAAATAAAGGATGGATATTAAATCTAGAGATATTATTAAATGAAAATAATAAATAAAATTAATAAGGAATTCCCCAAGAACCAAATACTTATTACATACAAAAAACATCATTGAAATAATCATATAAAATATAGAGGATTACAAAGAAATAATCACCTTCTATTAGAAAAAATTATGAATGGTAAAATAAATACTAAAAGAAGACAAATAAATTTAAGGTGGTCCTAAATGATTTTATAGAGGATAATAATGAAGAATTCCTAAGTGGATTAATAAATTCCACTACAATTAAAGAGAGGAAAACTAGTGGAGTTTCTCTCGCAAGGAGAAGAAATCAGAAAGAAGGATACTGAAATAATACAAAAAATGAGGAAACATGTGTTCATGGGTTTATCCTCATAGTAGATTTGAATTAAAAGCTAACAGATATGGAAGGTACAAATTTAAATATATACGGATCATTTTTGTATAGATTTTATCACTAAATGTATATCTATAAAAAAATATTGGAAGAAATTTTAAATCAAATGGTTGGTTCACCAACACCAAACACATTATTTAACTTGAGTATAATCAATAAGTAACCCTATTTATATTTAATTCATATTGTTTTTATTGAATGAGTAGAGACCTAATCTTTAAATACATAATTAGTATCAAAATAAATATAGAGATATAATTAGTGATGATAATTTTTATCAAGAATATTCTAATTGGAATCATAACTAGAAAAATGAAGATGATATATTTATTATTATGGAATAGAAGTAAAATTCCAGTATTAATTCTTCATTTAATTGTATTGAATGTATTATTTGTATGATTTGATTTTTTTCAGAAACATAAATCTAATGAATAAAAAAACATTAATGGTGATTATCATTCTAAAGATGGTATTGATGCTAAAAATTTCAGCCATATTTTTTTTGAAGATTAAAATGATTAAAGTCCCTTTTAACAATGGATAAATACCCTATAGAAGAAATAAAATTATTTTTATAAATGGTAATTATATCATAATTTTTTTTCATGATTATTTTATGATATTTTTTTATAAGAAGTTAGATTGAGATCAAAATGTGATTATTGAAGGATATAAAGGATTCAATTTTATTCTCTTATGAAAGTAACCAGGGGAAATAGAAATCATTTAAGTTTTGAACTTATTTTCTTGTTTCATAAAACTATATTTAACTCAAATATGCTTAGCGGATTTATTTTTATCTCATTGTAATGTGGTAAGTCCACTAATTAAAATTATTTATGAATTATATCTAGTTTGATGATAATGATCTATATGGTAAATAAAAACATTTGGTCAAATGAATTTTAATAAATTTTAATGTACATATTTAATTTATTCTTTATTAAAGTAGGAGCATAAAATTTTCATTATACAAGATGTATATTATTAGTATTTTGAATTATATATCAAATGGGGATTTTAATTACTCCATTTTATGAATCCTTAGAAGTGGTAAACCCCAAAAGAATATTTCTTTTGAATTTTATTTTCAAAGGGGGAGAGAAAAATGTCTTGTAAATTGATACATTTTTAGAGATTTATATTTATAGATAAAAGTGGAGATGAATCTCTACAAATATTACTAAATAAGGATTTAGATTATGGATATATATTTATAGAATAATTTATGAAAAACAACGGTGGATAATTTTGCAACCAAAGATTATATATTGGATTTATTATCGATTGATGCTTGAATTTTTGTTGGTATGGGTTGGATTAAAAATAATTAGAAATATAAACATCATAAAATAATTAGTGAAGAGAGAATAGATGTATAATATACTATAAAATAATAAAATAGTTAAATAAAATAATGCGTGGATCATACTTCATGAATAACAAAAATAAATTAACATTATAATTTCAAAATTAGAATAGTAATGCATGGAAGATCATGAGAGCATGTAGTATAGACATCACTGTGGAAATGGAAAAAAGAATGACATGAGATACATATCATGGAAAGGATAAAATATAATACTAGAGATAAATTTAAAAGTAATTATCCACTTTTGGGTTTATATGGAAGCACTAAATTTTCAAATATTTCTATTTGAGATTTTTATGTCTTTGGGTAAAGTGTAAACATTATTAAATATGATTTTATAAAGATATAGATTCTTTCATTAAATATATATAATCCATATTGTAATGGATTGGTCTATGTTATGGTTCATGAACCACCATCATAGTGGTGGGAATTTTACTAATCATGGTTTCTATGAAAATACTTTTATTAGATGACCAAGAAGAAAATGGGTTTATTTTTCATTATGATCTTAAAAATGAATGAAAAATAGGATTTTGATATTCCCTAAACCATAATTCAAATTTTGGTTCTATATGAAGATTCGATCAAATTGATACGGTGAGTTGATCGCAATACTTAGAGGATATTGATCATAATTCTCATGTATGTTTAGAAAAATTGGGTGCTAGAGATTACCATGTTGTAATGGACATCATGATGAAATATTTAGTGTTTAGGAGTTCTTAAAAAATTGTAAGTGATGTAAATTTAGGAAATTTTATAATATTTTACCAATAAAATAAGAAAATTATTTATTTTGGAATATGTTGTTGAATTAATTTTTCTATGAAGAATAATTTGAGCTTCATGGAATAAAATAAAGCGTGATTATGCCATTTTACAGATGACACCATGTCATAGTGTGTTCATGATGTGATTTTTCAAAAATTGAAATAAATATATTTTTTAAGATATATGGTTTTTAAGGCCATTTTTTTAAAACAAAAGCATTTATGATAAAAAACATATCATAGTGGATCTTGTAATACTATTTCTATTATAGATTTTGATGATTTATAAAATTGGTCATATTTTAAAATATTGAAAAATTTAGAGATTTTTATGGGAGTATTGACTCAGTTTATTTAGAATAATTTAATAAAAAATTTATAGGTGTCATGTGTTTATTTGAATTAGAGAAAATCAATTTAACATACTTTATAAAATCAAGGAGATATTTTAGGAGTATTTTTTATGGAACTTTTACAATGGTGGATACTTGATTTTGATGGAGCTTCAAATTTGAAAGAGAAAATATAGATTCAAACTTTATAGATCTATCATTAAACAATATCTATTATATCAATGATGGAAATTCAGGGAGATTATTTGGAATGAAATTAATGTTTGACTAAAGATATGGAGTGTTTGTATCTTTTTTATTAACTAAGAATATTTAATGATTTATTCATAATAGAATATCTGAATCCAAATTTTTAGAGATCTAAATGGTGGATCCATTTAGGGAAATAAAAATATTTTACCAAGATATGTTTGACTATAAATGGAGGAGATATTTATGGAATCTATAAATAATTATGGTGAGGACACATGGTATTATGACATGTAGAAAGTATAGCCCTGGATACTATGTCAAGAAATTGAAAATACTCTATTTATTTAGATGTTGTATAAAAACATGAAGGAGATATCCCCTAGAAAATATTTGATATATTTATAAATGATAGAATGGATTTTTTATAGAAGATAGTTAATATATCTAGAATATTATTAGAGGAAGAAGAAGATGGAGCTTAACATAGAAAATTACCTTTATAAGAAAGTGACCTTATCTTGATCCTTTATAGGGGAAGATATTTTTATTTTGAATTTTTTTTTTGAAGAACATAAAATTGAATATCCCAATATAAACTCATTAATGTCATTCTTGTATATCAAAGAGGCTGCAAGAAGAATACAACATAACACCAAATTTAGATTTATGGAAACACCTACATCAATTTACAAATAATATTTATTCTAGAGTTTAGTATTCCCACATAATGTATATTATTCTATAATGTAAACATTTGAGGGGGAAACAGTGGTATCACCCCTTGGGAGGTAGTGAACCATCCAAAGGAATGATCCAAGTTGATGGATACATTATCCTAAAATTTTTATCCACCAAACAGATCGTGATAGAGGATTTTGGTATATAAGAACATCATCTTGCGTATTCTGCTTAGTTTTATCACTTTTAGGTGAACCAAGTAACATACATTTGTTCTTGGGTGATTTAAATTTTTTGTATTCTTAACATATTTAGTATAAATACATTTTAGGTAGTGATATATGGAAACAAATTATTACAATCATGAGAATAATAATTTAAGACCATTGATGGTTTAAGAGAAAAGTCTTAATTGATCATCACTCTAATTCACCCCCACGGTGCCTTGGGTATTTCATCATAACTCGATGGTACAAAAAAACTTATTAAGAGCACTACCTGATTCCAAAATGAATTGGATTATCTCAACAAAATTTTTATCATTCAAGTTATTAGTTCACTTCAAAAATTTAGATATAATTGATTATTTAAATCATAGATGGCCCTAACTACCATCTCTTCTTCTTTTATTAAACTATTATCAATTAATTGGTGATATAAAAAAATTAAACCTTTTATATTAAATATCCATCTAATATATCACCGTTTCTATAAAACTAAAGGGTTTATTAGCACTAAAACATGATCAATTAGGGCCCCCTATAACACTATAAACCTCCCAAGATAAAAAGATCTCCCTTAAGGTATATAAAACTTAAGAAATAAGACAATCATTAATTATTAAAAAAATAACTACCCACTAAACTCATATATAATAAGTTTGATCACATTTTTATTCAATTTATAAACCTAGTCACTAGGTTAGATATCCTACATTTCAACCTATCACAAACCAATTAACCCTTACAAGCATAATCCATGATTTAGACCAATAATAACTAAAGGAAATCTACATTCTTGATCTAATACACTAGGGTAATCTCAAAATAATAAATTACATCCCTAATACTAAAATATAGAAAATTGATTAATATCACCTAAATCAAACCACCAAATAAATTTCTCAAGAAAAATTGATTTTTATTTCAGAAAAAGGGATTTACTTTATATATTGTTAGCCCAATTAGGTTAAATACCTTGAGAGGGGGGTGAAACAGTGTATGAAATATTAAAAAAGCTACCCCTTAGGATATTGTTTCATTATTAAAAAAATACTCTTCTATCTTATTCTCATAGAAATATATGAACATAAATAAAATCATTCATGAGACACATTGATTTTTACTTGGTTCACCCTCATTGGGCTACATCCAAGGAGCATACAATAGCAATTCACTGATGTACCAAATCCACTAAGGCTCACTACCAAATTACAAGGTTCATGCTAGATCAATTATAAGTCCAGTCTCAATACCTTTAAAAATTTTAGGGTCTTCTCACTACATTTTCAAGTTACTCCCTATGTCTCTTTCTCTGGATCACTACTAGTGTAAAGGATCACTGTCTTCATCTTCCTTTGTTCGCTGCTCTTGGAAGGGATCCACTTAGAGTTTATGGACCTATAGGTCACTATATATTCATGAAAGAACGCATCCTAACCAATATTTAGATGCTCTGTTGAAGTCCTTTTTTCACCCATATATGAAATATACTTTTCCACATACTATTAGTTAGCGGAAATTTCTTTCGCGAACTGTTTAAGTCCTTTCATGAACAACCTACTTCTTCCGAAAATTGCGCTACACCACATAGCATGTATTCTTCATGGACAAACTCTCCTCCATAGATTTTCAATCCTCCGTAGACCACTACTCCTCCATATAACACTTCTCTTTCACAGACCACTTCTCTTCCATGGACCGTCCCTACTTCATAGACAGGTTCTTCCTCTGTGGACTGCCTACGCTTCTACGAACCTTTTATCCTCTATTGACCATTTCACCCCCACAAATCCTTTTCTTTTATGATCCTCATATCCCCAAATAAAACTTTCATAGAATCCTCCCTCACGAACTCTTCTCCTTCATATTCTTCCTCAGAAACATCTTTTGTACTTAGCTGAAATATTTCTGGAGCAATGATATTTTCTAATGAAAATTACTCTGAATAAGGATGGGATGAGCACTTCTTATATAATAAATTATATCTAAAAATCTTTTTAATCCATTTTACCCTAACATTTGATATGATAAAATATTAACTACAAAAAATTTCCCCTATGAACCATTTTTCCTTCTTGATCTACATACTGCCTCTCTTCCTTCACGATGGATGGTCTCTCTGGTGAACAAAACACTTTGTGGCTCATAAAATCACCGCATCATTTTCAAAAATGACAAGACATCTCACGTACTGCAATCCTTCTACGAACTACTTTCCTCCCACAAACTGCAATCCTTCTAATGAACCGTTTTCCCTATGCGGTCCGTAAAGTGTTGCTATATGGAATCCTTACTTTACTAATTTTCCATCACCATTCCACGAACCACATACACAGTCCATGAACTTTCTTTCATGGTCCTTGAACTTTGTAATCCTATGAAGAAATATTCTTTTTTCCAAAAACAATTTCTTGATTTTGAGGCCCATAATTTTGGAAAACACTGGAAAACTGCGCCACCTTACACACCTACATCAGTAAACACCAACAATACTCATTAATGGTCATCTATATTTTTTGACAAACACAATCACACCCAAAAACATTGAGATAATTCCTTGAGGGATTGTTTTCCCAAAAATCTCCCCCTTTTCATTTTTTGACATCTCTTCTCATTTTTATAGATCATTAAATATTCTTCCATCTTCTAGCAGTATTTGATTATTATGATTAAGATAATTATCAAGGATTTACTGAACACATAGTCTAAGCCCACACGAGCAATCCTTGGCATGAGAAACAAGAGTATAATATAATTTTCATCAATGAATCACTTCATTCCATTTCAAAACTATGCATCTACTTCCATCAAAAAACTCATCTATCGTGGTATATAATCCTTGATCTATCACTTATAACATCATCAGATTTAATACTCTCTGTAACTCCTTTCCCCCTATCTCATTTCTCCACTTGTCAGCTTCACCTTGTGTCTTGACTAAGACATTTTCTCCCTTTTAATAGCCACATCTTTTCTCACTTTGTTAATAAACCTGAATCCCACTCTTTTGTGGTATAAAACATGCTAAAGAATATACATTAGTAAATTATGGAAAAACAAACCATACCTCAGAGAGAGGGGTCCCACATCTACACTTTTTCAAGTGTAGGGAGTCGACTGAACTCCTAGATCCAGTCGATGCCTTTCAAATGATTCTTTGGGAAAGGCCTTTTTCAGAATTTATGTAACCTATAGTTTTTTAATCATGTACTTTAACTTCACAAGACCTTGTTCAACCTTCTCCTCGATAAAAAGATACTTTACATCAATATGTATTATCCTTGATTGATGGACTGGATTGTTGATCATATTTATAGAACTTGAATTATCGCAATGGATTCTGATTAGAGACTTCACCTTAACTCCCATATTATAAAGTTGTTTCCTCATCCATAATAGTTTTGTAAAAGCTTGATTAGACACAATATATTAAGATTCTATAGTGATCAATGAAATGAAATCTTATTTCTTACTTAGCTAAGAAATATGCAATCTACCATGATAGAATTCACCTCCTAACATTGGTTTCATGTCATCTACTAATCTGGGAAAATATGCATCTATATATCCCAATAACTCTTATTGAGATTTTTCATTGTACAGCAAGTTGAAATCCACCATGCCCTTGATATATCAAAGTATTCTTTTCACTGCAAGAATATTACTATATTTGGTATTGATTTGACACCACTATATTTTACATATGGGAAAAATATTTGTTCATATCATTGTTAAGTATAATAGGCTTCCAATGATCTTTATGTATTCAGTGAAATTAACTACTTCTTCATCACCATCCCCTGACAGTTTCATCCGGCTAGACAATGGAGTCATCATCTACTTGGAATTATGTATCAAAAATATTCTCAAAACCTCCTTGGCATGTTTATATTGAGAAATTAATGTCCTATTATTTCCTTATGTTACCTATAAACCAAGTAAAGATGTCAATTCACCGATCATTAACATTTTGAACTCACTTTACATGAATTCAGAAAACTGTATGCACTGCACTTCATCTGATCCACCGAAGATTATGTCATTTAAAACACTATAACCATCATTCTTTTATTACTTTCATGGTTGAAATATAGATTGTAATCAAATCCATCCAGCTGAAAACTGAGTTTTTTTAGAAACAGATATTGTCTTCATTACCGTTCTCTTGGTGATTACCTCGACCCATACAGAGCCTTCTTAAGCCGAAAAACTCTATTCTCAAATTCATGAATGATAAACCCATCTGGATGCTGAATGTAAAACTATTATTCTAGAACCCCATTTATAAATATTGACTTAACATCCATCTGGAAAACATTGAACATTCTTTTCACTACTATAGAAAAGAATAATATGATTATATCTAGCCTTAAAATAGGTGTAAATGTTTATTCAACATCCATACCCTCTATTTGGGAGTAACATTTGAATACTATGCATGCTTTTTTCGAATTACTAAACTATCTTAATTTATTTTAATGTGAAATACCCATTTAGTCCCAATGAAATTCGTATCTGTTATCCTTGAAATAGTCTCTCATGTCCGATTCTTCTCAATTTGGTCAAGCTCTTCATTCATAGCCTGAACCCAATTCTCTTTACCAGCTGCTTCATCAAAACATTTAGGATCTACCTATGATAATTGTGTTTCTTTCTATAGATTCATTGTCCTCTTTGTATGCACTAGCATAGTCTAGTCACCAATTACATTCTATCTATCGATTTTAAATATTCTCTTCTATATATGTGTAGGTACTGAATTCTTCTCATTGTTTTCATTATATTAATCTTCTTCTGAATCATCCTTTGGAATTGTAACATCCCTTCACCTACTTATCACTTCATCACTATACTCCCAAGACTAATCATGTATTTGCTGAATATTTTTCTCATTCTCTAATATAAACCCATCATATCTTTCAACAACCTTTCCCAACCACTTATGGAAGCATTTATATGATTTTAAGTTTTTGAGAAGCCAAGAAATATCCCTACATCTCTATGGGATTCAAAATTCTTGTGTTTCTCCTTATTGAGAATGAAACAATTACTTCAAAAGACTTGAAAGTACTTCATTGGTGGATTATTCCCATACTATAGCTCATATGGAGTCTTCTCTTCTTTCGAACATAATAAATCTCTATTTGATGTGTAGAATTATGTCATCATTACTTCCTTCCATATAATCTCTAGAAGTTCTTTCCCTATGATAATTGTTTTAGCCATATTGTTGATAATTTGATTTCTTCTCTCAACTACTTCACTCTATTTTGGAGTTCTTACTTCAGAAACTTGTTACCTTATACCATGTTTCTTGAGATAATCCTCCACTTGGATACTTGTAAACTTTGTTCCATTATTTATTCTGATCTTTTGTATTTTCTAACCTCGCATCTTTTCAACTTCCCATTGATATCCTGTAATGAAACTGAGCACCTTAAACTTTTGGGTGACGATTGATAACCACACCATTTAGATAAAATTATCAATCAAGATAACATAGATCCCCTCCCATCAACAGCTCTTGGTGAAATAGGTCTACACACATCAATATGTACCATCTCAAAAACTCTTTTTGAACATTTATTTTTTTTGTTATAATTCTTTCAAATGATCTTCCCTTGTTGACAAGCATCGCACATATGAGTATGATCACATGATAACCTAGTGAGGTCACGAGCATCATCATATTTCACTATATCTTCCAAGGATATTTGGATCAAGTGCCCAAGATACTTATTCCATAACTTTTTTTACTCTTCATTGGACAAAAAGAACATATCTTCTTCTCTAATCATATGATAGATATTTCCTTTCATACGTTTTCCTTGTAAAACAACTGCACTATCTTTTTCCTTGATGAAACATATTTTCCTTGAAAATTTTATGAAGTGTCCAAAGTTAAATAGTTGACTGAAACTAATCATATTGTGACTGAGACCTTAAACAACTAATACATCATCATGTCTCATATATTTTCCCCTAAACTTGGCTTTTCCCAATATAATAATCTCCATCCCTTCATCATTTCCAAATATTACGATACCTTCCTTATCATACCAAATTCAGGTCATGATATCTTTATTACCTTTCATATTAGAGGTGTATCTACTGTCAATAACCCATATTCTAGTGTGATCAGATGATTTAAAATCAATCTACACAACCATTGCTTGTTCAACTATATTCTTCTTTTTATTCCATGATTTTTACTTTATACCTAGTACTGATTGATAATCTTGATCTTCCAAAAATTATAATGGACTAGATTCATCTTGTAATACTTCCAAAGTAATTTTCATTTTCATCTAATTTTATAATAGATTGAATTTATTCTTATGACCACATTCATTCTATTTTGGCACACTTCTTTGCATTATTGAAGAACAATATCTTTCCATGTGTTGAATCTTCCATACCTGAAATAGTGAACATCAAATGATCTTTTAGATAATTGAGTTCTTTATGGAGGACTATGTTGATCATGTTCCATTCAGTAACTCTTGTTTATGGAACATACATTTTGTGAATGTCCCATCTTTCAACAACAATAACATCTAATTTTGGGTGCATTCTTATGTGGAAATACTACACCACTTGTTTCCCTTAGATTATCTGAATTTTTTTATTCTGATTCATTCCAAAATAAATCTTCAAAATCAGAGTGGGATCTTATGGTTTAACTTTAACCATAAGTTCTTTTTTTTAATATCAATCCCCATACCATCTATATGATTCTAAGAAATTATTTTCCTTTATTAATACTCCTTTGTTTATTTCTATGGAACTCTAAATTCTACTTTTCATTTTTATAGTTCTTGTGTGTCCTTTTTTGCTAGAATAATGAGTTTCTCCAGATATTTCACTTTTCATCACATAATGAAAACTTCATCTTCAATATTCTCGATACGTTTCATTTTATCTATTCTAGTATTAGTCAAACTATTGATCTCTCTTATCTATTATTCAATTTTTATTTTTTACTCAACCACCTTTTCTAACCATTCAATCACTGAATCCTTTAGTGTTTGAATTTCTTCAATGATCTCATATTTCTATTCTTCCTAATGCTTTATATAGAGTTTTTAATCATGAATCACATTGTTGGTTTTCTTTTTTTTTTTTGTCCCTCCAAAAATTTATCTCTTCAAGAGAAGATTATAATTCAACCTGAAGTTCAACTCTTCCTTCTAATTCTACGTCATCATTGTCACTTACTTCCCTTATTTAGGAATTTTCCAAAATTGCTACCATAGAATCTACTTCATGATCCTCACAATCCTCTAACTCTTCATCCTCAGATTCTTCTAAACTGGCATCTTCTTTTGAAAGTAAATTCTTTTTTTAGATAATTTTCTCTTAAAATTGTTCTTGCCTTTTGAGTAGGCTGATGAATTTTTTTGAGGAGTTTCATCATTTTATTCATTGCCATCTTTAAACTTCTTAGGACAATTTGTTTCAAAATTTCCAATCTTTATACATCAAAATCATGCAAGTGGAAGTTTAACTTTGAACTTTTTTCTTCCTCATTGTAGATTTGAGGAGAGAAATGATATGAATTTATCCAAATTATATTCCTCCTGACTATCCTCAACAAAGATCTTCTTCATGGCCTTGGATGACACTTCTTTGGACTTCCCCTTTCCCATAGAATCATTATCATCATTTCTCATTTCATATGAAAAAAGGGTACCGTGAAAGTTATTTAATTTCAGCTCCTTTGGATATTTATCTTCTAATACAAAAACTTTCATACTAAACCGAGGTGGAAGTTTTCTCAAGATTTTATTGAAAATATTTATATCATAAAAAAATTCTCTGAGACCATTCATGTCTTCTATAACAAAATTCATCTAATTAAAGACTATATCAATAGACTCATTAGGGTGCATTCTAAGATCCACATATTTTTTCCATAGAACCTACAGCTTTATTTCTCTGACTTTTAAGTCACCCTCATAAATTTTCAACAGATTTTCCCACATATCATGTGATGTGTTACATGAAATCACCTTTATATATATTTAATTTTATAGGTCTCACCTTAAAGCATTAATCCCATTAGAATCAGCATCAAATTCCCTCCCATTAATTTCTAATAAATCACCACTGTTGATATTGGTGGATATTCCATGCATAATTATTGTAAAAACATACATTCTTAATGATCAAAAGTATTGTTGCATCTGATTCTACCATAATTGGAAATTGTTTCCATCGAATATCAGAATCCTTTTTTATTGAAAACCTCCATTTCTTTTACTGATATAGTACCACTAACTTTCAACCTTTCATTTTGATACCAATTTTTATCCCAATTAGGTTAAATACCCTAATAGAGGGTGAATCAGGGTATGACAGATTAAAAAAATACCCCTTTGGAACTTGTTTTTTATTAAAAAAACAATCTTCTATCTTCATCTCATTGAAATATATGAATAGAAATGAAATCATGCTTGATAAATAGAAATTTTTACTTGGGTCACCCACACTGGGATACGTCCAAGGAGCTTACAATGGAAATGAGCCAATGTACCAAATCCACTAAGGATCATTTCCAAATTACAAGGTTTGGGACAGATCACTTTTATCCCTAGGATCATTTTCTTTACAAGATTTAGGGTCTTCTCACTTAATTCCCAAGGGTCACTCCCTATGTCTCTTTCTCGGTCTCACTGTCGATGGAAAAGATCATTGTCTTCCTCTTCCTTTGCTCACTGCACTTGAAAGGGATCCACTCTGTAAAGACCCGTAAAATTCAAGGAAAATATTTTCTTAATTTTCTTTGGGATTTTACAAGGATGCAGTTTCTGACGGCACTTGATTCCGAGTCCCGGTGTGCCTGGAATTTCTATCTGAAGTTTAGCTCGGGTACGTTCAGTGAACAAACGAGTGGGAATTCCTATCTTTTGAACCGGTGCTCGGAATCGAATTCTGAGGGCACCGATGGAACAACAACACTGGTAATTGCTTAGGAACACCTGTTTCGGATTTGCGTTTTCACGAGAGAAGATGATAAAAATTGTGGAAGTTTAATTTATAATTTAACTACAATTTTTTTTCTTTTTTTAAGTGGTTTAAGGCTTTGGGTGGAAGTTGAGTAACTACCCAACTTCCCAAGAGAGGTTAGGAGGGTGGTGGGGCCCACACGAACCCCACCACTTAATATTCTTAAACCCCCTCAACTCACCATTAATTTTTGACAACTTATGTTTTAATTAAGTGAGTTAAGTGTGGATGTTTGAATTTCAAACTCTTGAAATTCAAAAGTTATGTTATGTTAATCAAATAAGAGGTGAGCTTATTTTATTTGGGGTTGGAACCTTGTGGTGGAGTTTTTGGGAGAAAAGACTAAGGACTTGAGGAACTTCTTCGTCTTCGACGAAGAACGCGAAGAACACATCGGTCTCCGACGAAGAACGTCGAGTTATCGGAAACCGATTACGCAACGCCGTGTACCACGACGCCGACGCGACTTCCTCCTTTCGTGAAGTCTCTTTCCACGACGGTTTTTCCACGACGAATCCTCGTTCGACGAACCTCCGTTCAAGCTCGCACGAGGTAGGGGTTTGTTTATTTTATTTTTGATTCATGAATATTACTTTAACGTTCTTCGTGTAATAAGACCAAATGCTATCGATTAAAGAGAGGGGGTCCGGACCGCATGAACACGGCCGACCCACCTCCTATATCCTTGTTGGTTCTTTTGTGGATTGGAATGGAATGGTGTGGTGCAGACGCACCACGCAGAATCGTGGTGTAAAGAATGTGCGGCGCCGTCGCGCCGCGCCGTGAAATCGAACAAGGACGCGACGTCGTCGTGCCGCGTCGAAGTGAACCGAAGACACCATGGCCGAAGTGGGGTCACGGCGGAGGGGCGCGGCGCCGTCGTGCCGCGCCGGACGAACCAAGCCGAGGTTGGTTCCGGGCCGCGGCTGAGCAGGGTGACCGGCGGCCGGTTCCGGGCCGCCGGTGTCGGAGCAGGGAGGGGACCGGCAGTCGCTGGTCCCATGGTGGCAGAAATCGGCCGGCCGGGGCGGGCCGGCTGGACAAGATGAAGCCAGGGGTTCAAACCCCCGGCCGGCCAGCAAAACGGCCCCCATTAAAGGGGGGGCCGCGGTAACAACCAGGGGGCAGGCGCCCCCCCCCCCCCCCCACGCCAAACGGCCCGGCCGTTTGGCCGACCGCCTGGCCAGTGGATTGTGCCCAGGCCGGGCCGGCTGCATGGTCGGTCCGCCAGGCCGGGTCGCGCCCAGGCTGGGCCGTGCCTAGGCCGGGTCGGGCCGCGCCCAGGCAGGGTTGGGCCGCGTCGGCCGGGCCGGGCTGCGCCCAGGCCGGGTCGGGCCGCGCCGGTCGGGCCGGGCCGTGCCCAGGCCGGGCCGGGCTGGGCTGGGCCGCGCTACCCAGGTTGGGCCACGCCCAAGCGGGCCGGACCTGGACCCGGTTCGGGTCGACCCCGGGGGTATCGGGCCAGGTCGGACCGGGCCCGAACCCCTTAATACCGAATCTTTTCCGGTCGGACGCCCATAAGTTGTGCTACGGGCCTCCGATCTATGCACCGTCAGTTGCGATGCGATCCTTGGATCGAGACAGTCGTTTCGGTATATCGCACTCAAGGTTTTGGAATACTTTGGGTTCGGTCGGGTTGGTTCGTACACGAAACCAACCGGGCCCTCGGAGCGGAAACGCTCATATCTTAAGTTCCCGACGTCCGATTGACGTGTCGTCGACTTTGTTGGATTCCTCTAAGTGAGACGGATCTTTTGGATTACTTCGCCCGAGGTTTGGACGCAGGTGGAGTATGGTTGGGTTGGTTTTGCCTTAAAAACAATCGGGCCCCTGGGATGAAAAAACCAATAACTCTCAGACCGGGCATCCGATTGACGTGTCGTCTGCGACATTGAGTTCCTGTTGACGATACAGAACTTTTGGATACATCAACTCTGGACTATGTGTCAGTTGATGTATCATCCTCACGGCTCGTGGAGCGGACCCTCCCGAACAAGCTTGCTGTGTGCGGGAACCCTAGTACTGGCTGCGTTTGCGACTGTGATGACGACAACGATTGTACAGAGTTCCTCAGTGGATTCGATGGCGAATACTACAACACTCAGTGATCCTACGTGGATCAGTGCTACCGATCATGTGTGGGTTTGATCCTGTGTGGGTCAGCGCTCAGCGGTTCTATGTGAGCCAGCGTCTACAGATCATGTGTGTGTCCGATCCTGTGTGGGTCTTTGCGGGGGTTAGTTACCTATCAATCCTGTGTGCGTCAGACCCTTCCTGGGTCATTGCGGGGGTTAGTTACCTATCGATCCTGTGTGGGTTAGACCCTTCCTGGGTCATTTTGGGGGTTAGTACCTATCGATCCTTTGTGGGTCAGATGACTTAGATGAATCAGTGGATATATCTGATCATCTCTATCATCATACGAAGAAGTATACCTGTGTGAGCTGAATCCTGTTTTCTTTCCTTTGTGGACTGTGTTGTGTTATCCTGTGTGTATTTACGTTTTTCTTTCCTATGTGGACTGGGTTGTACTTGGGTTCGGATGTTGGAGCCGAACGAGAATTGATGACTTAGATATATGCATGGGCATATACCTAAGCAGTGTCAGATGTTACTTCGTGATTGTATCTTTCCTTTGTGGATTATCCTTTGTGGATTCTGGGAGACCTTCGGGGGTCTTGGGGTCCCTACTGAGTAGCTTATACTCACCCCTGCACGGGCTATTCCCACACTATGTTGTGTTGGTTGCAGACGACGGACAGCGCTGATCGTAGTTGAGGCTTGCGGAGCAGGACGGTACCTGGAGGTGGACCACTAGACGGGACATACTCGGAGCGGTCGGCTGGACCCGAGGAGCAGAGGAGGTTATTTGTTCTCACCCTTCAGGAGAGATTTCTAGTGGACAGCTCAGCGTTGCGGCTTTACTTTTCAGTTGTTGTTTTCCCTTCCAGTTTTACTTTACTTTCAGTTTGGGTTTGTATACTGGCCCACTTACTTTTCCGCACTTACTGTTGTACCAGCTTTTACTTAGTGTTTAATTCTTCTGCCTGCTTGCTCTGTGGTGTTTGTTTACTTTAAAAAGGCAATTCCTTCCTTTTTTATCGTGAATTTATGCCTTGGTGCCAGTCGCCAGCTCCTGGCCTATGGAAGGCGGGCTTGGGGTAGTCACGGCACGGGTCCCGAGGACGGTTCATGACAAATTGGTATCAGAGGAGTTCGGTTCTACCACAGAACTTGGGACTCTAATCTTTTTCTATGTGAAGCAATAGTGTTAAGCGTATTGGGTGTGGTTATCAGTCCAGGGAGTCCAGTGTTGGTGCGGCGGCCGATGTATCCGTACACCAGGACCCTAACTTCTGATTTCCGACCTAATGCACGAAAACATTGATTGCATGTGTGTTTCAAGTTTTCTTTGTGATTACTTTGAGTTAGCTAACCAGGTATATTGTTCTGACCATGGTGCACCTGTTTCCTTTTCAGGATGGCCCCACGATGGCAGCCAGCAAGGGTTTCGAGAGTTGTGCGTGACGATATCCCACCGAGCGACGAGGCCTCAGTGCAGGGCCCTTTGTCAGCAGAGGCACCGGCGGTAGCTCTACCCGCCGAGCCACTGATGCTTCCAACCCCAACTGCTGACGATGTACGTCACCTTAGTGCACTGCATGAGTTCCAGCGCCAGCAACCAACCAGGTTCCGTGGGGAGACGGACCCCCAGGCATCCGAGGACTGGCTGGAGGCAGTGGTGAGAGTTTTCAGGTTAGTGAGGACACCAGCAGACCTCATGGTGATCCTCGCAGCGAGCCTACTGCACGCAGCAGCAGGCAGATGGTGGAGCTTGATGCTCCAGGTTCACGATGAGGCATCTCTCCTCTGGACGAACTTTGAGAGCCTCTTCCACTCGGAGTTTGTCCCAGCCACCCTCCGTGCGGTGCGCATCCAGGATCTTCTTCAGCTGCGGCAGGGCAGCTTGACAGTCGCCCAGTACTCGGTGATATTTACCGATCTCTCGCGCTACTCGACGGACATGGTACGGGACCCATTCTTCTGGGCCCGGAACTTTGAGTAGGGATTGAGGCATGAGATCAGGGCATCGCTGATCTCCCTCAGCATTCTGACTCATACAAGAGTACTAGAGCGAGCTCTTCTCATCGAGAGCTTTCTTGTTGAGTCTACACCAGCAGCAAGACCTACCGTAGGGTGACACGTGGAAGAGTCTTATACAGCCGGTAGTAGACAGATGTTGCAGAGGTCCAAGTGGGCCAGGCCAACGGGTGGACGACCATAGGATACTGGCTCGGAGGTGCGGGGCACACGCAGCAGAACCAGTCTTACGAGTGGAAGACAGTGCTATGCATGCGGCGGGCAGGGCCACATGGCTCGTGACTACCCGACCCTCCATACAGAGGAGCAGCAGACGGTTGAGGAACCACCTAGGCAGAGGAAAAGGTTCGACCGTGGTAGTCCGTAGGGAGCAGGCGGACGAGGCAGAGTAGCTGGCCGAGCATCAGGTGGTGGGTGACGCTGTGAGGCTCTACCACCACCACCCCCAGGAGGTCCACCCCAACCTCAGGGGAGAGTACAGCTTTATGCAGCTGAATCCTACGATCATGGAGCTCCAGAAGCGGGTGGACAAGTGCGGGACTAGCTCCAGGCATAGAGGACCCTGACCATAATGCCTCAGGATTTTTTGTTTGTGTTCCCTTGTGTCCTTGTACTTTGAGTTGAAGTAATAAAAGACGCATGCAATAGTGACGTTTGATATCTTGTCTTTTGTTTGTTAATACACTAAGAGGTTCCAGTTAAAAAACTATTGACTTGACCCTCACTTGCGAGATTCTTACTGGAGGAGACCCAGTGACCACACACTGATGCCGATAGTGTGACTCAACCCTTAGAGGCGAGAGTAACGATTGGATCTCTTGGTAGCAGCGTCGAGGCCTTACGACGTCATCCATGCCATGAATTAACTAATCATGACGGGATTGACTATATTAGGAAAGGAATGTGGTTCATCCAGGGGATGAGACCGGATTTCCCTTTTTGGAAAAGGAGAAATCATTGCAGCTTTGCAGAACGTTAAGAAGGAAGGGGAAACCCTTCGTGTGGTCAGACAGATGTCAGCAGAGCTTCCAGGAGCTGAGACAGAGTTTGACCAGCGCCCCTATAGGCGTGGATAGAGATGGATCAGACTTCCTTCAGTCTCTCACAGTCACCCCTCCACTACTACAGCGGGTCAGAGAGGCACAGCATGGGGACGCTGACTGTGAGACGCGGAGTGCACAGATATCCTCAGGACAGGCACCTGATGGTTTCTCCTTGGAGCAGAGCACGACGTCCTTTTTAGAGGACGTACCTTGGTACCAGTTGATTTATGGGAGGAAGTGCTAAGAGAGTTTCACACTTCTCCTTTGGTGGTACATCCTGGAGTGGTGAAGATATACCAGGATCACAGATGACAGCACTGGTGGCCGGGTATGAAGAAGGTTGTGGCAGAGTTCGTTCCTCGATGCCTCACCTTCCAGCAGGTGAAGGCAGAGCACCAGGTACTAGCAGGCTTGGTACAGCCTTTGGAGGTCCCGGAGTGTAAGTGGGACGGAATATCTATGGACTTTGTGACTGTACTTCCACGCACTTCCAGAGGTCACAACTCCATTTGGGTGATTGTCGACCGACACACCAAGTCGGCACACTTCTTACCCATCAGATAATAGGGCTCAATGGAGAGCTTGGGACGACTTTACGTTCAGGAGATTGTGCGGCTTCATGGTGTGCCATCATCTATCGTCTTCGATCAAGATGCTCGCTTTACTTAATGGCTTTGGAAGGGGTTGGAGGAGGCATTCGGGACGCAGCTACGTCTGAGCACTGCCTTTCACCTTCAAATGGATGGTCAGACGGAGAGGACCATTCAGACTCTCGAGGACATGCTCCGCGCATGTGTTCTCGACTTTGGTTATAGCTGGGAGGACCACCTACCCTTGGTGGAGTTTGTGTACAACCACAGTTACCACTCCACCATTGGGATGGCACCATACGAGGCATTGTACGGCCGACCTTATAGATCTCAGGTGTGCTGGACAGACCCTGGGGAGTCAGCACTTGTGGGACCGGAGATGGTCCAGGCCACGATAGAGAAAGTCCAGGTCATCCAGGAATGGATGAGGACAGCTCAGAGCCGGCAGAAGTCTTATACTGACAGGAGGCGGAGGCCACTAGAGTTCGAGGATGGCGAAAACGTATTCTTGCGTGTCTCACCTCGACGTGGATTACAGAGATTTGTCTGAGGTGGTAAGTTGTCTCCATGTTTCATCGGACCCTTCCAGGTCCTCAACAGGATCGGCGAGGTGGCTTATCTCCTATCTCTAAAACCTCGGTTGCACCGGGTGCACGACGTCTTCCACGTATCTCAGCTGAGGAGATACATGCATGACCTGACGCATATCATTGACCATGGGGAGCTAGACGTTGATGATGGGGTGACATTTACAGAGGTCCTAGTGGAGATCGAGGATAGATAGGATCAGGCCCTACGTGGATGGTCGATTCCTCTAGTGCGCATCAGATGGCAACACGGGAACCTCCAGGAGAGCACTTAGGAGCGGGAGGCTCAGATGCGTGCTCAGTACCCACATTTGTTTCCCTAGTCTTCGATATATCTTCACGGTGATGTAAAGCCCTGAGGTGGGAATAATGTAAAGACCCGTAAAATTCAAGGAAAATTTTTTCTTAATTTTCTTTGGGATTTTACAAGGACGCAGTTTCTGACGGCACTTGATTATAAGGCCCGGTGTGCTCGGAATTTCTATCCGAAATTTAGCTCGGGTACGTTCAGTGAACGAATGAGCGGGAATTCCTATCTTTTGAACCAGTGCTCGGAATCAAATTCTGAGGGCACCAATGGAACCGCAGCGCCAGAAATTGCTTAGGAACACCTGTTCCGGAGTTGCGTTTTCACAAGAGAAGATGATAAAAATTGTGGAAGTTTAACTTATAATTTAACTACAATTTTTTTTCTTTTCTTTAAGTGGTTTAAGGCTTTGGGTGGAAGTTGAGTAACTACCCAACATCCCAAGAGAGGTTATGAGGGTGGTGGGGCACACACAAACCCCACCCCTTTATATTCTTAAACCTCCTCAACTCACCATTAATTTTTGATAACTTATGTTTTAATTAAGTGAGTTAAGTGTGGATGTTTGAATTTCAAACTCATGAAATTCAAAAGTTATGTTATGTTAATAAAATAAGAGGTGAGATTATTTTATTTGGGGATGGAACCTTGTGGTGGAGTTTTTGGGAGAAAAGACTAAGGACTTGATGAACTTCTACGTATTCGACAAAGAACGCGAAGAACACATCGGTCTACGACGAAGAACGCCGAGTTCTCGGATACCGATTACGCGACGCTGTGTACCGCGATGCCGATGCGACTTCCTGTAACATCCCAGGTAAATAAAGAATAAAGAATTTTCATATTTATTAATATTTACGAATTAAATATTAATTTTATTTTAAAGGGGTTGCTATTTTCGATAGCGTACCCGATACGCAACGATGAGTTTCTTTGAAACTTACGTAGCACACTAGTAATATAATAATATTATTTTAAATGTTAGTTAACAAGTAGCCGTTGTATTGGCAGGAATGAATAGAAATAACTAAAATATGATTAGATATGTTTTTAAATGTTTATACATTTGCCCAATAAAAGATAAAGGCTTAAAATACGGAAAGAGTTCAATTTTAGGCATATATACTCTAATTTTCACTAAAGGTTCACTTATCACCTTTTAATGGTGAACTGTCATTAAATATAGTTTTGATCACTCTTATACATTCTTTTGGACCAAATAAAACTCTTATTAAGAATCGGGACATCAAATTTTACTTTGTGTAATTTTTTGGTATTTTTCCGATAAAGTTCATTTTTTAATGAATAGTGTAAAATGTTGTGTTTTAATTCAAAACCTCTTTTTAATATAATTTATTTATATGATTATATTATCTTTTGAATTGGTTTTAAAGTGAAATTAGAAAATATTTTTACCATTAAATCCAATAGTGGTCGTTGGAATTAATTTCACTTTGAAATCGGACTTAAACTAGTGTCAATCTTTTGATACTTATCGTTTCATAAAAACACGCTATTTGCTCTGACAGCGGGAATTAAATATTAAATTAAATAATGTGACTAATATGTTTTGAATTTTGTAAAACGGACTTCATTTTTGAATTCCGAATATCAAATATAGCTTAGGGTGAATTTTTGGTAATTTTCTGAAAAACTTCAATTTTTGATGAATAGTGAAACCACTAAGTGGTAATCAAGCAAACTGATTTTTCAGTTAAATGAAAGTTTACCACTAATGTGTATTGAATTTTGAAAATCTGACATACATGGTTGTCATTAAGAAGTAAAATGTGGTTCAATGAGATTATAATAATTTTTTGGTGAATAGTAACTTTTTTTCATTAATCGCGATTAGAGGTAATTAGTGTAGTTTAAGGTAAAAATGATATTATAAGAATGTGAAAACACCATGACACTTGTCCTACACCTATTGGGTGAGTCATGGCCGACCAAGACAAGCCATGGGCCAACTTTGGGACCCCATGGAGCCACTTTAGTTGGAAAATGACATTAATATATTTTTATTTAATGTTAAAGTGAAAATTACACTAACATAAATTGTTTTACTACAATAATTTTTTAGTGGGGTTATACAAGTCAAAATTTTGATTAAAATGTCATTGGAAAGCTAAAAAGATATCCTACATCATATTAATTTTTTTATAATTTTTAGACATTAAATAAATTAAATTATTTATGACATAATAATGATGCAGCGATGACATCATTATTTGACGATTTAAATAAAATAGAAAGATAATGCAAAATCTATAAACTACACATGTCCAAAACTTATTGGATGAGTGGATTTCGAAGCCTTATCACCTTATCCACGAATTATATCAATGTGGGACCTTTTAAAACCGAAACACATTTTCAAATAAAGTAATAATTCATTACTTTCCAAAAGTGCCCCTCCTCTCCTCTTATAAAAGGCCCCCACCTCTACCTCATTTCACACACTTCTCAAGCCTTTGGCTCGGCCAACCCCTGTCCAATTACTCTCTCCACATCACTCTCCTCATCCTAGAGGATTCCCTTTGGGCAGAATCCTTTCAAAGGAAGCCTTTAGGCTCAAATCAAAAGGGAGTTACACTTTTAAAGGTAATTCATTCTCTCTTGTTCATTTGTTTTATTTTGCTTCTCCAACCCTCTAAACTCTTTTTATTTACTTCTTTTGTAACAACACCAGTATCTTCAATATACTAGGATGTTGTTATAATATTTATTTGAGGCACACTCTAACACAACTACATCAAATGGTTAAATAACATACGGTTTCCGTGGATGGCGAAATTCTGCCTCCCGAAACGATGATTGTTCAATACTCATTTAACACCTTCAAAGGTGGCCATTATGATGTCACTATTTTTATATATGATATATAATATGTTTATGTTTTCTTTAAGCTTCTGTATTTTTCATTTTTGACATACCTTTATGGTTTCCATTATGGGTAAACACGATATCTTCATTTAAGGAAGTGCGGACTACCGCCCCCTAAAAGTGATGTGATTCGTTAATGCCATATTTGGGACGTGTAAAGGATGGATTTAAAGTTATTATATATGATGTTATACTGGAATTATAATATACCTCTATATCATTATTATTTCTTTCCATTAAAGTATGATATAGAAATGAAAGTAGCGTTCATGCGTACGTACGGCTTACCGTCTCCATGAACGGTGCATTTCATTTCTTATCCCCAAATGTAATGTACTATTAAAAGTAAATGTATATAATGGATATATATAATTAATTATATATATAAATGATGAACATAATTCTGGAATTAAAATATACATACCTCTCATTTAGTTTTAATTCCATTAATATGACAAAGAAATGAAAGTAGCGTTCATGCGTACGTACGGCTTACCGTCTCCATGAACGGTGCATTTCATTTCTTACCTCTAAATGATTATGTAATATTATAAATACATGTATATGCTGGATATATATGATATATATGATATCCAAATTAGTAATGTCATTCTGGATATAAATAACCTTTGACCACACGAACAACATGTAATTGTAAGAAGTCCACTTTCGACTTAAGAACCAAATATTGACAAAACAAACATTATTAACTTAAATGGTTACATAATGTTTATAACATGGCAATAAGTGATATAAAAGGAATAATGAACTTTAAAAAGGTTCTTAATCAAGTATAAATTAACTCAAGTTTATTATTCAGGACGTTAAAGAACGATCGAGTCAAGTCGGACCCGAGGTATGGGACTTCGTCTCAATCTCCTTTCATTGAGGCATATTTCATTTTATACACAACTTTATTTTATACGGTGTATAAACTCATTTTACTTTTACTTTTATACAAAATGAATCTTTTTCTACGAAGCGTTTTACTAAACGACAAAAAGGAATGTTTTTTTTAAAGTACGCGGTGACAACGACCTTTTCCGCCGCCGCGAGTATTATTTGGTCTTTGGCTTCCTCAACAAGCCATAATGTTTTTAAAATAAAATAAATACCATATACTCTTTTATGTATTTTGGTATTGAAAATGGTTTTGATAAAGGATTCTATTATTTCAATATATTTATGATATATTGTGATTGAAATGTGGAAATGTTTTCATTCCTTTATATTGGTTTTATGTTTTATGATTTTATATTGGTACTTGGACATTTTAACGGGTGGTTACGTTATAAACCATATGACGGGTGGTGCCGTGAATACCAGGACGGGTGGTTACGTTATAACCTCCAATTCATTGGGTATGGAAGTCGGTCGTATGGCTATTCCATTAAGTATGTATGGAAATTGGCCGTATGGCTATTCCATTAAGTGATATGTGTGGAAGTCAACCGTATGGTTATTCCACTTAAGTATGTTTATGTCCCAAGTTACCTTTATATATTCTATGTGTTCTTTATATGGGTTTTATGGTAATCCTTTGGTTACAAAAAGGGTAAGTAATGATACTTTATTCAGTGAAGATTTTTTTTTACTACTTCATGAAGGTGAAGGTATTACTTGGATATAGTATACATGGTTTACTTGATGTTTGAAAAACTAACAGTTTTCATTCTTTGTGTATCCCTTACTGAGCTTTTTTATGCTCACCCCAAGTTTTTTTGAAATGTTTTTCACAGGACTTAATGTGGAATAGGGTCAAGGATGGGATCAAGGGAAAGTCATGCTTTATAAAACATGGAATTAGACATGTTTCTTTTTAAGAGTTTCTTTTATTTATTCTATGGAAACTTAGTAGAAATGTCTACTTTGTAATCTTTTGAGATGTAATAGTTATGTTCTAATTCTCTAAAACTCTAAACCTGAAAAGATCCTCAACGTGAATTATTCATTTAATTCAATATTAAGTAAGGTTTAAGGCTGGGGCCTTATAGTTGGTATTAGAGGTCGGTTTAGACAACTTTAGGAGTTAGAAAAGTGTTAAATTATAATATGATTGAAATGATATAGCATTTATGGATTACCATGTTGCTTCGCCTAAGATATTTCTGTGTTCAGAATGGTTTTCCGCAGAGGAAACAAAGCAGCTATGTTGGGACGACATCAGGAGGAAGATAACCTTCCAAATCAGCAACCTGAGATGGTCGGAATCGGAACTAAACAGTTTGTTGCAGTGATGGCACAGTTGACTCAGGCTATAAATGGTGGTGGTATCCATGCACAAGATCAGCCAGATCAACCGCAGAGGAACAAGTCAGTGGTGGAACATTTCATGAGGAAACATCCCCCATCATTCAGAGGATCATCTGACCCTGTGCAAGCTGAAGGGTGGATTAAAGCACTGGAGAAAATTTTTGATGTCATGGGGTGTTCAGAACATCAAAAGGTTAGTCTTGTTGTTTACCGTTTTGAAGGTGAAGCTGATCAGTGGTGGTCGATGGTGAAAAATATAAGGGATAGTGATGATATTGAGGATCTTCACTGGGATGAATTCAAAGGTATGTTTCTTGAGAAATATTTTCCTAAGGTGGTTTGTCTTAGGATGGAAAAACAGTTCCTAGAATTGAGGCAGGAGGATGATTCAGTGGCTGCTTATGAAGAAAAGTTCACTCGATTGGCAAGGTATGCTCCAAACTTCATACGAGATCTGGATAGTAAAATAAACCGTTTTTACTCAGGGTTAAAGCCAAAGTATCGAAGGGCTTTAGCTTCTCGTGAGTTCAAAAGTTATGAAAAACTTGTTCGATGTGCGGAGAAGGTGGAAATGGAGTTTGCCGATGATCAGGTGTTCTATGTCAAACAATAGAATAAGAGGTCAAGTTGGCAGGCAATGGGGAAGAATTCATCAAAGAAGCAAGAAGGTAAGAAAACCAAATATCCATCCTGTGAGAAGTGTGGTAAAATGCATCCTGGAGAATGTTTATCCAAGTCTGGTAAGTGCTTTCGGTGTGGTAAGTCTGGTCATATTGCTCGTAACTGTAAGGAAGATGATCAAGCAGGAAATGAAAAGCCAACGGTAAGATGTTATAAGTGCAATGAGACGGGTCACTATGCAAATGAGTGTCCGACAAAGAGCTTGAGTGATGGGAAGCAGTTAGACTACAAGTAGAAAGGGGTGGTAAAATCCTTTGCAACAACTTCAGCAGATGTTGGGCCATCGAATGAAGTGGTATCAGCTCCAGGGAGCTCAGTATTTTTCAAATATTGACTTGAGGTCGGGGTACCATCAGTTGAAAGTAAAAGAAGCAGACGTTCCGAAGACTGTGTTCCGTACTAGATATGGCCATTATGAATTTGTAGTTATGCCTTTTGGGTTAACCAATGCACCTGCTGTATTCATGGACCTTATGAATAAAATTTCCCATGAGTTCTTGGATAAGTTTTTGTTTGTGTTTTGAGGTTTGGGAAGAGGTTATGTGTGCCTTGTGATTCACAGTTGAAGAATGAGTTGTTATGTGAGGCTCATAGTTCCCCGTTTTCAGTTCATCCTGGCAGTACTAAGATGTATAGAGATCTGTGGGAGTATTACTGGTGGGATGGAATGAAAAGAGATATTGCTGATTTTACTGTGAAGTGTTTGACATGTCAACAGGTTAAAGCAGAGCGACAGTTACCGAAAGGGATGCTTCATCCTTTACCAATGCCAGAGTGGAAATGGTAGAATATATCCATGGACTTTGTTGTTGGATTACCGGAGACATCTCGAGGTAATAAGGGAATCTGGGTTATTGTTGATCGCTTGACCAAATCTGCTCATTTCCTTTCTATACGAGATACTTTCTCTCTAGATCAACTTTCCCGTTTGTATCTTAAAGAGATAGTCAGGTTACATGGAATTCCTCCCTCCATTGTATCATATCGTGATCCCAGGTTTACTTCTAACTTTTGGAAAGGCCTTCAGAAGTCGTTGGGTACTGAATTAAATTTTAGTACAGCTTTTCATCCACAATCAGATGGGCAGTCAGAACGAACAATCTATACATTGGAGGATATGCTACGAGCTTGTTCTATGGATTATCAGGGAAGTTGGGACCAACATATTTCTTTGGTTGAGTTTTCTTATAATAACAGTTTTCATTCCAGTATACAGATGGCACCATTTTAGGCATTATATGGGAAGCGGTGTCGAACTCTAGCTTTCTGGGATGAAGTTGGTGAAAGGAAGTTTATGGGATGAGAATTGGTAGTAGAGTTGGCAAAAAAAGTTCAGCTGATTCAGAAGCACATGAGAACAGCTCAGAGCAGGCAGAAGAGTTATGCGGATAACCAGAGGAAGGATCTATCTTTCGAGGTAGGTGATCATGTTTTTCTCAAGGTTTCTCCTTGGAAAAGCGTGATGAGATTTGGTAAGAAAGGAAAGTTGAGTCCAAGGTTTATTGGACCATAAGAAATTCTGGAGAGAGTTGGATCAGTTGCATACCGAGTGCCTTTACCTCCGAGTTTATCTCAGGTACACAATGTTTTTCATGTTTCAATGTTGAGGAAGTATATTCCAGATCCATCTCATGTTTTGAGTCTAGAGGTAGTTCAGTTGGAAGAGAACCTATCTTATGAGGAACAACCAGTCCAGATTTTTGACCACAGGGAGCAAGTGTTACGGAATAAGGTGATTCATCAGGTAAAGGTTTTGTGGAAAAACCATGTGATTGAAGAGGCAATGTGGGAATCTGAAAATGCTATGAGGGATAAATACCCCCCACTTATTTTGATAAGTGAATAAAATTGCGAGGACGCAATTCCCAAAAGGGGGGAAGGATGTAACATCCCAGGTAAATAAAGAATAAATAATTTTCATATTTATTAATATTTACGAATTAAATATTAATTTTATTTTAAATGGGTTGCTATGTTCGATAGCGTACCCGATACGCAACGATGAGTTTCTTTGAAACTTACGTAGCACACTAGTAATATAATAATATTATTTTAAATGTTAGTTAACAAGTAGCCATTGTACTGGCGGGAATGAATAGAAATAACTAAAATATAATTAGATATGTTTTTAAATGTTTATACATTTACCCAATAAAAGATAAAGGCTTAAAATACGGAAAGAGTTCAATTTTAGGCATATATACTCTAATTTTCACTAAAGGTTCACTTATCACCTTTTAATGGTGAACCGTCATTAAATATAGTTTTGATCACTCTTATAAATTCTTTTGGACCAAATAAAACTCTTATTAAGAATCGGGACATCAAATTTTACTTTGTGTAATTTTTTGGTATTTTTCCGATAAAGTTCATTTTTTAATGAATAGTGTAAAATGTTGTGTTTTAATTCAAAACCTCTTTTTAATATAATTTATTTATATGATTATATTATCTTTTGAATTGGTTTTAAAGTGAAATTAGAAAATATTTTTACCATTAAATCCAATAGTGGTCTTTGGAATTAATTTCACTTTGAAATCGGACTTAAACTAGTGTCAATCTTTTGATACTTATCGTTTCATAAAAACACGCTATTTGCTCTGACAGCGGGAATTAATTATTAAATTAAATAATGTGACTAATATGTTTTGAATTTTGTAAAACGGACTTCATTTTTGAATTCGGAATATCAAATATAGCTTAGGGTGAATTTTTGGTAATTTTCTGAAAAACTTCAATTTTTGATGAATAGTGAAACCACTAAGTGGTAATCAAGCAAACTGATTTTTCAGTTAAATGAAATTTTACCACTAATGTGTATTTAATTTTGAAAATCTGACATACATGGTTGTCATTAAGAAGTAAAATTTGGTTCAATGAGATTATAATAATTTTTTGGTGAATAGTAACTTTTTTTCATTAATCGCGATTAGAGGTAATTAGTGTAGTTTAAGGTAAAAATGATATTATAAGAATGTGAAAACACCATGACACTTGTCCTACACCTATTGGGTGAGTCATGGCCGACCAAGACAAGCCGTGGGCCAACTTTGGGACCCCATGTAGCCACTTTAGTTGGAAAATGACATTAATATATTTTTATTTAATGTTAAAGTGAAAATTACACTAACAAAAATTGTTTTACTACAATAATTTTTTATTGGGGTTATACAAGTCTAAATTTTGATTATAAATTGTAATTGGAAAGCTAAAAAGATATCCTACATCATAGTAATTTTTTTATAATTTTTAGATATTAAATAAATTAAATTATTTATGACATAATAATGATGCAGCGATGACATCATTATTTGACGATTTAAATAAAATAGAAAGATAATGAAAAATCTATAAACTACACATGTCCAAAACTTATTGGATGAGTGGATTTCGAAGCCTTATCACCTTATCCACGAATTATATCAATGTGGGACCTTTTAAAACCGAAACACATTTTCAAATAAATTAATAATTCTGTACTTTCCAAAAGTGCCCCTCCTCTCCTCTTATAAAAGGCCCCCACCTCTACCTCATTTCACACACTTCTCAAGACTTTGGCTCGGCCAACCCCTGCCCAAAAACTCTCTCCAAATCCATCTCCTCATCCTAGAGGATTCCCTTTGGGAAGAATCCTTTCAAAGGAAGCCTTTAGGCTCAAATCAAAAGGGAGTTACACTTTTAAAGGTAATTCATTCTCTCTTGTTCATTTGTTTTATTTTGCTTCTCCAACCCTCTAAACTCTTTTTATTTACTTCTTTTGTAACAACACCAGTATCTTCAATATACTAGGATATTTTTATAAGATTTATTCGAGCCACACTCTCACACAACTACATCAAATGGTTAAAGAACATACGGTTTCCGTGGATGGCGAAATTCTGCCTCCCGAAACGATGATTGTTCAATACTCATTTAACACCTTCAAAGGTGGCCATTATGATGTCACTATTTTTATATATGATATATAATATGTTTATGTTTTCTTTAAGCTTCTGTATTTTTCATTTTTGACATACCTTTATGGTTTCCATTATGGGTAAACACGATATCTTCATTTAAGGAAGTGCGGACTACCGCCCCCTAAAAGTGATGTGATTCGTTAATGCCATATTTGGGACGTGTAAAGGATGGATTTAAAGTTATTATATATGATGTTATACTAAAATTATAATATACCTCTATATCATTATTATTTATTTCCATTAAAGTATGAGATAGAAATGAAAGTAGCGTTCATGCGTACGTACGGCTTACCGTCTCCATGAACGGTGCATTTCATTTCTTATCCCCAAATGTAATGTACTATTAAAAGTACATGTATATAATGGATATATATAATTAATTATATATATAAATGATGAACATAATTCTGGAATTAAAATATACATACCTCTCATTTAGTTTTAATTCCATTAATATGACAAAGAAATGAAAGTAGCGTTCATGCGTACGTACGGCTTACCGTCTCCATGAATGGTGCATTTCATTTCTTACCTCTAAATGATTATGTAATATTATAAATACATGTATATGATAGATATATATGATATATATGATATCAAAATTAGTAATGTCATTCTGGATATAAATAACTTTTGACCACACGAACAACATGTAATTGTAAGAAGTCCACTTTCGACTTAAGAACCAAATATTGACAAAACAAACATTATTAACTTAAATGGTTACATAATGTTTATAACATGGAAATAAGTGATATAAAAGGAATAATGAACTTTAAAAAGGTTCTTAATCAAGTATAAATTAACTCAAGTTTATTATTCAGGACGTTAAAGAACGATCGAGTCAAGTCGGACCCAAGGTATGGGACTTCGTCTCAATCTCCTTTCATTGAGGCATATTTCATTTTATACACATCTTTCTTTTATACGGTGTATAAACTCCTTTGACTTTTACTTTTATACAAAAGGAATCTTTTTCTACGAAGCGTTTTTCTAAACGACAAAAAGGAATGTTTTTTTTAACGTACGCGATGACAACGACCTTTTCCGCCGCCGCGAGTATTATTTGGTCTTTGGCTTCCTCAACAAGCCGTAATGTTTTTAAAATAAAATAAATACCATATACTCTTTTATGTATTTTGGTATTGAAAATGGTTTTAATAAAGGATTCTATTATCTCAATATATTTATGATATATTGTGATTGAAATGTGGAAATGTTTTCATTCCTTTATATTGGTTTTATGTTTTATGATTTTATATTGGTACTTGGACATTTTAACGGGTGGTTACGTTATAAACCATATGACGGGTGGTGCCGTGAATACCAGGACGGGTGGTTACATTATAACCTCCAATGCATTGGGTATGGAAGTCGGCCTATGGCTATTCCATTAAGTATGTATGGAAATTGGCCGTATGGCTATTCCATTAAGTGATATGTGTGAAAGTCAACCGTATGGTTATTCCACTTAAGTATGTTTATGTCCCAAGTTACCTTTATATATTCTATGTGTTCTTTATATGGGTTTTATGGTAATCCTTTGGTTACAAAAAGGGTAAGTAATGATACTTTATTCAGTGAAGATTTGTTTTTACTACTTCATGAAGGTGAAGGTATTACTTGGATATAGTATACATGGTTTACTTGATGTTTGAAAAACTAACAGTTTTCATTCTTTGTGTATCCCTTACTGAGCTTTTTTATGCTCACCCCAAGTTTTTTTTGAAATGTTTTTCACAGGACTTAATGTGGAATAGGGTCAAGGATGAGATCAAGGGAAAGTCATGCTTTATAAAACATGGAATTAGACATGTTTCTTTTTAAGAGTTTTTTTTTATTTATTCTATGGAAACTTAGTAGAAATGTCTACTTTGTAATCTTTTGAGATGTAATAGTTATGTTCTAATTCTCTAAAACTCTAAACCTGAAAAGATCCTCAACGTGAATTATTCATTTAATTCAATATTAGGTAAGGTTTAAGGCTGGGGCCTTATACTTCCTCCTTCCGCGATGTCTCTTTCCACGATGGTTTTTCCACGACGAATCCTCGTTCGAAAAACCTCCGTTCAAGCTTGCACGAGGTAGGGGTTTGTTTATTTTATTTTTGATTCGTGAATATTACTTTGACATTATTTGTGTAATAAGACCAAATGCTATCGATTAATGAGGGGGGGACGGACCGCACAAACACGGCCAACCCACATCCTTTATCCTTGTTGGTTATTTTGTGGATTGGAACGGAATGGTGTGGTGTCGACGCACCACGCAGAATCGTGGGGTAAAGAATGTGCAGCGCCGTCATGCCGCGCCGTGAAATCGAACAAAGATGTGATGCCGTCGCGCCGCGTCGAAGAGAACCGAAGACACCGCGGCCGGAGCGGGGCCGCGGCGGAGGGGCGCGGTGCTGTCGCGCTGCGCCAGACGAACCAAGCCAAGGTTGGTTCCGGGCCGCGGCTGAGCAGGGTGACCGGCGGCCGGTTCCGGGCCGCGGCTGAGCAGGGTGACCGGCGGCCGGTTCCGGGCCGTTGGTATCGGAGCAGGGAGGGGACCGGCCGTCACCGGTCCCGTGGTGGCAGAAACTGGCCGGCCGGGGCAGGCAATGCGGACAAGAGGAAGTCAGGGGTTCAAACCCCCGGTCGGCTAGCAAAACGGCCCCCATTAAATGGGGGTCGCTGTTACAACCAGGGGGAACCCCCCCCCCCCCCCCCCCACCCCCCCACGCCAAACGACTCGGCCGTTTGGCTGAGCGCCTGGCCAGCGCGCTGTGCCCAGGCCGGGTCGGCTGCCTGGCTGGTCCGCCAGGCTGGGCCGCGCCTAGGTCGGGCCGGGCCCGGACCCAGTTCGGGTCGACCCCGGGGGTATCAGGCCGGGTTGGACCAGGCCCGAACCCCTTAATACCAAATCTTTTCCAGTCGGACACCCATAACTTGTTCTATGGGCCTCCGATCGACGCACCGTCAGTTGAGATGCGATCCTTGGATCGAGACGGTCGTTTCAGTATATCGCACTCAAGGTTTCATAATACTTTGGGTTTGTCAGGGTTGGTTCGTACACGAAACCAACCGGGCCCTCGGAGCGGAAACGCTCATATCTTAAGCTCTGGATGTCCGATTGACGTGTCGTCAACTTTGTTGGATTCCTATATGTGAGACGGATCTTTTGGATTACTCCACCCGAGATTTGGATGCAGGTGGAGTACGTTCGGGTTGGTTTTGCCTTAAAAACCAACCGGGCCCCTGGGACGAAAAAGCCAATAACTCTCAGACCGGGCGTCCGATTGACGTGCAGTCTGCGATGTTGACTTCCTGTTGACGATATGGAACTTTTGGATACATCAACTCTGGACTATGTGTCAGTTGATGTATCAGCCTCACAGCTCGGGGAGCAGACCCTCCCGAACGATTTTGTTGTGTGCGGGAACCCTAGTGTTGTCTGCATTTGCGACAGTGACGACGACGACGACTGTACAGAGATCCTCAGTGGATTTGACGGCGACGACTACAGCACTCAGCAATCCTACGTGGATCAGTGCTACCGATATTGTGTGGGTCCGATCCTGTGTGGGTTAGCACTCAGTAGTTCTGTGTGAGCCAGCGCCTACAGATCCTGTATGGGTCCGATCCTGTGTGGGTCTTTGCGGGGGTTAGTTACTTATCGATCCTGTGTGGGTCCGATCCTGTGTGGGTCTTTGCGGGGGTTAGTTATCTATCGATCATGTGTGGGTCAGACCCTTCCTAGGTCATTGCGAGGGTTAGTTACCTATCTATCCTATGTGGTTCAGACCCCTCCTGGGTCATTGCGGGGGTTAGTACCTATCGATCCTTTGTGCGTCCGATGACTTAGATGAATCAGTGGATATATCTGATCATCTCTATCATCATATAAAGAAGTATACCTGTGTGAGATGAATCCTGTTTGCTTTCCTTTGTGAATTGTGTTGTGTTATCCTTTGTGGATTTACATTTTTCTTTCCTGTGTGCACTGGGTTGTACTTGGGTTCGGATGTTGTAGCTGAACGAGAATTGATGACTTAGGTATATGTATGGGCATATACCTAAGCAGTGTCGGATGTTACTTCGTGATTGTATCTTTCCTTTGTGGATTATCCTTTGTGGATTCTGGGAGACCTTCGGGGGTCTCGAGGTCCCTACTGATTAGCTTATACTCACCCCTGCACGGGCTATGCCCGCAGTACATTATGTTGGTTGCAGACGACGGACAGCACTGATCGTGGTTGAGGCTTGCGGAGTAGGACGGTACCTAGAGGTGGACCACTGGACGGGACGTACTCAGAGCGGTCGGCTGGACCCGAGGAGCAGAGGAGGCTATCTGTTCTCACCCTTCATGAGAGATTTCTAGTGGACAGCTCGGTGTTGCAGCTTTACTTTTCAGTTGCTGTTTTCCCTTCCAGTTGTACTTTACTTTCAGTTTGGATTTGTATACTGGCCCACTTACTTTTCCGCACTTACTGTTGTACCAGCTTTTACTTAGTGTTTAATTCTTCTGCTTTCTTGCTCTGTGGTGTTTGTTTACTTTACAAAGGCAATGCCTTCCTTTTTATCAGGAATTTATGCCTTGGTGCTAGTCACCAACCCCTGGCCTATGGAAGGCGGGCTTGGGGTAGTCACGGCACGGGCCCCGAGGACGGGTCGTGACACACTCATAGTTTATAGACTTGTAACTACCTCCATTTACATAAAATCATGCATCCTAAACAACATATAGATGCTATGTTGAAGTCCCTTTTTCACTCATAGATGAAATATACTTTTCTGTATATTGTTACTTAGTAGATTTTGCTTTTGTAAACTATTTAAGTCCTTTCATGAACAACCTACTACCTCCGCGAACTGCGTTGCACCGCATAGCCTGAATGCTTCATGGAAAACCTATCCTACCCAGACTGTCTCTCCTATTTGGAGCACTTCTCCTCTATAGAGCACTTCTCCTCCGCAAATCACTTTTCTTCCATAGACCATCCCTGATTCACAGATGGGTTCTTCCTCCATAGACCACCTCCACTTCCGCGGACCATTTCTCCTCTGTAGACTACCTCTACTTCCATGAACTGTTTCTCCTCCACGGATCCATTTCCTTTGCGAGGTGTAGATCCCCACAAAACCCTTTCTTGGAATCCTCCCTCTTGAACTCTTATCCTTCACGGACTTCCTCGTGAACTTCTTTCGGACTTATCCAATATCTTCCTAGAGAAATGATATTTTCTAATGAAAATCACTCAAACTAATGATGGGATTAGTGCTCCTTATATAGGAAATAAGATCCAAAAATATCAGTAGTCCACTTTACCCAAACATTTGATGTCGTACAGCCTTCACAACGGACTACTTCTCCCATGAACTGTTTTTCCTCTATAATCTGCATACCGCCTCTCTTCCTTCGCGGAGTCTAATCTCTCCTATGAACGAAACCCATCACGACTCATCAAATAACCACCTCTTTTTAATAAATGATGATCCATCCCGCATACCACAATCCTTCCACAAACTACTTGCCTACCATAAACCACAATTCTCCCCACAAACTATTTTCCATATACGGTCTGCATAGCACACCTATGTGGAATCCTTCCATTGCCGATTTTCTATCACCATTACGCGTACCTCCTATGTCATCAGTGAACTATCCTTCATTTTCTGTGAACTATGTACTCATCAACGGAAAATATTTCTTTGTAAAAAAAACTCCTGATTTTGAGGCCCAAAAATTTGGAAAAGACTAAGGAATTGTGCCATCTTAAATACTTACTTTGAAAAACACCTATCATACTCATTCACAGTCATATCTCTTTTTAAACAAACACAATAATACCAAAAAACACTAAAATGATGACTTAAGGGATTTTTTCCCAATATATACATATCACAAAAATAACACTTTTGAGTGGTAAAAATTAAAAAAACATTAAAATTAGTTTCATTTAAATTATAACCCAGAAATAATTTATTCATATTTAATTAACTGATTTATACTGTAATTATAATTAACTAAAAGTCTTTCTTTATTCAAAAAATATTTTCCAAAATATTTCTCAATAATTTTTACTAGAAATATTATTTCATTTACATAGGTAACCATTGGTAACTTATTCAATAGACTATATATTAGTTTATTTTTAACAATTTAAATAGGTGTAACCTTATTTAAAAAGAATTTCAAAAATATTTGTTAAAATTTTTAGTAAAACATATTTAAATAATTAGATTTTTAAACACAGAAAAGAATAAACTTTTTATATAAACTATTATGTCAAATATGATGCATCTACGCAAGCCTTATGCCACCTTGGGAAGTTATAAAAATTATAAATCAAAAATCAAAATATTACAATTATTGAGATCACAAAACTTTAATATACAAAAAAAAACACAATACCATTTTAGGTAAATTAGACTTTCACAATATATTTTTTAGCTAAGAAAAAGGATGATGTTCATTATAAGTTCTGACCAATATATCACCTTTTACATTCTCCCAAATAAGAAAAATAAAAAAATAAAATAAAAAAATCTTTTATATCACATTGTAAAATCCCTAACATAGTCACTATTAATAAAAATAAAGCAAGTTCATCACATAACTTATATGTGCATCCCTATATGTTAGAGGATGATGTCTAATAGTGATAAAATAGTAATATCATGTGGGGACACTATATACTATGTATCATGGAATATAATAAAAAATATATAACATGAAATCATTATAACAATATCACATTAAAGTAATAAATGTATTTACAGTATAAGGTTTGTCATGTTAAATAAATAAACAACATCAAATAGTATAATAGAGCCATAATTTAAAAAAATAATACATTAAAAAAGGGATCTATAAATTGGTTTATCATATGTAGGATAGATGATAAAAGAATAAAACAATAAAGTTCCATGAATATAACAACCTCACTATCACCTTGGTTCTTTAATCTTGATCTTTGTTAAGATATCTGACCTTTTCACTTGTGATAGTACTCAAACCCAAACCTACATATTAAATGCAGATTCTTTATATACACTAAGGAGTATGTGTAGGGTGTGGATACAAAACTTTGAATGCCCCTAAAAATGATGACCCTGATATTATCCATTATATATATGTTTGTATGCATGATATGAAATAATGTAGAAATATATGAATGTTAAATAATCATACATCAAGAGTCACCAATTTTTAGATATCACTTATAAAATAAATAAAAAAATATACATTTTTTATTTATTCATCATGTGTTTATGAATCCACCATGGAAAAAATAATACATTATTTTATCCAATCTAAAAATCTATGATAAAACTAATTATGTACTAGAGTAACTCGTGTATAAGGAAAGAGGAAAAATTATCCAAAATAGGGTATTATCATGTACGAGTATACAGACCCATAATAGGAAAGGATAAACATATCAAGTGTTAGTATTCACAATAGTATAGGGAACGGGAAAACTAATTGAGTGTATGAGGAACCCCCAAACATTACTTCATAAGAACCTTAAACAATCCTTGTTCACCTTAGGTGCCTACTCAATCAATTTGTAACAAAATATTAATGCTCTTAACCAATATACAATATCAAAATATCTAAGGTAGAAAAAAAATATCTGATAAGGATAAAAATCTAATCCAATTTTAAATATAAATCATCACTAAGTAACTTTTAAAACAACCCGTAAAAATATATACACATTGAAGGAGATATAATAAACTACATAGAAAACTCAAATCAACAACGCTATAGTAGAATCTCAATAATTTCATGAAATAAAAATTTTATTTAATTAATTTTAAATGAATATAGTTTTAATTAAAATTTTAAAATGATAAATATGTCTCCACTTATATCCCATGCTATATCAAGTTTTTATCCATATATCCATGTAAAGTGTGCAAGGAAAAAGGTGTCAGCCTACGTCTATAGTTCATCCCTTATAAATACTCAAGACCATACCTGGTTTAGTAATCTATGTACCTTCTAATTGCAAGTCACTTATAAAAGGTGACAAATCTTATACAAAACACTTTTATTAAATTCATACCCAAACTCCCTATAAAAACACACAATGAGAAACCATCATCCTAATCTTCCTAAATTAGGATAACACTCAAGGAAAAATGACTAAAATAATCATTTTATTATACATCTCACTCAAGGATACAAGTTTTTTGGCAAATAAACTCACTTCAACCAAGGAACTTCAACCTAAACCAACTGATTAGTCAAGGGAAACCTAACACCCTTGATAGAATATCAAAACACCACTCTATCAAATCTTATATAACCATAAAATAATTAACTCAATGTTTGATTCCCTTTCTGGGATTTTCTTCCAATTTTAGATAATTCCCCTACTTAAAAAAGTTTATATTCCTCACTAAATTAAGAAAAACCTAATGTCGTATATTTTTCTTAAATCTAATGGGCCTAGCATAACATCACACAAACACCTCAAGCCCTATCATCCTAATTCTTGGTCGCATGCATCCATTACCCAAACTCTTCATCCCACTATGAATTTAAATTCATATAAATCTAGGTAAAATATAAAGGGCACTTTCTATGTATTATCATAAGAAAACCTGACAATTATCATGGTTTGAATCTCCCATAATAGCTTGAAAATTTAAAATCAATAGAAAATCACTAAATATTGGGTTTTTAGGAAAGGTGAAGAAGAACTGAATAAGGATATAAAAATAAGTGGTATAAGGGATTATATATGCAGCTAAGAGGCCACTCCATCAGATTAAATGTTAATTGAACAAGAAAAAGAGAAGATTGAGAAAAACGAAGTGAGGGAGGGCTGAAGAGTTCATCTAAGTGGGGTTACTAGCTGACTGGAAATGAGAGGGGGATAAATGAGGGTTTTATTTAAAAATGATTAAATATTTAAATTTAAATTAACAAAACATATCCTAGGATCACTAGATAAATGATGTATACCATTGTGTATCCAATATCTCATTAAACCATCGATGGACTAAAAAGGTCTAGAACCCCTATTTTTATCACTACAAGTACAAGGTGAGACCCCACCATGTACCCAATGGCTTCTATATTATTCTTATATGTAAGGAATATTCTATGGATCATAACCAAAACCCCTAGATTATCATCAAAGCGACTAAACTCCAAAAAAATATCTTAAATTCCATTTTTTAGCTTAAAAATTATGTTTTGGTCTCAAATTAAAAAAACATGACTTTATCACAAATAATATTTAGTTTTATTTCATTAAAATGAAGTATATATCTATGTTTATGTTTGTGTGTGAATGAATCATGGTTATGTCATAGACTAACTCAAGTATTTACCAAAAAAATAATTCAACTAAATCTTTTCAAAATAATTTCAACATATCATAATGTTATATATTTACCATGATAATTCTTCAACAGTGAAAAATTATAAAATAAGAATTTCATTAGTAGAAAATACAATAAAAATCATTACATCATCACACTTAATCTAATTGACCCATTATTAAAAAATAGAATAATAATATTACCCATTCTCATTTCCATTCATTTTTATAATTTTCAAGAGGATTTCTTGTTTAAAGAAAATACCACTTTGTTTTTTGATATCAAGTGAAAATTTATTTTCAATGAGTAATTATAAATATAAAATTAATCATAGGAAACAAACCACATATATATAAATCAAACAAATAAGAAGAATTCTAATCAATAGAGTTTGAAACCCAATAACCATCCCTTTTCACAAAATAAAATTTAAAAAATATATTATCTTAAATATAAAAATGAATATGGTTGATCACAATCCTATTTTTATTTACCCTAAAATAATAATCTAGTAATTTCATTTCATTTCAAAATTATTATATATTTCTGAACATTTATCTAAAATCATTTAATATATTTTCATTATACAAACCCATGGAAAATTCCATATTAATTTATCCAAAAATCAATATTATCATTTGTAAAATTCAAAGAATAGTGAAACAATTATTATAATTTTATCTTTAATTACATTTATAAGAATTTAGTAAGCATAAACACTATTATATTTTCCCAAATAATTGATTTCAAAATTTTTCTCTTTGAAAAATACATAAAAAAATTTCATTTACTTACCTCACTTAACAAATAATTAACATGGTGTTCAGTATTTACTAAATAATTCTCATCATGTGAATTCCAATCGCATGGTTTGTTTTGAATAATTAAATTCTATAATGTATCATTATAAATAAAAAATAATCATAAATAACTGAAACACATTATTTAGACATAAAATAATATTTTCAGCACACTAAAAATTTAGCATTTGAAACTTTACCCAAATTTCATTTTTATTCATTGCCAAAACAATATAAAATCACCTCATATTTTATCATTTTCATGCCAATACATAGGAAAACAATTACATGAATTTTTTTATTAGTAAATCACTTAAAATTTTTTTTAAAAATTATAATGTTATTTGAAAATCATAACATCAATAAATTGAAATTTAAACCATCTTGTAATGTTTATAAAAATTAAATGTATTTACAAACCACCATAGTAATATGTATTTTCAATAATCCAAAAAAAACTATGGGATTATTAATCCTTAATTTTTATTAATTAAAAAAAATAAAAATCCTTAATTTAAACACATGTACTTGTCCAAATTTATCCCTATTTTTAATTTATATCTCATCATTTAAACTCATTAATGATTTAATCACTCAAAACGAATTTATTAAACTATAAATACTATTTTATATAAATGAAAGAAGAAATTTCAACTTTAACATATAAAATTCACCATTTAAAAATCAATTTGTATATCAAAAAATCATTTATATTCTTTATGAACCATTGTTAATCAATAATGGTTATTAATCACTTAACCAAATCGTTTCTAAATCAAATACAAAAAATATAAATTTATTATTTAATTCATCCCTCAACTAATACACAATAATTCATTTCATTAATTAATTCATGAATTAATATCTAATTTTATTCTAACGAAACAAAGCAAAATTAAATTCAAACATCAAACCCTCGAAAATAAAGGGAGATATTTTCAAATGAATCTTAACAATAAAAATGATATTGAAGAAATAGATTATTGTAATATTTTTTATCAAAAGAGATGAATATATATTTTAAACTAAATCTTATGATAGAACATTTATAGAAATTACCCTTATTAAAATAAGGTCATCCAACCATAATGGGTACCTAGTGAATAACCACCATCCACCTGGTGTAATAATATATATTATTATGTGTTGATGTAGTGTATATAAGGTTGTACTATAATAGAATTATATCCAAGGTTAATTTATATTTATGAAATTTAGATTGATAATGGATGTATTTGGATATGTTTTAGATAATAAAAAATGGGATTTTGAGGTGAAATTTATAGTGGAGAATACGTGAAGTGAAAATGTAAGAACATTGTGAGCATGGTGGACCAAGTGGCTATAATAGTAGACAACCAAAGGGGTCATGGGAGGCCACCAGAATTTTAGTGTCCAAACATTGGTAACATTTCACACTAACAAAGGTTTATGGGGATTATTGGGGACACATTATCCCCTTATAAAGTTCATTAGAGGCTACTGAACATATTATGTCATTTTATATCCCGATATAAATTAAGAATAGTTTGATCATTTTAAGTCCCTTACTTGTTAAAACCATTCAGGATTTCATGAATTTTATGGATGAACGTCCAATAGGGTATCTTATTTCTATCTCTCAATCTTATTATCCCTTCCTCTTAGATGACATGTGGTTCTTTTTAGGGGTTAATTGATTAGCTGAGAAAAATAATTCTCATAACTTTCTTCTCTTCCTATTATTCCATTTTATCATTTAATTTAAGAATCTTGGTTTAGATATTTTTATTATTATTTCAGGATATTATGGTGGAATCATTTCACATTTATATACTTTTATTTTTATATGTTATTGGTATATGAGAGAGGATTCTTTCATGTTGTTTGATGTTGTTCCCTATAGGTAATACATTATACTTTGGTCTTAGGTTTATGTCAAATTGAGATGAAATTAATGAGAAAAGTGACATAATAAATTATGTATTTTTATTATTTAAGGTTTTGGATACATTTCAGAGGTGTTTTTCACTTAATTTCATGATTTTTTAGTGATTTGGAATCACCAGATCAATTTTAACTCAATTATTCACAATTAAATTAATTATTGATAAATAATACTAATTAATTACAAGTGTTTTATAATTAATTAAATTATATTCTTGACATATTTTTTGACTCATATATGTGGATATGGTTGATACAATCTTGGTTAATGTTGGAAATCTTCAATATAAAGTGGAAAACTTAATGGTAAGGTAGGTGGTCCCTAATTTCACCACACTTATATGTAATCACATATATTCTATGATGTGTGGGTAGGATTAAGTTAATGTTATAACCTGATATAGAACCAGTAATAGTTTTCTTGTATGATACAAGATAAGTGATGTATATTAGACACGTAATAGGCCCTCAGAGTAGAGCCTAATAACTTTTCATTATCCTTGGTTTTGAAAATTAAAATTCACTCATATTAAACCTTATTTAACTAAAAGATTTATGTTTGATATTTCTATGTTAATATTGTAATTTCTATTTGTATACTCTAATGAACTAATCCAAACCATCTATATACTAAAACAAAATTAATTGTTTTTATGGAATGTTAATTACTTTCATCAGTAGATAGAGATAAATTAATCAGAAGGTGATGAAACTTTTGGTTTTATTGCAACAAGACTTGAAGAAATTTTAATATAACTATTAAATTTTTATGTTACAAAACTTATAAATTCAATAAAAATATTTCAGGAATAGAACACACAAAACAAATGAAACACTTTCAATCATGATCAATCTATACATTATCTATTTATCATGAGTGCTTCCAATTTAATTTTTATTTCAATGTGTTTTTATAAGATCTATTGTTTAGTGAGCCTTCATTGAAAATATTTTAGTTTTTTCCCTTGAAATTTTATATCTCATGATCTTTATGATCAATGAGATTCCAATGTGGAATATTCTTATTCTAAATGGTTTGATTAATGGGACTTTGAGACAAGGATTATACTTCTTCTGAATAGACTGTTTGACAATTTGAAGGGTTCTTGGACTTATAACTAATCATTGAGATCGAAGAGGTGTTCAAAGTAAGAGACACCTATTACTAGTCATTTTTTGAAGAGTTTCAAGGTTCAAAAATTTCTTCCATAAACTGGCTTAGTTTAGGAAGTTTTGATGCCTAGTACATTGATACCATGGATTTTTATACCAATTAACCTTCCACTTTGGTTTAAAATCATGGAAATCATTTAATTATAATTTTATGGTAATTATATCCTTTATTTAGATTAAGGACTGTTATCCTTAACTCTATTCACTATTTTACTTACATTATTTTTTATATTCTGGTTAGGAATTATACATTACCTTAGTTGGTTGTTTAAATATTGAGTGATTATTCCACTATTTTTTCAATTTTTCAATGCATATTTGATTTATACTTATATCTTCTAATCAACTGACTACTTAAGTGGGTGAGAAAAAAGGTTAGTTTATTGTTTACTATAATTCCCCCCCCCCCCCCCCACACACACACACCTCTTATATCCTCCCTATTTCTCATCTATGGGGTCAATATTTGGTATCCTATATTACCATTATTGGTTTCAATTTTCTTAAATTAATATATTTTTTTGTTTAATATATATTTTTCATTTACCTAACACTAATAGGTATAACATAGTAGATTTTTTGTTTTAATATAGTAATGTTTTAAATCAAAACAATTTAGAATCTAAATCATAGTCAACCATCAATCTTTGATGCAATAGATTATGAGTATTAACATGATAGGATGAAAACCTTTTTATCACTAAAGAAGTAAATTACTATCAAATGATGACTGAAAATTTTAAAAATATTATAAATAAATTTCTATGTTTACTCGTGAGGAGAAGATGGAATATAAAAAAAGCTATAATTTTTAAAATACTTTTCCATACTCAATGAAAAGAATTATCTATATTCAATTTTAATGTGAGATAATAAAAATAATTTGTAAAAGACTGGAAATTACTCATTTTGGGAATTCCAAAGTTCCTAAGACTCGAATGGAAATAATGCAATATTATTATTCGGTTTTTATTTTATACCTAGTGAATTTTTGTCACAAATGCATCAATGTTTTATGAAAATAATGAATGGAAAATAATAACTTAGATAAAAGTAAATTATATATGAACTATTAGTATATAATGTTATTGATATTCTTTTGAAGAAGTGGAAATTCAAGCTGGTAGTGATAGATGATACTAAGAATCTAACAATGCTTAGTCTTAATGATATTATTTGGACTCTCATATAGTATGATAATTACCTAAATAGAGATGTTAAGAAGGATAAGTGAAATAAAAGAGTTAAAATCACATAAAATTATAGTTATTTAACTTCTATTTCTCAAACATAAAATCGCACTACAATAAATAAGAAATAAAAATATGATTTGGATGTTAGTAATTCAAAAAGGATTGAAGTGGAACTTTCTCATCTTACTGAAGGAGATGTTCCCTAAAACCTTTTACCTATGATTATTATGCTATATCATAACCTATGATTGGAATATATCATAAAGGTGTGAAATTAGATTTTATGTCATTCCTTCATTAGTCATATTATATGATTGAAAACATATCACAAGAGCAAGAAATATAGTATTTTTTTACTACCTTTTTCTATTGTAATATAAAATTAGGTGGCTAATAAGGTTTCCACAACCCATGTAGTCATATTTAATAGCCCACATATCATAATGAAATTTCTACAAGGAAATTGGTCACAAAATACTTGAATAATCTCCCCTTGAAGGATATCATTAAAATTATCCATCACATAATACGTAATGTAAGGGATGAATATTCATGCAAGAGTTTACTGAATCTTTAGTGGCATTTACTTGTGCATAATAGCGCATGATTAGATGTCATATTACCAAATTAGTGTCCTTAAGGGCTATATAAATGGATCTAATACCATGTTATGAGTTTATGCATGTTTTATACTAATCCAAAACTCCCTATTTCACTAATCTCTCTTTTCCTACCACCTTTCGATGATAAGGAACTAACATTCCACAGTGGATGGAAGATTTCACTCGTATGATGAGTGATTCATTATACCCATGGATACATCTTGAAGGTAGATTCATATGATTTTTCTAATATGATAATCAAACATAAAATATGTATATGGTGTTAAGGCAGTGTCTATTTAGGTTACACTAGTTTCATACATTTTCATTTCTAGTTTTTCATGGTTTTAATTTTATAATTATAGTGATCCTAACTATAGGATTATAATTACTTATTTTTATTCTATTAAGTATTATTAGAACCCCTTAAATCCTATAAATGGTATCATATCTTGTAATGCGATTATATTTTTGAAATCCTAATTGAAATTAAAAACAATATAATCATATTTCATATTACTTTCCAAACATAAAGTACGACAGGAAAAACATTTCTATGGAATTTGTATCACATCATACTATATATGATATCAAATGTTATGACATGATTTAAGCCCACATTTATTAACTAATCATATCATACAATGTTTACCTATCATAAATTATGATTTTATGCACCAATTTTTAAAAATAGAGTATTATATTGTTAATACATTAACCATATTTTTCATAAATTATAATACGAGATATAATATAGGATTACTATTCTATTATTCATAAAATATAATGAATATCATGCATCAATGGCCTATTTTTCATAGAATACAACATCCCTAAATTATTAAATATAATTATAATCGTAGTATATGACTCTCTCATTAGTATAATATTATTGAGTAGAAAAATTCTTATTTTTCTTAAAATTAAATTAGGAATTAGATTTAATTATTTATAATTTCTTTATAAAAAATTATAAAAAATTATTTATCGGATATTTATTAATTAATAAATATTTTATAAATTAATTAATTACAAAGAGTTTATAATTAATTAATTAATATTTATGAAAACATTATTATTAAAAATTACTTAATATTACATTTTAACATTTTAAATTTTCTTTTCAACATCCTATATAGCATTTCATATGATCAAGAAAAAAATTAATTTATAAATCATATGGGGTAATTTATATAGTGTTTATAAATTACAAAAAGAATGAGTTAAAATAAAAAAAATATATTCAATTTATAAATTTTTCATAATTAATTAATTATTTAAATTGAATTGTTCAAATTAAATCCTTAATTTGGTATATTATTTAAATGTAATCAAAAGATTTTTTATGATTGATTTTAACAAGGTTTAAATAATATTAAGTATATGATATATGGATTATGTAAATAATTTACATAATAGAGGTTGAATTATAAAATGTTTATAATTTATAAAATATCATATATACTTAAGGGAAGTGTTATATAATGAATAATATTAAATTTTCATATTATAAAATGAGTATAAAGTGTTTATATTCAATATTATGGAATATAGTTAATGAATTAGATAAAATTCTAAAATGTGTATAATTAGCTATATTTATTAATTGTCCATAAATATATATCTCATGTATAATTTTATAATGTGTTCATTTATTTAAATGTTATTCCATTTGTCACACATCGACCATGGTTTTTCCATTATTTTATTCTTTTCTTGATGTTGGATCTTTTGGTTGAAGTTCAGGATGAGTTTCTAGTGAGGGTTTTTGAGTTTAAATGTTTTCACGTGTGTTTTGGTCCTTTGCATAGTTTGAGTGAAAGGTTTGAGGGTAAATCATGTGGCTAGTTGAGGATGAGAGTATTTATAGTTTATTATGTAATTTCAATGTTTTCCTTTCATGTTATGGTCATGGTTTGGTCCAATCTGCGTGAGGATTAGGAGAAATCGGGTAGACCTCTTTTGGTGCTAAGGATAAGGCACACAGCTTGTGCACGGTTTGGAGAAACTATATGAAATTAATATAGGAATGGCCTTCTATTTCACAGAACCATTTTTCACAGTTCATGCATGATATGGTAAACGGTGTGTCCTTATCATGTGGGTGTCCCACCTCTTGTAGTAGGGTGGGCACAATTGGCGCGTAGTTTAGAAAATTGGGCAGCCAAAGCAAGAGGCTTGTCTAGGATCTTTAAAATATTAAATTTCTTATTCCACCCCTCACCAATTTTAACCCCAATCGGATCATCCTCCCTCTTTTCATACCTATGCACACAAAGTGGGATCCCAATCTCCTTCCCCTTGGTTCCCCCTCCTCCCTTGGGGCTCAGTCAAGATTCCTAGGTGAGTTTCCTTTGCATTTTTGGTAAATTTTATCCTCTTATTCTCCTTCCCACTTGGTTACTTGGTTTTTCCATTGTGGTTTCTTCCTTGGACGAACCCTAGAATATAGTTTTGATGTGTTTCTTGTGTTTCTTGAATTTTAGGGTGTGTGTATTGTTCCTCGGGCTTAGTGATTCCCTCCCTTGAAGTTTCATTTTTTACTTGTCATTGAGGGAGGTAATTCCATCCATTTCCATTACAAAACATTCCATTTGATTCTTGGGTGTTTCTAAATAATTCATAAATGTGTTTCTCATACTTTTTATGTTTTTATATGAATTATAGTTATGTTTTTATTTGGTAATTTGGTGTAAAATGGGTTTGAAAAGGATTTCCTAAATTATGCCTATATATATATTTACAAAGTGTTTGATAAAATTATAATCACCCTTTAAAAGTGAAATTCGGTATATTTTGGTGTTTTTTACTTGTTTGGGTTTTGGTGGCTTGGTATTTTTGTGATTTGAGCCTTATGTATGAGTTTTCATGGATTTTTTTGGTTTCTGTTATATGTGTGATATAAGTGGTGATTCCTTGAATTACTTTTTGGGTACTTGTATAGTTTAATAAGGATATTCCATTAGATGTGGTAGTATCCATAGGTGCATGAAATAAACCAGTAGATAGGAACATAAATTAAGATTCTCTTTCAAAAAAATATGGATTTAAAATGTTGTCTATTTTCTCTATTTTCTCCTATATCCCACCGCTTTCTAAATGATTCTTATAAACCCCATTGGTTCATGAATGGTTATTTGGTTTCCAAATGATCTAAAATATGGTTCAAATGTGCTTTCCTTAAATTTTGGCCTATTTGGCACTACTAATTTGAAATGGTGACTAAATGAAATTAACTTACCACTTCAAACCTTTCAAGTATATAGTATTTTTTTTACACTGGTTTTGGAAATGGTTTTGAATATGAATTTAGATTGGAAATGTTAAAGGCTCCATTGGTACCTTGTAGTGTCTTAGAAATTTCTTTTGAAACTCATGTGATGTGTAGGCCTAGTTGTGAACTTTTATGATTTTATGTGTGAGGGGAATGACTATGTTGGTCCCTACGAGGAGAGGGTCATTACATAGGTGGTGTCAGAGTTTGGGCTAAGCATGAATAGTAGAATATATGGGTTATTGGTTTGTTCCATGCCTGTGATTTCCTCCTCATTCTACATGTACTGTTATCATGGGATTTTTGGGAATCATCTATAGGTTCGAGTGATGGTTTCTTACTGGTCTAGATTAGATGGACTAGTACCCCTATATTTTTTGAGTGGCTAGGTGGGATATACTACTAGTGATTCTAGTTTAGAGAATCCAGGTTGGTAACTAATTATGGATATTTACCATATGTTTGCAGGTGATTTTGACCATGGAATGTCCAATGATTTAGTCAAGATATTTTTAGGAGATACCCATGATTATTATATTTGTGTACTATTTTATTTCCATTTCACCTATTTTTCTTTCTCTATTAGTTTAGGCTTGCTAGTTTTATTTTATAAATTTTTAGGATAGCCATATTTTATCAACTTGGTTGGTTTATTATTTTGAATTTGATTCAAAATTTGCATAAACTATTTTTAAAGGGAAAATTTTGTGTATTGTTTCTAAAAAGTTTTTTTCTGGGAAACTCTATGTTTTTCTTCACAAAAATGATAAAGATCATATTTTATAAATTAATTTCAATCTAGGTTATCTAGAATTTTTTGGGATTGGAAATTTATGGAATATGTGGTGCTTACCTACTGGTTTGTTTACGACCACACCCTAATTATGGCACTCAGCATCGGTATACCTAATCTATTTTGTAGGTTTGGGTTTCTGGTTCTAGTTTTCCTTTAGATTCGGTTGGTCCTAGTAGTTGTTGGTAACCATAAGGTCATATTCAGATCAAGTTTCTCCTGATTTGGTTTTAATTTCATTTTTTTATTTCTATTTTGTTATGTGGTTATGTATTTATTGATGTTTAGTTATGTTTGGTTATGATGGATGCTCGGTTTTTATTATTTTATATTAGTTGTGATTGAGATAAATCTATCCCACTTTTATGATCTTTTATTTCCCGAAACTATTCTCCATCTTGAGAGGATCAAGAATGCCTCTCAGGCCTTGTTTCAGGCCTGATCAGGTGTTGGGTCAGATGGAAGCCCGGTCTGGTTTAGGAAAAAATAGTATTAGAGGATCCCTTTGTTATTTTTTCATTAGGTATTCTAGGGATAAGGACTTTTGGGACTCAATAAGTAGGTAAAAGAAGGGTTTCATGAACCTTTTCACATCCTAAGCCTTGAGTTTCCAAGGGTATTCTGGGATTTGAGACTTTTCTTTTTTGTTTTTTTTTCATGTAGAAGGGGAATGACAATGGAGGTGATTTGGTGATGTGTGGTTCGCTTGCATGGAGTAGTGACCCATGTGGATCCTGGGATCATGGTTCACAGTCCCCCTAGTGGATGGTGATTTCCTAGGGAATGGTCCAATAAACTAGGTGGTTGGGTTATTCATGGACACTATTTCCCTATTCCCAATGTTTATGTGTGATTTTTTTTTGTTTGACTTTGATTGGTGTGAGTTTATTGTAAAAGGAAGAATTGTTTTTTAGAAAAATCTTTTCTTCAAAAGGAGAATCAATTCATAATTTTGTTGTTTAAAAATTGATCATTTGCATTTAAATTGGATTTGAAAGTCAGTGGGGTATTTTGAAAAGTGGTTTTGGATTTTGAAATGGAAGTGGTATCATTGAAATATGATCTTGGATGTGTTTTGTGGTGTTTTTATTATGATTTGGGTTTTTTGGTTTGAAGTGTTCTTTTGGTTGAGTTTTGGTTGGGTGCTGATTTTTGTTTTGTGTTTTTGTAGAGTTTATAGTATGATTCCCAAAAAAGTATTTAAGGTTTTCAACAAGCCTCATCCTATTGTTGGCTCTGCCTAGACTCCCAATGATGTGGTAAATCTATGTTATTCTAAATTTTTTTCAATATTATGTGGCGATGGAGGTTTGTTATAATCTATAGAGTGTATTGAAGAAGTCAAGGGTGTCTTTAGGTCATTGAGAACTCCCAAAGCTATGAGAGTGAGTGTTATTTTGGGGTTATTTAAAGTTAATTGTTTAGATTAGTGGAAGGTGAATGTTTTAGAATCATTACAACTTAAGATGTATTGGAGAGTGTTTAAAAACACTTTCATCCAATGGTTAATATTTGAGGAGTTGAATTCAAAGAAAGTGGCATAGCACCTCAATGTTTAGTGATCTTAGCATAAGGTGAAGGCTTATATTGACCATTTAAAAGATATTTTTTATTTTTCTTCTGAGATATAATTATAGGATCATATGAAGGATCCTATCTTTGTATGGTATATTAATTTGGAGGTTAAGGATCACATACTCTCATCTGTTTATGTTTTTTCAAAAACTTTTGGATGAAGCATTTCTAGCAGAGTTGGTTCGAGGAGTGTGGTTAGTGGTGGTTGATGAATTAGTTTCTCTCAGGGCTCATGAAGGTTCCCCATCTGGTGAGAGGTGTATTATAGAGAAACATTTTCTTTAGTAATCAACTTTTTCACTTATGAATCCTTGTTTTTCATACCATTCGCTCATTTTCATCTAGTATATCCAGTTCAAGAATTAGAATCCATCTTATCATGTTCCTCCGAAGGCTTGTTGGCAGTGTGGTCATTTTGCCACCTGGATAAGTTTTTCAATAAGATTTTTTAGAACTAGATGTTTCAGTTGGAAGCTATTAGCTCTTAATTATGTGGAAATTGATGCTTCAAGAAATCATAGCTCAATCCATTGGCCCTATAGTTAATCCTTTCATGCAGTTAGGAATCATTAGTGGTGTAGGGAACATTTGTACAGCTTGTGTCTGCTCTATTGGATTAGAGGTAGTTTCAATTTTCTTAATGTAGTTTTATTTTTCATTTTAAGTTTTTTTAAGGATTGGTGGACTCATTTTCTAGTATGTTATCTGGGTTTTCTTCATCTAGGGAAATCTATGCTTGGCCTTCTATAGATTGGTTTCAGTTTCTAGTTGTGATTTCTTTAAATATGATTGAGACTTGTGGGAATGATGAATTGTGGTTTTCTATTTGGCCCAAATTTATTCTATGGGTGTCCACTTATGTTAGGGTTTTTTGGTTTAGGTAGATATTTCCTAGTGGTTTTTCTGGTTGGTTTTTGTAGAGAGTTCTTGGTGTCTTCATGTTGGGATTCCCGATGTCGGTGCCATTATGATAAGTTGGATTCTTATGGTAGGGATAACCCTCCCCTTTTCCACCATGGTTCTCCTCACTGTGGTTTTATATATCATTGGTTGGGTGTGACGTGTGGAGTGAAATTTAATCCCAATATTCATGGTTTTGTTTTCCTTCTTTAATTTGGATCTTGAGTCGTATTCCTCATTCTGCTGGGTGACTTTATGGGGGAATAATTTGTTTATGGTGGGGATAATTGTCACAATCTAAACACAATTTTTCATTTATATTATTATTTTCTTGATGTTGGATATTTTGGTTGAATTTTCAGACTAGTTCCTAAGGATATTTTTTATTTTCATAGTTTTTGGGTGTGTTTTGGCCTTGTTCATGATTTGAGTGCATGGTTTAAGGGTAAACCATGTAGCTCCTTAAGGATGAGTTTTCTTAAGTTCAATCTTATCTTTCATGATTTTTCTTTCATGGAATGGGAAAATTTTGATCCAAACCATGTTAAGCCCAAGAGAAACCGTACAGCCCTCCTTTGGTGTAAAGGATAAGGAGCATGGATTGCGCACGATTAGGAGAAACCATGCGGAAATCGTGCAGGGAGGCTCTGTCATTTGATAGATTAAAATTCATGATTGGATAGAGGTTTGTAAAACTGTGTGTCTAGCCCATGTAGGTTTCCCTCCGCTTCCATTAGGGTGCACATGGTTGGTGCACATTTTGGAAAATTGTGTGGCTAAACAGTGGGTCTTACCCAGGATCTTTAAAATCATGAATTTATTATTCTACCCCTCTCTTCTTTAAAAACCAATCATCCCCTCCTCCATATTTTTCAACCTAGGAACACAAAGGGGGATCCCAATCTCCCCCCCCCCCTGGTTCCACCACCTCCCTCGGTGCTTCCTCAAGGTTCCTAAGTGAGTTTCCTTGGGATTTTTTTGTCAATTTTATCATCTTCTTCTTCCCTCATAGTTCCTTGGTGGATTGTATCTAGGATGAACCCTATAAGCTATAGTTTATGTTTGTCTTTTGTTACTTTAATTTTAGGGTGTGCGTATTGTTGTAGGGCTTGGTTATTCCCTCTCTTGGAGTTTCATTGTGTTCGCATGATGTTGAAGTATGTGTTTCCATCCATTTCCTTTCTAGAACATTCTATTTTATTTTTAGGTATTTATAAATAATTTATAAATGTTTTTCTCAGGATTTTTATGTGTTAGTATTAATTGTAGTGGTGGTTTTATATTAGTAATTTAGTGGAAAGTTGGTTTTCAAAGGATTTCTAAAATTATGTCTTTATTTATATGTGTAAAAAGTGTTTTATAAAATGGAAATTAGCCTTTAAAAGTGAAATTGGGTATGTTTGGGTGTGTTTTCCTTAGTTGTATTTTGGTAGATTAGTTTTTTTTTTTATTTGAGCCTTTTGTGTGAGTTGTTGTGGGTTTTTTGGTTGGTGTCATATGTGTGATGGAAGTGGTGATTCTTCTAATAGTTTTTTAAGTACTTGTACAGTTTTCAAAGGATCATCCATTGGAAGTGGGTGTATCCATAGTTTCATGGAGTGGACCTATGGATAGGAACACAAATTAATATGGTCCTCCATAAAAATATGGATTTCAAATTCATTCCCTCTTCCCTCTTTTCTCCCATATCCCTCCACTTTTCAAATGATTCTTCTAAACCCCATTAGTTCCAAAAAGGCTATTTTGTATCCAAATGATCTCAAATGTAGTTAAAATGCTTCTTCCAAAAAATTTGGCTTGTTTGGTACCTTATAATGTGAAATTTGGACTAAATGAAAATAATGTATCGGTTGGATCCTTTTGAGCATGTTTCATGTTTTTACCCCGATTTTGGAAATGGTTTTGGAAATGTATTTAGATTGTAAATATTAAAGTCTCAGTTGGTACCTTGAAATATTTTGTAATTTGGTTTCGAAACTCATGTGATGTGTAGGATTGGTTAGAACCATTTATGATTTGATGTGTGAGGGGTACCTATATGTTGGTCCCTCTGAGGAGAGGGTTATCGCATTGGTGGTGTCGGATTTTAGGCATAGCATGCATGGTGGAATTTGAGGATTATTAGTTTCTTCCAAATGTGTGATGTCATACTCATTATCCAAGTACAATTATCATGAGATTATTGGGATTCATATATAGGTTTGAGTGATGAATTCTTACTAGTCCTTATTAGATGCACTAGTACCCCCTTGATATTTTGAGAGGCCTGGTGGGATGTGCCTCTAGTGAGGCTAGTTTCGAGTAGCTATGTTGGTTATTGAATATGGAGATGCACCATATTCTAGAATGTGAGTCTAACCTGAGTAAATATAGGGATTTCTTATAGATATGTTTAGGAAATTCCCATGATTATTATCTATGTGTTTTTTTATTTAAATTGCACCTATTTTTCCTGCTCTTCTAGTTTATGCCCACTAGTTCTATTTTATTTATTTTTCATCATATCCCTATTTTATCCCCTTGGTTTGTTTCATATTTTTAATTTGGTTTAATATTGTGAAAAAAATTAAGGGAAAGTTGTGTTTGTTGTTTCTAAAAAGAGTGTTTTCCGAGAAAAGTTGTGTTTGGGTATTAAAATAATAACAAACCTTATTTTATAAATATAATTAAAACTTGTGTTTTTTAAATGTTTTTAGAAATTAAATGCATGTGATATTTGGTTCTAACCTACTGTTATGTTTATGATTACACCCTACTTGTTCCACTCAATGTTGGTAGACCTATGCCATTTTGAAGGTTTAAGTTTCTAGTTCAGGTCTTCCTTTGGAGTAGGTTGGTCCTAGTGATTGGTGGTGACCAAGAGGTTTCATGGAGATCGAGTCATTCTTGGTTTGGTTTTAGATTAATTTTGTAGCTCCTATTTTCTTAATCATTTATTGTATTTGGATCTAGATATGTATTATTGATGTTCAATTATTCTTGATTATGATGCATGATATATTATTTTTATTTGATCATGGTTTTGATTAGCCTAAATCATTCCCACTTGTATAATATTTGATGACTAGAACTATTCACCATCCTGGGAGGATTAGGAACACCTCTATAGCCTTGTCATTAGATGGATCGGGTGTTAGGTCAGATGGCAGCCTAGCCTAGTTTATGAAACCCTTGTTTATTATTCATGAATATAAATATTGTATATATTTTTAATAAGTGTATGCTTTAGTTTAATTTATTAAAATCATTCTTATAAATTACAATTCTGTTCATTACATGCTAGGAATAATCACATAATATTTATTTTTCATATTACTTAACATAAATATGTAATTAAATTTATTACCTTAAATTTATATTTTGAATATATTTTATAAAAATTATGTAACATCATCGAACTCACACTCTTAGATCCACTGCTAAAATAAAATACTTTAAAATTATTGATTTGATATCAATAAATATGACCCAATTTTTATCTTCCAAGACATACAACATCAAAAGGAAATATGGTATCACTTATATACCCAAATACATTTTAGGTTTATACCTTTTGAAAATTATGAAAAAAAAATTACATAAATAACAATAATGACTTTAAGATAGTATTTTGTTTTTTCTATAAGCATATTTTGATAATTTATATTAGGTCATCATCACAATCCAATATTTCCTTTTGATGTTGTAAGGCTTGGAAGAAGGGTGAGATCATATTTTTAGTAAGGTTAAACATAATCATTAACAACTAAATGTCATCAGTGAGAATAAAATGAGCATAAGGGTATGATGACATAATCATAGTTCCTGATAATAAAAACATAAGATAACTCATACCCATAAAACCAATATCATTAAATATGTGTCAATGGAATAATGCTTTAACATATATGAGAGTCATGAGAATCAATAATAATGAGCCATATAAATTCAATCTTGATCAAAGGAAGCATTTAAAACCCATAGCTATCATAAAGAAAATTTGTTGGTACCTTGAGGTGTCATCATCATAAAACCCTTAGAATTTGAATAACCATATAGTCTACTTCAATTATAATTATTCTGATAAAATAATAATTATCTAAGGAATTGGAGAGCTATAATGGGGATCAACCCTTTATATAAGCTATATTGGGCTCACCTGTTAGATATAGTGGGGTGTAACCCATATTATAAGTTGTTTCAGGCTCACACATGAGCTACAATAGGATCAACCCATCATATAAACTGTATCGGGCTAACCTATGACCCATAATGGTGAAAACCCCATTTAATAAGCTATATAAGGCTCAACTATGAGCTATAATGGGGCTTAACCCTTCATATAATCTATATCATTTTCACCTGTGAGCTATAATGGGGATCAAGCCTTTATAAACAATGTACAAGAATCCTAACATAAATAAAACGCTTAGAAACAATTATTATCCATTTCATAACTTGATTGACTCATGGAAAATAAATGGGTTCTAGGAAAATCTCTTAAAAATCATTATCCATCCAGAGAAAGAATAAGGATTGTGTCGTTTCAACATATAATAGTGGAGAATAAGTAACATCAAGGGTTTTTAATGTTGATGAATGGAAATAATATTAGAATATCATTAAAAAAATTCTTGATTAAAATAACATTTCCCATTTATTATCATAAAATGATGTCATATTAGATAGAAAATGATTTTGAAATATCACTTGGAACATTTCTTGAGTAAAATATTCTTTCCATTTTGAAAAAACTTATTTAAAATCAAAAACTTTCTCATACATTAAATAAATAACTTTATTTGAGAATAACCTTTGAAACTTAAAAACGAATCTTTAAAACATTTTGTGTCTAAGACAGAGCTAAATTCCATTAATTCCAAGTACATTAAAACAAATATTCCTTTCGCATTTTTAGTATAAGTCAAAAAGTGACTCATTTAGAAAACAACATAAATATTACTTCAAAAATATTGTAAAAATACAATTATGTGTACAAATATCATTAAACAATCATATTAAAACATTTTTTAAAGCATTTTTATAAAACTTTTATTTGGAATAAAAAGGATTTTTGACTGAAGAGAGAAATTAAGTCGTATTTTCTCAAAAACATTTTCTTAAATTATTTTAATTACCAAAGAGAGGAAAATAGAACTATTAATTAAATACTTAATGAATAAAGAGAGGATAATAAAATTAAATTGTTTTTTATACAATAATAAAATAACTTCATTCAATATAAATTCAATCATAAATGGTATCGATTAAAAATTATATTATAACATAATGCCTTTTTCACTTTGGTAACTATTTTATCATAACACCCATGAAAGAATAACTTAGAATGAAAAATTAAATATCATGAAAATAAGGATATTGATGATATTATATTAATAAATCTGAACAATATACATTATATAAAATAAATTAGGTGAATAATATTACAATATGCCTTAATGAAGGGAAAATGAGATAAAGTCCCTTACCTCGAGTCCACACTTTCCATGTATTTCCTTTAACTACTGTATAATAAACTTATATCAATTATTTTATTTTTTTAAGAAACTTTTCTAGGTTTAATACCTTATACTTAAATAATTTGTTTTATTTATTTTTAATGTAATATTTAAATACTTAATCTATTAAGTCTACATCAGGTGTTTTGAGGATGTTTGGTTCATTATTTCACAATTGCTTCGGTGTTTTGATTGTGGTCAAAGATGTCATTTTTAAATAATCTCCAAAATAATAAAAATTAAACATTTATAATTATTATAAAACATTTATACTTTTAAAACTAATCATGAAATTATGTTTATGAAAAATTAACTATGTCGCAACCATGGAGATGGTAGTCCATACGTACACATTAGCAACATTTCTACTTTTCAATGATCATTATAGGAAGAAGGTAAGTATTATTTTATTTTGGAAATTTTTTAATAATATCATAAGTAAAATTTTATTTATTTAAATATAATTATATATATCATACATTTTATGTGGTGATGAAAAAACAATCACAAAAATTTGTGGAGGTAGTAGTCCACACATATGCACGAACAACATTGTCATTTTCTAGTGAGTGGAAAAGTAAGAATGAAAATGATATATTATCTTTTCATAATGATAAATATTTCATTAATATTATAATTATTTCATATATATTTCATATATTAATTTAATTTATCTTTTTTTTCTTCCATTAAAATCATTAGTGAAAAATGAATCAGATCGCTTCGTGAGGCGGTAATCTGCTATACACAGGAGCTACATTATCATAACCCCCATGTGATGGAAAGTAAGAATTTATATGTGATATCATAGTTCCATAAGTTTAATTATGTTAAAAATATCATATATATATATATATATATATACTTTTAATCCATCATTATAACTATCCACAAGAGGTGGTGAGGGAAAAATAAATTACATTGGTTTGTGAGGTGGTAGTTTGTCGTACACATGACCGATGGTTTCAATTCCCATTTGATGTAAGTAGATATGGATATAGTTTATTATATAAATATAATAACATCTAATTATATTTTATATACTCATTTTATTATATTATAGTTATTAATTCATGAAATAATGGGATAATAGGATGAGTAAAAAGAAAGATCTTAGTGAAACCAATTACCTTCTCTTATAAAACCTCCTTTGGATCTCTTATTATGGACCAAAGGGTTGGTCTTTTGGGGTAACCATCATCTCTATAACATGGTTTAGTATTTTTTGGAGTTATTTTATTTGGTTTTTTTTAATCCAAGAGGCTCATGAGGTGTGAAGAATTGAGGAAAGGAGGTGGCCTTTCACAATGGGGGAGTAGCGGAAATTTTGTAAATACTGAAAAAATATTCAATATTAGGAAGAAAATCTCACCCCAAGTGCCTAAAAATTTTATAATTAAATGAGTTTAGGGATTATATGGTTTATCCATACATTCATCACAAAAAAATACACATGTTTTAATCATTTTGTTCCATAACTTATGATTTTATTAACTTTTACCATTTTAGTTTTCCCTGCTATAATTTACCATTTTATCTAGGTAATTTTTCATTCAGGATTTGAAATAAAATGATACTTAGTAGATTATTTTTACCCAATTTTTCTAAGTATTAAATATAATTCATAAAATAAAAAACCTCTGTGTGTAGAAATTCATTTTAAAACAAACACATGAAACACACAAGACCCCATTTTACCCTTTACCAGAGTAACAAAGTTTTTCTTATTTAGGTTCAATTTAATTATTACAAAAGTACCATTGGTACATGAATGGATTATGGTTGATATTTTTAAACATATACAAATAAATTGGAAAAGGATATTATTTCTAGGAATTTTAAATTATTTAATAAAATATTATTAATTATAAAATAACATTAATTTCAATTCTAACAATATTCATTTAATTTGAATTTAAATACATGAATACAAAGGTTAAATTAAATTTTATTATTTTAAAACCTTTATATAATGTTATATTTATCTAAAAATTCATGGATTATAATAATTAATTCAATTTATTTTACTTTCAACATTTTTAGTGTCATTTGTTTTATTTTTCTATTAACAAAATAATTATTGTGTTAGTATTTATAAGGAATTTAAATGAATTATAAAAATACTAAAAATATTGATATTAATTTAATTATTCTCAAAATTACATCCAATATTTGTTTGGATCTTTCTTTTGTCCCTATGTGAACACGTAATTGAAATTTAAAAGAGAGAATCTGTCATTTTTTATTTTTATTTACTTAAATTATTATATTGGTCACTTTCATAGAAAAATATAACATAAGAACATAAACATTGATCCTAAAGTAATAAGGTTCGAAATATTTCCATCCAAAAGGAATTGGACAATTTTTTAGGTCATTTTAACCCTTATCTTTTTAGTTTAAACCTCAAATAAACATGTTTTAAACTTAACCGTGGTAAAATATTTTTATTGTTTTCACTAATAATTATGATTATGATACCCCATTACCTTAATTTATGTATTCTTTGACACTTGTTTTGGTTTCACTTTTTGTATGGTTTAATTGTGGTCTTCTTAGTAATAGAGATCTTATGTTGGGGAAAATGACCTAAAGTTTTGGGATGTGTGTTTTTTTGGATTAATAGAGTCCAGGTATAAATGTGTAAATGGATTTAGAGGGTGTTCCTTGGTATCGGAGAGCATTAAGTTTTGGTTTGGATAATTTTTGTAGAAAAGAAGGTTGAGCACTGTCTACTAGTCACATTCACATCATGAATGGGTTACATGACTTGAATCTATTATAGGGAATAATACATGAGTTGTATGTAGGGAGTGAAAAGTTTATAGGTCGTGAAACCATTACACTTTATCAAACAAATTATTGGGATTTAATTTAATCCATGAAGACACGTATTTTGGTGTATTTATAATTAATGGTATTTCATACTGTGAAAGGGTTTCATGACATGAATTCTTCAGGTCTAGTGTTTTTAAACACACTATATGCCTGAATATTTTGGCATTCAGTATGTAGGTCGTACCCTCAAACCCTACGGTGATTTTTGTCCCTCTCCCTCCTTATAGATCGCTTCATTTAGGGTTTGACTGTAACACCCGAGATTTTTATGAGTAATATTTTGTTTTTATATCATCAAAGGAATCTTTCACTACACACTTTCTTGTCTTACTTTACACGCAATCACGATCTTCCTCGATAGCTTGCGTCGTACGCAATACCGAGTTTCACTAAACAACGATATGCAATTAAAATATTATTAAAACTAGCTTTTATGAATAGTGTTAACTAAATTTTGAATTTTATAACATTATTATTCATCTTACACATTTCTAGAACATGTTATAAGAACAAAATAATTTTTTCGGGTAAAATAAGTATTTTTCAAAAAATGCAGTTTTGCCGCCTTTTGATGGCGCACCCACATTAAATATAGTTTTTGACATGTTTATATGTTCAATTTGACAAAATAAAATTCTTCATTTGAATCAGGATATAAAAATTTACAATAGATAAAGTTTTGATATTTTTCCGATAACTTTCATATTTTAACGAATAGTAAAAACACGCTATATTTTAATTAAAAACAACTTTTTTCATCGTAATATATTATGTGGTTAAATTATAATATTGAATGGTTTTAAAGTATAAATAGAATATATTTTTACCATTTAATATAATTTATGTCATTATCATTGATTTTACCTTGAATTCGTAGGTTAAATCAATTCAATCTTTTGCAATGTTTTAAAGAAAAACTCGTTTTCCTTCGACAACAGGATTAATTTTAATTTAATTTCTGCATCTTTTGTGTATTGAATTTGGAAAAATGGATTACATATTTGGAATCAGTGGGTCCAAATTATGTTAATAAGCTACTTTTTATTTTTGGGAATTATGAATAGTAATTATGGTAAATTTTATTTACCATAGTTAAAGGTAAATCGGGTAATTAAGGGTAAATATAATATTTTAAAATTACCCTAAAAAATGTCAAAATAATATTGGATAACTAAAAGTCGACCCATATCACCTAAGGGTCGGATTAGATTCATTTAATTAAATTTTTGTCAATGAAAATTATTTAATTATTATTAAAACCAAAGAATGTGACAACATGTCACTTTCTTAAATTATATAAGTATAATAATTTTAATCTAGTGATAAACTTCATGCAACTTCGAACATGAATAGTCTCCAGAAAGCTAATACAATTATCTAAATCATAGGAATTTATTTATAATTTTTAGGGATTAAATAATTATCATTTATTATGATACAAAGATGATGCAGTAATTATCTTATTAATGAAATATTGACATAATTGATGTTATAAATACCCAAATAAATGTAATTTGAGACTTTTTATGAATTACACTAATTTTATAGGTTACTATGATATATTAGTGTTGATTTAATCAACTTGGTTCGAACATATAATTCTGTTATGACTTTCACAAAAATCATATATCAAATAGTGTCAAAATTGACACAAAATAGTTTTTAAATCAAATATTATATTACTAATTGTTATTTTATTCCTAAAAATCTAAGGTTCGGCCAAATGACTTAGATAAGGATATATATATTAATAATAAACAATTTGGAGTTCTTTTGGAATGTTATAGTAAGTGTATTAACCATGTAGTGAAAGAAAACAAAAAGACACGGTAAAAGTTAAATTATTTAACTTAGAGTTAAATCTAATTGATAAGGTTAAAATAATACCCTAAACTTGTCTAAATCTTATTTTTTGATAGGATTTCGACCCATCCCCACTTTACCTTTGAAATAGGACCCTTTGGAACCATTATAAACCGATTTTGACTTTAATATAAAATAATATTTTGAGGTATTCCTAAGGTGCCCCTCTCCTCCCTTATAAAAGGGCACCTCCTCCCCCTCCTCCTCACACCAATTTGAGCACTCATGCTCGGCCAACCCCTGCCATTTTCTCCTCTCCACTTCCCTAGAATAATCCTAGAGGTCCTGGTCTTCTTCAAAGACCAATCTTAGTTCCCTAAGTGGAGGATTCAAAGAGGCGTTCCAAAGAAGAGGTAATATCCGTTACCGATCTTTTCAATTTCTTTCTTCTTCAACTTCTTCTCCTCTAGTTTTTTCATGATAAAGTAATAACATCAGTATTACTTACATACTGATATGTTATTATAAATATTAAACAACCCTAATTCACCTTCTATCCATCCTACGGAAAAATGAAATCACCGCGCGTGCGTACGTACGGAATACCGTCTCCACGCCGTGGTGTAATCTATTTTCCACCACCACCTTACAAGGATGGGTATAATGGTGTAATGAGTAACTATTTATGATTATTATAAATTAATATTGATACTGAAATAATATATATATACTCCAATACAATTCCACGATCATAGGAACGATATCATCACTCGTGCGTACGTACGGAATACCGTCTCCACGATGTGATGCGACTCGTTCTACATGATCATCATTACATAGTAATTATATAAATGAATTGAATGAATAAATATGATATATGTTACACTAATACCATTATGGATATAAGGTATCTATAACCTTAAAAGAATAATAAGAATTTATTCGGCAAAACACGCATAAGAACAAAAGGCAATAAAGACCCGAGTAACAAGTAACAATGAAATATTACAAACAAGAAGCTAAGAATATGACCATATATGATATAATATCAATATGTATGATTCTGTAATAAGTCAATAACATTATTTAAAACATTATACAGGAGCTTCGGACACGTACAAAGCAAATCGGACTTAAGGTAAGGGAAAATATCACAATCTCATTTTTATCCGAGATTGTTTTTACTTTGGCATTTACTAGGGTGTATTTTATCATCCAAATCCATGTTACCTCAATATGTAATATTGTTTCCATCCAATTACAATAGTTTAAATCCAATTTTACCCTTTGGTGAGTTTTTGGTAAAGAATATGAAAGGAATCTTTTGTCGTTTTTCGTACGAGGTACTTTTTGACTTTTCCGACAAAAGTACGAAGAATGTTTTTTTTAACTTATACGGCATGAATGGATTTTTAAAACATTATTTCCAAGAAGATTACTTTACAAGTTTTCAAGTTTATTTTAATCAACTTCTTTTAGTTTATAATTTTATGACATGTTAAGAAAAGAAAAGTGTTTTTGAAGAAGAAAGGATATTTTCCTCAAGAATGGAGTTCAAGTGTTTTATCAAAATTATTTTCCATCTAAGATAATAAAGGGTTCTGTTTTTATCCCTTTAATTACATTGATTTGATTATATTGTGAGGGAATTATTTTTATGAAGTCATTTGCCTTATAAGATTTATGATGTCATGTTGTTTCAAGAATCCCATTTTTTGTTACATGTGTTATGCGATGATGTATGGTTTATGATTATGTGGCACACATAAGAAAGGATTCATTATAAGATGGGTGGGACCTATATCTCCCTCCAATGCATTGGGTAAAGACTTTATATCTCATGAGATAGACATGGCTGGAACGGTAGGTTATACCGGTTCAGTGAAACAGGACTGGAACGAGGGTGACTCGGTTCAGAAAGGGACTTTGTCCACTAAGATAGTCTTGGAAATGAGTCATGACTAACAAGAAATGATTTTCCATGATTATGTGTGCATGCCACAAAGTTTCAAGTTTCATGTTATGATTATGGGGATCTCATTTTCACTTCTATGATTTATTCCATGTTAATATACTATGATCTCTTTTGCAGGTTATGATTTTCAAAAAGATATGATATGATTTTTATTTCCTTTATTTGCCCTTGCTGAGCATTTGAGCTCACCCTTTTATGTTTTCTTTTCCCCAGGTCAGGAAGATGGATATTAAGTAGAATATTCTAAAAGGGACCCTAGATATGATGAAATAAATGGGAGACACTGTAGAAGATTTATGAACCAGTTGTTTATGTTTCCCAGTTTCTAAAGACACTATACCTATACGGTCCTTTGTGGTTTTGTCATATGTTGTAATAAGTGTGCTTCAATTTTGAAGTATTAACAATGTATGTAAATTATGGGTCGTTATAGTTGGTATCAGAGGAAAGGTATAGTCAACCTTTGGAAACTAGGATGTGAAAGCCTTAGTAAGAACCCTAAGGATAAGTCTAAGCATAGAACACAATCTTAATGTTTTAGAAATGGCCAAGAATACCCTAGGATAAGACCTTAAGTGTGAAATTTTATCCTTGATTATGTGGTTTTCCTATTATAATTAGTGTTGCTCACACTATTCTTCTTGGTTTTAGTCAATGGCTGGAACCCGAACGAACCGTGTTAATGCGGAATGCGATGGGCAATGCAATGATTGTCCCCCTGAGCAACCAAACGATATGGGAGCTGGAATGAAAAATCTTGTAGCCATGCTCACACAACTTTCTCAAGCTATGAATCATGCAGGACTTCCAAACGAGCAGAGGAAGGAGCAACATTCTGTTGAATCCTTCATGAGGCAGCGTCCACCGTCTTTCAGCGGGTCTACTGATCCATTAGTTGCTGAATAATGGATTAGTACTACTGAAAATATATTTCCAGTTCTTCAATGTTTTGAACATGATAAAGTCATCCTATTAGTGTATCGTTTGGAAGGAGATACTGATCAATGGTGGAATCTTATTAAGAATATGAGGCAAAGGGATGAAATTGAGTCTATGGAATGGGACGAGTTCAAGAACTTATTTTTCAATAAGTACTTCCCTCGTATTCTCCGAACAAAGATGGAGAAAGAGTTTCTTGAACTGAAGTAAAGGGATGATGAATCTGTTGGTACCTATGAAGCAAATTTTACAAGACTTGCAAGGTACGCTTCTGGTATTATTATCCAACCTGAGAGTAAGATCGATCGATTCTTTAGTGGCTTAAAACCAAGTCTTCGAAGGGCGTTATCCATAAGGGACTTCAATAGCTACGAGGAAATCGTTCGATGTGCTCTCAAAGTCGAGATGGAGATTGGAGTAACCCATCAGTCACATGGGTTTGATAAGAAGAGGAAGATGGAATTCAAAGGAAAATCTAAAGAGCACACTGAAAAGAAGATGATCTTTCCCTTATGCTCAAAGTGTGGAAAGAAACATGGAGGGAGTTGTCTTAAAGGGACAAGTAAATGTTTCAAATGTGGAAAGGAAGGCCATCGGGCATTTGAATTCCGCGATAATGGGAAGAAGATGTCTAATGATGCAAACAAAGGGATACACAGAATGAACCTACTACACTTCAATGTTTCAGGTGCAAGGAGATGGGGCATTATGCCAATCAATGCCCAAATCCAAGGGTTGATGATGATGGTCGACGTCAACAAAATCTTAAGGCTAAAGACAAAGGAAAGTCACATGCAATTTCTATCAGCGATGTGGAGTACGATAATGAAGTGGTGAAAGTTACACTTATCGTCCACTCTAAAGTAGCAAATGTTTTATTTGATTCTGGATCCGCACACTTCTTTATTTCTGAAAAATTTTCTAAGGGTATCACCGTACTACCTCAACAATTAGATGTTGAGTTAGCTGTGACAACACCTAATGGCACAACAGTCGCATCAAAAGTTTATAATTCTTCTCCGATCGAAGTTTGTGGGAAAGTGCTTCCTGAAAATCTTGTGATACTTCCTTTAGTGGAATTTGATGTGATTCTTGGCATGGATTGGCTTTCTCTACATGGAGCTCATATCAATTTCCAAAGAAGGGAAGTCATATTTCATATTCCAGATCAATCTACGATCGTCTATCGATGCAAGGATGAATATAACCTTCCAGTGGAAATCTCTTCCATCTTATGGGTCTTGATTCCACTAAATGAAGGTTATTTATCTCAAATGGTTGGTGAGAAACTCACGATTAAGAATATGCCCATTGTACGGGAGTTTGATGATGTCTTTCCAGAGGAATTACCGGGTCTTCCACCAAATCGTGAAGTTGAGTTTTCAATAGAACTCGTACCGGGTGCTTTGCCTATTTCAAAGACACCTTATAGAATGGCCCCAATTGAGTTGCAGTAATTGAAGAAGCAACTCCAAGAGAATCTTGATAAGGGATTCATACACCCTAGTGCGTCACCTTGGGGAGCACCTATTCTATTTGTTAAGAAGAAAGATGGATCAATGAGACTCTGCATTGATTATCGAGAACTTAACAAGATCACTATCAAGAACAAATATCCTCTCCCACGCATTGATGACTTATTTGACCAACTACGTGGAGCTCAATACTTTTCCAAGATTGATCTTCGTTCAGGGTATCATCAATTAAGGGTTAAAGGGAGGATATACCAAAGACGGCTTTCCGTACAAGGTATGGACACTATGAATTTATAGTGATGCCATTTGGTCTTACTAATGCCCCTGCTATCTTCATAGATCTAATGAATAGAGTCTTTAGAGACTATCTTGATCAATTTGTGGTAGTCTTTATAGAAAATATTCTTGTCTATTCAAAGAGCAAGGAAGAGCATGAAGATCACTTGAGAATTATATTGAAGACCCTGAGAAAGGAGAAGCTTTATGCCAAATTTACCAAGTGTGAATTTTGGCTTCAAAAAGTTGCATTTTTGGGTCACATAATCTCAAAAGAGGGGATATGTGTGGATCCAGCAAAAACAGAGGTTATCGAAAGATGGTCAAGACCAACAACAGTAACTGAGATCCGAAGTTTTCTTGATTTGGCTGGATATTATCGACGTTTTGTAAAGGATTTTTCACGATTATCTAATCCACTCACCAAGTTGACTCGGAAAGGAGTTAAGTTTGTTTGGACAGAGGAATGTGAAGAGAATTTCAAGGAGTTGAAAAGAAGGTTATCCAGTGCACTGTGCTCACACTGCCTTGTAGTGGAGAAAGGTTTGTGATCTACAGTGATGCATCCAAGAAGGGATTGGGGTGTGTTCTTATGCAAAATGATATGGTGATAGCTTATGCCTCACGAAAGTTGAATATCCATGAGAAAAATTACCCAACACATGATTTGGAGTTGGCTGCGGTAATCTTTGCATTAAAGATTTGGAGGCATTACCTTTATGGTGAAAGGTGTGATATTTATACTGATCATAAAAGTTTAATGTATATTTTCACACAAAAGGAGCTGAATATGCGTCAAAGAAGATGGTTGGAGTTGATTAAGGATTATGACTGCTCAATCCATTACCACCCTGGGAAAGCAAACAAGGTGGCAGATGCATTAAGTCGACAAGACCATGCTAGTTTATCCATGATGAGGATCACAAAAGATCCAATATTTATGGATTTACAAAGGATGGATCTTGGAATTATAATGGAAGGGGAAAAATCTTATCTTTCTCAAATAAATGTTCAACCATCTATACATGTGAAGATTAAAGAGGCACAGGAAGAAGATGTCGAGTTACAAAAGAAGGTGAGAAATGTTCCTGAATTCAACCATGATTGTGATGGGATAATAAAGTTCAGGAATCGGGTTTGTGTTCCTCCCATCCCCGAATTAAAGAAGGAGCTGCTGGATGAGGCTCATAGTTCTTCATTCTCTATTCATCCTGGAAGCACGAAGATGTATACGGACCTGAAAGAGTACTTCTGGTGGGATGGCATGAAAAGAGATGTTGCTGAATATGTCTCTCGATGCTTGGTTTGTCAACAAGTTAAATCTGAGAGACAGAAGTCTAAGGGGATGTTACAACCATTACCCATACCCAAATGGAAATGGGAAAACATCACTATGGACTTTGTCACAGGACTTCCTAAAACATCCAAAGGCAATAATGCTATTTGGATCATAGTTGATCGTCTTACAAAGTCTGCACACTTCATTGCTATTAGAGAGGATTTCTCTCTAGATCAGCTTGCCAGGATATATGTAAAGGAAGTGGTAAGATTTCATGGAGTACCACTTTCTATTATATCTGATCGGGATCCGAGATTTACCTCGTAGTTCTGGCGAAGTCTTCAGCATACTCTGGATACAGAGTTGAGTTTCAGCACTGCTTATCATCCCCAGACAGACGGTCAGTCTGAAAGAACAATTCAAACCCTAGAAGATATGTTGAGAGCTTGCTCTATGGATTCCAAAGGAGGTTGGGATCAACACCTACCTTTGGTGGAATTTTCTTATAATAATAGCTTTCACTCTAGTATTCAGATGGCTCCTTATGAAGCTCTCTATGGAAAGAAATGCAGGACTCCAACTTGCTGGGATGAATTTGGGAAAGAAAGCTATTAGGACCTGATCTCGTTGATGAAATGGAAGAAAAGGTCAGATCTATTCAACAACACATTAGAGCAGCTCAGAGTCGACAAAAAAGTTATGCCGACAACCGAAGAAAAGACCTAGAGTTTGAAGTGGGTGATAAAGTGTTCTTACGAATATCTCCTTGGAAGAGGGTTATGAGATTTGGAAAGAAGGGGAAGTTGAGCCCTAGATATATCGGTCCTTTCGAAATACTGGATCGTGTTGGAAAGGTAGCTTACCGATTGGCGCTTCCACCGAATCTCTCTCAAGTTCACGATGTGTTCCATGTATCTCTCCTGAGAAAGTACATACCAGATCCTTCACATGTACTCAGCTCAGAAGTTGTACCGCTGGAGCAAGATCTTTCTTATGAAGAACAGCCGATAGAGATTCTGGATCGTAGCGAAAAAGTCCTACAAAACAAGACCACTCATTTGGTGAAAGTTTTATGGAGGAACCACTAACTTGAAGAAGCTACATGGGAGCTTGAGGATATGATGAGGGAGAAGTATCCTCATCTGTTTGTTACAAAGTGACGAATTTCGAGGGCGAAATTCTTTTTAAGGGGGGTAGAATGTAACACCCGAGATTTTTATGAGTAATATTTTGTTTTTATATCATCAAAGGAATCTTTCACTACACACTTGCTTGGCTTACTTTACACGCAATCACGATCTTCCTCGATAGCTTGCGTCGTACGCAATACCGAGTTTCACTAAACAACGATATGCTATTAAAATATTATTAAAACTAGCTGTTATGAATAGTGTTAACTAAATTTTGAATTTTATAACATTATTATTCATCTTACACATTTCTAGAACATGTTATAAGAACAAAATAATTTTTTCGGGTAAAATAAGTATTTTTCAAAAAATGCAGTTTTGCCGCCTTTTGATGGCGCACCCACATTAAATCTAGTTTTTGACATGTTTGTATGTTCAATTTGACAAAATAAAATTCTTCATTTGAATCAGGATATAAAAATTTACATTAGATAAATTTTTGATATTTTTCTGATAACTTTCATATTTTAATGAATAGTAAAAACACGCTATATTTTAATTAAAAACAACTTTTTTCATCGTAATATCTTATGTGGTTAAATTATAATATTGAATGGTTTTAAAGTATAAATAGAATATATTTTTACCTTTTAATATAATTTATGTCATTAGCATTGATTTTACCTTGAATTCGTAGGTTAAATCAATTCAATCTTTTGCAATGTTTTAAAGAAAAACCCGTTTTCCTTCGACAACGGGATTAATTTTAATTTAATTTCTGCATCTTTTGTGTATTTAATTTGGAAAAATGGATTACATATTTGGAATCAGTGGGTCCAAATTATGTTAATAAGATACTTTTTATTTTTGGGAATTATGAATAGTAATTATGGTAAATTTTATTTACCATAGTTAAAGGTAAATCGGGTAATTAAGGGTAAATATAATATTTTAAAATTACCCTAACAAATGTCAAAATCCCATTGGATGACTAAAAGTCGACCCATATCACCTAAGGGTCGGATTAGATTCATTTAATTAAATTTTTTCAATGAAAATAATTTAATTATTATTAAAACCAAAGAATGTGACAAAATGTCACTTTCTTAAATTATATAAGTATAATAATTTTAATCTAGTGATAAACTTCATGAAACTTCAAACATGAATAGTCTAAAGAAAGCTAATACAATTATCTAAATCATAGGAATTTATTTAGAATTTTATGGATTAAATAATTATCATTTATTATGATACAAAGATGATGCATTAATTATCTTATTAATGAAATATTGACATAATTGATGTTATAAATACCCAAATAAATGTAATTTGAGACCTTTTATGAATTACACTAATTTTCTAAGTTACTATGATATATTAGTGTTGATTTAATCAACTTGGTTCGAACATATAATTCAGTTATGACTTTCACAAAAATCATATATCAAATAGTTTCAAAATTGACACAAAATAGTTTTTAAATCAAATATTATATTACTAATTGTTATTTTATTCCTAAAAATCTAAGGTTCAGCCAAATTACTTAGATAAGGATATATATATTAATAATAAACAATTTGGGGTTCTTTTGGCATGTTATAGTAAGTGTATTAACCATATAGTGAAAGAAAACAAAAAGACACGGTAAAAGTTAAATTATTTAACTTAGAGTTAAATCTAATTGATAAGGTTAAAATAATACCCTAAACTTGTCTAAATCTTATTGGTTGATAGGCTTTTGACCCATCCCCACTTTACATTCGACATAAGACCCTTTGGAACCATTATAAACCGATTTTGACTTTAATATAAAATAATATTTTGAGGTATTCCTAAGGTGCCCCTCTCCTCCCTTATAAAAGGGCACCTCCTCCCCCTCCTCCTCACACCAATTTGAGCACTCATTCTCGGACAACCCCTGTCATTTTCTCCTCTCCACTTCCCTAGAATAATCCTAGAGGTCCTGGTCTTCTTCAAAGACCAATCTTAGTTCCCTAAGTGGAGGATTCAAAGAGGCGTTCCAAAGAAGAGGTAATATTCGTTACCGATCTTTTCAATTTCTTTCTTCTTCAACTTCTTCTCCTCTAGTTGTTTCATGATAAAGTAATAACATCAGTATTACTTACATACTGATATGTTGTTATAAATATGAAACAACCCTAATTCACCTTCTATCCATCCTACGGAAAAATGAAATCACCGCGCGTGCGTACGTACGGAATACCGTCTCCACGCCGTGGTGTAATCTATTTTCCACCACCACCTTACAAGGATGGGTATAATGGTGTAATGAGTAACTATTTATGATTATTATAAATTAATATTGATACTGAAATAATATATATATACTCCAATACAATTCCACGATCATATGAACGATATCATCACTCGTGCGTACGTACGGAATACCGTCTCCACGATGTGATGCGACTCGTTCTACATGATCATCATTACACAGTAATTATATAAATGAATTGAATGAATAAATATGATATATGTTACACTAATACCATTCTGTATATAAGGTATCTATAACCTTAAAAGAAGAATAAGAATTTATTCGGCAAAACACGCATAAGAACAAAAGGCAATAAAGACCCGAGTAACAAGTAACAATGAAATATTACAAACAAGAAGCTAAGAATATGACCATATATGATATCATATCAATATGTATGATTCTGGAATAAGTCAATAACATTATTTAAACCATTATACAGGAGCTTCGGACACGTACAAAGCAAATCGGACTTAAGGTAAGGGAAAATATCACAATCTCATTTTTATCCGAGATTGTTTTTACTTTGGCATTTACTGGGGTGTATTTTATCATCCACATCCATGTTCCCTCAATATGTAATATTGTTTCCATCCAATTATAATATTTTAAATCCAATTTTACCCTTTGGTGAGTTTTTGGTAAATAATATGAAAGGAATCTTTTGTCGTTTTTCGTACGAGGTACTTTTTGACTTTTCCGACAAAAGTACGAAGAATGTTTTTTTAACTTATACGGCATGAATGGATTTTTAAAAAATTATTTCCAAGAAGCTTACTTTACAAGTTTTCAAGTTTATTTTAATCAACTTCTTTTAGTTTATAATTGTATGACATGTTAAGAAAAGAAAAGTGTTTTTGAAGAAGAAAGGATATTTTCCTCAAGAATGGAGTTCAAGTGTTTTATCAAAATTATTTTCCATCTAAGATAATAAAGGGTTCTGTTTTTATCCCTTTAATTACATTGATTTTATTATATTGTGAGGGAATTATTTTTATGAAGTCATTTTCCTTATAAGATTTATGATGTCATGTTGTTTCAAGAATCCCATTTTTTGTTACATGTGTTATGCGATGATGTATGGTTTATGATTATGTGGCACACATAAGAAAGGATTCATTATAAGATGGGTGGGACCTATATCTCCCTCCAATGCATTGGGTAAAGACTTTATATCTCATGAGATAGACATGGCTGGAACGGTAGGTTATACCGGTTCAGTGAAACAGGACTGGAACGAGGGTGACTCGGTTCAGAAAGGGACTTTGTCCACTAAGATAGTCTTGGAAATGAGTCATGACTAACGAGAAATGATTTTCCATGATTATGTGTGCATGCCACAAAGTTTCAAGTTTCATTTTATGATTATGGGGATCTCATTTTCACTTCTATGATTTATTCCATGTTAATATACTATGATCTCTTTTGCAGGTTATGATTTTCAAAAAGATATGATATGATTTTTATTTCCTTTATTTGCCCTTGCTGAGCATTTGAGCTCACCCTTTTATGTTTTATTTTCCCCAGGTCAGGAAGATGGATATTAAGTAGAATATGCTAAAAGGGACCCAAGATATGATGAAATAAATGGGAGACACTGTAGAAGATTTATGAACCAGTTTTTTATGTTTCCCAGTTTCTAAAGACACTATACCTATACGGTCCTTTGTGGTTTTGTCATATCTTGTAATAAGTGTGCTTCAATTTTTGAAGTATTAACAATGTATGTAAAGTATGGGTCGTTATATTGACTCCTATGGTTGTTGCATCTCATATCCCTAGTAAGAAGTATTTATGCTTCTTCATTTCCTCAGGTAGATGTGTTGGTAGAGGTTGTGATTCATATTCATGATTTATTGGTGTTTTATACTGATCCTTTATAGTTTCTTGTCATGCATTGTCTTTTAAAGGCCAATCAATGGTTTTTAAAAATCTATTTTGGAAGGTGGATAGGTTTCCATTGTTCTTGAGGTAGGTGTATCTATGAAAGTTTTTCTAATTCATAAATTTCTATATATTCTTGTTGTTCCATTTTGGTAGTTAAATGAAATGAATTTTCTTTGATATAAAAAGTGTTTTAATTAAATGAGACCATAGTTTTTAAAAATGGTTTTGGAAAAACATAGCACATTGGAAACCTAGGGTGCATTAGAGAATGGACATAGGTAACCCTAGTGTGTGTGGAACCACTAGGGGATACTTTTATGATATAGATAGCCTATGGTTGGACTCGATATCATTTTGAACCAACATATTCTTGGTTTATTATTATTTTATATCTATTACATATTCCTATAGTCTAGATCACAAATGGTGAGCTTTGTGTTTTATAATTTGTTTATTGCATGATGGTTTATTTCATGGATTTTTTGTCACATGTTTAGTTTACCTGTTTTTCTTTTATACAAGATATATTTCTAGATTTGGTGAATATGGTATGTATTTATGGAAAAAATGAATTTTTACTAATGATTTGATTTTTGAAAATTTATTATCAATTGGATTTTTTTTATAAAGATAGATCTTATGCATTCTTGATACTAAAACTTGTATAGATTTTTTTGTGATATCCTACTAGGATATGTGATCACATTAAAATTTTTCCTTTGGGTGATTGAAGGCCTTATTTTTCTGGACTCGGGGAAAGGTAAGGGAATCATGTAGTATTTCAGGTTATCTTATTGTCTCTCACCTTTGTAGTTGGATGGATTGGTGGTGACAGATTTCCATATAGAGACTTTTTTAGTTTGTTTTATTTTATCTTTATGTTTTAGCCAGTGTGTCTTGACTTTTTATGTATCATGGATATGTATTTATTTCTTATGTGTTATACTTTGATGTTTCTTTAGTTTAACATGATACTTTTGGTTTTTTTATCTCACCATGTGGTGAACCACCTTGGGTGACTTTTCTTGACCCGGGCTAGTTCATTACAAATTGGTATCATAGGGAATACCCAGCCTAAAGTGTTATTGATACTTCCTAGGTGTGGTTTTTTTTTTGGTAGACCAGAGTTAGGACCATCAGAATTTGGGGGTTACTATGGAAAAGGGGCCTAACCAGCTCACTTTCATGTCTGATATGAGTTTCTATAGTTCATTATGGATTTTTTACAAAGCTTGAGACTTAATGGTTGAGGTTATTTTAATGAACCAAATATTTGGTTTATTTAAATAGACCTATTTATTTCTTAAGGCCACGTAATTTTTTGTAGAATTCATAATTACATAAAATTTTTAATTTCAATAAAGAATTGATATCAATACCTGAAGTTGGTCTTATTATTTTAAAATCTACTCATGACTGATTTGTTTTTTTGTCTTGTGATTGTTATAAAATTCCTCCTACAAGATATATTCTAAATTTGAGTGACGAATCTATGAAATAGGTTTTGAAGATAAATAATTTGGTGGACCCTTGTTTGGTATAAGAAATAATCCACACTATTAAGACTCTAGTTCAAAAAGTTTTGGGAATCTGGGACGAGTAGTGGATCATGGCCCAGAATTTACAAAGAAGCGTCCACTTATCTTTCATGGTGACAAAGGACCCTAGGAATATGAAGAATGGATTGAGTGGACTAATAGGATCTTCTAATTTTTTAATAATCCTAAGTAATCTAAGTTTGGTTTCTCCAAATATATTTTGGATATATTGGGAAGGATATTTTGGGACTCTATTATGCAAGATAAGTTGCACTGCGATATTACCTAGACTTATTTCAACAAAATATTCAACCAACAATTGTATCCAAAGACATTACATGGGGAAAATACCCTATCGTTTTTGACCTTATAGTAGGGAGATAATAACACTTAGGAGTATTCCACCCATTTTACTGAGTTGGTTCACTTGGAACCAGAGCTAGTTAGCAATGATTACCTAAAGGCTCAAAGGTTTGAGTTGGTATTGAGGGACGATTTTAAGTTGATGATGATTATAATGTTACTTCTAACCATTGTGTAGGTAGTTAATAAGGCAGATTTGGTAGAGGCATAAATATCAGGAAAAACATGTTTGGGTGGATCTTCAGTTGGTACTGTCATTAGATAGGGGTATCTTCTAGTAAGAAAAGAAATTACAAAGATAGAAAATTTTATTGATGACTAGTTTCAAGGGAATGTTCTAGAAAACAACATGTTGTTTTCTATTAGTTTGGGTTTCCTCACCCTACCAAGCCCAATTTTACGGAGGCTCTATATATTTTTCCTCATTGTGGAAAATCTATCCATTTGAATCATTTTTGTGACAGAATTTCTTAAGGTGGTAAGGATGGATCCACTTTCACCAAGGGATTTAAAGTTTCTACTGATTCTTCTAAGGGTAGTGGATCTTATCCTAATGTGAAGGGTGTATGAATATGTATAATAAATATTAGGAGGATATGATACTAGACATCTTTATGTTTTTGAGTATTCACTAGAGGAATCTAAAGCAGGTCCAGCCATAGTTATAGGTGATATATTTATTTCATCTTCTATGGTGATAGATTTATTTGATATAGGATTTGTTCAATATTTTATATCATAAAAGATATTTGAAATTTTGGGCTTGTATTTGGATCTTATTTCATTATTTTTAGATATTTTCATGCCTTTGGAAAAGAGGTCTGAACAAGGTTTCAAGTGCCCAGCATGTCGACTAATGATAGTGGACCTTGAGGTAGAGTGGGACTTATTAGTGCTCAATCTCTGAATCATAAAATTTGTTATTTTAATGGATTAGATGAAAAGTGTTAAGGCCCAAGTTTATTTTTATTTTCATTGGGATCATTTCTTATCTGTCGATGGGGTCACTCATGTTTTTCAGAGTGAGTGGGACTCTAGATTAGGAAGGGTGGGGCATGTTGTTCCTTACACTAGGGTAATCTCATGCCAGTTTTCATAGATTATTCTTTATTTTTTAACCCTTTTGTAGTATTTAAATACCTATGGTGGTTTGTGTGTACCCTAAGGTCTTTCCTGATGATTTTTTAATTTACTTCCCAATAGTGAGTTTGAGTATACCACAGACCTACTACATAGTATAATGACTATTTATATTCCATATTACTATATAGTTTCTACTTTGTTGGTAAAAATTTACTTCTATCTTATAAATCTAGAGGCTAAGGTATTTATTCATCCTTGCATGTCACCATGGGCTTTGTCTAACCTCTTTAATAAAAAGGAAGACAAGAGTCTCATACATTGTAATGACTATCAGAAGTTAAATCAGGTGACCTTGAGAACAAATATACCTTGACTAGGATCGATGATCTCATTTATTAGCTTATATGGAATCATTTGTTTTCAAAAATATACCTATTTTCAGGGTACCACCAGTTGTAAGTCTGAGAATATGATAAACCAAATATAGTGTTTAGGACATGGTATAGGAATTTTGAGTTTTTGCTTATTTTATTCTGACTAATTAATTCAACTATGGTGTTTATAGTATTAATGAACTATATATTTCATCGGTTCTTGGACTCTTATTATGGTTTTCATGGATGATATTTTGGTTTACTCCAAGTTAGAGGATGCGAACATGGACTATTTGTATATCATTCTTAGAACTTTGATAAAACATCATCTGTATGGTAATATTTCTAAATGTGATTTCAAGAAGTAATGTTTTGGGGAATGTTATAACTAATAAGGGAATGTAAGTGGATCTTGAAAAGGTACATGAATTTATTTCTTAATAGTGGCCCAGAAATTATTTTGATAACTAAAGCTTCTTGGGTTTGGTTCTTTATTAAAGATGGTTTTCTCGATACTTTGTTATGTCAAAAGTATATTTTTGACTTTTCTATTGCTTTTGTTTTACAAATAAAAAACTCTATCATAAATAAATTATTACTAACTAATTTATGCCCAATTTATTTTAAGAATGTTTTCATAAGAAATCATATGTCATTTTATCATATTTTCATCAAGGCCTTTGTTTAACAAAAATTAATTGATATTTTATCATTACATTTTTCATTAGTGTTTACGATAAATATGTACATATAAGAATAATTGTAATAATTCATTATATTATATCATAATGATCCCAAATATGATTTATATCATACACACTGAATATGATTCAAATAATACATATTTTCTAGTCATTCGTACTGACAATATTTTTGTAATGATATAAAATGTACTAACTCTAATAACAGAAATCACTAAACCCATTGTTATTGTACCCAGAAAACTGTATCATAATGAAAGTTTTTATTTTAAATCAAAATGATGTTTTGTATTATATTCTAATCAAAAATATGATGTTCTTTTAGTTTCAATATGATCGTTAGAGTGCTAGGTTTCCAAGTCCCTCTGAAATTTCAGGAGAAAATCTGACCGTTGGAGTCCAATATGACCATTGGGATGAAGTCCTATAAATAACATGTCATTTTAAAGAGCTATAAATAGATGGATTTTCAAGACACTATGAAATATCTCTTCCAAATCTTCTACAATTGAAACCTGGGATTGTTTATAAGTTGGGAACTACTTGTTCTATATACTGGTAACTTTTAAGAGTTTCTTTTTCTTTGTGAAAAACTGGTCCTTGTGATTACGATTGAGAGGTTCCATGGATAGTAAGCAATTAATTCCAATATTTTATGGATCAAGGACTTACAAGTCTATAAATACATAGGTTCCAATCACCTTCTTGATCAAGGGCTTCTAGGGATAGACAGACATACAAAAGATGATAATCCTATCGAGGGATTACCATGGTGTGGGTAAGAAAGACTCACTTGAAATTATAAATCAAGGGAACTTTCTCCTAAGTTATTTTATACCCTTACCTTTGGGTTAAAATAATTTTATTCATTTAATTTTATTTTATTTCCACTTTTATTATAATAGAAAGTGAATTATTTTTATATTCATCTTTTCTATTCTTTATGTTGTGATTGTGATATTTTTTGTAATACTTTTCAATTACGATCTTTGTAATTACAGTTTGTGTGATTATGATAAAAGCATTTACCTAATAAAATTCTATAAACTTTACGATAGAATAATTATTTTATTTTACACTGATTAAGGAAACCTCTATGATTATGATACTTACCACTCTTATTGTTAATATGATTTATTTCTTAATAGGTAATATGGAATATATATTAGAATCAACCTGATTATGATATATTTTTAATAGGACCCAAGGTTTGTTTTTTTATTTATAAGAGGTTTTGTGAATTCATTTATTTTAAATCCTTTTGAACTAAATTAATTTAAGGTTAAAATGAAAGTTTTTAAATATACAATTCACCCCCCCCCCCCACCTCTTTTATTTTTTCATCTGCATATATATTCTGATCCAATAATTAGTATCAGAGCTAAGTTTCTGTAAAACTGATAACCACATTGGTATCAGACAAGGTTTACACTTATCATACTTTTTTAATTTTTTACATTTTCAAGTTAGTTTCATTTCCTATTATAAACTTTTTATTTGTAAATATTTCTTACACTAACATGTATTGTGGAAAAATATTTTTTTTATTTTTTTAAAGATGGAAGAACTAAATTTTGGTTCAATAGAAAATATAAATCCCACAAGACCAACAATTTTTTATTCTGATGATTTTGAATACTGGAGTGATAGAATGAAGACCTTTTTAATCAATATTGGATTTGATAACTTTGTTATGCTAACTGGTGACTATGAAATTCCTAAAAAATAAGTTAGTATCTTTACCAATCAAAAGAAATAGTAGTATCAATTGAATTATAAGGTATGGAATACTTCACTTTGTTTTATGACTATAAATATATATATCTAGATTTCATCTTATGAATCAGCCAATAATATTTGGAAGAATCTAGATATTACTCAATTCGGTTATTCTAAATTTTTTGAAACAAGAAGAGCCATGATAAGATCATATTATCACACTTATAAATTCAATTATAGAGAAACTATTTTTACTGTTCAAAAAAATTTATGACAATTGTAAATAGTTTGCAATTTGTGGGTGAAAATTGATTAGATGATAAAATCCTTGTGGAAAAGATTGTAGAAATCATGCCAAATGAATGGGAATCAAAGAGAACAGCAGTTGATGAATCAATAAATATTACTAATGTTACTCTTGATGGTATTTTTAGAACTCTTTTTCAATAAGAAAATATACCAAAAAGATAAGCTGATAAATTCAAAAAGAAGAATGGTGGAGTTGCATTTACTTCTACTTCAAATCAAGTGAATGCTCAAACTCCTAAAAAGATAGTTAAGATGTCAAAGGAAAAGAAAGTTGTTGTTCAATCTAAATCACGTGATTATGAACATTTTGAGAATGAGTTAACCAATATTTATTGAAAGATGAAAAATAATGTTAGTAAAAATGATTTTCAGTATAGATATAATAAAAGTAACAAGGATAAGAAAGATTCTGAAGTTTCCCATTATGAATGTGAAAGATATGGACATATAAGACCTGATTGTCCAAAACTCAAAAGAAAATATATAAAGGAAAGATAACCTAATATAATTAAGAAAACATATTAAAACAAAAAATGAAAAAAAATAAAATATAATGACTAATAGAGTGCTAGTGGAGTATATTCTTCAAATGATTCATCAAACAATGAAAATTCAAGATAGAAGAATATTGGTCTTTATGCTATAAAACCTTATGAAATTCCACGTCATATAGATAAGGTAAATATTTCTGATTCATTAAAAAATATGTCTTTAAATGAAAACTATCATGATGATAAAGTTTATATTTCTTCTAATGTAGAAAATTCTTTAGAAGAAGATAATTCTTCACCTTGATATAAATAAGTCTCTAGATTTTTTAAATTACTTTATAATGAGAATTTTAATGTAAGTAAGAAACTTGAGAAAGAAAATTCAGGAATAAATGTTTTGACAAAAGAAGTATCATATCTCTAAAAATATCTTGATAACAAAATATTAGAAATTGATTCTATTTATAAAAACCTTTAAAAATATAATTTTGAAGAGAATAGTCTTTATAAAGATTTTAAAAACGTCATTTCTGAGAAAAAAATTAGAAACAAAACTCACTTCTAAAACTAATCTAAATTTGGATAGGAATTTAGTTATAAAACTAAAAGTCTGAAAAAAAAAACAATTTTTTAATAACAATTATTGTGTTCCTATAAATTCTACTTTTTGAACAAAATTTCAAAGTGCAGGTCATCAGAATAAAAATTATTCTTTTAATAAAATTCAATCTTTAGGATTTCAAAAAGAGCATTTTTCAAAACAAATGTGGATTCCTAAAATTTTATTTTCTAACATTTACAAACCCAATAAGGTTTGGGTTCAAAAAGCCTAATTGTTTTGCTTTCTGGAAAAAAAATGAAGTACCAAAAAAAAATATATATGATACATGGATAGAGGTTGTTCCTCACATATGACTGGTAACAAAGACTTCTTTGAAAAGATCATCAAAATGAATGGTGGAAGAGTTACCTTTGAAGCTAATTCTCAAGAAAATTTTGTTGGTATAAGTAATATTATTTTTATTGGAAAAGAATTAATTTCAAATGTTTTATTTGTAAAATGTTTTAAGCACAATATTTTAAGATAATTCTGTTATGTGATAAAGGTTGCCTTTTTAATTTTAGGAATGATAAATGTATAGTACAAAATTATAAGGATGAATTAATTATTTCTTCCCATTGGCATGATAATTTTTATACACTAAACTTATAAGACCTTAGGAGTCAAGGATTACCTTTCCTTAGTACAATGGAAGATCATTCTTGGCTATGGAATAGAAGTTTAGGACGATGTAACCTTAGAAACATAAGTAAATTAACTAAGAAAAGACTTTTTAAAGATCTATCAGAACATAGATTTGATTCTTCAAAAGTTTCTGACCCTTTTCAATTTAGAAAACAATATAATTCAAGCTTTAAATAAATTAGTGAAGTCTCAACTACTAATGATTTATAGTTAGTGAACATGGATCTTTTTTGTCCTAAACAAACTGAATGTATTGGAGGTAAGTACTATGTATTTCTTTTAGTTGATGATTATACTAGATATACATGGGTCTATTTTCTAGTAAGGAAATATAAATCCTGTTTTTATTTTAAAACTTTTAAATCTAAAGTAAAAAATGAGAAATAAATTCCCTTTATAACTATATATAGTTATCACAGTGAGGAATTTAAAAATTATGATTTTGAAACTTTTTGTAGTAAAAAAGGAATTACTCATAACTTTTAATCTCCTATAACTCCTCAGAAAAATGGTGTTGTTGAAAGAATAAATCGTACTCTTTAGGAAATAACATGAACCAAGTTGAGAGAAAATTAAATTGATAAATAATTTTGGGATGAAGCTCTTAGTGTTGCTTGTTATATTATAAATCGAGTTTTAAGACAACCCTTTATTAATAAAACTCTTCTTGAGTTATGGACAAACCAAAAACCAAAAGTTTCATACTTTGTATTTTTTTGATGAAAATTAATCATTTTTAATACAAAAGATAATTTACACAAATTTTCACCTAAATCCAATATAGGTATATTCTTAGGCTATTACACTACTTCAAAGGCTTATATAGTTTTTAATAAAAGTTCTTGTACTATTGAGTAAATGGTACGTGTTAAATTTGATGAAACTGATTTTTTGTTTTTAAACAATCCCAACCAATATCTTCTGATGTGTTTTCCAAAATTTATTATCATCCTATGATAGATGAATCTTCTAATAAAGAGAATACTCAAGAATTTTTTTCAGAAGTATTCACTCTAGAATAATTTCTACCTTATGTTGATAGATAGGTTTTACAAAATCCAATTCAGTTGTTTCTTAGTAATCATCATAGTGATGTCGTCATTTGTGATATAAATCAACCTGTAAGGACTAGAAGTTCTTTGATAAATGAAGTAGAACATATAGCATTATTTTCTCAATTCAAACCAGAAATTCCCAATGAATATTTAGGCGATAAAGATTTCATTAAGGCAATTCAAGATGAACTAAATTAATTCTAAAGGAACAAATTCTAGACCTTAGTTGAAATACCTAAAAAAACTTCAATCATTAGAGTAAAATGGGTTTTCAGAAACAAGTATGATGAAAATGGATTAATTTTTAGAAATATTGAAATACTAGTTTCTAAATTTTTTAATCAATACGAGGGAATATATTATATATAAACCTATGCTATGGTATCTAGACTTTAATCTATTTGAATAATATTAGCCTTTATAGCATTATTTAATTTCAAACTTTTTCAAATGGATGTAAAGTGTGGTTTCCTTAAAGGATATGTTCAACAGGAAGTTTTTGTTAAACAAACTTCTAGTTTTGAAGATACAAAACATCCTGAATACTTTTTTAAATTTAATAAAGATTTATATGAACTTAAACAAGCCCCTAGATCCTAGTATGATAGATTAACAAGATTTTTATTACAAAATGTATGTTAATGGAAACTATTGATCCAACTCTTTTCATAAAAAAATAAAACAAAAAAAATTGATTGTTAAAATTTTTTTTGATGACATTATATTTGGATCAACTCAGTAATCTTTAATAGATTCTTCTGTGAATCTTGTGAAAGGATAGTTTGAAATGAGTATGATAGGTGATTTAACCTTCTTTATTGGTTTTAAAATTTCACAAAATCCATAAGGGACTTATATATCTCAACAAAAGTATATTAAATGTCTTCTTAAAAAGTATGGATATGAAAATAACAAAAGCTTTAGTACTCTAATTGGCACCTAACACATGATCTTGATGAAGATATTAGAGGTGTGATAGGAAGTATACTATACTTAACTACTAGTCATTTAGACTTAATTTTTTTAGTATTATTATGTTTAAGGTATAAAAAAATCCAAAAAAATCCTATTAAAAATCTATATAAATACTTTTTCATTATCTAAAGGGAACTATGAATTTAGGACTATTCTATTCATCTAGAAATTATTTTTTTAAGCTTTTCTGAGGGTAAATTTTGTGGTTATATAATGGATGTGAAAAGTATGTCTAAAGCCTATCATTTCTTAAGAGATTCACTGGTTTCTTGGCCTTGTAAGAAACAACACTCGGTATCACTTTCCATTACTGAAGCTAGATATGTGGAAACTGGAAGTTGTCGTGCTCAAGTATTGTGGGTGAGACACACACTTTCTTATTATGGAATGAGTTTTACTAAATTTAAAATACTATGTGATAACACTAGTTCCATATATTTAATAAAAAACCCTACACATCACTCTCATGAAAAACACATAGATATTAGGCATCACTTTATTAAGGACTACACACTTAAAGGAGGTATCATTTTACAATTTTTTGGAATGCAAGAACAAATTTATAATATATTTACAAAACCATTACCTTATGATATATTTGAATACATTAAACAAAAGCTATGAATGATCACTGTAATGTAGTTATTCATATCTACTTCTTGTTTAAACCATATTTCTACATTAGGTTACTCATTTTTAAAGGGGTAGTACATATGTTTGATGATTTGTAAATTTATTTTTAAATAATTTGTAATAATTTTTCATACTCCCAAATTTTTCATACCCAAATTTTTCATACTCAATATTTTCTTTTTAAGAACTATCTATTAAAACCAATGAATCTGTCTTGAGACTCCGAAAGGTATGATTTCTTACCTTATAATTTTTAAATTCAATTTTTTTTGATGGTATTTCATTTTATTTTAAAACATTATAGAATTCATGATGAATATGATAATTGTTTTTATAAATAAAAACCTCAAGATTTCAATTTTCTCAACCTTCAGGTCTTTTTGATCAAATCTGAGCCATAGAATCCCAATGGTCACATTTATTTGCCTATATGAAGGGACCTCCTACCCTATACCTCCTCGATTTCTCTCATATTTTCACTGAACCTCTACTGCCCTCCAAGTAACCGAGTCTAAAATTTATCTTCCTTCAAGATTTTATAGTGCTCATGTCAGAGTCAACGGAATCGTCTCCCAAGATAATGACTCTGAAATATTTCCCAGCCATGAAGTTCTTTAGAGAAAGGTTAGTCAATAGATATTTTTATGAAAAGTATGATTCTTATTTGAAAATGATTATCAAGTTTCAAGGATGACAATCTATTTTCTTATAAAAATCAAACACCAATCAATATTCTATTCTCATAAATGAAGTTAGAAGGTTTTATAGTACTTTAAAAGTTGATAGCGATTTGAAAGTATCATTTTCCGTATATGATAGAGAGATTAGAATTTTAGTAAGACAAGCTAAAAATTTACTTTTTGTACCATCATAGGGTGACACCTTTTTCCCTTGTCATAAGCTACCGAAAGAAAATGACACCTTCAACAAGAAAAGAGCTGAGGAATATCTTCTTGAGATTCATGAGGATAAAATGAAAACTACTCATCTCTTATCTAACAATTATTATATAACCATTTGGATGAAAGGTTTTTTAATTCCTCAATAGGTTAATAGATAAATACTAAAAGTCCCATATGTTTTCATCCTCGACTATTTGGTTAATATGATGAAGCTAAATTTTATGGGTTATATATTCGTAACCATCAGCAATTTAAAGTCTGGTAATATTAATTCTTAGTGGATTGTGTTTCCAGTGATTCTAAGTAAGTTTATATATAGAAGTTTGAATTTTTTTAATATCACAATCAAATCAATACCAAGGAATATAAAAGTCTCCCAGATCAATGATGATACGATAAAAAGATTGAAATTTCATTTTTGATTCAAAATTGATGAAATTTTTGAAAGATGTTAGATCTGAAGTTTCAAAAGAAGTTGTTGGATGATTTTATATTGTTTCAAAACAATCAGTGTCGGTTGTTTTTGAAAAAAAAATCTGTGTCCGATTATTTTTTAAAACCAACTAAACAAAGAAAAGAAACCTATTAAATCACTACAGAATGGAGAAGGAAGCATGCCACAAGAAAATAAGGAGACCCTCAAATTGGTCTAAACCCTATTGAAGTTCTTGACAAAATATTTCATACTAATAAATAATTTGTAGAAGAAGAGAAAAAAATGAAGTTGAAAAAGGAAAAATCAGATGTATATGATATTTATAATCTATTCAAAATTTTTTAAAAGTATAATTTTAGAATTTTTATCAGGGAAGAAATTAAAGAAGATTTAGTTACTCCCTCTTTCCAAGACAAGGGAAAGAATAAGAATAAAGTTGGTGAAGAATCGGTTCCACCAAAGGATGCTCAAGAAAAATATTCATAGGAACAAAAATATAGTGAAATGAGAGAGATATATTAGTATCTTGCTGAAGACGAAGATAGAAATTAAGATTAAGAAAGATAGGGAAAAGAAAACATGGAAAAGAAATAATAAAATCAAGAAGATTATAATGAAAATGATGTTGTTCAGGAAGAAAAATATCATTCTGATAGAATTATAGTAAGATATTAAGAAGAAAATTCAGGAAAATTACCTTCTCTAGGAGTATAATCTTCAAATAAAGATTTTTAGATAACTCTAGATGATAAATTAATTCACATTTTAGATAAATAGAAATATATCAGGACCAATGTAAATCGCAACCAAAAATTGGAAGAAGATGTTGTCGGAACTCATTATAGAGAAATTCCTGATAATAAGGAAGATATTAACTCTTATAATATAATCACATTAAAAACATATTAGTATATTTTTCAAGCTCCAATGTAACACCCCATGATTTCATAGTATGTTATTTCCTCAAAGTAATTCAATAACTTGCACAACATGCAACACCGAGTTCTATCCCACCATGACTTACCAAACTAACCGTTTAAAAGCGGTTATGAATAGTATTAATTGTATTTTGAACTTTATATAATACTTATAATTTTAGAATCAAAATTATGAGTTTCTTAGACATAATTTAAGAACAAATACATTATTTTCAGATAAAATAAGTATTTTTTAAAAATGCAATTTACCGCCTTTTAATGTTGAAGCCTTTTTAAATTCAATATTTGAATCATTTATATATTCAATTTGAAAAAATAAACTTCTTATTTAGAATCTGGACATAAGAATTTAGTTTCAATAACATTTTGGTGTTTTTCTGATAACTTTCATATTTGGGTGAATAGTGAAAAATACTATATTTTAACTGAAAACAACTTTTTTAATCAAAATAATTTATGGTGTTAAATTATACATTTTAATGGTTTTGAAGTATAAATAGATTATATTTTTAAATTTTAATCCAATAATGGTCATTGTAAGTAATTTCACTTTGAAATAGAACATAAACAATTGTCAAACTTTTGATAGTTATTATTTCTTAAAAATACGCCTTTTGGTTTTGACAACGGGAATTAATTTTAAATTAATAAATTCAACTTATATGTTTTGAATTTGGTAAAATATACTTCATTATTTAATTCAGAATATCAAAATTATCTTAGGGTAAATTTTTGGTATTTTTCTGAAAACTTTTAATTTTTGATGAATAGTGAAAAACACTGAGTTATAGTTTAATACCGAATTTTTATTTAAATAATTATTTATTTTATTTATATTTATTTTAGGTAAAAATAGAAACATAATACATATATAAGTTCAATTTAATTCATTAGAGTCAGTTTATAATAATTTTAGATATATAAAAATTTTATTGAACTTTTCACCGTCTTTTACCCACCTCCTAGGAGAATTTGCAAATTCACAGAAAACTTAATTTTACCGCTTCTATGAGTGGAATTTCGAAAAGTAGAGAGACACGGTTAATATCAAGGAGTAAAATATGGTTCAATAAGAAAAAAATAATTTTTGGTGAATAGTAACTTTTAACTTTTATTTACCACGGTTAAAAGTAAATAGGGTAATTAAGGGTAAAAATGATATTAATATTACCCTAACACATGTATTAATTCTATTGGAAAAGTTTATATCGACCAAAACCAACCTTATGAGTAAAATATTATCATTTAGGTCCAATTGGATTAGATTAGGACATTTATTATTATTTAATTCAAAGAAGAGTTAAAAGAGTTAAAATAAAAGTTTAATAACTAAAACATCTCCAATATATGGTTATAAATAACATATATTCGATTATAAATATTCATTAGAAAGATAAAATGATTTCATACATAATGGTATTTTATTTATATTTTTTAGACATTAAATAATGTAATTTATTTATGACACAATGATGATGCAGTAATTACCGTATTAATGAAAGATTAAGATAATTGATATTATAAATACCCAAATAAATGTAATTTGAGACTTTTTATGAATTCCAATAATTTTATAGGTTAATATGACAAATCGGGATTTGTCATATGAATTTTTTTTTGAAGTAATGATGCTTTTATGAATTTATAAAAAACAAAATACCCTGTAGTGTCAAAATTGACCTAAAAGAGTTTTTAAAACAAATATTATATTATTAATTGATATTCTATTCCTAAAAATCTACGTTTCAGCCAAAGGACTTATATTATAATAGTTGTATCATTAATGGACCACTTTGGGGTCTATTGGAAGTTTATAGTAAGCTTGTTAACCATATAATATAAAAATACAAAGAGACATGGTAAATGTAAAACTAATTAACTAAGAGTTAAAACTAAAAGATAAGGTTAATAAAGTGACCAAAACCTATCTAAAATCTATTGGTTGAGTGTATTTCGACCCATCCCCACCTTATCCTTTAAATATATCAATTTTTATCCATTATAAACCGAATATGAATTTATCATAAAATAATAATTTATGTTTTTCCTAAGGTGCCCCTCACCCCTCTTATAAAAGGGCACTCCCCCTTTACTCTAATTAACACCTTCTAAGCCATTTGGCTTGGCCAAACCCTGCCCAAATACTCTCACAACTATCCTCCATTAAACCTAGAGGCCTTATTCTGATCATAAAGCCAACCTAAGGATCCCTTTTGATCAAATCAAAATGAATAACCCGAAGAAGAGGTAATGATTTCACCACCCTATTTCTAGTTCCTTTCTTCTTCCAGTTCCTTTTTCTTTGTTGTTTCCATTATAAAATAATAATTCCAGTATATTCTATATACTATGATGTTATTATAATTATGGTATAACCAAATACATTATTCTATCCACCCTTTGAATGACATGTCACCATACGTGCGTACGTACGACTTACCGGCTCCACGTCGTGGTGTAATTGTTATTCAATACATTATTATTTGGATGGGTATAATAATGATGTGTATTTGATGTAAATAATAAATATAACATGATAATGATTATGTATATATATGATATACCATCCAATTATATATTATTTTAATATCAAAATAATGATATTTTCACTCGAACGTACGTATGGATTACCGTCTCCACGACGCGATTATATTCATTTCCAAGTTCACCATTCATCGACGATTATAAAAATATATATTACTAATAAGTATTTAATATATGACATAATAATGCTACTGGAGATATATATATTTATATATATAAGTATTTATGTACTTACATATATCTTATTCACTTACTTCCGTTCAATACTATATGAAAACGGAAACAACATTTATGTGTACGTACGGACTACCGTCTCCATAAAAGGTGTTTTCCATTTAATATATTTGTCTATTATACATGTTTATATTCTAAATATATATGATATATAAATCATGATTTATATTCTGGAATTATTTAAATCATGATCTAAGTGATACAATCAAGAGTAACAAGTTAAAACAGGTACGATAAAGAGAGCGATTATTATCTGAGATATTAATATAACATGAAAATTATTATTAAATGGGTAGTATAAAGTCATAAATTAATAATTTATGATATCATAAATATTAATATGGTTATAGTATAATTTAATAACATAATATAATCTTCATACAGGAGGTTAAACGTACCCTCTACTAAAGGAAAGTGCAAGGTATGGGGTTTTCATCTCACTCCTTATTCCCGTGAGATTCATGCCATATTGCCACTATTACATTTTGTGTGGTGTATATACTGCACATAATTATATTAATTGTATAATACACTTTAAATTATGTGTATTTACATATTCATTGTATGATACTCCTTTCATGGGGTGTATGTTTCGTAAGTTACCAGATTGGAAAGGGTTAATTCTTCAATCTCATTATTATCTGAGATTGTTTATGTGTAAGTATTTACTGGGACATATTTATCATCCATGTCCATTTTTCATAAAAATTATTTAAAAATGAATATTTTAAGGATTTTTGAAAGGTACTCTTTATCAAGATCAGAATTTTAAATGTTTTAAATATTTATCTTTCTAAGTCTTTTTAATTAATGTCCATGTTTTTAAAATGATTTTAAGGATTTATTTATATGGACATGAATATTTTGAAATGATAATTCTTTTAAAAAGTTTCAAAGTGGTATGGGACACTTTCATTCAAAAATATCTTTTAAATTACTTCCTTTATAAATTAGTGACTTTTAAATGATTTTACAAAAAGGATATTTCTCTCAAAAGGTTTTACTCATCATTTTCAACTATGTCAGTATCATTTACTGGATATTATTTTTGATTGGGGTTGATTTATTATATTACAATATTCCATATTGTATTGAATTATTTATGATATGTTTGACTATGGATGTACTATTTTTATACCATTCATGGTTTATGGTTAAAGTGTTGACACTTCATATGCTATTTTTAATACGAATGTTTATGATATGTTTAAACCTTTTCATATGAGGAATGTATTAGACTTAGTAAGTGACGGGTGGAGCCCGCTATAGCTCCTTGATGCATCGGTAGGTCTCATGAGACAACTAGACGTGGAATTGGCTAAGGCCCTTTCCCAATTTTATATATGGTTTTGGCCAAGGCCTTAATCATTTTTAGACGTCTTGGCCAAGGCCTTGACAAAATGTTTCAGAATGTCCGGCATTATACATTCCCTCATTATGGAAATAATATTGATAGTTCATGTGTTAATTCAACTAGTATAATACCCATGATTATGTTTTATTGTGGCATTATTTACTCAACTCATATTCTTTCCATAAAAGTATTCATGTTTATTATTAGTAAAGGAATGTGGTTTCAATTATTCATCTTTCTTAATATTTATGTCATTTTCCACTGTATTGCTTACCCTCACTGAGCGTTTGAGCTCACCACTTTCTATGTTTTATTTTTCCCAAGATTCCAAGAAGTGTATTATGATTTATATGTAAGGTTAAGCTAAAGGGAATAATGGAATTCTCAAAAACTATTTATGCTGCATTTTATGTTTGAAATTGTAATGTAATGTTAATGTATGTAATCTATTTTCCAAGACTGCTAAACTGGTCGGTCCTTTGGGACTTGATTCCTTGTAATCATGCCAATGTTATGTAATAATTCACCAACTCTGGGTAACTGGGGTCGGGGTGTTACAGTTGGTATCTGAGGAAGTTTAGCAATAACCTTGGAAACTATATTTAGATAAACTCTAATTTGAGCACATTTCCCTAAGATAGACTTTGAGTATTAGTATTGAAGAACATCCTAGAATTTTGGTACTGTAGAGATTTTGTGAGTTTTCCGAGAATTACATCCCCGTCTGAATACGAGCAGGTAGAGGTGGCTCTAGCACAGATGTACCTAGGGGTAAAACCCGAAAACACCAATTTGAGCTAGACTCGAATGGGAACTGGTGCATGAAAACGGGTCTTGCTTCACTCTTGGTTATGACACTCCCAGGGGATATGTTCAGGATAATTCTGGTTTTCTTTACAAACCACTATAAATGGTTTATGAGTATATATCTCCTCAAAGAACACATTTTTTGTGATTATGGATTATATCCATAAACTATTCAATTTACGTTAGGTATTTTACCTATTTGGAATTATTAATTGTGATTCATAAACTGACCTAGTGTATTCCATTGTTTAGAAATGGCGCCCAGTAAAAGGAATGATAACTCCAGCAATACGTATGATCCAAAGAGTAATAATGGCCAAATCATTCATGGTATTAAGCCAACATTTAGAAGGGAAATAGTCTCCCATATATTCTCAACATATGAAGAAATAATATCATGTGTTAGTAAGATAAGTAAAGAATTCTCTAAGTCCTATGGCTTTGAAGGGAAGAAAAATAAGAAAAGGATGGTAGAGAGAAAGATGGATAAAGGGAATAGGGGGAAGAAGGATTTTCCCATATGTGATAAATGTGGAAATAATCACCTTGGTAAATGCTTGAAGGAAATGGGAGTTTGTTATAAGTGTGGAGAAAAAGGACACCAAGTACATGATTATAAGGGTAAGAAAAAGTTTTTAAATGTAAAATGCTTCGTCTGTAAGGTGTTGAGACACTACGCAAATCAATGTCCAAGACATAAGAGTATACCACAAATGATGTTATTGGATAATAATAAAGTTATGATACAACCTCAGATGAAGATGAATGACTAGTGTTCTTATGTTATTATTATAGAATTATTTCATTTGACGGTTGTATCTACAGTATACTGGTTATATGAATTATGAGATAAATAAGGATTGTACTGCGGTACTATTTTATTGAGGATTTGAGATTATAGGGTTCTAAGAAAAGTAACTTAATAGTAAGCTACACTTTTTGGAAAAATACATGGTTGAAGGAAATGTAATTCTTAATATGGTCCTGATAATGAGATAGTGATTTTGGAATAAGATATGGTTTATTAGGATAAATTATATTGGATATTCTTGAATACCTTGAAACTGATTAATGATTTGTATATTCCATCATTGTTGGAGTTTACAACATTTTTGGATAGAAGGAGTATATCCAGTATTCTATAAGGAATAAGGGAGCATGAATGTAATCAATAAGGTTTTATCATAATTTAGGATGTTGCATTATTTTAAAAGAATACATGATGAATGTGTTCACATGTTATTATGTGGAAAAAGGATCTTCATTGTGTTTACCTTCCTTATAAATTTTCGACTATGAGTTTGGACATAAGTATTTTGGATAAGTATAAAGGTTGGTATGGATTAAGTATGAAATGGGATACTATTGTTATGGTTATTTTTGAATTTTTATAAAAAGGACAACATGCAGACCATGTGACAACCCGTCGCGTCAGAAAAAGCTGTGGGAATCGAACCCACAACCATAGTGTGATTGGGATTTATCACCTACCATTGTACTAAATGAAGTCTCTAGATTGTATAATGTAGTTTCTTTTCTTAAAGGGTCTGATAGGGGAATTATAAATTCAATTTTTTTAAACCCTATATGAATAGGGTAAATAGAATATATTTTTTAGTTTTATTATCATCTAGAGTGAAAGATGAGTTTTTGGTAGAAATTAGTTAAAGGATGGAATTCTACTTGTCAAGTATATATTTTTCTTCTTCTCTTATTCTATGAAGAAATTAATTCTTATACTTTAGTGAAAGGTTCTTAAAACCAAAAATGTGTTATCCTAATACCGTATGTTTTGTTGAACCGATGGTATTTTAAATCATCATAGATTGATGAATTTAAGGCCCTAAATTTTACACTTGTTTGTGATTGATGACATCAATCACTACCTATAAATATTTACATTTTTTCCTCCAATTATATGTCTCTAATTGCCACCAATGTTCTCCTAATTGAGATCATAATTTGTTGGTGACCCTTTCATTTCCCTTTTCCTCTTATTAAGACTAAATTTTATTAACCTAATTTCCGATGTGGGTTTTCCCAAAGGTATTTTCTATTTTAAACCTTTTATTTTCGAAAAATAATTTCAAATTACGAGGATGAAATTTATTGAAGGAAGGAATAATGTAACACCCCATGATTTCATAGTACGTTATTTCTTCAAAGTAATTCAATAACTTGCACAACACGCAACACCGAGTTCTAACGCACCATGACTTACCAAACTAGCCTTTTAAAAGCGGTTATGAATAGTATTAACTGTATTTTGAACTTTATATAATCCTTATAATTTTAGAATCCATATTATGAGTTTCTTAAACATAATGTAAGAACAAATACATTATTTTCAGATAAAAGAAGTATTTTTGAAAAAAGCAATTTACCACATATTAATGGTGAAGCCTTTTTAAATCAAATATTTGAAACTTTTATATATTTAATTTGAAAAAATAAACTTCTTATTTAGAATCGGTACATAAGAATTTGGTTTCAATAAATTTTTTTTTCTGATAACGTTCATATTTGGGTGAATAGTGAAAAATACTATATTTTAACTGAAAACAACTTTTTTAATCAAAATAATTTATAGTGTTAAATTATACATTTTAATGGTTTGGAAGTATAAATAGATTATAGTTTTACCTTTTAATCTAATTATGGTCATTGTAAGTAATTTCACTTTGAAATTGGACATAAACAATTGTCAAACTTTTGATAGTTATTATTTCTTAAAAATACGCCTTTTGGTTTTGACAGCGGGAATTAATTTTAAATTAATAAATGAAACTTCTATGTTTTTAATTTATTAAAATAGACTTCATTATTGAATTCGGAATATCAAAATTAGCTTAGGGTAAATTTTTGGTATTTTTCTGAAAACTATTAATTTTTGATGAATAGTGAAAAACACTGAGTTATAGTTTAAAACCGAATTTTTATTTAAATAATTATTTATTTTTTATATTTATTTTAGGTCAAAATAGATACATAATACCAATATAAGTTCAATTTAATTCATTGGAGTCAGTTTATAATAATTTTAGATATATAAAAATTTTATTGAACTTTTCACCGTCTTTTACCCACCTCCTAGGAGAATTTGAAAATTCACAGAAAAATTAATTTTACTGCTTCTGTGAGTGGAATTTCAGAGATGAACGGTTAATATCAAGGAGTAAAATATGGTTCAATAAGATAAAAATAATTTTTGGTGAATAGTAACTTTTTTCTTTTATTTACCACAGTTAAAAGTAAATAGGGTAATTCAGGGTAAAAATGATATTAATATTACCCTAACACATGTCTTAATTATATTGGAAAAGTGTATATTGACCAAAAACAACCTTAGGAATAAAATATTATCATTTAGGTCTACTTGGATTAGATTAGGACATTTATTATTATTTAATTCAAAGAAGAGTTAAAAGAGTTAAAATAAAAGTTTAATAACTAAAACATTTTTAATATAGGGTTATAAATAAGATAAATTCGATTATAAATATTAACTAGAAATATAAACAAATTTAATACATAATGGTATTTTATTTATAATTTTTATTCATTAAATAATGTAATTTATTTATGACACAATGATGATGCAGTAATTACCGTATTAATGAAAGATTAAGATAATTGATATTATAAATACCCAAATAAATGTAATTTGAGACTTTTTATGAATTAAAATAATTTTATAGGTTAATATGACATATCAGGATTGGTCATATGAATTTTTTTTGTATTAATATTGCTTTTATGAATTTATCAAAAACAAAATACCAAATAGTTTCAAAATTAACCTAAAAGAGTTTTTAAAACAAATATTATATTATTAATTGTTATTATATTCATAAAAATATAAGGTTCGGCCAAAGGACTTATATCATGATAGGTGTATCATTAATGGTCCACTTGGGGGTCTATTGGATGTTTATATTAAGCTTATTAACCATATAATATAAAAATACAAAGAGACATGCTAAATGTCAAACTAATTAACTAAGAGTTAAATCTAAAAGATAAGGTTAATAAAGTGACCCAAACCTATCTAACACCTATTTTTTGAGTTTATTTCGACCCATACCCAACTTATCCTTGAAATAAATCAATTTTTATCCATTATAAACCCAATATGAATTTATTATAAAATAATAATTTATGTTTTTCCTAAGGTGCCCCTCGCCCCTCTTATAAAAGGGCACTCCCCCTTCACTCTAGTTCACACCTTCTAAGCCATTTGGCTCGGCCAACCCCTGACCAAATACTCTCAAAACTATCCTCCCATCAAACTATAGGTCTTATTCTGATCATAAAGACAACCTAAGGATCCCTTTTGATCAAATCAAAAGGAAGAACCCGAAGAAGAGGTAATGATTTCACCACCCTATTTCAAGTTCCTTTCTTCATCCACTTCCTTTTTCTTTGCTGTTTCCATTATAAAATAATAAATCCAGTATATTATATATAATGTGATGTTATTATAATTATGGTATAACCAAATTCATTATTCTATCCATCCTTTTAATGATATGTCACCATAAGTGCGTACGTACGGCTTATCGCCTCCACGTCGTGGTGTAATTGTTATTCAATACATTATTATTTCGATGGGTATAATAATGATGTGTATTTGATGTAAATAATAAATATAAAATGATAAATATTCTGTATATATATGATATACCATCCAATTATATATTATTTTAATATCAAAAGAATGATATTTTCGCTCGTGCGTACTTACGGATTACCGTCTCCACGACGCGATGAGATTCATTTCCAAGTTCACCATTCATCGACGATTATAAAAATATATATTACTAATAAGTATGTAATATATGACATAATAATGCTACTGGAGATATATATATTTATATATATAAGTATTTATGTACTTACATATATCTTATTCACTTACTTCCGTTCAATACTATATGAAAACGGAAACAGCGTTTATGCGTTCGTACGGACTACCGTCTCCACAAAAGGTGTTTTCCATTTAATATATATGTCTATTATACATCTTTATATTATAAATATATATTATATATAAATCATTATTTATATTCTGGAAGTATTTAAATCATGATCTAATTGATACAATCAAGAGTAACAAGTTAAAACACGTACGATAAAGAAAGCGATTATTACCCTAGATATTAATATAACTTGAAAATTATTATTAAATGGGTAGTATAAAGTCATAAATGAAAAAAGTATGATATCATAAATATTGATATGGTTCTAGTATAATTTAATAACATACTATATTCTTCATACAAAAGGTTAAACGTACCCTCAACTAAAGGAAAGTGCAAGGTATGGGGTTTTCATCTCACTCCTTATTCCTGTGAGATTTATGCCATATTTCCACTATTACCTTTTGTGTGGGGTATATACTACCCATAATTGTATTAATTGTGTAATACACTTTAAATTATGTGTATTTAATTATTCATTGTATGATACTCCTTTCATGGGGTGTATGTTTCGTATGTTACCAAATTGGTAAGGGTTAATTCTTCAATCTCATTATTTTATGAGATTGTTTATGTGTAAGTATTTACTGGCACATATTTATCATCCAAGTACATTTTTCATAAAAATGATTTCAAAATGAATATTGTAAGGATTTTTGAAAGGTAATCTTTATCAAGATTAGAATTTTAAATGTTTTAAAGATCTATCTTTCTAAATCTTTTTAATTAATGTCCATGTTTTCAAAATGATTTTAAGGATTTATTTATATGGACATGAATGTTTTGAAATGATAATTCTTTTCAAAAGTTTCAAAGTGGTATGGGACAGTTTTATTCAAAAATATCTTTTAAATTACTTCCTTTATAAATGTGTCACTTTTAAATGATTTTACAAAAATTATATTTCTCTCAAAAAGTTTTACTCATCATTTTCAACTATGTCAGCATCCTTTACTGGATATTATTTTTGATTGGGTTTGATTTATTATAATACAATATTCTATATTGTATTGAATTAGTTATGATATGTTTGACTGTGGATGTGCTATTTTTATACCATTCATGTTTTATGGTTAAAGTTTTGACACTTCATATGCTAGTTTTAATACGAATGTTTATGATATGTTTAAACCTTTTCATATGAGGAATGTATTGGACTTAGTAAGTGATGGGTAGAGCCCACTATAGCTCCTCGATGCATCGGTAGGTCTCATGAGACAACTAGACGTGGAATTGGCTAAGGCCCTTTCCCAATTTTATATATGGTTTTGGCCGAGGCCTTAATCATTTTTAGACATCTTGGCCAAGGCCTTGACAAAATGTTTCAGAATGTATGGCATTATACATTCCCTCATTATGGAAATAATATTAGTGGTTCATGTGGTCATTAGACTAGTAGAATACTCATGATTATGTTTTATTGTGGCATTATTTACTCATCTCATATTCTTTAAATAAGAGTATTCATGTTTATTATTGTTAAAGGCATGTGGTTTCAATTATTCATAGTGCTTAATATTTATGTCATTTTCTGTTGTATTTCTTACCCTTACTGAGCGTTTGAGCTCACCCCTTTCTATGTTTTATTTTTCCCAAGATTACAAGAAGTGCATTATGATTGATATGTAGGGTTAAGCTAAAGAGAATAATGGAATTCTCAAATAACTATTTATGCTGAGTTTTATGTTTGAAATTTTAATGTAATGTTAATGTATATAATCTATTTTCCAAGACTTCTAAACTGATCGATCCTTCAGGACTTGATTCCTTGTAATCATGCCAATGTTATGTAATAATGCACCGACTCTAGGTAACTGGGGTCGGGGCGTTACATCTAAAAATAATTGAAAAGTTAATTCCATACTTCTTTAGGCTTGAAGGAAATATTGATTTGGTTTCGGAAAACCAAAACAAAACAAAAGATTCAATCAAACTTCTATGAAAAAGTCTGATCCGTCTCGAAGCTGATTTTAAAGTGTTTCAAGAAAATACTAAATAAAATAGAAATTATTGCAACAAAATGGTTATTTGGTGTCATAATTATTATGAAATTATAAATTTCATTAATATTCATTTGAAGATAAAATAAGTCTTATGAATTAAGTCAGTGTTTCTTTCAACAAATTGGCTAGTGATACTGCTCAAAAAGTGAAAGTTTTCAAAAGCACAGATATAACCCAGCCCAAAGAAGTCATGGAAATAAATAAGAAGTTGAAATTCGTTAAATAAGAAGTTTCAAAGTTGATATTTTATAATGATGAGATAATTGATTTGAAAAATCAAGTTGTTTTGTTAAATGATAGGTCTGAAGTGCAATAAAATACAAGTAAAGATCAAAAGAAGAATATTCAACTTCAAGAAGAAAAGATTTGTATTCTTGAAGAAAAACTGATCTCTCAAGAAGAATAGAATCATAACTAGGATCAATTATTTCCATAATAGGAATAAAATCACTGGACTCAGTAGTAATATCTTGAAAGGTCATGAATGATAGAAAGGAATTCAATAAGATGAAGAAATTTTTATTATACCTCTAAAATAAGGAGAAGAGGAAGGATAAGAAGTGAATTTTTTTACTCTTGTTGTATTATTTTTGAAAACATAAATGAAATTTGTTTTTCATCTACATACAGCTTAATTGAATGTTTTCTAATCCTGTTTGGATGAATGTTCTTCCATTTAATGTAGATGATAAAAAAATATTACTTTGTATATTTTTGTTTCTTCTACCATTTTGCAGTTTTTAAAAGACTTTCATTTTTCCATTTTTTAAATCACATAGGGAAAGAATGATTTATAAGGGGGGAAATTTTCTTTTAAAAAGATGGAATGATAGTTGTACTGATATTTTGAGTATAGGAAGATAATGGTGATGATATTTTTAGGATCGGGGGATTTAGTGGCTAGGAAGAAAGAGGTTTCTATCACCTTCTGGATCAAGGGTTTTTGGGGATAGGCAGACAGACCAAAGCCAATAATCTTATCAAGGGATTACCCTAGTGTGAGTAAGATAGAGTTTCCTGAATTTATAAATCAAGGGTCATTTACCCTAGGTTATTAGATAACCTTATCTTTGGTTTAAAATAATTTTATTCATTTACATGTATTTCATTTCCACTTCTATTATAATAGAAAGTGAATTATTATTATATTCATCTTTTCTATTCTGTATTCTGTGATTATGATTTTTTTGTAATATTTTGCAATTATGAACTTTTTAATTATGATTTGTGTGATTATTATTAAAAATTTTACCCAATATTATTCTATACTCTATATGATAGAATAATTATTTTGTTTTACTCTGATTATCATAACCAGAGTGATTACGATACTTACCACGCTTACCTTGAATACGATTTATTTCTTAATACAACCTGTGGAATATTTCTGCAAATAAACTTGATTATGATATATTTTTAATCGGATGCAAGTGCTTGTATTATTTATTTATAAAGGATTTTTGAATTCCTTTAGTTTAAATCATTTTAAACTAAATTCCTTTAAGGTTAAAATGAATGTTTTTAAACATACAATTCACCACCTATTGTATTTTTTCATCTTCATATACAGTCTGATCTAAAAATTGGTATCAGATCCAAGTCTCTATAGTATTGATACTCATAGACTTCTCCAAGATTTCATATCTGGTGATAGCTTGAACCCATAATGGTGTAAATTTTGAGTGGAATAACAAGTGTTTAAGATCAGTTTTGGAACTGAAGGTGAGATTGAATTTTCCCCAGTTTTAATTCTTCCAGAACTTGATTCAGGTTATGATGTTTTATATGATGCTTCTATCATGGTTTTTGGAGTGTCGTAATATAAAGGAGATATGTGTTAAACTACGACTCTTTATGGTTATACCTTTATAATAAGAAATTCCCTACCCAAGATCTTGAGTTAGAATTGGTAATACATGCACACAAAATGTGGTGTCATTGCCTCTTAGGGGAAATGTTTACGGTACATTATAATCATTAGAGTCTGAGGTCTAAATTCACTCAGGGGGATATAAAATTATGGCAGAGATTCTAGGTGTATTATATCCCAGATTTTGATTTTGGTATTTCTTATACTTATGGAAAAGGGAATGTGTTCACTGATGCACTGATCAATAAATTACCGACACAAGTAGTGAATGAATCAGTTGAAGAATTTTCTCTAATGAGTTTGTTTTTTGAGAATAGCATAGTAATGGAAGAATTTGATGGGATGGTATATCTATATTTGATGAAGGTTGAATCTTCATTTATAGAGGGGGTTTGGTTCGATAATATGTCTAACCCTGTGTTCTATGGCATTATTAAAATCCTTTATGGTGGAGAGACCTCAAATAAGGGGTCTCAGTCTCCCAACAGTGCTTCCAAATTTTAAAATAGGTTGGTTGTTCTTTTCTCCTTGAGGTAGGAGTTTATGGAGAGTAGAAACCATTATTTTTGGTTCATACACCCAAGTACTACCAAGATGTATCATGATTTGAGAAGACGATATTGGTGTGCAGGGATGAGATGGTTGATTGTGGATTTTGTATCATGGTGTCTTATTTATCGTAGAATTAAGGAAAAACAATAGAGACATGTTGGTTTTTTTCAGCCCTTACCAATTCCGATATGGAAATGGGATGATATTTCCCTAGATTTCACCATTTTGTTTCCATATGGGCTCCAAGTGGGAAGGGTGCAATTTGGGTGATCATTGATTGACTCGCACTACTAAAAATTTGGCCATTAAAAATTCTAGTAAAATTGATTTATTAGTACTATATAAGTTCTGATAATGTAAGATATGTTTAAGGGTTAGCTTTAACAGTGCTCGTCAAAACCACTGATAAAGACCCCTTTATCAGCGTTTTTTTAGCACTATTAAAGGACACCTTTATCAATGCTTTTTTAGCGGTGTTAAAGGCCCCCTTGAATTGTGCTAAAACATTGATAAAATCCCCACTGATAAAGAGTATAATTTTTTTCACACCCCCCCCCCCACCTATCTCTTTATCAGTTCCCCCCCCCCCCCCCGCCCACCCCCTTTATCGATGCCTCCCCTTTGCCCTTTATCTATGCCTCCCCTACCCCCTTTATCATTGATTTAGTGTGCTCCCCTTCCTCCAGTGAGTTTTGGGACCTCTGGCTTATACAATATCTCCTTTTCCACTACCCTATAATGTTTTGTTTTACATTTTATGATATATCTACATATTTAAATATATTGCATTGTATTTTTTTATCCATATATTTGTATATATGTTTATATATCTGTTTATATATGTGTTTATATATGTGTTTATATATATGTTTATATATATGTTTATATATATGTTTATATATATGTTTATATATATTTTTATATATATGTTTATATATATGTGTGTGTGTTTATGTATATTTATTTATATATATTTTTTAAAATGGAAATTAACTCTAAAACCCTCAAAACACCTAAAAACATTAAGAAACTCTGAAAACCCTAAAACCCCTAAAAACACTGAAATGACCATAACTTTTGATCCAGGAGTCTATTTTAGATCCAAAAATAGTAAAAAATCTCATGAAACTAACTTCAATATTATATGTGTTATAGGATGACTTTGCAACTAGATCAGAATTTATAGTCATTTTAATTTTAAGAAATCGGGGTCGGTGACTAAAAACTCTATTTTGGAGGCCTTCTGGGACTTTCTGCAGAAAAAAAAGGGGGGGATGATCAATGATCTTGTCATAGAAAAAATTTCATAGAGATCATTAAAATATTCAATTTGATATGTGGTAGATCACAAACGGACCCCGGGTCAAAAGTTATGGTTGCTTGAAGTTCGAGTTTGATTTCTAAGTGTTTTTAAAATTATACTACCTTTTATTCCATTAGTTTTCATGAAATTTGAATATAATGTGGTTTTATATCATTTTATAAGCTTCTATTTGACTGGTTTTGGATCTGAAATAGACTTTTAGATTGAAAGTTGTGATCCTTTTAGGGTTTTTAGGGTTTTTTGGTTTTTTAGGGGTTTTAAGGGTGTTTCACTTTCAATAGCCATAACTTTTGAACCTAGTGTATTTTTTACCTCTACCACATATAAACTTGAATATTTTTAAGATAATATGGCTCGGTGACCCATGAGAACCCTTTATCACCTATATTGAGCCCAAAAAAGGCCCATAAGTTCTCCAAACAACCATAACTTCTGCTACGGGTGTCCGTTAATGAAATTTTGTTTTTAAAATATACTCTTTATTACTACTACTAAAAAATCACTGATAAAGGGGGGGGGATTTATCAGAAATTCAAAAAAACTGGTAAATACCACCCTTTTATCATCTCCTTTTTAGAATCCTTTCTAAAGACCCCCCCCCCCCCCTTATGAGCAATTTTTTAGAAGCGCCGATAAATGCCCATTTATCAATTCTTTTTTACTAGCACTAATAAAGGGGACACTTTATCAGTACTTTTTTTCAATCATTGATAAAGGGAACCATTTAACAGTGCTTGTTTTTAGCTTTTTAAGTCCCCCTTTAACAATGCTAAGAAACCTGTTAAAGAGCCCCTTTAACAGTGCTTTTTATAGTGCTAAGAAAGGGGTTTTCACAATGCTTTTGGAGAGCGCTATTAAAAACCTAGTGTTGGATAAACCCATTTTTGTAGTAGTGTCATAAAATTGGAATATTTCTACCCTATCAAGGATATGATGAAGGTAAAACATCTAGGGTACTTATATGTATAAGAGATTGTGATAATTAATGGGGTTCTCTCTACGGTTGTTTTTGATAGGGTCTCAAGGATCACATACATGTTTTGGAAAGTTTTATAGGTGGTCATGGGTTCCCAATTGGAATTGAAAATGTAATATGATCTGCAGATGGATGGACAAGCAAAGAGAGCTATCCAGGTTCTTTAAGATATTATGCAGGCTTGTGTGGTTAATTTTGGTCGTTATTTGTAAAATTATTATCCTTTAGTCAATTTTTTCTATAACAATATTTATCAGTCCTTGATCAAAATGTAACCCTTTTAGGATTTTTATGGGTGTCCATGTAGATCTCCCTTTTACTGGGAAGATCTAGGAGAGTGTTCCTTAGTTAGTCTGGATCATTTTTAGGATACAATAAAGAGGTTAAAGTTGATCTAGAAGATATTGATCAGGGAACAGCATCATCAAAACTTTTATACAGATCATCGTCACCAACCATTGAAGTTTGAGGTTGGTTATCGGGTTGTTCTTAGAGTTTTACATTTATTGGGACATCATAGGTTGGGAAATAAATGTAGATTGGTACTAAGGTTTTTGGTCCCCTTTGATATCATTGGTAGACTAAGAAAGGTTTCATATCAATTTGACTTGCCCCATCTCATTACACTTCCATCCATGATGTGTTTTGAATTTCCCAATTGAGGAGGTATTGACCAGATCCTTCCCATGTGATTGAATAAGAGGATATCGATCTTGATCCTGACATCACTATGGTTGAGAAACCATTTCAGATTATGGATCGTTGAGAAAATTTGTTTCATCGTAAAATGATTACTTTTATTCATGTACTATGGTACTGCCGACAGAATATAAATGAGATGTGGGCATAGGAATTGTTGGTGAGGAAGTAGTGACCTTCACTTTTTGAGATTCCAATATCCTGAGGAATTTCTGATGATATAAATAACTTATGGTGGGGAGATTGTAACACCCCCTTACCTTCATTCAGGGATTCTTTGATTATTTTTTTTCTTTCACTTTTTTTTTGGGTGCATTGTTGGATTCTTAGGAATAGAGATGCTTTGTTGAGGAAAATTTCATAAAGTCTATGTATATATGCTTTTTGGATTAACTAAGTCTAGGTATAAATTTTTTAATGGATTTAGAGAGTTTAATTTTAGACTAAAGATCCTTATGTTTTGGTTCATAGTTTTTCTATATAAAATTGTGCTGAGCACTTCCTACTAGACACATTCACATCATGAATGGGTTACAAGATATGAATCTATTTTAGGGAAGAATTTTTAATTCTCATGTAGGGAATGAAAATTTTACAGTCTATGAAACCATTCCATGAAGTGAAAATATTGATCGGGTTTTATTTTAATCATAGGTGACAAATTTTTTGTTGTATTTATAATTCAAGGGAATTCACATCATGAAAGGGATTCATAGAATTAATTCCTTAGGCCTGGTGGTTTTAAACATGATACACACTTGACACTTTTGGTATTATCTGTGTAGGATTTCATCTCAAACCCTACATTGATTTTTTTAATCTCCCTCCTTCCAAATAACTCTATTTCTATCTTGAATTATGTGGCGATTATTTCATATATACCTGGTAAGTGGTCATTATGTTTCTTAATTTCCATTGTTTTTAGCGATAGTGTTGGTGGAAATTGTGATTCATATTCATGATCGATTGTTGTTTTATATCAATCATTCATAGTTTCTATTCATGCATTTTCTTTCAAAGGTTGTTCAATGGTTTTTCAATCTCTATTGTAAAAGGAAGATAGGTTTTAATAATTGTTAAGCTAGTTATATCTATCCAAGTGTTGAAAATTCATGAATTTCTATATGTTATTGTTTATCCCTTTGGGATGTTCATTGAAATAGATTTTCATTGATGTGAAAATGGTTTTAATTAAATGTGATCATGGTTTTGGGAAATTATTTTGGACAAACTTAGAACATTGGGGACTTTGAGTGCATCAGGAAATGGATATAGGTAATGGTAGTGTCTGTGGAACCACTAGGGATTACTTTTGTGAAATAAAAATATTGTGGAATAACTTGATATTAGTTGGAACCAAAATATTCATGGTTTAGGATTCGTTTATTTCTATTTTGTATTCCCATAATCTAGAGACAAAATGGTGTGCTTTGTATTTTATTCATGGTTAATTTCATGGATATTTGATCACATGTTTAATTTGCCTATTTTTATTTTATAGCTAATATATTCCTATATTTGGTGAGTATTTTATGAATTTATGGAAAATAAATGAATTTTCACAAATGGTTTGATTTGTAAAAAAATTTAATAAACTATATTTTTTTATAAAGATAGAACTTTTCCATTCTTGATATTATTACTTGTATAGATTATTTGGTGATATATTACAGGGATATGTGATCACACACTACTTTTTAATTTGGGAAATTTTAGACCTTGTTTTTTTGGAATCGAAGAAAGAGAATAGAATCATGTAGCATGCTAGGTTCTCTTGTTATCTATCACCTTCATGAAGGTACGGATTGGTGGTGACAGATTATCACATGAAGACTTGTTTAGTTTAGTCTATTAAATCTTTCTAGTTTGGTTGATGTGGCTTGAATTTGTATATATCATATATATTTACTTCTTTATTCCACATTTTACCATGATGTTCCTTCAGTTTTATGTGAGACTCATGGTTCCCTTTTGTATATCACCATGTGGTGGACTGCCTTAGTTGACTTGTCTACCTGACCTGGGTTGGTTTGTTATAATGAAAAAAAATTAATTTTACCTTATTATATAATGTGAATTATTATGATTCAAAATATAGAATTGGTTTTTCAAAATTTAATTCACATAATTGGTATAATTTAATTTAAAATTAAACCCACAAACATAATAAAAAACCATTTTTTAGGAAACCTATTTTTCAAGAATAATATGATTTTATATTAATTTTATGACTAGTAACCATCATTAGAGGAATTTAAATTCATATTTATATAAAATTAATTTATATATTTCATATAAAAAATTACTTATAATATATCTTCTTAATTAATTAAAATGTATAATCATTATTCACTTTAAAATAGTTTTCAGAAAAAATGTGTTTTAATGTAAAATCTAAACTTATATTAATTTTTGAAAAAATATGATTTAAATGTTATTAATTGGATTAAATATAATTAAATAATACTTATATAACCTTAAATATAATTTAATACATAATGGTACTTTCAAATTACTTAATTTACTAGAGAAAAAAGACGGTTTTACCAAAATCAGTATTTTTCACTATTTACTGAAAATTTAATATATTTTGAAAAATACCAAAATTTATCTGTAATTGAATTTTGATATTATGATTTAAAAAATTAATCTCATTTTATGAAACACATTTTATAAAATATATATAAATTAATTATAATATTTTCTGACAATAAATAATAAAAATCAGTTTTGAAGAAAACATATTTTTGATAAATAAAATTACATTACTTAAAATGTATTTATATTGAATATGACCTTTATATAAATTTCATAAAGTATTTAATATTATCCACACCTACCAATTTAATTGATAGGTTATAATTTTTATATATTTCATGTTCTATTTAATCTTGATGTTTCATGTCGAATATGTTATTGAACATAATGTTCCAATTTCTAAATTGTGGGGTGTTAGAACCCCCCCCCCCCCAAATTAATTGTGTCCTAAAAATTAGAACATGAACTAGATAATTAAATTTTAGAAATTTGAAAATATTTTTTGTTGAAAACCCTACATCATATATGGGTTTAATAAAACTTCCACTTGAAAAGAGAGAGAGGGAAGTATACTGGTCATCTAGAATAATGCATAACTAGGATTCCAAGTAGGAAAAGTTTAGGGGGAAGTGAACATATGGATATGGAAGAAAACCTTTATTCCAACATAATTATTTATAGTAAAAAACATCATTTATCATAATAAATTTAATGATCATGATAAATTCTACAACTACAAAACCAAAAACCAAAGAGGTTTTAAAAGGACCACCATTTCATCAGAAATGAACTTGATTGGATAAAATTTTTATTTTAAAGATAAATTTAATAGATTTGAATAATTACTTACCATATAGACTAATAAAATAAGTAAATATACTTACTTGATAATTTTATTTTCATCCTTTAATAAATTTCCACCAGAATATCATCTTTTTCTTCAAATGATGAGTATTCAAGATTAATTTTTCATTACTAAATTACTAAAATCAACTTCTAATGGATTATATAACCATAAATGGGATGATAAATAGATTCCAACTATAATTAATCATCTATAAAAACAAAAACGGTTATAATAGGATAATATAATTCCCAAAATGAATAACCCTTCGTATAATGAAATAATACATTAATCTCTGAAATTCAACAGTAATATCCAACCTTTAAACTAAATCATTCCATGAATAAATAACCATATATAAAAAATATCCTCAATATCCTCAACATTAAAAGGTTTTTTAACCAAAAGAAATTCTCATACCTTTCCACTTATATTTCCAAAAATATATTGATCTTATTCTAAAATAACATGAATCACTTATTCACCAAATAACTTTTCAATCCAATGGTTATCTATATGATAAAACGTGTGCTCCCATAATTACCTCAATATCTATGATCATATAAATCCTAAAGGTTATAAATTACTTAAATAATTTTTCCCCAAAATCTAAAGTCATACATCAAATTAAACCAAATATTTTTATATACTTAAACCCAATAAAACATATCCAAAAATGGTATTAATCACTTGAAGATCTCATTGCTTAAAACCTCAAAATAGGTGTCTAAGACTTTGAAATTATGATAAAAATTAATCTAATAAACTAATGATTGTATCCAAATATCTTAAGAAAACCTCTCATGAAAACAAATTAATCTCCAAAGTTATTTAAACCCTTCTCTAACACCAACTATAACAGCCCCAAAACCACACTCTTGGAACCTATGCTAAAATCATAAACATTAAATTTAATCCTTTGATACCAATAAATGTGACCTAATTTTTTTTATACAAACCTTAAAATATAAAAAGGAAATATTAGATCACCTACATACCCAAAGACCTTTTAGTTTTATAGTTTTAGATAATTAGGTCACACTCTTACATAAACAATACTCATGACTTCAAGAGAATATTTGTTACACTATACCCAACTTTTTATATTCCATATTTTTTCATCATCATAATCTATATGAATCATTAATATAAATAATTCATTTAACAACATTATTGATAGCCTAAGGAAAATAAATATAATAAATGTGAGATCAAATTCTCAATAAGGGTAAACAAAAGCATTAACAATTGAATTCCATCAGTGATAATAAGATGATCATATGGGTTTGATAACATAATCATGGATAATGATAATAACATAAGAAAACTCATACACAATAAACTTGTATCAATAAACATGTGTCATGGAATAAATCTTTAACATAGTCAAGATTCATGAGAATTAATAATCATGATCCATGTGATATCAATCTTGATCAAAAGAAACATTTAAACCCATAGCTATAATAAAGAAAATGTGCCAGTACCTTGGGGGTCCATCATCATAATACCCTTTCAAACCCATTAAAATTGTAAAAAAAATAAGTACTTCTTCTAATATAGTTCTTTGGAGAACATAATCAATATCAAATCCATTGGAGAGGTAGAATGGGGATTAACCCTCAATATAAGAAATATCGGGCTTACCTGTATAATGGGTATCAACCCATCATATAAACAATATTAGACTCACATAAGAGATATAATGGGGTCAAAATAATCATATAAGTTTTATCGTGCACACCTATGAGCTATAATGGGCCTCAACCTATTGTATCAGCTATATCAGGCTCAATTGTGAGCTTTAATGGGCACCAACCCTTCGTATATGTTATATTGGGATCACCTGTGAGCTATAATGGGACCCAAAACATTGTAAATAATGTCCAAGAACCATAACATAAATAAAAATCTGAGAAATAATCATTATCCACTTCATAACTTCATTTACCTGTGGAAATAAAATGGGTTCCAGGACATTCTCTTGAAACAATCATTATCCATCCAAATAAAGAATAAGGATTGAATCATTTCAAAATTTCCCAATAGAGAATAAGAAAAATCAAGTATTGTTAACATTAATGAATGTAAATACTATTAAAATATCATTAAAAAATTATTTAGTAAAAAAACCTTTTCACATTGAGTAACATCAAAGTATTTCATCTTATATAGAAAATGATTTTGAAAGATCACTTGGAATATTTCTTGAGGAAAATATCTTTTCCATTTTGAAAATAATTATTCAAAATATAAAAATTTCTAAAACATTAAAGATAAAATTTTACTTTAAAGTTACCTTTGAGACTTAAATATTTATATTTAAAACATTGGGGGTTCATGATAGTGAAAAAATTTGTTGATGCCTAGTAAGTTAAAAGAAATTTTCCTTTCACATTTTCAGTAAAAGACAAAAAGTGCCTCATTTAGAAAAGAAATAGAAGATTCCTTTTAAAAAAATTATAAAAATAAAAGTATGGGTAAACATAACTTTAAAAAATAAAAGTAAAATATTTTTTAAACATTTTTAGAAAACATGGATTTTGAAGAAAAATGATTTTTGACCAAAGAGTGAAATAATGTCAGATTTTCTTGAAAACACTTTCTTAAATTATTATAAGTACCAAAGAGAAAAAATATGTCATATTACTTGAAAAATTATTGAATAAACAAAATATAATAAAATAAAATGATTTTATAATACAATTATCAAATAATTTAATTCAATGGAAATTCAATCATAAACAATTCTGATTATAGAGGTGATTATAACATAAAGCCTTTTTCACTTTAGAAACTCTTCAATAATAAGCACCATGAAATAAAAACATCAAATTAAACTTTAAATATTATTAAAATGGGTAGATTCATGATATTGTGTAAAATAGGGTCATAATATACACCATATAATAGAAATGATAAGCATAACATTACAATATGCCACAATGAATGGAAATTTAGATGAAGTCCCTTACCTCGAGTACTGACTTTCAAGTATGTCATTTAACTCCTATATAATAAAATTATATCAATTATTTGATTTATTAAAAATAATTTCCCATGTCTAATACCTTATACTTAAATAATCTATTTTATTTATTTTTAATGTAATATTCTAATACTTAATTAGTTAAGTCCGTGTCGGGTATTTTAAGGACATTTGGTTCATTGTTTCAAAGCGGCTACGGTGTGTTGAACATGGTCAAGTATTTAATTATTATATAATCTTAATAATAATAATAATGAAATAATTATCATTTATGTACATCATTTATACATTTAAAACCACCCATTAAATATGGTTATGAAAAATTAACAACGTAACAATCATGGAGACTGTAGATCTTACGTAATCATGAGTAATGTTTCCATTTTTCAATGATCATTATAGAAAAAAGGTAAGTATTTTTTATATTTAAAAATGATCATAATATCATAAATAACATATTATTTCTTTAAATATACTTCTATATTTCATCCATTTTATGTGGTGATTACAAAAATCAGATCGCTTCGTGGAGATGGTAGTCTACACATACACATCAACAACTTTATCATTTTTCAATGAGTGGAAAGGTTAGAAATAAAATAATATGTTACATTTTTATAATGAAAAATATTTCATGAATATTATAATTATTTCATATATATTACATAAATTTATTAACATAATCTTTTTAACCTTCTATAAAAAGTGTTAGTGAAAAACGAATCACATCAATTCGCAAGGTGGTAGTCCATCTTACACATAATAAAAGTCGTCATATGCCCCACATAATGGTAAGTAAGAAGTTATATATGATATTATATTTTAATAAATTATAATTATGTTACAAATATCATATACATATTTTAAATTAATCATTATAACCAGTTATGAGAGTTTGTGATGGAAAATGAATTGCATCAGTTCGCGTAATGGTAGGATGCCGTAAACACGATCGACAATTTTGTTTTCCATTTAATGAAAGAGGAGATGGATATAGGGTATACCATACATATGATAATATCTTAGTATATGGTAGATACTATTTTTATTATATTTTAATTGTTAGTACATTAAATAAGGTAGTAATAGGAGTAGTAAAAAGAAAGAGCTTAGTGAAGATAATTACCTTCTCTTAGAACAACCTTCTTTAGATCTATTATTAAGGATCTCAAGGTTGATCTTTTGGAAATAAAAGTAGATTTATAACATGTATATGGATTTTGAGGGTGTATTATGGCAGGTTTTGGTAGATAAAAATGTATTAGAATGTGTAAATAAGTGAGGGGAGGATATGGCCATTTATAATAGAGGAGGAGTGCCATTTTTGTAAATCCCCAAAACTATTCAATAATGGGAAGTCACTTTCACCCCAAGTGCCACAAAAATTGATAATTAAAGGATTTTAGCGATTATTTGGTTGATCTAGACCTCCATCACAAAAACACACTCATGTTTCAAACATTTTGTTCCTTAACTTTTAAGTTTTCTTACTTTTACCATTTTAGTTTTCACTACGGTAACAAACCTTTTATCTACATAATTTATCATTAAAAATTGATATAAAATTAGTATTATTAGATAATTTGTACCCACTAATTCTAATTATAAAATAAAATTTATAAAATAAAAATCCAATGTGTATGGAAAATTTATTTTAACACAAGCGCATGAAACGGACAAAACCCCATTTTACTCTTTATAATGGTAATGAAGTTTTTACATATTTATGGGTCAATATAATTTTTATTAAAGAAACATTGGTCCATGAATGGAATATGGTTGATATTTTTAAACATATACCAATAAATTTAAAAAGGGTTGTATTTTATTAATTTCCAATTATTTAATAAAATATAATTTATTATAAAATAACATTAATGTCAATTCTTACACTATTCATTTTATTTGACTATAAAAACATCAAGAAAAAGGTTAAATTTGAATATATTATTTTCACAACTATATATAATGGTATATTTACCTAAAAATCATGTATTATAATAATTCATTAAATTTATATTAATTTTAACATTTTTAGTATAATTTATTTTAATTTTCTATTAATTAAATAATCTATGTGTTGGCATTGCTTAAGAATTTAAAGTAATTGTATAATTATTAAAAATTAAAAATAAATTACCCTTGTGATATTAATTTCATTATTCTCAAAATTACCTTCAATATTTTTTCAATATATTTATTTTAATCCTAAGTGAAAACATAATTTAAATTTAAAAGAAAAAGGGTAACATTTTAACTTTTTGTTTACTTAATTTATTATATTGGTCACTTTCATAGAAGTGTCCCAAAAGCATATAAAAATAAATAATAAAGTAATAATGGTCAAAATATAACCAAAAAAACATAATTTGTAAAGTTTTTAGTCCATATTAATCTTTATCCTTTTAGTTTAACCCTTGGTAAACTTGTTTGAACCTTAACTGCAGAAAAAGATTTTTAATATTTTTACTATTCATTATGATCAAAAATTAAGTTTGTATTATTAGATAAATTAAATTATTTTTATTGAAAATAAATAATCCATTTTACCTAATAAAATTCACATAATTGGAATAATTTAAATTAAAATTAAACCCACATATGCGATGAAAAATCGATTTTTCATGAAACCTATTTTTCAAGCATAAGATGATTTTATATTAACTCTATGACTATTAACCATAATTATATTAATTTTATTCATATTTATATAAATATAATCTATACATTTTATTTAAAACATTCCTCATTATTTTATTTTTTAATTAATTAAAATAGATAAACATTATGCACCTTAAAAGAGTTTTAAAAAATGTATTTTTAAACACAAAAATAAATTTATAATAAAATATAGTATAATAACTAATTAAATTCAATTAATTTTATTAAATATAAATAAATAATAATTATGTTAATTTATATCAAATTTAATTCATAATAGGACTCTTAAATTGCTTAATTTTTATTAAAAATGCAATTTTACAAAAAAAAATGGTATTTTTAACTATTCACTTAAAAATCAATATTTTCCAAACAAAATACTAAAATTTCACCCTAAGTTAATTTTCATAAAATGGTTTCAAAAATTAAGTTCATTTTATCAAACACATTTTCTAAAATCTCTTTAAATTAATTATAATATTTTCTCACAATAACTAATAAAAATCATTTTTGAAAAAAATCATATTTTTTAGGAATAAAATTACTCCACTAAAAATGAATTTATATTGATCAGGAAATTTATATAAATTTCATAAATTAGTTAATAAAATTCATACCCACTAAATTAATGGATATTTTATAAAGGTCATATATTTTTTTGGTCATTTAATCTTGATGTTTCATGTTGAATATGATATCAAACATAATGTTCTTCTTTTAAAATCTCAGGGTGTTACAAATTTGGTGTTAGAGTTTTGATAAATTGAATTATCTATTAAGTAAATTATTCCTAGGTAAAGGGACTTTAGGTTTAATTTCCCACCATCATAGAGGCTTATACCTTTCTCTAAAAAGGTGGGGATTGGCTATCTGTTGATTTAGGATTTCTATTATAGAGATTTTATATCCAATATAATTATAAACTTTTACATGAGGATTTTATAAAACTTATGAAAGAGTTGTATTTGGATATGTTTAAATATAATTGGATTTTATTTTTTGGGGGGTAACATAGTCTCTAGGTTGTGTAAAGGGTTTCATATTTATATTTTTTGAACATATTAATTTGGTGGAAAAAGTAGGATTAAAAAACTAAATTGGTAAAATCATTCATACATAAAGTGTATAACATGAGATAAGATAGTGAGATTAAAACCCCTTATAAATAATTAGTTTTAGATTCCTTTCTATAGATCATCCAACTATCTATTTTCATGCTAAAGTTTGTTTCCTATAGATTATCTTGTATATGGAATGGTTTAAATGGACATTCCTAATGGTTAGGTAACCAAATATGATTGCAAGCTTTGGTTGAAACTTAGATGTGAAAGCCAAAATGTTTGGATACAATAGGAATAGAGTTGGTTTTATCTATATGATATATTTGGGTAAATTTTTTTCCACTCAATTATCCTAGATTCATATATGATATGATTTTCATGATAGACTACCTAATTAGTTAATTAATTAGATGAAACTAAAGTGAAATAATTACATAGTGAAATATATATATCTTGGACCACTAGTAAATATGATGAGTTTTAAAAGGGACTATCATTTTATTGGGATCCTTTTTAAGAAATTTCCTTATAAAATAGTAATAAAACAAGATACTCATTTGATAAAAAAAATTATTATAGATAATAGAATCATTATCAACAAATTTATCTTTTAGATAAATTATATAATAAATATTATCTTAATTTAAAAAACTAAAATGACTACTAACTTAATAATTGTTCTTAACTAATAATAAATTTTATATGTTAGAGAAACCCATTCCTGAGTAACTAAATGTTTAAATTTTATGATAGATTAGTATAGATTCTTAGGAGAATCATATAATGTTTTACTTAAAGGTGTCAAAATAATTAGATTTAAAGTGAACTAAGGAATATTATCCTCCACTCATATATTCTATATGATTGGATGTGTAAATGAATTTATGATATTAGATGTTTCTTTAAGGCTTATTCTGGTTAAGAGTGTGACTTCCCATACCTGGTTTACTCCCAAGTAACTGAACCCAGTCGACCTAATGGCCTCAAGCACACCTCCTTGTATGCTAGAGGCTGATTACTAGCAGTGAGGGCCTAGGGTATAACAGTGGGGAGACTATTCCCTATTGTCAAAGTGGAGCATAGTGGAGATAATAGATGAATAAATATTATAATCATAATAATGAATAATACTAATAGTGGAATAGTGATAATCCTACAAGTAATAAATAACCATCTCAATAACTAGAAAATGTATCAAATATATAAGATGATTAATGTGATATCTCTACAAAAGGAAAGAAGGCATACATGGCAGTAGGAAATCATTACAATACATTTTATACAAAAGAATCAAAAAGATAAAAAACTATCCAAGCATCTCTAGAACTAGCTTCATCTGTTACCAAGCTCCATCCTAAAGCAAGCAAGAAATTTAGGTGTCCAAAGTGGTACCCTTCCCCCTATCCACACTTGCGATCATATAATCTACCGAGGTACCAACATTGGCCCAGATAGGGTGTGAGATAAATCTCAGTAGGACCCCACCAACAGCATCTATACAATCCATACAATGAATATAAACTATACAGTGTGCGGGTATATAATAAAGTAAAGAAGTATATATAAACATTTCATACCTACTTCAGCATCAACTGGTATCTGAACATCTATCATTTAATTAATTATGATCCAGTTTATATAGATAAATCTTTTGAAGGTGTCAAAAGTACAAAGATATATCATTGTAATAGTAAAATATGATTCAAAGTTTAATGAAGGTGTCCTTGACCCTAGGGGTTATCCAACTCATAGTAGTATCATATATAGTCTGTCTATTAGGGTTCTTAGTGTAATACAAGGAGAAAACCCAAGGAATTACACTATAAATGAGTCTAACCAAGTCCAGAGATCTCATCCATGGTAATATTAGGCTAATAATGACTCGACTCAATGGGTTGAATCCATGGAACTTCATGTTCAAAGATATAAAGCTAAATCTAAAGAGTGTATCCAAGGAATTATAATATCTGAAAAATATGTCAACTGAATTGTCAGTAAAAAACTGAGGTATTAATGTAATAGGACACTGAACGGAATATTTTCTTGGTATCTCCCATGGAAATTGGTTCAATGAATCATAATAGTGTCCTCTAAGTGCTTAAGGCATTCCCCCAAGAATCTAAGTCTAGATTAAGTCTAGCCATTCCTATAAATAATAAAAAGGTCCAAGAAAATAAATACCTTATACTCATTCCATTTATATCATATGTAATCAAGGTCCATGTAATACTCATTCCATTTAATAATTTAATAGGTTCATTCCATTGCCTTTAAATAATCTTGAAAAGGTGTATCAAGGACATGCAACCATTTATCACTTTAATTTATAAACATTTAATAGGTTCATTCCATACCTTTCATTAACATGAAAATGGGTAGAGGACCTAAAAACAATATCAAATCAAAAAAATTATAATTTAACTAGTATAAGTGATATCTATAAATATACTTTCTATTTAACAATTTAAATTTTCATTTAATTATGATATAACACTTACCTTAACAAAACCAAGTTAAATCATGCCCAAACAGTTTCTTGGATAATCTTAACAAAGGGAAAAGGATAACATGGTATGCACCCTAATTGGGTGGACGAAGTTTAGGTACCAACCTCCAATAACATGAATAAAATGTATAATTAAGTTTTTAAAACATAGGTTAAACAATTATAATTAATGAAGGTAAATTTTATAAGCATCACCTGGTGAAACCAGCATAAGCACAACAACGGTGTCACGACCCAGTCTGAAAGGACCTAAACCGTGACTACCCCAAGCCCGCCTCTAATAGTCTAGGGGCTAGCAATCAACATTGAGTAGGAAATCACACACATTGGATGCATTATCCTAATTTACCTATACACAATCACACATCTACAAAATTATACATTGATGAAATGTAAAACAATTGATACCAATGCATGAATGCATATAAGATCAAACAATCAGAGTATGAAAGTAAAGTATTGAAAGTGATAAAGTGGTCCAAATACAATCCCAACCAAAAAATATATAGATTCCAACCTTCTCCAAGGGTGAGGACTACAATCAAATTCGACCACCCAAAAGAATACCGTGGTCAGTCAAGCTCAAGCTATGATCCACCTGCCCCCTATCCTCGCAGGACACAGTCAAATGGGCCTTCTTCTACATAATACATGGCACGTGTAGGAAGATTCCATGAATGGTTGAGTGTAAAAATACTGAGTAGGGCACCCTGAAAACACGAAACATGAATAATAACAACTACTCATTTCAAAAAAATTATACAGTAATCAATGCATAATAATAAAAAACCCAGATATACTCAGGAAGGACACTTTGCCTTCAGGATGTCCCAACCAAACTTCTAGCCATAGAATTATGGTTGAATAAATGATCTTTCTTGGTGAATCCACTCTATGGTACATGCCATCATCAGAGACACTCATCCAAGAGGTCATGATTATAGGGCCCCACCCATGAAAGCCCACTGGTCTCAGAAAACCCAATACTTAAATAGGGGATCACACTCAGGACTGTTGGGGGACACCAAGAAACCAATTTGGATCAACCTTCTATGTAGGGGATTATACACTAATGATACAGTAAACCCTACTGAAATTTCCTTCAATATGGAGAATCAATTCCCTACTCAAAGAGGTCACACCAATTCCAAAAACCCCACATAGGGTATAAAATGATATAGGATTACACCCTAGTCTCCTGGAGGGACACCATATACTCTATCTAAGACTCATTCTCTAGAGGGGATCACAATCCATATTTATGGATGTAATGGAAAATTGTACCCTTAAGGGGATAGAACATGGTAATACACCAACTAATATTTTTAAATATTAAAGAAATGAAGGGATACAAACACCCTTAAAGAGGGTACACGGTGTGTACTAGGGGTACACGATGTGTCCAACCAACCCCTGATCTATCCATGTTGTGGAGCCTCACACAGCATGTAAATATTCATATAAAAAACATGTAGGAATTATAAACGGTATGTAGAGATTTCATTTTACTCTTCTATTTCTATATTTCCATGCTCATGTACCACTGGTTGTGCCTGTGTACTAACCTATTCACACCTCGTCGTTCCCATGTACATCTGGTTGTGTCGGTGTTCGTGTACTCTAGCATGCTCGTTACCATGTAACCTCTGAGTTACACACTGATCTTCCTAGAATGGGTCACATATCATGTGATAGTTTCACATGGATTGTGATATTTAACTATGGTGTAAACCTTATCACTACATATAGGGTGTCCCACATGACATGTAATTCTGAATTACACGTCGTGTAATCCAAGATTTTCTAAAACACTCAAGTTCTTTATCTATATTGCCTTTGAATGCTTCCTCCACTATTATTGTCATCATAGAGCATAGATCTAGGGTTAGATAAAGTACCATAGCCATATACTGGGATTCCCAACTACAAATCCACTACGGAAATTCTAGCATGCACCGTCCGTAGCCACACTATCAAATCTGAGATGAATAGATACCAAAAATATGTTCTGATCTAACTTTGATCATCCTCCATCATCATAACACCATAATCATACCCATGATCGTGAACTTAACCTATGTTATTTATTTTTTTCATCAAATAATAGTCACTAAATGATCAAATACCAGGTAATCATCGAACCATAGGCCAATGAAAGTTCCTTCAATGAATGTACAAAGAAACAGGGGGAGAAAACCATAAGACACAATATGTGAGGAATGAAACTTGTACTTTTTTCAGTAAGACTCATTCTTTTTTCATATAATCAGATAAACTAATAGGCATATAAATCAAAAAAACAAAAATAAATACATCAACTAAATCTACTATCGATGTGTGAATCATTTATTATTAGAGGAATTGATCCATGTTCAATTGGGATAAAAGGAACGGGATGGGATTTCCCAAATCAAACATCATACCTGTAGTTTGGATCAATCTATGATAAATAACATTCCTACATTTCCATAATATTTGAGATCCATGAAATCTATTAACACACAATCCATGATCTGATCTTGATCTCATGTCATTCTCCAAGATCTCCCCCACAGGATCCTCTCTAGTGGTTCCTCTCAACCAATAGGTTATGTGGACAACCCTAGGGTTTGAGGCATAACCATGTTTAAATAGAGTATTGGGTTTCTAAATCAAATAAAATAAAATAAAATTATTTATTTATTTATTTTATTAATTCAGTTCACACAATAACCTTTTCACAAATGCCCGATGTTTATTAAGGTTATGTTGTACCTAGAGTAAAACATATGTTCTGAACTCAATAGTTCCCTTGGATTTTTTATCTAGACCCCCATTCAGGATTTATTCCACTTTTTTAGTAAAACTTCATGAGGTTGATATTAATATATTTTATATATTTAAAATTTTAATTCTAGGTACACCGGGCCTCGAAATCTCACGTTGTCTCAGCTCCAAACTTCAAAATTAATCCATATAATATCCAAAAGTGATACATGTAAAATTAGATTTATTACATTATTTCCACCTTAGTTATTTTCGTCCCAAAAAGATAAAAATCTACTCAAAAATATGAGGGTATTGGGCTCGCATCTGGGTCTCCCACTCCCAGGTGTTATCTTGAAGATCCCTTGCTACCACTAAACACACAATAGGGGAATTGAATTCCAACAAATGATCCTCTCCTTATGATATTCAATCTTCACTAGGTACTCATCAAAGGTATCCCCATACTCAATATCCATCTCACCCCATTCAATAACATGTGATGGTTCATGCATGTACCACCTCATCTGTGACACGTGAAAGACATAATATTCCGAGGACAACTATGGTGGTAGAGATAAGAGGTGTGTCTCCTCATTAACTATACATAGTATTTGTAAGGGACCAGTGAATATTAGAAATAACTTGTATCCTTATCCAAATATATGTAATTTATGTTTAGGTGAGACACTTAGGAACCATGGTCTCCCTCCTCGAACTCCAGTGTCCTTTGTCATAAGTCTACATATGAATTATGATGGATATGTGTAGTCCTCATATACTACTAGATTATCTACACCTTCTTTTTCATAAATCACACCAACTATAAGACCATCAGTTCTGAATCTCTTGGATCAATCCAAAAATTATTGACCTACAAGTTCACCCATACAAGTCCTTGAATGGTTTTATATCAATGGTGAAATGGTAGATTTTGTTTTATACAAACTTTGCCAATGGTCGGTGATCCTCCCAACTACGGAAAAAATTCAACATGAAGGCCCACCGCATTTCCTCCAAGATCCAAATGGTTATCTCAATCTGGTCATTAGTCTAGCAGTGGAATGTTGTGCTAAAAAAATGGATTCCCAAAGGCCTCTAATAATCCTCTCCATAATCATGATTTGAAGCGAGCATCACAGTCTAAAATGATCGTTGAGGTAACTCTATGGAGTCAAATTATCTTCTGCATGTATAAATTTAATATTTTCTCTATTAAACTCTTCTCTTGAATGTCTATAAAGTGGGATAACTTGGTGAGTCTGTTTATGATCACCCAGATAGAATCATGTACCCTTTATGTATGTGTTAACCTTGTCATGATTTCCATGGATATCCCATACCACTTCTACTCTAGAACCTAAAGGGGTTAACCTAAACCCACTCGAACCTGGTGCTCATCCTTAACTTTCTAGAAAGAGAGGCATCTAGATACAAAGTATACAACACAAAGCTTCAATCTTGTCCACCAAAACTAATTTCAGAGGTCCATGTGCATATTTTCTACACTAGGATGTATCACCAAAGGGGATATATGAAACTCTTGAATAGTCGGTATCTACACACTGAGTATCCCTGACACATTGCAAAAGTGGTGGGGTACTAACGATCGACTATAGATATAAATCCTTATCCTTATCCACTAAGGACAACTACAATAAGGCTAACTACTATAAAACCTTGGCAAACAACTGAGAATAAGATCTTCAATTGAGAGAGTCTTCCACCATGTTCCCCTTCCCAAGAGTATATATAATTATAAATTCATGGTCTTCATAGAACTCTATTCATTTCCTCTTTCTCAATTTAATATACTTATGATAAAATATATACTTGATACTCTTGTGGTCAGAGTATAAGATAAACTTCTCACCCATCAAGTAGTGTCACTACATATTCAGTGCAAAGACTACCAGTCCTAACTCAAGATTGTGGTTCATGTAGTTATGCTCATGTGGTCTCGATTTATGTGTACCATAGGTATTCATAGACTACCTTTTCATTGGAATACAACCAATTCTAGTCCCTAACTCCTCAAAGAACATTACGTACTCGACACCCTCCTTTGAAAATATCAGGATAGGAGTGTTCATCAACCACTACCTCAACTCCAAAAATAAATTTTAGAACATTTCTATCCTCATGAAAGGATACTTCTTTCAAGACAATGTTTTTAAGGGTGATTCCACTCTGGAGAAATCTAGTACAAACCTTTGATACTACCCATACAACCTGAGTAAATTTTACACCTTAGTAACACTCTTGTGTGGATCCTAAGTTATCACTACATCAACCTTCATTGGGTCCACTTCAATGCCTTCTTATGAGATGATGTGTCCTAGGAGGTGGACCCCTAATATCCAAAACAAACACTTTTAGAGATTCCCATAAATATGGTTCTATTAGAGTGTGTCCAAAACCATCATTCAATGTCTCATATGCTCCTCCTCGGATGTCGAGTACACTAGGATATAATCAATGAATACCACCACAAAGAAATCTAAGAAAGGATAAAAGATATTGTTCATGAGTCCCATGATCACTTCTAGGGAGTTCATCATTCCAAGTGGCATCACTAAATACACATAGTGACCATAGAGACATCTAAATATTGTCTTTGGTATATCCCCATCTCGTACTTGTAGCTATTGATATCCTGATTTGATGTCAATATTCGAGAATCATCATTCCCCTCTCAACTAATCTAAGAGGTCATCGAACCTCATCATTGGACTCATATTCTTTATAGTCACCTTGTTCAAGAGTTGTTAATCCACATATATCCTCAAACTCTTATCTGTCTTCTTAGAGAACAACACTGGGAGTGCCTAGGGGGAAACACTGGGTCTCAAAAATCCCATCCCTTACAAGTCCACTAACTTCACCCTCATCTCATGAAGCTTTGTGGGAGACATCAGATATGTTGTTGTAGATATTAGGGTTATCCTAAGGTGTAAGTTAATGTAGAATTATAGCACACGATGTGGAGGTAATCCTAACATGTCTTTAGGAAAGATGTCCTTGTACTCCACCACCACCATTGAGAACTGGTATCCCATAGCATCCACTGATTCAAGGGTCATTCTAATCGACTAATGAGTAATTGTCTACACTATCTTATACCTGATCACACCCTACTCTTCCAATGTTTAATTTTCACCCATATAAAAAAACCTCATCTTATCACTACGAACACACCATATCCTCTACTTAAAATAGTTAATTTGGGCATGGACTGTGGATAGAAAATCTATACCTAATATGGAATCATAAGGCCTCATCACTAATGTCAAGAGATATCATACAAACCTATTTCCTCCAAGCCTCATATCTCACTATCGGAAGAATTTTTAAATCACTGATTCACCTCTTTTCAGGGTCTCCAAGTGCAAAGGTTGAGCCAATGGTTCCACTAGAATCTCAAAGTCTAAAACTAGAGAAGTGTAAATAAAGGAATGAATCAAACATGTGTTTATCAAAATTACATCTAAGGAATAAAAGATGCATATTGTACCTCATATCCTCCCTAGAGTCTAAGGGTCATAGGCCTTTATAGCCTATATCTATCCTCTTCTCTAACGACCTGCTCCTTGAGCCTAGAGTGAACCGCCTGAGGGTGGTGGTGGTAATAGGTCAAAACTCCAACCACCACCTATGGCTCTATCGGCCCCTCTACCACATCTGTTAGCCTATGGACCACCCTTCTCCAACTTTTGTCTCTACCTCGGTGGTCCTTCAACCATCTCTTGATCACCCGTACGACAGGTCATATAATCCCATGAAATATTTCCTCAACTATCTCAAGATAAACACCGCATATCCATTAGTTGATTCAAGCCATCCTAAGAGCCCTAAAATGTTGATCCTAGGTCTTGGGATCATCTCCATAATAGTTTGGCATGCTCATATCCCTATGAATGCAGTTAGATACCTACTTATAAGGTATTAACTCCTAGGTTCCCACTACCATCACCCACTATTAGTGCCTGCTCTCCCAGAAATATCTCTAGCACCAAGGTATACTAGATCACCCTAGCATAGGTGGGAATGTAGAGATATATCACTGATTCCCTAATATACCAGTGTAATACCTGCTCAAAGTTCCATTCCATAAAGAACTAATCTTGCATCATATCTATAGAATATCATGAGAGATCAGTAAACCTCACTGAATAATCTACCACAGTAAATTTTCTCTTCTTCAGATCCAGGAGCACATGTATGCACACTAATTACAATGTGGATGGATAAAACGCCTCCCTAAAAAGATGCTCAAAGTCTAGCTAGGATAGAGTAGCCTCATCATGTGACTAAGTCACTAAAATCTACAATCACCTAGTATATACCTAAATAAGACTCATTGTGAGGACCTCCATGGAATATGTAGGATTCCTTACAAGGCAGAAAACTTGAGTGACTGCCTCTAGCTAGTCCTCAACCACCTGGGGGTCTGGATCAGCCTAAAACCAGGGAGGTATCCATCTCTGGAACTCATGGAACACATTAACCCTATGTGAATCCTTAGCTATCACTACCAACACCAGCTAATTCTCAACGAGTTGTGGTATAGATAGTGAACCACCTAGAGGTGTTATCTCTAGTAAAATCCCTTATACTTGAGGTCAAAACTAGGTGGATCATCCTCGTGATCATCCAATGGAGACCTAGATGGATGTCTTCAAGGAGGAATCTATAAATGTATAATATGTACCATGGTCAAAGAGTATATCTGGTGAATTAACTCAAGAATGAAATGGAAACCAAAAACCAATCCTATATGCATATATCAATGTTTTACCTACAACCAATGTCTATATGTACTGAGTCGAAAAGCAGGTGATCAGAGTCCTGGTGTATTGATACATTGGCTCCTACACCAAAACAAGAATCCCTAGACTAAAAGACAAACTCAAAAAACATAACACTATTACCCCAAACCAATATCATATACTTTGATCCTAAGGGAGATATTACTTCTCTGATTCCCCTCTATCATGGCCTCATCTAATGGGGCCTGAACCATAATAACCCCAAGCCCACCTCTAATGGATAGCGGTTGGCGACCAATGTCGAGTAGGCATATCACACACATGAGAGGAATTATCCTAATGTACTTGTACACATTCACGCATATCTAATCCCATAATATACTAAAATAATAAACAAATTATACCAATGCATGAATAAATCTAAGATCCCACAATCATATTATGATGTTAAAGTACTGGAAGCGATAAATATTGAAAAATAAAAGCCCAGCTAAAAACTTCAAAGAGTCTATCCTACTCTAAGGGTGAGTAATATGATAAAATACAACCACCCAAAAAACACATTAGTGTATCAAGCTCAATCTATATTCCACCTTCTCCCTTTCCTCCCAAGACACCATCAAATTGGTAGTTGTCTGTACAAGACACAACATGTGTGGGCAGAGCTCATGCAGGGTGGGTATAAAAAAACATAATAGGACACCCCAAAAAACTAAACATGAATCATAATGAATATTCATCTCATAACAATGATATAGTAATCAATTATTAACAAGAAAAATCCATATATACTTAGTAAGGGCACAGCGCCTCTAGGTGGTCACAACCAAACTATCATCCATAAGATTCTGCTCGAAGCAATGCTCGTTCTGGGATAATACACTGCACAAGTTATGATATCATTAGAGACACTCATAAAATAGTTCATGATCATTATTCCCTTCCCAATAAATCTCATTGGTCACATAAGACATGATACTCAGATAGGGGATCACACCTAGGATCATTAGGGGACACCACAAACCCAATCTGGACCATCCCTTTATGTAGGGGATCATACTCCAATGATACCATGAACCCTACTTAAAAGTAATTATATATGGATGTTAAAATCTATACTCAAGGAGGTCATTCATATTCTACAAAATCCACCTAGGGTATAAAATGATAGAGGATTACACTTCAACTTCACAGTGGGACACCACAAACTCTATTGGTGACCCATCCTTCAAAGGGGATCACAATCCAGATATGTTTATATAATTACACATTATACCCTCCATGGGATAGACTAAGGTAACACAATCAACTGATATTGTTCTAGACTAAATAAATGAAGGGATACAAACACCCTCAAAGGGGGTACACGATGTGTACTAGGGGTACACGACATGTCCAAACAACCCTTGATTTTCTCGTATGGTGTTGTCTCACATGGTATATAAATATCTATATAAAAAATATTTAGGAATATTAAAAAACATGTATATATTTTTTAGAACTCTTACCATTCCATCTTCTCGTTCCCGTGTACCACTAGTCTTGCCTATATACAAACTCGTGTACACAATGTTGTTCTCGGGTACACCTAGTGGTGTCCATGACTGTGTACTCTAGTCTTCATATGCCCATGTAACCTTTGATTCACATTCCAATTATCCAATCATGAGTCACATAGTGTGTGATAAGTTCACACAGAGTGTGATATTTAACTCTAGCAGAAACCCAAGCATCACGGCTAGGGGTCTCACACAACATGTAATTTCGGATTACATGTCATGTAATCTAGGATTTTCCAGAACCCTTGAGTTCTTCCTCCATGTCACTTATTCATGCCACCACCACCATTGACCTCACTAGATATCTTAGATATGGGGTTAGCCTACACTCCCATCACTGTAGATTGGGATTTCGGGCTTCAAATCCACTCAGGAAATGACCACATGCACCATCTATAGCTGCACCATCAAATCCAGGTTGAATAGATATCGCAAATCCATTTTGATCCACCTTTGATCATACTCTGTCATAATCATAGCTTGATCATACCCTTGATCACAAACCACACTCATGGTATTGATCTATTTCCAAAAATAATAATAATGTAATGATCAAATACAGGGTAATCATCAAACCATGATCTAAAGAAAATGTCTGCGATGAACATGTGAAGAAACGAGGGGAGAAAAAAAATTCATAAGATGTGAGGAGAAAACCTCATACTTTTTTTGTTCATACTTGATATATTTTTGTATAAATATATGGATGAATAGGGATATAAATAAAAAAACAAAAAAAATCCATCAATTAAATCTATTTTTGATATGAGAATAAATTCTTGTTTAGGGAATTGATAGGTGTTCGACTGTGATAAAAGTAACGGGATGGAATTTCACAAATTAAACATCCTACCTAGAGTTTTTATTGATCAATAATGAAAAAATCCATGCATTTCTGCTATTGGTGAGATCCATGAAATCTGTTGGTGCATGATCCTCAATATGATCTCAATCTGATGTCATTCAGAAAGATCTCCTCTATAGGCTCCTCTCTAATAGTTTCTCTCCACCCCTAGTTTATGCGTCCAACTGTAGAGTTTGAGGCATAACTATGTGTAGATAGAAGAGTGGGTCGCTGTTTCAAATATAATAAAATAAATTTATTTATTTATTTATTTTATTAATTTTTTCTCGTGATAATTTTTCACAAACGCCCAATTCTAACTAAGGTTATGTCACACTTAGAGTAAAAATTGATTTCTGTACTCAATAGCACCATCAGATTTTTGAGTTGGGCCACTATTCAAGATTTATTCCACTTTTTCAGAAAAAATTCCTACATTTGATATTAATATATTTAATATATTTTTAAAATTAATTATAGTAACAATGGGCCATGGAATATCACACTGTCTTAGCGCCTATATATGAAATTAATCCATATAATATCCAAATGTAATACGTGGAAAAATCAGAGTCATTACAAATGGAAATTTATAAATGAAAATAATTTCATTGAAAATTCATAAACCACCTACCTTATTCCTATTATAGATGCCTCGTCCAGTATTGGCCCTTAGATTGGTTTATATCGAAAAACAAAGGAATAACGGGCGAATTTCCTGAAAATAAGGCATATGATCTTACATCAAAATAGCATATTCGATAAGAAGAATAATGATGAAAAGATCCTAAGTATTTAAGCAATTACCAATGGATATCCAATGATATGATTAGATCTTGAATCAGAGATAATCCAATAAAATGGGATCAAAGACTAGAAGAAGAGTCTTAGGGTATTAACAGAGAGAAAAGGGAAGGGTTATCCACTGGAATGAATAAAATAAGAGGAGGTGTTAAAATTATATGAATTTAATGTCAAAATGAAAATTTTACCCAAAAACTAGGGGAATAATAGTTTGGCTATATGGTTGGACAAACCATGCTCCAACCATGCATGGTATACTATCCAAAGAGGGGACCTTCATGGTTAATTCATTTGGTTTGGAAAACTATCCACAAAACATGTGTTTTTTATCTGATAAAAATTTCAAATACTATGAACATTCATGCTCTCTAGGTCACACAGTTTTGAAAAATTGTGTGGCCCACTTATTCTCACTAAACACCCCACATGGTTAGGAGAAACTATGTGGATTAGGTTTTATAGTTTATACTAACTATGCGTCCGTGTGGTTTCTTCCAACAACAAATTATCCATGTTTTGAAAAAGCCTCAAACACCATCATTTATTTTATACCCTCACCAGTCATTTTTATTAGATCAAAACTAAGGAATTAAACTGAAAATTAAAGCATTTGTACCTCATAGAAAAATAGGGTTCTTATAGTCTTCCTCCCTTAAAGGAAATTGTCCCTGAGTTTACCTACCAAGTGTGGTAAAACATTTTCTAAGAACAACTCTAGCTACTAAGCATGTACGTCAGCCTCTAGATCCCAAGTATTTTCTTATACATGGTTGTGCTTCCATAGCACTTGCCCCAATGGGACGGACCATCCTCAAAGATCCTTCATGTTACAATCAACGATGCATATGGGATACTCCTCAAAAGAAGTATAAATATCTAACTCAACATCCACAGGATCAAAATTATGAAATGGCTCAGAATGATATCGATAAATCTATGAAACATGGAAGATGGCGTATATGGGATGATACCTCTAAGATAATAGTAATTGATAGGCTACCATATTAAATCTATCTAAGATCTAAAAAGGTTTAAAAAATGAGGCAAAAACTTCCCTTTCCTTTGTATCCATCAATTCCCAAGTATGGGTGATACCCATAAGAAAACATGATCCCAAATCTCAAACTCCATAGGTTTTTTATGGAAATCAACATAAGATTTATGTCTAGACTGAGTGGTATACATGTGCTTTCTAATCAACTACACCTAATCTAAAGTCTCTTAGATGAGATGAGGACCAAGTATCACTGCCTCTCCTACCTCTAACCATTTTAGGGTTGAATAGAAAGACCAGCATATAATCCCTCATACATATCCATATGAATAATCTTCTAATGGTTATTATTGTAGGATTACTCAATGAGAGGGATTTTTTTCAAGAACCACCAAAATAAAGGATGTATACCTGTAGCATGTCCTCCAAAACTTGTTTCATCTCTCGACTGGACACCAAAACTTGTATCTTCCATTCTGACTAGACAACATTCTGAGAGTGAAAATTTGTTCTTAGAAGCACCTATTTACCCAAATATTTTGGCAAACCCTACCAGATCCTTAATTTGTAATGATACTTTTTGAATAAAACGATAGTATGAGGGTATCTATGTATCCATATAATCTCATAGACATTCATTCTACCCATATCATCAACTAATTAAGTCTCCCTTATTGGAAGAAAGTGGTTAGCCTTCATCAGTCGATCCATGACTACCCAAACTTCATATATACCTTGATGTGACCTCGGTAAGCCATCTAAAAAATACATCATGGTATTCTCCCATTTCCATTTTGAGATTTGTAGAGGCTGTAACAATCCATCATGAAAATGGTGTTCTAAATTCGCCTACTGAAAATTTGAATACCTAATGATAAAACCCACTCTCTAACATTTCATCCCTGGACACCAATTCTAGAAACACATATCATGATACATATTAGAAATTTTTGGATAAAATACCCACTAAGAAGCATGTGAATCTCCCATTAGTTATTCTCTTATATCTCTAGGAACCCAGATATTCCCATGAATATGTTAGATGTCATCTCCATCAACAAACCAATCTGAAAGCGGTTCCTCATAAGAAATTATTTCCCATAGGACTAACCCCTAGGGTTTGAAAATTGACTTCTCTTCACCCTATCCATGAGCGAATAGGTAACTACAATTGATGTAGGAAAGGCTACTAGTGACTCCCTTGAAACTCCATATTCATATCAGAAATAAGGGACATCAATTTCTATTCATCACTGGCTTCTTAAATGTCTTGTTCCTGAGTTTTTCGAATCAGGGCATCAGCTTCCAAATTTCCTTTTTTAGACATATAATAAATATCAAAGTCAACAAACTAAAGGTATTTTTTCCATATATATTATAAAAGATTCAATTAATTATATTTAAATATATATTTGAGACTCTTGTAGTCCGTATACACCATAAAGATCTCTCTCATTAGATAATGTCTCCAGCAATGAAAATCCTAAACAACTGCTACTAGGTCAGGTCTTGTCTTGTGCAGTTATACTCATGAAGTCTCAACTGGTGAGACCCATATGAAATGACTCAATCCTCTTGAATCATTTCTACACCCATCCTGATGCTTGATGCATCATAGAACACTCTATAGACTCTATCAGGCTCTGGAAGAATCAGAATTAGTGATTAAGTATGCCTTCCCTTTATCTCCTGAAAGTCCTTCTCACACACTTCAAACCAAAATAACTTCACACCTTTATTAGTTAGACCATTAATAGTTGAATCAAGGAATTATAAGTATTGTATGAAACACTTATAGTATTTATTAATCCCAAAGAAACTCTTTATGTCAAAATTTCTCTTGGGATGCTCCTAAGAAAAAATAGCACACACCTTCTCTTGGTAAACTGATACCTCTGATCCTAAGATAATATGACCCCATAAGTGAATTTTTTCACTCTATAAGTGGCACTTCATGATCTTAGATTATAAATGATTCTCTCTCAGTGTATTCAAAATGATCTCAAGATATTTAGCATGGTTGCTTCGAGTATGAGAATACACTAAGATTTCATCCATAAAAACCACGACAAAGGAATCTAGATAGGGATGGAGAACCCTATTCATAAAATTCATAAAAATAGTGGATGTGTTCATAAGACCAAAGGGCATAATAAGGTACTCATATAAACTCTACCGACATCAAAAATCCATACGTGATATATCTGAAGGCCAGACTCACACCAGATGATATCTCAATCTCAGGTTGATCTTTTATAACACTCTATCTCCTTGGATATAGTTGAAGAGATAATCTATTTCAAGCAATCGATACCAGTTCTTAATCATAAGATGTCTCAACCATCAGTAATCGATGCATAGCCTAAGGATATCATATGCCTTCTTGGTGAAAAAGTAACGACCCGAAATTTTATTAATGAAAATTTCCTTCTTGTAATTATTTCATATAGTATAAATCACATAAAATCATATAAATAACATAATACAAACTTTATAAATGAATAATAAATTAAATAAGAGGTATTTATAGAAATTAAGTAACATATAAAAATAGAATAGTAACTTGACCATTGTAATAGAAATGTGACCATTGGGAACATTAATCCGGCCAATAGAACAGTAACCTCACCTATGAAAGTGTAAATTAAATTTAGGTATCTTATAAATGAAAATATGATATATTTATGTCATGGTATAAGTAAATAAATGTTTTAAAAATGATAAATTAATAGTTGGTAATTTTATAAAACATAAATGTTTGTTTATAATTTTATACATAATATAATGATTTAAAAAAAATTAATTTCATAAAATAGATTATTAAATTAATATTTTTTTATCTTATGATTATAATATAATTTTATGATACCTTAATTAATTTTTTAAAATGTCATAAAATATGTTATAATATTAAAATTGGTATTTTCGAATAATTGATGGTTTTAATTAAAAAATAAATTTATCATATTTATAGTATTATTTTTATAAAATGGAGTACATTTTTGAAATATAAACATCAAAAAATGGGTTGGGATGAATTTTTGGGAATTTTTTAAAATAGTTGGATTTTTTGTGAGTAGTGAAATATGGTAATTTACGGTATTTAATATTTTAAGCCAAGTACATGAATTTCTTAGTCATGGTTGATGTAAGAATCCATTATATAAAACTCACATGCACTATATATTGTACTTAGTCACAATAATCAAAACTATTTATAGTCTTGATCCAAAATAATAAACTAATGAATAAAATAATCAAAATGCCCCTCTCCACTCACTATAAATACCACCCATCACCACCTATTCTCCTCACAAATTCTAAGAATTTGATATTACTAATATTCTTCCAAATTCCTCTACCAAGCCTCTTACCCATTTTTTGGTCTTTCTGATCTCACCAAAATACCATTTTCAAGTGCCTTAAGGATGTTCTCAATGAGACGTTATTCAAGAGGTAAAATCTTCTACAATTCCCTTTTAAATTATTTCTTTTTCTACTTCATCTTTTATTCCACTTTACAAAGTGACATGATAATTCCATTATCATAAATATCCTATAATTTTATTAGGCCAATGGTATATCCATCATCAAATCTCTTCTCTTCTCCTTTTTATCTTAAAAATGAAAAAAATCACATGTGATTTTTTGATTCACCACCTTCATGGATGATGATTTTTAATTTTCTATTACCTCCTTCAAGGATGATCACAAAACCATTATAATGTTTAAACAAGATTTTTAAATTTATATTAGAACTTTTTTATGTTCTAAAACTAATATATATATATATATATAATAAAACAAAACTAGTTTATGATAATCGAGAATTCACCAAAATAAAAAAATGTTCATAATTAACATTTTATCTAATGAATCATTATAATATCTAAAAACAAAATGATATATGGGACCATTTAAAATTATGTAGGTGAATAAATATAATTTACTTAAACTTCTATAGTTTTTTTTTCATTTGATAATAACTCTAATATTTCAACTCAAGGGAACAAATCATAAAATCAAGAAATGAATGATCTCAGAATGAAGAAATTGAATTATATAACTCATCAAAAAGTATATAAATGAACTTAATAAAATTACAATAAATAAAATAATTGTATAATAGTTTATTAATTAATTAATTAATGGATCTAATTTTTTTATCTAGTATAGTAAGTGAAAGTGCAGAACGCTTTTGGGCATAAGGTAAGGGGTTCTCTCTGAATCCTCATTTTTCCTTTATGTTATGCTTTCTCTCTATTTACCATAATGTAATTATTAATTATTATTATTTAATCCTACTATATTCTATTTTTATATTCCAAAAATATATAATTATATCAACTATTATTTCTTTTATGTGTAAATACAAGTTTTATAAGGTTCCCTTCTCAATTCCTCCCAACAAAAAAGCCCGATCAAAGGGAACTTTCTAATTTCTTACCAATTTTCAAGTACACTCTATAATAGTTTTTAAGACACTGATATTTTTCTAAAATCACACTTTTTATCATGAAAAAATTTCTTAGTTTATTTTAATTTTTATCCAAAAAAATAATTTCTTTAACCACTTTAAGTCTCTTTAATATTTTCCCTTAAACCGCACTAAAGTGGCTCATTTATAAAGTTTTTTAAACCCTATTTTTAGATGTTTTCAATTAAGTTGGAAAAATTTAAACATGATCTATTCCTATTTTCCATTAATAATTTCCATTAATAATTTAAATCCATTCTTTCATGTACACCATTATGATATTCCCTTGGTTGTTCATTATAACATGATTATGATACCCATTTAATTCAATGGGTAACCCTTATGTTTATCCCTTATGTTTTATTTTTTATGTGGTGCACATATAAATGAACATGTTATGATGGGTGCACCTGAATAGTTCTCCAATGCATTGGTTAATGTTTAGTCTCATGAGACTTCATGTTGGGACTGGGAGCAAACCCAATTCCTTATGGGACTTTGTGCAATATGTGATATAGTCTTGGCAGTTAGCCTTGACTCATGTTTACATCATGTTGTATGTTTCTACCATATTCATTTGATTCTTTGATTAAATTATCCTATGATCTATATTTTATGATTCTATATGTTTATTCATGTTCCATGCATTTTTATTTCATCATGTTATGCCTTCTAACCCATGTGCTATGATTTATTTATATGTTTATTTCCTTACTGGTATTTTTAGCTCATCCATTTATTCATTTATTCCCCAGGTTATCCTAATAATATGTAAGAGCTCAAATGAATTTAGGATCTCATTATGGATATTAAACAAAATATTTTTTATTTTGGTTTCATGCTTTCTAATTGTGTACCTAATCTTCCAAATACACTATAATTTATAATACTTAGTTTGTATTTGATGGTTAATTATGCTTAAAATAATGTAATAATATGTGTAAAGGGATAGGGTTTCTATATTTGGTGCCAGAGGATGGTCTAGTTATTTTGGGGGATTAGGATTAGAAAACTTTAATAAAACCCCTATGGATAATTCTATCAATATGGATAACCTAGATTGAAACTTAGGTAATCATATGTTATGATATAATTTTTATTTTCAAGTTTATCCTTCTATTTTCAAAGTTTCATTTTTATATTATTATTAACTAAGTATTGAATTCCCCATAATTGTACTTTATTTTTTTTATTTAATGGATGGAAATAGGATAACTCATGCTAACACTCAATGTGACAGGAAATGTGATGATTTCTCTAATGAAATTACAAATTTGATGGGAATAGGAGATCAAAACTTCATGAAAATACTAGAAAAACTAGATCAAGTTATGAATAATAATTCGAATCATGTGGAACACCCTCATTCTCCTAATAAGAATAAATTTTTGGTCAAATACTTTATCTGATAAAGGACTCCAATATTTAGTGGATCTTCTTACCCTCGTATCACAGAACAATGGATTAACTTCATTGAGAAGATATTCTCTATCCTCCAGTTCTCAGAAGAAGATAAATTCGTGCAGGTGGTCTATTGATTTTATGGGTAATATAATCAGTGGTGGACACTAATCAAAAACAAAAAATCCAAGGAGGAAATTTATTCCATTTATTGGAGTGCATTCAAGAAAATATTTTTCGATAAATATTGTTCCCAAACTCTCCATCTTAATATGGAAAGGGATTTCCTCAGGCTGAAGCAAAATAAAGATGAGTCTATCAGGGCATATTAGGAAAAACTGAAAATGATTTCAATATATACTTATAGATTTGTCATAAACACTAAAAACAAAGTGAGTCACTTATTTATTAAACTAAAGTCGAGTCTACAAAAATCCTTGGAGATTAAATACTTTGAAATATATGAGGAGATTTTCTATTGTGACCTTAAGTTTGAAATGGAGATCAAAGACTCTTAGTGATCTCATGTTCCTAGACATAAAAAGTCTAAAATGTTGTTTAATATGGGAGGATCAACATATAAATACCATTATGGGAAGAAAACCCAACATCCCAAGTGCCAAAATTGTGGGAAGAAACATCCTAAAAACTGTGTAAGGGGAATTAGGAGATGCTTCAAATGTGAAAGAGAGGAGAATATAGAAAATAATTTATGAAGGGATATGAGGAATCCCAAAAATGTGGAATAATAAAGGAATATTCAGATCAACACTCATCATGTAGTGCAGTGTCTCAACGATAAGTAACATGGGTGTTATGCAAGCCAATTCCCTAAGCCAAGGGTTATCAGGGGAAATCAAAAAAAAACTTACAAGGCAACAAGGAAGGTAATATGTTATCACTACTACTGAGGTGGAGCATGGAAATGGTGTAGTGACAGGTACACTAGTTATTAATTTAGGAATATGGAACATATTATTCGATCCTAGTTCTACAAATAATTTCATATCTTTCAAGTTTAGTAGAACCATTCAAACACCACCTCAAACTATAGAGGTTTATTTATCTCTGAGAACATAAAATTGTTAAATTATTGCATCTAATGTATATAAATCATCCCTAGTTAATGGTTGTGCACTGAACCTCCCATAAAATCATGTCTTACTTCCTTTGGTGGAGTTAATTCTATTTTGGGCATGCATTGGATATCTTTATACAAATCCAATATCAACAATCAGGAAAGAGAGATCACTATTCACATCTTGATGCATCCTCCAATTATTTATAATTGTAAGGGTGAGGATGGATCTCCTTCAAAATCATCATCTTCAGTATATATTTATTTTCTTATGCGCAAGCATATCTAACTCAAATGATTGAGATAAAAGATCGAATCATGATCAAACACATGTCCATTGTGAGGGACTACACTGATGTGCTCTGAGAAGAATTTAATGGTCTTCCTCTTGAATGATATGTTGAGTTCTCAATTTAACTTATTCTTAGATCTATACCTATATCAAATACACCTTATATAATATCCACTAATGAGTTTTAGGAACTAAATAATTAGTTACAAGAGAATATGGACAGGGGTTTTATATGCCTGAGTGCTCCACCATGGGGTGTACTAGTCTTATACATCCAAAAGAAGGATGAATCAATGTTCCTCTTCATTGATTATAATGCACTCAGAAAAATAGTGATAAAGAACAAGTATCCAAAATCATGGATAGATTACTTGTTCAATCAGCTATGTGGAGACAAGTATTTCTATAAGGTGGACCTTCAATCAGGATATCACCAATTAAAGGTAAAAAGGAATATATTACCAATAATTACTTTTGAACGAGGAACAGACACTATGAGTTCATAGTGTTTCCCTTTGGAATCACTAAATATCTAGAAATTTTCATGGACTTAATGAATATAGTCTTCAAATACTACCTCAAAAAATTTCTGGTAGTCTTTATTGATGATATTATGATATACTCAAAAAGTAATGATGAGCATGAGGATAATTTGAATGCTATGCTAAAGACATTATAAAGGGATAAAAATTATTCAAATTGTAGGAAATTTGAGTTATGTATGGAGAAAGTATCATTCTTAGGGAATGTTATCACTAGCAAAGGAATATCTATGGACCCTTCCAAGATAAAGGAAATCTAAGAGTGGCCCATACCAACATTTTTAATATAGATCCATATTTTCCTTAGTCTACCTAAGTATTAATGATGATTTTTAAAGAAATTATCATGATTATCAAACCCATTAACTAAGCTGACTCAAATTAGAGTAAATTTTTTCTAGACCAGTGAATGTGTGAAGACTACTTAAAATAGTTTAAAAGAAGGCTTATAACTGCACCAGTACACACTCTTCCGAAAATTTTGGAACTCTTTTTGGTATACAACAATGTATCAAAGAATTTATTAGGTTGTGTACTAATGTAAAATTATAAAGTGACAGCCTATGCCCCAAGGGATTTGAAAATTAATTAGAGAAAATTATCCCACACATGATCTAAAGTTGGAATTTGTGATATTTGCATTAAAGATATGGAGGCATTATCTATATGGGAATAAATGTGAGATATATACTAATAATAAGAGCCTCAAATATATATTCATATGGAAGGAGATTAATATGTTCCCTAAAATATGGTTAGATCTCATCTGGGATTATGAATGCTCAATCCACTACCATCCTAGTAAGGAAAATAAAGTGGAAGATGTGCTAAGTATAAAGAATCCTACAACATTATCAATGATGAGAATTGAGAAGGATCCAATATTCTTATATTTCAAAAGTATGGACATGGTAATCACTAAGGAAGGAATATCATAAATCCTTTATCAAATGATTGCTCAACCATCCCTCATGGAGAAAATAAAGGATGCTCAAAGAAATGATATGGAAATTCGGAAAAAGTTGTAAGCTATAAGAGATTACTAATCCTTAGAGTTCAAAATTGATGAGTAAGGAGTCATAATATTTGGCTCATGATTATGTGTACCATCTAATCCAAAGATAAAGAAATATCTTCTGAATAACTCATATAACTTAACCTTATTTATTCACCCAGGGATCACAAAGATGTACCAAGATCTCCAAGAGCACTATTGGTGGGAAAATATGAAGAATGATATTTCTAAATATACATCAAATTGTTTGGTATGTCAGCAAGTGAAGTTTAAAAGGAAAAGGTCTAACGGGATAATGCAACCATTAAACATACAAACATGTAAATAGGAAAACATCTCCATGGACTTTGTCACTATACTTATAAAGACTTCCATAGGAAATAATGCTATATGGTTCATCAAGGATTGTCTTACAAATATAGTTCACCTTATCAAAATTTTATAATACTTCTCACTCAACCAAATTTCATAGATATACATCAAAGAAGTGGTATGGATACATGGAGTACAAATATAAATTCTATCTAATCAAGATCCTATATTTACCTTCAAGTTTTTCAAAAGTATCCAATATGCTTGAAACACTGAGTTAGACTTCATTATGTCCAGTAATCCTCAAACTGATGTCCAATCTAAGCTTCTATTTAGACATTAGAAGTCATATTGATAGCATCTTCTATGGACTTAAAGGGAGGATGGGATTAAAATCTTCCACTAGTCGAGTTCTCTTACAATAATAGTTTCCACTCAAGCATCCAAATGGCTCTATATGAATCCCTTTATGAGAAAAGATACAAAAAACTAGCATGCAGGGATGAATTCAGTTAATAGAATTTGTTAGGGCCTAAAATGGTAAAAGAAATGGTAGAAATGTTAAAAACTATTCAGCTGTATATTTGGGATGACCAAATATTACAGAAGATCTATGTATACAATTGTCAATGGGACCTAGAGTTTGTGGTTAGAGATATAGTATTCCTTCACATATCTCTACAGAATAAGATCACGATATTTGGGAAGAAAGGAAATCTAAGTCCCAGGTACATCATCCCATTTCATATTTTTGATAGTATTGGAGTATTGGTCTATCAATAAGACCTTCCACCTACCATGTCTCAATTACACAATATATTTTAAATATCCCTCTTGAGGAATTATATACCAGATCCCTAACATGTACTGAATTCGAAGGTGGTATAGCGGGAGAATGACCTCTCATATGAAGAGTATCTGGTGAAGATATTTGACCATAGAGATAAATTTATACACAATAAGACTAATCACCTAGTCAAAGTACTATGGAAGAACCATAATTACAAAGAGGTGACAAGGGAACCATAGGAAGAAATGAAGGAGAAGTACCCTCACCTGTTTTCCTCTTAGTATGTAAAACAAAATTTCAAGGGAAATTTTTCATAAGGGGGGAGAATGTAACGAACCTGGATTTTAACAATAGAAATTCCCTTATTACAATTATATAATATAATATAAATGACATAAAATAACATACAGAACATAGTAAAAACTTTATCAATGAATAGTGAATGAAATAAGAGGTATTTCTAGAAATTAAAGAACCTATATAAATGTAATAGTAACTTGACCATTGAAATTGTAATGTGACCATTAAGAATAGTAATCTCAACAAAATAATTGTAAAATTACCTATGAAAGTATAAATAAAAAATATATATCTTATAAATAAAAATATGATATATTTATATCATGGTATAAGTAAATAAATTTTTTAAGAATGATAAATTAAGTGTTGGTATTTTTGTAAAACATAAATGTTTATTTAAAATTTTATAATAAATATAATTATTTAAAAATTATAATTTTCATAAAATAGATTAATAAATTAATATTTTTTGTCTTATTATTATATAATAATTTTATGAAACCTTAATTAATTTTTCAAAGTTTCATAAAATCGATTATAATATTAAAATCGGTATTTTTCTAATAAATGATGATCTAAATAAAAAATTAAATTCATCATATTTAGAAAATTATTTACATAAAATGGAGCCCATTTTATTAAATATACATGTTTAAAAATGGTTTGGGTTATTTTTCAGGATTTTTCTAAAATAGTTGTATTTTTTGTGGATAGTGAAATGCGGTAATTTATGGTATTAAACATTTCAAGTCAAATTCATGAATTTTTGAGTCATAGATGATATAAAAACCCATAATTTGGAACTCAAATTCACTATTTATTTTAATTAGTCACAATAATCAACACTATTTATATTCTTGATCCAAAATAATAAACTAATGAATAAAATAATCAAAAACACCCCTCTCTTCCCAATATAAATACCACCCCTCACCACCTATTTTCCTCACACCATATAAGGTTCTGAGATTTCTAATATTCATCCCAATTCATCTCCTAAGCCTCTTCCCCATGTTCTGGTCTTTTTGGTCTCACCAAAATATCATTTCCAAGTTCTTTAAGGAGGTTCTCAATGAGATGTTATTCAAGAGGTAAAATCCTCCACCTTTCCCTTTTAAATTCTTATTTCTTATACCTAATCCTTTCCAACACTATCCTAAGTGACATGAAAAATATATTATAATACATATACTATAATTCTATTATTTTAATGGTATATCCATCATAAAATTTCTTATCTTCTCCTTTTTATCTTAGAAACGAAAACATCATTCGTGATGTGTTCATTCACCACCGTCTTGGATGACGATTTTTGTTTTCTATTACTGCCTTCATCCCTGTTCATAAAACCATTATAATGATTAAAAACATTTTAAAATATATATTTAAAAAAATTAACTAATATATATATATACATAATATTAAATAATAATAATAAAAGTAGTTTTTGATAATCAAAAATTAACCAAAATAAATTAACATTCAACATTAACATTTTATCTAATGAATCATTCAATATCTAAAAAATGATATATAGGACCATTTCAAATTAAGTAGGTGAATCAATATCATATAATTATACTTCTTTAGTTTTTTGTCCATTTGAAAATAACTCCCATAATTAAACTCAAGGGAACCAATTATAAAATCATGAAACAAATGCTCCCAGAATGATGAAATTAAATCTTATAACTCATCAAAAAAATCATAAATGAAATTAATAAAATTATAATAAATAAAATAAATGTATAATAGGTTATTAATTAATTAATTATTGGATATAATTTTATTATCCATTAAATTAAGTACAAGTTCATAACACTTTTGGAAATAAGGTAATGGATTCTCTCCGAACACCCATTTTTCCTTTTGTTTAAGATTTATCTCTCTTTAACCCAATTTAATTATTAATTATTCTTATTTAATAATCCTAAATTCTATTTTTATGTTCCAAAAATATGTACCTATCTCAATTATTCTTTCTTTTATGTGGAAATATATGTTTTATAAGGTTCCCTTCTCAATTCCTCCAGATAAGCAATCCCGGTAAAAAGGAACTTCCCAATTTCTTACCCATTTTCAAGTACACTCCATAATATATTTTAAGCCAAAAATATTTTTATAAAATCTCTATTTTTATCATGAAAAATATATTAGTTTATTTATTTTTTTATACTAAAAATTATTCTTTTAACATCTTAAAGTCTCTTTAATATTTTCCCTTAAACTGTACTAAAGTATCTCATTTCTAAAGTTTCTTAAACAAAATTTTTACATACTTTCACTTAATTTGGATATAATTTATCATTATATATACCTATTTTCCCTTAATAATTTCCATTTATTATTTAAATTCATTCTTTCATGGACACCATTATGATTTTCCCTTGGTTATGTTTTATGAAATGATTATGATACCCACTTCTTTCCATGAGTAACCATTGTGTTTATACATTATGTTTGATTCTTAATATGGACCACATATGCATGAAAATGTTATTATGGGTTAACTAAGGTAGATATTTGGGTAATATTTAGTCTCATTAGATTTCATGTTGAGATAGGGAGTAAACCTGATTCCTTATGGTACTTTTTCCACCATGTGATATAGTCTTGGAAGTTATCTTGACTCATGTTTATGTTATGTTTTATGTTGTTGCAACAATTCTGTGATTTCATGATTACATGATCCCATGTTCTATATGTTATACATCCATATGTTTATTAATGTTCTATTCCTTTTTATTTCATCATTTTATTCCTTCTAATCCATGTGTGATGATTTATTTATTTTTTTATTACCTTATTGTAATTTTTACCTCATCCTTTTTTCCATGTATTCCCTAGGTTTTCTTAAGAAGATGTAAGAGCTCAAAGGAATTTAGGAGCTCATTATGGAGATTAAATAAAATATGTTTTTATTTTGGTTTAATTCTTTCTAATTATGTACATAATCCTCCAAATACACTATAATTTATGATCCTAGGTTTGTATTTGATGGTTAATTATGCTTAAAATATGGTAATAATATGTGTAAAGGGCTTGGGTCTCTATGAAAAAGCATGGGTGAACCCTAAGAAGAATTTTTGGGTCAGATAAAACTCTTAGATTCTAAATCCTGCAACTATCTATTGAGATCCTAGATCTTAGTATGTTCCATACAATATAGAGGAATAGATAATGGGGATACTTCTAGAACCATATCAATAGTAAACTCTATCTCTCTCTCATGAGGTAAGACAGAAAAAATCATCGGGGAAAACATCCTTAAAATGATCTACTATCAGAGGTAAGTCTATCAGATGCACTATCGAATCATCCAACAAAAGACTAGAAATATGAGTAGTTACTCCACCTTTCCCATGATTCTCTGGTCCATCTCTATTGGTCTGGACATTCCACTCACCCTTGTGAAGATAACTATCACCCTCTTGTGATTTAAAAGATACCTTATAGTGATAAAAGTACACATAGTCCTGATAGGTAACCAAACATTCTATCCCAATAATTACATTGAATCCTTTCATCTCGAGGATGAGGAGGTCTCATAAGTAATGACAATTTATAACCTCAATGGGGTAGTCCTTTCATTGGCATATTCCATCTGACCACAAACCCAAGAGTGTGTCTTGCGTAATCACCCCACATAAGTGCTGAATTTATATCCTAATACTTTCCATGTTCAATAAAGAGATAAAGGAGTATGAATCACCTATATCGAGAAAAAAATATAGAATATTAAAGGTTAATAGAATAGAACCTTATATAGTATATGGTCCTGCACTCTTCACCTAAGGTATCGGTTGTAATGAAATAAACTATATTGATCTATGACCCTGAGGTAGAGTTGGAATACCCTAATCAGGTCCACTCTAATAGCACTGATAATCAGAATTTTGGCTACCATAGTCATGAACTCTTCCATAGAATGTATTGCCGCTACTACTCTAGCTTATGGAAAGACATGGTGTAACTGATCCCACTCTTGAACGTAAAGCTGGTGCAGATACTCTTCCACTAGAAGTAGGTGGAAAGGTCCAGAAGAAACTCTGAAGATAATCCATACATCCATAAGAAAGGAACTCAATTGGTTATCTATCACACTGAGGCTTCCCATGCCCCTTGAATCTACACTGGTGGAATATAACGGAACATCCATTATGAATACTCTAGTTTCCACAGCTCTGTCAAGAAACCTCAAGGCTACACTTCCTTCTACTGGAATAACTACTACCATATCTAAGCATTGAACCTACATTCCTAGTACTATTGTATTATCTCATGTTACAATCAGTGATAATAGTCTAATTAATGATCTTATAAAAGATATATAGGCAGAAGACATTCACCTACGTGTGGATGGAATACTTGAGTCCATCCTTAAAACATTGTGCTCACGATAGCTCGTCATCATCTATAAGCGGCACAAAAAATAAAAACTTAGTAAAATTCACTGAATATTTCATGATGCACACATAACCCTTCTCTATGTTCATCTACTCTCTGGCTTAGTCAGATCTTAGTGTCTAAAGGAAGAAATAAATCATATAATTCATTCTAGAAGTTCACCCAAACCATGCCCTAATGATGACAAGCATGAGTAATCACATCCCACCAGCACTTTACAGAATCACATATCAAGTATATGGATAGCTTAACCCTCCTCTATAGAGGCATCTCCAAATTCTCAAATATAGAAATAATGGCCTCTAGAAAATACTTGATAGCCTAAGGACCACTATCCCCTGAAGAGATGGTAGGATATTGCTACTTGAACTTGTGATTTAGATCAGACATTGTAGGTGTAGGTCATAGAGCACCCTACATAGATTGAATCAGATGTATAAAACCCTCTCGATGATGAGCATCAGTTCCCATCTTGGGAATATCAGGTGGTGCCTCATGTGGCACTACTGGAGGTATCACTGGTGGCTTAGGGACCCCCACCTCTGAAGCATGATCATTATAACCCTTCTGGTTCACAACTAGAGGACATCATAGTGGTATAGCTCTAAAAATTATAAGCACATTCCTCAAGAACAATATTGAAAGTAGATAGGATCACTACAAAAGTATATCATTAGAATAAGGGTTCACTACCCAACATACTACCCCCAACTACCTTCTTAGAAGTCTAGGGTATTGGTAAGTGTTTAAGTTTAATTTACATAGGTTCTGATATATGGAAGGTTCAATTGAATTTTAAGAAGGTAAACACTTGTTAAATCATAATTGGCCTCCCCATTTTCAAGAATCCATTTCATATATAATTTAAAATTTAAAATTTAAGTTCATAATTGATTTATACATATTACAAGGATCGATTAAAGTTATTGTCATTCCCATATAATAAATTCACATACACTTTATAAACTAAAATCAATTCCCATTTAATTCCAATCATCCCCCATACAATTAGGTTATAGATTGTAATGGGAAAAATATGATAACTCAACTTAGTGAATTACCCATTCCAATTTATGTGGGCACATACACATTATAAATTAAAATTGGTAGTCACTAAATTGCATACAAATCCCAACTCATGAAACTAGGTTTACTTAGATTGCAATGTTGTAAACTATCTATTTAAGATTCTACCATCAGTCTATACAGGAAAACACTATTTTGATTGATGTTAACATTTTAAACAACCCATTTCCTTTCCCTACCAAAGAAATTAGTAGCATAGGCATATATAGAAACCATGGATCACTCAATAATCATAAGAAACACAAGAAATGAAAGTAGTTAAATGCATCTATATGGCATGGAATATACATGACATGTGAATTATAGGTGCCAATAATGATGCATGTAACAATTCTCCTTTCCGTACCAGGATAAGGTGAATATCCATAGAGCATATAAAATACCACAATTCATGTGCATCACCCAATAGTGAAAGTATATCTAGTATAATAAGAAAAATCCAGAACAAAAATTTCCCATTCAGAGGAAACATAGTGTTTACCCCGAATGTTGGTTAGCTACTCCTAGGCATAACTTATAACAAAGCTACGAAATATTTGTAACCTCCTGTCTAAATTACTCATACAATAAGAAAAAATAAAATAAAAGTCATCTGGTACCACTTTGTGACATCTCGGACCTCGTTCACTCCTACACAACCAAACCCAATCAACCACATGGAATCAAGCGTGCCTTCTCGTATGCTAGAGGCTATGTTCTAGAAATGAGGGCCTAGAGTGTGATAGTGGGGAGAATATTCCCTCTATTCATAGTAGATAAAAGATCATATAATATATGAATAAACATTAGAACCATAATAATGAATAATACTAGCAACTAAATAGGCATAATAATCCAAGTAATAAATAACCATATTAAAAACTGGAAACTATATCATATACAAAATATGATTTAATATGATGTATCTACAAAATCAAAAAAGGAATGCATGGTAGCAAGAAACTAGTATAATAAATTCTATATATAATAATCAAAAAGACCAAAAAATATTAAAGCATCTTGAGCACTGGCCTTGTCATCTGCTACCAAGATCCATCCAAAAGCAAGAAATAAAGTTTGGTGTCCAAAGTGGGATGCTTCTCCTTGTCCACACTAACGATCATATAATATTCCCAAGTACTAATGGTTCCTAGAAAGGGTGTGAGACAAATATCATTAATCCACTACTAATAGAATCTATATGACCCCTTCTGTGAATATAAACTATACTGTGTTATGGTATATAATAAAGTAAAGCAATATAGATAAACAACTCATACATGGGTTAACCTCAACTGGTGTATGAACATGTATCATTTAATTAATTATGATTCAGTTTATATAGATAAATCATGTGAAAGCATCAATAGTACCCAGATAGATCATTGTAATAATAAAAGAGTATCCAAAGTGTAACCAAGGTATCCTTGACCCCATGGGTTGGAAAAATCATAGTATTATCACATGTAGTCTTCCTATAAGTGGTATGAGTGTAATCTAAGAGGCATGCCCAAGGCATTCCACTATAAATGAGTCTAACTGAGTATATAGAGATTTTCCATCTTAATCCCATGATAATCATGGTTGGGCCCAATGGGGTTAATCTATGGAGTCGTGTGGCTGAAGACACCAAGATGAATCTGATGGGTATATCCAAGGCATTCTAAAATACATAATATATTTTAAGTGAATCATCAATAAAATGATGATGTATTCACATAATAAGACAATGACTGAATTCTGTGGTGGGTATATCCCACAGTAATTAGTTCAGTTTTTTTTAAAAGGTCCCTTTACCAAAATGCCAAGGAAAATATTCATAAAAGAAAGTAAAGTTACAAGTGATGAAAACACGGGGTCTTATTACAATCAGCCTCATAATGAGGGAGGAGGACCACGGGAAGCGAATCTGACCAAGTAAGAGGCTTACCAACTGCCATATTAGCAAGACCATCCGTAACCATATTTGCCTCCCGATAAACATGAGTGATGATGAAGTTAAGACTCAAAAGGGTTTTCATGAATTCCATCCACCTTGCAGCAAGCCTCCAAGAGATATGAAGCTCACCATTTCTGATGGCCTTTACAAGAATGGTAGAGTTACTTTCCAACCATATATTAGTCCAACCTTTCATTCTAGAAAATGAGAAATTATGAATTATGCCAAGCATCTTCACCTAGACTTAACTATTCACGCCACAAGTTCCATAGAAACATCCCTTAACAAAATCATCATGCGCCCTAAAAACCGCATCACACCCTTCTGGCCCTGGATTTCCCTTTGACGCACCATCTATATTCACCTTTATCCAATGAAGGATAGGAGGAAACCAAAGCACCTAAAAAGTCCCAAAAGTAGGTATGAAATTTCCCTAAACTCTTAGATTTATTAGCATAATAAAATCAGGTATATTGTTGTTGCAATCCCCCATGCCAGTGCTGTACATATCTCTTGTAGCAGAAAAAATCTGCTTCGTGACTAGCTTCACATAGTTGCCTTTTCCCAAGTAAATTGATGCATTTTGGTGCCTCCATATAGCATTCATACATTCATCTATAGTCAAAAAAATTATATCACATACCTGGGGAGATAACTAGATGATTGAGCAACACTGAAGGAGGGCTTGCAGACCTAAAAATTGAAGACCAGACAACTCAAAATCCTCCAGGACCTCCTTCCAAATGGCTAAGGACTTTTCACAGCTGAGAAAGAGATTCTCTACATCCTCCCTATGCTGGTGACACAGAGCACTCCTGGAACAAAGATGAATACCAAACATTTCATGTACCTCATCAGAGGGTAACCTGTTGTAAGTAAACCTCTAAACAGGGCTAAGACGTGATGACCTGATCCATTTTTTATTTGAAGTATATAACAAATTGTAGACAACATGATGTCCCTTGGTGACATGATGATAGAAGATTTTTCTAGTAAGAATTAAATTCTTATAAGGTTCCTAAAAAATAATATCAGGGCCAAAAATAAAGTCATAATGTTCGACCAAATCTTGAAGCTCATTTGGGAGCGGTGAGGGAGGAGCATCAAAAAACTCTTTAATAGTGACCTGCTCATTTAATTCCAGGACATCCAGCTGAAAATTATCAGAGATAATGGAACCAATCCAATTATAAAACCAAAATTTGATAGTCAAGTTCCTATTCACAATCCATCTTGAGCAGGTCATAATATCCTAAAAATAATATTTAATTGATGGTTATAATGAAGATTCAATGTAATCATTCCTTCTCTGCCTCAATTTTCTAGCAAAACGAGCACTGAGAAAACCCATTTATTCAGTATTACTGTGGAGAATCTTCCAAAAAAGGAAGGATTGAAGGGAATCATTGAAAAGAGCAATATTTTTCATTCTCATGCCACCATTATACAGAGGGAGATAGAAAACCTTCCAAGGAATTTTGACCATTTTTCTCTCATGGATATTACCACTCCAAATAAAATTCCTGATAGAGATATTAAGACTCTTGAGAAGTCCTCTCAGCCACTTATAGACCATGAACGAGTACACCAATTTAGAAACTATAACCTACTTCACCAAGATTAATCACCTAGCCATGGATAGACTCTTCCCTTTCTAGGTTGGGAGTTGTTTATTAACCATATAAACGATTTCAGAAAAGAAAGATGCTCTAGGATGCCACCAAAATAACGGAACTCCAAGATAGTGAAAAGGAAGGACCCCTTCTCTGATTCCTAAATTTTAAGTAATCTAATGCTTCTTGGAGATAGAAAACCTCTTCCCAATATGTATAGAGGATTTATCCCAACTTATACATTGGCCAGAAATACCCTCATAATGATATAGAACTTGCTTCAAGACACAAATATTATTTTTTCTACTCTATAGGAAGATGATAATATCATCAACATATAAAAGATGAGATGGGGTGATAAGGGACCTGGATGCCTGAATCAGCTTAAGCTAACCCCATGAGACCATGTGAGAGATGAGTCTACTAAGATAATATTCAGCAATAGCAAAAAGTAGGGCTGAGAGAGGATCTCCCTGATGCACACCTCTAGAGTAAGCAGGGTACCCTTTAGGGGAACCATTTAATCAAGTTCCATATAATACTCATGTCATTTAATCACTTAATAGGTTTGTCCCATTACCTTCCAATAATCATGACAAGGTCTATCAAGGATGTGCAACCATTTATCACTTTAATTTATAAAAATTTAATAGGTTCATCACATACCATTCATTAACATGAAAATTAGTAGGGGGAATGCAACCAATATTGAATAAACTAAATTATAATTTAACTATGTCAAGTGATATCTATAAATATACTTTTCATTTAACAATGTAAACATTCATTTAATTAATATGGAATGATTACCTTAACAATGACAAGTTAAATCACACCTAAATGATGTCTTAAATAATATCAAAAATGGGAAATAGGTATAACATGGTATGCACCCTAATTTGTTGGAAGACATTGAGGTACCAACCTATAATTACATGAAGAACATGTATAATTATGGATTTAGAACATACAATAAAAAAATATAATTAAATAAGATGAATTTTAGAAGCATCGCCTGGTGAAACCAGTTTTCACACAATGATGGAAATCTATAAATGATAATACTTTTTGATAAAATTCAAAGACAATCTACCTTATTCCTATAGTAGATGCATAATCTAGTATCGGCCCTTATTTTAGATTACATTAGAATAAAATGTAAGAATGGATGAATTCCCTTAAAATAGTTCATATGATCATGCCTCAAAGTAGTGTCATTAATAGGAAGAATAATGATAAAACAATCCTTAAGTATTGAAGCACTTACTGATGGCTATCAAATGAGACTAATGGATCTTGAATCAGAGACTGGATGGAGAAACGGGATCAAATCCTAGAAGAAGAGGCTCAGGAGATCAACTAGAAGAAAAGGGAATTTTTTTCCACTAGAATAAAGAAAATAAGAGGAGGTGTAAAAGTTATAATAATTTAAGGGGAAAATGATAATATTACCCAAAAACCTAGGGTCTCACAATCTGGCCGCACAATTAGCCAAATTGTGCACCAACTGTGCATGACCAACTATCTAAAGAGGGGACATGTATGGTTCATGCACATGTTTTTTAAAACCATGGGAAAAACATGTATTTTTTCTCTACTAAATATTACAGAGCCTCCACATGGGTGTTTACCCCAGGTCGCATGGTCTGGAAAAACTATGTGGCCCACTTCGACTCACTAAACACCCTCTCACTTTTAGGAGAAGCTGTGCAGACTAGTTGACATGATTTCTACTAATTGTGTGGCCTAGTGGTTTCTTTAATCAGCTAGGGTTATAGGCTCTGAACAAGCCCCATAAACCCTTATTTTATCCGTAGAAACACTATGCATTTATATTAGGTCAACATACAGGATTTAAAACGAAAATTAAATAATTCATACCTCATATAAAATAGGGTTCTTACAAAGATATTCATTTTGTTTTCAGCAGCGGAAGTTTTATGAAAATATGAATGGATTTAAAAACAATATTACTTGATATTCTCATGTATTGAGAATAGATGAACTAGAAGTGTGATGTTGACATTCTGGTACTGTATAGATAGTAAAAGTTGGAAACAATTAAACCCGAAGAAAAAAAGTTTGTTAGAGAGTCCAAAAAATGTTTATTCACATAGCCATAGAAGGTCATTCAAACCTTAAGGTAAAATAAGGAATATAGATTAATGATTCCATAATATGGGATTATTAAATATAGCTAAATGGGATTGCGAAAACCTATATAATTTTCATGTTGGGTGTTAGTTTTATAAAAATTGATCCTTTGGTTTTTGAAGGGTATATGACACCAAATGTATAATTTATAAATGTTGTAAATATACATGAGTTAAAAATAAAGGGAAGAATTGATATCTTTTATATTTTACAATAAAGTGGTGGTGAAAAAAATTATATATCAAAGGATTGAATGTAAAGAATTTTATCAAGATACGATGAATATAATCAAAGGATGTGTACCTTCATCTCATTTCTCTTATATTATAATAGAAATAATTTGTTAAAAATAGTTTTTATGAACAAAATGAGATGATTAATTTTATACACATGGTTTATGATTCATCAAATTGTATAACATGTTTTAAAAAAGATACGGGTATAATAAAAATTATCTATGATAAAAGTGTTTTTATAGATATTTATTAAAATATTAGGGAAGGTGTTCCTACTACCCATCAATGGTATATTTTAAAAAAACATTATTTTATAAAAAAATGATCCAAAACTCATAAAACACTATATATGATATAAAAAAAATAATCTATTTTTTAAATATTTATACTAAAAAGAAATAAGTATTATTTCCTAACAAAAATGAGTTTTTGTATCTTATCTTTGATATTCTGAAAAGAATATAGTGTCGAAGAAGCTAGTTGGATTATGTTTGGACTTAAGAAGTTCAAAGTTAACAAAAAAAATATTATACAAGTCAAAATCCAAAGGTGAGTTTAACTTAATATTCAAAAGAGTGTTAGATATATAATAGAAAATGAAAAAATGTAAAGAGTAACATTTGATTATTATTAGAAAGTAAATATCACTATTTCTAAAGTGATTATACCAATAAAATATAAATTAAATTTACTTAATATCCTAAAATAGTTTTATGGTATGAAAATAAAGATAAATGTAAATAGTTATATTTGGTAACCATAATAATATGAACTACACATTATCCTAAAGGATCTTTGGATGTGCTAGAAAGTAGTAATGTAAATAGTTACATTATTTACCAAATGATGTCATAGAAAAATTTTGATAGAAAGGGTTAAAAGAATAATAATGTTAAACATAGAAAGAGATATAAGAAGACAATAGAATTTAACATCACAACATTTGATATGGTGGAATAAAGGATTTTTAATATGTTCAAGGAGTTTACCAATAGGAATGTGATTCCAAAATCTCACATTATTCAAAAAAAATTACTTCATATATGTTACTCACTAAATATTTTAGTGGGATATTTTTCATATGGTCACATAGATATATGAAAATAATTACATATATATGTAATAGTTAATAAAACCCCATAAAATATAGAAAAAATAAGGTTTATCTGGTAGTCTATCATATATGATATGGTATATGGGTTCTTATATGGGATTTTGTTAGTATTATTTAATGATTTTTAAGAATATAAAATGTATCATATCAAATGAAATATCCATTTTATCATTATTTCTTATTGTTTATATAAATATATATATATATATTGATATCCATTTCATGAATTTAATGGTGATTGAACTCTCAAAATATGACTTTAAGTTCTCCCCGACTAATGTTTTCCATGAATTATAATAAGATATAATGAAATGTTAAAGTTATCATGAGTAGGACTCTTATATGAGATATGTAATATGGTCACGAGGTATAAAAGTATTTTTTGTGTTGGATAACCCACTAAGTATACCACATGGAGTTTCATACACTAGCTATTTGGTATACTAGGGGTTAAAGGATTAGATAATAGTCTCCATTATCTGATGTTGGAGAGATAGCTAGAATGAGAACCTTCATAATTTGATAACTTTATTATGAAAGCCTTGATACTTGGATAATCAAGGGTATTTGGGTATGATGTTGATCATGTGATCAATTGGAGCTCAAACAAGATGATATTTTTCCTCTCATATGAAAAAAATAACTTTTGATCCCAAGATTGATACATACTATTGAGTGTGTGGTCATACCTAGATATTATATATGATGCATTTATCTATTAATGTGGGGGGGATGTGATGTTATCATCCATAAAGATGAATGAAATGTGATATACTCATCGACCATGTCAATTTATACTCAGATAATAGAGAATATATGAGTTGATTATATGGGATTGACATACTTTGTGTCCCATAGTCACTCTATGTCTTGGAAAAAGGAGAAATTTGAGAATGCATGGTAGAATAAGATACAGTTAGTGGGCACATCAATAGAGATATGTGTGTTTGATAAAGATCATGTCATATACCTTTGTATCTTGAGTATGATTAACTCTTTCCTATATAATACACTTTCTTACATTTATGTATCCAGTGATTCATATTTATTTTTCAACACTATAATGGCCTACAACGTAACACGTTTCGGTTGAATGGATAGGGATTGATTTTGACTGAGAGAGATAATATAAAAGTGTTTTAGAGTTAAACTAAAAAAAATGGATGGTTATTTCATATGATATAATACATAATAAAGTTATTAATGGATTTCTAAAAGTATTTTTTAATATATGAAAAAGATTTTTGGATATGGTTTACAAGTTATTTTATGTAATACAATATAAGTATCACAACACTAAATTTGTCCACACAAAATAGTTTTCAATGTTTTGAATAAATTTATGTAAGATTTGATAAACATGGTAATTATTATGATAAGTTCATGAATAATATTCCTATCCAAATTTCCTATATAGAAAAAGGGTAACAAAAATCTGAAATAATGATCTCTAATTGTTGAGGTTGCATTGAACGCAAGTAATAAAGTAAATACACGGATCCTTGAAAGTGTTTTTTACTCACATGTGACTGGAGCCACTAAAATCATGAAGAAAATATAGGATAATGAGGTATTATAAGTAAATTTTTACAATGAAAGTACCTTGAAATTCAAAGGTTTTGTAATAGTAGAAATCGAGTCAAAGAGGCTCAAATGCAAGGTTGTGCTTTTTTAGAATGGATAAAATATAATATACTTAGTGTAAATCAATTATGTGATAATGGTATTGAAATTTTATTCCAAAATAATTCATTTATAATTAATATTTCCAAAAATATAAGTTTCATTAAAAGGGGTTAAATATTTAGTGGAAATTTATTTCAAACTGGTGACCTATTCAAATCATGTTACATGAGTACTAAGGATGAGAATAATCTATGTCATAAAAGACTTAGACACTTTGTCTAAAGAAACATGAGTAATATTTTAAAACATGGAATGGTTAGAGACCTTCCTCAACTCAAAATAGATACATAGCCTCTTTTTAAAACTTTTCAAAATGGGAAATGGTTCATGGGTCACATAAAAGAGTGTAAATTTAGTCAATCGGGCCTTTAGAACTCATTTATTCATATGTGTGTGACACTATGAGAGATAATTAAAATAATGGTGATATTTATTTAATTAATTTCATTTATAATAACACCCATATGAAAATTTTATTATTTATGAGACATAAGTAATAATCTATAAAAATATTAAAAATATTCAAAAGGCATATTGAGAAAGAGTTTGATGTATATATCGAGAAGTTCTATTTAGATAATGGGGAATAATACACATAGAATTCATTTTAAATTTATATTTAAAAGAATTGGATAAAGAATCAATATTGAAAACAATACACCCACCCTAAAAAAATGGTGTAGCTTAAAGGAAAAATATGAACATTGTTGAGATGGGAAGGATTATGATATCTAGGTATAAACATTCTAATTTTTCTGAAGAGAAGTTTTGTATGCTATTTTTTACATTAAAAATATGTTTTTATTGATATATAAGACTCATATTAAACCTTTTGAGATGTGGTACAAATGAAAACCAATTGTAAAATACTTTAAATTTTTTAGAATCCCTTTCTTAAAAAAGATTAAAGTCACCAATCTAGAAAATATTTAAGTAAAGTTGACAGAATGAACATTCATGGGATGTAATTCTAATGTAAATAGATAAAAATTAGGGAATGAAAGATTATATAAGTTGTTAGAATGTTATGATTTGAAAATAATTAAAAATAATCATACATAAAAAATGATAGTTAAGGTGGTGATGAGATAACTAGAGCTAACAGCTTATAGATTTTAGAAAAATAGATTGATGATGAAGCTGTAAATATGCAGAATATGGTTGAAGTAAATTAAAATAATACCAATGGTGAATATGAGAATATTTAGAATCAAATATATAGAAATTAAATATTGAAAAATTATATTGGTTTTAAAAACATTATTAGAAATCAATATGAACTTATCCAAATAAGAAGGAGGTTAATATTGGAAAACCAAATTGCACTCATCTCACAAGTTGAACCAAAACCATTTATAATGAAATTGATCAAGCGTAATGGATCAATGTTATGAATGAATATATTGATCGGAATGAAAATAACTCTACTTGGTAGCTTTTTCTAAAAATTGAACACAAAAATATGACTGTAACAAGGTGGGTTTTTTAAAATAATCTAAATGAAAATGGATAAATGATAAGAAACAAATCAAGGATAGTTTTTAAAGTATACTCACAAAAGTAAGGAGATGATTTTGTTGGAATATTTACACCAATTTCTATGATTGATACCATTAGGATATTACTGGCAGTGGTAGAAAAAATACATAACAAGATTAATCAAATGGATGTGAAATCTTCATTCCATAATGGTGATCTAGATTCGTAAGTTTTCCTTGAAAAAATTGTGTTTCTTATCCTTGATAAAGATGGTATCATGGTATCCAATCTTTGGAAGGCTCTATATATCCTCAAGTAGTCCCTTAGATCCTGGAATTATAAGTTATATGGTTGTTTGAGGGATGTGAAATTTTCAAAGGGAAAGGTTGATAGAAACCCCTATCTGAGATATCTATAGGAACTCTTATATTCATTATGTATGTTGATGAAATTATTTTCTAAGGTGAAAAAGAGTAAAAATAATTATATTTTATAAAAATATGAAAATACATTTTGAGATGTCTCTGTTGGGTGATATGACATATTTTCTTGGATTTTAGATTGTGTAAAGGAGTGATTACATATTTCTATACCAAGAAAAATATTTCTTGGAATTTTTTAAAAGTTTTGGAAGGAATATTTAAAATAAGTATCCAGTCCCATAATTTTTGGAACAAAATTAACAATGGATGTGGCTATAAAAAAGATTAACTATAAAGAGTTTATATTAGTAGCCTTATCTACAGTATATCTTCAAGACCAAATATAGTGTTTGTTGTGACTCTTAATTCATCGTTTTAGAGTGATCCTAATAAGTTTCCTATGCAAGTAGCTAAAATAATTTTTAGATAAAAAAATACACTGACCCTTTCCCTTTATTATAAAAATAGATATGATTTGATATTGTAGTGGTTTATAAATAAATATTGGACTAAATATTTCACTGATAGAAACTCCACTTCTAATGGATATTTATTTTTTGGTGAGAGTTGTGTATTTTTTAATATAAATAAAAAAATAGTTCCTTAAGAATACTTGAGGTAGAGTATGTTTCAGCTAAACATGATTATACAGGAATGTTATATATTCAAGTGCAGTTGGAAAATTTAAGAGCTAAAGTTAAGTGGCCAGTTAAAATTTATTATGATATTCATAGTGCTATTAGTATCTCCAATAATACTATGAAACATTCAATATCAGATAATATTGACATAAAATTTCATTTTATTAAAGAAAAGTGTAAATTTTTATGTGAAACGTGAATATATTTGAACTAAAGATCATATTGAAGATATTATAACCAAGGAAATTACAAGCGAGAGGTTTAAATAATAAAAGATAAAACTTAATATTTATAACTCTCCTCTCACTTAAGGATCTATTCAATATACCCCCATAATGATTTCGATTATATTTTCAAATATGGGGACAAATTGTATATTCTATATCAAATAGGGATCAAAGGGGGATATGTACAACTCTTTTTATATTTTTGTTAATTTTAAGCTTCGATTATTTCTAAATGGAGAAGAATTTAATGTATGAATTGAGGGGGAGATCATTTATATCACTTATCCATAATTATTTATCTTCTATAATTGAAATTATCTAAAAAAATTACCTTATCTGGAAGTGTGGTTTCAAGAATCTTCTCATATGATAAAGGATATGATTTAATGATTCTAGAGTACATTTCTATGTTTTGTAATGGATATTTGTTGAGATAATTAATTTAAATTGACATTGATAAAGTTATTGGTGTTGAAAATAAATATAATGGGAAATATTATAGTGCCATAGGGAATTGTCAAAGGATTTTATTTATTGTTAATAAAGTTTTATAATCATTAGAGGTTTTTTAGGTGTTTTTTAAACTTTTTAGAATGTTTTTTAGAAGTTGTAAACATCTGTGATGTGGTTTGAATTAAGTCTATGATTATTTGATTACAATATATAATTCTATATTTTGACACTAAAAAATGGATAAAACTTATTTCATAATACTTTAGAAGCAATTTGTAATAATTTAATGGTATTTAATAATAATTTTCATTACAACCATAAGACTTTCAAAGCATTGTAAGGTTTTTCACTTGGCCAAAATTTGAGTTCATAAGACTTATGAGTAGAACTGTTGGACTTTTGGAATTGGTCAAAATACTTTTATGAATCACATAAGGCTTTTTCTGTGATATTGTAAAACTTTTATGACTAAGTAATAATTTTTTAATCTATGTGCAAGACCTTTCCTATAATCATAAGTATTATCACTAAGCTACTCATAATAATTTTTAAAAGTCATAAGACTTCTTCTATTTGTTGAATTTTGAGAATTTAGAAGATTTATATAATTAAAATTCTAAGGAATGAAACAAAATGGTATAATTCTTGAGCTATTATTCATTAATTAAAAAAATATAATTAAATTTTTATTCAATCTATTTCTTGTGTAAAATAAAATGGTGATCAAAGTGAACCTATTATAGGAGAATCTCCAGAAAATATTTCTATTATTAAAGTGTGATGATGATGTAATGATATTTAGTTCTATAATCACATTAAAATCATGATGTGATTCAAGATGAGTTTTTAAAAGGATAATCATTGTGATGTGAACGTGAAGATCATTTTAGAATATAGTTAGGGATGAAAAATAATTAATATTTCATGTCATAATTAAATGGTTGTTGAATTTTATTCATAAAATATTTTAAGTGTGATCGTTGATAAGTTTAATGTGGTATTTATCTGGTTAAATGTAAAAAAATTCCCCAACTCAATTTATTGTGTATTTTCTATTGGTAGTCAAATTTATTAAGATTTTAATATTTTATAATCTTTTAAATGAAATGATAAGTTGTAAAATTTTACATTAAAATACATGGGTGAATGATCTACATGAAAGGTTTAGTAAAATGTAATCAAAATATAGTGGTTCATGAAAATGGTTTCATGATCATTTTGATTTCTATTCACAATCTCGATACCTATTATAGTTTTCCATTTCTAGTATATTGAAAAAGGATCATAAAATTAAATGTTTTGAATAGTGTAGAATGGTGTATTGAATAGAGAGAATATTTTAAGACTAAAAATGGAGAGGATAGAATTTAAAGTCAATAAACTTAAAAAAATGTAAGAAACTGAGTCCAAATATAAGGTATTGGAGGGATTTTAGAAACCAATTAATCCGAATAATTCAGTGATCAAAAGGAGTAGAACTTGTAGGATATGCATGTTATGAGTAGAAACTAACTTGAACATTTATTAATGCACAATTGGTATCTTTTGAACTCATGGTTCCAAAATTAGGTGATCATATCTATATTCATCACATTTAATATCTCAAATAGAAAGATTTATATCTATTATATGAGAAACATATAATTAATTTTATTTTTTCTCAATTAGTGGAATTAGTTTTTCCCTATAACTAGTGTGAGATAGTATAAAAGCTTATAAATAGTGGGAAGTTGTAAACTATTGGTAAAGAATGATACCCCTTTCCCCTTGTCATTCAGTGTTATGATTATAGTGTAAAAAACTATGGATTGGGATAGAAACTAGTTATAGTAAATAGCAGGCTCATACACTGAGGTCAAACCTTTTAAAAGTTATTGTATAACTTATCTATTTTATTTTATACTTATTTCATGAAAGTATTAGTTTTTATTTTAGGGGGATTAGATCTTAACCAATATTGGGTTTTTATTTTAAGAAAAATAGATTATAAAATATTTTTACAGTATAACTTATTCACTCACTTACTTAAAAATAAATTTTTATTCCAAGAAAAAAATGTGGTGTGCCTATTTCTTTGGGGGATGAAAATTATGAAGTACAAGTGTGTAACCCCTTAAAATGATATTACAATCATGTGGTAAAGACCTAGTGCATTTATACAGAATGGTTCTATCACTGGAACTCCCTTTACTGACAAAGCTATCTGCTACAAAGTTCCCTTCCCTCTATATATGGATCACCTCAATACCCTGGTCAAGGATCATCCTACACTTCCTGATAAAGTAGGTCATGTCCCATAAAGTTATTATTTTTTCATGTAGAAAGACAACCAGAATATTGGATTTGGATTCCACTGTATAGAGATTAATGTCGAGGATATTGAACAATGTGAGTCCACTGAACATAGTCTAAGCCTCCACCCTGATTAAATTACTCGGCCCATAATAAGTGATGAATCCAAAAACCACTAAGCCTCTATAATTCCACACAAGTACACCCCCTCACATCTCTCTCATCACATAGGAGACATCAACATACATCTTCAAACCACTGGTGGGATGGTTCCATCAAACCAATCTCCCTTGATTTCTATTATTTACTACCTCTATAGGGAATTCCATATTTATAAGAATCCCCCTAAGTGAAATGAAATCCACCCAGCTAGGGATAAGAGTCACAAGGTCTGCCACAAGTCACCTCACTCAAACCTAAATTAAGATATGATAAAAAAACTCATTCTCTCACTTTGTTATTGGAATCCCATAAAACCCAATACACCACTGTGAAAACCATACCATAGATTTTAATTTCCTTTCCATGATGACCTTCCCCTTAGAACCAATCCTTGATGAAATACATCAAAAAATCCCCACTCACTGAGATCCCCATGAATTGTATCATAAAATACAAAATTCTACTAGCCTATTCTCCTTTGAAGAATAGGTTTTAGATATATTCAGAACATGGGAACTCACAACACTAGTAGTGAGAGACTAGAGTTGTAACATCCCACCCCCCACCCATTGGATTGGGAAAAGGAATAGGGTGTCACTAGGCCTTAAGTGATATCTCCAAAACACCAAAGTCTGGAAATAAATACCAAGGGATTCATAAATAGTTGGAGGAAGATTTCCACTTTTAAAATAAAACAACCAAACAAAGAATACCAAAACCAAACAACCACTATATGATGCATGAGAACAATGTAATACAACTCAAAGTATAATCCACAAAAAAACTACAACATGAACCATATCAAAGTATAAAGTAGAAACTAAAACCAACAAAACTTAAAGACAACCAAGACATCCAACAACAACTCCCAAATAATCTTCAAGCTCCAAATCCACAATCCATTCTCAATATATCACTATTCATCACTAAATAAATGAGATACATTACCTTTACCAAATGTATTGATAAATAATATCTAAAAATAAACCAAATTGACTAAGAAGGGGTGATTATAAATCTTAGTAGGATTTCCCAAATGACTTCCCAACTCATGCCACTAGGATAGAACATGTTATCATATTTATATAAAACAATTTAAAACCAAATTTTAAGTATTTTACAAAAAACCATGAAATTATTTTCCAAACCAAAATCATTACCAAGGAAAACAACCAAACAACTCTATAAACCATTTCAAATTTCCATTTGGAATACCCATTAAATTATCCACACATACCCATAAATTCAATCTCTAGTGAAAGTTTAAAACTCATGAGAAGTTTCTCTTTGATCTACCAAGTCATCACAATATAACCATATCTCAAGTGCCCCCAATTAAACACACCCCTTATACAAGATCACATCATTGTACACCAATGGTACAAACCCCTTATCCAGGGTCACATCAATGAAATGAAATCATACCAACCACGTATTCCAAATACCATACCAACTCAACAATTCTAATCCATTTAAATAAAACAATTATTTTATTTAAATCATTTTCTAATCAATTTTACAATCATCAAAACCAACCACAATTTTAAAAATATCATTTTAATATTATAAAACCAATTGCACTTTCCATAAAACAACAAATTTCTATAATTTCAAAAATATCACTAAAGTGGATTTCCATAAAATATTGAACATTAATTTCATGATTTAAATCATTAAATTTAAAATAAAGCAGTCAAGTTATAACTAATAGGAGTTGAGAGTGAATCCACATACCTCACAAACTTAGGTGAAAATTAATAATAGTGCAAATTTTTCAACAAACTGGATTGAAACTCTAAAAACCATACTTAGATATTGTTCTCTATCATCCAAAAAATAATAAATAATCATGATTGGAGCCACACAACATGAATCTATACCCAACTAATTAAATCCATGAATATAATATAGGTAAGAATAATAAAACTAAGGAAAACCATTAAGAATATGAACTTACCATGGAATCTAAGCCTCAAACACACTTGGATTCACCAATGGATTTCTCTGCTATCAAGTGGAAAGGTATCTAAAACCTTTGGGATGAGTGGAAAATATATTAGGGTCATATTAAGGTAAAAATGATCCATTAAGGTTGTAAACTGAGTGAGATCCATAGTTTTTTGATTTTTTTTAATGGTTCACAATTAGGGTGTGCGGTTAGGAAAACCATGTGCTAGACACTTCCTCAAAACACCCCTCGTATGATTATATCCCACATTTATATGAATTTTGTGTGAACTATCCTAAACCCCCTATTCTAACATCACAAAATTCTCCTGGTTGGCCACACGGTTTGACCAAACCATGTGTCTAACCAATGCCAATTGATTATGTTGCATTATTTCCTAATAGGGGTTGCACGGATTCTACTAACCATGCTCAAAGCATTCCCCTCCATAAAATCCCTAAAAATTTTCAAAACCTCCCAACACCTAACCCAATTACTTAATAAACTTAAAATACATAAATAAAGGGTTAATGAAAAAAACAATGTGGCTAAATTCTCTCCACCATTGGTCTTTTCATCCTTAGAAAGTTGAAAACCATCATTGGATTGAAAGATATCGGGTCATTTCTTGACCATTTCTTTCTCATGATCCTTGGTTTCTTCTTAAATCTGACCATGTTGCCATAAAAATAGCACTATAATGATGATTTTTCCACACAAAACTTTTTATTTACTACATAAAATATATACTAGAACATGAACCAACATAGAATCTGGTTCTAGGTCAACATGATCCCATTGAATCACATGGTTAGGATCAGGTTGATACTTCTTTAATTGAGATACAGGAATCATGTTATGCACTGAACTGAACCATGGTGGAAAATACAACTAATATACCACCTCACCAACCCATTCAAATATCTCAAAAGGGTATTTGTATCGATGAGATAACCTTCCCTAATTCTCAAAAAGATGATTCCAAGGTCTTGGATAGATTCTCAAGAACACATGATCACTCACCTCGAAAGAAAAAAGGTCATCGATAATTATCCTCATATGATTTCTGAAGACTCTGATCCATCTCTGTCCTCTTCCTGATCAAATGAATTTTCTCTATTGTCTCTTGTACAAGGCTTAGTCCAACCAGGGAAGCCTCACCGGTTTCCACCCAACAAAGTCGAGAAAAAAAAGGAACCCATACAATGCTTCAGAAGGATCCATGTGTATCATGTCCTAATAAAAGTTGTAATAAAATAACTCTACTAATGGTATGTGCTCCTCCCAAAAGCCACCAAAATTCATTACAAAAGACCAAATCATGTCTTCCAATGTTTGCAACATCTTTTTGGATTATAGAACCATTTGAGGATGATATTCCATGCTCATAGTTAATTGAGACCCAAGGTCTTGTTGTAAGGATTTCCAAAAATGAGACATAAATCTCAAATATTGGTCTGATACTATAGAAACTATTACACCTTGACTCTTTACCACTTCTCAGATATAGATTTTATATAATTCCTCCATTGTATGATATTAATGAATAGGAATGATATGGGATGACTTTTTAAGCATATCTACTATCACCCATTTGGAATCCTATTTTCAAACCATATTTAGGAAAACTTTCAAAAAATATATGGTTATCTTCTCCCACTTCCAAACAAGAATAGTTAAAGACTGCAACATATGGGATATCTGTTGGTGGTCTGCCTAAACCTTTTGATAGATAAGGAATCTCACAAAAAACTCATCCAGTCTTCATTTCATTCCAAACCCTCCAAAATTGTTCTTTAAAGACCTTATAGACATTTTATATTCTCGGATGAATAGCCCATCTCGAATGGTGGTAAGAATAAATAAGTTGTTCCTAATAAGACAAAGTTAACACTATATGACCTCAACAACATAACACTAATCATCTATCTAAATTTCATCCCTCAATGGTCTCCCCACCATTGAGTTTTGACCTTATAGAAACACATTCATAATCATTTTTTTGTGCCTTTTTCACTTTGTCTACAAAATTAGGAACAAAAGAAACTAAAATGAAAACCACAATGTTACCCTGGTCTTCATAATCCAAGTGAATATCGGTTATTACTGACATTAGTTGCCCCTAATCAGAAACATCTTTTGACAACTAACTATATGAATTCCTGCTTAATGAATCTGGAACCTAATTTCCTTTACCTAGTGTATACATCAAGTCAAATTAAAACATTTTCAGATATAATATCCATATTCTTCGTCTCATATTCAAATCCTTTTGTGATAAAATGTGTTTTAAAATATTATAATCCTCAAAAACTATAAATTTATCACCAAAGTAAAAATGGAACCAAGTCTTCAAATCTTGGACTACAACAGCAAGCTACAAATCATGTATTGGGTAGTTTTTATCATGAAAATATAACTACCATGATCCATAAGAAACAACATGATCTCCCTACCTGAGAACACATCCCATCACAGATCCTAAAGCATCACAATACACCACATAATCATGTCCTGAATCTAGAAGTATCAAGATAAGTGTTGATGTAAGGAGAAATTTAATCTCATGAAAATACTTCTAACATTAGTCATTCCATTGAAATGGAACACCATTGCTTTTCAAAGTTTTCAATGGTGAAGCTAGTCCTAAAAATTCATGAATAAAATGTTGATAATAACCAGCCAGACCAAGTAAACTATATATCTCAAAGACATTATTTGGCGGTTTCCTAGAGATCATAGCCTCTATCATTTCTGGATCCATTGAAACACATTTTTCTGAGATTAATTTTCCAAGGAAACAAATATCTTGTATCCAAAAAACACACTTTGAAAGTTTGGCATACAAAAATGAACTAGAAAAATTCCTAACACTATTTCCATGTATTTTTCATGCTCAGACCTTGTCCTTGAATACACCAATATGTCATCTGCAAACACTACCACAAAAAAATCTAGATACCTTTGAAATATATAATTTATCAATTCAATAAATACTATTAACGAATTTTTAAGACCGAAATTCATAACCACATACTCCTAATGGATTAGTAAATACCACTAACATGGATATAGGATTCCTTACTTTTCTTATTCCAGGTATTAGAGTTCCTACTATTTCTCATAGGTATCAACATGATTCCTCCACCTGTCTCTCCTGAGATGTATCATTCTACCACAATATCTCTATTGACCATCTCCTTGTAATATATTATACAAATTATATAAATCTTTGATAAAATCTCTTACCTCAACCCCGATTCAAAAATGCATGCCTTCAAGGATGAACTTGCAGTAACATTGGGTGAAAATAAAAACATTCATAAATTTATATGCATAATCTGTCACTATGATGTTCTCCTACTTCAATATGAAATATTGCATCATTATAGAAATATTGAATTTGTAGGATATAGTTTTTTTTTTGGAAAATACTTTAAAATCCTCTCATGTGCCTTGGTCCAATTTTTCCTAAAATTCCAAATCCCACCACTTGAGTTCTAGGTTCTCTAGTATATATGTTTCCAACTTGAATTTCAACTCAACTAGTGTGCCTAAAAATTTGAATATTTGATTAATCCTATTCAAACACACCTCTAATTTTTTTGGTTCTAAATCATTCTGAAAAATGGGAGGATTATGCTTTTAGAACTAAACAGAATGATATTCTTTCCTTGGTTCAACTATTTTTTTCCCTCTATACATGGCTTAAAAATAGTAGAAAATACTCTGAACCAGATGTTGGTTCAACTATGGCTCAGGTGAAACCATATTTTCATAATCCTCTACCAGTTAGTTTTTTCTACTCATAACCGATGCCATTTTCTATAATAAAAAAGAAAACTCTTTTTAGTATCACTCTCTAGAAACTAAAGGCTTAGTAATTTCAAATTTACCACATTACCCATATCACAAAAAGGCTTTCCAAAATTCAACATTTTTCCACTTTCAAACCATTTCTAAAAATTCCACCATGCTTTTTGAAAATCAAACAATTTTCAACTATTTTTAAAAGTCAGCACATTTTCACCAAATCATAAATCATTACTCAAAATTAAATATGAACTCCTTGTGGGAAGTCACTTATATCAATGCATGTCATGCTTCTATCATTAGATAAACCCATGATGATGAAATTACAACTCATAGAAGTGTCTAAAAAACTCATGTAGCCAAACTCTATGGTAACTTGAGGTTCAGTATAAATAGGTTAGCTACACCTTTTTATTCTCAAAATTTTATGTTCTGAAGATCCTACTCCTTGATACCAATCCAACTCAATGACTAAACCAGAATTATCTTCAACTACAGGACTAAATAAACTGATAGCATTTATACTAAAAATATATGTGGACCGACCAATACTGATACCATTTGTAACATCCCACCCCTCAACGATTTGGTTGGGAAGAGGCAAAGGGTGTTTTTACGACTTAGGTGACATCCCCATGACACCAGATACTGGAAATAAATGCCAACGGATTCATAAAACGTTTGGGGATGATTATTCCTATGGAAATAAAACAACCAAACCAAGAATACCATAACCAAACAACCACTATATGATGCATGAGAACAATGTAATACAATTAAAAGTATAATCTATTAACAAAAAACCAAACTACAACATGAACCATATAAAAGTAAAAAATAGAAACTAAAACCAAAAAAACTTATAGACAACCAAGACATCCAGTAGAAACTCCCAAACTATCTCTAAGATCCAACTTCACAAGTCATTCCCAAGGTATCACGATTTTCCACTAAATAAATGAGATATCTTTCCTTTACTTGTGTCTCGATATACAATATCTAAAAATGCACAAAAGTTCCCACGAAGGGGGTGAGTATAAAACCCAGCACTATTTCCCTAATAACTTTCCAAATCATATCACTATAATAGAACATGTTATCGCATTTAAATAAAATAGTTTAAAACTAAATTTAAATTAGTTTATATCAAATCATGAAATAGTTTTCCAAACAAAAACCATTACCAAGTAAAGAAATGAAACAACTCTTTAAACCATTTCACATTTACATTTGGAATACCTATTCCATGATCCATACAAACCCACACATTCATGTTTTGTTAATAGTTCCATACTTAGGATCAATCTCTTATCGATCTACCAAGTCGTCACAAGGTAACCATATCTCAATTGCCCCAATGGAACATTCCCCTTATACAGGGTCACATCATTGTACCCCAATGGTACATACCCCTTATCCAGGGCCACTTCAATGAAATTAACTCACACCAACCATGTATGCCAAATACCTTGCCAACCCAACAATGCCAATCCATTTAAATTAAGAAATTATTTTATTGAAAACATTTTCCAAACAATTTTACAAGAATCAAAACCAACCAAAATTTTAAAATCATCATTTTAAAATTATGAAACCAGTTTCACTTTCCATAAAAAATAAATTTCTATAATTTCACAACCATCACTAAAGAGGGTTTCCAAAAAACATTTCATGTAAATTTCATAATTTAAATAAAGTATTCAAATCAATATAAAATCAAGACTTTGAGTTATAAATAAGAGGAGTCAAGATTGAATCCACCTACCTCACAACTTTGGAAAAAACAAAGAATGAAACAAATTATTCAACAAACCAGATTGAAACTCTAAAAAACCATCCTTAGATATTGTTCCCTATCATCCAAAAAATCATAAATTATCAATATCAGCATTAAAAACATGAATCTATCTCAAACATATTAGTTCCATGAATAAAAGAGAGCTAAGAAGAAAAAAATTAAGGAAACTGCTAAGAAAGAGCACTTACTAAGGAATTTAGGCCTCCAACACCCTTAGATTCACCAATTGATCACTCCTGGATCAAGAGGGGAGGTCTCTATAGCCTTTGGGAGGAGTGGAAATCATGTTAGGGTCATATTAAGGTAAACAACTGCCATTAAGGGGGTAAAATGAGTGAGATCAAAAAAAATTGGACATTTTTTTAATGGTGCATGGTTAGAGCATATAGTTAGGAAAGCCATGCTCTAACTGTGTGCTAGACACTACCTCAAAACACCCCTCGCAAGTTTGGATCACATGTTTATAAAAACCATACACCAACCATGCTAAACTGATCTTTCCAACATCACACAGTTTCTCCTGGGTGTCTGCATAGTTTTTCAAAACTATGTATCTAACTGTGCACCTACCTAGTTCCCACTATTTCAGTTGAACTATTTCTTGGAAGGTGTTTCATAGTTTTTACTAATCATTCTCAAACCATTAACCTACAAAAAATACAAGAAAAACTTTCCAAAACTCCTCCAAACCTCCCAACACTTAACCCAATACTTTATATAATTAAAATAAATAAATAAAGGGTTAATTTCCTGAAATTGGGGGTGTTATACTCTCCCAACCATTGGTCTTTTTTTCCTCATAAAGTTTAAAAACACCATTTTCTTGAAAGAGATCAATCCATTTCTTGACCATTTCTTTCCCATGCACTCAAGTTTCTTCCTGAATCTGACCATGTTTCCATAATACCTGTATTAGACCAATTATTTTCCCATACAAGACATTCTCTTACCTATACACAATCTACATTGTCACATAAACCAACATGGAATCTGGATCTAGGTAAATGTGATCTCGTCAAATCACATGGTTAAGATCAGGTTGATATTTCTTCAATTGAGATACATGAAATGAATTATGAACTGAACATAACCTTGGTGGAAAATCCAACCGATATTCCACCTCACCAACCCATTCAAATATCTCAAAATGGCCTATGTATTGAGGATATAACTTTACATTACTCCCAAAATGAAGATGCCCAAGTCTTAGAGATATTCTCAAGAACAAGTGATCACTTTCCTTGAATGAAAATGGTTGTCAACAATGATTAACATATGATTTCGGATGACTCTAAGTCATCTTCATCCTCTTCCTGATCAACTAAATTTTCCCAATTGTCTTTTTCACAAGTATTGGTAAAACCAGTGAAGTATTTCATATTTCCACCAAAAATTGGATAATAATAAGGACGCATATACAATGTTTCAAAAGGATTCATATGTATCAAAGAGTCATATCTATTTTTATACAATAACTCCACCAACTGTATGTGCTCCTCCCATGAGCCACCAAAATCTAATACACAATCCCAAAGAATTTCTTTAAATTTTTATATCATCCTTTCGAATTTCCGATCCATTTGAGAATGATACTCCATGCTCATAGTCAACTAAGTCCCAAGGGCTTGTTTTAAGGATTTCCAAAAACAATACATAAACGTTGGATCTTGGTTTTATACTATCAAAACTAGTATGATATGCCTCTTTACCACTTCTCAGATATAGATTTTAGATGAGTTCTCCACTATATGAGATTCATGAATAGGGATGAGGTGGGATAACTTTGTGAGTCGATCCACTATCACCCATATGGAATTGTGTCTCTAAACTATCCTTGGGAGACTTATCCCAAAATCCATGGTTATCTGCTCCCATTTCCAAATAAAAATAGGTAAAGACTACAACAGACCTGCTAGCTGCTGGTTCTCTTCCTTAACCTACTGACAGGTGAGTAATATCATAAAAAACTTTGTCACTATTCTTTTCATGTCAACCCACCAAAATTATTCTTTTAATGCCTTATACATCTCTTGTGTTCTAGGATGAATAGATCGAATGATGATGATCATAAAGAAGTTGTTCCTGAAAATCCAAAGGTACAACTAGATGATCTTGATAATATAACACTGGTCATCTATCAAGATTTTATCCCTCAATGGTCTCCCCACCATTTATTTCTTACCTCATAGGATCACATTTAGAATCAGATTTTTATACCTCTTTAAATTTCTCAACCAAATCAGGAACAAAAGAAATAAAAAAGAAAACCATAATTCTACCTCAGTCTTTAAAATCTAGGATCATATTAGTTATCACCAACATCAGTTTCCACTGATATGATGCCAATTTCACCAACTAAGTATACAAATTCCTGCTTAATTCATCCACCATTTAATTTCCTCTTCCATTGTATACATTAATTCAAAGTCAAACATTTGGAGGTACTCTATCTATATTATTTGTCTCAAACTCAAATCTCTTTGTAGGAAAATGTTTTTTAAACTCTTATGATCCATAAACACCATACATTTCTCAACTAATAAGTGATGATTCCAAGTATTCAAATAAATGACTATATTATCTAACTTCAAATCATGTGTTGGGTAGTTTTTCTCATGAAATCATAATTTTCACAGTCATAAGCAATAACATGATATCCTTGCAAGAGAAAACATCCCAAACCAGATCCCAAAGAATCATAATACACCACATAACCCTATCATGATTCCGGAAATATCATGATTAGTGCTAATGCAATGAAAACTTTAATCTCATTAAAAGACTTATAAAATTCATCATTACATTGAAATAGAATTCCTTTCCTTTTAAAACATTTCATTCGTGAATCTAGTCATGAAAAGTCGTGAATAAAATTCTGTTAACAACCAGCCAAACCAAGGAAACTGTGTATATTGAAGACACTCTTTGGTGATTTACAAGATATCACAACCTCTATCTTTTTTAGATACACATAAACAGATTTTTCATAGATTAAATGGCCAAGAAAATATACCTCTTGTATCCAAAAATCACACTCTGAAAGTTTGGCATAAAAATAATGATCCTACAAAATTCCCAACAGTATCACCAAGTGTTGCTCATGCTCAGCCATTGTCTTAAAATACACCGATATGTCATCCAAACACCAACACAAAAGAATCCAGATACCTTTTAAATATCTAATTCATTAATTCCATAAATACTATTGGTGTATTCATAATTCTGATATGTATAACCACATTCTCGTAATGGCTTGGGAAATACCACTAACTTGGAAATAGGTGTCCCTATTCCATTTATTCTCATTATTAGAGTTCCCACCATTTACCATAGGTATGAACATGCTTCCCCTAACTATATTTCATAATATTTCTATTTTTTCTATCATCTCTCTATTTACCAGATCTTTATAATTTGTTATAATAATAATGGTAATCTTTGATCAAATCTCCATCCTCAACCCTGATTCAAAAATGTGTTCCTTTAAGAATTAACTTCCATAAAATTTAGGTTAAAATTATACTAAGTTCATAAATTTATCCACATACTTTTTCTTTATGGGGTTTTCCTAATTTAAGATGAAATAGTATGCCATTATAGAAATCCTGAACATGTGAGCATAGAATTTTTTGTTGAACAATTCTTAAAAATCCCCCCATGAAATTTCTTGGTCCAATATAGCTTGAACTCTTAAATCCAACCACTTGAGAGCTAAATCCTCTATCATATACATTTCCAACTTAAATTTCAACTCAGCCAATGTACCTATGAAATCGAAGATTTGATTCATCCTATTCATCCACACCAATTTTTTCGGTTCTCAATAATCTTGAAAGATGGTTGGATTATCTTTTTAACATAATCTACTGAACCACTTTTCTTGGTTTATATCTTATGTTCCCTCTATCCATGGCTTTAAAATCTTATAAAATACTCAAAAACTATTGTTGTCTCACATGTGGCTTAGGTGTAACCACATTTTCAAAAGCCACATCTAGTTGGTTCCTTTTATTCCTAACCGGTTACATTTTGTATAATCAAAAGAAAATTACATTTATTTTCACTCTCTAGTAATTAAAGGCTTAACAATTTTTAATTTACCACATCACCCATATCACAACAAGGCTTTCCAAAATTCAACAATTTTCTACTTTCAAACCATTTTTGAAAATTCCACCATGCTTTTTGAAAATAAAACCATTTTAAACTATTTTCAAAAGTCAAAACTTTTTCACCAAATAATAAACCATTACTCAAAATGAAATATTCATTCCTTGTGTGAAGTAATTTCTACCAATGCATGTCATGCTTCTCTCAATAGCTAAACTCGTGATGAGGAGGTTACAACTGCTAGAAGTGTCTCAAAACACTCATGTACCAAAACTCCCGAGTAACTTGAGGTTCAGCATAAATAGGTTTGTTGTGCCTCTTTATGATATACATTTCAAGTTTTGATGATCTTAATCCTTAATACCAATCCAACTCAAGGAATAAACCAAAATTATTTTCAACTCTAAGACCAAACAAATTGATACCATTTATACAAAAAATATATTTGGACTGACCAAGACTGATACCATTTGTAACATCCTGCCCCTCACCCATTAGATTGGGAAGAGGCGGATGGTGTTACTCAGCCTTAGGTGACATAACTAAGACACCAAAGGCTAGAAATAAAGGCTAATGAATTTATAAATAGTTTTGTAATGATTTTCCATTTGAAAATAAAATAAACAAACCAAGAATAACATAACCAAACTACCACTATATGATGTTTTATAATAATGTAATAAAATTCAAAGTATAATCCACTGAAAACAATACCAAAAAACAAAATAAACCATATTAGAGTACAAAGAGGAAACTAAAACTAACAAAAATTAGAGACAACCCAGAAATCTAGCAGCAAATCCCAAACAAGATCCAAGCACCAACTCTAGAAGTCATGACCAGGGTATCATGATGCATCACTAAATAAATGAGATAACTTGCCTTTACCTATGTCTCAATATAAAATATCTACAAACATTCCAAAGTTCCCAATCAGTGGTTGAGTATAAAACACATTAGGATTTCCCCAATGACTTCCCAAATCACACCACTCGGATAGAACATGTTATCACATTTACATAAAATATTTTAAAACCAAATTTAAAGCAGTTTATATCAAAGAATGAAATAGTTTCTCAAACTAAAACCATTACCAAGGAAAGAAACAAACCAAATATTCAAACCATTTCACATTTTCATTTGGAATACCAATTCCATGATCCATACATACCCACACATGAATGCTCCAGGGATAGTTCTATACTCATGACCGGTCTATCATAGATCTACCAAGTCATCACAAGTTAACCATATCTCAAGTTCTCGAATGGCACATGCCCCTTTTATAGGGTCACATCATTGTAACCCAATGGTACACAACCCTTATCCAGGGTCATGTCAATGAAATGAACTCACACTAACCATGTATCCCAAATACCATGCCAACACAAAAATGCCAATAAATTTCAATAAAATAATTATTTTAATGAAAAAAAAATTCTAACCAATTTTCCATGAATCAAAACCAACCAAAATTTTAAAATAATCATTTTAAAATTTGGAAACCAATTACACATTCCATAAAAAAAAAAATTTCTACAATTTCACAACCATCACTAAAGACGGTTTCAATCAAACATTGCACATCAATTTCACAATTTAAATCAATAGATTCAATAAATTTAAAATCAATACTTTGATTTATAATTAATAAGTGCTGAGATTGAATCCACCTATCTCATAAACATAGGTGAAAATAAAGAACAACATAAATTCTTCAACAAACCAGATTAAATATCCAAAAGCCAACCTTAAATATTTTTCTCTATAATCCAAACAATAACAAATCATAATTATTAGCATCACACAACATGAATCCATCCCCAGTGGATTAGATACATGAATCCAAGATATTAAAGAAGAATAAAACTAAGTAAAATAACCAATAATGATCACTTGCCATGGAATTCAGGCCTCCAACAGACATAGATTCTCCAACAGATTACTCCTAGATCGAGAGGAAAGGTCTCTCCAACCTTTGGGAGGACTAGAACTTTTGTTTGGTTCAAATTAAAGTAAAAACAATCCATTAAAGGTGTAAAATGAGTGAGATACACAATTTTTGGATCTTTTTTTTAATGTTTCATAGTTAGGTCATATGGTTTGAAAAATCATGCACTAACCATGCACTTTCCACTGCCTCCAAACACCCATTACATGGTTCGCTTGCATGATTTGAAAAACTATACACTAACCATGTTATATCCCTATTCCCAACATCACATGGTTTATCCTGGTTAGCTACATGGTTTGGCCAAACTGTGTGCCTACCCAATGCCCACTATTTCAGTTTCATGGTTTCTTAGGAGCTATTACATGGTTTCTACTAACCATTCTCAAATTGTTCACCTCTATAAAATCCCCCAAAAACTTTCCAAAACTCCTCCAAACCTCCCAAAACATAACCCAATTACTTTATATACTTAAAATACATAAATAAAGTTTTAATTACCTAAAACCTGGGGGTTCTACAATATCAATTCCTTTCTTTTTCACATTTTTAACTATGGTCATATCCATGTTTCTCAAACACCATACCAGAAAAATATTTTTTACTGTAATTTCATAAAGACTGTGACTATTTATAATATGATAATCAACACATGTTGAGCTATAAATCTACTAGTTAATTATAAAATTATGGCTCTTTATAGTTATTTGACAAGGAAATTTTTAGACCAACACAAACTACGAGTATTGGATGAAAACATGGTGTGTATGTATTACTTGATTATTACACTTGATATACTTGGATTTATTTTCTAACTCTTAAATCAGAAGGATTCTCAAATTTAAAAAAAAAATTATCTTGTTCAAAACATGAAAAAATTTCCCATTGTCACTATCCAGAGTGATCACTATAGTGATTTGGAAATTCCTATTTTAACTTTTTGTATTGAAAAATCCATTACTCATAATTTCTTGGTACCATGAACTCTTAAAAATAATGGTGAATTTGAATGAAGGAGTAGAACCATTCAAAAAATTAATTGGTCTATGTTATGTGAATATTTGATATATAAGTATCTTTGGGTGGAATCTATGAGTAAAACCTATTATACTATAAATGAATTCAATCTTCACCCTGTTTTAAGTAAGACCCCTTACAAATTATAAACTATTATAAATCCAAATATTGATTACTTTAGAGTATTTAGATGTAAAGTTTTCATTATAAATACAAAATATAATCATCATAAATTTGATCTAAGAGATGATGAAGGAATTTTTCTTAGATACTCCATCATATGTAAGGATTATCAAGTTAAAAATACACAAACACGTATTGTTGAAGAAATAGTATATATTAATTTTGAGGAAATAAATCCTTATGAAAATTAAAACAAATTAAAGATACGCATCAAGATTATATTTTTAAACCACCCTCTATTTTAAAACACGAATTGGAACCAAAACCATCGGTATTTAATGTACCAAAAGTTATTAAAATGAAATCCATTCATCTATAAGTTAGACCAACAAAAATTAAAACACTAATAGATGAAAGTAAACCTTACTTTTTAACTAGGAATTAAATTATCTTAAGAAACCATCCTAATAAAAATATCATTGGTGGTGTAGATTAAATGGTTAGAACTATAAATTCCTTAAAAAATAAATGTGTGCAACTTTATTTTTTATCAAAACATGAACCTAAAACAAAAGTTTATGATTTGTGTGATGAAAGTTTGATAACTACTTTATAATAAGAGCTTAATCGGATTTAATGAAATAAGATTTGGACCTTATTTTAGAACCTTAAAGATCTTATAGTTATAAAATTGAAATGGGTCTTCAAAAATAAGTTCAATGAAAATGGAGTTATTATTAGGAATAGGGTAAGACTAGTTATTGAGGGTTATAATTAGGAATATGGAATAGATTATGGAAATAATTTTCCTCTAGTAACTAGACTAAAACTCATTTAAATTATGTTATCCTATATGGCATATCTAAATTTGACTATATTTTAAATGGATATAAAAAATCCTTTTTTAATGGAAATGTTTAGGAGGAGGTTTATATTGAGAAACCTACTGGTTTTGAATATATCAGTTTATTGAAACATTTATTTAAACATATCAAAGAACCTTGTGAACTTAAAAAGGTTTTAAGAGCTTGATATGATAGATTATCATGATTTTTACTTAAAATGATTTTTTTATGGTATGGAAGATCAAAATATTTTTATAAAGTAATATTTTAATGACACCATAATTATAAAAATATATTTTGATGATATAATTTTTTTTCCACCTAGAAATCATGTAGAATTTTTTTTTTAAACTTATGAAAAGTGAATTTGAGATGAGTATGATGGGTGAACTTGATTACATTATTAGAATCCAAATAAATCAAAAATCATATTTAGATATATTAAAACAATATATGTATGTGAGATATTTAATAAATAATTTTGGTTTTGATAATAATTTGAGTATTAGTAATCTATTAGGTGGCTCATTTAAACTTGATATTGATGAATATGGGAAACTGGTCAGAAATTGTTTAGATGGATTATCAAAATTCTATTTTATTTGATGGATAGTTGAATAAAAATTATATACTCTATATTCTCATGTATAAGGTTATAAAAAATATAAAGGAGTCATATATTAAGGAATTTAATTGGATATTCCACTACCTCAGAGGAACTCTATAAGTTGGATTATTTTATTCTTTTGTATTTGAGTTTAATCTAACGAGTTATTCTGATGTTGATTTTAATGGTTGTACTATGGATTGAAAAAACTCTTTCAAAAATTATCACTTTCCTATTAAAACATTAGTTTCATACTCTAACAATAAAAAACATTTCATTTCACTTTACAAAATTTAATTTGAATATATGGTAACAAGATATTATTATGGTCAATTGTTGGGGATGCATTACACTCTCATGGATTTTGGTTTGAGTATCACTAAAACTCTGATTATTTTTATTGCACCAGTACTATTTATTTATCTAGAACCCCATCACAACATTCATGATACAAACTATAACATATTATTATTTTATTAAATATTTTTCTCGAGGAATTTAATTTCTTTTATAGTTTTCATTACATGAAACATCGGGTTTAAATGAATGGAGATATAATATTTAAATATTATTATTTAATGTGATAGTTATAACCTAGCCATTAAATTGGGGGGTATGAATATGGAAAAGTAAAATATTAAAATTATATGGTTTACACATGTATAAAATAAACTCATTGGTTATCAATTAATTATAAATGAAAATAAAAAATCATTAAAAGTAAAATAAATTTTTTCCTGAAAAACTGTTTTTATGCGCGATGTGTCTTTATATTATAAAATTAAATTAAATACTATTTTTGAATTATTTTAATTAAATTTATATATTATATATTCAATCAATTTTTTTATCATTCAACTAATATTTTCTAGTAATAGGACAAGAATAGATTCGATTTTACACTTAACAATTGTACTTTTCTAAAAGGCGGTTTCATTATATTTTGCGCACTTATTTTAAAATTAGTTTTTTATAATTTTAGATAAATTATTTGAAAAAATTAATTTAATTTTTTAAATAAACATTCTAAAATTTCCTCAGAGTGAATTTTAAATAATTTTCTAAAAATATTAATTTCTCAATAAATAGTGAAAATACAAATTTTTAATAAAAAGTTTCTTTTCTTTTAAATAATTTACAAAGTTATATTTTATTTTAAAATGGTTAAAAATGTAAAATTAGATAAATTATATTATTATTAATCCAATTTTTTCAATGTAATAAATTTCATGTTGAATTTTTTTATAAAAACATTTTGTACTTATGGAGACTTTTTTCTTTGTAAAGCTTCTTTTTCATCATTCTTACATGTTTAATTTTACATTAAATAATGCCACTTATTTGAATTTAATTTGATAAAATGGATTCAATATTTAGAATAAAAATAATTAATATTTGGTAATAAGTTCCGATTAATTTTTTTCATCATGGATAGTAAAAATGATATAAATTAATTATCATGGTTAAGGTTAAAACAGTGTTTTACACGTTACATGCGCTTATGTTAAAATTAATTTTCCACTCACATTAAAAAAATTTGATAAATTTGATTTAATATTTAGAATAATATGGTTCAAATTATATAATAATTTTAATATATTTTTATTTTTAAATGATAAATTACCTAGGTAAATAAATAAAAAACTAGTTACCATAGTGAAAACTAAAATGGTAAAAGTAAGTAAATATAGAGGATAAGGGAATAACATGTTTAAAACATGTTTATTTTTTGTGTTGGATGTGTATATATACCTTAAAATCTCTATAATACATTATTTATCAATTTTGGAGGCACTTGGATAGAGAGTAACTTCTCATTATTGAATAATTTTAGAGGATAAGGGAATAACATGTTTAAAAAATTTTTAAGAAGAATATTTTTATCATTTCCCTAGTGAGGAACTTTTAAATTGTTGCCAAAAATGTGAAAAGAATATTTGTTTTAACATGTATGGTATGAATAAAATTTTCTACCATCATGATCACTAAATGATTTAAATATTAATTTAAAATTTTACAAGGTTATTTAAAAAGAAATTTTTTACTTTAATATTTGGGATATTTTTAGATTTTAAAAAGTGATTTTCAAAGTAGAAAGGGTATTTTCCTCAATAATGTTTTAATGATATTCTAATAATATTTATATTTCTCAATGATAATAACTATTGATTCTACTTGTGCTCTATTGGGAATATAATCCAAGTATACCATCTATATTATTTATTTAGATGGTTTATGATTATGATAACATGATTTTTATGAAACTTGTTCCTCTTCTATATGTTATACTATGATTAATTGATAAAATGGTTATGAAACCTATTACTTTTCCACAAGTTATACCATGATCAAATTTTTAAGAAACCCATTTTTATGGGTTATGTTGTGATGAAATATTTATGAAACTCGCTTCCTTTTCAAAGGTTGTGATATGATGAATGATTTTATGGAACACATATGTATGATTTTCATTATGTAATAGGTGGTCCTATAATTATATTTCCCTCCAAAGCATTGGGTAAATATGGATAACTCATGAGGTAAATATGTTATGTGTGAACCTGATTTCATATTCACAATTTCATTCATGGGACAGGTTTTTATGTATATAATATTAAGAATGGACCTAGTTTTCATGTCTGTAAGTCTATTCATATACCTATATTTCATTCCATAATATTATGTGTGGTCCTAGTTTTTTTACATAATATTATTTAAGGGATGAATTTCATTCCCTTGACTTATTGAGTGAACTTGTTTCTATTTATACATGTTCACAATGTCATAATCTTATGTTTTTTTCACATTTATATGTTTGTTTTATGCTCTCAATGCTCATTTTCATTGAATTCATTTATAATTCATGTATTATGAGCTTTAAATATTTATTCCATGCCTTGAGATTTTGATTTATGGCATGAAAGGTATAATTATCATTGTTATGATCATGTTCTCATACCCGTATAATCATGTTATGATTATATGATTATTTATATCTTTCTATTTTTCCCTTATTGAGCATCTAAGATCACCCTTTATTATGTTTCGTTTCCCCATATTATAAAGAAAGGTATTAAGTATGATATGTCAAAAAAGGATTCTAGTTATGAAGAATCATTTATTTATGTATTAATGTTTTCCAAATTCACTATAACTATACAATTCTGGTGTGGATCATTATGTTATGTAATGAATATTCATCTATTAAGATGTAATATCAATGTATGAAAAGTATAGTTCACCATAGCTGATATCAAATAAAGGTTTATTTAACCTTTAGAAACTAGGATGATAAAAAATTAGTGAAAACCCTAAGGATATGTCAAAATTTAGGAAAATATCCTGGAATTTTGGTAAAGTATAGAGCGAGTGGTTCCCAAGAAATTTCATCCCTATATAGATACTAAAAGTTTATGTGGCTCTGGTGTAGTTATACCTATTTGTAGTAACTCTAAAAAGGTTATATTTGGATTTGACTCAATATTCACTTGTTGCATGAATATGGTCCTTGATTAACACCTAGTTTGACACTCTTGAGGGGATTTTTTGGAAATTTACAAACTCTTTAAAAACCATTATTAAGTATTTTAATAGATGATGACCATAAATTACCTAGGATAAATCTATGGTGTAATATATTAAAAATACTTTTTATGATCTATACATTCTATATAGGATTTTATGGTATCCCACTATGATTATTTTTTCTCATAATATGCTTTTTGGTTTTAGTAAATGGCTAGAACCAGGAGGAATCATGTTAACACTAAATGTGATGAAAAATACGATAATGATGAGCAGCCAATTTTAATGACAACTAGAGATAAAGATATTGTGATTATTCCTAATCAGTTATTAGGGTATATAATTAATAAATTTCACCATAACCAACTCTCTGACTCATCAAATTAGAGAAGGATTTTTTTATGAGAGATTGGATAGTGGAGACCACAGTGGAAAGAATACTCAATTTCATTCATGTTAAAAATGTAGATTGAGAAACCCCAAGTAATTTCTCAAAGCAAAGGTAAAATGTTATTTGTGTGAAAAAAAAAGGGCATATACCAATGAATTTATAAGGAGTTCAATTAATTATGTGTGGGGAATATGGAAATTATTTGAGGTAATTCCCTAATCCAAGGACTAACTCCTAGAACAATGAAGGTATTATTCCATGATAGTCATTGAAGTAGAAGGATTGAAGTATTTAGGTATTGGGATTTAATAATTATTCTCTAAGAGTATTTTTACTAATGGTATTTTTGTTATAATAATCATGAAACATCTAAGTATTTTGTTAATTCTGTAAACATATTTATCTTCATGTAAGATTAACTTAATAGTTATGGATAACATCATGGGATTATGTGTTTAAGTTTAATCATATGTTAAAAGTATTAAAACCAATTTTGTGGTTATAATTGATGGTATTTTATTGTGATTAATTACATGTTGGGATAATTTTTATTGGTATAAGGTATATGTAACCCTTAGGTTTAACATGAAGTACTTTTTGAGAAGAATGGACTTTTCATAAGTTTAATAGTATTGATAACCTTTATGGTTTATATGATCTTTGATGATTAAGGTTATTTTTAATGATGTTCCTCATATTTTTGTGTATGTTATAAGAATTATAGATTTTTAGTAAAAAGGATAGCCTATCACATCTGAAAATTCCACGGGGTTTCAACCCACAACTGAAGGGAGATAAGGGTGTAATGCCTACCCCTGGCCTAAATGATGTATTGGTTGGTAAAACGTTTTTTGAAAAATGATGTTATGGATAAAGATTAATTTTTTTTTGGTAACATGTGTTTTATCATAGAGATAACTATGGTATTGAAAATTGAGTTTGTGATAAATATTATTTCAGAAGTAGTTTGCTATTTTTGGATCCTTATATGATTAAGGTAAATAAAACATTATGGGATTTTATTTTAGGAATAACGGTTGAATAATATTTTGGATGAATATATGATTTTAATGTGAATTTATGGTGATTTGGGTTAATTATAGAAATTATTCAGATATCTTTGAGATTATATGGTTAGGGAATATCCATTTTTGGAATGATACATTAAGAATGATGGATATTATTTATAGATAAATGTTAAATTTATCTTGGAATAATATGTGATCAAGTCATTCTAATCTTTAGGTTTCAATATTATTCTGGTATATTTTGATTAATTTTAATGTTAGTTATTTATCAAATTATCTAAGTTGAAATTTGGGTGTTATTAATTAGGTTTTGGTGATTAATGTTGTATTTCTTTATATGATAGTTTATTCATTTTGATAATTATCTTGTTCTCAACATTTTAGTTTTGGTTAATGTCTAAATATAGTATGAAGATATTTTTATCCTTTTATAGATTATTTGATCCATTAAAAGTTAATTTTACTGTTTCATACATCAAAAAATCATTTGGATATTCATTAATTATATTAATAAATGAAGTGGGACTTGATCGAATCACAACTAAAAGATGAAATTATGCTTATGAAATAAAAATAAATCAAGTAAGTACATTTTTTTGGTTTTCTATATCTGATATTAAATGAATCCATAAACTTTAGGGAAAGGATCTTTAAATGAAAATTTTATCCAATTACCTTTATTTTTGATAAATTTAAAGTCATGTTCTCACCACTTTGGTTTAGGGTTTTGTGGTCTTTAGTTATTTCATGATCATTCATTTTATTATGATCAATGAACTATGGATATTAATTTTCCTTGATGTCTATATTTTCAATTACAACTAATTTTCTCCTATTTTGAAACCTATTTATGTGTTATTATAGATTATATTCTTATTTTCATTTCCCTATTTTCAAGATATTGTTTTTTTAAGCCTTTTAATGATGTGGGTTTTCTATAAAGGAATTTTCAATTGTCAAACCCTTAATTATCGAGAACAAGTTTGAATTGAGAGGATAAAATTTATTAAATGGGGAAGAATGTAACACCCTAATATTTTATGAAATATTTTTTTCAAATAAATTTAAATTATTTGATATCTTTTTTTACAAGAAATATTGATTTCAAACAAACCACAATATACTATTTAAATATTATTATTTAATGTGATAGTTATGACATAGCCATTAAATTAGTGGGTATGAATAGAAACAAATAAATTATAAAAATTATATATTTTACACATGTACAAAATAAATTTATTTGTTACCAATTGATTATAAATGAAAATAAAAAAAACATCATTGAAACTAAAATAAATGTTTTTCTAAAAAAATGTTTTTATGCATGAAAAGTATCCTAATATTATTAAATTAAATTAAAAATTATTATTGAATTATTTTAATGAAATTTATATAATATATATTCAATAAAAAAATTTACCATTCATCTAATATTTTTCCAGGTATGTGATAATAATAGATCCAGTTTTATGCTTAAAACTATATTTTTCTAAAAGGCAATTTCGTTGTGTTTTGTAAACTTATTTTAAAATTAATTTTTTTACACTTTTATAACATTTATTTGAAAAAATGCACTTAATTTTTTAAATCAAAATTAAAAATAAATCTTAGAGTGAATTTTTGAGAATTTTTTGAAAATGATTAATTTTTTCATGAATAGTGAAAAATACTGATTTTTATTAAAAAGTTTCTTTTCTTTTATAAAATTTAAAAAGTTATATTTTGTTTTAAAATGGGTTTAAAAGAAAAATTAGTTCAATTATACTATTATTAATCAAATTTTTAAATTATAGTCAATTTTATGTTGAATTTTATAATAAATTTTTTTTATACTTATGGAAACATTATCTTTGGAAAACTACTTTTCCATCACGCTTGCGGGGTTAATTTTTAATAAAATACTGCCACTTATATGAATTTAATTTGATAAACTAGATTAAATATTTTGAATAAAAATAATTAATATTATGTGATAAGGTTAACTTAATTTTTAGATACAATTAATTGTAAAAATAGTAAAAACTAATTATCACGGTTAAGGTTAAAACAGGGTTTTGCGTGTTACATGTGTTTGTGTTAAAATTAATTTTTCACACACATAGGACTTTTATTTGATAAATTGGATTTCATATATAGAAACAATTGGTCCAAATTATCCAATAATTCTCATTTATTTTTATTCTTATAGGATAAATTACCTAGGTAAATAAATAAAAAACTAGTTATTGGGGTGAAAACTAAAATGGTAAAGTAAACTTAAGGGATAAGTAAATAACATATATAAAAAATGTTTCATTTTTTGTATTGAAGGGTTTTTTAACCTTAAATTCCCTAAAATTTATAATTTATCAATTTTGGAGTCACTTGGGTTGTGAATGACTTCCCATTATTGAATAGTTTTGGTTATTTACAAAAATGTCACTCCTCCTCAATTATAAAACGACACCTACTCCCTTCACTTATTCACACCTATTAAGACATTTATATCAACCAAAACCTGAAAAAATACCCTTAAAACATAGTTATTTAAATACTATATTAGTTTTTATTCCCATAAGACCAACCCTAGGGTTCATAATAAGAGATCCAAATGAGAGTTTTCTAAGCGAAGGTAATTGTCTTCACTAAGCACTTTCTTTTTTACTTCTTCTCTTACCACCTTCATTAATGTATTAATAATTACAATATAATAATACCATTATCTAAAATATTATAATATTTTATTATATTTATGGAATAATTGATATCCATCTCCTATTTCATCAAATGGGAAACAAAATGGTAGATCATTTGTACGGTGAACTACCGCCTCACGAACCAGTGTAATTTTTTTCCATCACCACATACAAATGATGGTTATAATGATGGATTTTATGTTTATATATGATATTAATAGAATAATTATACTTTTTAAATTATAATATCACATCAAACTTCTTACCTTCTAATTTTTTTTTTAAATATAATATTTTTCATGTGTACGTGTGGACTACCCTCTCCACGAGTGATTCATTTCTCATTTTATTTTGAAATAGATGGTAATAAGGTTTAATTTTATGAATTTATATGATTTATATGATATAATAATTATTATATAAAGTTTAATTTTTACACAAATTTTTTTTCTATCCAACCAAAAAAATTGAAACAGTGTTCATGTGTACGTACAACCTACCGTCTCCATGAATAGTATAATTTATTTTTTATCTCTAAATTTATGGATGACAATAAATATGAACATAATTAATTTATATTATATTTTTATCATGATTAAAATTATAGATATTATGGAACCATAATAAATGTACAAGGACTGAAACTACCAAACCAAAACATATATGAAAAACTAAGTAGTTGTCACCTAAAACAACGATTTTAATATATAATTTTTAATAAATAGGTGGTAATATGTTATAATAAAATAATATATGGTATAATATATATTATTATTTTTATGTAATATATATATATATATAATATTTTTTATATAGAGGTTTTGAACATGTACGAAGAAAGTCGAACCGGAGGTAATGGATTTTCATCTCACTTTTATTTTTATGGGGCACATGTCAGATTCACCACTTGTTTCTTTTGTGTGGTGTATATATTGTCTATGAATGTATTTTATGATAATTATAAAATAAATTGTGTTATATAAATATCCATATAATGTTATTTATTTCACATGGATTACGGTTTAAAATATTTCAAAGTGGTAAGGGTTTTATGTTACAATCTCATTATTTATCAAGGTTGTTAATGATTAAGTTATTGATGATGAAATCATATGATATATCTCTCAAGAAACATGTGAATTTTAATAAAATATGTTTATTGTAATTATTAAGTTTATTTTCCACTCCTTAATAACAAGGATACCCAAAGTGTATTTTTAAGGAAACTCAACGTTATTTCTCTCTTCAATCGAAAAACCTTTCTCTTCCATTTCCGTGTATTACCAAATATGTTTTAAAGAATGTTTTTAATATTATTAAATGATTGTTTAAAGTTATTTTTAACCTTTTTTAAATTTTTACAACATTCTTTAAAATAAATATTCCTATCATTTTCCAAATTAGTTACTTTTTATTTTTACCAAAAATGTGAAAGAAAACTTTGGTTTAACATGTACATCATGAATAGTATTTCCCACTATAATCACTTCTCAATGATTTCAATATTCCTTTAAAATTTTCCAAGGTTATTTTAAAATAAAAATTTTTCTTTAATATTTGGGAAATTTTTAGATTAAAAAAAGTGATTTTCAAAGTGGAAAGGGTATTTTCCTCAAGAATGATTTAATGATATTATAATGGTATTTCTATTCATCAATGATAATAACCCTTGATTATACTTATTCTATACTATGAATATGATCCAATGATACTATCCTTATTCTTTCTATGATTTTTTATGATTATGATAGTAATATTTTTATGAAAATCGTTCCTTTTTCAAAGGTTATACTATGATGAATTGAAAAAATGATTATAAAACCAATTTATTTTCCACTGGTTATACCATAATGAAATGTGTATGAAAATCATTTCCTTTCTGTGGGTTATTCGATAATGAAATATTTATGAAAATCATTTTATTTTCTTGGGTTATTATATTATGAATGATTTTCTGGAAAAAATATGTAATATTTTTATTATGTGATGGGTGGTCCTAGAATTATATATCCCTCCAATGAATTAGGTAGATATGGATAACTCATAAGGAAAATATATTATGCATGAACCTGATTTCATGTTCTCAATTTCATATATAGGCATGGTTTTCATGTCCATAAAAATAATCATGGACCTAATTTTCATGTCCATACGTTTAAGCATGGACCTAGCATTCATGTCCATTAGATTATGTGTGGACCTAGTTTTCATGTAAATAATATTATGAAAGGTACTTATTTCATGTACTTAACTTATTGAGTGAAACTATTTCAATTTATACATGTTCATAATGTTATAATATTATGTTTTTACCACATTCTTATTTGTATGTTATTCTATCAAGGATCATTTTCATTGAATTCCTTTATGATTCATGTCTTATGAGCTTCCAAGATTTATGTCAAGACTCAAGATTATGATCAATGATATACAGGGTATAGTTTTAAATGTTATTATCATGTTCTAATACCCTTATGATCATGTTATGATAATATTTTCATTGATATCTCCCTTGTTTAAACTTAATGAGAATCTCATATCATCATTTATTATGTTTCTTTTCCCTATGTTGTAAAGAAAGGTATTAAGTATGATATGTTTAAGAAGGGAGTTAGTTATGAAGAACCAGTTGTTTATGTATCCAAATTTCCAAAGTCACTAGACCTATATGATTTTTGTGTGGATTATTATGTTATGAAATTAATATTCATCTATTAATATGTAATATCTATGTATTAAAAGTATGGTTCACTATATAAACACTTGGATGTAAGATACCACTACCTTATGGATTACACACGAAAAATGAGATATTATTTTCAAGTTTATCTGAACTTAAAATCATCATGGTAAAATGTTCACTATGTCATTAAATACTGATATATATGAATATATTAAATAGAATCTGTGTATGATTAATACTAAATGATCATAAATTTCTCTTATTTTTTCACTATCTCCTGAAATTAAAAAACTTCTTAATAAAGGGGGAGGAAATTATTTATTTAAAACTGTGCTAAATTTTCATGAATGTAATTTATATTTTCCAAAATATTATCAAACAAAATTATTTGATATACTTTGAAAATCTACCAAAACTACACCTAATATAAGTTTCCCATTATAGTAGAACTTGGAATTAATTAACTTATGGAATGTATTGTTTATTTTATGAATACCATACATATGGAAATCTTATGAATAAATATCTTATACATTGTTTTTTATATTATTATCTATATTTTATCTTAAAAAATATAATTTTACTCTTATGAATTGAACACTTTACTTTTAAAGAAGTTATGGGAATTTTTATCTATTACTCTTATTTATCTTAACTTCCATACTTGTTTCTAAATAACTCTTCTTTATTTTGTTTGATTATTCTTTTTGAAAAATAAAATGAGGGAAACTAGAGAAACAATAATTTTGGTAAGTTTGGTAAGTTTGGTAAGTTTCCTTATATAGTTTTTCACTTCTTTTATTAAGGAGTATATACTAGAGAAACGATGTGTTTTAGGGAAGAAAATGAAGTAACAAGGGAGAGTTTTTTTAAGAGGAATATTTTTTACTACTAATCATGTGTTTTTATTAAAGGGTGGATTTTAGTATCAAAAATTTTATATAGAGGTGAATCCTATTTAGATTCACTGCATTTAGTCCAATGGATTAAGGTCACTGAAAGGTGGAGTGGCATTCCATGTAGACAATGGTAGTAGGATTTATCTAGGGATGGTAGGACCATCGAAAGTTAGAATCTTCCTATGGAGTCATTATGTATTGATGAAGATCTAAAATTTTGGGAAAGATGAGGGTCCACTAGTTTTTTACTCCATCTAAGGTAGTCATTCTTAGTGATCTAAGATTTTAGGAGAGTAGGTTTGATTGGGTGACTGAAAAAAAACTTTGTATATAAGTGTGTTGGAACTTAAAAGGAAAGGTTACTTAATACTATATTATTTTAATTACTTATAATTAGTATTCTTATCTGTAATATCTTGCATTTTCAAATTATAATGGAAAGTAATTAGTGGTATTTCTATAATCCACATTGAAATCATTGTATAAAGAATGTTAATATTTTGTGTTCGATCATACTTTATGTATGTATTTAAATTGAATGTATTTATATACCTTAAATGTTCATGAGTTTTCTTGTGATGGAAAAATGACAAAAAAAATAGTGAGTAGGGTGTGGAGTCTAACTATTTCTGATAGACTTATTTAGAGGTATGTTTTGGAGGATGGTTTTCCATTGTGCACTAAAGTAACTTCTAATGGGTTGAGGATCCTTTTTTTGGTGGTTTTATCAAAATAATAGGTGGTCAAAGGGTTTTCCATCCTCAATAAGTTTTATCAAGTCTCGTGGTTCAAGAATGTTAGGTTTCATTTCTCACACTTTCCTTGATGATATATCAATTTCAATGGGATTTCATTATCATTAGAAGATATGGAATTGAATAAAATAAAGGTATATGTAGACAGGTTTGATTGAATGAATTTTGGATTTTTTAGAATTTATATATAGTATCATCTAATTTATAAAGACCTAGATTCTTCACTAATAGGTGTTTTCTAGAGAAGATTGAAATGACTGAATGGGAATAGATTGATAGGAAATCATCGATGCTGGTGAGGAGGTCTTTTTCAAGTAATATATCCTTTAAAATTCACGAAATAAATAAAAGAGTAAAAGTGATGATGGAATTTATGGATATGTATTAGAAACATGCAGCATTGAACAAATTGTTCTTAATGCGGTGGTAATTCAACTTAAGGTTATTGGATGGAAAGCTAGTGTCGGATCATGTGAATGATTTCAATATGAAATGAGGGTGTCTCAAATTAGTGAAGCTAAAGTTTATATATGATATGTGGGAACTCCTACTATTATCTTCACTTCTAAAGAGTTGAGACGATATGTAATTATGGTTAGTAAATTTAGTAGAAAAATAGATTTAGTATTTGATGATATCAGGAATCTGATTATTAATGAAGAACATTATCAAAGGGGAGTCTATTAACTATCCAATAGTTATCTTAATAATTATGGATAAGGAAGTTCACCTCAATAAAATAAAATATACTAGAATAAACCATCAAAATATAAGTTGCAGGAGAAGATAAAAGGTAAGTCAGTAGGTTTAATCCCTATATGTTAGGAGTGTGGTAAAAGAGGAAACTTTAAGAATGAATGTAGGTTTTGTAAAGAAATAACTTGAATAATTTTAAATTACTAAATTATAAATTAAAATTTTAAAATAGAATTAGGTATTGAACTATTTCTCAGTGTCAATATTCTGTTATATTCATGGGTAGTTGACTTAGTTGAATTATTACATTAAAAGGGAGAGCAGATGTGCATTGAAAATTATGTGGCTTAAAGTTTTTGGCATAGCACATTTGGTAGATGATAAAGCTCTGGAGATCATTAGAAAATGATATATAAATATTTTAATTAATAATTATGGATTCTTGAAGATAAAATAAATTAGAAACATCTTACATCTATGAAAGAACATAATTTCCATAGGGTATCTTGATGAAGCAGGCTATGGGACTAGCTTTGTGAATAGATTATAGAAAGTTACTTAAGGATCCATGTTGCTAAAAAATGAGTAATATATGGAACCTTTTATTTTTCCAAAAGAACTTTTGGAGTTGCAATGATCAAAATTACATCATGAAAAGATTCAAATATTTTGAATTATAGGCTAGGTTATCTTAGTGAGAAAAATATGAATACCAAAACAAGTAAAATAATATTGTAGCTTGATCACATAGACCTTAGAATATGAAAAAAAAAATTGTTCTAGGTAAAAAAAGGAGGGTTTCCTTCTATCTATATAGATGGGATCCCAGATCCCATGAGTTATAATTGTTCAAATCACATGTCTAGGGACCATCCCTTAATTAATCCTTTGGTGGTTCACTCTATTTTATAACTTTTATTAACAAAAATATAAGAAAGTTTGGATCTAATTTATAAATCATAATTTTTATTATTTTCATTATTTTAATCAATCTAAATATATAGTGTAAATGGATAGTGGTCCTTCAAACAAACAATATTGATGAGTACACTGGATAAAACCTCTAGAACTTCTATAGGAATAAAGTGATAAGGCTTGAGAAGATGGTGCCAAGAACCCCAAAAAATTCCATGGTTGAGATTATGAATTAAACTTTGATATAAAAGGATAGAATCATGTGATTACACTCTATAATGTCCAAAAAAATTGGGTTAAGTTATTTAACACTACATTATATATTTCCAACAAAATTCCAGTATCAATATCTGGGTAGGAACTTCCAAAGGAGTTATGGTCTAGTAAACAGATGGAATTTCACCATATTAAGGTCTTTGTGATCTTGGTGTATATGCATGTTGAGGCTAAATATAGATACAATCCTAAGGATACAATCAAAGAAAGTTTTTTCATTGGGTATAGTGATGATAGATTTGGATACCAGTTATGGGATGAAGACAATAGATAAGTCATCAAAAATAGGGGTGTTCACTTCAATGAAGTGGTTCTATAGAAGGAATAGAACTTATAAAGGAATTAATTTGAGGATAATAAATAAATTATTAAATTTAAAATTGATCTGGGTTAGAATACTTAAAGGTATAAAATTATGGAGAAGTTATAAGAAAACATCATTAGTATAGAGATGAGACCACCGAATGACATTCCAAAAAGTTAAAGGGAGGATGAAGCTCATGTGGGAGAACCAAAAGATGGGGATATAGAATTTAGAGTACATAATGTTTTGGTATCAAAATTTATATCTAATATAAGTAGTTTAGTTCATCCTTCTTAGTTGAGGAGATTAACTAGAGTTATTAATACGGTTTAGAGGTTTGGAGATGATATGAACTTTATAATCTTAATTTATGTTGGATAAAAAGAGATCCTACAAGAAGTGGTAAAACTTAATAATCTAAAACAATGTAATTCAGTGATAAATGAATATATATCATCATTAAATTTCAATAAAACTCGAGATTTCACTGAATTACTGGAAGAGAATAAGGCACTAGAGAATAAGTGGGTTTTCTAATTAAAAGAGGAGGCTGTTGGAAAGAAGAGTTACAAGGAATGGTTGGGAGAAAAGGGATTTAAAAATAAGGAAAGTATTGATTTATCATAAATACTCTCACTGGTAGTTAAACATAAAAATATATGGATGGTACTGGGTATGGTATCATCAGAAGAACTGTATCTATAATAGATGGATGTAATGATGGCCTTTCTTCATAGGGAGTTAGAGTAAGGAATTTACATGATTATACCAAAAGGTTTTATGGAAGATGAAAACTATAATTTGGTATATAATTTTCACTACTGAAAATATAGTCTTTCCCAACGGTTCTAAATCGTTGGAAAAGGCTGCAGAACCATTGGTATATGTTATACCAATGGTTCTACAAACCGTAGGGAAGTAAGCTGTTGGGAAAGCTTTTCCCAATGGTTTACAGTGAACCGTTGGGATAGGGGTGGGGAAAAATTAACTTATCCCAACGGTTCTGCCAAACTGTGGGGAAAGTTTTTACCAACGGTTTGGCCTGTTGGGAAATCCCAAGCAGTCTCCTCTTTCCCAATGGTTTTTAAACCGTTGGGGAATTTTTTTTACCAACGATTAATAGAACCGTTGGTAAAAAAACCTAGAGATGATATGCCAACGGTTTGAAACCGTTGGCATAGCCTATGCTGTGCAAATTGCACAGTAGCTTGGAATTTTCACAGCAGCTCTGCAATTTGCCCACCAGGTCTCATTTTGTGCATTCCCTCTCATTTTCAATCCAATTATTGTACCTGCAATAAACTAACACATACATATACAATTATTTTACCTGCAATAACCAACTAACACATACATATTGAGAAAACATTCATACACATTTAACATATAATGCATCCTGGAACTATACACATCCATAATTAAATTATAATTCATAATGTAATTATAAACATACATAATTCATTTAAAATTCAATTTAAAATTTAGATGACAATTATATGTGGAATCCAGAATTCGATTCATAATTTGATCGGTTTTTTGTATACCATATATTTTTAACTGAAATGATGTCCATTTTAGACAAAATACATACACCTAGAGTGATACTGGCCACAACATGCCTCGGATTGGGGCGAGGTTAACTCGTACACGTCACAAATGACCCATCGATCATTGTCCTAAAGTATCAACATATTCCGAAAGCGTTTGATCAGTTTTCAATATGTCGGTTGATGTTTTTCATTTAAAATGACGTCCTTTTGAAACAATAGACAGACACTTTGAGTGGTTCTGGCCACACCGCATCTCAGATTAAGGCGGGGTTGAGTCATACACATCACATATGACCCATGGATCATTCTCCTAAAGTTTCAACAGAAACCGAATGTGTTTGGTTGGTTTTCCGTATGTACTAAAAATATTGTCCATTTTAAACAAAAGAGAGCCACTTAGAGTGATCCCGGCCACACCGTGCCTCAGATTAAGGCAAGGTTGACTCGTACACATCACATATGACCCATGGATCGTTTTCCTAAACCATCAACACATTTTGAATGCGTTTGGACGGTTTTCCGTATGTCAGTTGTTCTTTTCACTTTTAATCATGTCCATTTTAAACAAAAGAGAGACAGTTTGAATGGTTTCAGCCACACCGCGCCTCGAATTGAGGCAGTGTTGACTCGTACATGTTACATATGACCCATGGATGTTTGTGCTAAATTATCGACACAATCCGAATGTGTTTGTTCAGTTTTTTGTATGTCAGTTGATGTTTTTCACTTAAAATAACATCCTTTTGAAACAAAAGACAGACACTTTGAGTGGTTTCGGCCACACCGCATCTCAGATTGAGGAGGGGTTGATTCATACACGTCACAATGACCCATGGATAGTTCTTGTAAAGTTTCAATGGAAACCGAATGTTTTTGGTCAGTTTTATGTATGTACTTAAAATGTTGTCCATTTCAAACAAAATAGAGCCACTTAGAGTGATCTCGGCCACACCGTGCCTAGAATTGAGCCCGGGTTGACTCGTACATGTCACATATGACCCATGGATCGTTTTCCTAAAGCATCAACACATTTCGAATGTATTTGGTCAGTTTTTCTTTGTCAGTTGTTCTTTTCACTTATAATCCTATCCATTTTAAACAAAAGAGAGACACTGTGAATGGTGTCAGCCACACCGTGCCTCGGATTGAGGCGGGTTTGACTCGTACACATCACATATGACCCATGTATCATTTTTTTAAAGTATCTACACAATCTGAATGCGTTTGTTTGGTTTTTCGTATGCTAGTGGATGTTTTTCACTTAAAATGACGTCCTTTTGAAACAAAAGACAGACACTTTGAGTGGTGCTGGCCACACCACATCTCAGATTGAGGCGGGGTTGATTCTTACATGTCACATATGACCCATGGATCGTTCACCTAAAGTTTCAATGGAAACCTAATGTGTTTGGTCAGTTTTCCGTATGTACTTAAAATGTTGTCCATTTTAAACAAAAGGGAGCCACTTAGAGTGATCACGGCCACACCGTGACTCAGATTGAGCCCGGGTTGACTCGTACACGTCACATATGACCCATGGATCATTTTCCTAAAGCATCAACACATTTCTAATGTATTTGGTCAGTTTTTCGTATGTCATTTGTTCTTTTCACTTATAATCCTATCCATTTAAAACAAAAGAGAGACATTGTTAATGGTGTTGGCCACACCGTGCCTCAGATTGAGGTGGGGTTGACTCATACACATCACATATGACCTGTGGATCATTTTTCTAAAGTATCGACACAATCCGAATGTGTTTGGTTGGTTTTCCCTATGCCAGTTGATGTTTTTCAATTAAAATGACGTCCTTTTGAAACAAAAGACAGAAACTTTGAGTGGTTCTGGCCACACCATGTCTCATATTGAGGTGGGGTTGATTCGTATATGTCACATATGACCCATGGTTCGTTCTCCTAAAGTTTCAATGGAAACTGAATGCGTTTGGTCGGTTTTCCGTATGTACTTAAAATGTTGTCCATTTTAAACAAAAGGGAGCCACTTAGAGTGATCTCAGCCACACTGTGCCTCGGATTGAGCCTGGGTTGACTTGTACACGTCACATATGATCCATGGATAGTTTTTATAAAGTATAAACACATTTATAATGCATTTGGTCAGTTTTTCGTATGTCAGTTGTTCTTTTCACTTATAATCCTATCCATTTTAAACAAAAGAGGGACACTGTGAATGGTCTCTGCTACACCGCACCTCGTATTGAGGCAGTATTGACTCGTACACGTCACATATGACCCATGGATCATTGTGCTAAAGTATTTACACAATCTGAATGTGTTTGGTCAGTTTTCTGTATGACAGTTGATGTTTTTCAATTAAAATGACGTCCTTTTAAAACAAAAGACAGACACTTTGAGTGGTTCCGGCCACACCGTATCTTAGATTGAGGCAGGGTTGATTCATACATGACACATATGACCCATGGATCATTCTCCTAAAGTTTCAACAGAAACCGAATGCGTTTGGTCAGTTTTCTGTATGTACTTAAAATGTTATCCATTTTAAACAAAAGGGAGCCACTTAGAGTGATCCCAGCCACACCATGCCTTAGATTGAGCCAAGGTTGACTCGTACATGTCACATATAACCCATGGATTTTTTTCCTAAATCATTAACACATTTTGAATGCGTTTGGTCTGTTTTCCGTATGTCAGTTGTTCTTTTCACTTATAATCCTATCCATTTTAAACAAAAGAGAGACATTGTGAATGGTGTCAGCTACACCGCCCCTCTGATTGAGTCGGGGTTAACTCGTACATGTCACATATGACCCGTGGATCTTTTTTCTAAAGTATCGACACAATCCGAATGCGTTTGGTCGGTTTTCCGTATGCCAGTTGATGTTTTTCAATTAAAATGACATCCTTTTGAAACAAAAGACAGACACTTTGAGTGGTGTTGGCCACACCGCGTCTCAGATTTAGGCGAGGTTGATTCGAACACGTCACATATTACCCATGGATTGTTCTCCTAAAGTTTCAACGGAAACTGAATGCGTTTGGTCGGTTTTCCGTATGTACTTAAAATGTTGTCCATTTTAAACAAAAGGGAGACACTTAGAGTGATCCCAGCCAAATCATTCCTCAGATTGAGCTCGGGTTGACTCTTACATGTAACATATGACCCATGGATCGTTTTCCTAAAGCATCAACACATTTCGAATTCGTTTGGTTGGTTTTTCGTATGTCAGTTGTTCTTTTCACTTATAATATTGTCCATTTTAAACAAAAGAGAGACACTGTGAATGGTGTCGGCCACACCGCGCCTCGTATTGAGGCGGGGTTGACTCATACACGTCACATATGACCCTTGTATTGTTGTGCTAAAGTATAGACACAATCCTAATGTTTTTTGTCAGTTTTCCATATTCCAGTTGATGTTTTTCAATTAAAATGATGTCCTTTTGAAACAAAAGACATACACTTTGAGTGGTGCCGGCCACACCGCGTCTCAGATTGAGGAGGGGTTGATTCGTTCACGTCACATATGACTCATGGATCATTCTCCTAAATTTTCAATGGAAACCAAATGCGTTTGGTCAGTTTTCTGTATGTACTTAAAATGTTGTCCATTTTAAACAAAAGGGAGCCACTTAGAGTAATCTTGGCCACACCGTGCCTCAGATTGAGCCCGGGTTGACTCGTACACATCACATATGACTCATGGATCGTTTTCCTAAAGCATCAACACATTTCGAATGTGTTTGGTCGGTTTTTCGTATATCAGCTGTTCTTTTCACTTATAATCCTGTCCATTTTAAACAAAAGAGAGACACTGTGAATGGTTTCGGCCACACCGCGCCTTTAATTGAGGCGGGTTTGACTCGTACACGTCACATATAACCCGTGGATCGTTGTGCTAAAGTATCGACACAATCTGAATGTGTTTGGTCGGTTTTCCGTATGCCAGATGATGTTTTTCAATTAAAATAACGTCCTTTTGAAACAAAAGATAGACACTTTGAGTGGTGCCAGCCACACCGCATCTCAGATTGAGGCGGGGTTGATTCATACATGTCACATATGACCCATGTATCGTTCTCCTAAAGTTTCAATGTAAACCGAATGCGCTTGGTCAGTTTTCTGTATGTACTTAAAAAGTTGTCCATTTTAAACAAAAGGGAGCCACTTAGAGTGATCCCGGCTACACCGTGCCTCAGATTGAGCTCAGGTTGACTCGTACACATCACATATGACCCATGGATCTTTTTCCTAAAGCATTAACACATTTTGAATGCATTTGGTTGGTTTTTCATTTGTCAGTTGTTCTTTTCACTTATAATCCTGTCCATTTTAAACAAAAGAGAGACATTGTGAATGGTGTCAGCCACACCATGCCTCGGATTAAGGTGGGGTAGACTTGTACACGTTACATATGACCCGTGGATCGTTGTACTAAATTATCAACACAATCTGAATGCTTTTAGTTGGTTTTCCGTATGCCAGTTGATGTTTTTCAATTAAAATGATGTCCTTTTGAAACAAAAGACAGACACTTTGAGTGGTGCCAGCCACACCGCATCTCAGATTGAGGCGGGGTTGATTCATACACGTCACATATGACCCATGGATTGTTCTCCTAAAGTTTCAATGGAAACTGAATGAGTTTGGTCGGTTTTCTGTATGTACTTAAAATGTTGTCCATTTTAAACAAAAGGGAGCCACTTAGAGTGATCTCGGCCACACCGTGCCTCGGATTGAGCCCGGGTTGACTCGTACAAGTCACATATGACCCATGGATCAATGTCCAAAAGCATCAACACATTTTGAATGCTTTTGGTCAGTTTTTCGTATGTCAGTTGTTCTTTTCACTTATAATCCTGTCTATTTTAAACAAAAGATAGACACTGTGAATGGTGTTGGCCACACCGCGCCTCGGATTGAGGTGGGGTTGACTCGTACAAGTCAGATATGACCCGTGGATCGTTTTGCTAAAGTATCGACACAATCCAAATGCGTTTGGTCAGTTTTTTGTATGCCAGTTGATGTTTTTCAATTAAAATGATGTCCTTTTGAAACAAAATACAGACACTTTGAGTGGTGTCGGCCACATCGCATCTCAGATTGAGGTGGGGTTGATTCGTACACGTCACATATGACCCATGGATCGTTATCCTAAAGTTTCAATGAAAGACAAATGTGTTTGGTTAGTTTTCCATATGTACTTAAAATGTTGTCCATTTTATGAGAATCCTCATGTGTCTATTAGTGGAATAGTATTTACTTAAAATATTGTGGTCATTCATATAGAATATTTTTATATCATTATTATTATGGATTAGATTTTAGTTTATCATGATATGAAACATTTCAAAGCTAAAAATGTCATGCCCAATGAATACATCTCTTTTATAACATACCAAGAATCTATGATATTGATTTGATGTGTAAATGTGATTTACATTGATTATCATGATGAAAATAAATAAAATATATATTATAGATTTTCTAATAGTAAATGAAATTGAGGAGGGTGGGGGACTGTCCGGGGGGTTGTCCGGGGGGCTATCCGGGGACCAAGGAGGAGGGTGGGGGCTGTGCGGGGGGCTATCTGGGGGGGTGTTAGGGGGGTTGTTCGGGGTCCAAGGAGGAGGGTGGGGGGGCTATTCGGGGGGCTGTCTTGGGGGTTTTCTGGGGGTTGTCCGGGGTCTAGGGAGGAGGGTGGGGGGGATGTCCGGGGGGTTGTTTGGGGGGCTGTCCGGGGGCTGTCTGGGGGGGTGTCTGGGGTCCAGGGAGGAGGGTGGGGGGGATGTCTGGGGGGCTGTCCTGGGGGTGTCCGGGTTCCAGGGAGGAGGGTGGGGGGCTGTCCGGGGGGCTGTTCGGGGGGCTGTCTGAGGGCTGTCTAGGGGGTGTCTGGGGTCCAATGAGGATGGTGTGGGGTAGTCTAGGGTCCAGGAAGGAGGGGGGTTCCCAAACACACAACCACTAAAAGACAAAAACATCCATAAAAACAGATAATATATAAAAATAACTCAACTCCAATACTATACTACGAGTCTAGATAAAACCAACAACTAGAATAGATTAAATATCAAATCTCAGTAATATTAGTCAAAAATGTAATGGATCAATTTGTCCTACATCACCATCAACATCATCATCACCCTCGTCCTCATCCCCATCATTGTCATCGCCCTCCTCAGCGCCCTCCTCCTCTCCCTCGCCCTCCTCCTCGCCCTTGTCACCCGCCTCTCCCTCCTCATATCCCTCCTCTTCCAAATCAGACTCCTTTTCATCATCATCGTCAAGATTTACATCATCCTGATCACCACTAGAACTGCCACCTAGTGCACCATATATAGAATGTATTGACGACATATACTCATCAAAAGCTGGGTTGGCCTCTGCTGGAAGTGTTGTACGTAGAACTTCAATAAATTTCATAAACGCATTGTTTTCCCTAGAAGACTGTTCTTCTATCTCTGTGGCCCTTTTCTCAGCCTGTTTTTCCTGTGCCCTAACTTGCTACAGCTCGGTGGAACTACAGCTCGTACCTGAGGAGGGCCAATACCTCATCGGGGCTATCCTAGGTCGGCAGCGTACTCTGCCAGGATGCTCCTCTCCCAACACCTGATGTAAGTGATCTGTTGGCCCAAAATTGTCTGGTTCTTGGGCATCGAGGGCCTCTAAATAAACCTGTTACAAATATAAATATATTATTAAGTTACAAAATAGATATTAAAATATAAAATCAACCGATTAAAACTTATAATCTGCTGCTGAGTCGCTTTGTTGACGGCACTTCCATCTTTTTTCCGTCTACTCGAGCAAAATAATTTTGCTCGAGGCACACGTCCTTCAATATTATATATTAGCCTCTACAATGAAATTTAAAACTAAAGTTATATGAAAAATTTAGAAAACTATTAAATAATTTAGAAAAAAAAAAGAAAATTTAAGTCGTAAAGAAAACTTATAAAAAATTATCATACCTGCTTCCTCTCATGATCTGGCATCGTCGTACGTCCTAGTGTGTGGAGGTATTTTTTTGCATCAATGTTTTTTTTATTTTTTCCAGATGATTCCTAAATAAAATTCGATAATTCAAAGGATAATATTAATGAAAAACATGAAATTTATTATTTAAATACCTCAAATGTAATTTATACCTTAAACTGGGTACTCGTCCAATGAGTAATCTTCTAACAATACTGCTCTATAGGACAATCATCCACAACTGGTACCACCTCTAACTCAGTTCCAACTCTAGCACGCCAGCCAATATACAAATCATTCTTGTAGGCTCTCCAAAGCTCGCCTAAATCCTTTAGACGTTCCGCTTGAGCACCCTCACCATCGGGAAAATTAAATCGAAGCTGACATCAAAATATTAATTCATATAAATACAAAAATAATTCAAGAAATTAAATACAACATATTTTTTTACCCATATCTCTGCCCAAGCTCTATCCTTGACCCCATGTGGCAAATGTCTCCATGACAGCGGGCTGACAAGAATGATGTCAGAGTATTTGTCAAGTGTCACCAAAAAACTCTGACATTGCTACCCTGATTTCTCAACCATTTGGTTGTCTTCATTGTAATCCACCATAACATGTGTGTGGCGGTTCCACATCAAACGCATGTGTGTACACCCTCGCAGCCGCCTCCTATCAGTATATGTATCTGTCATGAAAGAAAAACAAATATTTTATCAAAACATGTTAAATGAAAATAAATATTGTTATAAAAATATGTTAGGGTTTTATAAATATACCTGCGCTAGTCTGATCGTTGAGCGCCGTCGGATCCATATAAACTGATGGAACACCCTGTGGTGGAATAGGAGTCTAAGACGATGGAATATAGAAGCTCGGAGAGATATAAGTAGAAGGAAAAGAAGATGGGACAGCAGTATGACCGGATTCTGACTGGGGAGTGGGAATCATTATGGGATGTGAAAATGATGGGGCAGAAGATGCAGAAGGTAGCGAAAACATGGGAGGCCTAAATATCCCGTGTGTCCCTAATGACACACCGGGATTAGAATGTGGGAAGGATGACATGTCAGTGGGAGGGGTAGGGTCTAGTCGGGCACGTGCAGCTGATCATCCACCTCTGGTACGAACCCTCCTCGTACCACTGGCCTGAGTACTAGGACCAGTACAAGGCTCCTCGTCGAATAACTGTCGACGTATAGGTGGATCCTAAAAAAAATTTTACAAAAAAATTAATCACATGACATTATATATTCTTCAAATATATATATATTTGAAATAAAGTACTCACTATAGGCACTAATGGTGGAACGCCCATCTCTGCCATCCGAAGATTGTTCTCCATCATTTTTTTCCTTCGTCTCTCTTCAATTGGCTGCATTTCTTGCTTTTGAAAACAAATATGTAATTAATTAGAAAAAGGAAACTAATGTGTAAACCAAAAAACTAAATATATGAGGGAATAGGGGGATTAATTGGTAATTTAGCTATCAATTGTTTTAGAAGAGCTTGAATGAATTTAATAAATCATACAAGTTTTAATGTTCACCAAGTTAGAAATATTGTTTGACTAGGTTTGAATACAGTTCAATTCCAAATTAGAAAATGCAATTCAAATAAAACAGCAACCAATAAACATTGAAAATTCACATAATGGACAAGCCAGCTAAAACATATTTTTGATAAATACTAAATCAATTTGAATATTACCAACCTTAATAACCCAACTCGAGGTAAACCAAAATAATTGAGAACATGGATGAATGATTCTATATATTTTCAACCACAACTTTGGGTTCACAAAAAACTCTGAAAATTGAGCTATTGGAGTCATCAAAAGAAATAAATGGATTGGTTCTAATGGCAATAGGGACTGTGTCAATTCCATCATCACCATCATCAAAAATATTTCTTGGAATTACTTCAACTATGACACCAAATTCAGGTCGAAGTTGGTCTTTGACATAAAAAACATGTTTAGCCATTGATGCCAACACATATGATTCTTCGGTAGTAAGATTGTGAGTCATATTAATTACTCGAAATCCATAATCATCAATAAATGTGCCATGTCTCTTCATCGAATCAAATCAATGGCATTTCATCATTGTGACTCGTCCATGAGAGTAATAATCCAATATTATTATTTTCTCAATGACTCCATAATAACCCACATTTTCAAATCACGGTCTACTATCTAATGCACTAGCATAACAATCTGTTGTGGTAGTAACCATAACACCATCATGTTGTGTTCTTGTGTTCTTTCCTCATTCAGTGACAATAAATTTGTACCCATTGATAACAATTGATTTACAGTCATGAACCACGGTATTAGGACCAAAAGCCAAAGCTCTTATTTCCTCAGAGACAGAGTTAGCAGACAAACTCAATACCTGCAATATAAATGACTATTAGACTTAACTAAATATTGAAATAATTAATTTAAACAGTAATATTTTTACCTTAAATTTTAACCAAGCAGAAAACTCTTTGCTATGTAAAGTCTCTCTCCTTCTCAAAGATAAAGAACAATGCTTCCTATTTACCATTGTTTTATGTTCCCTGTAGATAAAAAATATGAATAGTTTAACAGATATATATGTAAGATATACATAATCAATTTAGTTACCTAATATAGTCATCGAACAAATCACAGTTGAACAAAATTGTGCGATGTGCCATCTCCCGCTCTTCATGGCTTAATGTCTTCAATGTATATGATCCAGGAATTCCTCCTGTTTGAGGAAATGATAGAAAACTAGGTTCAATTTTCTCATATTGTTCTTCTTTATTTCTCATTGGTCTGTTCAATCATGTAGTAAGATCAGACAAATACATCGAGCAAAAATCCATACATTCTTGAGCCAGGTAACCGTTCATGATAGAACCTTCGGGATGATTTCTGTTTCGGACATAAGACTTTAATGTGAACATATTTCTTTCAGTTGGATACATCCAACGAAAAGTAACAGGTCCTCCGAGAAGTATTTTAGTGGGAATATGGATAGTCAGATGCAACATGCATATGAAAAATGATAGAGGAAATATTTTCTCCAACTCACACAAAATTAATGGGGCATCTGTCAACATTTTTTACAAGAAATACTTGGACAACTTCTTAGCACAAAGATCTATAAAAAAATGGCACAACTGAATAACATCCACCCTTACATTATTGGAAAGAAGATTATGGATTGCTATTGGAAGCAACTCATGCAGTAGAACGTGATAATCATGAGTCTTCAAAGATTTTAGCTTCAACTCTCTTTTGTTGACCCATTTAGATATGTTTCTTGAATAACCATCAAGAACTCTAATAGTCTCTAATACTTCCAGAAATTGTTTTTTTTTCATAGGTTTCATCACATAAGAAGCACATGGAAGTTTCCATTTATTTTCACTGATACACACAGGATGCAATTCTGGTCTGATGCCCCAATCCACCAAGTCACACCGAGATCGTAAGTCATATTTTTTCATCCCCTTGACATTTAGAAGAACCGAAAGCAACATTTCACATATATTCTTTTCAATATTCATTATGTCTAAGCAATGACATAACAAATTGGTTGACCAATAAAGAAAATCAAAAAAGATACTCCTCTTCCTCCAATTGTAACAGGTTTCAGTGGAAACATTCTTTCTCTTTCCATATTTCATTTGACCCTTCCCAAACAAAAAACAGAAATCTTTCAATTCATTAAGCACATCAGTTCCAGACATACGCTGAGGTGGATCATCAGTCTCTATGGTATTATCAAATCTTCGATGATTCATTCTATATGGATGATCCTTTGGCTAGAATCGTCGATGTCCCATAAAACTGAAACTACAGCAATGTTTCAGTCTTCTGGATCGTGTATTCTTCATACAAACTGGACATGACAGGTTTCCCTTCGTGCTCCATCCATACATCATTGCATAAGCCGGAAAATCATTGATTGTCAACATAAGCGCAGCACGCATCTGAAATATGTCTTTCGAACATGAATCGTATGTGCGCACACCCACATCTCAAAGAAGTTTCAACTCTTTTATGAAAGGTTGCATGTATACATCAATATCAATGTCGGGATCAGAAGGACCATATATGAGTATACTCATGAAAGTGAAAGGTTTTTTAATACATAACCATGGGGGAAGATTATAAATGTGTATAAAAACTAGCCATGTGATGTGAAAAGTAAGCATTTGCCCAAACGGATTAAAACCGTCGCATGAAAGACCCAGCCTCACATTATGCACGTCAGCTGCAAAATCAGGATGTCGAGCATCAAATCTCTGCCATGAAAATCCATCTTCAGGATGAACCAACTCGTCATTAGTCTTCTTTCTCTCGGTATCATGTCATCTCATTTTTATTGATATGTCATCAGATATAAAAAGATTATAGAGTCTGGGGATCAATGGAAAGTGCCACATTACTTTTTGTGGAATGCGATATGGTTTTCCATCAGATTTTGACTTCTAGTGGGATGTGCCACATTTTATACAATCATTTCATTCAGCGGTTTCCTCCTAGAATAAACTACAATCTTTCAGGAAATCATGAATTTTTTTTCTTGAAAATCAAAGTTCCTCAACTAACTTCCATGCCATATAGTGGTTTGAGGTAATATCTGCATCATCTGGAAGTAAATCCTTCAAGAGGGTAATAATGTAAGCGATTTTTGTATTATAAATCCCATAAATAGTTTTCCCATGAAACAATCGGATTAAAAATTCCAACTTTTTCATTTTATCGCATTGTCGATATACTGGAGTCGGGGCAGCATCATTAAATTTTTTCACCCTATCAATATCATCATTTTCACTAGATGCATCAGCTGTCCTCATATCTAAGTCTTCTTGAGTTGAAATCCTTTCTTTTTCATGATGACGAATAAATGGAAACCGATCATCTAACAAATTCTCCATTCCAGTCCTTTCATTTCGATCATCACCAATTTGAGATTTCATTTTCTCCCCATTATGATACCACACAAAGTAGTTTGCTTGAAAACCATTTTTGGTTATGTGGTAGCTGACTTCTTCATGGCTCAACCAAGGTCTACCAACACAATTGGAACATGGGCAGTGTATGCGACCACTAACTGAAGCAATGTGAAATACAAAATCTATAAAGCTCTCCAATTGTTTTGAAAATTGCTTGAGATCCGATCGGTTTCATAAATTCAACTTCTGTCCATTCTGTAAAAAGAATTTATATAAGTAATTTTGTCATAAACAATTCAATGGGATTGAACTTTAATAGAAAATACATTTAAGTAAATGATTAAGGAAGAAAATAATCAAGGTATCAACTACACATATGAAAAAAAACATACTAATGTGTTATTGAAAAAATGTTAAACCAATAAGAACTTAATGTGTTATCACATCACAGCATGCCTCATCCCATAACCATATTAGTAGGGTATCATTAACATGAATAACATCAACCTTGTTCCATCCTCCTACCCTACATGACCCCAACCACTTGCCACATCTTATTATAGCCTTATCACATCGCACCTCACCTAAAAACACTAGGGAAATCATTGTACATCTCACCTGAAGACACATGGACAATCACATTGCATCTTGCCTAAAAACACATGGTCAATCACTTATGAAGTAAGAGTAGGGAAGACATGGCAGCTATCCAACCATATAACCACCATCCTAGATATTATAAAAAATACCCATAACTCAAAACCTCTGATCGTTGGTAAGTTTATCCAACTCTGGTTGGGAATTTGTAGAAATAACATAAAATACATGATATATAGATAGCACAAAATACCCAACCTATGGGTTCACATTAACTACATAATAATACACTTCACTACTACCATACAACACATAAACCATCACAACCACTTTCACCACTATATGCAACACACCACACCACCACCACACAAGACACATAGCTTTTCCCACTTTTATTTATAAGCCACTTCATTCACACTTACATTGTCCATTCATTTAATGTTAAATTAATTAAATCCATTTACCACACATCCATTTCTATTCCATCTCATTTATTTACTATCTTGTTTTCTTGTTTTAACAGCATAATTTATTCCATAGATAACTAGAAAAGTAATAAAACCACCACACAACAACTCAGCATCTCACAATAACCATCGTCGCCATGTTACATCGGCCAACCATCTCACCAAAACAACCACATATAACAAAAAAACTATTTCACATCACAAACCACCGCACAACCAAAACCACCTCACCACATCATACACCACAACCTCATCACACAACACCTCCACACGGCACAACACCACCACACATAATCACTATCACACAACTTCACATGTCACATCCATGCCCACTAACCATCACATTACAACCCCACATATCACAAAGCCCAACTGGTCACCTCAATCACCATACAATAGCCTACAACATACAATGAAACACAGCAAAAAACCTCTCATAGAAGCAACATAACCCAACTTCCAAAATTTATTCAAGGTCTTTTATTACATTACCCCTTTATTTAGCATGGACATTATAACACAAATGATATTCCATGGGAAACTAATTAATTAACAAAATATTCATTCATTCCCCTATTTTTCACAGTGAAATCACATCAAAATACAAACTTAAAACAAAAATATTAGATCAATAACAATAAAAAAAGGGTAGAATATGTGTATAAAGAATAAAATACCTGATTTTAGATGATTCATATGGTTTTTCACCTATTCGGATGGGGGTGTTTGCGAGAGGAGCAGAGCGTCGGATTGATTTTAGGGTTCTGTCGTGAATGGGGGAGAGTAGTGGCCTGATTGTATTTGGGGAAAATATTTTCCAATGGTTTTTAAAAACCGTTGGAAAAGGGGTGTTCAGGGTATCCTTTCCCAACGGTTCAATAGAACTGTTGGAAAAGGGGTACCCTTTCCCAACAGTTTCATAAAACCTTTGGGAAAGGGTAACTTAAACACCCCTTTGCCAATGGTTTTATGAAACCTTTGGAAAAGGGGTACCCTTTCCCAACGGTTCTAATGAACCGTTGGGAAAGGCTTCCCTAAACCTTCTTTACCAACGGTTTAAGAAAACCATTGGTAAAGAACCGTGGGTAAAACCCACATTTCCAGTAGTGTTACGAAAATTATTTAGGGGATGAAGTAAGCACCTTGGTATGGAATAAAAATTTTGATGTATTTATGTCTGAAGAAGGGTCCATAGGGTGAAACGCAAATCACTGTTATTACTAGAATCAATGTCATAATGAGACATTCATCATATTAATTTTATATGTGGATGATATATTGTTAGTTAGACTAGATAGGGGAAGGATATAGAAGTTTAAACATGGATTGGATAAAATATTCAAAATGAAAGATCTTAGGAAGGCCAAGAATAAAAAGGTATGAAAATAAAGAGAGATAAGATATTTGTAACAATAGTGTTATCATTGAAGGAAGACATCCAGAAGGTGATCAAACTATTTGGGATGTCTATAAGTAATCCAATCTCAAATATTTTTGTTAGAAACTTCAAACTAACCAAGTATAAATCACACAAAATGGAAGGTGAAGTCACATACATGGAAATGGTGTCTTTTTCATCTATGGTTGTAAGTTTAATTTATTCAATGATTTTCACACAACCAAACATTGTATTTTTAGTGGGATATGAAATTTTATTAATGTAAAATCTAGGATAGGTACACTAGGATGTTATTAAATGGATCCATTGGTATTTTAAATGAATATAATATATAGACCTATGTTATGGGATGGATGATCCTTTGCGTGGATATTTTGATGAAAATATCACTAGAGATTTGGAAATCTATAAGATTGCGATAGGATTTGTGTTTACCTACAGAGGCATAGTAGTAAGTGGAATGTCACATCTATAAAAAATCATTACTCATGGTATAATAGAAGCAGAGTATGTAGCTACAATATAATCTAGGAAGGAAATTGTTTGGTTTGTTAGCTATTAAAGGAACTTGGAAGAAGTTAAGAAGGAGGAGTTCTTTTCTATGATATCTAAAGTGCAATCCACATGGATAAAAACCAATTTTCTATGCTAGAACAAATTAAATTGACCTAAAGTATCATTTCATCCAAAATTTTCTAGATTATAAGGATATGGAGCTATAGAAGATATTAGTAATCCAAAATCCAGTAGATATGTTTACCAAGAAAATGGTTAAATAATTTTTGAGAAAACATTGTGCCTTGCTAGGACTTAGGTGAACGGAAAGAGAAAAATAAAGGAATAATACTTCTTGTGATCAAAGTATAGGTTTTCCAAATTATTATAGAAGTAATGAGGTTCCTAAAAACAAATATTCAAATGGTAGATTTTTATGAGGTAAATCCTATTTGAATTCATCAGATTTATTCCAATAGGATCAAGTCACCAGAAATTAGGTCATTAAAAGTTGGATCAACCTAGTGGATATATAGTTTGTAACATTCTGTTACCACTTTTAGGTACTACTTACTCCCTTTTTTACATTTTTTAATGTGTTTTAGGCCCTTTAAGGGTTTTTGAATCTTTTGGGGGAAAATAAAGGTTTTCCTATAGTAGGTTATGTTGTGTTGATAGGGCTATGATGTGGAGTTTTAGGAGTTTCACTATAGAACACTAGGCTACAGTGTAGGGTTTTGAGGTTGGTTAGGGCTATAGTGTAGGAAGTTGGCTACATCATGAAGTCCTGGAGACCAATTTTTAAATTTACTACCAATTTCTGCATAGCTACGCCATGGAGACTGGGATGAGTGTAGGCCTCTTCTGGTGGTTTGGGGATATGGCATAGGGGAATTTGGTTGTGGCATATATATTTTTAGATCTTATTCAAATTCAAGGGTGGTTTTAGAATCATACTTAGGTTGTGTTCTAAACTTACCCTGAAAAAAATAGGATTTGAGTGTGGGTTGGGTCATTGTTTTTGGGGTAATTTGGACTGGGGGTTGATATGGCCTGGTCTAGGGTTGATGCACTGTGGTTTGGATATTTTTAGCTGCATCAATGGGGGGTAATGGTGTGGTCTATGTTTTTATGGACTTAAAATCATGAGCCCCATTTTAAATACGAACTTCTCATGTTGGAGCCTTGTTTTACTTTTCATATTTTGAAGGCTCTCAAAAGGCACTTTCACTTCTCTAACCTCCATTCCTCTTGAATGAAAGTATCAGTAGATACGTTAAATCCCTCTTTGGAAGGTGTTGTATCTTTTCTATGGAATATTTTATTTTTCCTTATCTCTTTCTTTGATAGTAATGAATCCTCATGATGCTAATTGATTGGATCCTTGATTTGATGGGTTGTGTTTCTAGGGATTCCATATTGATCTTCCACACCTTCAAATCTCTGTTGGCCTTCCTATTTTAGGTTTCTGGTTTATTGATGTTTTGATTAAAGGTATGTGGTTATATAATTTGTTGGAGTCTGCATCCCACATCGGACTTGAGGTCCGGTGTGGTCTTTATTATTTGTTATAAATACACCCCAAGGGATCTTTTGGAGATATATCTTGGGGGTTCGGTCTCTCTCTCTTTTATCCTTCTACATGGTATCAGAGGAGGTTTGCTAACCCGACCCCTCCCTCCCTTTTTTTTTTCTGCCCGCATCTAGGGTTTCTCCCGGTTGGGGGGCGGCGGCCTCCATGGCTCGCAAGCCCTAGGTTTATCCCGCCGCCCCCCCTGCCGGTTATCCCTCCCGTCGCCCCTCCCCTCCCTCCTGTGTAGTCGGCCCCCCATCAAGAGGCCCTCCGGCGTGGCTGTCTCCTCTGCCCTGTGCGGCTCCCGCTCGGGTCTCCCTTCCCGGCGCGCAGGCTCTCCCCACCGGCGTCCGCTCCTCCTGCGCACATTCCTGTGCCGCCCTCTCCAGGAGGCCCTCTCTATCGCTCGCGACTCTTCTCCCCGCGCGATGGCCTCGTCTGGCCGGCCTCCCGGTTCTGCCCGGATCGCGACCTCCCCGCCGACGCTCCATCCCCACGGCTCCCGCTGCTCCAGCGCCTCCCGCGCCTCCCTCTGCTCCCACGTGCTCGCGGCTCCCGGCTCCCAGCGGCATCTCCCAGTCTAGCTCCCGGCTCCCCGACTCCCGGCTCGCCCCTGCGTCCTGTGGCCTCCCGCGACTCCCGCTGCTCCCGGCGCCTCCCGCTGCTCCAGCGCCTCCCGCTTCATCCCGCGCCGGCTCCTCCTCCGACAGCCCTCCTCTCGCGGCTCCTGGCGGATCTCCCTCCAGTCCGGCGAACCCTCCCCGGCGACCTCGCCTGCTGCTCTCTGGCGGCCAGATCTGGATAGCTCCGGCCGAATCCGGCTGGATCTGGTGATTTCCGGCCAGATCTAGGCTACTCCGGCCGGCTCCGGTCTGATCCAGGGATTTCCGGCTAGTTCCGGGCAGATCCGGATTGTTTGGGCCAGCAACCGGCCTCCACCCGTGCTGGCCGCTCCACGCAGGTGGCCTCCTCCAACTTCCAGCACTGTCTCCCGGCCTCCTGCACCCTCGCCGGCCTCCTCCTGCGGCATCCCCGCCTCGCCGGCATCTCCCGGCACCCGGAATCCGCATCTCTCTCCGCCGGCACGTCCTTTCGCTAGCGCAGCAACTCGACCACCTAGGATTCAGGCCCTGTTGGCGCCGCCAGATCCCGCAACACTTCTGCGGAATCCCCGCCTCCCGTCGCCGGCCCCGCAAGTGCGGTTTTCCCGGTGCTAGTTTGGATTTCCCGGCGTTTCATCGACCGGCCCCACTAGTACGGCATTCCTGGCGTTCCGTCAACTGGCCGGTCTGCGTGGTCATCTGCTGCACCCGTAACATCCATCCATCATCCTACGAGGGAGCTTTGATCGTGAGGGGGAGCAGCAACTTTTGCAGTTTTCTTTTTATTTCGTCATGTTTTTTCATCAAGCTGGGTATGTCCAGCTTGAGTGGGAGTGTTAGCGTCTGTTTTTATTGTTTTCTTTTCATTATGTGTCCAAGCTAGGTTCACCTAGCTTGAGGGGGAGTGTTGGAGTCTGCATCCCACATCGGACTTGAGGTCTGGTGTGGTCTTTATTATTTGTTATAAATACACCCCAAGGGCTCCTTTGGAGAGATATCTTGGGGGTTCGGTCTCTCTCTCTTTTATGCTTCTACATAATTCATTTTCCTATAATTTAAACATTTATTGATTTTTTTGATTTGTAATTTGTTTTTAGTGGGAATCCTTGGAATTTATTTGATTTAATTTTTTATTTAAAAATTCAAGGTTTGGGAAATGAAAACCCTTTTTCAAATGATTTTATAAATTGATTAGATTTTGAGAAAAATGGATTTAATTATGAAATAATTTAATTAAATTATTCGATGATTTACCCTTGTGAAAAAGTATTTAAATAAAAGATTATTTTCAATGCCATGAATTTTATGAAAACCAATTATTTGGTTTTGAAATTTAAAAGGTATATTGAAACTTGAAAGTGGGAACTTAAACTATGAATGATTATTTTATTTAAAATGACTTTACATTATTGATGATTGATTGACTAAATCACATGTGAGAATTAGTATTTAGTGGGTTATTAGAAAACTAATGCTAGGAATCTGACTACCATTCAATGGATTGATGATGAAAACACTAACTAAAACAAGTTTAGGATGATTTTCCTAGATAGAGTCTTGATTGATTCTATACTGGTGGTTTGAGACTAGGGACATGTACACACATACTGAGCTATGATGATTGACCAATATGTGTGAGGATCCTATAGCCTGGAACTAGCTAACCATAGGAATTATGTACATGATGTTTGGTTTTTTTAATTGATTATTATGTGATATTGATTATAGAATTGTTTTATTCATGTCCTTTCTTTTTTATGAAAAAATTTCATTTAATCCTATTTTTTATATATCTTCCATCTCCTGATTTTGAAACATTTTTTTATTTAAATATGTAAATATCTATCCATGCCTTTTTTATTTAAACTGAAGTCATAAATGGTTTATTTTTATTTCAATTTCTTATGGAATACTTAGTGAGATCCTATTGGTATATTTATCTCACACCCTACCATTTCCATTGGGTATTTATAGATTTTGTTATTATAGGTACAAGGAAAGGGAAACTCTGTTTGGAGGTGGTGGGTGTGCTTGATCCATGGGAATCTAGAGTGATTGTGGTGACTAGTAGAGTTATGGTTCATTGTTGCATAAGGATTGTGGGACATTTTCTTGGTGGATATTTTATTTTCCTTTGATTATTCTTTACTTTGGTATTTTATTGATCCTCATGTGGTACTTTTCTCTTTGAGGAGTGTTTGGTAAACTAATAAGTTATTGTTTATTTCTTCCACTTTTATTTATTGATGCTTTGTTCTTATAAAAAAATAATTCCCTTTGATGTTTTATATGATATCAGGTGCTAGTCACCAGCCTATAAGGATAGGTAATTCCCTTCAGACTATGTCAGTATTAGTTCAAGTATCAATTTTATAGGTTATCTGAGATGGTTCATGAGAAAATAATATCAAAGTTAGTTCAGTGTCTTTACTCTATGCTGGTATGTAGTCTAGGATGTCCTCGTGGATAGTAGGTAAGATTTTTGGGACTTAAAAGGTAGTTATGAGTGATTTTATAGCCAACCCTCATCGTATCAAGCCTTAAGTCAACATGGGTGTTTGGGAAAAGTATCTTTGAGGAATAATTGATCTAATTCTAGTCTTTTCCATTTTTTTATCTGAGTGCTTTGATATCCCTATATCTCTTGATTGATTTGATTATATGACTATCCCTGGAGATTTTTTTTATTCCTGTTGATATTGGGTAGAAACATGCCTCTGAGAAGATGTTTGAATAGTCCATAGGAGATAGATAGTAGTAAACCACAACAAGATAATCCTACAGATGATCAAAATATTTTAGATATTGTAGTGTGTGTTTTCCAGTCTCTAGGATAGGTAGCTACACCCATTCCTATTCAGGATCCAGTAGTGGAACCTTAAAGGGGTAAAATTAGAGATTGTTATCAATAGTTTCTTTGATATAAGCTTCCAACTTTCCAAGGTATTAATGATCTTAAATATGATGAAGTTTTGTTGAAAAATATTGAGCATCTTTTTAAGTTCTTTGAAATTCTTGATTCAATAAAGGTAAAGTGTGATACCTTTAAGCTTTAAGGGCCTAGTAGGATATTATGGGATTCGATGGTTATAGTGAAGAGGCATGAGAGATTAGATTGTAATTACTTTAGAGATAAGTTCACTAATAAGTTCTATCTAGAATAAATGGTCTTGGAAAATACAAAAGAGTTTCTTAGCATCCAACAGGGCAATGGGGATATAACTTGGTATGTGAACCGTTATGACAAACTTTTTCAGTTTTCTCATAAGGTAGTGACAAATTAGAAGTTGAAGGACCAAATATTTAATATGGGTCATAACTATGATATTTTATCTTAGGTTTCCATGTTTAATCTCACAACTTATGAAAAATAATTGGTGTAATGACCCGCCAATTATCATTGGATTGAGAGTACCATGAGTCATTACTAGGCCTTAAGAGACATCCCCAAGGCGCCAAAGGCTAGAAATAAATGCCAAAGGGTTTCAAGTACAAGTGGGAGATGATTTACCCTTTAAGAAATAAACTCATAAACCAACCATAACCAAACATTCACTATATGATGCATGAACAAATGAAAGACCAATAAACACTTCATTTATATCAAACTACATCAAAGTACACAACAGTGGAAGACTAACTAAGCATCAAAGTACACAGCGGATGAACAAATCAAGACTCTCAAAAGACACCATGACTCCATTCTCCACAAGCTCTAAGCTCCACAACATCTCCCAAGCATCGCCATGAGCCACTAGTAATAAGGTGCTCTACCTTTACCTGTGTCCCGAAATACAACATCTGAAAAAGCACCAAAGTTCCAAAGCATGGGTGAGTATAAAACATAGTAGGTTTCCCCAATGACTTCCCTACTCACTCCACTAGGATGGAAAGGTTAGAAACATTTATATAAAAAAATTTTATATAAAACATTTTCTCAAAATTAGTTTATAACTAAATATAAAAAATTTTCCAAAACCATTCATAACCAAAGTCATTACATAATCATTTGAAACCAGTTTTCTAGCAAGTTATTTTTCTAGAAAAATAACCAAACAAGCTTTAGAACCATTTCAGAAACATTCCTTTTTGGCACACCCAAACCATTCCACAAACCCATGAAACCAACCATGAATGATACCTGGAATAGGGGAGAAGACCTAACCTTTATCCATCCCAACCATGATGTGGGATACTTCTTACCCTTATCCAACCCAAATGAACAAGAATTCTTGATGAGGGAGATCCCTAACCCTTATCCATCTCAACACTGATGGGGGAGACCCCTAACCCTTATCTGTCTCGAATGAAATACAAATGTTTGACATGGGAGATCCCTAACCCTTATCCATACCAAAATTAATGGGGGAGATCCCTAACCCTTATCCATCCCACATGCCCATAAACACACACAACCATCATGTAAAAAACCAAGTGTGTTCAACCAATTAAAACCATTTAAATGCTTAACCATTTCAATTCCGAACCATTTCAATAAAACTCACTTTTTATTGAAAACCAAATCCATAAAATTCATTTCAATATCAAACCATTTCAATAAAACACCATTTTTATTGAAAACCCATTTTAATCAAACCATTTAAAATTTCAGAAATCATAATATAAAATCAACATTTTAAATTCAAGAATCCAAATCACTTTGCACAACAATTCACCAAGATTTCACAATTTCATCAAAACCATAAATCATCACTAAAGAATATTTATTCCATGATTTTCACAATAAAATACATTAAAATAAACAAATTTGAAACTAAGCTAATCAATTATAACAAGAGGATTTGAGAGTGAAGCCACCTACCTCAAAGGTTTTGATGAAAACCCTAACAAACGGAGAACGCACAAGAAAACCGGGTTGATTCTTCAAAAACTAACCTTAGATCTCTTATCTTATAAATATCAAGACCAAATATCATCATATTTTGAATCCATACACTTAGATCTACCCATAACAGGCATAGATATAAGAAACTGAGAGAAGAGGATAGGTAGATCTAAGTAGATCTAAGAAACCGATCAAGAACGATGAAGAACGATCACATACCTCAAGAATCTGGATTCGATTCACCAAGAGAAGCCTTAGGATCGCCTCTGGAATGATGGGAGAACCTTATATGGCCTTAGGAGAATCAAAATACCAAGTTAGGGTTTCTCAGGAGGAAAAAGGAGCAACTTAGAGGCAAAAAATGTTTGAGATCCACTTTTATAGGATCTCGTTTAAGTGGCCGCACGGTTTACCTGCATGGCTAGACAAACCATGCGCTAACCGTGCATTAGCCACTGCCCCGAAATACCCTCCACGCATTTTTTGGCTGCATGGTAAGACAAACCGTGCACCGCCCCTGTGGAAGATACTTCCTCTAAGACTAACTACGCACGGTTTTACCGCACAGTTTAGACAAACTGTGCACCATTCGTGCGACTTCCCCTTTGCCTCAAAACCTCATTCAAGTTATCCCAACTCTCCCATTCAACGCCCTTAACATTAAAACCATTAAAATCATCAAGAAAGGGTTACATACCAAAAAACCTGGGGTACTAAAATTGGATAGAGTGTTGATATCTAAGCTTGACCTGGCTGGTAAGTAAGGATTGATGGAAGTACCTATTACTCTCAGTGGAATTTTAGTTGGTTTATTTAAAGTAAATAGGAATAATAATGAGTATAATTGTGGTTTATGGTACTATATTTCATCAATACCTTTTGAATTTTCTTAAATATTCCCATTAACTTGCATCAAGTGTGTCAAGGTTGGGCATTCTTAGCGGGTTTTCACTGAGGCACCCAAGATTTGTGGTACGTGTGGTCTTTCTGGAAACCAACATAATTTTTTCAATATATTTTCTTCTTTTCATAGTGGTATGGTATCATAATCACCTAAAATTACTATTTTTAAATCATATGATTCAATAACTAGGGGGTTCTAGCCATAGGAATTTGGAACGAAGCTACCTCACTTTGTGGAAGAGTCTCCAGAGAAAGCTGACATGAGTTCGGTGATAGTGAGAGCTACCATCACTATAGATTCATATTTAGTGACTAATTTATTTGATACTATTGTATCTCATTCATTCATTTCAACTAATGTTTTTACCTTTTTAAACATTCCTATTGATCTTATGTCTTGTGTAATAGATATTACTATACCACTCAGAACAAAGAGAGAGCAAGGTCTCTGATGACCCTCTAGTGTTTTCTCTATATCAGAGATCGAGATCACTTATATTTTTATGGTTATTGACATTAAACCTATTCAAATAATTTTTGGTATGGATTTTTTTATTTCTCATAAATCTAATATTGATTATTACCTTTGGTGGGTCTCCTTCACTACACCTGATGGGGTGTGCCAAGTTTTTTATAGAGAACGGGATCCGAAGTTGAGAAGATTTGGAGCATATTTTATAGAGTTAGGTAGGGTAATATTAGCTTTTTATTTTAATTTAGAGTTAGAATATATTATTAATTATCTCCATCTAGTTTTCAATGAGTTTCCCAATGTGTTTCCATCTGACTTTTCTAGTTTTCCACTAGTAAGGGAAGTGGAGTTTTCCATTGATTTAGCACTGGGTAATCATCTAGTTTCTATTCATTCTTACCATATGGAACCAAATAAATTAAAAGAGTTGAAAACTGAAATCATGGTTGATTATTTTCTATCAACCGTTCAAAGTTCTGATGCTCTACTAATGTGTATCGCAGCACTCAGGTCAAATCCTCGGCAACGATCCTTTTTAATAGTCAAATGTTTTTAGTTGATTATATTTTGATTGGGGGGTTTGTTTGAAGAGATTAAATGAATTTATTATTAATTATTGTTTGATTTAAAAAAATTTGATAAATATTGGGGTGAGTTCATTTTTAGGGAGTTAAGATTGTGATATCCTTGAGCTTTTCTTTATATTGCATTTAAATTAACACTCACTTCACAAGATAACGTTGATTGGAATTCCTAAGTATTAAGGATTTAATCCAAGCCGTAAATTAACTTAGGGTTCTAATATAAATATTATCTTGTTTATGGTAGTGTATTTATGGTTCCAATAATCCATGTAAACCACACTTTAAACAAAACAAGTCATTAATCCATCACATGTTAAGTCCAACATACACAATGTTAAATTAAGGAATACTCTTCGAGAAAAATATCTCAATCGCTTAACATCTATAAATAATGACTCACCCCAATGGTAGATTTAATCAACCATTAATATGGTTATTAATCTGGTAATATATTATTATGGTGATGAATTATAAATAGAACAAAAATAACAGGATAAGAAAAGAGTAGTGTGTCAAACACACATGATCGTTGAAGAGAGTTAAAAAAAGACTTTCGGTTGAATGAGGAAGAAAAATAAGAGAAAGGATTTTAACTTGATTTAAAATATTTTAGGAACATTAATATTAAACTACATAAGTTGGATGAGAATAAGATATATTGAAGAAGAAACTTTTATTAAAACATAATTACAAAGACAAACACTTATGAAATTAAAAACGAAGGAAACTGTAAAAGTAAATTAAAACAAAGAGAGGAGGAAAGGTCTCTCAAGTAAAAACTTGAGTATGGAAGGTCCTCCCAATACTTTTTCAAGGATTTTTTCATGAAAATATATGCTAATCTCTTTTAAAATGACAACCACATGCAAGGAGAAGAGGGGGTTGTATTTATAGCCCAAGGAGGTGGACAGTTTGCATTCCAAATCTTTCAATCCACTTGCATCGCCAATTTGGCCATACAGACATCTGAATCTCGATATTATCTATTCTTCCAAGTTTTATATATTAATGTTTACTATCATCCATCAAAGTTTTGTGTCCATTGGACTTTTTTACCCAATGTGATCGCGGTTTTAATAAACAATGTTAAACTATCCATTTCTATCCATGCTTTTCCAATGGCCGAAATGTGAATGGATTTTTGAATAGGAAGATGCCTTCAAATCTGAATGATTTATTCAAAAAATTCATCCGACTATATATCATATTTCACACTGAAAAATATCAACTTTATTTGAGGACTAGATCATGAGTAATGTCATGAATAGTGTCCAGATTTTAATTCCCAGCCAGAATAGTGGTCTGGAATTCAAATCATCAGTTGGGACCCTTGTTCTTGTAGTTGGACCTTTAAATTTTTATCTATGATTCCTTTGTATAATCACGAAAATATGGTGGAGTTTCATAAAATTTGGGATTTTGTATTTGGATCAGTATCTCAATCATCATGGTTGGTCCAGTTTCTTCATAGATTCTTTGGGTCTTCTTGTGTGGAAAATATGACCCTCCAACTGAACGATTTGGCCAAAGGTTCCTTATAATGAAATGTTTTAATTTGAGTAAGGAACCCTAAAGTGTTTTCCCATGGTTTCTTGGAATAAGAGTCTTGTCCTGAATTGAGATTACCTTGATTTTGGTTCTTGGGAAAGTGATTGTATTGGTTTGGGAATTGGGAAGGCTCATTAGGATAGTGGAATCCAGGAGGAAGAGGAGGAGGATTGATCCTTTGAGGTTGAGGAACAAAATGATAAGGTTGTTGGAAGTTACCAAAACCTTAACCATATTGTAATTGATTTGAGTTTTGAGGAGTGAATTTAGGGGGATGAGAAATGGGATTCCCATATCTCAAGTTAGGGTTATATGTAGAAGAGAAGGGCTTAGAATGGGGTTGGTTGAAGTTTCTAACAAACTGAACTGATTATTGAGGGTTTGGGTTCTACTGAGCATATACTGCATTGAGCTTCATTGGTCCAGATAAATCATATTGATCCTCTTGAAGTTTTGTACATGTGTCAGTTGGATGAGATGGAGAGCTGAAGATTCTACAGTTCTTGATAGGTCTAGAGAATAGAGATTGTGGATAAGATGAGGTTGGGGCTTGGGATTCCATAGCTAGTTGTCGCGCAAGACCTGTAAGTTTACTCATCCACTATGTCATCTTGTTTTTCTCTACAGATTTATTCTCTTGGGCTTGTTTGACTTGAGCATGTTCTCGAGTATGGAATTATTGTGTGTTTGCATCCATGTTACTTATGATATCTCTTTCATCTGTAGGAGTTTTATCAACAAGAGCACCACCACTTGTAGCATCAATAAGGGTTCTCTCCATAGCCAATAACCCCTCATAGAGGTATTGGATCAAGATTTGGTTGTAGATTTGGTGGTGTAGGCAGGTTTCAACAAGCTTTTTAAACCTCTCCCGGTACTCATGGAGTGATTAATTTGGGAATTAATAGATACCACTTATTTCCTTTCAGATGGGAACAGTTTGAGAAGTAGGGAAGAATTTCTCTAAGAAGAGTTGCTTCATGTCATTCCATGTGGTTATGGAACCAAGAGGGAGCTAGTAAATACATGACTTAGCAGTGTTATCTAGGTAGAAAGGAAATTCTTTGAGTTTTATTTGTTCCTCAGAAACCTATTGAGGCTTCATGGTAGAGCACACCACTTGGAAATCTATAAGGTGGAGATGTGGATCCTCACCAGCTAGCTTGTGGAAATGAGGAAGAAGATGAATCAAACCTGATTTGAGTTCGAAGTTAGACTCTATGTTTGGATATTTAATACAAAGAGTTTCTTAATTCATATTAGTTTCATAAAGTTCTTTAAGTGTTTATTCCCTAGGATTGGCCATATCTAATTCAATTGGTTGGACAGGGACAGGTTCTTGAATTATTTGATTATCCCTAATGTTCCTCTAAGTTGGTGAAGTGTTCACTTAATTTCAGTTTCAAAAAAATCCAAGGGATTGTTTGGAAGGCTACGGGGAATTAAGAGATATTTCAAAAGAAAAAGTAATATGGGTTTTTCTTTGTGTATTTTTCCTGTTTATGATTTTTATGAGAAGGTGGGTTTTTCTTTGTGTTTTTTTTCAAAAAAAATTAAATTTTGGTTTTTTTTTATTTTTTTGTTTTTTATTTTTATTTTTTTACAATAACCAAAAACTAATGAATACTTAATGAACCATCCCTAGCAATGGTGCTATTTGAAAGCGTGGCCGATTTTCACCTATCAACCGTTCAAATTTCTGTTGCTTTTCTAATATGTATAGCAGCACATGGGTCGAATCTCCACAGATGATACTTTTTAATAGTTGAATGTTTTTAGTTGATTGTATTTTGATTAGGGGGTTTGTCTGCAGAGCTTAAATGAAGTGATTAATAATTGGTGTTTGATTTAACAGTTTGATAAAGATTTTTGTGAGTTCATTTTTAGGTAGTTAATCTTGTGATATCCTTGAGCTTTGCTTTATATTGCATTTAAATTAACACCCACTTCACATGATAATGTTGATTGGAATTCATAAGTGTTAAGGCTTTAATCCAAGTCTTAACTTAACTTAGGGTTATAATATCAATTAGATACTATTTATGGTAATGTATTTATGGTTCCAATAATCCATGTAAACCATGAGTTAAACAAAAAAAGTCATTAATCCATGACATGTTAAGTCCAACATACACAATGTTAAATTAAAGAATACTCATCGAGCAAAAGCTCTCAATCACTTAACATATCTAAATAATGACTCACCCAAATGGTATATTTACTCATACATTAATATGGTTATTAATCTGGTATTATATTATTATGGTGATGAATTATAAATAGAACAAAAAGAATGCGATAAGAAAAGATTAGTGTGTCGAACAAACACGATCGTTGAAAAGAGTTAAAAAAGACTTTCGATTGAATGGGGAAGCAAAAGAAGGGAAAGTATTTTAACTTGATTTAAAATATTTTAAGAACATTAATATCAAACTACATAATTTGTATTAGAATAAGAGATATTTAGGAATAAACTTTCATTAAAACCGAATTACAAAGACAAACACTTGTGAAATTACAAACAAAGGAAGATGCAAAAGTAAATTAAAACAAATAGAGGAGGAAAGGTCTCTCAAGTGAAAAATGAGTATTGAAGGTCCTCCAAATCATTTTTCAAGGATTTTTTCATGCCAATATATGATCATCTCTTCTTAAAATCCAACTTCATGCAAGGATAATAGGGGGTTGTATTTATAGCCCAAGGAGGTGGACAGTTTGCATTCCAAATCCGCCTGTCCACTTACATCGCCAATTTGGCCATCCAAAAACATTCATATAGAGATTATATATTCTTAAAATTTGTATATATTGATGTTTAATGTAATAAATCAAAATATTTAGTCCATTGGACTTCTGCAGCCAAAGATATGGTAGTTTTAATAAATAATGTTAAACTGTCCATTTCTATCCATGATTTTTCGATAGCCTAAATGTGAATGGATTTTTGAATAGGAAGATTCTTTCAAATAATAATTATTTATTCAAAAAAGTATGCCTCATATATCTCCTATTTCAAACTGAAAAATCTCAGCTTTATTTGATGAATATATCATGAGTAATGTCATGAATAGCATCTGTATTTTAATTCCAGACCAGAATGGTGGTCTGGACTTCAAAGTATCAGTTGGGCCCCTTTTTATTGTATTTGTACCTTAAAATTTTTATACATGATTAATTTGTATAATCAAGAACATATGGTGGATTTTCATAAAATTTGTGCTTTGGTATTTGGACCAGTAACTCAATCATCATGGCTGATCTAGTTTCTTCACAGATTCTTTAGGTCTTCTTGTGTGGACAATATGACCCTCTAACTGGACGATTTGGCCAAAGCTTCCTTATAATGAAATGTTTTAATTTTGTTAAGGAACCCTAAAAACAATAATCATGAAATTTTGATAATTATGGTATTATTTATTAATAAAACATTAAATAGACTTGAATCTGGATGAATTCAAATAGTGCTCAAAAATTATATTTAATATATTAACATTAATATTTCACACAAATTATGTACATTTCATATAAAATCAGTAAAGGCAGTGTATAATAAATTATGAAAATATTAATAACATCAAAAACTCAGATAGATGATTATCTAGAAAAAGTATTTATATGCATGAGTGTGTCAAATCGAGTGGTGCCTAGGATTTTTGAAAAGAAATCTAATGGGACATTGTGTCTTAGTGATGATTATTGAAATATCAATCAAGTTATGTTAAAGAAAAATAATTTGTTTCCATTGATAGTTTTTTTTATCACTTGAAAGGGATAAAGTGGTTATCAAAGACATATCTTCAGTATAGTTATCACCAGTTGATAATTAAAGAACTTGACTTCTAGAAGATCGCCTTTAAGGATAGGTATGGCCATTATGAGAATATTGTAATAACTTTTGGACTAACCAATACTCCTATAGTTTTTATGGAATTGATGAATAATATATTTCATGAGTACCATGATTCATTCATGGTGGTATTCATGGATGATATTTTGGTTTACTCTAAAATTGAGGAAAACCATGTGTGTTATTTGTGATCAGTTTTAGAAATATTGAGAGATCACTGAATTTACATGAAACTTTAGAAATGTAATTTATATATTTGGTAATTAAATTTATTTGTACATTTCATCTTGTAACATGGTATTTAATTTGATCCTAAGAAGTTAAATAATATTATGACATGGGATAAACTGTGTAATATGTTCAAGATTCATATATTCTTGGGCTTAGTGAGGTATTACCATTAGTTCACTGAGGATATCTTGATTATGGATTCTCTGATGACCTCTCTCACTAATAATGGTGTGAAGTTCTTATAGTATTTGAGATGTCATAGTTGTTTTTAGGAGTTGAATCATATTTTGATTTTTTTTTTAGTGTTGACTCTTCCAAAGGTTAGGAAGGGCTATGTGGTCTTTTTTGATGCATCTACTTTGGTTTTGTGATACATCATTATGTAGGGTGATCACATGGGGGATTATGGTTCCATACATATTAAAAAACATGATAAAAACTATATAAATCATGATCTTAAACTCTCTATTGTGATTCATTCTCTTAAAAGTTATTGGAATTAATTTTTCAAATAAAGGTGTAATGTTTATTCAGACCCAAAAAATAGTTATATCTTCTCTCAATAATATTTGAACCTTTAGTAGAGAAATTTGGTGGAATACCTATAGTCCTTTGATTTTTAAATTGCCTACACCCCTGGTAAGGGTAATGTTGTTGTTGATTCTTTTAGTAGGAAACTTCTAACCCAATCCATGAAATAATCATCAAAATAGTGAAATCATATGGATCTTTTTTCACAGTTGCATTTGGGAGTCTGGGAGGATATGAAATAGATTTTTTTTAACAAGATTTTATTTGAAATATTCTCTTCTTGAGCTGATTATTCATAATTAGTAGATTGATAATGAATTTCAGGGTGTAAGGGACTCTCTTTATGGTGGGGAGATCATGTTGAGTGGTTGTTCTCCTCTGAGGTAACCCTATGTTTCCAGAACCAGTATGTTATACCATTACCAGGGAGAAAGGATATTATATTGGATTTCAATAATTCCCATTGTCCAATGAACCCTAGTACCATGAAGATGTTCTATGATATGTAGTGATGATTCTGGTGTCCATGTACGATATGATACATCACTGACTTTATTTCTCATTTTTATTCTTTTTGATAGGTAAAGGATGAGAACTAGAAACCTTCATGTTTCTTTATCCCCTTTTAGTGCCTACTTGGTAGTTTTATGAGATTTATAGGTATTTTATGGTTAGGGTTCCACTTAGCCATCAAAAGAAGAATTTGATATGGGTAGTGATCAAATGGAGGATCAAATTAGCTCACATTATTCCCACTTGAGATGCAATCAAATATGATCATTTGGGAAGTCTCTATATGAATGATATTATCATATTACATGGAGTACCTTATATTATAGTCTCTAATAGGGATCTCTAGTTCACTTCTCATTTTTATAGAGGCATCCAGGAGGTGATGGGATCCCATGATAGACTCATCTTGACATGTCATCCATGAACGTTAAGGATAGATTGAATATGCTATATAGATCCTTAGAGACATGATATGTGCTTATGTTCTCAAAATTAGCGAATCTTGAGATGTTTATTTAGGACCAGTTGAGTTTTCTTACAAAAATAGTGACCATTACATGACCAAAATGTCTACTTTTGAGGGCTTGAATGGATTTACTTGTAGATATCTTCTCTATTGGATAGAGATTGGTGAATCCTCCATGGTTGGACTGAGTTTGGTAAAAGAGATGATGGAAAAGTTTCATTTGATTCATTAGAGAATGGTGATGGAATAGATCCAGTATAAATCCTTTGTTGATCATCGATGTGGACCTTTTGAGTTTTCGGTTGGTGATAAGGTGTCTGTGAGAGTTTCACCTTGGTTAGTTCACAGATGGCTTAGAAAACAAGGAAATATTTAATCATGATTTTCGGGTTGTTTAGATATTTTTCATTGGTTTAGAGGTGTGGATTACCTTTTATACTTTCCATCATAATTTACATCAATTCACAATTTTTTTCATGAATCATTGATAAGGAATTATCTTTTTGATCTGCCTCAGTTTGTAAGATATGAATACCTTAATGTGGATCCTGGTTTATCTTTAAATTAGAAAAAAATTAGAATTATTGATTATGAGATAAATTTTATTTATGGGAAGTCTATACCTTTGGTTCATGTGCTATAGAATAATGGTTTTGATTCACATGAGACTTAGGAGTGTGGTGAACTGATGAGATAGTAGTGGTCTCATATCTTTGACATGGAGTCTTCTTAATAGACTTTATAGGGAAATAAGGAGTTTATGGTGGGTAGGTTATATCATCTTGGTACCACTTTCAAGTATTAATTACTCCCTTTTTTATCCCTTTTTTATTTTGGTGTGTTTTGGGCCCTTCGGGGGTGTTTAGAGCTTTCTATGAAAAAAAATACATGTTTTCCTATAGTATTTTATGTCGTGTGGATAGGTATATGGTGTGGAGTATGAGGAGTTTTATTGTGGACCACTAGGCTATAGGATATGGGTGTTTGAGGTTGGATAAGGCTATGAAATAGGTAGTTGGTTTTTCCATCGAGTTTCAGAAACCAATTTTTAGAGCTACTTCCAATTTCATCACAGATTATCCATGGAGAATAGTCTATGATGTGGGCCTCTTCTATTAGTTTAGTGCTATGGTGTAGGGGGAGTCGTCTATGTTTTAGAGGTTTTTATATCCTCTTATAATTCAAGGGTGGTTGCAGCATGGTACTTGGTTTGAGTCATAACCTTACCCTCAGAAAATAGGATCTGAACATAAATTACACCATCATTTTTAGGGAAAGTTATAGTAGGGTTAGCTGTAGCATGGTCTGGGGTGGCTGCATTGTGGTCTAGCTGTTTTTAGCATAACTACATCATGGTCATGGGGGGGGGTTGTGGCATGGTCTATGTTTTCTAGACTTAAAATCATAAACCCTATTTTAAATCCTAACTTCTTATGTTATTATTATACTTTTTGGATTTTGAAGGATCTCAAGAGGTGTTTTTGTCTTCTCAAAACTCCATTCCTCTTGTATCGAAGTACTGGTGGATGTGGTCGATCCCTATCTTCTAAGTGTTTTGTTTTTGGAGTGGAATCTTGTTTTTCTCCTTCTCACCTTCTTTTAGATTTCTTAATCCTCATGATACTAATGGATTTGATACTTGATTTGATGGGTTGTGTTTTTAGGTATTACTTCTTTATCTTTATCACCTTCGACTCTCCAATGGCGATCTTATTTTAGGTGTTTGACCGATTAATCTGTGATGGTTGACTGAGATGTGTGAAGATCCTATAGCCTGGAACTAACTAACTATAAGTATTATGTACATGTCTCTTATTTTTTTTTTTGATTTGATTATTACATGCCACTGATTATAGAACTATTGTATAAATTCACTTTCCATTTTATGAAAAAATTTCATTTAAGCTTATTTTTTATATATCTACTATATCCTCATTTTAAATCATGTTTTTATTTAAACATGTAAATGTAATTTCATGCCTTATTTTATTTAAAACTAAATAATAAATGGCTTTTTTTAATAGAATTTCTTGTGGAATAGTTGGTGATATCTTACTAGGTTTTTTATCTCACACCCTACCTTTTCCTTCGGGAATTTATAGACTATTTTATTCCAAGTTTAGGGAAAGGGAAAGCCCCACTTGGTTGTGGTTGGTGTACTTAATCCACGGGACTCTGGAGTGGTGATGGTGGCCAATGGATCCATGGTCCACTTGTTTCATAGGTATTATTGGACCTTGTATTGGTGGATGTTGTGTTGTCCATTGGTTTATGTTTACCATGGAATGTTTACTTATTTATTGTGGTAATTTTCTTCTGGAGGAGTGTTTGGAATACCAACCGGTTATTTATTTTTTCTTCTATAGTTATGTATCAATGATTTTTTCTTGAGTAAAAATTATACCCTTTAATGTTTGAAATAATTATGAGTGCTAGTCACTAACTCATGGGGATTGGAAATTCCCTTTGAGCTATGTCATGACCAAATTAGGTATCATTGTACTATGGTATTTCGGTTGGTTTGTAAAATAGTTGTAGTAGGATTCCACTAGGGGAAGCAGGACTATCAAAAGTTATCATCCTCCTTTAGAGTTATGTTATTTCAATTAGGATCTAGATTTTTAGAAAAGATGAAGGGTCAATGAGTTAGTACTCTAACTGATATGATCATGCTTAATGATCTAGGATTTTAGGGGATCAGGTTTAATGAATTAATTAGATAAAACTTTGTATATGAGTTTATGGGACCTTCATATAAAAGTGTGATTAATACAAGTCTTTTTTTATTACTTTTACATAGTAATCTGTTTTTCAATCTCTTTTATATTATATTTATAATATAAAGGTCATAGTAGTATTTATTTCATGCATGTTGGACTCATTGTATGAATAATTTTAATCAATTACATTATTTATTGCTTTATATTTTTATTTCCATTGAATGAATTTATATTACCTTGAATGTGTATGATTTTTATTATGTGGGATAAGGAAAAAATTTGTGTGGTGAGTAGGGTGCGAAGTCTACCTACTTATAGTACACTTAGTCGGAGGAAAGTTCCAGAGGATTGTTTTCCATTGTGCGCTACACTAAACTTCTGGTGGATTGAGGATCCTTCTTATGGTGGTTTTATTGGAAGCATAGATAGTTAAAGGGTTTTCCTTCCACAACAATATCCTAAGGGAAATTTATCAGATTATATAGGAATTTTTATTTTTATTTTTTTCCAAACACATCTTTTCATTTTTTTTATGTGATTGTCAAAAGGGGGATGTTGTTGATTAAAATGAATCTTCTTTGTCCTTGGTTTTTAAAAATAAAATTCACTCATGTTGAAACTAATTTAACTTGAATATTTTTTTTTAGTTTTCTATGTGAAGATCACAATTTCTATTTTTATTTTTTGATGAACTGATCCAAACCTTATAAATACCAAAATATATTGAAGTGTTGTGATGGTATATCAATTACTTTCATTAGAAGATAAAGCTACATTCATTGGAAAGTGATCATAACATCCCAAACAAACCTAGTTTCTTGGGAAGTACTGAAATTACACTAACCTTAAGTGAAATATCCAAGGAACCAAAGGCTGAAAAAAATGTCATAGTACTTACCCAATTATGGGAGATGATTTTCCTATAAATGAAAAACCTGTAAAACCATAATAACTCTAAATGTATAACCAAAAAATAATCAAAGTAAAATTAGATGTAGAAAACAAAAAAAAGTATAAAATCTTAAGACAATAAGACTCAAGGTAAATATGACTTAATAAGAAAAGAAATGAGGAACCCAAGTGGAACCCCACCAAATTCCAAAACCTAATAGTTACCCTAATCTACAACTCTAGATATCCAAGTCCAATTAATCATGTATCTCTTCTAACAAAATAAAAAAAATCATGTAACACCACAAGCTTCCACGGTACGCTTCTCTTTGAATAATAAAATAGCTTGCATTGTACGCAACTTCGAGTTCTAACACACCGCGACCAATCAAACTAGCCATTATGAATAGTAATACCCACTTTTTGAAATTTTATAAATTTTATTATTCAAATTGGACTTCATTTTTGGATTTGGAATATAAAAATTATCTCAGGGTGAATTTTTGGCATTTTTCTGATAACTTTCATATTTCGATGAATAGTGAAAATACTAAATTTTAATAAAAAACAACTTTTTTAATCGAAATAATTTATAGTGTTAAATTATACATTTGAGTGGATTTAAAAAATTATTATATTATATTTTTATCATTTAATATAATTTAGGTCATTGGATGTAATTTCACATTTAAACTAGACATAAACAAGTGTCAGTCTTTTGATAGTTATTATTTCTTAAAAACACACTTTTTGTTTTGACAATGGGAATTAATTTTAAATTTATTTCTACCACTTCTGTGTTTTGAATTTGGAAAAATTGATTCCATTTTTGGAATCAGGTGGTAAAAATTTTATAAATAGGTAAATTTTATTTTTAGACATTATGAATATTTACTTGATTAAATATTTTATTTACCATGGTTAAAGGGTAAATATGGTAAATAAGGGTAAAAAAATATTATTATAATAATATTAAATTACCCTAACATGTATCTTATTCCTATTTGTTGATACATTTTCTACCATGGGCATTCTTGGGTCGATTTTGGGACCCCATGGATCCACTTGAGAGTGATAATGACACTTTATATTAATTAACTTAAGTAAAGACAAAAATGACATAAACATATATATTTTAGTAAAATAATTTTTACAAGGCGTTATATAAGTTATCATTTCAACTATAAATATTAATTTGAAATCTAAAAAGATTTACTACATCATGGTATTTTTTTATAATTTTTAGACATCAAATAAATAAAATTATTTATGACACAATAATGATCCAGTGTTTACCTCATTAAAGAATGATTTAAATAAATGAGATTATAAAAATTAAAAAAATATCCAAAACCTGTACAATTATTATTGGATGATTTTATTTCGAACATGAGTCATCTTATCTTTGACTTTAATGAGTTTTGTACCTTTAGAAACCAAAAATCATTATATAATAAAATAATATTTTCAAACATGCCTAAAGATACACTCCTTCCCCTTATAAAAATCCCTCAACTCTAACCCATTTCTCACACCTCTCAAGCCCCTTGGATCGTCCAAAATCTGCCCAATTAATCTCCCTACATCCCTATATTCCTCTTATAATCCTTAACTTATACATAAGGCACTTCAAGGAAGCCTTTTGGTTCAAACCAAAGGGAGTTACCCGATTTAATGGTAACATTTCCTCTTAAGTTCTTTTATTTTATTTTGCTTCTCCAACCCCCTAAACTCTCTTTATTCCTTTATTTTATAATATCACCAATATACCTAATATACTATGTTGTTTTTATGATAATTATTTGAACTAAACTTACACACACATCCATCTAATGGGTATAGAACATGATGTTTCTGTGGATGGCGAACTAATGCATCACGAAACGATGGTTGTTCAATATTCTACTACCACATCTTATGGTGGCCATTATAATGGAACTGTAATTATATATGATATTTATGATATTTATTTTATCTATAATCTTATTTAATTCTCTTTTATAGCATACCTTTATTCTTTTCATGTTGTATATATACGATAATTTCATTTGAGGAAGTGCGGACTACTGTCCCCTCAAAGTGATATAACTTGTTCATACCATACATGAAATGTATAAAGTATGGTGTTAATGAACTTACAAAACATATATAAAATAATATATTTCAATGAAATAAAAATATACTTGTGTATCATTTGGTTTTCTTTCCTTTTAAAATAAAAAAAATGAATTGGAAGTAGCGTTCGTTCCTACGTACGGATTATCGTCTCCACGAACGCGATGAGATTCATTCCCCATCATAACCATTCCAGAATAATTTTTATTTGATTATTAAAAATAATATTTAAAAACATAATATCATTATTTATATGAATCCAATACATCCTATCAATAACAAACTTGACTTACGTAACAAAACATATAAAGGAAAATGAATCAGTTAACACACGAAACAATGATACTACTAAAATATTATTAATAAAGCAATATTATAAGATCATATATGATATCATATTTATGTATGTAGTTATTGTATAATTTAATAACAATGATTTAACTATTATACAGGAGGTTAAAGTACCCTAGACCAAGGAAAATTACAAGTTAAGGGTTAATTTTATAATCTCTTTACTTATCCAGTGTTGTTAATATGTAAGTATCTACTGGGACCTCTTTATCATCCACATCCGTGTTTTCTTAAAAATTTATTTCAAAAAAATATTAATATTTAATATACTATGGGTTAAATTAATTTATACCCTTATTTGACCTTATATTTTTTGAAAGGAATCTTTCTGTCGTTTTCTAAGCAAGGTACTTTATGACCTTTTCGACAAAATTAAGGTAAGAATGTCTTTTTTAACTTATACAACGGGTGAGGCTATTTTCTATCATTATAACATCATCAAAGATTCCCTTACAAGATTATAAGAATATTTTCAAAAAAAAATGTTTTCTTTTATAATTATGTGACTCTTAAATGATTTTAAAATAGAAAGATATTTTTCTCTAAAATAGTTTTGATTTAATCTATGTCAACATCCTTTGATAAATTTTACACTTGTTTGAAGTTGATTTATTATGATACAAATCTTCCATATTGTATTTTAGGTTTTGTGATATTTTTTACTTTGGATGTGTTATTTTTATACCATTCATGGTTTATGGTTAAAGTATTGACATTTCATATGCTAGTTTTAATACGAATGTTTATGTTATGTTTCAACCTTTTCATATGAGGAATGTATTAGACTTGGTAAGTGATGGTTGGAGCCCACTATAGATTATCGGTGCATCGGTAGGTCTCATGAGAAAATTAGACGTGGAATTTTTCAAGGCCTTTCCAAATTTGATATATGGTTTTGGCCAGGGCCTTAATCATTTTTAGACCTCTTGGATGAGGCATTGACAAAATGTTTCATAATGTCCTGCATTATACATTCCCTCATTATGAAAATAATATTGATGGTTCATGTGGTTATTCGACTAGTAAAATACCCATGACTATGTTTTATTATGGAATTATTTACTTATCTCATATTCCTACCATAAAGTGTACATGTTTATTATTTGTAAAGTCATGTGTTTTCAATTATTCACCATGCCTAATGTTTGTGTTATATTCCACTGTATTGCTTACTCTTACTGAGCGTTTTAGCTCACAAATTTCTTATGTATCATTTTCTTAGGATGTGAAGAATTGTTTTATGGTTTACCTGCAGGGATACGCTAAGGGATATAAGTGTATTCAAAGGGTACAAAATGTTGTTTTTGTTTTTATCTCATGATGTAATGTAAAAATTATGTATGTATCTTGTACTTCCAAGGATACTAAACTAATCGGTCTTTCGGGACATGATTCCTTATATCATCCCAATGTTAAATAATAATGCACTGACTCATGGTAACTAGGGTCAGGGAATTATGGTTGGTATTAGAGGAAGTTTATTACAAACCTTGGAAACTAGATTTAGAAAAACTCTAATTAGAGAACACTACCCTAAGATACACTTTGAGGATTAGTATATAAGAACTTCTTAGAATTTTGGTAATGTAGCGATTTTTTGAGTTTTCTAAGAAATAAATCCATGTCTGGATATGAGCAGGTAGAGGCAGCTCTGGAACAGATGTACCTAGGAGTGAAAACTTTGACAAGGAGTTTCTGGCTTGACCCGGGGTATCCTGGTACACGACAACGGGTCTTGCTGCACTCTTGGTTACAACACTCCCAAGGGATATGCTTAGGATAATTCACATTTTATTTAAAAACCATTATGAAGTATTTATGAGTATATACCTCCTCAAAGAAAACATTTTTATGATTATGGATTATATCCATAAACTGTTCAATTTATGTTAAGTTTTTACAAGTTTGGAATTATGTATTGCAATTCATAAACCAATATAGTGTATGTCATTTTTTAGAAATGGTGCCTAGTGGAAGGTATGGGAACCATATCAATGCGCTTAATCCATGTAGAGATTTCCATTCTACTCAAGATAATTATAGTGTAGATGGTGATGAAACTGGTGCTGATCGGCTTATCATCATATTGGGATAACTCACTCAGGTTATGAATAATAACCTTACCTGTATAGATCACCCTGATCCACAATGTGGAGGATCAATGTTAGACCGATTCATGAGGAAATAACCACCAACATTAAATGGGACTAAAAATCCATTTGTAGTCGAGCAATGGATAAGTTCCTTAGAGAAAATATTTCATGCTTTGTGGAGTAGTGAAAGGGAAAAAGTTATTATGGTAGTTTATCACCTCACTGGAGATGCAGATCAAGGGTGGTCATTGATTCAAAACACAAAGGAGGATGAAGAGGTATCAAGTATAGAATGGAGGAAGTTTAAAGAGTTTTTATTAGAAAAATACTTTCCTCGTGACCATTGAGTGGATATGAAAAGTCAATTTTTGAGTGTAAGGAAAAAGGAGGATGAGAATGTCGCAAAGTATGAGGCTAACTTTACAAGGTTAGCAAGGCATGCAGTAGATTATATACGTAACCCAAGGAGTAAAATTGATCGATTATTTTATGGGTTAAACCCATTTCTCCATCGAGCATTAGTCTCACAATCCTTCTCATCATACGAAGATATTGTCTCATGTGCTATCAAGACAGAAAAGGAATTCTCTTAGTCTTAAGACTTTAAAGCAAAGAAAGAGAAGAAGAGATCTGCTGAACAATCTGGGAAAGGAAATTAAGGAAATATAGAATAAGGGAAGAGTTGAATTTCCAACCTATGATAATTGTGGAAGGAAGCACCCTGGTGCCTATCTAAAAGGAAAAGGAGTATGCTACAAATGTGGACAGAAATTCCATCTTGCTGGTGATTGTAAGGGGAAGAAAGAAGCTACCAATGTTCAATGCAATAATTGCAGGGAGATGGGACATTATGCACATGAATTTCCTAAGCACCAAGAAAAATTACCTCATAAAAGGCCAAGGGATCAAGGCCAATCTTATGTGATCACTACTATTGAAGTTGAAGCTCTTAATGATGTGGTGGCAAGTAATTTAATGGTTTCCTCAAATTTATCCAATGCTTTATTTGATTCTGGATCATCGCATTGTTTCATATCTTCCCAGTTTTCCAATCAAATTAGATATTTTCAATTTGACTTAACAAGGGAGTTTTCAGTCAAAAATCCTAAGGTAAGTATCATTGCAACAAAGTTTTTTGAATTAGTTCCCATTAGGGCATATAAATATTCTTTATCTTCTTATCTCATCATCATAACCATGATTGAATTTGACATAATCCTAGGTATGGATTGGATTTCAGACCATGATGCGAAAATTTATTGTAAGAATAAGGTGGTTACAATTTTCGATGATGATAAGGAGTACCTTTTCTTTAGAGCAAAAACGTCACCATCTGATTCTTATCTAGATCCACCCCTAGTAGCTCTACTAAATTCAATTTTTTTGGAGGATGAGAATTAAATAACTATGGGTGAGGAATGGAATGTTAAAATAAAGGATGTACCTATTGTGAAATAATATCTTGATGTGTTTCCAGAGGATTTACCTGTACATCCACAAGAATGAGAAATTGAGTTTTCCATTGACTTAATTCCAAGTTCAAGGCCCATATCGAAGACCCCATATAGAATGGCCACTGTGGAATTAGTGGAACTAAAGAAACAACTAGATTAATTGATTAATAAGGGATTTATTCTCCCTATCATTTCTCCATGGGGATCCCTTGTCCTTTTGTTAAGAACAAAGATGGATCAATGAGGTTGTGCATTGACTACAGGGATATCAATACAATAACAATAAATAACAAGTATCCCCTACCTCGCATTGATGATTTATTTGATCAACTTCCTAGAGCTCAATATTTTTCAAAGGTTGACCTTCGATCTGGATACCATCAGTTGTGCATGAAGAAGGAATACATTCCAAAGACGGCATTTTGAACCAGGTAAGGGCATTACGAGTTTACAGTAATACCTTTTGGGCTGACTAATGCACCCTCTATCTTCATGGATCTGATGAACAGATTTTTCAAGGAATATCTTGATGAATTTGTAGTGTTATTTATTGATGATATCTTGGTATACTCTAAAAGCTAAAAAGATCATGAAAATCACTTGTGAACTATTCTGAAAACTCTTAGAAGAAATTAATTATATGGGAAGTTTATCAAGTGTGAATTCTGGATTCAGGAGATTTATTTTCTTGGCCATATTGTCTCTAAGGATGGAATCTCTGTTGATACTTCAAAGAAAAGAGGAATCCAAGAATGACCAGCACCGACGAGTCTAACTGAGGTACGCAGTTTTATTGGTTTAGTAGGTTATGATCAGCGTTTTGTCCAGAATTCTGCCCAGTTGGCTAACCCATTAACCAAGATCACATGTAAAGGGGTTAAATTTGTTTGGAAAAAAGAGTCTGAAGAATGTTTTGAATAACTTAATAGAAGATTATTCAATTCTCCTATATTGACTCTACCATTAGGGAATGACGAGTTTGTTATTTATAGTGATGCTTCAAAAAAAGGACTTGGTTGTGTCCTTATGCAGAATGATATAGTTATTGCCTATGCATCACAACAGCTAAAAATTCATGAAGAAAACTATCATACTCATGATCTTGAGTGAGTAGCTGTAATCTTTACTTTGAAGATATGGAGACACTATCTCTATGGTGAAAAATGTGAGATATATACCGATCATAAGAGTTTGAAGTATATTTTCTCACAAAAAGAACTCAACATGAGGCAAAGGAGATGGCACGAACTACTCAAGGATTATGATTTCACTATACACTACCACCCAGGGAAGGAAAATAAGGTGAAAGGTTCTTTAAGCAGAAATGATCATGGTGTTTTGAACAAAATGAGAGTTGAAAGGGATCATATGTTCATAGATCTAGTAAAAATAAATGTGGGAATAATCATGGAAGGTGAAACATTGATACTTTTTCAAATGGATGCTAAATCATCTTTACTAGAAAGGATAAAAAGTTCTTAGGATGATGATGAGGAGTTTCAAAAGAAAATTAAAGCTTCGAAGAATGGGAGATTGATCAACTTCATATATGAAGATGGGATTTTGAAATTTTGGAAGATACTTTGTGTTCCTATCATACCTGATCTAAAAAGGGAATTGTTGGATGATGCTCATAGCTCCAATTTCTCTATACACCTTGGTAGCACTAAAATGTATAGAGATTTGAAGGAACATTTTTGGTGGGACAACATGAAGAGGTAGATTGCTAAATATGTGTCAAGATGTATGGTTTGTCAACAAGTGAAAGATGGAAGGCAACATCCTAGAGGAGTCACGCAACCTCTTCCCACACCTGAGTGGAAATGGTATGATATTATAATGGACTTTTTCATGGGGATACAAAAGACTCCTAGAAGGAATGACTCAATATGGGTCATTGTTGATCATCTTACCAATTCCGCACATTTTCTTTCTATAAGAGAAGATTTACCACTCGAACGTTTATCAAGACTATATATTAATGAAGTTGTAAGACTTCATGGTGTACCCCTATCGATTGTTTCTGGTCATGATCCTCATTTTACATCAAGGTTCTAGAAATGTCTTTAGAAATCCCTAGATACTAAACTTCGTTTGAGCACTGCCTACCACCCTCAAACTAATGGACAATCAGAACATATTATTCAAACCTTAGAAGACATGTTGAGATCTTTCTCACTTGACTTTTAAGGTATGTGGGATCAATATTTACCTCTGGTAGAATTTTTCTATAATAATGGTTTCCATTCAAGTATTCAGATGGCACCATATGAAGCGTTATATGGAAAGAGATGTCACACACCAACTTCTTGGGATGATTTTGGTGAAAGAAAACTCATAGGCCCAGAACTTGTTAAGGAAACAATGGAAAAAGTGAAGGTTATCCAAACCCACATCAAAGCAGCTCAAAGTAGGCAAAAGAGTTATGCTGATAACCAAAGGAAAGATTTGGAATTTCAAGTAAGAGATCATGTTTTATTGAAGGTATCTCTATGAAATAGTGTTATACGATTTGTCAAGAAATGAAGATTAAGTCCCAGATACATCGGACCTTTTGAAATTCTAGAACGAATTGGATTTGTAGCTTACTTTTTAGCAATGCCGCCAAGTCTCTCAAAAGTTCATGATGTGTTCCATGTATCGCTGTTGAGAAATTACATGCCTGACCCAATGCATGTACTCACCTATGAAGAAATATAACTAGAACCAAATCTGTCTAATTGTAAAGAGCCTATCAGAATTATTGATACCAGAGAACGAGTTTTGAGAAACCGGGCGACTCGTCTAGTGAAAGTTCTAGGGAGAAATCATAAGATGGAAGAGGCAACGTGGGAACCTGAGGAACTTATGATGAAGAACCAACTGAATCTTTTTATGTAGTAGTATTCTAGAAATTTTGAGAACAAAATTATTTGAAGTAGGGAAGAATGTAACACCCCTTTGAATAATACAATAGCTTGTGTTGTACGCAACTTCGAGTTCTAACACACCGCAACCAATCAAACTAGCCATTGTGAATAGTAATGCCCACTTTTAGAAATTTTATAAATTTTATTATTCAAATTGGACTTCTTTTTTGGATTATTAATATCAAAATTATCTTACAGTAAATTTTTGGCACTTTTCTGATAAATTTCATATTTTGATGAATAGTAAAAAATACTAAATTTTAATAAAAACAACTTTCTTAATAGAAATAATTTATAGTGTTAAAGTATACATTTTAGTGGTTTTAATGTATTATTAGATTATATTTTTATCATTTAATATAATTTAGGTCATTGGATGTAATTTCACATTTAAACTGGATATAAACAAGTGTCAATCTTTTTATAGTTATTATTTCTTAAAAACACGCTTTTTGTTTTGACAACGGAATTAATTTTAAATTAATTTCTGCCAATTATATGTTTTGAATTTGGAAAAATGGATTCCATATTTGGAATCATGAGTTATAAATTGTGTAAATAGGTAACGTTTATTTTTAGACATTATGAATATTTACTTCAGTAAATATTTTATTTACCATGGTTAAAGCATAAATCTGGTAAATAAGGGTAATCAAATATTATTATAATAATATTAAATTACCCTAACATGCGTCCTATTACTATTTTTTGATACATTTATGACCAAGGACATACTTGGGTCTATTTTGGGACCCCATGGAGCCACTTGAGAGTGATAATGACACTTTATATTAATTAATTTAAAGTAAAGACAAAAATGACATAAACATATATCTTTTAGTAAAATAATTTTTGCAAAGGGTTATATAAGTTATATTTTATACTATAAATATTAATTTAAAATCTAAAAGTATTTACTACATCATGGTATTTTTTTATAATTTTTAGACATCAAATAAATAAAATTATTTATGACACAATAATGATGTAGTGTTTACCTCATTAAAGAATGATTTAAATAAATGAGATTATAAAAATTAAAACAATATAAAAAACCTATCAAATTATTATTGGATTATTTTATTTCAAACATGAGTCATATTATCTTCAACTTTAATGAGTTTTGGACATTTAGAAACCGAAAATCATTATATAATAAAATAATATTTTCAAACATTCCTAAAGAGCCCCTCCTCCCCCTTATAAAAATCTCTCACCTGTAACTCATTTCTCAAACCTCTTAAGCCCCTTGGGTTGTACAAAATCTACCCAATTAAGCTCCCTACATCCCTTTATTTCTCCTAGAATCCTTTCCATATGCATAAGGCACTTCAAGGAAGCCTTTTGGTTCAAACCAAAGGGAGTTACCCGATTTAAAGGTAATATCTCCTCTTAAGTTCTTTTCTTTTATTTTACTTATCCAACCCCCTAAACTCTCTTTATTACATTATTTTATAACAAAACTAGTATCCTTAATATACAATATTTTTTTATGATAAATATTTTAACTACACTTACACACACCTCCATCTAATGGGTATAGAACATAATGTTTCTGTAGACCGTGAACTACTGCCTCACGAAATGATGATTGTTCAATATTTTACTACCACCTCTTATGGTGGCCATTATGATGGAAATGTAATTATATATGATATTTATGATATTTATTTTATCTATAAGATTTTTTAATTTTCTTTTATATCATACCTTTATTCTTTTTATGTTGTATATATACGATAAATTTATTTGAGGAAGTGGGGACTAGCGCCCCCTTAAAGTGATATGACTCGTTCATACCATACATGGTATGTATAAAGGATGATGTTAATGAACTTACTTAACATATATAAAATATTATATTATTCTTTAATAATAATAAACCTCTTTATAATTTGGTTTTATTTTCTTTTAAAATAAAAAAAATGAAATGGAAGTGGCATTCATGCATACTTACGGATTACCGTCTTCACGAACGTGATGAGATTCATTCTCCATCGTAACCATTCAAGAATAATTTTCATTTAATTATTAAAAATAATATTTAAAAACATAATATCATTCTGGATATGAATCCAATACATCCTATCCATAACAAAAATGACTTACGTAAAAAAACATATAAAGGAAAACGAATCAGTTAACACCTGAAACAATGATAATACTAAAATATTATTAACAAATAAATATTAGAAGATCATATATGATATTATATTTATGTATGTATTTATTGTATAATTTAATAAAAATTATTTAGCTATTATACAGGAGGTTAACTTACCCTTGACCAAGGAAAAGTATAAGGTAAGGTTTAATTTTACAATCTCTTTACTTATTCGAGGTTGTTAATACGTAAGTATCTACTGGGACCTCTTTATCATCCACATACGTATTTTCTTAAAAATATATTTCAAAAAAAAATTACTATTTACTATACTATTAAGTAAAGTCATTTATACCCTTATTTCACCTTATATGTTTTTAAAGGAATCTTTCCATCATTTTCCAAACAAGGTACTTTATGACTTTTTCGACAAAATTAAGGTAAGAATGTCTTTTTTAACTTATACGGCATGTGTGGCTATTTTCTTCCATTATAAAATCATAGACGCTTCCCTTAAAATCTTATAATAATATTTTCAAAACAAATGTTTTCTTTTATAATTATTTGACTCTTAAATGATTTCAAAATAGAAAGAGATATTTCTCTCAAATAGTTTGGATTTCATCTATGTCAACATCCTTTGATAAAGTTTACACTTGTTTGAAGTTGATTTTTTATGATACAAATATTCCATATTGTATTTAAGGTTTTGTGATATTTTTGACTAGGATGTGTAATTTTTATACCATTCATGGTTTATGGTTAAAGTATTGACATTTCATATGCTATTTTTAATACGAATTTTTATGTTATGTTTCAAACTTTTCATATAAGGAATGTATAGGACTTAGTAAGTGAAGGGTGGATCCCGCTATAGCTCCTCAGTGCATCGGTAGGTATTATGAGACAATTATATGTGGAATTGGTCGAGGCCTTTCCCAATTTGATATATGGTTTTTTTATGCCTTAATCATTTTTAGATGTCTTGGTCAAGGCCTTGACAAAATGTTTCAGAATATCCTGCATTATAAATTACCTCATTATGAAAATAATATTGATGGTTCATGTGGTTATTCAACTAGTAGAATACCCATGACTATGTTTTATTATGGAATTATTTACTCAGCTCATATTCCTGCCATAAAGTGTACATGTTTATTATTTGTAAAGGCATGTGTTTTCAATTATTCACCATGCCTAATGTTTATGTTATCTTCTGTTGTATTGCTTACTCTTACTGAGTGATTGAGCTCACCCCTTTCTTATGATTCATTTTCCTAGGATTTGAAGAAGTATTTTATGGTTGACCTTTAGGGATGGGCTAAGGGATATAAGTTTGTTCGAAGGGGAAAAAATTTTGTTTTTGTTTTTATCTCATGATGTAATGTAAAACTTATGTATGTATCTAGTACTTCTAAGGCTACTAAACTAAAAAGTCTTTCGGGACATGATTCCTTGTATCATGCCAATGTTATGTAATAATGCACTGACTCTGGGTAACTAGGTTCGTGGCATTACACATCTGCATTATTTGTATCCAGATAAACAAAATCTGCATATACACCATGGTGTATATACAGGGGTTGAGTATTCAACCAAGTAGGTAAACTCTGAGACTTACCCCAAATTCCAATAAAATAAGAATCGTTTTATCTCATATTTTAATTAAAATAATAGATAGCTATAAGAATGAAAACTAGTGCATAGATCATATATATAAATATATATATCTAAATTCAGTTAAATAACTCACACCAAAAACACACCCATTAAATGAACCAATGCACCCTTGCATAACAGCAACCAATGTAACCACATCCTAAAGTCCACTCCTGAACAAACCAACTCATAAGTGGGTTCCATACCTCAAATTACAAGTCTTCACTCAGTGGTACAATGAAATGTTCCATAAGAATGGTACTATGACCATGTCTAACTCACATGATCCTACCCATATTTACATGAACACACACACCAAATTCATACCAAATTCTCACATTCAAAACCTTTATTTTGTAAAATCATTTAATAAAATCATTTAACTAAACAACTTATAAGCATCATCCACAATTTTAGTTTTTAATTCCAACCAAGAAAATAGATTTCCAATATATTTTTCACAAGGATTATACTACTAAAAGAATAATCAATTTATTTATAAAATAATGATCCTTCGTGTTCTAGGAGAAATTAGAAAAAGAATTGAATCCACCTACCTCTAAATCATTCGACATGATGAATTATCCCATGATTTAAAAGATCTATTCATACTAATTAATTATTTAAAAAATGAAAAATATTATTTATTATATTAAGATATAACTGATATATTCATGCATGGTGGTTCTGATCTAAAGTTACTCTTTAGAGAAAATGGGAGAATAAATGAGAGAGAAGAAGAATGAGGATCTTATCATAAATTTTCCTAGATATTATGCTCTCTGGTACATTAGAATTGAAATTGGAAGGAATAATAATGAATAAATGTCCAAGGGTAGTGATGTAATTATAAATCCTAGGTAAAATGTGGAATAATGATAGTTTTAGGTTAAGTTTTGTGTCTTTAATTAAATTTTTAGATTTAATTATTCCTACCACACGGTTAGTTTGCATGGTTTGGAAAATTATTTATTAACTGTGAAAATTAAATTTGTCACAAAAAAATTGAAGACACATGGTTATTGAATGGTTTGGCCAAATATTGCACCAATCATTTGCCTTCCCAGAATATCCCTCTAACTATTGCTTGATTACTTTGGTAATATACACAGTTTATCTTAATCGTACTCAAACCATGTGCCCTCAAAAACCTCCCCAAAATTTTTCAAAAACATCCATACCTTACTAAGGCCTAAAAAATCATTATATATATTAAAATACAAAATAAAATATGTAAATACCTCAAATTGGGGATGTTACACTCTCCCCACCATGTGGATTTTCTTCCTCATGAAGCTGGAGGGCAGCATTCTCATTAAAGTGTTTTAGCCACTACTCCAGTATAAAGATAATTCATTTCCACATCTCCTCTTAAATATTTCCATGTTTAAATAACACCCATACCAAATAGATATCTCTACCTCACAAGATATTCTCCTACCATTCTAGAATATGAATCGAAGCATGGATAAATGTGGTATCTAGTTCAAGAGTGACATGGTCCCAGCATATCACATAGCTAGGATTAGGATGGTTATTATTTAATGGAGACACGTGGAAAAATTATGCAAAAAATTGAATCTTGGTAGTAAGGTTAACTGATACTCAACATCACCAATATGTTCTAAAATATCAAATAGCTCCATATATAGAGGATATAATTTTCCTTCTTTTCCTAACCAGACGTGACCCAATCTTAGGGATACTTTCAAGAATACATGGTCACCTACATCAAAATATAATATTATTTGATGATTATATTCATATTATTTCTATATTTCTTAATCATATGTGTTTTGGAGGTAGTTTCCCCAGTCTCTACCCAAAAAAGTAGATATCGACATGGAAGACCATACAATGCCTCAAACAAATCCATTTTTATTGTGGCTTGATAACTATTTTTATATAAAAACTCCAATAAATGAAAATGATCTTCCCATGAACCATTGAAATCCATAACACTGGCTCAGATCATATCCCACAATGTTAGGATTATATGTTCTGACTGATATGCATTTGTGGGCGATATATTGTGCTCATAGTCAATTCGATTCCAAGGGATTATTTCCAGGATCTCCAAAACCATAAAGTGAATTAAGGGTATTAGTTGGAAACGATCAATATTAATACTCCATGACATTTAACCACTTAATTAATATATATATTTTTCAAATCCTCAACTATATTGGACTCTAAAATTGAATTCAAATGTGCTAACTTAGTGATTCGATCTACAATCTCACAAATAGAATCATGTTTTTAAATTGTATATGGTAGATAGGTGACAATGTCCATATAAATTCATTCCTATTTCAAAATGGGTATAGGAATCTAATGAAACATGCCTACATATTGTTGATGTTCATCCTTTACATATTATTATGTGAGACATTTTGTAACATAGTCATCCAATTTATGATTCATACCTAACCACAAAAAAAGGGTCTTTATACCCTATACATATTTTAAATTCCTTATTGAATCATCCATTTTGAATGGTAAAAAGTAGAAATTAGTTGTTCTTAGCATAATTAATAAACTATGATTTTATTTCAAAAGAATAACACTGAGCTTTCATCCACTGTCTAAATCTCAATGGTCTCCCTGCCATTATGTGTTGACCACATGACAAGGAAATTTGGGTCTAATTGTTGAGCCACCTTGATAAAAAATCACTAAATCAAGAATTATAGTAACATTGAAGAAAAATGTATTCTGATTATATTCCTTATAATACAAATGTATGTCATAAATTAATCCTATAATATTCTACTAGTCATGAGCCTCTATGAGCACCTATATATATGACTTGAGACTCAAATAATTCACCATTGAATTTCCTTTTCCTCGTGTATAAACCAATTCAAAGATGAGAATTTGTAAATATTTAATCCTTCAGAATTGTATTTGGGATAAATCCATTTGTGAAAAGATGTGTTTCAAGATTTTATAATCAATAAAAATGTTAAACTTTTAAAAAAATAGGTACTGGTACCATGTATTTAGTGTATGGACTATCGCATCTAATTCTAGGTCATGCATCAGATAATTATTTTTATGTTTCTTCAACATTCTTGATCCATAAGTAACACATAGACTCATTGAATGAGTCCCAATAAATATGTATCACAATATTTCATATAGACTTATCTTGGTTCTAGTAATATAAGTATAGGTACTGAATTGATCCAATCTTTAATTTCCTAAAAGGATTTCTAGAAATACTTATTCTATTTGAATGGAATTCCTTTTCTTTTTAAAGTATTCAAATGAGAAGTGAGTCATGAGAAATCCTAAAGTGATGATGATAGCCTGTTAATTCTAGAAACCTTCAAATATCAAAGATTTTCTTAGACAATTTCTAGTAAATCACTACTTCAATCTTTTCAGGATCAACTGATATGACTCTTTTAGAGATTATATTCCTAAGGAAACAAAACACTTGTGTAAATAATTCACAATTAGGGAATTTAGAATAAATTCATTGATCACACAATGTACTCAATATAATCTCTAAGTGATTCTCAGGGTAATTTTTAGTTCATGAGTACACAAAAATATCATCAAAAAAATACCATGAAAAATGAGTCTAGATACTTTTTTAAGATACAATTCATTAAATCCGTGAAAATTTTCAGTGCATTTGTAAGTCCAAAGTGCATGACTATGTATTTATAGTGACCATAACAGTTTCTAAAAGTTTTTTTCATGATGTATAATTTACTAACTCATAGTTGGTGAAAGCCATGCCGTAGATTAATTTTGGAGAACCATTAAACTCCCTTTAATTGATCAAAATGGTCATTAATTTGAGGAAGCGGGTACCAATTATTGATCGTAACCTAATTCAATTTATGATAGTCAACACATAAAAAAAGAAAATGATATGCCTTATTTACAAAGAGGACCTAAGTAACCCAAGGTGATATGCTTGGTATAATAAATACATTTATTTATAGTTCTTTTAGTTGGAATTTTAATTCCCAAAATTCAGTCCGTGTTATTCTATATGATGGATGGAAAATAGGACTCCTTCCTAAAAGTAGATTGATATAAAAACTGATTTTTCATACAGGTGGTAACCCAGATAAATTGTATGGAAATACATTAGGGTATTGGCCTACTATACTAGGGAGACTCCTAGTACCATTTTCTTTGATAGTACCCAAGGTCATTACTTCCAACTATGAAGATATAGTTCCATCTATAGCCACAAAAGGCCTTGATCTTCTAGTATTCATATCCCAACCGCCTTCGAATAACTGAATAATACTATCTAGGGATGTGAAGGTTACTTGTTAGGTGTAACAGTCGATATACACTTTGAATTCCACCATCCAATACATTTCAAAGATCAAATCAATGATATCCATTTCCAATACTATAAAATCCCACAAAACATTAACCTTATTTATGGTAATGGTACAGGTTATACATTTTAATACTCTACATTACCACTACCCAAGAGGTGTTTTTATACTCAATACATGAGGTATCATTCCCACATTCAACCCCAATTTATTTACCATATGTGAAGTAAGTAAATATTGAAATGTTCCAGTATGAAACAATACTTTTATTAAAGTGGATTTGAGAATAATGGTACCTATCACTATTGAGGGACCTAGTTGTTCATCTAAGATTTTCTTCCTAGCTTCATATATCTATTGGTCAACTCCCACTAGGTAGTTTATACTTCTTTATTGTGGTGGTGTTTGTTGGAAAACCAAGGTGTTATTGGAATCATAAAGAGTTTCTTAACTCTATGGGTGAGAACTATTTTGATGAGACCACCCCAGTTGAGCATGAGTGATCTGAGACTAATGCAATCCATCTTCTCTCATTGGATTCATGAGTCTTGTACAATAATGATTGAGATTTCCTTTACATCCACACTTATGAAATTATTTAGTAGGTGTTGTACAATCTATTTTCTTATGTGTGAATGAGCCACATTTGAAACAACCTGGTTCTATACTATGACATGGTGGGAAATATAATTGGTTTGTGTTCTTATTTTTTAGTGATATGCTTTCCTAGTAGTGGGTATCCCTTCTCCTCTTGTTTATATCATTTCAGTTTCCACCCATTTTTATGAATACAAAGGTTCTTACTCCCATAGAATTCCAATATATGTCTATTTCATCCACCATTTCCCTATTGACCATATTTTTTTTAATCATAAATATAGAACATAAACTCCTTAGAATTAATATATGTTTGGAAAAAATCCCTCAAGGTAACATTGTATTGTTTTTTGGGTTGATTGTGAATATTGAAAAAATATGTTTCTATGGTTAGTTGTGTAATTCCATAGATATTTTTGACTAGGTATGTTGAAAAAGGTCCAATAAAATAGAAAGGATACTCATGAGGTGGTACAAAAAGAGCTTATACAAGGTGGAACTATTTCCCAGTGTTTTCCAAATTTTTGGGGTCCAAAATTGGAAAATAGATAAAGGTGTTTTTAGAAAAGGAAGTTGTGAAAAAATATTGAAGATAAATAAAAATGTTGCATGCAAGTTATATTTCGGTATCATCTTATCAAAATATGGTTAAGGAAATAGTTATGTGAAATATTTTAATTTGTTCAAAAGATGAGTTTGCATAAAAAAGGAATAGTTTCATGCATCCGCAAAATTGAGATAGAGATTATGCGTTAAAGAGACTTACGTGCCCAATGTGACATCAAATTTAGTTTTTTGTGGTCGGGGTAAATGTTTCACTCAAGGTAGTTAGTAATTGAGAAACATGTGCACTGGGTTAGGAATGTATATAAATAAGAGGCTATCCCCCCCCACTCATTCAATGGCTCAACACTTATAGAAAATTAGGGCTCTGAATCGTATATAAGTTGTGTGCAAGGGGAGTTGCATGTAAAGATAGTTGAGAACAAAACATAAGAGTTGTAGGCAAGAGTTTTTTTCTTGATAGTGTGAGAAGTTTTAAGTTCTACACCTATAATCAAATGTTTCATGAAAAGTGTTAAAGTTGTACGCAAGAAATACCAAGATTGTATAGAAGATAGAAGTTTCCCAGTAAAACTATAGTAATGTGGTATTCATAAATTGGATGAAAGTGGGAAATTAATAGAGAATTTATCTACAATTGAGGATATATTAATTAGTGATAATGAAGGGACCTACAAGTCCATAAACTGTAGGTGAATCCCTTCTAAGAGCATTGAGAAAAGAAAGATGAAGAAGGTGATCCTTTCCACTGGCAGTAAGCTAGAGAAAGAGAGTTAGTGAGTGACCCTCTAGAAAGTAGTTAGTTGGTCCTAAACCTTGTAAAGGTAGTGAGATTGGGAATACAAGTGATCTAGACTGAACCTTGTAATTTGTTAGTGATCCTTAGTGGATTTTTTATATTGGAACATCATTGTAGTATTCTTCTTGTATGTATCCCAGTGAGGTTGAACCAAGTAAAATAGTTGTGTTTCATGGATGATTTTAATTTTTTCATACATTAAAATGAGAAAGGAACAGAAGAGTGTTTTCTTAAATGATGAAACAAGATCTATAAGGTTTGTTATTTTAATCTTTCATGCTCTGATTCACCCCCCCCCCCCCCCTCGGGGTATTTAACCTAATTGGGAAAACAATTGGTATCAAAGGAAAATATTAAAAGTCAGTCGTTCTCTCTCAGTAGAAGAAATGGAGGTTGTCAATCAAAAATGGATTCTGATATTTGATGGAAAAAATTTCAACTATGGAATAATTGGATGCATCACTACTTCTAATCATTAGGAATCGATGTCTTTACCACAGCGATGCATAGAGTTTTGGCCAATATCTACAACAGTGCTTTATCAGAAGTTGATCAAAGGGAATTGGATGTTTACTCTAAAGGAATCAATGCATTAGGGGGAGACATATCCAATACAATATATATAAAGGTTATTTCAGGTAATTCATCACATGAAATATGGGGAAAACTATTGAAGATTTACGAGGACAAGTCAAAATTCATAGAAGCAAACCTGTGGGTTTTATGGAATAAGTATGAGGATCTTATAATGCACCCTAATGAGTCTATTGATACATTCATTGACTAGGTAAATGTTTTTGTGGAATACATTCATGGTATCAGAGAAATTATTGAATATATAGAAAAAATTAAGCATATCTTGAGAAAAGTTCCACATCATTTCAATATGAAAGTTTTTTTATTAGAAGATAAAGATCTGAAGGTTCTAACCTTGGATAACTTGTATAGTACTCTTATGGAAAATAAAAAGAGAAATGATGATAATGATGTTGTGGAAAAGGGGAATTCTGAAGAAGTGGAATTAAATTCCATAAAGAAGATCACCACTAAAGATGGATAGGAAGATGAAGAGACTAAGGGGATGATATCATTTCTTTCCTCAAATCTTCAAATAGGAAAAGAAAAGTTCAAAATGAAACTCCCACTTGTATGATTTCGATGTGGAAATATTGGACATATTTTATCAAGGTTACCCAAGAATTTTCAAGAAGATGAAAAGGATAAATTTGAAATTCCCATGAATAAGTCTTCATCCTATGTGAAAGGAAAAAAATTAAGAGCGATTTCTTGAAAAATAAGAGTCTTATTTCAAGAGAAGATGAAAGTTAATAAGAATCTGAGGAAGAAGAAATAGAGGACTATAAGGATCATGAAGAAGATGTTATGGTGGTAGTTGTTATAAATTCTATAATAAGAGAGTAAAGTTACAATTATGAAGTATACGTTCAAGGAAGAGTTGACCTTCATGCTGAATTATAATCCTATCTTGAGAAAATTGTTGTTTGGAGAGCCAAAATAAAGAAATACAACAAAGTGGTTCACGATGCCAAACTTTATATGCAGTAGCAGAAATAAGAGAATTCTTAGATGAATGGAGAAATTGAAAAACTAAATTCTTCAATGCCAGAGAGCTCAGATAAGGTTTTTGAGTACAAGCTAAAAATTGAAGAACAGAAAATAGAAATTGATTATTTGACTCAAACTGGAAAATATCAAATCAAAGGCATTGAATAACTTGAAGAGGAAGTCATCGGTCTCCAAAAAAGTGTTAAGGATTAAGAAAAACTTTTGGCTCTCAGTAATACATCAGTAAAGAAGATCATGCAAGCAATATAAAAGATGAAACTAGAGCATAGTAGTACAACAGAATAAAATAAATAGTAAAATCCAAATGATAAGGCAGGTATGAGGCTTGATTGAAAACAGAGAGGAGTAACGGTTGAAGTCAGACCACAGGCACCAACTCAGATATTGAAGATTTATTTGGGTATGAAGCAGAATCATAAGATTTAGAGAACCCAAGGGACAATCAGTGGTTTAGTATTGACACACAATAATACACCCCATATTAGATGTTATTATTGTGGATATATGGGAAACTCACAAAATGTATGTTCCATAGACAAGAGGTATCGAAGGGAACAAGACCAAAAGAGGCATCCATACTAAAATCAATAGTCCAGGATATCATTTAATGGTCACTATTTTAGTTGTGGAGGAATATAACACATGGAAAGATATTGTATATCAATAATACATAGAAATGTGCCAAGGTGGACTAAATATAGTCATAAGAAGTTGTTAAATGTATCCTCAAATGAGATGAAAATTCAAAATTGATTTTTTGTTTTTTAGGATGAAGTCGGTCCATCATACTTCAAGGAAGATCAAGATTATCAATCAGTATCAGATATGAATTCAAAAACATGGATTAGAAAGAAAAGAGATGAATAGGATATGGTAGTAGAGATTACTTTTAAAGAATCATATCACACTGATATATGGATCATTGATAGTGGATGCATCTCACATATGATAGGAAATAAGGATATGGTGACTAGAATTAGGTATGATAAAGAAGGTATAGTAAGATTCAGTAATGATGAAGGCTTGAAAATCATTAGATCTAGAAAAGAAAAGTTTTGGTGAAAAGACATTAGATGTTTAGATGTCTTGGTTATTGAAAGAATCAGTAACAATTTACTAAAATTTAGTCAATTGTGTGATTCGGGACATTCCATAAGCTTTTCCAAGAAATTATGTTTCATCAAGTAAAAATACAATGTAGTTATTTTTTAGGGAAAGAATATGAAATGGAATCTATACCTTGTGAGTGGAGAAGTAGATATGTTCTTTCTTTCCAAGGAAGAAGAAAACAAGTTATGGAATAAGCGTCTTGATCCCTTAATACAAACTTCATTGGAAGATCTGGTGAAATATGATGCTACTCGAGACCTCCTTATATTATCACGTGATCATACCCATATGTGTGATGCTTGTCAAAAAGGGAATATCATTCGAAATACATATAAGTAAAAAGAGAAAAGTTCAACTAAATTCTTTGAGTTTGTGAATATTAATGTGTGTGGACCAATTTCACTAAGAGATATTGATGGAAAGAGATATTACGTTCTATTCATTGATGATTTTACCAGAATATCATGGGTTTCAGTCATCACTCAAAAATATGAGGTGTTCAGCTACATAAAAACTTATCGAAGTAAAATTGAGATGATGTTAGGTCAAACAATCTGAATGATTCAAATAGATAATGGGATAGCGTTCATAGATATCCAAGTAGAGGATTATCTTGAGAAACATGGGATAAGGCACCAAGTTTCAGTAATAAGAACTCCACGGAAAAATGGAGTAGTTGAGATAAGAAATTGAATTATCAAAAACATGGATAGAATAATTCTCATTGATAAATACCTTCCAGATAAGTTTTGAAAAGAAGAAGTGATGACATCGATCTATACATCAAATAGAGTGTTATTATATCTAAAATAATAGAAGACTCTATATGAGATATAGTGTGGAAAGAATCCATCATTGAAGTACTTTTGAGTCTTTAGAAGTAAGTGTTTCATTTTCAATAAAGAGAAGCACAAGAAGTTTGAATCCTATGGAGATGAAGTGATATTTATTGGCTACTCAAAGAATAAAAAAGAATATAAGTTCTTCAATAAGTGGATGTAAAATTATTTGAAAGCAACGATGTAACTATAGTAGATAATGAGAAGAATATTCAGCAAATATATGATCAGTATCATGAGGATAGTAATGAAGAGATAAGAAGATTAGGGGATACTCCTGTTCTAGAGGCTCATTTAGAAGAAGATTCAGATATTGAAAAATATGAGAATAAACTAGTATCTACACAAATATTGTGTATAAGATCCAAAATTGATAAACATAACATAATTGGTTATCAGACAACACTAGTACAGATAAGAAAGATGAATACTCTATAGAAATCATCATTATTATCATAGGTAGAGCCTAAATTTTTTTAGTAAGTGGATGGATATGAAAATTAGTTCTAGGATATTAATGAAGAGCTTGACCAAATTGAAAAGAACTAGACATGAGAGATTGTTTCAAGGCCAACGGATAAGAATGTCATCGGGACTAAATGGGACTTTCACAACAAGATGAATGAATATGGCATAATGATTCGAAAAAAATCATGTCTAGTATTCAAAGGGTACTCCTAGATAGAGTGTATTGATGTTGAGGAAATATTTTCAACTGTTTCAAGGCTAGAGACAATTAGATTATTCTTGGTTGTAGTAGTGAAAATAAATTTCAATGTTTTCTAGATGGATGTCAAGTCCGAATTTATGAATGGGGTTCTAGAATAATAATTTTATATTGAGAATATATATGGTTTTCTCATTCATGAAGATGATAATAGAGTTTTTGGATAATTAAGTCACTATATGGGTTGAATAAAACACTGAGAGCATGGTATTCAAGGCTAGATCAGTTTTTTAAGAAGCACGGTTTTCAGTGTGGTGGAGTTGATTACAATATCTATGAAAATAGTGATATTAATCAAAGGATGATGGTGCTGGAATATGTTAATGGAATAAAATTTGATGGATTAGATGAAGCGTAGTGCACTCAATTTATGAAATTCATGAAAAGTGAATTTGAAATGTCAATGACTGGTGAACTGAAATTTTTCCTTAGTTTATAGGTGACACAATAAAATAATGTAGCATTTATTTCTCAATATAAATATGACAAGGAGGTTTTGAGAAGATTTGTAATGGATAACTCCACGTAGATGAATAATCTGGTGGCTATCTAGATGAAACTATAATGGGATGATGAAGTCAATGCATTTAATGTAACGGAATGTAGGAAAATCATTGGTAGTCTATTGTACTTGATAGAAAAGAGATCTCATATTTTTTTCCACATTCCAAGCATCATGGTATAAAATAAATACCAAGGAAACCCAATTGATTCTAGTGAAAATAATACTTCATTATATCAAGGGTATGGTGGATTTCGGTTTGATTTATAATGATAAATATTAGCAAGATTTATTAATCTATACAGATTCAAATTAGACTGGTTCAGCAGATGATAGAAAATCAACATTAGGTGGTTCATTTTATCTTAGTGGATTGTGAATTTCTTGAATAAGAAAGAAACAAGATTTAATTTCACTAAGCACCATGAAATCTAAATATATTGTGGCTACTCAATATTGCATGCAATTACTGTGGATTAAATAGCAGCTTGATGAAATGGGAGTCTGAGTGAAGTCTCTGATTGAAATCCATTATGATAATTCAAGAGCTATAAATATTATATAAAATCCATTCCATCACTCAAGAACAAAGAACATTGAAAACAAGTATCATTTTATTAGGGATAAAGTGGAGCTAGAAAGGGATTGTGGATTTATAGTACGGCCTTACCCAAAGAAGCTTTTGAAAGTCATCAATTAGCTCTGGTAGTTCATTTGACTCCGCACACATGAAAAAGTGTGGATGTGGGACCCCTTATCCCTAAGGTATGGTGTGTCTTTCCCCAAATGTGATAATATGTGTGATTTACCTTACTATAAACCATAACAAAGTGACCTTTGAGTTCGTTGACAAAGGGGGAGAAATTTTGGATATAAAAAGGGAGAAAATGTATTAATCAAGAAAGGGGGAGAAGCTAATAAGTGGAGCAGTGAGATAGTGGGATTATTAAATATAACAATGCTAAATATGATTGATAAAATGATATATATCATGATATATGGAGTTTTTGATTAAAGTAGTTGATTGGTTTTAGTAATGAAGTGTTTCATTGATGAGCTTTACATGATACTCTTGTTTCTCTCACTTAGCATGGATCGTGTAGGCTTAGAGTGTGTGTTAAGTTTCAGTAATGAAGTGTTTCATTGATGAGATTTCCATTCTACTCTTGTTTCTCATATAGATCATGGATCATGTGGGATTATAGTGTGTGTTGAGTAAATATTTGATCGCTATCTAAATCTCAAGAAGTGAATGATAGAAAAATATGGAACAAGTTTTTACATAGTATCAAAATGTGAAGAGTTGTCAAAAAATCCAAAGGGGGATATTGTTTGGAAAAAAATCCATTAAGGTAACATTTTAGTGGTTTTGGGTTGATTGTATTTATTAACAAAGCAAGTTTCCATGGTCATTTGTAGAATTCTAGAGATATTGTTGACTAAATATTTTGAAAATGGTCTAATACAAAGGAAAGGATGCTCTGAAGGTGGTACAAAAATATCATATACAAGGTGGAATCATTTCCTAGTGTTTTCCAAATTTTTGGGTCTAAACTTGGAAAGTAGAGAAAGGTGTTTTGGTAAATTAAATTGCATTCAAGATTTAAGGTGAATCAAAATGTTGTGTGAAAGTTATGTTTTAGGATCATCTTATCAAAATATGTCTAATTAAAGAAGTTCAAGAAAGATTTGAATTTACATGAAATATGAGTTTGTATAACAAAGTGAGAGTTTCATGCATCCACAAAATTGAGATGAAGATTGTTTGCAAAAGATACTTATTCTCCCAATGCAACGTTAAATTAGGTTTTCCATGCTCGAGGTAAATATTGCATGAAAGGAAATCGGTAGGTGAGAAACTTACATGCAGGGTCGAGAATGTCTATAAATAAGAGGCTACCCCCATGTTTAGCATCTCAACCCTTAGAGAAAATTAAGGATTTGAATCTCATAAAATTTACATGAAATGAGATTTTAATTTAAAGATATTTGAGTGCAGAACATAAAAGTTTCATACAAGAGTTTTTTCTGTGATATTATGAGAATTTGGGAGTTCTGAACCTATACTTAAATGTTGTGCACAAAGTTTTAAATTTGTGCGCAAGACATCCCAAGGTTACATGGAAGATAGAATTTTCCTTGTAAAACTATAGTAAATTGGTATTCATATATTGGATGAAAGTGGTAAATCAAAAGAGAATATATCTAAAACCAAGGGTGTATTCATTAGTGATAATTTAGGGGCCTACAAGCCCATAAATTGTGGGTTAATCCCTTCCAAGAGTAGTGAGAAAAGGAAGAGGAATAAAGGGATCATTTCCACCTATAGTGAGCCAGAGAAAGAGAGTTAGGGAGTGACCCTTGGGAAAGAATTGAGCTAACCCTAAACCTTATAAAGGTGGTGATCCTGGGAAAAGAAGTGATCTAGACCTAACCTTATAATTTAGCAGTGAGCCTTAGTGGATTTGATACATTGGCACATAACTATTGTATGCTCCTTAGAATTATCCTAGTGAGGGTGAACATAGTAAAATTTTTGTGTCTTGTGGATGATTTAAATTTTGTTCATACATTGCAATAGAAAATATAGAGAATAGTTTTTTTTAATGATGAAATAATATTTGAAAGGGGTAGTTATTTTAATTTTTCATAACCAGATTTATCACCCCCTAGGTTATTTAACCTAATTTTGATAAAAATTGGTATCAGAGAAAAAGGTTGAAAGTCAGTGGTTCTCTCTCAGTAGAAGAAATGAAGGTTTTCAATCACAAATTTATTCTGATCTTCGATGGAAAAAAATTTCAATTATGGAATAATCGGATTCCGTACTACTTTCGATCATTAGGAATGGATGTCATTACAATAATTATGCAAGAAATTTTGTCCAAAATCGAAAGTGGTTCTTTATCAGAAGCTGACCGAAGGAAATTATATACTAACGCTAATGGAATAAATGCATTAGGGGGAGCCCTATCCAATTTAATATACACAAAGTTTATTTCATTTAATCCATCACATTATATGGGGGAAAATATGATAATATTTATGAGGGCGACTCAAAAGTCAAAGAATAAAAGTTGTAGGTTATATGGAACAAGTATGAGGATCTCAAAATGCACCCTAATGAGTCTGTTGATATATTATTTGATTGGGTAAATGTTTTTGTGGAATACATGCATGGTCTCAGAGAAATTATTGAAGATTTAAAAAAAATTAATCATAACTTGAGAAAAATTCCACCTGAGTTCAATCCAAAAGTTTCTATATTGGAAGATAAATATCCGAAGGAGCTGAAATTGGATAACTTTCATAGTAATCTTATAGCATATGAAATGAGAAATAATGATAATGATGTTGTAGAAAAGGGGAAGTAAAAAAGAAGTGACATTCAAGTCCATGAATAAGTTCACCATTGAATATTAATAGGAAGATGAAGAGATGGATGAGTTGATATCATTTATTTCCTCAAATATTCAAATAGGAAAAGAAAAGTTCAAAGGGAAACTCCTGCTTGCATGATTTCAATGTGGAAAGGCTAGAAATATTGTAGAAAGTTCCCCCAATAAGTTTAAAGAATATGAATATGATGAAGTTGAAATTACCATAAAGAATTCTTCAGCCTACGTGAAAGGAAAGAAAAATTTTAAGAGAAATTTATTCAAAAAGAAGAATATTCTTTCAAGATAAGATGACAGTTCAGAAGAATCTGAGGCAAAAGAAATAGAGGACTGCAAGGATCATAAATCAGATGTTATGGTGAAATTTGTTAGAAATTATATAATAATAGAATATAGAGACAATGAAGAAGGATAAGTTAAAGTAATATTTGACCTTCTGGGAAAATTAGAAGTCACTCTTGAGGAAATAGATATTTGGAGAGCCAAAACGAAGAAATCCAACAAAGTGATTCGTGATGCCAAACATTATATATAGCAGTAGGAAGAATAGAAGTCTGAGATTAATGAATAAATTGAAAAACTAAAGTATTCAATGCTAGAGAGATCAGATAAGGTTATTGATTACAAGCTCAAAATTGAATAATAGAAAAGAGAAACTAATAGTTTGACTGAAACTATAAAAGATAAAATCAAAGGCATTGAAGAAATTAAAATAGGAATTCATTGGTATGTGATTAAGTGTTAGGGATTAAGAAAAAATATTGAATCTCAGAACTACATCGGGAAATAAAATCATATAAGCAATAGAAAATATGAAAATGGATCATAGTGGTCTAGCATAATAGAAGCAACAGTAAAATCTAAATGATAAGGCCGGTATGGGGATTGATAAAAAATAGAAAGGAGTAATGGTTTTAGTCATACCACAAGCACCCAATCTGAGATTAAATATTGATTTGGGTATGAAAAAAGAATTATAAGATTCATATAACTCAATAGATAATTAGTGGTGCAATACTGACACTTTGGAATGCACCCCACATTAGATGATATTATTGTGGAAATATGGGACACTCAAAAAATGTCTATTCCATGGACAAGAGGTATCGAAGGGAATAATACCAATAGTGGAAGAAATACCAAACTCAATATTAAATAATATAATTGAATGGTCAATATTTTGGTTTTGGAGTAATTAGACACATGGAAAGATAGTGCACGTTAATAATACATAAAAATGTGCCAAGTCAGACTAAATATAGTCATAAGCAGTAGCTAAATGTGTCCTCAAATTAGCTGAAAATGAAAAATTGATTTGTAGTTCTATAGGATGAAGTTTTTCAGTCATACTTTGGTTGCGCCCAAATTTACCCTACATGTAAAAGCGGTCGTTGAAGTACAAGTAGGGATCGAATCCACAGGGACCGAAAAAGAAACCTTGAGACACTAAGATTGGATACGGGATTGGCTATGCAGTGGACAACTTTGGATTGAATTGATTTGAATAAATATTGATTTAATTTAAATAAAAAAATAAATTAAATTACTTGAATTAAAATAACTAATTAAGGTGAGTCGGTCCTAGGATGTCTCTTGGGCTTGATTGGATGTTTTTGTTTTTCATTTGATTTTCTGTTCATCGGTTCAAGAGGTATCCATTAAATGAAATAATCCCTCAATATCATTCTCCAATTTAATCAACACACAATTTCAAGTCTAATCACTAATTCACTTATAGGATCAATTAAATGAGCACTCCAAGGAATTGGATCATACTAGCACTCAAAATGTGTCTTCGTTAAAGTCAGTGAAGACAAAGAAGAAGATAAATCAAAGAAAGGAACTCTTAAAATAAATAACAAATTTAAGAATTTAAGAACATCAAATAACATTAAATCCAGCCCATGAAACTCCCTAGGATCAACCCATAAAATTTTATCCCTCCATTTATGCTATTCTATCAATGGAATCGGGTAGTTGACTTAAAGAAGCGGGATTGAAGAAGAAAAACATTAATCAAAATGAACACTCCACCGTTGTGTGATGAATTCACAAGTGCGGGTGTGAATAAATTCACAATTCAATTCAACGGTATCAACGTGCGAAGAAATGGAAAATAAAAAGTGAAGAAGAATAAATTTTATTAAAATACTAAACGTGAATGAAAAACTTATATTAGAGAAATTGACGATGCCATTACAAAACGAAAGCGGAAAAATTACAATTGAAAGAAAAACTTGGATTCAAAGAAAAATGTTATATGATTATTCCATTCACCACCAGATCCTTATATAGGCATATTAGGAGCCTTAGGTCCACCCCCAACAATAAATTCACCCCCCAACAATTAATAGAGTCTAAAGGAGGGTGAAGAATCAAAAGGAAATTAACATTACAAAGTTGACCACAAAACCAGCCAGATTCATCCTCCATTTTGACGTGTGCGTTTGAAACTTCATAATACAGAACCTAAAGGTGTCATAAATAGGAAATATCTTCTTACATGTGTCATCTAGAATCTATAAAAATTTCAGGTGATTTGGTTAAGCCGTTTTGGAGTTATGTTCAAAATGGTAGGCTATTTTTATGAGTATTCTGCTATGGCCCACCATTTTAATTCTAAACTTCATCCCCTTGTATCTCATTGAAATATTCTGAATTAGCTCTGACCACAGTGTAATAAAATGATCCTTATATTTTTCTCTTTCTACTGTAAAAATTTTAGATTCATTAGTCTTGGTTTGTGGGCCCCACATTTGTTTGATGGGCCTTAGGCCCATTATGCTTTCTCCAGCAACTTTCTGCATTCAGGCGCAAAAATCTCCATCTTCCCTTAGTATTAACCCATCGGACCTAAAAGATAAAATGTTCCAAACAAAGTGATAAATCATATCCCAAAATATAAAATTCAGAAAATGAATATAATGTTGTCCACAAACATATGAATGATTGGGCCCAAATTTTCATTTTAAACATGAATTGCATTTAAGATGAGAAATGAAGTTCTATTTATGTAATGCACTAAAAACAATTTTTATGGACTTTGGAACAATGAATATAAAGATATTAACAATGAATATTATCCACTTTTAGTGACTAATCATACCCCCCAACTTGAGTTTTTCTAGTCCCGAGAAAAATAAATTACAAATATGAAATTCAAATCCCCTTTTCCAAAAACATTTTAATACACATTGCTCACCCAAAGACCTCACACCAAAAAAATTATAAAACCCATCAAAATCCTTTAAAACAAGCTAAGTTCATATGCATATCCCAAGACCAAGATCATTATTTTGTTCAAATTCATCGCCATATTTCATCCAATTCCAATTAAGCATGATAAAGTGTTGTGCATCATAAAAGATATGGGGCCCATTTTATTGTTCAAGGGGAAAAAATGGAAGCGCTAGGTGGGAATAACATTAAAACCTAAGATGAGTATCCATTTTTTTTAATTTTTTGATTTTTTTTTTTTTGATTTTTTTTTAACCACAATAGATATGAAAAGACTAACTCTGGGCAAGACAACTATGGAGTCACGATCCCCAAGTGTCGGACGCCACACATATTTTTAATTACATGATCTATAATAGAGATATAAAGCCAAACTCTGGGCAAGACAACTATGGAGTCATGATCTCCAAGTGTCCAATGTCACGCATTTGGACAAAACATTGCTCTATGTGGTCAATTTTTTTTTTTTTGATACTCAAATTAAACTAAAAGTGACCCCAGAACCCTATGCTATAATGAAAGGGACCCAAGAACTCAAATTTACACCCACGATCCAGTAGACGTGCATTGTGGCATTTTTATTAAGAGGATGAAAATGTAAACTTTGAAAAATCACATCAGACAACCGCACTTTCCAAAAACTATGCTCATAAACTTAAACTTGCATTAAAATCAAAATCAAGGCACACAAAATTATTTGATATCCAATTTCAGAGTTTTCAATGTGTGTTATCATGTTCAAGGTTAATTGAATTTTTCTTTTCATGCATGTTTTTATTCACAAAAAAAAACATTTTTTATCTCCCCCCAACTTAGAATAACACTATCCCCAGTGTTTAAAGAAAAGAAAAGTTAGATGGGGGTAGGAGAGGAGTTCAAAGAGGAATTTAAAAATGATAAACATGGAACAAATTCACCTGGTGGTTGATGATGATAGCGCATGCCACAGTCTCCCTTCAATCCTGGATTTGAGTCTCAATGGCTTGGATGGTGGTGAATAGATTTTCCTTATGACTTACGACATATCCTTTTATTTTTTTTAACCTATAAAAACATAAAAATAAACAAAACAAAATAAACTGATGATACATTGACTTATTTTTAGATTTCTGGGTAAGGTATTACTCAGAGATCATGCCACATAACACAGATGAATATGGAGCTCCCCTTTCATACCCATCCTTACTCATAAAAGAAGAACAGGTCAACAGTCTATGGTAATTTATTATATGAAAAAGAAAATGATTCAAAATGATTATAAACATGAAAACCATGGGTTGCCTCCCATGCAGCGCTTTTGTTTAATGTCGTTAGCTCGACTTGAACCCCCAACTTATCCAATTCCAACTTTCAACATTTTTTGGACCCCATTTTTGTCCACTTCAACTTGATTCAGATTGATTTTTTTATAATTTGATTCATGTGAAATCCCATGGTCAATAATGAGTGTGGAAGTCCAAGGAAATTTGGTAATGGTTGATTTGGTTGAATTTCTAGTCTTTCCTAAGACATAAATGACCATTCCAACATTATTGGTTTCTTTAGAAGAATGAACTACAAATACAAGGTCTTTCTTATCTTCTATAGTGGGATTCTTGAGTTCGGAAGAAAGTAAAATAATTTTGAGCTCGGGTTCATTGAAATTTCTTAAAGGAGATTGAAAAATTAAATCAAAATCAATTTCTTCTCCAAAACATTTAGAAAGAATTGGTTCATTTTGAAAATAATATTAATCCTGAAAATTTTCCAATTGAATATTAGAGGTGTGTATGGGATCAATGTTTGGTAATTCTCCCAATTGTTCAGTGATTGGTGGTCCTAAAAATTCACTAATAGAGCCATGTTCAGGTAACTCAATCCATGATGTCAATTTATTATCTTTTGAATTCAAAAAATCAATTTCCTCCTGATTTAAACACTCTTCATCTTGACTTTCAACATTTCCTGACCAATTCAATTTATTATATAACTCTGAATTCCCAAATTCTAAAGTGAGTTCTTCACATGTTGTAAAGTTTTGTAGTTCTAACCTCAAAGATGAAACCTCAGAATTCATTATCTCCATTTGATTACACAATCGTTCAAGAATTTTTTTCAGGACTAGAGTTGATATATGTTTGTACATCATGGACTTCCTCATTATTTATATTTTCAATCATTCTTGATAGGTATGGAAATTGATCTTTTAAACAGTCATCATCCCATTGATTGTACACCTCATCTGGTGTGGTGTGTTCAATTAAGGTTTGGTCTATGATAATCTCTATGTGAGGTGTTTCCCAATATTGATTTCTGACTTGATTACATAATTGATTTATGAAGGGTTATTTTGGAGGATAATTCATTGGAATTTATTGAAAATTGGTTTTGGGATTTTTTGGACACGCAGGATCAGAAAAGAGAAAAGAGAAGAGAAAATAGGTTGAGAATAGAGAATTTGGGTGAGAAAAGAAGAGGTGGGTCTAAGGTACTTACATGGGTCCCCAGCAACGGCACCAAAATTTTGTTGCACCCAAATTTATCCTACCGGTAAAATCGTTCGTTGAAGTACAAGTAGGGATCGAATCCACAAGGACCGAAGAAGAAACCTTGAGACACTAAGATTGGATACGGGATTGGCTATGTAGTGGCCAACTTTGGATTGAATTGATTTGAATAAATAGTGATTTAATTTAAAGAAAAAAACAAATTAAATTACTTGAATTAAAACAACTAATTAAGGTGAGTCGATCCTAGGATGTCACTTGGGCTTGATTGGATGTTTTTGTTTTTCATTTGATTTTCTGTTCATCGGTTCAAGAGGTATCCATTAAATGAAATAATACCTCAATATCATTCTCTGATTTAATCCACACACAATTTCAACACTAATCCCAATTAACTTAGAGGATAAATTAAATGATCACTCCAAGGAATTGGATCATACTAGCACTCAAAATGTGTCATCGTTAAAGTCGGTGAAGACAAAGAAGAAGATAAATCAAAGAAAGGAACTCTTAAAATAAAGAACAAATTTAAGAATTTAAGAACATAAAATAACATTCAATCCAGCACATGCAACTCCCTAGGATCAACCCATAAAATTTTATCCCTCCATTGATGTTATTCTATCAATGGAAGCGGGTAGTTGACTTAAAGAAGTGGGATTGAAGAAGAAAAACATTAATCAAAATGAACACTCCACCGTTGTGTGATGAATTCACAAGTGCGGGTGTGAATAAATTCACAATTCGATTCAATGGTATCAACATGTGAAGAAAAGGAAAATAAAAATTGAAGAATAATAAATTTTATTAAAATACTAAACTTGAATGAAAAACTTACATTAGAAAAATTGACGATGCCATTACAAAACGAAAGTGGGAAATTACAATTGAAAGAAAAACTTGGATTCAAAGAAAAATGTTATATGATTAATCCATTCACCACCAGATCATTATATAGGCATATTAGGAGCCTTAGGTCCACCCCCAATAATAAATTCACCCCCCAACAATTAAGAGAGTCAAAAGGAGGGTGAAGAATGAAAATGAAATTAACGTTACAAATTTGACCACAAAACCAGCCAGATTCATCCTCCATTTTGACGTGTGCGTTTGGAACTTAATACGGTAGAAAATGAAGGTGTCATAAATAGTAAATAAATTCCCCAATGTGTCTTCTAGAAGCTATAAAAATTTCAGGTGATTTGGTTTATCCGTTTTGGATTTATGTTTAAAATGGTGGGCTGTTTTTATGAGTATTCTGCTATGGCCCACCATTTTAATTCTAAACTTCATCCCCTTGTATCCCATTGAAATATTCTGAATTAGCTCTGACCACAATTAAATAAAATGATCCTTATATTTTTATCTTTCTAATTTAAAAAATTAAGCTTCATTGGGCTTGGTTTGTGGGCCCCACATTTGTTTGATGGGCCTTAGGCCCATTATGCTTTCTCCAGAAACTTTCTGCATTCAGGCACAAAAATATCCATCTTCCCTTGGGATTCATCCATCGGACCTAAAAGATAAAATGTTAAAAAAAAAGTGATAAATCACATCCCAAAATATAAAATTCAGAAAATGAATATAATTCTGTCCACAAACAGATGAATTATTGGTCCCAAATTTGCATTTTAAACATGAATTGCATTTAAGATGAGAAATGAAGTTCTATTTATGTAATGCACTAAAAACAATGTTTATGGACTTTGGAAAAATGAATATAAAAATATTAACAATGAATATTAGCCACTTTAAGTGACTAATCATACTTGAAGGAAGATCAATATTATCAATCCGTATCAGGTATGAATTCAAAAACATGGATCATAAAGAAAAGATATGAATAGGCAGTGGTTGTAGAGATTGCTTTTAAAGAATCTGATCACACTAGGATATGAATCATTGAAAGAAGATACCCCATGCATATGATAGGAAATAAGTATCTAGTGGAAGAAATTATGTATGATAAAGAAGGTATCATTATATTTGATAATGATAATGTCTTGAAAATCATTGGCTCTAGAAAATAAAAGTTTGGGGGAAAAGACATGAGACGTGCAGATGTATTGGTTATTGAAGGACTTAGACACAATTTACAAAGTTTCAATCAATTATGTGATTCAGGACATTCTATAAGATTTTTTAAGAAATTATGAGTCATTAAGGGAAAATATGGTGCTTTTTTTTAGGGAAAGTGTACAGAAGGGGATCTCTTCCTTGTAAGTGGAGAAGAAGATATGTGATTTTTGTCCAAGGAAGAAGAAAAAAAATTATGTAATAAACATCTCTATCACTTGATTCAAATTTCATTGGAAGATCTATTGAAATATGATGCTGCTTGAGACCTCCCTAGATTATCACGTGATCGTACCCATATGTGTGATTCCTATCAATAAGGGAAGATCATTCAAAATACATATATGGAAAAAATAGAAAAGTTCAGATAAAATGATTGAGTTGGTTCATATTGATGTGTGCGGACCAATTTCACCAAGGAATATTTATGGAAGGAGATATTATGTTCTCTTCAATGATGATTTTATCATAATGGCATAGGTTTTAGTCATCGCTCACAAATATGAGGTTTTTAGTTGCATATAAATTTATCTAAGGGAAGTTGAGAAGATTCTAGGTTACACAATCCATAATATTTGAATAGATAATAGAACATAGTTAAAAAATAGACAAGTGGAGGATTATCTCAAGAAACATGGGATAAGGCACCAAGTTTCTGCAATAAGAACTCCACAGAAAAATGGATTAGTTGAGAGAAGAAATCAAATTATCAGCAACATGTCTAGAAAATTTCTCATTGAGAAAGACCTTCCGGAGAAGTTATGGAAAGAAGAAGTGATGACATCAATCTATACATCAAATAGAGTTTTATTATGTCTGAAAGAAGAGAAAACTCTATATGAGCTTTATTATGGAAAGAATCCATCATTGAAGTACTTTTGAGTCTTTAGAAGTAATTGTTTCATTCTCAATAAGGAGAAACATGGAAATATTGAATCCCATGGATATGAAGGGAAATTTCCTGAATAATCAAAGAAGAGAGAAGCATATAAATTCTTTAATAACCAGTTGGGAAAGGTAGTTGAAAGCAATTGTGTAACAATAATAGAGAATGAGTAGAATCTTCAGTAAATACATGATCAGTATCAGGAGGATAGTGATGAAGAGATAAGAATATCAGGGGATGTTTGAGTTATAGAGTCTAATTTAGAATAAGATTCATATAATAAAAAGGATTAGAATAAACAAATATATTCACAAAGATCAAAGAGAAGAGACAAAATTGATAGACATAACATAATTAGTGATCATATAGCACCAGTACAAACAAGAAAGGTGAAGACTCTATAGGAATCATCATTCTTATCATGGGTAAAGACTAAATGTTTTGAGGAAGAAGCTAGAGATGAAAACTAGGTCTAGGATATGAAAGAAGAGATTGACCAAATTGATAAGAACCAGACATGGGAGAATGTTTCAAGGCCAGCAGATAAGAATGTCATCGATACTAAATGGGTCTTCTGTAACTATATGAATGAATATGGCACAATGATTCGAAAAAAAGTACATCTAGTGTGAGAAGGTTACTCTTAGATAGATGTTATTGATGTTGATGAAGCATTTTCACCTATTGTAAGCCTAGCGAAAATCATATTATTCTTGGATATAGTAGTGAAAATAAAGTTCAAAGTTTTCTATATGGATGTTAAGTCCAAATTTGTAACACCCGGGACTTTTATGAGAAATATTTTGTTTTTATGTTATATAAATCATCAAAGGAATATTTCACTACATGCAACACTAGCTTGGATTGCTTTACACACAACTGCGGCCTTCCTCGATAGCTTGTGTCGTACGCAATACCGAGTTTCACTAAACAACGATATGCTATTAAAATATTATTAAAACTAGCCATTATGAATAGTAATAACCACTTTTTGAAATTTTGTAAATTTTATTTTTCAAAATGGACTTAATTTTTGGATTCGGAATATCGAAATTAGCTTAGGGTGAAATTTTGGTACTTTTCAGATAGCTTTCATATTCTGATTAATAGTGAAAATTACTAAATTTAGATTAAAAACAACTTTTTTAATCGAAATAATTAATAGCGATAAATTATTAATTTGAGTGGTTTTAAAGTATATTTGGAATATATTTTTACAATTTAATACAATGTTGTTCATTAGATGTAATTTCACATCTAAACCAGACATAAACAAGTGTCAATCTTTTGATAGTTATTATCTCTTAAAAACACGCTATTTGTTTTGATGATGGGAATTAATTTTTAAATTAGTTAATGTACCTAATATGTTTTGAATTTGATAAAATAGACATCATTTTTGAATTCATAATATCAAATATAGCTTACGCCTAATTTTTGGTATTTTTCTGGAAACTTTCATTTTTTGATGAATAGTGAAACCACTAAGTGGTAGTTAAAAAAAGGAATTTTTCATAAAACTTAATTTTACCACTTCTGTGAGTGGAATTTCGAAAATCCGAGAGACACGGTTAATATCAAGGACTAAAATGTGGTTCAATGAGATGAAAATAATTTTTGGTGAATAGTAACTTTTTACTTTTTTTTACCACGGTTAAAAGTAAATAGGGTAATTAAGGGTAAAAATGATATTATTATTACCCTAACACATGTCCTAATTCTATTTGATAAGTGTAATTAGACCAAAAAAAACCTTAGGAATAAAACATAACCATTTAGGCCCACTTAGATTAGATTGTGACATTTATTATCAATTTATTTAAAGAAGGGTTAAAATAGTTAAAATCAAAGTTTAATAACTAAAGCATTTTTAATATAGGGTTATACATAAGATAAATTCGACTATAAATATTAATTAGAAATATAAAAATATTTCCTACATAATGGTATTTTATTTGTAATTTTTAGACTTAAAATAATTTAATTTATTTATGACACAATGATGATGCAGTAATTATCTTATTAATGAAATATTGACATAATTGATGTTATAAATACCCAAATAAATGTAATTTGAGACTTTTTATGAATTAAAATAATTTTCTATGTTAATATGACATGTTAGTATTTATTTAATTAATTTTTTTCGAGCTAATCATTCTGTTATGATTTTCACAAAAATCAATTACCAAATAGTATCAAAATTGACATAAAATAGTTTTTAAAACAAATATTATATTATTAATTGTTATTATATTCCTAAAAATCTAAGGTTCGTCCAAGATACTTATATCATGATAGGTGTATCATTAATGGACCACTTGGGGGGTCTCTTGGATGTATATGGTAAGTTTATTAACTATATAATATAAAAATACAAAGTGACATGGTAAATGTCAATCTAATTAACTAAGAGTTAAAACTAAAAGATAAGGTTAATATAATGACCTAGACTTGTCTAAATTCTATTGGATGAGATTATTTCGACCCATCCTCACCTTAGCTTCGAAATATATCAATTTGGAGCTATTAAAAATCGAATTTGACTTTATAATAAAATAATATTTTAGTTATTCCAAAGGTGCCCCTCTCCTCCCTTATAAAAGGGCACCTCCTCCCTCTCCTCCTCACACCAATTTGAGTCTTCAAGCTTGGACAACACCTAACCATTTCACTTCCCCACTTCCCTAGAAACATCCTAGAGGTCCTGGTCTTCTTCAAAGACCAATTTTAGTGCCCTAAAAGGAGGTCTCAAAGAGGCGCTTCAAAGAAGAGGTAATGTCCATTACCGATTCTTTCAACTCTATTTATTCTTATACTTCTTCTTCTTTAGTTGTTTCATTATGAAGTAATAAAATCAGTATCACTAATATAATGATATGTTATTATAAGTATGAAACAACCCTATTTCACCATCTATCCATCCTATGGAAAACGAAATCACCGCGCGTGCGTACGTACGGAATACCATCTCCACACCGTGGTGTAATCTATTTTCCACCACCACCTTACTTGGATGGGTATAACGGTGTAAATAATGACTATATATGATTATTGTAAAGTGATATTGATTATTAATTAGTATACATACACTCCAATACAATTCCACGATCATGGTAATGATATCATCGCTCGTGCGTACGTACGGAATACCGTCTCCACGATGTGATGCGACTCGTTATACATGATCTTCATTGCATAAAAATTATATAAATGAATTGAATGAATTAATATGATATATATTACACTAATACCATTCTGTAAATGAGGTATCTATAACCTAAAAAGAAAACTATGAATTTATTCGACAAAATAGGCATAAGAACAAAACGTAATAAACACCCGAATAACAAGTAGTAATGAAATATTACTAATAAGAAGCTAAGAATATGAACATATATGATATCATAAAAATAATTATGATTCTGGAATAAGTTAATAACATTATTTAAATCATTATACAGGAGGTTTGGACACTTACGAAGCAAATCGGACCTAAGGTAAGGGAAAATATCACAATCTCATTTTATCCGAGATTGTTTATAATTTGGTATTTACTGGGGTGTATTTTATCATCCACATCCATGTTTCCTCGATATGTAATATTGTTTCCATCCACCTACAATTGTTTAAATCCAATTTTACCCTTCAGTGAGTTTTTAGTAAAAGATATGAAAGGAATCTTTTGTCGTTTTTCGTACGAGGTACTTTTTGACTTTTCCTACAAAAGTATGAGAAGAATTTTTTTTTTGTAACTTATATGGCATGAATGGATTTTTAAAACATTATTTCCAAGAAGATTCCTTTACAAGTTTTCAAGTTTATTTTTAATCAACTTCTTTTAGTTTAAAATTGTATGATATGTTAAGAAAGGAAAATGTTTTTGAAGTAGAGAGGATATTTTCCTCAAGAATGGAGTTCAAGTGTTTTATCAAAATTATTTTCCATCTAAGATAATATAGGGTTCTGTTTCTATCCCTATTATTACATTGATTTGATTATGTTGTGATGGAATTATTTTTATGAATTCCTTTATCTTATATGAATTGTTTTATGATTTCATGTTGTTTAAGAATCCCATTTTTATTACATGGGTTATGCAATGATATATGATTTATGATTTTGTGGCACACATAATAATGGTATAATTATGAGATGGGTGGGACCTATATCTCCCTCCAATGCATTGGGTAAAGATTTTATATCTCATGAGATAGACATGGCTGGAATGGCAGGTTAAACCAGTTCAGTGAAACAGTACTGAAACGAGGAGTGAACTCATTTCAGAAATGGACTTTTTCCACTAAGATAGTCTTGGAAATGAGTCTTGACTAATAAGAAATGATTCTCTATTATTATGTGTGTATGCCACAAAGTTTCATTTTTTTTAAGTTATGATTATTGGTATTACATTTCACTACTATGATCTATCCCATGTTATGAAATTATGATCTCTTTTTCAGGTTAAGATTTCCAAAAGTTATGTTCTTCTGTATATGATGTGATTGATATTTCTTTTGTTTACCCTTACTAAGAATTTGAGCTCACCCTTTTGTATGTTTTATTTCCCTAGGTCAGGAAAAAGGTTATTAAGTTGGATATGCCAAAAGGGACTCTAGATATGATGAAATAAATGGGAGGCAAAGTAGATGCTTTATGAACCAGTTGTTTATGTTTCCCAGTTTCTAAAGACTCTATACCTATACGGTCCTTTCCTGGTTTTGTTATATGTTGTAATAATAGTGCTTCAATTCTGAATTAATAACAATGTATGTAAATTATGGGTCGTTATAGTTGGTATCAGAGGAAAGGTATAGTCAACCTTTTGGAAACTAGGATGTGAAAGCCTTAGTAAGAATCCTAAGGATAAGTCTAAGCATAGAACACAATCTTAGTGTTTTAGAAATGACCATGAATAACCTAGGATAAGACATTAAGTGTGAAATTTTATTCTTGATTATGTGGTTTTCCTATTATAATTAGTGTTTCTCACACTATTCTTCTTGGTTTTAGTCAATGGCTGGAACCCGAAGGAACCGTGTTAATGCGGAATGCGACGGGCAATGCAATGATTGTCCCCCTGAGCAACCAAATGTTATGAGAGCTGAAATGAAAAATCTTGTAGCCATGCTCACACAACTTTCTCAAGCTATGAATCATGCAGGAATTCCAAATGAGCAAAGGAAGGAGCAACATTATGTTGAATCCTTCATGAGGCAGCGTCCGCCTTCATTCAGCGGGTCTACTGATCCATTAGTTGCTGAACAATGGATTAGTACTACTGAAAAGATATTTTCAGTTCTTCAATGTTCTGAACATAATAAATTTATCCTAGTAGTGTATCGTTTGGAAGGAGATGCTGATCAATGGTGGAATCTTATTAAGAATACGAGGCAAAGGGATGAAATTTAGTCCATGGAATGGGATGAGTTCAAGAACTTATTTTTCAATAAGTACTTCCCTCGTATTCTCTGAACAAAGATGGAGAAAGAGTTTCTTGAACTGAAGCAAAAGGATGATGAATCTGTTGGTACCTATGAAACAAATTTTACAAGACTTTCAAGGTACGCTTCTGGTATTATTATCCAACCTGAGAGTAAGATCGATCGATTCTTTAGTGGATTAAAACCAAGTCTTCGAAGGGCCTTAGCCATAAGGGATTTCAATAGCTACGAGGAAATCATTCGATGTGCTCTCAAAGTTGAGATGGAGATTGGAGTAACCCATCAGTCATATGGGTTTGATAAGAAGAGGAAAATGGAATTCAAAGGAAAATCTAAAGAGCACACTGAAAAGAAGATGAGCTTTCCCTTATGCTCAAAGTGTGGAAAGAAACATGGAGGGAGTTGTCTTAGAGGGAAAAGTAAATGTTTCAAATGTGGAAAGGAAGGTCATCGGTCATTTGAATGCCGCAATGATGGGAAGAAGATGTTTAATGATGCAAAAAAAGGAAGGGATATACAGAATGAACCTACTACACTTCAATGTTTCAAGTGCAAGGAGATGGGGCATTATGCCAATTAATTCCCAAATCCAAGGGTTTATGATGATGGTCGACGTCAACAAACTCTTAGGGCTAAAGTAAAAGGAAAGTCACATGAAATTTCTATCAGCTATGTGGAGTACGATAACGATGTGGTGAAAGGTACACTTACCATCCACTCTAAAGTAGCAAATGTTTTATTTGATTCTGGATCCACCCACTCTTTTATTTCTGAAGAATTTTCTAAGAGTATCACCGTATTACCTCAACAATTAGATGTTGATTTAGCTGTGACAACCCCTAATGGCACAACAGTTGCATCAAAAGTTTATAATTCTTCCCCGATTAAAGTTTGTGGGAAAGTTCTTCCTGCAAATCTTGTGATCCTTCCTATAGTGGAATTTGATGTGATTCTTGGCATGGATTGGATTTCTTTATATGGATCTCATTTCAATTTCCAAATAAGGGAAGTCACATTTCATATTCCAGATCAATCTATGATCGTCTATCGATGCAAGGATAAACATAACCTTCCAGTGGAAATTTCTTCCATCTTATGGGTCTTGATTCCACTAAATGAAGGTTATTTATCTCAAATGGTTGGTGAGAAACTCACGATTAAGAATATGCCCATTGTATGGGAGTTTGATGATGTCTTTCCAGAGGAATTGTCGGGTCTTCCACTAAATCGTGAAGTTGAGTTTTCAATATAACTCGTACCGGGTGCTTTGCCTATTTCAAAGTCACCTTATAGAATGGCCCCAATTGAGTTGCAGGAATTGAAGAAGCAACTCCAAGAGAATCTTGACAAGGGATTCATATGCCCTAGTGCGGCACCTTGGGGAGCACCTATTTTGTTTGTTAAGAATAAAGATGGATCAATGAGACTTTGTATTGATTATCGAGAACTTAACAAGATCACTATCAAGAACAAATATCATCTCCCATGCATTGATGACTTATTTGACCAACTAAGAGGATCTCAATACTTTTCCAAGATTGATCTTCGTTCAGGGTATCATCAATTAAGGGTCAAAAGGGAGGATATACCAAATATGGCTTTCCGTACAAGGTATGGACACTATGAATTTATAGTGATGCCATTTGGTCTTACTAATGCCCCTGCTATCTTCATGGATCTGATGAATAGAGTCTTTAGAGACTATCTTGATCAGTTTGTGGTAGTCTTTATAGACGATATTCTTGTATATTCAAAGAGCAAGGAATAACATGAAGATCACTTGAGAATTATATTTAAGACCCTAAGAAAGGAGAAGCTTTATGCCAAATTTACCAAGTGTGATTTTTGGCTTCAAAAAGTTTCATTTTTGGGTCACATAATCTCAAAAGAGGGGATATCTGTGGATCCAGCAAAAACAGAGGTTATCGAAAGATGGTCGAGACCAACAACAGTAACTGAGATCCGAAGTTTTCTTGGTTTGGCTGGATATTATCGACGTTTTGTGAAAGATTTTTCACAATTATCTAATCCACTCACCAGGTTGACGAGGAAAGGAGTTAAGTTTTTTTGGACGGAGGAATGTGAAGAGAATTTCAAGGAGTTGAAAAGAAGGTTATCCAGTGCACCTATGCTCACACTGCCTTGTAGTGGAGAAAGGTTTGTGATCTACAATGATGCATTCAAGAAGGGATTGGGGTGTGTTATTATGAAAAATGATATGGTGATAGCTTATGCCTCACGACAGTTGAAAATCCATGAGCAAAATTACCCAACTCATGATTTGGAGTTAGCTACGGTAATCTTTGCATTAAAGATTTGGAGGCATTATCTTTATGGATAAAGGTGTGACATTTATACTGATCATAAAAGTTTAAAGTATATTTTCACACAAAAGGAGATGAATATGCGCCAAAGAAGATGGTTAGAGCTGATTAAGGGTTACTACTGCTCAATTCATTACCACCCTGGGAAAGCAAACAAGGTGGCAGATGCATTAAGTCAACAAGACCATGCTAGATTATCCATGATGTGGATCACAAAAGATCCAATATTTATGGATTTACAAAGGATGGATCTTGGAATTATAATGGAAGGGGGAAAATCTTATCTTTCTCAAATGAATGTTCAACCATCTATACATTTGAAGATTAAAGAGGAACAGAAAGAAGATGTAGAGTTACAAAAGAAGGTGAGAAATATTCCTGAATTCAACCTTGATTGTGATGGGATAATAAAGTTTAGGAATCGGGTTTGTGTTCCTCCCATCCCCGAATTAAAGAAGGATCTGCTGGATGAGGCTCATAGTTATTCATTCTCTATTCATCCTGGAAGCACGAAGATGTATAGGGACCTGAAAGAGTACTTTTGGTGGGATGGCATGAAAAGAGATGTTGCTGAATATGTCTCTCGATGCTTGGTTTGTCAGCAAGTTAAAGCTGAGAGATAGAAGTCTAAGGGGATGTTACAACCATTACCCATACCCGAATGGAAATGGTAAAACATCACTATGGACTTTGTCACAGGACTTCCTAAAACATCCAAAGTCAATAATGTTATCTAGGTCATAGTTGATCGTCTTACAAAGTCTTCACACTTCATTGCTATTAGAGAGGATTTCTCTCTAGATCAGCTTTCCAGGATATATGTAAAGAAAGTGGTAAGATTGCATGGAGTACCACTTTTTATTATATCTGATCGGGATCTAAGATTTACCTAGAAGTTCTGGCGAAGTCTTCAGCATACTCTGGATACAGAGTTGAGTTTCAGCACTGCTTATCATCCTCAGACAGACGGTCAGTCTGAGAGAACAATTCAAACTCTAGAAGATATGTTGAGAGTTTGCTCTATGGATTTCAAAGGTGGTTGGGATCAACACCTACCTTTGGTGGAATTTTCTTATAATAATAGCTTCCACTCTAGTATTCAGATGGCTCCTTATGAATCTCTCTGTGGAAAGAAATGCAGGACTCCAACTTGCTGGGATGAAGTTGGGGAAAGAAAGCTATTAGGACCTGATCTTGTTGATGAGATGGCAGAAAAGGTCAGATCTATTCAACAACACATAAGAGCAGCTCAAAGTCGACTGAAAAGTTATGCCGATAACCGAAGAAAATACCTAGAGTTTGAAGTGGGTGATAAAGTGTTCTTACGAATATCTCCCTAGAAGAGGGTCATGAGATTTGGAAAGAAGGGGAAGTTGAGCCCTAGATATATCGGTCCTTTCGAAATACTGGATCATGCTGGGAAGGTAGCTTACCGATTGGCGCTTCCACTGAATCTCTCTCAATTTCACGATGTGTTCCATGTATCTCTCCTGAGAAAGTACATACCTGACCCTTCACATGTACTCATCTCAGAATTTGTACCGCTGGAACAAGATCTTTCTTATGAAGAACAGCCGATAGAGATTCTTGATCATATTGAAAAAGTCTTACGGAACAAGAGAACTCGCTTGGTGAAATTTTTATGGAGGAACCACCAATTAGAAGAAGCTACATGGGAGCTTGAGGATATGATGAGGGAGAGGTATCCTCATCTGTTTGTTACAAGTGACGAATTTCGAGGGCGAAATTCATTTTAAGGGAGGTAGAATGTAACACCCGAGACTTTTATGAGAAATATTTTGTTTTTATGTTATATAAATCATCAAAGGAATCTTTCACTACACACAACACTATCTTGGCTTGCTTTACAGGAAACCGCGGCCTTCCTCGATAGCTTGCGTCGTACGCAATACCGAGTTTCACTAAACAATGATATGCTATTAAAATATTATTAAAACTAGCCGTTACGAATAGTCATAACCACTTTTTGAAATTTTGTAAATTTTATTTTTCAAAATGGAATTCATTTTTGGATTCGGAATATAGAAATTATCTTAGGGTGAAATTTTGGTACTTTTCGGATAACTTTCATATTCTGATGAATAGTGAAATTTAATAAATTTTAATTAAAAACAACTTTTTTAATCGAAATAATTAATAGTGATAAATTATTAATTTGAGTGGTTTTAAAGTATATTTAGAATATATTTTTACAATTTAATACAATGTTGTTCATTGGATGTAATTTTACATCTAAACCAGACATAAACAAGTGTCAATCTTTTGATAGTTATTATCTCTTAAAAACACGTTATTTGTTTTGACGACGGGAATTAATTTTTAAATTAGTTAATGTAACTGATATGTTTTGAATTTGATAAAATAGACATCATTTTTGAATTCATAATATCAAATATAGCTTAGGCCTAATTTTTGGTATTTTTCTGGAAACTTTCATTTTTTGATGAATAGTGAAACCACTAAGTGGTAGTTAAAAAACGGAATTTTTCATAAAACTTAATTTTACCGCTTCTGTGAGTGGAATTTTGAAAATCCGAGAGACACGGTTAATATCAAGGACTAAAATGTGGTTCAATGAGATTAAAATAATTTTTGGTGAATAGTAACTTTTTACTTTTTTTACCACGGTTAAAAGTAAATAGGGTAATTAAGGGTAAAAATGATATTATTATTACCCTAACACATGTCCTAATTCTATTGGATAAGTTAAATTCGACCAAAAACAACCTTAGGAATAAAATATTACCATTTAGGCCCACTTGGATTAGATTGGGACATTTATTATCAATTTATTTAAAGAAGGGTTAAAATAGTTAAAATCAAAGTTTAATAACTAAAGCATTTTTAATATAGGGTTATACATAAGATAAATTAGACTATAAATATTAATTAGAAAGATAAAAATATTTCCTACATAATGGTATTTTATTTGTAATTTTTAGACTTAAAATAATTTAATTTATTTATGACACAATGATGATGCAGTAATTATCTTATTAATGAAATATTGACATAATTGATGTTATAAATACCCAAATAAATGTAATTTGAGACTTTTTATGAATTAAAATAATTTTATATGTTAATATGACATGTTAATATTTATTTAATTAATTTTTGTCGAACTAATCATTATGTTATGATTTTCACAAAAATCAATTACCAAATAGTGTCAAAATTGACATAAAATAGTTTTTAAAACAAATATTATATTATTAATTGTTATTATATTCCTAAAAATCTATGGTTCGGCCAAGATACTTATATCATGATAGTTGTATCATTAATTTACCACTTGGGGGTCTCTTGGATGTATATGGTAAGTTTATTAACTATATAATATAAAAATACAAAGTGACATGGTAAAAGTCAATCTAATTAACTAAGAGTTAAAACTAAAAGATAAGGTTAATATAATGACCTAAACTTGTCTAAATTCTATTGGATGAGAGTATTTCGACCCATCCCCACCTTAGCTTCAAAATATATCAATTTTGAGCTATTAAAAACCGAATTTTACTTTATAATAAAATAATATTTTTAGTTATTCCAAAGGTGCCCCTCTCCTCCCTTATAAAAGGGCACCTCCTCCCTCTCCTCCTCACACCAATTTGAGTCTTCAATCTTGGCCAACCCTTTCCCATTTCACTTCCACACTTCCCTAGAAACATCCTAGAGGTCCTGGTCTTCTTCAAAGACCAATTTTAGTGCCTTAAAAGGAGGTCTCAAAGAGGCGCTTCAAAGAAGAGGTAATGTCCGTTACCGATTCTTTCAACTCTATTTCTTCTTATACTTCTTCTTCTTTAGTTGTTTCATTATGAAGTAATAACATCAGTATCACTAATATACTGATATGTTATTATAAGTATGAAACAACCCTATTTTACCATCTATCCATCCTATGGAAAATGAAATCACCGCGCGTGCATACGTACGGAATACCGTCTCCACGCCATGGTGTAATCTATTTTCCACCACCACCTTACTTGGATGGGTATAACGGTGTAAATAATGACTATGTATGATTATTTTAAATTGATATTGATTATTAATTATTATACATACACTTCAATACAATTCCACGATCATGGTAACGATATCATCGCTCGTGCGTACGTACGGAATACCGTCTCCACGATGTGATGCGACTCGTTATACATGATCTTCATTTCATAATAACTATATAAATGAATTTAATGAATGAATATGATATATATTACACTAATAACATTCTGGAAATGAGGTATCTATAACCTAAAAAGAAAACTATGAATTTATTCGACAAAACACGCATAAGAACAAAAAGTAATAAACACCCGAATAACAAGTAGTAATGAAATATTACTAATAAGAAGCTAAGAATTTGACCATATATGATATCATAAAAATACTTATTATTCTTAAATAAGTCAATAACATTATTTAAATCATTATAAAGGAGGTTTGGACACTTACGAAGCAAATCAGACCTAAGGTAAGGGAAAATATCACAATCTCATTTTATCCGAGATTGTTTATACTTTGGTATTTACTGGGGTGTATTTTATCATCCACATCCATGTTTCCTCGATATGTAATATTGTTTCCATCCACCTACAATTTTTTAAATCCAATTTTACCCTTCGGTGAGTTTTTAGTAAAAGATATGAAAGGAATCTTTTTTCGTTTTTCATACGAGGTACTTTTTGACTTTTCTGACAAAAGTACGAGAAGAATGTTTTTTTTAACTTATACGGAATGAATGGATTTTTAAAATATTATTTCCAAGAAGCTTCCTTTACAAGTTTTCAAGTTTATTTTTAATCAACTTCTTTTAGTTTAAAATTTTATGACATGTTAAGAAAGGAAAATTTTTTTGAAGTAGAAAGGATATTTTCCTCAAGAATGGAGTTCAAGTGTTTTATCAAAATTATTTTCCATCTAAGATAATATAGGGCTCTGTTTCTATCCCTATTATTACATTGATTTGATTATGTTGTGATGTAATTATTTTTATGAATTCCTTTATCTTATATGAATTGTTTTATGATGTCATGTTGTTTAAGAATCCCATTTTTATTACATGGGTTATGCAATGATGTATGATTTATGATTTTGTGGCACACATAAGAATGGTATCATTATGAGATGGGTGGGACCTATATCTCCCTCCAATACATTGGGTAAAGATTTTATATCACATGAGATAGACATGGTTGGAACGGCAGGTTAAACCGGTTCAGTGAAACAGGACTGAAATGAGGAGTGAACTCAGTTCAGAAATGGACTTTGTCCACTAAGATAGTCTTGGAAATGAGTCTTGACTAATAAGAAATGATTCTCTATGATTATGTGTATATGCCACAAAGTTTCATTTTTTTTAAGTTATGATTATTGGTATTACATTTCACTACTATGATCTATCCCATGTTATGAAATTATGATCTCTTTTGCAGGTTAAGATGTCCAAAAGTTATGTTCTTATGTATATGATGTGATTGATATTTCTTTTGTTTACCCTTATTGAGCATTTGAGCTCACCCTTTTGTATGTTTTATTTCCCCAGGTCAGGAAGAATGTTGTTAAGTAGGATATGCCAAAAGGGACTCTAGATATGATGAAATAAATGGGAGGCAAAGTAGATTCTTTATGAACCATTTGTTTATGTTTCCCAGTTTCTAAAGACTCTATACCTATACGGTCCTTTCCTGGTTTTGTTATATGTTGTAATAAGAGTGCTTCAATTCTGAAGCAATAACAATGTATGTAAAGTATGGGTCATTATAAAATTTATGAATGGTATTATAGAATAATAATTTTATATTCAGTATCCATATGGTTTTTTAATTCATGAATATTAGAATAGAGTTTTTTGGATAAAGAAGGCACTATATGGGTTGAATCAAGCACTAAGAGCATGGTATTAAAGGCTATATTAGTTTTCTGAAGAAGCTCGGTTTTCAGCGTGGTGGGATTGATTACAATCTCTATGTCAACAGTAATAGTAATTAAAGGATGTTGAGGCTGGTATATATCTATGGCATAATATTTGGTGGATCAGATGAAGTCCAGTGCACTCAGTTCATGGAATTCATGAAAAGTGAATTTGAAAAGTTAATAATTGGTGAACTAAAAAATTTCCTTGGTTTATAGGTGACAGAAGGAAATAATGGAAAATTTATTTATCAATTTAAATATGATAAGTAGGTTTTTATAAGATTTGGAATGGATAATTCCAAGGATATTAATAATCTGGTGGCTACTTGGATGAAACTATCATGGGATGATGAAGACAGTGCATTTAATGTAACCAAATATAGGTAAATCATTTGTAGTCTATTTCACTTGATAGTGATGAGACCTGATATTATTTTTTCCACATTCTAAGTAGCACAGTATCAAATAAATCCTAAGGAAACCCATTTGATTGTAGTGAAAATAATACTTAGGTATATCAAGGATATTGTGGATTTCGGTTTTATGTATAATGAAAAATCTCAGCAAAATTTATTAGGCTACACAGATGCATATTGGGATGGTTTAGCAGATGATAGAAAATTAACATCAGGTGGTGCATTATATCTTGGAGGATTTTTTATTTCTTGTATAAGCAAGAAACAATATTTTGTTTCACTGATAACCACAAAAACTGAATATATTGTGGCTAATCAAGCTTTCACGCAATTATTATGGATAAACCAGTGGCTTGACGATATGGGAGTTGAAGTTAAGTGTTAGATCGGATTCCATTATGATAATTCAAGTGCTATAAATCTTAGACAAAATTCAGTCCATAACTTAAGGAAAAATAAAATTGAAATCAAGTAACATTTTATCAAGTAGAAGGTAAAGCAAGGGCTTGTGAAGTTGGATTATGTGCCTACAAAGCTACAGGTTTCTAACATTATAAAAAATTCCATACCCAAAGAAGTGTTTTAAATTCATTTAATGTCTCTAGGATTTCAATAGACTCCGCACACTTGAAAAAGTGTGGATTTTGGGCCCCCTATTCTTGAGGTATGGTGTGTCTTTCCCCAAATGTGTTAATCCATGTGCTTTACCTTATTACAGTCCGGAATGAGGTGACCTTCAAGTTCATTGAAAAAGGGGGAGAAATTTTGGATATAAAAGGGGAGAAAATGTATTAATCAAGAAAGGGGGAGAAGCTGATAATTGGAGTAGTGAGATAGGGGAGTATTAAATTTTATGATGTTAAATCTGATCAATCAAAGGATACATATCATTACATATAGAGTTCATGATGAAAGCAGTTGAAGGGTTTCAGGAATGAAGTGTTTCATTGATGAGATTTGTGTGCTACTCTTTATTCTCACACTGAGAATGGATCATGTGGGATTAGAGTGTGTGTTAAGTGTTATTAATGAAGTGTTTCAATGATGATCTTTGTATGCTACTATTGTTTCTCATGTCGAGCATGGATCATGTGAGCTTAGAGTGTGTGTTTAGAAAATCTTTGATCGCTATCTGAATAGAAATATGTGAATTATGGAAAAATATGGAAGAATCTTTAGCATGATATCAAAATGTGAAGATTTGAAAAAACAACACAAATGGGGATATTGTTAGGAAAAAAACCATCATGGTAACTTTGCAATGTTTTTGGGTCGATTGTATTTGTTAAAAAATATGGTTTCCATGGTCAGTTGTGGAATTCCATAGAAATTTTTGACTAGGTATGTTGAAAAAGGTCCAAGATAAGGGAAAGGATTCTCTAGAGGCAGTACAAAAAGAGCATATATAGGGTGGATCTGTTTCCTAGTGTTTTCCATATTTTTGGGTCCAAAATTGGAAAATAGAGAAAGGTGTTTTTGGAAAATGAAGTTGTGCTGCATGCAAGATATGTTTCAGAGTCATCTTATCAAAATATGGATAAGGAAATAAGTGAGTGAAAGATTTGAAATTTCACAAAAGATGAGTTTGTGTGGAAAAGGAAGAGTTTCATGCATCTATGAAATTGAGATGGATATTGTGCATGAAAGAGACTTACGCACCCAATGCAACATCAAATTTGGTTTTCCGCAATCAAGGGAAACGTTGTGCATAAGGCAGTTAGTGGGAGAGAAACTTGTGTGCAGAGTCATAAATTTCTATAAATAAGAGGATACCCCATTCCTCATTTAGTACCTCAACCCTTATAGAAATTTAGGTCTTTGAATCATGTAAGAGTCAAACTCAATGGGAGTTTTGTGTAAAGATATTTATGTGCAAAACATAAAAGTTGTGTGCAAGAGATTTTTCCACTATAGTGTGAGAAGTTGGGAGTTATGAACCTATACTCGAATATTTTGTGAAAAAGTGTTAAAATTGAACACCTGACATCCCAAGGTTATACAAAAGATAGATTTTTCCTAGTAAAACTATGGTAAAGTGGTATTAATCAATTGGATGAAATTGGGATATCAATAGAGCATCTATCTATAACTGAGGATGTACTTATTATTGATAATGAAGGGACCTAAAAGTCCATAAACTGTGGTTGAATTCCTTCTATGAGTAGTGAGAAAATGAAGATGAAGAAGGTGATCTTTTACACCAGAAGAGAGTTAGATAAAGAGAGTTTGGGAGTAATCCTTGGGAAAGTAGTGAGCTAACCCTAAACCCTGTAAAGGAAATGATCCTAGGCATAGAAGTGATCTATACTAAACCTTATAATTTGTAAGTGATCCTTAGTGGATTTGGTACATCAGAACATCATTGTTGTATACTCTTTGAACATATCCCAGTGAGGGTGAACCAAATAAAATTTTTGTGTCTCATGGATTATTTCAATTCTATTCATACATTGCAATGGGAAAGGGAGAGAATAGTGTTTTGTTTAATGATTAAATAAGATCCAAAAAGGGTATTTGTTTGAATCTTTCATACCCTGGTTCACCCCACCCCCCTCTCAGGGTATTTAACCTAATTGGGTTAACAATATATGATTATACACCAACCTCAAATATATGCAGCTTTAGATGTGTGCTAACTGCTACCTCTATAGAAAAATTAACTAAGTTCATAAATATAGTTTTATGCTCTATAATGGATAAATTTTTTTACTTGATACTAAATGAATATGAAGTTTTAGTTGCATTAAAGGTATACTGATAAAAAAATTGAACAGTTCTTCAAATCCATCCCAAGTAATTCCTTGGTTGATTTTATATTGAATATCTAATTCCCACCATTTTTATGTGAGATCCTTTGGTATATATATCACTATATTCACCTTTATATATGCCAACATACCAATGAAATTAAAAAATCAATTGATCATATTAATCCATGTCTCTTCTTATTCTGGTCCTGAATCCCCCTAAAAAATTGGTGGATTCTATTTTTGAAATTGTACGGTATGATCAGTATGGCTTGGTTATAGAGTTCAATTCACTATTTCAAAATCTTGGAATTATTTATGAATAATCTTCATATTTTCTTATTTAATATATAGTTTGGGTGCAATTACATTCTCTAATTCTCCCTCTTGTTGGTTTCTAAGTCTTAGTACCAATTCCATTATTCTAAAACCACCATAACAATATCCAGTAAATTACCACATGTTTTTTTAATTATCTATTATATATTATATTAAATAACAACAATAAATTTCATAACAATATAATTTTAAAATAAATATTTTCAATAACATTTGAATGATGTAATCCTTGTGGGAAGTCTCTTTACTAATTCATGATATCATACACTCATTGGCTAAACCCATGATGATGAGTTGAAAACATGCCTAAAAATGTTTACTAATGATTTTTGTACCAAAACCATCCTGGTAACTTGAATTTTTTCATAAATATATTAGTTACATTTTTTTATGTTATACATTTCAAGTCCTGAAACTTTTTATCTCCTTACTACCATCCCAGGAGATGAACCGTAATAAACTAATACCATTTGTAGCATCCTTACCTGACCCATTCAATTGGTAAGTACTAAAATTCCACTAACCTTAGGTAACATACCCAAGACACCAAAGGATGATAATAAATGTCATTGGATTTATCCAAACATGGGGGTAAATTTTCTCATAAATGAACAACCTGCAAACAGACTAGTATAATGCATGATACAAAACTAGAATAACTCCAAATGTATAACCAAATGATAATTAGAGTAAAAATAGAATAAAAAACAAAAAAAATTATATAATATTAATAAAATAAGACTTAAGGTAAATAATACTCAAGATAAAAATACATAAGGCACCCAAGTGGCACCCATCTAAATGAAAATACCTAATAGTTTCCTTATGCTCCAAATCAAGATATCCAATTCCACTACATTACGTAACTATAGTGATAAAATATGAAAACTTATACTTACTTATATCACAATATACAATGTTTGTATATACACCATGGTGAATATAGAGGATGTGAGTATACAAACTAGTAAGTAAACCCCAAAAATTCCCCTAAATTCCACTAGAATAAGAAATATGTTAGCTCAAATTTTATTTAAAATAAAATATAGAAAGAACCATGAAACCCAATGCATGGATCATATACATGCATAATTCCAACCAATGAAACCACTTCCTAAAGTCCAATCTAGAACAGTCCTACTAATGAGAAGTTTTCATCCCTCCAGTCCCAATTTATCACTTGGTGGCATAATCCAATATGCAAAAATATTGGCACCATATCCATGTCTAACCTACATAATCCTACCCATAAACATATAAACATACACATTCCAAATTCATGCTAAATTATCACATTTAGAACCTTTAATTTTAAAATTATTTTAATTAAATCATTTAATAAAACACCTTGTGGCCATCACCCACAATTATAGTTTTCAATACCGTACATGAAAATAGATTTACAATAAATTGTTCACAATGATTTTCCAACTAAAAGAATAAAAATTTTATTTAGAAAATTATGAGCCTTCCTATTCTTAGAGAAAGTGTAAAAAGAAGAGAATCCACCTACCTCTAAAGTGTTGTTCGTGAAGAATTCTCCCAATATTTTCAATGTTCCAGGATTCATAATCCATTACTTCTATAAATCCAAGATATAATTTGTCAAAACAATATCTAACCAATAGTTATGGGAAATTTATTATTTATATAAGGTTCCTCTTTAGAGAAAATTAGATAATCAAGGATAAAAAAATAAGAACAAGGATTTTACCTTAAATTTCCTAAATCCAACACTCTTTTATCCATTGGAATCAATAACTGAAATGAATAATATCAATGGAATATCCTAGGGGAGTGTTAGAATTCAAGAGATTAGGTTAAAGGAGGAAGAATCAAGGATTTAAGGGACATTTTGGGTCATTGATTGAGTTTATATATTTAATTATTCCCATCTCATGGTTAGCCTATACAATTTGGAAAACTATGCGCTAACCATGTAAATCATCTTTGTTATGAAAATTTTTATTTCCCATGGTTATTTCATGGTTTAGTCAAACCATACACCAACTATGAACCTAATTAGAAGACCCCTCCAGTTATTTCACGGTTACCTCGGTAATCTTCATGGTTTCCCTCAACCATTATCAAACCATACACCCTCTAAATGTCTCAAAAATACTTCAAGAACATACAAAACCTTCATGAGGTCTAACCCAACCATTTTATATCTTAAAAAAAAGAGGTAAATAACTCAAAATGGGGGTATTATAAGGATGAGGCTTCTGATTTTGTTTCAATAGAACCCTAATAACTTGTATAATGACCATTGGAGTTTATTATGACATTTATTATAAATTCAAATGAGTAATTAATGGAATATAACACATAAAAACAATTAAAATACTCTAAATATATTTTTAATTTTTACATCATCTAATTTTCATTTTCACTTTTGGTTATATTTTTATTTCAGTGTGATTTTATAAGATATATAATTTGGTGAGGTTTTGTTATAAATATATTTTTTTTTTATAATTTTTCATCTTTTTATCATTGTGATTGAAGATATTATGGTGCCAAATATTCTACTTCTAATTACATTGATCAATGATACTTTAGAGATATAAATCTATTGCTTCTAAATAATTTATTCAAATAAGTCTAGGGTGATTATAAATTCTTCCAATTGGTGAGACAAAAGTGGTAATCAGAGATAGAGAAACATTATGGTTACTATTTATCAAAGAATTTCCAAGTGTAGAACTTTTTTTTGCCAAATTTCTTAGTTTTTGAAGTTCAAATGTTTGGAACTTGGATACCTTTGATCTAGTCTAATAATCCACCTTCCACTTTGGTTTAAAAGTAAATACTTCCCTTGAATGTAATTATTTTATAATTATATCCTTTATGGAGAGTAATTATTGGTATCCTTGACTCTTTTAATTATTTTGCTTAACTTGTGTTTTATATTCTTATTGGGTTTTATGTTTTACCTCGGTTGGTTTTTTAACTTTTGATTGAATATTCCATTTTGAATTTACTTTGTTTACTCTGATTTTATTAGTACATATAACTTCAAATCAAATTATTAATCAAGTGGGTGAGAAAATGTATTATTTACTTTTTTACTACAATTCACCCCCCCCCCTCTTGTAGATAACATATTACTCATATACATGGAAAAATCTATGAGTGTTGTGTGATGATTACATAGTTTTCAAGTTCATTGTAGCCTAAGGGAAAGTCCTAGTTAGAGTGAAAGTGGGATTATAGTGGGTGGTTAACTGTGAGAAATGTCTCTCAGGACCTAAGTTTGTTTTATACATTAGTGAGTGATGCTTACTCAAATAATGGGATATGGATGAGTATAAAAGGTAGTTACTTCTGTGACCTTGTGTGATTTTTTATTATCAAAGAAGGGTAACCTTTATTCATGAATATAAACTATTTAGTGATACCTTAAGTGGTCTAGTAAAATTATTAAGGACATTCTATTGGGTTATAAGTGATGACCCACCTAGGGAATATTATCATGTGATTAAGAGCCAATAGGTTGAGGGAGAGACCTTTGATACAAGGTATGTATTTAGTTATGACCAAGGGGACCTTGTATCTAGTACCAATGTAATAAATTAAACACTGACTCTGGGTTACTGGATTCAAGGTTTTATTCATTTGGTATCAAAGCAAGTTTAGTAAGACCCTTGGGAAAATATTTTATATAATAATATACAACATGATCATTTAGATAAATCCCTATAATATTTAATAACATTTAGGTATTTTTATGTTATGGATCAATATTCATGATGTTATGAGCTAATTAAGTGTGTTTTGTTATTTAGATATAGATAAATCATGTTAATTCTCATAGTTAATGTAGGTATTTTATTTATGATCAAGTTAATACAATGGGTGTTAGATTAAATTAGATCATCACTATATTGGGTAAAATAACCCAGGTTATGGAAAATAATCTTGCCTATATAAAATAAAATTATTGTTCCACAACATGATTCACCTATTTAGGATCATTTTATGTGATGGACACCTTTATCCTTTAATGGAAATACTAATCTATTGATATATGAGAAATAGATCAAGTCCCTTAAAAATATATTTTTTTATTTGTGATGTAATGAAAAGAAAAATTTTATTTTGTAAATATATTATTTAAAAGGAGTTATATATAAATGTTGGTCATTGATTTATAATAATAAGGAGGAGGAGGGGATAGAGGTAATGGAAAGGGAAAACTTTAAGGTGACTTTATTTGATAAATATTTTCCTCGAGAAGAACAAGATTATATGGAAAGTGAATTCCTTGATTTAAGAGAGAAGTAAGAGCAAAGTATTTCTAAGTATGAGGTAAAATTTACCAGATTGTCTAGGCATGCTATGAACTATATTCATAATCTAAAAATTTTGATTGATTGTTACTTTGATGGAATTAAGGTAAGCTTCCAAAGGGCACTAGTCATTAAAAAAAATTATAATATAATGATATAGTATCAAGTAACATAAAGACAGATAAATAATTAATCAAGTCATATATCTTCAAAGAAAATGAAGAGAATAAAAGGGTGACTAAGGACCAAGGAAAATATAAATTAAGCAAAGGAGAATAAGTGAAGGATGTAAATTAAAACATGTGATGATTTTAGAAAGAAACATCATTGTAAATGATTAAAGGGAATGGGATTTTTTTACAAGTGTAGATATAAGGTCTATCTAGATCATGAATTCAAGGGAAAGAAATAAATCACAGATATTTAGTGTTTTAACTATAAGGATATGGGAAAATATTCAAACCAACACCCCAAGAATTAGGATTACCATGATAATTTAATTATGGTATTTATTTATGTTATCATTGTATATTATAAAATAGATTATTAGCATGAGAATTTCATATAGATCATTCATGGGACTCCCAAAGGAAAAAATTATTTGGGAAATTTAGAATATGAGAATCTTGACTTTATAATGTTTATTTTATTGGAAATATTATCTCTAAATATGGAATACTTTTTTATTTTTCTAAGACAAGGCCGACCCTCACCCTTATATATAACATTTAGGGTTAGTGAGAATAGTTACGTTAAATTTTTTGTAAATATATTATTATAGTGTATTCAAGTTTATTCTAGCATATTTTGAATATTTTAAGGGTTTAATGATTAATGTTTAACCTTGGGTGTTATTATTGAAATTTTGGAGAATAATAATTCATTTTTTGTTTTAATTTATTGAATATTATTTTTACTTATTCTAACCATTTTTTATTTTAGTAAATGGATATAAATGTTTGGAATCAAAGGTCATAAAATCAACCATAAAATGAAGAACACTATTTTTAAAGGATATCATGATCTATTAAAAGTTTATTTTAGTGATTTGGGCCTGAAAAATCATATTTCTAGATCATAATTTTTAATATGAAATGAATCATACGTTGAAATTTGATCAAATCACAACCAAGGAAAGAAATACAGTATATTTTCTTATAATTCCTAAAAAAATGGATGCTAAATCTATAAAGTTTTATGTGGAAAGTATCACTTGACTATAAAGTTTTGATTATAGAAACACACTAACAAGTATAAGTCTTATAAAGGAACAAATTTCTTTCAAAAAATATTTATTTATGAAATAATAAGTTTCGTAGTCCTGACCTAGAAATTAAAATTCATGAAAAAATCTATTATTATGTCACAATATGTTCAAAATGAATTAAAATTGTAAGGATTAAATTTTTGTAAGGAAGGAATAATCTAATACCATAAAATTTTAGTTTATAAATACTATGTATGATATCTTATGATACAAGAGACACCGATCTTAAACGAACCACAAAATACTATATAATATTATTATTTAAATATGAATATTAAAACCTAGTCACTCAATTGGTGGGTATCAAAATCAGTAACCACATTATTAAATATACGTTAAGAAATACTTAATATGAATTTATTGATTAATTTATAGGAAATAAGAACTCAATTTTTAATAAGATTATATAAGATTAAAGTAGTTATTTTATAAAAAACTGATTTATATGCATAAAGTATTTCTTATTAAAATAAATTAAGTTAATCACTATAGATGAATGATTTTAAATAAATTTATATATTATATATTTAATTTAATAAATTAACATTAATCTAATTATAGTTACTAAATAAATAATGAGTATAAATTCATTTTCACTTCAAAAATATATTCTATTCAAAAATGGTATTTATTACATTTTTTGCGTGAATGTTATGACTAATTTATACATATTTTAGAAATTTTATTTAATAAAAGAGACATTATTTTACAAATCATCTTTTCAAAATAATCTTAAGATAAATTTTTTGGATTTTTTTTATAAGAATGATTTTTGGGTGAATTGTGAAAAATATCGATTTTGTAAAAAAACTATCATTTAATTTATTTAAATCAAGTAATTTAAATGTAAAATTATAATTTGGATTTGTTTGAAAGTAACATAAGTTTAATTTTATTAAAAATAATTCAAATAATTTCATGGGAATCAAAATTATACATGATTTTTTTATAAAACCATTTTTTTCTTAAAACATGTTTTTTTAAACTAATTTTCATAGCATTTCACTTACTTGTAATAAATATTAATCTTTACAAATTATATAAATTAAATCATATAAAATATATTCCAAAATTTTAATTATAATATTCAAATTATGTAATAAATTTCATTTCATTTTTATTCATAATGAATAGTAACCATGGTAAAAGTTTAGCACCATAGAAAATGGTAAAATGGGTTAATCGAGGTTGAAATTATGGGATAAAAATTCAAAATATCTAAAAAACTTTATTTAATATCATTATATTTCTATATTTCATCCATCATCATCGTAAATTCTAAAATATGGAAATTTTCCAATTTATTTTGATTATGACCTTTATATTATATTAAGTAAAGAGTAATTACAGAATTTCACTCTCTCTTGTTTATTATGTTGTAATGATATGTATATAGAAAAAAAAGATATATAAAATAATATAGATTATAAAATTGATTAATAATAAACAATATTTATGATATTAATTTATTTTTAATTTTTAGTGATAGTATAATTACCTAGAACATTTATACAATGATAATGCATCGCTTATGCAGGCAGTATAAAAATCAAGTAAATGATTTTAAAAAATTTAAAAGTGATACTTTTTGGGTGAATTATGATATTCCATGAGTTTTATGAATAATAATAAAGGTTAAGTATTATATAAAGTGTTTATATTTGAATTATATTTTTATCTTGATGTATTTAAATTCAAATATTTTGAATAGCCTAGAAAATTAATTTAAATGGAATTTAATGTTTAAAAATTATTTTTAAATTATTATTAAATCATAAAAAAACTATCATAACTAAATTTTATGGGAAATTTAATAGGATATAATCAATGTTCAATTTATTTTTAATTTTCATTGTTACAATTACTTCCATGGCCCTTAAATATTGAAAACTATGTTACGGTGGTTAAGGTTAAAAGGTTAATGAGGGGGTTAAAATAAGAGATCATAAAGACACATAAACTTGCATAAATTTTATTGGTTAGATTTATATTTACCTTATAATATTTATATTCTAATATATGGAACATTGGATCTATTTTACATGAGTTAGACTGGTATTATATATTAATATTTCATGTATTTACAAGATTTTCACTCACCTCACTTGTAAAAGGGAACCTCCTCTCCTCTCTTCTAAACACTTGTTGATCAACTTAGCTCGACCAATACTGTAATGACCTAGATATTTATAGAATAATACTTTGTCATATATATTATTATTTATGAATAAAATATTTTTTTATGTTAAAGATGACATTTTTTCGATAGTGTACTCAACACGCAACAACGGGTTTCTTTGAAATCTTACGTTGCACACAACTTTGAGTTATACTAAAAAATAATATTATATTATTATTATTTTAAATGGTAGTTAAAGCCTAGACATTGTAATGGAGGTAATGAACAAAAATAATTACAATATGATTATTCATGTTTGTCAAATGTTTTACATTTATCCAATAAATTTTAGAGGCTTAAAATAAGAATGAATCCAATTTTAAGCATGAAATAAACTAATATTTTTAAAAGGTCGGTTTACCGCCTTTTGATGGAGAAGGCTTTTTACATATATTTTTTGTCACTTTTATATGTTCAATTTGACAAAATAAATTTCTTCTTTATAATTGGAACATCAAAATTTAATTTGGATGAAATTTTGGTATTTTTCTGATAAAATTCATATTTTTATGAATAGTGAAAAATACTGCATTTTAATTCAAAACTGCCTTTTAATCTACTTTATTTATATAGTTATATTGTAATTTTAATTGGTTTTAAAGTATAATTGAATTATATTTTTATCATTTAATCCAATTTTTATCATTGGAAGTAATTTCACTTTGAAATTGTACATAAACAGATGTCAATCTTTTGATAGTTATTACTTCTTAAAAACCCGCTTTTTGGTTTTGACAATAAGATTTAATTTTAAATTAATTACTAAAACTTATGTATTTTGAATTTGGAAAAAAAAATCATAGTTGGAATCAATAGGTCCAAATTTTTTAAATAGGTACCTTTTATTTTTAAACATTATGAATAGTAACTTCAGTGATTATTTTATTTACCATGGTTAAAAGGTAAATCTTATAAATAAGGGTAAAAAAATAATATTAAACTACCCTAAAATGTTTTATAATCCTATTTTATGAGATATTTTCGACCATGGTCATCCTTGGGTCGATTTGGGGACCCCATGGAGCCACATGAATGTGAAAATGACCTTTTATAAGAATTAATTTAAAGTAAAGAAAAATGTAACATAAACATGTATATTTTAGTAAAAAAATTATATGGGGTTATATAATTGATCTTTTATACTATAAATAGTAATTATAAATATAAAAATATTTCCTACATCATGGTATTTTATTTATAATTTTTATAAATCAAATAAATAAATTTATTTATGACACAATGGTGATGTAGTGATTACCTTATTAATGAATGATTTAAATAAATGAGATTATAAATATTAAAATAAATTTATTTTAAAACTTTTTATGCCATAAAAGAATTTTAGGGATAATTATGACTTGTTATATTTTAATTAATTAAGTTTTTTTGAAATAATCAAGTTGTTATGGATTTTTAAAAATTCATGATATGAATAGTATAAAAATTGACATAAATGAGTTTTTAAAAAAATAATATTTTATTAAATGATATAATAGTCCTAAAAATCTAAGATTTGTACAAATGACTTATATAATTTTTAACATTTCATTAATGTACCACTTGAGGTTCTATTGGCATCTTATAATAACTATATTAACCATATAGTATGAATATACAACCCGAATGGCCCGAAGGCCTTCTTTTTTTATTGATTTTTGATAACCCCCCTTTAAAGTGATGAGTGAGAACCCTTAAAAGGCCCTTAGTATTAGATATTATATGACCCTTAGGTCTTAGGAAATATAAAAACTATACTTGGAACTCCTCCTCCCAAATTCTTCATCGTGATATCAGCTCTCCACCTTTGTATGGTTGTTCGGCTAGGCTTCTCGTGCAAGCACAGGCTGGTCCCAATGGCAATGGCATACCTTCTCTTTCTGAAAAATCCGATTAGCTTCTAATTTGGTGAATGTTCCTCCTCTGAATCCCCATCTTTAGTCTAATCCTTATAGAGTTTGTCTGATCATTAAGCACAATTTCAGGTGGCTTGAAGGCCTTGAGGTGGCCCGAAGGCCTTGAAGTGGCCCGAAGGCTGCAAGGTGGCCCAAAAGCCTTAATAAACCAAAGTTCATGGGTGGACCTAAGGCCTTAAAGGACCCGAGGCCCAAACCGGTGTCCCTAAAGCACAAAAAATCAATTTATAATAAAATAATATTTCAAGATATTCCTAAAGTGTCCCTCCTCCCTCTTATAAAGGGCATCACCTCTACCCATTTAATCACACCTCTCAAGCCCCATGTCTCATCCAAACTATACTCAAATAAGCTCCCAAAATCCCTCCCTTCCTCTTATAATCCTTACCCGAGGCATAAGGCAATTCAAGAAATCCTTTTGGCTCAAATTCAAGGGAGTTACACATTTTAAGAGGTAGTGTCTTCTCTAAAGTTCTTTTCCATTATTTTACTTCTCCACTCCCTATTCTATTATTATTATTTGACTAAATAAAAACACCAATATACTCAATATAATATTATTTTTTTATTATATGTATTCTAACCACACTTATACATAACTCTATCTAATGAATATGAACATACTGTTTTTGTGTAGGACGAACTGCTACCTCACGAAACGATGATTGTTCAATTTTATCCTACCACCTCTCATGGTGGCCATTATGATGGCACTGTATTTATATATGATATATATTATATTTATATTGTCTCTATGATAATTTAATTTTTATTTACAAACATACCTTTATGCTTTTTATGATGTGTAAATATGATAATTTCATTTGAGGAAGTGTATACTACTGCCCCCTCAAAGTGATATGAATCTTTCATGTCATACATTGAATATATAAAGAATGGAATTAATGAACTCATGTAACATATATAAAATATGATATTATACTATAATTATAATATACATATTTATCATTTAGTTTTATTTCCTTTAAATATGAAAAATAAATGAAAGTAGTGTTCATGCTTACGTACGGCTTACCGTCTCCATGAACGGTGAATTTCATTTCTTATCTCCAAATGTTTTGAACTATTATAAATACATATATACTGGATATAAATACATATATACTGGATATATATGATATTTAAATCATGAATATCATTCTAGAGATGATTTAATTTTTCCTACATGGACAATTTCTTCAAAACAAGTTTATTTTTTACTCAAGTACCAAAAATTGACAAAACAACTGATATTAACTTAAATAATTATTTAATTTTTATAACATGGTAATAAGTGATATAAAAGGAATAATAAACTTGAAAATGTTTTTGAATCAAGTATAAATTAACTTAATTTTATTATTCACAAAGAACAAGGAACATACATGATGAATCAGAATCAAGGTAAGGGACTTCATCTCAATAACCTTTCATTGAGGCATGTTTTGATAATATACACCTACTTATTTTACACGGTGTATAATAAACCCCTATTAATTTTACTTTAATTAAAAGAGAATATTTTTTCTACGAAGTGTTTTACTAAATAAGAAAAGGAATGTTTTTAATGTATACGGTGACAATAACCTCTCAACTGCTGTAATTGTTATTTGGCTTCCTCTATAAGACTTAATGTTTTTAGAAGGAAAAGAAATACCTTATTCCATTTTTGGGTGTTTTGGTATTGAAAATGGTTTTTGAAATGGATTGAGTATTTTAATATCTTGAAATTATTTCTTGTGATTTCAAATGAAATGTTAATAGTGAAATGTTTATATTTGAAATATTTTATGTGTTATAATTATATAATGGTACTTGGACATTTGATGGGTGGTTACGTTATAACCTCCAATGAATTGGGTATAGAAGTCGGTTGTATGGCTATTCCATTTAGTGATATGTGTGGAAGTTGACCGTATGGTTATTCCATTTAAGTATGTTTATGTCCCAAGTTACCTTTCTATGTTATATGTTTCTTTCTATGGGCTTGTGGTAATATTTTGGTTACAGAAAGCGTAAGAAATGAGCTCATATTCAGTGAAGTATATTTACCACTTATTAAAGGTGAAAATTATTACTTTATAATAAATTATTCATGGTTTTCATGTTATCCAAAGATTAATAGTTTTCTTTATTTATGTATCCCTTACTGAGATTTTTATGCTCATCCCAAGTTTTGAAATGTTTTTCACAGGACATAAAGAATAAAAGAGTCAAGGATGGGATCAAAGAAAAGTTATGCTATTAAAACATGAAAATATGTCATATTTAGTTTTAAAGAGTTTTTGTTTTAAGAGAAAAAAAAGGATAGTGAGTATAAGTGTCTACATGTAATATTCAAGATGTTATTTATAATTTGTAACCTAATTCTCTAAATCTATAAACCAGAAAAGATCCTCGATGTAAATTAAAGTCAAATTATCGACTTATCTCTAGATTAAGGAATTTTTAAGGATATGGCCTTATAAATTTATACTCAAATACCTTCCCAACTTTATTTTTCTCTACCTATTGGTTTTTTTCATAAAAATACCACTTCAAGAAGTCTTAAGGTATAATCCAAAGAAGATTACCAAAAGAAGATGTATATGTTCTTACCAAGATTTTTCAAGTTCCTTTCTTATTAAACCAACACAAAATATTCAATAACCATATAAAAATAATTACATAATTATATTTACAACACTGAGATATTTTTTTTTTACTTTTATAACCATTTTCTATCCCATTTTCATCTTATGGGAAATGAAAACATCGCTCATGTGTACGTGTGGACTACCACCTCCACGAAGTGATGGGTATCATTTTTCAGCACTGGATCACATGGATGATTATAAAAATGATATTAATGAATATGTATAATTTTTAAGGCATAATTATTATTTTTTTAAATATAATATATCATCTACATTCTTACCATACCATCCATTGGAAAATCATTATGTCGTTCATGCATACATATAGGCTACCACCACTACGAATCGATGTGATTCATTTTTCTACTAATGCCTTGCATGGATGTTTCTAAAATTATATATAATGAATAAAAATGATATTCATGAAATTATTAAAATTCTAGAGATTAACTAACCATTTCATAACACCTTTAACTATAGTTAATATACCGAAGTTATTTTAGATAAATTAACTAACCAACCTTAAGTGGTCGATGTAAGCAAGAACTAATCAATGAATGGATGTCAAATGATTATAAAAGGACCTTAAAATATATTATAGATGAAAAAAAATCTTTATAAGGTATTTAATAAAATTAAATTTATTATTCATGATGATATAACACATCTGACCAAATGAGAATCCAAGGTAAGGATTTTTCATCTCAATTCCACTCCATTGAGACATATTTTATATTATGCACTAAAATTATTCTATATGGTGCATATAATTCCACTTTTACATATTATATCATTAATTACTCTTTATTAATTTTATTTAAATTTTAAATTAAATTTTTCTCTTTTAAGATGTTTTGATTCAAAAGTTATTAAAGTTATAAATGTTTATTTTACAATCTCACAATTAATCGGGATTATTCATGTTTAAATTTACATTGGAATAATTATATACAATTTATCTTATTAAAGCCCATCTATTTTATTATCCTATAATTATTTATGGAGTTTTTATGTTTTTATTCTAACTTTTCCTCTCTCTAGTACTTAAAGAATTAAATAATTTTTTTTAATCTAAACCAATCTTATTTCTTCTTTTGGGTCAAAAATATTTTTATTCTATGTAGATATTGTCAAAAATATTTCAATAATGTTATTTTATATTATCCAATTATTTTTAATATCATTTTCAGCCACATTTAAGTTTTTTTTCAAGTTTTTATAAAGGAATATTTTTAAAGTTTTCTAAACAATTCATTTTTTGGATTTTTTACAAAAGTATGAAAGGGATTTTTTTAATATATATGTATTGAATAGATTTTCATGTCTCCATGATTGATATTTTCTATTTATATACCACTACAAGTTTCTATGGTTTTTTCAAAGAAAATAATTTTCCATTATTATCTTAATTTTTATTTTTTTATTGAAATAAAAAAGGAATTATTTTCAAAAATATTGAAAAGAATTTTGGAAGTGATTTATAAATTTATTTTTACAAAAAATATGAAAAATATTTAAGGAATTTTTTTTAAGTTATACTTCCATTTTCCTCTCTGGTTATCAAAATAATTTTCTTTATTTTAAGCCATAATTTCTGGTTAATTGATGCTCTTTTATCATCCTTTACTAATTTATAGATTATATCATATTTTTAGATTATTCACTTTCTTGTGGTCATGTTCTCCATCACTCTCCAATATTCATTAGACGTTATTTTTATCCTTCATGTTCATAGTTTTAGTATCATGGATATATTCAGTATCATTTATACTGCTTTAATATTTTCTTAATTGTATACTATTTCAATATACAATGTTAGTTGAAGGAATATTATTAAGAAATTTATTTCATTTAATTAAGGAAATATTGATGCTTTGTATTCTTGATTAAATATAGGTATCTGTTGATTGATAAAGAATATTTATTATGTAATATATTATTGATTAAATATATAAGGAATGCATTATAAATATATAAGTGATGGGTGGAGTCTAGTTATAGATGGTCATCAATTCATCAACATGTCTTATGAGATAAGCATGTCCCGACATTTGTTGGGTAATCTGTGTATTCTTACCCATTCAAAGAAATTGTCTTGCCCAAGGCCTTGACTATATGATTCATGATGTCTTAGCTGAATCCATGATGGTAAGATAATTAATTTATAAAATTATTCATTTACTTTACTAAAATTTATGTTATTATTATTCATGTGATTGTTATATTGATATTTTATGTGGTTACATTTTAAATCTCAAGTTTTTAATTAAATTTAATATGTATTGATTATCCTCTCTATCATATTTTTAATGCCTTATCTACTCATGATAGCTTCCATTGTATGATTTTCCTTACTGATTATTTTAAATCACCCTTTATTATTTTTTCCTTTCCCCGTGATATAAAGAAAGAATATTTGAATGATATTTAAGGATGAAATAAATTTTTACATGCTATGTTTTATCTTTTCAATTTAATATGGAAATAATATATGCATCTAGTCTCCCAAGACTTCTAAATTGATTAGTCCTCTATGTTGTGATCCCTTGTATCTTATACCCAAGTAATAAAGTAAACACCATCTCTGGATTACTAGAGTCAATTTTTCTTTATTTGAGGTGTATTTTGATTCATCCTCAATTAAAGTTGGTTTCATTATTGTATAAGATCATTGAGAAATGGAATATATTTATATAAAACTTCATGCTCATAAAAATAACTACCCTACCCATGATTTATAATTGGTTATTAAAGTTGATGAATTAAAGTGATGGAGATGTTATTTGTTTAGTGAGTGCTTTATGGTATTCACTTTCCATAGAATCCTTAAATACATCTTCAATCAAAGGTAATTGAACCTAATTCAGTTTCATTGGGTGGAGTATTTTCAGTCATTTGAATTTGATATTTAGTATTCTCCTGGTAATGGAAATGTAGTTATTGATTCTCTCAGTGGGAAGATTCATCCTCAAAAAATGATGGAGGTAAAGGAGGAATAAATATTGATGTTGATTATGGTTAAACTCCACATGTGTGTGATCGAGTATTTAAAATGGGTATATTTTTATCACATCAATCTTGAATAGTCTATTATGTAATGCTTCAATGACTCTGAGATATCTAATTTTGTCTATATTATTATTTGAGAGAGACTCAATGGTTGCAAGATCCTCAATGGATAGTTCTAGGACCCATATTCCTTTTTTTATGTCCATGGAAGACTCATAGTACCTAAGGGAATGAAGGGGGAATTTATGTAAGAGTACTATTCATCTATATGGAAAATTCACCCTAGGATCATGATGATGTACTAGGATATTCATCACCCATTTTGATGGTCTATATTGAAGAAAGATATAATGGGATTTGTTTCTTGATGCCTCACCTATTAGCAGGTGAAGGTAGAGTATTATAATCTTGTAAGTACTCTTCATCCACTCCTTATAAATGTATATAAATGGTAATAGGTCATGATGGAATTCATGACCCATATACCTAGGTCCTCCAAGGGAAAGGATGTGTTTTAGGTGATTGTGAACCATTTGACCAAGAAGTATCACTTTCTTTCTATCAAAGAGGATTTTTTTAGTTAATGATATTGGGAATATATATGTTTGAGAGATTATAAATCCTCATGGTGTGCTATCTATCATCCTCTCTAATAATTATTTGAGGTTCACATATTAGTATTAGCAATAACTTAAATGAGAATTTTATTCATAAGTATAATTTAGTATATCTTTTCACCTGAAACTAATGGCCACTCCAAGTGAAGAATTCATATTAAATAGGATATTCTATGAGAATATTTTTCTTATCGTCAGTGGATCATAGGAGGATCACCTATCCTTGGAATAATTCTACTATAATAATATTTATCATTCATCTCTTAAAATTCACCGTTCAAATCAATTTATGGGTGACCATGGAATTCTCCATTTTTTTATAGAAATCAAAAAATCATAAATTATTTGAACTAGTATCATCTGGTAAATGAAATAATAAGTGATATTGATCAAGAAATGGATGGTAACTTCTCAAAGATGTAAAAATATTATTTTGATCATTGAAGATGGATATTGGAATTCAAAGTAGGTGGTAAAATATTTCTTTTGGTTTCACCTATATTGGGTCATCAATGAATGAAAAAGTATGGGAATCTAACCATGAGGTACGTTAGACCTTTTTAAATCTTGGGTAGATTCTTATAGTTCACTTATCATCTAGTCTTACTAATAAAGTCTTATGTCGTTCATAATAGATTTCTCATTTCTCAATTAAAGAAATGCATACCTAACCCCTCATATGTGATCCGATATGAAAATGTTGAGATAAAATCTAATACATACTATGTATAGAATCTTATCTTTGTCATTGATTATAGTAAAAAAATTAGGGGGGAAAGTTGATTCATATAGTTTGATTTAGGTAGTAGTATATAAATCTCCAAGATGAAACATGGAAGTGATAAGATGAAGTGAAATTTCCATGTCCAAGCTTGTTCCCTCGAGAATTAGGTTGATGCTTATCATGGATGAGAAGTATGATCTTGGGAAGGTTTTCAATACCCTAACCTCTATAGGTTGGTAATTAATCCAGTGTCGTATATCTCTTTTCCTATGTATTTTGTTGGTTGTAGGAATTAGATAAGGTCAAGGGCTGCATTTCGAGGAAAGGGGGCCAGGTGGAGGAAGACTAATTAGAAGAAGAATTCCTACTAGAAATTAGGTGGGAGGCCACCAGAGTTGTAGTGGGAATTAAATAGTCTTTTTTCTATTCTATTAGAGTTTTTATGGAGTCCACTATATTTTTTGTGGAGTTCTTATAGTTTTATCAAAAGGGAATAATTTTAATTCTATTTAATTAAAACCTAAAACCCCTTAACTTAAGCCACCCACTCTACATTTTTTTCACCATTCACTTAAATTTTATTCCTCTTAATTTCACATTCTCTTCCTAACTACTTCAAGATAATCCTTCACCAAAACTTGATCAAGGAAGTTCTATTTGGTCATGGAACTCTTCTTCCACAAGGTTAATCCATGGTTTATTTATAATCTTATTTTTATTTTATATATTCATGGAATCAAATATAAGTACATGCCTTCCTAATCTGGATTTTATATAATTCACTAAATCTCTTAGATTCCCTCTAGTCCAGATATTATGGGATCTTAGACTTGGTGAATCTAAGGTAAACTCATGGTTTTTCACTTTGAGTTCACACTATTTATATGTTAGTAACCTAAATCACTAAACCAATTATATATAGTGGTTCATTGTTTCTAGTGGCGATATATCTCCTATTACCAATACCTTAGAGGAATTTTATACAATTATAATTATTAGGTATTCACCTATTTACTATCCTACTCCAAAGGGATTCATTGGAAATTCCATGGGCCCAAGTTAATTAATCAAAAAAATGTTCTTAAAAATGATTAAATTCATTAATCATTTTTCCTCATGGTAAAGAGTTGTTATCATTACTATTGAATATTATTTATACATTAACATGATATTCATGAATCTATTAGTTTTATTAGACCTATTATAGTAATTCATTCAAATATATACATGCATGTGTATTTATTTTACATGTTTGGTGTTGTTTTTAAATGGTTAAAGTAGAAAATCTAACATGTTGTGTGTGTTTACTTGAATAAATTCTATGAATTCCTTCATGTAAAATATTCTCTTTGTGGATGAATATGTCATGTTCTACTTGATGACTGGTAATGTAATTAAAAGGGTTATATATTTCTATCTTAATTGTCAACCCGGTACATATTTTTTAGAAAATTAAGAATGTGATATGCTTGAAACATCTTAAATTTGTATACCACTTCAACTACTCCTATAAGATGAGATTACACACTAACTCTGATATTTTTGGGACTAGATAGACCTAAATAACCCTAATAGGGGGTATGAATTAGGGTGAACAATGATTAAAACCTTTTCCCATTTTTCTTTTAGTCCCTTATGTTATCTAGATCTTATTCCTATGTTATCATAAATACATTCAATATATCTATCTCTAATTCCTCTAATCACATCAAATGATAAATACAAATATAGAAATTAAATCACATAAAACAAATGGATTTTTCTCAGTTCACCACTAAGGTATAATTCAAGTATAATACATACAGTGATGTGCTTATGTACTAGAATCCAATATGCTCACTTTTGGTGGATTTGTATTTTTAGGTCATAGTCACTATATAACAAGGTGCACAACCCTTAAAATGTTATATAGAGAATAATTATCTATCCAAGGTAAACTCCCTCTTATTATCCTATATTCACTAATTTTGTGAAGACAATGGTCAAATTATAGACTTTTGGGTCTCTTCGGTAGTTTATATAAATTATTAACTATCTTTGCTTAGCACGTGACATTTTTTGCATCATAACTTATGAATTGAATCTACTTTAAACTTTTCTTTTCTATGTTCTTTTTATTATATGCCTCAGGAGATCAAAAACTAAATTTTAGGGTTGAATATTTGTCTTTGATGCTATGAAAATAGTAGTAACTTCTTCTAGATAAGGATAATTTCAAACTGGAATTACCTCATTTCCCTCCTTTACCAACTGGATGTGGCAGTGTAGGTCCTTTTTCTTCTTCATAGAGACTTAACTTTTAAACTAAATTGGATAGGAAATATAATCGTCTATAGATAAATTATTATACCTTGTCCATATGTATTAATATATCTCTCTATTTTTCTAGAACTTCTACAAGAAGTTTGTTAATATATCTCATGCATCTAACCCTTAATCTGAGGTTTGGTATTATTTATTCTTTATATAATACATTAAGATCATGTTAGGTATAACACATGATTTTAATGTGTTTATTAAGTTCTCATAAAACTGATAAAACTCCTGAAATATCATACCAAATATCCTCTTTTTAAATTCACATCGAAACTGTCAGATAATCTAAAAACCACTAGTTCATGGTGTGGCTTCCTTCATTGTGGTGTGGTCTCTTTATTCCTTAGTTTCACCATGTTTTAGCATTACTCTTTGTGGTGTAGTGTTTATTCAAACAAACATATCAAAATTTCTCACCAAATAACTTTTATAAAACTCTCCAAATATCACAATACAATATTTCCAATTCTTATCGATTCATAAAACCATCGCAGTGTGATACTTTACTCCATGATGTGATATTAAATTAAGCTTCTAAACTACCCAAGGCCAAAAATTCATGGGCTTAAAGTATTTTCAAGGATTTACATAATGTAATATCTACTTAAGTCATATAATGAAATTTCTTTCCACAAAATGATAGTATTAAAGTATTCTCAAACTATATATTTTTTTGGTGTGATACTTCACCATAGCATAGACCCCTATCGATTGGAAGAACCATTGAATTCTTCTAATAATCATTTACGGTGTGTCTATTAATCTAATTTCATGGTAAATAATTATCCTTCAAACTAGAAAATTATAAATCCATAAGATTCACTAAAAATCATAAAAAACCCTAAAAAATATATGGTGCACCACAAAAAACCTTATGCAACTTTGGAAAAACCTTACTTAGCTCCAAAAATATTATGCGTCATTAGGAAAGTTCTCTCTTTTATATATTCTACTACTTATAAAAAAACATATGTAACCCCCCCCAAAAAAAAATATTATTTATACAAGGAAAGTTCAATGCCTTATCCATTTTCTAATGCCACATTCGAAATATAATATTATGCATTCAAGGAACTTATACATACTTTTTAAACTGAGATGATCAGAACTCGCACACCGGGATCCAGTACTAGAAACATATTCTTTACATACTAACTTTGATACCAACTAATGTGACTAAAACTTAAACTCCCATAATTAAAACATCAATAACCAATATTTATTCACTTTCAAAAATAATACCTTTTTGGTTTAGATTTTTAGAGAATTAAGAAAACCCCCTTTAACTAACAAAATCCATATATTTATCATCTAATTTTCATGTTTCCCATTATACCAAGAATTTATTATTCCATTATAATTCTTCAACATCTCCCAAAAAATTCTCCACACATGATACCCTTCTATAAAAATCATACAAAATATCATTTTTCATAACCTGGGGAAATGGAATCATAAGAAGGGTAGTCTTAAAAGCTCAGTATGGGTAAACATAGTTGTTAATAATTGAATATTGTAAGTGTGAATAAGATGAGAATATGGGTATGATAATACAATCAAATTTAAATGATATAATATAAGATAATCATACCCAATAATACATGGATTACAAATCATCAATCATGTTATAGATATTTATTATGACATAAGATGTGATTCATAATATAATCAACAACCATGATCCATATGAGCATAATAGAGGCATAAAAATGTGGCATATTCATAAGCATAGAAAATCATTCCTTATGTAAATTCACTCATTTATGACCATCATCACAATTTATATATATTCCCTAAATGGATTTTGTTTTCTCCACAATCACTAACATGTAAACTCATGATATAAAAGTCTTTACCCAATGCATTAGAGGGTTGTAAAATTTTAGGCACACTCATCACTCAGTGAATAGAGCCCCATAAGGGTGTGGGTTTACTCAAATTTTTAGTCATATCATGAGATAATGTTTTACCCAATTCATTAGAGAGATATATAATTTTTTTCACACATTTTACATAATAAAAATCATACAATTTTTTCCACATGAACATGAAAACTTTCTCAATTACATATTAGATTAACTAACTCATGGGAAAAATGGGTTCCTTTATAACATCCATAATATATTATTATAAGACATAAAGAAAAATAATTTGGATGGCATCATTGGATAATATTCTCAGTAAATCATAAGAAACATTAAAGGATATTCACTTAGATGAAAAAACACTTTTATAACAACATTAATATTTACTTTGATAAAGAAGGAGAAATATACTTTACATTTTTGAAATTTTTTATTTAAAAGGAAACTATTTTATTAAAAATGAATAAAAATTTCTTTGTAAAACCATGAAATATTAGAGAGTATTTTTTTTAAATTAAACCAAAAAAGTTGTTAGTAAAATGTTTCTATACAAAAAACATTTAAAAAGGATATTTCTTTTACACTTTTTAAAGAAAGTCAATGTTGGTGAAAAATGACCGTACAGAAAACTTTAAAAGAAAATAATTTTTTTAAATAAAGTAAAGTACATTGAAAGGGACCTTAATCAATAATATTATTAGATATGAGGAAAACCATAAAAAATGAATAGTATAGACATAGAAGAGAAAGATTCTCGGTCAAAAAGAAGAGGTAATATTGGTTTCTATTACAAGAATCTCTTCAAGTGAATTATGAATCAAAGGGGAAATGAAATGGTGGAAGGACATTTAAAACTATTAAAAAAATTATAATAAATTAGAGGTGGTTTTAGAGATATATGTCATATAATTTTCCCTATATAGAGACGTAGTCATTATAATCTCAAATTCAAAATGATATTGGAAAGAAACCCCTTATAGATTTGGTAACTTTTGAAGCAAAAATCACTGAAAGAGGGAACTTGAAATATATTTTTAAATACCTTTAATTTCATGTTAATTATGATAATAATACATAAATGGAAAGTTTATACACCCCAAGAATGAAAATAAGTGGAGAATATGAATCATACCGCAATGATTGGAATATTAAGATGGGAAACTATTACAACTTTGGTTACTTTTGAATCAAAATAATTTGAAAGAGATAACATTAGATGAATTTTTAAATCCATTTAATTTAATGAAAATCGTGACTAAACACATACATAGGTAGTATATACACCACACAAAATAAATCTTGGGGTAAATATGAAGCATATCTCAATAAAGGGAAATTGAGATGATAAAACTCTTACCCCAAACTTCTTCTTAGTCGGATGATCTATAAATTCCCTATATAATAAATTTAGGTTTATTATTCATATGAATAACAGTATTAATCATATTTATTTTACTTTATACCATCCATTTTTAATTAATTATTACCCATATATAATTTTTTTATTGTGAAAATTAATATTTGAGTATTAATAGTTCGGTTTCCCTTGCATGCTTTTGTTTGGTGGTTTCGGTCCTTAAGCCATATTCATGGATTAATCACCTAAAAATGTTAATTATAAGTTAATTAATGTTTATGATATATTTATAGATTATTTTAGTCATTTCATGGTACTTATGGTGAGGTTTATCATGAAATGCTTTAAAAATTAGGTTTTTCAGTGATTATTGAATTAATCAAAATATTTGAATTTATAGGTAAATATAATTATGGGTATTACCAATCTAGAGTTATTAAAAAATATTAAATTAATAATTATTAAATATTATTACCTATATTTAAGTTTTATAATTCTTTAATTATATAAACATTATAACAATGTCCATGTAGGTGGTAAAACAGACCAAAACAAGAACATATTATAATGGTTGAATGAGTAAAAACATGTTATTGTATAGTTATAATATTAATTTTATAAAAGACTAATGGTTCAAAAAACATGGTTTTAAAGTGGTAAATTAGATTCAAGAAGTGATATATTGATATGATAAATGAAAGATAATGGTAAGAAGTTATTATATACAAAGTGTCTCAGTATTCTCATTTTAGGCGATTGAATTTTATGATGACATTATATTATTAATATTATTAATATAATGAAAAAATTATCTTCAAATAACTTTAATAATGTTATAAATATCATAATTATTCATAAAATTCATTTTTATGACCATCCATGTAAGGCGGTGATGAAATATGAAATGTGTCGTTCATGGTTGTGATAGTTCACATGTAACACGTGTGATGTTTTCATTTTTCCAATGGATGAGAGGAAGGTAGATAATAGTTTTTTCATCAAAATAATAAAATTTAAGTATAATAATTATATTTATTTCATTATATTATTATGGTTATAATATATTTTTATGATTTGAAAGACGAAATAATCTTAAAATAACTTGGTTAAGACAATTACCTCTTCCTTGGATATCCTCCTTTAGAAAACTTCTTAAGCCTTATTAGAATAGTATTTTGGATAGAAAAAAACCTATATGAAATTGGAAAGACATTTAGGAATGTGTTTTGGTATATTTTTTTCAATATAATATTCTTTATGTGTGATGATAAGTGGGGTGGTGAAGGGATCCTTTTATAAGCGAGTGGGGTGGCATTTTTTGTAAATAATCATTATATTATATTAAAGGCATGTCACTTTCAAAGGAAAGTGGATCCAAATTAGAAAATCATATATAGGGGATAATTATTGATCAATAAAACCATCAACCATTCATTTATATATAAGGTTTCATGATATTATGAGCTTTTATCACTAAGTTTTAACCTTTTTTATATCTCATTTTACCTTTATCGTGGTAACTCAATTTTTAACTCAGTTAATTATTTGTATGACTAAAAATAAAATTGAACTTATAAAAAAATATGATCATGATGATTCGAATTTTAAAAAAAATTACAATATTCAATTTCTATAGGTAGTAAAATTTAATTTTAATAAAAGTATGCTTAATGCAATAAAAATAATTCTTAGAAAAATGTTTTTTTAAGCATGAAAATGAATTTACACCGAAATATTGTGTAGTGTTGATTATAGTGCTATTTATTTTTTTATTATTAAATGAATAATAGTTTTTTGAATTTTAAATTAAGAAAAAACCAAATGGAACCTTTTAAAAACTTAATTTAATAAAAAGAACCAAAAATAGTTTTTTTATTGGAATAAAATATCACTTGGATTACAAAATGTCGGACATAGGTTTTTAAATTCAACAGTATATTTTAAAATTATTTATTTTAATAATTAAATAAATATTTTGTTGATCCAAAGGTTTTATAAATTTTTAATTCATTCTTATATCATTTTTATGTCAAAAAAATTATATTATTTGTAAAAATTTTATTTTCACTCTTCACCTAAAAATCAACCATTTCTAAAGAATCCCAAAAAAACCATCCTAAGATAATTTTGAAATTATGAATTAAGAAATAATTTTATTTTATAAAATTCAAATTCCAAAATTTGTAAATTTAACTTTTTTATAAAAATAATTTAAAACTTTTTTATATAAAACGACATTTTAATCATTAAATGTTTTTAATCTTATGTCATATCAATTACCAATTAAATTTGTGTTAATATATTTATTTTTACATTGAAAAACTTATTGTAACAATACTTTATAAATGGTAAATTTAATTTAAGATAAATACAAAACATTTTAAAAGTAATTATTTGAAAAATATTCCTTTTTAACGATAAATATTTTTAAACGCCTTCCATTAAAATTAATTTTTTATCTTCTAATAATTAAATTTTATCAATTAATTGGTATCAGAACATATTGAATTGTTATTTAAAAATAATAATAATATGTAAATAATTATAATAAATTTTTTTATAATAGATATTTTTAATTAATTATTATATTTTTATTTACTTGGGGTTTTATGCTTCTTGAAATTTTATTAATTATGTTTCACATTGTATAATCGTAATGTATTAATGTTTACCTTGCATTATAATAAATTATATCATTATTAATTTTAGTTCAATGTTGTGTGTGATTCAAGATACTTAAAAAATTATTTATTTAAAGGAATTCATGTACTAAAATATTTGGGTGTTATATCAACTATATCAAATATATTGCATATCAACCAAAAACCTCATGCATGTAAGGAAACCCTTACGCATTTAAAAACTTTTCCTACCTTACATATGAAACGTTATACATTCATTCCATGAATTTTATTGATTACTTAAGTTCACATCATCTAGAATATATTACCCTTACACATACCAGTGTCCCCCAACACTTATCCACATTTTGTTGAACTCCAATCATAGTGTGATGCTTGTACTTGCATCGTGATTTCTATCTGTAACTTCTAGAATGTAACTCGGACTTCTCATTTATACCTTAACCTTCTTAAAAATACTACACACCACTTCCAAAACCATGATCTTAATATATAGAGATATCATGGTGTCTCTTTTCATTTCTCCACTAGTCCAAATAATATCCTCACACAACCAAGTCTTTAATAAATACTTATACTTTAGACATGTAATCTAATATCACATTGTCAACATATCCAACATCAATTATCAAAAAAACCCACACACAGCCTATTGGTTTCAAAATTATCTCCCTTTTCATTTTTTTTTAAATTTAACACCCTTATATTTTAAAAAAAACATTGTGCTTGATAATGTATATGACATGCAACACCGAGCTTAAATGACACAAAAAATATATTATTTAAATATGACTGTTATAACCTAGTCATTAAATTGGAAAGTATAAATAGGATTAAAATAATTATAATATATATATATATAAGTTTCCTAATTAGTAAAAATGTACTGATTAATTCCTAGTAAAAAGTCATATAATTACAATGAAGTCATTTTATACTTCAAAGATACATTTTCTTCAAAAAACATTATTGCATTTTCTATGAGGATAATATAATAAATTTATACGAATTTTAGTAATGGTATTTTATAAAAAGGATATAATTTTTTAAATCATCATGTCAAAATTATTTTAGGGTGAATTCTTTTTATTTTTCTGAAAATATTGGTTTTTCAGTGAATAATGAAAAATATTAATTTTTGTAAAATTACCTTTTCTTTTCATTAAATAAATTAATTTAAAGTCTAGTTATATTTTGGATTTTGTATTAAAGTTACATGTTATCCATTTTATTTGGAATAATATAATTATTTTCATTTTAATGAGTAATTTTCATGATTTTGGTATAAATCTATTTTTATGCTTAAAAGCACATTTTTTCTGAAAACTATTTTTAAGTGAATAATTTTTTTTAATTTTAATTAATTAAAATAACACATAATGATAAATTATTTAAATAAAATTTAAGGATTATATATCTATATATATTAATTTATAATGAATATTACAAGTCATATAGTTAATGTAAAATCATTATTTCCTTGAAAATTGCATTTTCTTTAAAACCATTTTTCATATCGCTTTGTGGGAAAATTATAAAATGAATTTATACCACTTATAGAGATTTAATTTGGTAAAATGTATTCCATATTTTTAATCATCATGATTAGTATTATTTAATTAGGTCACCTTAATTTTTTTTATAATGAATAGTAAAAGTAGTAAAAATTCATCACTACAGTAAAAGGGTAAATCAGGTTAACCTAGATTAAAACTAAGTGATAAGGATGATATTTTTCATATTCAATATTACTGAATGAATTTATTCCAACCCTTATCATGTTAGGCTTTATATTTTTTTTATGGGATACTTTTCCATGAAAGAGGCCCATATAATGTTTTAAGTGAAGAAAATGAAAAAATGTTACTCTATTAACTTTAAATATCTCTTATGTGCTCACATGGGAAAAAAGAATTTTTGAATTAAAATTGATGTTTATTTTGAGAATAATGAAGTTATTTTCATGATATAATTTTTTTTATATTTTTTAGTAATTATATAATTACTTAAAATTCTTACGCAACACTCGCACGGTATTTCTTCAATTAATAGATAAATTAAATAAAAGATAATAAAAATATTAAAAGTAATATAATTTAAGTGAGTTGTAGTATTCCATGAATTTAATAGATGAATATAACACATTGTTGTTGTGTTAAAGTATTATATTCAAATTCCATCTTTGTCTTGGGTGTCTTTAGTGTCAAATTAAATGAGAAGTGTCAAAATCACATTAATGATATCATATTAAATAATATTTTATTAAATTATTTAAAAATCATAAAACAAAAATTGGAATATAACAAGGAGGATAATATATGGTCTAAAATTTTATCCATTTACCATTTATGATCCAATTTTTACCTTATAAATAAAATTATAACCCATTAACCGTGAAAAAGACATTATCACGGTTAATGTTAAAATAGGTTAACTAAGTGGTTAAACCAAAATATAAGGTTTAAAATAAAACATAAACCATTAAAAAAATTATTTTTTAATTTTATTTCAACCAAATAAAATACTATCTTTTAATATCTAGAAATTTAGAAGCATTTGGATAGATAATGGCCTTTTATATTTTAATATTTTAAGAAATTCCAAAAGTGATCCTCTACTCACTTATAAAAGGTAACCTCCTCTACTCTTTTCTTCACACTTAAAAATCCTTTTGTTTCAGAAAATACCTACCCAAATACCTTCCTTTCTTACCTTAACATTTCCTGTAGTCATTTTTTTATTATAAAACCCTCTTTTGGTGTAAACCTAAAGAGGTTGTCTCAAGAAGAGGTGTCGTTCTTAACTGAGTGTTTTTGTTTTATTTCTTATTCCATTTAATTAAAATATTATTCAGACATTATAATATAATAACTTAATTATATCTCATATAATGAAATTTTATTATGTGATTTTCATAACCTACATCCATCTCCTCTTCCATCAAATAGAAAATTAAACTGTTGATCGTGTATATGGCAGACTACCGCCTCGCAAATTGATGTAATTCATTTTCCATAACCACATCTCATAGATGGATATAATTATTTATTTAAAGTATATATATGATGTTTATGACATAATTATATTATGTAATTATAATATCACATCTATCGTCTTACATTCCAATCTGTTGGAAAATGATAAAGTCACTCATGTGTACGTATGAACTACCGCCACCACGAAGCGACATGATTCATTTTTTATTTACACTTTACATAGATGGTAATAATAATATATTTCATGAATATATATTATATAATAATTATTATGTAAATTTTAATTAATATTTACCTTTCTTTCATTCCATCCATTGAAAAGTGAAAACGGTGTTCATGCATATGTACGGTTTACTATCTCCATGAACAGTGTAATTCATTTTTCTATCTCTATACTTCATGGATAATTCTAAATATATATGTAATTAATAGATATTATATTTATATCATGAATATAATTTTTTATATGATGTAACTGTGATCAATTTACAAGGATCGAAACTATTGAACTGAAACTCTCATGAAAACAAAACAGTTAACACCTACAATATTATGATCTTAATAAGGAATTATTAATAAATGGACATTGAAATATTATAATTGGATCATTAATGATATTATAAGTATCAAAATTATTTTATTATATAATTATAAAAAAATTAAATTTGTTATAAACTAGGTTAGAGTACTTTTGAATCAATTTGAACTTGAGGTAAGGGATTTTCGTCTCACTTTTATTTTTATGAGTCACATTCCATATTCACCACTTATTTATATTATGTGGTATATATACTACCCATGAATGTATTTTATAATTATAATTATTAAAATTATAGGTATTTACATATCCATCTAAGTTTATTTCTTTCATGGGGCTTATGATTCAAAAGTTAAAAAATTGGTAAGGGATTTATGTTACAATCTCAATGTTTATCAGGATTTTTTTTATTGTGATTATAATTACAAAATTTATTAATATAACAATAAATAATATCATGAATTTAATTATCCTACAGTTATTTCTATAGAATAAATGGGTTCCTTTCATTTTTCTCTCTTTAAGAACTAAAGACACAAAAAGAATTTTTTCAAGGAAAATCGACTTTATTTCTCTTTTCGATCGAAAATCCATTCTCTTCCATGTACATGTTTTCTAAAAAGGTTTTCAATAATTTTTTACTAATCTTAAATGATTTTTAAATACATTTTTACCCATGATTTAATTTTTACATAATGTTTTTAAATGGATATTTTTTCTGAATGATGTAATTATTGACTTTTTACCAAAAATGTAAAAGAAATATTTATTTTAACGTACTCATAATGAACAAAATTTTCCAATGTCATGGCCACTCAGTTATTTTAAGCTTCCTTTACAAGTTTACATGGTTATTTTTAATGAAAATTTTTTTCCTAATATTTTTTAAATTTTTAGTTTTTAAAATTGGATTTCAAAATGAAAAGGGTATTTTCCACAAGAATGTTTTTAATGATATTTTTATGGTATTTATATTCATAAATAAAAATAAGAATTTATTTTAATTATACTTTACTGGGGGTATGTTGTAATGACACCATCCTTATTCTTTCCTAGGATGGTTTATGAATAGTTTGACACATAAAATATTAACATTTCGTATGCTAGTTTTTTAATATAATATTTATGTTGATTATGTATTGAATTTTTATTCTCCCCTTTCATATAATGAATACATTGGATTAGTAAGTGATGTTCGAGGCCCATTATATCCCTTTGATGCATCTGTAGGTCTTATGAGATAAACTAGTGTGGGTTTTTTGCTAAGTCCTTGCCCATTTATGTAAGATGTCTTAGAATGAGGACTTGACAGTAAGTTTATGATGTTTGACATCATTCACTCTATCATTATGAAACTATATATTATTATCCATGTTATTATTTATGTTTTTAAGTTATCCATAGATTTAGTCCCCTTTTTTGGTATTAGTTATATGGAATTAATTGATCATTGTTTATTCCTTCCATATTATTATTAGCACTCAAGTTATTGATGAAATGGAATGTGTTTTCAGTTACATACCTTTTCATATTGATTATAAATTATTTATTCAAGATATATTTCATTTTACATAACTCTTACTGATCATTTGAGCTTACCCTTTCTTATGTTTCATTTTCCTAGGTTATGAAGAATTGTTTTAAGTAGGGTATGTCTATGAATAGTAATAAATAGGGAGATCTTTGTGGTAGATGTTGAAGATATTTCATGAAATAAGAATATTTTTTATCTATATTGTCATTTTTTTATGTTTTCAAATATATGTGAGATTCAAGTATATATCTTTTTTACTAAGACTACTAAACTATTCGGTCCTTTAGAATGTGATTCCTTGTATCTAGTGCCAATGTAATAATGTAACCACTGAATCTGGGCTACTAGGGTTAGGATATTTACAGACAATACTACAATAAATCCTTCTTCATCGTTTTACTCTAAATTCTTCAAGGAAATCTTCTTACCACCAATTTATGTTGCATTCAAATCACTCCCCTTTGTCAATTAAATACAAAGGGTCTTATCATACATGTCATTATTTTCATTCTATTCGCTTTTCTCATATAATTCTATAGGGATACCTCCTCAGCTCTACCCCCTCATCACCCATAAAATACTTTCTCTATATTTTCAATGATCTCTACAAAGTTCTTATTAGGTAAATATGAATGTATGGAAAAAAAATAGATAATGTGATATTTTTTCCCCTTATTCATGAAATCCCTTTATAAACCATTATGATATTTGTATATTCTAAACTCTTCCATAAAAAATCCTCCTCTCAAACCTCTTGATACCACTGTTTGGAATCCAAATATTTTGGATCTGTTAACTATTAGACATTTTACCTTTAAACAAATTCATTTTTAAACTAATTTCAAATCATCTTTTACTCTTCAGAATTTTTTTCCAATTACCACCTTCTCACCTTTTATATCAACCAATTTTTTATTGATCCTTTGGATATTTTTTCACCTATTTGTACCATTAGTTAGAATGAAACTCTATACTTACACTTCATCCTTGATTCCACTTTTTGATACCACTTATTTAATAAACACAATTCTAGATTTTTAGTTTTCAAGCTATGAAAATTTTCATCTTTCTAGCTACTTTCTAATGAAATATTCCAGTTCATGAATTTACCACTTTTCATTGAGTCATAGAAAAATTTTATAAGCCTAATTAGTTAGAACTTGATAAAGGAATTTCATGGATATCCATGTCACTCACTTACTTTAATAAACACATATAGCTTGAGATTTTCAAAATTTTAAACACATCCTATGATCTCAATCATACTAAAACTAAACCAACAGCTAATAAAAAATAAATAACAAGTGTGTGAGGCATACCAAAAATTGAACTAATTGATACCACTTGTTTGTGATAAACTCATGACACCTATTGATATTCATTATCATTTAATATCCATAGTGTTTTTTTTTAGATGAGAGTAAATGACCCTTGAGTGCTCATCACCAACTCCCCTTAAATGCCTTCAGTCCTTACCTTAAAGTATTGAGATAATCTTCAATATGGGAAAAGCATTTTTTTAGTTATTAAAATTCCTTCCAACAGCTTCTTGGTATCCTAAAATAAAATTAGTTGATGTCATAATTCTAGTATAATAATAAATAACCATGAAAAGCATGATCATTGTTACTTCATTCATCAAGTTGGATTACCATACTTTGTGGTCTTATATCATTTTAAAAATAGTTTGATGTCACTTTTTTATCACCAATATAGTATTGATACCACTAGAACTTTCAAATATATCTTTGACACCTCTTTAAATCTAGATCAGGTTCGACATCATTTGTTATTCACCTTAAAATCTTGAACCTTCATGTTCCTCTTGGAAATCCAAGGTGGTTTCTTATCAAAATTTGTTGATTCAGATATAGGACTTGATATCAATTCATATTTTATCTAGTACTAATACCAATTAATAAAAACAATTCTTCTGACTTAAATTTTTGTATTTATCTATTAACACCTCAAGTACATATCATATTTCATCACGATCACACCATGTATTATATCTCCTCATTAATTATTCACAAATTCAGAAGTTATTAGAAAAATTTTACATGTTAATAGAAGGGTACCTCTTACATCCTCAAGTTGAGGAGTATGGTGGATCATGGTGAGTCAACCCTTTGTTTCCAATTTCCTTCCAATATTTCTTAGTGGTTATACTTGTAATACTACCTATATAAATTTCACTTCATATTATTTCTTCAGATTATTCATCTCCCTTTTCTTGGGCTTCATTTCCATTGTGATACTGATCCCACTTATACATATTTCCTCTATTGAATTATTCATCATGATTCATCTTACATGGGAGGTATTTTCCACTAACCTTCACCTCTTTCCTTATGGTGTGATTTTAGAAATAACTAGGGAGTTATTTTTTATCCAACTCCCTCGACACCGTCCCCCAGCTCCCTCCCTCGACACTGATCTCTAAACCTAGACCACCATAGACTCCCAAATCCCCTCCCTCGATTCCAACCACCAATCATAGTGATACCCCCTGATAGCTCTTCTCCCCATGACAGTGGCCCCTCTTTCCCATTTCCCAGCGACCACCACCCCCAATAGCAGAAGAGACCTAAACCCTTCCCCATAACCCTTTCCTCCTTTTTTACTCCCTAATTTCCCCTAATCTTGTCTGTGTATGATTTGGACATTTCTAAGCTCATATCCCTGACCTCCATGTAGTCTATTTCCCTCTCCTCACCTCATAACCCTTCTTCTATGATATTTGACCCCATTATTGTGAGGGTTAATATTTATTCATTTATTTTTTTTATGGTTTTCATGTCATATTGAATAATTTTTATGTTGAATTTTTTTTATGTATAATCAAGACCCTAACCTGGTTAATGATGAAGTTGGGTGATGTTAAAAATTAATTGTACTTATTTGATTAAATATTTATATCATTATATTTTAATGTATAGGGAGAATAGTTTAATTAAAATACCTATGGATAAAAGTTTGATTAATTTTCCTCAATACAAACCTCAGTATGCCAAGGTTTTGGAAGAATTTTTAGATTATGCAATTACAAACCAATCAGTGGATGGTAGAATAAAATTTCAATGTCCTAATTTTAAATTCAATTGGGGGTTAATTAGAAATGAATTACATGAGAACTTGATATTGAAATAGTTTTCTACTTGATATGTATGTTATATTTGTCATGGTAAATCAAGTTTTATGAAAGTAAAAATAATTAATATCATGTCAATGGAACACAGAGTGACCCATCGTAGGAGAATTCAGTTCGAAAATTGATAAATAATGAATTTGGATTTCCAGGATATAGTGTAAAATATTTTAATAGATAAACATAACCTTCAGTTGATCTTGATCATATTAATCTTGCTAAAAACTTTAGTGATCAAGAAAATGGGTTTTATGAATTAGTTGAAGATGGAATACAAGAACTATATGATGGGTGTGTCAAGTATTAAAATTTTTCTTTTCTACTTAATTTGTATCATATAAAGTGTATCTATGGAATTAATAACAAATCAATTTTCATGATTTTATGGTTTCTTCATGATGAATTTAGTGAAGCTAAGATCCTTACATCATTCTATGAGATGAATAAAATCATCAAAAAACATGGACTTGATTATAAAAAGATACATGAATACCATAATTATTACATGCTTTATTGAGGATAAGAGTTTTATAAAGAATAATGCATAATATTTCATATAAGTAGATGGAATTTGGTGAGAAATAATGAGAGTAAAAATCAATGCAACCCCAATAAGAAGCAACAGAAGAAAACTCATGCAAAGTTATTGTGTTACTTTCCTCTAAAACCACACTTGCAAAGATTATTCATGTAGTTTAAGATTTTATACAACATGAAGTGAAATGATCAATATATTAATAATTATAGATTTATGAGGAATCAAAATATTTAAAATCATGGAAGGTTTTTGATTCATTATATCCATATTTTTCTTCAGATCCAAGGAATGTATGTTTTGGATTGTCTTCTGATGGTTTTAACCCTTTTGGTACTTTAAGTAATAACTATAGAATATGGATAGTTTTTTTATCCCCTATAATATATCTCTATATATGTGTATGAAGAAGACATATTTAATTATTTAAATTATTATTTATTTAAATAAAATGCATGGAAATGACATTTATGTATACCTTTAACCTATAATCAAAGAATTACAAGAATTGTGGGATGATGGCATGGAAACATATAATGCTTCAATGAAAAAACTATTCAAAATTAATGCTTCTTTAATGTGGGAAATTAGTGAATTTACTAGAATAGGAAGCTTATCCAGTTGGAATACTCATACTAACTTTTCTTGTCCGGTTTGAAATTTTGATATTGAACCTCAATGATTACCTCATAATAAAAAATGATGTTTTATATGTCATTTTCAATTTCTTGATGATTTTTATAAATTCAAGTTTAACAAGACACAATTAAATGGAGATATTGAATTGATAAATTCACCAAAGGTGTTTTCTGGTTCATAAATATTGGGAAAATTAATTAATTTCATTGTAGAATTTGGAAAATGTAATCGATTTAAAGAAGGGGGAAAGGGTATGAGGTACAATATCTAAAGAAACTGGAATACAATAGCGGAATAAAATGAGTATATTTTTCAAACTTCCTTATTGGGAGTTTAATTTGATTGTATTAAAATAACACATATTAAGAAGAATATATGTGATAATGTAATTTTTATATTGCTTAATGAGAAGGTTAAATCAAAGGATCACCTTAATACTTGTAAGGACTTGGAATCAATGAATATAAGGTGTGGTTTGTGGGAAAATAAGAATGTAAAGTATCCTTCATCTATTTTTACAATGAAAAAACATGATAAATATGTATTCCTTATAAATTTAAATAATGTAAAAGTTCTAGATTGATATTCAAATAATATTTAATGTTTCTTTGACTTAAAAAATCAAAAGTTACAAGGATTTAAAAGTCATGACTCACATATTCTAATGGATTAGTTGTTAATATTAGCATTTCGTAATACGTTACATGAAAAAGTAACTGCAGATCTAGTTGAGTTGTGTACCTTATTCAAAGAGATTTTTAGAAAAAACTCTAAATCCAACTTATCTTGATAAACTTCAAGAAATAATTTTTTTTACACTTTATCATTTGAATAGGTTATTTCCCCCTTCATTTTTCACAGTCATAATCCATTTAACTATTCATTTATTTGAAGAATCTAAACTTGAGGGATCAGTGCACTATTGATGGATGCATCCAATTGAGAGGTAAATTAATATTATTATTATTTTATTTATGAATTAAATTGTATTAAATCAATGTGTAAAAAATTAATATGTTTATTATTTTTTTCATTAGGTACTTGGGTTATTTGAAATCATATATGAGGAATAAATCTCAACTAGAAGGCTCTATTGCTGAAGGTTACATAGCTAAAGAGTGGTTAAACTTATGTTCTAGGTATTTTATGAGATTAAGACTAGATTCAATCATGTTGTATGTGTTGATGATATATATAATAATTCACATTTTAAAAACTAGCCATAAATATTTCCAACTATTGGAAGATCAATTAGAAAGGGGTTAAATTTTACACTGATTGGATTATAGTTACTAGAAGTGCATAGATATGTATGAATCAATAGTATTATTTCAAATCTATTTATTGAATAATTGAGATTCCAAACAAAGTGATGACTATCAGTTTGAGCTCTAAATGAGCTTGAATTAATAACATTTGTTAATAAGGGTATTATCAAATGGTTTTCTCATTGTGTAAGTATATACTCATATTCATATTATTAACATGTAGTTATTTTTTATATGTTAAAATTAACACCTTATATCTTCTTGTATATATAAATAATGTTGATAATCAAGTTTAAATATGAAATGATTTTAAGTTTTTGGATTGAATTCCTCTAAGGTGGGGTAAGAGATTCGATGCCTACAATATTCACGGCTTCAAGTTTCATACAATGTATTATAGAGAAGGCTTGAAAAATAAAAATAGTTGTGTATTAATACTTTTGTAGGTGGGATAATATGGAAATCTAGTTGATATGATCAAATTAAACAGTTATGTTCAATTTTTAGTTATTATATTCAAATGGAAGTGTATTAATATTAATAGGGTCATAATGAAAGATTCGTTACATTTTACTTATGTCTACTCCACTTGCTTGATCCATATCAGTGAATATGCAATCATGATCTATTTATCTTGGTTTTACAATAAAATATGGTTTATTATGTGGATTGTGAAATACATGAAGGTTGGAATGTTGTTGTACACTTAAAATAGAGACTTTATGATATGGGTGATTAAGGTTAATTTATACTTTGATATAGTGAGACTCATCAATCACAAAACATTCAATAGTTTTTTTGGAAAATATTGAAACAATGTAACTTTAAAAATAGGGTGAAAATGGATTATGCATTAAAATTGAGGTTGATAGAAATGAAGACAATGAATATGAATATAATTGAATGTATAAATTGGTAATAAAAATATATTAAAATTTCTCATTTATAAGTTTTTTGTACATATATACATTTTTCTATTTTTCCCCTGTAAAAATATTTTACTTTTGATATTTTTATACATTGAATATATTCTAAACTATTTGAATTATAGGAATGCTGAGAAAAAAAATTAGATCAATCAACATATCATAGCACACAACCACTACCATTAGCTTTAGTGTATCTAAGTGATTTTGTTGTACCAGAGACTTCTAATAAACCATGAGCTTCCCTAAATGTTATTAGTAGCCCACCGTCTGATTCACCTATAGTGATAGAGAAGTTGGTCACCCCAATATATATGGGATATTAGAAAGATACCATTACTCGTATGTATGTCATTGTATAAAAAACTATATATTTTATTAATTTTTTTAATTTATTCTTAAAATAGATAAAGATAACAATAGAAGATATATAAATATGAAATCAAAAGATGTATGGGACCTAAAATAATTCAAAATTATCATTCCATTTATTGAGTTCAGGGTGCCTACCGGTGACTCTTCCAGAATCTATGGATAGATTATTGGGCATCTTTCTTGTGAGATGGTGAGATTTCATATTCCATCCATCCATCCAAATTAAAAAAAATTTAAGAGAAGAAGAAAGTACACTAAGAAAACTATGGAGGTCTAAAGTAATGCAGACCGAGGGAATCCCCTCTAATCAAATTAACACATTCCGCCTTCAAACTGTTAATCTGGAAGATATGCACGTCTATGGAACAGTGGTCATCCATGGAAGCCAAATAGTCCGCGACCTTGTTACCCTCTCGGCATATGTGTGAAAGAGTGATGTTATGACTAAGCATATCACGACATTTCCTGACCACGTACGCTATGGACCAAGGTGTAGAGCAATTATCTTTAAGGGAATTAAGGAGGACAAGTGAGTCCACCTCCACTTCCGAAATGGAAACCTCCTCCTGGATGCACAAAGAAAGCCCTGTGAATAGAGCTCGGGCCTCTGCTAGTATGGAATTTCCCCTGCCCAGGAAACAATAAAAATCCAGGATCACATCACCCTTAGGATCTCTAACAACCCCCCCTCCGGAGATCACCCCTGCTGAGGAAGCTCCATCAGTATTGAGCTTGTAGCCTGATACAGGGGGATCCCATCAAACCCACTTCCTAGGTCCTCCCTCCTCAGGAAGGGAAGGATAGGTATTGTTCTTCTACATGCATGGGAAGGGGGAGGACCTCTGCCACTCCTTAAAGAGCAACGACATGTCGATGAGCTGGAAACAGATGCAAGCAAGGATGGCTCTAGTCGAGGGTCTAACTCCTTCGTATCGGTCTTGGTTTATGGCTTGCCAAATACACCATCACCCAACATTAAAGGAGACAGCACGGGGGAGGCGGGTCTTCTCCGAACCGAGCATGCCTTCAAACCACCTTTCCAGGAACTCAGACTCAGTCTCCTCAGAACATGGAGACCTGACTCCCCCAAGAAACGACCAAACCTCCAACGCCCATTCACTTTTGAAAAATAGGTGATCCAAGCTTTCCTCCATTTGCTTCTTGCAACAGTGGCATCCCGAGGCCAGGCTGATCCCAAGTTTCTTGATATTGTCATCCGAAGCCAGGGCCAGGTTCCTAATCCTCTAGGTCAAGAAGTTCATTTTGGTCGGGATCTGACGACACCATACAACACCATTCCACCGATCCAGGGGCCTCGTGGGGGACCTCCACCTTTGGAAGTCTCTGCTTTTAAAGACCCCTGAGGATGATGAAGTGAAAACACATCTGTCTTTCTCAGAATTCAACACGATTGAATCAAAGACATCCTGTTGGTCCGCATTCAACACCGCTTTGATGAAGCGGGGATGGAATTGGGCTTCCTTGAACTAAATCAAAGGCACCGGACATCCTGGGAAAGCTAAAACAGAGCCTTCCCAGTTCTTGTTCCAGAAGGAGATGTCCCCTGTTCCTAAAATCCAGTGAGAGCAAGAAGACAAGGGGAGAACCAGAGGCTGGACTTTGGCCCACAGCGGGGAATCTGGTCCACAACTAACCTCCTCATTACCTCTGATCAAAGGTGACATGCATCGACCCCATAAGGTTTGCTCTTCCAATATCTCCCATGCAAGCTTGGCGTGGGCACCTTCTATAGTGTATTGGAGACTTCGACAGTTGATCCCCCCTTCGAGGATGGGTCAAGCCAACCTCTCCCACTTCGTCCAATGTCGTTTACCTTCAGACTTTGCATCCCAGATGAAGTTACAAAGAATGGCGTCCACTGCTTTGATGACTCCTTTCGGCACGTTGGAAGAAGCCATGGCATGAATGGGAATGGATAAAAGGACACTATTTACCAGAGTAATTCATCCTATGAACGATAAAAGCTGATTCTTCTAGTTAAGAACACGCCCTGAAATCCTGCTTAAGATGCCATCAAAATCGCGTATTCTCATTCTTCCAGAAGAAAGTGGAGTGCCCAAGTAATCCATTGGGAACCGCCTGTGTTGCATGTTGAGCCTGCTTTTGAGGGAGTCTAGACGATGAGACGAGCTACGGTTGGATATGAATAACATGCTCTTTTCCTTAATCAGAACCTGACCGCTCCAGAAGCAGTAGTCGTTCAGAATCTCCATCAGACTCTGGACGGATCTCCTTCCCCCATTAAGGAAGATCATAGTATCATCAACAAACATAAAGTATATCACAATATCATACACAGCTATCATAGCACCTATCATAATAGCATGTGTCAAGTAATGCATCCTAAATGGCATGGAATAATACATGGAATGTGATTTCTAAAAAGTGCATATATGATGCATGAGATGGCATACCTTCATATCATCGAGTTTTAGGAATAGTATAACCAAAATCATATCAATATTAATAGTTTAAATCAAGTGTCTCACCCAATTGTAAAATAAAATCAACTATAATGGTCAAAATCCTAAAAATAACAATGTTATTCGAGGAAATTTGGATTTTCCCTATATGTAGGGTAGCTACTCTCAGGCACATCTTATTACCAAATTCCATTTCCTTCTTATAGATATCTATTATCACTAAATAATAAATCAAATTAGAAAAGAAATGCTCTGATACCACTTTGTAAAATACTAAAACCAGATGCCACTAAATAGTGCCCCAAGCCTAGTTGCCTACACGGCCTCAAGCGCATCTCCCCAAATACTAGAGATTGCCGACTAGGAAAGAGATCCTAGTTGAGTCATTTGGGAGACTTTTCCCTCATTACGGGAGTATATCACAGCGGAATTTAGATACATTCAATAGCAGAAGAAGATAATCAAATAGATAGTAGATACATAGAAAGAATAGATAACAATATCAAAAGATTGTTCATATTTAACGATGCAGATGATACATGTATCTATAAAACAACCAAAATAGGTACATGGTAGTACCATACAATACAAGTATCCAAAATGAAAAAAAAATTACCAAAAAGTGCTTGTAGCATCGCAAGCCTCAAATTGGTCTCATGCTCCCCTACTCCAAGAAATGATCAAAACCCAGTGTTAGGGCGCTTTCCCCTATTATCACATGCAACCATATAATCTTTTTGGGTCCCTAAGGAGGCCCAAATAGGGTGTGAGATAAACATATCAGTAGGTAACCACCCAGAAGTCTATACAGTTCTAAGCAGCACAAACAGTAGAATAAACAAGTGTGAGTAAGCAGTAACGTAAGTGTGAAAGACCATGGAATATTTCTACTACAACAAGTAAAACCAAAACAACCTCTTGAGGATCCCTACAAAAAAATTTATCTCCTAACAAGGTAGCTATAGGAAATGTAAACAAGTAACATGTCCTCATTGTATATCCATCCATATCCAACCCACACAGCCTTTCCATATAAAGAAACCATATCCAAAATCCCACAGCCTTTCCATATAACCAAACATGTCATATATCCCACAGTTGTGTTGTATAATGAAGTATAGACCATGAAGGGTTGGATCCAAGGTGTTGAAGACCAAGGAATCCTCGACGAGTCCTAGGAGCATCTCAATGGAAACTCGGTATAGGAATTGGTTGGAATCATAGGATCATGTGTACCAATATGTCCTATGCGAGTCCAAGAAAGCCGAATCCAAGGGGTAATAAGACCTAAGGAATCCCACATAATCAAGACCCTAGGAGAATAATCTATCCAAGGCATCCACTACCGTGTTCCAGATCTATAGAGAATTGTCCATGGAATCTATTTAAACTATCATACAATCATACCATTTAACAAATCAAAACCATATGAGTCTACCCACTTATATAATACATTTCATTAAAACAATTCACATGAATATACCCACCCATGCATCACCATTATCCATTTAACACATCACATGGGTATACCCACCCATTGATCATCCATTCACAATTTATCATATCCCATGGTTATACCCACCCGTTCAATTTAATCCATTTATGCCAAATATCACATTTGATAAATTTAGCAATTCACCAATTCAAGTTCAACATATAATATATATCAGGTAAAGGGAGGAAAAATATATCCTAACCAACTGAATCAACTCATTTTATTCTTAATTGGCTTCCTATAGAAAGGAAGGCCCAAAACACACCCCTTGGGTTGTTTAACATGAAATAATTAAGGTATTTCCATAAGGTGTGCCCCATGGGTGACCTTGGTCCAAGAAATGGGTACCAACACATAATAATGGATCCTATGGGCATCCCTAATAGGTCCAATTATATTTATTTCAAGTAACCCCTTCAAAGTTGGGGTCACGCCGGAAAGTCCGGCGGGCAACATAATGGACAATTGCTCTAAAAGTCACCAAAATATGAAAGAAAATTATATACCACCTACCTTATCTCAGTAGTAGAGTGATTATTTAGTATCATGTCCTGATTCTCCTCAGTTTCTGAGAAATTTGAAGAATGGGTGAAAAATGAGAAATTAGTTCATATGATCATAAATCCAAATAGTGCGGCAGTTGTTCTAAAAAATCAAGAACGGCTAGAAATGAATGTAGGTATTACCGATGTGGTTACAATGATATTGAAGGTGAAAGAAATGGAGTATGGATCTGCAACCAAGAGCAAAGCTTGCCCTAGGCTCTTCTTGGTTTCTTCTGTGTGCGAAAGAGGGGTGAGGGATTCTATTTTTTTAGAAAATAAAATGCCACTGGATCATTTTAAAAAAACTTAGTATTACAATTACACAATGTGTAATTTCCTTTCGAATCATGTAATGCTCGGTTTTCCCTTCTCGTGTAATTTCATTACATATCGTGAAAGGATCTGGGAAGACCATTACACATCGTGTAATCAAATTACATGGTGTTTAACCTATTTACACATCATGTAGTTGGCCTGCAGCCAGTACACAACCTTATAACCTCTTATTTCCTAAGAACAACCCAATCGGCCCATGGCTCAGCTTAGGGTATAATCCAAAAAGGAAATTTAATAAGTATTTAACCAAAAAAGAAAATATTCATACCTCAAGAAAAACGCAGGATCTTAAAATAGATTTCAAGGGTATTGCTACACTTGAAACATCGCTAACAACCAAACACGTTAACATTCAATGATAAACCACCCTATGTTGTTTGAAAGTTGGAGTGGAAACTCCCACATCCAAGATCATATCCTCTAAAATCAACAACCAGATCTTATCACGTTAACCCAAATGACCAAAAAACACACCACTCAAGCACAACAACCAAACCGTCCGAACATCCGAATCAGAGAATTCTATCCTCCATGTCAAGATACTATCCACTCTTGGTGGCACTGACTCACCCTCATGGGTTTAATCATATCGTAATTAATATGTATTGATTAGGAATCAAGTCCTCCCCTTTCCACACTTTAGGACTTTATCACATAGCGCGCTGCACATAACACTACCAAGGGAAAGTATCTTATTTCATATAAAACAAGGTTCAAGAATTTCAAAACAAAATAAAACAAGGAAAATCTCAAAAAAACTCTGGTTACTATGAACACATCCTTGTTTCTCACTCCCAAGTACTCTCCTCTTGGCCACCATAACTCCACAGCATATGAACCAAAGGAATAGTTCATCCACACTGCACCTTATCTTAATGATCCTAGATCTCCATTGGCCGCTCTACAAATGTCGTGTCATCCTCGATATCCAACTCCCCTTGGTCAATGACATAGGAGTCATTGCGTAGATACTGATAGATATGTGAGACATAGAAGACGGCGTGGATCCTTTCTAACTGCAGTGGAAACACCAACTAGTATTCCACCTCACCAACTCACCCTCACACCTCAAAGGTCCCAAAAAACTTGGGAGAAAGATTACTCCCTCTACCAAACCTCTACTGCCCATGTCAAGGGGAGACCTTCAAGAACATGTGGTCCCCGACCTCTAACTCCAAGGGACTTCTTCTATGATTGTAATATGACTTCTATCAGTCTTGTTATACTTTCATCCTCTCACAAACAAGTTTAACTTTCTATGTCATGCTCTTCACCGCATTTGGACCAAGAACAGCTATCTCCCCAACCTTCATCCAACACAACAGAGAATGACATGGTCTTCCATAAAATGCCTCAAATAGATCCATGTCGATGGAAGAGTGATAGGTATTATTACAAGCAAGGTTTCTTATCTAAGATCTTCCACCAAAGTCTAAGATGCACGCCCACAACATATCCTCCAACGTCTAGATAGTCCACTCTATCTGCCCATCTATCTGAGGGTGGAAAGTAGTGTTGAGGCATAACTGGGTGCCAAAAGCATATTGTAATCCCCTCTAGACTTGTGAGGTAAACTGTGCATCTCGATCTGAGACAATGGACCTCAGAACTCTGTGCAACTGCATCACTTCATCCATGTACCTCTTAGTCAAGGCATCCACTACACCTAACTCCTTAATTGCTAAGAAGTGGGAAAAAATTCAACTGATCCACTATCACCCAGATAGCATCATAGCCTCCCTGAGATCTAGGTAACCCTATTACTAAATCCATTGAGATGTCATCCCACTTCCACTCAGATACATATAGGGGATGCAACAAACCATCGGGAACATGGTGCTCAGCTTTCACCTACTGTTGAACTAAGCACCTTACCACAAACTTCACCACTGCCTGTTTCGTCCCTAGCCACCAAAACTACATACTCAAGCCATGGTATGTCTTGTAAACTCCTGGGTGTGCCACCAAAGGTGATTTATGAAACTCATGAAGGAGCCCATCATTCACCACTACTATAATAAACAAATTCCCATGAAACATTCCAACCATCCTCTGACCATCCCTCCAGAGAACCACCATGGCCAACACGATCACACAACACCTCTGCCTCTGAGTCTCCACACTGAGACTCCTCTACTTGTTGCATCAGAGAAGACTACATTGTTATCTGAAACAAATAGCCTCTACCACATTCCACTCTTGCATCTAAGTGAAAGGCTTCCAACTCTTTCATCGCCTTCCAAGCATCCACAGATTCCTGAACAACCTCCCTCTATGACTTACTACACAAAGTATCAGCCACGACATTCCCCTTTACCGAGGTGTAGAAGATCTCAAAATTGAAGTCTTAAAGAAACTTCATCCACCTCCATTGTCGTAGGTTCAAATATCGCTGGGAAAAATATACCTCGAACTCTTTTGATTTATAAAGACCATAAAGCGCTCCCCAATGAGGTAATGCCTCCACAAGTTCAGCACGAACATGACCACTAATAGCTCTAGGTCATGGGTGTCATAGCTACACTTGTGGGGATGTAATTTCCTAGACCTATAAGAGATCTCTTATTATTACTGCATCATCTCATATCCCAAACCCAGATGAGAAAAATCAAAAAACACCTCAAATATAACTCCTTCCTCTGGAAACTAGAGCACTAACCAACTCCCCATTCAGATAGTCGAATTCTACCTGAAACTGCTCACTCTACACAAAAGCTTGGTCCTTTTTAGTCAGATCTGTCAATGTATCTGCAACTCAAGAGAAATCGAATACAAACCAATGATAATAGCCTACAATACCAAGAAAATTGTGAACTTACGCCACATTCTTAGGTTCTTCCCAAGAAACAACTGCTTCAAACTTTGACAGGTCCATTACCACACCCTATCGAGACACCACATGCCCAAGGAAATGTACCCCTCATGTCTAGAACTTGTACTTGGACAACTTTACATAGATCTGGTGGCATTGAAGAACCTGCAAGACAATTCTAAGATTCTTGACATGCTCCTCCTCTGACTTTGAATAGATCAGGATATCATTGATGAATGCGATGACGAACTGGTCTAGGAACTCACGGAACATGGAGTTTATAAGACCCACGAACACAACCGATGTATTCATAACACCAAACAGCATGACCATGAACTCTAAGTGTCCATACCTGCACCTGAAGGTAGTATTTGGTATATCACCCTCCTTCACCCTTAACTGGTGATATCTAGACCACGGATCGATCTTATAAAACCAACTCTCCCCTCTTATCTTGTTGAAAATATCGTCTATTCTCGGAAGTGGGTAACGGTTCTTAACTGTCACTTGATTCGACCTCCAATAGTATATGTAAAGCATCATACTACCATACACCTTATTTGTGAACAACATTGGAGAAACCCACAGAGACACATTGGGTCCGATAAAACCCTTTTTCATCAGATTATCTATCTTGATTCTAAACTCTTGCAACTCATAAGGTGGCATTCGATAAGGAGCCATCAAAATTGGAGAATCACCAGGATGTAAGTCTATCTCAAACTCAACATCACGTCGAGGGGGTAGCGTCAAAACCTCCTTGTGAAAAAAAATCCAGGAACTCCCCAATGAATCTGGGAACTACCATTTCAAAATCCACTTTTTCTACTAATAGATCAGCCAACAAATAGAGAAGGGGCTTCACACATCGACTTCCCACCTGACACCCCTACTCACCAACGAAAACCACATGCTGACCATCCACGTCTGAAAACACAACTCTCCTCAAAAAGAATTTGATAATGGAACATATGAAATACAACTAGTCGATGTCAAAGATGACATCGTATAGTTGCATCTGTAGTAAGAAGATATCCCCATAGGACTGATGTATCCCCATCATCAATCTAAATCCCCAACACACATCAAAAAAGATGGTATGGCTTCCAAATGGTGTACTCAACACCAAGGGAATGGGAAAAATCTCTACATATATTCCCAAATCATGGTCTAGAGTGGGTGAAATAAAGGATTTTGATGATCCTGAATCAAAAAAATCACAAACAAGAGTACTGAACAAACTGATCGTACCTCTAACGATCTATGGACCTGGTGGAACTGCTACCTCTACTGTGTGTAAATGACCATCCACGACTCCTCTGACTCTCTACTAATGAAGACCTCCATGACCATGCCTAGGTCGAGGCCCCTGAATAAGAGGAACATCCTAAGGTTGGCCTCTACCTTCCCCATCTCCCCTCGATAGAGAAAATTCTTATTTCCCCTGCTGTTAAAACTGTCTCACCATAAATTGCAGTTGGGGATGATGTTGAACCTATCTACCTCCACCATACTGATCTCAAACAGTTGTTGGACACTGGTTTTGAAGATGACTGTGAACTCCAAAAATGAACACTTTAGTCCCAAGTTCATAGGAAAAGAACGAAGACCAGATGCTCAAAAAGGAAACTGCTAAGGTTGACTCCCTATAGGTCGAAACCTTGAAGGTCCTGGTGCCTAAGACCTTCCACTAGTAACCTTGCCTCTTGAAGAACCCTAGTGGCTCCCCTCACATGGTAAAACTCCTCACGATTGTATCCTCTCAATCACCTCTACCTTCTTATGAACCTCCAGGTACATCGGTAACGTGAAAGGAGTAATTGCATACAGGATAAAAGGACGGAGTGCCTACTCAAGATGTCTCGTGTGAGACTTATCATCTAGAAATGGATATGGGGAAAATGAAGGAGATCCTTGAACTTGATCTCTAGATCTCATACTGACATACTCCCCTATGAAATGAGAGTAGCTCCTACCTCTTCTCAGCATTCATGGTCTAGGAAATGAATTATTCCCAGAATTCCTTCTCGAAGTCAACCCAAAAAACATTTGTTTCCTTACTCTCCCCCGGATACAGTGTCCACCCCTGAAGTGTAGCTCCTCTCATCTGACTGACTGCTAAAGGAACCTAGTATTCTATCAAGGCCCAGATCAAACTGAAGCTGATCTCAAGCTCCTCGAGCTAGATCTCTATCTCCATGTCTGAAACACTACCCTCATATTTTCCTAAATCATGTCACTAGAAAGCATGAAACGTCATATGCCATTGTTCATCCTCCTCAACTGGATCAACTCTCCATTGATCAACCAGATTAACCTGTTGTACCTCTACTGTTAGAGCCACATGAATTTGATGACCAGGATCCGTAGTTGAAAAAGCAAACAAGGATTTCCTAAGCCCGAGTAGTGTGGAATTTAAGATTCATTTTAACTTTTTTAATTCATTTCATTCATTTTTTTTTTCAAAGAGTCCCTATTCAAACAAGAACACAAGTCATTATGATGCATGTACATTTCCGAGGTCTCTACCCTAAAAATGGTGTAGCGTCACTTGGTCATTCAGTAGGCTCATATTCCTTACATCGGATCATAGGGGGGGCCTAAAATCCTGTGTCCTAGCCAGTTTTCCCTAGCCTATGTCATGTACCAAGATCACTTGACACTATTTCTCTACCAACCCATGCAATCCTCATTGTTCCTAACTCCAAACTTCATCCTTTCTCTTAACCATCAGCCTCTAATACCATTCTATCATGACCCCCTCCCTCCAAAGATACCCTTCCTAGTATGGAAATTAATAAAGGTATATAATGACCCCCCAAGTCCCGCCTCTAATAGGCCTCAAGTTGGAAACTAGCACCAAGGGTATACAGATCACACAATATGGAAGGCATTGCCCTTTTTTTAAACAAGATCAGGAGATATGATGGATCATCCACAAAACAACTCCAAGACATAATATAAAAGAAAAACAAAATCCATCCCGCGTGTATGTGTAAAATATAAATGATACAAAACAAAAGTCTCCAAAGTAAAGTACCCAAAAGCAAGCTAAAGTAGCAACTCAGCAACTGTCCCAAAACCTGAGCTAGTAATGCCCAGCATGGTCCAAATAATCCTCCTGGAAACCTGAAATAAGTTTTATATATGTCGGGTGATCATACATGTATACTCAGTAGGAAAACCAAAGTCTCTCGTGCACATTTTAAAGGAGCATACTAATGCCCCTATGAGAAAACAATAGAACCAAACAGCACCTAATAGGTATACAAAACATCCCAACCTCACTAAGGCACACTCACCAAATAATGCAAGTCAAGTAATGTAATATAATGCACATTGATGATAGGGTACCCCGCACCACTTCCCATTGATTAGCCACTCTTGCATAACAGAAAACGTCCTCGCACTCCCACCTCTTTTGAAAGTACCACATCACAACCCAACTGCACACACCTAGGCTACATACCACATCACATTCCGCTCATAGACACCTGGTTCACATACCACATCACATCCTACCTACAGACACGTGGGACACATACCACATCTCATCCTGCCCACAAACATCGGGGCCACATACCACATCACATCCTTCCCACAGACACTTGGGACACATACCACATCACATACCATCCCGAAGACACCTGGGAAAGCACAAATCATCTCATCCCGAAGACACCTAGAAAAGCACAACTCATCTCATCCCGAAGACACCTAGGAAAGCACAACTCACCCGCACACACCTGGGCCTCAAAAACCACAACTTTCCCAAAGAATATTGGATTATCACTTCCTGGAAAAGGGAGTAGGTAAGAGTGGGTGGCCATCCATTCATTCTCCCATTGGGATGTTTGGAAAAGACACCCTCTCCCATGACGATGGGGGTGTTCGGCACGTAGTGCTCAACTAGGGTAGGGTGTGTATAGAAATCACAAGGAAAATAAAATTATATACATATTTGATACCAAACACTCCTACCCAAACTATGGGTTCTCAAACAAACAACCATCTCACAATACTACCAACTTTGATGCTTCCTCTAAATACACAACACTGCACAACAATCCACAAAACCCATTCACATTCCCAAGAAATTTAATTAACAATTTTCATCCTATTAGCCAAATAGACCCAATCCATTCCAAGATTTATTAATCATTCATTCATTTATTACATCACTATTTGGACAACTACTAAGCACAACACACAATAGGCAACACAACAAAATCCATCTCAGAAGGAGAAGAACCCCGATATGAAATTTAACAGGGATTCACATTTACTCTTCGTTTAACACCCATACCAACTGATACTATCATTCTTCAAACTCATCCCGCTCAAGTCACATACCAACAGAACCAAAACCCAACTCGCAACCTCATCTGGTAACACATTACTATACAAACAGCTCGTAGCCTTGCTACACAACACCTCTCAGCCATTCCAAAATCAATCAATATCTCAACCTAATATTCTATTAAACATCCAAGTTGATGTATCATCTACAATTTCATCCATAACACCACCCAGGACAACCCACAACACACAACCGTGCTCACAGACATACCACATCACAAACCAAAGAAAACCCACACATCACAACATAGCTACTTCACATCTCATTTGTCCCACTCACGCAACCAAAACCATTCCACACATCTCACCACAGACCATGACATAACACATTTTCAGATTTATCAAGGGAGGACTTATTTAATTCCACTTCATTATTTAAGGGTGTTATCACACAAACTGATTCTTAGGGCATCCATTCATTAGTCGAATTTACATGATTAACCAATTTTCATATATAAGTGTTCAACATGAACCAAACAACATGAAACCCATTTAGTGTACAAAAAAGGTCCCCCAATGGCCATGATTTTCAGTAGAGAATCAAGCCCGTATAATTCACAATATCACAATCATAATATCAAAACTGTAAAAGCATGCAAAACGGATCCCCCTACCCATTTCAATTTTATTTAACTGATTCTTATCTTTGATTAGCCTGGCACAACCATGATCCATAGGTGAAAAAAAGTAAAACTATCCCACATTATGAAAAATTGAAGAGAAACGAAGGAAACCCTACCTCAAAGAAGCTTTTCAACTCATTTGTGCACCACAGGGCGAAGAAGAATACCCGTAAGCGACAATTGTGCCACTAGAAACACAGATTAACCTATTCCGCACTAGAAGATTATCAAAACGCTACCCAAACATCCAAATCAATCTAACCTTCATCACGGCATTTAATCCCAGGGGAAAAAAGAGGAATCAGATGAGAAAGAGAAGAAAACTCATGATGGATCGATCACAGATCTCCAAAGAATAACCACCGGGATTGATAGACCAAGGAGGGAGGAGTGGGGCTCGAAGGACTTCTCAGGGCGTCTAGGGTTCATCTGAAATGAGAGGAAGGAGAGAAAACATTCTAATGAATGAAAGTTAGGCTGAAATTTTTTTTAAAACAAAACTGGATCGGGGTATTACATGACGTGTAATCCCCTTTCACATCGTGTAATACTCAGGGTTCGGTTTTTTCTAAAAAACACATCAACTCTTAAATTTATTTTATTTTTTTCTAACCCCAAAATATTACACATTGTGAAACCCTTCTTCATGCCATGTGAAATGTATGCAAGATGTGAAAACTCCAAGACAAGCTGTGAAACTGACTTTCATGTTGTGTAATCTAGTTACACGATGTGTAATCCCCCTTTTTCCAGCCTTTAGAAACCGAACTCCTCCAAACTCCCCCCGACCCTCCTTTGAACACTCCAACAACCATAAAAATCAAAGTAACGGACCGGGAAGGCATGGACTGTTACGCTTGGGTTTCCATTTTATGGAACGCAAAGGAAGGGCTCATAGGTTACTCGTTGTACGAACACATCGGTGGGGATACTTGGATTCTTTATGGAATTCATTATATGGGCTCACTAGGCGGATGTCTTACTTACCCATGAGCGATATTGGTTCCCTTGGGGAGTTACCTTGGATGGGCTTTGTGGAAAGATGGCCATACCATACCACGAGTGATTCTCGGTCCCCTATGTGAGATACCTGGGACGGGCTCAGAGGGTTATGCACTACACCACACCGAGAGTGATACTTGTGATGCCTTTATGGATCGCCTTGGATAGACTCTTACGGTGTTGGGTACTTGTAGTGCTCCTGGTGCGATACTTGGGTTCCTCTTTACGGTTCACCTTGGAAAAGCCTAGGATGCCACTTATTTAAATTATAGATATTATTTTTATATAATACATAGAATTCCAACTTATTAAACCAAAGGACGCATCCGCCAAGCCAAAGAACATGCTTGGGATTGGTCCACATTTGTATTAGGCACTTATGATGGCCCAGTCATGACCACATGTGCATACACCTAGAGAATTACATATTTGTGTGTGTGTGTGTGTGCACATACATTATATATTTATAGGTTAGACCTAGTTCAGAGATATTTTGGCTTAGGCCGAAGTAGGTATGGTCGGCCAGGTGTCCCTGAGGAACCTGAGCCAACTTGTTTACTTTTATTTATTTACTATTTTACTTATCATAATTTCACATTGTTGTATTTTATATTCACATGCTATATAGATTTTGACATAGTTAGTGGTGTCTTATTGAGTATATTACACACCCTGTTTAGGTCGTCATTGCACTGACGTACCTAGACAAACCTCATTGGTTGTAGGATTAGAATCCTTGGATTGTGTTGTCATGCTTGTACCTAGGAATTAAGAGCATAGGACTGAGCTGAAGATTAGGATGCTCATAGATATAGCCTTTTGGATTTTATTCTCTTTGTCATGCATGTGCTGCATTGTATCACCTGCTATTTGTTTACTTTTTTAGTTTATGTGGTCTCAACTGGACATGCATGCATAGCTATATATTATTGGTTGTAGCCATTTTTATTTAGTTGTTGTATTTATCTTACATTACTTTTTCATTCATTTATACTGCTTTCATTGTTGTTTGTTGATTATTTATTATTATACCGTTGTGCTACTTTGATAATGAGGGTATAGTCTCCCCACCATACCACCATTAGATTCTCACTACTAGTCAGCAACCTATGGCGTACAAGGAGACAAGCTTGAGGCCATGTGACCGACTGGATCGGGGTACTGTTTTAGTGGCTCCTAAGTCGGTATGTTACACTTATAGCTCATCCTACCTAGGTAAATTCTAAACTCAATCCATGACTCAATAGCAGTTTTAAAAGATATCAATGTTTTTAAAAACGTGTGTTTGGGGATCAAAACCAAGAAAATGGTGTTAGGTGACAATTAAATAATATTTCAAAGACCGTAGATTGATTTTTGAAATGTAAGAACAGACGTTGTGTCAATCCGAGTTATGGTTTGTCTGGGATGCCCACAAACGTGTTTCTAGTGTTCTAAAACACTAAAACGTGTGTATAACGATCAAAACCATATGAAACAACCTCAGATTGATATAAAATCATATGAAAACCATCATTGAATTATTTGTGACATGTACGAGCAGAAAACGCATTCATCTAATGTATGGTGTGTTCGAAATGACCTAATAAGTCGTTTTAAAATATATCAAAGTCTTTAAAAATGTGTGTCGGGAGATTAAAACCAAGAAAATGGCATCGGATGGTCATAAAATCATAGGACAATGACTGCATATTGGCTTGTGAAATGTAGGAACAAACTTCACATCAATCTGAGTTACGGTTTTCCCATAAACGTGTTTTTAGTGTTTTAAAACACTAAAATGTGCATGTAACGATCAAAACCTTAGCAAACGACCTCATATTGACGTGAAATCATGGAAAACAGCCATTGAATTATTTTTTATGTGTATGAGCATCCAAAACGTTCATCTGACATACGATGTGACCGGAGTGACTCAATAAACAGTTTTAAAAGATATCAAAGTCTTTAAAACACATGTGTCAGTGGGTCAAAACCAAACAAATGGCGTCAGATGACTGTAAAATCATAGAAAAATGATTGTAGATTTATTTGTGAAATGTAGTAACTGACTCCACGTCAATCCGAGTTACGGTTTTCTAAGGATTCCTATAAACATATTTTTAGTGTCTTAAAACACTAAAACGTGCATGTAACAGTCAAAACTATAGGAAACGACCTCGGATTGACGTGAAATCATGGAACAACTACCGTCAGATTATTTTTGAAGTGTACAAGGAGACATCATGTCCATATGATGTGTGGTGTGCTCAGAATGACTCAATAAGAAATTTAAGAATATATCAGTCTTTTAAAACATGTATGAGGGGGTCAAAATTAAGCAAACAGTGTCGAATGGCCGTGAAATCATAGGATAATGATTGTATATTGATTTTTGAAATGTAGGAATTGATATCACGTCAATCTGAGTTACGGTTTTCTAGGATGCCAGTAAACTCGTTTTTAGTGTTTTAAAACACTAAAACGTGCCTTTAATAGTCAAAACTATAGGAAACAACCTTTGATTGATGTGAAATCATATGACAACCACCGATGAATTATTTTTCATGTGTATGAGTAGAAAACGCATCCATCTGACATGTGGTGTGCTCAGAATGACTCAATAAACAGTTCTAAAAGATAATAAAGTCTTGAAAAACGTGCGTCGGGGGTCAAAACCAAGAAAACGACGTCGAATGGTTGTGAACTCATAGGAAAACAACCATAGATTGATTTGTGAAATGTAGAAAGCAACATCATGTCAATCCAAGTTACGGTTTACCCAGGATGCTTGTAAACATGTTTTTAATTTTTTAAAACACTAAAACGCGCATGTAACGGTCAAAACCATAGGAAATGACCACGGATAGACGTGAAATCAAGGGAAAATTGTCATTGAATTATTTATGATGTGTACGAGCTGACAACATGTTCATTCGACGTGCTGTGTGATCAGAATGACTCGATAAGCAGTTTTAAAAGATATCAAAGTTTTTAAAAATGTGTGTCGTTGGTTCAAAACCAAGAAAACGGTGTTGGATTGTCGTCAAATCATAGAACAATGGCCATAAATTTATTTTTGAAATGTAGAAATTGACGCCACATCAATCCAAGTTACGATTTGCCTGAGATGCCCATAAAAGCGTTTTTAGTGTTTTAAAACACTAAAATATGTGTGTAATAGTCGGAACTATAGGAAACGATTTCTCCATTGAATTATTTGTGACGTGTACGAGTAGACAACGCATCTATCTGACATGTGGTGTGCTCAGAATGATTTAATAAGCAGTTTTAAAAGATATCAAAGTCTTTAAAAATGTGCGTCAAGGGGTCAAACCCAAGTGAACAGCGTCGAATGGGTGTTAAATCATAGGACAGTGACCACGGATTGATTTTTGAAATTTAGAAATCAACCTCACATCAACCCAAGTTATGGTTTGCTCATGATGCTCGTAAACGCATTTTTTAGTGTTTTAAAACACTAAAACATGTGTGTAACGATCAAAATCATAGTAAACAACCTTCGATTGGTATGAAATCATGGAACAACCACTGTTGAATTATTTGTGACGTGGACGAGTAGACAACACGATTAACTGACGTGTGGTGTGATCGGAATGACTTAATAAGCACTTTTAAAATATATCAAAGTCTTTAAAAATGTGCACCAAGGGGTCAAAACCAAGAAAATGTCATCGAGTAGTCGTGAAATTATAGAAAAATGATCATAGATTGATTTGTGAAATGTAGGAACTGACGTCACATCAATCCGAGTTACGGTTTTCCCGTAAATGCATTTTTAGTGTTTTAAAATACTAAAATGTGTGTAATAGTCAAAACTCATAGGAAACGATCTCAGATTGATGTGAAATCATGTGACCATTGTTGAATTATTTTTTAAATATAGGAAATAATGACATATCAAAACCTTTAAAAAAATTATTGAGTAATTTTAAGCACACCGCACGTCAGTTTAAAAATTGATTAGATTGTTATATACTTATCCCATTTGAGTTCAAGTGTTGAATCATATATTAAATAGGTAAGTTTGTGTTTTCAAAGTGTTCTCCATGATATATTGTTTGTTTTATGTTAAAATGACATATATTTGATTAACAAAATAAGAAGTGTTATGCGCAAAATTACAAATATATTCTATGCATATTATGTTTCATATTTCTTTTCTTAAATGTTATGGTTTGTATTATAGGAGACAGATGATAGCAGTAGGCAGGAGGTTGACCGTTATAATCCGCAACACTCTTCAAAAGACAGTCATGACGACTCGTAGTTTTTGTGGTACAGTTAAATATTATCAATGTTTTTACTGTTTGGTATGTTCGGTTCTGATTTTTTTTTTTTTTTTGTTCCAGTTGATGACATGATGTGGTGTTTTTCACGTATGATGACTCTAGGTGTGGAGGTAGTTGGATGTAGTGGAGGTAGTGCGATGGACCTATTGGTCATGAGTTCATGGTGGATATTGAACATATTTTATCTTTATATAAATGATTACTGAGCTTATGGTTGGGGGATGATTATGTATTTACGATTGTGGATGTATGATGGGTTTATTGTATATTTATGCTTTATTTTATTGTATGGTTGAGTTTGTTGTATGCAAATTATTTTTTTATTAAATAGTTTTTTTAAAATAAAAAATATTTAATATGTTTAGCACCGGTTTCTAAAATCGTTAAAAAATGGTGATGCAAAATGAGTTAAATTATATGATTGAAGATCTTTTTTGAAAAAAAGTCATTTCCCTTTTTTTCAATTAAAAATGGCTAAAGAAAGAACTCATTTGCTTTAGTGTATTTATCACGGCAATGGAAACATGATAATTTAATTAGTGAAACATACCTATTTTACGAGAAGAGTATTTTTTTAAAATAATTTAAAACTAATAAATCCGTACACGGCTTTGATTAATTTATGTAGGTTTTTTTTCTTAATTTAACAATTCAGATTCGTTCGTATATTTTGATAAAGATATTTAGGGTTTTTTTTCCGAATCACGACGTTTTTAAATAAAATGACAAAGGTGCCCCGTTCTCCGTCGCTCTCTTCTGACAGATTTAATTAGACGCAATAAAGTGTGCATAACGACACGGCATTGCCTTTCAAGGTTAAAATGGGAATTTAAAATCATGCTCATCATTCTCTTTCACGTTCTTCACTCGTCTTCCCTTTTATCTATTTATATAATAAAATGTCTGCATCAACAAATTAAATTAACTTCTTTTATAATCTTATTATATAATCTACTAACTTAATTATTATTGATTCATTATTTTATATTTCAATTGGTAACAAAATGATAATATATAGTTTTGTTTGAATTAGTGTTTGATTTTAGTTATGAGATATTTGATTTAGTTCCGAATGACAAAATAATATTTGAAGATATATAATGTTAAAATCATGATCATGTATTTGATAATAAGAAATAACCCATTTTTGTTTTTTATTAATAGAAATGTATGTAAAAATAATTAATTAACTAATAATTAATTGATTATTTCAGTGGTGGTTCAAAACTCCCTTTAAAATATATGTATTTTAATTAAAAAATCAAGTTTTATAATAATATTATCATTGATAATGAGTAGAGTATTTTTTTATTTTTTTAGTTTAATATATGATTTGTTTATTAATTAATAATTAATTGTTTTTTTAACGGTGATTTAAAACTCCATATATATGTGTGTGTGGGCGCACACGCGCGTAATTTAAAAACCGTTTATGATGATAAATACATTATATAAATATATATGCATATAAATAAATACATTTTGTTTTATAAATGTATAAATGCATTTGTAAATACATTATATAAATGTATTTCTAAAAACATTATATATATATATATATATATATGAGTGTATGTGCGCGCGCGTGTGAGTGTGTGTGTATACACCACTACACATATGACCTTTCACAACGCACAAAATGGCCTTTTAAAAGTGGTGTTAATCGCAACGATGATAAAGGCCTAGACGCCACCAGTGTGTTGTTTATATAACAACACACTCAGAACCTACAATTTAAACAACGCACCCAGAATCAAACCTGTTATATACATTTAATTGACATCATCAATACAAAAATGTCCACTCATGATATATACAAAAATGTCCACTCATGATATATACAAAAAAACATTGTTATTTACATTTCAAAGAAAATGTTTTATATAATTACATTTACAAATGTCCAACAAACATTTAAAACATTAATATTTCATCTTTTGACGTCCGTGATCCCCTCTAAAAAATGTTCGCCCATGGTATTAGTTACCGAACAAATCATCTCAACCCGAGCAAAAGATCCCACATATATAAGAAAACAAATATTATGTTAGTAATACTATAAAGAAATAAATTAAACATTAATATGAAAAAACACATTAATAAAATGTCAATATTTAATAAAAATGACACATTTGGAGTTATATCAGTCACACCGTGCGTCCTATTAAGGTGTGGTTAATTCACACACGTTACAAATGAGTTATGAATTGTTGTCCTAAAACACCAAAACAATCTGAATGTGTTTGCTCGGTTTTGAGTATGTCACTTGTTTTTTACTAAAATTAATGTCATTTTTATATAATGACACATCTAGAGTTATACTGATCACACCGTGCATCGTTTTGAGGTGTGATCGATTAATACCTGTTACAAATTACCAATGAATCGTTGTTCTAAATTATCAAAACAATTCGAATGCGTTTGCTCAGTTTTCAGTATGTCAGTTGTGTTTTTTTAACTAAAATGTCATTTCAAACCGGAAACATACATTTTGAGTCATATCGGTCACATCGTGCATTGGTTTGATGCGAGACTGCTTCATACACGTTACAAATGACTTATGAATCGATGTCCTAAGCGTGTTTGCTTGGTTTTCAGTGATTGACATGTTTTGAACTAAAATGTCAATTTTAAACTGATAATAGACACTTTTAGTCACACCACTCACACCGTGTGTCGGATTGAGGTGCAGTTGAATACTACATGTCACAAATAACTCACGGATCGTTGTCCTAAAGTATCAAAACAATCCGAATGTGTTTGCTCGGTTTTCACTATGTCACTTGTTGTTTTTACTTAAATTAATATCAATTTTAAATAAAAATAGAAACTTTGAGTTATATCAGTTACATCGTGCGTCGCATTGAGTTGCGGCTGTTCTCTACACATCACAAATCACTGATAAATCGTTGTTCTAAAATATCAAAACAATCTGAATGCGTTTGCTTGGTTTTCAGCATGTCACTTGTTGTTTTTACTTAAATTAATGTCAATTTTAAACAAAAACAAACACTTTGAGTGACACCGGCCATACCGTGCGTCGTATTGAGGTGCGACTGATTCCTACACGTCACAAATGACTAATAGATAGTTGTCCTAAAATATCAAAACAATCTGAAAGCGTTTGCTCTGTTTTCAGTATGTCACTTTTTGTTTTTACTTAAATTCATATCAATTTTAAATAAAAAGAGACACTTTAAGTGATACCGGCCAAACAATGCATCGTATTGAGGTGCGACTGATTCCTACACATCACAAATGACTCATGGATCGTTGTCCTAAAGTATCAAAACAATCTGAATGCGTTTTCTCAGTTTTCAGTATGTCACTTATTTTTTACATAAATTAATGTCAATTTTAAATAAAAAGACACACTTGGAGTCATACCGGTCACACCGTACATCGTATTGAGGTGCGATTGACTCTTACACGTCACAAATGACTTACAGATCATTTCTCTAAAATATAAAAACAATTCAAATGCGTTTTCTCGATTCTCATTATGTTACTTGTTATTTTTACTTAAATTGATGTCAATTTTAAATAAAAAAAGACACTTTGAGTTATATCGGCCACACCGTGCGTCGTATTGAGCTGCAACTGATTTCTACACATCACAAATGGCTTATAGATCGTTTTCCTAGAGTATCAAAACAATCCGAATATGTTTGTTCGGTTTTCAGTATGGCAGTTGTGTTTTTTTACTAAAATGTCATTTCAAATTAGAAACATGCATTTTGAGTCATACCGGTCACATCGTGTGTCAGTTTGACATGAGACTGCTTCATACACGTAAAAAATGACTTATGAATCGCTGTCCTAAATTATCAAGACAATCAGAGCGTGTTTTCTTGGTTTTTAGTGAGTGACATATTTTGAACTAAAATGTCAATTTTAAACTGATAATAGACACTTTTAGTCATACCGTTCACACTGTGCATCTAATTGAGACACGGTTGATTTCTACACATCACAAATGACTCATGGACCGTTTTTCTAAAGTATCAAAACAATCCAAATGCGTTTTCTCAGTTTTCAGTATGTCATTTGTTCTTTTTACATAAATTAATGTCAATTTTAAATAAAAAGACACACTTGGAGTTATACCGGTCACACAGTGCATCCTATTGAGGTGTGGTTGACTCCTACACATCACAAATGACTCATGGATCATTGTCCTAAAATATCAAACCAATTCAAATGCGTTTGCTTGGTTCTCAGTATGTTACTTTTTGTTTGTACTTAAATTGATGTCAATTTTAAATAAAAAGAGACACTTTGAGTTATAACGGCCACACCGTGCGTCATATTGAGGTGAGACTGATTCCTACATGTCAGACATAACTTATAGATTGTTGTCCTAGAGTATCAAAACAATCCGAATATTTTTTCTCAGTTTTCAGTATGACAATTGTGTTTTTTTCTAAAATGTCATTTCCAACTAGAAACACGCATTTTGAGTCTTACCGGTCGCATCGTATGTTGATTTGACATGAGACTACTTCATACACATCACAAATGACTTATGAATCACTGTCCTAAATTATCAAGACAATCGGAGTGTGTTTTCTTGGTTTTTAGTGAGTGGCGTTTTGAACTAAAATGTCAATTTTAAACTGATAATAGACAATTTTAGTCATATCGTTCACACTGTGTGTTGAATTGAGGTGTGGTTGATTCCTACATGTCACAAATGACTCATGGATCTTTGTCCTAAAGTATCAAACCAGTCCGAATGTGTTTTCTTCGTTTTCAGTATGTCACTTGTTCTTTTTACATAAATTAATGTCAATTTTAAATAAAAGGACACACTTAGAGTTATACCGGTCACACCGTGCATCGTATTGAGGTGCGGTTGACTCCTACATGTCACAAATGACGCATGAATCATTGTCATAAAATATCAAAACAATTCAAATATGTTTTCTCAGTTCTCACTATGTCACTTGTTGTTTTTACTTAAATTGATGCCAATTTCAAATAAAAAGAGGCACTTTGAGTTATACCGGCCACACCGTGTGTCGTATTGAGGTGAGGTTGATTCCTACACGTCACAAATTACTTATAGATCGTTTTCCTAGAGTTTCAAAACAATCCGAATATGTTTTCTCGGTTTTCAGTACGACCGTTGTGTTTTTTTAATAAAATGTCATTTCAAACTGGAAACACGCATTTTCAGTCATGCCAGTCACATCGTGTGTTAGTTTGATGTGAGATTGCTTCATACACGTCACAAATGACTTATGAATCACTACCCTAAATTATCAAGACAATCAGAGTGCGTTTTCTTGGTTTTTAGTGAGTGACCTGTTTTAAACTAAAATGTCAATTTTAAACTGATAACAGACATTTTTAGTCATACTGTTCACACCGTGCATCGAAATTGAGGTTTAGTTGATTTCTACACGTCACAAATGAATCATGAATCATTATCCTAAAGTATCAAACCAATCCGAATGAATTTTATCGGTTTTCAGTATATCACTTATTCATTTTTCTCAATTTAATGTCAATTTAATATAAAAATACAAACTTAAAGTCATATCGGCCACACCATGCATCAAATTGAGGCGCAGTTGATTTGCACACGTCACAAATGACACATGGATCATTTTCCTAAAATATCAAAATAATCCGAATACGTTTTATCAGTTTTTAGTATCTCACTTGTTCTTTTTACTAAATATAATTTCAATTTTAAATAAAAAGACACACTTTGAGTGATACTGGTCACTTGTTATTATTACTCAATTTTGAGTAGGCCAATTTCTCTGATACCAACTATATTGACCCATACATTTCATACATAGATATCACATCTTAGTAGATTAATATTCCTTACATAACATAATGATCCATGCCAGAATAGTTTAGGTCTAGTGGTTTTGGAAATATGAAAACAGAAAGAACTAGTTCATAAGAGTCTCTCATTAAGTTATTCTTTACTGGAATCCTTCTTAGACATATCATTTCTAAAACCATTCTTAATAACCTAAGGAAATGAAACTCAAGAAAGGGTGATCATAGATGTTCAATAAGTGTAAACAAGGGAGATATCAATGATCATATAAGGATAAAACGAGCATAAAGATGTTAAAAGGTGATATTAACATTAGAAATTTATACCCTACATATCATAGATCATAATCACAAGTCATAGATCAAAGCATGGTAGTTCATAAGGCATGAATCTTAAAGGATCAAAGAATATTATAAACTAAAAACATACACTTCGAGTCATTCTGAGCACACTGTGTATTAGATTGAGGTGAATCTAATTAAGATGCGGTTGATTAGTACATTGTTCAGGAAAATATTCATGATAGATATTTTGGGAAGTCATACTTTGCATTCAATTACTAAGAAGTTATACTTTTCATTCAACATGTTCTCTCTTTTCTAGCTTATTACAGATAGTTGAAAGGAAAATGTGATTCCCAAAAGATTTGTAAAATAAATAAATAAGTATTAGATAAAAATGATAAAGAAATCAACTTACAAATAGTATATAAAATGATAAAAAACTTAATTAATTAAATAATTAGTAGGAATTCACCTTTATAAATTATTGACCCATTTCTTTGTTGTTATTATCTTAGTTGTAGCCTCAAAGTCCAATCTCTCACGAGCGTGAGTATCTTTGAATAAACTGCCCCGACTCAAACAAAGGAATCCACCTGTAAACAATTCTTAGGTGAGTAATATTAAAAATAAGTAAATTAAACAAAAAATATAAACGATCCACTACTTATATGAAAGTCACATCTTCATTCTATTTGTGTACATTATTCCATCAGGTATGCTTCCCATTTGTTTCTAAGCATGTCTATATCATCTTGTGAATATGAGTCTTTTCAACAATCATAATAGTTTTGTAAAAATATAAATACACAATGGATTAATAAATATTTTAAATGAAATAGTAATTATCTTCAAAAATACATCTCTAGGTATGCTAGTTTTTTCATGGAATATGATCTCTCTCATAAATTTACAAACATAATAACCACAATATTTTCCATTGGTTTGTTTCAGACACTGAAAAAACATTGGGGAGAATAAGTAATTTGTTTTGATATGTGTTTGGATCGTGAAATCTTATTATATATACCCTGATACTTGTCCAGTTGTAGTACTTTTCTTCTTTCTCATCCTTATCCCCTAGCCTCATTCCTTGTTTTTCACGATAGTGATGCACCACCCTATCATAACATAATCCTCATTAAAATATAATATAAATTATATAACTTGATGTTTAGTTCTAAAACGTTGTATGTAGCGTATTACAAATTGAAAAATGCTATCATGTGTGGATGGTATTTTGGATATCCATGCATTAAATCTAGGAAATAAATCTTTGGATCATCCAAATTTACTACAGAGCATCCAATGCTACCTAAAATATGAAATGTATTTAGTCATAATTAACACAGTATATCAACTTTTGGAAAATCAAACCATAAAAACATACCTCATGTATACATTTAAAACTGATCCGCCTAGCCAATCATAGTTGAGGATTTCAGTTGCACTCTCAACACCAATGAAGCCCTGCTCTTTCTCTCCATCCATATTTTCTTTAAATTCAACTATATGGTTTCCACTATATTTTAACTTTGTATCCACATGAGCCTTGAATGATAATAAATATGGATATAGAACGAGCGGGGTAATGGTGCTTTTGGTAGATCTTTTTGATTGGTTGGTCGATCCTTTCGATGGTTTTGAGGCATTTTTTCATTTCATCCCATTCTCTTTGTCCATCTGTAATAACATTCGTAGTTTAGACCTTTTTTCATTAATTATTAAAGGTTTAGCTTGAAAAGTAAAATGAAAATGAATAACTCCTTACCAACATATTTTTTTTACAAGATGCGATGGCCATGCGATGAATGTTCCAACAAATTTTTCAAATGTATTAATATCATCCTCATGAATTGGAACATGTAGCTCTACACTCAACTCATGGGCTACACTAATTGACACTCACACATGACCTGTTGGAAGTGGTGTGTTGTGTAGCATGACCTTTTGAATATTGAACACCATAGCCATCGACACAAGGTGATGGGTGAGTGTTTCTAGATATAAATCATAGTCATTATCACCCTATAAAATATCAGTACAAGAAAGGTATCAGTGTCTGTTTGATTCACATTTCACAGAAACATTTATTAGAACATTGATTACCTCTTCTAAGACATCTCTTTGAGGGGAATGACTAGCCTAATAGATAGTAGGGTGTGGGGCGGGATATCTACGTGGTGGATGTTCTTGAGTTTCTTTTTCTCTTTGCCTCTCCCTCATTAAAGTTTCCATTATCTCTCTCTACCATTGGAATTTTCCTTCAAGGGTAGATATTCTTTCTCTCATCTAATTTATTAATTCACTTTGACCATCCTCTTGTTTTTTCCCCAAAATATTTTCGGGGTGTTACCCCAAAACCCACACCTCTGAAAACTATTTATAAAATCATAGTTGAAATCCCATTAAAAAAACAAGTCATTCACACAAATTCCTCTTTAAAATAATACAACCTTTTTAAAATAAACCAATCAGTTCCAAACACTCTTTCTCAAAACTCCAATTCCCTTTTTAAACAATTTTAAATCTATTTAAAACCAAAAAGGGTATGTTTAACACATATAATTTTTTAAGAAACATTTCAAAACACTTGAATCATTTTAAAATATTCACTTAGGCATTTTCACAAAGACATAAATCTCAATAGAAGCACTTTATAAAGGATACATGAATAAAAAATAACCAACATTTTATAAAATATAAAGCTATAAAAGTTTTATCATGTCTCTCATGAATAAATAGTATGAATCCTATAGTTTACTCCCATAATACTACCAAGGAGTGAATACGTGATAGATAAATACATAAGTGTCACTTGGCCATGATATGTTTGAACATAAAGTCACATCTCTTTAAGGTGGGAAACCATCTTCCACTTGATGCTTGAATCATGTACTACCTAAGTTTGATCCTTCCAATATGGCACATCAGAAAAAATGTTCCCCTTCTTGAGGGTATACATTTGGTAAAAGTTAAAGGACTATAGGTACTCAAACCTTCTCCGCTATCAATGGTTCGTTTTACATTATGATTGAATATATTCCAAGCACTTTTTTTAGTGTATTCCAAAAACATATCACCCTAAAGATAATACCAATAACACCTCATGGAAAGAACTACTATTTCCAAATCTAGGAAAGGATTTGGGAAGTTTCTCTTATGTTTCCTTAACTATCTAGACCCATAAGCAACCACATGACCATCATGGACTGAAACTGTTCAAATCCTGACTCATGATACATCACAATATAATCCATACTCATTACCCAACTCATTTATGGTTAAGATTGGTGTTTCATCAATATCCCATTAAGATATTAGAAAGATATCTCATGAACATCTAAGCAAAGGAACCATACCACATTCTTGGTTAAGGCTTTCTTAGCGCTTCCAATCAGGAAGAATCTTGGTTGACCCTTTGGTAATAACTAGAAATTCCTAAAAATATTTGGATCTCAAAAACATTCTTTGGCCTCTCTAAATAAACTATAACATCAAACTTCTAAAGTTATAAAAATATGCTACCCACTAATATCATTTTCCCCATGAAGTGTACATTATCAATCCAAAACATACACTTTGAGATCATGGTATATAGTTGATTCTCCCTAAGTTTTCTCAAAATGATCTCTAGATATCGAGCATGTTACTCCCTCAACTGGGAATACATGATGATATGATTGAAAAATATGGCCACAAAATTATCTAAATAAGGATGGAAGACCCAATTCATCTCAGCCATGAACACTACCATTAATAAAATAAACCAAAACAAACCAAAAAATAGAAAAAACTAACTTCATGTGGCCCATGTACACTAACCACCTCCCAATAAATCATGTAAAAATGATAATCTATAAAAAAAATAAGAGGCAGGAATTGGTCTCTAGAAAGAATACACAATAGCTTCATAATCCCATTGGCTTATGCATGGTTTGATTTATACATTCTCAGTCATATCTCACCAAGGAGTCTATGTAATTCCAACCAAATTCCATTTTAATAATGCTAGGTTGTACTATATATGGAAATAATCATTAACATGAAATTTCATAAAATAAAAACAAGTAACATTCCTTTTCATTGAAAACTCTAATTCTTTTTAAATTTATTTTCATTTGAAATTTAAAAAAGATTCATTTTAAAGGTAATTATTTATAAACCATGAATGGAAAACAACAATTTTCATAAAACAGTATATTCACATAAAAACTAATTTTCATTTTCAAAAAACCATCCAAAAATTCACAAATTTAAATAATCAGTTTCAATCATAAAACATACCGTGAGAAAAATAATGTAACTGTGAAACTGGAACAATTAATCAAAAAATTATAAAAATTAGATTACAGTAGAAAAATACACCACAAAATCAATGTGAAAAATAAAGAAATGAACTATTCATAACAATGGACCCCCTCAATGGAATCATAAACAAGAAAAAAGAAAGGGTAAACTGGTTAGGTACTAAATGAAGACAATCCTAAACAATACATAACAAATAAAAAACTATCAGCCTATGTTTCATCCAAAAAAAAACTATACCAGCCACATAACCTACCCATAATAGAATCATTCAAGGGTACTTCCATAGCCTTAGAATAACAAAAAACAAGGAGACCTTAGCTAGTGTTTGGGATAAATGGTATAAAAATACAGACCCATCTTGTAGAACCTAAAGTTTGAAAGGAAGTGTGAGAATCTATTACATAAATGTCTGGATGCTTTGAGGAGGAGGAGGAGGAGTTGACGGTAGTGGCAGTGACAAAGGAAGAAGAGTCAAAAACAGATGAAGAGGAGGAGGAGTCAACCACAGCAGAGTTTGGCTTCTGCGAGAGCTTGAGCATGCGACATGAGGAGGCTGTTAGAGTTTATTTATAAAATCGGATAAACCTTTTATCAGCGCTATCTAAAGAGTACTGATAAAGGTATGTTTTATCAGTGCTAAAATAGAAAGCACCGATAAAACTATAATGATAATAAATTATTTATATTTTTATATATATTTATAAAATTATATGTATAATAAATAAATATATTTATTTATAATAATAACTATAAATAAATAAATATTTATTTATATTTATATATTTAATAAATATATATTTATTTATAATTATAAATTTATAATAAATATATTTATTATATTTAAAATTATATATAATTATTATAATTATTATAATTATTTAAATATATCTATATTTATTTAGAATTATATTTTTATATATTTATTATAATTTTATAATTATTTAATAACTATAAATTTATATATATTTATTACATATATATTTTAATTATAGTCATAAATATCAATAAATTTATATATATATTTAAATACTCATAAAATTAAAACAAATATATTAATTATATATAGTCATAAATATAAATAAGCAAATTAATTATATACAGTCATAAATTATAAATAATATATATCTATTTATAGTCACAAATATAAATAAATAAATAAATTTATATTTATGAATATAAATATATATATATATATATATATTTATAATTATAATTATAATTATAAATATAATAGATATATTAATTATAAATATATTTATTATAATTTCATAATTATTTAAATATAAATATATATTTATTTAAACAATTATGAAATTATAAAAAATATATATATATATAATAATTATTTTAATTTCATAAGTATTTAAATATATATATATATATTTATGGCTGACCGTGGTTGGCTTAGTGGTACCGTGTAAGGCAGCCACTCCCTAGCAACGAAACAGGCTCGGGTTTGACTCCTACCACACTCGAAATTAGCTGGGGGCGTGTGGCACATGAGTGGTGGGTTGGGCCTAGAATAAGTATGGTGTGACACCCACCTATACCTCGTTACCCATATAACACGTTTTACCTGCGGGGCATGGGTGAGTTGGTTGCGGTTGTGGAGTCTATCACTAAGGTTCTGAGTTCGAGTCCTCGTTATGGAAACAGCTGAGATGCCTGAATAAATCACCTGTGGACCTCTCTACCCCATTGGGAACTGAACCGAAAGCCCAGGTGCCATTACACTTGGGCCTATGGTAGAGGAAGTAAATAAAGGCGCTTGGTGGTGGGTGATGGCCAACCTATACCTTGTAACCCCCTGGGCCTAAAAACCAGGTGTACTTTTACCGATCGAGGTTGGCTTAGTGGTACCATGTAAGGTGGCTACTCCCTGACAATGGAACTGGTTTAGGTTCGAGTCCTTCCAAACTCAAAATTAGCTGGGGGCGTGTGGCGCATAGGTGGTGGGTTATACCCAAAATAAGCATGGTGTGGTACCCACCTATACCTCATTACCCATATAACACGTTTGCAGTTGGGGGCTTACGAGAGTGGTAAATGCTCCTCGTAATCCTACATCAAACTTGGGTTCAAATCCGGGTGGGAGTGAATTTTCACATGCAAGCGGAGACGCAGACACGATGCATGATGTGGGGTGGCAGTGACGTCGACATGACGCATGCCTGGTGATGCATGCATGACACTGCACAGGGCCCTCAGGACAGTTAGTGGGCCTTTGGGCTATGTAATGGGCTTCATGCCCACTGGGCCTTCGGGCTGTGCACTGAATAAATAAGGCTTGATGGGTGGACTATCCCTTGGGGGGGGGGTTACGGTCTGCCTTTCCAGCCTGTGCGTGTGGTGTATGTGTTTAATGTAATTGTACCCCTAAACACATAATATATATTTATATTTATGACTATATATAATTAATATATTTATTTTAATTTCATAAGTATTTAAATAAATAAATAAATATATATATATATATATATATTTATGACTAAAAATAAATAAATAAATATTTATAATTATAAATATAATAAGTATATTTATTATAATTTTTATAATTATTTACATTGATGAGAGAGGAGAGAGATGAGAACATCTCTCTCTAAACATGGCGTCTAGGGTTTTTACCTCCAGATCCGTCGCACTCCCAATTGGTGGTTCTCTCACCGGAGGTTCCAGATCTATGCTAGATCATTAGATCTATCCATCACGTCTACTTATTTTGGTCGACACACTACTGTGTGGACCAATCCACGGGTTACTATTCACACATGGTGGTCCGTCCTTCTGCAGCGATTTCAGCCAGCGGTTCTTGTCGGAGAGGAACCCAAATCTATCACACTCCCTTTTGGTGGTTTCTCGTCAGAGGGTCCAGATCTGCACTAGAAGAGTCTATCACGTTCAGATCTCTATCCGTAGAATCTAATCAGTCAGTGAGTTACTGTTCACGCAGTGGTCCATCGCTTCCTATTCTGTCGGGATTCCAGCTAGTGGTTCTTGCCATAGGACAACCAGATCCTCACCAAAGGTCTATCCGTCACGTTTCTGGTTGTCGCGCTGCTATGGGTTCTTCTTGCCGACCTGCTTCAGAATTGATGGAGGTTATTGCTGAATCCTTTCTGGGATAGGGGTGGTTTGATTCATATAGGCATGCTACATCTAGTCCACGATTGGCTCGCGCTGATATTGATCCAGTGGGTATGTGCACGGATGCTCATGGTGTTTCAGCCACTGCTTGTGGTGGGAAAATGGTGGATTCTGATGGGGTGGGTAAGCACTCATTCTCAATATACAAGGGTTCAGATGTTCCTCCTATTCATCGGAAAGGTAGTATTGCGCACATCAAGGCAGATCCGTCTGCTATTGCAGAGCGTTTCAAAATAGGTGAACACTCCATCATATCTCGTCTTATTCTACCTAAGGGTGCTACTCCACTAAAAATTGAAGATTTAACTGAGTGTATCTCATAAATATAGGGGTTATCTTCCTAGAATTGCGTTTCATTAGGGCACAAATTATTTCATATACTCTTCCCCTCTAATGATTTGAAGATGTGGGCATGAAGATTTGGATCAATTTCGCTCAAACCAGGTATTATTCATTTCCGTGAATAGGATAAGAACTTTAATCTTCTTGAAGTTGGTCAGTCTTCTGTTCAAATATCAGTTAGTGTCTATGGTATTAATTATATTTTATGGAATCCTAAGATTCTATATGATATTGCAATGTCAATTGGAGTTCCAATTAAAATTGACAAAGAAATATAGACGAAAACATTTGGGCACTTTTCCCACTTTTTGGTTGAAATTGATCTGAATTTCACTTTGATGGATCACGTTCTACTGTCCACTAATGATGGTGAACTTGATTTTAGAATTGTGTATGAAAAAATGCCATTTTTTTGGACTGTAAGGTAATTGTACACGACATTAAGATGCGTAGAAAATCTGTAATCTATGACTTTTGATCCCTACGTGGGAATGATTCTAAGATGTGTCTGAAGAGAAAGAAAAATAAAGCCACCCATGCTGGTGGGCGTGATCAGGCTTGGGTTGAAACAACCTGAAATGATAACATTGGGCATGGACAAATTGTGCATGCACCTGATGTGCAGGCTGACACACAATCGAGGGATGCTGCTGCTAAAAAGGACTACTCACAGTAGAGGGATCATGTTCCTGTGTTGGAGACTCCCGAAAATGGAAGTGAAGGGGTTGGATAGCCAACTTATGAAATCTATGGACAACTTGATACTAGATGAGTGAAGGATATTGTAGACATTCCGTGTGCTGGTAAAAAGAAACCATGGTCAGAGATTGTTGTTGGGGAGCAGAATGTAGGTGAAGGAAGTTTAAATCAAGTTGCTCCAAAATCCACTGAGATTGTTTGCACAAAATTGACAGATAAAAATCCATCACCTATCATGGATAGAATGGAGTTGATTGAGCATGATACTAGGGTGAAATCTACAGTGGCTGATGCTTCAAGAGTCATTCATGACTCTATGGAGCGACCTCTCATTGAACCATATTGGGATTGGTAGCAAACGAGAACATGGAAGCGAGGTCGGCATCTAAAAAACCATGGATGAGGACGTGGTTGGGATGATTGGGCTGGGCGTGGCCGGTCTACCATGGCTTCTTCCAAGGATCTCACTATGGAGCATATTAAACTCAGGGAAAAGTACTCTATGCTTTTCAGTCAGAAGCATTCGCAGTCAGAATGGGAATATGTTGATGACATCTCTGATCAGGATTATGGGGATGGCCCTGGTGCTACCCATTTGTAGTTTTATTTTATGGATTACGATTTTTCCTTTGTTGTTCATGTCCTCTCTCCTCCTCAAGCTTTGTCTTTTATTTTTTAATAAATTTCTGTAGGAGCGGGTTCGCCTGACTCTTGAACCTTTCTGGTATATATATATATATATTATTTATAATTATAATTATAAATATTTGTATATATGTATAAATATTTTTATATACTTATAAATATATTTCTATAATTATATATATTTATAAAATTATAATTATTATAAATATATTTATTATAAATTTCTAATTATTTAAACACACACACACACACATTTATAATTATAATTATAAATAAATATATTTATAAATATTTGTATATAATTATAAATATATTTATATGTATATATATGTATATATATACATGTATATATATGTATATTAATATATATATATTTATAAAATTATAATAAATGTATTTATTGTAATTTTATAAAAAGTGTATATATAATTATAAATATAATAAATATATTTATCATTTAAAAAAATTAAAATAAATATATGTCTGTAATGAATATATATATATATTCATTAAATAAATATATTTATATAAATAAATAAATAAATAAATAAATAAATAAATAAATAAATATAAATATAATTATAATTATAATTAAATAAATAAATAAATATATTTATAATTATAATTATAAATAAATATATTTAAAAGGTATTTATATATAATTATAAATATAATAAATATATTTATCATTTTAAAAAACTATTGTAATTTTATAATTATTTAAATATATATATATATATATTTAGTTATATATATTATAATTATAAACATATTTTAAAAAGTAATTATATATAACTAAATATTTATAATTATAAATATAATAAATATAATAAATATATTTATTATTTAAATATATTTACCATGATTTTAAGTATTTATGAGAACATAATAGCTTCATGGGAACATGAATGAATCATATACACTAAGTAAAGTATAGATCTCATAAAAAATGGGTTATCATATATATGGAAAAAATGAATAATAATGAAGGTGTAATGTATAAATGAAAATTCATGATGAATACATAACATTTGAATGTCAATTATATTCACGCATCAATTAACCAAATTCATTGGAAACATATATTTATTTAAATAAATAAATATTTATTTAGAATTATAATTATAATTATACATATTTAAAAAGTATTTATATATAATTATAAATATATATATTTAAAAAGTATTTATATATAATTATAAATATATAAATATAATAAATATAATAAATATAATAAATATTTATTATTTAATGAAATTTATTATATATATATTTGAATTATTAAAAAATATATATTAATTATAAACATGCATTTTTTATTCAATGTATACAAATAAACATTATTTTGGAATATAAATATAATAATTTTATATAAATTAATAATATTTTGTATTAATTTTTTTTATCAGCATTATTTTTAGTGCTGATAAAGGAAGATTTATCAGCGTTTTTCGCTAGTACTGATAAAGGACTTCCTTTTATTAGCGCTTTCTGATTAGCACTGATAAAAGCCGGCGCATCCCTTGCCCGGATCTGTGGTAGTGTATACACACATGAAAATATATAAATATGTATAAATGTATAAATATGTAACCAAGTGTGTATATAAATGTAAATATATAAATATACATGTAAATATGTATAAATGCATAAATGTATTTATATACATATATTATTAATTATATCATATAAATGTACTTATAATATATATTATATAAATGTATTTATGTATAAATATATCATATAAATTTACTTAAAATATATATTATATAAATTTATTTATGCATGAATATATTGTTGGGTTTTCATTGTCCATCATATTGACATGGCAACATAATCAAAACCCAAATATATACAATCAATATTTGAAGGAATCAATGTGTAATAAATGAAAAACATAAATGTGCATACTTGGATAGCCAATGCAGTAACTTTAATGAGTTTTCTTGATGAAGTTCACTAGAGCATGAGACAAATGCCTCTTGCCTCCGAAGACGGTACACCACCCAGCAGATCCTGATCTCAATCGGACTCCCATACACTTGAAGAAGTTCTAGCATCCTCAGTGAAGGTGATAAATAAGCTACGGTAAGGGAGAGATCTTAGAGAGGTTTGCATAAAATTGGTTGTTCTCAATAGGAGGGATCTCATCCATTTATATAGTCATTCATGACACATTTCATTTAATTAAACGTGCCAGACATATTCAATGTATCCATATATATTTATTATCACTATCATTAATTCATTGAATAATATTAAATGAATATTTAAACATTTTTATCCATTCATAAATATCAATGAAACCGCGTGGAAGATAAATGAACCAAAATTAAATATTTCATTAATTATTTTAGTGCATATTCAACGATCTCCCAGTTACACTAAAATTCATAAGGACTTTGTTCAACACTTCACAACTATTTGTGAATCCATTTGAAACTCTTTTTGGATAAAGTTTCATTATAATCTCTTCATTTTGGAACAAAAACTTTGTCCAAAACTTAATACTTATGAAATTTATATTTCATAGATGTTGTAACATCCCATGTTTTTGAACCGGTTGAAAATTCCAAGAGAATTTTAACCTTTTGTTTGGTGGATGGGATGAATTTTAAATCAATCCTTGAAATGTAAATATGAGAATTGAAACATTTAAATATGATGTTTTAATAAGGGGTTTAAGGTTTGAGAGGCGTCTCGAGTGTTCAATTGAGTTTCAGAAGAGTTGGGCTTCAAAAGCCATGTTTTTGGAAAGGCAGGGGGGCACGGTTTGCACATGGTTAGTGCAACCTATGAACCCAAATCATGTAGACCTATGGGGATGTCACATGGTTTGTTAAACCATGCAACTGAGGCTACATGGTTGTGCAAAATTTCTGTAGAAAATTTCATAGGTGAGCGCACGGGTTGTGCACAGTTTCTCTAGCCATGCGCAAGTCGTACGAGGGGGTGTGACACTTAGGAAATGTGAGTCACACAGTTGACACATAGTTTTCCTAATCATGAAACATAACCATGAAACTCATTAAAAGGTAAAAAATTATATATTTTACCATCTAACCCTTAAAGTATTTTCATCCCATTTATGCTCTCATTTGGTTAAGAGGCTACCCTGCACACACTCTCTCCCCTATCTCCTCCTCCATGGCGGTTCTCCTTCGTTCTTGGTCAGAATCCCTTGCTGTAAAATGCATTGTAAGCCTAGAGGTAGGTCTAAAACTCCTCTTACCACCTTTCTTCATTTCTTTTTCCATATTGGATACTATTTATATGCAATCTCATATTCCCTATTTATAGGGTGTTTGATAATTCTTTTGTTTTATCTCATCCCGGCTCGAATCAAAGCCCAATAATGTATGAATGAATCTTCTTAATCATAAAGCAGGTGGTCCATACATTTTACCTTAAATTCTTGATGTTTATATCTCTCTTGTTAGTGCCTCATGTTGAAAACTATGTTCATTGCTTCTAAAATGAGTAATACCTTAAATTAATTGTTGTAAAACATGTTTTGATGTTCTATTTTCCCTTTGACACTATTGGAGGTTTCCCACCTCAACCTGAAACACCCCTTGTGGTGGGTTCATTTGAATACCTAGGAATATAAAACCCCTTTGGGTGTGTTGATATTTCCACCCATGAGTGGAAGCAACATATGAATGGAATTGGGATGTTAAAGGTTGAATAACTCTTGGTCCGTCTTGATTTATAAGTGAAATGGAATAAATGGAAATTTTAAATGAGACAAATGATCTCTTGGCTTATGAATAATATTTTAAATGGTTTGTAAGGAGGAATGAACATTAAAATGGCCCCTCTTTTTATCACCTATGAGTGAATTTATTAATGAAATAAATGTGAAGAATTAAATTGATAAGGGCATGGACACTAACATGGCCCCTTGATCCCTTGTATAAAATGTTTAACGATGGATACTTCAGTATGGGATTAATGACTCTTTTATATTGGATGCCTTGGTTTATTACCTTGGATCTAGATTACTTGGACCACCTTGTATTTACTCCTTGGTATCCTACCAAGTCTATACCAAGTTTTCTATTAATGAGCTTTATGGAATCGAAGAGGACACCCTAGTCAAAGGCCTTGGGGATTTGCCCATTTAGGTCTACATTATACTGAGTTTTCTATGGATGAGCTCTATATAATCTAATAAGACTCCTTGGTTAATGGACTTGGGTCCTATCCCATGTAGGTCTGATACTTGATACATCCAGTGTATGTCGTGGCTGATGCTTTACTTTAGTATACAATTACTTTTCATTCATATAATGTTTTTGACACAACTTGTGTAGGTTGATCGTGATTGTTTTACATTATCATTTACGACCTTATTACTACTATATCTACACACTGTTTCAGATTATATACATTGATTGGATTTTTTATACATCGTTGGTGGTGACCTATTGAGTATATCTCACACCCTGTTCGGGTGACCGTTTGGTACCCAGACAGACCTCTTGGTTGCAGGATATGACCTTGGTTTGTGCCTGCTTGATGTTACTCCTTATGGACTAGGACTTGACATGGAGCTAGGGGCTGAGCATGTACTTAGGCTACCTACAGGAGTCAAGGTATCTATTTGTTTATTATGTTATAATCTAGGTTTGACTGTATGATGTTTTCCTTATATTTTTGGACATAGCATGTTCATGTATGGTTGGATTGTGTTGGTGTTTCTAGGGAATCTATTTATTATTACTCATTAGTTATGATTATATTCTGCTATATTTATTTTAATATTGATTCTCCTATATGTAATATTGATCCAAAGGGTATAGTCTCCACACTGCACCATCGTCATACCCTCGATTCTAGTTAGTAGGCTCTGACATATGTGGAGGCACACTTGAGGCCACATGATCAACCAGGTTTGGTTACTTATGAGTGAACTGGGACTGAGACGTTACAAGTGGTATCCGAGCCTTTTTTTACTTTCATTTTTCTTACTATTTGGGTATGGTGGACAAAAGACTAGGAACATGTCAACACTTGGTAGATAGCTCATGTCTAGGACTATACGACCCTTATATGAGAGAAAGATCAAGTTTCCAGGGAAGAGATTGATGTTCATGATGTTTGTTATCACAGTTGATTATTATTTCACCTTGAGTGATTTTTGTATTTCCACCAGCTACTGATTTATGAGATTTTACTCTTGGGCCTGTATGGAAACATATAGGGTGTGTTCATGCATATTTTAGGCACATAGAATTCACATGACATTTAGCATGATTATATATATACCATAATTCTGTGATTTCCTACTTACATGCATGTATTCCTTTCTCTATGATAGCATGTCTTATTATAGTATAAGATACGATTAGTTATTAAAGTTTCTACATCAACCTAAATGGTATTTTCCCGTATATCTTGATAGAAGCACCTTAATTAACCAATTCAGACATGTTTAATCCATGGACCATTGGTTGAATGGGTTGAAACATTAGTGGTTGAGATTAAATGGGTGTCAATAGAAATTTATAAAGTATATAACCCTTTATAAATTGGGAAGGGTGAACCATATAATCAAACCACCGCATATGTATTTTTTTATATTATGAGACTAAAGGTGAAAAACTGGATGCAGTTACATGAATTCCAATTGTAACTTATAAAGGAAAATACTTTTATAATATATATATATATATATATATTAAATGATAGAAATAAAATTTCAAGGAAATTAGTTGGATTTAATAAATTCAAATCATTGCTTATGGATGTTAGTAAAATGGGTGTCATTTGCAATTTAAAATGGGTGTACCTTCATAACTTGGGAAAAGAGACCCTTATAACTGAATCCTAACATGATTTATGCAACCCTTGTAGGTGAGTTTAAGTATCTTATGCCTATATAAAAAATCCAATAAGGGTGTGATTAATCTTTAATAAATCATCTACTATTGGGTTACATTTAAATGGACCTAGGTTGGAATGACATGGACCTTATAGAATGCCTTTATCTTTATATGTATTGGTACATAACCCCATGGGGGTGGACTTATGATAAATATGGGATATTTATTTTAGGTTCCATTAGACACTTAAATGGTTTTATATATAAATGTATGGTGACATCTTACTAAATATATTCCCTTAAAATGATAAAGGACCTTTTAACTACTTTTGAGATTTATTATTATGAGGCTTCCGTTAATTAAAATGTCAATTACAACCTAATGGGTGTTTTACTCTATAGCTTGGAATTGAAATTTTCTTTAAATAACACCTATTATGAAAAATTATGGATAAATAAACAACGGTTAAATGGAAATCATGAGATAATTCGCCTAATACTGCATGATACCAGCTAAAGAAAGTGCTTGTTATAGTTTTCTCTTATAATGGGTACTTGATAACCCTTAAACATGGGATAATTAATTTTTTTAATAAACGAGCATCATTTTAATGCCTTAAAATTAAACCCTTTTTGAGGTTATTGTATCTTGGACCCTCTTATAAGGGTTATTTTTAAATGTTTCCTAAAAAAGTTACCTTAAAGGGAATATGGACATTACTGCAGGATTCAATGGACTTTTTATGTTGTATTTGGTCTAAAGGATAGGTGGTAGATCCTAGAAACCTTTTTTAGCATGAATCTAGATTAAAATTCAAAAAATTATGTTAAAAATTAGCGTCTAGCCTGGTTATGGTAGCACCCTTTATAAATGGAAAATGGTAGACATTTGAGCTAAGTTTCTAAGCATGGTAGGTGCTGTCCGTTTAATCCGGTTGAGTTGGGTAGGAATATTAGTGATGAAACAACACCCTTGGGTAAATTGGTAGTCATTTTATAATATAATACTTGTGAAGGGTGTGATAATCATGTAATGTTCCAGTTCAGTGGGTTAGACATGCCTCAGGCACGGTCAGCTATTTTGTTCATCATGAGACCTTTCTTATTTTATGATGGTGCATAACTTGAGATTCATCAACATATTAATATTCATATGGATAAAATGACTCTGATTTGATCCATGTGTATTCTATCTCATTACAGGAATACGTAGCACTTGTTATGCTGTTTTGATATCACAGTATCATGCATTGTTACATGCGGTGACTGTAGAGTTAAGAAGTGATGCATTAAAATGCATGTAGTTTGAGTGATAAGGTTGCATAATACTCTTAACCACATGGTTTTATGATTTATTATAAATATTCATGAGTAACTGATGGCTCCATTCATATCTCATCTCTGAATTAGAGTGACCTAGGCTTTGAGAGATCATTGTGAGTGTTGTAGCACTGAGATGATAATCAGAAGCTGAGTTGTCCTGGTGATTCAAGATGATGTTGTAAAAAGGATCAAGTGAAATAACACTACCAATATGGATTATTTTTGTCTTTTATATTGGATACTGATGATGTGCATGAACGTTCCTCGATATTAATGTCATGCATGTGTCAAAAAGTGAACCTGTTTGAGCATGCTTATAAGTGGCTGGTTCCTCTCTCCACATTTCAACGTTTGGTATAAGTGTGTTGGCTATATCTAGGATCTGTGTTCCTTGGTGATAGAGTTTGTTTCATGGGATGATTTCCTATTTTTAGTAAAATTATTCCTTGGACACTCCTAAGGTGGAGAGCATCATGATAATTGTGGAAAGCATGTCCTTCCAAGTAGAGGGAACACAACCATTATGGAAAAATTGAAAATGGTTAGAACTGATTTTAGAAGATAATGAGTTTTTAGATTTGAGATTTCAAGTATTAGATATGAAGATGATTTTTTAAAACTTAGGTGCGAGTTTAAAATGAGTCTAGATGCTAGATTTAGGCTTAGGATCAATAATAAATCTAGGAGTTTTGTGGGTTGGTAACATGTCTATGTTTTCAAGGAAGCATGGCGGCGAAGTGATTGGTTGAGTACCCAACTATTGAGGAATTCCTAGAGTCAGAGTTATATTTCATTGGTTGTTCTTGAATGATCATGGTTACCTAGGGATCTAAGGTGATGTGAGTAGGACCTTAATTAAAACACCATCTATTAAGCTAGATGTCTCTTAAACAAGCCAGTCTAGAGTGGATTGACTAATGCCTTAGTAATGAAATTTGAAGGTGTGTTGGGACTAACTTCTATGTATCGTGTTAAATAATAGGGGTGCGTTCAAGGTGAATATACCCTATTTTCATGAATCATGGTTTTGGAGAGATATACATTCCTAACAATAAAATTATTGGTGAATACCGTGATATTCATATATGTGGATCAAGAATGGGTAATGTGTAGCATCTTGGTGTACTCCTAGTATGATGTTGATCATTTCCAAAATCTTAATATAATCCTAATTATTATGAGAGAGAATAAACTATACACCGAGATATCTAAATATATCTCCTGATTGGATGAAAGGACTCCTTGGTAGTTGTGCTTGAGGAGCGATTCAAAGTAGGCCATATGGAGCGTAGTACACCATTAGATATTTGAGGGCGATAACCCTCACTATAAATCAAATTTCAATGATATAAATGAAAAAAATTCTTGAAAATTGGGAATAGGTGATGGGTGGCTTTTATGTTAGTGCTCGTGGATGATCTGGTTTGTAGTCACATCGGTCATTATGTCCGGGATGGATAGGTGAATGGATTGTGGTAATCAGAAAAATCATTTCATTGGTGTGATGATGATATGAATGATCCTAAGGTGAGGAGTGGGATGTTGTTTACTGGTGGGTGACCCTCATGTAATAAGGGGAATGAGACCTTGAGATCAGACATTGGTCACTCGTTTGGTTTGTGTTTTATTGGATAAGTTGAACTTAATACACTCAGTTTTCTTAGTAGATTCCAGGTATAGATAAAAATATGTACTTGGGAGAAGTCCTAGTGAGGGAATTTGACCTAGAATAGTTGTGATGATCCAGGGATGCATGATCATGATTTCACTAATGTTCATGATATAGCACGACAAAGGAAATGTCCAAGCAATTCCATCATAAGTTGGTTATAGGATTTAGTGAGAATGCTCAAAATGATAGTAGTGTGCCTTGGATTAAGGGCATTGAGATTTGGTCTTAGGGAAACATTGACTATTAAAGTTGATCATTTTCAAAAAATATTCATCCAGAGGTGGTAAAATTTGTTTTATTTTGATCAATGTATATGGTTAGTGAGAAACCGCATCAGACACATCGTCATGATGAGAAAGGTTTAGTTTAAAGGTCAGTCATGGATTTTCAAAGAGAAGCCGGAATGACTAGGCCAGTTGGTCATTTAGAGTTTTTTCATTCATTTTAATTGATAAAAATACCGGGATAGTAACTATAACACTAAGGACATGCATTAGCAGGTAGTTTTGATGGTGGAAGTTTTTTGGTTCTGAATTGACTGTTGAGATCTAGAACTTATGGTGGGAAGCACCATATGATGGATGGTGAAAGATACAATGACATGATCATGTATCAGGTTAGATGGGATTGGGTAATCTTCATCTTGATGTTGTTGGAGTTGGTGGTCTAGAACCAATTACTTTGTACTTTATTCATTAAAAAAAAGCCTTATCACATCTTGATTTTTCTTCTGCATGACATGTCATGTGATAATGTCCTAAGGACTGCTGTTGCATTAAAGGGTCGTAGCGGATCCCTACTATTATGAGAACCCGGAAGTGCCATAACACTGTTCTTGAATGTATGTTCTATGGCCGGATGATATTATTTGAGGGACACAAATAATACAGGTCATTAGGGGTGAGGACTCATAAAACTTTGAGTCATCTTCTCATGGTGTGCGCCCTTGGTAATATCCAGGAGGATATTATGAGAATGAGACCCGGCAGTAGGAAATCCATATTTCATAGTGTCATTGGATGTTCCTATCTGTGGACGTGTGTATTGGTCCTTAGACTTTAAGATTATTATTAATGGGTATTACAACTTGCACACTTAGATGTATTGACGAAAACTATGACGACACACTGTTCGCAGTGAGGTAGGATATGTTGGGTGCGTCACGAGTAATACTGTATTAATAGATAATGCGAGAAAGTATTTGTCCCTTCTTTTCCATAACAGAAGTAGATATCTCAGGCCCTTTGATGGAATTGATATAGCATACATAAATCCATGGCCATGGTAAGGTATGTGCGAGTTCAATTCTAGGAAGTCAAAGAAAGAATAATTGAGCACATGGGTTGATGTCACTAGCATGAAACCCGCTTGATTAGAGATATCGAGACAAAGGGATTATATTACACGGTAAGCATTCATAGGAGGTGACACGTCATTGCGGCATTAACTTCTTTCTCTATGGGTGCCTTGGTGTGTTGCTAGATGCTAACCTTGGACTTTAGGCAGACTCAGCCTAATGCCACTGAGAAAGAGGCCTAGAGGGTCACACACTAAGTGTGTCCATGTATCTCAGTTAAATATTAATTTAACAAGTTGAATAAAGATTATTCCCGATTGTGGTTTAATAATTATTAAAGGATGTATGATCTCATTTATTTCGACACTAGTTATTCGAGAGAATATATTGTAGGCGAAATAATATGTATTTATTAGTGATTAATGCAGTTACATTTATTTAAGAAATAAATAGCCATTACTCAAGGTCTAATAAATGAGGTGGAGGAAAATAAATAATACTGGAAAAATAAAAGTACACACCGTGTATGTTTATACATACATGTCGTGTAGTTTGTTTTTTCAGGATTCGTGAGAAAATATTTTTTATTTAATTAAAAGATATTAAATGTGGTACATTGGATGCATGCCAAGTAATAATGATGGTCAACTGTCATTATTAAGACATGGGGTATTACTAAGAATTAAATGAAATATTTAAATGATTTTGGGAAATTAATTCATTTTATTATTCTAAGTATTATAAATCCCAATTACATTATTCTCATGAGGTGGAGCCATTTTGATTGTGCACAACGGATTGGAAATACTCTCAAGCCAAGAGAGAATTCCCTTTCCACCAAGAACGCTTTCAAGTCACGAAAGCAAGATCCTCCACCGAATCAAGGCGATTGAAGACGAACATCCCAAGCGAAGGATCTTCTGCGTTAGCACCCGGAGTTCCCTTCAGTGACGTCCAGAGATATGTGGAGCACGTGTGGATCACCGCTAGAGAAATCCTATACTTGGATTCTGCGACACAACGATGGATCATATGATTGTGACCAGAGACATCAACGAACAAGGAATTCCATCGAGGTAATTCTTATGAATTAATTAAATTAATTATAACTAACATATGATGATCCTATCTCAAGGGTTTCGGGAATCTTCTTTTCTTTTTCCGTTCTTCATTCTATTCCGAAGATCCGACATTTTATATCGCGATGGATCTCGGATTAAACATCGTTTAACGTTAAAATTAAAGTTGGGAAATCCCACCAACGTGCTTCCGCTGCGCTCGAAACCTACAGATGTTTCATTTTTGAATATGATAATTGGGTCTTGTTTTAGTGGTTTAAGTACCATGTGTTATAAGTAATGCTTATAGGTGTATTGGAACATCCCTTGTTTTTGAACCGGTTGAAAATTCCTAGAGAATTTGAACCTTTCACTTTGTGAACGGTTGAATCTTAAACTGAGTTTTAGACTGTAAATAAAATCATTGAAATACTTAAATGTGATTCTTTTTGATAATTTTTAATGCTCAAGAGGTGTATCAGGTGTTTGGTTGAGTTTCATAAGAGTCGGGCTTCGAAAGTTGGGTTTTTAGAAAGGAAGGGGAGATAGTTTTCACATGGTTAGTGTAAATTATGAACTTAAAACATGTAGACCTGTGGGAGTGTCATATGGTTTTCCAAAAAATGCACATGAGGCCACACAACCATGTGGAATATCTGTATAAAATTACAGATGTGAATGCATAGGCTGTGCACGGTTTGTCTAGCAGTGCACAAGTTGTGCGAGGGGGTGTGGAACTTTGGTAGTGTGAGCCATATGGTTGGTACATGGTTTTACTAATAGTATGGACTAACCATGCGCCTTATTAAAAGGGTAAAATTAATGATTTACCTCACACCCTAAAAGGGGTTCACCCCATTTCTACCCTAATTTTTCCAAGAGGCTCCCCTACACGCACTCTCTTCTCCCTCTCCTCCTCCATAGTGGTTCTCCTTTGTTTTTGGTCGGGATTGATCATCATCAGATGCATTGGAAACCTAGATGTAAGGATGCAAATACTCTTAACTAATTTATTAGTTTCTTTTTTAGTTTTGGATACTATTTCCATGAAATATCATATTCACTATTTGTAGGGTGTTTGATGATTCTTCTGCCTTCTCCTATTCCGACTCAAATCAAGACTGATAATGGATGAGTGAAGATTCATATTCATAAGGTAGGCGGTCTATACCTTTTACCTAAAAGTATTTATATCTATAGCTTATACTATTGTGCCACATGCTGAACCCTCCATGCATTGCTTATAAAATGATTAATACTTCAAATGAATTATTGTAAAATATGTTTTTTTGTTCTATTTCCCATTTGACATGGTTGGAGGTTGTACACCTCAACCTGAACCACCCATTGAGGTGGGTTCATTTGAATTACTATGAATATGCCACCCCTTTTGGTGTGTTGAGCTTTCCACCCATGAGTGGAAGATTTATATGAATGGAATTGTGATGTTAAAGGTTGAATACCTATTAGCCTGTCTTAATTTATAAGTGAAATGGAATAAATAGAATGTGACGAACCAACTTGGAATACCATTTAAACCGATATCCGAGCCAATTTTCCACTAACTTGAAAAGATTTCTCAATCTCTATGGGCCGGCGACAGGCACCTGGTCATCAATAAATAAACATTGGGAATTATTTATCCCTCAAAATATTACAATAATAAAAGTACAATGTGGAAACAAAATCAGATACATACATCAATATAATTGCAACATGTACAAGGAGATGATAAAAAATGGAAATAAAATAAAACTTATAAAAACCTATATCCTGGTGGTCCATGACCACCCACCATGTCCCAAGTAACCCACCCTTATTCACCCTAAATTTAATCCACAAAGTAATGTGAGAGCACGGACACCAGCTATAAGATCATAAAGGCAGCAAACACAAAACGTTATAAGTAGGGTGTGATCTAAATATCCCAGCAGGATTCAACCAAATATTCTATGCTGTTACTTCATAAGGTAATTCAAATATGATAAAATAATATTACAATAATGAGAGATTGAGTCTTAGTTTAAAAATATAGTTTTAAACATTTAAAAATTATTTATCAAACCAAACCTACAAGACATGGCATTTCACCATTTAAAAACTAAAAAATTTATTGAAAAGATTTGAAAACCATTTCACAAGCTAGAGACATATAATCAAGAAAATATAAGAATATTCACCAGATATCAAAGGGTACATAAGAGTCAAAACAAGAGAGTCAAGGTGTATAATAACAATAAATGAATCAACCAAGAGTAGTGATCAATCAAGCAAGGTAACTTTGGTTTCAATTAGTGACAACTAACAATATAATTTATAAATTATCAAGTATGTGTATTTCATGGGTGTAAGCTATGATAGTGATTCCACCTCAAAATTTACAATCAAATTACAACTTGACTAATTTCCATGATTACATCTAGTCTCATGGGTCTCAAGAAAACCAGTTCCACACACACCCACTTTCCTGGATGCACATCCATAGCCTAGGCCTTTCATTTTCTCCATGGATACACTAGATGGGGGTGTGAGTCCACTAATTGAGAATATATCTAGGTAATCCCATCTAACTATCCATGTTCCCATAACTAGTCAAAATAGGTGAGTGATATAATAAAGTTACAAGGATCAAACTAGGATCCTTATTAGTATCAATTATGGGCTCAATCCCATAAGAAACATATCACTCTCACCCCCCGATATCCCTAAAAGTAAATAATCCCTTTTTCAACACCCAACAATGGGAAGTACAAGAATCAAGAAAGTTACATTAAGGTATTATTATAATAGTGGATCATAATAAAGTTCCAATCGGGCCTTCAATAATCATCAATTCAATTCAAATCCTTTTAAATAATTCAACATACAAATCAGTAATCACACTCACTTACTTTCATAAATCATCATTATAATGCCAAATAGTCCTTAAAAACAATCATTTATTTCAAAGTAACCCTAAATCATTCAAAGTAGGTATTATAAATTTAAAAGGTTTGAATACATTTCAAAACACGGGTTTACACCCTCTTTCCTTGTGAATAAATCATTTATTTCAAATAACCCAAGAACACCCATTTCAAAAATAGGGTAAAATAAATCAAATAGGATTCTTGGTTATTTAAAAAATTCAAGCATTTGAAACTATTTAGAAAAAATCAAATAGTTCAACTCATTTTATTCAATTAAAGGCATTACATTTTAGGAATAAAAACCTGGACCAAATCCCTCAATTTCATAAAAAAATCCTTTAAAATTTCCCTGAAAATAAATCCAAACAAACATGGAATTTAAAAAATTCATAAAATTTTTCAAGAGATCAATATCATATCCATTTAATTCATACCATGTTCAATTCAAAGAGAATAGGGTCAAAGAATCCTTTACTAGGAATTTCAAGAATAATTTTCATATAACATGCATTAAAAATTAAGAAACCCGTATCTATGAATTCGCAAGAAACAATGAATTAAAATAAAAAATAAAATCACAGAAACACCTACATGGAATATTTGGAATCCAAATGCAATGAATCCAAAATGTTTTTCCTCTGATGACGATCACTAAATCTAGGAAGAGTGATCTTGAGAGAAGAGAGAATAGATCCTAGATCCACAATTTTACACCAATGAACCGATATTCAATTAAATTCAAGGAAATCATAGCATATAGGAATAAATAATCAAGATAATATGGGAGATACAAGATCGATAAGAAAATAACTCACTGAAAGAGAAGATCCTTGCTTCAATTGGCACTTCGATCCACCAAGAGATGAGGTTAGGAGAGACAAAATAGATCTAGAGGGATCATAAAATCCAAAGGATTGATTCAGGTTTGAGTGGGAGGATTTTAGGGTTAATTAGGGGTTTTTTGGATTTTTAATTATAATTTTAGGAGAATTAATTACCATCCACATGGTTTCTTGGATCAGGTCGCACGATTAGTACTAACCATGAACCTAACCGTGTGCTCAAAACAGAGCCACTAGAATATATACACACTTAAGATACACACTTAATTTAACCATGCACAAACCTTGTGACACCCTTCTATACAAGTTTCACAGTCTGTCTAATTGTGTGAAAATCGTGTGCAAACCATGCGACCCCTACCTGGTCTACTGGAAAAGTTTCACAGTTTTGATACATGGTTTTTCAAACTGTGTGCCAACTATGAATAGGCCTAGAAACCTTTGAAACACTCTGAAAAAACTCTAGAAAAAACTCACAAATATATACAATCATTAGATACTCAAATAAATGGCTCAAAACACAAAAAAATACATAACATGATGTTACAACCTCTCCACCATAGGAATTTCTATCCCCAAAAAGCTTCCAGTCTGAAAGATAGAACATGATGACACAAGAAGAAATCTATCACCAACCTTGTGAGGTGGATGGTCTATAGTCTTGAAGAGAGACTCACCCATTGGTTAAAAACACACACATAACTCCAAGATCAATACACCAAGATCACCACACATCTCCAAAGAAATTAAATACTAGAGACCTAGCATATGTCTCCCCACTATTTAAAGATTCATCAAAATAAAGTAACACGAGAAAAGAATGTCCCTTTAACCTAGAGAAGAGACTTCAACCAATCACTATAGAGAAACATCTAAAATAAAATGCCCCAAATAAAGGCAAAGAACCGAAACAGATTTATACCCTAGGTAAGTACTCGATAATAACATAGGATTTTCTAAACCAAGCCTCATACCTCTATGAGCTCACCAAATCAAATGACAACACCTCTGGGTGCCTGGTCCATCAAAAATACACATCATCCTAGTTACCTGAGTACATTCCCATGGTCTATCCAAGTACAACTATAATGATCTCAAACATATTGGTTAGTTCACAACATGTCAATATACTCTCACAAGAGAGATCATCCATCACATCATAATTGAGATCTAACCACCAAGTCAAAATAAGAATAAACCAGGAAACAAAAAATCCCAAAAATATCAAGGATTATCTACACAATATTACAATTCATAACTAGGATAAAAATGAACATCAAGGAACAATAATGATTAAAAAAAATGTAAGGTTAAGAATTCAAGTGTGCAAATCCATAAGATACAATCACATAGATCTCAAGAAAAAAAACCATTATTATATCATCAATAAAAAAATAAACCAAACTAATTTCCACAATATATCATCACAATAATCCCAAAACAAAAGGTTTCCAAAAAAATACAAGTTAAAAGAAGTAAAAAATCAATCAGTTTCCACTCCGATGTTAGAAAAAACAATTTGGATCAACATCAACCACATCGGTAACCGAAAACTGACAATTGAAAGCTCCTCCACTGTATGAAAATCTTCACTCCAAGCCCTATGATTGGAGCCCTATTATCATGAAGTAGCTGCTGTACCATAGTTAGGAGATGATAATCTATACCGAAACTTACCTTTCTGGTCACCCAACTTACAAAACCTCTTAAGGTGACCCAAACGACCACACCTCTTACAAACTCTCATATCTTTCAAACACAACCTCTTTGGATGAATAGGTGATCCACATTTGAAAAAAATAATATTCCTCTTATTTCACTAAGGATAATGTTATTCCTCAACCATGAATGAGGCATTTAGCCATTCATTTTGTTTTTCTAGCCCCACTTCAGATGAAAAGGAACTTTTAAGAATATTTGGATAAGAGATCAACCGTCCCATAGGCATGGTAGTTACATTGTCTGGGTGAAGACCTTTTCTAAAATAGATAGACTTATTAAATTCATTACTAAAAAAACTAGGTATGAAACATACCAAATATGAGAATTTCTTGTCATACTCTGCAACTGATAAATCATCTTGACCAAAACCCAAGAACTTGGTAACTGTATCCTTCTTCACTTCTTCAGGATACTTCCATAGAATGAATATTGACTTGAATAATTCCTAATAAATTCCTTTATATAGACTATAGGTAATCACAACTTCCCACCACTCTTATCCAGATCCCTCAAATAAGGAGTTGATAGACTATACCTTTAGAGAATCATGAGTCTTGAGATAATTAAAGATCCCATAAAAATATTCAAGCTACTTTACTACCTCATGATAAAATCATTCTCCTTTATAATAATGTGGATTACAATTAAATAATTCAAGGATGGGGTTCAAAGGATGGAAGGTATTTGGATCTACCACTTAGTATGGAGTCTAGGTAGAGTAAAAAACATTAGGCCCCACCTCTAGAAAACATGAATAACTACCCTAAGGACCATACTATTGAACCAAAATTCTATATTTCTTAAAGTAATTTTTGGTATAAATTTATAAACATCACAAAATTCAGTCTCATCAACTCAGGTATAATAGAAATAGAAAACAAACAAGCCAAAAAATTTCAAGCAAGTCACAAACCACATTTTCAAAGCATCATTGATTTAAAAATACACAATATTTCACAATTTATAAAACATTACTCTTTCCTTTAAAAATGATAAATCTTGATATAAATCCATTAAATTTTCAAATTTTTTTTACCAACACTTGTAAATTATTACATGGTTTTAAAATCATTAACCCCATTTTCTTTTTATCAAAACCATTTCCATTTAAATCCATTACAAACCAAAATTTATTCTTAAAAAATTATTTTATCACATCATATAAGAGTCGTTGATAATTATTTTTCCAAACTAAACATTTCATAAAACTCACTTTATGGTAATTGAAAACACTTTTCAAAGCACTAAAAAGAACTTGTTTTAATCCACACATTTGGTTTTCAAAAAGGATTTAAAATCATCAATAGAGGATTAAAGATAAAACAACCACACAAGAGTATAAAAAAACCATATACATAACTATCTTAAATAATATCACTCAAGTGAAGTCACCCAGTAGATAACATATAAGGTTTCAAGCTTTCATTAGAATAAAACCACACATGGCTTGATGCATGGGCCAGAAAACCACACACAAATCTCACAATAGTTCATGGATTGACTTCTAGATCAATCACACCAATGCTTCACAATTTACCAGATCATCAAGGTGTATTGAAACTCTAGTCATCTTTCCATTCCAACCCAAAACTCATAATAGACTCCCAAAATCAAAGATAATCTCATCAGGATTATAAATCTCATTTTTCCTCAGGAATCCAATAACTCAAAAGAAAGACTCATGTCCCAACATCCCTAGTAACTCAAGTCTCATCATGAGGAGATGGTGATCAAGAACCCTCTCATGAACTACCTCTTGAGTCTCGACACATTATTAATCTCTATTCTATCATGAATCACCCCAAATAACATAATTTATTTCAAGGAAAAGTGCTTCCTTTCAAGGAAAGACCTCCCTTGATACCATTTGTGATAAACCAACCCGGAATACCATTTAAACTGATATCCAAGCCAATTCTACGCTAACATAAAGAGCATTCTCGATCTCTACAAGCTAGAAACAAGCACATGGGCATCAATAAATAACTATTGGGAATGATTTTTTCTTCAAAATATTACAATAATCAAATTACACTATGGAAACAACATCAGATACATACATAAATATAATCATTACACGTACAAGGTGATGATACAAAACTAGAAACAAAAAAAACCATGAAAAACCTATCTTATAGTGGTCAATGACCACCCTCGATATCCCAAGTCACCCACCCTTTGTCACCCTAACTCAAAGCCACAAAGGAGAGAGAATGAACACCTGATATAAGATCATAAAGGATGCATGATAGAATAAGTATTTTAATTTTTTTTTAATTTCAGTATTTTTAATCCCACCAAAGTGTTATTTTAAGGTAAATTGTCACATTTTATATTTTTAAAGTATTTTTGAGCTTTATTGGAAAAAATGGCTTATTTTGGAATTTAACTGTTTTAATTTATTTCAAGGATTCAGACACAAAATTTTCTTCACTAATTAAAATTGATTTTTTTTCTTTTATAGGTTTATATGTTCGATGGGATTCATTTTATCCTTCTATAACCAAAGCTCAATCAACCATTTGAGGTCCCAAATTCAGATCACAATTCCAGCCTCGAAAACTATGCATAAATATAAAGAATTTTTATGTTGGGAACATATATTATAAAGTTCCAAACCAAATGATCTGAAATTAAACATGTGAAAATAATAAATCCAAAGGAAGAACTTTGATTAAGGTGGAAGAGCATGATTCCTTTATTTTCAAGGCTATAAATTCATTGGAACTCACTGCATTGGAATATGAAGAGTCACCTATCCAGAATTAAATATCCAGAGTAAAACATCCATAACTCCTACATCCGGTGTCTATTCCATATGAAAATTTTAGGGTAGATGATCCTAATGTCGAGGAACCACTTTATAGAAGATAACTTTTACCAATTCGATCATTTAATAGGGATTACATGTAGAATCATTCATAGGATAGATTTGGAGCCAAAAAATTCTCCCCTTTCCCTATAAAAATGTACTCATTTTTCTCAAAGTGTTGAAAACTTGGGGGGTAGCCTTGGTTAGAAACTTTCTGTATATTTTTAGTTTCATTTTTTTTGTAATATTATTCTTAATTTTTAGTATATTTTAGTCTTATTATTCACTTATTATCTCATATTTTTATCTTGTTTTTTCACTCCGATCATCTGCACTATGACCTCTTATGCTCATGATCATGCATAGCTAACCTGAGGAAGTTCCTATAGGAGTAATCCAGTGATAAACCCAAATCATTTCACATTAATGTTTTATGTTTCCTATTTTATTATAGTTATACTGAGGGATATCTTAGTGGGAAAGGGGCCTTTATGTCTCCACTTGCCACCTAAGGTTTAACTTTTACTTTTGCAATATTTTCTATTGATCGAGGAGGTGGATGTGTGGTCTCTCATCAATAATTGAGAGAACCATATGTTCAAAAACATATACAGAAGAGGATTTTCTTTCATATAATGTAGCATGATCATTAAGTAAATTTGAAACTAATTAAGAGATGATGAAAGTTTACTCTAGATAATCTCCTAGGAGGATCTATTTTCTTTCTAACATCATTCTTTTTGCATCAATCTGTTTACATTACATTTTCATGTTTAATATTAGTTTTTCATTATAATTTCTAAAATATCCATTTATATTAATTTTATTTCATTAATAAAAAATATAAAAATGGTGATTTAGAAGTATTGAGCTATTTACCGCAACAACTCCTTAAGATATCGACCTAGGTCAGCCTCTATGCTGCACTTAGTTATAAATATTTTTGAGAGTGCATACAACAACACTTCATCAAATTGTCACCATTTATAGGGATCCAACTGGTCTTCAATCACTATTTTTATTTATATATTGTAAATAATTTTCCTTTAATTAAAAAAACACAAAAAAATCATAAATTCTAAAAACTAAAGAAAAACTCTTTTATCCATGATGTATTCAAATTGTGATTATTATGCATGGAATGATGAATATCAGGTGAAAGAATAAATTCAAAAAGATTAGATACAAGAACTTAAAGAATACATAAAAAAAATGAAGAGAAAATCTGAAAGGGTTGAAGAATATATTCGTTCACTGGTGCATTAACTCGAACCCAAACCCAAACCAGAACCAGAACCTAAACCTAAATGAGTGGTGGAAGAGTTTCACCAATAAATTTTTATGTTAAATAACCTGAGGTAGGTGATAATGAGATTATAAAGGAACCAATCACATCCTACCACACTCAACCATTGCTTGATGAGGTCCCTGAAGTACACATTTAAGCTGATGCACTTATGGGAGATCAACAGTTTTTGGAAGAATCTTGGAGAAACTTTGTAGAAGATAACTTGAAACATGATCTTCCTATCATTGATATTGAAAAATCAACACCTTTTGACCTATCTATCACTTTTTAAGATGATGAAGAATATTCACTTGATGAGATGAAGTTTCCAATGATCTTTACTGAAGAGATAAATTTCAAAGCTGACTTACTTGAAAGGGAATATTTCATTATTGATTCATCATGTTTTAATCTTATTCAAGATAAATTATTTTCAGACTTCCCCTTTTCTAAAATTTTTGATACAACACAAATGGAGTAGTACTTTGATGTTAAGTAAGAGACCAACAAATTTGTGGTTATATAAGAAGAATATTTGGACAAGAATGTGGTGCAACTACCTCCTCTACAACAACTTTCATATCATATGGAGGAGGAGGGCACAAAAGTTCACAGGGAGCACCCCTATCTTTTATTCCCTCCCACTCTAGATCTAAAATTTTCTATTTATTATTTCTTTGGTGTTGAGAACTTATCTTTATTAGGGTTCTCCAATATTTTTGTTTACTCGTGGATACTGGAAAAAGTCACATGTGGTGGTTCATCTCAAAGAAATCACACCCATCATCTAATTGGGGATAATCAACTGCAACTGCCTGACTAGGGGCAATAAAAACCTATCACCCACTTGGGGGGTTAAACCAATAATTATCCATTTTATATCCACTTTATATTTCTTTTTATTTATTTTTATTATGCCTTGTAATTTATTTTTTGTAGTTTTAAAGTGGTATCATCTTGGAACTTATCTCAAGGATACCATTGAAAAATAAATCAAGTTATATCTTTCCTTTTCTTTATTTTATTTTCCACCCAATTAAAATCATGTGTGCAAATTTTTCTTGATATTATTTGAGATAAAAAGAGGATATTAAATGGAATAAGTGTGGGAGAGATATTTCAACTTTTTTTAGGAATTTTTTTTGTGCTCTCATTTCATTTTTTTGAATTTTTCATGTTTTCATTTTTCACTTTTGGTGTGTGTTTTTAGGATTCTTGAGCTGAATAAAATACTTTGGAAAATTAAAACCATCTTGGTATTTTTGGAACATTGCTTGATTTGGATATTTTAGGATTTAAATGATTTCTGAATTTATTTCATTTCCTGATTTATGATCTTTTAATTTAATAAAGTTTGATTGATTTTGAAACTCATGTGCACAAGTACTGTCTGAATTGAAAATCTTTCCCAACCCGAAAGGTTTCTAAACTTGTTTGAAATATCCTTACATTTATCTTTTTATTGAGAGTATTTATTCATTTTTTGTGATCCAAAACTTTATATTTTTATTTTTTTTCAAAACTATTAGATTTCATGGAATGTGTTAAGTATGATTGAGGCACCACTTTAAAATCCCTTTTGTATTGAACTCTAATTTTGGAATACCTTTTCATATGAACTTTATTAAGACTATAGTAGCTATGAAATACCTTATTAGGCAGACACATTAAAATCCATATATCCCTTTCCAAACTACTCTAGATGTTAAATTCATGATTATTGTTAAACTCAAGTGTGGGGGGGAGAAGATGAGCTGTGTTTTTCTTTCTTGAAAAATCTGTTTAAGTTGAATTGAAAGTGTTACCATATTTATTGATGCTTTCATGGAAGAAATTTCATGACCAAAATATGTATTGGTTACCCAAAATATCATTACACATATGTACTAGGGTTTTTCTAATTTTTGAATATCAAAAGCTTCCTCTCTTTTCCTAAAAAATATGATTCTAAAGAGAAATCTAGATCTAAATTCAAGTTGAAACAATGCTACAATTGGGGAAAAGAGGGAAGAAATTAATTGATGATGAAATTCAAAGTGTTAAATTAAAAAATAAATAGTTTTTTGTAGGTGAATAATTTTAGATCTGATTGATGATCACACCATTCTTGAGCAAAACTATTTTCATGCATTTACTTCACTTTAGAGCTTAACCCTCCTCATTCTGCCTCAATTTTTTTTACATTTAAAACCTTCCAACCCTCAGCCTCAGTACAAACCAAGAAAAATACCTCATTATTGACACATTTGTGACTATTTTATGTGTATATACTAGGAGGATAGCAAGCCTATGTAGACCACACATGTTCTTGGGAATGAGAAAAACTCCAAAAAACAATCCTTGAGTGAAGAGAGAAATAATTTTCCAGGGAGGTAGGTGCGATATGCCTGTGAGGATTAAAATTATATTGAATGGATTATTATGATTTTTTATTATTTAGGGAATTTTAATCCATATAGAAGGCATGTTATTTTCTTTTATAGGATAATTGAGCTGTGTTGTTATTTATGCTTTGAGAAGTTTGTTTTGACCTTGGTATAAGATGATTGCTCAGGAGTGCAATGTTTAAGCATGGGAAAATTGATAAAGAAAATATTTTCAAATATTTTATTCTTAATTTTAGTATTTTTAATCCCACCAAAGTTTTATTTCATGGTAAACTGTCACATTTTATAGTTTTTGAAGTATTTTTGAGATTTATTGAAAAAATGGCTTATTTTTGGAATTTAACTATTTTAATTTATTTTAGTGATTCAGATATAATATTTTCTTTACTAATTAAAATTGAAAATTTCTTATTTTATAGGTTTCTATATTCTATGATATTAATTTTATCCTTTTGGACCCAAAGCTCAATCAACCATTTGAGGGCCCAAATCTAGCTCACAATTCCAACCTCAAAAATCGCGCACAGATATGGAGAATTTCTATATTGGGAATATATCTCATAAAGGGAATAACCAAATTATCTAAAATTAAACATGTGGAAATAATAAATCCAGAGTAACAACTTTAATTAAGGTGGATGCACATGAGTTTTTCATTTTCAAGGCCATAAATGCGTTGGAACTCACTGCATTGTAATATATCAAGAGTCGCCTATCCAGAATTAAATATCCGAAGTAAAATAGTCATAAATCCTACATCCAGTTTGAATTTAATATGAAAATTTGAAGTTATATGATTCTAATTTAGAGGAAAAACTTTCTATAATATCACTTTCACCAATTTGGTCATTTAATAGGTATTACATGCAAAATCATTCGGAGAATAGATTTGGAGCCAAAACTTTCTCCCCTTTCCCTATAAAAATGTGCTCCTTATTTTTCTCAAAGTGTTGGCAACTTGGGGGGTATCCTTAGTTGGCAAATTTCTATATATTTTTAGTTTCATTTATGTTGTAATAGTATTATTAATTTTTAGTATATGTTAGTCTTCTTATTCATTTCATTCTCTCATATTTTATCTTTTTTGTTTTCACTCTGATCTTCTTCATTGTGAACTCTTATGCTCATGATCATGAGTAGCTAACCCAAGGAAGTTCCTGGGTGGGTAATATAGTAATGAACCCAAGTCATTTTAAATTCATGTTTTATTTTTTATATTTTCTTAGAGTTAGTCCAAGGGGTATTTTAGTAGGCAAGGCGCCTTTGTGCCTCAACTTGACACCTGAGGTTTAACTTTCACTTCTGCAATATTTTCCCTCGATTGAGGAGGTGGATGTGCGGTCTCTCATTGATCGTTGAGAGCACCGTATTTTCACAAACATATGTAGAGGAGGATTTTCATGAATACTATTAAGCATTCTCATTAAGTAAATTTTAAAATAATTAAGTGATGCTGAAGGTTCACTCTGGATAATCTCTTAGAAGGATCTTCTTTCTATCTAACATCATTCTTTTTGCATCAATATATTTGCATGTTTAATATTAGTTTTGAATTATAATTTCTCAAATATCCATTTTTCTTCATTATATTTCATTAATAAAAAAATAGTTATTTAGAATTAGTGAGTGATTGAACACAAAATCTCCCCAAGATATTGACCTAGGTCAGCCTCTACACTCCACTTAGTTATAATTTTTTTTGAGAGCGTGCACGACAATGCTTTATCACTGCAAAAACCAAATGGTACAAGCCAGGTGTGAGATAAAGATACTAGTAGGATTACAAAAAATATTTTATATAGTTAATTAATAAGGTAAGTTAAATATACTAATATATGAGTACAATAATGAGAGTTTGAGGATTAGTTTAAAAATAGAGTTTTAAACATTTAAAAAATCATTTGTCAAACCAAACCCATAAGACATGGAATTTCACCATTTAAAAACTAAAAATTTTCTTGAAAAGATTTAAAAACCATTTCACAAGATAGAGTCATATAATCAAGAGAAGATAATAATATGCATATGAGATAAAAAGCTACATAAGCGTCAAAACAATAGAGTCAAGGTGAATAATAACAATAAATGAATCAATCAATAGTAGTGATCAATCAATCAAGGAAACTATGATACCAATTAGTGATAACTAATGTTATCATGTATCAAGTTTTAAGTATGTTAATTTCATGGGTAAAACCTAGGTATGAAAATGATTCTATCTCAGAATAGCTAATCAAATTACAACATGACTAATTTTCAGGCTTACATATAGTCTCACGGGTCTCAGGAAAACTAGTTTCATAAACACCTACTTTCCTGGTTGCACATCCATAGCTTGGACTTTTCATGTTCTCTATGGATCCATTAGAAGGGGTGTGAGTCTAATAATGATGCATATATCAAGGTAATACCATCTAACTATCTAGGTTCCCATGACTAGTCAAAAGAGGTGAGTGATATAATCAAGTTATAAGGATCACATGAGGATCCTTATCAATATAAATCATGGGATAAAGCCCTCAAGAAACATATCATTCTCACCCTTGATCTACCTAAAAGTAAATAATCCCTTCAACGCCCAACAATGAGAAGTATAATAATCAATAAAGTTTCATTAAGGTATTATTACAATATAGAATCATCATAAAGTTCCAACTGGGCCTTCAAGAATCATCAATTCAATTCAAATCCTTTTAAAAAAATTCAACATCCAAAATGGTAATCATACTCACTTCGTTTCACAAATAATAATTATAATTCCAAACAGGCCTTTAAAATAATCATTTATTTCAAAGTAATCCTGAATCATTCTAAGGAAGTATTAAAATTTTAAAAGGTTTGAATACATTTCAAAACATGGTCTTACACCCTCTTTCTATGTGAAAAAATCATTTATTTCAAATAACCCAAGAAACCCATTTCAAAACAAGGGTAAAGTCAATCAAAGAGGTTTCATGGTCATTTCACAAATTCAAGAATTTTAAACTATTTAGAAAACATCAAATAGTTCAAATCATTTCATTCAATTCAAGGAATTTCATTTTAGAAATAAAAACCCAGTCCAAATCCCTCAATTTCATAAAAAAATCCAAAAAAACATGGCATTTATTTAATTTATAAAATGTTTTTAGAGATCAATATCATATAAATTTAATTCATACCATGTTCAATTCAAAGAGAATAGGGTCAAAGAAGATTTTACAAGGAATTTCAATAACAATTTTCATAGAACATGCATTAAAAATAAAGAAACATGTATCTATAAATCCTCAACAAACAATGAATTTAAATATGAAGGAAAATCATAGAAACAACTACATGGAATATTTTTAATCCAATCACAATGAATATGATATGTGTTTCCTCTGATGGTGATCACCGGATCTAGGAAGAGAGATCTCAAGAGAAGAGATAATAGATCCTAGATCCACAATTCCTCATTAATCAACCAAGATCCAATGAAATGGAAGGACATAATAACCTCTAAGAATAAATAATCAATATAATATGGGAGATACAAGACCAAAAAGAAAAGAACTCACCAGAAGAGAAAATCCTCTCTTTGATTGACACTTCAATCCACCAAGAGATGATATTGGGAGTGGAAAAATGGATCTAGATGGATCCTAAAATCCAAAGGATTGATTTAGGTTTGAGTTGGATGAGTTTAGGTTTAATGGGGAGGGGGGTTGGTATTTTAATTATAATTTTTAGAGAATTAATTTCTATTCACATGATTTCTTAGGTCATGTCACACAGTTAGTACTAACCATGAGCCTAACCCCATGCACCTAAAACAAAGCCACTGGAAGAGCTGCACACTTAGGTTTAACACTTAGTTTTGTAGGTTCTGGGCACAGTGGAAGTGCATTGGTGGGTTTTCCCAACTTTAATTTTAGCGTTAACAACAATCAATCTGAGACCCTTCACGATGTAAAACATCGGATCTTCATAATAGAACGAAGAACAAAAAACAAAAGAGGGAGTCCCAAAACCATAGATATAGGATCATCATATGTTGGTTATAATTAATTAAATTAATTGACAAGAATTACCTTGATGTAATTATTTCTTCATTTATTTCTCCAGTCACGATCTGGTGTGATCCGTCATTGCGTTGTAGAATCCAAGTGTAGGATTCCTCTACCAGTGATTTACACATGCTCCACGTATCTCTGGATGTCGCCGAAGGGATCTCCAGGTGCTAGCATGGAAGAACCTTCGCTTGCGGTGACCGCCTTCGATCGCCTTGATCCGGTGGTGGTGGATCTCTCTTGGTCTTGAGAGCGTTCTTGGAGGAAAGAGTTCTTTCGGCCTTGAGAGAACTCTCCAGAATTATTGTGAACAATGATTCTTTATAGAAAAGTGTTGGGGTTGTGAGGATATTTATAATCGGGTTTGAGGTTATAGAGTTATGACAATAAATAAACGCGTTACGCATTTTATTTATTTCATTAACCCTTATTGAAAACCCCCATGTTGAATGATTAATTACTTGACATGCGCCCACGCTGATTATAATAAATATCATTTAATAAAACGATATTATTTCCTCAAAATCCCGACTGGAAAAACTACACGGCATGCAATCATTAATACATGGCGTGTACTCGTTTTCCATAAAACTACACGGCGTGTATATTTAATATACACGACATGTACTTTTATTTTCTATTTTTCTTTATTTCCTCCACCACATTTATTATTCCTTGAGTAATGGATATTTATTTCTTAAATAAATGTAACTGCATTACTTGATAATAAATATATATTATTTCATCCACAATATATTCTCTCGAATAAATAGTGTCGAAATAAATGCGATTAGAAATCCTTAAATAATTATTAAACCACAGTCAGGAATAATCTTTATTTAACTTGTTAAATTAATATTTAACTGAGATACATGGAAACACTTAGTGTGTGACCCCATAGGCCTCTTTATTAGTGGCATTAGGCAGAGCCTGCCTAAAGTCCAAGGTTAGCGTCTAGAAACATGCCAAGGCACCCATATAGAAATAAGTTAACGCCGCAATGACGTGTCACCTCATATGAACACTTACCGTGTAATATAATCCCTTTGTCATGATATATCAAATCAAGCGGGTTTCATGCTAGTGCCATCAACCCATGTGCTCGATTATTCTTTCTTTGAATTTCCAGAATTGAACTTGCTTATTCCTTACCATGTCCATGGATTTATTTAGGCTATATCAATTCCATAAAAGGGCCTGAGATATATACTTCTGTTATGAAACATAAGGGACAAATCCTTTCTTTCATTATCTATTAATGTAGTATTACTCGTGACACACCCAACATATCCTACCTCACTAAGAACATTGTGTCGTCACAGTTTTCGTCAATACATCTAAGTGCGCGAGTTGTAATACCCATTAATAATAATATTAAAGTCTAAGGACCAATACACACTTCCGCAGATAGGAACATCCAATGACACTATGAAATGTGGATTTCCTACTGGCGGGTCTCGTTCTCATAATATCTTCCTGGATATTACCAATGGCGAACACCATGAGAAGGTGCCTCAATGTTTTATGAGTCCTCACCCCTAATGGCCTGTATTATTTGTGTCCCTCAAATAACATCATCCGTCCATAGAATATATATTCAAGAACAAAGTTATGGAAATTCTGGGTTCTCATCATAGCATGGATCCACTATGACCCTTTAATACAACAACTATCCTTAGGACATTATCACATGCATTGTCATGAAGAAGAACAATCAAGATGTGATAAGGCTTTTATTAATGAATAAAGTACAAAGTAGTTGGTTATAGGCCACTTACTCCAACAGACTCCCACTTGGACTAGAGCCAACTGCTAACAACCTTTAACCCGCTAGCTCTCACATGATATTCATGCTTCTACTGAGATAGGCCTTTAGTCATGGAGTCCACCATGTTCTCTTCCGTGGACACTCTGCTCACTACAACTTCACCCCTTTGATATAAATCCCTCAAGAGGTGATACTTTCGGAGTATGTGCTTTGTCTGTTGATGTGACCTTGGTTCTTTTTCTATATCCATCGCTATAGTATTATCACAATACAATGTGATATGATCTTTACTGCTAGACACCACATAAAGCTCCTGGAAAAAGTTCCGAATCCAGAAGGCTTCCTTGGCTGCATCAGATACCGCTATATATTCGGAATCTGCTATAGAATCAGTGACAACTGGCTGCTTTGAACTCTTCTAGCTCACAGCTCCTCCATCAAGATAGAAAACATATCCAGATTGCGACTTTAGATCATTCTGATCTTTTTGAAAACCAGCATCAACATACCCTCTGATGACAAGCTCCTTGTCTCCTCCATACACCAGGAACATATCCTTAGTTCTTCTTAGATACTTAAGGATAGTCTTAACAGCAGTCCAATGTTATTCTCCTAGATCTGCTTGATATCTGCCTACCATGCTCAGTGCATAGGCAAAATCAAGCCTGGTACATAACATGGCATACATGATGAATCCTATAGCTGAAGCGTATGAGATCTTACTCATTCTATCTTTATCCTGTTGTGCCTGGGGACACATTTTCTTAGAAAGATGTAATCCATGTGACACTAGAACCAATCCCCTCTTGGATTGTTCCATACTAAATCTCTTTAGTATCTGGTCAATGTATGTACCCTAACTTAGTTCAAGAAGCCTCTTGGATCTATCACGAATGATCTTGATCCCTAGAATGTAGGCTGCTTAACCCAAGTCCTTCATAGAGAAACACTTGTTCATACAGTCCTTAACTGACTGTAAGACTGGTACATCATTTCCAATAAGAAATATGTCGTCAACATATACTACTAGTATAACGATTGCATTCAAATTAAACCACTTATAAGAAGATGGCCCACATTCATTCTTAATGAAACCAAATTCCTTTACAGCTTCATCAAATCGAATGTTCCATGACCCGGATGCTTGCTTTAATCCATAAATGGATTTCTAAAACTTGAAAACCCGTTTGGCTTCACCTAGTGTCACAAACCCTTCTAGTTGTGTCATATAGACATCTTCCTGAAGGTTCCTATTAAGGAATGCCATTTTGACATCAATCTGCCAAATCTCATAGTCATGGTAAGCTACTATGACAAGTATGATTCTTATGGATTTAAACATGAAAACTGGAGAGAAGGTTTCATCATAATCAATTCCTTGACACTGTCTGAATCCTTTAGCCACTAGCCTTGCTTTATAGGTGCTAACTTGACCTTCCATGTACTGTTTTCTCTTGAGTACCCATTTGCATACAACAGGCTTTACATCAACTGACTCATCAACCAGAACCCAGACTTGGTTCTGATACATGGAATCCATCTCAGAATTCATAGCTTCTAGCCATCTTTCAGCTTATGAGATTTCTACTACTTCCTTGTAGGAGAGAGGTTCATCATTGTCCAACAATAATGATTCACCATCCTTGGTGACTAGAAAACCAAATCTCTCTAGTTCTCTTACCTCTCTTGATCTCCTACAAAGTACTTGTGTTTCTGGAACCTCTTCCACGGGGACCTGTGGAACTTGTTCCTGTACCAACTCTAGTGTATCTTGAGCATCAACTTCGTCGAAGTCAATCTTAATCCCACTATCCTTCTTGAGGATATGCTCCCTCTCAAGATAGATGGCTCGTCTGGTGACAATCACTTTCTTGTCTGAAGGGTTATATAAGTAATATCCTTTCGTTTCCTTGGTATATCCTATAAAGATACACCTCATGCCCCAGGGTGCTAGTTTGTTGACTGAGAAGGCCTTAACAAACGCCTCACATCCCCATACACGTGTGTGCGACAAAGTGGGTTTTCTTCCATTCCATAACTCAGATGGATTTCCATTTTCCACTTTAGTTGGTACCCGATTTAATGTGTATACTGCAGTTTGTAATGCATATCCCCAAAAGGATAATGGAAGATCTTCATAACTCATTATCAACCTCACCATGTCAAAAAAGGTGCGGTTCCTCCTTTCACTAACACCGTTCCACTGTGGTGTATAAGGAGGAGTGAGTTGAGATAGAATCCCAGACTCCCGTAGAAGATCGATGAACTCTTGGTTTAGATATTCTCCACCTCGATCCAATCAAAGTTTCTTTATCTTCTTACCAAGCGGATTCTCTACTTTATTCTTGAATTCCTTAAATTTCTCTAAGGATTATGACTTATACCTCATTAAGTAGACATATCCATATCTACTCAAATCATCAGTAAAAGTAATGAAGTAAGAATATCCACCTCTAGCTTCTACTGGAAATGGTCTACACACATCTGTGTGCACCAATCTTAGAATCTCTGTGGCCCTTTCACATTGTCCACAGAAGGGAGACTTGGTCATTTTTCCTTGTAAACAAGCGTGACATATATCAAGTGGTTTTAGCTTAGTAGAGTCCAAATTACCATCTTGGCAGAGCTTTGTCAAGCGTTTCTCGTTTACATGACCGAGACAGTGATGCCACAACTGGGTGATGTACGAGTCATGTGAGTTTGTTTCGTTATCGATTTCCAACACTTGGTTTTTGTAATTTAATACATACAAACCATTATTTAAATGCTCCATACCATAACATACATTGTTCTTATAAAAGAGACAACCCTTATTTCCAAACTTGAAAATAAATCCATCTATATACAAACAAGATACAGAAATTATGTTCTTGGTAACACTAGGCACATAATAACAGTTATGTAAAACCAAAATCATCCCAGTCGGAAATGTGAGGTGGTAATCGCCAATAGCCAATGCAGCCAGCCTTGTGCCATTGACAACTCAAAGATCCACCCATCCTCTGGTAATATTTCTAAATCTACTTGGTTCCTGCATTTGAATATAGATGTGAGCCCCACAAGCTATATTTAATACCCAATGAGTAGAAATAGAAAGATTACACTCGATAACGAACACAACTTTAGCATACACATGCTTCTGGGTGCAGTTCCTATTCTAGAGGCCTTTCTTGCCACACACAAAACACACCGCCTCCCGTTCCTTTCCCTTCCTACGGATCGTCCCCTTCTTGGAAGGATGACGCTTGGATGCTTCGGACCGTTTATAATTCTTTGCCCCTTTGCCTTGTCCTTCCTTTTCTTATTCACCATAATTACTATGGGTTTGTCATGACCCATGTCCTTATCTACCTGGAGAATTAAGGTCAGAAGTTCCGATAGACTCTTCTCATTGTTTCTCATGTTATAATTGACAATTAAGCTAGAGAAGGTCTTGATCAATGATGATAGGATGAGATCTGTATGCAACTCATCCGGGAACTTAATCCTTAAGATGTCCAGGTGTTCAATGTAGCCAATAAGCTTGAATACATGAGGCCCATCTGGCACATACTCTCCAAGCTTAGTTGAAAAAAAAGTGTTGGAGATATCATATCTCTCCTGTCTCACCTTCTCTTGGTAGAGATCCTTAATGTGAGACATCATGCTATACGCATCCATGTTTTCATGTTGCTTTAAGAGATCATTATACATCACGGATATCATGAAACACTAGACATATGTGGCATCATCCATGAGTTTCATATAGAGAGATAGTTCCTCATCACTGGCCTCCTTTCCAGGTGCAACTGGAATAGTCTCTTCCAGCACATGCAATTTCCATTCGTGGCGAAGGATGACGCGTAAACACCTCTGCCACTCTTGGAAATTGGTGCCGGTGAGAAGGTTTTCCTTCTCAAGTATGGTTCAAAATGATATGTTTGAAGTCATTTTTCTTACCGTTTCTAAAAATTAAGATGAGTAAAGGTTTAATACTTTATTATAAAATTGAGACAAATAAATAGCCTCCCACTATTTTATCAAAATCCAATAGCCCTCATAATTGACTTCAGAATATTCTGTTGACTAAATATTCTAGAGGAAAGGATCCATATTTCCCTTCTCATTACCCCAACTAGGGTTGTTCAAGAAACTTTAAGGGTTTTAGGCAGGCATTCCAAATTCCAACTACATTAACGCGCAACTCCTTGATCTACTGAGTGGACTTCCCAATCCTGAAATCCTTTTATTTTGGATTTCCTCAACCTTTGCCTCTTGGTCACACCAAGTCCTACTATGGAAGTCAACCCTTGATGCGAACCAAGTCAAGTCAACATAAAACCTTGAATTAGAATTCCCCAATAATTGAAAACACCCCAACTAGGGTTGGTCAAGCACTTTGAACTATGGTTCAATTCTAACCAATATTATGGAAGGCTATACCAACTTAATATTTCTTTGAGGGATTTTATCTTTATACGTAAATTTTAAATTTATTATCTTTTATTACATGCTTTTTAATATTAAGTGGGATATACTTAAGTGATTAACCATGCCTAAGATAATATTTATGTATAAGCCGATTTTATTTTAGTTCCATTTTTCATGCTTGTTTAATTCATTAATTGTGTGATTGTGATAACACATCCACAATAAATAAACCATGAAACTGATAGAAATAAAATAAATGGTATGATCATGAGCTTTTTCTATTGGTTAGTTTATCTAGTGGTTGATAAACTAACCCAAAACCTAGGGGAGAAATACCTTGAACCTTTCAGGTTCGTGTTTACAACTTTCTACCTGTCCACCTTTGTATCTCCTTGGATTGGTTTCGCCTTGGCTCTTAACTTGAGCCACGTCCACCAGCTTGGGAGTTCCATCAATTACATATGCATTTATCTCACATGTATTTGAGGGGTAAAAATTGGTTTTTACATAAAATAATCCTTGGGCGCGCAGGCCCTACATATTAATGAGGAGAAAGCTTGCAGGCCAAAAAATTTAATTTAAATAAATAAATTAAAAGAAACCATTCACATACAAAGTTTTTGGTCTATCTCATGATCATCCATACATGCAATGATATTTACGCATAAATAAAACTAGCATTCAATTCTTTTATCGTTCTTGTTTAAGATAAATCATGCTCGAATCAATTAATTATCTTTAATTAATCAATCCTTTTATCTTAAACCCTTTTCAGAATTTCCTTGAGATTCTCATCTATCATAATTTTAAACAAATAAATTAATTTAAAATTATCCTTGTACGTAACTTGTACCTTGGAGGTAACTCGGTGAATTTCCATTCATTACGCAGATGTTAAATTAAACACATATATATAAAACACCTATCATGTGTTGTGCCTCAGCTTTATGCCTTCACTATGGTACACGTCTCAAGGGTTTGTATAATATAATAATAAATTTTAATAAATCTGCGTAATTTGGATGGGTACATGGCCTGTAGTTCTGACTACACGGTGTGTACTTTTTGTTCACCATCCATCTAAAGTACACGCCCGGGGACATGGTGTGTTGATGTACTTCGGAAATTTTTGGAGTACATGGCATGTTCAGTGGGACACATGCTGTATAGTTTCTGCGTTACACGGTTTCCAACCGGGCAAGCCGTGTATGGGGTACACGGTCTAAACCTAACCCGAAGGGACTACACACCATGTTCAGTTGGACCAAACGGTGTGTAATCTGGAAACTATTTGCCACCTATTCCTGGTCAACACATGGTGTCATAAATGACTTAGATAAGATCCAATACACGACATGATTTGGCGGATCACTCAATGCATTGAACCTAGACTACATGACATGTACTTCTGAATACACGCTGTGTATTCTCGTGTTATACGGCCAAGAAAATTTGGCTCCTCTGGATGAGATCCAATATTTTATTTTAATCAAAAATTAAAAGAAAAGGTCATTTCTGTATGGTGAACGAGAAACGATAGAGGAACAGATCTCGAGATTCATATTTAAAGAACGATTAACTTGAATTAAAACAACTAAATTATTAAATGCATAAATCACCAATAAAAAACTAAATAATTATAATAAACGATATGACCCCTCTGATACCACTTGTAGGTTCTGGGTGCAGCGGAAGCACGTTGTTGGGTTTTCCCAACTTTAATTTTAGCATTAACAATGATCAATCCGAGATCCGTCACGATGTAAAACGCCGGATCTTCATAATAGAACAAAAAATGAAAAGCAAAAGAGGGAGTCTCAGAACCATAGAGATAAGATCATCATATATTGGTTATAATTAATTTAATTAATTTACAAGAATTACCTTGATGGAATTATTTCTTCATTGATGTATCCGGTCATGATCTGGTGTGATCCATCGTTGAGTTTTAGAATCCAAGTGTAGGATTCCTCTAGCGGTGATCCACACGTGCTCCATGTATCTATGGACGTTGTCGAATGGATCTCTGGGTGCTAGCGCGGAAGAACCTTCGCTTGCGATGTCCACCTTCGATCACCTTGATCCGGTGGTGGTGGATCTCTCTCGGTCTTGAGAGCGTTCTTGGAGGAAAGAGTTCTTTCGGCCTTGAGAGAACTCTCCAGAATTGTTTTAAGAAATTATTCTCTATATAAAAGTGTTTGGGTTGTGAGGATATTTATAATCGGGTTTTAGGTTATAGAGTTATGACAATAAATAAATGATTTACGCATTTTATTTATTTAATTAACCCTTATTGAAAACCCCCATGTCGAATGACTAATTCCTTGACATGCACCCATGACGATTATAATAAATATCATTTAATAAAACAATATTATTTCCTCAAAATCCCGACTAGAAAAACTACACTCCGTGTAATCATTAATACACGGAGTGTACTCGTTTTCCATAAAACTACATGGCGTGTATATTTAATATACACGGCGTGTACTTTTATTTTCCATTTTTCTTTATTTCCTCCTCCACATTTATTAGTACTTGAGTAATGGCTATTTATTTCTTAAATAAATGTAACTGCATTACTTGCTAATAAATATATATTATTTCGTTCAAAATATATTCTCTTGAATAACTAGTGTTTAAATAAATGTGATCAGGCATCCTTAAATAATTATTAAACCATAGTCGGGAATAATCTTTATTTAACTCGTTAAATTAATATTTAACTGAGATACATGGACACACTTAGTGTGTGACCCTCTAGGCCTCTTTCTCAATGGCATTAGGCAGAGCCTGCATAAAGTCTAAGGTTAGAGTCTAGAAACACACCAAGGTACCCATAGAGAAATAAGTTAATGTCGCAATGACGTGTCACCTTATACGAATGCTTACCGTGTAATATAATCCCTTTGTCACGATATCTCGAATTAAGCAGGTTGTATGCTAGTGCCATCAACCCATGTGCTTGATTATTCTTTCTTTGACTTTCTGGAATTGAACTCGCTCATTCCTTTCCATGGACATGGATTTATTTAGGCTATATCAATTCCATCAAAAGGCCTGAGATATCTACTTCTATTATGAAACAGAAGGGACAAATCCTTTCTCGCATTATCTATTAATGCAGTATTACTCATGAGGCACCCAACGTATCCTACCTCACTGCTAACAGCGTGTCGTTACAGTTTTCATCAATACATCTAAGTGCGCGAGTTTTAATACCCATTAATAATAATCTTAAAGTCTAATGACTAATACACACATCCATAGATAGGAACATCTAATGACACTATGAAATGTGGATTTCCTATTGGCGGGTCTTATTCTCATAATATCCTCCTAGATATTACCAAGGTCACACACCATGAGAAGGTGACTTAAAGTTTTATGAGTCCTCACCCCTAATGGACTGTATTATTTGTGTCCCTCAAATAACATCATCCGACCATAGAACATATATTCAAGAATAGTGTTATGGAAATTCCGGGTTCTCATCTTAGCAGGGATCTGATATGACCCTTTAATTCAATAGCTATCCTTAGGACATTATCACATGCATTGTCACGCAGAAGAACAATCAAGATGTGATAAGGATTTTATTAATGAATAAAGTACAAAGTAGTCGGTTCTAGGCCACCAACTCCAACAAGTTTAACTAAAAAAAACCATGAGAACCCCTTCTATATAGGTTTCATGGTTTTTATAACCATGAAAAAACCGTATGACCCTTACCTCGGCAACTGAAAATGTTTCACGGTTTGGATGCATGGTTTTTCAAACTGTGCACCAACCATGCACAAGCCAAAAAACCTTAAAAAACTACAAAAAACTCAAAAAAACCTTTATAGATATTCAATCATTTAATACTCAAATAAATGGGTAAAAACACCTAAAAATAGGTAACAATATGTTATATAAAAATTATAAATTAGATGGATGATATCTTGAATTATGAATAATATTGTAAATGGTTGGTAAGGTGGAATGAAAACTAACACAACCCCTATTTTTATCACTCATGAGTAAATTGATTAATGAAATGAATTTGAAAAATTAAATTTATGAGTAAATGAACACTGAAATGTCCCCTAAATCCCTTGTATAAAATATTTAATGATATAAAATACAGTATGGCACTGACATCATGATATGGCACCAATGACTCTGTTATATTGGATGACTTGGTTTATTACCTTGGATAAAGATTGATTGAACCACCTTGGATTTAATCTTTAAGATCCTCCAAAGTCTATATTGATTTTTATATGGATGGGATCTATGGACTTGAAGAGGATTACCTGGTCAATGGAATTGGTTCCTAGTTCATGTTGGTCTATATTATACTGAGTTTTCTATGGATGAGCTCCATAGAATTTAATAGAATGACTTGTTCAATGGACTTGGGTCATGGCTTATGTAGGTCCGATACTTGATACATTCAGTGTATTCCATGGATGATTCTTTACTTTTGTATATAATTAATTTTCATTCATATACTATTTTTGACACAACTTATGCAGGTTGATTGTGATTGTTTTACATTATCATTTATAGCCTTATTACTACTATACTCACACACTATTAAATATTATTTAAACTGACTAGATTTGATATAGACACCATTGATGGTGGACTAATGAGTATATATCACACCCTATTCGGGCTACCATTTGGTACCTAGACAAACCTCTTGGTTGTAGGATGGGACCTTAGTTTGTGACTGCTTTCTATTGCTCCTTATGGATTAGGACTTGACATGAAGATAGGGGCCAAGCATGTACTCAGGATACCTATAGAAGTCAAGGTCTGTATTTTTTTTATGAGTTAGGTATGACTATATGATATTTTCCTTGTATTTTTGTACATATCATGTTCATGCATGGTTTGATTATATTTTCATTTCCAAGGAATCTATTTATTATTACTCATCAGTTATGATTATCTTATGATATATTTCTTTTATTATTGCTTCCATTGTATATAATACTAATCTAGAGGGTATAGTCTACCCACTTCACTACCTTCAGTCCCTCACTGTTAGTCGCCAACCTCTAGTATACGAGGAGGTGCACTTGAGGCCATGTGACTAACTAGATTTTATTTCTTATGAGTGAACCAGGTTCGAGATGTTATAGATATAAGAAAAGAGTGGCCTATAGAAAAAAATAGTGATACTTATGATACTAAGGGGTATTGTGTGATCTCCATCAAACATACTCATATCATATACATAATATATATACCTACATAATCCTTTTTTCCATGACATCAATTGACCACCAGACATGAAACATTTAAATATAATACATTCATCTCATATTTTTATTAATTCTATGAAAAATACTAACCAAGTTGATGAATACATCACATTTAACTCATCTAATAGATTATCACATCATATTACCCCCATAAATTTAGTTGAACACATCCTATGTGACTCAACTAAGCATGACCATGAATTTACTCAGTCTTATTCTATTAAGGGACATCAATATTTTCTTGTCAAATAAGTGGAGAAATATTATATTGGTTGCACTCCAACTGATGACATGATCATCAACATACACAAACACCCCCTGAGAAACTAAGTTCATATTTTGACTTGAGTAATTAGGGTATCAAATTATAAAGGTTATCATGCTAGGAATCTCACCAACCACAATTAAGAAGGATTTATAATAATCATACACCCACAATACTCTTTGATGATCATTGATTAGAGACAAATAAAAGTTTGTACTTTTAGGGGATATTTAGAATTCGAATACTCATATGAAGTAAATTGTAGCACACATTAATGAATGATAAATGAAGACTAGATTTATTAAAATTACATGATATGTTTACAACCATTATAAAAAATCTCTTAAGTGTTTAATATTTAGAGATTATATACAACTCTCACATTGTTTCTACAGTAATGGTTTTTGAAAATTATATTCATATGTAATTATTATCACACCCCTATGTGGCTATATGATAAAATACTGCCACTGACCTATTAGTGAGTAACATTTATGAATTAAGCTAGTTTAAATATTAGCAAGGCTTAGAAATCATATTTCTTAAGTTCAACTCTTTGAATCTATATTCAAATTCCTAAACTTCATAACATCAAATGTTATAATGTTATATGTTTTAGTCTACTTATAAAATTTTCTAAGCATAACATAATCATTAATTATTCCATCAAGATTTTTCCTTGAGGTCAATGCAACCATTTACATTTTTATCCAGCATATCATAGACTCTTTCTAGATAAAGTGACATTCACTTCATTATGATAAACACATGAAATAATTTACATTTATCTCTAACATTATATCATAAAACTTTTAATAAATTAAGTGAATATTAATTTCTAAATAAACTTTCATAATAGTTATATTCACTTTATTATAGTAACTAAATATAAATATTCACATTTTCTTTATTTTTATATCCTAAAACTTCTTTTAGGATACCAAGTATAATTCAATTTCTCATGATAACTAAATATAACTCATTAAATTTATTTATCATCACATATCCTATTTTTTTAAGACATTAAGTGAAGAATCGTTTTTAATATTAGACTAGAATAATTCTCCAGTTAATAGTGTTATTCACTTTCTCAAAGTAACTAAATGCAACTATTTACATTTTTCATTACTGTCACATATCCCAAATCTTTAAGATATAAAGTAAATGATCAATTAAACTAAATATTGTATAATATTTTATTTGTTAACTTTGAACTTCTCTAAGTTTAAAAATATTTCCACTAGCCTCTTAGACACTATATTCTCCTTGTAATATCATGTTAATACTCAACAAAAACTACTTTTTGCTTTAGTAAAAAACACTTATTACCTTTTAGTGGGAATATCTAACAAATAAATAATTGTTTCCATATATCATATGGTATTATTTGTGTTTAAATAATTTATTACAAAAAGAAATTGTCATTAAAATATGTCTTTAATGGGTGGTAGTAACATCTTCATCATATTTTAATAAACTAGATAAACACTTTATCATGTGTAATTTTTTTCTCCAAATATTCTTCTCAAAAATATTTTATAGAATATTATGAACCATAAACCCAGTGTATGAAATTATTTATCTCAATTTATTCATAAAAAATATATGTTAACACCTATTATCATATAATAGAAGTGAGATAAAGATAAACATCTTTTACTTAAATTCATCCAAGATTGAAAATATCTTTACATTAAAATTTGTGATGAAATAACTATTTACTTCATCACTTGAATACAAAATATAATCTCATTAAATTATTCTTATGATTTTTAACTTCTATATATTTACAATACTTGTAAAATGTACACAAAGTATCACATAACCTAAAATTGAAGAATCAATTTATATAACATTAATACCCGACATGAACATTCCATGAAGTTCCCAAACCCCTTCATGGATTATAGATGATCCCATCATATAAAATTATTACTCTTTCCTTATAATACCCTTTGGTTTCAACTAAACTTAACTAGATTCTTGAAGAAATATTATTCGACTTTCCAACTTTTCCTCTTTTGGTTTTGAAATTTTACCTCATTGTACTGTCTGTTTAGTACCATAACTTAGACATAATATGCCTAGTTAATTTATTCCAAAACCTTTGAGAATATCAGGTAAAATTTTCTTAAACTCATTTATCTTGTTAGAATATTTCCATTCATGACAAAAAATGAATTCCTTAACCAGAATAATCCTTTTAGTCTGTTAAATACATTAACATATTAAATCATATTGAATATTATTGACATACCCAATTATATTGAGTATATCAATAGAGTCTAAAATTACTTAATCCATTTTTCATTCAATGAATTTGAAACCCTAAGTGAACATTTCAATGTTTTATAAACATAAAGGTTCACTTATTGATTAACTTCAATAGTTGGTTACTCATGAAGGTGTTGATATAAAAAATACAATTTTTCTCTTGATCAAGAACTTTTCTTAAGCTACCAATATTAAGTGTTTCTTAAATTTTGATTCTCCTTTTCTGGATTAATTTCAAAACTAAGTTTGATGAAGATGATACTATTTTAAAAAATAAAAGTTTTTTATCAAATCAATATCATTTTTTATATCATTTAATCAAGGAATATTAATGATATTACTCCCACTAAAATTGATGACCCCATAAATCATATCCATTTCCTGAGCCAAGATCCATATTTTTCTAACCAATGAGTCCTTTTGGGTGTTCATCTCACTGCTTAGTTATTTTGGTAGTGATTCAATACAAACATAAAATTATGATTCATGGATAGTTGAGTAGATAACCCTTTATATAATGAATTGCCTTTTTATTTCATAAAAATTTCATTACATGGTACAAAATTTAACAATACAATGGATATTTTAGAGTTTAGTGTCTTAGAAATAGGAACATAATACATTAAAAACATAAAAATTCTTCTAACCCACTTGAAATACTTTTTCATAGATTTATCTTAATTTACTTTTACCAAATCTCATATCCTGGGGACATACATCAAAGAAAGGGGTGAGCATAAAGTCTAGTAAGGGAAAATAATGAAGGAGATACTAAGAATGTGAACAAGAGGCATATCAGTAAGGCATGATAATATCAACATACAAGGAATATCATAAAAGAAAGATCATGAATCATAACATGTAAATTTTTTTACAATATAAAATTTCAATACTAGAAAAAAATGCTGTACCCATGGTTTAGAACCATGGGTATAACCCCTAAAATCATGGGTATATCCTATACCCTTGGTTTTAGGAACCGTGGAATTAAGAGATGTCAGTATATATTTATACCCATAGTTTATATATAAATCATGGGTATAACCTTATAGGATTTTAATATACCCATAACTTAACCCAAACCATGGGTATATATCTATACCCACAATTTTTAAAACCATGGTTATATCTTTTCCCAGTAGAAAACATATACCCACTGTTCTCTAAACTGTGGGTATATGTAGCTATCCCCATTTGGCACCAGCAGCAACTCTTCCTACCCTTTAATCTATAAATAAAATAAAAAATACATTTCACATTCAATGCAATAAAAATATTAGATATTTATCATTCAAACAACTTATTCTAATAAATTTCAAACCATTTACAATAATAAAACATACATATATATCCATACAACCAATCAATTCAATTCATTAAACAACATCCATATGTCTCTTTACTGCTAAGTAAAAAATAGAGGGAATCAATATCTTCCCCATTGCCAACATCATCATCCTCATCACCATCAACAAAATCCTCATCACCAACTGTATAATCAAGAGCATAATCATAATCATAATCATCATAATCACCACCACCACCACCACCACCATTATCATTATCATCACCATCCTCGTCATCGTCGTCTTTGTCATCGTCATCATCATCATCATCATCACCATCATCATCATCATCACCATCACCATCATCACCACCATCATCATCATCATCACCACCACCATCAGCTTGAACGCCACTAGGACCCTCATTGGAATCACTTAGGTTATCATTTAAAGAGCGCATTGAATTTATATATGAATCAATAGTAGTATAATACTTTGATGGAAATGGATCACTTATAACTTAAATATCTTTCAGGAAGTTTTTGGTGACCAATTTACTTCTTTCCTGCTCCTATAAAGCTATTTTTTGGCCTAAACTACTTATGAATGAGTTCTTTGCATCTTGGTGGTCTGAGAGGTTTGAGAGGAGCCCGATGAGGACCAATACCTAGTGGGGAGTATGTTTTTTTTGGGTTGACATCAGACTCTACCCTAGTGCTCCTTACCTAATACCTAACTCAAATGATCATTTGGACCAAAGTTGTCATATTCTTTATCATAGAGGGCCTCCAGGGAATAATGTTGAAAATATAAACAATAAATTTAATTATTAATTTTATATAAATATTTGAAATATAAATAAAAAACTTTTAATCTTTTATTGTGTTTGTGCATTTACTGCACTTACATCATTTTTCTTTCTACTCGAGTAAAATAATTTTCCTCAAGGCACACAACCTTCGATGACCAATACATATTTCTATAAATGACATTGACTAGTATACACATATTCACAATATAAAAATTTTATAATCTTGAATAATAATAAAAGGTAATAAATTTTAAATTAATGAACAATTCATAAAGTTGAACATGTGATAAACATTGATGAAAAATTCATAAATTAAAGATAATCATAAACACTTTATAATTTTAGATATTTATTATGAACATTCAATAATCTTGAATATGAATGCTTTATATTCATTTCATAATATGAGCTCAATATTATTCATTATATGGAATTTAATTTATATATATATATGACATTTTTATTAAATATAAAGATTTTACATTTCAATTTATTATACAAACTATTTAGATAATCTAAATTTAACATAGTTAATAATATTTAATACTTGATCAAATCAATCATCAAAAATATTTTGATGTGGTTTCAATAATATCAAAATAAGTCCCCTAATTTGAATAGTTCATTTTTTATTTATTTATGAACAATTCATAATCTTTAAATACAATACTTTATTTCTAATTCATTAAGAATTCTAATTGGATAAATAACTAATAGTCATTAATCTAATTGGACATTAGGCCGTTATACCATTAAGAGAACTAGCCAATTGTCCATTAGTCCATTAGTCCATTTGGACATTAGTCCATTAGGCCATTAGGAAAATTAGAAAATTGGCCATTAGGCCATTAGGCTATTAGGATAGTTGGCCATTAGGCTATTAGAACAATTGGACATTGGGAAAATTGGCCATTAGTCCATTAGTCCATTAGGACAATTGGATGTTAGGCCATTAGGAAAATTAGTCAATTGGCCATTAGTCTGTTAGTCCAATTTTACATTAGGCCATTAGGCCATTAGGCCAACTAGCCATTAGGCTATTAGGCCAATTGACCATTTTTCCATTAATCCATTAGGCTAATTGGCCATTTTCCCATTATGATGGTAGGATAATTAGGCCAATTTTCCAATTGTCCATTACTTCATTAGGCTAATAGGATGTTAGTCCATTAGGAAATTAGTCCATTAGGACATCATTACATTATTCCAATTGGCCAATTCATTAGGCTATTAGGACATTTGTCCAATTGGAAAATTTTATGTTAGGACATTAGGCCAATTTTCTATCAGGCCTTTAGGATAATTGGACATTATCCCTTTAGAACAATTGACTAATTGGTCGTTAGGGTATTAGGCCAATTGGAAAATTGGAAATTAGGATGTTAGGAAAATTGGACTTTAGGCCATTAGGTTGTTAGGACAATTGGACATTAGGCTATTAGGTCAATTTCCCAATTTTCCATTAGGAAATTTGGCCATTAGGCCATTATGATAATTGTCCATTAGACCATTAGGCCAATTTCCATTCTTCTATTAGGATGATTAGCCAATTAACCATTAGGACATTAGGAAAATTGGCCATTAGGACAATTGGTCATTAGTCCATTAGGAAAATTATCCATTATTCCATTAGGCCAATTAGAAATTAATCCGTTAGGCCAATTGGCCATTAAGTCGTTAGGCTAATTATCCATTAGGCCTTTAGGTCAATTTTCCATTAGGCCGTTAGGGAAACTGGCCATTAGACCATTAGGCCAACTAGACATTAGGTTGTTATGAAAATTGGACATTAGAAAATTAGGCCATTAATACATTAGGCCAATTGGAAATTAGGCCATTAGGGCGTTAGTTCAACTGCCCATTAGTCCATTAGGCCAATTGGCTATTAGTTTATTATGCCAATTTGCCAATTGGACATTAGAAAATTATCCCAATTGAACAATCGACCATTAATCCATTAGGCCAATTGGCTAATTGGACATTAGGCCATTAGGCCAATTGGACAATTGGACATTAGGCCATTAGGCCATTATTCCAATTGACCAATTGACCATTAGGCCATTAGGCCAATTGGACATTAGAACATTAGGACAATTTACCATTAGGACTTTAGGACAATTGGCCATTAGACCATTAAGACATTATTATAATTATACATTAGGCCATTAGGCCATTAGTCCTTTAGAAAAATTGGCCAATTAGGCCATTAAGACAATTAGGAAAGTTGGCTATTAGGCCAGTTGGGCATTAGTCCATTACACCAATTGGACAATTTTCTATTAGGCCGTTAGGTCAATTGTCCATTAGGACATTTGGCCAATTGGAAATGATGCCATTAGGGAAATTTTCCATTAGACCATTAGGCTATTAGGCTAATTGGAAATTAATCCATTTGAAATGGGTATTTTCAGCCTTATATTGAAGGGATTAATGAGAATAAAAATTAAATTTCATCATGGAAATTAAACTAATTAAAAATATAAATCTATATATTATTTCTATTCATATTAGAGTACCTAGTGCTTATCATTATCAGGCATTATAGTGCACCCCAATGTGTATAGATATGCCATTGAATCTTTGTTATTTTTTTTCTTGAAACATCCTAAAAAAAAATTCAATATAATTAATAAAATTTAAATTTTATATGCAAACCATTAAAGATTTGGAATAACTTAAACTCATAACTTTTCTAATATGTGATCATTTTTTGATATTGTGCTATTGGACAGTTAGGGAATATGGGTACACCCTCTAAATCAGAACTGACTCTACTCCTCCAACCAACATATAACTCATGCATATATGATCTCCATAACTCCCCAAGATCCATCAACCTTGAAATATTAGCAGCTTAACCATTGAGAAAGTTAAATTGAAGCTGCAATGAACATGTTAATTCTTATAAATACAACAATAATATAGATATAAATTTAACAAATTTTCTTACACGCATATTCTCCCATGTTTTATCCTTGATGTTATTACCGATATGTCTCCCTGAGACTACTTCCATTGAAATGATATCGTGTTACTTGGATAAAGTAAACATGGAACTTCTATACCACCTGGCATTTTTTAACTATCATATGATTTTATTCATTGTAATCCACCATTATTTGTGTTTTTTGATTCTAGGATTCCCATATATGGGCGTTCCCACATCACCTATTAGAAGATCCCACTAAATAACATAAAAGGGGAAAACAGAAGAATTAAGACACAATACAACAAGAAAAAAAATGATGTGATATAATTTGAAACACTTATAATAAAAAACCTGATATAGGCCTCTCAATAGGCTTTGATGGATTAGTGGGATGTCCTAGATTAGCAACCTCTGAAGGATGTGTTTATTCCAATGCATGCTCTGGGTGATCTGAATGCATTGAAGTAGAAGCTGAAGGAACATAATCATCAGATCTTGTATGAATAGTAGGAAATGGAGGAAGTGTAGAAATAATATGATATGGGTAGTAGGGTTGGGGATACATCAAAGGATATGGATATGGTAAAGGTGGAAACATCCCTAAAGGCATTGTAGACATGGTATGGGCAGAAGAGGCTAAATGAGATGATGATAGAGGTATGGGTGGAGACATATTTGGAGGATCAAGCATAGGATGAAAAGGTGTGGTAGATGGGGTGTCCACTGGTGGGTCAGGGTGGGAACAAGTATAAAGGGTGCTCCTTCTAGGTCTAGGAGCACCCCTTCTCAAACCCATGTTAGTAGGATGAGGAGTATACAACTCTGGTGGAACTGAATGTACTTAATTTTTTTTAATAAAGAATATGAACATGACATTATATGTAACACAGAAGAAAAATATTACAATTATTATACTCATTAAGGGAAGTAGATGAGGAAACCCATGCTCATGAACCAGTCAATCAACATCAAATAATCACTTCCTTAAAACTTCTGTAATATTTTTCATAATCTACATAAGAATGAAATGTACATTATTTAGAAATAGTTTTTAAAAATCATTCATATAACTTAGAATTAAAATAAATCATAAAAAAATTAATAACATATTTTAGTAACAATAATTTAAAACCAAGTTATATATTTTTTTAAAACCCATTTTAATCCTATCTTTCTAAATTAAAAGAAATCTAATTAAATGCAACAAAACCAAACAATACTAAAAAAACATATCATTCCAAACTGAAACTAAATTAAAGTAATTACATTAATACCAAACTATGAAACCCATGTCAAGGTAAACTGAATAAACTATGAACATATATGGTTGCTTATATATATTACCCACCACTAATTCACGTTCAACATCAACTCTCACAATGGGATAATTTGAGTCATCAAATGAAATATTTTGGTTAACAACAATGGGGTCATCAATGGTGTAATTTTTTCCCCAACTTCATGAAAAATATATCTTGGGATTAATTAATTAATTACATTGTAATCAGGTCTCAGATGATCTTTCACATAAAACACTTGTTTTTTCATTGATTCTAAAATGTATGGTTCATTGTTAGCGAGGAATTGACTCATGTTAATAACTATGAATACACAATAATCAATAAATGTACCATGTATCATCATTTAATAAAACCATTTACATTTTATTATATTGAATCGAACTTGAGAGTAGTAATCCAATAATAATATTTTCTCAACAAGTCCATAATAAGACACATTTTCATATCACGTCTGAAAATCTGATGCCCTGGCATAATATTCCATTGTAGTAGTTAAAATAATTCCATCATACTATGTTATCATTTTCACCACTCATTCAGTTGTAAAAAATTTATACCCATTGATTATTAAAGATTTTAATTCATGAACAAAAGAATCAGGACTAAAAGAAAATGCTCTTAATTCTTGAGAAACAAAGTCAACAGGTAAAATAAAACATATTAATAATAAAATTAAATGAATATATATATATATATTAAGTTAATTAAAGTAATGGTGATACCTTTTATTTAAATCAAGTAGGAAACTCTTGGCTATACAAATCATGTATCCTTCTCAAAGGAAAAGATTGATGAACTTTACTTATAATTTTTTTATGTTACCTACATAAAATGATAATAGAAGTCTAAGATATTAATGAAATGACATAGTATTAGATAACATATAAATATCCAAATTACTTACTTGATATATTAATTTAATAAACCATAATTAAACAAGACTATGCGATGTACCATATCCCTCTCTTCAAGGGTCAATGTAGCTATTGTATATGTCCCAGAAATTCCTCTTGTTTGGGGAAGAGATGGAAATAAGGGATCAATTTTCTCATAATTATTATCTTCATTTATCATTATACAGTTATGTTTTTTTCTCACATGTGACATATAAATTGAAAAAAAGTCCATACATTCTTGAGCCAAATAACCTCTCACAATGGAAACTTCAGGATGATTCTTTTTCCAGACATAATATTTCATTATGAACATATTTATTTTAGTAGGATACATCCAATAAAAAGAAACAGGCACCCAAGAAGTGTTTCAGTTAGAATATAGACTATTAAATATAACATGTAGGTGAAAAATGATAGAGGATTTTTTTTCCAACTCACAAAAAATCAATGGGACCTCTTATTAAATTTTTATAAAGAAAGAATTTGATAACATTTCTGCATAAAGGTCTCCAAATTAAATGGAACAAGCAAATCACTATCACCCCTACATTATTGGATAGTAAATGATAGATTTATATTGGAATAAATTCATGAAGAAGGATGTGATAATCATGAGTTTTTATGGATTTTAGTTTTAAATCCATTATGTTGACCCATTTAGATATATTACTAGAATATCTATAAGGAACCTTGATATTCACCAATACTTCTAGATTTTTTCTCTCTAAATGTTTCATCATGTAAGAATCACAAGGAACTTTCCATTTTTTTAGTGATACACACAGGATGCAGTTCTAATTGAATACCCCAATCCAACAAGTCCTGGTGAGATCCGAAGTCATCTTTGGTCTTCCCCTTGATATTTAGAAGAATTTAAAGAAGCATTTTAGATATATTTTTCTCAATGTGAATGAGATCTAAACAATGATGTAACAAATTGTTAGACCAATATAGAAACTCAAAAAAGATACTTCTATTTTACCAATTATAAGTGGCTTCAGTGTCAATATTTTCAATATTTTTTATATTTAATCTAACCTTTACCTAATGAAAAACTAAAATCTTTAAATTCATTAAGCACATAAATTCCTAATATATGTTGAGGTGGATGTTTCGTGTCAACAATATTATCAAACCTCTAATGATTCTTCCTATATTGATGATCAATTGACAATAATCATCGATGCCCCCAGAAACTGAAACTACAATGATATTTAAGCCTTATCGACTATATATTATTCATAAAAATAGGGCATGATAGTTTTCCCTTTGTTCTACTACCATACATCATTGAATAAGCATGTAAATAATTTATAGTCCACAGAAGGGCATCAGACATCTGAAATATTTTTTTCGAAGAATAAATGAATGTGCACACACCCATATATCAAAGCTGCTTCAACTCTAATATTAAAGGTTGCAGGTAGATGTATATACCATTTCCACGATCAAAAGGTCCAAAAATTATTATACTCAAGAAAGTGAAAGGTTTTTTCATACACATCAACAGAGGAAGATTATAAATGTGAATAAAAACTAGACATGTGCTATGAGCATCAATAATTTAACCAAATAGATTAAAACCATCAAAAGATAGACCCAAACTAACATCACACACCTCATTTAGAAAATCAGGATATTGTGCATCAAATTCTCATCATGATAATCTATCTGTAGTGTGAACCAACTTATCATTACCTTTAATTACACCAGGATCATTCCATCACATATTGGTTGAAATTTCAATATACATGAATACATTTTGAATCCTAGTAATTAATGGAAAGTTCTACATGACTTTATGTGGAACACGAGATGGTGTCCATCTATATTTGGATTCCATAGAGATATACCACATTATTTGTAGTCATTAAGGACATCTGTTTCCTCCTAAAATAAAAAAAAATATTTCAGATAAGTAATAATTTTATTAGTAGAAAATATGCTAATATTAATTAACTTCCATTCATTACAATTATTTGAGGGAATATCTGCACTATCAGGAAGAAATTACTTAAAAAAGGTAATAAGATAATCAATGGTGGTATTAGAAATTTCATGCATGGGTTTTACATGATATAATTTTATTAAAAATTCTGACTTTGTCATTTTAGTACATTCCTAATATACAGGAGTTCTGGTATCATCCATTAATTTTTTCACAAGTTTTTCCTCATGTGTATTGATATCATTGCATTCTTTCACTAGCATACTATATCTCTCGTGATGATGCACAAATGGGAACCGATCAAATATCAAATTCTATATACCACTTCTTTCTTTCCATTCATGAACAGTAGAATATTGTCTCATCTCTCCATTGTGATACCAAACATAACAGTTTTTTTAAATATAGATTTAATTATATGGTATATAACTTCTTCCCAGCTTAACCACGGTCTTTGAACACAATTATAACATGGATACTGTATATGACCCTAATCTGAAGCATTGTTAAATGAAAAATCTAAAAAAGTTTCCAAATTCTCTGGAAAATTGGTTGAAATACGATTGGTATACATCTAGATTTTATCCATTCAATTGTAGGGGAAAAAAATTATGCTCCAATCAAAAATGTAAACAATAATTATAATGATATCCAAATTCAAATAAAAATTAAAATTATAGTGTAGAGGAAATTAAATAAAACTAATAGGAAACCAAATTGAATACAATTCATGATGTAAGTGAACATTATAGAATAATATACTATCCATAATAATAAATAATAAGGTATATCATAAGAAAAAACCAAGACATACTCATAAAAATACTAAAAAGGTGCATTTATTGTAATAATTAACAACTAAGGAATACTAGCAGAAAAATGTGTATTTCTTATCCATAGAGGTATTCTCATTTGAAAATATAATTGAGGATAACATTTATTCATGAAAGGATTGTATTTAAGGTTAAAATTACTTATATTATTCTAACTAACCGGATTGTGAAATTGATATGACCCTAACAAACATATTATAATATCCCCCATATATGGATGATATTATCAAATTTATCTTTACAAATGCATTATGAAAAATTAATCAGATAAAATATGGGATATAATTATCCCAAATACAGAAGATATACAACCAAATATTGAATTTTAGTGGATCTCATGGATAAATACTTATATATATGTTCAAGTTTATTTATGTTATTCTTGAAAAATAAAATATCAGTTAGATGGGTAAGGGAATCCAACAATAAAAACTAAATTAATAAATCAAAATTTTAAAAAAAATTTAAATTTGGGTTACAATCCAAAATTGATTGATTTATCATCTTCAACCTAACTTATCTCTCAATTCATTATTTTAAAGCTATGATTTTTAGATCCTACATAGAGTAACCTTCAATATATGGGTTCCATTTGATCTCTCATTTTAAAAATATCCATTATCAGGTACATTCACAATTTAAAATGGTCTTGAATGTAATAAATGTGTTTGGTGACCCATGTATTAAGAATTAAACTAGGTTCTCATATAGGATAAATCACACTAGACTAATCCATAGTGGTTTAAAATTAGGGTTGAGTGATAAAATAAACCACTATGCAATTATTTTCCCACAAATTACATAAACTAAAATGGAAAATCATGCACGTGTAATCAAAAACACATTTCAAAAACATTAAAAAACTATTGAGAAAACAAATTAATTTTTACAATATCCAAAAAAGTACAAAGAAACATGTAAACTCAAAGTAGATTTATAAAAGTGACTCATTCCCATGAAAATATAGGAATATAAGAGAATTAATAAGATGAGTGAATGAAATCTTACCTCTTAAAGATCACAACAAAAAAAATGCCACAAATGGAGGAAGAATGCTTGGACGATGGGTGAAATGTCACCTGAGGAGGGGAGGGGGGATACTAAGGCTGGAGGAAGAGGATAGAATTAGGGTTTGAATGATGAGGAGGGGTGGAGGAGCCTGATTGATCCTACCTATGTAAAGGGATATACCCATAGTTTTTAAAAAATTGTTGGTATAGTTCAACCTATACCAACATTTTTAAAAAATAGAGGGTATAGGTTTGGGTAGAAAATCAATACCCATGGTTTCTATAAACTATGGGTATAGATCTGTGGGGATAGATGAATTTTACTATAGTGTTTATACATTCATAATAATATCACCAAGCTTTATCACCAAGTTTTTATAAATCATAATTACTAAGGTTATTCCCCAAGTTATCATAAATCATATCATCTTTAGAGATTAATATTTTACCCAATGAATTAGAGAACTATGAGGGAAAACCTTTCATATGTATTAATTCAAGTGAGACACATTGATCATAATAAATCAATTCATCAATAACTTGAGGATAATAAGGAACAAGTTTCATATTAAAACATTGAGTATATAAGTGCTTAAAGACTTGAACATTACATCATTTTTAACCCATAAAATGTTAATTTGAGTTTCATACATGTAAATACCCGAATAAATACATTATATTTACATATAGGTGAATCATAATGGGTAATTAAGTGTTTTGGGTATTAAAAATATAATAATATTTCATGTAAAAGATAAAAATTCATGAAATGATTTCAGCAACATAATAATATACAACAAGGATTATGGAAAAGGAATAATAAAAATTGAATTGGGTGAAAAGGAATAATGAGAGAGAATATAGGTCTCCCATTTATAAAACAAAATTTGAGAAGTCATGGAAAGATCCAAAGTTAAAGAAAATAAATAATCTTTTACATTAATAAGACTTACAAAAAAGGCACTTGAATGAAAAAAGAGAAGAAGGGAATTTCCATCACCTTAAAGATTTTCTTCCTAAAAATTGAGGATGGAACCTTAATACCTTGAGGTAACCTTTTAGGGACTATTTGGGAGGTAAAATTACCAGAAATTTGTGGCTTATGAAATTTTAGTGGAGAGGAATGGGGAAATGGTGGTATTTATACTTGAGGAAGGGTGGGTTTTAAAAGATTAAATATTGGTTATTTTATTATATAAGCTAACTACCTGTGGGTGAAATCAATTAAAACCATTTTTATAGACTATTAAAGAGTGGTAGAGTGTTTTTGAACATTAAATACCTTATAAAAATTAACCATACCTTCCATACAACCCAATAAATATGAATAATAAAAAAATACTTTTTATCTTAAAATTCTAATTTTTGGTTCCAAAATGTAAGGTATAAATTTATAAATTAAAATTATTATTTTTAAATTATTTTTTATACTTATTAAGTTATATTTTATTAAATAAAAATTTTCATAAATTTTTAGTCATGATGACATAATAATGTTGTTATAAAATCACAGTGCTTTGTAAAGCAGTAATTTTTACATTTTAACCAAAAAACAACTTTGTTAGAAAATTCCCAAAAAATCACCCTAATATAGTTTTGACATGTTGCGTCAAAAAATAAAGTTTATTTCATCAAAATAATTCTCTAAGTATAATAATTTTAACTATTAAATAAAAATTTATATTCTAATGAAAATTAACAATTTAATTAAAAAATAAACATTCCGACCATTATAATAATTACTTAGGGATTCGTTAAAATATATTATCAATTAAAAGAATTTTATAAGATTATTTCTTGAAATATATTTTATTTGAAATTTATTCATAAAATATACTTTTAATATAACATGTTTATAGTCTCTAAAAATAAATAAATTTTGATTATATCAATAAATAATCCCGATGATCATTTAAATGCATCTACAGAACCAAAAAAAATAACAAACAACTATTTTATTATCTAATGTTCATAATGAAGTAAAACCATATTATTTGATAAAAATAAATAAATACTTTCACAATTCCTTATAAATACACCATCACTATTACTCTTCATCATTCACTTCAATTTGAGTCAAGGTTCAATATTGTTTCCAAAATGAATATTGTATAATTAATTCTCTATTCCTACATTATAGTGATTTTCATGGGTGTGATAATTATAGGGGATCAAAGAAACCTAGATTTTTATATTTTAATTTTTTTATCCTTTATTTTTATTCCTATAGTAAAATTTGGTATGATATTGAGTCTTATTTTAGACTGAATATAACATTCTTAAATAACGAAATAAAGTGTTACTAGTTTCTAGTATGTGTTTCTTCCCCTTACTATTCCTAGTTAAACTAGTTCACATCAACTCATGTTCTTATGAAATTGATAAGTCTTTATATATGTTTCCATTTTAAAACATAATAAAAAGTTATTTAGTGTTAAGTTCTCTATTATTAAAAGAAAATTTTTCAGGTCGTTAAATTCTTAATCCCTTAAAAGAATTTCATCCTTGAAATTTCAACTCAGATTATTAGTTGAGAATAGATGATGGTACTTCTATCTCATTAATTCCTCAAGTTCTCATGTTACCTCTTCCTATTTAAGGTTTATTCACAACACTTTGACAATATGAGTTTTCTTATTACATATAACTTTGTATCTATGGTCCAAGATCTTCACCAACCGCTCCTCATAAGAGAGGTCATTCTAAAATTGTACCATTTATGGGATTAGGTATATTCAACCTAAAGAGTGATATGTGGAACACATCATAATATTGAACCTTGTTTGGTGGAAGGGCTAGCTGATAGGCCATTTCTCATATGTGATTAGAGATGTCAAAGGGGAAAATATACCTAGGGATGAGTTTTCATTTCTTTATAAACCACATGATTCTCTTCTATGGTGATATTAAAAGAAGAAATTTATCTCCAACATTAAACTCTAAGTCCCTTAAATATTTTTCATCATAAATCTTCTGCAAAATCTGAGTGGATTTTATGTGTTTTTGTATGGAATAGACCTTTTTTTTTCATATCTTGCATAATACTAGGTTCAAGTATCTTCTTTTAACCAACTTCATCCCAAAAAGTAGAAGTTCTATATCGCTTCACATAAAGAGATTCATATAGATCCATTCAAATACTTTAGTGGAATCTATTGTTGTATGAGAGTAGTTGGGGTTTGGTTTAGTGGTAAGCACCCTATAATCCTTCATGAAAAATGGGGGTTCAAAACCCATGGGGTGCAGTGTACTGTAGCATACTGTAGCGGCATAAGGGCACTATAGTAGCGATGGGTACTGTGTGGTACTGTAGTAGGTGGGTACTGTAGCATTACTATTCATAGAATGGGCCTTAGGCCAAAAATTTGGGCCTACGGGCCATGTAATGGGCTAAATGCCCACTAGGCCTTCCGCTTATGTAATGGGTCTCCCTCTACCTAGTTAAAGAGGTCTTTGCTTTACTTTAATAATAAATGAGGCTTCAACCCCAACCTTTAAAAAAATCCATTATGGTATGAGAACTCAACTAATAAGAGATATTAACCCCATCCACCTTAAATTCCCTTGAGTAGGCTCTTAGTATGTATTTAAGTGACTGAATGGTCCTTTCATATTGTCCATTAGTTTGGGGGTGATAGGTCGTATTGAAATTCAATTTAGATTTCAGATCATCTTTAAGACTTCTCTCAAATTTATAAGTGAACCTTATATCATGATTAGAAATAATTAAATGTGGTACCCCATGCAGCGTCATCACTTCCTTTATGTATGTCTTGTAAAGTTGTTCAAGGGACAAATATTCCTAAATAGTGATTAATTAGGTAGTCTTGGTGATTTGATACAACACAATATATATCACATTTCTTACTTTGGATGTCTTCAGAAGACGAGTGACAAAGTCCATGGTGAAGTTCTCCCATTTCCATATGGGTATGGGCATTGGTTTCATCATCCTCTTGGACTTCTATCCTTGTTCTTTAACTTATCAACATACTAAGTAAATTAAGGTATAATCAAAGAGATTCCTAGTCATTTTTTCCCACCATAAGTTCTCTCTAAGATCATAGTATATCTTGGTACTTCCAAGATAGATAGAGAAATATGAGCCATGTGCATTTCCCAATAGAAATTTCTTTATCTCATGTGATGAAGGCACAAAAAGTCTAGATCCAAACCATAATAAACTATCTTTATTGATGTTAAAATCATGAATCTTCCCATACTTTACTATTTTCACCTTATTTTAAATTCCCATATCATCCCTTTGTGCCTCCTTGATCCTTTCTTGGATAGATGGTTGGGAAATAATTTTTTCTAGGTAGGATGTATTTCTTATCATCATGATTTCCAGATCCATCCTTTTCATATCCTTAAATAAAGGGTATTTTTCAATGCACATCATGGATAGAATAACTATTTCTTTTTTTCTTAATAGAATTAGCTACCTTATTCACCTTTCCAAGATGGTAGTGAATAGAAATATCATAGTTCTTGATTATCTCTAACCATCTTTGCTGATGCATGTTGAGATATTTATGTGTGAATGTATACTTCCAAATCTGGTGGTCTATTTATATATCACATTTCCCCCTATAAATATAGCATATCCATATATTTAATTTAAATATAACTACTACTTACTCTAGTTCATGGGTAGGATAATTCTATTTATAAGGAATTAACTATCGTGATGCATAAGCAACCACCTTGTCATTTTTAATGATTACACATTCAAGAAATTTTAAGGATGCATCACTATAAATGAAAAATGATTCACCATTAGAGGGTAAAGTTAGTATAGGTTCACTAATCAATCTCTTATTCAGTTCATGAAAATTTTCTTCACACTCCATTATCTAGAAAAACATAACACACTTTTTAGTTAACTTGGTTAATGGATTAGAAATCCATGATTTTTTTTTCAAAAACTTTCTATAGTATCCTATTAGACCAAGGAAACTAAAAATATTAGTTATAGTTGTAGGATGTGGCCACTCCTCCATGAGCTTTGTATTTTTTGGATCCAAAATTATTCATTCACTGGAAATGATGTGTCCCAAGAATGCAACTTATTATAACCAAAACTCACATTTTCTGAATTTACCAAACAACTTATCCTTAGAGTTTCTAATATGACCCTTAGATTATTTTCATGATCCTCACAGCTTTTGGAATTTATCATAAAATAATCAATAAATACCACCATGAAATTATAAAGGTAGCCCTTAAAGACTCTATTAATCAAATCTATAAATATGGATAGATCATTAGTCAATCCAAAGGGAATAACAAAAAACTCATAATTCCTATATATTTTTTGAAAGGAATAATTTTGGATATATTATTTCTTCACCCCCAATTGATGATACCCAGTCTGAAGATCAATCTTGGAAAAGAATTGATCTCCATGAAGTTGGTAGAACAAATAATCAATCCTTATAAGAAGATATTTTTTATTTACTATGATCCCATTAAGTTCTTTATAATCAATCTAAAACTGCATTTATCTATCAATCTTATTTATAAATAGAATAAGTTCTTCCAAATGAGACACACTTGGTTGAACAAAATACTTATCCAAAAGATCATGAAGTTTCTTATTTAATTACTCTAATTCCCTGTAATCCATTATATATAGGGTATTTGATATTGGTTTGGATCTAGTTATGAGTTCAATTGATAACTCTACCTCTATTTCTAGGGGAGGTCCTAGTATCTCTTTAGGAAATACATCAATGTATTCCTAAATAACGAAAAAATATCCATTCTTTAGGATTTATCTTTCTTCTCCTGCATCCCTGATCATTTATATAAATAAGGAAATAGGAGGTGGTTCTTTTAAATCCTCAAGATCATAAATATCTCCTTTGAATATGATCATAAGTCTTCCCTTCAATACTACTTAAATATCCTTGATTCTATAGTTGATGTTGGAATTATACTTTGAAAACCAACCCATACCAAGTATTATGAAAAACTCCACCATTATAATGATTACCAAGTTTACAGAGAGATTTTACTCACCAAAGTTTATAGGGGAATACCTATATATATATATATATTTTATTCTTGAATAGTTAATCTAGGAGTTTTAATAGACAACTCTACCACTAGCAGTTCAAGGTTTAACTTGATGTTCTTTTCAAACTTGAATGAAATAAAAGAATGAGTAGAACTAGAATCAAACAATGTACTTTCTATCTTTGAGTGTAAGATAAGTGTAGCTGCAACATCATTTAGATCCTTGAATTTGACCATCATAATTGAAAAATCATAATCTTTCTCTCTTGGCCTTTTTTGGGATTGATGGTGGTTTCCCTCCATTATCTTTTTATCTGTACATTGGTTTGAAAAATGTCCAATTTCCCCATAATTGAGGCATTAAAAAATAGCTTGTGCTTTCACCATATTCCCTTGTCATTCAAATTTATATATTCAGGCTTCACATATCCACAAAATTTTCTATATATATGTCTATATTTTCCACACTTGTAGCACTTTCCACTTACTTGAAAAAAAATCCCCAAATTCATCTTCCCATATTTGTTGCACATGGGATGTTGTAATTTCTTCACATTAAAATTCTTCCCAAAATTTTGTTCTATAATCATCTTCCTATCATTATATCCATGAGTCCACTAAGAAACTCCAAAATCCTTTTAAAATTTGATAACACGCCTCACTATCTCTTAATAACCCCCAAAGTCTATAATTTCCAAATATTTACATAGATGGGGTCTTATTCCACCAAAGTATAGATTTGTTTTCCTATTAGAATTGATGACAAAACTTGAAGAATAATGTGAAAGCCTTGTAAGGTTCATATCATAATTCCCCCAAAATTCATTTTCTATTTTTTTCAACTTGAGGAATTCCCTCTACATTTTGGTTTGAAGGTTATGAGGAAAATACTTGATGAAAAATACCTTTTTGAAGCATCCCCATACCATGGAGTCCACATAATCCCTTGGATTTGTTTTCTCTATCAATTTACACCACTGATTATATTCTCCCTCTATGTGACATACTACTAATGTAACTTTCTATTATTTAGAAAAATGGATACTACTACAAAACTGGCCTTTAACAGTGCTAGAAATAGACTTTATCTGTTTTAAAAAAGCACTGATAATGTGAGCGACGTTAAAATTCTATGACTTTTATCAACACTGAAAAAGAAGTCATTTATCATCTCTTTAATTTAGCACCGCTAAAGGAAACCTTTATAAGTACTTTTAGAAGCGCAGGTAAATTTGTTTTTTATCAGCGCATTTAAAAGCACTGATAAAGTGCCATACTTTAGTGTGCTGTAACAACACACTACAACACCAAAAACACATCATATATCCACAAAAAAAGTCCCAAAACAAAATTTAAATGAAATAAAATTTACAACAAAAATACCAGAAAAAACACTATATTGTAGACATTTAAAACATTAGTTTATACAATTACACAAATACAAATTATTATATACATTCAAAAACAATTCTAACTATCAATGTTACCACGATTTACATTGATTTTCTTTGTCGAAGTACCAAAATTTCATGAGTAGTTTCGAACAAACCACATGAACTCGAAAAAAAGAATCCACCTATATAAGAAAAAAATTATTATGATTAATAATAAAAAGAAATAAATTAAACATAAATATGAAATAATAAATTAATTCTATTGAAAATAATTTTACTATGGAAATATCAAGATTAATCTATAATTGAGTAGTGGAGGGAACTTGAAAGAAAGTGATAAATTTCAATACTACAGGTGTAAAAGGTTTTGTGAGAGAAGATTTCTATGGAAGTTTTGGTGAAGAAAGGGATGAAAGATAGACAGAGCACCCAAACTCGAACAAAAGAATCCAACTATATAAGAAAACAATTATTATGTGAGTAATACTAAAAAGAAATAAATTAAACATACATATAAAACAATACATTAATTCTACGGACAATGACTTTACTATGAAAATATCAATATTACCTCTATAATTAAGTAGGGTCAATGTTGTTTCTCTTCCTACAAAGGTAGTGGAGGTAACTTGAAATAAAGTGATAAATGCACCACTATAGGAGTGAAAAGGTTTTAAGGGAGAAAGACCATGAAAGTTGGACATAGCACCCCAAATCAAACAAAATAATCCACCTATATAAGAAAAAAATTATTATGTGAGTAATACTAAAAAGAAATAAATTTAAAATATATGTGAAATAATACATTAATTTTATGGACAATGATTTTACTATGAGAAAATCAAGATTACCTATGTGATTGATTATAGGAAGCATCGTTGCTCTTCCTGCAAAGGTAGTGGAGGTAACTTGAAAGAAAGTGATAAATGCACCACTGCAGGGGTGAAAATGTTTTAAGGGATAAGGACCATGAAAGTTGGATATAGCACCCCAACTCGAACAAAAGAATCCACCTGTATAAGAAAACAATTATTATGTTCATAATACTAAGAAAAAAAAATTAAACAAACATACAAAACACTAAATTGATTCTATGGACAATGATTTTACTATAAAAAAATCAATATTACCTCTCTGATTGAGCAGAGACAATGTCGCTGCTCTTCCTGCAAAGGCAGTGGAGGTAACTTTAAAGAAACTGATAAATGAACAACTGTAGGGGTGGAAATGTTTTAAGGGATAAGGAGCATGAAAGTTGGAAAAATCACCCCAAATTGAACAAAATAATCCACCTGTATAAGAAAAATATTATTATTTATGTAATACTAAAAATAAATAAATAAAACATAAATTTGAAACAATACATTAATTCTATGGACAAATATTTTACTATGAAAACATCAAGATTACCTATGTGATTGAGCAGAGACAACATCGTTTCTCTTCTTTCAAAGGCATGAAACATGGACACAAATATTCTAAAATAAATGAACTCTACATGGAATAATTAAAATTAAATCATTATTCCATTATATAATTTTTCTTTAAAATAGAGAAAGTATATCATAACATTACCTTTGCATCTATCCAAGGGGTTTACTTAATTATAGTTTGTTCTTCTAAGGGATTGGTAACATCATCATGTGCAGAATAAATTGTCTTCATGAGTAGTCAAACATTTAATTTAGATTATGTTAATGCACTAAAGAACATATAATATTATCAGGGAAAAATAATATATTAAAAAACATTTTTACCTTATCATTGAAATATCTTTATGTTTTTAAAGGTTTCAAGGTTTTGGTTCCTCTTTCGAGAATCCAAATACCATTTTTGTGGTCCCATATAATGTAAAAGACATTGTCTACATCGGGACTAACATGAACTGATTGTGATGTCCCAATAAAAGGGTCATCCTCGATTGAATTTTCATATGAATCAACATTTTTTTAGTCACCACTAGGACAATCAACCAATTATTATTTGTTGAATCAAAGACATAAAATACTTTCACTACTTATGATTCCATTATAAATGAATCGTCATTTTCCCCTTCTAAGCTAAAATTCACCTTCACAAAGACCATTCATAAACTTTCACTCTATTGATATTTTCAACCCATTTGCAATGGAAAAGCGACACTTGAAATGTTGTATAATCCAAATCGTATATCTATTTGATAATGCTAAAATATGACATATTTTGATTAATTGGATTTTTATCCTTGGAACCAGATATGTGCATCACTTTATCCATAAGTGTAACACCACTATTTTTCATCATACTGAAGTCATCATGTTCTTTTTTATAGAATATATAACCATTGATTACAAACCCAATGTAATATATGACATTTTTTTTTCCTCTAACTATACATTAAAGTCATTCTGCAACTGAATTTGGATTTTTAGATAACTCCTTATAAATTTGATCTTTGAACCATCCTATAAACCATTGATTATGTGTATATGATATCCATATTTCAGCCCTTGATGGATTCAAATCTCTAATAATTTCTTTTTGGTATTCAATGTATGGATCAAAATATTCACTATTATGTAATATGTAAATATGTTCTTTCTCCTACTCTGTCAAGGTAATTATAACAACAACTCTTCCAAAAATCCCTTCACCCATAAGATATTCACTGTGATGAGACTTTGGGATACCAATACTTTCAAAATCTGATAGTTAATCTGTACATAATTCAATAGCTTTTTCAACAATGTATCATTCGGGAATACAACCTTCTACCAACTTCGATTCTTGACATACCCTTTAAAAATCTTCATATACTATTCAATGGGGTACATCCATCTGTAATGGATAGGACCACACAGTTAAACCTCTTTGACCAAGTGAACCATCATGTGGACCATTATATAAAAGAATTATTGTGGGAATAACATTTATAATTCACATAATATGATTTAAATCTCCTTATTCATGATTGGTAACTTCACCAGGTCTATAACTTTGCAACATATGGATTTGAAAAAGAAGTAGATCCTGGTTAATGTATGTCGTACATTTTGAGGCATAATGCAATGAAATTCAACATGCATGAAATATTTCATCAAAACATGTCAGTCGTGTTATTTTAGTCCTTGTAACTTCAAATTAATCATTGACACAACATTCTTTATATTTTATGAATACCCCTGTGTAACTTTTACATTCATAAGGGAAATTAAAAATTGCAATTTTTTCTGTTTGGATAGAGTGTAAGCCGCTGGAGGAAGAAAATTCCTCCTTTTACCCTTCTCTAGTGCCAACTCTTCCCTTATCCCAATTTCAATCAAGTCCAACCTATCTTTGATTCCATATTTCATTTTTCCAGGAACATTTAGTAACATTCCAACAACTTTATCAATAACTTTATCAAATACATTTTTTTCTACATACATGACATCAATAAAATATCTGGCATAAAAATAATTCAAATACAGTAATTAAAATAAAATTGATATCTTTTTCCAACCTGGTTTTGTATGGTTTTTTTCAAGAATGGTTTACCAAAAATAGTGTCAATATTTTTTACTTTTTTATATAGTTAATCACCCATTGTTAGAGAATATGTTGTACCTTGTTCGATATTCCCATCGAATACTGTCATCCGGGATTAGTATTTATGTCATTGAGGTAAAAAATTTCGATGTCCTAAAAACAAAATCTTTGAGTAATGTTTAAACCGAACTGAGTATGTGTATTTTTTACAAATGGTACAACCCAACATGCCTTTAATGCTATAGCTTGATAAATTTCCATAAGTGAGGAAGTCATTTATTGTTTGGTACAACATGGCCCTCAATGTGAATTGTTCACTTCTATGAGCATCATATATTATAACACCTATATCCTACATCAATTTTAGATCTTCGATCAATAGAGCCAAATAGACATCAATATCATTACAGGGTTGCTTTGGTCTAGATATAAGCAGAGACAACATAATGAATTTATACTTCATACATAACCATGGAGGAAAGTTATAATTTACCCACATGGAGATCCATGTATTGTGAGTAATACTCTTTACACCAAAAGGATTTATTCCATCTGTAGATAATGCAAGACAAAAGCTTATCAGCTCATCTCCAAATTTAGGAAACTTGTAATCAATTTTCTTCCATTGAGGAGAATTTGCTGGATGATGTAGGCTACCACATTTAATTATTGTAAATGTATTCCATATTAATTTTATTAAGGTTTCTGACATCCATATAGTATTCTAAACCATGAAATTATAGGAAAGTACCATACATATTTTGAAGGAATTGATTCATTTTTCTTGTATCGATCTGCACCACACTTAGGGAATTTGATGATAGATTCATGGTCCTTGTGAAACAATATGAAATTATTTGGACAAGCTTGTATTTTTTAGAGATCATTCCCATTGAACATAACATTAATTTAGCATCATACATTCAACATGGTAGTTCATTTTCTTCTGGTAGAATATCTTTTAGAAGACCAAGTAGTTCTGTAAAGCTGGTGTCACTCCATCCATTGCCAGATTTAAAATTATATAACTTCAATATAGCTGATAATGTTGTTTTTTTAGTACAACCGGTATATAATGGTTTCTTGGAACAACTATTTAACTCCTCAAATAACTTTTTAAAATCAAAAAGGTCATTTGCAATTTCCATTGTCATTTCTTCCATGTGATCTCCATCATCTTTTACAAAAGTATTCATAACAAATGATTCATAAAACATAATATCATCCCAATTGATGTCCACATTTTTTTTCCATTTTTAGGCCAAAATTTTTAGATTTGATATGTTTTGTAAAAAATAAAATGTTCTTCCAAATCTTTTGGACTAATTTTTCTTGAATAACAACAATGTAAACATAGATAGAGGATTTTAGAAGGGTCATCTTCTTGATCTCTTCTAAACTTGATTAACTCTTTAACTCCATATTCATATTCATTTTTCAAATGATTAGAATGCATCCATTTTCGGTTCATATCCACCCTATTGGGTTCATAAAAGATTAATTTTATATAATATATAAATAAATACACATAAGATATTCATTATAAAAAAGTGAAAGTTACAAACAATTATAATAAGTGAAATATAGATCATTTCTACTAGAATATCTAAGTGCCTAGATATTCTAAATATAATAATAAGGGCTATTGGAATTTGAAAAAATTTAGGGAGATAAAGTAATATAAAAAATGATATTATCACTAAACTTTATAGGTGTAAACTGGAATATGGACAGTGCAATGAACCTAGCCTGAGTTACCCAAACATCACTAGGACATATCATCTTATGACCTCTAACACAACTAAAATTCACTAAAGGATGGTTTAAAATTTGGGTGTACAAAAGCATAAATGGGAGGTGCCCCCCCAAAATAGAAACAATTAGTACCAGAGTCTGAACAAAATTCTAGCATGAGCCTTGGGGTCAATGGACATGCAAACCAAAAATCATCATTACCCGATATAGGCATACCTGTTAGACAAAAAACTATGGAAATAAATGATTCAATAGATATATAGACACACATACATGTCACGCTAGTATAAAATCACTCACATATAGTCTATAATAATTATAAAATGGATAAAAACCTGATATTTATACATAATGTGAACTAAAGGCACCATAATGATTCAAAAAGTGAAGGCTTGATGTGATAAAATCTCATGTGATTAGTTGGGGATGGCCCCTTTAAATCTAATCTATAAGAAAACCAAGAACCATAGTGAATTATAAGAGGAACTAGATCCTATGATACATTTAACCAGTAGAAGAACATACATCACTCCACTAACTTGGTTCCTGAAAAATAGCATCTGAAGCTACATGTCCACTGAGGTGTTCATGAAAGGTGTCAGCATATATATAATCATTAGGGAACCACCAATTTGCCTCACATTAGTAGTCAATAAATAATAATATACATGAAAATTTCTACACATTTATATACATATATGAACAATTTATTTAGTAAGAAGATATAAAACATAGCAGTAAAACAATAATGAATAAATCCAAGGTTCTGTATCAGATATAAACAACGGATCATACATTAGTAGTCAATACAAACAACGAATCACAAATCATTCCCTAAACAATGGATCCCAAACAAATCATAAACAACAAATCATAAACAATGGATCATAAAAAAATCGTAGAAGAAGAAATCAAAAACAAAGAAAAAAATACCCAAATAAAATTGGAAGGCCTACCTCACTAGGTTGAAGAAAATACGAGACCCTCTTTGTATTTTAGATGAGATGTTTAGAGGCAGTCGAGTAGTGTGATTCAACCTTCGATTTGTTGAGGAAGAGTGCCAACGGCGGGCGGCTTCCGCGGAAAGCTTCTATATCACGACGGGTTTACAAATGGTTAGGGTTTTTAAAATAGACCAGGACAATTTTATGAGTACTTATTACATAAGCATTGATAAAAGGACTATTTATTTGTGCTAAACTTATAACACTGATTAATTTTCATTTTATCAGCGTGAAAAAAGTTCTGATAAAGAATCTTTTATCAGCGCTTATTGCTGAAGTGCTGTTAAAGAATTTGTAATTATAATTATAAATAAAAAATAGTAAATATTTATAAATACTTAATAAATATATATAAATATAAATATAGTAAATATATTCCTTTTTAAATATATTTATTATAATTTTATAATTATTTATTTATAATTATAGGAATATTTTTAAGAAATATTATTTATATCATTATATATATTTATATAATTATATGTATTTATATTTAATATATATATATAAATGTAAATATAGTAAATATATTCATTATTTAAGTAAATTTATTATAAATTTAATAATTATTTAATTATACATAATTATTTATTTATAATTAGATAAATATTTTTAAAAAATATTTATTTATTTATAATTGTAAATATATATATTTTATAAATATAGTGAATGTACATATATAAATATTTTTATTTTTAAATACTTTTTACAAATATTTTTTTAACATTATTAATGAATATCTAATTTTGAGTGCATGCATATATGTACAAAATGAGTGAAATTGAATAAATGAAGAATATAGGTACACTTTAATAATATTGAAAAAATGGATAAGTTCTGTGTGTGTGCATATTGTATATAAAAATGCATTAATTATGTATATATGAAATCAATATAACACACATTTGATCTATATTTAATTGAAAAATTAAACAACATTCAATTATATGTCGAGTACTATGCAATTAGTCAATATTTTTAATTCATATTAATTTTTAATTATATACCATTATTCAATAAATATATGACAATTTAATATAAAGCATATAAATATTTTATAATATATAAATAATATTTATATACATTAATATATATCTATATATTTAATATATATAGTTTAATAACATTAATTATCATAATTATCTAATTAATAAAATGATTAATATTTAATAATGTATAATCAATCAATTCGTTTTTATCAATAATTTTTTAATTAATCAAATTTGTTATAATTTTTTTAATAAACACAATTTTTATTTTTTATTTATTTAATTATTTCATTTTATTAGTGCTAAAAATGTGTTGATGAAAGAAATATTTATCAGCGCTAAACATAGAGAACTGATAAAGTGTACCCTTTATTAGTGCTAAAAATAAAGCACTGATAAAGGATACCCTTTATCAGTGCTAAAAATAAAGCACTAATAAAGGTTTCATTTATCAGCGCTAAAATAAAAGCACTAATAAAAGGTTAAATTTATCAACATTTTCTTTAGTGCTGATAAATATACCATTTATCAGCATTTTCTTCTAGCACTAATAAATAACAGTGCTATTAAAGTCATGTTTTGTAGTAGTGGTAGTACAAAGAATATCTTTTCTATAGTATTGATCTATTGTTCCATGATTAGTGGATTAGAGGCTCCACTAAAAATAGGTGGTTGTTGATTCATGGTGGATTCAATGGCTAGTTGTTTCTTCCATGATAAAGAATTATGCTTCACATAGTTTTGGTTGTTTTTTATTACTTGAGTTAGCTGATTCATCATCATCATGAAGTTTTTAACTCCAAATCCCCCCATCTTGGGAAGCCCGTCATCACATTTTTTGTTTCATCCATTGTTTACATGATTCCTTCTATTTTGTATCATTTTTCTAGAGGGAGAAAACCTAAGTGATAAATTTGTTACTATTGGGAATATTATAATAAAAATTATAAAGGGAATCTTAATCCGGAAATTTTTAAATATCATGCTTTTAGGATGATATAATTCAATCTTAATAAAAGGTTTACATTATATATGTATCCTTCATAATGTTTTGTACAAGAATGTGATTAACCAAAGAATATCCCCCATGATATCAAACTAGGTGTGAAACAAGGCCCATTTTCATGTACCAAGTGACAATAAAGTCCAAATCAATGCTCCCTTTTTAGGGTTATTTCCCCTAGGTACAATTGTTCCAAATCCACATCTACTTGTAGAATCCAGACAAGGATATATTTGTTTGGAAACCACTTACTTAATAATTCACCAAAATACTAGGATGTTTCCCTATATTTAGACTTATCCATTGGGTTTTTACTAACGTTTTATAATCCTAATTTCCACAAATAACTAAACTATTATTTGATACTTACTATAGTGACCCAAATTTTTATTTCATAAAACTTTCATTACATGGTACAACATTTAACAATAAATATGATATTTTGAGGTTTAATATCTTGGAAATAGGAACATAATACATGAAAAAATTAAAAAGTATTCTAATACAATTAAAATAATTCTTCATAGGTTCATCTTAAATTACTTTTACTAAATATCATTTCTTGGGGACATACATCAAAGAAAGGGGTGATCATAAAGCCCAATAAGGGAAAAAACAAAGGAGAAATTTAGCATGTGAACAAGAGGAATATTAATATGGAATCATGAGGAATATCATAATATAAATAAAATTAATCATAACATGTAAATTTGGACATAACATAAAATTTAGACATTCATAAGCATATCACTAAGTTTTATCACCAAGGCGTAATAAATCATAATTACCAAGGTTATTTGCTAATGTATCATAACTCATGTTATCTCTAGAGATTAATTCTTTAAACAATTCATTGTAGCTCTTTTAGGGTGAAACCTTCATATGACTTAATTAATTCAATCTACATTTTTTATAATAAATCATTTCATCAATAACTGAGGAGAATAAAGAACAAGTTTCATATGAAAACATTGAGTATATAAGTTCTTAAAGACTTGAGCATTACATAAATTTTAACCCACAAAAATGGAATGTGAGTTTTATACTTGTAAATAACCCAATAAATACATTATACTTACATCTAGGTTAATCATCATAGGTAAGGAAGAGGTTTGGGCATTCAAAATATAAGAATATTTCATGAAAAAGAGAAAAATTCATGAAATAATTTCAACAACATAACAGTATAAAACATGATTATGGAAAATTCATAATGAGTGAAAATGGAGATCTCTCATTGATGAAACAAAATTTGAGATGTAATTAAAGATCAAAATTTTATGAAAAGAAATAATCTTTTACCTTAATAAGATTTACAAAAAAGAGGTACTTGAATGAAAAGGGAGAAGAGGAGAATTTTTCTTACCTTGAATATTTGCTTCTTGAAACATGAGGATGGAAACTAGATAACTTTAGGGAACCTTTGAGGGACTATTTGGGAGGTAAATTGATGATAAATTCATGTATTATTAATTTGGAGTAGACAATAATGGAGAAAAGGTAGGATTTATACTCAAGGAAGGGTTGATTTTAAAAGATTAAATATTGATTATTTTATTATATAAGCAAACCAATTGTGGGTGAAATAAATTAAAACCATTTTTTGGATGATTAAAGAGTGGGATAATGTGTTCGGATGTTCAATGACTTGCAAAACCAAACCATACCTTCCATCCAACCCAATTAATGTGCATAATTCAAAAAATAATTTTTATCTTAAAATTCCAAATTTTGGTTCCAAAATATAAGGTATAAATTTACAAATAAAAATTAATATTTTTAAATTAATTTTTATACTTATTAAATTATATTTTATTAAAAAAAAATTTTCATAAATTTTTAGTCATTCTTACATAATAATGATGTCATAAAATTACATTGCTTTTTAAAGTGACAATATTCACTTTTTCACCAAAAAATAAACTTTGTGAGAAATTTATAATAAATCACCATAATCCAATTTTGATGTTCTAATTCCAAAAATAAGGTTTCTTTCATAAAAATAATTCTCTAAGTATTATAATTTTAACTTTTAAATAATAATAATTATTCTAATGAAAATTAACAATTTAATTGAAAAATTAACATTCTAACCATTATAAAAATTACTTAGTGATTTATTAAAATATATTATCATTTAAAATAATTTTATATGATTATTTAATGGAAAAAATTTTATTTTAAAATTATTTATAAATCAAAATTTTAATAGAATATGTTTATAGTTTCTAAAAATAATATAATTTTGATTATATCAATAAATAATCCTGATGATCATTTAAATGCATCTACATAACCAACAAAAATGATAAAAAACTATTTTATTATATAATGGTGATAATGTGGACCAACCATATTAGTTGAGAAATATAAAGGTACAGTATCATAATTACCTACATATACACCATTATACTCACTCTTTACCATTCACATTGATTCGAGTCAAGGCTCAAAATCACTTCCAAAATGAATATTGTATTACTGATTCTCTCCCCCTTTATTATAGTGATGTTCATGGGTGTGATGATTCTAGGGGTTTGAAGTGGATCATATTTTTATATTTCAATTTATTTATCCTCTGGTTGTCTTCCCATTGTAATATTTGGTATGATATTGGGTATTTTTTAGACTGAATATAACATTATCAGATAATGAAATAAAGTGTTTCTGGTTTTTTTGAAGTTGGTTCCCTAGAAACTAAATTCTTTGTAATTTATGATAAACTTGTATTAATTGTATGAATATTAATAAAATCCTTATCACATCATGATTGTTCTTCTACGTGACATAGTATGTGATAATTTCTTAAGAATAGCTGCCGCACTAAAAGATCACAGCGGATCCCTGCTATGATGAGAACCTAGAAGATACACGACACTATTGTTGAATATATGTTCTATGGTTGGATGATATCATTTTATGGGACAAAAATGATACACACTATCATGGGTGGGGACTCATGAAACTTTGAGGCACCTTCTCCTGGTGTTCTCCCTTGGTAATATCCATGATGATATTATGAGAATAAGACGCGCTAGTAGAAAATCCACATTCATAAGTATCATTGGATGTTACTATCTTCAGACGGTTCTATTGGACCTTAGACTTTAATATTATATTAATGGGTATTATGACTCATACACTTAGATGAATTAACAAAAATTGTGACAACAGATGTTCTCGGTGAGGTAGGATATGTTGGGTGCATCACGAGTAATGCTGCATTAATGAATAATGAGAGAAATTATTTTTCACTTATATGGAAGTATATACCTCAAGACCTTTGATGGAAATGATATAGCCTTACTAAATCCATGCCTATAGTGTTCTATAAGCAGGTTCAATTCCGAGAAGTCAAATAATGAGAAATTGAGCCCATGGGTTGATGACACTTGCATGCAACCCACTTGATTGGAGATATTGGGAAAAAGGAATTATATTACATGGTAAGCATTTGTATGAGGTGACATTTCATTTCAATATCAACTTCTTTCTCTTGGGTGCCTTGACCCATTGCTATAAAGTAATCTTGTATTTTAGGCAAGCACGTCTAATGAAAATGAGAAAGAGGCCTAGTGGGTCACACACTAAGTGTAACCGATATCTTAGTTAAATAATTTATTATTTAACAAGTTGAATAAATATTATTCCCAATTGTAGTTTAATAATTATTCAATTATTCTTGATCACATTTATTTCATTGCTAGTTATTTTAGAGAATATATTTCTAATGGAATATTTATTTATTGGTGAATAATGCAGTTATATTCACTTAATAAATGAATAGTCATTATTCAAGACCCGATAAATATTGAGGATTGGTGGACCACGTTATGGGTCTGGTGAGAAATAATATTAAATATTATTTGGTTAAATAATATTTAAATTTAACATGCAAGTTAAGCACATGTCATGGAAATAATATCATTGCTATTGTTATTTGACATGGGATTTCACATGGAATAATAAAATAAGTAATGGAACTTGTGATAATTATTTATTATTAACCAATGCATTAAATTCCCCATCATGTTATTATTTTTTAATTATAAAAGGGGTAATTCCACTGGCTAACCAATGGTTGTGTGCACAATATCCTTGTAGAAAATCTCTCAAGCCTAGATAAATCTTTCCTCTCCAAGAACACTCTCAATAGCGACAGACATCCTCTTCCACCAGATCTAGGAGAACGTTTTGGAAGCAATTCTCAAGGTGATCAAAGGTGGAAATCACAATCGAAAGGATCTTCCATGCTAGCACCCGAAGACTCCTTCAGTGATATCCGAAGATACATGAAACACATGTGGATCACCGCTAGAGGAATATTATCCTTGGATTCTACATTGCAATGAAGCCGCACCTCAGACCTGTGGTCGAACGCATCAATAAAGAAAGAATCACCTTGGAGGTAATTATTTAATTAAATTAAATTAATTATAAACAAAATATATCGATCCTCTCTCAAGGTTTCAGGCCTCTTTCTTATTTATCTAAATCTTTTATTTTATTATGTGGATATTAGAATTCATTATCGTATTGATTCTGGAATAATCATTGATCATGGTAAAATTTAAAGTTGGGCGCTGGATGAACTGTGATTCCGCTATGCCCGAAACCTACAAGTGGTATTAGAGCGGTCATATTTTAATTTATAATTATTTAAATAATTCCTTAATGATTTATTCTTTAATAATTTAGTTTGTAAATTCATGTTTAATCATTCTTGTAATATGAATTTCAAGATTTATTCTTCCTCTTTCATTTCTCACAGATCTAATAGAAATGAATAATTTTTGGATTAAAATTACATCGAGGATCTATCAGGAGGCACCGATGATTCTATCCAGGTAACATGATAGTTCACACCATGTATTTGGAATTACATGGCATGTAATTTACCACACATGCTGTGTAATCCGGATTACACACTGTGTAGTTGTGTTCAACCTGTCCAAAGTAATTTTTCAATTACTCAATCTGCCTTCATTAATGAAACACGGTGTAGTTTATTTTTACACTGCATGTTGACCAGGATAAACTAGTGCATGGTTAGCTAGACTACATGCTGTGTGGCCCACTTAACATGGTGTGTAGTCCCTTCGGGTCAGGGTCAAGTCATGTATCCCATACATGGCTTTACCTACTGGTGACTCTGTAACATGGATTCTATATGACGTGTGGCCCATTAGACACGCCATATACTCTGAAGATTTTCAAATTACACCTCACATTCCATTTCCCTAGGCGTTTAATTTTTTTGGATGGTGAGGAGGGTACACACTATGTAGTTGGATCTACACACAATGTACTATTTCTAGATTATGAAGATTTTAAAAAAAATTATTATATTATATAACCCTTGAGACATGTACCTTCATGTGGGCATAAATATGGGATACAACATGTGATATGTGTTTGATATATATATATATATATATATATAAATGTTTAATTAACATCTAAATAATTTTCAAAGATCTGCACATCATGTATGGGTTGTATTAGAATTATAATTCTACGTGTATGCCACATGTCACAAAGAATAAAATGTATACAAGTATAATACATGATGGGTAGTTTTGGATGGTTAGTCACTGGATTTCCTCCAAGGTACAAGTTATGTATAAGGTTATGGATGAGAATCTCAATGAAATTAAAAAAAGGATTAAGATAAAAATGATTGATTAATTAAAGATAACAATTAATCGATTTGAGTGTAATTTATCTTAATAATAATGATTAAATAATTGAATGCTAGTTTTATTAAATGTGTAATTTGTTTCATGTATGTGGATGATCATGAGCTAGAACAGACCTTTGTATATGATTGGTTCTCTTTTAATTTATTTATTAAATTAAAATTGTTGGTCTGTGTGACTTATCCTCCTTAATATGTAGGGCATGTGTGCACATGGTTTCTTTTATATAAACCCCCATTTACCTCTCACCTATGTGTGAGTTAAAAGCATATATAATGAATGGAGCCCCCATGCAAGTGGAGGTGGTTCAAGTTAGGAGCTGAGGAGAAACCAATCCAAGGATATACAAAGGTGGACATGTGGAAATCTATAAACATAAACCTTAAATGATTCAAGGTGTTTATCCCCTAGTTCAGGGTTAGTTTATCAACTTCTAGATAAAATAACCAATATTAAATCTCATGATCATACCCTTTATTTATTTCTGTCATTTTTAGGGTTATTCATTATGGACGCAATCACATAATTAATGAACTAACAAGCATATAAGATGGAACTAAAATAAAATAGATTATGTGTAAATATTATATATACATGGTTAATCACTTAAGTATATACCACTTAATATTAACAAGCACGTGAAAAAATAATAAGTGGAAATTTATACAAAGGATAAAATCCCTCAATTAAATATTAAGTCAGTATAGCCTTCCATTACTTCAGTTAGAATTGAACCATAGTTAAAAGTGCTTGACCAACACTATTTGGGGTTCTTTCAATTATCAGGTAATTATAATTCAAGGTTTAGGTTGAGTTTACTTAGTTTACATAAAGGGTTGACATCCCTAGTAGGAATTGGTGCAACTGAGATGCAAAAGTTGAGGAAATACAAAATTAAAGATTTTAGGATTGGGGAGTCCACTCAATAGATTGAGGAGTTATGAGTTAATGAATTTTTAATTTGGAATGCCTACCTAAAACCTTTCAAGTTTCTTGACCAACCCTAGTTGGGGTAATGAGAATGGAAATATGGATCCATGCCTTTAGAATATCCAAGAAACATAATATTCTAAAGACAATGGTGAGGGCTATTGGGTTTTGAAAAAATAGTGGGAGACTAATAAATATTAATTTATTTATTTTCTATATTTATCAAGATAAAGTACTAAAACTCTATTCATATTATTTTTAGAAACAACATAAAAAATGTCATCAAACATATCATTGTGATCCATACTCTAGAAAGAAACCCTTCTCACCGACACTAATTTCTAGGAGTGGAAAAGGCTCCTTAGGGTTATAATTCGCCTTGAGAGGAAAATTTATGTACTGGAATAGCCTTTAAAAGTTTCACCTGGAAATGAGGTGAGTGATGAGGAGCTCTCTGTTTATGAGAAACATCTGAATGATGCTATGGACGTTTAGTACCTCATGCTATCATCCCTGACCCAGGAGCTCTTAAAGCAACATAAGGAAATGGATGCTTATAACATGATGTCTCACCTTCAAGATATCTATTAAGATAAGGGGAGACATGATAGGTATGATATCTTCAATGATTTTTTCACCACTAATCTTGGAGAGTCTATGCCAGCTGGACCACATGTAGTCAATCTTATTGGCTATATTGAGAGTCTGGACATCTTAGGGATTAAATTCCTAGATTAGTTGCATACAGATCTCATACTATCATCGTTGCCTAAGACCTTCTCTAGTTTTATTATGAATTATAATATGATAAATAATGAGAAGAGTCTATCAAAGCTTCTTACCTCAATTCACCAAGTTGATATGGACATGGGGTGTGAAAAACCCACAGTCCTTATGGTGAACAGGGAGAGGAAGGACAAGGCAAAGCAGACTAAGATTTACAAACAATCTAAAGCCTCCGAGCACCATTTGACCAAGAAGAAGAATATCCAGAGGTAAGTCAAGGAAAATAAGGAAGTGTTCTTTGCACATGGTAAGTAATGCCACTGGAAGAGGAACTACACCCAAAGAAAAGGGGAAGCCAAATGTGCATTCATTATTTAGTGAAATATTTCCATTTCTACACATTGGGTATTAGATACAACTTTTGGGGCTCACATATGTATTCAAATGCATGAACCAAGTAGATTCTGGAAAATTTCAAGTGGAGAGGTGGATCTGCGAGCTACCAATGGTGTAAGGTTGGCTGCTCTTTCCATTAGTGACTACCAACTCACATTGCCAATAGGAATGATTTTGGTTTTACATCATTTTTATTATGTACCTAGTGTTACCAAGAACACAATTTCCATATCAAGTTTAGATACAAATGGATTTATTTTCAAGTTTAGAAATAAATGTTGTTACTTTTATAAGGACAACATATGTTATGGTATGACACATTTAAATAACAGTATGTATGTATTTAATTATGAGAACCAAGTATTGGCAATTGATAACGAACCAAGTTCACATGACTCATACAACACCCAGTTGTAGCATCACCGTCTCTATTATGTAAACAAGAAGCATTTGACAAGGCTCTATCAATATGGTTATTTAGACTCTTCTGAGCTAAAAACAATTGATAGATGTCATGCTTGTTTACAAGGGAAAATGACCAAACCACCATTTGGTAGATAGGGTGAAAGGTCCACAAATCTTCTAGGATTGGTATACACTGATGTATGTGGACCATTTATAGTAAAAGATAGAGGGGGATATTCTTACTTTATAACTTCTACTGATGACTTGAGTAGATATGAATATATTTAATTAATGAGGTATAAGTCAGAGTCCCTTGATAAATTCAGGGAATTCAAGAATGAAGTAGAGAATTATCTTGGAAAGAAGATAAAGAAGATTTGATCAGATCGAGGTGGAGAATATATTAACCAAGAGTTTATCGACCTTTTATGGGAGTCTGTGATTCTATCTCAACTCAGTCCACCTTACACACCATATTGGAATGGTGTTAGTGAAAGGCAAAACCATACCTTATTGGACATGGTAAGGTTGATGATGAGTCATGCAGATCTTCCATTATCTTTTTGGGGATATGCATTGAAAACTGTGACATATAAATTAAACCAAGTACCAAATAAGGCATAAAATGGGATTCCCTTCAATCTATGGAGTGTAAAGAAACCCACTTTGTTGCATACAAATGTATGGGGATGCGGGGAATTTGTTAAGGCTTTATCAGGAAACAAAATAGCACCCCAGGGAACCAAGTGTATCTTTATAGGATATCCCAAGGAATCAAAGGGATACTACCTATAAAACCCCTTGGAAAAGAAAGTGATTGTTTCCAAATAGTCCATCTTTCTTGAGAGGGAGCACATCTTTAAAAAGGATAGTGGGAGAAATATTGACTTCGATGAAGTTGATGCTCAAGATACATATGAGTTGGTTCCGAAACAAGTTCCATAGGTCCCCATGTAGGAGGTAGTTCCTGAAACACAAGTACTACGTAGAAGTACACGAGAGGTTAGGGAACCATAGAGATATGGTTTCCTTATCACCAAGGATGGTGACTCATTATTGTTATAAAATGACTAACCTCTCTCCTATACGAAAGCGGTAGAGAGCTCAAAAGCTGCAAGATGGCTAGAAGATATGAATTTTGAGATGGATCCCATGCATCAGAACCAAGTCTAGGTTTTGGTCGATGTGCAAGTTGATGTAAATACTATTAGGTGTAAATTGGTATTCAAGAAGAAACTGGAAATGGAAGGTCAAGTTAGTACCTATAAAGAAAGGCTAGTGGATAAAGGTTTTAAATAGAATCAAGTAATTGACTATAATGAAACATTTTCGCCATTTTTCATGTTTAAATCCATATGAATCATACTTTCCATAGCATCTTTCCATGACTATGAGATTTTTCAGATGGATGTCAAAACTGCATTCCTTAATGGGAACCTTTAGGAAGTTGTCTATATGAAACAACCAAAAGGGGTTGTAACACTGGGTGATTCTAAAAGGGTATACAAGTTGAATAGATCCATTTATGGATTAAAGCAAGCATCTAGGTCATGGAACATTCGATTTGATGAAGGCATAAGAGAATTTGGTTTCATTAAGAATAAATGTGAGCCATGTGATTATAAGCGGTTTAATGGGAATGTGGTCATTATCATAGTAGTGTATATTGATGACATATTGCTTATTGGAAAAAACATACCAATCTTGCAGTCAGTCAATGATTGGTTGAACAAGTGCTTCTCCATGAAGGACTTAGGAAAAGAACCATACATTCTAGGGATCAAGATCATTCTTGATAGATCCAAGAGGCTTCTTGGACTAATTCAAAGTACATATATTGACCAGATACTAAAGAGATTTAGTATGGAACAATCCAAGAGGGGATTGGTTCTAGTGTCACATGGTATACATCTTTCCAAGAAAATGTGTCCCCAAGCACAACATGAGAAAGATATGATGAGTAAGATTATATATGCTTCAATAATAGGATCTATCATGTATTCTATGCTATATACCATACTTGATGTTGCCTATGCACTGAGCATGGTAGGGAAATATCAAGAAGATCTAGGAGAACAACATTGGACTGCTATCAAGACTATCCTTAAGTATTTGAGAAGAACTAAGGATATATTTCTCGTGTATAGAGGAGACGAGAAAATTTTCATCAGAGGGTATACTGATGCTAGTTTTTAGAATGATTATAATGATTTGAAGTTGCAATCGTGATATGTTTTCTATCTCAATGGAGGAGATGTGAGATGGAAGAGTTCAAAGCAGAAAGTTGTCACCGATTCTACAACAGAGTCTGAATATATAACAGCTTTTGATACAGCCAAGGAATCCATATAGATTCAGAACTTTTTCTAGGATCTTGATGAGGGACCTAGCAATAAGGATCCCATTACATTGTATTGTGATAATACTGTAGAGATGACTCTTGCAAAGGATCTAAGGTTACATCAACGGACAAAGCACATACTCCAAAAGTATCACCTCTTGAGGGATTTCTATAAAAGGGGTGAAGTTGCAGTGAGTAGAGTGTCCCTAGAAGAGAAATTGGTAGACCCCTTGACTAAAGGAATATCTTAGGAGAAGTACGAATATCATGTAAGAGTTATCATAATGAAGGTTGTTAGCAGTTGGCTCTAGTGAAAGTGGGAGTATGTTAAAGTTGGTTCCCTAGAAACCAACTTCTTTGTACTTTATGATGAAACTGTATCCGTTGGATGAATATTAATAAACTCTTTATCACATCACTATTGTTCTTCTGCGTGACATAAAATGTGATAATGTCCTAAGAATAGATACTGTACTAAAAGTTTAAAGCAGATCCCTGCTATGATGAGAACTCGGAAGTTCCATGACATTATTCTTGAATATATGTTCTATGGCCATATGATATCATTTTATGGGACAAAAATGATATTGGATATTAGGGGTGGGGTCTCATGAAACTTTTAGTCACCTTCTCATGGTGTGCTCCCTTGGTAATATCTAGGAGTATATTATGAGAACAAGACCTGCCAGTAGGAAATCCACATTCATAAGTGTCATTGGATGTTCCTATCTGTGGAAATGTGCCTTGGTCCTTAGGCTTTAAGATTATTATTAATGGGTATTATGTCTCACACACTTAGATTTATTGAAGAAAATTGTGACGACATATGTTCATGGTGAAGTAGGATATGTTGGGTGCATTACGATTAATACCACATTAATGAATAATGTGAGAAAATATTTTCCACTTCTACATAAGTAGATTTCTCACGCCCTTTGATGGAAATGATATAGCCTAACTAAATCCATAGACATGGTGTTCTCTAATCAAGTTCAATTTCGAGAAGTCAAAGAATGATAAATCGAGCACATGGGTTGATGACACTTGCATGCAACTCATTTGATTGGAGATATTGATAAAAAGGGATTATATTATATTGTAAGAGTTTGTATGAGGTGACATGTCATTGTGACATAAAATTATCTCTCTTGGGTGCCTTGACCCATTTATGGATATTAATCGTGGAATTTAGGTTGGCCCACCTAATTCCAATGAGAAAGAGGCCCAGAGGGTTACACACTAAGTGTAACCAATATCTCAATTAAATAATTTATTATTTAACAAGTTTAATAAATATTATTCATGATTGTGGTTTAATAATTATTCAAGTATGCCTGATCACATTTATTTCATTTCTAGTCATTCTAGAGAATATATTGCGGATGGAATATTTATTTATCAGCAAATAATACAGTTATATTTATTTAATAAATAAATAGTAATTATTCAAGGCTCGGTAAATATTGAGGAGGATTGGTGGACCAAGTTAAGGGTCTAGTGAGAAATAATATTAAATATTATTTGGTTAAATAATATTTAAATATAACGTGCAAGTTAAGCACATGTCATGGAAATAATAGCATTGCTATTATTATTTGACATGGGGTTTCACATAGAACAATAAAATAAGTAACAACACTTGTGCTAATTATTTATTATTACCTAGTGAATTAAATTCCTCGTTATGTTATTATTCTTTAATTATCCAAGGGGTAATTCCACCGGCTAACCAATGGTTGTGTTCACGACATCCTTGGAGAAAAGATCTTGAGCCTAGATAACTCTTCCCTCTCTAATAATGATCTTAATAATGAGAGACATCCTCATCCACCAGATATAAGAGAATAATTTGGAAGTGATTCTCAAGGAGATCAAAGGCAGACATTACAAGCAAAAGGATCTTACACACTAGCACCCAAAGACTCCTTTGGTGACATCCTAAGATATGTGGAGAACGTGTGGATCAACTCTAGAGGAATCCTATCCTTGGATTATACATTGCAATTAATCCGCACCTCGGACCCATGGTCAAACACATTAATGAAGAAAGAATCACCTTGGAGGTAATTATTTAATTTAATTAAATTAATTATAAACAAAATATGCTGATCTTATCTCAATGATATGATCCTTTTTCTTCTTTATCTAAGTCCTTTATTTTATTCCATGGATACTGGAGTTCATCGTTGTATTGATCCTTGAATAATCATTGATCATGGTAAAATTTATAGTTGGGAGATGACCCAACCGCGCTTCCATTGTGCCCGAAACCTATAAGTTTCTTGTATGTCTTTTATACCCTTTACCATTCATAGTATTACTAGTTCATATAACACATTATGTGTAAATTTCTTGTGAAATTGATAATTCTTTCTATGTGATTCCATTTTAAAACATAACAAAAAGTTATTGAGAGGCAAGAGACCCATTATTAAAATAAGATTTTTTTTCCGGGTCATTACACTTTATCCAAATCCTTTATATAGATTTAATCAACTCTATTCATCTAGTATCCTAACCGTTAGGGATTACTAGGTAGTGTAACCCAAATCAAGCACCAAAAATAAGCTAATCAAGTACAATCTGGGGTCACCCGATGGTGGCATGAAACTTCCTAGTAAGACAATCTAGAATCACTTATTACATTCTTACCTTATAAAAGATAATCAAAGGGATCCTAAATTTGAAACAAAACTACCCAATTGGATGATCAAGGCCTTGAAAAGTGATGCTTTTGAAGGAATTTAGAACTTATTATTTGAGGTATTTTCCATTTTAAAGTCTCACCAACTTAATATACATCATATGTATATTAAATTCATAATTATTACATCTTATGTAATCATTATTTTCTCAGATTTTATTCCATTTTTTGTATTCATTATTATAATTATTTGTTTTCGAATCCCTATTCTAACCATCAAATTAATGTGTTCAAACCAAATTAATGTGTAACTTTTACACAACCCACAAGTTTTTGTTACTTATCCAAAAATTGAAGCTTAACATATTTATATATATATGAATACATCATATGCATAAGGTACATGAACTTTTCATGTAAAAGAATATAGAAATATGAGATTGATAATCTCTACATGAGTAAGCCTAAATCATAAAATAAAAAACAACATTCACCTTTATTGATAAGGCATAAGACTCCAGGTTGGTAGGTGGTCTGACTCCAAGTCCATGTACCTGAGGATACTTTATTTGAGTGAGAATTCAATTCATGATACCTCTAAAACCTAATATTCACAAACTATGCCAAATAACTTAATTCAAGATAATAACTTCAATTATAAACCAATTTCAAGGTTGATAAAAACTAAATTTTATAGATTCATAGTTAGCATGTAATGAAGGACTTTATCTCCTAGAATCAATTAAATAGTTAAACTAAAGCATACACATTCATAATATAAAAAAATATAACTATGAATAAAGTAGGTAATAAACTTTAAATAAATAGACAATTCAAATATTTAAAATTGGGAAAACCATTTATAAACAATTCATAAATAAAATATAATTATAACCCCTTTTATAAATTAGCTAACATTATGGACATTCCATATTTTTTTAATATAAATTAGCTAATTGTAAACCCTTTTATAAATTAGTTAACATTATGGACATTCCATAATTTTGAACATAAACTCTTTTATAATCAATACAATAAGAATACTTTCATATTGTTATTATATGATATTTAAAGTTATTATTTAAACATTTGATCAAATAAAAAGTCCAAACATTTTTTATGTAGTTTAAATAATATCTTTAAATAACCTCTGCATTTAATCTAAATAATTTAAAATTAACTAATTATGAACAATTAATAATTATCAATACAAGAACCTTTTATATTCTGATCATATTTATGAGAATTATAAGCACATTTTGTATATCGTTTTTATAATATTTAAATAAACACTTTATTTAATGATTATAAAGATGCCATATAATTTTAGGTAAAAATTCTTTAGTACCTTTTAATATGATTTATAATATTTATAAATCATATTAAATGAAAATTATATTCTTAACATTTCCTATTTAATATTAAATAAACATTTTTATTAAATGTTTCAAAAACATTTAATTGATTCACCATAAACATTTTATCGTTAATTAATTTATAAAACACCTTTAATAAATTTTACAAACATTCCAAATATAATTTTTTATTAAAATTTATAAATAATTTAATTCAATTATTAATTTAATTTTATTTATTAATAAACAATTTATTAACCAACTAAAATATTTTTGACAATTAATCAAAATAAGGCCTCTTTTAAATTGAACAACTTCAAATTAATTATTTATGAACCATTCATAATTTAAAACATAAACTTAATCATATTTTTGGTTTACTTTATAATTTAAATCCCTTTTATAAATTACCACTTATAATTTTTAAATAAATATTTAAATTCTAGATCACAAGGAATACCAAATAATTTATTGAAATGTTTTTTAAATGTCAACATTTAATATTTAGAGTATTTTTATTGATAAATTTTTCATAAAAAATTATATAATTAATTATAGATAATTTATAATTAATTTATTTAGTATAATATTCCAAAAATACTATTTACTATGATTTATAAATATTTTCTTAACCATACATATATGAAAATATATATTAATTATCCATAAATATTTTATAGTTAATTCATTTATATAACAATTTTATAATTTTTTTAAATATTTCAAAATATATTTTAAATTAATTATAAACAATTTATAAATAATACAATCCAATTCATCATTGAATTCTATTTATTAAAATAAATAATTTATTTATTTTCACGAACAAGAGTATTAAATATGAACTTTTAATATTTGATGAAGGCTAATGAAACAAATTTTTCTAAGCTGGATTATTAATGTTATTCTCATTTTATAAAGCATTTTATTATTAATAGTTGAGGGGATTACAAGACCAAAACCAATTCACACACTCAGGCACCATAGGGGGTCTTGCCTCATCCCTCTCCACTAGGATTAAAAGGCTCCCACTATAACTATTTTATTACATTTTTGTGGCCTAAATACCCTATGGCTTAACTCCCATTCTATTGGCACAAAGGTTGGTTGATCTACAAAGAGGTTGACCCAAGTCCCCTTGAAAAATGCTTTTGTGTGCCAACAGACACTGAGCACACCTCCATCACTTAGAAATTATGAGGCCTCCACCTCTTGCCCCCCGTTCACCATCCAAACCTTCCTCATTTCCACCATCATCTCACCAACTCACCACCATCGCCAGCCGACCAACATGCATTGTCACACCCGTTTTTTCATGTCTTTGTTTTGATCCGGTTCATTGGAAATCCCGATCACTTTCTTGGGTCTTGGGTGAGATTAATGTTGAGTTTTTAAGTTTCATCTATGTCTAATAACCCTAATTTGGGTTCCCCATAGCTTTTTTAGGACTTTTTGGAGAAAGGGTGGTTACTTCGTGATTTGGGCCAACCATGGGCCCATTTCCAGATTTAAAAACCAAAATTGTTTCTTTTAGAACTCCTTTATTTTTCAACAATTTCCACTAATTAGACTTAAAAATTGGCCTCCACTAAGATATTAAAACTACTATATCCTTTTGGACCCCTTATAAATTCATAAGCATGGTGAATTTGGGTTATTTATTCCGGTATTGGCCCAGCCTGAGGGCCCATTTGCAGTTTTAGAAAAATAATTTGTTTCTTTTAAATATTATTAATTTTTTATAATTTATGGTGATTATACCTCCCACTGTAGGTAAATAACCCTAGGATCACCCCCATGTTCCATTTTATCTCTTTGGGGATCATCTTGTCTTGGATTAGGTCAAATATTCTCAATGTTTCTCAAATCGTCCAGATATTCTAAAGGTATATTGTCTCATTCATAAATCATTAAATTCATTATAGTTTTTCCACAAATATCATTCCTCTGGTTATTAAATACCTTATTATCATCTCCAAGGAGTTTCAAGCCATTACATTTCCATTATGGGTGTATATCTATGGGAAGACAAAGAGTTTTCTGGCTTCTAAGGTGAGATTCCTTCTCATTTCTCCTCCCACTTCTTCCTCCTTTCATTATTTTTTGGATTTATATTATTCTATAGTCATGATAGACCTAGGGTTCTATTATAAAATTATTTTTATGGTGTTTTTTTTCTTTTGGGGCTGGTCATCATAGGTTTAGGGTTTATAAACCCTCGAATGGTGATATTGGGTGTGCGTCTCCACTACGCCAAGGATTTGAGGTAGGATATCCTTTGCACATGCATTTATCATTTAAGTTTCATCATTTTATTATTTATAAATCCTTATATATATGTTTATTACTATTTTTCTGCCTTTGTATAATTTTATTGGTGTGCAAAATGGTTTTTTAAGCTTTATTTTGTGAAAGGCACTGTTGTTTTGTCATAAAAGTGCACACCAAGTGTTTGTTTAAATGTTATGTTATCTTTTGAACCTAGTTTGTGAGGTTTATAACCCAGTTTATGGTATTTTGAACATGTTACATTAGCTTTAATAAAATATGGTAAACAATTGGTGTTTTATTCCCTGTCAAGTTCTTAAAATAAATTGTTTTGTTTTAAAGTGCATGTTAGTTGTTCTGTAAATTGCCCGGTTGGATTTTTTGTGTTAAGTGTGATTTAAAAATTATTTGTTTGGATTTATAAATGAATTGGAAGAATTAAAAATGGTATTTTTTGGTAATATTATGGCTTTACAATTTGTATTTGGTTTTACAAATAGATGGGTTTTGGTTTACAAAATGTTTTGGCCCGAGTTGTCGGAAAATGGCCCATTTCACATCCTTATGAAAATGGTTGTGTTTTGAATATGTAACCCGAGTGTTTTAAGGGATTTATGAATGTATTTTCTGATTTAAATGGTGTGTATACACCTCCTTAATAAAATTTAAATTCATACCTTTGTCAAATGTTAGTTTTGAGAAAGGCTTAAAGGCCCGTTTGACATTTTTTTTTGTAAAAATGGTGTCCATGTGTATTTCATGTTATATCTTTTGGGGCCATATTATGGTCTATGAAATTGATTTATTAATTGTTTTTTTGGGATTCCAAATCTGAGTTGATATTTTATTGATGGGTTTGTGGCCTTAAAAGAGCATTTCGGGATGGATTTTATGTGCAGGGCCTCGTAATACTCCTTGAAATTGTTTTACGAAACTTTTTAGTGGTTTATTGATTCGTGAAAGAAATGTGAAGAATGTTTGAGGTATATTTGTGTGTTTATGGTTTGGTAATGGAATTTTGATTTGAAAATTGTATTTTATAATATGTGTAACTTGATTGATCACTAAAGGGAATCTCGGGTATCTAGGTGGGTGGACGTGTACTAGTATGCTAGTGATCCCGTGGGGTTTGACCACTGTTTCACGTAGCAAGTTTGACGATGAAAACACTAAAAAAACTATGATGATGATTTTTTTGGGGGACCACTAGGTTATGGTTATGATCCCTTCTAGTGTCTTGTATTAATGCGAATATATATTTATTATCGTTACTTTCACCAAGATATGAGGTAACTGGGGATCCCAACTAACTAGTGCCTAGTGGTGTTCCCGTGACTTGTGCCTTTGGATATTTTGTACTCACTGTCTGAATACGGTGTGTTTGGTTGGTAAATTCATCAGTGTGTGCAATTTATTTAAAAGTTTACAGTCTTTAAATCATCCCTATTTAAAACTATTTTCATTTTGAAGTTTCACCTCTTTGAAAATTGTTACTAGCCTTCTTATTTATAAAACATGCAAGTTTTTTTCTGGTAAATTTTTATAGTATGGGACCTCATTTAGAAAAAATACCTTTATATCTTGTATTTAAAACTCAAAATTGACGTTTCTTTTATTTTAAAGTATGTTCATTTAGAATATAATATTGGGCTAACCTACTGAGTTTTAATACTCACGCCTATAGTCTTCTTCTATTTTTATCCCTTGTACAGGTTTCAGATTAAGTTCGATCTCCTTGAGAGATGTGTGATCATTGTGTTGGAGAGTGACCAGAGGGGTCACATGGAGTTTTTTTGTTATCAGGTTAGATCAGTTGAGTTTTTGGTTTAGTTGTACTTTCAATTTTTTATACAAATAATGATCAGTTCAATTTTTATATAAATGTATTTTGGGATATCCATTTCTTTCTGTTGTTTGTTTGATTGTTTATATTTGGGATAAATAGTTCCCTTATGTACTCTATTAATGACCTAAGTTCTTGTCTCAATCTTGGGAGGATTGATAAAACCTCTCGGGACTTGTCGCGGGCTGGCCTAGGTGACCGGTTCAGGGTTGACTCGGGCTGTTTCGTGAAAAAATGGTATCAAAGGAGGTCAGATCTAAATAGACCTTTCTTTTTTGAGTGCCTTTTTTATTTGGGAGATGTCATGGTAGATGCATTTTTATTGTTGGGACTTGAGGGGTAAGTGTGGGAAACCTCTCGGGACTTGTCGCGGGCTGGCCTAGGTGACCGGTTCAGGGTTGACTCAGGTTGGTTCGTGGAAAAATGGTATCAAAGGAGGTCATCTCTTTGTAGACCTTTCTTTTTTGAGAGCCTTTGTTATTTGGGGGATGTCATGGTAGATGGATTGGGATTGTTGGTACTTGAGGGGTAAGTGCGGTAAGAGCATCACAAACTCTTTCTCATTCTGATCTTTGGGTTTCCACGGGAAGTCCGGTTTTATTAGTGTCCTTTGCTCTTGTTGATTCTTTGCTGTTGGGATATAAAAAGGGGAGTTTGACTAATGGACTCTGTGATCTCGCAGGGACTGGAAAGCCATGTGGAGCTAGGTCATGGTCCTAATAAGTCTATTTGTATTGGTGTTGTGTTTGACATATGGACTCCAACCATATAGTCAAGTCACTCACCAACACAAGTTCCCTTTTTTGGGTATCTTTGACCTTTCTTGAATTCTGAATTTTTGTTTTGAAAATCCTTATGTGAGAATCATGGAAATAAGTTTTAATGGAAGGATTGGATTTTGAAAAGTGAAAAAGGGGGTTTTCAAAAATTAAATATAATAATGGTTTTGGAAGGTTGTGTTTTTGTGAACAAAATGTAGGAGGAAGTGGAAATGATTTAACATGATTGTATTATCCCTATTCTAAAAATGTGGTTTGTTGAAATAAACTATTTTAAAAGTGTGAATAATTTTAAGGTGATTCTGAATCTTTGTTTTAAATGGGGTTTTTTGGGATTTTGAAAAGTTTTTGAATCTGATGAATTGGTTTTGGATATTTGTTTTGAGCAGTTAATGTTTTCTTAGAAAGGGTATCAGTCTCAATGGTTATCTGATTATGAAAAGATAACTTACTGAATTTTAGAAAATGGGAAGGGGTTGTTTGGAGTAACTTGGTTGTTTTAAAAGTTGTTAAAAATGAAAAGGGGTAGGTTTTTAAGAAAATGGTTCTTGATGAAGTGTGGTTTGTTTTGTGAAATATGAAAAGGGTTTTTGACTTGGTGGTTAGTGTTCCCTCGGAAGGTACATGATTTTGGGAATGATGTTGTTTTGTTTTAGCCTTTTGTGTTTTCATGGGTGCTCACATGCATTGTTTTATTGATATCTAGAAGGATGGCCTAAATGGCATGGTGGTTGGGTGCCTAGGGTGGTATAGAAATGTTCATGTGAGTGAGACTTGATGAAACACTATTGGTGAATGTGGAAATCCACAAAGTTAGTTTGTTTTTCAAAAGTGTTTTGAGCTGAAAAATTGTGGCATTTGTTTATAAACTAATGGTTATGTGGCTAGTTTTTTTCTATGTCTTAGAAGATTTGTTTATTTAGTATGCTTTCTTTTGATCTGGAATTCATACTCTAGTTGTGTCTTGAGATGGGATCTTGTTGGTGAATTGGTTTTGGAGTAATGTTCAGTGGGTTTCTAAAGATGTGTTGGATGCTGTGATGTGGACCTAGATAGTTCTCTATTTGCAAGATTTCTAGTTGATCAACATAATATTTATTTCTCATGTTTCACAAGATAGATACACCTCTTTAAATAATTCCTCATCCCGTTTGTTAAAATATAGATCTCTTTGGGCTCGATTTATAGTGCTTTTCTGTTTTGATGATTCTCTCAGTTATAGTGGTTGTGTTCAGTGATGCTTGGTGTGTTTCACCGTGTTCCTTGTCCATTTCACTCCTCATTATATGTAAGTTAAAATGGTGGTGTGTATCCCTCTGTCTCTATTGGATATTGTAATTTTTTTTGAGCTAATATATTTCATGAGATAATTTGATTCGTAGCTCCTGACTACGACGCAATAGATGCTTCAATCATTAGGGCTCCAGCCATAGGCCTTGGAGTGAAGCTTTTCAGGTAGTAAGAAAATTTCTAGAGGTGTGGGGAGCTCGAAAAATATCATTCCTCCACCATTTTGGTAATGTAGTTTCTATGTATATATTATGGTTCCTCATCACTGTGAATTTCCTCTTGTCACAATGAGTGTAGCGGACTTACCCCTCACACAGTTTCTATGGTTATGCCTTTGTGGATGTGGGTTTCTGATCAATGTCCCTATGTGGACCGCTTATTTAAATCTGGTGGGGTATTGGTATTACCTATTCATATATGTAGGGTTTTGGGTGGTTCATCTATTTATTTTTTGGTTTTAATGGCCCAATGATTGGGTCCCCTTCCCTCCCAGCTCCGAGTGGTGGGGGTTTTGAAACGTGCTGAAAGTGTTGGCCTATTTCTTGTACCCTCCGTTTGGGAGTGTGTGATTTAAATGTTCATGTTATAGCCCTATTAACTTGGGTTGGTAAATTATTGATGGAAATTTTTCATGGACTTTTGAATGTGAGGCCCAATTCTAGTTAATGTTGAATTCTTGTTTGTTCATTGCTAGTTGGGTTCTAATGATGGGGAGACCCACCACGAGTCTCATTGATTTTTCCTCCTAAGAACTTATCTAGTGATAGTTGTTTTTTAATGGTGGGGATTCCATTTTGTAATCCCATAAAATATTTGGTTTTCTTGATTTCTCTTTGGTTTGGGTGATTTTTGGGTTCATTGGTAGAAGGCCCAACAACCATGTTCTTGGTTTGGTTGTGGAAGTAGTGATTCGATCTTCCGATTGATTCTCAAGAAGTGGTTGAGAGTTGGTGTTTTGGTTGAGGTAAGAGACTTAATATAAATTAATAGTGGATGGTGTTTCATTGGATTCAGAGGCTAGAGAATATTGATAAAGAATCTTTAGGTGTTGATCAATTAGCTAAAATGTGTTGTGGATTTCCGGGGGCGGAAAACATTAATGGTGGGGAGAATTGTCACACCCGGCTTTTCATGTCTTTGTTTTGATCCGGTTCATTGGAAATACGGATCCTTTTCTTGGGTCTTGGGTGAGATTAATGTTGAGTTTTTAAGTTTCATCTATGTATAATCACCCTAATTTGGGTTCCCCATTGCTTTTTTAGGACATTTTGGAGAAAGGGTGGTTACTTCATGATTTGGGCCAACCGTGGGCCCATTTCTAGATTTAAAAACCAAATTTGTTTGTTTTATAACACCTTAATTTTTCAACATTTTCACTCATTACACTTCCCACTTTTCCTCCACTGTTATATTAAAACTACCATATAATTTTGGACCCCTTATAAATTCATAAGCATGGTGAATTTGGGTTATTTATTCAGGTATTGGGCCAGCCCAAGGGCCCATTTCCAGTTTTTAAAAAATAATTTGTTTCTTTTATATCTTATTCATTTTTTTATAATTTTCAGTTATTATACTTCCCAATATATAAAAAATAACCCTAGGAACACCCCCATGTTCCATTTTATCTCTTTGTACCATATCTTGTTGTGGATTTGGGCAAATATTCTCAATGGTTCTTAAATCGTTCAGATTTTCCAAAGGTATTTTGTATCATTAATAAATCATTAAATTAGTTATATTTTCCCCACAAATCTTCTTACCCTGGTTCTTCCAAACATTAAGATCCTCTAAAATTAGTTTCAAGCCATTACCTTTCCTCTATGGGTGCAGATCTGTGGGAAGAAAAATAGTTTTCTGGTTTCCAAGGTGAGATTCTTTCTCATTTCTCCTCCCACATCTTCCACCTTTCATGATTTATGGGTTTTATATTCTAATCTAGTCATCCTAGACATAGTTTTATATTATACCATGATTTTTTATGGGGTTTTTGTTCATTTTTGGCTATTCTTCATAGGTTTTGGGTTTATAAACCCTCAGATGGTGATATTGGGTGTGCGTTTCCATTACACCAAGGATTTGAGGTCGGATATCCCTTGCACATACCTTTATAATTTAAGTTTCATAAATTTTTTATTGTTAACACCTGATACATATGTTTATTACTGTTGTTCTTCCATTGGATAATTTTCTTTGTGTAAAAAATGTTTTTTTAAGATTTTTTTGTGAAAGGTAGTTCTGTTTTTTCATAAAAGTGCACACTAAGTGTTTGTTTAAATGTTACGTTTTCTTTTGCACCTAGTTTTTGAGGTTTAGAAACTAGTTTATGGTATTTTTAACATATTCCATTATCTTGAATAAAATATGGAATACAATTGGTGTTTTATTCCTTTTCAAGTTCTTAAAATAAATTATTTTGTTTAAAAGTGCATGTCATGTGTTCGGTAAATTGCTCGGTCAGCTTTTATGTGTTAAGTGTGATTTAAAAATTATTTGTTTGGATTTATAAATGAATTTTAAGAATGAAAAATTTTATTTTTGTGTCCTTATATGGCTTTAAATTTGGATTTGGTTTTACAAACAAATGGGTTTTGGTTTACCACATGTTTTGGCCTGAGTTGCCGAAAAATGGCCCATTTTACATCCTTATGAAAGTGGTTGTATTTTGAATATGTAAAATAAGTGTTTTAAGAGATTTATGAATATTTTTTTCTATTTTAAATGGTGTTTATACACCTCCTTAATAAAATTTAAATGCATACCTTTATCAAATGTTAGTTTTGAGAAAGGCTTAAAGGCCTATTTGGCATTTTTTTAAAATTGGTTTCCATGTATATTTCATGTTCTATCTTTTGAGGAAATTTTATAGTCCATAAAAATTGATTTATTAATTGGTTTTGGGGATGAAATATCTGGGTTGATATGTTATTTATGGGTTTTTGGCCTTAAAATATCATTTTGGAATGGATTTTATGTGCAAGGCCTCGTTATACTCCTTGAAATTGTTTTACAAAACTTTTTAGTAGTTTATTAATTCGTGAAAGAAATGTGAAGCATGTTTGCAGGATGTTTGTGTGTTTATGGTTTGGTAATGTAATTTTTATGTGAAAAGTGTATTTGATAATATGTGTAACTTTATTTATCACTAAAGGGAATCCCAAGTATCTAAGTGGGTAGACGTGTACTAGTATGCTACTGATCCCATGGGGTTTGGCCCTTGTTTCACGTAACAAGTTTGACGATGAAAAAACTAACTAAAATATGATTATGATTTTGTTGGGAGAACACTAGGTTATGAGTATTATCCCTACTAGTGGCTCATGTGCATGATAACAGATATTTATTTTGGTTACTTTCACTAAGATACGAGGTACCTGGGGCTCACAACTAACTTGTGCCTAGGGGTGTTCCCTTGACTTATGTTCATTAGATATTTTGTACTCACCATTGGCATAAGGTGTGTTTGGTTGGTAAATTAATCAGTGTGTGTGATTTATTTAAAATTTTACATTCTTTAAAAAAACCCTCTTGAAAACTATTTTCATTTTGAAGTTTCACCTCTTTCAAAATTGTTACTAGCATTCTTGTTTATAAAACATGCAAGTTTTTGTTTGGTAATTTTTTTATAGAATGGGACATCATTTGGAAAACATACCTTTATATCTTGTATACTTGAAATTGAGTTTTCTTTTATTATAAAGTATGTGCATTGGGAATAGAATATCGGGCTAACCTACTGAGTTTTAATTCTCACACCTATAGTCTTGTTCTGTTTTTAGCCCTTGTGAAGGTTTTAGCTTGAGTTTGATTCCCTTGGGCGACATGTGATAATTATATTGGAGGGTAACCAGAGGGGTAAAATGGAGTTAGTTGGTTATCAGGTTTGGTCAGTTGAGTTTTTGGTTTAGTTGCACTTTCAGTTTCTTGTACAAATAATGATCAGTTCAATTTTTATATAAATGTATTTTGGGCTGTCAATTTCTTTCCGATGTTTGTTTGATTGTTTATATTTGGGATAAGTAGTTCCCTTATGTACTCTATTGATTCCCTCAGTGCTTGTCACCATCCCAGGAGGATCAGTAATTCCTCTCGGGACTTTTCACGGGCTGGCCTTGGTGATCGGTTCAGGGTTGACTCGGGCTGGTTCGTGACATGCATCGACACCACATTTAGCTGTCTCCAACCACCGCCCATGCCACCTCTCTACAACCCTATAAAATAAAAACATTAAATAAACCTTTTATTAAATTATTAAATATAAATATGAATTTTCATATTTATTTTCATGCTTTAAATATCTCATTTCACAATTTTTAAAATTTTTTTAGAAAATAATAACATGAATATTTTGATTCATCAAAGAAGCCTACCCCTTGATACCATATTTGGTTTTTCATTGTCCATTATATGTATGAGGAATAAAAAGAAAAACAAAATATATATGTTCTATATTTGATGAAATCAACACTTAATAAATGAAAAACATAAATGTGACTACATACAGAGCCAATGAAGTAATATCTAATGATTTTTCTTAATGAATATCACTAGAGAAATAGATAAAAGAATCCTTCCTTTGAAGGTGGTAGTATAGCCTACAGATCCTGATCTCAATCAGCTGACTCCCATAGAATTTCATAATTTATAGCATCTTAACTCAAGGTGGTGAAAAATATATGGGAAGGAAGATAAGTTAGAGAGGATTTCATAAAATTGGTTTTTCACAATAAGAGGGATCTCATTCCTTTTATATAGCCATCCATGACATGTTTCATTTAATGAAATGATTCAACCATATTCAATGTATCCATATAAATTTATTCCCACTATCATTAATTCATTGATTCCTATTCAATGAATATTCAATCCTTTTAATCCATTCATAATGGAATATCAATGAAACCGTGTGGAAGATAAATGCACCTAAATTAAACATTTCATTAATTATTTTAGTGCATATTCAACATATATCATATTATGTATTTATAATAAATATCATCTAAATATACTAATAATAAACATGTTATATAAATATACTTATTATATATATCATATAAATGTACTTAAAATATTATATAATTATACTTATAGTATATATTATATAAATGTATTTATAAATGTACTTATAATGTATTTATGTATAAATATATCATATAAATGTACTTATAATATATGTTATATAAGTGTACTTAAAGTATATATCATATAAATCTACTTATAATATATATTATATAAATGTATTTATGTATAATTATATCATATAAATGTACTTATGATAAAAATATTAATTCATAAATACAAGTCTTTTTGCGGCTGCACATTACACGGTAAAGTTTTTTGAATCTAACTTGGTGTTGATTTTAATCATATTTTGCAGTGATTGTGGTTATTTGTTTTTTTTTGTAAAATATTTGAAGCTAATATTTTATTTTATTTTTGAAATATTTTTTTTAAAATTAATTAGTGATGATTTTTTAAAAATATATATATTTTTAAATACAGAGGGTTTTAATTACCACTAATTTTTTCAATATACTAGCATTTATCAAAAACCACTACTATTCAAAGTAGGTGGTCATGTCAATGATGATTTATTATAACCATAGGTAAAATATTCATTGAGTGTTATAATCACTACTAACTGAAAAAACAACCTCCTTTAATAACTATATTTGTTTTTCCAATAAATTAGTTGTTTCAAAATAAAATGGGCAACATAATTTGATAATAACATAAACAATGGGTTAGACACACAATGATATTCCATTTGGTATGTTCTATAAATATAAATAGAAATGTTATATTTTATATTATTAATAAATATTTAGTTTTTTGTGAAATATTAAATGATAATATATTTTTTTGTGAAATATTAGTGGTAGTTTTGAAACCAATACTAATATTAAAAAAAAAGCAATTTGCTACAGTTATTCGTCTTTTTGTTTTTTTAAAAATAGAGAGGGTTTCAATTAACACTGTTTTTTTAATATACCAACAACCAATGCTAGTGATGATTTGTCACACTATAGAGAAAACAATGGTTAGCGGTGGTTTTGAATACCACCATTAAATTTGTATTTTTTATTTTTTAGTGGTGGTTTTATAAAACCATCGTTAAATCTAAATTTTTAATTTTTTAATTTTAGCAGCAGTTTTTAAGAAACCATCATAAATTAATAATAGTTAATAATAATTATCAATAATAATAATTATTTTTTATTTATTAATAATTAATAATTAATAATTTTAATTATTATTTAATAATTGTTAATAATTAATAATTAATAATTAAAAATTAATAGTCAATTATTAATAAATAATTATTTACTAATTATTAATTAGCAATTAATAATTATTTATATATGTATATATTTATATATAAACACATATGCATACTTACATATATATATATATATGTATATTAAATTTTTATACGATTCTATTTAATTATATATATGTATATATGTATTTATATATATTATTGTAAATATATTTATATTTATAGATATTTATATGTATTTATGTATATTTATGTATATTATGTGGGTATATATATATATATAATTATATGTGTGTATATATATGTATATTTATATGTGTTGATATATATTTTTATTTATATATAATAATATTCAATTATATATATATATATATATATATATGTATTCATGTATGTATTTATCTATATTTATGTAAATTTATTTATGATTATAGTTTTTTATAGATATTTATATGTATTTACCTATATTTACGTATTTATATGTGTTACATATATTTATTTAGATTTATATGTTCTTACAGATATATGTGTGTGTGTGTATAACACCTTGTGTTACTATAGGTATATTTATTTAATTTTGGGATGTTTGAAATTATTGAGGGTTATAAAAATTTTCTCTACTTTTTTGAAGCTTTTAGTTTTTCCTAGTTTGAACATGGTTAACAGAAACTGTGCGGTAAATATGTAACCCGTGTTATAGACTTGACAGTAAAATTCCTCATGTTTGGCATATGGTTTGAAAAAAAATGAAATCTCCCAAGGTGAATTGTGTGACTTCATTTGTGTGTGTGTGTGTGGGGGGGGGGTGACTCGCACGATTGGCGTACGGTTCAGAGAAGAAATGCAGGCCAAATCTTGAGAAGTGTGTTGTTATAGGATGTAAAGACCCGGAAATTCTATGTAATTTTTTTTCTTAAATACATGGGAATTTTACGAGACATCAGTTTCTGACGGTGCCTGATTCTGAGGCCCGGTGTGCCCGGAATCAATTTATGAAGTTTTGTTCGGGTACGTTCAGTAAACGTACGTGCATGATTTTATATCTTCTGAACCGGTGCTTAGAATTGAAATCCGAGGACATTGATGAACTCGCAACGCCGGTATTCTCTTAAGGATACCTTTACCACAGTTTCATTTTATCGAGGATGGAAGTTAATTTTTTTTGGGGATTCTTAATAAATTGAATAAAATTTATGTGAGACATAATTTTATTTAAGTGGTGGTTTATTCCTCCAAGGGAAAGTTGGAGGTGGGGCCCACCCCCACATAACCTCCGATGGGAGGATATTATGCGGTGGGGTCCACACGAGCATCAAACTCCTCAAATCCCCTTGAACCCCCTTGAACCCCCCATGTAACTCACATTTAATTGTGGAGAGTCTCGTAAACTTATAACTCTCCCAAATTAATGTAGAAACTATCCACCTCCCTTGTTTGAATTTTGAATCCATATCTCTGCAATTAATCAAGTGTGTTGTAACAATTAATGAAGGACAACTCTTGAGTTGTTGTGCCATAAAAATAATAGAGAACTATCTCTATTATTTTGGGCTAAACTTTCGTTGGAGAACTATTGGAAGAACACTGTTTTATTACAATGAAGAACGCCTCTCATCTCCGAAGAACAATGAGAATCAAGTTATTCCTTCTTCGCCCGGAGCAAGGATGGGAAGCATCACCGTATTCGGAGTACACCGATGGTGTCGACTCGACTCGACTTTGCCGAGCTCTAATCCCTACGACGTTGATGGAACGACGTCCGTCTTCCGAGACTCATCAACGTACGACGATAAATACGAGGTAGGGGAATTTTGTATTAATTTTAAATATGATATTACACCTTCGTTCTTCGTCGTACAAAATTATGGTTAGGAAAACCAAATGATATCATATGATGAGGAGGGTTCGGACCGCACGAACCCAGACCGACCCTCCCATTTTTTGTTTCAATTTGATAACGTCGGAGGTGGAGTCGAAAAGGCACAGTGCCGTCGCACAGTGCTGGAGAATAATCGTGGTCAGGAGGACCACGTCAGACGAAAGAGGAACCGCGGATGGAAGGGCCGCGGTGGATGAAGAGGCACGACACCGTCATGCCGCGCTGTGGAGCCGAAGGCCGCGACCAGGCTGGGCCGTGGTGGTGGTGGTTCGACGCCATCGCGCCGGCCGCATGGAGGGAAACCGCGGCCCACATCTGCGGGCCGCTCGGTTAGAAGAACCGGCCGACCGCCTGCCGACTGGGCTGGAAAACCACGACGCTCGCTGGCGCCGCGCGGAGGAGACCACGACCCACATCCACCGGCCGCTCTACTGGGCGTACCGGCCGGCCGCCTGCCGGATGGGATGGAGAACCGCGACGCCCGCAGGCATCGTGTGGAAAGAACTGCCTCCCTCTATGCTGGACGCGTGCGCTGGGCAGAACAGGCCGGCTACGGCCGGCCGGGCAGGAGGAGGCGGCGGCGCCGGGCGAACCGGCCCGACCCACAGTGCGGGCCGTGTCCATAGGTGGGCCGTGCCCCACCGAGCCGGGCTGACCCCCCAGCTGGGTCGGACCCACCGAACCGGGCTGGGTTAGACCCGCCAAGCTGGGTCGGTCCGACCCGCCAGCCCACTGGGCTTGACGGGCTGGGCCCGACTTCGCTTAAATATGAATATCTTCTAGACCGTGCGTCCGATCGACGTGCTATCTGCGACACTGGGGCCCTCGCGAAGAGGCGGTCCCTTTTTGATACTATAAGTGAGTTTTGAAAAACTTTGGAAAATGTCTTGGTTTGGATCGAGCGTAAATCCAACCGGGCCCCTGGAACAGAAATGCCAATAACTGTCAGACCGGGCGTCCGATTGACGCGCCGTCTATCGTGTTGGGTTACTTATGATGAGATGGAACCCCGGGATACATTAACTCAAGAATTAGTGATAGTTGATGTATCGAATATTTACTCGAGGAGCGGACCCTCCCGGAATCTAGCGTGCTGTGTGCGGGAACCCTAGAGCTGGCTGCGACGACTGCTGTACCGGAATCCTACGTGGGTTCGACATCGATGAATATTGTACCAGAATCCTATGTGGGTTCGATAGCGATGAATACTGTACCGGGATCCTCCGTGGGTCCGACAGTTCTGACTTCTGTTCCTGTATCCTGTGTGGGTCCGACAGAGTAGCTGGTGCTGTATCCTGTGTGGGTCTGACAACTTAGCTAGTCCTGTATCCGGTGTGGGTCCGACAACATAGATGAATCAGTGACTACATCTGATCATCTCTATCACTCTACAAAAGATGTATACATGTGTGAGCTGAGTCATGTCTTTCAACCATTATCATCATGGTGATTGAATTTACTTCCTTTGTGGACTGGGTTGTGTTTGGGCTTGAGAGTTGGAGCCGGACTATGACTAGTAACTTAGGTATATGTATGGGAATATACCGAAGTAGGGTTGGTTGATACTTAATGACTGTATCTTTATACTTTGGTTTATCCTTTGTGTATTCTGGGAGACCTTTAGGGGTCTCGGGGTCCCCTATCGAGTATTGTTATACTCACCCCTGCACGGGCTTCGCCCGCACCTTGTTGTGTTCTGTGTAGACGACGGATAGCAGTGATCGAGGCTGAGGGTGACAGACGGAGGCTGCTCAGAGCTGGACTAGACTGGACATACCGTAGGGACGAGTTGTTCGAGTTCTGTACCTATCCTTCAGGTAGGATTCCCTGATGGATGATCCAGGAGCTGTTTTCCCTTTTTTACTTGTACTTGTTGTTCAGTTGGGTTTTTTATACTGGCCCACTTACTTTCAGAACACCTTACTTTTCTATTTTAGTACTTGTTTCCTCTACTGCTTTTGTTCAGACTGTGTGTGTGTGTTATAGGTTAAAAGGCAATGCCTTCCCTTTTTATCAGGGATTTTCCTTTGGTGCTAGTCGCCAGCCCCTGGCCTATGGAAGGCGGGCTTGGGGTAGTCACAACACGAGCCCAAAGGACGGTTCGTGACAAATTGGTATCAAAGGAGTTGGTTCTACCGTAGAACTTGGACTCTGATTATTTTAACGACAATAGTGTTAAGTGTTTTGGGTGTGGTTTTTAGTTTAGGGAAACCGGTGTTGGTGTGGCGGCCGACGTATCCATACACTAGGACTCTGACTTCTGATCTCCGACTCAGTGCACGAAAACACTGATTGTGTGTGTGTTTCCTTGAAAAAGTTTCCTTCGTGATTACTTTGTGTTAGCTCACCAGGTATACTGTTTTAACCATGGAGCACCTGTTTCTTTTCAAGATGGCCCCATGAAGGCAGCCAACTAGGGTTCCGAGTTTTGTACGAGATGGTAGACCACCGAGCGATGAGGCCTCAGTGCAGGGCACCATCACAGTGGAGGTACCATCGGTACCACTACCCGCTGGGCCACCGATACCACCAGCTCCAGCAGTAGAGAGTGCACGCCGCCTGAGTGCATTGCACAAGTTCCAGCGCCAGAGGCCGCCCATGTTATGGGGAGAGATGGACCCCCAGGCAGTTGAGTATTGGCTGGAGGCTGTCATGAGAATTTTCAGATTGGTAGGGACACCAGCCGACTTCATGGTGATCTTTGCCGCGAGTCTCCTACATGCAGCAGCAGGCAGATGGTGGAGCCTGATGCTCTAGGTACATGAAGAGGCATCATTACTCTGGATAGACTTTGAGAGTCTCTTCCACTTGGAGTTTGTTCCATCCACCCTTCGTGCGGTGCAGATTCATGAGTTACTTCATCTGCAGTAGGGCAGCATGACAGTAGCTCAGTACTCAGGGAGGTTCAATGAACTCTCATGCTACTCCACGGATATGGTACGTGACCTGTTATTTAGGGCTCAGACCTTCAATCAGGGACTAAAGCATGAGATTAGGGCTTTGATGATTCCCCTCAGCATCCCGATGCTGGCAGGGGTGCTGGAGCGAGCCCTTCTTGTGGAGAGTTTTCTCACTGAGTAGTCACCAGTAGTGAGACCCACCACAGGGTGACATGTAGCGGAGTATTCTGCAGCCGACAATAGAAAGATGATGCAGAGGTCCAAGCGGACCAGGTCGTCGGGTGGGTGACCCCATGATACAGGTTCAGTTGTGCGGGGAACACGAGACAAAGTCAGCAATACGAGGAGTAGGCAGTGCTATGCATGCGGCAGGCAGGGCCACATGGATCATGACTGCCCGACCCACCATGCAGATGAGCTGAAAACAGTAGAGGGACCTCCCAGGCAGAGGAAGAGGTTCTGACCGTGGTGGTCCGTCGGGAGGAGGCAGACATGGCAGAGGAGCTGGCCAAGCAGTGAGTGGTGGACGATGTTTCAAGGATCTACCACCACCACCACCATGAGGTCCACCCCGAACACAGGGAGCTGGAGAACAGTGGAAGGCTCGACTCCAGGCAGTCGAGGTCTATGACCATGGATCACCTGTGATGATTCGAGGTACTATCTATGTCTACTTCACCCTTTTTGTAGTACTTATAGACAGAGGTGCGAGTCATTATTTTATTTCCACTGCCCTCGTTCGAAGCTCGAAGATTCCAATGGATCTGTTGGCTCAATCTTTACGGCTAGAGACTCCTATGGGAGAAAACTCAATGATTACGAACTGGTGCCGGCAGTGTGAGATTACTCTATGAGGTGAGAGCTTTGGCTGAGATCTTCTTGTAGCAGCGTCGAGGCCTTACGACGTCATCTTGGGTATGGGCTGGTTATCCACACTTCATGATTAGATTGACTGTATTAGGCACAAAGTGCGGTGTATCCGCACAGATGGGACCAGGTTCACCTTCATCGGTGATAAGGGAGCCTTTGCAGCACAGGATGGACTTACGCAAAGGAGGGGGAAGCCGATCACACATCATTTGTCTAGTCTCATCCTCAGAGAGGTTGATGTGCAGAGTCCGAGTTTTCCTGTTGTGGTGGATCAGTACGCGGATGTTTTCCCTAACCACATTCTAGGAGTAACTCCTCGCAGAGGGGTAGACTTCTACATTGACCTGTACCCCGGGACAACACTGATATATGATCTAGCATATCGGATGGCTCCCACCGAGCTTCATGAGCTGCGAGTACAGCTGGAGGACTTGTAGGGGAAGGGATTTATCCGACCCAGTGTTTCACTATGGGAATCTCCGATTTTGTTCGCCAAGAAGGCAGATGGGAGCTTGCAACTGTGTGTCGACTACCATCGCCTGAATCAGGTGACCTTCAAGAACAAGTACCCACTCTTGAGGATTGATGACCTATTTTATCAACTCAAGGGAAGATTATGGTTCTCGAAGATAGACCTCATGTCAGGCTATCACCAGCTCAGAGTTCGAGACGAGGATGTGAAGAAGACGACCTTCAGGTGTCGGTATGTCCACTACAAGTTCTTGGTTATGAAATTAGGCGTAACCAACGCTCCAGTAGTGTTCATGAGTCTCATGAACATGATCTTCTAGCCTTAACTCGATCGCTTTATTGTAGTCTTCATCGACGACATACTGATTTAATCGACTACTGAGGAGGATCATGCCTACCATTTGCGGGTAGTACTTGACACACTCCGAGAGCACCAGCTTTATGGTAAGCTCTCGAAGTTCCAATTCTGGATTCGAGAGGTTCAGTTTTTGGGACACGTCATCTCGGCGGCTAGAGTCGTAGTGGATCCAGAAAAGATTGAGGCAGTTCTTTCTTGGGAGCCACCCAGGAGTGTGACAGAGGTACGGAGTTTCCTGGAACTAGCTAGGTACTATCATAGATTTGTGCCAGACTTCTCCAGAGTTGTAGAACTGCTTTCAGCATTGACGAAGAAGGGGAAACCCTTCGTGTGGTTAGATAGATGCCAACAGAGCTTTCGAAAGCTGAGGCAAAGGTTGACCAGTGCGCCCATCTTGAGGCTACCGGAGGAGGGCATAGGGTATGTAGTTTACTGTGATGCATCAGGGACCAGACTCGGGTGTGTCCTGATGTAGGAGCGAGCATTGATCACATATGGTTCACAAAATTTGAGACAGCATGAGAAGAACTACACTACCCATAACCTGGAGTTAGCAGTAGTGGTATTCACCTTGAAGATGTGGCGGCACTATCTGATGGGCGAGCGTTTCACAGTCTACTCTAACCACCAGAGTCTCAGGTACATCTTCTCACTGAAGGACCTGAACCTGAGACAACAGTGATGGATCGAGTCCCTCTAGGACTATGACTTCGAGATAGTCTATACTCCTAGAAAGGGGAATGTTGTAGAAGATTATCTCAGCAGAAGATCAGGAATTCAGCTGCTAGGTGAGGTGATGGATCAACTAGCCGTGTTGCAGATATCCTTTGTGGATAGAGATGGAGCAACCTTTCTACAGTCTCTCACAGTCACTCCTCCACTTCTTCAGTGAGTCAGAGAGGTACAGTGTGGGGATGTTGACTATGAGACGCGACAACCTCAGATATCCTCAGGGCAGGCACCTAATGGGTTTTCTAAAGGTGGTGAGCAATTCATCCTCTTCAGAGGACGTACCATGGTACCATTTGCACTACAGGAGGAGGTGTTGAGGGAGTTTCACACTTCCCCTCTAGCAGTACATCTAGGAGTGGTGAAGATGTATCCGGACCTCAGACGACAACACTGGTGGCCGGGTATGAAGAAGGCAGTAGCAGATTTTGTCTCGCATTGCCTCACTTGTCAGCAATTGAAGGCGAAGCACCAGGTTCCAGAAGGCTTGGTTCAACCCTTAGAGGTTCCAGAGTGGAAGTGGGATAGGATATCCATGGATTTAATGACGGGACTTCCACATACATCTAGAGGACACGACTCTATCTGGGTGATTGTCGAAAGACTCACCAAGATAGCCCACTTCCTACCAATCAGAGAGTAGGGCTCAGTAGAGAGCTTGGGTTGCCTCTACATATAGGAGATCGTACGACTTCATGGTGTGCCATCGACGATCGTCTCCGATCGAGATGCCCGTTTCACTTTCCAGCTATGGAAGGGGTTGTATGAGGCTTTCGGGATGTAGCTTCACTTGAGCACTTCCTTCCATCCTCAGACGGATGGTTATAATGAGAGGACCATTCAGAATCTCAAGGACATGCTCCATGCATGCATCCTTGACTTTGGTCGCAGCTGGGAGGATCACTTACCTGTGTTGGAGTTTGCATACAAAAACAGCTTCCACTCCACCATCGGGATGAAACCTTATGAGGCACTGTACGACCGACCTTGCAGATCACCACTGTGCTGGACTGACCCGGAGGAGTCAGCACTTGTAGGACCAGAGATGGTACATGCTACTACAGAGAAGGTGCAGATCATCCAGGAGCAGATGAAGACTACACAGAGCAGACAAAAGTCCTATGCTGATAGGATATGGAGACCACTGGAGTTCTAGGATGGCGACCATGTCTTCCTACGTGTCTCACCTCGATGAGGTCTACGGTGATTTGGCCGAGGCGGTAAGTTATCCCCGCGATTCATCAGACCTTTTCAGGTCCTTGCAGAGTAGGCGAGGTGGCTTACTGCTTGGCCCTTCCACCTCAGTTGCACTGGGTGCACGACGTCTTCCACGTATCACAGCTGAGGAGATACATGCACGACCCATCCCACATTATCGACCATGGGGATATGGACATCGATGACGGGGCAACATTCATGGAGGTTCCAGTGGAGATTGAGGATCTATAGGAGCGGGTCCTATGTGGATGGTCTATTCCTCTGGTGTGCATTTTCTGGCAGCACGAGAACCTCCAAAAGAGAACATGAGAGTGGGAGGATCAGATGCATGCTCAGTACCCCCATTTGTTTTCTTAGTGTGTGTTGTAGCTTACAGGGACATAAATCCCTGAGGTGGGGAGAATGTAAAGACCCAAAAATTCAGTGGATTTTTTTCTTAAATACATGAGAATTTTATGAGACCGTAGTTTCTGACGGCGCCTGATTCTGAGGCCTGGTGTTCCTGGAATCAATTTCTGATGTTTTGTTCGGGTACGTTCAGTAAACGTATGTACGATATTTTATATCTTTTAAACCGGTGCTCAGAATTAAAATCCGAGGACACCGATGAAATCTCAGCACTGATATTTGCTTAAGGAGACCTTTACTGCAGTTGTGTTTTATCGAGGATGGAAGTTAATTTTTTTTGGGGATTCTTAGTAAATTAAATAAAATTTATGGGAGACATAATTTTATTTAAGTGGTGGTTTATTCCTCCAAGGGGAAGTTGGAGTTGGGGCCTACTCCCACATAACCTCCCATGGGAGGATATTATGTGGTGGGGACCACATGATCATCAAAATTCTCAACTCCCCTTGAACCCCTTTAACCCCCCATGTAACTCACATTAATTATGGAGAGTCTCTTAAACTTCTAACTCTCCCAAATTAATGTTGAAACTCTTCATCTCCCTTGTTTGAATTTTGAATCCATCTCTCCGCAATTAATCAAGTGTGTTGTCACAATTAATGAAGGACAACTCTTGAGTTGTTGTGCCATAAAAATAATAGAGAACTGTCTCTATTATTTTGGGCTAAACTTTCATTGGAGAACTCTTGGAAGAACACCGTTCTATTCCAACGAAGAATGCCTCTTATCTCCGAAGAACAACGAGCATCAAGTTATTCCTTCTTCGGCCGGAGCAAGGAAGGGAAGCATCACCGTCTTCAGAGTACACCGACGGTGTTGACTCGACTCAACTTCGCCGAGCTCTACTCCCTCTGATGTTGACGGAACGACGTCCGTCCTCCGCGACTCGTCAACGTACGACGATAAATACAAGGTAGGGGAATTTTGTATTAATTTTAAATATGAGATTACACCTTCGTTCTTCATCATACAAAATTCGGGTTAGGAAAACCAAATTATATCATATGACAAGGAGGGTTAGGACCACATGAACACGGCCTGACCCTCCCCTTTGTTGTTTCCATTTGATGACTTTGGAGGTGGAGCCAAAAGGGCATGGTGCTGTCGTACCACACTGGAGAATAACCGCAGTCAGGAGGACCGCGACAGACGAAAGAGGAACCGCGACCGAGAGGGCCGCGACGGATGAAGAGGCGCGGCGCCGTTGCACCGCACTTTGGAGCCAAAGGCCATGGCTAGGCCGGGCCACGGCGGTGGTGGTCCGGCGCCATCACACCGGCTGCGTGGAGGGAAACCGCGGCCCGCATCTGCGGGCAGCTCAGCTGGAAGAACCGGCCAGCCGCCTGCCGACCAGGCTAGAAAACCGCATTGCCCGTAGGCGTCTTGCGGAGGAGATTGCGACCTGCATCTGTGGGCCGCTCGGCTGGGCAAACCGGCCGACCACCTGCTGGCCGGGCTAGAGAACTACGGCACCCGGAGACGCTGTGTGGGAAGAACTGTGGCCCACTGTGCTGGCTGCGTGCGCTGGCCAGAACCGGACCGGCCCGCAGTGCGGTCCGGGTCCGCAGGTGGGCCGCGCCCCACCGGGCCGAGCCGACCCCCCAGCTGGGTCGGACCTGCCGAGCCGGGCCGGGCCGACCCCCCAGCTAGGTTGGACCCACCAAGCTGGGTCGGGCCGACCCGCCAGCCCGTTGGGATTGACGGGACGAGCCCAACTTTGCTTAAATACGAATATCTCCTAGACCGCGTGTCTGATCAACGCTCCATCTGTGGAACTGGGACCCTCATGAGGAGACGGTCCTTTTGAAATACTCTAAGTGAGTTTTGGAAAACTTTGGAAAATGGCCGGGTTTGGATCAAGCATAAATCCAACCGGGCCCCTGGAACAGAAATGCCAATAACTCTCAGACCGGGTGTCCGATTGACGCGCAGTCTGTCGCGTTGGGTTCCTTATGATGAGACAGAACTATGGGATACATCAAATCATGACTTAGTGATAGTTTATGTATCAACTCTTGACTCGAGGAGCGGACCCTCCAGGATTTGAGCATGGTGTGTGCAGGAGCCCTAGAGCTGGCTGCGACGACTACTGTATCGGAATCCTATGTGGGTTCGACAGCGATGACTATAGTACCAGAATCCTGCGTGGGTTCGACAGAGATGACTACTATACCGGGATCCTCCATGGGTCCGACGGTTCTGACTTCTGTTCCTGTATCCTGTGTGGTTCCTACAGAGTAGCTCGTCCTGTATCCTGTGTGGGTTCAACAGGTTAGTTGGTCCTGTATCCTGTGTGTGTCTGACATCTGAGATGAATCAGTGACTACGTCTGATCATATCTATCACTCTATGAAAGATGTATACTTGTGTGAGATGAGTCATGTCTTTCAACCATTATCATCATGGTGATTGAATTTACTTTCATTGTGGACTGAGTTGTGTTTGGGCTCGAGAGTTGGAGCCGGACTGTGACTGGTACTTAGGTATATGAATGGGCATATATCTAAGTAGGGTTGGTTGATATTTCGTGATTGTATCTTTCTATTGTTATCCTTTGTGGATTCTGGGAGACCTTCGGGGGTCTCAGGGCCCCCTACTGAGTATTATTATACTCACCCCTGAACGGGCTTCGCCCACACCTTGTTGTGTTCTGTGCAGATGACGGATAGCAGTGATCGAGGCTGAGGGTGACGAATGGAGGCTGCTCAGAGCTGGACTAGACTGGACGTACCGTAGGGACGAGTTGTTTGATTTCTGTACCTACCCTTCAGGTAGGATTCCCCAGTGGACGATCCATGAGCTGTTTTCCCTTTTTTCTTGTACTTGTACTTGTTTAGTTGGGTTTGTATTCTGGCCCACTTACTTTCAGCACACCTTACTTTTCTATTTTAGTACTTGTTGCCTCTACTTCTTTTGTTCGGACTGTGTGTGTTACAGTTTAAAAGGCAATGCCTTCCCTTTTTATCAGGGATTCGCCTTTGGTGCTAGTCACTAGCCCCTAGCCTATGGAAGGCATGCTTGGGGTAGTCACGACATAGGCCCCGAGGACGGGTCGTGACATAGGAAGTGGATCCCGCACGGTTCACTACAACAAATGAGGTCTTTAACAGCGCTAGAACATGCCTTTATCAACACTAAAAAAGAGTTGAATACTGTAGCACGGTTAAAAGCCCTAGGATTTTATCAACGCTAGAAAAGCACTAATAAATGAGTCCTTTATGAGTGCTAAAAAATCACTGATAAAGCACCCCTTTATCAATGATTTTAAAGACACCATTTATTAGTGATTTTATTTAGCACTGATAAAGGCATAATTTAATAGTTCTAATAAATGTGATGATCAAGGAATACTTTATCAGTGCTACTAAATGCGCTTTATTAGTGATTTTAGAAACACTGATAAAGGATGCCTTTAGTAGTGCATGTAGTATCACTAATAAAGGGACATACTATAGTGTGAGGTTATAGCACACTACAACACCAGAAATTTGGAATACTGTAGTGTGTTGTAACTTTACACCGAAGCACCAAAAAACACCAGAAATTATGAAAATCTGATAATAATATAGAATTTAAATAAAATAAAATTTACAACACAAATAAATGGAAAAAACACTATTATAGAGAAAAATAATGCACCTATATAAAAGAACAAACCACCCATTCTCAAGCAAAAGAACACAACTATATATGAAAACAATTCTTATGTTATTAATAATATAAAGAAATAAATTAAATAGAAAGGGTTAATTTTAAACTAAACTTTGAGTCATACCAGGAATACTATGCATCAGATTGAATTGCAGTTGATTCTTGCACGTCACACCATTTATTATTCATCTTCAAGAATTATTTATGTAAAAATTAACTAAATAAATATAAGAGAAAAGAAACACTTGGAGTCATACCGGTCACAATGTGTATTAGATTGAGATGATGATGATTCCTACATGTCCCAAATGACTTATGGACTATTTTTCTAAAGTATCAAAACAATATGAATATTTTCTCTCGATTTTGAGTATTCCATTTTTGTTTTTTTACTAAAATGTCATTTTAAACTAGAAACATTCATTATGAGTCATATCAGTCACATAGTTTGTGTGTTTAAAGTGAGTCTGATTCCTACACATAAAAAATGAATTATAAATATTTTCCCTAAATTATCAAGACAATCCAAGTGTGTTTTCTAGGTTTTTAGTGAGTGAAACTTTTTTGTACTAAAATTTCAATTTTAAACTAATAATAGACACTTTGAGTCATAACAGGTACATAGTGTATGATATTGAGGTTAGGCTGATTCATAAACATCAAAAATGATTTATGGATTGTTTTCCTAAAGTATCAAAATAATCTAAATGTTTTTATTGACTTTTGAGTATGTATGTTTTAATTTTTAGTAAAATTAATGTCAATTTTAAATAAAAAGACACACTTGGAGTCATACCGATAAGACCGTGTGTCAGATTGAGCTAACAATGATTCATACACATCCCAAATGACTTATGTATCATTTTCATAACGTATAAAAACAATTTTAATCCATTTAATTTTTTTTGAGTATGTCACTTGTGTTTTTTTACTAAAATGTCATTTTAAACTAGAAACACACATTTTGAGTCATAATGGTCACATAATGTATGGTTTTGACATGATACTAATTCATACACATCAAAAAATAATTATAAATTGTTTTCCAAAATTACCAAGACAATCCGAGCATGTTTTAGTTTTTTTAATGAGTGACACTTTTGAACTAAAATGTCAATTTTAAATTGATAACAGACACTTTGAGTCATACTGGGAACATCATATATCATATTGGGGTGTAATTGATTCCTATATGTCACAAATGACTTATTGATCATTTTAATAAAGTATCAAAACAATATGAATTCATTTTACCAATTTTTAGTATGTTAGATGTATTTTTTACTAAAATTAATGTCAATTTTAAATAAAAAGACGCACTTAGAGACATACCAGTCACATCGTGCATTAGATTAAGGTGAGGACGATTCCTACACATACCAAATGACTTACGTATCATTTTACTAAAGTATCAAAACAATATAAATGAGTTTTATCAATTTTTATTATTTCATTTGTTTTTTTACTAAAATTTCATTTTAAAAAATGTAACACACACTTTGAGTCATACCGGTCACGTCATGTGTCCGTTTTATGTGAGACTGATTCCTATATGTCAAAAATGAAATATTAATCATTTTACTAAATTATCAAGAAAATTATAGTGGATTTGTTTGGTTTTCGATGAGTGATGTTTTGTGAATTTAAATGTTAATTTTACACTGATAACAGACACATTGAGTCATACCGGTCACATCAGGCATCAGATTGAGGTTTGGTTGATTCCTACACATCAAAAATGAATTATGGTTTTTTGTCCTAAATTATAAAAAAATTTAATTTGTTGGCTCGGTTTTGAGTATGTGATGTGTATTTTGAACTAAAATGTAAATTATACACTAAAAAAATACCGTCCGAGTTATACCGGTCACACCATGCATTATATTGAGGTGCGACTGATTGAGTATGTGATGCGTGTTTTTCTTTAAATAATATTCACCAAGATAGAAAAGAAATAAATGTTCCATTTGGATAGAATAATAAACCCCATTCTTCCTAAAATACCTCATCCAAAATCACCATATTCTCTATTTTCTTACTTATTGCAGACAATTGAAGGGAAAATATGACTTACTAAAAGTTCTGTGAAAAAAATAGATAAAAATGATAAGGAAATTATATTAAAAATATGAGATAAAATGGTGAAAATATTAAATAAATAATTAGTATAAATTCACCATTTTCATGATGGTTGTATACATTCTTGACCCATTTCCTTATTGTTATCTCAGTTGCATCCTCGAAGTCCAATCTCTCACGAGCACGAGCAGATTTAAAAAAACCACCCCAATTCTAGAAAAAAATTCCACCTATATAATAAAACAATTATTATGCTAGTAATACTATAAAGAAATAAATGAATCATAAATATGAAACAATACAATAATAAAATGTTAATTTTAAACTGAAACCACACAATTTGACTCATACTGGGTACACCATGTATTTATTTGAGGTATGGTTGATTACAATATTTATTTTTATCCTAAAGTGCATTCAATACTCTAGGTCATCTAACAATATTGTGGTTTGATAACCCAGAATGTTGAATGCACTGGAGAATAAAAAGAAAATTGCATCATCATGAGAGAATCATCCTTGTTGAGTTCATGATCATAGTATATGAGTTAATCGTCCTTATTAATGAATTCATTTATTCTTATAAAACATTAACCATTAGTGTAAAAATATCTACATTAATTGATTTAACTAAAATAAATATTAACATATGAGTTTTTATGAAACATAATAAAATAAATCTTACCCTTTCAACATCATAGAGAGTAAAAACTCCATGATAAACCATTTACCTTCTTTGATGAAAAAAAATCTAGTGTTACCCATTATGTATTTTAATAAGACACTAAACTCCATTATAAATTGTTTAACCCTTTTTGATAGTATTAAACATCAGTATATCCCTTTATAGCATCCAAATGAAACTGAAATATATTGAATCCATTAAGCCTTCTTGGATTGTTCCATATATTAGTATATCCTTTTCAATATTCTGGGTGATGATAAACTCTAACATAACATCATAATTATTTTTTCATCAAAATGAGAATACCCCTATTCTCATGTATTTTTTATTGAGAATTATGATGAGTTTTTTTATTGATGAGCTTGCGAACATGGATCATTTTACATAATTAATGTGTACATTCTTAATGAATGCTAGTTTTATAGATTTTACAAGAATTTTTGATATTATATCATGCATATAATTGATGATTAAATAACCCAAATAATTTCACAATGCACAAAAGATAAACCAATGTATTATTCTTTTCTAAAAATTCATGACTCAGTCGATGAAATTATTTATTTATTTATTTTATATAGGTTTTGGATCAAGCTACTAGCTTATTTTTCAAATGGGTTTTCATTTGTATTTTCAGTGAATCATGATTTCTTTTGAAGTGGGTTTTTCATTTTGGGGGATTTCTTCATAAGGTGGTTCTTTTCATTTGATGTCATGTTTCCTTTGACACCATCCCTCTTCAATGGCTATGATCTCTCAATGTGGGATGTCCTCCAATAGTTCTATCGTACACCTGATGGCTTCAGTAGTTTATCATACACATATTTATTCAAACATTTGAGTTAGGTTATATACATATTTTTTTGATTATATTGGTGTTGTATGACTCTCAAGTGACTATTGGAACCACCACTAGGACCCTTTCTTTGTAGTGAAGAGAAGTCGCATACAAGCAATTGCATCTATTTTTTTTATTGTTGTTCAGTTTGTTCTTGGTGAGGAGTTTATTTCATACTTTAGTAATATTTGATAATACTTAGAATGTGATAATAGAAATTATAGAATATGATAATCAATTTAAAAAAATAAGTGGTGTTTTCTTTGTTTCTAAACCCCCACTTAAACTCCTGCATTAAATCGCTTAAACAAGTGGTGATGTTTTTTTAAATAATCCACTTTAAACACTTTTATAATGGATATTATCTTAATTGAAAAGTGTTGTGCACACTTTTCAAAAATTTTTCTCATACACAACCTTTGTACAATCCTTATTCTACTCCATTGGACAAAAAATTTATTATTTTTAAGCCAGTACTTTGTATCATCCTCTACCTTAGTATTTGCCTGAATCTTCCCCTATGTATCCTCTTACAACTAAGTCTATGACTCCAAATTTGCCTTTTCCTCTACCCCCACCTCCACATCTGCCTCCACCATTTCCCAAAATTTTTATTGTTTATAGGTTAGTTATTCTAAACAAATTAATTTCCTCTATTATGATTATCCTTAAAAAAAGATTAAAAATCATATATAATCATTCTGACACTAATTCTTTACACCCCAAATATATTTCTATGGTCATATATCATAGTAGATCACAAACATAGTAGTTAGTCACCAAAATTTATTTTTGGAAAACATTCTCACAACATTTACACAGCCCACTTATCTCTAAAAAAATTTACTTCATATTTTGAGTATGAAGGTTATCAGAAATATTGATAATAATGAGAAAATATAGACAATCAAATGATTAAGAAATATATTTAATGAAATTTTAATTACCTTAAAAAATTACCTATTGGGGGATTAAGTTCTTTTCATGCTTTATGATATCTCTCATAAATTTTCAAACATAACATCCACAATCATTACAATTATCTTTCTTCAGAAACCATAGAAAAATTGACCAAAACAAGTAAATTGTTTTAAAATACATTTTTATAGTTAAATATTTCTATATATAACTTAATATATTTCCATTTTTAGTAATTCATGGGATTTATTTATCCATACATTGACTTCATGTCATGAGTTAGCCCATATTTAGCGACTGACCTATCATATATTTTTGTTAAATCATATATTAAAGAATATAATTTGATGTTTATCTATAAAATATTGATTGCGGTGTATTAAAAATTCAAAATAAACATCATGTGTGGTTAGTTTGTTGGATATCCATGCATTATATCCAAAAAATAAATATTTTGGGTATCCAGATTGACTGCGATTAGTATCTAGTGATTCCTAAAAAAAATAACTAATGAAAAAATTAAAAATATATTTTATGTGATTAGATTGTAGATTTTTACATCTGTATTGTAGGCATCAAAAATATTATGTCTTTTGGTATTTTTTCTCAAACGCTTCAAGTAGATCAACTTTTTTATTCTCAATTTCTTTCTTATCCAAAGTAAGTTTTTTTTCTGTAGAAATTATATAGGGATTAATAATCCAAATATTTCTTAACATGATTTTCCTGTATAATAATAATATAAATTCCTATAGAAAATATGAGTAGTTATTAACTTTAATAAACATACTATCTCACTATTTGAACAAATGTATTATGAAAATGTACCTTATATACGTATTTACAACCGAGACACCCATCCATTCATGATTAAGAATCTCATTTATTGTCTCGAGACCAATTATATATGTCATCAAAGTTCCATATTTTTCTTTTTCATATGTAATGTATGAAAAATTTTAATCTTTAAATTTGGCCTTTTCATGAACTTGTAATGATAAAAAAAAAATTCTCTGGAATTAGCGGGGAGAAGGTACTCTTGGAATTTCATTTTGATTTCTTGGCCAATTCACTAGATTTTCTTGATATGACCTTCCATTTCCCTATCACTTTATCCATATGTAATATCATACACCAATTCAGACATTTTTTCATCAACTATTATATTTTTTTCATATGAATATTTTTAAATACATACCTCATGTATCTTTATAATATTATACAACCATTCTATGAAAGTTAAAATATCATCATTGACCATTGTAATATAAAGATCATCAAGTGGAACAAGAAACTTAGTAGTCATCTCATGAGCTACCTCAATCCTCACTCTAATGTGATCTCTTGGGATTTGTTTATGGTGTATCTTGTCTTCTAAGATATTATACACCATAAACCTCGTGATAAGGCTATGAATGAGTTTTAACAGTTATAAATCATATACAACTGTACCCTGTAAAATTTTAGTAATATAAAGTTAACAAAATTTATTTAATTCACATTTTGGAGAAAGATTAATGAGAAAATTTATTACCTTTGGTAAGGTATGTGGTTGGGGGGTATGACTAGCCTCAAATCTAGTGGGGTCATTTAGTTCATGTGTGTATCTTTGTTCCATCACCAGTTCACTTTGATCCTTTCTCATACATTGGTCTTCCAAACCAGACCAGAAAATAATATCTTAAAGTGATTATTTTTGTTTCTGTAATAGTTTCACCATATTATATGTATCTTCATGTGGTTTTATATTCTCGAAATATGTTCATGTTGATAGTACAAAACCTAATCCACTAACGTGACCATATTGTTTTGGCTGCTTCAAAGCAACTGAAAGTTGTTTTCTTCTAGTACGATCGCTACCGATTCTTGTGTCTAAACCATATAAAAAATATGAACATAAATTTAAATTTTTATGTGATACCATTATAAAACATAATTAATTACTCTTATGTCATACTTACACGTGTTTCCCATACTTCTTTTTTGTTTTCATCAACTAGTTTACCCTCCTTATTTATGTGAGTCTCCTTCTATAGCACATGATGTGGGATAAAAGTGGCTTCAGATTTTTATTCATCAATATGAATATAAAAAAAAAGGAAAATATGTTGTTCCATATCACATAAAAATTTTATTTTTTATTTAAAATGCATACAAATTTCTTCCCTAGTGAAGTGTACCCCATCCTTGCTTTGAGATTGGGGTACATTGGTTTTGATTTACATTCTTTATTTTCAGGAATCTTTTTCTATTTCATAAATTAACAATTTTGAATCAAATTGGATAAAATCAATAATGTAAAATAATATATTATCAACTGCAATGTACCTGAGATGATTTATCATTGCGATAATTGATGAAAGTAATTGATGTTTCATGATTTATAATGTGTGCATAACTAGTTGGTGGGTGGGGATTTACTTTCCCCTAAGCATCCCTAAGATGTAACTTGGTAAGAAGATTATGAAAGCCTTTATGGGATTTTCCAATGGTTATTAAGAAAAATTTCTTATTTAAATATTTTAAAATAAATGAGCTCCTCAAGGAATAATGAAGATTAAATCAATGTTTCATTATATATTTTTTCATAAAAATAGAGAAAGTATATCGTAACATTATCATTATATATTTCCCTATGGTTTCCTTCATTATAGGTTGGATGTGGCACCATGAATCAATATAAATCAACCCATTCACCCTTGTTGTGATCCCAAAATAACTATTGAACATTAACTTATTGGGGTTAATTGGTTGTCCATGTTAATTACAACCAACTTGAAATTTTATACCATGACTTATTACCTTGATAATTTTATTCAACACTGTGATGCTGAGTGATTGTTGTTTTTTCATCAACATATTATTGGTCCCCTAATAATTATTCAATTTCATCATCAATAAATTATTCGTCCTCGAGACTAGTAACATCATCATGTACAAAATACATTGTCTATATGAGTAGTCAAACATTTAATTTTTCTTGAATAACAACAACGTAAACACAAGAAAAGGATTTGAGAAGGGTCTTATGCATGCTCTATTGAAAACTTGATGAACTCTATAACTTTATATTCTTACTCTTTTTTCTGATGATTATAATGCATCCATTTTGAAGGAAATTGGTAATTGAATTTAATAAAATAATTACTCCACTATGGTAGGTGTTATACTCTAAATTCATCCAAATATAAAAGTTATAGACAACTGCCATACTCATCAGCTTCATCTCCGGACTAGTTTATATTGAATTTTGTTTCTTGGGACTCACCCTCCATCTCTTATGGACATGCACCTATGTTTCTTGAACTACTATGAGTAGTAGTCATCCCATACTTGGTTCCCGTGATCATTTTGGATGACTACTACTCAGAGAAGTTTAAGAAACATAGATGATATGGGGGATGAGTCTCAAGAAAAAAATGAAATAATAACTATTTGAGGGATGAAGCTGGTGAGGATGACAGTTGTCTCCTTATTTTTTTTTAAATTACTATATATTAATTTAAAATTTCAAATCTCATCTCAAAATTCCAAAAGGTCCCTGGAACTACCATGAGAACGTCAACTCATCCCCACCGAGGTGTACCGACTCTAATATATGTTTCTAGTGATTTTCCCTCATTTTTATCTCAAATATAAGAGCTCTATATCCACTTAGTTTTATGTGTAGGGTGTAAGTATAAAAATAAACAAGGCCCCTAAAATATACAACAATGCAAAAATTTGAGTATATCTTCAAAGTAGAAAAACTCAAAATACACATGTAAGTCAATTATTTATGTACTAACTAGGTCACCATGATAATCAAATGCACTGACTTCATTTCATACTAGTGAATTATACTAATCATAGCATAAGTTTATACCATTGTTATTACCTGAAATTCAAATCATTTAACTAATAATAGGATAACATTTGAATCATAGGAGGAGAAAAAAATTATTTATCTCCCATTGGAAATAACCACATCCAAGACTACCCCTCAGGTATAACCATCACCTGTACTTATTACACCCAAATAATGAAATGGGTACAACATATACATTTCTATTTGGAAGTTCATTTGAAATATGTGGAATTCTTAACATAATTTGTTCTATTAGGAAAGTACCACACAATGGGTTCCATAATACATTAGTTAAACCTAACTTCTAAAATACCATAAATATTAATAAAGAACAACAAAAAATGTAACATCACCCTCACCCTATCCCTCGATTAATCACTAACATGTATATAGTAACTCACATTATAACATACCATAACAAGACCTCACATAATAACCATCATATTTTAATATATGATAAAAATTATTTTTATCACATCCACACATGTATTTCTTGTAGAAAAACATTGTAATCATACATTCATAGGTATATGAAAAATCATTTCAAATAATATCAATTTATTATTCAAAGAAAATATTTTAAGGAATGATTTATCAATTTTTTTAAAAAATATAGTTAAATATTATGTTTAATACAATAATTAAAAAATAATAATTTAGAGAACAAATTATTAGATAAGTAAACAAAAAAAAGTTGAACAATTAGTAAAAAATATCTATAAAGACAAAAATGAATACTGTAATGAACCGGACCCCTCCGGTGCATTCCTTTGTTGAAATCGACGTGGTCAACACGACGCGCGTTATAATGATAATTTTAATAATGATGATAATGTAAAAATATGTTAAATAATAATGATGATGACATAAATTGTGTGATTAATTAAAATAAAAAGAATAATCATGATAAAATGATTTAATGGGTGTTATTATTATTAATTATGTGAAGTTGGAAGGTGTGTGATCCATTAGACGTTGATAAATGAACCATGCAGTTTGTTATTAATTGAGTAATTGTTGAAATTGAATTTGAATAATAATAATGGGTGTTGTGTTATTAATATTATTAATAATGAGAAATTGATGAAATGAGTCATGGTATTTATTGAAAACAATTAAATGAAGATGCAAGTGGAAGCATGGTGGTGCATTCATAAAATTAAAGGTGAGTTTGTTATATTGGGTTTATTAAATTGAATGGTTTTAATTTAATAAAAGTGGTTTCAATTTAATCAGTGTGAAATAAAAATAAATAGAATTAAAATAATTAAATTGACAGATGTTACGCGACATTGACTTGGCATGGTCAGATTCAGATATCCAACATGGTGGTTTAACGTGGTCAATGCGACGAGCGTAAATCTTTTTGTTATTAAAAACAATAACGTCGGTGAGTTAATAAAATAAGTTGATGAAATGTTATTGTTATTGAAGAAAAATAAATAACAATGATGGCGTAAAACTATGTGTGAGAGGTTAATAAAATTAAACATATTAAAATGGGGTTGAATATGTAAGTTATATTAATTTTGTTTTGTCATTTAATTCAATTAAATGAAATGGTTTTGAGTCGCATGGAATGGTTGTGCATAGGTTCTCCCAAAATTGAAATATGAAATTAATAATATTGATAATATAATAAATATAATAATACAATTAAAAGGAAAGTGGTTTTATTTAATAAATTATAATAAATTAAAGGATGAGGCGCATGAAATAAGATGGGGCGTGATGATGTTGATGTATAGGAGGCGCAAGGGGTTTTCTTTTTTCCCTTTAAATAAATAATATTAATATAATAATATTATTATCATAATAAATGAAAATTAGAGGATAATGTTGTGAGATATGAATGGAGGGAAAATGGGGAGGCGCATGACATGGGGAGGGGGAGGCGTGAATGCCCCCTTTCCCTTGTATAAATCGTTTTTTATATAATTTGATTTAATATATCATATATTTTATATAATGTTGATTTAATATATTATAATAGTAATACAATAATAAAATAGGGGATTCGCATGGCATAACGGGGGTGTGAAACGTGAATATCAATTATAATTTGAAAAAAATTAAAATAGTATAAATATAATAATAATAATATAATAATATTATTATTATTTTGGGTTATACAATTTTAATTCGACCATAACTTCTTCAAACGGTGTCGGAATGACGAACCGTCAGTGACAGCGTAACCCTGAAATTAAGACGGTAATTTTAAGACCAGTGATGGATAATTTTTTTATGAGTTATGTCTCGGGTCAATGAAACACACATATTAATAGAATTAACATTATCATTAAATGCATGGAAACTGCGTGACGTGTCGTGTGTTGACCAGTCAAAACGCGTAACGGGTGTATGGTCACACCATGTATTCATCAATACACGCTGCATAATATTTTACCTATTCGTTGCCTATATAAGAAAGGGTCGTGGATTATTTCCAGACCGATCGCTTCTTCTTCGCACGACGACGCTCTTGGATGATTGAGAAGTCTTCCTCCTCTAACTTCTTCATCCGGACTCCGATCGTCGATCCGTTAGTGGCTGCGTGATCATGTCAGAACGGAGAACACCGTACAACCTGTTCTGTTCCCTCTTCTTCGACTTCCCGTCCATAGTTTCCAACCGAGGAGACTGCTGATAATTGACGAGAACGTCAATATTTGATGAATGAATCTAAAAACGTATGTTAAACCTCTGTTCTTGTATTCTCTTTCCGATCCCACTTCTCCCATTTTCTTTACATGCTATGGAATGTGATCTTCATGTTGAGGGAGTTTCTTGTGTTGTTGATTCAGTGGTGCCGCGACGTCCTTGGTGGGTGCAGTCATTCTGGGAGAAGCCTTGTGATCGCGGTGGTCGTGTTTGTAGAAGGACATCAGAACCTATTGAGGTAGGGATATTACCTTCGTCTCTATAATTTGTGCATCATGCGGGGTGGGTATCCTCTTATTGTCAAGAGAAATAGTTAAACCTTTAAATAAAGATAATAATTGGCTTATATAATGGGGATGGGATGTTGTGATTGCTGTTACTTTATACCCTGTGATATTATGTTGTGAATTGAATGAGCTTTTACCTACTGAAAATCACGGTCGTTGGGGGCCTTTGCTTACGCAATTAAATGTTGCCCTCTCCTTCTAGATTTTCTTATGGATGGAAACCTTTTGGAATGTGGAATTTGGTTAATCACGTAAAGTTGGCTGTTTAAAATCTGGAACCCTTGTGTGATCACCCCGGTTGATCAAAATGGAATAATGAACATGTGGGTGTTGTCTTAGTTACGTGACATGTGATGGAGGTGTTTTGTGGGTTGTTGTGGATCGGGTGAGCAGTGGGGCTGTGGTTGACTTGGTTGTGGGTTGGTGTAAATGTTACGTTGGTGATGGGTAGCGGGGCTGCAATAAATGGTATTAAATGGATATTGATGTATGGGTTTTAGTGCGGTTGTGGTTATGGTGGTTAGCATCAGGGCTGTAGGGTTGGGTTTTAATGTGAACGGGTTATGGGTTGTGATTAATAAATAAAATGTGGAAGAGTTAATGAATGGTGGGGCGTGGTAATGGAATGAGTTTAATAATCAATGGGTTGGTTGGTTGATAAGAAGGGCTTGGTTGTGTTGCTGGTGTTTTCCTAACTTGATTTGTGGATGACAGGGATATGTTTTACGAACGATCGATGTGGTTGGTTGTGGATAGTTTCCCAGAAGTTAAGGAACTAATAAACTAATTCTTCTGAAACATGAAAACCTAAATGGGGTGGGGGTTGTTGTTGTATGCATGCTTCGTGGTAGCAGTGCCGAGGCACGCGCTCAGTTTCTCTGTTTAGAATCCATAGGTTTGGCTGTGTGTTTGGTATATATATATATTTGTATCTTTTGTGTTTTATCATACCCCACCCATGTTGAGCACTTAGTGCCGAACACTCCCATTTTCTGGGAGAGGGTGTTTTTCCCTTAGTTACTAGATCCTTCCTTCTCCTTCTCCCCTAGGCTGTGATGGCTTGAGACGACCTTACACCTAAGACTCTTCGGGTAGGTTTCGATTAGGGTGGTTCAACCCAAGTTTCTTCGGGTAGGTTCTACTGTTTCCTAAGAATCTTCGGGATGAGGCCCAGGTGTGTGCGGGCAGGATACGTGGTTGTGAGGCCCAGGTGTGTGCGGGCGGGATACGTCGTTGTGGGGCCCAGGTGTGTGCGGGCGGGATACGTGGTTGTGAGGCCCAGGTGTGTGCGGGTGGGATACGTGGTTGTGAGGCCCAGGTGTGTGCGGGCAGGGAGAGTGTGGCAGCGTCAGGACGTTCGCCGTTAGGAAGAGCAGCTAACTAATGGGAAATGGTGCAGGGTACCCAATAATCTTGTTCTTATATACTACTACTACCTGTTGTGATTGTGTTTTTGGTGAGTGTGGCTGGTGGGGTTGGCTGGATAGAATTCCTTGCTAGGTTTCTTCTGTTGTTCTCACGGGACATTAGGATGTCTCCCCACATGTACACGAGAGATTTAGGTTTCCCTACTGAGTATAATTGTATGCTCACCCTAAGTTTACTTTCAGGTTTACAGGAAGACTACCAGGGCCGTGCGGGACCCTACTAGTCGGACAGTTGGAGTTGCTGTAGTTTGTTGTACTTGTTTCCATTTTGGTGTTGTACTTTGAGCTTTCTTGTACTTGTACCTTGTTATAAAATTTGTTTAAACATGCATGTGGGTTTGGTTTGGGTTTATTTCTATACACTTGTTTTTTTCCCTTTTTGGTGGTTAACTTGTCCTATTTCCCGATCTTTAAAAATAAAAACGGTAATGCCTCCCATATTTGCGAAAACTCATACCCTTGGTTCTAGTTTCCAACCCGGGGCCTACTCGAGGCGGGACTCGGGGGTCATTATCTCCCTTTCACCTTTGCCAGCTCAGGAGGGGAATCTTTCGTGGGAGGGGGTCATGACAGAATGGTATCAGAGTTGATGGTTGAGAGATAGGATGGAGTCTGGAGTTAGGCACAATGAGGATTTCTTGGTATGGTAGGGAAACAATGTTAGTTAATCTTAGTTCATGACATAGGCCAGGGAAGACCGGCTAGGACACGGGATTTTAGGGGCCCCCATGATCCAATGCAAGGACTCTGAGCCTACTGAGCGACCAAGTGATACTACATTGATTACAGGGTAGAGACCCTAGAGAAGGTACATGCATCATCAGGATTGTGTTTTACTTGATTTGGGTGTTATGGGAAAGAAATTTATTAAAATGATAAAATAAAACCTTGAGTTTTTCCTTACTACTTGGGCTTAGGCGATCCTTGTTTACCGTACAGCTATGACACCTGGACGTCATCCTCAGGTGGCTCAGACGGCCGAGGCCCTGCAGTTTCAGGTGGTCGATCAGTTGAGGATTGACCGAGAGGAGGTAGATAGCCAGTGGCATAAGACTCTATGTTCTTTTCAGCGGCAGACCCTCAAGAAGTACGAGGGTAGTACTTCGGATATGGAGATGGAGGGGTGGCTTGAAGAGCTAGGGATCTCTTTTACCTTGATCCGTGATCCGGGGGAGTACTGGGTTCCCCTAGCAGTCAGTCAGCTAAGAGGTGTGGTGCGACAGTGGTGGACACTCTACCTCAGAGAGAGGATAGAGGTAGAGGTTCCATGGGCTGACTTTGAGAAGGAATTCCGAGAGGAATTCCTTTCTTCCATGATCAAGGTGGAGAAGCGACAGTAGTTACTCTCCCTTCAGCAGGGGAGTATGTCAGTACAAGAGCTGGGGATCAAGTTTAAGGATCTCCTGCACTTTGCTCCAGATCTCTTTCCAGATGATGAGTCTCGGGCGAGACGTTTGGAGGAGGCGCTTTGTCCTTCGCTCCAGTATGCTGTCACCCCCTTCACCCTTCTGACGTACTTGGAAGTACAGAAGAAGGTAGAGGTTGTAGAAAGGATGCACTCGCAGGGAGGTGCACCACGTGAGGGGATCCAGAAAAGTTTGTCGAAGGGGAAGGCAGTCAGCAGCAGGTCTCCTGCGATGGGACCTTCTAGTTTCAGGCCAGTAGGGAGCAGGCCCCAACAGTTCCAGTTCAGATCTTCGGGTCACCGTCCCTTTTTCACGAGCCCAGGACCGAAGTGTTTTTCTTGTGGAGGTTTCGGGCACGTTCAGAGTCGGTGCCCGACCCAAGCTCAGTACGGTGGAGATGGACAGGTTCAGCGCCCGCCTCAGCAGCACTAGTCACCGGCAAGACCATTCCAGCAGCAACAGGCTCCAGTCCCTCTGAGGGGAGATGGAGCAGGTGGTGGCTAGCCACAAGGAGTTCCTCAAGGATCCTAATCGGGACGCGGTGGAGGAGGCGGACGTCAATAGAGAGGTAGAGGAGCTAGGTGCAGATAGTTGCATGCATCAGAGGCAGCATCTCTAGAAGGACTAGGGATCGATAGAGATGTGTTGGGGTTTTCTTGAATGATATCCTTTATGTTTTGTTGGGAGAATTACACTCCATTTTTGGAACTCTTTTGCTAATTCTTTGGGCCTGGACATTGTTTTTTTGAGTTTTTAATGATATGTTGTTTCCCGCTTTTCTTTAAATGTATGTGAAGAGACCTATCATGTGGGGAGGGGAAGATCTAATCCCTAATAGAGACGCATTAATGTGGATGTGATTAAACCTGTGCAGGCGAGTCAGTGCCGCCTAAAGCGGATAATATCTCGACATGGGAGAAGGAATTCCCCAAGCCATGTGTCCAGGTAGTGTGTGGGTTGTACGGTGTTGGGGAAAATGTAAGTTGGAAAATCCTAATATATGGAAGTGGTAAGGCCCATTCCTTAATCAAGACGCATTAATGTGGATGCGATTAAACCCGTGTAGGTGAGTTAGTGCCGCCTAAAGCGGATAATATCTCGACATAGGAGAGAGAATTCCTAACTCATATAATTAGGGTTGTCAGTTGTTTCTTGTTATGACAAGAGCCCTCAGAGGTATCTTGCGGAGTGGTTGTTCGGATCCATTATTTTTTTCTGGGTTGGTTTTTAATTCTTGAGGACGAGAATGTTTTGAGAGGTATCTGATGTAATGGACCGGACCCCTCTGGTCCATTCCTTTGTTGAAATCGATGTGGTCAACACGACGCGCGTTATAATGATAATTTTAATACTGATGATAACATAAAAATATGTTAAATAATAATGATGACAACATAAATTGTGTGATTAATTAAACTAAAAAGAATAATCATGATAAAATGATTTAATGGGTGTTATTATTATTAATGATGTGAAGTGGGAATGTGTGTGATCCATTAGACGTTGATAAATGAAACATGCAGTTTGTTATTAATTGAGTAATTGTTGAAATTAAATTTGAATAATAATAATGGTTGTTGTGTTATTAATATTATTAATAATTAGAAATTGATGAAATGAGTCATGGTATTTATTGAAAACAATTAAATGAAGATGCAAGTGGAAGCATGGTGGTGCGTTCATAAAATTAAAGGTGAGTTTGATATATTGGGTTTATTAAATTGAATGGTTTTAATTTAATAAAAGTGGTTTCAATTTAATCAGTGTGAAATAAAAATAAATAGAATTAAAATAATTAAATTGACGGATGTTATGCGACATTGAAGTGGCATGGTCGGATTCAGATATCCAACAGGGTGGTTTAACGTGGTCAATGCGACGAGCGTAAATCTTTTTGTTATAAAAAACAATAACGTCAGTGAGTTAATAAAATAAGTTGATGAAATGTTATTGTTATTGAAGAACAATAAATAACAATGATGGCATAAAACTATGTGCGAGAGGTTAATAAAATTAAATGTATTAAAATGGGGTTGAATATGTAAGTTATATTAATTTTATTTTTTCATTTAATTCAATTAAATGAAATGGTTTTGAGTCGCATGGAATGGTTGTGCATAGGTTCTCCCAAAATTCAAATATGAAATTAATAATATTGATCGTATAATAAATATAATAATACAATTAAAAGTAAAGTGGTTTTATTTAATAAATTATAATAAATTAAAGGATGAGGCGCATGAAATAAGATGGGGCATGATGATGTTGATGTATAGGAGGCGCAAGGGGTTTTCTTTTTTCCCTTTAAATAAATAATATTCATATAATAATATTATTATCATAATAAATTAAAATGAGAGGATAATGTTGTGAGATATGAATGGAGGGAAAATGGGGAGGCACATGACATGGGGAGGGGGAGGCATGAATGCCCCCTTTCCCTTGTATAAATCGTTTTTTTATATAATTTGATTTAATATATCATATATTTTATATAATGTTGATTTAATATATTATAATAGTAATAAAATAATAAAATAGGGGAGTCGCATGGCATAACGGGGGTGTGCAACATGAATCTCAATTATAATTTGAAAAAAATTAAAATAGTATAAATATAATAATAATAATATAATAATATTATTATTATTTTGGGTTATACAATTTTAATTCGACCGTAACTTCTTCATACGGTGTCGGAATGACGAACCGTCAGCGACAACATAACCCTGAAATTAAGATGGTCATTTTAAGACCAGTGATGGATGCTTTTTTATGAGTTATGCCTTGGGTCAATGAAACACACATATTAATAGAATTAACGTTATCATTAAATGCATGGAAACTGTGTGACGTGTCGTGTGTTGACCAGTCAAAACGCATAACGGGTGTACGGTCACACCGTGTATTCATCAATACATGTGGCATACTATTTTACATATTAGTTGCCTATATAAGAAAGGGTCGCGGATTATTTCCAGACCGATCGCTTCTTCTTCGCATGACGACGATCTTGGATGATCGAGAAGTCTTCCTCCTCTAACTTCTTCATCCAGACTCCGATCGTCGATCCGTCAGTGGCTGCGGGATCGTGTCGGCAAGGAGAACACCGTACACCCTGCTCTGTTCCCTCTTCTTCGACTTCCCCTCCGCAGTTTCCAACCGAGGAGACTGCTGATAATTGACGGGAATGACGGTCTTTGACGAACGACTCTAAAAAGGTATGTTAAACCTCTGTTCTTGTATTCTCTTTCTGATCCTACTTCTCCTGTTTTCTTTCCATGCTATGGTGTGTGATCTCCGTGTTGAGGGAGTTTCTTGTGTTGTTGATTCGGTGGTGCCGCGACGTCCTTGGTGGGTGCAGTCGTTCTGGGAGAAGCCTTGTGATCGTGGTGGTCATGTTCGTAGAAGGACATCAGAACCTGTTGAGGTAGGGATCTTACCTTCATCTCTCAAATTTGTGCATCATGTGGGGTGGGTTTCCTCTTGTTGTCATGAGAAATAGTTAAACCTTTAAATAAAGATAATAACTAGCTTATATAACGGGGATGGGAAGTTGTGATTTCTGTTACTTTATACCCTGTGATATTATGTTGTGAATTGAATGAGCTTTTACCTACTGAAAATCATGTTCATTGGGGGCCTTTGATTACGCAATTAAATTTTGCCCTCTCATTTTGGATTTTCTTATGGATGGAAACCTTGTGGAATGTGGAATTTGGTTAATCACGTAAATTTGGTTGTTTAAAATCTAGAACCCTTGTGTGATCACCCTGGTTGAACAAAATGGAATAATGAACATGTGGGTGTTGGCTTAGTTACGTGACATGTGATGGGGGTGTTTTGTGGGTTGTTGTGGATCGGGTGAGCAGCAGGGATGCGGTTGACTTGGTTATGGGTTGGTGTAAATGCTACATCAGTGATGGGCAGCGGGGCTGTAATAAATGGTATTAAAGGGATATTGATGTATGGGTTTCGGTGCGGTTGTGGTTATGGCGGTTGGCAGCGGGGCTGCAGGGTTGAGTTTTAATGTGAACGGGTTATGGGTTGTGATTAATAAATAAAATGTGGAAGAGTTAATGAATGGTGGGGCATGGTAATGGAACGGGTTTAATAATCAATGGGTTGGTTGGTTGATAAGAAGGGCTTGGTTGTGTTGCTGGTGTTTTCCTAACTTGATTTGTGGATGACAGGGATATGTTTTACGAACGATCGATGTGGTTGGTTGTGGATAGTTGCCCAGTAGTTAAGTAACTAATAAAATAATTTTTCTGAAATGTGAAAACCTAAATGGGGTGGGGGTTGTTGTTGTATGCATGCTTCGTGGTAGCAGTGCCGAGGCACACACTCAGTTTCTCTGTTTAGAAGCCATAGGTTGGGCTGTGTGTTTGGTATATATATATATCTGTATCTTTTTTGTTTTATTGCACCCCACCCATGTTGAGAACTTAGTGACTAACACTCCCATTTTATGGGAGAGAGTGTTTTTCCCATAGTTACTAGCTCCTTCCTGCTCCTTCTCCCCTAGGCTGTGATGGCTTGAGACGACCTTACACCTAAGACTCTTCGGGTAGGTTTTGATTAGGGTGGTTCAGCCCAAGACTCTTCGGCCAGGTTATACTTTTTCCCAAGAATCTTCGGGATGAGGCCCAGGTGTGTGCAGGTGGGATACGTGGTTGTGAGTCCCAGGTGTGTGCGGGTGGGATACGTCGTTGTGAGGCCTAGGTGTGTGCGGGCGGGATACGTGGTTGTGAGGCCCAGGTGTGTGCGGGCGGGATACGTGGTTGTGAGGCCCAGGTGTGTGTGGGCGGGGAGAGTGTGGCAGCGTCAGGATGTTCTCTGTTAGGAAGAGAAGCTTACTAATGGGAAATGGTGTGGGGTACCCAATACTCTTGTTCTTATATACTACTACTACCTGTTGTGATTGTGTTTTTGGTGAGTGTGGCTGGCGAGGTTGGGTGGATAGAATTCCTTGCTAGGTTTCTTATTTTGTTCTTACGGGACATTAGGATGTCTCCCCACTTTTGAACGAGAGATTTAGGTTTCCCTACTAAGTATACTTGTATGATCACCCTACGTTTACTTTCAGGTTTCCAGGAGGACTACCAGGGCCGTGCGGGACCCTACTAGTCAGACATTTGGAGTTGCTGTAGTTTGTTGTACTTGTTTCCTTTTTGGTATTGTACTTTGAGCTTTCTTGTACTTGTACCTTTTTATAAAATTTGTTTAAAAATGCATGTGGGTTTGGTTTGGGTTTATTTATATACACTTTTTTTCCCTTTTTGGTGGTTGACTTGTCCTATTTCCCGATCTTTAAAAATAAAAAGGGTAATGCCTCCCATATTTACGAAAACTCATACCCTTGGTGCTAGTAGCCAACCCGGGGCCTGCTGGAGGCGGGACTCGGGGGTCATTATCTCCCTTTCACCATTGCCAGCTCAGGAGGGGCATCTTTGGTGGGAGGGGGTTTTGACAAATACTTACTAAATAAAAGTCATTGATTTTTTCCATTTCCTAAAATTATATTGTCTAGAAAAAAATCATGTTACATTTTATAATAATTCATATAGTTTCCGCTTTCAAAAAATTATTTATAAATGTGTATTGGTTCATTTTACAATATGAATATTATTAAAACCATATTTGTGTATGATTACAGTAAAAAAATTTGAAGAATATATTTATCCTATCAACGTATATCTATTATGAACCATTTCATCAGAAAAATGAAATACCAAATACATATATAAAAACTATAACCAATATGGTATCGTAAATATAAAATTCCTCAATTCGAATCATAAAACATGAAAATCACTTAAATATTTCTATTATAGAATATGTAATACATAAAAATTGATCAAGATTCTATATAAGCCATGTTTTCTCAAATATAACAAAATTAAAACTATTCCCTATCATTTATTATGTTCAAAATGAATATAAAACCCTCATAAATGGAGTTATTTAATTAGTATTTAATTATTTAAATCATGAATAATATATTTCAATGGTTAATAAAAAATAAATTCTCAATTTTTAAAAAATAATCTAAAATATATACATTATAAACTCTTACATATCCTACATGATATAAATGTTGCAAAATCAATATAGATAAAATTATACTTAAATGAAATCATGAAGTAATTAATATATTTAATGAGAAACTATTTGTTACATCTAATTAGAGTAAAAAACTAAAGACAAATTTATTTCAAAAACAAAATAATACCTAACACTTATTATTTCAAAAAAATATGTTTATCTCATGTATACTCTAAACCCACTCATATTCAGAAATGACCTAAATGAGATTTTAATTATAGATTCTAACATATTACCTTTAAAAAATATGATTCTCTAAATATAAGTGTTTATTTTTTATAAATTTAATAAAAAACGAAAAATATTTCAGAAAATAACATAAAATCAAATAATAGAAGGTGAGAATCAATATTGTTTCAACCAAATTTTCATTAAAAACATTATACTAAATTGAAATTCATATAATATTAAAATATGTATATAAATAAATATTTCTATAAATGTATAAATATTTTGAAAAAAGTAAAGAACACGTGAAATACAAATCATGGTGGCCTATAATAGTGTAGTTTGAGGAAATTAGGACTCTTGTGTCATTAAAAGACATCATAGAGAGACCTAAAGCCATAGAAAATATACATGGAGACCTTGGTCCTTCCAACTAAAGATAGCATGTACGAATCCATATTTTTTCTATAATATTTTTTGGGAAACTCAAATGGTTATAATAAATACCATTGAACTACATATTAAGTAGGAAATTGGCCAATTGGTTGTAGTTTGCGATAAGAACATGTTTGAAAAAGTGAAGAGTCAATAACAACAATTGATGGGATGATGGCCTTATTAATGTGCAATAATATTATGAACTAAATACCATTTACTTACTCTATAACAGATGATCTTGCTTCATGTGAAGACGCAAAGGCCGTAATGATGGAAAAAATGAGTCCCAAAAACAATGGAAAGAGCCATGAGTGAAGGTAGTGATAAGAATGGAAACAATGAGAAACAATGAGAGTGACCAATCATGACTAGTGTTATGGGAGAAGAAAAGTAGGGTTCTTTATGGTTGAGAACAATGCAAAAACCCAAAACATGGAATCCAAACAAGCAATCAATGAGAGTAGAAAATGAGAAAATAACATACCTTATATTCTAGCCTTGATTTGTCAAATAGAACGTAAAGGAGGAGCGTTGACAGTAGGAGAGTTCCACAAGATCATGAGAATAGCGACTGAATCAGTCATGGTTTGAGTTTTTTTTAAATAGACTGGGGACACTTTTATCAATGCTTGTAAAAAAGTACTGATAAAGAGCAAACTTTATCTGCACTAAAACTTTAGCACTCATAAAGGATTCATAAATATAATTATAAATAATTTTTTTTAAATATTTTTATATAATTATATATATTTATTATAATTTTATAATTATTTAAATATATAATTATCTCTTTATAATTACATAGATACTTTAAAAAAAACTATATTTTATTATTTATAATTATAAATATATAATTTTATAAATACAGTAAACATACATTTATAAATATATTTGTAATTATTTATTTGTAATTATAAATAGATTTATATCATTATATATATTTATGTAATTATATATATATAATAATATATATAAATATAAATATAGTAAATATATTCATTATTTAAATATATTTAATATAATTTTATAAATTTAAATATATTTATATCATTATATATATTTATATAATTATATATCTATATTTAATAAATAAATATAAATATAAATATAAATATAAATATAAATATAAATATAGTAAATATATTAATTATTTAAATATATTTATTCTAATTTTATAATTATTTAAATATATAATTATTTATTTATAAATTTATGAATACTTAAAAAATATTTATATACTTATATAATTATATATAATTATATAATTATATATAAATAGCCGCTAGGGTGCAACTTAGTGGTAGCTTCCCTTGTGGGTCTCGGTGAAGTCTCGAGTTCGAGTCTCACTATAGTGACCTGAGCCTTTTATATAAAACTTTTTCATGATTTTAAGCATAATTAATCATAAGAGTACAAGACAATGATCGTTAAGTCTAGTGTCTTGGAAGACTAGGTACATATAACATAAAACATGGGGTTAAATTTTTTTTCTTTATTTAATCTCCATAAAGAGATTCTAACTTCCTTTGAGCCCTTACATCTGCATAGGGTACCCTGGGGAACACATGAGTAAAGGGATGAGCTAAAAAGCCCTGTGAGGGAATGAACATAAGGATACATCTCAAGAACATGAGTTAGAAGGCATGACATAATGATATCCAAAGAATGAAACTTATAAAATCATTTAATATAAGCATGAGATTATATAAACATGGAATCATATAAATGTGGCAGTATCATAAATCACATCTTTAGTACGGTTCAAGGCTAACCACCAATCCCGTTTCCCATTTTAGTACGGGTCAAGGCTAACCGCCAATCCCGTTTCACATCGCATCTCATGAGACTTAACCTTACCCAATGCATTGGAGCGCTATTTGGGCGCACCCATCTCAACATTTTCATGAATATTCTTGCCACATAAATATTCTTACCACATATAAAATTATACATAATCAACCATACACAAACATAAGGGTACCCATGGAAAGAATTGGGTACCACAATCATGACATAAATCATAACCAATGGGTGTATCATGAAAGTGTCCATGTAAGGAAAGAATTAGAAAATACATGGACATTCATAGGGTAAAATAGGAATATAACATGTTAAGTGGTGTCAAAAATAAGTGACAACATATGAGAAATGTATTTTAGAAACATTAGCATTAAAACATTTTTGTGCGGTTTTAAGGAAAATAATATAGAGATTTTAAAATAGTAAAGAAGAAATTATTTTATATAAAACCAGAATTGAACCAAGAAGGTTTTAATAATAAAAATACAGAATTTACAAAGATAATTGTGTCTTAAAACAGAAGATATAGTGCACTTGAAATTGGCTAAAATTTTGGGAAGTTCCTTTAAAATGAGTGTGCTTATTGGGAAGTATCGAAGAGAGATTCACTTAAAAGCATGTATATCCATGAAAGAGAATGAGAGATAGATCTTGGAACATGAGTTTAGAGAATATAAACAGAATGTTGAAGTACTAAAATAAAATACAACAATATCTTGGTAAAAATAAAGATAGAGCAACCTGAAGGAATAAAGGAAGTTTGGGTAGAATGCATCATGGTTTCACTACTACAAAAATTGCCTATATCAGTGCTCAAAACGGGCTTTAACAGTGCTAAAAAAGCACTGTAAAGCTCAGCGCTAACATGGGGGGGGGGGGGTCCCTTTTATCAGCGCTCCGAAAAGCACTGATAAAGGACGCTTTTATCAGCGCTAAAAAAAAGCGCTGATAAAGGTCAAAAAAAAATCAAAATAATTAAAAATAATGTAGGGAGTGCTTTTATCAGTGCTTCACACCCACTTTATCTACGCTAGGAGTTCTCCCATGCGCTTCCATTCCCGCACATCCTCATATGCGCACACCCCCTTCATTTCCACCCAAACTCGAACCTGGGACCTCCCCCCTTTCCCGGCTGCACCTTTACCACTATGCCATTTCGTTTTGTTCTCTATTTAATGATATATATATATATAGTTATATTTATTCATATATTGATATAAATTCCTATTAATATAAATATATTTATTCATATATTAGTATATATTTATTAATTCATATATTAATATATTTATATATATATTTTTAGTTATAAATTTTTATACGTATATTTATTTTTATATTAATATATACTTATAAGATTAGTTTTAAATAAATTTATGAAAAAATATGATTTTTATGTATGTTTATAAATAAATAAATACATACATACATGCATACATAGATATATACAACACACACACACACACAGAGACAGACACACAAACACATATATATTTACGAATAAATACATATATATATATGTGTGTGTGTGTGTGTGTATTTGAAAAACCATAGAATGTACTTATAAAGATTAGTTGTAAATAAATTTATGAAAAAATATGTTTGTGATGTGTGTTTATAAGTAAATAAATAAATACATACATATATACATATATACAACACACAAACACACATAGACACCCACACACACACATACACATATATATTTATGAATAATACATATATATGTGTATTTGAAAAGCCATAAAATGTTAAAATGATCATAAATTATAATCTATAATTCCATTTCAATTCCACAACCAGTAAAATCAAATAAAATGAAACAATATTCGATATGATATGTGGTACATGCCTAATGGACATCCAGATCAGAAGTTATACTTGTTTGATTGTTAAAAAATCGGGGTATCCCGACTAAAAACTCAGTTTTGGAGGCCTTCGGGGCATTTTTTTGGGCTTGAAAAATGTGACAGTGGCTTCTCTTGGGTTACTAGCGCGTAGAGATTGTCACAGGCTTCGATTTCATATGCTGTAGAGCTCAAACGGACACCCGGATCAAAAGTTATTGATGTTTGAAGTTTGAGTTACATTTTCAACATATTTTAGATCTTTTATTAATTGTTTTTATTTTTTGTGTCTTCAAATTGTTATTAAATTATTTTTAATCGATAATAATTAGAAGATTATTAATCAATAATATTTTTTTAAAATATTTTGAAGCCATTTTCACTAAATTTCTTATATATTAAATGTAATAGTCTATTTATACATATCTATAACATATTTAAAAAATATATATTGTATTTATATCAATATAAATATACTTATATAACAAAATATTATTTGTCATGATTTTTTTTGAAACTTAACATTTATAAGTGCTCGGGAAAAGCACTGATAAATCCCCCCTTTATCATTGCTACTAAAAGAAGCGCTGATAAAGGGGTCCCCTTTATCAGCGCTAAAAAAAGCGCTGATATATGGGGGGCCTTTATCAGTGCTAAAAAAAGCGCTGATAAAGGGGGCCTTTATCAACACTTTTTTTAGTGCTGATAAAATCCCCCCCTATATCAGCGCTTTTTTTAGCCCGGATAAAGACCCCCTTTATCAGCACTTTTTTTTAGTGCTGATAAAAGTGTAGCGCATCCCTTGCCCATTTTTGTAGTAGTGTTTATTGGCATGGTGTCAGGTGTAACTAAGAGGGATTGATGAGAGAGATAAGGGGTTTCTTATCACTTATAAAACATTAGGGCAGTATGGAGAAGGTGTATAAATGTACCCCATCACTTGGTATTACACAAAAAGTCATAGCATAGAGAACAATCTTGATTAAGAGTAAAAAGGGGAGGATCCCTTACCTTAAATCCGTTGGTGTTCCCTACTTGTTATTAATGACCTCAATAATCAAATTAGGCTGATTAATTAATAATTACAGAACCTATTCTATATTCAATTTATTTATTATAACCCTTTTTAGTTCATTAAAATCCTTTTTGATTAGTTACAAGGTTCAATTTCATTGTTCAGGCTCGTTTGTTTACTTGACTTTAAAAGATCGGTTCACTTATATTCAAGTTTGGATTATATGCAAGATGAAAGTGGTTGTCCAGAATTGAAGTTATATTATTTAGTTAATATCCAGGAGATTACATGGTTTTAATTTTAATTAGGTTACTTAGAGTGAAGTTGAATTATTATATATATAACCATAGTGATAACTATTTTTGTTAATCGGTGGATTTGATTACAAAGAATGTGTTTTAATTATAACTTAATTCCATTTGTACCAAAGGATTACATAACCAAAAATAGGATATATTACATATATAATAATCTGGTTCAACCATAAAAAAATGGTTTCATGACCAGAATTAAAGATAATAATAGAAATTGATAAACAGTTGTCCTTGAATGTGCTAAATTAGCACATCCTAAACGGTGATTTCATTTATTTCAAATAAAAGGGTGAGGAAAGATGAGAAGATAATGAAATATACCACTTGCATGAATACATTCCAGTAAAAGTATGATACTGGATTTATCATACTATTATGGTGAAGGGAGGTGAGGAAATAAATAAAAAAGAAAAGAACTTAAAAGAAAAGAAGAAATTGGGAAGATGAATTTACCTCTTGAGACTTCCTCCTTTGAGAACCTATTAAGGGGAGAGGTTTTGGTATTTTGAGGAGGCTGAGAGATTTTGGACATGGGGGAGGACCTTGGGGAGAGATTTGGGCCAAATAATGGCAAGTCACAAGGCTTTATAGGAATGGAGAGAAGAGGGAGTGAATGTGGGTTTTATAGTGGAGGAGAGGAGGAATTTCATAATATTATAATCATTAATTTATTATTTCCTCCTCAGACAAGGAATAGTAAGTATTCCATGACCAAGAATAGTGATTTTATCATGTGATCCCGAACCAAGTGGGCTTACATTAGCAGAACATCATCGATGACTCAATTAATCCATTATTTAGCATTTATTGTGAATTATCGGATTCTACTATTCATAAAAAATTCAGGTATTTCAGAAAAATCTCAAAAATTCACCCTAACCATTTTTTTACATGTAGAATCTAAAAATAAAGCCCATTTTTCAAAAATAATTTTTTAAATATGATTATTTTAATATTTAATTAAAATAATAATTTATTATCAAAACCAGTTTTAAAACATTCATTAACTTATTCTAAAATATAGGTATATCGTACTTCCAACTTGAATATTATTTTTATACTACCATAGGTGAGGATACTATTCATTAGGGTATATCACTATTCATAAGGGTATTGTTAGGCGGAGAAAAAGGGAGATGATGGCAAGAGGGGGGGTGAATTGCCTTTTAAAAAATGATTAACAAATTAAAATCAAAGTTGAAATGCAGCGGAAATAAAGAGGCAAGACACAAGAATTGATAACGGAGTTCGGCCAAAAACCCGGCCTACGTCTCCGCTCCCAACTCAACCGTTGAGAGATTCTACCGCTTGCTTTTCAATGGTTGTAGCAAGAAACCCACTAGCCTTTTTACAGGTGAAGGCTAGCTCACCTATTACAGCTTGCTTTTGATGGTTGAGCAAGAACCCACTTACTTTTAATGGTTTAGTAAGAACCCACTAGCCTTCTTACAGGTGAAGGCTAGCTCACCTATTACACAAGCCTTTTAAAAGGAAAGGCTTGAAGAAACCTCTTCACACCTTAGTGGTGATGTGAAACCCAAAAGAAAGAGGGATGAGAAAAGGTGTTGGGGTTTGTAGGCACAAACCCGAATTTGATGCTCAAAATAAATAAAACAATAAAAATCGTATTTGGAGAAGCCTTGGGTGCCAATGGATGATTGGAGTTGAAGACGTGCACTCCCAAGCTTCTATGGTGGAGCTCCTTGGATGTGGAATTGAGTTGGAGCTATTGGGGTTCCCTTGGAGGAATGCGCCGGAGGTACGCCAAATGATGAATAAGGTGTCCGTGGGCTTCCGTATAGTTCCGACTGGTGTCTGGGGCTTCCTTGGCCTTTATTTATAGGCATGGAACCCATTGGGGGCCTTCGGAGCCGTTGGAGAGGTCTTCAGAGCCGTTGGAGGCCAAAAGAGGGTTGACTGGTCAAAGCCAACGGCTAGTTTGACTGGGCTACCGGCTGGCCGGTGCAGGGCCACCGGCTGGCCGGTGCCTTGGACGTTGAGAAGGCCTTCTGCCCAGGCAGCACCGGCTGACCGGTGACAGAGCCACCGGCTGGCCGGTGGTGAGGCAGTAGCCATCACTGTTGCATCAGGTTGCCACCGGCTGGCCGGTGACAGAGCCACCGGCTGACCGGTGGAACCTTGCAGTGGGCAATGCCTCTGCCAGGTCCACCGGCTGGCCGGTGCTATCACACCGGTTGGCCGGTGGACTGAAATTCAGTCCACTTCTTGATTCTTTCTTGGGCCATTTTCTTGTCAACCTTGTGCCTATCATTCAAAAACACTTCAAACAAAATTAGATAAATAAGAAAGTGATTGTGATCATGAAAATTAAACCACGAGGGGATACGAGAGGTACAACAATCTCCCCCTATTTTGATGATCACAATCACTGAAACAATCAAAGTAAAATACTGAAATTAAAGACATTCTTAAAGGATAGTTTGAAAATAAATCAAAGCATGATAGAAAAGATTCTCCCCCAATCAATCAAGAAATTTCTCCCCCTTTGTGATTATCAAAATAGCGTGGGGCATAAAAATTTGATTGAGGGAAACAAGTTTGAAAAACAAGATGGAGATTTTAAACCAATGAATTTTTTGAAATTTTGAATTGAAAGTTTTGAATCAAAAATTGAATAACAGTTTGAATTGAAAGTTTTGAAAAGAGAATTGAAAGTTTTGAAAAGAGAATTGAAATGAAAAATTTGAATTGAATACTTTGAAATGAAAATTTTGATACCAAGTGTTGAAATTGAAAGATGGAATCGAAAAATTGAATAACAATACACAAAAAGGCTTAAACGATCCTAACTCCCCCTAAATAAAAATAACAAAACTCCGGGGAGAGGATTATCAAACCGAGACAAATTTTGGCCTGGTGAGACTCGCTAAGAGGGATTTTTCAATCCATACTTGTCTAGTGACGGGTCTTCTCCTATAAAATTCATCATTAAGGAAAATGGTCTTGGGCCTACCATACCGGGCATTTTTGCAATTGCACTCATAAATTAGGTACCCGGGTTTTTTACAATAATTGCAAAATTTATAACTAGAGCTCCCCCTTACAAAAACAGTGGGTGCATGGGAGGAGGAAGCTATATTGGTGTAGCCAAGTCCATTGGTGGTTCTAGATACTCGTTGAGATCCTAAGAGTTTGGACAAATTTTGTTCACCTTGGGTGAACTTGGCTAGGGATTCTCTAAGGTCCTTGATGGTTGATTCCAAAGAATCAACATTGGGGAAATTTTGGATTTTTAGGGAGAGTTCCTCCTTCTCTTTGAGAAGTTGGTCTTTTTCGGAGGAAAGCTTTTTGAAATTCTTTTTCAAAGCGACAAATTTTGAAGAAAGCTCATGAAAACCATTTTCTAATTGATCTCTAACGTGTTGGAGTTCTTCATATGACAAATGATTGAAATAATTTGAAGAACTAGAAGACGAGGAAGAAGAGTCGGAAGATGATACCTCATGTTTTGCCATTAGGAATTTGTTACCTTGGTCGCTTGAGGAGAAGGAGGAGAAGGAGGAGCTATCACTCCAAGATGCCTTTGAAGCCTTCTTCTTTCCCTTCTTTTTCTTGGCCCTTTTCTTGTGAAGTGGGCAAGCGGGTTTGAATTTTTCATCGAGTTCTTTCTCTTGAGCGGGTTCTTGCTTTGGAGCCTTGCTAGTACCTTCATGGGTTAGCTCTAAATATTTCCAAATATCATAAGAGGTAGTGCAAGAAGAAATACAGTTAAAAACATTACGGTCAAGACCACAATGAAGAGCATTCATGGCTTTGCCATCAAGCTCAAAATTTGCAATGTCATCGGGGGTCCATTTGGACTCATCGGGAGAGGAAAGAGAATAACCATGCATGACAATTTTAAAAATAGGATAACCAATGCTTTTAAGAAATGTAGTCATGCGGGTTTTCCAAAAAGAATAATCGGCTCCATCAAAGAATGGGGCACGATCCAAAGAATGTCCTTCGGGGGATTGAGAGGAAGAAGCGGTAGAAGACATCAAAAAAAATAGGATCTTTAATTTGAAACCGGTTAGGGAATTATTCAAATACTCCTCTGATACCAAATGTTAGGCGGAGAAAAAGGGAGATGATGGCAAGAGGGGGGGTGAATTGCCTTTTAAAAAATGATTAACAAATTAAAATCAAAGTTGAAATGCAGCGGAAATAAAGAGGCAAGACACAAGAATTGATAACGGAGTTCGGCCAAAAACCCGGCCTACGTCTCCGCTCCCAACTCAACCGTTGAGAGATTCTACCGCTTGCTTTTCAATGGTTGTAGCAAGAAACCCACTAGCCTTTTTACAGGTGAAGGCTAGCTCACCTATTACAGCTTGCTTTTGATGGTTGAGCAAGAACCCACTTACTTTTAATGGTTTAGTAAGAACCCACTAGCCTTCTTACAGGTGAAGGCTAGCTCACCTATTACACAAGCCTTTTAAAAGGAAAGGCTTGAAGAAACCTCTTCACACCTTAGTGGTGATGTGAAACCCAAAAGAAAGAGGGATGAGAAAAGGTGTTGGGGTTTGTAGGCACAAACCCGAATTTGATGCTCAAAATAAATAAAACAATAAAAACCGTATTTGGAGAAGCCTTGGGCGCCAATGGATGATTGGAGTTGAAGACGTGCACTCCCAAGCTTCTATGGTGGAGCTCCTTGGATGTGGAATTGAGTTGGAGCTATTGGGGTTCCCTTGGAGGAATGCGCCGGAGGTACGCCAAATGATCAATAAGGTGTTCGTGGGCTTCCGTATAGTTCCGACTGGTGTCCGGGGCTTCCTTGGCCTTTATTTATAGGCATGGAACCTATTGGGGGCCTTCGGAGCCGTTGGAGAGGTCTTCGGAGCCGTTGGAGGCCAAAAGAGGGTTGACTGGTCAAAGCCAACGGCTAGTTTGACTGGGCTACCGGCTGGCCGGTGCCTTGGACGTTGAGAAGGCCTTCTGCCCAGGCAGCACCGGCTGACCGGTGACAGAGCCACCGGCTGGCCGGTGGTGAGGCAGTAGCCATCACTGTTGCATCAGGTTGCCACCGGCTGGCCGGTGACAGAGCCACCGGCTGACCGGTGGAACCTGGCAGTGGGCAATGCCTCTGCCAGGTCCACCGGCTGGCCGGTGCTATCACACCGGTTGGCCGGTGGACTGAAATTCAGTCCACTTCTTGATTCTTTCTTGGGCCATTTTCTTGGCAACCTTGTGCCTATCATTCAAAAACACTTCAAACAAAATTAGATAAATAAGAAAGTGATTCTGATCATGAAAATTAAACCACGAGGGGATACGAGAGGTACAACAGGTATGTTACTATTCATTAGGGTAGGTTACTATTCACCAAAAATTAAGTTTTCCTTATCGGACTCCAAATAACTTACCGATCACAACCGTGTATGCCGAATTTTCGAAATTCAAAACACAGAAGTGACGAACGTATGTTTAAAGATCACTTAGCACTTAGTAGTTCATTATGTTGTGTTTTCATGTGATTTTATGACATATTTATGAGAAGGGAATTTCCATTGAAAAACATTGGGTCGTTGCACTCACCGAGTACATCCCTACATTGTATGTTGCTTACTTTTCTTTATAATGTAGCATCTTTCCCTGAATAAACCGAGACTTCAGCCTGAACTTATGTATATAAATATAAATATAGGTATAAATATAAATATAAATATAAATATAAATATAAATATAAATATAAATATAAATATAAATATAAATATAAATATAAATATAAATATAAATATAAATGAAAATATAAATGAAAATATAAATGTAAATATAAATGTAAATATAAATGTAAATATAAATGTAAATATAAATGTAAATATAAATATAAATATAAATATAAATATAAATATAAATATAAATATAAATATAAATATAAATATAAATATAAATATAAATATAAATATAAATATAAATATAAATATAAATATAAATATAAATATAAATATAAATATAAATATAAATATAAATATAAATATAAATATAAATATAAATATAAATATAAATATAAATATAAATATAAATATAAATATAAATATAAATATAAATATAAATATAAATATAAATATAAATATAAATATAAATATAAATATAAATATAAATATAAATATAAATATAAATATAAATATAAATATAAATATAAATATAAATATAAATAAATATATATATATATAGTGTATTTATTATTTAAATAAATTGATTATAATTTTATAAGTATTTAAATATATCTAATTATTTATTTATAATTATATAAAAACCTTTTTAAAAAACAATATTTATTTATTTATAATAATTGTAAATATATAAATTTATAAATTTTATAAATATACATTTATAAATATATTTATTTATAAATAATTATTTACAAATATAATTTTAACATTATTAATGAATATATAATCTTAAATATATGCATTTTAAAAATGAGTTAAATTGAATAATTAAAAATGAGTACACTTTAAAAATATTGAAAAATGGATAAGTTTTTTTAATTAAATATAAATTATTATAAAAATTATGGATATATATTGAAGTAAAGATAAATACATATTGAAAATAATAAAACATATTGAATAATTATATGTAAATAAATAATAAAATATTATTAAATTCAAAAATAAAAAAATAAAAAATAAAAAATAAAAAATATTAAAAATGAATAAATAATATCTAACTGTAATAATATTAAAAATAAATAAATAAAATTGACTGATTAAAAACACAAAATTATTAAATGAATCATGTTATAATGAAATTCTAAAATATAATAAAATTTGAATAAATTACATAAATATTCAGTGTATGTGTTTCTATATAAGATTTCATTAATTGCATAATTATCTCTCTATGTGTGTTGTATATATATAAAAATGAATGAATTATGTATATGTATGTGAAATCAATGTAACACACACATTTGATATATTTTAAATTAAAAAATCAAGCAACATTAAAAATTAATAAGACATTAATGTGTTTTTAATTATTACATTTTATTCATTTTATATATATTTATATTTAATATATATTATTTATTACTATTTATAATTATATATAGATATATATTTTAAACTTAATCATTTTTATTAATAATTATTTCATTAATAATTTTTTTAATAATTTTGTAATTTATTCATTTTTAATTTTTTGTTTAATTATTACAATTTATTCATTTTTATTTTTTTGTTTAATTATTACAATTTATTCATTTTATTTATCTATATTTAATATTTACAATTTATTAATATTTATAATATATATATATGTATATTAAATTTATTTATTTTTATCAATAATTATTTAATTAATAAAATAATTAATATTTTTCTTAATTGACTCATTTTTTATTTTTATTTGTTAACTTATTTCATTTTATTTATTTTACATATCTATATATTTAATATATAATATTTATTAATATTTATAATTTATATATATGTATATTCAATTTATTCGTTTTTATCAATAATTATATAATTAATAAAATTTTAACATTTTTTTTAAATTTCTATTTATTTAATCATTTCATTTTATTATGGACCTTTATCAGCGCTAAAAATAAAGCATTGATAAAATCTACCCTTTATTAGTGATAAAAATAAAACACAGATAAATGGAACCTTTTATCAATGCTATATAAAAGCATTGATAAAGTTTACCTTTCATTAGAATTTTTTACTAGTACTGATAAAGGTCAATGCTGTTAAAGGTATTTTTTAAATTAGTGGTTGGTGAATGATTTAACAAACCATACAGTCTGCCTAGATTCACTTAAAAGGTGAGATGTCCAAAATCCATATCTATTTTAAGTGCCTTTTCTCCACCTCTCCCATTGCATTTGGCCAAAACTCTTAAAGCCCTAGGGTGAGATCCTCTTCCATCCTCATTTGATCATAGCTCCCCCCCAAATTTCAAACATTTTTCAAGGTGATCTCCCATTCCCCCACTTTTCTTTCCCTATTCCCTTTCTCTTATATTTTTCTAGGTTCTCCCTTTCTTCTGGAAATCTAATTCACTGTCAAATCTAGGGTTGGGGTTCAAGTTGATTCTAACCCAGGGTTTTGATTTTTTGAGACCCATAATGGGTGATTCCTTGCTTGTTTGAGCATCTTCCATGGAAGGTGACATGTCACAACTTGGTTTCCCTTTGGTTAAGGCTGGTTTTTTTATGCACTTACTTTATTTTGAAAACAATGGAGTGGTTGGACTTTATAAATTCATTTCGTGTTAAATTATAATTATGTATAAATTCTTGAACGAAATTATAAATTTTCTATTTGAATTCCAATATTGGCATAAAATATTTCTTATGGATTTCAACCTTTTGTTTTTAAATTGAAATTTTTATTATGCCAAGTGGTTATGAAATTTTCTATAGGGGCTTATTTAAATGGTTTTTATAGTAAATGTTGGCCTTGGGACATCTTTTTTCAAAGAAAGTCTCCATTTTTTCAAGGAATGTTTTTAGTTTTAAAAAGGTGTGTGAGCTTTTGTTTCTTCAAATTATTTCAATTGATGAGATTTTAAAGAAAAGGAAATATCTCAACATCCCAAGTTAGTTTTCATAAAAAATAATGTTTGGTACTTTAAGGAAAAAGGTTTCATAACTCATGAGACCCTCATTTATTTCCCTTATATTTTTTTACCGACATGGGTTGTTTATCATTTTGTGATAGATATATTATGTGAAAGGGTCTTTTCTATTTGAGAGTGATAGTGGTGTGGTGTGAGAAGTTTCCTATGTTATATTCACATGATTATCTTGATTAGTTAATCACCTCCTTGATTATTTGGTCATAAGAATTCTTGATAATTAAGTATAGATCTTGATAAGTGAAAACTCTAGTCATTTTGTGTTCTAGCTAGAGTCAAAACCGATTAGCCGAGTGTACCTGAATTGTTATACCCCATAGTAGCTTCAGGATCCTAAGACGTTTATAGGGCTTAACTAGTTCAATGGGACTACCTGGATAGATAGGTTTATGTAGGCCAACCTAGGGTTTGTCTCCCCAGTTCAGGATCATGTCATTTCAGTACCTAGGTTTATAACGCATTATGCTTATGATTTGATAGGTGGTTTACATAGGTGATTACCATCTCATATTTATTTTATCCTCATGTGATTTCATATTTAGTGTAATAATTCACATTTTTTTTCTTTAATTTCTTTTCTCATCAACCTAGTGGCACCCTTTGTATTTTGTTTACATTTATCTATTAACAAGTATGCATTTTAAATGGTTTTAAAGGTTGTTTTTGAAAACTATTTTAAAGTAAAAATGAATTTTTGGATTATGTATATATTCTCAGCATGTGTTTTAAAATTAGTTTTAAAATGAGGTTTTCATAATTTTCATAATATGGTAAAGATTCATTCTTTGGTTTTCAAAGGAATTTCAACTTCATTGGTTTTAAAGAAAAGGAGTTTCATTCCCTATAGAATGAACCTGTGATTTGTTTTGTTATGAATATATGGGATGAAAAACCATATTTTTTTTTAAAACTATCATTCATGGAAGGTATAATTAAATGAATTTCATAGATTATTTGGTGAGATCGTATTGGTCTATTTTTCTTACACTCCGCATACACACCATCGTGTGGGTGTATGCAGTTCTTAAGGTTACTTCCAGGCTCCAGGTTTCCTTCACAATGACTATAGTGTATTTGGGTTTGTGATGGTGGGTTGGGATATGGAGGGAAAACTTGGGTTGCATGGACAAGGATTCGAGGCATGATTTAGTTTTTATTTTATTTTATTTTTGTATATTGATGTATGAGCCATGAAGACCATTCTTTTATTATTATCCCATTTTTAATGTACCTTGTTATGTATGATCTATAAATGATATATTATTGTATTTTTTTTATTTTTAGAAAACTTTAGATCATTATCATTGGTTGTGACACATTTGGATTATCTGGTTCTATTTATTTATATTATTATATTTTTTGAATGTTGCATAGATGTCCAATGTATGGATGAATCATGAATGATTCTCAATGAATGATCCACTATAGGTTAACTTTTATTTAAGACCAAAATAGTTCCCAAGTTTTATTCCTTGATTTCCATGTTTTATTCATCAGATCATGGGGATTAGGAATTACCTTTGGGCCCTGTGGTGATATGGGTCAGGTGATAAGTCGATTCATCCAATGATAGTTTGTTACACAATGGTATCATAGACTTGGTTTATAGTCAGTGCCAAGGTTATTGGGATTCTATCTTGTAATTTAGGATGTTTCATGGCATTTTAGAGATAGGGATGTCATAACTTTGGAGATAAGTGTATAGAGAGCCTCATAATCTCTTTTTCATTCAAAGACTCAAGCTAGCTTGTGCAATTGGGACTTGAGTCTTTTATCATTATTTCTTTCTCAATTGTTTGATGTATTTTGAGGTGAAATAATGATATTTGGATCCCTGATGAGTTGAAAAAGTGATTTAGGGGCGTTTCTTGAATTTATGGGTTAAAATGGAAGTATAAATGAGGCCACACATTTTACCTCTCAAGGTTTTTCAAACCATATAGAGCCCACACCACTACAAAACGCCCCTTTAATAGTGCCAGAATTTATTAGTATTAGAAAAATGCACTGAGAAAGTCCTTCTTTATCATTACTAGAATAAGTGCTGATAAGGTGAGACCTTTATGAGTTCTAAATAAAAGTTCTGATAAAGGGAACCATTTATCAGCACTTTTAATTTAGCACTGATAAAATTTGCCTTTATCAGTGATTTATTTTAGTACTGATAAAGGTTACCCTTTATTAGTGCTTTATTTTCAGTGATGATAAAAATTACCCTTTATGAGTGCTAAAAATAAAACAGTGATAAATGGTAACCTTTATTAGCGCTAATAATGGTCCACAATAAAATGAAATAATTAAACAAATAAAAATAATTTTTTTTAACAATTTCATTAATTAAATAATTATTGTTATAAATGAATAAATTAAATATACATATATATACATTTTAAAAATTAATAAATAGTATATATTGAATATATAGATATGTAAAATAAATAAAATGAAATAATTAAACAAATAAAAAATTAAAATGAATAAATTAAGAAAATTATTAAACATTTTGTTAATTAAATAATTATTGATAAAAATGAATAAATTTAATATACATATATATATATATATATATTATAAATATTGATAAATAATATATATTAAATTTAGATATATAAATGAATATATAATTAAATAAAAAAATTAAAAATGAATAAATTACAAAATTATTTAAAAATTTATTAATGAAAAAATTATTAATAAAAAAAAATAGGTATAATATATATATATATATTAATTATAAATAATAATTAATAATATATATTAAATATAAATATATATAAAATGAATAAAATGTTAATTAAAAACATATTAACGTCTTATTTATTTTTAATGTTGTTTGATTTTTCAATTTAACATATATCAAATGTTGTGTGCAACATTGATTTCACGTACATATATACATATGTAATTAACGCAGTTTTAGATACAAACATACACACAAATATATTTGCGCAATATATAGAAACACATACTCTTAATATTTATGTAATTTATTCAAATTTCAGTATATTTTAGAATTTCATTACAACATGATACATTTAATATATTATGTTTTTAATCGGTCAATTTTATTTATTTATTTTTAATACTATTACAGTTAGGGTATTCATTTTTAATATTTTAATATTTTTATTTTATTTTTGATTTTGATCATTTTCTATTATTTATTTATATATTTTATTTACTATTTTTTAGTATTTTCCATATATATTCATCTTATTTCAATATATATATATCCATATTTTTTTAATAATTTATATTTAATTAATAAAACTTATCCATTTTTTCAATATTTTTAAAGTGTACCCATTTTGAATTATTTAATTTCACTCATTTTTTAAAATACATTTATTTAAGATTATATATCCAATAATATTGTTAAGAATATATATTTTAAATAAATATATTTATAAATTTATATTTACTATATTTATAAATTTATAAATTTATAATTATTATAAATAATAATAATAAATTTTTAAATAAGAATTTATATAATTATAAATAAATAATTATATATATTTTATAATTATAAATTTATAATACATTTATTTTAATAAATCCTTTATCAGCGCTAAAAAAATACTGTTAAAAAGAATATTTATCAGTGCTAAAATATTAGCACTGATAAAGATGTTTTTTATTAGTGTTTTTTTAGCAGTGATAAATATCCATTTTATCAACGCTTATCAATTTAATGCTGATAAAAGGTATATTTATCAGCACTTTTATGAAAGTGCTGTTAAAAGTGTTCCCAATCTATTTAAAAGAACCAAAACCAGTACTCAGTCTGTCATGATTCTCAAGCTCTTGTGGAACTCCTCTACTACCAGCGTGACTCCTCTACATTCCCTAAGACGAATTAAAGATAAAATCCAATGTATGTTATTTACTTATTTTCCTCTATTACTGTTTGATCTTTTGGGTTCCACATTTTGCATTTTGCATTGTTCTTGACCATGATGAACCCTACATCTCATCTCCTCATCACTGCTAGTTTAACTCCTCTACGTTCCCTTAGAAAAATCTAGGCTATAATCCAACATATGTTGTTTTCTTCTTTTCCTCTATCATTGTTTGATCTTTTGGGTTACACATTTTTCATTTTGCGTTTTGTATTGTTCTTAACCCTTATGAACCCTACATCTCATCTCCTCACCACTGCCCCCTCGACTCCTCTAGGTTCATGTAAGGATCATAAAGATGCACCATGATATTAGTCACCTGTTTATGTGGTATGTAATGATGAAATGAATCATAATATTCCTTTCTAAATTGTTTACCTATAATCCAGTGAAGGAAAAATATAAAAAACCAATAAGTAATCTTTTAATAATTTGTTTTCCTATTAAGAAATGGGATGAAATCATGATGGATTTCTTGACTAGTTTTTCAAGATCAACTAAATAGAAAGTTGTATCATGGGTTATAGTGGATCACCTAACTAAGATAAACACCTTATTACATATTGAAGAGGATTCCTCGGTTGATAAACTTGATTAATTGTATGTCAAAGAGATAATAATGCTTCCAGGTGTCCCATCTAGTGCTGTATCTGATAGGGATATGCTGTTTTTATCCTGGTTATATCAAGGACATTAATTTTCAATGAGGTTATGGGTGAAATTTTATACTTTCATTATTCCATAGACTAACAGTCATTCTAATCAGACTATCTTGATATTGTAGGATATTCTTTAATCCTTAATTCTTTACTTTAGTGGCTCCTGGAAGGATTAACTTTACTTGGTGGAATTATCTTATAAAAATAGTTATCAATCACTTATCCAGATGGAACCGTATAAAAAATTATATAAAATAAATTTTCACTCTATTTTATATTGGATAAATATAGAAGAATCTCCTATGAATATCCCTAGTCTTGTCCAAGAAATAATAGACAAAGTGATGTTAAATAAAAAACATTTTGAAACTACTCAAAGTCAACCAATTTCCTATAATAACCATTAGAGGTGACCCTTGTAATTTAATTTTAATGATCTTGTGTTTATTTATGTTTCCTTGATATTGGTTCACTAATGGATTAGAAAGAAGAGAAAATTATCCTCAAAATACATCAAACCTTTTAAAATTCTTGGAAAAGTCTAGAAAATTTCTTAACAGCTAGCCTTATACATATGAAAACCCAATGGTTGAATCTATTCCCTCAAGAATCTGGTTGAATTTTATTGAGTCTATAGATCTTTTAAATTCCCCATCCTATCTAACCATGCAATCCCCTTTAATTTTAGTATCTTAGTATCATTTTTTGTGTATTTTATATTGAAGGGGAGTTAAAAGAGGGGTTAAAGGATTTGATAGGAGATAGTGGTGAAGAGATAGAGGTACACTTGGGCGGTATGCATAGAGTACCTGATAGAATAGAATCAGATACCTATTCATAGGCTATTGTAATTAGGGACACTGTTAACACAACCAAGAACCTAGTGTCCTAGTATTATGTATGTGGTGTTACTTTTGATATTTGATTAGTGATGGGTTTTTTTTGATATTTTTAATCACATTAAACTCGTATACTAATTAAACTATGGCACACTACCATGTCGTTGGGTTAAACATGACAACTAGTTCCTCATTATGGTGGTTTAGTATGAATTATGTCTTATTTTAGTCTCTGTTGTCCTGAGTAATCTTTTAAAATGAAAATTATTTTGAAAATTAAAATGATTTCTTTCAAATGGTCTTAGATTGAAAAAAATTAGTTTTAAAGGAAAATGTTTTGGATTGAAATTTTGGTTAATTATTGGGTTTGGTGAGAAAGTGGTAAGTGTGACCCTCCGTATTCCTTATGAGAATTTTCATTTGAGTGGGTATGTGAGGAATTGATTTTGAACCTGATTTTATGATTTTTGTGTTATTCAAAATATGCCGCCCAGAAAGGTCCCTGGAGTTTCCAGTGGGTCTCACCCTATTTCTTGTTCACCTCAGTTGATTCCCATCTTCTGTGGAAATAGAGGTTCGTTAGAGGAAGTGAAGTGGATTTAGGAAGTTGATAATGTCTTCAGAGTGTTGGGAACTCCCAAATATGTTAGAGTTCATGTTGTTCTGGGTCTTCTTGGGGGTCCAGCTTTGGAAGAATGGGAGTTATTTTCCCCACCAATGATGCAAGTTGGGATGACATGGGATGTTCTTAAGTCCGTCTTTGTCCAATGATTTATCCCTGAGGAGGTAAAGACAAAGAAAAGGGAATAGATCATGAGTGTTCAACAAGGTCATCAAATGATGAAGGATTATGTTGAAAAATTTAGAGATATGGTTTCCTTTTCTTCGGAGGTGGTGTCGTAGAATCTATTGAAAGCTTATCTTTTCATTGGGGGCCTTCATCCAGGGATCAAGGAGCGCATCCTATTCTACAAGGATATATATTTTGAGAATATAGTGGAGGAATATTTTTTGGCTGAGTTGTTGTGAAAGAAGTATACAACACATTGGATTAGTTGTTGTCTCCTTTGTTGGGGTGAAGACATTCAGAGTTTCCCCATTTTTGTTTGTGGCTATGATAGGTCCATCTTTCATTATAAAAGTCTGATAAAATAATCCTTTCATAGTTAAAATGGTTTTTTTCTGAATGCGAACCATTAAATGGTTTTACTTTCTTGAATTAGTTCTTCTTTTCTATCGTGCCTGTTTGGAGATGTATATTTTTGTGTAAATCACTATTTGTGCCTTGTGTGTGGGTTAATTGTTCGGTTTGAGATATTTTTTCTACTTATTAAAAAAAATTATATGGTTTTAGATGATTGGAAAACGAGTTAAATGGAGGTGTGTACTTTATTCACACTTAGGTAAATAATCCATAAGTCATTTGAGATGTGTAGAAATCAACTGTACCTCAATACCGAACAAACACATTAAGACGATTTTGATACTTTAGTTCAAAAAGTGTAACTCACTAAAAATTGATCAAACATGCTCAGATTTTCTTAATAATTTATAAAAATGATTTATAAGTCATTTGTGATGTGTAGGAATCCATTTCACATCAAACCGATACACAATATGATCTAAATGATTCAAAATTGCATGTTTCTAGTTTAAAATGACATTTTAGTAAAAAAGAAAACTGACGTACTCAAAACCAATAAAACACATTCATATTTTTTTTTGATATTTTAGGAAAAATATTCACAAGTCATTTGAGATGTGTCAGATTTTTCCTCTCCTCAATCTGATGCACAGTGTGACCAATATGACTCAAAGTCGGTCTTTTTATTTAAAATTGACATCAATTTTAGTAAAATTAACACTTTCTATTAATTTATTTATATATATTATTACTAACATAAGAATTGTTTTCTTATACAGGTGAATTTTTTTTCTTGATCAGGGGTGGTTTGTTCGGAAATAGCTTGAGTAGGGTCAGGATTAAAATATAAAAGAATATTTATGTTTTTGAATGTATGTAATAATTTGTATTTATGTAATTGTATAAACCAATGTTTTAAATGTATATAATATATTGTTTTTTCTTATATTTGTGTATTAAATTTAATTTCTATATTGGTACTTGTTTTTTTTGATATATGGTGTGTTTTTTGTGCTGTGGTGTGCTATTACAGCACACTGCAATGGTGTTGTGGTGTGCAGTTACAACACACTGCAGTGGTGTTATGGTGTGTTGTTAAAACACAATACAGAATGAACCTTTATTAACGATTTTAAAAGAAATGATAAAAACCACATTTATTAGTGCTTTTATAAGTTCTAATAAAGATATAATTTATGAGAACTTTTATGAGCACTGATAAATGGTTTCTTCAGTAGTGCTAAATTAAAGCGCTGATAAATGGTTACTTTATCAATGCTTCTAAAAACACTGATAAAGGTCCCATTTATCAGTGATTTTTTTAGAACTGATAAAGAGAACCTTTATTATTATTTTTTAGTGCTAATAAATGTCAAGGGCTGTTAACCTCGCTCAGGTAGTCAGCGCTTTTCTAGCACTGATAAATGCCATTTCTAGCGCTGCTAAATGATTATTTGGTAGTAGTTCCATGTTGATAGTTCTATGATCTTCCTAGAGGATTCCACATGGTTGGTGAATGGATTTTAAATCTATGTGTCCAAACCATACACATATTTTTACCCCTCTTGAAATTGTTTTTTAATCCCTCTTGATTTCATATTTCCCCTAGAGTGGTTTCCACTTATCGAGTACAAATTGAAGAGGGTCTCAATGAAATTTTGAGGTGTTTGTAATATATTTTATTTTTATGTTTTTGTTATGTTTTTTATACCTTGTATGTGTTTAATATTTGGAGTATTGTTTTGGGTTAATAGGGGAGTTTTTCAAAGCGTTTTATTGTTAAAACATGCTTGGGTGTGCGTCATTTGAAATAATTTACATGTTTTACAAGAGCTGTTTGATAAAGTATTTGATTTTTTATAGTATTTTGAAAAACTTTTAAAATAGAAATTAACTTTTATATAAATTATATGGATAATTTTATTTCACATGAAAATGATTTCAAACTATAATAAATGATAACACAATTTTATTGGTTTTTAAATAAAAGTGTATTAAAATTAAAATAATTTTGTGGAATGATTTTGTTTAGTTTTCAAGATTAAATGAGGAATGTTACTAAGGTTTGTCCATTTTAAAATAAGGTTTATTTTATTTTCAAATGTGTGCCTTAGTAAAGTAGATTTTTAAATTTCTATTGGAAACTAGTGATTTTAAAGAGAAAGAGGTTTAATTTTGTATGATTTATGAGTTTTATTTTAAATGGTTTATGTTTTTAGTTTTATCCCTTAGTGGTAATGGGACTATTTTGTTTGAGTTAAGAGGCATGAATTTCTTTATTTCATGTTATGTGTTGCTTAAAGTATGCTTCTTAGGAAGGTTAAGAGAGAATGTAGAAGGCACACCTTCAAGGATAATCCTTCTAGTGAATCCTCCTATCATTTGGAAATGATATTTTTGAGTTCAAGATTATACCTAGACCCTGAGTGGAGTGGTGTATTTAGAAATTTATTCACTCTTTAACTCTATCTCAGAACTCATTCTTTCATTGGGGGTCCTATCATTCCAGAGTTTCATTGTTTTCTATAGGAAGAATAAATCTTGGGTGTAGTTTTTTATGATGTTTTCTTATTTTTTTAATTATTTAGAGGATTTAGATTAAGTTTAGTTGTGTTGAATATTATGTGGACATCCCTTTGGGTTCTAGTATCTTTTTGGTCAAGGTTTTTTTGGTTAATAAGTTTATATCCTTTGATGTTTTTATGATGGATGTCAGTTTTTTGTGGTTATGCTCTTTATTTCTAGGTGGAATATGAATTCTTAAGGTTTATGTGTTCGATGGTGTTTGTGTTGAGGGTGGGTTCCTGGTGGATTGAATATGGGGTAATTTTGAGTATGTGATTAGGAATATAGGATTGGAGTTTCTTTATGGTAAGACTTAAGGGCTCCAATTTCATTTCATGGGTTCACTATAAGGCAACAACCCATGGTTGAGGTACTAGTTTTCCTTTATAGAGTGCTGTGACCTGGGTTTGGTAACTATGTGGGTTTTTTTGAATCCCATTTTGGGTTTGTTTTATATTTCATTAGGGTTTTAATTCACTAGTGGTTTAGTGATCGATATCTTTTAAAGATTTTGGGTTCTATTTGGGTTGTTTATACTTGGAGTTCTGATCAATTTTTCTCGAAGTGATCATTGTGGTTAGTGGTTGAGATTTATCTTTGGTGATGGTTTTCTATTGGAATATGTAGCTCCCCCTTGGTATTAGTTTCCTTATATAAGTTTTCTATTCTTGTTTCACCATTTTAGAAGAGTTCTAAATTGTGTGTGTATCATCCCCTGACCCGGTGCACCCTCACGTGACCGAGCCAGGTTGGCTACTAGACCTCAGATGTGCCTCCTTGTATGTCAGAGGCCTTCAACTAGTAGTGAGGGTGTAATGAACATAATGGGTAAACTATACTATTCGTTACAGAGTAGAAATAACAATTGAATAATATAAATAATAAATTGTTCACCATAATATGAAAAAGGAAAACCGAATAATCTAAATAATAACAGAATCATGCAATGTCAAACTGAATGTAACTAGATGAAATATTGTAAGTCATACAAGTAAAAGACTAAGAGGACTCCATAAAGACTCCCAAAGAAACGATGGTCCCAAACCCTATGCCGGCCCCATCTCCAAGCTCTAACCTATCCAGCAAGTAAACAATCAAGAACATGGTCCCTTGACCTTGCCGATACCTACAACCACAAAATCTGTCTGGGTAACAAACAACTACCAAACAGGGTTTGAGTAATACTTCGTTGGATGACACCCTTGGTGTATAAATAATCTAGTCTGAATATATAGTTCATTAAATAATATGATAAGTAGTGGTATTAATTCATAAATTAATATGAAAGATCACATAATCCTACTAAACATTAGGCTCTGGGTTGAAAACTTAGTCTAGTGAAACATGATTCAGCTCCATGTCAGATATCTCTGTCAGGTGGTGGATCCTGCTGCATCAGGATAGATCACCCATTCAAACGCAAGATTCTCTAGCATCAGGATTAATCACACATGACATTTATCAAGCAACCAAGTAAACAAGGTGACAAGGTAATACTGGTCTACATGCACACATAACCATGTTAAAGTATCTTATATATTTTAATGGTTCATGTCTTCAAGGGGTGAGTAACCATCTCATACAGGGATCCATGTATAATTAACCATGAAGGATTATCTTATGTATTCCCATGAAGCGTGTCTAAAATGGGTAAGGTAACTATATCATGTGGTGTATTCTCCTGCATTAGGAAGAATCATCAGTACCATGTCTCATGAGACAGTCGATCAAGCACTTAGGAAAAAGTCATCCATCCATAAGCACAAGCAAGCCAAAAGTATATAAAAGTCAATTGGTGGATTCTATTACAACAAGAAAAATCAATAATAATATGAATCATGTAACTAAACATCAATATGTTATTAGGTTATCATAATCTTGGTTGGTTAATTCTTCCAATTACCAATTTACAAACCATTTATTCTCAACTGGTGGATTATCCTATATCAGGATGAATCGCATATGTTACAATACTCTAAGATACAATTTATCACAATTAATATGTTATTTTAAACTCATGATATTAAGATTTCCAGTTCATCATAAGTTCAAGGGTGATATCACCTCTTGGGTTTCCACAAGTCTCGTCTCAATATTAATGGACCCAATGGGATCCATGAGAGGTCTAAATAAGTGAAATTCATTAAACAGTGAATTACATTATTAATTAGGCCATATGAATTAAATTATGGTGTGATTTAACTTATTAAACATACTATATAAATCAAAACATACATTAGAGAGTTGTTTTAGAACACCCACCTCAAAATAAGAGAAGATGTAGGAAAATCATTAATTTATGAGGTAGTGATCAAATCCTTCCTTTATTCCATTCAATGAGATACCAATAACTGATCAGAACAAGGTGTAAAATCTAGATATGTGTTTAGAAAATCGAACAAGGGTTCCCAAATGAAAAATCCAATGGATCAGGGAGGAGAAAAGAATTCAAACCAATGGATTACCTTTAATATCTTAATCTGAAGTGCCCAAATCCAAAGGGAATTACTTCTTGTTAAGAGAGGAATTCCCAATGGAATTCGCAGAAGGGTTGTAGTCGTAGATAGGTGCATGAAATCAGAAATGAGGTAACTGGAGGTTTTAAAAGAGACTAGGCATGGAAAATTCATGATTTGAATATTCCATTTATGTTTTGAATCCCTTGATTCCCATATAAGATGAATAATCCTTCTCATCATATTAAAAATCCAAAAAAGTTGAATTCATGTCATGAATCCATCTCATGATGTGAATGTCTATTTCATAGAGTTCCCATGAAACCTTAATTGTGTGAAAGAAGTTCGTGGCGTCTACCTAAACCATCCAAGACTTTTACATATTTTATGGGGTTTTACCCAAACAATTCATGGAATGAAATCATTCGGTCACCAAAAATCACCATAGATTCTTAATTTATCCCATAAAAAATCCAACCGGCAACAAACCATGATTACTAAGGTAAAAAAATCTTAAATATGGTTAAAAAATCTTAAAAAAGGACATACCTAAAAAAGTACAAGATCCTATGACCTAACCACCATATAATTTCTCATCCACGAGCTATGTTCTAAATCATCTCAGTGGGTATCGATAAAATTTTTTGTCTACTATTTATGCATGTCATATTTCCCCTCCCAGGTCTCCTATTGAACACACCCATGCAACTAATTCACTCATACCATAGGACTAACCTCCCTTTAAGATTCTTCTCACTACGGTGCACGATATGAATTAGATGGTCCTAAAAGGACACCTCAATATCCAACTCGACAAAATCAACTTTTATCATTAGGAAATGATTAAGATGATATCTATGAAGCAGTGACATATGAAACACATCATGTATGGAACTATAACATCGTGGAAAGGCCAAATGGTATGCCACCAGACCAACCCTTTCCACTATTTCAAATTTCCCAAATAAAACCTAGGTGTTAGCTTCCCTTGATTTCTGATTTAGAATTTCTCCATTCTAGGATACACTATAAGAAAAACATGATGACTAACCAAAAAATCTAGAGTTCATATTTGATGGACAATATATGATTTTTCTAGCTCTTCTTAATTGCCAAACACTTCTAGATTAACTGGAACCACTTCAACATCTCCAGTACGTGACTGTGTTCAAAAAGAATTTAATCTCCTACCTCCAACTAATAAAAAGGTGATTGGAACAACCTTCCATATAAATCCTCAAAATGATCCATTTGGATTGATGCTTGGAAGTTGTTTTTATAGGTGAGCTCTGTGTGTTCCAAATGCTTCTCCCAAGAACCACTGAAGTCAAAAACACAAAATCATAATATATCCTCCAGAATATGAATCATACATTCATATTGGTCATTAGTTTGAGGATGATATGCTGTACTTAGAATAACTTTTGATCCTAGATCCTTCTGAAGAACCTTCCAGAACTGAGACATGAATTGAGGATCATTATCAGAAATGATACTTCTTGAAAAACCATGAAATCAAATTATTTACTACATAAAGAGACTACTTATATCTTCAACAATGATGGTCTCCCTGATATGATAAAAGGGGCATGACTTTTTCAAATGATCTGTGATCGCACACACTATATCATTCCTGTATGGTGTCTTGGGTAATCCTATAACAAAATCTACAGTGACATCATCAAATTTCTATTTCAGAATAGGAATAGGTTGCAACAACCCAACAAGTATCTAATACTCAGCCTTCACCTGATGATAGGTGAAACATGTCACTATGAAGCCTATTATCATCTTCTTCATCCATAGCCACCAGTACTGTCTATTGAGATCATGATACATATCTATAAGAATAGGATATACCGCCATATAGAAGCATGAAACTCCCCCATCATCACCTCAAATAATCTTGTAGGAACCCACACATGACCATAGATAAGAATAAAATCACTACTTAAAAGAGACCATCCTGATGGTGTCTCCCCACAATATAAGTTATCCCTTAGAGATACACCCTCTAGATCAAATAATTGATCTATCTTGATTTGGTCTAGAATCATGGGTAAAACAGATGTCAAAGTCAGATATACTCATCCCTTGGACTCATGAACATCTAGATACATGTTAAAAAATAGTTACATTAGCCACTACTCATCATAAGACTCCCATACTACCTATGTATGTGTCTTTTGGCTCAAATAATCATCAACAATGTTTCCTTTTCCAAGTGTGTAATCCATATTGAAGTCGAAGGTGATCATATACTCAACCCACCTACACTACTAAAGGTTCATGTCTCACTGGGAAGAGATATAATTGAGGTTCTTGTGGTCTATGTACACCAAAAACATCTCACCAATTAGATAATATATCTAACATCTTAGGTTATTTACCACCACAACTATATCCAAATAATGATTAGGGTGATTTGTGTATTGTGCTCTCAACTGTCTGGATCCATAAGTAACCACTCAGTCCTCCTGCATCAAAACTACCTCAAGTACAATAATAAAAGCATTGTATTACATGGTATACCTCTCACCCATCACAAGTACAGTGAGGATTAGTGATGAGGTCAGTCCATTCTTCAGCATTTGAAAATAGCTCCTATAAGAATCTTATTAAACAAACTTCACTCCTTTCTTGGTCAGCCCAAACATCGACCCTGCCAGATAGGAGAATTCCTAGATAGAATACCAATAGTAGCCTACTAGACCTATAAAAATCCAAATCTAAAAAGTATTCTTAGTAAAATCCCATGATACCACACTTTCAACCCTCTCTTGGTCCACTAACACTCCATATTTTGAGATAACATGACCCAAGATGTGTAATCTATCAATCTAGAAGGTTTATTTGTAGAAATTAGCATAAATTAGATGATATCTCGATGTAATCAATATGATTTCAAGATATTGGGAATGAACATCTACAGACTGAGAGTATATAAAGGTTTTACTGATAAAAACCACCACAAAATGATCCATAAATTGGTGAATGATCTGATTCATTAAGGACATGAATACCATTGGGTCATTATTTAGACTTAAAGGAATCACCAAAAATGAATACAAGCCATATTTTATCCTAAATGTAGTTTGGGGTATATAAGACGGTCTCACCCTTAATTTATGGTACCAGCAAATCTAATTGATCTTAGAGAATATCTAGGAACCACTCATCTGATTGAAGAGATCATTGATGCATATCGGGGGATACTGGTTCTTTAACTTCATTTGGTTTTGTCTCTAATAATCCAAACATAAGTACAAGGTAATATCAACGTTATTAGTGAAAATCATAGAAGAAAACCCAAAAGAAGTAATAGTATGTATGAATCCTTTAGCTTCTAGATCTTAAAACTAAACTTTCAACTCATAAAGATCTACTATTTCCATTTCTTAAGGTAGAATAGAAATTGGAACATATCCCAAATCATGAATTCAATCACCCGCTCAGGTGGTAAGCTGGGTAATTCATTAGGAAATAAATCTTGAAAATATTCTACAACTGGAGTAAAATCATCCTACTATATTCCACCATCATCTAGAAAAATTATTTCCAACTGGTCCTTTATAAAATACAATATTCACTAAATTAGTCCTACCCAACCATCTTGAGACCCCATTCAACCTGGTCATGATAACTACCCCCTTATGGGGATAAAAAGGTAACTCTCCTTTGATAATAGTTGATATGATCTTGGTACATAAATGGCCAATACATACCCAGTATAAAATAAAAGCTTGCTATTTCTAACACAAAAAACACCTAAAGAAAATGATAGCCACAAATTTCAAGTGAACATTCCTTGTTGCATTTGACATCTTTTGATTTCATTCCTAACAATGTGTCGATAGTTATAATTCTATCCAATCACTCTATAACCAAACCCAAACCATTTGAAAATTGGGAAGATAAAAAGGAATGAGATTCTCTTGTATTAAAAAAAATATAGGTAAGGGTAGATGATATAAGAATCATACCACTGATGGTAGAAGGTCATGCATCTAGACTACTTAGACTAGACTTCATAGCATACAAGTGACTTGTCCCTCACCCCTGAGTTCTAGTCTAACTACCCTATACTAATTACTCTAGTTGGTATTTCCACTACTATGCTAGGGTACCACATCCCTTACCTCAGCCTAAACATCTAATATAAATCAATCTAACTTTATGATGAAGGGTAGAGAGTCTTTCCTAGAACCTAGAAACTACTTGATTCCTTGGAAATATTATACTATTAAGAGTTCATATATAAACTCTATAGATGACCCAACCTGCTGCAAGTAAGACAATCCACAATGAGGTAAAGACCCTAGAGGTGATTATGGAAAAAAGTCACACACTAAAAGAACTCCATTGGTATGTGATCCTAAGATGGATTCCCACTTCTATGTTCGCTCCTCCCACCACTGTCTTGGAAGTAACTATTATAGTGATATTTCCTACCACCTGAATAAGAGATATCTGATCATCCTGTTGTGACTATCTAGCTAAAACTTGGGGATTCCATTATATTTCCTTCCATGATGAGAGCCTGATTCATCATGTCTTTGAATATTATCAAGATAAATATATTCAACTATGACCTTATCTTGTAAAAAATCCCATCATAGAAACATTTCACCCTGGAGACCTCATCTACTTCCAAATATAGAGCAAGGCACTCTATATCTGTGAAACATCTGGTGTAGTCCATCATAGAAAATCTCTCCCGTATATGGTTTATGAACTTGAAATACCTCTCTTCCCTCTATGTCTTTGGATAGAAGTGGTTCAGTAACTTCACCTTAAATTCCTTCTAGGTTAGCTCGTCTTATTGATTGGATTGTTCTATAATGTCCCACCAACACTTGGATGGTCCTCGTAACATGTAAATAGCAAGCTTCAATCTCTTATACATGGGTATCTCAAGGTTCTTAAAGATATTATGGATTGACTCATTCCTGATTTAGTCTTCCTAAGGTCTTCCCCCCTTAGTGAACATAGGAAGATACTACAACTAGAACTCTCTAGTTATATAAAACATAAAAGATATGGTACATATAATTTACCTCTCTATGGATTGCATGAACCTTAGGAAACTATTTCAAAGATTCTTGTATATTTTATTCTCTAGAGCTACAAGAGCTTATGGATTAGCCGTGTTGGGAGTTTTTTGATTACCAATATCGTAATGCTAATCCTAAAAAAGGAAAGGAGTCATTTTCTCTACAAGAGTTAACACACTCCTTAGTAACATGGGTTACATAACAAGTTTAATTTCAAAATGTGAAAAAAAGAGAATCACTAGATCAAGGTCTCTCTGTACTGGTATTAACAATCGAATTGACATAAAATAATAGTTTCTTTCATTTATATTTTATCATATATAACAGGATATTTTATTTCATAGGTCAGATAGGTGCTTATCTCACATGCATTAAATATGTACCTAGAATGAATAATATATATCAAAATATATTCATATGTTCCTACCATGATGTATTCATACTAATCTTGTTCCATTCAATACCATGAGTAAAATATCATAAAATAGTAACTTCTCACAACAAGTGAATTTTCCAAGGTGAAGTAACACCAAAATTATAATAAGAAAACAACATGAACAATAATCCCATCCCTGGTAACTCGGGTTTCCCCCCAAGTATGGGTTAGCTAATCTCATAAAAGGTATTATTACAAAGTACCAACACATCCTAGTATCATATCTACCTTTACCAAATAGTAATGAAAAAGAAAATAAACCTCCCTTTGATAGCCCTTTATAATCTCCCCGACCCAGTGCCCCCTCATGCGACTGATCCGTGTTGACTATTGGACCTCAGGCACACCTCCCTATACACCAGTGGTTGTTGACTAGTAGTGAGAGTGTAAGGAACATAGTGGAGAGACTATAACCTCTGGTACAAAGTAGTAACAATAGTGAAGCAATATAAATAATAAAACCTACACCAAAATATAATAAAGGGAAAATGAATAATCTAAATAATAACAGAATCATGCAATGTCATGATAAATGTAACTAAATGACATTATAGAAGTAAAAAAAGTAAAATAATAAGTATAATTAATAAATAATCCAAAAGAAACCACAATCCTAAACCCCATTCCAGTCCCATCTTCACTCTCTAACCCATACCACAAGTAAAAAGTCAAGAACATGTCCCCTTTCCCTTATCCATACCTATAACCATGAAATTTTACCAGGTATAAAATGATTCCTAAGGAGGGTGTGAGTACAACTATGTAGGATGGAAACCATAGAGTCTAAAAAATATAGTCTAAATATATTGTGCGTAATAATATGATAAGAATGGGTTTCATATATTAATATAAAACATTACATAAACTTGCCAGCCCTTAGGCTCTGAGTTGAAATGCTATGATAGAAAAAACCTACTTCAACCCTATATCAGATATCTCTACTCGGTGGTGAATCCTCCTACATCAAGATGAATCACCCATTCCCCTGGTGGGTTCTCCTACACCAGGATGAATCACCCATGACATGTCTCAAGTAACCAAGTAAACAAGGCAACAATGTAACACTGGTAGTCATGCATACATAACCATGCCAAAGTCAGTTATGTTTTCCAATGGCACACATTTCCAAGAGGTAATTAACCATCTCATACTAGGCTCTATGTATACATAACCTTGTTGAAGTTGCTTACATCTTACCATGGTTCACATCAATAAGGGTTAAGGTAAATATATCATGTGGTAAATTATACTATATCTAAATGAATCATTGGAACCACAACTCATGAGACATTGGATCAATCCCTTAGGCAAACATCATCCAACCACATGCACAAGAAATACAGAAATATATAATAGTGAATTAGAGAACTCTCATATATCAAGATGAATAATCGATGATGTGAATCATGTAACTAAAAAACAAAATTTTATTAGGTTATCATAAGCTAGGTTGTTCAATTATTCCAATTACCAATTTCTAATCTATTTATTATCAACTGGTTTATTCCCCTATATTTTTAAGAATCACTAACGTCACAATATATTGGATTACCATTTATCAAAATTCACATGTTATTCCAAATTCATGATATCAAAACTACTAGTTCCTCACAAGTTCAAGGGTAGGCTCACCTCTTGGGTGGCCACAAGTCCTGTCTCAATGCTAATGGTATTGATGAGATCCATGGGAGGTATAAGCATGTGAAATTAATTAAGCATGAAATTTCCCAATTAATTAGTCCATGAGTAGAACATGTTGGAACAATCACACATATTTCACATACTAGATAAATAAAAATATACATTAGATACTTTTTCTAGACTACCCACCTCAAAATCAGATTAGACTTAGGAAAATACTCAATGTATGAGGTAGTGATCAAATTATTAATTCCTTAAAGGTGTCAGATCTAGATCCAGTTTTGGAAAACCAAACTAGGGTTCCCAAAGGAAAAATTAAATGGATTAAGGCAAAGAAAAATATGACAAATAGAGGTTTAACTTCCATCTCTTGATCCGGAACACCAAGTACAAAGGGAATTACTTATGGTTTAGAGAGGAATTTCCAAAGGCATCCACAAAAGGGTTATAGTCAAAGGGTGATTTACAACATCAGAAATAAGGGCACTGATGGTTTTAAAAGAGGTTGGTAATGAAACATTCATGACATGATTATTCCATTCCCATATAAAATGAATAATTTATCACCTCATATTAAAAACCAATGAAAGATGGTTTCATATCATGAATCCATCTCATGAAATGAATTTATATGTCACAAAATTCCCATGAAACATTCATTGTGTGAATAAAGTTCATATGGTCTTCCTGAACCATTCACACTTTGCATAGATTTTATGGGGTTTTCCTAGAAAAATTTACATTGTGAATTGAGAATTCATGTCGTGAACTCTTTATATGGCCAAGATTCACCTCCTCTTATGGTTTTCTCCTAGAAAAAACCCAACCAGTAGTAAACTATTATTACCAAGGTCCAAAAAAACTAGGCTTAGAGATGGTTAACCAAAACTTAAATAAGTATATACTTGGAAAAGTAAGGTATATTATAGTGGGTAAACCTTTATAGGTCTTCATACTCTTAAATCTCAAGGATAGGTGGTAGTGGTTTGGATGTGATAGGAGATGTTTTTTTTTGTGGTTGAAAGTTTAGTCATTTTAAGGATCTCGATTGAGTGGGTCCTTCCTTGGTAATATTCTCATTTATTCTTCCCTAAACTACCCTCCTATAGCATTGAAGTGTATTGGTTTCAACTTTTAGTTTCCTTATTCCTTGTTCAAGGAATTTTTAGGGGAAAAAAGTGACACGATGGGAGTATTTTAACACCCTATAATACCATTATGTTAGAATATTTATTTAATTTTTTTATATTTAATTTTTTTTAAAGATTTTTCTCATTTTTTGATGTTTTTAGGTGTTTAAAGGTTAGTAGAAACCATGTAGTAACTTTGAAACTTGGGCTGTATACTTGATAATTCCATTTTTCATGATTGGATTATAGTTTGATAATAAATTTAAGGTCTCTAGCTGAACCATGTGACTTTGTTTGTGTGTTTTAGTGACTCACATTGTCGATGAATATTTAGGAGAAACTATACAACTAAAACCATGTAAAGTGTGTTGTTCTAGGTGGTGGATCCCACATGGTTGGTGCATGGTTTATAAAACAATTCAGGAAAATTTACAGTCTTTCAAGATTAAATTAAAAAAAAATTATATTTCTAATAATCCCCATGAATTTTAAGTTCTTTTCTCCCCTCATCTCCCATTTAATTCAGATAATATTCTTGGAGACCTATGGTGAGATCCTATTCCACCCTCCTTTAATCGTGACTATTTTCCCGAATATTTCAAGCATCTTTTAATATAATATCTTTTATTCTCCCTCTTTTCCATAATCATTACCTTTTCCTTCTATTTCCCTAGGTTCTAACTTTTTATTGAAACTATAATTCACTATCCAATATAGGGTTGGGGTTAATATTGATTCTAATATGGAGTTTTGATTTTCTAGGACCCATAGAGTGAAATTCCTTAATTGATTGAGTGTCTTCCATGGAAGGTAACATGTTGTAACTCGATTTACCTCCAGTTTAGGTTAGTGTTTATAAATTATTGCTTTATTTTTTAAATCATGGAGTTCTTGGACTTTATAAATTCATTTCAAGTTAAAGTATAACCATGCATGGATTCTTGAATGAAATTATAAATTGATTATTTGAATTACAATATTGTTATAAAAGGTTTCTTATGGATTTTAGGATTTTATTTTTAAATTGAAAGTTTTGGTATTCCAAGTGGTTATGAAATATTCCCAAGGGGATTATTTAACTCTTTTTGGTAGTAAATATTGGATTTGGCCTTACTTTAGTTTTTAAAAGGTAGTTACCATGTTTTCAAGGAATGTTTTTAGTTTTAAAATGGTGTGTATTCTTTGGTTTATTCAAATTGTTTTATGTGATGGTATTTTCAAAAAATGACTCAACATCCCAAGTTAGTTTTAATTTAAAGGACCATTTTGTACTTTAAGGGAAAAGGGTTCAAATTTCATGAGACCCTTATTGATTTACTCTTATATTTTTCCACTCGATATGGGTTTTTTATAATTTTGTGATGGATATATGATGTGAAATGAGATGTTCTAAGTGATGGTGTTGAAGGTGAGGTGTGGGAATTTTCTTATGTTCTATTTACATGATCATATTGATTTTTAGTTTACCTCCTTGATTTTTTAGTCCTGGTAATTCTAGGTAAATAAATATAGACCTGAATAAGTGAAAAATCTATTTAGATTGTGTTCTAGATAGATTCATAAATAGGTAGTTAAGTATTTCTACATGGTTATCCCCTATGGTATCTATAATCTCTTGGGATGGTTATTAGGATAGACTAGTTTGATTTTACTATCAAGATGGATAGGTTCTTTTAGGTTGGACTAGGGTTCGTGTCACCCATTTAGAATCATATCACTTTAGTACCTAGGTTTATATCCCATAATACTTGTACTATGATATGTTGTTTTAATAGGGGATTCCCATATCATATTTATTATATCCTCACATTCTTGTATGTTTAGTATCACCATTAACATTGATTTTGTTTTCTTTCATTTATTTTCTCCTCCACTTAGCGGTGTGCTTTGTATTTTGTTTCCATTTATCTATGGATGCATATTTATTTTAAACGGGTTTAATGGTATTCTTGAAAAAATATTTTTAAAGGAGAAAAATGAATGATTGAATTATGCGAAAATTTTTAAGAAAGGTTTTTAAGGGAGTTTTAAATGGGGGTTTCCTAGTTTTCATAAGATGGTAACGATTTGTGATTTGGTTTTAAAATTGATTTCAATTGCTTTGGTTGTAAAGAAAAGGGGTTTTATTCCCTATATAAAGAACACGTGATTTGTTTTTATGGTTATATTGGATAAAAAACACTATTTTATTTATTGTTTTTCAATATATCCTTAAAAACATGTTTAATTAAAGGAACTACATAGACTCCTCCATGAGATCACATAGGTTCATTTTTCTCATACCCTACATACACACCACTGCATGGGTGTATGCAATTACTAGTGTTTTTTATAGGTTCCTAGTTCCCTTTTAATAGAATATAGTATATTTGGGTTAATAATGGTAGGTTGATATTTGTATGGAAACCTTGGGTTTCATGGATATGGATTCAGGGCATGGTTCAGTTTGAGTTTTTTTCCCTTTTTATGTCGATATATCAGTCAAAACAACCATTGTTTTATTGCATTCCAATTTTGTTTTATTATGCCTTATTATGTATGATATTTAGATGATATATTATCACATATTATTTATTTTCATAATAGGTTGGATCATTATCATTAGTTGCAACTTGTTTTTCTCATTTATATTTGTTTATTTATATTATGATATTTATTGGATGTTACACGGACATAAAATGTATGGATTGATCATGATGGATTCTCGGTGAAATATCCACTATAATTTAACTCTGATCCGAGGGAAAAATAATTTCCAATTTTTATTCATCAATTATTAGGAGTTATTCACCATCTCATAGGGATTAGGAATTCCCTTCGAGCCTTGTAGCGAGCCGGGTTGGGTGACATGTCAAGTCATCCCAAGTCGGTTCGTTACAATATATATTATGTTGATATATATATATATCTACACAAATATATATATATATATGTATGTTTATATATATAATTATATTTATATATATAATTATATATATATATGTGTGTGTGCGTGTCTTTATATATATTTATGTAAATTTATGTAAATTTATATATATTTATAGATATTTATATGTATTTATGTATTTTTATATATATTTATATGTATTTATATTTGTTTGTTTTTATATATATTTTTATACATATTATGTAGATATATATATATATATATATGAATAATTAAATTTAATAATATATATTTGTATTTATATATATTTATGCAAATATATTTATAGATATTTATATCTATAGATGTATATTTTTATACATTTATATATACTATGTTAGTGTGTGTGTGTATATATATTTATAGATATTTATATGTAATTATATTTTTATATGTATGTATTCATAAGTAAAAAAATAAATATATGTATACATATATATGTATTCACATGTATTTATATATATAAGTATATTAAAGTCTGTTTAGTCATTACATGAAGGACTTGGTGGAGTGGTAAAAAATTTACAGAACAACCAGCGATAAAGAGTTCTAATCTCAACACCCCCACATATATATATGATTGATTTTACAGGGTGGGTCTAGGTGGGACAGGGTATGGAAGGCCTCTATTGGGGTGGGCCTGAGATAATAAATAAATAATAAATAATACTTTTTAGAAAAATTAAAACCCACCATGAAATGATTAGAGACCTTGTAATATGTAATAGTTTTCAAAACCACCATGAATCATTTCACAACAGTTTAAACTGTTACTAAATGAAAAAAGTTTCTAAATGGCGTTTTTGGTGTATTTTTATAACCATCGGTAAATTATTCAGTGAATTTTATAACTACTACTAATTGAAAAAAACAACCTCCTCTAATGACTATATTTTTTTGACCAATAGATTAACTATTTCAAATTTATATGCGCAAAAAAATTGATAATAAAAGTAAATAATGAGTTACACACACACACATATAATGAGATTACCGTTGTTATATATCATAAATAGAAATATAAATGTTATATTATTAATTATGCATATTTTAAGAATATTTTATTATCATTGATTAAACTCTTTGATCAAGGTAAATTCATCCTTTAATCAACTCTCATTCCTATTTATTAAAGAACTTTTCATAAGTGACCCATGATTACAAATTTTTTTTATGTAACTCTTTTAATAACTTAATTTTATTGATATCAATTCAATAATTATGAATATAATTCATAATTAAAAATATAACATGATTGATTCTGGTCACTCAGAGTCAATGGTTTTTCATTGCATTGATAAAAAACCACATAATATTTTTTACATGATCCAAATTTTAGTAATTTAAATAGGCTAATTAAATTCTCAATAATATAACATTTATGGATAAATTTCAAGAAATGTATAGAATCTTAAATATACATTATAATATCTTCAAGTGATAATTAGTGTCCTACATAGTGCTTGTTATGATTTCCAAGGGAAATTGGAAACATATTAAAAGGGTGAATACTTACACTTAATAAAGAATAATGTATCAAATAATCCACATATATCAAGACATGATCAATGATAGACATAATATGATAAGAGTAAATAATCAACACGACTCCATGGAAAACATAACATGAAGCATAACATAGTGATGTAGATGCTTAATTCTGGACATCTTAAATATACTATCAAGGTCTTATATCAAGACATCGTACATATAAGGCAAGGACCCTCTCATTTCCTTATCTTATTTGTCTTATGAGAGATACCAATGCATTGAGGGGATATATAATTCCAATCCTCACCCATCACTTATCATACCCAATGAATTTTATTATATGATAAAAATGGTATAAAATGTACTTAGAATAATGTTCAATATTGAATAACTTATCAATGAATTACTAAATATGCAACACATTTTTTCTTAAAAATCTTAACTTTTATGGAATAAATAAAATACATTATAGGGTTAATTATTTCCCTAGTAAATTAAATGAAAATTTTAATTATAAAAATTCACTTAATTCATGTAAATAACAGGGAACTCATAGTGAATAGTTTCATGATAAAATTAAACCTCAGTAATCAATGATGAATCTATGGTGATAAATACTTTGAAAAGGAAATAAATCAATTGTTTTTTTAACTTTATGAATTAATGGTAGTTTATGCGGGATTTCTATAGAGAAATACCAATTAAATGATGAATAAATCCCCTTCAAAATTAAGAGTATATTGCCTATATATATATTAGTTTTAATAAAATATAAAATGTACGGTGGAATTTGAAACATAAAATTTAATCCAAGATCATTTGGAGGAAGGAAATAAGAAATATATAAATTTCATAAATAAAAAATTAAATCATATCATGTATATATTCAACCCATTTTACTAATGATGATCAATTAACACAAACCAAAATGTTCCTACGAGGTAATCCACTGGATATAGAACTTCCAACCACTTAAGAAGTTATTTTCTTCTCCCCCACGATATAAAAGTATATCCTCATTATTGATGGAAATAAAAGGAATAAGTGGTATTTAGAAATGTGTATCTTTGATTTATTATATCTCTTGCATTTAATAATGAAGTAATAAAGACCATTTTATAGTGAAGATCCCGAGACATAGTAGAAGTGTTGGGTAGGATCCCAATTTTAAGTTTTCTTTAAAATTATCAGATAAATATGAATAACTTGAAAAACAAACATAATAATATCATAGATATGATCATTAAAATTTACTTTATAATTTATTTAAATATATAATTACTTCATTCATTGTATTATTCTCAATCAAATTTCCATCATCACTCTTGTTGTGTTGTTGTTGTGATAAATAATCCAACTGAGGATTCCTTTAGATATATCGACACATGACTCATGAACCTCCAAATGAAATTCTTGATATCTTAGGTTCCAGTACATAAGAATCAAGTTCTTTATGCTATTCTTCATCAACCTCAACAATGTTCCCTTGTTCTCTCTCTAGATATTTGAGAGCGGGGGACAAGATTGTTATCTCTTGGGATTGAGAGAATACTAGATGATGTATCATTGTGTATAACATGTCCATCATAAAAAAGTGGTAAATTTTTGATTATATACTTAGGTTGAAATAAATATATTTCTACAAAGTCCCCTATCATATTATTTAATCTATGTATTACACAATGTCATAATAATAATAATAATACTATTATTTTATCCCATGACATGTGTTAAATATAATATCATTTATTAAGTAAAAAAATAATATTTATTTAAATGATATTAATTATATGATTTCCATTGGACCATTAATCTCAACCCACATCCTCCCATTAAATTAAACAAACCTTGAATAATAAAATATATTTGTTTGATAAAATAAAATAATAATTATATTCGCTAAACTAGTGAATAAATATTTGTTTTAATATTTACATAAATTTAATAAATATTTATTTTAATTTATACACTAAACTCTTTAATAAATAAATATTATATTCCTTACCTTGTGAATAATTAAACAAGTGATAAAATCTAACTCAAATATTATAAACTCAAATATGTTGTGATTTAATTTTTATGATCAATATTTACTTGACTAGATATTATTATAAAAACAAAAAAATAAATTTATTCTTAAATTTAAATTCAATAGAATTTAATGAGATTATAGATATAATTACTTCGCGAACCTATAGGTTATTTTCTCGATGGAAATAGGTTAAACTTAACTAAAAACCAATATTAGAGTCTGGAAACACATCAAGGAACCCATAGAGAAAGTAGTTAGTGTAGAAACTACAACAAACTTCCTATGAATTCTACTCTGTAATATATATATTTTTCAATTGATATATTATCAAGAAAGATACATACTTTTTTCATCTCGATTTGTGTTTTATCTATTTTCTGAGATAAAATCATCTATAAGAAACCATGGCCATGTATTTTTTCAAACATTTACATTTTATTTAAAAGGATAAAAATATATTTTCTATTAGTATGAAAGGTAAAAATCCTTTCTCGACCATTCAATGAATGTCATATCAATTATGAACCACCTAACATATGATACCTCACAATGATCATATATCATCATGATTTTCATCAATACATAAAAGTAGATGATTCATGACACATATTAATAATTTTATCAAGTATAAGGATCAACATGCACATCTATAGATAGGAATATACAATGACACATGAAATATACAAAATTCATATTTGTTGTCTTGTTCTTATGAATTCTATTATTAGAGATCACTAATTGGTAACTTCATGAGAATAAGTCTCAATGATTATGATCCTCCAACACTTGATATCCAGACATCATCCATACCCTATTAGATTGATGCATCTAGACCATATGATTTTTTTTGATAATATCATCATCTTATTTAAAGGTTCTCATTATATTAGAGAACTAATATAACCCTATGTTGGGATAAATATTTTAAGGAGATTATAAAATTAATGTTACATATAATAATGATGAAAATGTGATAATAATAAGTATATTTATATTCTGGTAATTGAAAGTAAACAGTTAATTGGTTATAGGCCACTAACTCTAATAGAGTCCCACTTTCACTGGAGATAAATGCTAAAAACTCTTAACCTTATAGATCTCACATGATTTTTATGATTCAATTAAGATATGGCTATAGTTAATGGTTTTTTTTATTTTTTGGCCATTCTTATAACTGAAACATCACCTCTCTGAGTAATATAACTCAAGAGGTAATATTTCTGAATTATATACTTCATACATTGATATAACCTAGGATATTTGGTGATAACTACCACAATAGTATTATTAAAATAAAATGTTAGTTGGTTCTAGGGAATCAAATCCAAAAAACTCAAAATTACACTAGATCCAACTCCTATAAACTCTTAAATCATCATCACTCATATAATATTCATTCTTATATTAAGGTATGAATTTAGTCAATGAGTCTACCACATTTTATTCTATAGCTACTCTATTGACTACAAATTCAATTATCATAGTAAAATATTTTAATAAGTTATATTTCTAAATTATATGATTCACCCATTGATGTGACATGGGATCTTTTTTGAGAACCACTGCTTTAGTATTATCACAATAAAAATTTATCGGATTTATATTGTCAGGACCGCACTAATTTCTTGGATGAAATTGCATATCCACAATACTTATTTTATTTCATCATAAGCTTTAATATAATCGAACTATGCTATTAAATTAGTTACCATTAGATGATTTTCACTATTCTATATCACATATTATGGCTCAGATTTTTATGATTGAAATATTTAAAAATTAATTAAAATATCCATCAGAATAATTGTGGATTTTGTATAGAATTTGAGTGTTGAGGAAAACCTGATGTTAAATATCTATAAAAAATATATTTTATTATCTCCCCACACATGTTTTTCTAGAAAATGATGTTTTATCTTATGAAAAACACCTCATATGGGAAAACTAAGACCTTGGTTGAGTCTAAAATATATGATTAACCCTAAAAATGATTTAAGTTTTATTCGCATTAGGTATTACGATGGTTCACAATTATTGGGGGAATAAAAATAATTAATTAAAAAATTAAATTAAATTTTCAATTAAATTTTTACATAATAAATATTTTACTAAATAACCTTTTAAGAAAATATCTAGGGTTATCCGCACAACCCTAAGATATTTGAGAAGGCCACCATGGGAGGCATCTTGATAAGAGATCAAGGAGGATTCAAGGGATCGATAACGAGCTCCATAGATTCACCAAGAGCATTAGTGTGAATATGTTTTTCATCAATGATCAATCTAATATCGAGGTAGTTATTTTTTTATTATTTTATTTACCCAATATTTGAGGATTTTGTGAGCATGGATTGATCATTCTTGAATCAATTATATGTTTGATTATGGTATGGTCCCATAAATTTGTCATTTCCTAAAATAGGGTTTTGTTTTTTTGAATTCTATAATATGATTTTTTCCACATTGATTCTTTTCTTTCTGTACCTGCGACCAATTTCCAGGATTTCATAGACCATAAAGATCATTAAATTTTGTTTTTTCATGTATTTCTCCTATGTTTCATTGTATATTCATCACCATCCTTGATCTATCTAATGATTTTACTAGTATTGGTTTGATTTGAATCATAATAAAACCCCTTATCTAGGATTGTGTGTTTGTGAACATCAAAAAAGGTTGATATGATTGGAAGATTCACCAGATGATGGTGGGTCATGGACAATGTGAGTTGGTTCTCTAGAGTTTGCATACAAGGTAATGGGGATTCAATAGTAGATTATATTTCTAATAACCGTTGGATGAAATTTGATTTATGGTGGGTGATACCTACATGAATGGTGTGTTTTATAGGGATATTGGTGATATTGTATGTGAGATTTATGGAATATGATGAGATTTTGGAATCATGTTGAATCTGGTTTAGATTTACCAACTATGCATTGTATAATTCAAAAGAACACATGTTGTAAAATTCTGAGGATGTGATGACTAGGGTTTCAAAGTAGTGAAATATCAAAAAATGTGTTTACTTATTTCATAGCCTATGTACCCATAGCTGATTACAAGGAATTTATAAGGATTATACACCAAGGGGGATATTTTACCCTATACACAATGTTGGTTAGAACACACACAATGTATGCATGAAAGTACATGACTTTTGTTCCTCTCGTTGTTCATACCATGTGACCATTGGGAGATGAACATCATATATCATTGATAAACACAAATTTCATGATATTTACTTGATATGGGAAGCCACAATACACACTGATTACCTCTTCATGTCTTATATGATATGTACAATATTTCTACTTGCTATGTAGTGTGATCCCCACACACCATGTGGTGCACCAATACTCGACCTAGATAATGAAAAAGGTATACAAAATTTGTACCATAAAGCACACATTTTTCATTTCATCTATACCCATATACCAACTATATACTCTTATTTGATCTTAAATTTTTATTTTCTGGTACTCTATTCTGAGTATTCCTACATAGAACACAATGGTGGCCATCTATTTGATAACTGAGATACAATGAGGGGTGATGTGAGTAGGTTATTCCCTAAAAAATTAATTAGTTATTGACAGGGTTTGGGTGTGATCATAAAATTGATACTAGTGTCTGTACTCCCTTGAAATGTGCATTTTTGTTGAGGTTTTGTCCCCCATTTATAGTTTTACAGATAAGGTTGGTACGCCCGCACACACACATACCCACCTGGGGTGTGGTCCTCTATATGAAGAGTTAATAATACCTTATATTAGAGATCAAATAGGGTTCAATACTCCACCCAAACTAGGTAATCCCACAATAATTTATGCAATCAATGACGAGGTGTGGCCCACTATAACCTAGAGTGGTTATATTGGGTGACTAGTTATGAGAATTTTGGATGTGTGGATCTATGAGTGTAATTTCATCTAAAACAAGTTACGAAAGATGAGATCACCTTATATGACTCAGGTTATTCTTATGATAATATATGGGTTCTTCCTTTACCTTTATTGCTGATTAATGATTGACTTGACTGATCTTGATTATTTTTCCTTTGTGGTTTTGGGGTATCTTACTAGGTATATATATACTCAACCCTATATGAGCATCTTGACCACATTTGTTGTGTCTTATGAAAATGACATGTAGTTTGGTGGTGAATTTGGAGGACTAGGTTTGGGTGGTGTATAACAGTACCATGTGGCTATGATAATAGGTGGTGGTCTGTTTCTAGAGTTTGTTTGTGGGGAACTTATCTCCCATAAACTATTAGGCCACATATTCACCTTATTATGGAGAATTTATTTTATCAATTTTTATTTTGGGATATGTACAGTTTCAATTAGTTCCATTTTTGTGTTATTCCTACCCAATGATTTTACCAGCTACATACCTATTGGAGGTGATATTTGGGTGGAACACTCGACCTATTATCACCTAGGAGGAGTCCTAGTGGGTCATGTCATGCCATAGTGATATCAGAGTGATGTTGTACTTGGGATGAAGTTTAGATATAGATGTGTTGTGGGGATTTAGTTTTGAAATTTAGGGAAATAATTTTGTTGTCTTTTAAGTTTGGTTCTAGGCTAGGGAACCTAGTGATGGTGAAATGACTAATGTATCCCTACACTAAGACTCTGACAACCTTCTTGTCAACTCAGTACACTGAGACACTATTTTAATGGATTAAATGGTATATGTGTAATAATTGAGCTTAAATTATAGTAATTAAACATTATATTTTAAAATAACTATAATATGATGAATATTTTAATACTTCATAGCACAAAAATTCTAATTTTATAGGATGAATATTGATTTTTAACTTACTAGGTGAAAAAAAGACTAGAATGTGTTTTTAAAATTTTCCCTTCGAAATAAGATTTCATGAATAATTGAAAATGTATCATTTAGATATTCCTCTTTTTATTTAAAATAATGTGTTATGATATATATAATTTCCCAAGTATTTACTATCAAATTGATAGAAATAAAGATAAGATCATTTGGAGGTAAAAGGGATATTTTTTAGAAAACTATTTTTAAAAGAAAAATGTCTTTCCATTTTAATTAATTAAAATAATATTTAATGATGAATGATTTAAATTATATATATATATATTATCTAACTATATGAATTTAAATCTGTAACAAATTGTCTTTTGAGCCAAGGTAAAATTATGTGGAAATTTGAATTTTGGAATTTTTCGGAAGGGATTTTATTTGAACCAAGATTCAAAATATAATTCTGATATTTTTAACACTTATAAGTGTTGTTTTTATAATTGGATAAAAATAATAGGGGTCCCTCAGGTGTCTCGTTGAGTTTCGGTAGTGCTGGACCCTAGAAATCAAAGGTTTGGAGGGTCTGCAGAGGGGACATGGTTTGTATGAAACCGTGTGATTGCAACAAAGGATAAGAAACACCTCATATAGTATGAACACAGTTTACCTATACCATGCACCTATGCTGCATAGTTAGTGCCAAATTGATAGTATAATCACATTGTTTATCACACAGTTGGTGCACAATTTGGATAACCATGCGACCAAAACCCTGCAATGTGTTTTTTTAAATAAATTAAATAAATTAAATTAAAAATTAAAATGAAATAAAATAAAACCTAAACACCCCTCCCATTTTGCATGACACACACCCAACCCCCTATCCCTCTCGGCATGAGACCTCTCCTTGTCACGACCCCCTCCCCACAAAGTGTACCCCTCCTGGTCCGGCAATGTGAGAAGGGAGATAATGACCCCCGAGTCCCGCCTCCAGTAGGCCCCGGGTTGGCGACTAGCACCGAGGGTATAATACACACACAAATGGGAGGCATTACCCTCTAAGAGAACACATGCAAAAGAGAGAGATATAATAGACTCCAATCAACTCCAACTCAGAACTGGAATGAAAAAGGAAATCAAGTACATATATGAAATGTCATGCAAAAGTACTACAACTGAAAGGGAAAACTAAAAGTACCCAAAAGAAAGTAAAACGACAGTGACCACAAGCCCGAACAGCTCCTCCTCCAACCGCAAGCTAGTAGTAACCAGCTTGATCTCCAACCTGCTCCAAGTGACCTGAAAAACAGTTTATAAGTACATAGGGTGAGTATAACAGTATACTCAGTAGGATCCTCCCCAAGCCTCTCGTGCAAAGGTAAAGAAAGCATGCTAAAGCCCAGTGAACAACAAGTGAAACTAACTCGTCACCTAAATAGGTATACTATGTTCCCAACCTCACCATGGCTACTCTCACCAAGTAACGCATACAAGAATATAGCATATAGTAAAGAATATCAAGGGTACCCCGCTACTACTTCCCCACTAGTTTGCCGCTTTGACCCAACGACATACGTCCTGTGCATCTCTCTCCAAAGGCTTGCCCGCAGACACCTGGGCTAAGCTCCACAATCTGCACCTCGTGCACCACAAAGGCTTGCCCGCAAACACCTGGGCGAAGCACCACACCGTCCTCACAACCAAAGTAACCAGGTAGTTTCCGGGAGCCACTATAGCTCGTATAACGTGTATCATACGTCGAGTATTATTCCTCAAGCCATCACAGCCCATACACCGAGTAAGGATCCTCAAGCCATCATAGCCTATACACGTTACACCTATAGTAGTCCGTAGGATACTATATCCAGAATATATGTGTGTGAATAACCACAAGCCATTACAGCCCTCTACACACATATATGGGGTAACTAACCACTGTGCCTTATGGAATGAGTATCTACCAAGAGAAGAGAGCGGGGCCAAAGGGGGTAGTCAGCCATTCAACCTCCCATCATAATGTTGGGGAAAACACCCCCCTAGGGCTCAGAATCCCAGGGGTGTCAGTTGCCCTTACAGACAGGGTGGAGTAGAGTATAGAAACACAAAAATACAGAATATATAAGTAACTCACATCCACACTATGGGCATTACCTAGTCTTAGATACAATTGCAGCTAACGTCTCTCAGACTCCAGGCTGCTACTTCAAAGACTAGGTATCCTATAAGCACACAACCAATTGAAGAGCTTCATTAGATTACTCCATTCTCATTTTTCAATTCCACTGTATGTTAATCAATTCTTTAAACATTAATTAAGAATGAACAATTCCACATTAAACTGAATTGGCATCACTTTCAAAAACAACTGCTCCTTTTTAAGGTTCACATCACCCTTAAATCCCAGCATCTCCATCCCCGTGGATTTTCACCATTTAATCAAATACTCCTTACCGAATTACTTTTCCACATTCCCAGGCATTCTAGAAAAACATCCTATGCTTCTAAACACAAAGGAGGCTCAACACGGTGAATAGATATACTATCCGTCGAGTCTTTTCCACCTATAGAAAGAGCATAGACCCATCCTCCATCGAGAGGCTAAACACGGAAAGCACGTGGCATACCCCGCGTGTCTTCGCCTCCTTTGGAAAGAGGGTAAGCAAGACCAGCTGCCTTGAGCAGTGGGGAAAAGCAAAGCAGATTAACATTCAAGAAAACCGTAGGTAACCAGCAACCACATCCATCCCATTCCATCACCCCTGGTGTCCTCCCCGACACCCACATGCATAAACTGATGCATCTCGCCACTCTAGGCGTCATCTGCTGCCATAACCACAAGGCCTCCATGCCTCCACATATCACAACAGCCATCCAGGCTCACATCAAAGAACAAGCAGCATGAAAACAAACATCACAAAGTGGGCTCTCGGCCCTTTAACAAACAAGAGGGTAACTCAGAACCCTTTTAGAAATTCCCACATAATCTGTTCTCTAATCCATATTGAATTAACAGATTTGTTATTCGTAGGTTCCAATCATGGATACCTAATCAGTAAGCTATCACAATTAAAAAAACATGCTTACTTACCTAATTTGATTATCCTCAAATTAGAACTACAACAACGGCAACAACCAGATTAATTTATATGCCTCTTTATCTTTAGCCAATTAATTAACAATTAATTCTGGCTTTACGTTCGTTATCAATTTCTATCATGAACGAACAACAAATCAAAGAAAACATAGATATCACTATATCTAGGAAAACATGAGGCAATCCGTTATCACGGTATAAAGCAATAACATGCGATCAACCAATTCTTTTAATCCGGTTCAAGTATTTAATTAGGTCAATTTCATTGTGATCCAAAGAGATAAATCATGCTAATTCTACGATTGCACATATACAATTAGAGAAGCCATGAATCCCCTACCTCGAAGAGTTCTTGACGTCCTTTATCCACACAACAGGTCACGATCCTCCCCTCGTGACAACTGCATCCACCGGAGGATGCTTATATCGAAGATTGATCGACACGGCTCGGTTGCATCCAACAGAGCAGAACTGATCCTAGGAGTAAAGGTTGATTGTGCAACTCTTACGGAAAGGATTGAAAGGTTCTAGCACCTCTTAGTTGAGAACAAAGGGAAAGAACAAGGGAGAATGATATCTCGTCCCTTTTTAAGATTTAACGAGGCGACGGTTTAAGATCCGATTAATTCTCCATTAAAAACGGATCGCATTAACCCACGCGGTTTGACCAAGTAAAACATTCCAAGCCTTAGGAATAATTAATAAAGGATTTATGGCATTTAAATCGGCCTTAAGAGCCCTTAAAATAAGGCTTTAAATGTATTTTACGTCAAAGGAAACGTAAAAAGGGGAAAAACTGTAGGAGTCTGGAAACACTGTTCACCCACCGTTACTGTACATGAAACCGATCTGTGAAACCGATCTGTCACACCGATCTGTGAAGCTGATCTGTGAAACTGATCCATCACACCGATATGTGAAACTGATCGGTGAGACCGATCCGTCAGACCGATCGGTGAGACCGATCCGTCAGACCGATCGGTGAGACCGATCCGTCAGACCGATCGGTGAGACCGATCTGTGAAACTGATCGGTGAGACCAATCCGTCAGACCGATCGGTGAGACCGATCCGTCAGACCGATCTGTGAAACTGATCTGTCACACCGATCTGTGAAACTGATCGGTGAGACCGATCCGTCAGACCGATCGGTGAGACCGATCTGTCAGACCGATCTGTTACTGTTCATAAAACTGGAAACACTGTTCACAGAACTGGAAAATTGGCAAAGTGTTGGGGATAAGTCCCCTTGGCCTCCCGGAACACCTCCAACACCAAAATTCCACAAAGTAATGGACCGGAGAGGTCCGGGCCATTACATTAGATACCTCTCAAAACATTCTCGTCCTCGAGAATTAAAAACCAACCCAGAAGAAAAGAGGGGTCCGAACAACCACCCCATAAGATACCTCTCAAGGAAAAACCACCATGAGTTGTTCGAAAGCTAGAACAAAACTCTGACATCCGGGAACAAACAATCCATACCCAAACAATTCATTCACAACATCACATCCAAGGTACATAAATAAAACATGAAATATCTAACCAGAGAGGAAAAATCATTACATGAAAGGAGTTAAACATTGAACAACTCTGGGTACTGAGCACGTATCTGTGACTCACGCTCCCAGGTACTCTCCTCCATGCCACCGTGTCGCCACAAGACACGAACTAAGGGGATAGAACGCCCACGCAACACCTTCTCCTTGTGGTCTTGGATCTCCACAGGTCGCTCCTCGAAGGTTGCATCATCATCAATATCGATCTCTCCCCAATCGATAACATGAGATTCATCATGAAGATAACGACGGAGCTGTGATACATGGAAAACATCATGTATCCAACTCATCTGAGGGGGAAGTGCTACTCGATATGCCATAGCTCCAACACGAGCTAACACCTCGAAAGGACCAACAAAACGGGGAGAAAGCTTACTTCCGCGACCAAACCTTCGCTGCCCACGACGGGGAGTCACCTTCAGAAACACATGATCCCCAACATTAAACTCTAACGGTCTCCTTCTTTGATCAGCATAGGATTTCTGACGATCTTGTGCTGTCTTCATCCTCTCACGAATCACCTGAACCATCTCTGTTGTATTCTGCACTAGTTCTGGTCCGAGAATTGCTGACTCTCCGACCCCAGTCCAGCACAACGAAGAACGGCATGGCCGGCCATACAAGGCTTCAAACGACACCATGCCGATGGTAGAGTGAAAAATATTATTGTATGCGAACTCTACCAAAGGTAAGTGCTTCGTCCATGAACCTCCAAAATCAAGAACACAAGAGCGCAACATGTCTTCAAGAGTCTGGATTGTTCGCTCTGTCTGACCATCCGTTTGAGGATGAAAAGCAGTGCTAAGGCATAGCTGAGAGCCAAAAGCATGCTGGAGACCTCTCCACACCCTAGAGGTAAAACGAGGATCTCGATCAGAAATGATCGTCTTAGGAACTCTGCGAAGCCTCACCACCTCCACCAGATACTGTCTCGACAAAACTTCCACTGAGCTCGACTCCTTGATTGCTATGAAGTGGGCCGATTTAGTTAAACGATCCACTACCACCCATATAGCATCATGTCCTCCCAGAGCTCGAGGTAAACCTGTAACAAAGTCCATTGAGATGTCCTCCCACTTCCACTGAGGAATCTCTATGTGCTGGAGAAGACCACAAGGAACACGGTGTTCGGCCTTCACCTTCTGGCAGACTAAACATCGAGACACACATTCTGCAACTGTACGCTTCAGCCCAGGCCACCAAAACTGACTCCTCAAGGATCGGTACATCTTCGTCACACCAGGATGTACCGCCAAGGGTGAACTATGGAACTCTCGGAGAACCGTCTCGCGCATCACCAAGGGAACAAAAAGCCTTCCATGATACAACACTCGGTGTTGTTCATCCTCCGACCAACCATCAGGGGCCTCACCACATACAACTCTTTCTCTCCAAACTTCCACCTCTAGATCACCCAACTGAGACTCTTCCACCTTTTGCATCAGGGATGACTGCACCGTCATCTGGAAAAGACAACCTCTTCCCCCAACTTCTCCCATATCAAGATGCAAAGCTAATAGCTCTTCCATCACTCTCCAGGAATCACCAGATTCATGCACAACATCATTACGTGACTTTCAGCTTAGTGCATCAGCTACAACGTTCCCTTTTCCAGGTGTATACGATATTTCGAAGTTGTATTCCTGCAAGAACTCCATCCACCGACGCTGCCTCAAGTTCAAGTCACGTTGGGAGAAAACATACCTCAAACTCTTATGATCGGTGAAAACCACAAAGCGCTCGCCAATGAGGTAATGTCTCCACAACTTCAGCGTAAACACCACGGCTGCCAACTCAAGATCATGGGTGGCGTAGTTGCGTTCATGGGGACGCAATTGCCGAGACCCATAAGAAACAACGGACCTCTGCTGCATAAGAACACAGCCTAGCCCCAGATGTGAAGCATCACAGAAAACATCAAACTGGACTCCCTTCGCTGGAAGACAAAGGACTGGAGCACTTACCAACTTCTCCTTTAGATACTCAAAAGCTGTCTGACACTGATCAGTTCATATGAACGCTTGATCCTTCCTAGTCAAAGCTGTTAGAGGAGTCGCAACTCGGGAGAAATTAGCCACAAACCTCCTGTAATAGCCTGCGAGACCAAGGAAACTTCGCACCTCTGACACGGTCTTCGGGGCTGGCCAAGACACCACTGCTTCTATCTTCGAAGGATCCACAACTACTCCCTGTTGGGACACAACATGTCCCAAGAAACGAACTTCTAGAGCCCAGAACTCACAATTAGACAACTTCCCAAACAACCGATGTTGGCGAAGAACTCCCAAAACGGCTCATAGATGCTCTGCATGCTCCTCTTCAGATGTGGAGTACACAAGGATGTCGTCGATGAAAACCACAACAAACTTGTCCAGGAATTCACGGAACACAGCATTCATCAACCCCATGAAAATAGCTGGAGCATTTGTCATGCCGAATGGCATTACAACAAACTCATAATGCCCATGACGACAGCGGAAAGCAGTCTTCGGGATATCCTCATCCTTTACACGCATCTGATGATATCCTGACCGCAAGTCGATCTTTGAAAACCAACTTGCACCCTTCAGTTGATCGAATAGGTCATCAATCCGCAGAAGAGGATAGCGGTTCTTTATTGTCACTTTGTTTAACTGACGATAATCGACGCACAACCGCAAACTGCCATCAGCCTTTTTCACAAACAAAACTGGTGCACCCCAAGGTGACACACTTGGCCGAACAAAACCACACTGCAACAGACCATCGAGCTGTATACGTAGCTCTCGTAACTCAGAAGGGGCCATCCTATACGGAGACATAGAGATAGGAGACGCTCCTGGCTGTAGCTCGATCCCAAACTCGATCTCTCGTTGAGGGGGTAAGGATACAACCTCTTCTGGAAAGACATCAGGGTACTCCTCTACGACCCTAGGAAACGCCAACTGTTGAACCTCTGAAGAACTCAGCATCATCCCAGCCATCATGGATGATAAGGATGAAACTCGTCTATGACTCATCCGAGGATCTCTCTCACCAACAAACACTACTTCCTCTCCATCTTCATCAAAGAAAATGACCTTCTTCCTGTAGCAATCCACAATAGCCTGCACCGAATACAACCAATCCATGCCGAGGATGATATCATATGGTTGTATTCGTAGACATAGGAAATCTCCCCAAGAGCGGTGCTGCCCCAACACTAGCTCACAGTCTCTACATACTTCAAACAAGCTAGCTCGACCTTCAACTGGCGTAGTCAACGCCAAGGGCACTGGAAGCCTCTCTACCTCAAGTCCCAAAGCGTGGACAAGGGTAGGGGATATAAAAGAGTGTGTCGCTCCTAAATCAAACAAGGCATACACCAAGGTAGAAAACAAGCAAAGGGTACCTCGGACGATGTCTGGCTCGCCTGGAGCTGGCAACGCTAGAGCATGAAGCTGACCACGACCACCTCCACGGCCTCTCTGACCCTGATGACGACCACCACCACGGCCTCGCTCTGCTCTATGAGGACAGGGAGCGTCATGGGGCTGTCCTCTGCCTGCTCCATCTACCCTCTGGTGATCTAAAGCTATTGCCACCTGCTGCTGCTGCCTCGGCTGGAACTGCCTCAACGGAGGAACCTGGAGTGGAGCGCCTAGTGTACGATGACTGCTCTGAAAAGTCGGGCACTCCCGCTGCTGATGAACACGACCACCACAAGAAAAACAAGCGCCTGATCCCTTGGCATAGGCCTGAGAGTTGCTGCCTCCGGAGAAACGAGATGGAAAGGGCTGGGACCTACCCCCAGGTGAACGGAAACTCTTCTGTCCTGAAAACCGAGAACCCCGAACCACAGCCCTGCTTCGTGAGGAATCATGACGATTCCCCTCTCGCGACGATCCGGTCCTGGCCAAAGTCCTCTCAACAACCTCTGCCCTTGCCAGCACCTCTAGATATGTCTTCAGCATAAATGGGGTGACCTGGCGCTGGATCTCTAGACGCAAAGCCTCCTCGAAATGCCTCGCCCTGGCCTCATCATCTGGTAACAGGTCGGAAGCATATCATAGAAGATTCCTGAAACGGATTCCAAACTCCCGAACACTGGAGCTCCCCTGTCGAAGGGTAAAAAGCTCCTGGCGACTGGACGCCTTCGCAGTCGACGAAAGAAACTCGACTCTAAACCTGTCTCGAAACTCCTCCCATGAGATCGCTGACTCCTCACGATCCCCGAGGAACAAGAACCACCACTGTCTCGCTGCTCCACGCAGCATCGTCACAACCAAGGACACCCAGTGTTCCTTCCGAGCACGAATCAAACTGAATCCTATCTCGACCTCCTCCAACCAGTCTTCTGTGACTGCATCTGAAACGGATCCCTCACACTTCTGTAGACTCTGGCACTGAAAATCTCGAAGTGTCTTCCTCCAAGTGTCATCGTCGTCAACCTCTACCCGGCGGCGATTTGCTGGAACAGCCTGCTGGGCACCTTCTGCGCAACCCTGACGAGGACGTCGACCTGGAGCCATACCTGTAAAATAAGAACCATTAGAGCTCCTAAGCCTAGAATATGGAAGACTCAACATTAATTAATTCATTATTTTGTTTTATTAATTTTAGGTTACCTATCCCAAGGTCTACCCATTCAAACACAAGCGCAAAGAATAATGATGTATGATCCTTTCCTAGGTCTCTACCCTGCAACCAGTATCACTTTGTTTAGTAGCCATCGTAAACTTAAAGGTCCATGCAACAGATCATAGGGGGCCCTGAACGCCTATGTCTCTGCCGGTCTCCAGTGTTTACCCCACTTGCTAAACATGAATGACACTGTTGCCCTACCATCCCATGCATCCTCACCTGTGCCTAACTCCAAACTCCATCCTATCCCTCAACCAGACCTCTGATACCACTCTGTCACGACCCCCTCCCCACAAAGTGTACCCCTCCTGGGCTGGCAATGTGAGAAGGGAGATAATGACCCTCGAGTCCCGCCTCCAGTAGGCCCCGGGTTGGCGACTAGCACCGAGGTTATAATACACACACAAATGGGAGGCATTACCCTCTAAGAGAACACATGCAGAAGAGAGAGATAGAATAGACTCCAATCAACTCCAACTCAGAACTGGAATGAAAAAAGAAATCAAGTACATATATGAAATGTCATGCAAAAGTACTACAACTGAAAGGGAAAACTAAAAGTACCCAAAAGAAAGTAAAACGACAGCGACCACAAGCCCGAACAGCTCCTCCTCCAACCGCAAGCTAGTAGTAACCAGCTTGATCTCCAACCTGCTCCAAGTGACCTGAAAAACAGTTTATAAGTACATAGGGTGAGTATAACAGTATACTCTGTAGGATCCTCCCCAAGCCTCTCGTGCAAAGGTAAAGAAAGCATGCTAAAGCCCAGTGAACAACAAGTGAAACTAACTCGTCACCTAAATAGGTATACTATGTTCCCAACCTCACCATGGCTACTCTCACCAAGTAACGCATACAAGAATATAGCATATAGTAAAGAATATCAAGGGTACCCCGCTACTACTTCCCCACTGGTTTGCCGCTTTGCCCCAACGACATACGTCCTGTGCATCTCTCTCCAAAGGCTTGCCCGCAGACACCTGGGCTAAGCTCCACAATCTGCATCTCGTGCACCACAAAGGCTTGCCCGCAGACACCTGGGTGAAGCACCACACCGTCCTCACAACCAAAGTAACCAGGTAGTTTCCGGGAGCCACCATAGCTCGTATAACGTGTATCATACGTCGAGTATTATTCCTCAAGCCATCACAGCCCATACGCCGAGTAAGGATCCTCAAGCCATCATAGCCTATACACGTTACACCTATAGTAGTCCGTAGGATACTATATCCAGAATATATGTGTGTGAATAACCACAAGCCATTATAGCCCTCTACGCACATATATGGGGTAACTAACCACTGTGCCTTATGGCACGAGTATCTACCAAGAGAAGAGAGCGGGGCCAAAGGGGGTAGTCAGCCATTCAACCTCCCATCAGAATGTTGGGGAAAACACCCCCCCAGGGCTCAGAATCCCAGGGGTGTCATTTGCCCTTACCGACAGGGTGGAGTAGCGTATAGAAACACAAAAATACAGAATATATAAGTAACTCACATCCACACTATGGGCATTACCTAGTCTTAGATACAACTGCAGCTAATGTCTCTCAGACTCCAGGCTGCTACTTCAAAGACTAGGTATCCTATAAGCACACAACCAATTGAAGAGCTTCATTAGAATACTCCATTCTCATTTTTCAATTCCACTGTACGTTAATTAATTCTTTAAACATTAATTAAGAATGAACAATTCCACATTAAACTGAATTGGCATCACTTTCAAAAACAACTGCTCCTTTTTAAGGTTCACATCACCCTTAAATCCCAGTATCTCCATCCCCATGGATTTTCACCATTTAATCAAATAGTCCTTACCGAATTACTTTTCCACATTCCCAGGCATTCTAGAAAAACATCCTATGCTTCTAAACACAAAGGAGGCTCAACACGGTGAATAGATATACTATCCGTCGAGTCTTTGCCACCTATAGAAAGAGCATAGACCCATCCTCCATCGAGAGGCTAAACACGGAAAGCACGTGGCATACCCCGCGTGTCTTCGCCTCCTTCGGAAAGAGGGTAAGCAAGACCAGCTGCCTTGAGCAGTGGGGAAAAGCAAAGCAGATTAACATTCAAGAAAACCGTAGGTAACCAGCAACCACATCCATCCCATTCCATCACCCCTGGTGTCCTCCCCGACACCCACATGCATAAACTGATGCATCTCGCCACTCTAGGCGTCATCTGCTGCCATAACCACAAGGCCTCCATGCCTCCACATATCACAACAGCCATCCAGGCTCACATCAAAGCACAAGCAGCAGGAAAACAAACATCACAAAGTGGGCTCTCGGCCCTTTAACAAACAAGAGGGTAACTCAGAACCCTTTTAGAAATTCCCACATAATCTGTTCTCTAATCCATATTGAATTAACAGATTTGTTATTCGTAGGTTCCAATCATGGATACCTAATCAGTAAGCTATCACAATTAAACAAACATGCTTACTTCCCTAATTTGATTATCCTCAAATTAGAACTACAACAACGGCAAAAACCAGATTAATTTACATGCCTCGTTATCTTTATCCAATTAATTAACAATTAATTCCGGCTTTACGTTCGTTATCAATTTCTATCATGAACGAACAACAAATCAAAGAAAACATAGATATCACTATATCTAGGAAAACATGAGGCAAACCATTATCACGGTATAAAGCAACAACATGCGATCAACCAATTCTTTTAATCCGGTTCAAGTATTTAATTAGGTCAATTTCATTGTGATCCAAAGAGATAAATCATGCTAATTCTACGATTGCACATATACAATTAGAGAAGCCATGAATCCCCTACCTCGAAGAGTTCTTGACGTCCTTTATCCACACAACAGGTCACGATCCTCCCCTCGGGACAACTGCATCCACCGGAGGATGCTTATATCGAAGATTGATCGACACAGCTCGGTTGCATCCAACAGAGCAGAACTGATCCTAGGAGTAAAGGTTGATTGTGCAACTCCTACGGAAAGGATTGAAAGGTTCTAGCACCTCTTAGTTGAGAACAAAGGGAAAGAACAAGGGAGAATGATATCTCGTCCCTTTTTAAGATTTAACGAGGCGACGGTTTAAGATCCGATTAATTCTCCATTAAAAACGGATCGCATTAACCCACGCGGTTTGACCAAGTAAAACATTCCAAGCCTTAGGAATAATTAATAAAGGATTTATGGCATTTAAATCGGCCTTAAGAGCCCTTAAAATAAGGCTTTAAATGTATTTTACGTCAAAGGAAACGTAAAAAGGGGAAAAACTGTAGGAGTCTGGAAACACTGTTCACCCACCGTTACTGTACATGAAACCGATCTGTGAAACCGATCTGTCACACCGATCTGTGAAGCTGATCTGTGAAACCGATCCGTCACACCGATCTGTGAAACTGATCGGTGAGACCGATCCGTCAGACCGATCGGTGAGACCAATCTGTGAAACTGATCGGTGAGACCGATCCGTCAGACCGATCGGTGAGACCGATCCGTCAGACCGATCGGTGAGACCGATCCGTCAGACCGATCGGTGAGACCGATCTGTGAAACTGATCTGTCACACCGATCTGTGAAACTGATTGGTGAGACCGATCCGTCAGACCGATCGGTGAGACCGATCTGTCAGACCGATCGGTGAGACCGATCTGTCAGACCGATCTGTTACTGTTCATAAAACTGGAAACACTGTTCACAGAACTGGAAAATTGGCAAAGTGTTGGGGATAAGTCCCCTTGGCCTCCCGGAACACCTCCAACACCAAAATTCCACAAAGTAATGGACCGGAGAGGTCCGGGCCATTACACTCCTCCTCTTGGATCCCTCTTCATGTGGCTCTTCCTCTGGATTTTTCTCTGGTTTCTTTGTCGATGTACCAAGGTAAGACCCCGAGCTCCCTCCTCTTCCCATGGTTTGAAATTTTTCTCTCCCCCATCACCCTACCTAGCTCATCCAAACCCTAGAGTTAGGTTTGATCAGGTTTTTGGTGTTTTCTTCCATTGTTATGGTATGCAATGGCTCTCTCGAGTCAGCCTTTTTCATATTATGGTATCCTCCACAGATGGAGAAGGAGTTTAAATCATTTCATCCTTCCCACCATCAATTTCGGGTGTTCATTCCTCTATTATTCATTATTACTCAATTTTTATTTGGGTATTTTTTAGTTTCCGAGTTCTTGTTAATTTACTTAAAGTGCATTAGACCTTACCACATTAGTTTTGGGTTGTTGATGTCTAAAGAGACTTTCATGTGTATACATAGGTATGAATGTACCTGTATAAGTTCTCCCTATATATAAATTCACCCATGGAAGGATGAATATATATAATTGGGTTAAGTTTTCATATATGGTTATATGAAAATTCATACATGTGTAAGTAAAAAATGGGTATATGCACATATAACAATATATGTAAGGATCCCCATGTACATATTTGTCTATGAAAATATGTACATAGGGGATAGGTGTCCTTACATTTAAGTAAAGGTGAATATACATGCAAGTTTTAAATGGAAGGTTTGAGTTTCGATTGTCAAATTCATCAAGTGCAAATACGTTTGGCTTGGTCTTTTTATTTTTGAGGTAGGATCCCTTTCCATTGACTTTAAAATTTAAGAGTGCAGTAATAGCTCACTTTTTTCACATTCCTTGGTAATTGATTAGTGTTGTAAGTTTTTTATAATAAATTATTCTTTAACGTTAATTGGGTATGACTCTTAAAATAATGTTTAATAATGTTAAATTATTTTTTTGAGAAAAATTTTTATGATTTTATAATAAAATCCCTCGAATGAGGTGCATTGTTTTCAAAACTAAAAAGTGGTGATTGGTTGTTTAAATCATTCTTGTCCTTAAAACATTGGTGTTTTCTTATGATTTTTTCCTTGGTTTGTTAAATGGAATGTTTAGGAATTTGACTTAGAGTTATTCTTAAATAGGGGGTTGTCCCTATATATGTTAAATATTTAATGAACTATGCTCATTCTAAGTGTTTGGACTATTTTATAAACTGAATGGATTTCTTTTTAAATGATAATTACCCATGTAAGCAACTGCCATTTTTCCAATGACACCCTCTAGGTGCTCATTGAGAATTTTAAATTGATTACTCTTGCCTTAGTAAATTTAATGTATTGATTTATGTGGGTTGACATGTTAATTATGGATTTCCACCTTTGAATGAATTAAATTGTTTAAAATGGGAATGAAATGGGTGGTGCAACCATGCCTCTTGTTATAATTAAATAATCATGAATTATATGAAATGTTATAATTAAAGGATGTGAATTGATATTTTTTAATTGCACACTTCATGATAGTTTTCATACCATGATTGAATTAAAAAGCGTGGAAAGACCACACCGATCATAGCATGCTTATTACATGCTATTGTTAATATGATTCCTTTATATGGTCTTGATAAATGCAAGGCATGAGTGGTATTTCCTTAGAGATGTTTATATATGTATATATAATTATGCCTTAAATAGGATATGGAATGATGGTAAGGGATTTTTGACCATGGTGGATAATCATGTTTCCTTACATTAGGTGTTGAGTTCATGGAATCTCACACCAGGGATACTAGTGGGAAGTTGGGTTGAGGTGCTATGATCCCTTTTTAGAGTGTTGGAATGAAAACACAGTCGCCATACTAAGTGTTGATTTCATGGTGTATCACACACTATTGTGATGTAAGGAATGTACCCTATTGCATGAGCTTATTGGATCGTTTAGAATGGTTATGGATGTATGAGTAATGTCCAATCATGCTAGAAACTACTGAATGAATGGCCTAGAGGCCATCATTTTTATTCATTTTTGATAATCCCCCTTTTAGGGTTTTTGATGGTAACCCTTACTTGGCCCGTAGGCTTCGTGACATTATAGTACTCAAAGGTCTTAAAAGAATTCATCCCAGACTATGACTACTTGAAAATGACCCTCCTCAACATCTACATCATGATTAATTATCCAAATTTTCATGGCTATTCGGCTAGCTATCCTATGAATATATTCATAAACCTAATTCCGATAGTAATGAAATACGATCTCATTATTCCAAATCCGATAGCTCTACTCTAGTGAATGTGCCTACTCTGAATCCTCCTCTCAAGCTTGTTCCTTGTAGAATCTGTCTGGTTTGCATCTAAAAATCATGTGGCCCGAAGGCCTTGAGGTGTCCCAAAGGCTATAAGGTTTCCCGAAGGCCTTACTGACTCGAAGGCCTGGGTGGCCCAAAGGCCTTAAGGACTCCAGGCCCAAATCGATGGCCCAAAGGTGAATAGTAGTATCTACTACACTACCAAATTGTACCTGCTACAATACCTACTGCAGTAACTGCTGCTATACCTACTACAGTAACTACTACATTAACTACTACATTAACTACTATAGTACCTACTGCAGTACTACTATAGTACCCAAAAATATGCCTCCGCCCGAATTCGAACCTGGGTCTTATGGATGCACTTAAAGAGTCCTCACCAACCGGGTTGAGGCTCATGTGCCAAGATAGAAACTAGTATTCCAGGTATATGGCCATTAAGTATCCACATGAACTTCGTTTATATAGGTGGATGCAATGTAAAACTGAAATATATAAATATAATTATTAATATATATATAGTTACTAGTTATAAATTATTTCTGGCAGTGATCCGAAGTAGGTAGAGTTGGCTAGGTGTCCGATTGGAACCTGAGATGACTTGTGTTATTATTTCAATGCTATTTATTGTTTTAAACTACCTACACACTACTTAATTTATATTGTATAAAATGGATTAGGCTAGATAACATGGGTGCTGGCCTACTGAGATTTATATCTCACACCCTGTTTGGGCCGCCATTGCATTGGGGTACCAGAGTAGACCTTATGTTTGCAGGACTATGGATTATTTCTTGATCTTGCTTTCTTGTACCTAGGAGTTAGGAGCAAAGGACCAAGATGGTGCTCGAGATGATAATTGATCTAGTCATTAGGAAGTTATTATTTTACTACATTGTATTTATATTATTAATTTTCACTACTTTTAATTTTTGAACCACCTTTTACACATGCATTTTTAAAATTTGTGTTGGTCACTTTTATTTAGATATTATATTGTTCTTCCATTTCTTGTATTTATTTTATTAATACTTGCGCACTTGTATATTATTTATTATCTGATAAACCACTGTGCTACTCTGATATGAGGGTATAATATCCATGTTATCCCCTTTTGAGACCCTCACTACTAGTCATAAGCCTGTGGCATAAGGGGAGGCATGCTTGAGGCCATGTAACCCACCGGTCCGACCACTGTTTTAGTGGTGATTTGGGTCAGGATGTTACAAAGTGGTATTAGAGGTTATTTTTTCCTTTGTTTTACTATTTTGGTCTGGTATACAGGAGAATATAAATGTGTTGTCACTTGGTAAATAGCTATGTCTGGGACTGATCATCCCACCCATGAGAAAATTACCAAGTGACCGGGGTTGGGATCAATGTTCATGATGTTCAATGTTAAAATTGATTATTATTTAACCCAGAGTGAATGGTGTAATTTTCACTTCTTATTGATTTATGAGTTTATGGAATTTTCCGTTGGTTCTGTATGACAAGGAATTAACATGAAATGCATCATTATAGGCACATAGAGAATTCACATTCCATTCATATTCCAGGTCATGTAGTTGCATTTTTTTAGGTTACCTAATATTTGGAATGTGTGCCTTGAGTGTTATGCCATGCTTAGTTTTGTACCTGCTTAGATAAATATTATAATTCCTACTTACATAACATAATTACATGATTATATGCCATTAAACCTACCTATTTAGAATGTTTTACTAGTGTATCATGCCTCTATGCTTATTAGAATGTTTCTACTATGTTATTTTATAGTGATAACATTCCTAGTTTTTTTTGATATATGTAAATAGTTGCATGGGATAAATATATGGGTTGCAATTAAATAGGATCCAATTTTCAATTATAAGGTGTATGGGCACCTTATGATTGGGAAAAGTTATCCCATTTACTCAAACCATCCTTGAGATTTACTTATAATTAGAGGTTGTTGTTAAAATGTAAAAGGCTTCCAAAGTTAAAATTTTAAAGTAAATTGGTTTTGATTAATGGGATCCAAATGCCAAATTATAAAGCGTATAGTTGATTTATAGGTTGGTTTATGGACAACCACATGATTGAATCATTATATATGATCATGGTAGATTTTAAAATGCTTTTAAATTAAAAATATTCATGATTTCAACTGCTAAAGTGAATCAGTTTTGGTTAAATGGGAGTTAGACTATAGTCTATAAAGTTTGTGGGCTCTTTATAGGATAGGGAATGAAAAACCATATAATGAAACCTTTTATATTTACATTTTATAATTTTAAATGGTTATGAATGTAAAATTAGTTTAATTTTATTCTATAGTGAATTGGTTAAATACGTAAATTTAAAACTAGACCCAAGTATGTCAATTGGGGCATGTATCTTATGAGATGACCTGTTTAGGTGTTTGTAATTTCTCTAACTCAGCAACTGCTATTGGGTTGATTTTTGAAGAACCCAAGATGTCTTAATAGGACCCTTATAGGTAACCTTATCTATTAAAAAGGAATTTATATGATGAAATGACAATTTTTTTTGGGATGGAAATAAATGTTAAATGTTTAAAAAATGATTTTTCTATAACTTTTCTATTTTTTCCTTAGGGCGTTGGTTAAATTAAGTGACAAAAGCTTTGTATTATAATTGGTGCTTGGTTTTTTGTTTAAAATATTTTAAATTCTTAAATATTAAATGTGAAGTAATGTAAGTGACCTAAAATGGAACCCTAGGTGGTGTCCTCTGAGAATATTAAGTTTCTCCTTTAGTTTCCTTGGAACAGAAGCATGATTGTTTTCCATAGGCGTTCTTTCTCTTTTATATCAATGGATTAAATGATATGAATAAAACCTAGTGAATTCTATTTGGCATAAACTAGTGATAGGGTCTATTCCTTTTCTTTCATAATGGGCTAGCCTATGGTAGGCATTAACCTTATAGTTTAAATTCCATGCAAAATGTAGTGATATTTCTGTTGTATGGTTCCATTTGAGTGTCACTATCCCTAGTATAAATACTTTAGCTCCTAATTAAACTCATATTCATATGGGTGGTCATGTTCTTATTAGACTCTTTTATGGGCGTAATCATCTAGTAATTCTTGGTTTCATTAGGTTTGACATGTCTCAAGCATGGTCAACTACTTTGTAGGTCTCTTGACCCTTTCTTCTTCCTCGGTTATGGAAGACTTAGTATGTAATCATCTATATTAATCCTCGTATGGGGAAATAAAACTCTATCTTAAATATATTATATGGGCCATCAGATACTTGAATTCATAGAGATAAAAACCTATGGGTAGTATCAAAGATGTGTTGTTTTTCTTCTAGAACCTCGGGGTAGTATGAGTTCAAGTACATGTTTCTTATCGAGTGTTAAAGTATTTAATGAACTAGTTGAGTTTGGTGGAATTGTTGAGCCTTATGATATTGAGTATGGTCTCAGGTTATCTTCATAGTACAGTGACCTGGGTGTTAAAGGAATTGGTTTATCCTAATGCTTCAGAGAACTTCTTGGAGACTGAAGTGTTTTGACTTGCTGATCAGTTTGGTTTGGATTTATTGTTTTATTCAATGTATGTGACTATGACTCAGAGGTGTGTCACACAAGAGTTAAAGGTTTTTTGGATCTAGCACACTTGTGAGTAGCTGGTCTGTATCTTCCTCAGTGGCCAGGACACTCCTAAGTTAGGTAACATCACACTAGTTTGAGAGTGTACATGCCTTTATAAGTAGAAGGAACATAACCAAGGAGGACCATTTGGAAAATGGACGATGTTGTTTTGAATTCCTTTAAATCTTGTGAGTTTTAAAATGTGCCAGTGCTTTCTTGGAAGCACGCCCTTGATGTGGTTGGATGTGTTTGAAACCTTTGAGAAACACCATTGGCTTTGGATTAGCTTCAGTGGTAAATCATGATCGATCACAGAATGCCTCTGGTGGTAAAGTCTTGGTGATCTGTTGGTGTCAATGCATTGATAGGTGAAGCCGAGATTCTTTCAATGTAAGTATACCAACAGTGGTTTGACTTCTATTTCTTAGTAATATTTGATATTCTATTAGTGTTCTATAGCTTAGAGACGATCATGTACCAAATCTTGACATCATCATTAATTAACTAAAAGAGGTACAACGCTATTTCGTGCTAATATTTAAAGTATTTAGGCTTGAGATGTGATATATATATATTGTTGCATGCTAGACATGTGGTTTTTTTCGAGGTTCGTTTAGTTTTTAGTGTACTGGGTTTCCATTTAGGAATTCCTTGGACAGACTCTCATACACTAACCATTCTCCATAACATGACTTCCAGGATGATGCTACTCTAGGTTCATTAGATGATCCGAATTAAATGTTATAGCTTTGTACCAACATCTCACCTTTAATCATGGGGGTGTGGAATAACCTGGTTGGTACCTTGGACTCTAGTTGGATGAATCCGGGGTTACCCCAAACTTATTTTTGGGCTCATAGGTAATGCATAAAGGGGAAACAATTCCAATGGGATGGATCTAGATTGTACCCCTATTCATGATGAGGCATGATGGAATAAATGAAAATTTGATGGTTTGATCATGAAAGATCACTAGAAGTTAGGATTGGACTTCATTGAACATGCTCATTATAAATACAATATTCTTTGGAGGAAGGCATTACAATTCTGTTGGTTTTATGCTGACCATCAAAGATGAGAATCTTGAGAATGGTCTTTTGTAGGTTGATTGACTTGTGTTTTCCCTTGTTTAATGAATATTATTAGTGAAGAACTATTTTAAAGCATGTCATCGGGTGGAGATGAGTATGATATGTGTTATCCTATGAATTTCATAAAAATATGGCTTGACCTATCTAAGTGAGTTTGGTGGGGAATCAACCATTTTACCATTTCAAAATCATACTTGGAGCATCTCTAGAATGATTAGAGGTTCACTTCGTGAGGAAATTACTATGGTGGAGTCACCATGGCTCAGAATTTTCCCCTTTACAACGTGAAGGCCTATGGTGGGGAGAACCTTTTCTAGATGTTTAATATGACAATGACATGATCATGTATCTATCCAAACTGGCTCAAGTAATCTCCGTTTATGTGTCTCAATTGGAAAACGAGCTTTGGCTCTATTTTTGATAGCTTAAGTGCCATGAGCTTAAATAAATTCTTGAAGGTGCATTGGGTTTTGAAAATGAAATGTGATAATTTGAACAGAACTTCATGACCCTTGTAAGTTGGGTGATGTTTTCATTGTTCTCAAAGGCTTCTTGGGGATAAGAAGTTCTAAGGTGGGGAGGTTGAAATGACCTGTGTTTCGAGCCAAGGTAAAATTCCTTGGAAATTTGAGTTTTAGAATTTACTTCCTGGTACATTATTTGAACCGAGTATTTGAATGTATTTATGAGAGTTGGAACAATTCTAAGTGTTGTTATTAGACTTGGGTAAAGGCCCGAGGGGTACCTCGTGTGTCTTGTTGAGTTTTTTGGAGTTCCAGACCTCATAAAAAAATGTTTGGAGAGTCTGCAAAGGGCACACAGTTTGTCTAAAACCAAGAAGCCCTCAGTAGAAAACTGTGAAGATGCAACAAAGGAGTAGAAACAAACCACATGGACTAAGAATGTTTTACTCAAATCCTATGCCTAGACCGCATGGTTAATGCCAAATGGAAAATATGATCACATTGTTCATCACATGGTTGGTGCATGGTTTGGATGACCATGTGACACAAACAGTGCGATGTTTTTTTTAAAGAAATTAAATTGATTAAATTAAAAATTAAAATGAAATAAAATTGAACCTAAACACACCTCACACCCCACCTATTTCATGAAATGCACACCCAGACCCTCTTCCTCTTGGAATGCGGCCTCCCCTCCTTTTTTTCTCCCTCTTCTTGAAGCTCTTCCATTAGATTTTTCTCAGGTTTCTTGGTTGATTTCTCTAGGTAAGACCCCTGAATCCATATTCTTTCCATGTTTTGGTGTTTTTCTCTTCCTCGTCTCCCTACCTAGCTCAGATGAACCCTAGGGTTAGGGTTGATCTGGTTTTAGTGTTTTATTGCATTGTTAGGGTAAGCAGTGCCTCTCTCGAGTCAGAGTTGTTCATATTATAACATACACCACTGAAGTAAAAGTGTCTTGGATCATTTTGGTCCACCCATCATCAATTTTGTGTAGGGTTTCTTCCATTATTAATTATTTATGAATTTCAATGTGGTTATTTTGTAGTTTCTGAGTTCTTGGTAATTTTGTTTATGTGCGTTGGACCTTTCTGCATTGGTTTTGGGTTAATAATGTGAAAAGAGACTTGTGCATGTATATATATGTAGGCAGGTACCTGTATAAGTTCCTGCATTATATATATTCACCCATGGAAAGATGAATATATATAATGGTGCTAGGTATGCTTATATGGGTATATGAAAATTCATACATGTGTAAGTAAAAATGGGTATATGCACATATAAGTATATATGTAAGGACCCCCTTGTACATATTTGGCCATGATAATATGTGCATAGGAGAAAGGTATCTTTTCATATAAGAGAATGTATGTATGCGTGCAATTGGTAAATGGAAGGTTTGAGTTATTATTGTCAAAGTCATCAAGTGCCGAGATGTTCGTCTTGGTCTTCGTCTTCTTGAGGTAGGATCCCTTTCCATTGCACATAAAATTTAAGAATGCATCAATAGCTCACTTTTCACACCTTCCTTGGTTATTAATTAGTACTATAATATTTTTAGAATAAATTCTTCTTTAAAGTGAATTTGGTATGACTCTTAAAATAAATTTTAATAATGTTAAATGAATTGTTTGAGAAATAATGTCATAATTTTATAATAAAAACTCTTAAATGAGGTGTCCTATCTTATAATCTAAAAAGTGGTGATTGGTTGTTTAAGTCATGATTTGCCTTATAGAATTGGTTTTTTCTAGTTTTTTATCCTTGGCCAGTTAAATGGAATTTTTAGAACTTTTACTTTCATTTATTCTTAAATAGGGAGTTGTCTCTCTATATGGTAAATGTTTAATGAACCAAGCTCCTTATGAGTGTTTGTCATATTTTATAAACTAAATATATTTCTTTTTAAATGGTAATTACCCATGTAGATAAATTCCCTTTTCCAATAACACCCTCTAAGTTCTTATTAAGACTTGTAAAATGATTAGCCTTGCCTTATTAAATGTAATGGATTGAATTATGTGGGTTGGAATGTTCATGCGGGATTTAATCCTTTTAATGAATTAAATTGTTTAAAATGGGAATGAAATGGGTGGTAAAACCATGCCGCTTGTTATAAGTAAATAAGGAAAGATTATATAAAATGTTATAATTAAAGGATATGACTTGATATTATTTAAAGGTATGCTTCATGATGGTTTGCATGTCGTGATTGAATTATAAATGGTGTCAAGGCCATGCCTATCATAGCATACTTATTACATACTATTGTAAATATGATTCCTTTATATGGTCTTGATAAATGAAAGTCATGAGTGTTATTGCCTCATGGATGTTTATTATATATATAATTATTCCTTAAATAAGCTATGGAAAGATGGTAAGGGATTGTCGAGCAAGGTGGATAATCATAATTCCTTACATCAGGTGTTGAGTTCATGAAATCTCACACCAGTGATACTAGTGGGATATTGGGATGAGGTTCCACACTCACTATTTAGAGTTTTATCATGATAGGACACTAACCATACCAAGTTTTAAGTTCATGGTGTCTCACACTCTATTAGTATTTAGGACATGTAACCTATTTCTTGAGCTTATATGCTTATTTAGACTGATTGTGGATGTATGAGTTATGCCCGATCCAGCCAGCAATTAGTATTCCATATATATGGCCATTAGGCGTCTACATGCACTTGGTTCATATAGGGGGATAAAATATATAAAATATATATATATATATATATATATAATTGTTAATATATATAGTTATTGGTAAGATATTCTTTTTAGTAGTGAGCCGAAGTAGGCAGAGTTGGCCATGTGTCTGATTGGAACCTGATCTTACCTGTGTCATTATTTTAGTAATTTTTTATTATTTCATATTACCTATACACTGATTAATTTATATTTCCTAAAATGGATTGGGCTATATACCTTGGGTTTCGTCCTAATAAGACTTATATCTCACATCCTTCTTGGGCCACCATTGTATCGGGGTACCATAGTAGACCTTATGTTTGCAGGACTATAGACTATTTATTGAGATGACTTTCTTTTACCTAGGAGTTAAGAGTACAGGATCAAGATTCTTCTCTATATTATCAAGGTGATAGTCATTTGTTATTTATTATTTTATTACATTGAATTTCTATTTTTAATTTTTACTGCTTGTACTTGTAGAATCATCTGTCATACTCGCATTGTTGAAAATTGGTATTGACCACTTTTATTCAGATATTATGTTATTATTCTTATGATTTTTTTTACTTCTTCAACAATTTTATATTATTTATTATTTGATAGAGCGTTGTTCTACTCTGATATGAGGGTATTGTCTCCCCACGGTCACCTTCTGAGACCCTCACTGCTACTCGAAAACCTTAGGTATATGGGGAGGCACACTTGAGGCCATATGACCCATTGGTATGCCCACTATCTTAGTGGTGGTTCATTCTGAGACATTAAAAATATATATAATGATTATTACTAGCCATACAATTAATGTATGGCCATCTAATGCTTAAAAAATTATTTTCTTGCAAAACTGTTTTGATACATTTTATGGGTTTATTTTTAAATTAAATTATACAAATTATGTGAATTGAATTTGATAAAATGGATTCCATATTTGGAATCATGATAATTAATATTATTTAATAAGGATAACTTAATTTTTTTATCATAATTAGTAGTAAAAACAGTAAAAAATAATTACTATGTTTAATGTGAAAAAAAGATCACCGGGGGGTTAATAAAAAAAGAAAAGGGTTAAAATTGAATAAAAAATTTATTTAAACTCATTGTTTGTTTGGATTTAAACCTTAGAATTATAAACTTCTAATTTGATTCATTTTTGATCCATTTTTCCAAGAAATCGACTTAATATTACTTTAAAACATTTAAAAAATTACAAGTGGGTGACTCATCTCAATTATAAAAGGGAACCTCGTCCCCTCTCTTCCTCTAAACTATTAAGCTGTTTATATGAAAAAAACATTAAAAAAATACCCCCAACATCTTTATTAACACTATAGATGTTTTTTTATTCCCAAAATACCAACCCTTTGGTCTTTAAGAAGTGATCCAAAGGAGGTTTGACTAAGAGAATGTAATCATCTTAACAAAGCTCTTTCTCTTTACTTATTCTTTTACCAGATTCATTATTTTCATAAAAATTAAAATAAAATAAAATAAATATTTCTTATATACTTTTATGTTATTATGTTCAAGGGATAATATATATTCACCCCCTTCTCCATAAAATGATAAATAAAACCATTGCTCGTGTGTACGGCAGACTACTGCCTTGCGAACAGATGTAATTTATTTTCTATCACCGAATCACATGGATAGTAATAATGATATAACAAATGAATATATATAATAATTATTAAATAATATTGATTTTATAAATTTAATATATCATCTACTTCCTTACCCATTCACCCATTAAGAAAATTATAATGTCACTCGTGCGTACGTAATACCTATCTTCTGTACAAAGCGATGCAATTCTTTTTCCATGTACAAATTTAAAGAATGATTATAAAAATATATCTAATGAATAAATATGATATTTATAACATTAATATTATTGTGGATATTATTTAGTTATACTATATGCACAATATTTATAAATTCTTTTACAAAACATGCATGAGAAATTGAAGTAGTTAATACCCAAAGCATTGGTAATAATGAAATAATATTAATGGAAATGTGATAAGATGTTACAATATTATTATATATGATATTATAAATATAAAAACGGTTATGATATAAATTAATAACATGTTTATGTCCATTATATAGTATTTTAAGGCACATTCAACTAAAGAGAAGAGTGAGGTAATGTATTTCGTCTCAATTTTCACTCCATTGATACATATTTGGAATCATGCACCTATTTACTTCTATGTGGTGTAAATAATAGATATTTAATATATTTAAAATGAATAATATTTATTCATTATGATTAATTATTTCAATTCAAGTTTAATATTTCAAGGGGTACCAATTGAAAAGTTACCAAAGATGTAAGAATTTATTTTACAGTCTCATTTTTTTGGGATAACTCTTATTTTTACTAAAGAAATATTATAATATCTCCTTATTAAACAATATATTTTCTAATAATATGCATTTTTATGGAGATTCCATATTTTATTCCAAATCTACTTCTCTATGATACTTGAATTAAGTAATGAAACATCTAAAAGAAAAACTGATCTTATTTCTCATTTTATCTGGTATATTTTTCTTCCATGTTTATATTTTTTAAATTATTTGACAAAAGTCTTTTTTATTTAATAAAATAGTTTATTAAGAAAATATTATGTTATTCGTTAATTTTTAAATTTTTTTAAAATAATATTTATAATGTTTTTTAAAAGTTTCATTTTTTATATTCTTTATAAAAATTTAAAAGAATGCTTCTTTTAATGTGTATGAATTTGACAATCTTTCTCACCGCCATAAATATTTTATGATATTTATATTATTCTAAAATAATCTTATGGGTTTAAAAAAAATATATTTAATGAAAACTTATTTTTAAGTTTTAATTCCATTTTATTTTATTCTCCAAAAGACATGAATTTATTACAAAACCTATATTTATGATAAATTGATGTTTATATTTTATCTTTTATTAATTGTTAGTCATCAACTTTCTCTTGAAAATTTCACTTTATTATGACCATTGGATATGAAATTTATCTTAAATATCCATATTATTTGTACCATGGAGAAGATTATTTTCTAAATTTTATAACATTCCTATATACAATGTTTTACCTTGAAATTTGTTAAATTTACTCGGGAAATATTGATATTTTGTATTCTTTATTCAATATGGAAATTTATTGATCAGGAATTTTGGTTTATGAAATAAATATCCATTAAATATATGAGGAATAAATTATACTTGTAGTTATGGGTGGGGTCTAAAATTATATATCCCATTGATGAGTTGACTGGTCTCATGAGCCAAATTGGTTGGCCAAATTATATAAGATTTTGGTATATTCCTACCAATAAATTGAACTGCCTCAACATAAGGATTGATCGTAAATATATCATGAATTATGAGGTTATGATGTCTAATATTATTCATTTTCTTCATTGAGAATTCAATTATTATTATCCACGAGATTATTTCATTGATATTACCCATGGATATATATCATGCTCAAGTTATTGATCAAATGGAATGTGTTTTTAGTTATTTATCTTTCCACATTTATTATGAATTATTTACTTATAATTTATTCCATTATACCCACCCTTTCTAATACTTTTTTCACACCGTTATTTTTTTCCTTTCCCCCGGATATGAAGATGAAATATTAAAATGACTTCCATGGATGCTGATCATTATCTTTTGTTATGTTTTCTATTATTTCCCCAATGTAAAATGGGTATCATGTATTTATATAGTTCTCCAAGATTAAAAAACTGATCAGTACTTGGGAATTAGATCCCTTGTATCTATTCTAACATAATCAAGTAGACAACAAATCTAGGTTACTGGAGTTTGGGTTGTTACAGTTGGTATCATAGAAAGTTTAATAGAAACTTTGGGAACTAGATTTAGGAAAACACAGATCAGGGAACATAAACCTATTATAGACTTTGAGGATATGTATAATTTTGGAATAATATCATAAAAGATTTGGTAATTTAGAGATTATATGGTTTTCCTATAAATACATCCCTATATGAATATTATAAGTGGATGTGGTTTTTCCCTAGATGCATCTAGGTGTAATAAACTCAAAAAGAGTTGGTCAGTTATATCTTAGCCATAATTACGGTGCATGGTGAATGGGCACTTAATATGAACCTAGTTTAACACTCCTGTGGGATATGATTGTGTTAAGCCACATTTTATTTACAAACCATTATAAAATATTTGAAAATATTTTTATGATTTAAAGATATCCCAATTGAAACCAAGTTGATGATTCTCATATTAATAATGAATAAATTTTAAATTTATGTTAATTTTTAAAATAGATTTAGATTTATATATTATGATTTAAAATTCATAATTTTATGAAATAATTTTGTACAGTCCATTATTTATAAATGGATCCTGGTAAAAAGAATAATATCTATATCTATTTCCAAAGTAAAAATTTCCTTGTTGAGAAATCCAATACAATGGTTGTTGGAGTTGAGTACTTCATGGAAATATCAGGGTAGATGGCCTAGGTTATGACTAATAACCTTGCACATATAGAGAAACATGATGTTCTATGGTATGATACCGCTATATTGGATTGTTTAATATGGAAGAATCCCCCATATTTTAGTGTAACTACCAATCCAGTGGTAGCTAAAAAATCGGTTAAGTCCCTCAATAAGATATTTCTAGACTTGGGATGAAATGAAAGGGAAAAAGCTGTAATGAAATTATATTGTGCCAAATTTTATGCTGATCAATGGGGGTAATTGATCTAGAATACTAGAGAAGAAGAATAAATAGAAATCCAGGAATGGGAAGCTTTTAAAAGTAATATTCTTCAATATATATTTCCATCTTAATAAATGAACTGAAATGAAGATAAAGTTACTCAACTTAAAGAAAAAGGAAGAATAAAGTTTTTGGAGTATGGAGATACCTTTAAAAGACTATCCAGGTATAATAAAGATTATATAAATAAAAGTTAAATAAAGAAAAGAAGATATTAGCTTAACACCAACAAAAATGGAACACGTCAAAGAAGAAGAAAAAAATGAAGTGATTTTTATTTTGTGAAAATTGTAGAAAGAAACATCATAGAAAATTATTAAAGGGCATAAGTTTTTGTTATAAGTGTGAAGATATAGGGTATATAGCTAATGAATGTAAGGGAAATAAATATTGCACAACTATATAGTTCTTCAACTGTAAATAAATGGGGAATTATTAAAACCAATCACCAAGAATTAAGGGAATATACCATAGAAGAGTCTAAGGGGAGAATTCCAAGATTATGTGATCACTAAATTTGAGGTTTAAGATCCTAAATATATAGTGGAAGGTACTTTAATAATATCTTCAAATTTAGATAATTATTTATTTAATTTAGGATATTAACAATCTTTTATATATTCTATGTTTTTCAAGAAAATTAGATATTTACCTAGCACCTTAAGAATTGAGTTATCAGTAACAACCCCTAGTGGAAGTCTCAATACAACAAGGATGTGTTAGAAAGTTCCCATAATGACACATAAAAGTGGATTATTTTCATAATTTATTATTATTTCTTTGGTTTACATTGATATAATACTTGGTATGGAAAATATTTAAAAATATAGTGAAAAAATTTATTGCAAAGAGAAGGAAATTATGATTTATAATGAAGATGTGGAATTTATTATTTTTAGAGGGAAGTCTTCATCATCCGAGTCATGTCTAGATACACCCCCAGTATCTCTTCTGAATGAGATCCATTGTGAAGAATAGAATAAAAAAACTATAAATGGAAAAGGTAATATTCAGATATAGGATGTACCTATTGCACATGAGTACATAGATGTATTTCCTAAGTAATTACATGGATATCCACCGAATCATGAAGTTGAGCTTTCCATTGCTCTATTCCCTTATGAAAAACATATTTCAAACACTCCCAATAGAATGGAAACCATGCTATTAGTGGAGTTGAAGAAACAACTAGAGGATTTGTTTTATTAGGTTTCTATATTCCCTAGTGTTTCACCTTAGAGAGCCCCTATTCTTTTCATTAATAAGAGTGATAGATCCATGAGGATTTGCATCAATTATAGAGAAATAAATGACATTACGATAAAGAACAAGTATCCAATACCTCACATTGATGACTTATTCAATCAACTCCATAGAGATAAATATTTTTCAAATATTGACCTTCGTTCCAAGTATCATCAATTGCGAGTAAATTAAGAAGATATTTCGAAGACAAAATTTTGTATTAGGTACGAACATTACAAGTTTACCGCAATGCCATTTGGATCAAATAATGCACCCTTTGTTTTTATGGATCTAATGAAAATAGTATTCAAGGAATATCTTGATATATTTTTGGTCTTTATTGATGATATATTGGTATATTATAAAATCTACGAGGAGCATGATAATCACTTATGAATCATTCTTGATACTCTTAATGGAAAAGAGTTATATTGTAAATTTAGCAACTGTGAATTCCAGCTTTAAAAATTTTATTTTCTTAGCTATATTGTTTACAAGGATGGAATATCTGTTGATCCTATGAAGACAAAGGTATCCAATGAATGTCCTACAACAACAAGCATAACTGAGGTACATAGTTTTATTGTTTTGGAAAGTTACCATCAGTTATTTATTAAAAATATTACCCGATTGGATAACCCCTTAACCAAGATTACTTGTAAAGGGTTTAATTTCACATGGATAAAGGAATGTGAATAATGTTTTGAATAATTGAGGAGAATATTAGTCAATGATCCAATTTTTACTCTACTATTAGGAAATTATGGATTTGTGATATATAATGATGCATTGAAGAAGGGACTTGGATGTATACTTAGGAATAATAATAATGTTATTTATTATGCATCAAGATAGATAAATACTCATGAACAGAACTATACAACCCATGATCTTGAGTTAGAAGCTGTAATATTTTATTTGAGGATATGGATATATTATCTATATATAAAAATATAAGATATACACAGATCATAAGATCCTAAAATACATATTTTCATATAAAGATCTCAATATGAGGTAAAGGTGATTTCTAAAGCTACTCATGGATTATTATTTCTCAATACACTACTACACAAGGAATTAAAATAAGGTAGTATATGCATTGAGTAGGAAATATCATACAGTTTTAACCAAAATAATGATTGATAGAGATACTATGTTCATGGATCTTGTAAATATTGATATGGAAAATTTTCAAGAGATAAATCAATCCTTTTATAAATGATTTCCAAAAAATATTTATTAAAAAATATGAAAATTTATCAGCCTAATGATGAGAATTTTTAAAATAAAATTTAAACTGTGAATGATGGGGAATTGGAAAACATTATATATGAATGTGGAGTTCCCAAATTTGGAAAGAGTCTATGTGTTCCATCTATACTTGAGATAAAAAGGAAATTATTAGATTATTATCATAGATCAAATTTCTCTATACACCTTGGTAGAACCATTATGTATATGGTTTTTAAGGAGCATTTGTTTAGGATAACATGAAGCGATAAATTGCCAATTATGTATCAAGATTCTTGGTTTGTCAACAGTTTAAGGATAAGATCCAATATCCTAGAAAAGCAATGTAACCTCTACATATGACTATGTGGAAATGGGATGACATTAATATATAATTTTTCACTAGATTACTGAAGTCTCTTAAAAATAATGATGCGATATGGGTTATTGGTAATCAACTTACAAAAACAAAACTTTCCTTTTTATAAGAGAAGATTTACCCATTGAGTGCATAGAATGACTCTATATTAATGAAATTGTAAGACTTCATGATGAACCTATTTCAATTGTGTCTGATTGTGTTCCATGATTTACATCAAAATTCTATAAAATTATTTATAAGGCTTTTTATATCGAGATTTATTTGGGAACCGCCTATCATCCATAAATAGATGGGAAGTCAGAATGGACTATTAAAACATTAGAATACATGTTTATGTCATGATCACTTGACTTTCCAAGTATGTGGGATTAGTATTTACCTTTTATAGAGTTTTCCTATAACAATATCTTCCATTCTAGTATTCAAATGGTTCCATATAAAGCATTATAAGAAAAGAGAGGTCATACTCCAACTTTTTGGGATGAAGTTGGCGAAAGGAAGATTGTAAGCCCAAAACTTGTTGAGGAGACAATGAAAAAGGTAAATACCATTCTAAATCATATTAAAGTATCTCAAATAGGGGATAAGAATTATGCTTATAACAAAATTAAATATTTGGAGTTTCAAGTGGTAGATCACATTTTCTTGAAATTATCTCCATGAAAGGGTGTTATAAGGTTTGGTTTGAAAGGGAAACTAAGCCCCAGGTACATAGGAAATTTTGAAATTATAGAAATAATTAGATTTATGGATTGAAGTTTGGAAATTCCACTGAGCCTCTCTAATTTACATGACGAGTTCTAAATCTCATTGTTAAGGAATTAAATTCCAAACCCAACTCATGTACACACGTCTAAATAAATTGAATTAGAACTTGATATATTATACTGTAAAGAGACTATATAGATTATTGAAACTAGAGAACACGTGTTGATGAATCAGATGATTTTAATGGTAAATTTACTTTATAGAAATCATAAAATTAAGGAATAAACATGGTAAAATGAGGATACTATAATGAAGAACCAACCTCATTTGTTCAGAAAGTAACATCCATAAAAATTTTGTTGATGAAATTTTTATAGGGGGAAGAATGTAACACCTAAGCTTCAATTATAGTAAGTGAATATTATATTTAAATATAACTATAATTAAATTAATGTTTTAATGCTTTATGGTATAAAATTTTAATTTTATTGGATTAATATCAGTTTTGAACTTACTCGGTTAAAATAAGCCTAAAATGAGTTTTTGAAAATTTCCCATAGTAATAAGATTTTATGAATAATAGAAAATGTATTATTTAACGATTACTAGTTTTATTTATAAAAACATGTTATAATATTTATAATTAATTATTTATTTACTATCAATTTGATAGAAATAAACATAATATCATTTAGAGGTAAAAAGTGATATTTTTTAGAAAACTTTTTTAAAAGCATAATGTCTTTCCATTTTAATTAATTAAAATAATACTTATTTATGAAATATTTAAATGAAATTTATATATATTATATATAAATATATTAATTTTAATCCATATAATTAATATTATTATCCATATAGTTAATTTAAGATGATCTAATCCTTGAAAAATACATTTCTTGAAAAACTGTTTTTCAACATGTTTTGTGGGTTTAGTTTTAAATTAAATTCCACCACTTATATGAATTGAATTTGATAAAATTAATTACATATTTGTAATTATAATAATTAATATTAGTTAATAATTTAAAATTAATTAATTTTTTCATAATTAATATTAAAAATAGTAAGAATTAATTACTTTGGTTAAGGTCAAGATAGGTTTTCTTAGGGTTAATCTAAAAAGATAAGAGTTAAAATGAGATAAAAACTTACATTAAAATAATTGGTTGGATTTATTTTTAACTTAAACTTATAAAAATTTAATATGATTTATTTTGGATCCATTAATCTAAGAAAAAGACATAATATTATATTAAAACTTTTTAAAATTACAAGTGGGCCACTCACTATAATTATTAAAGGGAACCTCCTCCCCTCACTTAATCACGCATCTTGAGACATTTATCTCAACCAAAAAATAAAAAAATATCTACCCAAAATCCTTATACATTTTATAAATATGGTTTTATTCCCCAAATACCAATCGTAGGGTCCTTAAGAAGTGATCTAAAGAGGTTTCTCTGAGATAAGGTAATTACCTTAATAAAGCTCTTTCTTTTTTACTTATTATTTTACTACCTTCATTTTTTTTCATAAAAATTAAAATATAATAAAAACGGTGTATTATATATATTTATATGTTATTATGTTGATTTAATAATATTTTTCCATCCTATTACCCATCTAATGGGAAGCAAAACCATCACTCGTGTTTTTGGTGGACTACTACATCACGAACCGATGTAATTTTTTTTCAATAACCAACTCACAAGGATAGTCATAACGATGAAAAAATGAAAATATATAATACCTATGACATTATATTTATTCTTTAAATTTAATATATCATCTACTTCTTTACCCTTTCACTCATCAAGGAAATGATAACGTTGCTCGTGCGTACATACGACCTACTGTTTCCAAGAAGCGATGAGATTCATATTCCATGTAAAAATTTCAATAATGATTATACACATGTATATAATGAATTAATATGATATTTATAACATATATATCATTCTAGATATTATTAAACTATACCCTATTCATAATATTAGGAAATTCCATGACAAAACATGCATGAAAAAAGGAAATAATTAACACTTGAGACAATTGTAATAATGAAATATCATTAATGAATGAATGATAAAATGTTATAATAAGATCATATATGATATTATAAATATTAATAGAGTTGTTTTATAAATTAATAACATTTTTAAGACCATTATATAGGAGGTTAAGGCATGTTCAACTAAAGTTAAGTGTGATGTAATGGATTTCATCTCAATTTCCACTCCATTGAGACATATTTGGAATTATACACCTATTTAATTTTATGAGGTGCATATACTACCTATTTTATATTTTAATATGAATATTTATTTATTCATGATGATTAATAATTTCAATTCAAGTTTACTCTTTCAAGGGGTACTAATTGAAATGTTACCAAAGAGGTAAAAATTAATTTTATATTCTCATTTTTATGATTGCTCTTATTTTCACTAAAGAAGTATTATAATATATCCTTATTAAACTACAAATATTTTATAATACTATAGATATTTAATAATTTTACATATTTTCTTCCAAATTTCCCCCTCTTTTACACTTGAATCAAAAAAAAGAATCATCTAAAATAAAATCTATTCTTATTTCTCTTTTGATCGGATATATTTCTCATCCAAGTACATATTTTTTATTTTTTTACAAAATTACTTTTTTATTTACTCAAATTATTTAATAAGGAAATATTTTTTTATCCTTTAATTTTTACAAGGTTTTAAATTAATATTTATAATTTTTTCCAAAAGGGTCATTTTTTATATTTTTACAAAAATTCAAAAGGAACATTTCTTTTTAATATGAGCTGCTTTAATAGTCTTTCCCACCACCATAACTATTTTAAAATATTTATCTTCATATAAATTTTTTATATGGTTTTAAAAAAATAAAATCTTTAATAAAACTTATTTTATTTTTTTAATTCCATTTTATTTTATTCTCCAAAAGAAATTAATTTATTAAAAACCTATATTTCTAATGAATTGATGGTCATATTTTATCTTTAATAAATTTTTAGTCATCAACGTTCACTTGAAATAATCAATTTCTCATAATCATTAGACATGCAATTTATTTTAAAAATCCATATTCTTTTTATCATGGATATGATTATTTCCTCAACTATATTTCATTCATATATATGGAATTTCACTTTGAAAGTTATTGAATTGAATGGGGGAATATTGATATTTCATATTATTTAATCAATATATAAATTTATTGATAAGGAATATTTTTCATAAATTAAAAATTTCCTTTCTATATATGAGGAATTCATTAGAAATACAGTGATGGGTGGGGACTAGAATTATGTAGCCCCTCAATTCATTAATAGGTCTCATAAGAAAAATCATTTGGCTAAATTATATGTGTCTTTGGTATATTCCTACTCATCAATTAAACTCTCTTAGAATAAGGATTGATTGTAAAGATATCCTAATGTCTAAGATTATGAAATAAAATTTTATGAATTTACTTCATTTATAATTCAATTATTATTATCCATGAGATTATTCCATTAATATTATCCATGGATGTATTTCATGCTCAAGTTATTGATTACAGGGTACATGTTTCTAGTTATTTACCTTTATATATTGATTATGCCTTATTTCCCTATAGTATATTCCATTGTACTGATCCTTACTGAGAATTTTATCTCATGATTATTTTTTCCCCTTTCCCTAGGATATGAAGATTGAATATTTGAATGAGTTTCATCAGTTCCATTCACATTATTTTATTATGTTTTATATTCTCTCTCCAATATAAAATGGGTATAATGTATGTATATAGTTCTCCAAGACTACTAAACTAATTGGTTATTTAGGATTAGATCCCTTGTATCAATGATAATGTAATAAAGTATAAATTGGATTTGGGTTACTGGTGTTTTGGTTATTACAACATGCATCATATAGGAATGAGTCTTGGATTTTTTTGTCCTTCTCAAGTCATCTCCCCAGATATGATCTTTTGAATATAGTCCATATTTTTAAATTTCAGGATACCACCACATATATATCCATTCAAGACTCTTGGATTGTGTTATGATGATTACCAATTGTATTATGATGCCTTCATTTAGGTTAAAATTCATGAAATCTTTCCACTTGGAGGACATAGATAATCACCTCCACCCATTGAGTGATGAGAATACCCACATATAGAAATACATGTGGATTTTTCCCATTACATTGAGTAGTGGTTTTTATAATAGGTAAAGACGAGGAGATGCGTAGGCTAATCATGCTGCATGAGTTTCAAAGGTAAAGGCTTCCTATTTTCTATGGAGAGTCTGACCCATAGACATCCGAGGATTTTATTGAGACCATGAATCGAGTGATCCATATCTTTCAAACTCCTTATGACTAGGTGGTAGTGACAAATACTAGTATTCTATAAGGTGATATGGGTTATTGGTGGAGATAGTAACTCAAACTCATAATGAGGTGATGCTTCCATGGACTAAGTTCAAGCACCTATACTAAGAGAAGTACTATCCAATGAATCTATGGTTAGTATATATTCAGGATATTATAATGTTTTAGTAAAGAAACCTGTCAGTTTATAAGTATGCATAAATGTTCACATACTTCATACAATACTTCTTTGATATGATCCACAATGGGTTCTTTTGAGTATAGTAATCACATGGATATTTGGACTGGATTAATACCCCTCTCTATGATCACTTATTCTGGGGTGATGGATTAAGCCTTGGTGGTAGAGATATTTCTAGTAGAGGTGTGGAAAATAGTTGGTGTTGGTGATGGGAATCTTGGAGTCAAGTCATTTGTGATATCCCAGACCTGGTTCACTCAAAATTAATTGAACCCAGTTAGCCACATGGATTCAATCATATCTCCCTATATGCCATAGGCTACTGACTATTAGTGAGGGTATAGGGTGTTTCCTTGGAGAGACTATGATTTCATTTCATAGTGGAGTACAATGGTAAAATATAGATAAAAAAATAAAAGAACCGACATAGATAATATGAATTAGTAGAATTAAATCATCCCAAACTAATAAACTAATTAATAACCACAACATCCAAGTCATAACAAAATAATGGGGATGATGTCATGTTACTATAAAAAAATTGGAAGTAGGAAAATATCATTACATTCTTTAAAAAATTACATATAATACCAAAAGGTTAAACTCTGAAATTATACCAAGTATACACTCGAACCTCTACTCCAATACACCATTCTATCTCATGAATCAAACATCCAAAGCTGGACCCTTTCCCTTTTCCTGAACTGTAACCATGAAGTCTATCTGGTTACCAATCAGTACCCAAAACAGTGTGTGAGTAAAACTTAGTAGTCTATCACCTATGTTTTCTATAAAAATATAGTATGTGAGTATAAATATAGAAATGTGTAGGTAAAATGATAACCAGTAGAATAAGAAATTGATACAATAACCATGACGGACTTAGGTTACTCATAGGAAGACCAACCGATCATACCTACTTCAGCCTAAGATGGATGTCTCTGAATAGGTAACCTATAAGAATCGAGGTCACAAGAATATGATAAGAGTAACCATGTAATAGTAGCAATGATGGAAGAACCAATTCGAAACTGAGGCATCCTTGAACTTATAGGTTTGGGCCAACTCATTGTAAAAAACCATGCATCCTAACCAAAGTTTCTAAGTGTAATATGAGGAATAAAACCTTGGAATTCCACATTATAAATATCTATAACCAATTCCTTGGTGTACTTCCAAAGTAAATCTTGGGATAAGCATAACTGGAGCCCAAGAAGATGATCTGAGGTGTCACATGTTTGAAAACATCATGCTGAATATGAAGAGACAATCAAAGTAATTCTAATTTATAGATATAAATCAATTGAATAATTGGTACTAAACTAATTAATTCATATACTAATAAGAAAAAGAGTGATTTATAAGGTGGGTATATCCCTTGGAAACTGACTCAATGAATCGGGGTGGCATCCTCTGAGTTCTCAAGGCATTTTCTTTGGAATCTAAGACTGGATCAAGTCTAACCAACCCTTTAATAGGAAAAAGTTCCATAATCAAATATAACCATTTATAAATATTCACATTCCATGTGTTGATCCATGTCTCTTTACCATTCCATTTAATTAAAACTTTCCGTTTTCATTTATAAGTGAAAATGGTTCTAATAGTAATTATAACATTTTAATCATATTGTACATAAACAATAAGGGGCCAAGTGAAAGGTACATTCCATACTATAACACAAGTTTTATTTTATTATAACATAATATAATTCTCTTTTAAAAGTCAAGAAATCAAAATTAATCTGTATCAAAGTCACATGTATATAAGGATTCACCCAAATAGGTGATTCTTAGTGATGTTCCAACCTCTAGCAAGGTCAATTAGTATTATAAGTTGTCTAGGTCATAGTTCCTAGAATTAATCTAATAATTTAATTAATTAAAAATCAATGCATGGAGATTCTAGTGTGTGTAACAATGGAAAAATTATAAACAGGAGATAATTTTAGGGAAACGGTATAAACCACAAACCATATAGAGGTAGAGGAACACTTGTCTAGTTTTGGCTTCCAATTTTTCCTAGATTAAAATAAAATGGAAGAATCGATGAATACCTTGAAAACATGACAAGTTATGTCACATAGAAAAAGCACCAAATATGGAAAGATAAACTGATAAAGGAAGGAAACTGATTGAATCTCTCACCGATTTTCTTCCAACATGACATATGACAATCTGATTAGAGTCTAGATGAGGGAGAGGCTTCAAATCATATGGAAGAGGGAGAGGGGAGTAGATCACACATGGGTGGCTATTAGAGAATGAATAAATAGAATTGGTCTCTTAATTTTAAGATGGAATAAGGGAAAAAGGGTAAGTTCACACTTCTTTAATGAGTTTCACAGTTTATCTCCATGGTTGGCTAAACCATGCACCAACCATGAACCAACATTATCCATGGGAACCTCCCCTTTCATGGTTAGGCACATGTTTAGACAAACCATGCACTAACCACATGTTTTAGAACTACAAAAAGTCAATAGATTCTTGCACAAACATGCATAATTCCTTACATGGTTTAATAAACCATAAACCACTTCTTTCTAGTCCACATGGTTGACTCACGTGGTTACTACTAACTGTGTGCCTCAATCTATTTCTAAAAAAAATGAAGTGATGATCTTCAAATAAGGCCCAAATTCTCTTGAAACCTTCCTTAATCATTTAATCACAAAAAATTAGGTTAAAAAGGATGATTAAAATTTAAACATAAAGGAAATGTACCTCATAAAAGATACCAAATTTTAGAACCTACTCTCTATTAGACAACTCGTCCTTGATTTTCCCTGAGGGAGATTGATCATCATACTGAAAAAGTTTTGGCCACTATGCATGTACAACAACCTCTCTATCCTAGGTCTCATTCTGTACATGACCATTCTTTCATAGCACCTAGAATATAGGGATTTAACTTCCTCATTGTTCCTTCATGCTTCGATCAAAAATAAAAATATTCCACTCCTCAAAAGAAGCATTAATGTCCAACAGAAAACCTTGAGGATCGAAGATATGAGATGGGTCAGAATGATACATTACTACAAAACTAACCTTTTACAGTGCTGGAATTTATCAGTGCTAGAAAAAAATGCTGATAAATAAAATATTTATCAGCGCAAAGGAAAGCACTGATAAATTTAACCTTTTATTAGCGCTTTATTTTGAGCGCTGATAAAGGGTACCCTTTATCCGTGCTTTATTTTTAGCGCTGATAAATATTTATTTCATCATTAATTTTATAGTGCTAATAAAGGTTCGAATAAATAAAATGATATAAATAAAAAAATAAAAAAATAAAAAATGATTTTATTAAATAAATATTAGATATTTTATTAATTAAATAATTTTTGATAAAAATGAATAAATTTATTATACATTATTAAATATTAAACATTTTATTAATTAGATAATTATTATAATTAATGTAATTAAATTGTATATTATATATATATATATTAATGTATATAAATATGATTTATATATTAAAAAATATTTATGTGCTTTTCATTAAATAATCATTTATTTATTGAATAATGTTTTATAATAAAAAAATTAATATGAATTAAAAATATTGACTAATTGCATAGCACTTGACATATAATTGAATGTTGTTTGATTTTTGAATTTAACATAAATCAAATGTGTGTTTTATTGATTTCACATATATGTAATTAATTCATTTTATATACAATGCACACAAAAAATACTTATCCATTCTTTCAATATTGTTAAAGTGTATTTATTCTTAATTTATTCAATTTCACTAATTTTAACATATATGCATGCACTTAAAATTAGACATTCATTAATAATGTTAAAAACTTATCTTTAAAAAAATATTTATAAATAAATATATTTATAAATGTACATTTACTATATTTATACAATTATATAATTATAATTATAAATAAATAAATATTTTTTTTAAAAGTACTTAAATAATTATAAATAAATAATTATATATATTTAAATAATTATTAAATTTATAATAAATTTACTTAAATAATGAATATATTTACTATATTTATATTTATATATATTTATTAAATATATATGTATAATTTTATAAATATATATAATGATATAAATATATATATTTTTAAAATTTCTATAATTATAAATAAACTATTATAAAATTATAATAAATATATTTAAAAAGATATATATTTACTATATTTATATTTTTTATATATTTATTAATTATATATAAATATTTATAGTTTTTTATTTATAATTATAAATATAAATCCTTTATCAGCGCTTAAGTAATAAGAACTGATAAAAGCATATTTATCAGCATTTTTTTTGCACTGATAAAAATGAAGCTTTATAAGTGCTAAACAAAAAACTGATAAAATGAATATTTATCATCGCTATATCTTTAGCACTGATAAATATTGATTTTATCAGTGTTTTTTAACCCTGATAAAGAGTCCTTTTATCACCACCTATTACTTAAGCATCGATAAAAGTACTCTTTATCAGTGCTTATTTATAAGCACTAATATAATTGTCTTGATATATTAAAAAAACCCTAACCATTTGTGAACCTGTCGCTATATCAGAAGTTTTTTGCAGAAGCCACCCGCTATTGGCACTCCTCCTTGATTAATTTACACCACTCGACTACCTCCAATTGGTCAAAAATCTCATCCAAAATACAATGTTCTATTGTATTTAGGGTTTCTGAAGAGGGTCTCCGATTTTCTTCATCTTAGGGAGGAAAGTGTTCTGATTTTCTTTGTGTATTTTTTGGTTTTTTTGATTTGTTCTTTAACAATGTCATTATTTGTGGTCAAGTGATTAAATACTATTTTTATTTTATATCTTTAAAAGAATGATTTTTTATGATCCGTTGTTTGATTGAATATGGACCCTCTTGATATATGGAGTTATTGGTTATATCTGACATTGAACCTTGGATTTATTCATTGTTGTTTTACTACTATGTTTTATATCTTCTTACTAAATAATTTTTTCATATATGTATATAAATTTGTAGAAATTTTCATGTATATTCTTGTTTATTGACTACTAATTTGAGGCACATTGGTGGTTCCCTAATGATTATATATATGGTGACACCTTTCATGGACACCTCAATATACTTGCAGCTTCAGATGATATTTTTTAGAAACCAAGTTTGTGGAGTGATGTATGTTCTTCTATTGGTTATATGTATCATAGGATCTAGTTCCTCTTAGAATTCACTATGTTCCTTAGTTTTTTTATGGAGAAGATTCAAAGGGACCATCCCCAGTTAAGCACATTAGATTTTATCACATCAATCCTTCAATTTTTGAATCATTATGGTGCCTTTTCACATTGTGTTTTAATATCTGGTTTTATCTATTTGATATTTCTTATAGACTATAAGTGAGTTTTTATATGTGACATGTATGTGTGTCTATATATCTATTGAATCATTTATTTTCATAGTCATTTGTCTAATAGGTTTACCTATACCGGGTAATTATGATTTTGGGTATGCATGTCCATTGACCCCAAGGGTCATGTTGGAATTTTTTTCAACCTCTGGTACTAGTTGTTTCTATTTTGGGGGGGGGGGACACCTCCCATTTATGGGTTTTTACACCAAAAGTTTAAAACATACTTTAGTGACTTTGAGGTGTGTTAGAGGTTATATGATGATCTGACCCGATGTTGTTTGGGTAATTCAGGATAGGGTCATTACACTATCCATCACTTGGTTTACACCTATAAAGTTTTGTGATAATATCATTTATTATCCGCCTTTATCTCCCTCTCATTATCATATTCTTTGAGATGATTCAATATAGTGTCTCTATCCATGTACTTATCCTCTATCCTTATATCAGAGAGATAAATAATAACATGATTCATCAGAAATATGATGCATCCCCTATGTGCCTTCTATAAGAATCCTTCTCTCCCCCACTCTCTCTACGTGGTTGATAATCATGTATAATGGATTCCAACAAGTTTAACTTATATTCTTGGTATAATATAATGCATTAGTGTCTGGACTTCTTCTAAAGTTTCACTGGATACAAGATTATCTTTCTGCACTTTAGATCATAAGTAAAGTGATGTAGTCAATTAAAATTCCATTATCTACAAAAATCAAGTAATATTTATTACATTTTAATGAAAACTGATTGTGATGCAATTAATGATTATATTATATCTACCACTATTTTTTCAAATCCCAACAACCCTTATTATTTGATTTTAAATATCTTGGTGCTCTGATATTCTAATATATATGATCCATATTTCCCTTCATCAAAGTATTAACCCCCTCAAACAAAGATTTATTCATTTATTACCAAATTCACTAAAATACTATAAAAAGAATGATAGTTCTCTCCCTTTTATCATTAGCACTATTCCTCTGTCCATGAAACCACTGATCTTTTTGATTGAATAAGAGTTTATTATTATTGTTTTTCATATTTGAGTTTCTTATTACTCCTTAATTTCCTATATTATATTTTCATTTGTTTAGGGGATTTAAGAAAGATTTTTTGTGGAGTAATTATTTTCTTAAATTCAATCACCCATTTTCTTCAACATGCTAAAATTCTTTGAAACAATCAAATATTGAGTTTCCATTTTTAGAATTATCTATAACTTTCACTTATGATAATGAATATCTTTTGTGTATTTATTTATATATTGTATTAAATTAATCATTTATGAATTCAATAGGATGGATATGAACTGAAAATGGATACACTCTAATCATTTGAAAAATGAATATGATGAGAGAGTTAAAGAGTTCATAAAGTTTGCAATAGATCATGCAGACGAACCTTCTAAAATCCTATGTTCTTGTTTAAAATGTTTTTATTCCTCAAAAAATTAGTTCAGAAGAGTTTTAAGAACATTTTTTTTTCATAGAATAGGCCAGTGCTATAAACTTTGGACTAAACGCAGGAAAAAACTGAATGTGGACATCGATTGGGATGAAAATATGATTTATGAAACATTTGATATGAATACGTTTCTAAAAGATGTTGGATATCGTATGGAATAAATGAAAATAGAAATTGAAGATAACCTTTGTGATTGTCCAAAGTTTTTTGAGGACTTAAATAGCTGTTCCAAGAAACCATTGTATACTAGTTGTACTAAATAAACAACATTGTTAGCTGTATTGAAGTTATATAATTTAAAAGCTAGAAGTAGATGGAGTGAAATCAGCTTTACAGAACTACTTGGTATTCTAAAAGACATGCTACTAGAAGAAAATTAACTATCATGGAAAACATATGATGCTAAACTAATGTTACGTTCAATGGGAAATGATCTCTAAAAAAATACATTCTTGTCTAAATGATTTCGTATTATTTTGAAAAGACCGTAAATCAATCATAAAATGACCTAAGTGTGGTGCAGATCAATACAAGAAAAATGAATCAAGTCCATCAAAATATTTATGGCATTTTCCTATCATTACATGGTTTATAAGACTATATGGATTTTAGGAAACTGTGAGACAATTATTATGGCATAAAGATACAAGAATTAAATATGGGAACCCACATCATCTATCAAATTCTACTCAGTAGAATAAAATAGATTATGAGTTTCTTAAATTGTAAGATGAGATAAGAAAATTTCATTTTTCATTATCTACATATAGAATAAATTTTTTTAGTGTACAAATTAGTACTCACAATACATGGATCATCATATTGGTAAATTTTAACTTTCCATCATGGTTATGCATGAAGTGAAAATACAATATGTTTCCTCTGCTTATATTTGGACCAAATGGATCCATTGATCAAATATCTGAAATTGATGTGGGTTACATGTGTTACAATGTATGATGATCATAGAAGTGAAGAATTTACATTGAGAGTCATGTTGTATGGAATGATAAATGACTTCCCCACTTATGGAAATTTATTAAGATATAGAATTAAAGGAATATTGGGGTGTCCCATTTGTGAAAAAAAAAACATACTCAGTTCAGTTGAAACATTCCTCAAAGAATATATTTTTAGGACAATAGAAATTTTTACCTCGAGGACATAAATACCGATCCGAGATGACACCATTTGATGAAAATATTGAACAAGGCACAACATCATCTCCAGTATTGGTAAATCAACTATTCTAAAAAGTAAAATAGATTAACACTATTTTTAGTAAACCATTTTTTAAAAACCTTCCAGAATTAGGTTTTAAGAAGTGATCAATTTTCTTTGAATTTCCGTATTGGAATTATTTGTATGTCAGTCATTTTCTTGATGTCATGCATATAGAAAAAATGTATTTGATAGTTTTATTGGAACATTACTAAATGTTTCTAACAAAACAAAATATGTCATCAAGGATAGGTTGGACTTGATTAAAATGGGGATAAGGGAAGAGTTGGCACTAATAAAGGGTAAAAGGCATACTTTTCTTCCTCTAGTAGCTGACACTCTATCTAGATAGAAAAATTGAAAATTTTCATTTTTTCTTACTATTATAAAAGTTCCATAGTGGTATTCATCAAATATAAAGAATATCATGTCATTGAATAATTTGATGTTATAAAGAATAAAATCACACGACTATCATGTTTAAATTCAAGATTTAATACCTCTTTATTTCCATTGCATTTTTCCTTAAAATGTTTTACATACATTAATCAAACTCCACTTATTTTTCAAAGCCATATTCAGTAAAGTTATAGACCCATCAAAGTTTCCCATCATGAATAAGGATATTGCAGTCATATTATGTGAATTAGAGATGTTCTTCACACCATAATTATTTGATATAATGGTCCACCTAATGGTTCAATTGGTCATAGAGGTTCAACTATGTGGTCCTATGTATTACATATGGATGTACCCAATTGAATGGTATATGAATATTTTGAAAGGGTATGTTAAGAATTGAAGTCATCCATAAGGGTTTATTGCAGAATGATATATTTTTTAATAATATATTAAATTCTGTACTGATTAACTATTAGATGTTGAAAGCATTGGTCTCTAAAAGTCTCGCCACAGTGAACTCCTTATGGAAAAATGAATTTCTAGGCAACTGGTTGTTACAATTACCTTGATAGAGAGAGATAAAGAACATATTTATATGTTACATAATAGCGAAGATGTTGATCCATACATTGAATCCCAAAAAAAATTATTAGAGATTTGAATCCATCAAGGGCTAAAGGATGGATATTAAATATACATAATCAAAATTTTATAGGATGGTTCAGAGATAAAATTTATAAGGATTTATCTAAAAATATTAATTAAATTACTGAACGACTTTAATGGATATCCATAGGAATGAATGAAAATGTTATATATTACACTGGCTTTGTAATCAATGATTATATATTCTATAAAAAAGAACATGAGACTTCAGTATGATGTAAAAAAGTGGTGTTACTATTATAGATGAAGTGATGCACATATCTGGTTCCATGGATAGAAATCCTATTTACAGAAATATGTCATATTTTGGAAATATCGAATAGATATACGAGTTGGATTATACAACATTTCAAGTGCCTCTTTACTATTGCAAATGGTTTGAAAATATCAATAGAGTGAAAGTTGATAAAATGTGATTTGTGAAGGTGAATTTCAGTGTGGAAGGGGAAAAAGATGATCCATTCATAATTGAATCAAAAGTAGTGAAAGTATTTTATGTCTTTGATCCAATAAAAAAAAATTGGTCGATTTTCCTACTGGCGACTAAAACCAATGTCGAGTCAGATGAAAATTCCATCGAGGAAGAACCTTTTATTGGGACATCACAATCAGTTCATGCTAGTCCCAATACAGAAAATGTCATATATGTTAGAGGGGACCAAAAATAGGGTATTTGGATTCTTGATAGAGGAACCAAATCCTTGAAACCTTTAAAAAAATGAATAGGGTACAATGAGAAGGTTAAAGTATTTTTCAATATATTATGTTTTTTGTCATAATATTATATGTTCTGTACTATATTAACATAATCTAAATTAAATGTTTGAATACTCATGTAGGAAATGTATTTTCCACATGTTGATATTACAAATCCCTTAGAAGAATAAACTATAATAAAGGAAACCCTTTGGAAAGATGTAAAGGTAATGTTACCACATACTTTCTCTATTTTACTAAAAAATTATATAATAGAATGTTGATTTAATTTTCATTATTCCTTGGAGATTTTTTTTATTTTAAAATATTTCTATCCATGTGTCATGCCTTTGCAAGAAGAACAAGGATGATGTATTTGCTCAATCACATAGGTAATCTTGATATTTTCATAGTAAAATCATTGTCCATAGAATTAATGTGCTATTTCATATTTATGTTTTATTTATTTATTTTTATTATTACTCAAATAATAATTTCTTTCTTATAAAGGGGGATTATTTTGTTCTATTTTGGGGTTCTATGTTCATCTTTCATGCCTTTATTCACCAAAACTACCAAAAACTTCTTCTCCCTCAAAACCTTTTCACCCCCTGTAGTGGTACATTTATCACTTTCTTTCAAGTTACCTGCACTGAATTTATAGGAAGAGAAATGAAGTTCCCTCTATTCAATTATAGAGGTAATCTTGATATTTGTATAGTAAAATAAATATCCATAGAATTTATGTATTTTTTCTTATTTATGTTTAATTTATTTATTTTTAGTATGACTCTCATAATAATAGTTTTCTTATACATTTAGATTCTTCTACTCAATTTGGGGTGCTATGTCCATATTTCATGCCTTTATACACCAAAAATTATATAGAATTTTTCTCCCTAAAAACATTTTCACCTCTATAGTGTTCTATTTATCAATTTTTTTCAAGTTACCTCCACTGCCTTTGTAGGAAGAGAAATGATGCTACCTCTACTAAACTTCCGAGGTAATATTTATGTTTTCACAGAAAAATCATTATCCATATAATTAATATATTGTTTCATATTTATGTTTTATTTATTTATTTTTATTATTTCTCACATAATACTTTTTTTCTTATATATGTGTATTATTTGGTTCGAGTAGGGGTGATCTGTCCATTCTTTCATTCCTTTCTGCACAAAAACTTCCAAAAACTTTTTTCTCCCTCAAAACCTTTCACCCCTATATTATTGACATTTATCACTTTCCTTCAGGTTCCCTCCACTGCTCAAAAAAAGTGTAATATTGATATTTTCACATTAAAACCATTGTCCATATAATTAATGTATTATTTAATATTTATGTTTAATTTATTTCTTTTTAGTAGTACTCGTTATAATTATTTTCTTATACAGGTGGATTCTTTTTTTCGAGTTGATGTGGTTTGTTCAAAGTTGGTCATGTAGTGTTGGAAATTTGAAAAATAAAGTCAATAGAAAGCATGTAAACTTTAATAGTTAGGATTTTTTGAGACTTTAGAATGTTTATAAATCAACCGCACCTATATCTGACATACAATGTGACCGATATGACTCCAAACACTTATTTCTATTTAAAATTGACATTGATTATAGTAAAAAAGACAAATGACATACTCAAAAATGATCAAACATATTAAGATTATTTTTATACTTTAATAGAATGATCCATAAGTCATTTTTGATGTGTAAGAATCAGCTACACCCCAATCCGATACATGATGTGCCCGATATGACTCAATGTGTCTGTTATGAGTTTAAAATTTACATTTGACTTTAAACAATGTAACTCACTAAAAACTGAGCAAACTCGCACAATTTTTTTATAATTTAGGCCATTGATTCATAAATAATTTTAGACTTGTAGGAATTGGTTTCACATCAAACGGATACACGATGTGATCCATATGAGTCAAAGTGCATGTTTTAAGTTTAAAATGATGTTTTAGTAAAAAAGACAAGTGACATACTCAAAACTGAGAAAAAAAATTCATATTGTTTTCATAATTTAGTCAAATGATCCATAAGTCATTTGGGACTTGTAGGAATCAGTCAAACATCATTTTGATGTACGGTGTGATCGGTATGACTATAAGTGCATCTTTATTTAAAGCTGACTTCAATTTTAGTAAAAAAACAAACTGGTCTACTCAAAACTGAGAAAAAACATTCATATTGATTTGATACTTTAGGACAATGACCCATAAGTAATTTGAGACCTGAAGGAATCAAATACACATCAATATGACAAACAATGTGACTGATATGACTCCATGTGGGTGTTTTTGTTTAAAATTGACATAAATTTTAGTAAAAAGGAAAAATAACCTACTCAAAACTGAGAAAACACTTTCACATTGTTTAAATACTTTATAAAAATGATACATAAGTCATTTTTGATTTCTAGGAATCAACCTAACCTCAATACAATACACAATGTGACCGATATGAGTCAAAGTGCATTTTTCAATTTCAAAATGATATTTTTGTAAAAAAGACAAGTGGTATACTCAAAAATAAGAAAATACATTAGGATTGTTTTGATACTTTAGGAAAATGATCCATAAGTTATTTGATATGAGAATGAATTTTCCAAAACTCAATTCGATGAACAGTGTGACCGGTATGACTCCAAGTGTGTGTTTTATTTAAAGTTGACATCATTTTTAGTAAAAAGGACAACCGAACTACTCAAAACCAAGAAAAAACATTTACATTGTTTAAATAATTTTGGAAAATGATCCATAAGTCATTTTTTATGTGTAGGAATTATCCACACCTCAATCTGATTCACATTGTGATCTAAACAAGTCAAAGTACGTGTTTCAATTTTAAAATGACATTTTAGTAAAAAATGAAAGTGACACACTCAAAATAGAGAAAACACATTCATATTGTTTTGAAACTTTAGGAAATTTTTTCATAAGTCATTTGGGATGTTTAGGAATAATTATCACCTCAATTTGATGCACGGTGTGACTCATATGACTCAAAGTGCATCTTATTATTTAAAATTGCCATCGATTTTAGTAAAAAGGCCAACTGACTTTCTCAAGATTAAGTTAAAACATTCACATTGTTTAAATAATTTTTTAAAATTATCCATATGTCATTTGTGTTGTGTAGGAATTATCCTCACCCCAAGTCGATACACAATGTGATCAGTATGAGTCAAAGTACATGTTTCAATTTTAAAATTACATTTTAGTAAAAAACAAAAGTGACTTACTCAAAACTAAGAAAACATATTAATATTATTTTGAAACATTAGAAAAATGATCCATAGGTCATTTTATATGTGTAGGAATTAGCTTCACCCAAATCTGATGTGCAGTGTGACCTATATGACTCAAATCAGAACTTTTTATTTAAAATTGTCATCAATTTTAGTAAAATGGACCACAATCACACCCAAAACTAATAAAACACATTTTTATTGTTTTGATACTTTATGAAAATGATCTATAATTCATTTGTGACATGTAGGAATTATCCTCACCTCAATCTGATACATGATGTGCCTGGTATGACTCAAAGTGTCTGTTATCAGTTGAAAATTGACATTTTAATTCAAAAAGTGTCACTCATTGAAAAATAATAAAACACACTCATATTTTATTTATAATTTAGTAAAATGATTCATAATTCATTTTTGATGTATAGGAATCTATTTCACATCAAACCGATGCACGATGTGATCAAAATTAGTCAAAAGTGCGTTTTTCCAGTTTAAAATGACATTTTAGTGAAAAATACAACTGGTGCACTCAAAAATGAGAAAACACATTCAGATTGTTTTGATACTTTAGGAAAATGATCCACAATTAATTTGATACCTGTTGTAATTATCCTCATCTTAATCTGATGCACGGTGTGACCGGTATGACTCAAAGTGCATCTTTTTATTTAAAATTGACATCAATTTTATTAAAATTAATGCTTTCTGTTAATTTATTTCTTTATATTGTTACTAAAATAAGAATTATTTTATTATATAAGTGTGTTATTTTCCTCGAACATGGGTGTTTTTTTCTAAAATTGAATGAGTCGGGTCAGTATTAAAAAATAAAGGAACATTAATGTTTTTTAATGTATGTAGTAATTTTTATTTATGTAATTATATAAAATAATGTTTGAAATGTATATAATATAGTGTTTTTTCTTTTGTTTGTTTTGTAAATTTCATTTAATTTAAATCCTATATTGGAATTTATTACTATTGATATCTAGTGTGTTTCTGGTGCTGTGGTGTGCTGTTACAACACATTGCAGTGGTGTTGTAGTGTGCTGTTATGGAACACTATAGTATAGACCTTTATCAACACTTTTAAAAGTGATAATAAAATTTCCTTTATCAGTGATTTTTATAAGCATGGATAAAGGTATATTTTATCATCACTTTTATAAGTTCTGATAAAATACCCTTTATGAGTGCTTTTATAAGCACTGAAAAATGGTTCCTTTAGGGGCTCTAAATTAAATCCCTAATAAAGGTCCCATTTGTCAGTGTTTTTTTAGCGTTGATAAAAGATCATGGATTTTAACTTCTCTCATGTATTCAGTTCTTTTCTAGCACTGATAATTTCTATTTCTAGAATTGTTAAAGGCCAGTTTTGTAGTAGGGATAATGGAAAAGATGAGATACATAGAAGATTCTGTGAAAAGCTCAGTTTCTATAAGGTAACTAAAATCGATAGGATACTATCTTGATTCTATTTAGAATCTCAAAGGGACCAATATAATGAGGTGATAGATTCCCTTGTTTCAGAATCCATATATTTCCTAGCATAGGTGAAACACACATGATTATCTAATTTTTAAATTTGAACTCAAGATGTCATTGATGGTGGTTAGATACGACTATTTCATAAACAGAGCTGTATCCATTTGATTTTTGATAATTTGTACCCAATTCAAAGTCTCTTAGATGTAACAAGGTCCCAGTACCACTACCTCTAACCAGCACAAGGGTGAATAACATGGCGTACTATATAAGTCCTCATAAGGATCCATTTGTTTCGTCACCTGAAATTTTTTTATTATAGGATAACTCTTCTAGTGGAATGCATTTCTCCCAAGAACCTACAAAATCAAGTACCAATTCATGGATCATATCCTCTAACACCTTTATTTTACACTCAAATTTCTCATTGGTCTATGAGTGATAAGCTATACTCAAAAGTACCTATGAGCACATATCCTTCTAAAACCCTTTCTAGAACTATGAAAAAGGTGATCATCTCTATGTGATATGATCGTACGAGGGGTAAAATGAAGTCTAATAATCTCACATATTTAAATAATACCCAATTAATCTACTTATAAGGTCTCCCTGATAGGTATAAAGTGAGTGACCTTCATTAGTTTGTCGATGACCAACCATACTGTATCACTGCCTCAAGGGGATCTTGGTAAGAGAGTTACAAAGTCCATAGTTAATTCATCCCACTTCCACTCTGGAATGGTAAAAAACTATAAAATCCCTACTGGATTTTGGTGTTCTTCTTTCACATACTGATAGTTGTAACACCTAGTAACCAATCCAGATATCGGATTTTTCATCCCCAACCACCAATACTATAAGTGTAAGTCACAAAACATCTTTATAAAACTATTTTGTAACACCTAAATAGAATCATGATATTATCACATAAATTCCTACCACACATCTCCATGAATCTAGAAACGTCTATTAATGCACAAGACATCATCCTTTTTAATGATCCATCCATGAAGTATTTTATATTCATGGACATATCTAGGTTCCTAGAGATGCATGTGAGGAATTGATGTGAGAATCTCATGATTCTAGCTGGGCGGTAAACTTGACCTATCACATTGGAATTATCCTAGAAAAATCAATAATTTATACATCCTTAAAATTATCTACCATAGGAGGGAAATTAGTAAGCTGTGTTCCCAGATCATCCATATAAAGGCTATAAATCTGGGTTGTCACTCTGCCTATACCATGAAACTTTGGTCCAAATCAACTCTCCTGGACATCCCATTCACCATTGTGAATATATCTACTACCCTAAGGTGATGTGAATGCCACCCTTAGATGATAAAAATCAATATGGGAATGATAGGAAACCAACCTATCCATCCTAAGAATGATATCGAAGCCTATATTCTCGAAGACAAAGAGGTCCTATAAGAAACAATAACCACAAACCTCAAGGGAAAACTCTCTTCATTGGTGTAAAATTTCTGACCATACTCCCATTAGAGCATCTAGTGTCACAACTTCACATAAATATTGAATCTCAACCCAAGGATTTCTATGATATCCATAAAGATAAAAGAATGTAAAGAACCTATATAAAAAAGGGTAGATAATAAAGTAGAGACTATTAAGACTGCACCTCATACTATAGATGGAAAAACACCCTACTTATTAGGTATAGGCTATACTACATATATATATCCTAATCCATGGACCAGAGATGCAAACTGACTACCCAGAGTGGGTCCACTTAGCTATCACTGCATATCCTATGCATGACCTCCTCGACGACGTCTACCTCCTCAGCCTATATGACTAGTGGTACATCAAATCCCCACCGGAATTAGTGATACTAATCCTACTCTATAATATTGAGCTGGTGTGGATCCTATCCCACTAGGAACATATGGTAAATATTGGTAGAATCTTTGAAGATGGCTTATTTTGTTGTAGGCTCGACACTCAATTGTTTCTTGGTCACATTGAGGCTTTACATGACCTTTCCACCCACACTAGTGAAATATAATAGAACTACTAGTTATAATACCTTATCTTACACTGCTCTATTGATAACCCTCTAAACAAATCTTCTTCCCACTATATGAACAACCCAGCCCTGGTATCGAACCACCTTTCCTTGTACCCTTAACTTCTCTCAAGATGCTCTCGGTAATAAGGGCTTGGTTATCTATCTCTAAAATGGTAGTTAGTTAGATATGTGCCTAATATTAGATGGCATACTTGATCCCATCCTCAAAAAATATCTATTTAGATATCTCATCATTTAAAAAAGTAGGCACAAATAATTTCATCCTTGTGAAATGAGTATAATAGTCTATAACATACAAAGTGATATACTCCAGGTGCATAAAATCTCTTGATTGGTTATCAGTGTATTGGTAAATAATTAATCATAGAATATAGATTGGAAATATCACTAAACTATACCCATATGATGATTAGAATGATTTAGAACATCTGACTAGAACTTGGTAGATCCCTGAAGCATATAAGCGGTGATCTTTACCCTCCTTTCTAGAGGCATCTCCAGATGCTCAAGAATAGATAATATGGCCTCTAGCCAAGACTCAGCAGCTTGAGGGCCACCCTTACCAGAGAAATTAGGTGGGTTATACTAATGGATTTCTCTCATCAACTTTTAAATACTCTATGTGGGTCTTGTAGCTCCCTCCATAGACTACACTAAGCATAGAAACCGTTTATGAAACTAATCTTTCATGCCCAGTCCAGGTATAATAGGAGGTACAATTGGAGGTGACTTAGGTAGAACTACTAGTAGGTTAGGTACCACTAAATTAGGAGCATGGTCATTGCTATATTCCTAGAATTCGACCTGAGGCCTTCATGGATGAATATATCTATAATTTCCTATAACATGATTCAAAACTCAATAAAAAGCATAAGGAATCTCTCATAATGAATGGTAGGCATAATGGTTTTCTACACCAAAACTTATTAACCCAAAAAACCAATATCCAAGGTTAGGATATTGGTTAGATTCCAAGTTTTAATCATATGGGTTATAGTATATGGAGTGTAAATTATAAGTTATAGAGGATAATGACCTATAAGTTTTATCGACATCCCCATTTAATGGTAAACAATTCTGTTTGAATTTTAGAACTCAACAGTTAATAAGTACATTAGGGTATATATATATATATATATATATTTATCAAGGTCTTGTTAGACACATCTATCATTACCAAGTAAAAAATTCCTATGCTATATAAGTTATACTAAATGTGACTGAAACAAATATTTTTTGATGGTTCAATTATATGGATCACCATTCCTAATTTATAGAGGCACAAACACTCTCTAAATTATAATTATAGGCCATGTAATTGTAACCAATTTACATTTCAGCTCATGTAACCAATGGTCCATGGATCAAACTCACTATAAAGAGATTATTAAGGTTCCACTATCAAGCTATATGGGAAAAACCGTTTAGGTTGATAAAAACACTTAAATTAACCCAATTATTTATCCCCATAAGAAATTTTAGCATAATCTTAGATATAACTATCAATGAACTAGGAATATGAAATAAGAAATGCATGCAGTAAGTAAACATGGAATAGAACAATTCATGACATATCAATCATCATGTACCATTAATGATGCATGTGACACAACCTCCTTAACACACCAGGTCAAGGGTAAAGGTAAAATCCATCATAATAATAAATTCCACCATCATGTGCATCACCCAATGGAGAAATCAATACAAACATAAAAAGGAAAAATCTAGATCATCAAATCCAATCCCAGATAACTTATTTTTTTATCTATACATGGGTTAGATACTCCCAAGCATAGATTCATTACCAAATTCCAACATTTCCTAATCTCATGTATAACCATTACAAAATAGTAAGATAAAAAGAACCTCTTATACCACTTTGTGACATCTTGGACCTAGTTCACTTATAAGTAACCAAGCCTAGTTGGTCACATGGCCTCAAGCACACCTCCCCATACCCCAAAAGTTACTAAATAATAGATAGGGACTAGGGTGTGTCTATAGGGATACTAAGCCCTCATGTTAGAGTGGATCATAGTGGTAGAAGATAGATAAAATATAGAGGATTAAAAAAAGATAATATAGAACAATTAAAGTAAATCATTCAATCATAATAAACTAATGAATAACCACAATATACAAGTCATAAAAAATAATGGGGATGATGTCATGTTACTATAAAAAACCAGAAGCAAGAAGACATCAGTATATTCTAATGTAAAGTATACAAAAAGATAAAAAAGGAAAAACTCCAAAAGTATCCCAATCCTCTGCTTAGTCCTCTATCATACACCATTATATCACTTGAATCAAACATCCAAAGCTATAACCTTTCCCTTATCTATACCTACAACCATGAATCCTATCTAGGTTTCAATCGGTAGCCCAAATAGGGTGAGAGTAAAACTCAATAGGCCACCACCAATGATGTCTATAAAAAATATTGTCTATGAGTATAAATATAGAAGTGTGCAGGTAAAATGATAACCAGTAGAATAAGCAACTGATATAAATCAATTGAATCAAATGCATTATGATGAGGCATTCATATACTAACAAGATAAAGACCGAATTCTGACGTGGTTATCTCCCTTTGAAGCCATCTCAATGAATCGAGGTGGATTCCTCTAAGTGATCAAGGCATTCTCTCAAGAATTAAAGTCTATATCAAGTCTGATCACTCCTTTAATAGAAAAAAGGTCCATAATTTTTTTTAGCTATTTATAAATATTCACAATTCATGTGTTAATCCATGCCTCTTTATCATTATATTTAATTCAAGAATTAACTTTTCATTTATAAATGACAAATTTTTATATGGTAATTTTTACTTTTAGTCATGTTTTACATAAACAATAAGGATCCAAGTTAAAGTTACTTTCCATACCATGACACAAGATTTCATTTATTATAACTTAATCAAATTCTCTTTTAAAGGTCAATCCATCACAATTAATGGGTGTCAATGACAAATGTATATAAGTACTCACCGAAAGGGGTGATCCTTTGTGATGTTCCAACATCTAAAAATGAAAGAGTACTGTAAGTGGTCTAGGTTTTAGTTCCCATAATTTATCTAATAATTCAATTAATTATAAATAAATGCATTGAGATTTAGGCGTGAGAAATAATGACAACATTTATAAACAAGTGAGGCTTCAAGGGAAATAATGTATACCAACTACTTATAGATGTAGAGGAACACTCATCCACTATCAAATTCTAATTTGGCATGGATCATATGAGAATATAAGAATAGATGAATACCCTGAAAATAGGGAATATTATTTCACATAGAAAAAGCACCGAATATGGAATGATAAATTGAGAAAGGAAGGTAACAGATCATATATCTTACTGATATGCTTCCAATGTGATAAACGATAGTCCTATTGGAGTTTGGATGAGGGAGAGGCTTCCAAGCCTAAGGAAGAGGGAGAGGAGAGCTTCTCATGGGTGGTTGGCTACTGGAGAAAAAAGAAATTGAATAGGGGTTTCTAATTTTAAGATGTAAGAGAGGACAAATGGTAAATTCTCCATCCTTTAATGGGTCATATGGTTTGGATGCATGGTTGGAAAAACCACGAAAAAATCATGATCTAGCATTGTTTAAGTGAATCTACCCTCTCACGGTTAGGCACACAAATAGAAAAACCTTATGGTAACCATTTGTTTTAGCTCTAAAAAAGGTGTTAATATTCTAGCATGGGATTGGAGGCTTATTTTTATAGTTTAATAAACCATTCACCTTATCTTACTAGGTCACATGGTTGATCTTCACAGTTACTACTAATTGTGTGCTAACCATGTGCCACAGGCTATTTATACAAAAACTAGAGCTCTGATCTCTAAAAAAGACCAAATTTCCCCTAAACCTTCATTAATCATTTACGTATAAGGAATAAGTTAAAAAGTTAGATTAAAACTTAAAATTAAAGTATCCTTACCTCATGAAAATTATGGGAAGTTACATCATTAGCCACCATTGGTAGTCATTGAGCGATGAGCTCACAAAAGAATAAGCATTCACTGTCACATACCCAATATTGAGTTTCAACAACATAGGGGTATCATAGATGATCTAGTCATCCAAGGGACATTCATATTTTATTCTCCTGAGTCCTGAACTATCATGCCTTAGATGATAGATAGACCTATGAAAGATCTCCCTGACAGAGAAAACAACATGACTGGAGACTTCCTAGGGGCATAACAGATGGACCTTAGGGATCAATATTTGATAGAGGGGCCTTAATAGATGGTATATTCTATTAACTATTTCCATCATCATCACCTATAGATGGTCAACACCATACTCAAATGGTTGGAGTTCTGGGATAAAATCAACTACTATTTATGTTGGGGTATGATCTGGTAGTGTGTATTATGATCCATGTCTTTTTTTACCTTTAAAAAAGTTCTTAAAAATATAAAAAAGATCCATTCCTTTATTTTTATGTCCCTTGTTTGGGATCTTGATATTCTGGTGAATCCTCTATATCAACTTATGTTTTTTGAGACTCATATTAGAAGTGATTATGGGATTACAAAAATTTAAAAATAGTGTGAATAACACTCAATGATGGGAGGTTTTCTTGGGATTTCTTTGAGGTTGTGATAAATCCTTATAATATCATTCTTGGAATGAACTCGATATCTAAAGTTTATTCTTAGATAGAATTGTTATGATAAAGGGTGAGGTGAATTTAGATAAATGAATTGAGATTTTCCTTAATGGGTTAGAAGTAGGGATCATTTTTGGGAAGTTGAAGCAAATTTCCCATCAATTAGCTAGTTTTACCTATAGTGAAATAGACCATGAAGTTGTTAGGTTTTATTTAGTGCGGGGGGTGGGTGGGTATACAGTGACCTCACCTTTTATTATATTAATTTTATATCATTTTAATGATGAAAAACATAAATGCATTACAGAATGAGGATCCATAGGTTTAGCGACTTGGTAAAACTGGGAATATACATAACATTTACAACATAAAATAGAAACATTTATTTAATTCATTTTTCTCCAACTTCTTATTGTCCCTTGAAATATTCTTTGTACACATAGTAACCTAAGGATATAGATCAAAAGGGGTGAGATAAAATCCTAGTAAGAGGATATATAAGAACAATATAACATGGGGTGAGCATAATCATAACATCATCATCAAAATCATGAGAGGAATCATTAGATAAAGGTATATATTTTTTCAATTCATAAAAATAAGACATCATGTCTTAGTGGTCAACTACCACACATAGTTGTGAACAAATCTAGAATCATGTTCACACATAATTTCAATTTAACTCATGAGATTCATCACTTTACCCAATTCATTAGAGCACTGTATAATTATAGGCACACCCATCACATCCAAACATTCATATTGTGCTATATAATTCCGGTCACACCCATCACACCATAACATTTAAATTCTCATGCATGCCACAAAAAAAAATATGTCAAAATTTAACATAGAAAACCCATGGAAAGAAATGGGTTTCACATAATAAATCATACATACATAAAAATTTGGTTCCCAAAATAAAGAGGGAATATCATTCTTGACATATAACTATTAACCTTGAGTGAAGAGTGAAACAATCTTGGAGAAGTAAAAAGGGTGTGTTTATTTGAAAGAAGAGTTATTTTTGGAAAAAAATGTATTTTTTCATAAAATAAATTAGAAATAATATATATAAAAAAAATCTAAGATGATTATGAAGAAATTATTTTTAATTTTCATCCATATTGAAAATGGGTTAAAGAGGGAAAACTCAAAGAAAGAGAGTTGAGTTTGAGAATTTCCCCTTACCTTGTGTCAAAACTCTTTCTTCACTTTAAAGTCATGTATAATGAAATATGATTAATTAATTAACAAATAAATAGAATTTAATACATTAATTTTATTCATTATGGTTTTATTAAGTTCTTTTATGGGCCTTTGGATGAGTTATAGAGCTTAAATTAATTATTTGGGAGTGTTAATTTTCTTAGCTTTTATGAACGATTCACTTGTATTCATGAATGGATGTTTGTTGGAAATGTGGTTAAACATCCAGAATTATTAATATATATTATTAGTGAAATTATATGTATATAAATTATCTTATACTTAATTTTTTATACACCATGAGTACAAATTATTATATAAAATTTTAATGATAAACTCTTGGATTAATTCGGCAGTTTTGCACACAATGAACTTGTTTTGTATTATTATTTTATATCATAGGTGTATAAGGATTCTAGAACATCACATAAGATAAAATAAATATATTATGATATGGTTCAACCATTAAAATGGTTTCACGACCAGTCTCAAATATTGTAATTCAAATTGAAAACACGTCATCCTTGAATGTGATAAATTAACACATCTCGGACAGTGTTTTTATTTATAGAATAAAAGGAGGGGGAAGGTGAGATTATGATGAACTATCCCATTAGAATAATATAATTACAATACATATATTTCATTGGATTTATTATACCATTTGGGTTAAAGGAGGTGAGAAAATAAAAAAAAGAAGGGGAACTTGAAACAAAATAAAAGAATCAGAAAGAGGAATTTACCTCTTGAGTTTATCTGCTTTGAAAGACTCTTTAGGGGAGAGAATTTTGTATTTCGAGGAGAGTAAGGGATGATGGACGTGGGAAAATATCTTGGGGGTATATTTGGGTAGAATTTAGTTAAGGATTGTACCTTGAGAGGTGTGAATAAATGAGGGTGTGAGGGGTGGTATTTATAGTGGAGGGGAGGAGGGGTTTCTTAATATTTTAATCCTTAGTTTATTGATTTCCACCTAGATAGGAAATAGTGATGATATAATGACTAAAAATAGTAAATAGGTAATATTAGTTCTAGATTTGGGTACTTAAATCACTCATGATGTCAGGAATAGTGGATTTAAATTACAATGTATTTATATGGTATATTAATGTATTTTACTATTCACAAAAATTCAACTATTTCAGAAAAAATCTCAAAAATTCACCCTAAATATTTTTCGACATGTAGAATCCAAAAATGAACTCCATTTTATGAAAATATTTTTCTAAATATGATTAATCTAATTTTTAATTAAAATCACAATTTACTTAAAAAATACAAATTTTAAAATTTAAACTGCTTTTTAACACTTTATAAATTAAATAAGCTCCCATAACATTATCATATAATCATAAGATATAAAAAAATAGTTTATGAATTAATTTTATGAAAATACATTTTCTTTTAAATTAGTAAAATAATCATTAAATATTTAGTACATAAAAAAATACTGACACTATAATATAATTATACCATATTTCCACATATAGGATGGATAAATTTTATTTATACTATCAGTGGTAAGGTTACTATTCACTTGGATGATTTAATATTCATAAGGGTAACATTAATATTCATAAGGGTATGTCACTATTCAACAAAAATTATTTTTTTCATATCGGACTCCAAACATCACCCTGAATGCAACCATGTATGTCATATTTTCGAAATTCAAAACATAGAAGTGGAAAAATCATGTTTAATGGTTATATAGTATTTAGTATCATGATATTTCACTGTGTTTCCTAATGTGATTATACTTTAAGTCATAATTATAAGAATGGAATTCCATTGATAAAACATTGGGTTGTTACATTCCCCCCTATAAAATTTCTCCCTCGAAATTTTCACTTTACATAAATAGGTGAGGGTACTTCTCCTTCATCGCCTCCTTCAGTTCCCAAGTTTCTTCTTTATACTTATGGTTCTTCCACAACACTTTGACAAGATGGGTTTTTTTGTTTCATAGAACCTTATCTCTTCAATATAGAATCTTTACATGATTCTCATCATAAGAGAGATTATCTTCCAGCTGTACCACCTCTGAGTTTAGTACATGTGAAGGGTATGGTATGTACTTCATCCGGAGTGATACATGAAACACATCATGAACTTGAGCCATATTTTTTGGAAGTTCAAGCCGATAGTCCATGACTCTTATGCGGTCAAGAATCTCAAAGGGGCCAATGTACCTTGGGTTTAACTTTCCTTTGTTTATAATTCACACGACTCTCTTCCATGGTGATATTCTAAGGAAGAATTTATCTCCAACGTCAAACTCCAAGTCCCTTAAACGGTTGTCAGTATAACTATTTTTTTTTGACTCTGAGTAGCTTTGACATGTTTCTAGATGGTTTGAACCTTCTCTATCATCTCTTCTACAAGATCAGGTTCAAGTAGCTTTCTTTCACCAACTTTATCCTAAAAGGTTGGAGTTCTACATCGCTTTCTATATAGAAATTTATTTGGATCCATCTAAATATTGATGTGGTAGCTACTATTGTATAAGAACTCAACCTATGGGAGATTCTGATCCCATTGACCTTTCAATTGTGAGGAGTAGGATCTTATCATATCTTCGAGCATCTGAATAGTCCTTTTAGATTGGTCATCAGTTTGGGGGAGATAAATCATGATGAAATTTAATTTAGCACTCAAATAATATTGAGGACACCTCTATAATTTATATGTGAAACTTGAAGGACCCTAGAACACCCTGAGAGGGGAGGGGTGAATCAGGGTGTCCAATTTTTCTTTGAAAATGATGAATCTTGTTCTCAAATTGGTAGGAACCTGTTAAATGTATCAGAAGAGAGAGTTAAGAAAACAAATAATCACACACAACACAATGACACGATAATTATACTTGGTTCACCACTAAGGGATACGTCCATGGAGCGTATGCCGATAGTGTACCAGTCGTACCAAAAACCACTAATCTTCTCAAGTTGTGGATTACAAGAGTTTTGCATAGTAACTCGGTTCCAAGTGAACTTCCTTTATAAAGTTTTAGGGATTAAAAACTATATCACTCATATCACTTATGCTGACCCCCCTTGATCACTGTGTTGAAAAAATATTCACTTAGTTTATCGACTTAAAGGTTGCTTCAATGGTTTAGCATTAAATTATGCATCCTCAACTATAAATGGATGCTCTTTTGAAGTCCTATTTTCTTCCATAGATGTATATTGATTTTCCCCACTCTGGTAGGTTATGAAATATACTTTTGAAAACTGATTTTGTCACTTTATAGGCTCCCTTTAGTGTTCCACATACCACCTTACCTCCTTGACATATTGAGTAACGAGTATGGTTCGTGGATCGCCGCTCTGCATATCGTCTCCAAGTTCCTCCACCACAAACTGCCTTCGCATACCGCATACATGTACTACATCCACGTGATAACTTTGTATACTACCTCCGAAATGTACCTTCTACAAATATCTCCTGCTTTGCATACTACATCTGATCCGAGTACAACCCTACTTACTCTACATACTACCTTGCTCTACCGCGTACTGTGAGGGATTCCTCCGCAAACCACACTCACTTTTGGATGCTATTTTTCCGTAAATGGATCATTCTCTACACATATCATCTTCTCCTCTATGAACCACTTCATACTTCACCAAATTTCTTCCATAATTTTTAATCTCTAATCCAACTTCTTAACGATCCAACTTCTTAACGAAGGGGATTATTGCTCCTTATATAGGCAAATACAGATCCGAAAAATCTGATAATCCAAGATTTACCAAATCTTTGATTTTGGTACAACCTCTACTTTGTAATAATCCTATCCCATGAACTAAAGCTATCCCATGAACCTCTATCATTATGTGTACCACACACATCCATCAAAATACCTTTTCCACAAACCGATTTTAGTTCTGTGAGCTGCTCAGCATACCATTCCCACTATTTCATACACGGTCCACAAAACATTCTCAGACATGTTACGCGGTCCATGTATCGGGCCACATGGTTCTATCCATTTAATGAGTTCCTTATCTATTATTCATTCCATACATTCCTATGAATAGATCCCCAATTTTGAGGCCCCAAAAATTGAGAAATACTGGGAAACAGTGCCACCTCCAATATCGCTTTCAGCCTCAATCATAAGACTACATTCCTTACAAACTCCCTTTTCATCCATGTGAATATTGGCAACAAAAACAAACCAAAATCCATTATGAAAAAAACAATATCCTTGGTTCCACCAAAACTAGGATCATGATCAGAGATAATCAAGAGTGTAATCCCATGCAGTCTCACTACTTAATTCACATATATCTTTGCAAGCTATTTAAATGAGAGATCTTTCTGAATAGAGATAAAGTAGGCAGTCTTGGTGTTTTGGTCAACCACAACCCATATCGCATTATTTACCTTGGACATATTTGGGAGACCCATGACAAAGTCCATAATGACATTATCCCATTTCCACATGGGTATATGTAGTGGTTGTATCATCCCCTTGGACTTTTATTTCTTTTCTTTAACTTTATGACATACAAAGCACCTTGAGATATAATCAACAATCTTCTTCTTCACATTTTCCCACAAAAAGTGTTCTCAGATATCACAATACATCTTAGTACTCCTAGTATGGATAGAGAAAGTTGAGCTATATGCATTATCCAATAGATTTATCTTTATACTAGGTTATGAAGTCACACAAATCTTGTTCCAAACCGAATCACCCCATCACTATCAATATGGAACTCTTGAAGCTTCCCTTCCTTTACTGCATTCACCTTCTTTTGTAGATTTATATCATTACTTAATGCCTCCTTATTCTTCTATTGGATAGATAGTTTAGAAATTATTTGGGAAAGATACGATGTATTACCTGCCCTTATGATTTCCAAATCCATCCTTTTCATATCCATGAAGATAGGATATTCTTCAATCCACAACATGGATAGAGTAACAAATTATTTTATGCTTAGAGCATCAAATACCTTGTTCATCTTATCAGGATGATGGTGAATAGAGCAATCGTAATATTTTATTAGCTCTAACCATATCCTTTGAAGCATGTTGAGATCATTTTGTGTGAATATATACTTTAGGATCTTGTGATCAGTGTATATGTGAGACTTCTCACCATAGAGGTAGTGCCAGTAGATTTTTAAGGAAAAAATCACAACTGCTAGATATAGATCATGTATCGGGTAGTTCTGCTCATGGATCTTCAACTTTCATGAGGTGTAGGCTATCAAATTATCATTTTTCACGAGTTCATAACCCAAGCCTTTCTTTGAAGCATCAATGTATGTCATAAAATTTTCTCCACTATTTTGTAATGTGAGTAAATGTGTAGTCATCATCCTTATCTTTATCTCCTTGAATATTCCCTTACATTATTCTGTCTAGACATACTTTACCCCTTTCCTTGTTAACTTAGTTAGCGGGATTGGAAATAATGATAATTTTTTCACAAAACGTTGGTAGTGCCCAGATAATCCAAGAAAACTATGGATTTCTGTGACACTAGAGGGTTTGGGCCATTCCTCAATCACCTTTTTTTTGAAGGGTCCACAAAAATTACCTCACTTGTGATCACATGTCCCATGAACATGACTTGCTTCATCCAAAAGTCACACTTTCTAAACTTGGTGTACAACTTCTCCTTTTTTAATTTTGCCGACACAAGCCTTAGATGTTCTTCGTGTTCTTCATTTCTTTTGGATTAGATGATAATATCATCAATAAACACTATCAAAAATTTATCGAGGTAATCTATAAAAACTCTATTAATAAAATCCATGAATATTTTAGGGGCATTAGTGTAGGTTCTGGGTACATCAGAAGAATATTTGGGCTGACACCCAACTTTAATTTTTACCATGATCAATGATTATTCCAGGATAAATACGATGATGAATTCCAGTCTCCACAGAATAGAATCAAAGATTTAGATAAATAAGGAAGAGGCCTGAAACCTTTAGAGAGGATCTTTCACATCATGTTTATAATTAATTTAATTAATTTCATAAAGAAACGAAGACCTAGATCTTTTGTATTTTATTCGTTGATGATGTTGATCATCCGGAATGACCCTTCCAGCCTTGGTCCTTTAAAATTCCACTTCCATTTATTTAACACCTAAATAAATAAATATATAATTTATTCTCTTGAATAAATATTTTATTTACAAACTAGTAAATAAATATTTATTAAATGTTCAATAAAATAAATAAATATATTTTACCCACAATCTAGTGAATAAATATTTATTTAATTTATGCAGTTATTTTAATTTGAATAAATTTATTCCACTGTCTTGAGAATAATATTTATTAATTAAATTCAAATAGAATTTAATCGAGACCACAAAAAACACTTAGTGTGTGAGCCTCTAGGATTCTTTCTCGTTGGCATTAGGCGGGATTGCATAAAGTCCAAGTGTACTGTCTAGTAATGGGTCAAGGCACCCAAGAGAAAGAACTTAAAATTGCAAAAATGACATCCACATACGAACACTCACTGTGTAATAGAATCCCTTTGTTTCAATATCTCATCAAGAGGATTTAATGAGAGTGTCATAAACTTTTATACTTGATAGTTCATTCTTTAAATACCTGAAATAAACTCATCATTACACCATATCCATGTAATTTTGTGTGACAGTTCTATTTCAATCAAAGGGATGAGATATCAACTTCCATAAATGGAAGGGAAAAATTATTCCTCAACTTATCCATTAATAACATGCCACTTGTGACGCAACCAATGTTCCCTACTTCCCACCAACTATTTGTGTGACAATTTTCGTCAGTAAATCAAAGTGCGCGAGTCATGACACATATTATTGATAATATTAAAGTCTAAGGATTATTACACACACTTTTAGATAGAAATATCTGATGTCACCAAAACATGAGGAATTTTTACTGGCAGGTATGTTCTCATAATCTCCTATCTTGGAGATTACTAAGTGATAATTTCAAGAGAGGAAGTCTCATATACTTATGAGTACTCACACCTAATGATATGCATGCTATGTGTCCTATAATAGTATGTCATCCAACTGTAGAACTATATTTAAGAGTATTGTTATAGAAATTTTAAGTTCTCATTATACCAGGTAACTTTCATGACCTTATAAACACAACAAATACTCTAGGACATTATTACATCATAGTGATGTAGAACAATAAACAATATATAATAAGATGTTTAATATTTAAATATATTAAATATCTATGTAATCAATGTACAAAAAGCTGGTTCTAGGACACCAACTCTAACAAAGTTCCTCAAGGACTAGAGCTAACTGCCTACGACTTTCAGTCAGCTAGAACTCAAAAGATGATCATGTTTACACTAAGTCAATGCTTTAGTCCAGGGGTCTGCCATGCTGTCTTCCATGGAAATATTTCTCACTAAAAATTCACCTCTCTAAGAAAAATCCCTTAAGATATGATACGTCCGAAGAACGTGCTTTGTCCGATGATGTGACATTGGCTCTTTTGCGAGATCCACCGCTGTAGTATTATCAAAGTATAGTGTGATGTGATATTTAATGCTAGGTATCACATCCAGCTCCTAGATGAAGCTTCACATCCAAACTACTTCTTTAGCTGCATCAGAAGCTGCGATATATTCAAAATCTATTGTAGAATCTGTGACCACACTTTTCTTTGAGCTCTTTCAACTCACTACACCTCCATTAAAAGTGAATATGTATCCTGTTTGCGACTTTATGTCATATTGATCAGTCCGGAAACTAGCATCTACATATACTATGATGACTAGTTCCTCATCTCCCCTATAAACCAGAAACATATCCTTAGTACACCTCAAATACATTACGATAGTCTTGAATTCCATCCAATGGTGGTCACCTGGGTAAGCTTGATATCTTCCTACCACACTCAATGCATAGGTGACATCCATCCTAGTACATATCATTGAATACATGATTGACCCAATCGATGATGTTTATGGAGTCCTTACCATTATATTTCTTTCCTCAAGTGTTTGAGGACCCATTTTCTTAGAAAGATGAATGCCATGTGACACTGGAAATAATCCCCTCTTGGATTGTTCCATAATGAATCTCTTCAGTATCTTATCAATGTATATACTTTGACTTAGTCCCAACAATCTATTGGATCTATCACGATGGATCTTGATCACAATAATATATGCTGCCTCGCCCAAGTCCTTTATGGTGAAGCATGATTCAACCATTCCTTAATATACTGTAATACTGGTATCTCATTTCCAATAAGTAATATGTCACCAACATATACTATTAGAAAAACGGCTGCACTCCCAATAAACCATTTGTAGACACAAGTCTCACATTTATTCATGATAAAACAAAATTTCATTATGGATTCATAAAAATGAATTTTCCATGGCCTGGATGCTTGCTTTAATCCATAAATGGATTTTTACAACTTTTAGATCTTATTGTCATCCTTTGGTGTCATAAACCCTTCAAATTGTGTTATGTAGACATATTCCTAAAGGTTCCTGTTAAGGAAGGTTTTTTTGACATCCATTTTACAAATCTCATATTCATGGTAAACAGAAATGTATAAAATAATTCTGATGGATTTTAGAATTTAAACTGATGAAAAGGTTTTGTTGTAGTCAATTCCTTGACGCTGTTTGAACCCTTTTGCAACTAGTCATGCCTTATAGGTGCTGAATTGTCCTTACATGTCCAGTTTCTTCTTGAATACCCATTTTCAACCAAAAATATTTATATTAATTGGAGGACCTACCAAAATCAAGACTTAGTTTTGGTACGTGGAATCCATTTTAGAATTCATGGCTTATTTCCACATGGAAACATCTGTGCCACTTACTGCTTCCTTATAGGTTATAGGATCTTATTATCAACTAATAATGAGTCATCGTCCTCAGTAAATAAAAAACCATACCATTCTGGTTCTCTAACCTATTTTGTACTCCTATGTAGTTCTTGTGTTTCTGGAACAGTTCTTTCTTCCATGAGGTTTGTGGAATCTGTTCCTATACCAACTCTTGTGTACCTTGTTCCTCAACTTCATCGAAGTATATCTCTCTCCCACTATATCTTTTGGAGATGTGCTCTCTCTCAAGTAATATGGCATATCTTTCGACAATAACTTTTTTTGTCTAAGGGGTTGTATAGGTAATATCCCCTTGTTTCCTTGGGGTATCCTATAAAGGTACACTTTGTGCCTCAGAGAGAAAGTTTGTTACCTGAAGAGGCCTTAAAAAATTCATTGCTTCCCCACACATGTAAATTCAATAACATTGCTTTCTTTCCACTCCAAAACTCATATGGAATAACATTTATCAATTTAGTTGGTACTTGGTTTATTATGTACGCCATTATTTGTAACACATATCCCCAAAAAGATAATGGAAGACTTATATGACTCATCATTGATCTCACCATGTCCAACAGGGTGAAGTTCTTCCTTTCACTAAAACCATTCCACAGGGACATGTAAGGAGGAGTGAGTTTGGATAGGATCCCAAAATCCCATAAGTAATCAATAAAGTCTTGATTAATATATTCTCCTCCTTGTTCTAAGTATAGTTTCTTAATCTTCTTACCAAGATGGTTTTCAACTTCATTATTGTATTCTTTGAACTTATCAAAAAAATCTGACTTATACCTCATTAGGTAGATATATCCATATCTACTAAAATCATTAGTAAAAGTTATGAAGTATGAGTACCCTCCCCTTGCTTCAACTAGAAATGGTCCACATACATAGGTATGAACCAATTCAAGAAGTTATTCAGCCCTTTCACCTTTCCCAACAAATGAGGTTTTGGTCATTTTTCCTTATAAACATGCATGACATATGCCAAGTGGTTTTAGTTTGAAAGAATCTAAATATTCATCTTGATGTAACTTTGTCAAGAATTTCTCATTTACATGACTTATCTGGTGATTCCAAAGTTGGGTTTGGTATGATTCATGTGAATTATCTTTGTTATTGATTTCCATTACTTGGTTTGTGTAATCCAACACGTAAATACCGTTGTATAAATATTCCCTACCAAAACAAATTCTGTCTGTGTAAAAGAAGCAAAATTCATTTCCAAAATTGAAAAAAATCCATCTGTATCTAATCTGGATACAGAAATAATGTTTTTAGTAACAAAATACATATAATAACAACCCTTTCACACCAAGATCATCCCAGTTGGCAATGTGAGGTGGTAGTCCCTGACTGCTACATCAGAAAGTCTGGATCCCTTGGATGCTCACAGATCTACCTCCCCTCGGTCAATTTTTCTGAATATACTTGGATCTTCTATTTGGATACATATGTGAGAACCAAAATTTGTAGTTAATACCCAATTTGTAGAAATAGATAGATTTCATTCGATAACAAATGCACATTAAGCTTTCCCTTTCTTATTAGGTTGGGTGAAGTTCTTCTTCCAGTGTCCTTTCTTGCCACATGCAAAATAAATAGCCTCCTATTTCCTTAACTCCCCTTTGATCTTCCTTTTCTTAGAAGGCCGTGAGGAAGCTTTGGGCTTATGGGTATTCACCTTCCCTTTCCTCTTATTGACCATAAGGAAAAAAGGCTTGTCACACTTCATATCTTTGTCCACTTGGCGAATGAGGATAAGAAGATGAGATAGAGACTTCTCAGTGCTGTTCATGTTGAAATTGAGAACAAAGTTGGAGAATATCTAAGGGAGTGATGTGAAAATGTGATTACTTCCTAGTTCTTTGGGTAGTTTAAACCCTAGAACCACTAGGTGATCAATGTAGCCAATGAGATTGACTACATGAGGCCAAACTGGGGAATCCTCTCCAAGATTACTATGAAAGAGTGCCTTGGAGATCTCAAACCTTTTCTATCTTTCTCTCTCTTGGTAAAGACCACAGAGGTTCCAGATCATGCTTTAAGCATCCATATTTTCATGATACTTTATGAGCTCACTAGACATTGATGATGGCATTAAAATTTGAAAATCAACCACCTCATTCATATGTTTCTTATATACTAGAAAATCCTCATCACTCGCCTCTTTGGCAGGAGGATCAGGTAATTCAAACTCCAATATATAAGACTTCTGTTCATGGTGTAGGATAACCCAGAGGTGTCTAATCCATTCCTGGAAGTTACTTTCGGTGAGGATGTTGTCTTTATCCAGAATTGATCGCAGGGATGGTATGGTTGACGAGCTTGTCATTTTTATTCTACAATTAAAAGAGTAGATCATTAGTACTTTCTTGATTATATTTTATGATAAATACTAAATTAATTTTATTAAGTCTTCCACTATTTCATCAAGTCCCAATGGCCCATACCATTGAACTCCGAATTTCCAGTTTCCATGACATTCTAGTGTAAATGATCCATATTCCCCTACGCATAACCCCAAAAGGGTTGGTGAAGATATTTGAAGGTGTTTAGGTTGGAGGACTTTTACAACTGTGGGCTTGTAGTTCCTTGATTTGTTGAGTGGACTCCCCAATCCTAAAATCATGACTTTGGATTTCCTTAACTCTTGCCTCCAATATTACACCAAGTCTAGCAAGGGATAACCCTCCTGATGTAATATGGTTAAGTCAACCTGAAACCTTTCATAAGGTATTCCTGTATAAAAATAAGTATCTCAGCAAGGGTTGGTCTAACACATAGTTTTATTGAGTTTTTACCTTAATAATGTAATAGAGGGATTGGTCTGACTTAATATTTTATTTGAGGGATTTTATCTCTTATTCATGAGTTTATTATTATCATTATAACATGATTGTTAATAATAAATGGAACTTACTTAATTGATTAACCATGCCTTGATAATATTTATGCATAAGTCCTGGTTTATTTTAGTTCCATTTTGCATACTTGTTTATTTCATTAATTATGTGATCGCGACAACACATCCATGATGATAAACCATGAAACTGATAGAAATAAAATAAAGTAAATGGAATTACCATTATATTTTCTAATGGTTAGTTTATCTAGTAGTTGATAAACCAAACCTTACCTAGTGGAGAAACACCATGAACCTTTTGGGTTCATGTTTACAGCTTTCCACCTTTCCAACTTTGTATCTCCTGGGATTGGTTTCATCTTAGCTCTAGCTTGAACTACCTCCACTAGCTTGAGAGTTCCATCCATTACATATGCTTTTCAACTCACACATAGGTGAGGGGTAAAATATGGTTTTACATAAAATAAAACTTGGTCACACATGCCCTACATATTAAGGCGGAGAATGATCGCAAGCTGAAAATTTTAATTTAAATATATAAATTAGAAGAAACCATCCATATAAAAAGTTCATAATCTATATCATGATCATCCATACATGAAACTATATTTATGCATAAATAAAACTAGCATTCAATTCTTTAATTATTCTTGTTTAAGATAAATCATACTTGAATCAATTAATTATAATATTTAATTAATCAATCCTTTTATCTTAAACCTTTTTCTAAATTTCCTTGAGATTCTCATCCATCATAATTTTAAAAAAATAAATTCATTTAAAATTATCTTGGTATGTAACTTGTACCGTGGAGGCAACCTGGTGAATTCATGTTCATAAACACCCAATGATTAGAAATTAATATTACACAGATGTAAAATTAAACACATATATATAAAAAACCTATCACATATTGTGCCTCAGCTTTACACCTGCACCATTGTACATATCTGAAGGGTTTGTATAATATAATAATAAATTTTAATAAATATTCATAATTTGGATGTGTAAACGACATGTAGTTCCAACTAAATGACATGTATTATTGTTCACCATCCATCCGAAGTACACTCTTGGGGATATGATGTGTGAGTGTACTTCAGAAATCTTCAGAGTACATGGTGTGTCCAGTGGGCCACACACCGTGTAGTATCCGCTTTACATAGTATCCAGCCGGGCAAGCCATATATAGGGTAATTGGTCCAACCCTAACCCAAAGGACTACACACCATGTACAGTGGGACACACGATGTGTAATCTATAAATCGTGTGCCACCTATTCCTTGTCAATATAAAGATTCATTAAGACTTAGACAAACCCCAATGGCACAGATTGGATTGGAGGACTAGACCCGATGTATTGAACCTTTAATACATAGTGTGTACTACTGATTACGTGACGTGTGTTCTGGTGTTGTATGGCTAGGAACCTTTGGCACCTCCAGATGAGATCCTCTATTTTATTTTAATCAAAATTAAAACAAAATATCTTTTCTATAAGGTGAAACAGAAAATAATAGAGGAGAAACAGATCTTGAGAATCAGATTTGCAGAATGATTAACTTGAATTGAAACATCTAAATTATTAATTATGTAAATCATCAATGAAATATTTAAATAATTATAATCTATTATGTAACCTCTCGGATACCACTTGTAGGTTTTGGGCGTAGTGAAAGCAGGGTTGGGATAGCACCCAAATTTAATTTTTACCACGATCAATGTTTATTAAGAGATCAATACGATAATGAATGCCAGTCTCCATGGAATAGAATCAATGATTTAGATAAATAAAAAAAGGCCCCAAAACATTAGAGAGGTTCTTGCACATGATGTTTATAATTAATTTAATTAATTTCATAAAGAAATTAATAGCTGGATCTTTGGTATTTTCATCATTGATTATGCTGATAATATGGAATGACCCTTTTGAATTATCTCATTGCACTTGTGGGGATCCAAACTAGAATCCCTATAGCTGTGATCCAAATGTGCTCCTATGGTCTCCAATCGACACCACTCATTCTCCGGGTGCTAGCATGGTGAAGCGAGTGTCTTGTGTCAGTCATTCTTGATCACTTGTTCTTCGGCCTTGAATAATGTCTCTCGTTCTTGAGAGGGGCAGGAAGAGGATTTAAGAGAGAAATTGTTTAGCTCAACAATTCTCAATTCACCAGGTGTGTGGTTCGGTCCATGAAATAATAGACGTACGTGTCTATTTATTGACATGGGGCTTCAGTTATAATATTTAATTGCATAATAGCAATTAAATACATTCACAACCTTATAGAAAACCCTTAATATTAATAATAATACCGTGTCATTATTTATGGTGTGCCAAATTGCATAAAACAGAATTATAAATAAAAATCTGTGCCATAAAATAATAGAAAAGTTATTTTAATTTGTTCCAACTAATTAAATAATTATTGATCGTCTTGTAAATAATTATTTTACTACCAGACCGGCCTTGGTCCTCTCGAACTCTACTTCCATTTATTGAAAACATGAATAAATAAATAAATAATTTATTCTATTAAATTAATATTTTATTTACAAACTTTTAAATAAATATTCATTACATGTTCAATAAAATAAATATATTTATATTTACCCACAATCTAGTGAATAAATATTTATTTAATTTATATAATAATTTTAAATTGAATAAAATTATTCCACTATCTTGAGAATAATATTTATCAATTAAATTCAAATAGAATTTAACTGAGACAACCAAAAACACTTAGTGTGTGACCCTCTAGGATTATTTCTTGTTGGCATTAGGAGGGATTGCCTAAAGTCCAAGAGTACTGTCTAGCAATGGGTCAAGGCATGCAAGAGAAAGAACTTAAAGTCACAGCAAAGACATCCACATACAAACACTCACTATGTAATATAATCCCTTTGACGCAATATCTCATCAAGTAGGTTTCATGATTGCTTCATCAACTTTTATGCTTGATAAGCCATTCTTTGACTACCTGAAATAAACTCATAGTTATAACATGGATATGGAATTTTGTGTGGTGGTTCTATTTCATTAAAAGGGACTAAATATCAACTTCCATAAATGGAAGGGATAAATCCTTCCTCGACTTACCTATTAATAACATGCCACTCATGATACACCCAACGTACCATTCTTCATGCCAACTGTATGCGTGATAATTTTCATTAGTAAATCAAAGTGCACGAGTCATGACATTTATTAATGATAATCTTAAAGTATAAAGATCATTAAACATGACTGAAGATAGAAATATTCGATGACACCAAAACATGCAGAATTTCTTCTGGTGGGCCTGCTATTATAATCTCTTATCTTAGAGATTACCAAGTGAGAACTTCATGAGAGGAAGTATCATCTGCTGATGAATACTCACACCTGATGGTCTGCATGCTATGTGTCCCATCATAGTATGTCATCCAACCATAGAACAATATTTAAGAATATTGTTATAGCATTTCAAGGTTCTCATCATAGCAGGGAACTGCCATGACCTTATCAATGCAAAAAATACTCTAGGACATTATTACATCATAGTTATACAGAAAAATGAAAAATATATAATAAGATGTTTAATATTTAAATAAATTAAATATCCATGTTATCAAAGTAGAAACAATTGGTTCTAGGAAACCAACTCTAACAATTAGTAAGTCTGAAGGGAATCACTAGAAACTCATAGTTCCCATACCTTGTATGGAAGGTAGTCTTTTGAATATCTTCCTTCATTACCTTTAACTAATGATATCTAGAATGAAGATCTACCTTTAAGAAGTATTGATCTCCTCGAAACTAATCAAATGAGTCTTCAATCCTTGGGAGAGAATACTTGTTCTTTATGGTGATATTTTTGAGTTCCTTATAGTTGATACACAACCGCATTGATCCATCATTCTTCTTTACAAAGAGCACTAGTGCACCCCAAGGTGATGCACTAGGGTATATGAACCCTTTGTCTATGGGATATTGTAGTTGATTCTTTAACTCCTCCAGTTCTATAGGATCCATCTTATAGGGAAAATTTGTTATAGGAGTAGCTCCAGTTATGAGTTATATTGAGAACTATACCTCATGATCCAGGGGAAGTCTGGGTAATTATTCAGAAAATACATCACCGTATTCCCTCATGATGGTCATTTCTTCTAGTTTGACACTTTCCTTGGACTCATCCATTTGAGCAAGGTATTTTTCTTCATAGGGAATCAATACCCACAATGTTGAAGTATTTTCCAAAGGAGATTCATGATCTTACTTGAATTTTTAGAGGAGCATGGTATGTTTGGGAATATGAAAAGATATTTCATTTTTTGATAGTTTGTATGTGCTCTATATAAGGAGAGCCAATCTATTCCCATTATAGAATCAAATTACACCAAGGTAAGTGTTATGATATTTGCTGGAAGAATCTTCCCACATACACTAATAGGAAAAGAGTCCAACACTTGGGTTGAAATGATTTCACCACATAATGTTTTTATAGACATCTCTACTTCATGGTTTCGGGGCTTCGATTCTATAGTTTTAGAAAACTTGCAAGATATAAATGAATGTGTATAACCAAAATCAAATAAGAATTTTTCCATTCTTGTGTGAATAGAAAGTGTACCTTGTAGGACTTAATTTTCTTTCTCAACTTCTGTAGAAGTTATGGAATAAGCCTTTACTTGTTCCTTTTTATTTGGTGGATGATGATGCTGATTACCCTTGTGGACTCGAGGTTTAGTGCACTGGCTTGTATAGTTCCCTTGCTCCCTACATTTGTAGCATTGGACCATGGGTGGTTCTCTCCTTTCTTCCACCACATTCTCCAACCTTTTCATGTCCTTTCGACATTCAAGCGCTTGGTGGCCTTCTCTACCAAACTTGAAACACTTCCCTATCTCTTTGAGGAATTTTCCATGACATTTCTTCCCACATTTTTTTTCATGTGGGTGGTTGAGTTTTCTTCCCTCCTTTATCATTAGATCCTTTTGCTTAGAACTCCACATTTTATTTCTTATCGCAACATCCATGGGACCATTCTCCAAAATTTATATCCACTTTGATATAACATCGAATTTTTTTTTCATAACTCTCAAATTATCGAATTTCAAGATACTTTCGAAGGTGTCGTTTTAACCCAATGAATAATTAATCAATTTTTCTATCATTTTTGATAAAAAAACTTTAAACGTACCTTGAAAGCCTTGTGAAATTCACTTAGTAGAATGTGAAAGATTCTCCTTCATTTTTATTGAGATCCATGAATTCTATCTCCATATTTTCATGTAGAGTTCTTGGAAAATACTTGTTAAGAAACATGATATGAAAGTCTTCCCATTCCATCTCTTTAATTTCTTTATCCTGCTTGGTGTTCTTAATCAAGGCCCATCATTGACCGACCTATCCATCTAGATGATAAAAGTACCGAATAACCTTCTCCATATTAGAATAGTGAAGCACATAAAAGATATTCTCCATGGATTTAACCCACTATTAATCAACTAGTGGATTATAAAATCTACTAAACATCAGTGGTCATTGATGCATAAAACACTCGATAGCCAGTTTATCCCTCTTAAGTGAAGGAGGAAATTCCACATTATTCAGGTTATTGTTCATAACCCAAGACATCTCGGTAAGCATTGTCATGAAGTTTTGGAATCCACCTCCCAAAGAATTGGGGACGTTGTTCAGTCAATTGCTGCACTGTCCCTCACATGGGTTGTTGTCCTGGTATATTCTGGTTCCCACAATTTTCTAAAATTTAAAAGGTTAAAACCAAACACAAGTCAACAAGTCATGAATAAATAAATTATTCATTTGTTAAATTTACAATAAATCATCCCTTATGGGATCCACATGTTTATAAAATATTCTTGTGTGCATATTTGTACTTAGTCTTGTAGTAAAGGTTTTCTCTAGGGTTTACTAATCCTAATTCCCAAATAAACTTAACCTTGCATCTGATACCAACTATAGAAACCTGGCCTTTTCTTACATTACTTTTACATCATTTTAATGATAAAAAACATAAATACATTACACAATGAGGATGCAAAGGTTTAGTGTATTTGGAAAACTAGGACCATACATAACATTTAAAACATAAAACATAAACATTTATTTAATTCATTTTTCTCCATCTTCTTATTGTCCCTTGAAATCAACTTATTACACATAGTTACATGAGGATATACATAAAAAGGGGTGAGATAAAATTCCAATAATAGGATATACAACTAAAATATAACATGGTGTGATAATAATCATAAAATCATCATCAAAATCCCGAGAGTAATCATTAGATAAAGGCATGGATTTTGTAAATGCATAAAAATGAAACATCATGTCTTAGTGGTCAACTACCACACATATTTGTGAAACAATATAGCATAATATTCACTCATAATTTCACATTAAATCATGATATTAATCACTTTACCCAATGAATCAGAGCTCTATATAATTCTGGGCACACCCATCACATCAAAAAATTCATATTTCACTATATAATTCCAGGCGCACCCGTCACACCATAACATTTACACTATCATGTATGCCACATAGAAAATATGGAAAAATTTTACATAAAATATCCAATGGAAAGAAATTGGTTTCACATCACAAAGAATACATTCATAAAAATTTAGTTCCCAAAATAATTCGGGAATATCATTCTTTACATAGAACCATTAACCTTGAGTGAAGAGTGAAACAATCTTCGAGAAGTAAAAATGGTGTGTTTATTTGAAAGAATAGTTCTTTTGGAAAACATTAGATTTTTCATAAAATAAATTAGAAAATAATTATTTCCCATAAAAGGTAATATAACGATTAATAAATATTTTTCAAGGCATATCCATACTGAAAATGGGCTGAAGAAGGAAAACCCAAAGAAAGGGAGTTGGGTTCAAGAATTTCTCCTTACCTTGTGTCCGAATGCTTTATTCAATTTAAAGTATTGTATAATAAAATTAAATTAATTAATTAAAAATTAAATGGCCTTTAATGCATTAATTTGATTCATTATGGTGTTATTAAGTTCTTTTATGGGCCTTTGGATGAGTTATAGAGCTTAAATTCATTGTTCGGGAGGGTTAATTTTCTTAGCTTTTATGAACAGTTCACTTATATTCATAAATGGATGTTCGTTTGAAATGTGGTTAAACATCCATGATTGTTAATATATATTATTAGTTAAATTTAAGAGATATAAATTATCTTATAATTAATTTTTTTATATACCATAAGGATGAATCATTATATAAAATTTTAATGATAAAAGCTTGGATTAATTTGGCAATTTTGCTCACAATTAACTTTTTTTGTTTTATTATTTTATATCATGGGTGTATAAAGATTATAGAACATGAAATAAGATAAAATACATATATTATGATCTGTTTCAACCATAAAAATCTTTTCATCACCATTCTCAAATATGGTAATGCAATTCAAAACCCGTCATCCTTGAATGTGATAAATTAACACATCTCAGGCGGTGTTTTCATTTATAGTATAAAATGAGGGGAACAGTTAGATTACAATGTACTATACCATTAGCATAATATAATTCTTTTACATTTATCTTAATGGTGTTATAATACCATTTTTGTGAAAGGAGTTTATGAAATAAAAATAAAATAAAGGAACTTGAAAGAAAATAAAAGAATAAAAAAGATGAATTTACCTCTTGAGTTTATCTCCTTTGAGAGCCTCTTTAGGGGAGAGGATTTGGTCTTTTGAGGAGACCAAGGGATTATGGATGGAGATAAGTATATTAAGGGGATATTTGGTAATAATTTAATTAATTATTGAAGCTTTAGAGGTGTGAAGTAATGAGGGTGTGAGGGGTGGTATTTATAGTGGAGGGGAGGAGGATTTTCTTAATATTTTAATCATTAGTTTTTTAATTTCCACCAAGATAAGAAACAATGATGATTACATGACAAATATATTAAATAAGGAATTCATGTTATAGATTTGGGTGCTTACATCACTCATGATGTGAGGTATAGTTGATTTAAATTATAATGTATTTATATGGTAAATTAATGTATTTTAATATTCACAAAAAATAAAGTATTTTAGAGAAATCTAAAAAATTTACCCTAACCATTTTTCAACATGTAAAATCCAAAAATGAACTCTATTTTATGAAAATAATTTTCTAACTTTGATTAATTTAATTTTTAATTAAAATTATAATTTAGTTGAAAAATGAAAATTTTAAAATTAAAACTGCTTTTCTAACACTTTTAAAAATTAATTATGGTCTCATAAAACTATAATATAATGATAATATATCAAAATAATAGTTTATGAATAAATTTTATGAAAATAAATTTTCTTTTAAATTATTAAATTAATCATTAAATATTCATGACTCACAAAAATACCAAAACTATAATATAATTATACCATATTGACACATACAGGGTGGATAAATGTTATTTATACTATCAGTGGTAAGGTTACTATTCACTTGGATGATTTATTATTCATAAGGGTAATATTAATATTCATAAGGGTATGTTAGTATTCACCAATAATTAAGTTTGTCATATCAGACTCCAAACATCACCCTGAACGTAACTGTGTATGTCAAATTTTTGAAATTCAAAACACAAAAGTAGAAAAATAATGTTTAATGGTCCCATAGTATTTAGTATAATGATATGTCATTGTGTTTCTTAATGTGATTATACTTTAAGGAATAATTATAAGAAGGTAATTCCATTGATAAAACATTGGGTCAATACAGAATACATAGATGTATTACCTAAGGATGTACCTAGGTTACTCCCTCCTCTAAAGATTGAGTTATATATTATATTACATCCAAGTAATACTTCGATATCTTTTGAAACATATAGTATTACCCCCACTAATCTTCTAGAGTTTAGGGTGTAGTTGGGGAACCTCATGGAGAAAGAATTTATTTTTCCTAACTTGTATCCCTTGGGGGATCTAGTCTTGTTTGTGAATAAATAGAATGAGTGATCGAGGTTTTTCATTGAATATCATCACTCAAATCATGTGGTATTCAAGAATAAGTATATATTTCAAATTATTTATAACCTATTTGACCATTTAAGTGATCAAAGTTGTTATTGAATTTTGATTTAAGATCAGGCTATCATCGACTTTGAGTTCCTGGGGATGATATTCCAAATATGTCATTCCAATGTCGCTATGGTCATTATATGTTTTTGGTGGCATCCTTTGGAATAAAATATACTCGATGTTGTTTAAGGGAATTATTAATTGGATCTTATATACATTCCTAGACCTATTTTTAGTGGTATTTATTGATGAAATTCTTGTTTAATCAGCAACATCGGTAGATCATGTAGAGCATTTGAAAATGGTCCTTGACTTACTTCGAGGGGATCAACTATATGGGAAACTCTCAAGGTTTTTGGTCATGATTAGAGAGGTAAATTTATTAGGACATGTTATATTAGAGAAAGGATTATCTATATACTAATATAATATCGAAGTAGTACTAGCATGGGATGCATCAAAGTGTGTGTTAGAGGTGTGGATTTTCCTTAGGTTGGATGGGTACTTTCATCGATTAATGAAAAAATTATCTTAGATTGTGGTTCACTTTAATTAAATGACTTAGAAGGGGGTATCCATTTATTTGGTATGAGAAATTTCAGATGGAATTTAAGGAGCTGCGATAGAGATTGATAAGTGATCCTAAAATGAGGCTGCTAAAGGAGGGAGTTTAGTATACAATGTTATGTATTTCTTAACGAGTTGGTCTTGGTTGAGTATTGATGAAGATGTAGGAAGTGATTACTTATAGATTTTGATAGATAAGACCCCCTAAGAAAAACTACATGACATATGACTTGTATCTTATATAGGTAGTGTTTTATTTAAAGACTTAGAGACACTATCTTTTTAGTGTGTGGTTTATTATTTACTCTAATCACTAGAGACTCAAGTATATCTTCACCCACAATGATATCAACTTATGTCATAGGAATTGGCTAGATTGTTTTGTCGAATTATGACTTCATGGAAATATATACCTACATGAAAGGGAATATTGTTATAGATTCCCTCACAATAAATCATGTTCTCAATTTTTAGGTCAGGTGTTAGATAATTCAGCATCATTGTAGTTATCCATATTGGATAAGTGAGGAATAAATTAACTATGATCGATGTTAGTGACCCCTTCAATTCTTTAATAAGTGAGGGAGACTTATTTTTGGGACATGTTATCCTCTTCAAGGGATTTATGGTGGTGTCAATCAATTTATATGGGGAGGTGAGAAAGGAGTTCAACATGTTTCCATTAGTGGTACATCCTTGAGTGGTGTAGAAGTACCAGGATATTTAATGGTAGTTTTGGCGGCCAGTTATGCAAATTTTTTTGTTGAATTTGTCTTTAGATGCCTTACTTATCATCAGGTGAAGGTAAGCATCTAGTTTGAATAAGTTTGGACCAACCCATCAAGGTTACAAATTGGAAGTGGGATAGTATATTTAGTTATTGTTTCATGATGATTCAATGATATTTGAGTGGACATAACACATTCTATGTGATAATTACTAATTAAAAAAGTTGTATTACTTCATTTCCATTCAGGAGAAGAGTTAAGTGGAAATATTGGAATACTGGTACATATAAAAGATTATTAGACTTTATAGGGTACCCTTAAAGATTTTTTTACCATGAAACTTGATTCACATAGTAATTATAGACATAATTTTAGGAGGATTTTGGGACCCAATTATGGTTGAGTATGAAATTATACCCTCATATTGATGGCAAGACTAAGTAAACTATTCAGGTTCTTGAGGATATGATGGGAGGTTATGTATTAGACTTCATCAAAAGCTGGGATGATCACTTTACTTCCGTTTACGTCACTTATAAGTATAGTATCACTCTGCCATTGGAAGGGAACTTTAGAGGACCTATATGGGAGACCCTATAAATAACACTTCTATTGGTTGGAAATGGGGTATTCAACAATCATGGGGATGGTGTTGGTTCTTGTAATGAAAAATAAGGTGTTGGTTTTTCAGGATCATATGGGGAATCCATAGATCAATTAAAAGAATTATAAAGACTATAGATGGAGGTCTTAGAGTTTGTGGAGGGAGACCATGTGTTCTTAAGGGTCTCTCCTTGATGTGATTTGAGGAGATTTGGCTAGGATAACGAAGTATATATATGATTCATTGACCTATTCTAAATTATGCATTAGGTATGACAGGTATCTTACCACCTTGAATTTCCACAATAGTTTACTCGAGTGAAAGATATTTTTCATGTGTTACAGATGAGAAGATACATGCACAATTCGTCACACATCATTGATTGGGGTGAGCTAGACATCAAAGATAGAACTACCTTCTTAGAGTACCTAGTGGAAATTGTGGATTGATGGTATAAGATCCTTTATGAATGATTCATTCCCCTTATGTGTGTTCTTTGGAATTATGTAAATCTTTAAGAGTGCTCATGGGAGCATGAGATCCAAATGAAGGTTATGTACCCTCACCTTTTTTGAGTAAATTTTTCTTTTTAAGGTGAAAATACTTGAAGTTGGGGAGGTTTTAACAACTTTGATTTTCTATGGGACCCTCTAAATATTTATAAGAATATCCTTAAGATTAATTGCAGAGTTTTCATTGAATTCAAGTGTCATGAAAAGCACAATATTAAATATATAAATATGTATATTTTTTATTAACCCTGAACATTCATTTTTGATGAAAATGATGTTGTATCTTTTGAACAAAGTTTAAAATTGGGAAATCATGACCTTGATTGAGTCTAAAATGTAGTTTTACTGTATATGAGATGTATGTTTTGTTCACATTGGGTATCATGATGGTTCGTAGTTGTGAGAGGAGTAAAAATAATTAAAATAAATAATTTAAATAAATTTTGACTTAATAAACCCTTATTTAATTACCATTTAAGAAAATATCTAGGGTTATCCACAAAACTTTAGGAGATTTGAGAGGGCCATTGTGGGAGGAATCTTGAAAAAATATCAAGAAAGAGTCAAGGGATCAATAGTGAGCTCTGTAGATTCACCAATGACATCGATGTGAGCATGTTCTTAATCAATGATTGAGCCTCTATTTAGAAATGTATTTTATTATTGCTGGATTTACCCTATCTTTTATGTTTTGGTTATCATGGGTTAATTATTTTTGAATCAATTATATGTTTTATTATATCATGAACACATCAATTTAACAATTCTTAAATTATGGTTTTGTTTTATCTAATTCTAGAACATGCATTTTAGTACCTTGATTCTTTGGTTTTCACACCTGCAATCAATGGTAAGGCTCACATCAGCCATCAAGATCATTCAATTCCATTGTTTCATGGATTTCTCTAACCTTGATTCACATATTCTTTGTGATCCATGATTTTTATGGTTATTTGATTAATATTAGTTTAGTTTGAATCATAATTGAACATTGAATTTGGGATTGTGTGTTTGTGGATGTCAAAACAAGTTGAGATGATTGGGAGATTTGTTGGATTATGGCAATTCATGGATGATGTAGGTTGGTTCTTGAGAGGCAACATACAGAGAAATAAGTATTCAATGATAGATCCTTGGATATAATTTCATTTTTGGTAGGTTCTACCTCCATTAACAGAAATTAAAACATGGATATCAATGATATTAGAGGTAATATTGTCAAAATATAATGATATTTGGTCAATTAATTGAATCTTGTTTAGATTTCCAAACTACATGGTGAGTAGTTCATAAATACACACACTGTTTACTTCAGAGGATGCAATGTCTAGGGTTTCTGATGTATTGAATATCAGATGGTTTGTAACCTTATGAAACACATCATGTCCCCCATAGATGAATATAAGGAATGTACAAGGAGTATATTCTCAAGGGACTATTTGGTCCTATACATCATATTTTTTAGACCACATGTTGTATACCCATAGAATTACATGACTTGGGTTTCCCTTGTATTGCTTTCCAAGTGACTGTCTAGAGCTACACATCATGTATCACCAAGGAGAATAATGTATATGATAGTTATAGGACATATGAAACTTAGGTACATTCCATGTACATATTCCAATCTTAGACATTGTGTACACTATTTTGAAATTCTGTGTAGAGTGTTCTCCACATGTGATATGGGGTGCTAGTACTCAACCAAGATACTTCTCTAGGGCTATATACTGTGAATCATAAGGTACATTCCATTTACATATTACATATCTATATTACATAAATATATTATTTCTTTAGTATGGATTTGAACTTTAAGGTACACCATTATGATTATTTATCTCATTTACAACATGATTGTTTACCTCTCTTAGATAATTGAGATGTATTAAGAGATGATGAGTGCATATTGTTCCCTTCAACATTTATTGGACACTTATGGGGTTTAGACATGATCATTGTAATGATACCTGGGTTGGTATTCACTTTAAAAGTTTATTTATGTCAACACACAATCTTCCATTTCCTATTTTATATATATGGTCATTACTCATCTATAGACACTTGGTTTTTGGTCCTCTATTCTTGGATTCATCTCACTATATTAGATATTAGGTAGGACATAGTCCTCCACTTGGTCTTGGTACTTATTTTATTAGTTATACATGATGGTTCTGAGGGAAACAGAAGTGTTTTTTTGAAACAATGTCGAAATAATATTTTTTTAGATTTGATGGATCATTCCTATATTTTACAAGATGTTAACATTATGACCAATGAAAATTTTCCAAATAATATCATCAAATATGGTCACTAGAACCCAGATAAGATCATTTCACATTACATTTATAATTAATTTTAAACACAAGATAAAATATTACCTCGATCTTGAGATTTTTATTCATTAAAGATGTTGATCATCCTAACATGATAAATGAAACATTGTGGTGTTGTGAGGACCCAAAGTATATCCCCTACGGTGGGGATCCACACGTGCTCCTTCAATCTCTAAAAAATGCCAATGAATCACTGGGTTCTAGTGTGGCCGATTGGTCTTCTTAGATTATTTACCTTTGATTACTTCATATCCCTTCAGGCTTCAAAGAATATCTTTTGTTATTCTCATTATTTAGAGGATGATATAAGGAGGAGGATCTTTAGAGGAATCCATTGTACAAACAATTAACCTAAAGGAACTTGGGGCACAATAGAAATAGGAAAAACACATAATTTAATTTTTTTAGGTTGGATTCATGTTAAAAACTACGAATATAATTTTTTTTCCATATTACTAAAATGATTGCTTGTAATTCAATTTTAGCACAAAAAATAAAATCCAACAAAATCATAAATGGTATATTGTTCAATTGAAGTTTCCAGATTGATTCACTAACTATTGACATGCAATGGATAAAAGAAACCAAACTTGGTGTCTTCTAGATATTCCACACATTCAATACAATTCCTAGATCATCTATCTACATTTACTTGGTGCTATCACTGGAAAACTAAGATCTTTATGCCATCCCTTTCATCTCTTGAAGAACGTGGACTCTATCAAGAAAGAGGGATCGATATGACCTTGTTCTTACTTAAGAATTTATCTCTAAGAACATGAGAGAAGAATAGAAGAGAGGTTATATCACTAAATTCATGAACATGGTGGATCTAGTTATTCAAGAGGCTAAATTAACTTTTATACTTAGGTTATACTTTCTGAAATTTCACTTTGGTCCCTAGAAAGTAATAGATTTTATTTTAGACCTTTGTGCACACATATGACTTAATAACCTTGTCATAAATGTCACAAATATTTTATCACTCACTTGTAACACTATAAAATTTAACATGATAAAATAAAAACTATTAACATGGCTTGAAATCTATCTTAATAATTTAACAAACCTTGAATATCCACTATTCATTTGAAAAATTATATTTTTTTGTATTCACTTTTATTATAAAAAAAACTTGTGAATAACTTGAGAAATAAATTCAATCATAATTATTGTAAAATTTAATAATATAAATGAATTATTTTTATTTGTGATCTTTCATACTCATACGTTTACCAGACCCTGCACACAGGGACCACTTCATCCTAAAATCCAATTCATTTTAATAGGTGGAAATTGTAGATGCACTCAGTGTGTGACCCTCTTGGTCCTTATCTTGATAGTAGTGATTCAAACCTATAGAATAATATCCAAGTCTAGAAACATATCATGGACCCTAAGGAGATAATAAATGTCATAGATAAAAATACCTCCTATGAACATGTTCTGTGTAATATAATCTCTTTGTCTAGAGATATCTCATAAAGAAGGATGCACACTTGTTTGATCATCCTTTTGTTGTTTTATATATTTCACGACCTTAATCGATAGAGTTACCTTATTATACCATGATCATGGATTTATGAAGGTACTAACATCATGGTCATCTTGGCCCCTTTAGATATCTCTTCCTCAACTCACAAGTAAAAATCTTATCTTGATCATTCAACCAATGCCATACCAGCAATGACACTCCCAACACAAGCTACCTCACCATGATTTCATTATAATTATTTTTTTACTTTCATTAAAGAATGTGATAAAATGAAAAACATTGATAATGATCTCAATCCAGAAGACCAATACACATGTCTATAGATAGGAACATCTAACGACACTTGAAACATGTTGTGTTCCTATTAGAGGGTCTATCCTCATGATCTCATCTACTCGAGATATCCAGGTGAAAACTTCATGAGAATAATTCTAAATGCTAATGAGCCCCCTAGGATGCCCATAGTTGGATATATCTCATACAATAGGATTTGGACATGTGTTAGGGTAATTTAATATTATTGTATTATTATTTTTACTCTTATTTACATGATTTACCCTTTAACCATGGAAAATAAAATATTTACTGAAGTTACTATTCCTAATGTATAAAAATAAAAATTACCTGTTTACACAATCTGGACCTCCTTATTCCAAATATGGAATCCATTTTTCTGAGTTAAAAAAAAATAATTTGTAAAAATTAATTTAAAATTAATTCCCATTGTCAAAACCAAAAAGTTTGTTTTTAAGAAATAATAACTATCAAAAGATTGACATGTATTTATGTCTAATTAAAATATGAAATTACTTCCAATGACCAAAATTGGATTAAATGGTAAAAAAATAATCTAATTAAATTTTAAAACTAATTAAAAATATAATATAACAATAAAAATACATTAGATTAAAAGACATTTTTGACTTAAAATGCAACACTTTTCACAATTCATTAAAAAATGAACTTCATCAAAAAAATACCAACAATTTACCCAAAGTAAATTTTTATGTCCCAATTTTAAATAAGAAATTTATTTTTTCAAACTGAAAATATAAAAGTTACAAAAACTAGATTTAAAAGGGGTTATCCATCAAAAAGTGGTAAAACTACCTTTTAAAAATATTAGAGTATTTATGCTTAAAATTGGACTCATTATCATTTTATGTCTCTAAATTTTATTGGATAAATGTAAAAACATTTAACAAACATATTTAATCATAATATGGTTAGTTCTATTCATTATCTCCAATATAATGACTATGCGTGAACTACCATTTAAAATAATAATAATATTATATTATTTTTCGGTTCAACTCAATGTTGTGTGCAACATAAGATTTAAAAGAAACCTGCTATTGTGTATTCAGTAGGCTATCAAAAAAGTGTCCTCTATAACATAAAACTAATATCTTATGCATAAAAATTAATTTATATGACAAAGTATTATTCTATAAATACCTCGGTCGTTACATCCTTCCCCCCTTTTGGAAATTCTGTCCTCGTAATTTTAAAATTGGTCTTGGAAACTTCATTGAAAGTCCCACATCAAAAAAAGAGTAAATAAAAATATAAATTTAAAAGAAAGAAAGAGATAGGTCTCTTGAGATAACCCATACTTGGATTCCATGTAGGAAAACATGGATATGGAGGAGAAACTAAGTATCACCTTCTGATGGGGAGTGATAAAAAACATGATCATGAGAAATTTAACCACAAAAAAACCACAAACTTGTGATGGGTTAAACAGTATTTGATTTTATAGTAGGAAAAGTAAACGAACAACATTTTTTTTAATATCCTTTTATTAAAGTTGAGGAATTTATTTATGATATTGACTAAGTACATAAGGAAATATACTTACATTTCAAGTAGAGTTTCATCCTTTAATAAATTTCTACCACAAACTCATCTTTTCTCCAAACGATGAGTATTCAAGATAACTTGGTCACATAAAAAGTGTTAGAATCAACTTATAAAGAATCAAATAATCCAAAAAAGATGAACTATATATTAACCAAAACCAAAGTGGTTAGTTCGATATTTGATAATCCCCAAAAGTAATTCTACTCTTAATCTCCAAAATTCAACAAACAATACCCAAAGTTCAACAAAGACCATTCAATATACAATTGACCTTAAAATTATTTAATGTAATTCAAACTAAGATTGAAACCCAAAAATAAGAATGATTTAATCACATAGTCTTCCATAGTAAATCTTAACATTTATCTCCAAATAACATCGAATACTCTTAAAGTCTCATACGGAAGTGTAATTAACCTAATCACATATTCTCTATGATAGGTTAATCATTTTCATAAATATCCAAAATCACCATATGTACAAAAAAATAGATTCTTCCAAAATAAAATTTCTTCCATTACTCCACAAATGAGATCCCATAGTATTCTATTTTCCATAAGCATATAGTGTTCCCAAAAGAGATAATGTCTTCCAAAATAACCTTTATCACATAATCACCAAATCATTTTCCTATACTAAGGATATCCTTTTGATAAAACATAAGTTCCCAAAATCAACTTATCCTTGATCCATAAAATAATTTAACTAAAAAGAATAAGTCATACTTACCAGGGACTTCACGTAGTCTAGTGGTAGGTGATAAATCTCAATCGCACTTTGGTTATGGGTTTGATTCCCACAGCTTTGTCTGATGCTACAGGTTGTCACACAGTCTGTGTGTTTTTCTTTTTGAAAAACTATATAATTTTATAACATTCCAAAAAATGAGATAAATTCATAAAAAATAACCATAATATATTTTATCCACAAATGTTATCTCATACTTCGCATTTTCATCCCAAAAAGTAATAACATGTAATTGCCTCAAATTCAAGGATCATATAAACCCAAATGGTTCTTTATAACTATATCCACAAAAGAAAAGATAATTCTTCCTTGAATAACATTTTCACATATCAAACTTCATAGTTACACATAAAAGAAAATTTCTTCCAAAGTAATCCTATCATTAATACATTTAAACATATCATCATCCATAGATCCAATGTAACTCTTCAATTCCTAATATGTAGACATATTAATCGTCAAACATTATTCATGATCCTTTATCCATGTTTTTATATATTATTCTTTTATACTTCTTTCCTACAAACAAAATCATGCATAATGTCCTAATATTTTAGTAATGTCAAAACATGAGCTAAGAAAAAATCCGTACCTTTAATAGGTCATTTTCTATCTCCTCATCTTCAATTAGAATAGAATTAGGAATGGATAAACATACATTTATATGATAATTCTGATCCCACTCCCAAACATTCTTTTTAGGACATCTATTTGTTTAATGACCATGCACACCACATTTAAAACATTCAATTGATCCTTCAAAAAGAACTTCTTTCCATTTCATAGAGTCAACTGGATGCTTCATTTTTCCAAGGAAGGTTATTACTTTATGACTTTCATTACCACATCTAAAACATCTTCCCGTCCCTTTGAAGCATTTTTCTAGGTGTTTCTTTCTACATCCTTGATAGATAGTTTTTTTGATATAATTACCTTTATGATTATTACCTGAACTTCCATTGGCATTCATTTATCACATATATGATGCCTTAGAAAAACAATCAAGGTTCAAGTGGTCAATAATGAATTCATATAGTTGTTTAAGAATAACCCAAGAGTTATCATTGCTGCTCCCATTTCATTCAGTTTCTCATTCATAAAACCACCACAGTTTATTTCACATCCATTGTTACTTTGGTGCCTGCTAGATTCATCCATTTACTAAAACCAAAACATTCAGTGTGAGTATATCAATAAAATCATCATATACTATCTTATAAGGAGGGTAAAAACAAATATATAGTAATTCATGTTATCTTAAAATTATTCAATTTATCTTAAATAACTACGACTCTTTCAAATATGCTAATATGATGGTTATGTCACTTATGATTAAATAACACCCTAAACTTTAAAGTTATCTAAGCTGACAACTGATACCAACTATATAGCCCCAACCATAAACATTACATAATCTGGAATTAAGTTAATAATTCACATTGATGATATTTTCTGGTTTAGAGCTTTATAGAATTATGTCATAACTTATACAAAACATTTTGAATATTACATGTAGAAACTTCTACTCAGTATCCATTTTTCCATAAAATAAAAACTCTTAAAATAAAAGAAACATGTTTAGTTCCATGTTTTAAATAGATTGAATTTTCATTGATCCCATCCTTGACCCTATTCCACCTTAAGTCCTGTGAAAAACATATAAAAAACTTGGGATGAGCATAAAAATATAAGTAAGGGATACACAAAGAAAGAAAATAGTAAGTTTTCAAAACAACATGTAAACCATGAATACTTATTCATAAAGTAATACTTTTCATCTTAAAGAAGTAGAAAAAACAATTAACTGAATATAATCTCATTTATTACCCTTTTTGTAACCAAAAGATTACCATAAATCCCATAGAAAACAACGTTAAACATATAAAATTTACTTGGGATGTAAACATACTTAAATGGAATAACCATACTGTCGACTTCTACACATATAATTAAACAGAATAGCCATATGAATGACTTGTATTCTCAATGCATTGGTGGTTATAATATAACCACCCATCCTTGGTTTATCATGAAACCACCCATCATTTGGTTTATCATGTGACCACCAATCAAATGTCCAAGTACCATTATATAATCATCACACAAAAAATATTGAAAATATCAACATTTCAATCATATAATTTTATTTGAAATAAAAATAAATAATTTCAAGATATTGAAATAGTAAATCCACTTTCAAAACTATTTTCAATACCAAAATATGTAAAATGGGTATATGGTATTTATTTTCCATTTAAAAACATCACAGCTTGTTAAGGAAGCCAAATATCAAATAATTCTCATGGCAGTGGAAAGTTCGTTATCGCTGCATACGTTAAAAAAATTACTTTTTTGTTAATTAAAACACTTCAAAGAAAAATTATTCCATTTGAATGAAATTAAAAGTCAAAGGGGTTTATTATACACCGTGTAAAAGAAGCAGGTGTATATTATCAAAATATGCCTCAAAGAAAGGAGATTGAGATGAAGTCCCTTACAAAGATCACTTTGTAAATAAAATAGATCGACTATGTGTATTCATAATAAGTACACATAAAGCAAGTATAAAAATAATATAGGATATTAAAAGTTATATCTCACATAATCATAGCACGACATAATCAAGAAGTAGAAGTTTAACCCAAAGAATGGAAGTTGGGTTTAGAAGTTCCCTTAACTCGTGTCCGAATTGACTTGTTCATTCTTCAATTTCCTGAATAACAAAATTAAGTTAATTTATTGATTCTTCAGACCTTTTTTCAAGTTTATTAGTCCTTTAATATAACTTATTACCATGTTATAAATATTACATAATTATTTAAGTTAATATCGGTCATTTTTCGATATTGGGTACTTGAGTCGAACATGATTTTGTTATAATTACAATTTTTCCATGTTGTCAAAATTAAATTATATACATAATATTATTCATATATATATAATATATTTTCAGTATATATGTATTTATAATATTCCATATCATTTGGAGATAATAAATGAAATTCACCGTTCATGGAGATGTTAAAACGTACGTACGCATGAACACCACTTTCATTTCTATTTCATATTTAATGGAATGAAAAAATAATGAAACAAATGTATATTATAATTCCAGTATAATATAATATTTTATATATGTTACATATGTTCATTAATTCCATCATTAATACATTACTTGTATAGCATGAACGAGTCAAATCACTTTGAGGGGGAGGTAGTCCGCACTTCCTCAAATGAAATTATCTTATTTATACAACATGAAAATCATAAAGGTATGATCTAAATGAGAATTACATAAGAATAGAGAAAAAATAAATATCATAAATATCATATATAATTACAGTTCCATTATAATAGCTACCATGATAGGTGGTAGGGGAAAATCAAACAATTATTGTTTCGTGAGGCAACACTTCGCCGTACACAGAAATAATATGTTCGTATCCATTAGATGGAGGTGTGTGTAAGTGTATTTGGAATAATTATGATAAAAAAACCTATTATATTTAGTATTCTGGTGTTATTATACAAAAAAAGAATAAGAAGATCATAGGGAGTAGAGAAGAAAAAAATGGAAAGAAACTTGAGAGAAGACATTACCTCAAATCAGGTAACTTATTTTGATTTGAGCCAAAGGGATCTCTTGAATTGCCTTCTAACTAGGGGAAGTATTATAGGAGTAAGAGAGAGATGTTGGGATATTATTTATTCATAGGTTGGATGAGATAAGGGGCATGGGAGGTGTGAGTAATGGGTTAGAGGTGGTGCCCTTTTATAAGAGGGAGGAGGGGCACTTGAGGAATATCTTGAATTATTATTTTATTATAAATTATATTTCAAGTATAAATGAGTAAAAATTAAAATAGTTCTGAGATAATATGAATATAAGTCGAAATAAAATCATCCAATAAGAATTAAAAAGGTTTTGTATATTTTTTAATCCTTATATTTTTTATTTAACCCCGTTTTACTCTTACTGTTTTATCAAACATTTAACACTTTGAGAATCAAAACAATTACCAAAACATAAAAAATATCCAATTAGAGAGTCAATAATAAAATTTTAGACTTATGATAACTATTTGGATGAATCTTATTTTTTTTTGGAATTTTATAATATTTAATAAAATATTTTTTATTTTAAAATATGAATTTTGTCAATTTTGACACTATTCATATCATGACTTTTTTAAAAATCCATAACAACTTGATTGATTAGAAAAAAATCATTAATAAAATTATATAATGTAAATATCATCCAAAAATTTCATTTATGTCATCAAAATAACCAAATTACAATTATTTTAACATTTATAATTTCATTTATTTGAATCCTTTATTAATGAAGCAATCACTGCATCATCATTGTCTCATAATTAAATTTATTAATTTAATATCTAAAAATTATAAATAAAATACCATGATGTAGGAAATATTCTTAGATTTATAATTACTATTTATAGTCAAATATATAACTTATATAACCCCATAAAAATTGTTTTAACAAAAGATACATGTTTAGGTTATGTTTTTCTTAACTTTAAATTAAAAGTAATTAAATGTCACTTTCACAAACAAGTGGCTCCGCGGGGTCCTAAAATCAACCCAAGGATGCCCAATAATCATATATATATATATATATATCATGAAATAGTATTATGACACATGTTACAGTAATTTAATATTATTATAATATTATTTTTTACCATCATTTACCAGATTTACCCTTTAACCATGATAAATAAAATATTTACTGAAGTTACTATTCATAATGTCTAAAAATAAAAGTTATCTATTTATACAATTTGGACCTCCTCATTCCAAATATGGGATCCATTTTTCCAAATTCAAAACATAGAAGTTACAGAAATTAATGTAAACTTAATTCTGGTTGTCAGAACCAAAAAGCATGTTTTTATGAAATAATAACTATCAAAATATTGACATGTGTTTATGTCTAATTAAAAATTTAAATTAATTAAAATGAAAAAAATTGGATTAAATGGAAAAAAATAGTCTAATTACACTTTAAAACAAAATAAAAATATAATATATCCATATAAACAAATCAGATGAGGAGACATTTTTGACTTAAAATGAAGTATTTTTCACTATTCATTAAAAAATGAACTTTATCAGAAAAATACCAAAAATTTACCCAATGTAAATTTTGATTTAAATCTTCTAAAGAAGTTTATTTTATAAAATAGAACCTATAAAATTGACAGAAACTAGATTTAAAAGGGGTTCACCATCAAAAGGCAGTAAAACTACTTTTTTAAAATATTAGAGTATTTATGCTTAAAATTGGATTCATTTTCATTTTAAGCCTCTAAATATTGTTGGATAAACGTGAAAACATTTAAAAAACATGTTTAATAATAGTATGGTTAGTTTTGTTCATTCCCGCCAGTACAATGACTATGGGTTAACTACCATTTAAAATAATATTATAATTATATTATTTTTCGGTATAACTCAAAGTTGTGTGCAACATAAGATTTCAAAGAAACTCATTGTTGTTTATTGAGTAATCTATAGAACAAAGTGTCCTCTTTAATATAAAATTAATATCTTATTAATAAATATTAATAGATATGAAAAATGATTGTTCTATAAATACTTGGCTTGTTACAACTTCGATAACCTTTTTACACGATACGTAATCTAAGGACATTACCATATTAACAGTGGATGCAGAAATATCAACACTATTATTGTAATAATAAAAACATGTATATTTCAAACTATATACATTTAATTTTAATCTAAGTACATAAATGATTTGGGTCTAGGGAACCCACTCACAACACTCCCACTTGAAATAGAGCCAACTTTTGACAATTCTTAACCTGCTAGCTCTCACATGAGTATCATGTTTATACTAAGATATGGCTTTAGTTTAGGCATATACCTTGTTATCCTCCATGGACACTCTAATAACTGTATCTTTACCTCTCTGGGTAAAATATCTCAAGAGATAAAACTCCAAATAATATTCTTTGTCCTCTGGTGTGACCTGAAATCCTTGGAAAGAACCAATACCACAATATTATCAAAGTATACTATAATAGAATCCAAACTACTAGGTACAACAAAAAGATAAAAAAAAAGGATTCATATCCAAAACACTTCTTAGATACATCCGAAGCTACTATATCCTCACATTATGTTATAGAATTAGTAACGACATACTGCTTTGAGATCCTCCAGCTCATTGTACCACTATTCAGGAAAAAATACCTAGCTTGAATGTGTTTTCAAATCATCATGATATATTTGGAAATTAGCATCATTTTATCCCTAAATACTAGTTCCTCATATCCACCATACACTAGGAACATTTCCTTTATACGTCATAAGTACTTTAGGATAGTTTTTACAAATTTCCAATGTAGCTCTCTTGGATTGTCTTGATATCTTCCCCCCATGTTTAAAGAAAAGACAACATAAAACCTATTATATAGAATGGAATATATGATAGAGCCCACTATTTATGCATAAGTGATTCTACTCATTCTTCAAATCTCCTCCTATGTTTTTGGAAACATCTTTTTGGAGAGATTAGTTCCATGTGACACTGACCACAATCCACTTTTGGATTATTCCATATTGTACTGTTTATGTAACTTTTCAGTATATGTAATTTGACTTATACCAAGTATCCACTAAGATCTATCTCAATAAATCTTGATCCCTAGAATATAGGCTACTTCACCTAATCCTTTCATGGAGAATAATTTATTTAACTAATTCTTAACTGACTATAAGGATTGCACTTCATTTCCGATAATTAATATGTCATCAAAATATAATACTAAATTGATGGAATTCCCATTATAGTTATTATAGACACATGGATAGATTTTATTCTTTATGAAATAAAATTATCTTATGGACTCATAAAAATGATCATTCTACGATCACTATTCTTTCTTCAACCCATAAATGGAATCTTTGTAGCTTGAACACTTTTTTGAAATTATTTGACTTAATGAACTTTTCAATTTGAGTCACATATATATGTATTGAACCAAATTCCCATTTAGAAAATCCATTTTGACATCCATTTTCCAAATATTATAATCGTTGAATCCTACTATTGCAAGTAATATTATAACAGATTTCATCATTGCAACCAGAGAAAATGTTTCATCATAGTCAATTTCTTAATGTTTCCTAAAACCCTTCGCTATTATTCATGCCTTATAGGTGCTTAATTAACCATACATGTCTATATTTTTCTTGAATACTGATTTATAACCAAAAGGATTTGCATATAATAGTGGATATACCAAAATAAAAACTTCATTTTGGTCCATGGACTCTATTTTAGAATGCATAACTTCTTTCCATTTACTAGTATTCTTTCCCTCTACGAATTCCTTGTAGTTTATAGGTTCATCATTATCTAGGAGTAATGTGTCACCTAAATTGATGATAATAAAACCATATATCTCTGGTTCTCTAACCTCTCGAGTAGACCTACATTGTACTTATGTATTAGGAACATATTCATCTCCCACTATCTCTTATGGATATAGTTCCTTTACTAACTCTTGTTCATCCGGAGCATCTATATCATCAAATTCAATCTTTCAAAAACTATTTTCATTGGAAATGTGTTTCCTTTATATAAATAGGTATTGTATTTCCACAATTAATTTTCTATCTAAAGGGTTTTTAGGTAATATCCTTGGGTTTCTTTAGGATAACTGATAAAATTTCACTTCATGCTTTGGGATGCCAATTTTTCACTATGTATAGTCTTGAAAAAAAACTCACATCCCCATAAAAATAAGTGTTACATATTGGGTTTCTTTACACACCACAACTCATATAGAATCCCTTTTGTTTCTTTATTTGGGACTCACTTAAGAGTATATTTTGTTGTCTACAATGTGTATCCCCAAAAGGATAATGAAAGAGTTTCTTAACTCATCATTTATCTGAATATGTAAAGCAAGGTCCAATTCTGCCTTTCACTAAAACCATTCCATTATGTTGTATAAAGAGGAGTTATTTGGGATACTATCCCACACTCCTTCAAGTTATCAATGAATTATTGGTTAAGATACTCTCCCCCTCAATCGGAGCGAAGTGCCTTAATCTTTTTACAAAGCTGGTTTTACACATCATGTTGATATTCATTAAACATATGAAAGAAATATGAATTATACCTCATTAATTAGATATATACATACCCACTATAGTTATCAATAAAATTAATGAAGTATAAAAACCCACCCGTTTCCTCTACTGTAAGTGGACCATATACATTAGTATGAATTAATTCCAATAATTCAGTGGTTCTTTCTCCCTTACTAGAAAAAGGTGATTTAGTCATTTTCCCTTGAAAACAAGCATGACATACATATGACAGGGTTTAATTAAAATTAGTATAAATACCTTTCTTGATGTAATTTCAATACACACTTCTCATTTACATTATCAAGATTGATTTTCCATATACGGGTAGGATATGAGTCATTATCATTGGATTTTTCGTTGATTTCCAACATTGGATTTTCTGTTTCAAGTATATACAACACATTATTAAGATGTACTGTACCATACAATATGATATCCTTATACATATGAAAATATTTATTTCCATACATTAAATAAAATCATGTTGTCTAAATTTGACACTGAGATTATTTTTCTAGTAATTTAAGGAACATAATAACAATAATTCAATACAATAACCAAACAACCAATAAAAGTAAGATAATAATCTCCCACTTCCAAGAATTCTAGACTTGAACCATTTACATCTTAGAGATATACTTCACCTTTTGAAATTTTATTGAATCTACTTGGTTCCTATATTTTAATAAAAATTTGTGATCCACATAAATTATCCAACACCAAACTTTTAGAAATAGACAAATTACATTAAATGATTAAAATACTTAAAGTAAAATCATCACATTGATTATTATTCCCATCTATGCAGTTCCTCTTCTAGTGGACTTTATTTCCATCTAGAAATAATATATCCTTCTTTTCATTACCCTCACTCTATATCTTTTTCTTTTTGGAAGTATGGTGCACCTGTGTCTTCATACTAGACTTGGCCTTATACCCCTTATCATTTCCCTTCATCCTCTTGTTCACCATAAGGAATAAATAATTGGTATTATTCATATACTTATTATCTTGGAAGTCTAAATCCAAAAAATATGGGATTCACTTATTCATGTTATTCATATTATAGTTAACAATGAATGTCAAGAGGCTATGCAGTAAATAGGAAATAATGAGATTAGTTACTAGATCTTGGTTTAATTTCAACTCAAGGGACTCAAGTCTCTCAATGTACCCAATCATCATGAGTATATAAGATCCTGATTGATTTCATTATGCTATACAACATCTATACAGAGCACTTGATATCTCATATCTTTCTTGTTGAGTTATCTCCTGGTATAACTCTTAGATAAAAGAGATCATTTGGAAAGAATCATTATTATCATGCATTTTTTGCAGCTCATTGGACATAAATGACAACATGAAACACTAAACATCTAGTTCATCTTCATTTTATTCTTTTATTTATATTTATCCACCTTGATTTCTCCATGAGAGTGCTTAATAAGAATTGGGGATTCCAGTACATCGAAATTCCTCTCCTGGGGTAGTAATATGCACAAATTCCTATACCACTCATGGAAGTTATGGATGATAAGGATATTATCTTTATCAAATATTGATCATAGTGAAATTGAATTAGTGGATTCCATTTTATTTAAAATAAATAAACTTAGTAGATAAGTACTTTACCTTGATTACTTGTATACATTTTAAAATTATTAATTCTAAATTTCTCCCACTATTTTATCAAATCCTAGTGGCCCAAAACTACTAGATTTAGAATACCCATTCTCTTGAGTATTATAGTAGAAAGGATCCCTGAAAAACATTCTCATAGTCTACAAGATTTGGTTATTCCTCTAATTATAGAGTCCAAGGATGGCAGTAATCTGTCCAACTACATTAACTCACAAATCCTTTATCTATTGAGTGGAGTCCCATCTCCTGGAAAGAATTACTTTACATTTCTCAATTATTTTCCTCTAAAGTCACAACAAGATATCCTTTTATACTTTTTATTTCTAAATTTTTTCAAGTTAACCCACTAATCTGATAATAACTCCTTGGAAGTAAGAGGCACCCTCAAATTTGGCTGATGGACACCCCAAACACCCAGTTTTGTTCAAATTTGAGTGATGGAAGAAATTTAATTAATTAATATTTTATTTGAGGGATTTGGTAATTTAATATCAGTTAATGAAATAATTTTCTATTTAACATGCTCGTTCTATGTGATTTCACTCACAACATAACCATGCATTTAAATATAAAACATTCACCACACATGTTCATTTTATCTTTTCATGATTGTTTATTATTATACTATGTGATCAGGCATAATAAATACACATTCAAAAAATAATAAACCATTCACACAAATAAATAAATAATGAAATGATCATGAGAAATTTACTAATGGTTAATCTATCTAGTGAATAATTGATTAACACAGATTGTAGGGGAATTCCTTAAGTCAATACATGAATTAAATTACAGTGCCCTTAAATCATATGCACCTCACTCGTTTGGTTTATACCAGCTCCCAACATGAATCGTGTCACCAAAAACTCCTCCGATCTTTAAAATATATACTCACATGCAGGTGAGGGGAACTTAGGGTGTGAAATTACATTTTATCACTTAAATGTGGACACACAGTCCCTTATAAAAAATTAAACATGGAGGGACAATGCCTAGATCATTAAAATAAAATAATTATTACATTTTATAAAACTCAAATATAGTAACCAAATTATATTTAAAAATAAACCAAACATGCACGGGTCATTCATGGCTCATGACCAATCAACAAACAATTATATTGTATTATAAAATTTAAATTTTCTAAAATTCAAATTGAGGGTGTTTTTAATTTGTCAACTTGCATTAAATTTGTTTTAATTAATTATCAATATGACCAATATCATCTAAAATAATTTTGTTAAATCACAAACGCTTAAATTTAATTTCTGAAAAGTTTAACATAAATTTTCAGGTCTAGTTGGACCAAAATACGATCCTTGAAAATTAATTTATAACCAGTGATGGGTTAAAAAAGTTAGTCCAATTAGACCCAGATCGAATTGGTCTGGCTCAAAATGAAGAATCCTTTTGAAGGACATATAATATATAATAATAATAATAATAATAATAATAATAATAATAATAATAATAATAATAATATAAAATGATAACAAGATTCTAAAGGAAGCTTTATCACTTTTTTATTAATATTTTTATCAATATTTCATGGGAAACTTTGTCCATTTAATTACACAAGATTCCATGAGATGCTTTAAACTAGCTTCTATCGGATGCTTCCAACTATCTTCCATGGGACGATTTATCCTTTTAATTAAACAAGCTTCTATGAGAAGCTTTAAACTATCTTCCATGATAATATTTATATTTTTAATTAAACAAGATTCCGTGGAATCCATGGAAACCTTGTAATGACAACATACTACCCCAACTGGCTTTAGGTATATCGAGATAACACACAATGTACTTACATTGCGCTCTGGCTAAAAATATTTAACATGGGTAACCATTAAAGTGAAGAAAAATAAATGAAACTTTAGTCTTCATAGAATGTTTTACGTAAAACCTATCAATCTTCTATCAACCATATTTTGGGGATACAAACTCAGATCAACATTCCATCAGTGAATTTGAACCATATCAAAACCCTCTTTCCAAATAATAGAAAATTTAATTGAAATTTTACAGTTTTCAATTTAAATAATTAATTATTCCCTATGATACTAATTAAAGGAACTCAGGGCACAAGGTAAGAATGAAAAACATGTAATTTAATTTTTTTGGTTTAGATTCATGTTAATATTAATGAATACACTAAACCCCATGTTAATATTTTTAGAATTATCATGTGTAATCCAATATAATCACAAAAAAATTAAAAAAATCGTAAATGGTATCTTATTTGATTGAAGTCTCCAGTTTGATTTGCTCATCATTGTTGTGTCATGAATGAAAGGTTACAAACTGGGACTTAAATAGATTATCCCCATGTTCTCTATAATTTATGGATCATTTATCTACATTTCCTTTGTTCTATAATGGGAAATCAAAGAGATTTACAACATCCCTTCGATCACCTTAAGAATGCGGGCTTGATCAATAAAGAGGGATAATTCCAACCTTGTTCTTCCTTTGGAATCTCTATCTAATAACTTTAGAGGATATAATTAGAGATATTATCTCACTAAATTTGTAAAAATACGGGATCTCATTATTCAAGAGGCTGAAATGAAATTTTATACTTAGGTTATACTTATCAAAATCTCACTTTGGTCCCTTGAATGTAATGACATTCATTTTTGAACTTTTCACACAGATATGACTTGATAAACTTGCCATAAATGTCAAAAATATTTTATCACTCACTTGTAAAACTATAAAATGTTGTGTCATAAAATATGAACCATTTAATCATCCCACAAGCTCTCCAAATAATTTAATAAAACTTAAACATCCTATGTTTTTTTGAAAAATTATATTTTATTATATTCACTTTTATGATCAAACAACTTATGAATACCTTGAGAAATAAATAAAATAATCAGTATTCTAAACTTGAATAATATAATTTAATTAGTATTATTTTTTATCTGTTCTAATTAGACATTCATTGACCCCCACATGGGGGACCAACTTTGTCTTAAACTCATATTCATTAGAATAGGTTGAACTTGTGGATACACTTAGTGTGCGACCCTATAGGTCCTTATCTCGATAGTAGTCAATCCATACTATAAACTAAGAGTATATTATAGCAACCCATCATATCCCATAAGGATATAAGAAATTTTAAATCTATGACTACCTCCTACGAACACGTTCTATATAATATAATCTCTTTGTTTCATGATATATCATAAAGTAGCTTGCAGACTTTTTTCATCAACATTTTGTTGATTTATGTATATTCTCATCCTCAATAGACAAACTTACCTTCTTGTACCATGGATATAGATTTATGAAGGTACTACCATCCTGATCAACCTGAGCCCTCGAGATATATCTTCCTCAACTCAGAAGTGACAAATTCTATATTGACCATTAAACTAATTCCATATCACTAATGAAGCACCCCACACAAGCTACCTCACCATGATTTTATTATCATGATTTTTTCCTTGAATCAAAGAACCTGATCAAATGGTACACATTGATAATTATCTCAATTCAGAAGACCAATACACATGTTTGTAGATAGGAACATATAATAACATCTGAAACATGTGGTGTTTCTATTGGCATCTTTTCCTCATGATATCGTCTACTGAAGATCACCAAATACAAACTTCATGAGAAGAATTCTTAATGCTTATGAGTCCCCATCATCTAATATTCATACATCATATGTGTCCTGTCAGTATGATGTATTTAGACTATAGGACATATGTTTAAGATTACTATCATAGTATCTCAAGGTTCTCATTATAGATGGGAACTGCTATAACCTTTTGATATGGCACATAATATGAGGAAATTACCATATAAAGAGTGGATTTAGAAATAAAAACACTATTCTGGTAAGAATAAACACATGTATATGTCCAACTATATGCATGTAATTATAATCGATGTACATAATGGGGTTCGGTCTAGGGAACCCACTTAAATCAAAACCTACTTAAGAATGTGATAACGGTCTATATATAGATAAAGGGTTAGGGTTTAATATTTAAATAATTACACAAGGTACCTTTAAAAAACATTGAACCCTGAGAAACCCCATGCCATGTAATAAAATAATATTATTTTATTCCATGGTGTGTGTTAACCAGTGCAATGATAAATATTATTTTATGGTCTTATGAGTTAATATTTATCACCAAAACCAATCTCAGTCCACTCATCCTCCTTAGTATTTTTTAAATACCCAAATAAATATATTTATGATATATTTATCCATTTAATAAATACATAAATATTCTATTTACATACTATAGACTAAATATTTATTCAATATTCGTGATCATTTAATAAATCTTGAATAAATATTAATTCACAATCTAGATAATAACATTTATTCCATTTGTTAAATGTAAACAATATTTAACTAATGTAAAAGTAAACACTTTATGTGGGACCCTCTAAGCCTCTCCCCTAGTTGAGTTAGGTGGTCTTGCTTAAAGTCCAATATTATTGTCTAGAAATGGGTTAAGACACCCACATAAGGAGAAGATATGTTTCAATGAGAAAATCACATATGAATTCTCACTGCTTAATATAATTCATTTTTCTTGATATCGCAGAAAATAGGTTGCATACTTGTGTTATCAACCTTAATATTTGACATATATTTCATTAATTATCTATAATGAACATTTCTATATCACCATATCCATGGAATTTATTTCTATGGTACCATTCAAATCAAATGGATGAGATATAAACTTTTATAATGATGGAAGGAAAGAATCCTCCCTCAACTTATTAATTGATAACATATCATTGGTGGCACACACAACATTACCAACTTCACCATGAACATATGTTTTCATGGATTACAAAAATACATCAAAAATGTGAGTCATGACATACATTAATAATAATCTTAAAGTATAAGGATCATTACACACACTTTTAGAAAAGAATATCCAATGAAACATAAATATATGGAATTCCTTTAGGTGGGTTTGTTCCCATAATCTCCCATATTAGAGATTAAAAAGTGTGAAATTCATGAGACGAATTCGCATATTACAATGAGTATTCACACCTAATCATCAACATACTATATTTAACATCATATAATGTTATCCACACATAGAATAAGTTTTAAGAATATTATCACGACATTTCAGGGTTCTCATCATAGAAGGAAATTGCTATACAATTTTTAATGTGGTAGATACTCTAGGACATTATTACATTGAATTCACATATAACTATAGACAATATGAAATAAGATATTTTAATTAATACTAAATTATTTGAATATTAATTTAATCTAAAGTAAAAAAATTGTCTTAGGACACCAACTCTAACAAACTCCCACTTGGACTAGATCCAATGACTTTTGGTCCACTAGCCATCACATGATGATCATGTTTCTATTGAGTTTAGGGGTCCTCCATGTTTTCTTACGTAGAAAATTTTATCACTATAAGATCACCTCTCTAGAAAAATCCCTCAAGATATGATACTTATAAAGTATGTGCTTCATTTGGTGATGTGAACTTGGCTCTTTTGCAAGATCCCCCACTATAGTATTATCACAATAGTGTGTGATAGAATCTTTACTGCTAGGAATCACATCAATATCTTAGATGAATTTACATATCCAAAACACTTATTTAGTAACATCATATACCTTAATATAATCAGACTCTGTTGTAGAATCGACAACCACAACATTTTTTGAGCTCTTCCATCTCATAGAACCTCCATCGAGAATAAAGACATATCCTAACTGAGATTTTAGATCACCTTGAGCTATTTAGAAACTATCATCTGGATATCCCATGATGATTAGTTCCTCATATCCTATATAGACCAAGAACATATCCATTTTTTATTTTGGATACTTAAGTATATTCTTGACTTCCATCGAATGACAATCACCCAAGTCATATTGATATCTTCCTACCACGCTTAAGGCATAGAAGACATATAACATTTTATATAGAATTCCATACATGACTAAACCAATTTATAATGAATATAGAGTCCTTTACATCTTTTTTATTTCCTCATGTGTATGAGAACACATTTTATTTTAAATATGAATTCCATGTTACATTGATAATAATTATCTCTTGGATTGTTCCTTACTGAATCTCTTCTATATCTTTTCAATGTATGTACTTTGACTTAGTCCAAGTAGTCTCTTGAATATATCATGATATATGATGATCCTAATAATATATGTTGATTCACCTAAGTATTTTATGGAGAATAATGTATTCAACCATGATTTAATAGACCATAAGACTGGTATTTCATTTCCAATGAGTTGTATGTTATCAAAATAGACCATCAAGAAAATGGATGCACTCCCAGTAATCAAATTATAGAAGCAAGGCTCATATTTGTTATTTATAAACCCAAATTCTATTATATATTTATAAAAATTAATATTATATGGCTTATATTCTTTCATTAATCCATAAATATATATTTTAAACTTGCATATTTTTTTGTAATCCTTTGGAGTTAGAAACCCTTAAGATTGTGTCATATAAACATATTCCTAAATTTCACCATTAAGGAAAGATGTTTTGAAATTCATATTCCAAATATCATATTCCTGGAAAGTTACTATTGAAAGTATAATTCTAGTTGATTTTATCATAGAAACTGGTGAAAAAGTATCTTTATAATATATTCTTTGATGTTGTTTGAACCCTTTTCCGACTAGTCATACCTTATAGGTATCGACTTGTCCATTCATGTCTAGTTTCTTATTGAATACCAATTTACAAAAAACAAGATTTACACCCACTGGATAATCTACTAAAACCCAAACTTGGTTCTAGTACTTGAAATTAATTTCTTAATTCATAGAATCCTTCCATTTGGAAGCTTCTATTCCACTAAATACATCCTTTCACGTTACATGAACATCATTATCAACTAATAACATGTCAATATCATTAGTGACTAAGAAAAAATATTGTTATGGTTCTTGAACCTCTCTCAAACTCCTTCATAGTATTTTTGTCCCTAGAACATCATATTCCACAAGTTTTTGTTTAATCTATTCATATTCCAACTCTTGTGTATATTGAGCTTGGACTTCATCAATGTCCATCTCACTCCCACTATATCTTTTGGATATTTGTTCCCTTTCAAGAAAGGTGGGATGTATGTTAACCCAAAATTTTATTTTATTAAGGAATATATATGTAATATACTTTATTTTCCTTTGGATACCCTATAAAGATACACTTAGTGCCCTGGGATGATAGTTTTTTTCTAGAAAGATCCTTTACATGTGATTTTCAACCTCGCACTCGAATATGTGACTACATGGGTTTATGTCCATACCAAAGCTGATAAGGAATACCAATTTCTTCATTAGTTATCACTAATTTTATTATTTATACTAGTGGGTTAAATACACATCTCTAAAAGGATAATGGAAGACTCACATGATTCATCATTAATGTCACTATGTCTAATAGGGTGTTGTTCCTCCTTTCACTTACACCATTCCATTATGGTGTATAATTAGGATTGATTTAGAATAAAATCAAAAACTCCCATAAATATTCAATTAAGTATTGATTAAGATAATCTCCACCATGGGATAAGTGGAGTTTCTAAATCTTCTTACCAAGATGGTTCTCAAATTTATTCTAATATTCCTTGAATCTATTTAAATAATTATAATTATAAATTATTAAGTAGACATATCCATAAATAATAAAACCATCATTAAAATTTATAAATTATGATTACACACCCATGACTTCAATTGTAAATGGTTCACATAAATCCGTATAAACCAAATCAGGAAGCACAATGTCCCTTTAACCATTTTCATTAAATGGGGATTTGATCATTTTTAGTTATAAAGATGAATGACATACACCAAGTGGTATTAGTTTAATTAAATCCAAATATTCATCTTGGTGAAATTTGGTTTAATTATTTTTATTTACATGACCTGGTAAGTGATTACATAGTTGGGTGTGGTATATGTCATGTGAATTATCTTCATTATCAGATTTAATTACTTGATTTGTGTAATCCAATATGTAAAAATTGTTATTTAAATATTACTTACCATAAAAAATAATTTATTTATAAAATAAGAAACACTTATTTACAAATTTGAAAATAAATCCATCTACATCATGTTTAGATACATAAATAATGTTTTTTAACCAATGGAATATTATAACAATATTTTAGAACCATGATCATTCTAGTTAGAAACACGAGGTGGTAGTACCAAATGTAAAAAATGGTAAGTCTGGATCCATTGGATACACATATATTTTTTCAACCCAATAAAACCTTCTAGAATATACTTTTCCATATATTTGAATTCATATGTGAGAACCACATGTTTTATATAATGCCAAATTTGTACGAAGAATTATATTTCACTCTATAATTAACACACCTGAAGATTCCCCTTAATTCTTGTTCTAAGTGAAATTTTTATTCCAGTGTCACTTCTTAACACATGAAAAACTAACGAAATCCTATTTAATTATTTTCCCCTTGATACTTCTATTCTTGGAAGGATGTTGTGAAGAATATCTAGACTTTTAATTATTCATTGAGATCTTCACATATCCTTTAATTTTATTCAATAGAAGGACAAAAGGATTTTTATGCTTTATATCCTTATCAACTTAGAAAAGTTTAGTGACAAGATCTAGGTGGTACTTCTATAAATAATGTATATTGAAATTCATAGAAAAACTAGAGAATCTTTGAGGGAGTAATGAAATAATGAGATCTGTACATATTTTCTTAGGTAGTTTTAACCTAGAACCTCTAGGTTAAAATTGCAGAAAAAAAGTTTGACTACATGAGGCCTAATTGGAGTAACTTATCTAAGGTTTCCCATGATGATAACCTTGGTGATATCAAACCATTACTATTTATCTATATCCTACTAAAGATCATAGAGATATTGGAGCATGATATATGAATTTATTTTCTCATGTGATTTTATGAGTTTTATAGACATGGATGGTATCATAAAACACTGAAAATATAATACATCATTCCAGTGTTTTTCATGGATAGTGAACTTATCATCAATTGCCTCCATATTTGGTGAATCTAGGATTTGGAATTTTAGGATTTAGTATTTCTATTCTTAGTGAAACAAAACCCATAGGTATATAAACCATTATTTGAATTTATTTTCAACTAAGATATTGAATTTATCAGAATTTATTATAGGGAAAAGGTGGTTGATGGAATTTCCATTATTTTACAATAATAGAGAATATTATTAATACTTTTCTTGATTACAATTTATGTGATGTATAATAATAATAATTTTAATTTTATTAAGTGTCTGACTATTTTATCAAGTCTCAATATCCCTCACCACAAAAACATGATTTTATATCACTTAAGATATTATTATGGATAGGATCTATATATACATACTTATGATTCATACTATTTCCATGAAAACCACAAGAAGATGTTTAGTAGGAAATATTTACAACTGTGGGATTGAATCTCTTTTTTCTATTGAGTGGACTCCTAAATCTTGAAATCATGACTTGTATTTCCTTAACACTAGCCTATAAATTTGTATTTAATAGACTATGGACATTAAATTCAATAAAAATTCATTTAAGTTAACCGATCAACTTATTTAAGACTCCCTAATAATTTAAAGTACCTCAGACTATGTCATGGGCCAACACTTTAACTATGGGTTGTCTTAATTCAGATAATGGATGACATAATGACTTAATATTAACTTGTGGTATTTTTTATTATGCATAAATTTTCTCATTTTATCTTTTACACATCTTGTTAATATTAAGTGGATTTTACTTAAGTGATTAAACATGTACCAATAAAACATGTACTCCTAATCCTTATATTTTAATTACATATTTTCATATTAAACCATTTATTTATGTGATATAGGCTTTGCATCCATAAAATAAATCATGATTATATAAAAATATAATAAATAAAGAAATGACATGATCATGAGATTATATAATTATTACTTTATTGAGAAGAAAATAAATCAACCTATGACCCTAAGAGAAAACTCATTATACTGGTCTTAGCATGAGTTGTAGGTTCCCACATACCCACCCATGTATCACCCATGTTGGTTTCATTTTGGTTCCATCTTGAATTTCATTTTCCTTGGCTCCACCTTGAACTAACTCCATATGGCTTTATATACCCTTTTGTTAGATATTTTTTTATAACTCACATATAGGTGTGGGGAACTAAAGGATGGGATATATGGAATTACATAAAAAACATGGACATGAAAGTCCTACATAATAAAATATGGAGGTATTGAACACTGGCTATTATATTTAATTTAATAATAAATAATTAAAAACCCCTAAAATAAAATATTAATTAAATAAAACCAACACATTCAAAGGTATGGTCAAATTTAATGATCGTTCATACAAATGAAATGACTATATATTTAAACCATCTAACTAGAATTCATTTCAATTCATTATTCAATAAGATAAAACGTGCATGAATTAATCTAATTAATTACCTTATTAATCAATTTATTCATTTGATTTTATTCTATCAAATTGTCCTAGATACTCCTAACCAGTATGATTGTAAATAAAATGAATAATTTAATTTTATTTAAAATTTAATAAAATAGTACACAACTTTATAATTGGAAGTAAATCGATTAGCACCTTCCAAAATAACTCAATATGGTCTTTGTTGTATACAATGAACTGATATGAAAAAATAATTACATTGTACGTATCCTAATTTCATGGCATGTATGCTCAAATTAATGATGCAAGGAATCCATAAAAATTACATTGTATGTACAATCTAATGCATGATTATCCTTTAATATTCAATGACCATGCATGACACATAGTTTTAAATTTTACATGGAACTAATCAAGAATTTAATATAATATAAAAACTAATGAACTAATTGTACAATCAATTAAATGATTCATAGAACTTAGGTCGATGCGGTTTAATAGAGTAATTAATTAAATTTATTATTTCCATGTAAATAGGTAAAGTACATGATGTGTGTAATCTAACCACAAAACATATACTTTTCTCCACTAGATGTCTGTAGTGCATGCTTATGGACTCAATGTGTACTTCATGTGGATATTAATAAGTTACATGATGTGTAAGAAGAATACACAATGTGTATTTCATGTCATATGAATTTCGGCCTATACATGTCGCGTATTAAGTAGATGCAGTGTATTAATTGCATGAAACATCTTGACATCATGTTTCTTTCCATGAAAACACATGTACTACATGACATGTGGGAATTATAAACATCATGTAGTCTAGATAATATGTTTTCCACCATTAATGGTAAAATAATAGTGCATTTAATATAGGTGGTGTGTATTCATTACATGGTGACCTAGATTCCACGTGGGTGTCCCAGTGCAATGAAAAAGGATTCACAACATGTAACAAAGGAGTACACACCATGTAAACCTTTATTATCTAGATAATGTCCATGGAACCACTAAATTCATTCTTCATAAGTGATATTTATTAATTATTGACCAATCTTATATATTTATGAAAGAAATTAAGATGATGAAAAATATATCTTGATGACTGGATAAAGAATAAATATAAATAGAAATTAAATTTAACTTTTATATTCATATTGATAATCAATTAAATAAATAATTATAAATTTAACATGAATCCCTTTAACACCACTTGATTGTATTAAGCACAAAATAAGCGCATTTTTGAACCAATGAAAAAAATTGTATTTTGTAATATTTGATGGATCATTCACATATTATACAAGAATAAACATAATGACTAATATTTTTTTTATAATTAGTATTAATAAATAAGGTCATCAAAATCAAGATAATATCTTTCTTGTAAAATTTATAATTAATTTTGAACATAATAAGAAATAAGAACTCGATCTTGAGATATTTATTCATTGATGATGTTGATCATTCTTACCCAATTAGTATAGCATTGTTGTGTTGTGAGTACCCAAAGTAGATCCCCTCTACAGGGGATCTACATGTGCTCCTTTTATCACTAGATAATTCTTATTAATCACCAGGTTCTAGCATGATATATTTATCTTCAAAATATTATCCTCCTTTGATTAATTAACATTCTTTATGGATTTAAGGAATCTCTCTTATTCTTCTCATTCTTAAGAGTATGAGAGCAGGAGGATGATCTTGAAAAGAATCCATTTTACCCATGATTAACCTTATCAATATTGAGAGATAAATATATTTGTAGACCTATGGTTAGGGTTTAATATTTAATTAATTACACAAGGTCCATTTAATAAAATATTAAACCTTAATAAACCCCGTTCAACGTAAGAAAGTAATATTATTTTATTCCATGGTGTGCACTAACTAAGGAAATGATAAATATTATTTTACAATATTGAAAATTAATATTTATCTCCAGATCTAATCTTGGTGTCTCTTCCTCCTCATTATTCATCAAATATCTCAGTAAATACTATTATTAAATATTTATTCATTTAATAAATAAATAAATACTCCATTCATAGACTGGTTGATAAATATTTATTTAATATTTTGCATCATTTAATAAATATTTAATACATTTTAATTCTTAGTTTGGAGAATAAAATTTATTACTACTGTAAAACATAAATAATATTTAACTATGATTAAAGGAAAAACTTTTAGTGTGACCTTATAGGCCTCTTCTTTAGTGATATTAGGTGGGATTTCCAAAAGTCCAAGATTAATGTCTTGAAATGGGCCAAGTCACCCAAAAAAGAAGAAGATATATTGTAATTATGAAACCACATATGAATTCTCACTATGTAATATAATCCCTTTGTCTTGATATCTCAACAAACATGGCTGCATACTTGAGTCCTCAACCTTAATGCTTGACATATATTTCTTTTGTTATGTGGAATAAATATGTATACATCACCATGTCCGTTGAATTTATTTTTATAGTTTCATTATAATCAAAGGGATGAGATATCAACTTCCATAAATATGGAAGGTATAAATCCTTCTTTAACTTATTCATTAATAACATATCATTTGTGATGCACCCAACATACCCAACTTCACTAATAACATATATCATCATGGTTTAGGAAGAAAAATCAAAGCTCATGAGTCATGAATTGAATTATAATAATATTAAAGTCTATGTGTCATCACACATTCTCATAGACATGGATATCTAATGAAACATAAACATATGAAATTCTTACTGGTGGGTTGGTTCTCAAAATATTCCATCCTGGAGAATACCAAGTGTGAAATTTATGAGATGATGTCTCTTCTAGTTATGAGTACTCTATTGGGACGAAGATGATGATGAAGGTGTTTTGCATTCAAGTGTTGTCTTTGTTGTCAAGGAAAGTTTATGGAAATCACCTCACTTTGTTTGTGGAAAAATTGTAATGAGGATTGTTTTCTAAATAATCATATCCATGTTTTGAAAAGTATCAAAATTGTGTTTTCAAAATAATCGTACTCACTATGAAGGTTCATCATAATTAGAAGAAGATGTTTTAAAATAAAAGGTTTTGATCAGGCCTGTCTCGACTACAGAATGGGAGAATATTTAAATGATGAATTTAATGTCATCAGATTCAATCTAGAACTGATATTAATGAAGTGGATTTTTTGAATCAGAGTCTCTATAGCTACGATTGAATCAATTGTTATGATGATTTTCTGATTTCTATTTCTCATAAATCATGAGTTGAATAGAGAACTAGTGATGCAAGCTTGATGGAAGAAAGGGAGAGTGAAAGGGATATTACCAATCCAAAAATAATCATGTCCATATTTATTGTATCCATGTGGTAGAAAGAAATAATTGATAACAATTGTTTTTTAAAACAATCATATCTAAGAGAAATGTTATGCCAATTAAATAAGTGATGTTGATGGGAAGAGATGTCAATAAAGAAGTAGTACCAATGGAAATTAGTGCCGATGAAAAGTGGTTCTGATGAAAAGAAATGTTGATGAAAAGAGGTGCCAATGAAAAGGGGTGCTGATGAATAGGTGGTGCCGATGAAGAGTGGTGTAGGTGGAAGGTGGTGCCGATTGAGAAGGTGGTGTCAATTGAAAAGGTGGTGTTGATTGAAAAGGTGATGCCGATTGGAAAGACAATACCGATTGAAGAAGATGTGTTGATAGAAGAATAGGAGAGGGTGCTGATTGTTTTTCAGAATTATCATACCCAAAAAGATCATATTCTGGAAAATTGTATCCAAGTAAATCGTACTTTGAATGATCATATCCAGAATGATCTTACTTAGGATGATCGTATCCAGGACAATTGTATTCAGAAAAGATCATACATGGGTTGAGAAGAAAATAATGAAGCTGGAATGAATGAAAATTTACAATACATTCCAATTCAAGTCAGATGATGCTAAAGATGGTCCTCAAAAGAATTCAAAGTCATGAAAGAATTCATGGTTTAAGCTCAAGTTTTTGAATAAAGTGACGTTTTCAAGAGTGTCAAGATAATAAGTGAAGAGAATTATCAATAATGTAGTTAACAATTTCAAAAGGGTTGAATTACATTGTTTGGATGAGTTGTGTGAATAAAAGAGATTGCTGAATGATTTTTTGGGGGGTGCCTTACTTTAAAATACATGATTTTGATTCAAATTAGATATGAGAATCATATTCAGCAATTATATTGAATCTATCAGACTCATATGATCAAAACCATGTATTTTTCATCAGTTTTAATAGTACTAACATTTGAAATGGGAGTTTAGAGAAGAAGAGGTGAATATTGTAGAAGTTTCGAGAAGAATTGAGAAGTGTTTATGAAGTCAAAATACATTCTGAGATTTCAAAGGAAATTTCATTTTGGGTGAATTTAGGTGAGCGAGAAAGTGTTTTGTGATTCTCTCCTAAACCTGTTTTGGGTCACCTATAAAAGAAGGAAAGTACATAGTACTTGACTAATAAAGGAGTACTGTTCATTATAGAAGAGAGAGAAGATCTAAGTTTTCAGTGATAGAAAGTGATACCATTTTGTTTTTTATTAAATGCATTTTAACCATGAAGAAGACAAGATTTTAATGTTTTATTCAGCTGATCATCATATTCGAGATTTATCATATTAAAAAAATCATCATATTCAACTTGTCAATTGTATTCAACTAATTTTGGTATCAAGCTGAATTAATAAAATTTAGGATTTCTGTATTGAGTTTCTTGGACTGAGGAAGCATTGTATTATGAATTGAAGTGGTGATGATTAATTTCTATTATATTGTATCAGGAAATATGTATTGGAAGAATCGTACTTGGAGAATTGGACTGAGAAAATCGGACATAGGAAATTGGACTCAGTTTTCATAACAAAGTCTAAGAGGTTCTTACCATTCTTCTGGGTAAGAAATTAGGGAATTTTATTTCAATTGAATATATTTGTTGAATTGAAAAGAAGTGTAGGTAACATGAGTTGTTACATAACAATTGAATTCCCAAATGGTGCTAAGAGGGTGCACACACACTAGTGGGATTGTTTCATAGTGCTACTTGAGTGTAAGGGTATATCCTACTTGTTGTAATCCATGGATTGTTTTCTAGTAGATTGTATGGTATTGGATCATTTCCAAACCATACTATGGATGTATCAATTCTTATTGAATAGTGAAACTTGTAAATCTTTGTGTTCCTATGGATGTGTGGATTGATTTTTTAGCAGGGAATTGAATTATTAACAGGAGGTCAATGTTGAAAGTGGGTGCCCTAGACCCAACTATGTTGTACTTTGATTACCACTACATGTATGCAGTTTTTTATACATGTGCTTATCTTTCTATAATTATGTAGATACTTCTGCACCTATTACATATGGTAATGTACTTAGGTTACATATCGCATCAAAGGGTTATAGTAGGTACCAGGCTATAATGAGAACCTAGAGGTACTATGACAGTAATCTTAAAGTTATGTCATATGGTCCAGTTACATCATTCTGAAAGGACACAGATGATGTGTGACTATCAGGTGTTGGGGGCTCATAAGCATTCAGAATTCTTCTCATGAAGTCCGCACCTGGTGATCTCTAGTAGTTGAGATCATGAGGACTGACCTGCATAATAGGAACACCACATGTTCAAGTGTCATTGGTCATTCCTATCTACATACATGTGTAATGGTCTCCTGACTTGAGATCATTATCAATGTATGTCATTTTATTACTTACTTTGATGCAAGATAAAAACCATGGAAATGAAGTCATGGCGAGGTAGTTTGTATTGGGTATATTATTGGTGACTTTACATTCATTGAATGATCAAGATATGATTCTTAACTTCCAAGTTAAGGAAGAGGTATCTCGGGCCTGGTTGATTAGGATGGTTGTACCTTCATCAAATCCATGGTCATGGTAGTTGAAGGTAAGTCTGTCTGGATAAATAAACAAATAATGAAGCAAGATAAAGAATGATGACACTAGTGTACATTCTACTTCATAGAGATATCGACGACGAAGAGATTATATTACACGGTCTATGTTCGTAGGAAGGAATTCGTTGCTTTGACTTTGCATTATCTCTATAGGGGCCTCGATGGGTTGCTAGAACCCACTCATGGTCTGTGGATGTAATTCAATGCTGTTGAGGTAAGGGCCTAGAGGGTCACACACTATAGCGCTTTAAGAATCTTTCCTATTTTGTTGAATATGATTTTTGTATTTGATGGGTCCCACCATAGGTCTGAGTTTTATCCAATTTATATGGATCACCAAAGAATAAATAAATTCATTAATTATTCAAGTTTAGAATAATTTGTTGAATTTATTTATAGCATGTATTTACAAGTTATATAATAAATACAAGTATTAATATTATTTGAATGGATTTTAATATCCTAGGTTCGTTTAATATTAACAGGAGGTGTGAGTCAAGTTAAAGACTTAAGTTTATCACGTCATATATTTAATATATATATTACGAGTAAGTGATAAATTATATATATTATTTACTGCATAATTTTATTTGTAATAAATAATTATTTATTACACTTATATAACAGACGTTTATTACATGGGGGTTGGGAGCACATACTACGTGTTTTAAACATTCCCTATATATGTAAGAGAGAGGCTCTTCCCATGGAACAATTTCTGTGTTGGGATAGAGAGCTTCTCTCTCCTCCGGGAATCTAGAGAGAGAGTCTATCAAGCTAGGGAAGATCTTCAGGTTCATCCATCTCGGATAAAAGTTTCTTGCCTTGAGGTGATCATCGCTGCACTGAAGTGAGCGTTGAAGATCCACGCTAGCACCTGAATCTTGATGAATGGCACGCGAGCAGATTCGAGAGGCGTGTGGGGACGATCTAGAGGGCTTCGACATCGGAGTATTCGAGCAATGATCACTGGTGTTCTGCGGCGGACTTACACACGTCAGATCTGAACTAGGTACATGTTTAATTTATTTTTGTGCTCTGTTTAAACCTTTCATGATCCTCAGACCAAACCGAGACAAGATCACCGGTGTTGAAAGAGTTATGTTGCTCCGATGATGCATGAATTTTTAATTTTCTGGCCCACCTTCTTTCGCTGCGGTGTCCTGGTACCTAACAGTGGTATTAAAATGATCACAAGGTTTTTCTGAGTCAACGAAATTAAGATGCTTTAAATTTAAGTGAGGGGTGTTAAAATAGTTCATTCGAATCTGACTGTGTGTCATTTCATTTTCTAATGATCAAGCTACGATTATTTGAGAAATTTAATCAGATCGACGTCATAGTCTTTTCATTCATCCGATGTTAATCTCAATTATTATTGAGATAAAATTAAATATAATATTTTATTATTATAAAATAAAATAAAATATTTTGTTATAATGTTTTTCCCTTTTTGAATAATTTAAAGGGGTGTGAAAAAAATATTTTCCACAAAATTTGTTTAAAAAAAGAAAAAGGAAATACCAAGACCCAAATGGGTCTTTCTTTTATTTTTGGAATATTTTTTTCAAAAGAAAAAATTTTAATTTAATTAACAAAAATAATTTGAAAGAAGACTCATAGGTCTTCTTCCTCATGCGAGATGCGCCCCACCCCTAAAACTCTAGGAAGAGGGGCCACTACCTTCCCCCTGATGGCCTTCCCTGTCGCTGGAGCGCATTGGCCGGATGCCGCCGACCTGAGCCCGCTGCCTCGCCACCGACCGGACACTCGCCGCCTCGCAGCTGTCCCGCCGCCGCACCACGCCGGACCTTCTGCGCTGGACCATACTCCCTGAGACACCCTGGGCTACTCGCCGCCCTCTCGCTGGGTTGGGCAGGCCGCGCTACCTCGGGCTGCCTTCGCCCACACCAGTGACAGCTCCGACTACACAAAAAACCCCACGACTGACCTCCCACACCGCTTCCGGCAAGCTGCACTGCTCCTATTATGCCACACTGGTCTGCTGCGACCGGATCCTCCTCGCTGCCGTCAACTCGAGGCCACGGTCCATGTCGCACCACTTTGCGTCTCATTGGAGCAGTGGGATGCCGCCCTCACACCTCGTCGTAGGATTCCACCGCCACATGGGTTTTGGTGGATCAATGATCATACCATGGTCTTGTCGTGGTCACGCCGTGACACAGTCATGCACCTGTAAAACTGTCGCGGCTGTCCGTAGTTATGCCAAACTCTTTCCCAGCTGGAGGTAACCCACTTAAAAATGAATTTAATTAATTTAATTTAAGATTAAAATTAAATTAATGTTTTAATTTAATTTTTAGAATTAAAATTAAATTAAATAAATGGGACCGATAAATAAATAATTTGAATTTAATCAAATTCATTTAATTTATTAGAACACCATCACACAATTTAAATTTATTACAATTTAATTTTATTATGCATAATTTACACCAACTGGTATTTAGATAATGACTGTCCTGTGCTTGTATGGATTTATTTATTTAATTATTTATTCAGTGCGTGCAATGATTGTAATATTTAATTAGATAACTGACGGTCTGTGAATCATGTTTTAATTCAAATATGTATAAGGGACTGCACATCCATTTCACTAGTTTTATTTTTTACCCCAGACCCCCTCGCCTGTGTGCGAGTATATTTGTTATTATACGGTGACGATCCAAGATGAAGACACCACCATGTCGTGGCGGTAGTCCAGACAGGAGTTGAGCGCTTTGCACTTGGGGCAACAGCAACGTGAGTCACGTTTTGACTCAAGTATGGATGCCCCTAGGAGATTATTGATCCATTATGGATTGATCATTATAATATGCTCCAGACCAGTCAGATTGCATGATTGAGCTTTATGTATTTTTTATTGTTTTGTGCGAATGTATGATTATTGTGTGATCACATAGAATAGTAAACAAGATAAAATGAATAAAGATATGACAAATTATATTCTATTTCATGTTCTGTTGTGAGCACGACAACCTAGTTTGAACATAATAAATATAAAGGATTATATTCATCAATAAATATAAAAATACCTCAAAGATATATTAAGTAAAAAAGCCTTCCATTTATCACATTTAAACAAAACCAGGTGTTTGGGTGCTCGTCAGCCATAGTTGAGAGTGCCTCTTACTACTAGGGTGTTTTTATAAGAGAATTGGGTTGACTTAACTGAAGTGAGTAGTCAAGGATTATCCATAGTTGACTTGCTATCACATTAGATGCAAGATGTTGTGGGAATCAAGTTTGGATTCCTAAAGCTGGGACTTTACTCAACAATACAAGGAACCATGAGACAAGTGGTTGGTCATCCTAGTGCCTACCTTGAAACACTCTATGTAGTGGCGTAGCCATAGCTTGTTGACTATGAGGGAGGTTTCGAGGATCCTTTCCACTATATTAGTCAGGCGACTGAGTATTCCAAATCCAATAGTGAGGGATATTAATGTTCGCAAAAATAGTGGAGGACATTGAAATGATATAATAATTTATTAGTCATAAATGTCAAAAGGTAATCAACCCAAAGTACTTACTGCTAAATGTTTATCTGATGTAGATTTAAAATGGAAATCACCAACACTACAAGTTCATTATCACTGCGATAAATACTAGATAAAGAAAATATCCTGACTGACAATAACTTCCAGGAGTGGTACAGGCGCTTGTGTATAGTACTATACCAATAAAGGAAACTTTATGTGTTGGAATCCTCAGTACCTGTTGAGCCTCCTTACGGACCAAGTAAGGCAGAAAAATATAAATGAAAAAAGCATTTAGAGGATTCACTTGATGTTCATTTCATCATGTTGTCATCCATGTCCAGCCAATTGCATAAAATTCATGAGGATGAGGACGCCTACAATATGCTTACACATCTCTAGGAATTATATCAGGAGAGGGCCATGTAGGAAAGGTATGAGATCTCAAGTGCCCTATATAGGTTCAACCTAGCAGAAGGGCACCAAGCTGGTCCTCACGTACTCAATATGATTGGGTATGTTGAGAGTCTTGAAGACCCTGGGTTCAAATTGAATCAAGAACTAGTTGTGGATCTCATTCTAGCCTCTTTACCGCCAATCTTTTAGACTTTCATTATCAATTATATCATGAATGATATGAAAAAGTTTATCCTAGATTTATTGGATTTGGTTCAACAAGTTGATAAGGACATGAAAAATATTAATTCATCTTTACTTATGGTGAAAAAATGAAATAAGGGGAAGGAAAAGGGGTCTAAGGACAAGTCAAGGCCAAAGACACCAATGCACCATCCTGTAAAAAAGGCAAATATTCAGAGGAAAAGTAATGAGTAGGAGGCTGTCTATTTTGGATGTGGAAAGAAAGGCCATTGAAAGAAAAAATGCAGATTTGGGAAGAAGAATCAAACCGATGCTTCCACTTCAAGTATTTTTGTCAATTAATGCAATCAATCTTTATCTACAATTTGGGTATTGGATATAGCATGTGGCTCATAGATTTTTATTCACATATAAGAACCAAGTAGATTCAAGAATATTAAAAAAGGTGAAGTTGATCTCTGAGCTGAAAATGGTGCAAGTTTGGTAACCTTAGTAGTGGAAGACTATCACTTAACCTTGATAAGTGTTTTGGTTCTAGTTTTAAATAATTGTTATTAGGTACCATCTGCAACGAGGAACAAAATATTTGAGTCAATTTTATACACTATGGGATTTTATTTCAAGTTTGGAAATAAATGTTGTCTCTTCTATATGGATAACATCTATTATGGTATGGCACATCTTAACAATGGTTTATGTATGCTTGAACTTGAGAACCCTGTAATGGAAATCAATGAAAAAAACAGCTAGGAAGACTCATATCTCACCCGCCTATGGCACTTCAGGCTAGGCCATGTAAACAATAAATGATTACAAAGATTACATCAAGAAGGGTATTTATACTCTGTATAGTCAAAACCCTTGGATGTTTGTTAGGCTTTTTTACAAGGTAAAATGACCAAAGCACCTTTCTCAGGGAGGGGAGAAAGAGCCAATGCAGTACTAGAATTAATATATACAGATGTATGTGGTCCATTTCCAGTTGAGGTAAGGGGTAGTTTTTCATACTTCATTACTTTTACTGATGACTATAGTAGGTATGGTTATATCTACTTAATGTGATATAAGTCATATTCCTTTCCTATTTTTAAGGAATACCAAAATGAAGTAGAAAACTAGCTTAGTAGAAAGATAAAGGCACTTTTCTCAGACCATGGAAGATAGTATCTTTACCAAGCTTTCATTGATCACTTAAAGGAGCATGGGATTGTATCCCAACTTACACCTCCTTATACACCAGATTGTAATGGTGTTAGTGAAAGGAAGAATAGAACCTTGCTCGACATGGTCAGATCAATGATAATTCATACAACTCTTCCATTATCCTTTTGGGGATACGCTTTACAGACAACAGAATATACTCTTAACTGAGTACCAACTAAAGCTACAGATGGAATTCCATATGAGTTATGGTATGGAAAGAAACCTAGTCTTACACACATATGTGTATGGGGGTGCGAGGAATTTGTCAAGACTTTACCAAGTGACAAACTAGAATCCAGAAGCACCATGTACATATTTATAGGTTATCCTAAGGAAACCAAAGTATATTACCTACATAATCCTTCAGATAGAAATGTTGTTGAGGAAATATACGCCACATTTCGTGAAAGGTAACACATTTTCAATGGAAATAGTGGGAGAAAGATTGACTTCGATGAAGTCAATGCTCCGATGCACAAGAGTTGGTATGGGAACAATATCCATAAGAGAAAGTGGAAGAAGAAATTGTCACTGAGACACAAATACTATGTAGGTCAACTTGAGAGGTTAGATAACTAGAGCATTATGGTTTTCTTGTCACCAAGTCAGGTGACATATTGTTCCTTGAGGATGATGAACCTTTAACCTAAAAGGAAGAAGTAGAAGGCAAAGAAGATGCTAAGTGGAAAGAAGCCATGCATTATGAGATGGAGTCCATGTACCAAAATCAAGATTTGATTTTGGTATACCCTCCAGCTGATGTAAATCCAATTGGGTGTAAATGGGTATTCAAGAAGAAGATAAACATGGATGGTAAGTTTAATACCTTTAAAGAAATACTGGTTGCAATGGGTTTTAGGCAACATCAAGGCATATACTATGATGAAACCTTCCCAAAAGTAGAAAGGGTTAAATCCATCAGAATATTTCTTGCAATAGCAACCCTTCATGATTATGAAATTTGGAAAATGGATGTCAAGACTGCTTTTCTAAATGGGAAGTTAGTTGAAGACATCTATATGACTCAACCCGAAGGGTTTTTCAAGTTAAAAAATGCCAATAAGGTATGCAACCTGCAGAGGTCCATTTATGGGTTGAAACAGGAATCACGATCATGGAGTGTTCATTTTGATGAGGCCATAAAAGAATTTGGTTTTTTCAAAAACAAAAGTGAGCCTTGTGTCTATAACAAGGTTGATGGGAATTCCATCATTTTCCTTTTATTATATGTTGATGAAATATTAATTATGGGAAACAAAGTAAAAGTCTTACAGTCAGTTAATACTTGGTTAAATGAATGCTTATCCATGAAAGACTTAGGTGAAGCAGCCTATATTCTAGGGATTAGGATCTATCGAGATAGATCTCAATGGCTTCTTGGGCTAAGTCAAAGTACATATATTTACAAGGTACTCAATAGGTACAATATAGAACAATCCAAGAGAGGGTTGTTGCTAATGTCACATGGTATTAATATTTCTAATAAAATGTATACACAGACACATGAGGAGATTGATAGAATGAGTAGAATCCCTTATTCCTTGATAGTGGGTTATATCTTGTAATCCATGCTATGTATAAGGTTTGATGTTGCCTTTGCTTTAAGAATGGAGGGTAGATATCTTTCCAATCTAGGAGAAAAACATTGGGAAACTGTTAAAACTATCCTAATGTACTTGAGGCATACAAAGGATATGTTCTTGGTGTATGGAGGAGATGAGGAACTAGTAGTGAGGGGATACACTGATGCTAGTTTCCTGACAGATTATGATGATCTGAAATCGCAGTCAGGCTAAATTTTTTGCTTGAATGGTGGTGCAGTGAGCTGGAGAAGCTCAAAGAAAGCTGTAGTCACTGATTCTATAGTAGAATCCAAATATATTGTAGCTTCTGATGCAGCAAAAGAAGCAGTCTGAATACAAATATTTATCTCAGACATTGGTGTTGTGCCTAGTGTTTCCCTCTGGAATTGGGGATGACCTCGTTGATTTATGGTTTAAACATTCCAATCGGTTTCTAACGGGTCTGTTCGTAGAACCAGAAACATCCAATGATTCCATATCCATTTGGACCTACTTTCCAAAGGTAGGCGCTCATTAGTTGTGAATGGATGAGACTTAGGAATTTTCATTGGCCGAGAGGATGGGAGGTCGGACTCATCACACCTTTTTGAGGAGAATTATTATCTACTCCGGGACTCTCTTTATAGATTTATGTTATGTTCGTTTATCCTTATTAAATTACCAAGTATAAAATGATCTTTCCTTCAGATCTGATAATAAATGATTAATATGTAAGAAATTTAGATAATCTTTTATATGTATTCAAGGTTCTTCATCAATATAGAATCATCTTTATTTGTTAGAGATTCTTAGTCAATGGTATCCTTTAATACATTATATAGATATCTCTTGGTCATTATGATGACCATTCTGGTTTTAAAACTACTAAGTGGGGAACTTGAAGCTTATTTTCATTTAGAAAGACATGTATTATTTCAGAGTTGGGATCGTACCTAAAGATGGGCTACTTACGTATCCTTTATTTAGAAAAGGAATCAGAACCCACGTAGTTCGAGTAAGGGAGTATGATGTTTATGTATGATTGATGGCTCAAAGAAAGATGTCATAATTACTTTTACACTCTAAGCTCATGTGAGTCATGCTTGGTGTGAGAAACAAGAGGTATTGGTAAAACCAGACAATTGTACCATGAAATATGCAATCATGAGAAATAATGTGGGGCTTATGTATGTATGAATGCCCAGATAAATTAAGATTAGGATTTACTTCAGGGTAGAAACCTGGAAACAGGGTCCATAAAGGTATATATACTTTATGGAGATTTGGATACTCTAACTTGGGGCTTACTCCTGAGAAAGATGCCCAGATTAGGAGGGGAATTATGATTGTATTTTACTCCTGAAAAGGAAACTCAAATCAAAAGTAAATAAAGACTGGTTAAGAGAAATTAAGACTGGGTCTTACTCCTTAAAAGGAGGCCTAGGTTAAGGGAATTATGGTTGGGGATTACTCCTAAAAAGGAAGCCCAAATTAATGAGGACATGGGGATTACTCTTAAGGAGGATGCCCAAATATTAATGAGAATTTGAACTGGGGCTTACTCCTGAAAAGGAGGCCCAGGTTAAAGATTCTCTCATCTTTAAAGGATGAGCTTGAATGAATGAACTCTCTAACTTTAGTGATGTAAAGATGTGTAAATCACTAGGTTTTGAGAGATGTTCCACTGAATTCCTTTCAGATAAAGAATCCAACAAGGAAATCATGCCAAAAATGGGTTTGGAGAGAGTTATGAAGGCTTAATACAAAAGAGGATAAGTGGATAGATGTAAGAGAAGTGAAATAGGCAGGAGAGGCACCCAAAACGATCGGGGCGCGCAAGTCTTGGTAGGTGCATATGTACTACGTGGGCGCACAAGTCTTGGTCGCGAAGGTATACCTGCACGGAACATGGGTACTTGCGTGATTTTCAACTCTTAGGGTAATACTTGGGAGAGACTTGGCTCAAACCCTTGGTATTATCCCTAGAGGCATTCCAGAAGATGGCGCACAAGTTCTGGTGAAGGAGTAAGGCGGTGCACAAGTGTGTCTATTTCCCTTAAGGGTAAAACACTTAGGCGTGAAAGTGTTAGTGAATTCTAACACTTAGACCTTACTCCTATTGTTTAGACCTTCTATTCTAAGTAAAGAATTACCTTAGAAGTGTTCATAAGACTTGAAGAAAAGACTTGGGCATTCAGAGCTCTGTATCTGAATTCTGGAAAAAATCCTCTGCAAATGGGGGGCCCACCGGGGGTATTTATAGGCTGGAGAAGACCCTGGACAGTTTTCAAATAGGGCGCTCATGTCACTTACGTGACCATTAGGCGGCGCGCAAGTGTACTTTCACGAAGCTGAGGGAACTTGCGTGACCCAAGGGTATTTGTCTCCTTGTTCATGCGTTTGTCGATTTGTGATATTTTCTTCAAAGGATGAATCAATTTGAGCTAAGGAATTTTTCCTTTCCATTATTTTAGACAATGTGAAGAAAAGAAGCGTCAACAAAAGTCTTCCCTCAGAGTTGGATCCGAAAGAATAAGGATGTGACTCTCAGGAAAAGAAGAAAACCAAAGGGAAAGAGGCGCGCAAGTGTTCAGCGCACAACACTCATCGCGTAGGTGTGAGTCACGCAGGGCTGGAGCACGCGGGATTTTAGGTGTGCAGGTGGGCAGTCTGGCCTATAAATATGTGACCATTTGTCACGCATATCATCGAATTCCGGATTTTCGAGCTCTTTCCGCGCAGGTCACCTTCACCGCGCAAGTTACTCCTTTTTCCTCTTTTCTTCGCTGTCGCGCTGCTGTCAAAGTATCCGGACTTGCATAGTGATACCTGTGCACCAAAAACTTGCACGACACATTAACACTTTCGTTACACATCCACACTTGCGCGCCAATTTTAGACTTGCACGACTTAATGCCTTAGCCATTTTTTTCGAAATCCTTCACAAATTTTATGAAAAATCAACTTACTTAAGAGTTAATTATTCATATTTTGTGCAGAATAAATGGATCCCAAGAGAATCGGAATAGTTGATGAACTGGAAAGCAAGCGACTTGATGATATGATGAGTATCATTGGCCATGATTATTATACCGTCTGCGATAGCACTCTCCTAGATTTGGATAAGTATTTGAAGAAGTATCATCGCGACTTCCCCCAAAGCATTTATCTGCCTTTGTATGGCGATGGTCATTTGCAAGAAGTTACTATTCTAGAAGAAAAGAACTATCTCCCATTTTCTTGGTTTCAGAATTACACCAATTTTGCTTCAGCAAATATCTCATGTGGAGGAGGATTTATAAATACTGGAACAATGGAGAAGGCCCATATGATGCATCACAACCCTTGTACGCCAGATCTGAAACCTCATAAACCCTAGCTGCAACCACATTGTCATCCCTCAATCTTCTGAAACGCTCAGATGGATCAATCCAAAGGCTGGAAGAAAAGTTGGGACTTCCGTCCTGGGGGAGGTGTGAAGCCAACTTGGATGTGGGCATACTGGGTGCGGCAAACCTGTGCAGAGTTTGTCGAGGATTTGAAAGGAGTGGTGATATACGAAGCTGTCTGGGTTAGGCAAATATATGTTTACAGAAATGATAACTTCGTGCTGAAGATACTCAGCCACTGAAGCCCAAAAAAAATTCTTTCCATCTGACTCATGGAGAAATAGGCATCAATATGTGGGATATCTACAGGATCTCAGGGGCTCCAATGTTGGGTGATATATATGATGAATTCATTCCTCCCAAGGTGACTTGGAATGATTCAGAGAAGACTCCTGCTTTGGCTCGGGAATTATTTAAAATCTTCCACAGGCTCAAGAGTTTAGAGACCTCCTTAACTCATTCTAGAAAGGATATTCATCCATAGGAGTGGATACATATATTTCTTATTGAGAAGAAAGAGAAGGATCCAAAGGAGAAAGAGATGAAGGAGAAAGGATCCAAGAAAAAGAAATCCAAGGATAAGAGGCCCACTCGTCCTACCACCTGCCCAAAAACCGAGAAGAGGGGTGATCCTGGCACATTCTGGACAACTCTAGAAGCATAAGAGTTTGAGAAATGGGGATATGAGGTGAATCAAAGGATCCCAAAGAAGAATCATTTGGCGGGCTTCTTGGATTTGTGGCTCAACATTTATCTCTTGATAGTCAGGGACTCGAAGGGAGGCGTCAGGCCAGGGACCTTCGTTATTGCGGAAAAGTTGGCTGAGGAAAAAATGGTTGGGTTGGCTACCCCCATTTTAGCAAAGATTCACAGGATTTTTCTGCATGTCTTCATGGGTAAATCTCCTTTGAGAATAGTGGGACCATTCCAAGTTTTTTGGGGATGGATCGTCACTCACTTCGGGACTTATAATGTACAGAATGGAGTATAAATTCCTGGAAGTTCTTTCAGGCCATCAGTGCAAGAATTCTCCAGAATTGCTCCAGTAGATATTAATGACTATGACATGAAAGTGAGGTTGAGAATGTTTAAGGAATTTAACTTCTTTCCCTAAGGAAATCCACCAACCAGGCGGTTTGTTGATGATGGAACAACCCACTTGGATTTGAGGGCATACATGCTGGCTTGTAGAGATGGTGTGCTCGTCACTAGGATTGACAGAGAGATTATATGTGAGTCTTATGCTCTATATATATTTGCATGCCAATTCAAGTGTTTGAAATAGATTGCTGTATCTCCCCCTGTACATGTCAGGTTAGAGCAACATCTGATGATTGCTCGAAAACTGTGGTTGCTGACATCTAGGGAGAAGACTGGGGCGGTGTTTGATCTACCAGTTGAAAGAGCGGAACATAACTTGACTACATGGTATGCCAATCACTGGATAGCATCATACTCTAAAGGGGTGCTGAATCACCCAGTTTATCAGGTGGGGAAAATGAAGAGGACTATAGAGAAAGAAACCCTTCCTCATGAAGGTGATGCTTCCCCACCTGAAGCTGATTCGCCAGATTCCTCCTCTAGGACTTGTTCACCGGATTCCCATGATGGGGATGACGAGGCACAACAAGTGGCAAAGTGGCCTCATGCCCGATATAATCCTCCGGTTAGAATCAAAATACCTACTCCATCAACTCTTGGTGAGTTACTTCATTATGGTAATTTAATCACCATTACTTTATAAAGCAATAAGTCTTATTTTCTTATTCTCTATCAATAGGTGAAAGAACTGGGAAGAAATTGAAGTCGAAGATTGTAGGACCTTCCTCGCAGACTTCTGGTACATGCATTGAATATCTACGACCAGAGGCTATCCAGACATGGAAGAGTTTATACTGTGGTATTGAAACTGCCTGAATGGATTTATATGAGGGGCTAAATCTCCCTGGAATAGGGACTCTTTTGGTTTCTACCGATATTAATTTCAAAGATAGCCCCGATGAAGTGAGAGCTTATATCAGAGAGATGGAAATGATCATATATTCCACCGATGATTCCATTCTTGTCACCAAGCAGGTGAATGAAAAGATAGATCGTGGCACCGCTGAGGGGACTGATGAGGAGTGGCACGATTACGTGGCCCCTGAAGATGTACGTTTTCTTTCTTTATTTTCTTTGAAACTTGGTTTGAGTAAAAGCTTTGTTACTCAAAGAAGTTAATTTCTTCATCTTGAAGCTTGCAAATAAAAAAACTAATGAGATTCCTTTACCATAGTATAGCCCTGGTGGTACTGCCATCGGGGCTACTGCTAAATCTCATCGTGAGTTGGGTGAGATATCCCCAGGCCAGAAGGCCATGGATGAGGATCTATAAATGACTTTCCATTCTCTAATTCAAGTACCTATAATGGGGACTGCCGACACTCCCAAAAATCCAAGGAAGCAAAAGCAATGAAGGAGGAATTCCACAGCTAAATGCTTCATCGGTATTGGTAAGTCCTTCGGATAATCATGAATTTTTAATCATGAACAAAGATTGCTCATTTTCCTTGGGATTACAGGAGATTCTTAAATTTCCCCTCTGAGGGAGAGGAATGATCCTCCTCTGAGGATCATGGAGGGTGTTGTGGAACAATCGAAAATTCAGGCTGACTTGGCTGCTCCTGGAAAAGAGTCAGTATCTATTCCCAGTATCCCTCCTGCTGCTGTTGCAAGAAGAGAAGAACCCGCTTTGGGTAAGTTAACAATGCTTCATAAAATGTTGAATGAAACATCTACTGACTTCCATTCTGTGATACTTCAGGTTCAACCCCTTCATTGGAGCTTTTGGCGGCTATTGAAACTGATGTCGCCGTTTTATCCGAAGATGTTGTCCAGGGTTAGGGACCACAGGATGAGGGTCTCCAAGAAGACACATCAAATGCTCCCACTGGTGAGACTAACCAGGATTCTGAGATGACATTATATGAAATGATGGAACTTGGCACATCTTTCGAAGATTTTATAAATCATGTTAAATTACCAGGTAATTTAGAAGATTATAGATGTGAGTGTTATCCTTCATCCTATTAAGAATAATTTCTTATTACATGTCTAATCATGATTGGTTCAAATGTGCAGTTTTTTCTGAGAAAGCTGCTCAACTACCCGTGCCTGAAGGGGGTATAGAAAACCCTACTATTGCAAAGACATTAGCACAAGTGGAGATGAACCCAGTAGAGCTTCCTCAAACTCATCCTAAAAATCCTGTTGAAGCTAGGAAAGATGGGGAGGAGCCTTCTCATGTTTCTGATCTACCATTGGGTAAGGAATAACAATATTTGTGATTGTACATAACTTGCAAGAAAACCGATTATTTTGTTATCCTTTGAAACTAACCAAATCTTTCAATTAATTATGCAGGGCTATCAATTGCAGTGGCTAGATCTGGAGGTTAGGCCTCAGCCTCAGCCCCAATGGGAATTGAAAGTGAAGAAGCTCAGGTCAGGGGGAAGGAGCAGAACAGGGCACTTCCCTAAGTGCATTAATCCCATATTATACCCCCCTGTGATAGTGATGCTGAATCGGACCCAGAAGTTCAAAAGGCATTCCAATTTTCATGATGCAAGGCATGGAAGAACATATGGAAAATCATATCTGAAGTGCCTCTAGAGGAGCTGCCATCGAAGATTCCCCGACTGTCATCCCTATTTTTCATATTTGGACTTGGCGGTTTTGGATATGAACAGATCCATGCTGCGGTGAAACATGTCATTTTAAGAAGGGAGCAGGAGCAAAAGTGTCGCGAAGATCTGACCAGGGTGAAACTGTCAGCCAATATTAGTGAATTTGAGGCCGCGGTATCCCGAGCTGAGGCTGATTATGCTGCCAAGATGAAGGAGCTGAAGCATAAGATCAAAGATAAAGTCGTTTAGCAGATGCACCTTCAGCAACAGTTAGATGCTGTTACTGGGGAACTTGACCAACTCAATAATTCACTGGAGGGAGCTCAAACGAATGGTATGAAAGCCATTTTAGATGCCAAGAAATCACTCCATCAGGATGAAAATAGTGAAGTTGGTTGAGTGCATGAGCTTCAAGTAGCTGCTGAAGAATCTCAGGATGTTGTTCATCAAGTGAAGACTTATGTTGACAGCCTCTTGTAATTTCTAGGAAAAGAGAAGAGACTCCAATCTGTGGATGTCCTTCTAATCTCTTGTACACCAAATGAAAAACTTTTTCATCTACGATCATTTTTGCACGTATTTCCTTTGCTACCTGATTTAGATTTTATCTAAGACAATGGGACTAGTAAGCATAGTTTGATTTTTACTAAGATTATTATAAATAACCCTACAAACATTGAATATTTTAATTGCTCAATATTACGTAAATCATACAAAATGTATGTTTAGTGAGCTGGAACTTGAATTTTATTTAGAGTTCCTTTGTATTTTGTGGGCAGTTTATAGTCATGCACGTCAGACATAAAAAGGCTTATGTTTAAGGTCGAAATAGATTTGACCGAATGGATTAGAACTGACTCAATTCTTTGACAATGTATCTGAAAACATATTACCACACTCAAGTATGAGGGAAAATATGTAAACTAAGACTTAAGAAAATTTGAATCTGAGGAATGATATGAAAAAGAGATAAAAGGCATTAGAAGAAGTAGTTAACAAGAATGAAGTTACCATTATTTAACAAATCCGTTAGGGGGTTGAATTATGCAGGGCCACCTAAGGGAATTGGCTACATAGTCAAATAATAACATCTTTTGGCTGACAGGTCCATTGTAACACCCCAAGATTTCATAATGTGTTATTTCTTCAAAATAATTCAACAACTTTCACTACACGCAACACCGAGTTCAAGCGCACCATGACTTACCAAAAAAGACGTTCAAAAGAGGATATGAATAGTATTAACTAAATTTTAAACTTTATATAATCCTTATAATTTTATAATCCATATTATGAGTTTCTTAGACATAATGTAAGAACAAATTATTATTTTTTTCAGATAAAAGAAGTATTTTTAAAAAATGCACTTTTACCAACTTTAATAGTGAACCCTTTTTAAATCCAATATTTTAAACTTTTATATATTCAATTTGACTAAATAAATTTATTCTTTAGAATGGTGACATAAAAAAATTTACAATGTAACACCCCAAGCTTCCACGGTACGCTTCTCTTTGAATAATACAGTAGCGTGTGTTGTACGCAACTTCGAGTTCTAACACACACCATAACAAAATTAAACTAGCCGTTATGAATAGTAATACCTAATTTTTGAAATTATATATATTTTATATTTCAAAATGGAATTCATTTTTGGTTTGGAATATTGAAATTATCCTAAGATGAATTTTTGGTATTTTTCTGAGAACTTCCAATTTTTATGAATAGTGAAAAATACTTAAAAACAACTTTTTTAATCAAAATAATTTATAGTGATAAATTATATTATTGAGTGGTTTTAAAGTATAATTAGAATATATTTTTACCATTTTATCCAATGGTTTTCATTATAATTAATTTCACTTTGAAATTGGACCTAAACAATTGTCAATCTTTTGGTATATATTGTTTCTTAAAAACACACTATTTGTAGTGACAGTGGGAATTAATTATAAAATTAATTAATGCAACTTATATGTTTGGAATTTTTTAAAATATATATCATTTTTGAATTTGGAATATCAATTATAGCTTAGGGTGAAATTTTGGCATTGTTATGAAAAACTTCAATTTTTGATGAATAGTGAAACTACTAAGTGGTAGTTAAAAAAACTGAATTTTTCATAAAACTTAATTTTACCGCTTCTGTGAATGGAATTTCAAAAATACTAGAGACACGGTTAATATCAAGAAGTAAAATTTGGTTCAATGAGATGAAAATAATTTTTGGTGAATTGTAACTTTTTACTTTTATTTACCACGGTTAAAAGTAAATAGGGTAATTAAGGGTAAAAATGATATTAATATTACCCTAACACATGTAATAATTCTATTGGACAAGTTTATCTCGACCAAAAAAAACCTTAGAAAAAAAATATTATCATTTAGGTCCACTTGGATTATATTAGGACATTTATTATTATTTAATTCAAAGAAGAGTTAAAAGAGTTAAAATCAAAGTTTATTTACTAAAACATTTTTCATATAGGGTTATACATTAGATAAATTCTATTGTAAATATTCATTAGAAATATAAAAATATTTCATACATAATACTATTTTATTTATAATTTTTATACATTAAAACATTTAATTTATTTATGACACAATGATGATGTAGTAATTACCTAATTAATGAAAAAATGGAATAATTGATATTATAAATACCCAAATAAATATAATTTGAGACTTTTTATGAATTAAACTAATTTTATAGGTTAATATTACATGTTAAGATTTATTTAATTAACTTTGGTAGAAGTAATCATTCAGTTATGAGTTTCAAAAAAATCAACTATTGAATAGTGTCAAAATTGACATAAAAGAGTTTTTAAAAAAAATATTATATTATTAATTGATATTAAATTACTAAAAATATAAGGTTCGGACAAGAGACTTATATCATTATAGGTTCATCATTAATGGACCACTTGGGGGTATCTTGGATGTATATGGTATGTTTACTAACCATATAATATAAAAATACAAAGAGACATTGTAAAAGTGAAACTAATTAACTAAGAGTTAATACTTAAAGATAAGGTTAATATATTAACCCAAACCTGTCTAAATTCTATTGGTTGAATGGTTTTCGACCTATCCCCACCTTTAACTTTGAATAATAAACTTTTTAGCCATTATAAACCAAATATGAATTTATTATAAATTAATATTTCTAGCTTTTCCAAAGGTGCCCCTCACCCCTCTTATAAAAGGGTACTCACCCTTCTCATTACTTCACACCTTCAAAGCCTTTTGGTTCAGCCAACCCCTGGAAAAATACTCTCTAAACTTCCCTCAATAAAACCTAGAGGCCTTAGTTTGATCAGAAATCCAACCTAAGGATCCCTTTTGATCAAATCAAAAGGAAGAACCCAAAGAAGAGGTAATGTTTTCACCACCCTTTTTCAAATTCATTTCTTCTTCAACTTCTTCTTTATTTATTTTTCCCTTTATAAAATAATTAATACAGTATCTCCTATATACTGTAATATTATTATAAATATGGTACAACCATATTCAGTATTCTATCCACCCTTTGAATAACATGTCACCATACGTGCGTATGTACGGCTTACCGTCTCCACGTCGTGGTGTAATTGTTATTCAATAAATTATTATTTGGATGGGTATAATAATGAAGTGTAATTCATGTAAATAATAAATATAACTTGATAATTATTCTTTATATATGATATAACATCCAATTATATATTATTTTAATATCAAAATAATGATATTGTTGCTTGTGCGTACGTACGGACTACCGTCTCCACGAACGCGATGAGATTCATTCTCTATCGTATCCATTCAAGTATAATTATCATTTGATGATTTAAAAATAATGTTTAAGGACTTGATATAATTCTGTATATGAATAATATACAACATAACCATGTCAAACATGGCTTACGTAACAAAACATATAAAAGAAAACGAGTAAGTTAACACCCGAAACGACGATAATTCTAAGATATTATTAACAAAGCAATGTTAAAAGATCATATATGATATCATATTAATGTATATGATTATTGAATAATTTAATAACAATTATTTCACCATTATACAGGAGTTTAACCTACCCCAAACCAAGGAAAAGTACTAGGTAAGGTTTTATTTCGCAATCTCTTCATTATCTGAGGTTGTTTATACGTAATAATCTACTGGGATTTATTTATCATCCACATCAATGTTTCTTCGAAATGTATTTCAAAACATTTTTACTATTTACAAATAATATGGGTTAAATTCATTTATACCCTTATGTGTTTTTAAAGGAATCTTTCCGTCGTTTTCCAAACAAGGAACTTTTAACCTTTCGACAAATTTAAGGTAAGAATGTTTTTTTTAACTTATATGGCGGGTGCGGCTATTTACCGCCGTTATAAAATAGTCAAAGCTTCCCTTACAAGATTATAAGAATATTTTCAATGTAAATGTTTTATTTTATAATTATGTGACTTTTAAATGATTTCAAAATGAATATTTTAAGAATTTGTGAAAGGTACTCTTTATCAATATCATAATTTTAAATGTTTTAAAGATTTATGTTTCTAAATATTTTTAATTAATGTCCATGTTTTCAAAATGATTTTAAGGATTTATTTATATGGACATGAAGTCTTTGGAATGATATTCCTTTTCAAAAGTTTCAAAGTGGTATGGGAAACTTTGATTCAAAAATCTCTTTTAAATTACTTCCTTTATAAATGTGTGACTTTTCAATGATTTCGAGAAGAGAGATATTTCTCTCAAATAATTTTTATTTCATCTATGTCAACATAATTTGATAGATTTTAAGCTTATTTGAAGTTGATTTATTATGATACAAAACTTTTGTATTGTATTGAAGGTTTTGTGATATGTTTTACAGTGGATGTGTTATTTTTATACCATTCATGGTTTATGGAGAAAGTGTTGACATTTCATATGCTAGTTTTAATACGAATGTTTATGTTATGTTTAAACCTTTTCATATGGGAATGCATTGGACTTAGTAAGTGATGGGTGGAGCCCGCTATAGCTCCTCGATGCATCGGTAGGTCTCATGAGACAGACTAGTGTCTTGGCACAAGGCCTTGGCAAAATATTATTTGTAGTCTTGGCACAAGGCCTTGACTATGTGGTTATGATAGTCTGGCATTATGCATTCCATCATTATGAAAGTGGTTATTGATATTGCATGTGATTATTCGATTAGTAGAATATCCATGTGAATATGTAAATGGAATTATTTCATTTTATTTTTTTCCATACTATGTTGAAGTTCAAGTTTAAAAGGCTTTTGTTTTAATTATACATTGCCTTAAATGTTTATGCTTATTTATGAAAGTTTCCGCTGTATTGCTTACCCTTACAGAGCGTTTGAGCTCACCCCTTTTCTATGTTTTATTTTTTCCCAGGATTCCAAGAAGTATATTGTGATTGATAAGAAGGGTTAAGACAAGGGAATAATGGAATTCATAAAGTATTATTTATGTTGTTTTGTATGTTATGAAGTATAATGTAACATTCATGTATGTAATCTATTTTCCAAGACTGCAAAACTAATTGGTCCTTTGGGACTTGATTCCTTGTAATCATGCCAATGTATTAAAATAATGCACCGACTCTGGGTAACTGGGGTCGGGGCGTTACAGTTGGTATCAGAGGAAGTTTAACAATAACCTTGGAAACTTGATTTAGATAAACTCTGATTAGAGCACATAGCCCTAAGATAGACTTTGAGGATTAGTATAGAAGAACTTCCTAGAATTTTGGTATTGTAGAGATTTTGTGAGTTTTCCGAGCAATACATCCCTATCTGGATACAAGTAGGTAGAGGCGGCTCTGGCATAGATGTACCTAGGGGTAAAACCTGAAAACACCGCTTTGAGCTAGACTCGAACGGGAACTGGTGCACGGAAATGGGTCTTACTGCACTCTTGGTTACGACACTCCTGGAGGATATGCTTAGGATAATTCTCATTTTCTTTACAAACCATTATTAAGGGCTTATGAGTATATACTTACTCAAAGAAAACATTTTTATGATTATGGATTATATCCATAAACTGTTCAATTTGTGTTAGGTATTTTACAAGTTTGGTAATTATTCATTGTAATTCATAAAATGAACTAGTTTATGCTATTTTACAAAAATGGTGCCCAGTAGAAGGAATGTTAACTCCCGTAATACGTATGATCCAAAGAGTAAGAAGGATCATATCTTTTGTGGTCCTAAGCCAGAATTTAGAAGGGAAATAGTTTCCCACGTATTATCATCATATGAAGAAATAGTATCATGTGTGGATAAGATAACTAAAGAGTTTACTGAGTCCTATGGCTTTGAAGGGAAGCATGAGAAGAAAAGGATGAAAGAGAGAAAGATGGATAAAGGGAAGAGGGAAAAGAAAAATTTACCCATATGTGATAACTGTGGGAAGAAACACCCTGGAACTTGCCTGAAAGGAATAGGAGTTTGTTATAAGTGTGAAGAAAAAGGGCACAAAGTACATGACTGCAAGGGTAAGAAAATGGTTTCAAATGTACAATGCTTCATTTGCAAGGAGTTTGGACACTACACGAACCTATGTCCCAGTCATCCGACTATGCCACAAATGATGCTATTGGATAATAATCAAGTTATGATACTACCACAGATGAAGAGGAATGAATAGAGTTCTTATGTTGATTATGTCATTTGAGTATTGTATCAACAATGTACTTCTTATAATAATCATGGAGTATATAGGGATTGTACTGCAGTACTATTTCATTAAGGACTTGAGATTGTGTGGTCAAAGAAAAGTGACTCAATAGCAGGATAAATTTTTGGAAAATATATGGTTGAGAGAATGATAAACCATAATATAGTTCTGATACTAAGGTAGTGATTTTCAAATAATACATGATTGATTTGGATAAATAATATTGGATATTCTTGACTACCTTGAAACTGATTAATGATTTGTATATTCCATCATTGTTCGGGTTTAAAACATTTTTGGATTGAAGGAGTATATCTATCATTCTTTAAGGAATAAGGGATCATGAATGTAATCAATAAGGTTTTATGGTAATTCAGGATGTTGCAGTGTTTTAAAAGAATACATGATGATGGTGTTCACATGTGATTACGCAGAAAAAAGGATCTTCATTTTTGGACCAAAGCATTTTGGATAGTTCTAGTTTGGATTATTTTTGGATTTTCCATAAAAGGACAACCCGGAGGTTGGGCGGAAACCCGTCGCGTCCGTCAAGGCCGCGAGACTTGAACCCACAACCGAAGGGTGACAGGGGTGTATCACCTACCACTGGCCCACGTAATGTCCAAGATTAAATAATGTAGTTTTTTTAAAAGATCTGGTAGATGAATTATAAATTCGTTTTTTGGAACCCTATACGAATAGGATAAATAGAATATTTTTTTACGTTATATTTTCTTTTAGAGTGAAAGATGAGTTTGTGGTAGAAATTAGTTAAAGGATGGAACTCTACTTGTCAAGAATATATTTTTCTTCTTCTCTTATTCTATGAAGAAATTAATTATTATACTTTATTTAAAGAATCCCAAAACCAAAAATGTGTTATCCTAATACCCCATGTTTTGTTGAACCGATGGTATTTCAAATCATCGTAGATTGATGAATTTAAGGACCTCAATTTTACACTTGTTTGTGATTGATGACCTCAATCACTACCTATAAATATTTACATTTTTCCTCCAATTATATGTCTCTAATTACCACCAATGTTCTCCAAATCGAGATCATATTTTGGTGGTGACCCTTTCATTTCTCTTTTCCTCATATTAAGACTAAATTTCAGTAACCCAATTTCCGATGTGGGTTTTCCCACAAAGATATTTTCTATTTTCAACCTTTTATTTTCAAAGAACAATTTCAAATTGCAAGGACTCAATTTATTGAAGGAGGGGAGAATGTAACACCCCAAGATTTCATAATGTATTATTTCTTCAAAATAATTCAATAACTTTCACTACACGCAACACCGAGTTCAAGCGCACCATGACTTACCAAACAAGCCGTTCAAAAGAGGCTATGAATAGTATTACCTAAATTTTAAACTTTATATAATACTAGTAATTTTATAATCCATATTATGAGTTTCTTAGACATAATGTAAGAACAAATAATTTTTTTTTTCAGATAAAAGAATTATTTTTCAAAAATGCACTTTTACCAACTTTAATAGTGAACCCTTATTAAATCCAATATTTTAAACTTTTATATATTCAATTTGAATAAATAAATTTATTCTTTAGAATGGTGACATAAAAAAATTTACAATGTAACACCCCAAGCTTCCACGGTACGCTTCTCTTTGAATAATACAGTAGCGTGTGTTGTACGCAACTTCGAGTTCTAACACACACCATAACAAAATCAAACTAGCCGTTATGAATAGTAATACCTACTTTTTGAAATTATATATATTTTCTATTTCAAAATGGACTTCATTTTTGGTTTCAGAATATCGAAATTATCCTAAGATTAATTTTTGGTATTTTTATGTGAACTTCCAATTTTTATGAATAGTGAAAAATACTTAAAAACAACTTTTTTAATCAAAATAATTTATAGTGATAAATTATATTATTGAGTGGTTTTAAAGTATAATTAGAATATATTTTTACCATTTTATCCAATGGTTTTCATTATAATTAATTTCACTTTGAAATTGGACCTAAACAATTGTCAATCTTTTGGTATATATTGTTTCTTAAAAACACACTATTTGTTGTGACAGCGGGAATTAATTATAAAATTAATTAATGAAACTTATATGTTTGCAATTTTGTAAAATAGATATCATTTTTTAATTTGGAATATCAATTATAGCTTAGGGTGAAATTTTGGCATTCTTCTGAAAAACTTCAATTTTTGATGAATAGTGAAACTACCAAGTGGTAGTTAAAAAAAACTGATTTTTTCATAAAACTTAATTTTACCGCTTATGTGAATGGAATTTCGAAAATCCGAGAGACACGGTTAATATCAAGAAGTAAAATGTGGTTCAATGAGATGAAAATAATTTTTGGTGAATAGTAACTTTTTACTTTTATTTACCACGGTTAAAAGTAAATAGGGTAATTAAGGGTAAAAATGATATTAATATTACCCTAACACATGTCCTAATTCTATTGGACAAGTTTATCTCGACCAAAAACAACCTTAGGAATAAAATATTATCATTTAGGTCCACTTGGATTAGATTAGGACATTTATTATTATTTAATTCAAAGAAGAGTTAAAAGAGTTAAAATCAAAGTTTATTTACTAAAACATTTTTAATATAGTGTTATAAATAAGATAAATTCGATTGTAAATATTCATTAGAAAGATAAAAAGATTTCATACATAATTATATTTTATTTATAATTTTTAGACATTAAAACATTTAATTTATTTATTACACAATGATGATGTAGTAATTACCTAATTAATGAAAAATTGGAATAATTGATATTATAAATACCCAAATAAATCTAATTTGGGACTTTTTATGAATTAAACTAATTTTCTAGGTTAATATGACATGTTAAGATTGATTTAATTAACTTTGGTAGAAGTAATAATTCTGTTATGAGTTTCACAAAAATCAACTATTGAATAGTTTCAAAATTGACATAAAAGAGTTTTTAAAACAACTATTATATTATTAATTGATATTAAATTCCTAAAAATATAAGGTTCAACCAAGAGACTTATATCATGATATTTTCATCATTAATGGACCACTTGGGGGTCTTTTGAATTTATATGGTAAGTTTACTAACCATATAATATAAAAATACAAAGAGACATTGTAAAAGTGAAACTAATTAACTAAGAGTTAATACTTAAAGATAAGGTTAATATAGTAACCCAAAATTGTCTAAATTCTATTGGTTGAATGTTTTTAGACCTATACCCACCTTTAACTTTGAATAATCAACTTTGGAGCCATTAGAAACCGAATATGAATTTATTATAAATTAATATTTCTAAGTTTTCCAAAGGTGCCCCTCACCCCTCTTATAAAAGATCACTCCCCCTTCTCATTACTTCACACCTTCAAAGCCTTTTGGTTCGGACAAACCCTGCCCAAATACTCTCTAAACTTCCCTCAATACAACCTAGAGGCCTTATTTTGATCATAAATTCAACATAAGGAGCCCTTTTGATCATAAATTCAACCTAAGGATCCCTTTTGATCAAATCAAAAGGAAGAACCCGAAGAAGAGGTAATGTTTTCACCACCCTTTTCAAATTCATTTCTTCTTCAACTTCTTCTTTCTTTGTTTTTACCATTATAAAATAATTAATCCAGTATCTCCTATATACGTTAATATTATTATAAATATGGTACAACCATATTCAGTATTCTATCCACCCTTTGAATAACATGTCACCATACGTGCGTACGTACGGCTTACCGTCTCCACGTTGTGGTGTAATTGTTATGCAATAAATTATTATTTGGATGGGTATAATAATGATGTTTAATTCATGTATATAATAAATATAACATGATAATTATTCTTTATATATGATATAACATCCAATTATATATTATTTTAATATCAAAAGAATGATATTGTCGCTCGTGCGTACGTACGGACTACCGTCTCCAGGAACGCGATGAGATTCATTCTCTATCGTATCCATTCAAGTATAGTTATCATTTTATGATTTAAAAATTATGTTTAAGGACTTGATATCATTAGGGATATGAATAATATACAACCTATCCATGTAAAACATGTCTTACGTAACAAAACATATTAAATAAAACGAGTAAGTTAACACCCAAAACGACGATAATTCTAAGATATTATTAACAAAGCAATGTTAAAAGATCATATATGATATCATATTAATGTATATGATTATTGAATAATTTAATAACAATTATTTCACCATTATAAAGGAGGTTAACCTACCCCCAACCAAGGAAAAGTACAAGGTAAGGGTGTATTTCGCAATCTCTTCATTATCTGAGGTTGTTTATACGTAATAATCTACTGGGATTCCTTTATCATCCACATCCATGTTTCTTCGAAATGTATTTAAAAACATTTTTACTATTTACAAAGAATATGGGTTAAAGTCATTTATACCCTTATGTGTTTTTAAAGGAATCTTTCCGTCATTTTCCAAACAAGGCACTTTTAACCTTTCGACAAATTTAAGGTAAGAATGTTTTTTTAACATATACGGTGGGTGTGGCTATTTACCGCCGTTATAAAATTGTCAAAGCTTCCCTTACAAGATTATAAGAATATTTTCAATGTAAATGTTTTATTTTATAATTATGTGACTTTTAAATGATTTCAAAATGAATATTTTAAGAATTTGTGAAAGGTACTCTTTATCAAGATCATAATTTTAAATGTTTTAAAGATTTATCTTTCTAAATCTTTTTAATTAATGTCCATGTTTTCAAAATGATTTTAAGGATTTATTTATATGGACATGAAGTCTTTGAAATAGTATTCTTTTTCAAAAGTTTCAAAGTGGTATGGGACACTTTGATTCAAAAATCTCTTTTAAATTACTTCCTTTATAAATGTGTGACTTTTCAATGATTTTGAGAAAAGAGATATTTCTCTCAAATAGTTTAGATTTCATCTTTGTCAACATCCTTTGATGGATTTTAAGCTTATTTGAATTTGATTTATTATGATACAAAACTTTTTTATTGTATTGAAGGTTTTGTGATATGTTTTACTGTGGATGTGTTATTTTTATACCATTCATGGTTTATGGAGAAAGTGTTGACATTTCATATGCTAGTTTTAATACGAATGTTTATGTTATGTTTAAACCTTTTCATATGGGAATGCATTGGACTTTGGGGGTTTAATTATGCAGGGCCACATAAGGGCATTGACTTAATAGTCAAATAATAGCATCTATTGGATGACATGTCTGTTATGTAGACGAATTATGGAAGGCCACCTAAGGGCACGTGCTGCATGGTCAGGCAAAATAATTCTCAGAATTTGGACATTTTGTGATTAGAAGTCAAGAAAAAAGGGTTATGAAGATCTGAAAATATTTAAGGTTTGGATTATGACACATAAAAATGGGTATTGTTCAACGTATGTAAATATACCTATATCAATGTGAACCATAATAAAGTTGTGGCTGGGTCTTGAATTGAAATACTAGACTTCACTACGTATCCCATAAGGATGGGAATCAAACCATACGTAGTTCTTGAAATACAATTTAATGTCATGTAGGACTAAATTATGGGAGATATTAGTTTAAGGTCATGGAGCTCGGACGATTATAATAAATACACAGTGTGTGTTTTCATGGGGACGTTTCAGCCAATGGACTGAAAGTGGAATTTGGGGTTAGGCCCAAAGACTTGGGGCTGGATTCGAGGGACACTCGAACGTTCCTACGTATCCCATAAGGATGGGAATCAAGTCCACGTAGTTCTAGAAATACCCTCTATACAGATTTAGTTTTTACATGTGAAGGGTGAAAGGGAACTTTAGTGAAATGATGGTTTTACCCTAAATAAAAGGTTCGGGCATTGCCATGTATGCACGTAGTCTTTGGAATAAAACATGATTGGAGATCAATATAAATAATGATTTACTGTCAGGTGAGGGTATCAAAGAATGTTGTATTTTATTGTCATACCAGACAAAAAATTTTGTACACTTTAACATCATATAGCAAAGACGAAGTTGAACCAATGTAAAGATATTGATTTTGGGGGCGGTTTCACAAATCAACATCGTACAAGATAGAGGTGAACTGATGTGAAGAGATTGGTTTTGGGTTTGAACCTTGGGAGGTTGCCTACATACCCATCCTGGAAGGAAAGGATCAAAGTCTACGTAGTTCAATTAAAGAATGAATTAGTGATCAAGTTGTTCTTGGGGACAACGACCTAAAAAATGGTGTTGGGACTTATGCATGGTTAGCGGCCCAGAGAGGGTGTTATGGTTAAAGTTTTCTCTAAGCTCACGCGAGTCATACTCGATGTGAGAAACAATAGGTAGTAACAACCTTAACGATTCATAGTTTAATGTCATGTAGGACATATGAAGGGACTATGCAGTTTAAAGTCTTGCAGTTAGGACTATTGGTGCTGCACATTTTAGTGTTAAGTAGCAGGGACAAAATACAGTTTAACGTCGTGTAGGACATATTAAGGGATTTATGTACAGTTTAGCATCATGTAGTTTGGACAATGGGGACAATACAGTTTAATGTCATGTTGGACAGAAGGGGGACTGTGTAGTTTAATGTCATGAAGTAAGGACAAAAGAGGACACAGTTTAACGTCATGTTGGACGAAAGAAATGAAAATAGTTTAAAGTCATATGCATAGACTCTAGATGGTTCACTTTAACGTCATGCTGGAATTAAGGGACATGAAAATAGTTTAAGGTCATATGCATGGACTGTAGATGGTGCATTTTAACATCTTGCTGGACATAAGAGACTTCTGTACAGTTTAGCGTCATGTAGTTAGGACGTCACAGTTTAACGTCGTGTGGGAAGAAAGTAATAAAAATAGTTTAAGGTCATATGTATGGACCTTGAAAATATATTTTGTGTTTATACAAAATAATTCTTCAGAAATCTGGCATTGGTTGGAGTAGTGATGAGTTCTCCATCCATTGAGATTAATGAATATGCTCCATTGGAGTAGACCTTATGTATTGAAAAAGGTCCTTTCCATTTTGGCTCAAGCTTGGGAGGTTTCTTTCCTGGTATCATTGGAGTTCTGAGAACCAATACCAGTTCTCCCTGAATAAATTAATGAAGATGAACTTTTTTGTTGAAAGCTCGTGCTATTCGATTCTGATAAACTTCCAAATGGTGCAGTATGTACAATCTTTTCTCATCTAACCGTTCCAATTCATCCAATCACTTTTGAGATTGTTCATCTATAGATGAATGATCACAAATAGCTACTCTGATCGAGGGTAGTTGAACTTCAATAGGCAAGACTGCTTCTATTCCATATACCAATGAATATGGAGTTGATGATGTTGTAGTGCGGGTGGTAGTCTGATAAGCCCATAAAGCATGAAAGAGTTTATCAGACCATGAATTCTTATATTTATCCACCATCTTTTGCAGTATGTTTAAAAGAGTCTTGTTGAAGGCTTCTATCTGGCCATTGGCCGCTGCATGATACCAAGATGAATGGTTAGATTTGATGTTGTATTCTTGGTACAACTTCTTCATCTCGGATGAACAGAAGTTGGTGCCATTGTCCGTCAATATGGTATGAGGGACACCAAATCTGGTAATGATGTTAGACTTGATGAAGCTATCAATGATTTTAGAACTAACTTCTTTGAGAGGTATTTCCTCTTCCCATTTAGCAAAGAAGTTAGTAGCAATAAGAATATACTTAAACTACTTGGCCGTAGCTAAAGGGTAAGGTCCCACCACATCCATTCCCCATGTGGCAAATGGACACAAGTATTTAGCTGTATGAAGCAACTATGGAGGTTGATGAATTAAATTGGCATGTACTTGGCATGAATGACACTTCTTTTTGAAATCAACACAATCTTGTATCATTGAAGGCCAAAAGTATCTAAGCCTTCGAATCTGATCAGACAGTCTATGTCCAGACTGGTGGGCACCACAGAATCCTGCATGCACTTCTTTCATGACAGCCATTGTCTCTTCACCATCAATGCATCTGAAGAGAACTCCATCAAAACCACTTTTGTAGAGAATTTTCTCTAGGTGATCTGGGCTAGCATAAAGAGTAAAATTGATCACACGTCACCAGATTTGTTCTTTCCCGGGTCTATCAGGTGGAAGTGTTCCATTTTGAAGGTATTCTTTGATAGGTGTCATCCATCCTATAGTATGACCATACGGTTCAGGAATGAGACTAATTTTATTGATTTCCTCTGTTCTGGTTCAAACATAAGGTGAAATAGTACGACTGTGGGCAATACTGATGGTTGTTTTGTCCTGATTTGGATCTTCCAAAGCTGTGGCTATATTAGCCAGTGCATCAACTTGAGCATTTTGTGATCACGGGACATAAGAAAATTTCAGTTCCGTAGGAAATTCCGCCATTAACTCTCTGACATAATCATACAAAGGGATCAATTCTTCTTTTCTGATTGCATAATCTCCATTGACTTGTTTGATTACCAGGTCTGAATCACCTTCCACCCTTAAGTGATTCACTTGTGCTTGAAGCGCCAACTCTAATCCTGCGATGAGGGCCTAGTATTCTGCTTCATTATTGGTACCACATTCCCACAATAAGAAGAAATAAGGTAACACTACCTCTTTCGGGGAAATAAGAATAACTCCTAATCCAAACTTGTTGAATTTAGGATCTTCCATTTTCTTCCCTGTTGAACTTCTGGAAGCACCATCAAAATACATTTACCATACCTGAGGACTATCTTGAATAGAGAAGACTTCCTCATTAGGGAGTTCAATATTTGAAGATGTGTCTTCCACTGAAGGATGTTCAGTAAGGAAATCAGTCAGATCATGGCCTTTTATTGCCTTTTGAGACACATACTGAATATCAAATTGCTGCAAAATAACTACCCACCTTTCTAGACATCCTGTAAGCATTGGACGAATAAGGATGAATTTGAGCGGGTTATTGTGAGATACCAATTGGACCTCGTGATGTTGCAGGTAGTGTCTCAACTTTTGAACTGCAAAGATTAATGCCAGGTAGCACTTCTCAATATTGGAATACTGGGTTTCTGCTTCAATCATAGTCCGACTGAGATAGTAAAGGCTGTTTTCAATCCCAGCATCATTCTTCTGAGCAAGAAAGGCTCCCAATGATCGCTCTAAGGCTGTCACATAGAGGATAAGTGGCTTTCCTTCAACAGGAGGCATAAGTACCGGTGGACTCAAGAGGTATTTCTTGAGAATATCGAATGACTCTTTACATTCTTCAGTCCACTGGTAAGTGACTCCGTTCTTCATCAATTTGGTGAAGGGTAAACTTTTTCCTTCCAAATTGGCGATGAAACACTGAATATAGGCTAAGTTTCCTTGAAGTCCTCTTAATTCATTCAAATTTTGGGGAGGTGACATACCAAGGATTGACTTGGTCTTCTCAGGATTGACTTCAATATCACGATGGCATACAACAAAGCCAATAAATTTTCTTGAGGTTACCCCAAAAGCACATTTTAAGGGGTTCATCTTCAAATTATGTTGTCGAATCTTGCGGAATATGACTTCCAAATCAACCAAGTGATTAGAACGTTGTTTGGATTTGACCACCAAATCATCCACATAACATTCAAGAAACTTCCTAAAAAAGGGTTTGAAGATATGATGCATGGCACGCTGATATGTTGCACCTGCATTCTTTAAGCCAAAGGGCATTACCCGATAGCAAAACACACCCTGAGGGGATCTGAAGGCTGTGGATTCCTCATCTTCTAGAGCCATTCGGATTTTATTATATCCATAATATCCATCCATGAAGGAAAGTTCTTCATATCCACCTGTTGCATCGATTAAAATTTCTGTAATTGGAACAAAAAAATCATCCTTAGGAAAATGTCGATTAAGATCTCTGAAATCGATGCAAACTATAATTTGTCCATTCTTCTTCTTCACTAGGAGAATATTATCCAACCGATTTGGATATTGAACTTCTCTAACGAAGTTATATTTGATAAGATTATCCAATTCAGCTTAAATTTTGGATGCATAAGCTGGTTGTGTTCTTCTTGCGGCTTTCTTAAATCCTTGATGTTCTTATGGTAAACCCAAATGATGAGTAGAAACATCAGGATCAAGCCCAGGCATCTCTATATAGTTCCAGGAAAATATGTCTCGATTTTTCTTTAAAAAGAAAATATACATCTCTTGTTCTTCAAGAGTCATGGACGTACTGATTAAAGTGGGGCGTGGATCTTCTTTTGTACCCAGATTGATTTCTATGATTTAATCCATAGTGGTAGAGATATCCTCTTCAAATGATGGAGGAGAATCCCTAAGATCTTCCTCTTCTTATTCAACATGTGTTACTTCTTCTGTTTCTACTTGCATAGTAGATGATGAAGCAAAATTTCCATGATCAGAAGAGATGTTAAAATTTGAAAATCTTGAAGAAGAAGCTTCCATTTCTGACCCAATTAATGATGAAGGGTCTTCCTTGGGTAATAAAGTGAAGATGATGGATTGAGAATCAACATCATCGTTCATCTCTGGTATTGATATAACTTCTTCTAGCCTAGTTGGCGAAGTATAGACTTGCTGGATTTCAGCATATGAAATGAAGACATCTCCATTTGAGCTTTCATCATTGCCTGGAGGATCACCAATTTCTCCCATGTTGTATGGCTCAATTGCCGTAATTGAAATTTTGGATCCTTCTATAAAAGTATTTTTATTTGGGTCTATCCTGTCAATTTGAATGATAGGCAACACATAATCTGTACTCACAAGTGGAAATGGATTTACTGGAATCTTCTCCAAACTATATGGAGCATTAACTTTGGTAATCTCCCTTGTTGTGGATTTCTCCTTTCACTTCATGTGATAGAATTCTGCCTCAATGTATTGAGATTCACATGTCTTGAATGGGGCCTTATCACCATACAAGGTCCCAACTTGACCATCGAAACAATATTTGAGACATTGATGGTATGATGAAGGGATAGCTACATGTTGATGTAGCTAGGGTCTTCCAAGCAAGATGTTGAAGGCTGAGTCTTGATCAACAACCATGAAATCTGAATTGGATACAAGATCTCAAAATTGAGTTCTGAGTGTAATCTCGCCCAATGGTTATTGTTCATTTTTATCATATCCTTGTAACATCATAGTAGAAGGAGATAAATTTGGTTCCTTGAGGCCCAATCAATGAAGTGTAAAAATGGGAATGAGGATGACTCCTGAACCATTATCAATGAAAGCTCTTTGGATGTCGACACCATTGAACTTTCCAGATAGGTACAAAGGTCTAATATTCCCATGCACGACATCATTTTCATCTTCATCTGTAAAAGATATCACTGCATGAAATTCTGCAGGATTATTTTCTACGTGGTAGACTTCAGTTGCAGCAATTTCAGTTTCAAACACCTGCAGACTTGACAAAGCCTTGATGAGTGCCTCCCGAAGATCTTTTAACAGATTCAAAGCATCCAAAAATGATAACTTGGCCGGTACTTGGGCCAGGTGTTTCAATACATCATACTTTTGATCCAGAGGTCTGCGTTTCCCAACAGGAACATGTGGTTTAGCAGGTGCCTTGGAAGTTGATGGTTTGGAAGTTGATGCATCTTGTATCGGGATAGGAGTTGACAATATTCATGGATTTGGGATATTAGACCGATTAAATCCATTTACTTGTTGAGGGGATGAAGGTGGAATCCCCAACCGATCCTCTAGAATAACTGTGCCAGGACAAAAATTTTTATTGGTGGAAGAACTTGCTTGTTCTTGTTGAGCTCGCTGAAGGGCTCTGCCATGAGTTTTTGCTGTATACACAGTTCTAGAAGGGGTAGAATTAGAATAGTGGCTTCTGGGATATCCACGTCTTCCTCTGTATCCCAAACCCCTAGAACTCCCTATAATTCCTCTGTTTGATATAGGGAATTCAGGCTCATCGAAATTGAAACTGAGATTGGCATAAGGATCTGTTAAATGAATCATATTAACAGAACTGAAGATCAGTTCTTAATCTGATGAAGACTCTTCCTGACTAGCCAATTTAGGCTGTGCCGTTTGGTGGGATGGTGCCCGTTGCTTCGAAGTAGATGGAATGAAATCTGCCAGAGTCAAAGTCAGCTTAGGCTCTGACACATAATCATCTTCTCCTGATTCTTCTTCCTTCCCTGAATTATGATGTCCTTTTGAGGATTTTTCTTTTGATGGAGGTTTCACTACGACATTTACAGTAGAAGACACAATTGGTTTCTTCAATTGCATTCGCAAAATTTCATGAGTTCGGTTGATCATTTTTCTGACCATCCAATCATCATATTTCTGCGCATTTTTTCTTTTGACTTCTTACCACCCGCCTCCTTCCTCCGGATCTATAGCAGTAACACATGCTACCTGGGCTGAAGAGCCTTTTAGTTTGACTTGTCCCGAGTCGAACATCTTTTGCAGGAGGTCTTTTAAGACAAAACACTCCTGGATGGGATGCCCCAACATTTGATGAAAGGGGAAATAATTGGGACGGTCTTCATCATCTTCCTTGTTTGGACTTTTGGGACTTGGAAAATGAACCAAATTATATTCTAGAGCTGAAATGAAGTAGCTAGGAACTTGTTCATTTCAGAAAGAATAAACTTTACTCTTTAACTCATAAAACTGTTTCCGTCTTTTATCTCTTTGATCATCTTGACGAAACGGCCTCTGTTGCTGACACTCAAGAGGTGGATCCCTTCGAGAAGATGAAGTTTTTGAAGTAGAAGCAGGTACAGGTGCTTGCTTAAGCATAACTGTAGCAGTCTCTACTTTAACCATTCTCCTTCCTGGAGATGATGGAATTACACGAGTTTTAGCCCTAGTCTATATAAGGGAATCTTCAGTCTGCTGAGCGATTAAAGTAAGGTCTCAAAACCCTCCTGTGTATTTCACAGGGATCAATGGCGTACGCAACTCTTCACATTAATTTTCCATGCAAATTGGAAACAATTATTCTCGAGGGAGTGCTAAGCTCAGAGAATATGTTAATCCCTTCCAGCAAGCAATGAAATCTGAGACTCTTTCATTATCCCTTTGCTTATAGTTTGTAAGATCAAAAACTGTTTTCTTTGGCAAAGTTGAGCTGAACTTAAGAAGGAATTGTTGATGGAGATCTTCCCATCTGGTAATTGACCGGGATTTCAAGCTTGTATACCAAACAAAAGCTGGTCCTTGCAAGGTTCGCACAAAGCATCTTAGTTTCACTGCTTCTTGCTGTTCCGGATTTCCCATCATAGGATCGCAACAAGACACGTAATGTGTCAAATGTTGTTTAGGATCGCCTGATCCATTGAAAATAGGGAATACATGATTCCCAAAACTTGATGGGGGAGGGATTTCATCAACCCATTCAGGGTAAGCTCTCTTTTCTGGTTGAATTTGAGAATGCTTTCCATCCATAGCTTCCAACCGTGCTGTTAATGACTCAATAGTAGTTATTAGATTTTGAGAAACATCCGGTTTATCTTGGACCTGAATAGGTGTAGTGACTGGAGCTTGGACAGGTATGCCAGCTGGTACTGCAACCGATGGAAGCACTACTGATTTTTGTTGCACTTGACCCGTAGGATTAGACCTGTGAGGGTGTACTGAGAAATGATTATATTCTTGATCCATCTCAGTAGCCACAAAAAATTCCTTTGGCTGACTGGCTCTAGCACGTTTAGGAGGAAGACTACCCTGATGTAGTTATGCATTCATCCTCCTCAATTCGTTCATTTCTTCCTCTTGTTATGAAAATCTTTGCTCTAATGAGAGCGATTGGACTTCTCCAGAGGAAGGGTATGTAACCTGATTATTTATTTTCCCCTTGTTGGATCCCTTTAGGAGAGGGGGAAGTGGGTTATTTGAAAGAACACCTAGGTTCTGGGTAATCCTTTGATTTTGTGTACACACACCTTCTTCATTTGGGTTTGTATGTACATCTTCTTGAGCAGGAAACTCTTCATCTGATCCCTATGAGTGAACCTCATCTGGTGGATCAAAAACAATGTAATTGATGACATTTATTGATGCATAATGCATTTCATCCATCCTATCGGCATTTCTGCGATATTGTCTTCTTCCATGTCTTTGATGAGACATTGCCTTTTGTTGATTCGATCCCTCAGGAACATCTTGATGAACCGTAATTTCGAGAGAATCTCCTGATAACTTGGCTCTTCGTTCCTCTTCGATATTGTTCTCAAATTGAGAGAAGACTGACTTTATCTGAGGGAAGGATTGAGGATTTGAAAAAGTCCCCAGTCCGGTGGACTAGGGCTGTTCCTGCTGTTCCTGCTCAACTCCTCGAATCCTATTTGTTGATTCTAAGAGTTGGTTTAAAAGAGTCACTAGTCTGGAAATCTAGGGTGGCTCTTGACATGCTATGTCTGAGACTTTCTTAAAATCTCTCATGATTTTGCAGACTTTAGTCCAGAAATTAGGTGGATGCATCAATCGACATCCACTTTTATCACCCAGTTCAAAAGACTGTTGGATGATTTCTGACACTTCTGTCACTTGATGATGTGCTTGCTCCATACGAGAGGCCTGTTCAATATTCTCATTCGTTTGATGCAGGAGTAATTCAACAACTTGTTCTCTGTATTCTTGACTTTGAGAAGAACTAGTTGTGGTCTGTTCTTGGGAAAGCCTTTGATTTCACACAAAACTAGCCAGATGTGGCCAATTCTGGGAGATAACATTTCATGAAACCACCTTTTGTGGGCTTTGTTGATTAGAGAGTACAGTGAAATTTAGTGCTCCATGAACACCCCATCCCATGATATGAATACCAGATGGGGCATTGGAAATTAACTGGTGCAATCTTCTTAGTGCGCCAAGGCATGAACGTTGAAGGGATCTCTGCTGCTTTTCAGTCTTCAAATATCTAGAGACTGAGAGAGATGACAAATCAATCTAGCATTGTAATCCTTCTATTATCTTGACATGATTTCCATATCCATCATAAGATAATATTTTATTTTTCAACTGAAAAAGAGTTTTCCATATGTTGAGACGAATATATTGAATACAATCTTCCATCAACACTTTTGGAATGTCATACTGAGAGTCAGCCAAAGGCCAAAACATGACTGGAACTTCACCTTTTTCCAGTTGTTTTCTCATATTCAGCACTTCCTCTTTATCATTCAATGAATATTCTTCTACTTGATTTGACCAGAGCTGGTGCTTCCTTGTTGCTTCATAGGATTCAACAGTATTGGTAGAGAATTCACTGATCAAACTAGAAGATGAATGACTCGGGGGTGGTTCGGAGAATGACCTACACCTCAGTATATATTAGGATCGAGAAAGTATTTCACCTTCTAGCGATGAAGCATCAGATATGACTGGTTTCGCATTTGCAAGTTCCTCAAGATAAGAGGGATTTCTCGGCACTACATTGTTCACTGGAGAATTTTTTGGGCAATGTGCATCACTACTACGGAGAGGACTTTCGCAGTGAAATTCATCATCATGGGGAGGACCACCATGGTGGGTTACAACAAAAGATGAGATCTCTTGCTCCTTGGTCTTCTGGCCACACAGAGGGTTATTGTAGCTCTCATCTAAAGATGAAACTTCAAGATCGACCTAACTTTCATGAAGCAAGCCTTCATGAGGAAGTGTCTATTGAAGACATTCGGAATTAATGTTCCCACTATTGGGAAATGAGGGAGTAGAATCTTGGATTCCAACAGATAACTGTCTGAGGGCTTCAAGAACTCCAGTATCGAGCAAGGCCTTGTTACAGATTGGCTCTTGATTTCTTGACTGTGCTGGGTGGGTCTTCTTCTTAGACGCCTTCTTACTCGCCTTGGGAACCACTTGTTGATGAAAGTGGCTACTCTGAGCGGGTGTATGTGCCCAATAAGGAGATATGGCCAGGTTAGGCTGACGATCTCCACTCAAATCAGATATATGTGCCAGACTTGGTTGTCCGTTTGATATGGGGGAGTACGCCCCACAACCCTCTTGGATTAGAACAGAGGTGTGTATCTTCTCCGGAGTAATCTATTGATGAGTCACTCTACTGGTAGGGATAGATTTTCACTTCTTTCCCTGTGATGCTACTGAAGCTGTTATAATATCCTGGAAGGCATCCAGAATATGAGAAGGGATTTTCTTCTGCTCTTCACCATTGATAGAATATTATTGGTGACTTCAGCTACCAGAACGGGGATATACGTCCATTCTGTGCTTGGAGTAGGTGTGTGTTCCTACTGCTATCCTCCTTTTCCTTCCAGTAAATCCTGACAGTACTCAAGTGTAGGGGCAGAGAGTTGAGTCTTCCTCCTGTTTGTCACCAGAGCTTTCTGACTGACTTCTCCTGGTGCTACCAAGCGAGACTGTTGGTAAGATTGATCAATACTAGTAGGTGTATGTGCCTTATGATTGTACTCCACCAAACATGGTTGATGAGATCCATCATATGTAGTCAGACGAGCCAGCTGACTAGCTGATGACGTATAAACAGGTGTATGTTCTCGCCTATAGTACTCTGGCAGAATTGCCTAGCGGGATTAGCGTGCTGCTGTTAGACGAGTCTGCTGGACAACCGGATTAAAACGGACGGGTGTATGTGCCCGCTCGTTGCTTGCCACCAAGTTAGGCTGGTGGAATTCTCTGGAGATGGCAGAGATGAGAACCTGCTCACTATTGACTGGATTTCGCCTCTGGCGATTCGTCTTGCCTGCTCAGGTTCGAGGAACCTTAGCCGAACACCTGGAGATGATACCATCATCATGTTGAGGTCACACTACCGCACGAGTCTGGCAGTGATTATTGATGGGAGCCCTCGGGAAGGACTCCTTTCTCTTTGAATTAATACCCTAAGGGGACTGCTCATTCACCTCCCCAAAATATGGGAGGGACTGGTGATTGCATTCTGGGGATAACAACCTGAAACAGTTGGAGACGGTGGTTGGAACCACCTGCTTTTTAATCACTGTTCGTCGTTGTCCGGATGACCAAGGTGAGTTGTTCACTTGGAGGGCTTGTCGAGCAGAATCCAAATTCAGAATGGTACTGTGTTGATGGTACTCCTTAACCAGTGCATTTGATACCCAACGTTGAAGACGCTGAGTAGGTGATATCTTCCTCAGAGCGGACGACGATCCAACAGGAGTAGCAACATAGGCATTCACAACAGAAGTATTCACGGGTGTGAACTTGAGAGAATCCATTCTCGTAATGCAGAAGATCTTGGAAAAGAGTGCCTATTTTATATAACATATGTAATCAAGATAAGTCCAGCCACTAAATCTTTTTGATGAACACATATGTTATTGATTGTCTTGTTGGACCTCTCATTGAGTTTTAAATAGGGGCCTAAAAAGTAGGTAAACTATCATTTTAACTTGGTTAAGGATTCACACTGGGTTCACCAATTTTTGTTTCCCTCTAGAATTGGGGATGACCTCGTTGATTTAAGGTTCAAACATTCCAATCGGTTTCTAACATGTTTGTTCGTAGAACCGGAAACATCCAATGATTCCATATCCATTTGGACATACTTTCCAAAGGTAGGTGCTCATTAGTTGTGAACAGATGAGACTTAGAAATTTTCATTGGTCGAGTGGATGGGAGGTCAGACTCATCACACCTTTTTTAGGGGAATTATTGTCTACACTGGGACTCTCTTTATATATTTAAGTTATGTTAGTGAATCCTTATTAAATTACCAAGTATAAAATGAGATTTCCTTCAAATATGACAATCAATGATTAATATGTAGGAAATTTAGAGAAGCTTTTATATGTATTTTAGGTTCTTCATCAATAGAGAATCATCTGTATTTGTTAGATATTCTTAGTCAATGGTATCCTTTAATACATTATATATATATCTCTGGGTCATTATGATGACCATTCTGGTTTTAAACCCACTCAGTGGGGCACTTGAAGTTTATTTTCATTCATAAGGACATGGATTATTTCAGAGTTGGGATCGTACCCGCAGATGGGCTACCTACGTATCCTTTATTTAGAAAAGGAATCAGAACCCATGTAGTTCGAGTAAAGGAGTATGATGTTTATGTATGATTGATGGATCAAAGAAATATGTCATAATTACTTTTACACTCTAAGCTCACGTGATTCATGCTCGGTGTGAGAAACAAGAGGTATTGGTAAAACCAGACAATTGTGCCATGAAAGATGCAATCATGAGAAATAATGTGGGGCTTATGTATGTATGACTGCCCAGATAAATTAAGATTAGGATTACTTCAGGGTAGAAACCTGGAAAGAGGGTCCATAAAGGTATATGTACTTTATGGAGATTTGGATACTCTAACTTGGGGCTTACTCCTGAGAAAGATGCCCAAATTAGGAGGGGACTTATAATTGGATTTTACTCCTGAAAAGGAAACTCAAATCAAAAGTAAATAAATATTGGTTAAGAGAAATTAAGACTGAGGCTTACTTCTGAAAAGAAGGCCCAGGTTAAGGGAATTATTGTTGGGGCTTACTCCTAAAAAGGAAGACCAAATTAATAAGGAATTGGGGCTTACTCCTAAGGAGGATTCCCAAATATTAATGAGAATTTGAACTAGGGATTACTCCTGAAAAGGAGGCCCAGGTTAAAGATTCTCTCATCTTTAAAGGATGAGGTTGAATGAATGAACTCTCTAACTTTAGTGATGTAAAGATGTGTAAATCACTAGGTTTTGAGAGATGTTAAACTGAATTCCTTTCAGATAAGGAAGCCAACAAGGAAATCATGCAATAAATGGCTTTGGAGAGAGTTCTAAAGGCTTAATCCTGAAGAGGACAAGTGGATAGATGTAAGAGAAGTGAAATAGGCAGAAGAGGCACCCAAAAAGATAGGGGTGTGCAAGTCCTGGCAGGTGCGCAGGTACTTCATGGGCATGCTAGTGTTGGTCGCACAGGTATACCTACGTGACACATGGGTACTTGGGCGATTTTAAACTCTTAGGGTAATACTTGGGTGAGACTTGGCTCAAACCCTTGGTATTATCCTAAGAGGCATTCCAGAAGATGGCATGCAAGTTCTGGTGAAGGAGTAGGGCGGCGCGCAAATGTGTCCATTTCCCTTAAGGTTAAAACACTTAGGTGCGCAAGTGTTAGTGAATTCTAACACTTAGAACTTACTCCTGTTGTTTAGACCTTCCATTTTAGGTAAATAATTACCTTAGAAGTGTTCGAAAGACTTGAAGAAAATACTTGGGCGTTCATAGCTCTGTATATGAATTCTGGAAAAAATCCTCTCCAAATGGGGGGCCCACTGGGGGTATTTATAGGCTGGATAAGACCCTGGGTAGTTTTCAAAGAGGGCGCACAAGTCACTTGTGCGACCATTAGGCGGCGCGCAAGTGTACTTGCACAACCATGAGGGAACTTGGGCAACCCAATGGTATTTGACTCCTTGTTCATGCCTTTGTCGATTTTTGATGTTTTCTACAAAGGATGAATCAATTTGAGCTAAGGCATTTTTAATTTCCATTCTTTTAGAAAATGTGACGAAAAGGAGCGTCAAAACTGAGCAGTGCAGACCCTGTTCTAGTTTATTGTGATAATACTGCTGCAGTGGTGCTTGCCAAGGAGCCTAGGTCTCACAAAAGAACAAAGCATATACTTCAGAAGTTTCATCTTTTAAGGGATTTTAATCAAAGAGGTGAATTAGAAGTTAATAGAGTAGCCATAGAGGACAACGTGGCAGACCCCCTGACTAAAGCTATATCTCAGTAGAAGCATTATTCTCATGTGAGAGCTAGCGGATTGAGACTTGTTGGTAGTTGGATCTAGTGTAAGTGGGAGTGTTGAATGTGGGTTCCCTAGAACCAATTGTATTTTACTTTGATTACCACTACATATATAGAGTTTATTACACATGTGCTTATCTTTCTATAATTATGTAGATACTTCGACATCTATTATATTTGGTAATGTCCATAGGTTACATATCCTATCAAAGGGTTATAGAAGGTCCCAAGATATAATGAGAGCCTAGAGGTACAATGAAAGTAATCTTAAAGTTATGTCCTATAGTCTAGTTACATAATTTTGAAAGGACACTGATGATGTGTGACTATTAGGTGTTGGGTTCTCATAAGAATTGAGACTTTTTCTCATGAATTCCGCACCTGGTGATCTTTAGTAGTTGAGATCATGAGGACTGACCTGCATAATAGGAACACCACATGTTCAGGTGTCATTGGTCGTTCCTATCTATAGACATGTGTAATGGTCTCCTGAATTGTGATCATTATCAATGTATGTCATTTCATTACTTACATTTATGAAAGATGAAAACCATGGTAATGAAGTCGTAGCGAGGTAGTTTGTGTTGGGTATGTTATTGGTGACATGACATTGATTGAATGATCAAGATAGGATTCATCACTTCCAAGTTAAGGAAGAGGTATATTGGGCCTGGTTGATTAGGATGGTTGTACCTTCATCAAATCCATGGCCATGGTAGTCCAAGGTAAGTCCATATAGATAAATCAACAAATAATGAATCTAGATAAAGAATGATGACACTATGGTGCATTCTTCTCATAGAGATGTCAACGACGAAGAGGTTATATTACACGATATATGTTCGTAGGAAGGCAGTCATTGCTTTGACTTTACCTTATCTCTATATGGGACTTGATGGGTTTCTAGACCCCACTCATGGTCCGTGGATGTAATTTACAACTTTTGAGGTAAGGTCCTAGAGGGTCACACACAATAGCACTTTGAGAATCTGCCCTATTCTGTTAAATATGATTTTAGTATTTCCTGGGCCCCACCATGGGTCGGAGTTTTATCCAAGTTCTATGGATTACCTAAGAATAAATAAATTCATTAATTATTCATGTTTAGAATAATTCGTTGAATTTATTTATATCATTTATTTACAAGTTATATAGTAAATACAAGTATTAATATTATTCGAATGGATTTTAATATCCTAGGTTCGTTTAATATTAACAGGAGGTGTGAGTCAAGTTAAAGACTCAAGTTTATCATGTAATATATTTAATATATATATTATGAGTAAGTGATAAATTATAAATATTACTTATGGCATAATTTTATTTGTCATAAATAATTATTTATAACACTTATATAGCCGACATTTATTACACGGGGGCCGGGAGTGCATACCGCATGTTTTAAACATTCCCTATATAAGTAAGAGAGAGGCTATTCCCATGGAACTATTTTTGTGTTGGGATTGAGAGCTTCTCTCTCCTGCTAGAATCTAAAGAGAGAGTCTCTCAATCAAGGGAATATCTTCAAGTTCATCCATCTTAGATCGAAGTTTCTTACCTTGCGGTGATCATCACTGCATTGAAGTGAGCATCGAAGATTCGCGCTAGCACCAAAATCTCAATGAACAGTGCATGAGCATATTTGAGAGGCATGTGTGGATGATCTAGAGGGATTTGACATCAGAGTCTTTGAGCAACGATCACCGGTGTCCTGCGGCGGACTTGCACACGTCACATTCAAACTTGGTACATGTTCAATTTATTTTTTTGATCTGTTTAAACCTTGCATGATCCTAGAACCAAACCCTGACAAGATCACCTACGTTGACAGAGTTATGTTGCTCTGGTGATGTAGAAAATTTTAATTTCCCAGCCCACCTTCTTCCACTGTATCATCCCAGTACCTAACAGTAAAGTTTTTTTCAATTGAAAAGAAACATAAAATAAAAAATATTATCACTTATTCACCCCCTACCCCTATTAGTGATAAAATGAACTAACTGAGCTCTTTCAATTAGTATTAGAATGTAGGTTCTCATTCCCTTTTCTTTGTTGATGGAGAATTTGATCTATATGAAAATTAAAGGTATTATAATCCTTGATGGAAAGAACTATCATATTTAGAAGGATATAATGCTGCCTTATCTTATCTCTATCAGTTATGATGTTCTTGAAGCTACAAAAGTTGGTTTTTTACAAATTCATGATAAATATTCACTTACACATATTAATAAGAAGAATCTTGAGAGTGATGGAAGGGTGAAGAATATTATATTATCATCACTTTCTGAAAGTGAATTCTTGTGAGTGAAAATTGTTTCCACTGCCAAAGGTATATGGGAGAAATTGAAAAACATATATGAACCAATAAAAAAGTAAAGAAGAAAAAACTTTAAATTTGGAGATTGAAGTATGAATACTTGAAGATGAGTGAGAATGAATCTATTAGGTATTTATTTACTAGGGTGAATGATATTGTGAGTACTATCAGATGTCTTTGTTAAAAGCTGGATTACTCTACAGTTATTGAAAATATTTTTGGAATCCTACCTAAAAAATTCGATGTAAAAGCTTCTTTATTAGAAGACAAATATCTAAAGTCACCATCTCTTGATGATTTTCATAGCACTCTTATCACTTATGAAATGAGAAGAGATAAAGCATTAAGAATCAAAAAAAAATATTGATAGAGAAATTCCTTTAATGGATTTAAAGTAAGAAAAGTTCAAGAAGATTCTTTTTGAAGAAGAGGATGGTGATTCTGACTTTGAAAATGATTTACGTAAAAATCTCAAGGAAATATTATTTTTTTTAAAATATGAAAAGTGGTACATGAAAATATAAATGGAACTTACCTTGAAGTGTTTTGAATGTGGAAGAGCTGGTAACTTTGTGGATAACTCTCCTTAAAGAAAGAATGAAGAGTATAGTTATGAAGAAGATATAAAACCAAGAAGATCAGGGAAGAAACAAGGTGATAAAGTAAAGTTGTATTCCACATGGGAAGAAAAGAAATTCTTAAAATCCAAAAGAAGAAGTTTCTTATCTAAATATGAAGAAGAAGAAAGAAGTGATTCTAAATCTGAAAATTAAATTTAGTATGGTATTGAAAATACTTTTATAGAAACTGTGAATGATGAGGAATATAAAAGTATCAGTTTTTAAGAATAAGAAACTCAACTTGAGTTTTATTTGAAAGAAGAATTGAAATAATTTCTAAGAAATATTAGAATGCTTGAAAATAAAAATAAAAATTTGTAATATGAACTTTATTCAATTAGAAATCAAGAATGTTTTTCATGAGAAATAAAAAATAGTGAAAGAGATTGATAATTTGGAGAAGTCTCTTGAAGAAGAGAAGAATTGTAATGAGCATCTGGAGGTGAAGTTGGAACAAAAGAAAAAGAGTTTGAACTTTTCCCACCAAAACATTCCAAATTTGAGCGAAGAAATACAAGATTCCAAAACTCTATCACTGAATATGGTGAATGTTCTCATAATTAGAAACTTGAGAAGGTTCACCAAAATTTATCTTCAAATGATGAGAAAAAAGAATGGAATATTTTCTAAAAAGAAGAATGTTGGGAAAGTTATGTATGTGGCCAAAGGGTAGGATTTAGAGGTTAAAAAGTATATTTAGTCAAAAAATGTTTTATCAGGATCTGAAAAAAATTAAAATACTTCTAATTATATTAATACTGAGAAGAAGAAGAAGAATATTATTTATGATGGAAAGGTTGATGGCTCAGTAAAGAAATAAAAGAAGGTGGCTGAGTAACATATTTATAATTCTGATCAGTATGGATAGGAAAATACTCTTTCTATGGGTATTGCTAGTATTGTGGGGGACTCAGACAAATAACAAGTATGTGTTGGTTTAACTAACAAAATTTATATTATCTCACAAAATATAGAAGGCTGATATTGAAGGGGAGTCAATATCCTCAAGGAAAGAAGTATGAGAAAGTTGTTGTGAAGAAATCTGAAAATAATGAAGTAAATATTTAAAATTGGTTCCAAACCCAATAAATTATTTGTTAAATTTTTGAAAAACCTGGAAATATTGAAAAAATATGGCTTTTTTTGTTTCTAGAACAACAAAATATTCTTAAAAATTCTCACAAGCCGGAAGTGAAGAAAGAAAAGAAAGAAGAAAAAGATCTTGTTGTTGAAACTGCATTGAAATCCAGAAAAGGAGAATGACCCTAGATTCTTGATAGTTGGTGTTCTTCCCATATGATAGGAAAATTGAAACTATTTAATAATGTGGAATATTTTAAAGATTTCATAGTTACATTTGGCAATGATGAATCCTAGAAAATCAAAGGTGTTGGCTTATCCATTATTGAAAAAGAAAGGATAGAATCCATGTAAACATTTTATATTGATGGGATGAAACAAAATTTGCTGAGTACTTCATAATTGTGTGATGAGGGTAACAAATCTATCTTCAGGGAAGATGGGTTTGTTTTTAAAAGTGAAGAAGATGAGAAGATTGTTACAAGAGACTAAAGTACAAAATGGAATCTATTTCATATTGGTGAAATAGAAAACTCTTGTTACATGAGTTTGGTGGAAGAGAATGAATTGCAGCCTAAAAGGCTGGGATACATGTGTCTATGAAACATGAGAAAGTTATCCAAAAGAGATAGTGTTATACACATTCTTGATTTTACCAGAAGAAGAGATTGGTGTTGCACTATCTTCCAGAAATAAAAGATTACAAATGGTGTGCATAAAAAAGTTAAGATTTGTTCAAAATAACCCATGAAGATAATTCATTCAGATATATGCGGGAAAATGAGTAAATAATAAAAAAATTGAGATAATTAATTCATTACTTTCATTGATGATTTTACTCGCATTACTTGTTTCATGTATGTCAAACATAAATCAGATGATTTGAAAATGTTTAAAAGTTTCAGAAGAAAAGGAGAAAAAGAATGTGAGTATTCTATGAAGAAGTTGCAAATATATTATTGTGTTGAATATTGAAGTGAATAGTTTGAATACTATCTTCAGAAGTATGGAATTTGGCATGAATATAGTTCCCCATATACTCCCAAACAAAATTGGGTTGCTGAAAGAAATAACAAAAGTTTGGTGGAAATAGGAATAACCATGTTACTTGAACATGGAATTTATAATTACATTTGCAGGAAATACACGAGTACTAATATTTATATTTAGAATCGTTGTTTCTATAGGCCTCAATAAGGTATGGCTCTATATGAATTGTTTTATGGAAAATATCCAAGTTTGAAACACTTGATGGTTTTCTGGAATCCATGAATTATAAAGAAGAAAGGTGGAAACTATAGAAAGTTTGATCCAAAAGGAGAAGATGGAATATTTCTTGTATACGATCTGAAAGGGAGAGGATTTAGATGCGTCAACAAAGAAACAAAAATAATTTTTCATTCATTTGATGTTAAATTTATTGAGAAGGCTGATAAAGATAAACATGTTCAGGTAGACAAGGAAGCTGATAAATTTGAAGAAAAAAATCTGATAAGGATACATACAATTGTATTCCCTCTCAAGAAGAAGAATCAAAATCAACTATTTCAAGTAATGAAGATGATTCTCAAAAAACTCATCCCATGATAAGAAAGTAAGTGGAAGCTCAGAATATAATTGGTGATCAACATCAGAAGGTTCAAATAAAGAGAAAATCAAATGCAATTACTCATACTTCTTTGTATTCAAAAGTAGATCTGATTGATGTAAAAGAAGATTTTGAGCATCTAGAATGGGTTCAATCCATGAATGAAGAATTTGATCAAATTGAAAAGAACAATACCTGGAAAATCATACCCAATCCTAAAAACAAAAACTTCATTGGCACAAAATGGGGTTTTCAGAACAAGCTGAAAGAAGAAGGTGAAGTTATAAGAAACCAAGAATTATTGGTTTGAAAAGGGTATTCACGTATTGAAGGAATTGGTTTTGATGAAACCTTATCTCTAGTGGCCAGATTAGAAATAATTAGAATCTTTCTTTCTATTATTGCACAATAAGGCTACAAGATCTTTCAAATGGATGTTAAATCTGCATTCATAAATTGTGATCTTGAAGAAGAAGTTTATATTGAACAAAATTTGGGCTTTTTTATTGGGAAAGATGAATGTTATGTGTAAAAATTTAAGAAAGATCTTTATGGGTTAAAATAAGCTCCAAGGGAATGGTATTCCAAATTTGATACTTTCTTAAGGAAAATGGATTTCAAGAAAGGTAGAGTGGATTGGAATATTTATATGAGAGAAATTTAATATTATTCCTTCATTTTAATTGTTTATGTTGATGATATTATCTTTACTAGGAATGATGAAATAAGTTGTGAAAGATTTTCTAAAGATATGAAGAAGGTATTGGAAATGTCTATGTGGAGGAAAATGAAATACTTTATGGGGTTACAAATCTTGCAAAAGAAAGAATACATTTTTTCTATCCCAAGAAAAGTATGCTAAAGAACTTTTTAAGAGGTTTGGAATTAATAAATCAAAACCTATTTCTAGACCTATTTTGGTGGGAACCAAGTTGAGTAAAGTTGGAGAAGGAAAATAAGTGGATCATAAAGAGTATTAGAATCTGATTGGAAGTCTATTGTATTTGACTACCTCAAGACTTGGCATTGTTTATGTTGTTACCTTATGTGCAAGATTTCAGAATTCTCTAAAATAATCACACCTTATTTATGTAAAAATAATTCTCAAATATTTCAAAGGAACAATAGAATTTGGAATCATGTATTGTAGATCATATAGTACTGATTTGTTTGGGTATTCCGATGCAGATATGGCCAAAAATATTGATGATAGAAGATCCACATCTAGTAGAGTATTCTTTATGGGAAAGAATTGTGTTAGCTAGCATTCAAAGAAAAAAAATTCAGTAACCCTTAGTATGACTGAATCTGAGTATGTTATTACCACTCAATCTACTGCTCAACTCTTATGGATGAAAACAAAATTGGAAGATTTACTTGTTGAAGTGAAATTACCCTTACTCTTGGGGTATAATAACCAAAGCACAATCAATCTCACTAGAAATCCAGTTCAACATTTTTTTAAAAGCATATTGATATCAAATATCATTTCATCAAAGAGAATTTAGAGAAGAATGAATTAAAGCTAGAGTATGTTCCAACATTGGAACAAGTGGCTAACATTTTTACAAAACCTTTTCCAAATGAATCATTCTCAAGATTGAGGTTGAACATGGGCGTCCAACCCCTTTATTTTCAAGGATGAGGTATGTGTATATGTCCACTCTCTCATCTTACCTTTCAATTGTATTATCAAGGGGGATAATTTTATTGTTTCATAAATATATTGCATAAAAGAGAGAGTTTTGTGTAAGATGTGAATTCAACATTTTTTTGTGAGTAAAATATTCTAAGTATTTTTTAAAGTGGTTGTAGGAAAGAAATTGTTTGGTATTACAGGGATGTGGAAGAATATATGAGGAAGAAAGATGAAGGTGTTTTCATAATAAATTATTTTTGGATAGCATGGTTTTATTGGTAATGATTCTTGTTTCCTACAATGAGTTAGCTCACATAGACTTAGAATTATTAACAAGTAATCCATTGCTTGGGGATACAAAGTTCATTGATTTATGAAACTTGGTTGAAAAAAAATCCAAAGGGGGAGGTTTTTGGGACCAAGATGATGATGAATGTTTTTTTTTCATTCAAGTGTTTTCTTTTGTTGTCAAGGAAAGTTTTTGGAAATCACATCACTTTATTTATGGAAAAAATGAAAATGAGGATTGTTTTCTAAAGAATTAGATCCATGTTTTGAAAATAATTAGACTCTTGTTTACAAAAGAATCGTAGTCACTGTAAAGTTATATCGTAATGAGAATAAGTTATTTTAAAAGGATTGGTTTTGATCCGACATGGCTTGGGTCCATAATGAGAGAAGATCGTAATGAGGAATTGAATGTCACTGGATTCAATCTGGAATAGATATGGATGGAGTGTACGTTTTGAATTAGATTCTTTATGGATACGATTGAATCAATTGTGATGATACTTTGCTGAATTTTATTTCTCATAAATCATGAGTTAAATGGAGAACTTGTGATGTAAGCTTGATGGAAGAAAGGGAGAGTGAAAGAGATGATGCCAATCTAAAAAGGATCATATTCAAATTTATCATATCCAGGTGGAAGAAAGAAAGAAGTGATACCGATTGTTTTTCAAAAAAATAAAATCCAGGAGAAATGTTATGCCGATTGAAGAAGTGATGTTGATAAGAAGAGATGTTGATAAAGAAGAAGGACTGATGAAAAATGGTGACAACAAAAAAGTGGTGCCGATGAAAGGAAATGCTGATGAAAAGTTGTGACGATGAACAGGTGGTTCTGATGCAGAGTGGTGTCGATGGAAGGTGGTGCCAATTGAGAAGGTGGCGTTGATTGAAAAGGTTATCCTGATTGAAAAGGTGGTTTTGATTGAAAAGGCAGTACCATTTGAAGAAGCGATGATGATAGAAGAGTAAACGAGGGTACTGATTGTTTTTTAGAATGATCATAACCACAAAAGATCTTATTCTGGAAGATCGTATCCAGGGCAATCATACTCTGAATGATCATATCCCGAATGATTGTACAAAGGATGATCATATCCATGACAATTGTATTAATAAAGATCGTACTTGGGTTAAGAACAAAAGAATGCAGTTGGAATGAATGGAAAGTTACAATAATTTCCAATTCAAGTCAGACTATGCTAAATATGATCCTTAAATAAATTCAAAGTCATGAAGGAATTCATGATTCATGCACAAGTTTTTGAATGAAGTGATTTTTTCACATGGGTTAATAGAATAAGTGAAGATTATGATCAACAATGCAATCAAACATTTCAAAAGGGTTGAATTACATTGTTTGTATGAGTTATGTGAAGAAAAGAGATTGCTGAATGGTTTTTTAGGGGGAGACTTACTTTCAAATATAAGATTTTGATTCAATTTTGTTTTGAGAATAATATTCAATTATTATATTGAAACAATCAGACTCAGACGATCGAACCCATATATTTGTCATCAATTTTAAAATTACTAACATTTGAAATTGGAGTCTGGAGAAGAAGTGTTGAAGATTGTAGAGTTTTCGAGAAGAGTCGAGAAGAGTTGATGAATTCAAAATGAATTATGACATTTCAAAGGAAATTTTATTTTGGGTAAATTTAGGTGAGTGGGAAAGTGTTTTGGGATTCATACCTAAACCTGTTTTGGGTCACCTATAAAAGGCAGAAAGTACGTTGTACTTGACTGACGATGGAGTACTATTCATTACAGAAGAGAGAGAAGCTCTGAGTTTTTAGTGAGAGAAAGTGATACCATTTTTTTTGTATTGAATACATTTTGACGGGGAAGAAGACAAGATCGTAATGTTTTATTAGGCTGATCATGATATTCAGGATTTATCGTATTCAACAAATCATCGTATTCGGCTTGTCAATTATCTTCAGCTGATTTTTTTATCAGGTTGAATTAATCAGCTTCGGTATTTCCATATTAGGATTGTTAGAATGAGGAAGTATTGTATTCTGAATTGAAGTTGGGCCTATCCATTTCTATTGTATTGTATCAAAAAATCTATCTTGAAAAATTTTATTAGAATAATCGCACACGGAGAATCGAACTGGGAAAATCAGATCTTGGAAATGAGACTCAGTTTTCATAACAATGTCCAAGAGGTTCTTACCATTCTTCTTGTTAAGAAATTGAATAATTTTACTTCAATTGAATACATTTGTTGAATTGAAAAGAAGAACAGGTAACATGAGTTGCTACATAACAATTGTATTACCCTGTTGTGCTAAGAGGGTGCACGCGCACTAGTGGGATTGATTTATTATGCTACACAAGTGTAAGGGTATATCCTACTCGTTGTAAGCTAATGAGATTGTATGATATTGAATCATTTCCAAACCATACCAAGGACGTAGATATTCTTATTGAATAGTGAACCTTATAAATATTTGTGTTTCTGTGTATGTGTGGATTGAAATTTTTTCTGTAGGGAATTGAATCTTTAACCGGAGGTGAAGGTTGTTTCAATTGAAAAGAAACCTAAAAGAAAAAAGAGTATCACTGATTCACCCCTCCCCCTCTTAGTGATAATGTAAACTGACTGAGCTCTTTCATACTCACACCTAAAAGTCAACATACTATGTTCCCATCAAAGAATGTTGTCTAATCTTTGAATAAGGTTAAGAAATATCATCATGGAATTTCAGGGTTCTCACCATAGCATAAAACTATTATTCCCTTTTTAATGTGATAGATAATCTAGGAAATTATTACATTAAATTCTTGTAGAACTATAGAAAATATATAATAAGGTATTTAAATTAATATCCACTTACACTACGCCAAAATTTGTGTTTAGCAGTGGTTTAAACCGCTGCTAAATCCTTTTACGACGGTTTTGGAAAACCGTCGCTAAATCGTATGTTGGCAATCAATTAGCACCTGTTTTTTCAAAACCATCCCACTTACACTACGCCAAAATTTGTGTTTAGCAGTGGTTTAAACCGCTGCTAAATCCTTTTACGACGGTTTTGGAAAACCGTCGCTAAATCGTATGTTGGCAATCAATTAACACCTGTTTTATTAATAATTCATTAATAATTAATTAATAACATAAAAAAAATAAATGAATAACTAATAATTAATAATTAATAATTAAAAATTAATTTATAAACAGTAAAAAATAATGAATAAATATATAATAAAAATATGAATTAGAGATAAAGTAGAAATAATTAATTAATAATTAATCATTAAAAATAAATAATAAATAAATAAATTATAAAAAAATAAATAATATTTAAATAATAAAATAATAAAATAATATTAATGTATAAAGAATGCACAAAAAATAATTAAATAAAAAAATAACTATTAAAATAATAAAGAAAAATAAATAAATGAAAAACAAAACTAATAATAAATTAATAATAAATTAATAGTAAATTAATAACAAAAAAATTAATAATATATAAATAATAATATAATAAAATAATAATGAAAAATAAATAACTAATAGATAAGTAATAAGTAATAAATAATAAATAATAAATCAACAAATGACTAAATAAATAAATAATAAATAATAAGTAACAAATTAATAATAAATAATAAGTAATAAAGAATAAATAGAAATGATTAATAAATAATAAATAATTGATAAATAGTAAATAATTAATCAATAAATAAATAATAAATAATTAATAAATAATCAATAATGAAAAAATAAATAGATAAATAATAATTGAATAATAAATTTCTAATTAATAAATTTCTAATAAATTAAATATAAATTAATAAATAATAAATAGTAAAGAGTAAAGAATAAAGAATAAAGAATAAAGAATAAATAACATAAAAATTAAAAAATAAATGAATAAATGAATAAATGAATAAATGAATAAATAATAAATAATAAATAATAAATAATAAATAATAAATAATAAATAATAAATAATAAATAATAAATAATAAATAACAAATAATTAATAATAAAAAATAATTAATAAGTAATTAATAACTAATAATAAATTATAATTAATAATTGATAATTTAGAATTATTAATAAATAAATAACTAAATAATAAATAGTAAATAATTAATAAACAAAAAATAATTAAATATTAATTAATTCATAAATAATAAAAATTAATAAATAATAAATAAATAAGTAAATAAATAAAAAATGAATAATAGACTAATAATTAATAACTAATTAATAAATAAAAAATAAATGAATATATAATAAAAAATGAAGAAAAAATAAAAAAATAAAAAAGAAAGAAGAAAAAAGAAAAAAGAATAAATAAATAAATAAATAATAAATAATAAATAATAAATAATAAATAATTATTAATTAATAAAAAATAATAATTGATAATGAATAATTGATATTTAAAAATTAAAAATTAAAAATTAATAAATAATTAATAAATAATTAAGAAATAATCAAGAAATAATCAAGAAATAAATAATAAATAATGAATAAAGAATAAATATGTTATAAATAAATAAATAAATAAAAAATGAATAATAAACTAATAATAAATAAGTAATAAATAAATAATAAATATATAATACATATATAATAAATAAATTAAAAATAAATTAAAAATAAATTAAAAATAAATTAATAATTTATGTGTACATAATAACTAAATAATAGATTAAATAAATAAGTAAATAAATAAATAAATATTAAATATTAAAATAAATAAATAAATAAATAAATGAAATAATTAATGAATAAAAAATTATAATTGAATAAATAATAAATAATAAATTATAAATAATAAACAATAAAAAATAAACAATAAATAATAAGTAAAATATAACAGATAAGTCAATAATAATAATAATTAATTAATAATTAATAATTAGTTAATAAATAATGAATAAATTAATAATTAATAATAAATAAATAACCAAACTCTAAAAAGTTAAGTATCTCGAAAATCCCGAAAAATAATGAAATGACCCTAAAATTTAATATGAGAGTTCTTTTCAGCTCCACAACTAGTCAAATTGAAGACTATAAAATGAGTTTTGATATGACATATGGTACAAGCTGAACAAACAACTTGATCGAAAGTTATGGCCGTTTAAATTTTAAAGAATATGGATCAGTGGCCAAAAACCCTGTTTCAGAGGCCTTATAGTCTTTTCCTAGAGAAAAATGGAGGAAAATGCTCAAAGTGCTAGTCCCAAACATACATGATGTAGAACTCATTGAATACTTTAATTTGATCTGTGGTAGAGCCCAAACAGACACTCAGATCAAAAGTTATGACTGTTTGAAGTTTGAGTTTGATTTATGACTTCTATTGAAACTAAAATAAATTTATTCTTTCAATTATTATAAAATTTAAATCTAATTTTTCCTTAGATCATTTCATAATCTTGGATTTGACTGGTTGTGGAGCTAAAACTGACTCTCAGTTCAAAAGTTATGGTCATTTGATGCTGAAGTCTGGTTTTTAACTTATTGAAGACATATTTTTTACTTTAATAGTATTATTAACTAATAATTATAAATATTTATTAATTATAAAATTATAAATAATTAATATTATAAATAATAAACCTTATATTATTTTTAATAATAGATAATAATTAATAATTAATAACTAAACATTGTTTAAATTTTTCTTCTTCAAATTTTCAGCAGTTTTGAAAAAAACCACCTCTAAAAATAACTATAAGATATTTTGGATTTTTTCTTAAAAATTATAATAAATATTTTTAAAAAATTTAGAGGCAGTTTTTAAAAACACTTCAAAAAAACCACTGCTAAATTCTTGGTTGAAAACAATTTATCAACGGTTTGGAAAACCACTATTAAAACACTATTTTTCTGTAGTGTTATATGAATATACATGAAATCTAAAGTACAAATAGTTTATTATAGGATACCAAATCAAATAATGCATCCACTAGTGAGGTACAATATGCTAATCATCTAGAGAGTTACATTAGGCTATTGGTTATGGGAAGTTTAGATGTGTGGAGTTATGAGTGAACCTTCATGTACAACCAACTGTGAAGGACGAGATCACATTTTATGACTCATGTTCTTCTTATAAGCATATCACAACTATTTATTTCCTTCCCTCTTTGATTTATGATCAAGATGACTGGCCTTGAATATTTTTTACTTTATGGTTTTTAGGGAAACCTATTAGGTTTGTATATAATCACCCATTAATGGGCATTATTCCAACATGTATCATGTCTTTTGATGCCAATAAGCAATTCAGTGGTGACTTCAGAGGACCAGGAGTGGGCGATTCAAAATGGTACTTAGTGTTAGTGAAAACAGGTGGTGGTCAATTTCTTGAGTTCATGAGTGAGGACCTCATCTCAACTATTAGGTTAATCTATCACCTTTTTATGAGTGTGTTTTTAAACCCTTTTTATTATTGGATATATACTATTTCATTGAATTTTATCTTTGGATGTTGATGCATGAATTTGTTTACTCTATAGTTGGTTAATTATTATGTTGCTAAATTGTTGTTATTTATTTGGAGGTGTGTATTGGGTATAAGTGCATTAAAATAAGGACTTCCATTTTTTTTATGCCTACTTAGTTCCTATCACTATCTCTTTTCCTATTGGTGGTGGGATTGAGGTGGAATACTAAACCTATCACCACCAAGGAGGGATTTTAGTGGGATGGGTTATGTTATCATAGCTCTACATTGAGGCCAAACACATATCCTAATTGTGATTTTAGATCATTATGATCTCTTTGTAAACTGGTGTATGTTTATCCCCTAAAAACTAGTTCCTCATATCCTTTATAAAACATGAACATATCATTTATAAACCTAAGGTACATTTAGATAGTATTTATATCCATCCAATTTGGGTCTCTTTAGCATGCTTGATATCTCCCTACCATGCTCAAGGCATAAGATACATCAAGTATCATACATAGCATGACATACATGATATATCTGATCACCAAAGAATAAGGGATTCTACCAATTCTTTATATCCCTTCTTATGTTTGATAGAACATTTTCTTAGATAGACACATACCACGTGAAATCAGTAATAACCCTATCTTTTATTTTTCCATCATGTATGTTTTAAATACCATTTCAATATATTTATCTTGACTTAGACCAAGAAGTAACTAAAATTTATCTCAATGGATGTTGATACCTAGAATATAGGTTTTTTCACCCAAGTCTTTCATAAAGAATATTTTTTTCAACCACGTATTATTTAACTATAATACTAGTAACTCATTTCCCATTGGTAATATATAATTAACATATATCACTAGGAAATAAATAGAATTCCTATTAAACAAAATTTTCATAGAGGGATCAAATTCAATTGTAACAAAAGTAAACTCTCTTATGTTTTAATAAAAAGTAATATTCCATGATCTTGGTGCTTTCCCTAACCCATAAATGGATCTTTATATCTTTTATAATTTATTGGAATCCTTTAGTGTTAAAAACACTTCTAGTTGTGTCATTTATATATCCTTAATAAAATTTACATAAAGGAAAGAAGCCTTGAAATACATTTTCTAAATTTAATAATGATAGAAAGTTTCTATGGAAAGTAAAATTCTAATTGATTTTATCGTAGATGATAATGAAAAAATTTCATCATATTATATGGCTTGACATTTCTTGAAACATTTAAAAACCAATCATGCATTATAGGTTCAATAATTATGATCATGTCTAGTTTCTTCTAGAATATCCATTTATACCCAATGTGTTTTACATGAACTGGAGGATCTAAAAAAACCTAAACATGATTTTGTTACATGGAATCAATTTTAGAATTCATAACTTCTTTTCAATTAGAAACATCCCATTTTTTAATTATGTTCTTGTATAATATAATTTTATTATTATCAATAAATATTATTTCACCTTCCTCAATGATAAAAAAATCATATCCTCTTCATTCTCTAACCTCTCTAAAACTCTTATACAGAACTCGTGTCTTTGTAACTTCTTCTTCTACTAGGTATTTTCTTCCAATTCCAAATATTGTCTATCTTAAGCCTCAACTTCATCAAAATCTATCTTACTCTCACTGTATCCTTTGTATATTTTCTCACTTTTTAGAAACATGCCATAAATTTATATGATTAATTTTCTATCAAATGTATTGTATAGATAATATCCTCTTATCTCTTTAGGATATCTTTTAAAGATATACTTTGTGACTCATGAAAAATGATTTTTTTTCTATAATTAGCCTCAACAATTTTTTTACCCCCATACATATATATGGGGACAAAAATTCTTCCCATACCTTAAATGATATGGGTTTTTTCCATAAAATTTACTTGGAAATCAGTTTAGTGTGTATTCCACTGATTGTAATGCATACCCACAAAAGGATAACATATGTTTTTCATGACTCATCGTTGATATCACTATGTCTAATAAGGTGAAATTATTCCTTTTACTTACACCATTCTACTGTGTTTTATAAGTATGAGTGAGTTAGGATAATTTCCCAAAATCTTTTAGATAATCACTGAACTATTGGTTAAGATATTCAAAACTTCTATCTAAATAGATCTACTATATATTTATACTAAGATGATTCTATACTTTATTCTCATATTTTATAAATTTTTCATCGAAATTATAATTATACCTCATCATGTAGATATAACCATATCTACTAAATTTTTTAGTAAAATTAATAAATTATGAGTATCCACTTAGATTCAACTGGAAAGTACCAACATACATCTATTTAAACTAATTATATAAGCTCCATGACTCCAATACCTTTTCCACTAAAATGAGATTTAGTAATTTTCCCTTATAGAAAGAATATTATATATCCATGTGCTTCAAATCAAAATAATCTAAAAACCATTTTTGTTATAATCTCATAAAAAATATTTATTTTACATGACCAAGGCAATGATTCCATAATCGGGTGAAATACAATTAATGTGAACATGATTCATTATTAGTTTCCCAGAATTGGTTTTCATATTGTACTATGTAAAGCCCATTATCTAGATATTCCATTCTATAACATATTCCACCTTTATTTAAGTAGAAACCATTATTTTTAAGTTTAAAAATAAATTTATCTATTTCTAAAATCAACATAAAAATTATTTTTTTTGTTACATTGGGCACAAAATAAAAATTCTTCCAAAAATAAAACCATTTAAGTCAATAATGTTAGGTTTTAGTCTCTTTGATCCATTGGCATCTCAAATATCTACCCCTCATTTAGTAATATTTCAAAATCTACTAAGTCCCTATATTTGTATACAAATGTGTGAACCAAAAGTTGTATCTAATAACTAATTAATAGAAATGGAAATATTACACTTGATAATGAATGTACCTAAAGCATCCCATTTCTTCTTCACAGAGGTATAATTCTTCCTCTAGTGACCCTTTTTTGCATAAGAAAAATAAAAAACATCCCACTCTCCCCCCTCTGGTTATTTCTCTTAATTAAATAAAATTGAATTATTTCTTTGGGATTACATTACTCCACTAAACTTTTTATTTAATTTTACTTATATTTATGATAATAAAATAATAATTATCCATCTACATGTATTTTTCCTCTTGTAAAATCAAATCCAAAATATCAAGGAGTGCATTCTCTATATTATTCATTTTAAAATAAAAAATAAATCTTTTGAATCGTAGAGAAAACAAGGAGATGATGTGGTCTGTGCATAGATCTTGGTGTAGTTGGAATCCCAAATTCTCTAAATACTCAATGTATAAAATCATCTTTACTATATGTGCTATAAAATGGTATCCTCCTCCTAACATGCATAGAGATGAAGAAACATGGTGTAAGAATACCTATCTTCATAAAACTTCAAAATATTAGTAGTCATGGGTGATCACATGAGACATTTGACATCTAAGGAATCATGTATGTGTTTCCAAAATAAATTATTCTCCTTTTAAATTTCCTCCTAAAAAGGATCAATATGAATAATGGAGTTTGGAATATGTAACTTACTTTATTTACATAGTATATTGTGGAGGTTCTTGTACGACCCCTGAAAAATTTCATGAATAAAAAATTATATTTCTCTAAGATTGATCAAAATGATAGTGTGTAGTGGCTTGAAATTATCTATAAAAAATAATATAACAGTTTAATGATTTATCTTGAATATTGGTTATAACAAAATTAATAATTTAATTGAGTATTCCATTATTTTATCAAATCCCAACAATCCTCACAGTTGGATTTAGAATATCCATCCACTCAAATATTATAGTGATAAGGATCTTTGCTTACCTCATCATAACCCATAAACATGACATATCAGATTATTTAATGTTATATAGGTACGATTTATGCTTTATAAATATATTAAATTGTGTCTCCTTGATTTATTGTGTGGATTACCAAATCCTGAAATCTTATAATCATATTTGCACAACATTTTACATCAAGTTAAAATAGGAATTCTAGGAAAAATTCTCTTGATGCAAACTTGGTTAATTTGAACCAAGAATTTCATCAGAACTCCCAGATAATTTAAATTACATTGATGGTGAACATACTAGCACCTTGAACTATGATTATAATCTAACTCAAGTGATAGAAGGTGTTTGATGACATAATATTTTAAGTAGATGGATGCTGTTTACTTATGCATAAATATACTTTATTTTATAATTTACATGCTTGTTAATATTATGTAAAAATTACCTAAATAATTAACGATTTTTTATTAAATTATTTACACATATTAATTTTACTTGTATAAGATATTTTATTTTATCCTTTTTATACTCGTTAATTACTTCATGTGGGAACATACATTTGTAATTAACTATACCTGATAAAATAAACTTATACAATATATTATATTAAATTTAATTATTCTTTTTAATTTATTTATAGTATTTCATCATTTTAATCATCCAAATAAAAAATTCATCACATAAATAAATAAATAACCATGAAATGATAAAATAAAATAAATACATGAAATGATCATGAACATTATATATTGGTTAGTTTATCGAGTGATGACAAACTGACCATTACTCTATGAGAAATATCTCCTTGATATTTATCATGGACAGAGTTACAATATTTACCATTATCATATGTATCACATATTATAGATTCATATCATTCCAGATCCTAAACCTTCTCCTCTATTTGGGAACTCTATCCTTTAAAAATTTATACTCACATGAAAGTATGGGGAACCATGGGTTTAGATTTGTAAAAAATAATACTTTTACACACAAAATCGTATATAATAAAGGAGGGAGGGATGAATCATGTATTATCATATTTAATTAAATAATAATTTTCACAAAAAACCATGTAATAAATAATTAAATTAAATAAATAAATTCAACACATACATAGATATGTTAAAGATTGTGATTATTCACAACATGTAATGACAACTGCATTTTTTATTGATAATGATAATTTTTTTGTTTCCTTTTAGGATAAATTCACTGGAATTAATAAATTAATAAAAAAATTATAAAATTAACTCCTTATCTTAAATTCTACCTAATTTCTGGTCCTCGATACATTTTAAGAATCTCATTGATTATTGTGAAATATATATAATAAATGAATTTTTTAATTTAAAATAACTAATTATATGATGTTTACATCGAAGACCACTCACCGATACTTCTAGAAAAATATTAAATCCCTTTTTTTAAAATTTAATATATCACACAATTTCCATATAATTTACCATTTACTGCATGATATATAGCTCTAGATGACATGCCACTACATACATGGGATGTTACTCCTCATTGTCAAACCACATAGTCTTCATGATGTGTATGAACACATGATACACCCTTAATATATGGGATATGTTTCACTAGAATACAACATATATTACACTTTGTTTAATCAACTGTTACACATTATGTGCTGATAGTAACTATGCAACATGTAATGACACCATATATAGACCTACATGACATGATGAAAATTGATTTACATGTATCTTTTGTGGAGTAACACATTTCACATGAGGTGTATGCCAATTACACACTATGTCTTCCTTACCATGACACATGTCGGGATGACAGTTAATATGAGACATATAATGATTCCATATATTGACCCACATGATGCACTGTGAAATTTATAGTTTCTACCTTGTGAGGGGTTACACAATGTGTACTCAGTTTCTATATTCCGTGTAGTTTCTATCCACCCAATTACTATAGTAGTAGTTAATATGTGATGTGTAATGACATTGCGTATTTTCCCACATGAAATTCCACATATTATATAGTGTTGAAGTTTGCAGAGAAAAACCCATAATATGATGTGTAATTTTCCATTACACATTATGTAACTATGTCATAAATTTAATTACCTTTGGAACCATCAAATGGGTTCTTTGAGCAGTATCTATATGTTTTGGGATCATTCTTGGTGATGAGATATCATATAAACATGCCATCTCTACCATTGTACATAAAATGAGAATATGATCATGGAATGTTGTGAACCAATGTATGGAATTAATTAAATAAATTATAAATAATTATAAATTATAAATTTCCCTTAAGTTGAATTGTTATTGGTTTTCAATCATATTTTTGTCAATTTAATTATGAAAAATTTATTTCTCACGCGATGTATTGAGGATACATGCACTACAAGAATATGAAGGTGCTTCCCAGTGATTTGGGTAATGGTTGGTGAAGATAATTTTCATACTCAGGTGGGTAATGGTAAGAGGATGAAACTACTTCCTATGAGGAATATGATAGACATTTTCTTGGTAGTTTTTATCACATGTGATGATTTGTTATTTGTTTCTAAATTTAATGACAAGTTTTTTTGAGGTCTAGACCACTGTATAGACCGTGTATAAAAAGTGGATAAATTTGAAGAAACAGAGAATAATACTGAATCCATAATGAAGATATTATAGAGATATTATAAAATTATTAAATTAGGTTCAATGTATTTGAGTAAGCTTGATTCAAGTTAGAGAAACCGTTCATAGAGCGATGGACATAAACTATTTTGAGTATTTAATATCCTGAAAAAGGTATTAGAAGTATGATAAATGTGTTTTCAATTATTTAAATAATTTATATAATTAATTTGATCTCTTACTAAGTGTTGGGAAATGATTGAGAATTATTAGAGACTATTTTAGAAATCCTAGAAGTCATTTCATATATTTTATTTTTTGGAGTTCTGAGCTAAAGATGTGCTATGTTCAAAAATCATGTGACTTTTATAGAATGTATAACTTATATTTACAAATTCATTGGAATATTTTATAACTTCCAATAATTTTTTATGACTCTAAGTATATATTAAGACTTCATGGTCTACATATGAATTTGAATTTTCATGTTTGGATTTTATTGGCTATATAACTTTAGTGATTTCGTCGAACTACATGGTCTTACAAAATAAAAAGCTTATGATGTTATTTTGTGACTCTAAGAAGTCATGATAGTCTCCACCATATGAATTTATAGATTCATTTAGATATCAAAGTATAAAAAATGACTATAGTATGAATTCAATGTATGACTTATAAATAACACATGTCTTTAAATCTCAAATGTATAACTTTTTTCTAAGTTATGTAATTTATTGAGTCTTTGAATTCCATTGAAATCATTTTTTAGAGATCATATAACTCTGAGTTCCAGGTTTGAGGATTCCATGTATGGCTTCAGATACTCTGTAATACTTTAAAAGACTTAAAAATGATTTATGATTTGTGTGTATTAATTTGATAGAGAAACCACATTAATTTTAAATTCATATAAATTATATAAACCTATAAAGGAAAAAATATATGAATTTTTAATTAGAAATTTTTTAAATTATTTCTGGGTGTAAAACAAAGTTTTCTAAATTTAAGAATTTGAACAGAAAATTAAATTCGGATGATTATTGTAATATTTGACCAAGTTACAAACATCATGATTCTATGATTAACCATGATTCAATCCGTGAGATGAGAAGAATAAAATGAGAAGAAAATGAAGAGCTCAATATTTTTTTTATTTATTTTCAATAATAATATAGACATTGAAAGATTCAAAGATCAAGATATTCTTCTATAATTCAAATATTATATATGAGTTATGATTAATTCTTTTCATTAAGGAAATAATCTTCACACTTTAAGAAAGAAGATCGAGCTAATAATAGAAGCTGATAGTGATGGTACCATGTTATAAGAAGGATCTATACACTGCAAATGATATGTTGGATCACTTTCATATAAAAATTAAAAATGTATATTTAAGGATAAATGGAGTATTATTTTGTGGAAGGGGTTTTGAGAATAATACTCAAAACAAGCTAGAGAATATATACAGAGATCTATTTAACCATGTTTCAAAAATGAAAGAAAATAAATTAATGGATTTTTTTGAAATATGGTGAAGATAAAAAACTATATAATAAATTAGAGTATCAACAAGTAAACCATTCAGTAGTTAAAACTGATATACTTTTGGTGTGCTCTAGGATAATAATTTAAAATTTCAATTTATCGATATTAGAAATGAGAGGATATCTTTAATGAAGCGACACATGCACATGAGAATATTGTAAAGAAGAAAATTTTTAAAATAATTAGGATGTATTAATAATTTTGTGTTGATAAAATTATATGGATGATAAAAATTGACCTCTCAAAGGAGGATTAAGAAGTAGGATCCACTGTATGTTGTAGTGATAAAGAACAAAAAGGAACCAGGCATGTGCTACACTATGAATCTATTATATTTTGAAGAAAAAGAATAATAAGAGGATAAACTATAAAAATATACTCTTATAGTCAAAAAAAATAAGAAGGAAAAAAAGAAGAGTTCTTGAATATGAGGTTGAGTGAGGTGTGATTTATTCATTTTCTAGAGCTTACACTACCGAGTATGAGGGAAGAATATTAGGGTTGAGTGTTCAGCTAAAAAATTCCTAAGAACTAGAATTTGTATAGATTTAGAAGATACATTTCATGTATATTTCTTAGAAACTTTCATTGAAGACTCTTTAATATTAATAAAGGTGACCATTTTATGGGTGTAGTGATATCCTTGGACTAAAATGTTGATCTACTTCAAGAGGATGAGAAAAACTAAGAGAAAAAGATGGTTGAACTCTAACTTGAAGAGGTGTTCGTGGATGCATTATTTTTTTCCTATGTCAAATGGTAAACCCACAACATTGTAATATGTTGTTCATGGGTTAGGTAAAAATAATCCACAACTCTACTTGAATTAATAATAATATTTTAGTAGATAATCCATGACTTGGACAACCCAATAATAGAATTGGAAGGTTATAAACCTTGTAAAAAAACTTGTGAAATGTATGTATTTATCTATATTTCATATAGGTTTATGCTTGGGTAAATAAAATAATAACTACCTATCTTATCTGAAATCATATTTTCAAGTCCAAATGGGTAGAAATAGCTTACAATATTCAATTGATTTTGGGTAAAATTTTCCGACACTTGATTCTCCCCCATCTCAGGTGTATCGACACAAACCCAATGAGACCTACAATTGGTATTTGAGAGTAGTTTCCCTATGGTTGGTATCACTTATTACAATTTTTTTTTACTAATAATATATAAAGTGAATATTTTAGATGCTTGAATAATTTCCTTAAATGGAACAATCAGTTTCTATCCCCATATGAAAATATCTGGATGTGTTTACAAAGATGTTAATAAATAGGAAGAATAAAGAGGATAAAAAGTTGAGAAAAGATTTAAGAATAGAATATGATCCACTATTATCTTATGAAAGTTATAATGGTAAAGGTTTATAAGTAAAATATATTTATTTTTATTCCTCAATTTATGAAAGATCATGTTGTGATGATTGTCACATTGAATTTATTAAATACCTATGCCATAAGGATAAGGATTATCTAAATTATATTACTATTGAATTGGTAACGTATATATTTAAATTTATCAGGGGACTTAAAATGATAATTCATATATGGAAGAAGAAGTTGATGTAATGGAAGAAACTTTAACAAAGAAGATGAGATCCTAAAATAATCCCACAAAGATATTTAAATTCCTAGATGAAATTATCCGAATTTTAAATGAAATATTTAATATTAATTATAGAGAATTTAAAGGAGATTCATGAGATAAATATTTTTAATAATGTTTTTAAGTAAGTGTTCCATGTATTAGATAAGCTTCATCAAGTCTCCTTGAATATAAAGAATTTCTAGCAAGAAGTGAAGGCTAATAAAATAAAAGTTATTAACAACTCCTTTTTTGAGAGAATTCAAATGTATGGGGATCAAATGAAGAAGTTGAAAAAATTTAAATATAGGAAAAAATATATTTATATTAAAAATACTCCCTCAATATGAAATATTTATAGTTTTATGTAAAATCAATAAACATGGAGATTACCATAGTAGAATCTTTATATTTTTTTTGAAAAAGAAAATATGATACCACACATACCTCGGAAACAAGTATTTCATCTAATAAGTCTCATAATTGTGGATCAAATGGATTGAGATCATTTGTAGAACTCTTTAACTTATTCTCATTAATAAATTTATCCCACAATCCTAAAAAATCTAGTTATTCTAAATTTTTTTACGGAAGTGCTAGTCAAATTTTAAATTCTATAAAAATTTGGAAGAGTAATAATGCTTCATACCCAGTAATTAGTCGAGGGTAGATGTAAGAATGTCCATTTAAAATTTTCCCACAAAATAATCCCACAAGGTTGGATTTATTACCCAAAAATAATATGTCTAAAAAGATGGTAAGGTTGCATCTAAATACAAAAGAAATGAATTAATTGAATGGTGTTTATGCTGTTAGAGGTTTAAAAATTGGGCCATGGTTTTATGGAATAAAATGTAAGTCTATAAAAGATATAGAATTCCTAAAGATATTGAGAGTAAATATGAAGTTATAATATAACCTATTTAAAGAAAAAAGTCTCCATATAAATTTTTTAATCTATCTAGTAACAAAAGATTTGTAATATTTCAAAACTACTATGAATATTATAACAAAATTATCCATTTCCTTGATGAATACTAGTATCTAATAGCTAATTTCAACTCTTTTTATGATAATAGGATAAGGTCAAAATAATAGGTCAAGAAATAAAGAAAAATAAGTGAACCTGAATCAGGAGATATATCAGTGAATAAGGTTTCTAAATAAAATATTCCTAATAAGTCAATAAGAGAAATAATCATGATGTTCAACCCATAATGTGATGTGACAGACCCGACTGAGATGTAACCCGCACCTCTAGCCTTGTTCACCACATGACTCATGGTGTGTCTCGCCTTAATCCATGAGCTGCCAACTAGCAGTGTGGGTGTGAAGGTAAATCAATGGGGAGACTATACCCACATGTCATAGTACACAGTGGATGTAACAACAACATACAATAGCGAAAACATAATCATACAGGTAGATGAAGTTAACCAAGAAAGACTGAATAATATAACAAAATACTCATATACAGTGTCTGATATAGATATGCATGCATTACATGCCATTAAAAAATGTTAATAGAAAACAAGAAGCAAGCATACTAATACATAATTAAAAAATAGAACAAAATCCAAAAGCTTCACCATAGAATCTCGAGCCTAAGACCGATCCTCTTCTCCTAATATATATCTAAGAAAAAGACTCCATATCCATATGAGTGGTGTTTTCCCCTAAACATAACTGCCAGAAAACAACCTTCTCAGGTTCCAAAGATGGTCCGAGTAGGGTGTGATATAAATCTTAGTAGGCCACCACCAACAATGTCTATGTGTAATACGATTAGCGCTCATAATTAAATAGGGTGCTAATAATAGTAGGAAGTAAATAAATAACAAATAAACAATTGAACTCCTATTCAAGTTCCCAAAGGACACCTCGTGGGTCTACCTACTTCAACTCAATACTGGCATGTCTGAATAAGTCATTAGGTATATATTTAGGTTATCACTAGCATGAGGTAAGAATACCTCTCATCCATCCATCCATCCATACATATATATATATATATATATCATAGCTAGCATGGGTTAAGAATTAACACCACCCATAAGAAATAATAGCAGGGGTAACAATACCTCCCATCCATATAGAGGTTATAGCCGACACTAGGTAAGAATACGTCCCACCCACATATACATAGAGGTTATCAATGGTGTGGGGTAAACATTCCTCCCACCCATACATTTCATAAGTGGAATGGTGTATGAATTCCTCCCATCCACACATTCACATTATAAGTCATAATCATGGTAATGTCATAAGAATTCACATTATATAATGCAAGGAAAAAAATATTACATTATATCAAATTTAAAAAAAAACCAATTATACAATGTCTTCAATAATAAATCAAGACAGGGGAAATCCATTCCATCCTTTAAAAACATTATATTTTATCCAAATCACTTATAAGGTTTAGGCCATCTCATCCAATCCAACCTACAAATCCAACTGTCTAATTTTCCTAACATGGAAAATCCATTCCAAGTCAAGGTGTTAAGGTCTAAATGTCGAAGTCAAATAATCTTATACCCATTTGGACAATTCTTAACCGAAATGGTATAATAACCATTGAGTCACCTTGGTACACTCCAAATACACATGGTACATTGGAAAATTCAATTAAAAACCAAGTCAGGTGGTACAAACCATAATTATATATTTTGGAGAATTGGTCTAAAATGGCCAATTTGGGTGGCACACCCCTTGAGTGTCTATACAAAGAAAGGGTGATCTATAAACCATAATCCAAAACCAATTCACCTATATCAAGGATCTAGGGTCATTTTGACATGAAATAATCAATAAAATAGAGGATCTCAACAAAGGTCTTCTCATAACATGATGGAATAAATATGAAATGACCAAAACTAAAATGGAAAACTATGTGACCACCTACCTTAGGGTCGTAGATTATTCCTCACTGGATATCGAACTCATATTTAGAGCAGATTAGTGTAGATCTAAGTTTTAGTCTAACACCCTTTAAATAGGGAAAATGAGCATGTATCTAAATATTGAAATAGATGAAAAAATTTAGTGAGGAAGGAGGAGCAATCAGGGTTAGCCTTAACTTATGCTATCCAATGCTTCTCTCAGATCGAGAATCAGTCGCCAGATGGAGAATTAGCAAGCGATTCAAGGAGGTGAAGTTTTTGAGCTTCAAAGGGAAGGAGTTAAAGGGTTATTTCCCCTAGAGGTGAGGTAAAAAAGAAATTCAAACATAAAGAAGAGAGGGGAAAATAGTCATATTGCATCAAAAAAGGATCACACGGTTTCTGTGCACAGTTTTCCAAACCGTGCGCACACTGTACATACTCCAATGCCTTACTGGGAACATCTTATGGTCTGTGCACATGGTTTCAATAACCATGTGTAAACTATTCAGATCTATACTATAACAACTGAATGACCGTTCACCTAGGTCGCACGATTGCATACAAACCATGCGACCGAGTCAGCTTTCCCCTTATTGGCGCTCTGGGACTCATAAGTGCTCTAGATTCTTTTTTGACCACCTTATCTTGATTAGAATACATCATTAGAACCATTTAAGTTATCCAAAAATAAAAGTTTACAATCCTTACCTTGGTTAAAGAGTCAAGTCGTTACAACCTTTCATCCTTATAGAAACTCTTCTCGGAGTTTCCCTTCTGAGGGTGAAGAGGTACTTTCAGTAAATATTTCTAGCCACTGAGATCATATATTAGCTTCCCTCTCCCAAGTCTCATCTTGTACGTGGTCATGCTACTATATCACCCGTACAAGAGGAATTGACCTACCTTAGAGTGTCTCCACACTCTGATCAACAATATGAATAGGATACTCCTTGAAGGAAGAATCCATATCCAGATCAAACTCATCAGGATAGAAGATGTGAGATGGGTCGGGAAAATATTGATGAATCTGAGGTACATGAAGAAAATCATGAATAGAACAATATCTTTGAAGAAGTTCCAACTGGTAATCCACTGCTACGATACAATTCACAACCTCAAAGGGCCCAACGAATCAAGGTGATAGCTTACCTTGCTTCTGAATACATCTATGTCCCAAACTGAGTAAGAATTTAAAGACAACATGGTCTTCAAACTCAAACTAAAGCTGTCATTAATGTCTATTATCATAAGACTTCTATCTAGACTGAGCTATCAACATGATCTTCATGATCATCTGGACCTTCTTTGAAGTCTCCTGCATCAGACGAGGCCCAAGAAGTGCTACTACCCCTACCTCCAACCAAAACAGAGGTGATAGACAAGGCCTACCATAAAAGTCTTCATAGAGAGACATCATGATATTAGCCTAAAATATTTTGTCATTAATGAACTCAAGAAGAGGAATATGTTTCTCCCAGGAACCCCCAAAGTTAAGAACTCAAGAATGAATCATATCCTCAAGCACATGAATTTTATGCTCCATCTATCCATTAGGTTTACGGTGATTGGACTTGCTCAAAATTACCTGTGTACCTAAGGCCTTATGCAACCCCTACTAGAAGCATGATGTGAAACTAGAATATCTTTCGGAAACAATAGAATGAGGTTCTCCATTAAGAAGTACCACCTCTTTAATATATAGTCTTCCGATATCATATATAGAAAAGGTCTCTTGAATAGGTAAGAAGTGTGATATCTTCATTAGACGATCAAATATAACCCACACTACGTCATTTCCATGAGGTGATATGGGTAGACCAGTCATGAATTTCATTGAAACATCATCACATTTTCACTCAGGAATAGATGATGGATGAGGAAACCCTACCAGATATTAATGTTTTGCCTTCACCTACTGACAGATGGAACATCAAGTGATGAAGCTGGCTATCTCATGCTTCACACTGGGCCACCAATATTGATGTCATAGATCATGATACATTTTTGTGACACCAGGGTGAAATACCCGTGCCGAGGTGTGGAAATCTCTCACCAGCTTCTCTATGATGTCTTCTGGGACCCACATACACCCATATAACAGAAGAGTATCATCCCCATCGACTATCCAATCACAATATGTGTCATAATCTAAAACAATTTCCCATAGGACAAGGCCTTTAGGTTCAGATAACTGTCTCGACCTTACTCTTTCTAGAAGAGTATATTTTACCACTAAGTCTAAGGGAATAGTCTGACCATGATCCTACTGAAACTCAACGTGCATCTTTGAGAATAAGGCCTTAAGCTTCCATTCTTCACTAGACTCCTAAAATGCCTATGCCTGAGTCTTTCATCTTAGAGAATTGGCTAATAAATTCTCTTTACCTAGAGTGTAGGTATGTTTGAAATCAAACAATTGCAGGTACTTGACACACCTACGCTGCCTGGGATTTAGATACTGGTGAGTGAAGATGTATTTGAGGATTTTGTGGTTCATTAACACCAAAAAATTATCTCCTAATCAATAGTGTCTCCAACAGAATAAGGCATGAACAAAAACAATTAGATCGTGGTCATGTGTTGGGTAATTCTGCTTGTGAGGCCTCAACTGATGAGAACCATACATAATGGATTTCTAATCCTACATCAACAAAACTACAATATTGATACCTGATGAATCAAAATAGATTATATAAGCCATTCTTAGCTTTAGAAGAATCAGTATCAGTGCTAAAGTAAGTTTTCTTTTTGACTCTTGAAAGGATGATTCACAAGATTCTAACCATTTTAATTTCATGCTCTTATTCATCAAGCCTATAAATGGCACTGCAAGGCATGAGAAATTCTAAATGAAGTGTATTTAGTACCCATAAATCCTCAAGAAAATCCAAATTTCAAGTACATTCTCGGGATTCACCCAAGAAACCACAAACCTCACTTTATCTGTGTCAACTAAAATTCCTGACTCTAAGATGATATGACCTAGGAAGTGAACTTCTCAATCCAGAAGTAGAATTTACTATTCTTAACATAGAGTTGATGCTCTCTCAGCATATTTAGTATGATCTCAAGATGGGTTTCATGGTTGTGTCTAGAGAGAGAGTACACTATGATATCATCAAAGAAGAAAACCAAAAATAAATTCAGATATGGGTGGAAAACCCAGTTCACAAGATCCATGAAGATAGCAGGTGAATTTGTGAGTCCAAATGGAATAAACAGTTACTTGTAGAGACCATTAATACTATGAAAAGATATGTGAGGTATGTTTTATGTCCTAACTCACACATGATGATATCCAAACCATAGATATATATTCAAAAACTCCTTCTCTCTTAGAAGTTGATCAAAGAGGGTGTATATTCTAGGAAAAGGACACTGATTCTTGATATTCAGTTTATTTAACCTATGGTAATTCACACAAAGACTAAGGGAACCATACACCTTTTTCTAAAAGAGGATAGGTGAACCCCAAGGATAAGTTCTATGGAAAATAAAAACTTTTTCCTCTAGATTATATAATTGGTTATTGATCTCTAGAATCTCCTTAGGTGCCATCATATATGAAGGAATGGTCACCGGTATTGCTTCTGGAACAAGAACAATAGTAAACTCTACCTCTCACACTAGAGGAAGATCAAATAAGTCATGACTCTAAAAAGATCCACTACAGGATGAAAAAAATGTGTTTCAACCCCTGTTCATCAAGGTAAATACTGGAAATCTATTCTCCGTTACGCACGTATGTAAAGACCTATGGTGGCATAAAATTCACCCTATGATGATAACAATCAATTTGGTATCTATAAGGAAAGAACCAGTCCATCCTAAATATTACATTGAAACCCTCCATGTTGATAACATACAGGTTCCATTCGAAGAGTTAACCACCTTTCTCAAGCGGTAAATTCTGATAGCAGTAAAAACGCTTTGAACTGATACCTAAGGGTGTATCTATCATCATAACACCATGATAGTACTCAACATAAAGGCCCAAAATCATAGTGATTGCTTCAGATATGAATGAGTGAGATGTTCCTGTATCAAAAAAAGTAGATACTAAAGTGAAGGTTACTAGAATAGTGCATGGTACAGTAGATGGTCCGATGCTCTGATCCTTTGACATTGGATGAAATGCATGTAACTGTCCTGTACTGAGGCCCTGAGTCACTGGATAAAAACATTGGCTTCCAACTAGATGGTGTAACACAACCCATCTTCGAATTGCCTAGTATCTATCAGCTCATCAGCAACTAGAGAAGAAGTGAAACAATGAAGCTCAGTGAAACAGGATGAGTATTCTCTAACTGACATAGTCCCCTACTACAGATTCATGAACTCTCTAGCTATTTCTGCCATTAGAGTATGGGGAAAGAATTAGTCATAGAAGATAGTCTAGAATTTATCCCAAACCATCTCTTTATGCTGGCCTACCAAGGTGATGAAATCCCACCACCTCTTGGATAAGCCATTATGAGGATGTTACTGCTGAAACTTTCTAGTCAACTCTTCCATGCTTGGGGAAGGTCACACTTTTCCATACATATTCTAAACGATACATAAGAAACCCTCTCGAATCTAGGTGTCAGTTCCCAAATTAGGTATTAGAGGAGGATCCACAGGTGGATCGACTGGAAGAACAACTGGAGGCTCTAGGACTACCACTTCAAGGACCTAATCGTCGCTGACTTTAAGAAGTTCAATTTTGAGGATTTCATGGTGTCATAATGCTAAATTCCCCTAGGAAATGATTTAATAATTTTAGGGGATTTCATTCAAGAAACTAGGATTGGTACTATAATATTCCTATAAGTATAAATACAACTCTCTACCTAATTCAAAAGGAAAGAATATATATTAGAACAGACCATGACATTCCATAAGAATAGAGAAACAACCACTACCCACTACTAAGGTTAGGTTTTAGTAAAATTTCTATGTTAGGAATGCACAAGATAGTTGTTCTGAGGTTATACGTCATTTCAACCGACTGAATCCAATGATATGTCATTTTCCGACCCATAAGGTTCCATAAACGTTACGAGTCAAAAGATGACACTCACTTGGATGTTTTTTTCATTTAAATTGTGATTATCCATGTGATTATATCATTACTCAAATGGTTGATCTTGTTGTAATGCCATTTTGTGATCCATAAGGGCCCATACAGCTTATGAATCAAAGAGTCAAACTCACTAAAATCACACCATAGAATGATAAAAATCATGTAGAATGGTGTCATCACAATTATATATATGTAACAAGGAACAAAGACATGCAACAAGAAATGATTGCTGAAAATTTAAACATGACATGAAAAAATGAATGGCCTATTAATATTGTGCCTATAGTGATGCATGTTCTAACACATAACCCTCATTTCATCGGGTCGAGCAATGAAATAAAAATTCCAATATCATCAACATAAATGACATCACAAAACATGTGAACCATCCAACAGTGAAATGATATCAACAGTAACAGAAGAATCAATAATAGAGATAATTTAAGAAACTTGGTCCTTACCCCATGCATGGGTTTGTGACGCCCAAACATGGCCTGTGACCAAGTCCCAATAATTCCCAATATTCAATATACTATCTCCAAATAGTAAATCAATAATGGAACCTCCTATGATACCAAATTTTGACATCCTAGACAATGCTTCCACATAACCCATTCCCCAAGACCAATTGGACACATGACCCCTGGAACATCTCCCCGTAAGCCAGAAGATACCGACTAGCAGAGGGGGTGTAAAGGTAAATCAACGGGGATACTATACCTCCATGTTAGAGTACACAATGGATGTAACAACAACATATAATAGCAGAAACATAATTATATAGGTAGATGAAGTAAACAACGAAAGACTAAATAATATAACAAAATCCTCATAGGTTGTGTTTGATACAAATATGCATTCATGAAATTCCAATAAATAATGGGTACAAAACACAAGAATCCGACATTCTAATATAGAAGTATAATATAGAAAAAATCTAAAAGCTGCTCTATAACATCTTAAGTATAAGAAAAGTCCTTTACTCCTAAGATCTATCTAAGAAGAAGAGTCAATAACCAGATGAGTGGTGTTTTCCCCTATACTTACCTGATGGAAGACAATATTCTCAGTTGCTAAAGGCAGCCTAAGTAGGGTGTCAGATAAATCTCAGTAGGCCACCACCAACAATGTCTATGTGCAATCCAATTGGTCCTTGTAAGTAAACATGGTACAACTAATAGTAGGAAATTAAATGAATACCAAAAAAACAATTTACCTCCCGCTCAGGTTCGCAATGGATACCTAGAGGGTCTACCTATTTCAACTCAATGTTGGAATGTCTGAATAAGTCACCAGTTATATATAAATATAGGTTATCATTGCCATGAGGTAAGAATTCCTATCATCAAAACACACAATCACACACACAGATATATATATATATATATATATATATATTCTATAGATGGTGTAAGTTAATAATGCCTCCCACCCATAGAAGATAATGGCATTAGGGAAAAATTCCTCCCATCCATATAGAGGTTATAGCCGACATGGGGTAAGAATGCTTCCCGCCCATATATACATAGATTTTATCAATGGCATGGGGTAAACATGACTCCCACCAATACATTTCATAAGTGGAATGGGGTATTAATTCCTCCCATATACACATTCATATTGTATGTCATAAGAGTTAAAGTTTAATAAGCATTCACATTATATAATATAAGGCAAACCATCTTACATTATTTCAAATTAAACAAGAAAAACAATTATGAAATTACTTTAATAATAAATCAAGAAAAGGAAAATACATACCATCCTTTGAAACCATTATATTTATCCAAATAAATTATACGTTTTAGGTTAACCCATCCTAGCCAACCTTCAAATCCAACTGTCCAATTTTCCTAACATAGAAAATCCATTCCATGTCTAGGTGTCAAGGTCCAAATGTCGAAGTCAAATTCTCATTTACCGATTTCAAATATTCTTAAATTAAATGGTATAAAAATAATTTAGGCACCTTGGTACACTCCAAATACTCATGGGACAATGGAAAATTCAATTAAAAACTAATATGGGAGCTACAAACTATAATTAGACATTTTGGGAAATTGGCCTAAAATGGCCAATTTGGGTGGCACACCCCTTGGGTGCCCATAAAAATCAAGGGTGACTTATAAACCCATAATATGAACCCAATTAATCTATAATAAGGCTATTGGATCATTTATACATGAAGTAATCAATACAATAGTGGAGCTCGAAAAAGGACATCACACGACATGAAGGAATAAATACGAAACAGACAAAACTGAAATAGAAAACTACGTGACCACCTAAATTAGGGACATAGATGATGAATCTCTGGATATTGAACTCAAATTCATAGAGGACTGCATTATATCTGAGTTTCATTACAATTCCATAAAAATAGGTTGAAAGAGCTTACATCTAAATAGTGAAACATATGGTGAAATTTACTGAGGAAGGAGGAGCATGTAGGGTTAGCCTTTCCATGGCCTATCCAGCACTAATCTTCGATCAAGAATCGGTCTTTAGATGGAGGAGTAGTAAGAGATCTAAGAAGGTGAAGTTTTTTAGCTTTAAAGGGTAGGAGGTTCGTGGGTTCTGTCCACTAGTAGTGAGAAAAAATGAAATTATAACATAATTAAGATAGGGGAAAATAATTATTTTTCCTTAAAAAAAGGCTCACATGGATTCTGCACATGGTTTTACAAACCATGCGCACACCATGAATACTCAACTTCCATACTGGTCACATCTTACATACCCTACACACGGGTTCACTAACCATGAATATACCATGAAAATCCCTACTGCAACAGACTCACAGCCGTGCACCTGGGTTGCACAGTTGTAGAAAAACCATGCAGCCAAGTCCGCTTTCCTATTTTTAGAGATTTGGGCTTTGGAAGTTCCCTAGACACTCTTGTGGCCTCCTTAGCTTGATTAGAAGACATCATTAGGACCATTTAAGTTATCCAAAAAGAAAAACATACAATACATACCTTGGTCAAAGTGTCATGTCATTACATATAAGAAATAAATTTAAAACCCAAATATTTTAAATTATATTTTCTTTCGAAACCTAATATATTCAATAACTTGATTCACACACAACAGTGTGCCAAAAGGAACCATGTAATAGTTAAAAACCATTAAATTATAGTTGTAGAATTAGTAAGTAAAAATAAATGTAACTGAATTATTAAATATATGTATAAATAATAATTAAGGTCATTATCAATGTTAAATGATTGATAAGTTAAATTAGTGTAGTTGAATAACTAATAAGACTAATTTATACTTTAAAACACAAGCCATATAAAATTGTATTTTATGCACTTTATTTTATGATACTAGTTATAATATAGAAAAAAGATATTATTTCTATGAATAATATATTTGCACTAAATTTTATTAGTATTTTATAGGAAACAAGTATAAGAATAACAATATTAAAAAACTTATTTTCCTATAAAAATAGATTTCATTATATTTCTATGTTTTTTATTTAAAATTTAAATTCTAAAATTTTATAATTTTAATTTGAAAAAATAAAATTTATATTTAGATACATCCTTCCAATAATATCTTAATATTATTTTTTTCTGAAATATTTTATTTTTAGGTGAATAGTGAATATATTATTCTTACCAAAACCGTAACTTTATAATTATATAATCAATACCTAAAAGTTTATAAAACATTTTAATTGGTAAAATATGTATTTAATATGTAAAACAATAAATTAAAAAAAATTCTATGTTGTATTTATAATACCTATGATTAAAGTTTTAATTACATCAATAATATTTTCCAATAAAAACTATTTTTGGCATTTAATTTTAAATAAATATTATTTTTTATAAAATTTGGTCTTATATTGTCTTGAAAGAGACATAAATTTTAATTTTTTTAATAAACCTATTTATACCATAAAAATCAAATACATTGATAATTTTATCCCACACATAAATTTTAAGCTTGAAAATACACTTTTATTATTTCTAAAAACAGGGTTTTATGTGTTATATGCGCAAATTTTAAAATTGATTTTCCTACATATGGAAATTTTATTTAATAAAATGGATTTAATATTTTTAATTATTAGCTCCATATTATTTTGTACTTTCCTTTTTTAGTTATTATTAGTAAAATTCTTATGTAAAAATTAGTTACCACGGTCAAACCAAAAATGAAAAAAGTGAAAATTCCAAGTGTAATAAACTTAAAAATATGTTTAAAACATGTGTTAAAATGAATTTTTGAAGGATTTTCAGCATCATATAAATACTCTGTAAATTAATTTCCATTTTTTGAGGCAGTTTACATGTGAAACCTGTGATCTCTTTATATTAAGTTGAAATATTAACAAAAAAATTATTCTCAACCCTTATAAAAGGGGTCTCCCACCACCCCTTTAATTCCATGAAAAAATAAAATTTACCCATTAAAATCTTCCATTATTCCTTTTATTATAATCCTATTTTATCCTATAAATATTTTGGTCACAATTTTTTATCCTGTACACTTCCTTTCCCTGGAGTCCTCCAAGGGTAAAGTCAAGTCCTTAACATGAGTACTAATGTTTCCAAACTTCTTTTATTTTCATTAATAATTTGCAAAATATAATTTTATAATTCTTATATATTTACATCATTATTGTTTTTATACTGAATTTATTTATTCTAAGGTAATAACTATTAAAAACATTTCCCTTTTTTCCATTTATAAAAACAAAAAAGTCATTTGTGTGTGTGTAGATTACCACCTCTACAATGTGACATTCTTATTTCTCATCTATATTATTCATTATGTATTAAAATATATTTAAGTATGATTAAAAATATTTAAAAAATAAAAATAATTCCATTATTTTTTTAGTAATGATATTATTACTAAATAAATAACTTCCAAAATCAGAATCATCCATTAATTATGAAATGTTCATTTTGGGTCAACTTAACCACCTACTTGTGAAATGATTTAAAATAATATCATGTATGTATTTGGGAAATAAATTAATAATTATATATGAAACAAATAATTAAATAATTATTTTATTTTGGTTATGGAATTATAACATTAATATTAAACTCATTAATCATGATATGGTTATTCATTTGTTAAATACCACTGAAAAATTCTTGTCACAAATTTCATCCACAAGAACCATGACTACAAAAATTCTATAATGAAATTATAACATAATAAAATTTCATGAAAAATAACATTTTATACCACATATTATTTGGTAATGATGTAATTTGGTAGAATAATGACGAACATCATTGTTGTTATTAAACTAGTTCAAACCAATCAAAATTACTCACACATGGTATTGAAAATAGATAATAACTAACTAATATACAAGTATAGAATAATTAAAAATTAATTTTATAAATTTATATATTTATGATTTTTTTAAATATATGATTAATATATATTTTTTTATACATGATTTCTTTAATGGAAGTCAGGAATTATGGTAAGATTTTCTTGTCACAATTTTCACCCCTTGAGACATATTTCTTATTATACAATATTTTATTTGAAATAGTGTATATACCACCCCTTTAATATTTTTTGTCATGATTATATTATTATTCATGGTATTTAATGTTTCTTTTTAAATCACATCGTTCTAAGGATTTTTTATTCAAAGTTTCTAAGGTTGCAAGGGTTTGTGCTAACTAATTTTTCTTCAATTGAGTTACAAACTTTACTATTTAACTCTTAAAAGTTTTATTTACTATAAAAAATGAATAATTTTTATTGAATTTTCTACTTACTTTATAGGTTTTTAAAATTCTTACTTTTAACTTCATTATCGAATTATTATTACCTTAAATATTATGTTACTTGAATGGGGTTTCTTGGTCTCAATTCCTATTTCATGAGACATGATTTCTATTATGAATAAATTTACCTTTATATAGTGTATATACTTCCTATTGTTTTATATTATATCATAAATTATCATTCAATGTATTTTAAGTTTAGTTTCAACCCATTTATATTTCAAGGGTTTTTATTTTTATTTAGATGATACTCAAACCATAAAGGTTTATTTGTATAATTTTATATTCCATTAGACACATTTGATATTGCACACAATATTTTCATTTATATGGTTAATTAACTATCATATTAACTTTAATTATAACTAATATATTTCATTTAATTGTATTTTAATTTTATGGTATCCCTCTCATGTTCTTCTTATTCTTATGTTCCCATTCCGATACGTTTTTTTTTCATATGAATTATGGTTCATTGAGACATGATTAACCATTTATTTACCTTTTATGGAGAATATATTGGTCATGTATTACCTTATAAACAATATCATAATATTTTCTTTTGGGGTGTTAACAGAATAGAAATCCATCAGTGCCTTTGTATTTGCAAATAATCATGTGTTAGAGGCACAATTTTTAGTCAAATGTATTTCCTTTGTGAACAATCTATATTTAGTTACTTTAATTAAATGGTGTTTACCTATATTCCATACATTTATTTATTGGGGAAATTATTGACTTAACCTTATACACCTTTATCTACAAGGTGTTATTTTGAGGGATTCTTATATATAATGATATTCTATTTATTGGTTAGGGAAATATTTATAATTCATATACTTGTTATTTCAATACCAATTTTTATCGATTACTAAGAAATTTTGGTTATATATTGTATAGTTTATTAATTAATTAATATAATTAATTCATTATACTAAATTAGTGATGAGTGGGCCCTGGTATTGATATCCCCTTGATGTATCAATGGGTATCCTGAGATAAAGTAGATTGAGGTTTTTAGTGTATGTTTTCCTCTAATTTTTTTTATAGACATAGGGACTTGATGATAAGATCATGATATCTAAGATGTGATTTTCTATAGTTCATAGTTATGTTTCATATTAATATTGGTTTATCTATTTTGGGGTTCAATGTTTCAGGAGTTGTGGGTTGAAAATTAGGAGTTTTGGGGAAAATAGGCTAGGTGGATGGGTATTATTGACCATGCGATGAACATGTTATATTGATCTATAGTTTATAAAGGTTTTTTTCATGGTTTAATTATTGTTTCTCTAACCATGAAGGAATCTAGGAAAACCATGAAGATGTTTGGGACTTGGTCCAACAACTATTATCTAGCTTGCGTACGATTTGTCAAACCATGCATCTGAACCCATAAAATCATGTAAGTTGGTATTTAAAAGATAATGGCCACCATATATTTGGTGCATGATTTATCAAACCATGTGATGTAACCATGTTCCTTGATCCAAACTTTTTTTAATGGAAATTTTCTCCTATGACATTGGTCATTTAAATTGATAATCCAATCACAACCCCTCATTCTCCCATTCCAGCCTCTCCTTAAAACTTTAGAAGTTCTCCTTTTATCCTATAGTGAATCTCTATTGATCTAGATGGATCTCTTCAAATTATGTTATTTTTTTCCAGTTATTTTATTCACCTCTTTCAAGATCTACCTCTTACCACCTATATTCTCTATGCCGTGGAAACCTATATGGGGTAATATAACATGATCTACATTTTAGATAGATAATTGATGTTTCCTCTCTTAGATATTTGATAATGAGGATTGGATCTCTTCATTTCCAATCTTCATTTTCAAAGATGACTAATTTTCCTCAATTGGTGTGGTATGTGTCTCTATATAATGGTGCTAACGCATGAAATTCTTAATATTCATGAAAATTCCTTGGGGTTATTTTTCAAAATAAATTAATTTTATATCAATGATTATTTTTTATGGAATGAATATTGGGTTGTATGAAAAATGGGTTTTAAAGTGGTTTTTCCATTAAAAGTAGTTTATGCACTTTGTGTGTTTGATAAAATGAGTCAAAGATGTTTTTAATCAAAAATGGACTTTCAAGCATGAGAGTGATGATAATTTTCTATGAAAATTATTTGTAAAATTTTGGGAATGATTTATTTAATGGTTTTTCAAAATTTATCACATTGGGAACCTTGGGTTTGTTTGGTTATAGACATATAAAAACCTTACTGAGTGAGGAACCACTATGTGTTACTATTGTGATATTAATAGACCATAGTAGAACTTGATATTAGTAAGATTCATGGTATTCCTAGCTTAGTGTTATTTTGTGTTCCCTAGTATGTATACCCATAATCTAGAGCATTACTTTTTCTTGGTTTTATCACATGATGGACTTGTTTCATGTATGGTTTCCTACATGTTAATCTTTTGATATATGGTTACTTTTATTACTACCCTATATTTATCATTTGTGTTTATATTACTATATCTAAAAGGGAAATTTCCTTGTGTGACCTTTTCGAAACCTCCACACAAGGAAACCCCCCCCCCCCCACGAAGAGGTCACTCCGGAGAGAGCCCCAGCCGGGAAGGAGTCGTTGCCAGCCGAGATGGCAGAGCGTCCCAGAGGGTGACAACCTGGGCGGCGATGGTTCGTCAAGCAATCCGTCAGCACGGGTGGGTTGAGCCTCATTTTGCCCACCCAGTCAGAAACCGGGTGACCCGGCAAGGCGAGTGGATCCTGGGGGAGAGGTTCTCCCCGAAAGTGGACTCCCAGGATTCGAACCCTATACCTCCCAAAGAACGGCATTGATGTACCCCTCTCCTTCACCACTATGCCACCGCCGAAGTGGCAAAAAACGTGTCTAAGTGTAACGCTAGTCTCCCACTGGGGGCCCCGCCATGCCAGAGCATGCCACACATTCCCCGACTAGGAAAATGACTTTGAATCGCCCTGTGCATAATACACACAATGTCCAAGTCTGGCAGGACTCGAGCCTGGGTCAGTTCCCATGGAGAGCGGGGGGTACAACCAGCGGGTACCACTCGGCTAACACCCCATGGGCCTTATAATTTTTGTTTATATTTATATTCCAAAGGATTTGAATATGGATTTTTTTTCAAGATACCCAAAGGTTGTTTTATGTAAAATGTTTTCAATTTAAATTGACTTATAATTTTTTTATTTTAAATATATAACAAATGGTTTGATGGTGATAGATAGGGTATGAATTCTTTGATGGTATCCACTGAGCTTTATTGCTCACACGCTACTTTTTTACATTTTCTATTTGTAGTCATGGTTTTGCAAGATATAGGTGAAGGTATGGGATTCAAATGAAATGTAATATTCTCTTGTATAATATCATAATTGTAAAATCTTGGTTATGGTACACTTTATTTTAATGCATAAGTGTTTGTAATTTTGGTATAGGGGTTTTTATAGGAGATCCAGAAGTTTTCTAAAGGTTCTAGGATAAGTGCTAGCTATAGGATCTGGTTCACACCATGAATTGTGAATTCATGTCATGAATTAATCCTAATAAAATACATGAATCGAGTTTATAAGATGAGAAAAATTCATGACGTGAATGTTATATTCTCATCATGAAATTGGAATTTGGGTTTTAAAGGAAGGTGATACCTTTTTCAATGTACAATACATCCCATGGATTCGTGCCATAAATCAATGATTCATGATGTAAATCATACTTTTTATAGTGGTTTTAATGTGATTCATTCTTATATATTTATTATTAACCTTCCTCTTATCACCCTTGAATCTTAGGGGTGCTCTAGTCGATTTTGGGCAAATCTAGTACTTCCAGGATTCTCGATTTGGTGATTTGATCTCTAGGTTGGTTAGTTGCACCTCATTTTGTAAGTATGATTATTCTATTATCATTTTATACATTTATATGGAAATTAGTAGTTGTTTTCCGATTATTTTATGGTATCAATGATGATATGATGATTCCACTTCAATCCCTTCCAGATCCATTGCGTTATTGTCTTTTGGTGGTTCGATATTTTGGGTTATGGTGTGACATATGAGAATCTCAAGGCATGTTTTGATTTAACTTAACACCAACCCTTTTTCTTATGGAATTCAGTTTTAATATGTGAGAATCAATGATAAGGCATCTATTTGATGTTTCTTAATTAGTTTCATTATAGTGTGTGTTGATCCGACCATGGTTGGTGTGCGAATTGAGTTCGAGGAAGATGATTCTGTGTCTAGCCTATGTTGGATGAAACTTGAATTCTATTGATTTGATAAATGGGTTTCTAAATGAATTTTCATGATTCTAGAATGATTGATTTGTGTGTGTAATAGTATTTTTTAGAAAATATGGGTTTCCCTTCTTTTGGGAGAAAAAAGGCATTTTTAATGTATTCTGAAATGGATTGTAAAATGAGATTTTAAAGCATGTTTTTTATGAATAAAGGATTTTTTTGGAATTGTTTTTGAAATGTGAAATCCCTTTGAAATTTATTTGAGGTATGCTTCACATGGGAGCCTTAGGTACATATGTGGAAGGTATAATATTGGGTCCCATCCATTGGTATTTTAAGGGGGTTCACTTTCTAGGGTGATCCTCCATTTATAGATCATATGTGCATGGGATGTAAGACTTAATTGGTATTTTAGGGGGTTTACTTTCTGTGGTGTTCCTCTTTTCCCTAATATTTTATAAATGGGTTATAAAGATTTTAGTGTTCACCAGTATTTGATTGAGATTGGTGTAAGAGTGACATATTTATCTTGATTTTTGTTATCGTTAGGGTGTTTTACATTGTGTGTTGGATTTATGCTATTTGGATTTGATATGAAATGATATAATATTTTATAGATAGAACTAGTTGTTCAAAATATTATTTGAAACTATTTTTACTCATTTGTTTTAGAATTGTAAAAAAGGGGAAATTATTTACCATGATTTTGATATAAAAATGATTAACAACTATCATGCATTGTTTTGTTTTGATATGATCATTTCATGATTATTATAGATAGACTTGACACAAAACACCTAGGTGGGATCTTACTGTGTCTATTTATCTTACACCCTACACACTCCCTTGGGGGTGGGTATAACTTGTTTTATCTGATATAGGAAAGAGAAAGGAATAAAAATGATGTGGTGTGGTTTATGTATGATGGGTGTTATTAGTTGGTGGTGTGATGATGAGGGTGTTTCCCACATATAACGTGGAGTAGTAGTGGATAGTCATTGATTACCTTTATCTGGGTTTTTTTTGAGGACTTACTATTTGGTTTTTATCCGTCTATTTTGGATTGTATCGCTACCATTGGATCTAATTGGTTTATGGAATATTCCTTTTCTTTTTTTCTTTGTTTATATATTCAATGTAACTTTTTTCAAGTTTAGAGAATTTGTTCCCTCTGGTTGTTGTTTGATTCTTGGGTTCTAGGTGCCTGCCCATGGGGATTAAGAATTTCATTCAGGTCTTTCTATGGCCTCATTCAGAGCCTAGATAGATGGGTATCTTGGATGGGAAGTGACAATTTGGTATTAGAGAATGGTTATGACCAGTCTTGGGAAGTTGGTAGCACTACTAGAAAAGTGTACATTTGTGACGAGTTGTTTACGATGGGTAAACATCTATCACAAATAATCATGAATATTTAACTTTTGACAATGGTACTATTGTATGCCATAAAAATATTTATTTGCAATGAATAATAGTGACATACTATATTAACTATTGCTATTAGTTATCATGAAAAGATTAATAGTGACATATATAATTCTCTATCGAAAAAGGTTCTTTGTAATTATTTTTAGCGATAGATTTTCCATCACTCTTAACTCATAGAAAATAAACTTTAATAAAAATCATGAAAACCCTCTATCCTCCCCTCCCCCTATTTTATTATCCTTCACATAGCTGGTTGTTGTCGTGCAAACCTTGAACATCCCACCCTATAATCGACCATAACACCTAATTTCTTAGAGATTTAGGTTCGAATCCCCTAGGTATAGGCTCCTCCTCTCCCCTACTTTATTATTTTTGTGATTTCACATTCACACTCATATAAATCAGTTTGGTTGTACCCCAGGTCAAAAAATTTACCTTGTTTTAATATTTTATTTTTTATTAAGGGTTACTGCTGGTTTATTCATCTCTATTTGGGTGTCCCCCATCAATGAAAACATGTTTTGGCTCCACATGGGCTGATTCCACTTGATTTGAGGTAGTTTTCCCAATGTTTAACTATTAGATTTAAGGTAATTTTCTATATGGGTGTTTGTATTTATTTATTTGAGTTTAATAGAAAATTTAAATCAAAATATTGTTTGAAAATTGTTTTATTGGGTAGTTTCCATGTTTTTCAAGAATTTATTAAAATTAATCGAATGCTTGGAATTTTTTTAAATGATTCGTTAACATAAGGTACATGTTTATTTAATCCTCATATTACTACCAAATATTTGATATTGGATATATTTTGAGTTATGAATAATTATATTTTTATGATTACATCATTCAAAAGTGGTTACACCATATGATTGATTGATATCTTTATTTAAAATATTTTTTTGTTTGAATTATTAAAAAGCATGATATATATGTAACCCCTAGGGGTGCGACCTAGTGGTTGCATCTCTGTGGGTCTTATGGGAGTTCTTAGGGATGAGTATCCTTGAGTATTTATAGGTGCAGTAGCTTCTTTGTTTCTTTGTAATCCCCTTTACCAAATTATTTTAAATGATATATATTTAATATTTGAACTATATGTTTACACTTATTTATTTATTTAATTATTTTAATGTTATATATCATTCATCAATGATATTGAATTAATAATCTTATAGTATTTCATTTTTCTTATGTTTGAGATTAGTTATTACATCTTAGTAATATTTATTAAAATTTCATTTATAATTAATAAATAATTAGGATTAGAAAATAAATATGTGTAATAATTAAGAAAAAATTGCAATTACTTGTAACAATTATTAAAAATTCAAAATAACTAGTGAATATGTAGTAATAATTTTAAAAAAGAGCATTGATTATTAAATTATTTTTAAAATTTAATAAATAATTAGGCAATATTAGCAATAATTAGTAAATATTAGTAAATTATGATAATTTTCAGAAATTTGTAAATATATATAAAATAAAAATAAATATTAAAAATAATTAATATTTACTAAAAACACAGTTATTAATAATTATTAATTTTTTTAATACCTTCTAAAAAATATAAAAATACAATGATTTTTAAAAAATTCTCAATAATTAGAAAAAATGCTTTATTAATTAAAATAATTCATAATAATCTATAAATATTTTTTAATAATTAATAAATATTTAGTCAATATTAGTAATAATCTATAAATGTTAGTATTAGTTACTAAATATTATTAATAATTTGTAAATATGATTAAATTATAATAATTTGTAATAAATTATAAAAATATATTTGAAATATTAATAATTATTAAAAATTAGTGATATTTCTTAAACATTCAGTTATAAATAATAAATAATTAGTATTAATTATTAAATAATTTTATCAATTAGTAAAAATTAATAAATAATTGTAATACTTAGTAAACAATTTTATAATACCATGTAAAAAAATATAAAAATACTAAAAATTAATAAAAATTAACAATAATTAGTAAAAATGCAGTAATAATTAAAATAATTAGTAATTATCATTAAATATTTTTTATTAATTAATAAATAAAAAGTCAATATTTTTAGTAATTAGTATATGTTAGTATTAATTAGTAAATATTGCTAATAATCTGTAAATATGAGTAAATTACATAAATTTATAAAACATTGTAAAAAAACCATATAAAATATTAATAATTATTAAAAATCAGAAATATTTATTATAAAATTCAGTTATAATAAATAAATAGTTAGTATTACTTAATAAATAATTATATCAACTAGAAAAAATTCATAAATATTTTTAATAATTAGTAATTTTCTCAATACCTTGTTAAAAATATAAAAAATAATTATAATTATTAAAAATTCTGAATAATTTGTAAAAATGTAGTAATAATTAAAATAATTATCAATAATCATTAAATAATTTTTTAATTAATAAATAATTAGTTAGTGTAAATACCTTGACCCCAACAACCTAGAGTCGGTGCCTTACTTTATCACATTGATACTATGAACAAGCGACCATGTCCCAAAGGACCAAATAGTTTAGTATATTTGGGAAATAAGATACAAAAATATGTTTTTCATTACATCTTGAAACAAAATATAATATAGTAACTTTATGGAAAAAACTCTTATTATCTTAGTTTACCCCTGCATGCAAGTCATAATATACATCTTGGCATTCTGGGAAAAAATAAAACATTAGAATGGGGTGAGCTCTAATGCTCAGTAAGGGTAAACAATATAATTGAATCAATAATCATAAAAAATAAAGAAAGGTTATTATCTAACAATACATGTCATTAAAACATAAACATGAACATAATATGATTAGAATAAAAGATTAATAAATAATTCCATATAAATAATCATACGAGAATGAAACTTAACCATGGATATTCCACTAATCAGATAATCACATGGATTGTCAATTACTAATATCATAATGAGGAAATTCCTAATACTATTCATCATAAACATATCTTCAAGGCTTCTATCAAGACACTATACATAAATGGGTGTCACTTGGTCTAGTTTGTCTTATGAGACCTATCGATGCATCTAGGGGATATAGTGGGCCCCACACATCACTTACTATGTATAATGAATTACTTATATTAAAGGGGTGAAACATAATAAATATTTAAATTCCTATTAAAACTATTATATGACATGTAAATAGTATCCCTAATCAATAAACTATCTAGGGTAATAGGGCGACTGGTATTAAGATAATACATCCTTAGTGAAAATAATCATAAACCATTCAATAAAATATGGAAGATGGTAACCTAAGAGATTAATCTTAATTACTTATAATATTTAATAGAGGTTATTGAAATAGATAGAAATACTCTAATAAAATCATTGAAAAATTATTGAGATAAATACCCTTTTACTTTGGAAAAAAGAGTTCTTTTGAGAAACCATTTGTATTTATCATAAAAATTAAATTGTAAAAATGTATATCCTAAAATAGAAATGGAAATAAAATTATATTTTATGAATATTAAATAAAAATTCATACTGAAATGTTTAAACTAAAGTAAAATCATGTAAAAAAAGTATTTACGATACCTTATAAATGAGCCACTTTAGTGGAGTTTAAGGGAAAATATAATAGAGACTTCAAAGAAGAATAGGGAATAATTATTTGCATAAAACCAGAAATGAACTAAGATAGTTTTTAATGATAAAATGTGTTATTTTAGAAAAATATTTGGTGCTTAAAACAGATTATGGAGTGTACTTGAAAATGGGTAATAAATTGGGAAGATCCCTTTAACTAGGCTTGCTTATCGATAGGAATTGAAAACTGAATCCTATAAAATAGGTAATTAACCATAAAAGAAAGAATAATTGATATAGATAATTATATTTGGAACATAAAAAAATAATGTAGGAGGATTAAATAATAATAATTAATAATTAAATTGGGGTAAATAGGGAGAAATTGTATCCAAAAGAAAAATGGAGGTTCTTGAAGAAACCGTTACCTTTTCTCCGAAAGTGTTTCACACTTGCACTTAATGCACTAGATAATAAAAATTTATTCATTAATAAATTAAATCATAACCTATTCGACATTTTTTTTGATTTATTATAATTTTACTAAGTTTGTTTATGGTCTTTTTGGTGAGTTATAATATTTATTTTCATCATTTGGGGGTTTTTGTTTCCTTGGTTTTCATGATTGTTTCACTTGTATGTTTGTTTGAAAGAACATGTAAAATCGGAATAGTTATCCAAAATTAAAATTATATGTTATTAATGAAAATAAATAATATTAAATGGTCTTATATATCATTTTTTTCAGATATGATGACGATTCATGATGTAAAAGGTTAACGATAACAATTTAGATTATTTTGGCGTTTTTTGATCATCACACACTATTTTTATTTTATAAATTAATATTATTTTTATATATTAGTTGAAGAAAAATAAATAACTTTTAATAAATATATTATAGTCTCTTATAACCAGAAAAATGGTTTTATGACTAGCCTTAAAGGAATAATTAAAAAATGGAAACTCGTCATCCACAAAGGTGGTAAATCAGCACCTCACGAATGATGGTTTCATTTTTATTGTAAAATGGGAAGAGAAGAGAACTGATGGTTCATACACCATTACCATAATAAAATTACAGTATATAAAATATACTAGAGTTATCATGCCACTTTGGTAAAGGGAGGTAAGGAGAGGATAATAAAAGAAAATAAATTAGAAAGAAATTAAGAGGAAATGATAGACGATTTTACCTCTTGAACTTATTCTCCTTGAGAACCTCCATAAGAGGATTAATATTGGTCTTTTGGTGAGAGAAAAGGCTCTTAGATGTGGTGGAAAGTCTTGGTAAGAGTATTGAGTAGAAATTTGACAAGCTTCAATACTATGGATGTGTGAGGAGAAGGGGTGGTATTTATATTGGAAGAGAGGGGTGTTTTTTTTATTTTTTTCTTTAGTTTATTATTTTGGCTCAATACTATGAAAAGTTTTGACTATTGTGACTAAATACAGTAAATAGAGCTTGTTATTTTAAACCAATGAGTTCTTAACTCATCCCTACATCATCCGTGACTCAATAATTCATTTATTTACTTTTAATATTAAGTACTGTAAATTACCGTATTTCACTATTCAGTAAAAGTTGAACTATTTTAAAAAAATCTAAAAAATTCACCTTAACCATTTTTTGATGTTGGAATTCATAAATGGACTCCATTTTATGAAAATAATGTTTCAAATATGTGAAGTTTAGTTTTTAAGTAAAATCATAATTTACTCGAAAAATACTGATTTAAATATTATAATAGATTTTATGAAACTTTCAAAAATTAATTGGGGACCAAAAAAATTGTCTTATAATAATAAGAAAAAATAATAATTTATGAATCTATTTCATGAAAATAAATTTTTTTTTAAATAATTATTTTAGTTATTAAATTGTGAAAAAACATTTATGTTTCAAAAAAATTCCAATTCTTAATTTATCATTTTTAAAATATTTATTTACTTATTATAGGATATTTTCATTTATAAGATTCCTAAATTTTATCGATACTTTTATAGGTAAAGTTACTATTATACTGGTCATATTACTATTCCTAATGGTCACATTACTATGTCAATAGTCATATTTAATAGTATATTGTGGTTTTAAACTCAGTGTTGCGTGAAACATAAACTATTGAAGATATTAACTTTTAAAAGAGACAAAGCATAAAATCTTCGGGTGTTAGAGTCAGTATTTGTGATAATTAGTTAATGTTAGTATTAATTACTAAATATTATTAATAATTTATTAATATTAGTAAATTATGATAATTTTTAATAAATTTTTAAAATAATATGAAATACCAATAATTATTTAAAATTAGTAACATTTATTGAAATTTCATTTATAATTAAAAAATAATTAGTATTACTTGATAAATAATTGTATAAATTAGTAAAAAATAATAATTTATTTAGTAATTAGTAATTTTTAAAACCTTTTATAAAAATATAAAAAGTAAAAACATTTATCAAAATATTGAAATAATTATTAAAAATATGACAATAATTAAAATAATTTGGAATAATCATTAAATAATTTGCTTTAATTAATAATTAATTATTCAATATTAGTAATAATTAGTAAATGTTATTATTAATTACTATATATTATTAATAATTTGTAAACTTGAGTAAATTATAATAATTTGTAATAAATTGAAAAAAATATGAAACACTAATAATTATTAAAAATTAGTGACATTTATTAAAAATTCAGTAATAATTAATAAATAATTAATATTACTTAATAAATAATTGTATCCATTATTAAAAATTGAAAAAATATTTGTAATAATTTTTAATAATTTTGTTACACCCATGAAAATTATATAAAAACACTAAAAATTAATAAATATTCCCAATAATTATTGAACATGAATTAATAATTAAAATAACAAGTAATAATCAATATTTAATTTCTATTAATTCATAAATAATTAATCGATATTAGTAATAATTACTAAAATTTAGTATTAATTACTAAATATTATTAATAATTTTTAAATATTACTACATTATGATAATTTGTAATAAATTGAAAAATATATATGCATACTAATAATTTTTAAAAATTAATAAAATTTATTAAAAATTCTGTTATAATTAATAAATAATTAGTATTACTTAACAAATAATTGTATCAAATAGAAAGAAAGAATAAATATTTTTAATAATTTCTAAAAATTTTATAATACATTGTAAACAATATAAAACATACTATTTTGTTTAAAAAATTGAAATAATTAGTAAAAATAAAGTAAAAACATAAATAATTATGGATAATCATTAAATATTTTTTATTAATTAATAAAAATTATTCTATATGAGTAATAATTAGTAAATGTTATTATTAATCGCTAAATATTATTAATAAATTGTAAAGATGTGTAAATTATGATAATTTTTTATAAATTGAAAAATAAATATATAAAATACTAATAATTATTAAAAAATAGTAATATTTATAAATAATTTACTTATAATTAATAAATAATTTGTATTAATTAATAAATCGTTGTATCCTTTAATAAAAATTAATAATTATTTGTAAAAATTTGTGAAAATTTAGTAATACCATGTAATTCATCACAATGAGTGAAAGTTATTGTTATTTATATTGTTTTTTATGATAACTATAGACATAAAAAGTTGAAAAAGTTTATATTATGTGATAATGATTAGATAAATCATCAAAAAAATACTAATGAATCTGGTATAAGTCATGTATACACTGAGGGTGTTGTAACATTCATATCATTTTCATTATCAAATTTAGAATTTTTTTAAAGGAATAATTTAATGTCCATGTATGAAATGTGATATAAGGAGAATCAAATTTTTTTGAAAATATTGGACTTTATCAACTAAATTATGGTTTTTAGAAAGATTATATTTTTTTATTATCAACATGCTGAATGAAATTCAGTTGAAAATAAATTTTTTTTTTCGTTCTGGATCCATCATTTCAATATTACTGTATGATGTTTTTATCCCATATATTCATAAAACAAAATATCAGAGTGATATTCCAAATAATGAATCAAAACCATATTAATTTTATGATTTGTTTAAATTATATGAGGATGCCTTATATTTAAGATGTCAGATACAAAAATTTTACGCTGTTAAAAAATTTATGGACATTAAATTAGATTTTTTTTAATGTCGAATAGTTATTTTAATCAAATATTTTATTTTTTCAAATCACTGTTTCCTAACAGAAATGCATTACTTGAAAGTTTCTATGAATGTAAAAAATTGGTCCATAATTTGGGTCTTAGTAATTAGAAGATCCATTCTTGTTCAAATTACTACATCTTATATTATGATTATTATGAATCATTAGTTAATTGTATAAAATATGGAGAATTGAGATATAAAGAGTCTTTCGAAGGAAATTCTAGTTTTTCTATGAAATAGTTTAATTATTTTCCAATTACACCTTGTTTACAATATCTATTTAGATATCACAACACAACTACATTGATAATATGGCAAAAATCAAATCTTTACATTAATAAATGATTAAACCATCAACGTGGTGGCTATTCAAGAAATAAATTTGATCAAATACATCCTTATTTTTACTTAGGACCATGTAACATACAATAGAGCCTTTTCAATGACAGTTTTTGTTTATTTTGTGATCATAAAAGTCAATATTCTTGTTGTAATATTTTTATAACACCATACAACTTACCTCCTTTGATAATGATGAGATAACCATATATATATTTCGAACTATTAATTTCTGGACATCTGAAGAATAATATATATGTTTATTTGAAGCCACTAATTGATGATTTAATTTCATTAGGGAACAATGGTGTAACTGTATATGATATAGTTTCTGATCATATTTTCACACTAAATACTGCATTAATATGGAAAATCAGTGAATTTCGGCATATGAAAGATTATATAGATGGAATAAACATGTTCTAAAATCATGTTCATATGTCATGGCTGAGAACAATGAATTTATATTTTCCAATGTAAATAATAATAGTTATTTTGACTATCATTGTATATTTCATTCTACAGACCACCCTTTCAAAGGAATGAAAATAATTTTACTAAAACTAGAATTTAAAGAGAAAACCCTCTAGTTATACAATCAGATATTCTGTTAAAATCCATCATATATTCATTACTTTCTATTAATTGTGGACCAACTATAAATGAAAAAAAGTATATGGTTTTGAGAAAGATAAAAATGAAGTGGAGTATTTTTGTGAAATTTCATAGAGGTATAATATGTTAGTTCCTCACTTGTTATATGTAATGTATATTGAGAATATTTTTTTTTTGATAATATATTCTATTCCATGTTGGACACTCACAATAAGACCAAAGATAATGTAAAGGAATAGGTAGATCTTTCCAAAATTGTCATGCATCTTGAACATATATTATTTTAATATGAAAGATAACACAATTTAAGGAATCAAAAAGTAGTTTATTAAAATTATAAAGAAATTCATTTATTATTCTATCAATGGATTAGATATTTGAGATTATTAGGTGGTTATGATTTTAATTTATCTCATTGCATCATAAATGGACATATTATTGGGTTAAAAAATCTTGATTGATATCTCATAATGGAAATATTGTTTCTTTATGGTCTTAAATGGATGTTGAATTATTTAATCTAGTATGTTCTTATTGAAATATCATATTTCATCGAAGTTATTTGTGTGGAAACATCATATTATGTTCCATTGAGTATACTATAATTTTTTTTAATTTTATGAAAATTTTAAAAAATATTCCTATCATCTTTCTTTGACTCAATGGAACATTTAATATTGAATTTTCTATATGAGGCTAAATGTAGAGGACCAATAAAATTATGATAGATTTACCTATTTGAGAGGTGAATGAAAAAATTAAAGAAGAAATTATGTAACAAATCATTTGATGAAGGGACAATTGTAGAAGAATAATTGCAAGTGGATTTTTTAACTTTCCACTCTTATTATTTTCAATGTGAATATCCTTCAAAACATAATCGTGCAGGTCGAAATGAGGAAAAATGTTGATGATTTTATATACCATCAGTTTTTGGTTTTTAATCAGCCCGAGATTAGTATTGTTGTTTATCATGAACGAGGACTTTCATATGAAGAACTGCAAATAGATCATACATATGTTATGCTGAATTTTAAACTATGACCTGATTTATACAATAAGTACTATTTTTTATATTATTATTTAAAAATTTTAATAGATAAATTTATTTACATTATTTGTTTGTTTTGAATATATGATGACCATATAAAAAAATACAAATGACCCCTTATGATCTTTAAGAAAACTATAAACACATTTTTTTATATTGTTTTCAAATACTAGTAAGTTAAGTTATTTATAATGAAACATTAAATCAATTTTTTATTGATATTTATTACTAACAATTTTTATTATTTTCATGCAACGCAACATGAAAGTAAAATTTATATTAAATTATGTGTGCTATAAATCCCTCCATCAAAACTGGTAAAATATTATAATGAGTACATGATTAAGATATTTATATTTCTTACATGAATATACGGTGAATCAAATAAATCAATGAATAGTGTTGTTTTTTTGATAGGACTGTATCATAATGAAAGTGAAGCTGACTTTCATGATGGATGAAATATTTGAGCTCTGTTATTTGGGACGAAATTCAATGACAATGCTTAAATATCATTAATTTGATTCTAATATAAGCTTACAAAGATCATCCATTACATTGAATCTTTAACATTAAATATAAAATTATTATTGTAATTGAACAATTTTTTGTTGATACATCAATCATATCAATTTTTTTATGAAAACTAATATACTGTTTTAAGATATTTAAACGAATGATGGAGTTTAATAAAAATGAAATCTAATGAAAATACTTTTCTTGAAAGTGAAAATGGTTATGTGGAAGTGCTACATACTGATTTTTTTCAAGAAACATCCCCAAATACCTCTCTTAGTGAGAAATTAATATTAATGATGAAACCCCATTGTTTAGGGCTGATGATATTAATAATGTTAATTAAGTAATATGTAATGATGAAATTGAAAGTCATATGGAAGTTGACAATGGCGAATAGGAAGATGATGAAATTACCATCAATGAAAATAAAGATGAAGATGGAAAATGATGTATTATATTAAGGTATTTATTAGTTTTTTATATATTTGATATCTGTATTAACAATCAACTATAGGTAATATTGTTTGTTTTAGATTGTTAGAGATATTCTTGATGATCTATTTCATTCCCTTGTTGATGCTAGTATTTCTTAGTTTTTCATATTTTATATCTTTTTTAAAAATTATTTTTAGGTAATATTATTATAGTCTACATGATATTTTTTAGCTTTTAATATTTGATATTAGTATTAATAATTATTTATAGGCAACATTGTTGTATTCGAGTATTTTTTATCTTTTTATATCTGATATCTGTATTAATAATTATTTACAGGTAAGATAATTATTATATTCCAATAATTATTAGTTTTTTATATTTTATATATATATTAACAATTTTTTAAAGGTAAATTCTTTTATTTGAGATGATTGAAGATGGTCATGACGATCTATTTTTTTCTCTCACTAATACCAGACTTCCTAATGATGATCCTAATTCATGTAAACCATAAGATGTTACTATGAAACCATCTGTTATGAGGGGATTGGTCTTACTAGATTGATAATTATAGACCCTAATTTAGAAAGATTTCTATATATTGATTTTGAACATCTCTTAAGGAGGTATGTTCAATTGTTTAAGGAATTTATTTTTTATTATTATTTTGGATTAATTTTGGTAATAATATTTCGATTATTTGTTTTTATTTGTATAGTTTTTTTTACATTTTTCTATTGGTAATGTTGGTGCAATTTTACATAATTATTTGTCCATGCCATGGGTGTCATGGGATCAGGTTCCCATTATTGTGGGACATCAGATGTTCAACCTCTAGATTTTACATTAATAATTAATATTTTTATTTTAAATTTATTTAATTATTAACATGTTGTTTTCTAATTTTCTTGTAGAATTTATGATATCCGATCAACGATAGAATGGGGGATTTTATCTGGAAGGTTTGAAAGATTTGTATATGTGTACATTTTCATCAGTTTTTAAACAACCTAATAAAGAGATCCATGGATAGAGATTATGTTACTATTTTCAACCATTATTTCTTCCCTCATTGAATTGACTATATATTAACTTAAGTATGGGATGGATTATGATTTTACTAGATAGTATAAAGTTTTAAAAGGTGGTCATCATATGGGTATCTAAACTTGGGGATGTAGGAGGTCACACATAGGGCTGGGAGTCATATATCTGGTACACATCAATGAACTAGGTATACAATATTATTTATTACTTTATAAATACTTAAAATATAAAATTATTTTTAAATTATATAGGCCACTACTGACCCCTATATTATGAAGTTTTAAGTTTATGAGAAGGTGTGCACTGATCCCTAAATAAGACAACTTATTGGTGACAAACAATGCCAGAATATGGTTATTATTTTTTTTTATCAAATATTACTTAAATAATTTATATTTTTAATTTAATTTTTTATTATATTTAAAGAAAACGTATTATATTTTGAATTCTTATTCATGAAAGAGTCAAGTTGAGACCGAAGTAGATGCCACTTGCGAGTCTGGTTTTGGTGAGGGGGCTTGGATAAAGGTGACTGTGAATGGTGTTGAGAAAGGATGGGTGATCAGTATTGGTTCACTATTTTCACCTACTAGTTATTATGGTACTTTTGTTAAGTCATCAGTCTACTTAAAGGGAGATTATTTAGATTAATCATCGTCATCCACTGCATAATATAAAGAAAGGTTGTGATCTCAATATGAGATGATACAGTGGATGCAGAGAGAATGAGAGGAGGATCTTGAGCATTAGTGTTAGATATATGAGTAGATGTTGGAGTATATGCGATGAATTATGCATGGTGTTGGTATAGATTTTCCACCCCCTGACCATTCAGGTGTTCCTCCTCTACTTGATATTAGTTGATTCTCAATTGGTTTTATAACTATTATGTATTTTGATTTGACAAACATATTATGATTGAAATGATGTAATAATGTTATGAATATTTTTATTATATATTTTTTTATATCTTTACTGATTTTCTTTTTTAATTAATAAGTTTTTATTTATTTAATTTATTTTTTAAATATTTAATTTATTTTGATGGATTTTTTAATTCACCAAAATTATTTTTTTAGAAATTTTTAAACATATTTACTATGAAAATAATAGACCGTCAGAAATAATAATTATTTGTGATCATCCATAAAAAATAATATTTTTCTGATGGATTACCATTGCTAATGACTATTAGAAATAGGAATCCCTTACAATTAACCTTTCATAAAAAATTAAAATTCTAGTAGTGTGCACAAAAGATATGATATTTGGGACTTGAGGGGTAGGTTTTGGTGAGTTATTGTCTATATCGTTCCATAACGAGCTTTAAGTTACCATGGGATATTGAGATGTGTTTCTCTTGTGTTGAGTTTTGACCTTGATCTTAATTTTTTCTTATGATCTTATGGTTTAAATTGATATTTTTTTATCAAATCATTTTCCTTTATTTCTGGTATGTAGAAACATGCATCTTAGATGTCTTCCATGGGTCCCTTAGGAGGGTTCTATGAGATACTCCCCTCAAGTGAATCCCTTTTTGGATCATAATATTTTAGAGGATATTGTTTGGTCAGTTGGTGTCATGGTTCAAAGTGTACCACAGGCTCCGAATCAAGCTATTGAGGTGCAACTAGGAGCCGATATAGAAAAGGATCGATCTTCAGAGTTCCTACATGAGAATATCACATATTTTAAGTGTATAAATAAACCCAATAAGTATAGGAATGTTTATAAAATATCAATCAGGTCTTCTAATTCCTAAATACACCTTATACTATTAAGGTGAAATTTGTTTCTCTCATGTTCAAGGGTCCTAGAAAGTGGTGGTGGGATTCTATGGTAAAATAAAGTAGACACATGGGATTGTATTGGAAGGGTTTCAAGACACTATTCTCTCAGAAGTTCCTCTAAGAGTATATAATGATAGATATATATTTGGATTTTCACTCTTTGTAGTAGGGAGAGTTAACAATGTTGGAGTATACCAACCGGTTTGTGAAGCTGGTTAATTTTTCTATTGTTGTGGTGATGAATGATCTGCTGAAAGCCAAAACATACTAGTAGGGTTTGTAACAAGAAATTAAATCATAGGTATATATTCTAAATCATCAACATATGCTGATATGGTGGAAATGGTACTTATGGTAGAGCTGGACATGATAGTCAAGATTTTCTATATTACCTCTTCCTTTCCACCCAGAGGAAGTTTTAGTGGTGTACATGTAAATAAGGGGATCTAGCATGATAATATAAAGGGTGTTGGATATGGTCCTCAGTAGTGGTCCTCATATAATATATCTGTAGTAGATGACAGTGTTCTTATTACTTACTAATAGTGAGTTAAGGTAGGTCACACCCAATGTTATTTCCCCACACCTGTGAATATTTACAATTCTTCTGGTCACTAAGTCCATCCACAGAGGTTCTATGTGGCTATTTTTATGCCTCAATATTGTTAGGGATATTCAACTCCAAAGAACACTATGGTGAAATAAAAAGCTTTAAATTCCACTAAACTCAATCCAGAGGCCTTATGAGTAATACACCTTCACACTGAAAATGAGTTTCCAACATAAGTTGACATGGGACCAACTACATTGGGATGTACCATCTTTGTTTCATATTCTATAGAATATTATCTATTTGATACAAGTGTATCAAAATCATTTATATTTTCCAATTTTTTTAATGTTCTAAAATATTTGATGGATCCTAGGTCCTTTTTTATAGAGCCAGTGATTCCTCTTAGAAATAGGAAGGAGCATGGGTTCATTTTCATACATGAACTTTTTTCGATAGATGACATGAAGTTATTTTGGTATTTCTTAATCATTGATCTATATATGTTTGACATCATCATTGGGATTGATTTGCTAGTTTCATATCATACCAAGATTTATTTCTATCATCGGTGTGTTACATTCTTTTCTACTTATTTGAGATATTAGTTGTTCAAGGGAGAGTGGGACCCATGATTTTGTTGTGAATGAACTTCCCAGCCAGATCTCATAAGTTTGTTATCTGCTATTTCAGTTGAGGCTAATGTTGTTTTCCCTTTTGGAGATATTTATTGGTTAATAGGGACTTCCCTGATGTATTCCAAGATGATTTATCTTGTCTTCCTCTAATGAGGGAGGTAGGGTTATTTATTGATATGGTGTTAGGTATGTAGACGATTTATATACCCTTTTATCATATGAAACTTTCATACCAAAAACAACTCAAGATCCAGTTGGATGATCTAATTGATAAAGGATTTGTTCTCCCTAGTGTTTCACTATGGGAGGCTCCCATGCTCTTTTCCAAGAAGTTTAACAGTTCTTTACATATCTATGTGGACTATCAAAAGTTGAACTGGGTTACTATTAAGAATAAGTTCACCGTTACACATGTGGATTAATTGTTTTATTAGTTAAAGTGGGTGACTTTTTTCTTGAAAATTGATCCCTGATCAAGTTATCATCAGCTTAGGGTTAAAGAGTTTGATATCCATAAGGCCAATTTCAAGTGGAGGTATGAAAACTATAAATATATTGTAAATCCTTTTATCTTGACTAATGATCATATAGTTTTTATCAATTTGGTGAACCAGATATTCCATCAGTATCTTGATTACTTTTTCATAGTGCTTGTGGATGATATACTGGTTTATTAGATATCTGAGGATGAGCATGAGAACCATATAAATCTAGTTTTGGGGATCCCGAGAAGCCATTGAATTTATGGGAGGCTTTAAAAATTCATTTTTTTGGATCCAAGAAGTGATTTTCTTAGGACACATGATTTCAAAACATGTTCTCTATGTCAGTACTGAAAAGGTGAATGTTATATTTTCATTGGAAGAACCACATAATGTCTCCGTGATATAGAGATTCCTAAGTATTATTGAATATTATCAGTGGGTTTTTCAAGGATTTCTAAAATCCAACATTACCATGGATTATTATTACCATGAAATGGGTTAAATTTAGTTGGGAAACTAAGTATCAAACTTTATTTGATGATTTTAAAAAGATTGGGACCAAAAATTCTATTCTGATCTTATCCGAGCCCGAAAAGGGTTATGTGGTTTATTCTGATTATTTTAGTGCTGTGGGTTGTGTTCTTTTATAGGATGATCATGTAATAGAAAAAAAATCACCAACTTCAATAACATGAGAAAAATTACCCCACTCCATATTTATATCTCACTGGTGCTATACTTGAATTTAAGTGTTATTGACACTATCACTTTTGGGAGAGGTCTATAGTATTTTCTAATCATAAGATTATGAGATATATATTTTCTTATAAGGAACAGAATCTTAGATATATGTGGTGGTTGGAATATATCTAGACATTTGAATTTGAAATTTACTATACTCTCAAGGAAGGGAATGATTTTTCTAAGACCCTTAGTAGGAATTTTCCTTCCCATCCTATCTTTGAATCGAAGGAAGAGTAGAACCTTATAGGGATTATTACTCCATTGAATCTGGATTCACATTAGGAAAATTAAAATATGGTTCTAACCAATGTTTAGTTATCATCATATCTCTTTGATTCAAATCTATAAGATCAATATAAGGATTACGATTTCATAGGAACATGTGAAACCTTATTAGAGGAGATACTATTTTTGGTTAGTCCATACCTTAAGATGGTAGTCTTCACATTTATGATCAGTTAGTTATACCATCATCCATGAGGAATTATTTGTTTCATGATTTCTATAGTTATTCATTGGTCATTCATCCTCGCTCTATGAAGATGTACTGTGACATGAGACAGCGTTTCTGGTGGCTGAGTATGAAGCGTGAAATTGTCGATTATGTGTCCCACTGTTACATCTGTTAAAAGATAAATACAGATAACTTAAAGCTTTTTGGTCTGCTCTATCCTCTTTTAGTGAAAGTTTGTAAGTGGGATAATTTTTCTATGGAATTCATTGATGTATTACCAGGTAATTCTTGAAAAATTAATTTTATCTAGGTGGAGATTGATCAGTTAATGAAATATTCTCATTGTATTCTAACCAGGGACACCACAAAGGTTATATATAGAGGTAAGATATACATACATAAGATTATGAGGATATATGTAATCCACTTTCCCACTTATTCTAATATCTATCCTAGGTTTACTTTTATATTATAGAAGAGTATCCAAGAGGTGATGGGTCTCAGGTCATATTAAGAATAATAGAACATCCAAAAATAGATGGTCAGATAGATCATGTTTTTTAGATCTTGGAGTATATTACATACACCAATGTCTTAGTTTTTGATGGATCATGGGATAGCCATTTCAGACTGACAGAGTTTTATTATAATATCAGTTACCAGTCATGGATCAGAATGGAATCCTTCAAGGCTTTGTATGGTCCTTAGTGCAGGTCACCTCTTTTTTTGGTAGAGGTGGGAGAGGCCTTTCTCATGGTATTGAGTCTCATTTGAGAGGTGTTAGTGTGGATTTAGGATATATGTGGACTCTTGGTTATATATCATATTTTACATATATAATATTTAGATATTCAACATCTTCCTTTAGAGTTTTCCCTCAAAGACCATGTCTTCTATAAAGATTCTCCTCGGTTGGGTCACAGTGGGCTTGGGAAATAGGAAAAGACATATCTGAGATATATTAGACTATTTTATATCACCAATTTTCTTGTTTGAGTTTTTAATTATTTGGAGTTACCAACTCATTTTACTGGTATTCATGATGTTTTCTATATATCTCTTCTTAATAAGTAACACCCTAATCCATCCCTTGTTCTGAGTTGGAAGGATATTTATTTGTATCGATATGTTCTGATTATGGAGAAACTAATGGAGATAATGGATTCTAAAATTAAATCCTTTCATGATAAGTCTATTATATTGTTCAAAATTTTATGGTGGTATAAATCAAATTCTCACAAGACTTGGGAGCATGAGTCACTGGTGAGAGATCAGTGGCCTCACCTCCTTTTGGACCATCCTTCTTCCATGTGAATTTTTGGGGACATGAAGTCCTATAGTGGGGATAATAATAACATCTTGGTTGTGGTGCACTATATTTTAATATTTAATTGGTTATAATTTTATTTTGAGGGTTTTTAAAAGTGATCTGAGAGTTTTCTAACGTGTTAGAGATAATCTCTAGATATGGGATCTGGTTCATGCCATGAATTTTAAATTGATTAGTTGAATTACTCGTAGAAATAACCCATGAATTAGATTTAGGATGTAAAAATATTCATTATGTAAATTTTATATTCAAATTTTGAAACTGGATTTTAGGTTTTTAAATAAGGAGACACATTTTTCAGCATACATGATATTACTAGAGATTCCATGAATCAATGATTCACTATGTGAATCTGCCTTGTTCTAATTTTTTTAATTTTTTGTACATATAACTCATTCAAATTCACCTTCCTCTTTTTTCCCTTGAAAGTTAGGACTTATCCATGAATGTTTGGGTGAATCCATCACTTCTTGGCTTATCCAATTGATGCTTTGATCTTCTGTTTGATTGGTTTCTCATCCTTTGGTAAGTGTAATCATTCTATTACCATTATCTTTTTTTTTTCTATGGTAATTTTTATGTGGTGTTGGGATGAGTTTTGAGGATCTGTTATCATATGATGATTCTTCTTTTATACCATCCATTATGCGCTTGTATTCCAGATTCCTGATCTTGTGGGTTGTTTGGTGTTGTGTGACAATATTAAGGTATGTGTTGATCTAACTTCCCTTACAAACCTTTTTCTAATAAAATTAGATTAAAATATGTGAGAATAAATGATAAGGACTTTATTTTTTGTTCCTACATCCCTTTCCTTCTATTGTGTGTGAATCCCATCGAGGTTGGTGTATGACCTGAGTATGAGGTAGGTGGTTCCATCTCCAGTCTATGTGGGATGAACCTTTAATGCTCTTGATTTGTTAAATGGTTTAAAAAATGAATTGGCATGATTTTTGATTGATTAAATTGTGTGTGTAGATGGGTTTTTGAAAACATTTAGGGGTTCCCCTTGTTTTGGTGAAATAAAATGTATTTTCAAAGTATTTTGATATGGATTATGAAAAAGGGTTTTAAATCATGTTTTTTATTAGATGGTTGTTTAATTTTTTTTGTGAAGTATGAAATCCATTTGAAATTGATTTTAGGTATAACTCGCATAAGATCCTTGGGTACTTAGATGAACAGTATAATATTAGGCCTTATCCCTTGGTATTGCATGGGGGTTCACTTTATAGGGTTCTTATATATTCCTAGATCATAGATTTATGAGATTTAGGACATGTTTTTTAATATAGGTGTTCAATTTTTGGGGTGCTCCTCTATTCCCTTGACATTGATGCATGGGTTCTGTTGACTTGAGTATGCACTATCCTTTAGTTGAGATTAGGGTATAGGTGACCTAGCTAGCCTGGCTTATGTTATCCTTAGGGTGTTCCCTTTTTATATTGTCTTTTTTATATAGATTTTTTACAAAATTATACATTGTTTGATAAATACAACTGTTTATTTGAAATACGGTTTGAAACCATTTTACCTGGCTTGTTTTAGAACTATAGAAAATGGGGAAGATGTTTACCCTGATTTTGATATAAAAATTATTAACTCGTACCATGATTTTTTTTATTTCTATATGATCATTTTAGGATTATTATATATAGACTTGATATGGAAAAACTGGGTGGGATTATACAGATCTTATTTAGATCACACCCAACACACTCCCTTGTGGGTGTGTAGACCTTTTTTACCTAATGTACGAAATAAAAACTCACCATAGTGAGGTGACTTGGTTTGTTTATACTAGTTATATGTAGATAGTGGTGATATAGTGGGGTGTTTCTCATATATCATGTGGATTAGTAATGAATGGTTATTGATTTCCTTTCTATTGGTTATTTTTAGGACTTTTTCTTTGGTTTTTATCTTTATAATTTTTGGTTATATCGCTACTATTATAATTCTTTGATTTATAAAATATTCCTTTTGTAGTCTTATTTCTATATATATTCCACTTATCTTGTTTCACTTTGGATAAAATTATTCCCTCTAGTTTTTTTGATGACCAGGATCTAGTCGCTAGCCTGTGATGATCGAGAATTCCCTTTGGGTTTTAAAGTGGTCTGATTTTTTTCCTAGATGGATGGGTATTAGGGATGGGATTTGATAATCTTCATAGTGGATTGAGATTGTGGCAGTGGACGGTCACCTGGATACATGGATATGGTCTTGGATTTGTGTTATTTATAGTATTTTGCCTTTCTATTTCTTAGTGTATCTCAATGATATGTACCTTTTATTCTATGTTGTACTTTTTATATTTATCTTTATTTTTTATATATGAGACATGTTATGTTTTATTTTTTATGTGGAATCATTCCCATAGGTTTTAATATTAATACCCCGGTTCTTATCACCGGCCCATGGAGATCGAGAACATTCTTTGGGCCTCGTACCGAGCTATCTCAGGTGGTATGTTAGGTTGAATCAAGTTGGTTTGTTACAAAATGGTATTAGAGGATTACCTATATGGAAGTGTAGAGGCACTACCTAGGTTTGGTTTGGGGTCTGGTACAATAGAGCTAGGACTTGTTAGGGATCATGGAGTACATATAGAGTAGGTTCTTCATAACCAATTTTCATGATAACACATGGGTTACCATGGGAATTCAGGATTTATTTTCTGTTTGATGTTTCCTATGAGTTTTGGTTTGATATTATGACCTATGATCCTCATTAGCATGTGTTTGTTTCCTTGGGGTTGTTTTAGATTTGAGTTGAATACAGAAAGAAGAATAAATTTGGGAGGTCAACTTGGATGGCATGACAAACCATGTAGTGATCAAACACTTTATTTTGGTAATGTTAAGGTGGTTGCGGCATGCTTTTTACATGGCTCTCCACTATGCATCTAAGTTTAGAATGAATCCACATTCATTTTTTTTGTTTTTTAAAACCCATGATTCTTAAAATACTTTACTGAATCTCATTGATGGGAAAATAATCAAGGCGGTTCCAAAGATATGTTGATATTAGGAATTTGTTTGACTTACAATTATGAAATTCCTTTGTTATACATGTGTAGTATAACCATGTTTTTTTATATAAAAAATGGATTTCCTAGAATTTTTTATTTATTTTAAAAAATATAATATTTAATGCTTTATTGTAAAATCATCTTGGGTTTCTAGTTCATGTTTTGTTAAATGATAGTTTAATCACAAAAAAATGGGAAAGTGTTTTGGTTACCAAAGATGTTAATGTTTTACATGTAATAATGGTTCACTCTTGGAGCTTGTATTTAATAAAGAATAAATGATTTCAAATAAATAGGTTTTTGTTATAAAGTTTTTGTAAAACGAACTTCCCCAGAAGAGGGGGTTGTTAAAAAATGGTATTGTATATAGATATTATTCTTTTCATTTTGGAATAACCTAGGTCATGGTAGAAAGAAGATAGAGGTATGGGACTTGGGTAGTGGTGTTTCCATATGCTTGAACAAATCATGTGTGAATGATCCCTAACTTACCATTTATGGGATTAATGTTTCTATTTTATAAGGATTTGGGTCCATTCATCCTTCATGACATGGTATGTAGGATCACATTCCATATATATATATATATATATATATACCTATTATTGTTTTGTATAGTTATTCTTTAACTAAAGGACTTGAATTGTAGTATTGTTCGAGATAGATCTATATTTATGAATTCGTGATATATCCATGTTACCATTTTGTTGTGATATATCTGATGGGATTAATTTTTTGAACTTGATTATAGTATTATTTTTATAAATATATGATTATGGTTAATGTTTAGGGATGGATACTTTAGTTAGTTCTAGGATGGGTATACCTTGGGTTGAGGGTAGAATACTTGGAGATCCTTTGTATGATCCCATAGACTAGTTAATATTACTCTTAAAAATTATAATCATTTAGTTCATTTCAAAGATTCCACCTTAGAGAAGATTCTTGGGACTGAAATATAATGAATCCCTAGATGCTCCAGTTCCACCACCCATGGTGCAGGAGGATGTACCAAAATATGCTAATATACTAGCATAAGTGATTCAAGCTACAAAGCTCATTCAGTCGAGGGTCTTTTATATTGTTCCTGTCTAAGGAAGAACCATTCATAAGACCAAAAACCATCATGGATGGGATTTATAGCTCTAGTATCCTATGAAATTTTAGGGTACTAGTTTTCCAAAGGATTCAAAAGATTGGATGGACTCCCTTGATATAATTTTAAACTTGTTTTAGACTCACAAATATGGGTGAGTGATTCAGGTGACCTTAATGTTCCATGGACCCACCAAGAGATGGTACAATACCATGATTCAAGATGGTAGATGAGAAGTTCTTAGTTGTGTGACATTATATGAGATTTTTATTGAGTATTACTTTCTTGAAATGATGTATATGGACCATGGAAAGGTGTTTATGAAGTTATGGTAGTGTTATATGGCTGTCTCTTCGTATTATTATCGATCTATGGAGTTACTTTGTTTTTACATTTTATTGGATAGAAATGAGTCACAAAAGGCTTAGAATTTTGAGATATCCCATTGATCAGAGCTCAGACATAATGTTATGGGATTTTTTTTAATGATGTACACACATGCACTTCTCAAGGAACTGACTTTTGAGAAGGGTCTAGAGGAGTAAAAGACATTATGTTAACTTCTATCCCATAGAGGTCCAGTGGATGAGATTTATATCACTACTATTGGAGTTTCTTAAAGAAGTAGGTAGAGGAAGGAATAAAAAGGTTTGTAGATTGTAAGACAATTAGAGTTGAGAAGAGGCTCTTCGACACCATTATCTAGAGAAATGGGGTTCTCAATGCTACAACTACAGGCGATGGATGAATTATCATAATTTATTCCCTAGGACTGATATCAAGTTCTGTCTGTGTCATAGGATAGGTCATATACAAACTTTCTTCTCAAATTAATCCTAAAAAAGTCTCACTAGGGTTTGAGAGAGATACAAGCATCAAACCATTGGATAGGTCTGGGTCCTCTATAGAAATCCAAGACAATGATGACTCAGGTGATTCGGGTTTATTATGGGAAAGGATGTTGAGCCGAGGAAAGTCATATCTATGTAGTGGATCAGAATCTAATATATGGTGGTGAGGATCCATGTACTATATGAGGTATGATTATGATTATGTCTACTTTATCTACCATTTTGTTTGATACTAGTGCTTCACATTCCTTTATATCTTTACAATTCATTATTGTACTTGACTTACCAATCAAGTAATCATATAAGTTACTTTCCCTTGATACACAATTGATCATGAAAGTGGATCATCTTTAGTGATTCCTAGAGTTTTCTATATGCATTTCTAATCATGTATTTCTATAAAATTTCATTATTATAGAGATGATGAGTTTTTATGTGATTCCTAGCATGGTATGGTTGACCAACTTTTAAGCTCACATTTACTATTATCAGAGAAGTGTTTCATTTACTTCACAAAAGGGAGATAGGTTTATGATGACGAAAGATTGTGAATTAGGAGCTAGTAGTATTTTTACAAAATTTAGTGACCTCGATATGATCATGACATAGATGGTATGCTTGGATATTTTATTATGATCAATGGTAGGCCCCTAAAATTTTACTCTAGTCATGGATCTCTATTAGGATGTATTTCTTGATGACTTTACAAGGATTCCACCTGATAAATGATTATAATTTGAGAAATATATTATACTGGGTTGAAAACCCATTTCAATACCCCCTTATAATATAGTGCTATATTAGATAAAGGAGATGAAGTTACAACATTACGACTTAAAGGAGAATGAATTTATCTGGATGATTACTTCACCAAGGGTTCACTTGTGTTATTATCTAAGAAGAAAGATAATATTCTATGAATATGCATTAATTACCAGAAGATGAACTAGGTGATGGTGAAGAATAGATATCCTTTTGCTATGATCAATGAAGTTTTTTATTTGTTACATTATTACCTATGGTTATCCAATATATATCTTCTACTAAGTTATCACCAGCTACATTTTTAGAGAGTAGGACATCCTGAAGATGATATTTTAGAGTAGGTACAAGATTTAAAAGTTCATGTTGATTTAGTTTAGTTTGATGAATGCTATGATAGTGTTCATGGCCATCATGGATAAGATATTACATGTATATCTTGACACATTAATTAGGGTGTTTATTGATAACATTATCATCTACCCAATGACTCTATAGAAACATTCCATACATATTCCAAAAGATCTGATTATGCACTAAGAACATCGTATTTTTGAAAAACTATCAAATCATAACTTTTAGATTCAGGTGGTAAAGTTATTGGGGAATTTTTTGTATAAGGAATGTATATCCATGGACCCAGAGAAAGCTAATGCAATGATTTCCTAGAAATGTCCCTGGAATGTGGTTGAGATCCAGAGATGGATACTACTGGTGTTTTATCCAAGTATTCTCTTTTCTATTAAAACCTATGGATATATTGATAAATAATAGAGTAATATTCCTTTGGTTAGAGCAATGTGAACAGGAATTTCATGATCTAAATATAATATTGACAACCATTTTCATAATGATAATTTCTAAGAGTAGGATCAGTTATACTATATACTATGATACATCATGAATTGAATTTGGAGTAATATTAATGTATAGGGAGATGGTTGTAGCTTATGCGTCACATCAGTTGTGACCCCATGAGTATAACTACCATAACAATAACCAATAGTTAACAATCATGGTTTATTATCTGAAGTGTTGGAGACACTCTCTATTTTGATATAAGTATATTATCTACATTTAACGCAACATATTACGTTACATCTTCACACAAAAGGCCTAAAATTGAGTTAGAGGTTCTAGGTGCATCATTTATAGATGTTAGAATTTTAGATGGTGTATGCGCTTGGTATGGATATCATAGAATATTTTCTTAGACATAATATGCAGGTTTCTTAGGAGCTTAGAAAAAATTCTTCCAAGGAGAATCAGCCCCGGATTAGTTTTTTTGGATGAATGAAATATGGATGATTCTAATTATCAGGGATTAATAACATGTGCTCTATTTTTTTTCACATAATGTTTAGTGGATCGGTTAAAGCCTGGAAAAGATACTAACTCAAAACATGCTATGATACGAGAACAAATAGCTCAAGGTGATCTAACACCTGAGTGGTCTTTGGATGAAGACAATGTGATCCTCACACATCTGATAGTTGTAGTCCATATTTCCAGTTGGTAATACTTGATGTGATACTTCCAAACCTCTTTATGGGTGATATATACTTGTGTGATGAAGATATACCAAGACTTTAGGTGATAGTTTTGGCGGTCAGGGAAGAATAGGGACATCACTGGGTTTGTTTCCCGATTCTTTCCTACCAGAGGGTAAAGGCTAGGAACCAGTGTCTTAGTAGTTTTATCTAGACACTTTTCATTCCCATGTGGAAGTGGGACGATGTTATGCTAGAATTTTTATGGGGTTACCAAGGACCCCGAGGAGTGATGCTATCTAGGTGATTGTCTACCATCCAACAAAGGTTGTTCACTTCTTACACATATGAGAGACTCACATGGTGGATGAGATGAGAAAGATATATATCCAAGAGATAGTATGATTGCATGGAGTTCTATTGAGATTTTACTCTATTATGGAGACACATTTGAAGTCACTCTTTTGGAAGGGATTGTAGAAATCCCTTCAGACTTTGATAAAATTGAGAACAAGATACCGTCCTCAAACATACAGATAGTTGGAAGAAAAGATTCAATTATTAGAGGATATAATATGAGTGTGTGTTCTAGAATTTGGTGGAACTTGGTATGAGAACGTAGGCTTGGTGAAGTTTACCTAAAATAAACGTTTCTAGGTGTGTATACAGATGGGATTGTATGATTCTATCTATGTATGGTCATTCCACTCACCATTGTGTTGGAATTAGTTTTGTGAGGTAGTAATTACTGGGCCTATTATGGTATATGATACCTCTAAGAGGGTTCAGTTGATTAGGAATAGGTTATTGATAACTCAGAATTGAAAATGATCATATGTAGAATGAAGGATATAATCTTTGGAGTTTATTTTTGGTGATAAATTTTTCATATGAGAGTCACCTCAGTTGGGGAATCATCATTTATGGAATACAAGAAAACTGATACCTCTATTTTTTGGACTCTTTGAGATCACAAAATAGGTTTGGATATTGACATACCATCTAAACCTTCCTTCATGTTATCAAGGTATGCATGAGGTGTTCTATATATCTTATCATCAAAGCTACATTCCTAATCTAGAGCATGTGGTAGATTGTGAAGATGTTATGAGGAGAACCTTATGAAGATCATTGAATCGAGAGAGAAAGTTCTTAGAGTAAAGATTATACCACTTATCCAGATCCTATGGAAGCATGTAAAGATCATGGACGAGATGTGGGAGTGAGATTATAATGTTTGAGCTAAGTAATCTAAGTTATTCATGATATACTGGTATAGGTACTTCGTAGGGATGATAAGTCATTATAGGGGGAGAATTTTAGTATTCTAAATTTTTTAATTGTTCTTAAAACCCACTTTTGGATATTACTTATAAGTCTTTTTATGTGAAAGTATTTTTTTTCAATAAAATTCACCCTTAATTATGGATTTATAGTGTTTTTTAAAGGTAACCCAAGATTTAAAAGGGTTATGTAAGGTTAAGGAGGGTTTTAAAGAGCCTATGTAAGGGTAATATTCATATTTCATGAGCTACATAAAGGTAACTCTGAAATTCTATGATTTTCATAAGAATAAGTGATATATTCATGCATTTTTTAAAGCTAGTAGACTACATGAATACGGGTAACACCCTACTCATCTGGGTTATAGAAGGTTAATTCCATGACTTATAAGTCTATATAAAGTAATCCTAGTCATTTTTAATTGTAAGATAGTGTTTCTATATGACGTATAAGGGTAAATGTGAAGTTTCATAAGGGCAACTTGTGGTTTCTTATTACCATATAAGGGTAATTGAGTTTTCATGTAAGGGTTATCTGATGGTTTTTCATGATACATAAGGATAACTATTGATTTTTAAAGGATGTGTAAGGGTATATATGAGGTTATGACTTGAATAAGGGTAAATCCTTGTCACCTTCACATGGAGCAATTTTCTGCATAATGGTATTCTTTATCCCAGTTTTTTTCCTTCTTCCATTTTCCCACTTGTAACATGTTTTTGACTATTTTGAAATCATAAAATTAAGGGAATAAATTGTTTTACCATTTTAATGTTAATGACTATTATTGTGGGATAATTTATGTAGTTTCAAATTTATAAAAAATTAAATGGAATAATATAATGATGAATTTAATTTTTGATTTTTGATGTTACGAACTAGCATGCTATTGTTTTTCTAAAAATGCATAAAACCTTGATGATTTAGTTTTTGGTTATTTTATTTAGTTTGAGTAGACTAGTTATTCCTTTGTTCAAGTTTGGTGAGACCTTCTATAAAAAATACTAATTCATTTTCTGGTTTCTAGGCATGGAAGAACCTCACTCTCTCTCTTCTATTCTTGGATGCTATATTTTCAAAGGGTAAAAGCTAGGTGAGTTTTCCATAAAATAATTTCATAGTCAGTTTATGAATTTAAATTTCAGAATATTCTTATAAAAATGATAAATATTTATTAAAATTATAAAACCTATAATTATGTAATAGAATAATCATAATTGTTCTTGTTTATCTCAAATTATTCTAGATATAGGGATTATCATTACATGTGGAATTTTAATCATTATTTAAAGAAATAAATTATTTACACATTCAACAGATTAAATAAATAAATATAAAATTATCCAATAGAGAGGAATATTTATCTCTTGTGGTGTTTTTTTTCATTTAGAAATAAAATATTTGGAATTTGTTTTAGGAGTCCCTGGAAGTGATTTACACCCACTAATATGAAGGCATGGTTTGCGTGATAATTTATTTGTCAAAACTTGATGTTGAAATCAATAAAATTGAGTTAGGAATATCCTTACAATGTTGAGTCCTTATTTATGATTGTTAACATGATATAATGATGTGTGTTGATGTGATTTAGACCATGTTCTGTTTGTTCACAAGTGTGTGTTTTTTAGATTTTATTCACACTGATGATATGTTGTGTGTTTTTTGATATGTTACCACCATTTATTTCTCTTATATTTTATTATATGATATATTTTTGTTTTTCTATGAATTGCAATAAATTGAGAGGTGGACCCATCATGGCTTGGTAGACATAAAGATGAAACATGTTAAGATGATACATGTGACTTGAGGATAAGACCGTGATAAATGACGAGGCATGATAAAATTATTTTTCATAACCTGGGGTTATGTTGTTCATTTGTGATTAATTTGTGAGATGGTAGTGGGGCATGATGGTCTATGTGACTTTACATGTGTGGAAGTTTTGTGGGAATGATGGTCTATTTGACCTAACCTATGTGGAAACTATGGGGAATGATAGTCTATGTAACTTGACCTGAGATATAAAAGCAAGGTATGATGACCTATTGTAGTATAGCATGGAGGATGAGAGATCATATGACTATCGATCATCTTCAAGGTTGGATCCCTTGTGACATATCCAAAACCATTCCAATATCTTTTGGAAAGGATACAAAGTAGGTGAAACTAGGGTTTGTGGCATTTTGGTTAGTGTAGGGACACTTATTATGATTTGTTACTTATGTGTACATTTGTTTATTATCATATAATACACTCTTATTCATGTGAAATCATTTTAGAGAAACATTGGTGGTGTTCCGCTAGTTTTTATTACTCATGCCTTATGTGGGAATCTTTATGTTTGTGTAGATTTCATGAAGAGGGGCCCAAACAAGGGAAATTGGCCCGTGAAAGATGGTTGAGTTGTGGAGAATGGAGATGAAAGTGTAATCAGGAAAAACACTAGGGGATAACACATTTTTCTTTGTTTATCCATTTATTCCACTTATACATTGGTTTTGATTTGAACCTTGGGAGCCTATTTTTTATTTATTTGATGGCATGAAAATCATATTTTAGTTTCTTCATGTTACTATTATTATTTAATATATTTTTAATTTATTTTCTATTTTTATATGACATTATTATAATGGTAAAGTATCCCCAATGATGGACTTAGACCCTCAGTACTATTATAAATCCTCTTATATATAGGGAGGCTCATATGAGGTCCCATAGAAATCCTATTTGGGCCTGGTGGTTTGGAAAGAGGTGTTACAATTGTAAAGGGATAAGTTTTTACTTTTAAGGAAAAACCCATGGTTGTTTTAAACAAGTATTCTAGCCGAGAATATGGTTTGAAATAGAAATGATAAATTAAGAAAAATATTCCAATTTATAATAAAAAACTATTTAATAACTTCAATAGTTCATGGAGAATTTTTTGGTTGTTTGTATGGTGGTTCATTTTAATTAATTTCAAACACAGATAATGTAGTTAAAGAAGAAATTGAATTATTTATAATTATTTGGAATGAAAGGTAAGAGGTTTCATCTTATAAATAAGGTGTTGTGAAGAGTTTTACTTTTTAATTTTACCAAAAGTAATGAAGTATTTTTACTTTTGAAATGGGCGGTTCATATAACCTTTTTTTAAATGGTGTTTTGAGGTTTTAAAAATGAATTGTTTTTAAAGAGGTTTTTTTCAATTTATTTGGATTTTTTAAACATATTTAAAAGAAAGTGTTTTCTTGATTAGTTTATTTTATTATTGGCTTAACCATTTCTTGTATGTATGGGTTATGTGATGTACTTTATAGGATAAGACCAGGTGAGGTTTTTATCTCTTGAGGCATGAGTAAGTTTTCTGTAGAGGTTATGAAATTAAGTGATATGATTTTATCAAGAGTGGTTTTTATTAATTTTTTTAGGATTAACCAAGATTATAATGGTGTGGTGATTTTTATCTTCTCTATCGATATTATGTTTTATCCCATCTAGAGTATATTATAGGTTTTTCTTGGTATTTGAGTTGGTAAGAAAAAATTTTATTGGGTTCGAAGTGTTCCATAGAAGGAGTGGAATCATGGGATCATTTTATGATTTTGGTGTTAATCATTATGAGTTCTCACTCTACAATTTCCAAGTGTTTGTGGTTTTGGTATAACATTGTTAAGTGTAGTCATTGTTATCTTCTCTTGTATTATCCATTGAGAGATATGGATATCTCAAGTTTCTTCATGACTCATTACTTAAGTTCACACTATGAACCTTTTTTATAGTGATAGACTTGAGGAAAAATATGTTTCATGTGTTTTGGATTAGAATTATAGAAATGGTGATGCTTGGGTGTGTTCATGGGTAACTAGGATTGGTTTGGTGATTGGGTAGGCTAAGTAATCCATCTAATATTTTTATATTTTTTGGCTGGATAGTGTGAACCAATATGTTTAATTATTTAAACATGAGTTACCATGAATTTCATTTTATTAAACAACACTATAACCTTGTCATTTCTTTTTGGGTCATGTTTTCATTTGAGATGTATCATAGTTATGAAATACGTGGGGGATACTTTGTTCTGACTTGTGTCTTGCTAGAGATCATTGGGGAAGTTCAACTTAATGATCTTTTGAGCATTTCTTGGGGATAGTCCCTTTTCATTAGCTTGATTTAGTTCCTTATTTGTTTAATTATTTTTGAGATAGAAGTTTGTTTTCCATTTTCTATGGATGAAGATCTTGGATGTTTACTATGAATGTAATGTTAATATTCATTTGTCTTATTTATTATCTCTTACATTGATGTTGTTTCTCATTACAATACCATTTTATATTTAATTAAAATGTTTGACAGAACCATGTTAGGTATTTGTTCTCCTGGGATGCTCATTTTGAATGATTTTTAACCTGGAGATCCTCTAAAAAGATGTAAGTGGGGGTTACCTTAAGCTACAATATTGTTTAATTCTAATCCATTTTGGGCCATGAAAATGTTTCTGTGAATCCTTAGGAATGGACTTAGGATATGTCTTAATATTAAAAAATGGTTGATGGCTTCAAGATTTCACTAATTAAACCCTCATGGAAGAAATATATCTCACCACGAACATGAGGTGATAGTAATTGTACATTCCCTCAAAACTTTGTGACACCACCCCCTTAGATAAGAGTTTATAAAATATTAATATCATAGAATCTTGAAGTGTAGTTTTCCATATAGGAATTTGATTATATGGTAAAAATTCTAGGTTAAGTGACTTCAAATCATTGATCTTGATACTATATAAAATCTCAAGATAGGAGGTGTAGTCAAAGATGCCTCAAGTAAGGAATTACCAATGCATGTTGTAAAGGTATCAATGGAGGAGCAATCCTTGGTAATGCTATTTTCATAAGTGATTTTGGTTGCGAATAAGGATTTAATGTGAGTATATATTTATCATGTGATCAAGATGTTTCTTCCTTGCGCAATATAATTTAGAACATGAAATATATGGATGCCATTTGGTAGTGTTTTAATGAAGACTTTCATTGTGGGGAGACCTTGGGTTTCTGGTTTTCATATCTCAATGGTGCTTTGTGTCTTTAGAGGTAGTTGTTTGTTCCAGTTGATGTGTTTAAATTGTTAATTAATTATGAATATAGGTTTAGTGGATCTATGTAATCTTGTGTTACAAGGATATATCCTAATTTGGGACATTGAGGATAATGTCTAATAATGATCTTTTCAATTATATAATTTATATCATAATTACCTTTTTATTAGAAAGGTAAAGCAGAACACCACCAATTTGATGTTTCTTTATCCATTATTTTATGAAGGTTGGATAAAGGAACCTTGTATTTCATGATTAAACTTTCATATGTTCCTTGTTTAGAAGAAGATATGTTTTTGGGTGATCATTACCTAATTCTCGAAATCAGATCATGTATTTACTTCCAAGTAAATGATTTTAGTATAAGAACTTGAATTATTATATAATTGAGGTGTGGTGAAGATCCTTAATGTACCTATGGTTATGGTATATAGAAGGTAACCATGCATTTCATTACACTTATATAAGGGATTGATGAATGATATGGGTCCTTAGTTGAAGTTAAGAATGACATTAAATATTTAGATGGATGTTTAGACTAAACGAATCATCCAATTATTGAAGATTTACTATAGGAAAATGTGTTTGATTTCAATGGTTTTTAGGTTTGGAAACTTCCATAATATTAAATTATGGAGACATGTTTTTTAGTGTCATATGGGTGACATTGTTGATATCTTTGATGTTGAGAAATTGTTGGTAAATAGCCTCCAATTTTATCGAGTATTATCCTAGGACGATGGGGATAGTGTGGTTATCTTTAAAAAAGGATTGGTAGCTGTTTTGTGCCACTAGGAATGTTATGTACACCATCACCATTTTTCATTGGAGTTTTTTATAGGCAATCAGGTCTCTCTCATGGAATTTCATTTTGGAAGGACATCATCATTTGTGTTAGTAGTGTATGTTTTCATAGAGCATTGTTTCCCCTTTGGAAATTGTTGAACAACTTGGAAATATGGCTTATTGGTTAGACTTTCCATCTCAATTTAAATTGATTCATGAGGGTTTTCATGTTTCCTAGAAGAATTTATATCAATAAAACCCTTTCTATATGATTCAATGAGTGTATATTGATCTTGAACTTGGCACCTCAGTTTCTGAATAGCTAGTTCAGTTTATAGATCATTAGGATATGGTGATACAAGGTAAGAAAATTCCTATAGTCTATGTACTATGATAGTGAAGTTGGGAAATCAGCAGGATATGGGTGAAAGAATAATTGATTATGTGGTAGTTTCCCCTTTTCTTCATATTTCTAGGATACTAAATTCATTTTTGGAGATAAAACATTTAATAATGGAGATAATTGTGGTACCCTCTGTGTCACATATATGTTTAATTTTGATCTTTGTTCATCTCTTTTGAGGATTCATAGGATTTAATTATTCAGGTGTTAAAAATTGAGAGTTTCATAGAAAATATGAAAAGTTCATAGTTTAGGCTCATGATTAGTACTAACCATACATTGACCATGGGATATGTTTCTATGGTTTCTAAAGACCTTTTTCATTGATCTAGAATGATTTTTTCACCATGTGAGTATCCAAGAAAACTGTGTGGATGTCTAATATTTCTTCTAGAGGCTATCGTATCACTTGAGAACATTTTTTCAAACCATTTAACTCAACCTAGGAAACCATGTGACTCGGTTTCCAAAGGAAAGTGGGAACTTCATGGTTGGTGCACAATTTTTCGAACCTTACAGCCTCACTATGAACCCGTAACCAAACCTCTTAAAATGGAAATATACCCCAACACCCTTGGTCATTTTAACCTATAATCCTCTTATAATTTTTCACTAGACTAAATTTAACACTCCTTTATGCTTTAAAAGGTTATACCCTCGACATCATAGTGAATATCTACATATCTATATGGATCTCTTCAAGAAATGTGTGGTTTTATGGCTATTTCCTTTTTCTATTTCAAGATCTACCTCTAACCTCTCGTATTATCCATGTTGTGGAAACCTATATGGGGTATAATGACCCTATATATGGTTTAGATGGAAAATTGATGGTGTTTATCTTAGATCTATGCCAATGTGAACTGGATCTCTTTATTTCTAATCTTCATTTTTCATGGCGACCGAGTTTCCTCTATCGGAGAGGTAGGTGTCACTATAAAATGGCGCTAACCCATTAATTAATTATTATTCTTGTAAATTCCATTTGTTTGGTTTGTAAAATTTATTTATTATATATAAAAATAAATTTAATTTTTTTTTTCATGATTTATTTAAATGTTTTGGAAAAAATATCACATTAGGAACCATGGGTGTGTCAGGTTATGGACATTTGCAAACCTTAGTGTGTGGGGCACCACTAGGGGTTACTCTTGTGATATTGATTGAATATGGAAGGACTTGATATTAGTTAGATTCATGGTATTCCTATATTATTATTCTTTTTCATATCATAGTATATATTCCCATAGGCTATAGCCTAACTTCTACTTGGTTTTATTACATGATGGGTTTTTCTTTTTTAGTTGATCACATGTTTTTATTTTGAGATATGATTACTTTGATTACAGACCACTATTTATCACTATTGTTTATATTCATATCTTATAGGTCTTTATAATTTATTATTTTCAAGAAAACCAATGTATCTTTTAGGTTATTTTTTTTAAAAATTTATAAACATTATAAAACTATTTTTTAAATAAAGAAAAAATAGTTTCATGGTTGTAAACATGGTATATATTTTTGGGTGGTATCCTACTAATATTTAGTTATCACACCCTAATTTTTATTTTTGAAATTTTTAGTCATAGTTTTGAAGGATAAAAGTGAAGGGAAGATCATCATGTGGCCTGGTAGATTCTCTTGGTTAATATCATCTTTGTAGTAGATTTAAATGGTGGTGACACATGAACACATGTTGATTTGGATATGGTCTTGGATTTTTGTTTTTTATGGGACTTATCCTTTGGATTGGTTAGTGTCTCAAGAATATGTAACTTTTTTATTTAACATTGTAATCTGATTATTTATTTAATTTTGTTATACATGAGACATGTTTTGTTTTATTTATAGGGTGGAATCATTCCCAAATTTTAATATCTTGATACCAAGGTCCTTGTTACCATCCCTTAGTGATCAGTTTTGTGGTTGGGGACTTATATCGAGCCAACTTAAGTGACATGTTAGGTTAACTCAAGTATCATGATTCCTTAACTTGGAGCATGTAATTAGATATCCAAAATTAGGTATTTATTTTATAAGGAACATATTATTATTATCCATGGGATTTTTTATATTTTTATTCCATCCACGAATTTATTTCAAGATTAGGTGTTCATTTATATAGAATTATTTGACTCTTATTTATTCATTTCATATTATTCATACCTTGATAGATTTTGATATATGTTTTCCCTTACTAAGAATTTGGCCTCACAATTGTTTAGTTTTTATTAATATAGGTTATGAAGAAAATTATTACCCATGATATGTCTAGAAGAAAATAATATGAGTGGAGAATTTTTGGGAGATGTTAAAGACTTTTTATGGATTAATTAGTTTCTTATATTGTGGAAAATGTCCATTTGATGAGAAAAACATATTATTTTTTAGTTAAAGATTTTCTAACTTTCTAAAAATGTAAACCTATAAGATCCATGAATATATGTGAATCAAAATTTTCTAGTGATATTGCTGTTATTAATGGTTAGAATTGGGTAACTTTGGTTCATTTCAGAGCTAGTATGTAATGATTGTGTTTATTTTCATAATATTCTAGAAGCATGAGTCTGGGGTGCCATAGTTGGCATAAAAGGAGGTTTTAGATAAATTTAGAGGTTAGTATGTTAGTTTCAGATAATTTAATGGTTGATTAGTTATGGTTCATCACAATTACAAATGTATAGACAACCCTTTGGGTTAGTTGGGGTAATATAAAATATTTTTGGGATTTAAGAAAGAAAAATTTAATGCGTAACCTAGGGTTAAGTCTAAGTGAAAATTATATGTATAGGATAATATACCAGAGTTTTGGAAAAGTATATATTGTGTGGTTTTTAAGAAATTACATCTCTATATGGATACATGAAATTTGATGTGGTTGTAGTACATATTCACTTAAGTGTAATCATCCTAAAAATTTTGTTTGAGCATTGAATAAATCTTACTCAGTACACAATTAGCGGTAATGAACACCAGATGAGACAATCCTAAGGAATATGCTGTGGTTAATAACATTATCTTTATATTATATTATGAAATATGTAAACATATTGGTTGGAGAACATAATAGGAAATTATTATCAGAATCTTATACAAAAATACATAGTTTTATAAGCTAAGATATATATTAATTGATATGAAATTTCTTGGATAAATATTTAGTTGGATTTTGAGAGAATTTATTCTAATGATTTTTAAGGTTTAGAATATTTTAAGAAAGTTTAGATTAATTTGGTATAGATATTTTTAAGGATTATTTGAACTAAACCTATAAAAATATTAGTTGAAACAACAGTGATATAGCTTGAACTAAAAGAAATGTATGATAACATGATTATTTCCTTTAGTAAGACATAGTTAGATTGAATTTTTCATAATCCCATTATGATGAAAATCATTCATCACCCATTTTAAATCTTTTGGTTTTAGTAATGGTTAAATCCTAAAGGAACCAAATTGACGATGGGTTCTATGTACTATAAAGAGATTGTCACAATGATAAACTTAATGGGATAAGAGTTGAAGTGAGAAATATTTTGATTATACCAAACCATATATCAAAAATTAGGATTGAAATCATAAGCATATTAGAATTAAAAAACACACCAAAGAAGAGAAGGATGAAGTATTATGAATGTTCAGGTGAAAAAGATAGTCAAAGAAAGATTATTCCATTTCCTATATGTTAGGAATGTTCACAGTTGTACCCAATGGAATGTCTAGAAGGGAAAAAAATATGACTCATGTGTGGAAAATGATGTAATAGTGTTATAAGTTTTAAAGGAAATTTGAAGAAATTGACTATCAAGAGGAGGGGGGAAGATGTGTTTCCTAGCCATACCTATGATATTAAGGAAAACACCTCATTTGATATTTTATGATGAGTTATTCCTATATTTTTTATACCCTTAATAAAATTTTATTAATAAGTAATAATTTGAATTTCTAGGACACAATTTATTTTGGGGGGACGTGAATGTAACACCTTGAGATATCAAATTATTTTTTCCTTTGAAACCCAATGTGCTTAATAGCTTGCGTCCCACACAACATTGAGCCACAACAAACCAAATAATGTTATAAATCAATTAAAATGTATCCATTAAATTTGTAAGAAAAAATATATGTAATAAAAATTTGAAATATATATTGAAATTAAAATAAAATTAATTATAAATGTTAAGAAAAAGATAAATTATATTATTGTAGCTGAATAAGGAATAACATTGATTTATGGTTCAAAATGTAACCCTTAAAAAATTATATTTTATGCACTTAATTTTAGGATACTATATATATTATGGATAAAAGATATTTTTGATTTGAATAATATGTTTACACTAAATTTTATTAGTAATTGATATTAATTACGAATAATAATAGTTAAGTTATTTTCCTATGAAAAAAAATTTCATTACATTTTTAGGTTTTTATTAAAAAGTTAAATTACAAAATTTTAGAATTTTAATTTTAAAAAATAAAATTTATTTTTATATTCATAATTTCAATATTGTCTTAATATTATTTTTTGGGGGTTTTCCCTAAAATAAAAATTTGTAGTGAATATTAAAATACTATTTTTACCAAAGTTGAAACTTAATAATCATATAAGAAAAAACTTGAAGCTTATAAAACCTTTTAATTTGTAAAATATTTATTTAACATGTAAAATTATACATTTTTAAAATACTATGTTTAATTTAGAAAACATGTGATTAACATTCTAAGGACTTAAGTATTGTTTTCTAATAAAAAATATTTTTTGTTTTCTTTTAATTACATATTATTTTTATAAAATTTAGTTTTGTATTTAATTTAAAGGAAAATTATATTTTTATCATGAATGTATTTATATCATGAATATAAAATACATTTATACATTTTTCCAACAAATAAAGTTTAAAAATAATAGTAAACTTTTTTTAAAAAAATTGTTTTATGGAATATATTCGTTAATGCTAATATTGATTTTACTAGATAAGGGAATTATTTTATGAAAAATTTTATTTCATATTTAAAATTATTAGGACCAAATTATTTAATAAGGTACATTTTATTATTAATAACTTAAGGAAAATTACTTAGGTAAAAAATAGTTACCATGATAAAACAAAAAATGGTATAATTTAAAATTCTAATAGTAAAGGGCTTAAAATATGTTTAAAACATTTGATAAAATTAATATTTTAGGGTTAATATACCTTGTATCATCCCATAATAAATTATTTTACATTTTGGGAGCCACATGAAATTTGAAACACATGATCTCTTTACATTAAGTTGAAATATTTATAAAAAATCTATTCTCATGACTGATAAATGGGGCCTCTCACCACCTCTTCAATGCCTCTAAAAAATTGTATTCATATTTGAAATATACCATTATTCATTATACTAAAATACTATTTCACTGTACTAATATTATTTTTACAAGATATGAGCCTAATCCCTTCCTTTCTATGGAGAGTCCTCCAAGGTAAAACTCAAGTCCTCAATGAAATGAATAGTTTTTCCTAACTTCATTTGTTTTCATTCTTAATTTACCTAATATATTTTTTAATTAATATATAATTAAATCAATATTTTGTTTATATTTAATATTAATATTATAATTTAATAACTATTAACCACCTTTTCCCTTTTCCATTAAGAAAAACAAAAATGTTATTTATGCATGTGTGGACAACCGCCTCCATAAAGTAACATATGTCATTATTAATATTTATTATTTATTATGTATTAAAATATATTAAATTTTGATTCAATATATTATAAATTTATAAATAATTTCATTATGTTTCTATAATAATTATTTTAATCTAAAATTAACCAATTTCAAAATATTAATCTTCCATTAATTAGGGTATGTTCATGTTTTGGTTGGTTTAAACATCTATTTGAAAAATGCTATAAAATAAGATCATGAATGACTATGAGAACTATTTTACTAACTATAGGTTATATGATTAATTAAATAATGATTTGGTTTTGGTTCTTGATTGGTAACATTAACATTTAATTCATTAATTAAGATACCAACACTCGTTTATTAAAGATCACCAAAACATGTTTGTCACCAATTTCATATACAAGAACTATGACTAAAAATTTCAAATAATTAACTTATAAATTTATAACATATCATTAAAAATAATTTTTATTAATTTAACTATGCACGAGTGATGAAATTTTGGAGAATAATGAAGAATAACACCACTGTTATGAAACTTGTTCACATCGATCAAGATTACTAACACCTGATATTGAAAAAAGATAATAACTAACTAATTTACACATTAAGAGTATTTATAAATGAAGTTTATTAAATTACATCTACATGAATATGGTTTTTAAATAGGTGATTAATAATTATATTTTTTTGTACTGGAGATTCAATTTGTTAAGTAGAATTTTGAGATTAAGGTAAGGGGTTCTTGTCTCACATTTTCACACCTTGAGAAAAATTTCTTAACAAACCCCATATTATATATTCAATGGTGTATCTAATAAAACTTTAATATTTTTTATCATGATAAAATAATTATTCATGTTATATAATGTTTCATTTGAAATCAAATCCGTCAATCGGTTTTGAATTCAATGTTTCTATGTTTGTAAGGGTTTGTTATAACTCAATTTTCTTCCATTAAGTTACAAAACTTCTTAATTAAATATATTGTTAAAAGATTGATTTATTATACCAAATTAATTACTTGGATGGTATTTCCTCCTTCCTTTCAAATTTTCTTTGTTTCTTCCTTATAAAATAATTATCAAATTATTCTTACCTCAATGATTATGTTACTTGAAAGGGGTTTTTTGATATTAATTCCTATTTCTTGAGACATTATTCTTATTACACACCAATTTAATTTTATATTGTGTATATATTTATTATTTTTTATATTATATCACGAGTTATCTATAAGGAACCGACCCAAGTTGCTAGAAGCCAGTGCCTTATTTTGTTACATTGACATGATTACAAGGAATCAAATCCTGAATGGATGAGTAGTTTAGTAGTTTTGGAAACCCAGATACATATATAAGTTCCTTATTACATCTTAAAAGAAAAAAAAACACTAATTTATTCCTTTATAAACATCCATGCCTCCTAGATTGTACCTTCAAGTCACTCATAACTTACTTCATCATATCTTGGAAAAATGAAAGAAAAGAAAGTGGTGAGTTCAAAAGCTCAGTAAGAGTGAGAAATATAGAGGAATATAACATAAACATAAATATTAGGCATGCTGAATAAATTAAAACCCATGCCTTTACTTGTAATAAACTTGAACACATTATGGAAGGAATCTGAGATGAGTAAATAATTCCATAATAAAACATTATCATGGGTATTCTAATAGCTGAATAACTAAATAAACTTTCAATTACTAGCTTCATAACGAGGGAAGTGTATATTACAGAAATTTTGAAACATATTGTTAAGGATACAACCAATATGTCTAAAAATGATTAAGGCCTTGGCCAAAACCATATCCCAAATTGGGCAAGGCCTCGACCAAGTCCACGTCTATTTGTCTCATGAGACCTACCAATGAAAAGAAGGGATATAATGGACCCCAACCATCACATAATAATTAAAATTAATTCCCTATATGAGCGAGGATAAACATAAACAATATATACCTTCATATTGAAACTCACATATGAAATGTAAATAACTTTCCCTGAACATTAAGCTTAATCACTAACCATTAGAAGTAAATTGGTGATTGGTTTTAGGATAGAAAATCTAGAATAAAACTATTTATAAACCATAAAATTAAATATTTTAGATGATATCATAATATAATAATATCAATAACACATAATAATTAACAAGAGTGTTGAAACAGATAGAAAAAATCTTATAGAATCATTGGGAAATTTTTGAGATAAATGCTCTTTTATTTTGAAAAGAAGAGTTCTTTTGGAAAAGTATTTGTATAAAACCAGGAGTGAAGTAAGATTTTATTTTAAATATAAAATGAGTAATTTTATAAAGATAGTGGTTGCTAAAAACATATTATACTGTTCCCTTTGAAAATAAGTAAGAATTCGAGAAATTCCCTTGAATCGAGCTTGTATTTTGGAAATAATTTTGAATGTTCCTTTTAAAACATGCTTCTGCTCATAGAAAAAGGAAGGATTATGGTTGGTAAAAATATATAGAAAGTAGAAAAGAATTTATGAGGAGTAAATAATAATACATAATAATTTAATTGAGGTAATTAAACAACAAAAGTAACCAGAATGAAAATGTAGGTTCGAGTGGAAAACCCTGACCTTAAGTCTAAATGTGTACCGCTCCTGAACTTAAGGTCCTGGAATATGAAATTAGACTTATTAATAACTTAATTTAGAACATATTATAAATTTATTTAGCTTATCATGATTTTATTAAGTTCATTATGTCCTTACTGATTTGTTATAAGATTGAATCTCGTCATTCTGGAGTGTTCGTTTTCTTTATTTTCATAATCAGTTCACTTTTTTTATGTAATGGAGTTCATGTGGAATAGATATAAATATCCAGAATTGAATTTAAATATTATCTATGAATTTAAATAGGTTTTAATATTAATTTATATCATTTAGTTACATGACACGAGGATGAATCAATAGATAAAATATTAATGACATCCATTTAGATTATTTTAGCGATATTTTGATTGTTAAAAACTAGTTTGGTCAAATGATTTAATAATATGTATGTATATTAGTTAATGAATATTAATTAGGTTATAATGCATATATTATAGTCTGGTTCAACCATTAAAATGGTTTCATGACCAGTAATGAAGAATAAATTGAAGAACGAAGCTTTGTCGTCCACGAAGGATGTAAATTAGAACCTCACAGATAATGATTTTGTTTGTAAATTAAAAGAGAGAGTAATAATATTGATGATAGTTCTTCCATTCACATGATATAATTCCAGTATATATATGATAATGGAATAATTATGGTAAATTGGATAGAGTATGTTAGGAGATAATAATAAAATAAGATAAATTGAAATGAAACTAAATGAAAAAGAAAGATGATTTACATTTTGTAATAACCTCCTTAAGAACCTCCTTAAGGGAATGGGTTTTTTGTTTTTTTGTAAAGAAAAAGAGATTATTGGAAGTGGGTAGTGACTAGGGGAGGGTTTCTAGGTAGAAATTGTTGGATCTTCAAGGCTTAGAGGATTGAAGAGAAGAGGGAGTGATGGGGGGTTTTATAAAGGAGGAGAAGAGTGAATTTTGAATATTTTACTCGTTGTTTTATTATTTCTCCCAAGACAAACAATAGTGTTGTTTAATTTGACCCCTAATTTTAATAAGTGCATGTGAGTTCAAAACAAGTGGAATTTCATCACCCATGATGTCATAAATAGTGTATTTAACTGATAATTTGTATATACAATATTTTACTGTATTTCACTATTCATAAAAAATTCTTGAATTTCAGAAAAATCCAAAAAAGTCACCCGAATCATTTTTTGATGTGTAGAATTTAAAAATGATCTCCATTTTTTAGAAATAATTTTCTAAATATAATTAATTTAATTTTTAAATAAAATCACAGTTAATTCGAAAAGTAACAATTTTAATGGTAAAATTAGTTCTATATCACATTGAAAAATTAATTAAGATCTCATTATATTATTATCTTAAGAAAATAAAATAATATCATTGTTTAATATTAATAAGGTTCATATTGCTATTAATAAGGATATGTTACTATTAACCAGAAATCAAGTTTATTCTATCAGACTCCAAATGACTTACGTATCACAACTCTGGATGACCGTTTTTTGAATTTCAAAACATAGAAGAGGCAAAGTTATGTTTAATGGCTTGATTATGAAATGTGTTGTTTTGTAGGGACTCAGTGTTTCATTAATTAAATATTTATTTTCAAAACCTTGGGGTGTTACATTCTCCCTTCCATACAAAAATTTCATCCTTGAAATTAACCAAATGTTACCCCATAAAAAGATTTGGATTTGTCTTCAACATAAGCTCCTCAAGCTCCCATGTTTCCTCTTTGATTTTATGATTTCTCAAAAGTAACTTTATTAGAAGAGTCATCTGATTTCTCAAAACTTGTTCTTCAGTGTCTAGAATCCTGATAGACTCTTCACAGTAAGATAAGTCAGGTTCCAACTCTATTCCTTTAGAAGTGAGGACATGCGTTTGGTCTGGCATGTACTTTATCAGCAATGAGACATGGAACCTATTGTTTACTTTGGAAAGGCTAGGTGGAATAGCCAAATGATATGAAATAGCCCCAATTATCTCCAGAATTTTAAAAGGCCCAATATACATAGGGCCCAGTTTCCCTTTCTTTTCAAATCTTATAGTGCCCTTCCATGGAGATACTTTCAAGAAAATGTGATCTCCCACATGAAATTCCAGATCTTTCCTTCAATATCAGCATAACTCTTTTTTCTACTTTGAGCTTCTTTGATATGACCTTGGATAGTATTTACCTTCACTATTGTTTCCTTCACAAGATCTGTACCCACAAGCATCCTTTCTCCAACATCATCCCAACATGTTTGTATACAACATATCTTTCCGTACAATGCTTCATATGGATCCATTTGAATACCAGAATGAAAACTATTATTATAGAAAAACTGTACTAAAGGTAAGTATTTATACCACATACCTTGAAAGTCATGTGAACATGATCTCAACATGTCCTATAAGGATTGTATCATCCTCTCTGATTGACCATCAGTTTGCGGGTGGTAAGCAGTACTCAACTGAAGTTTGGTATCCAATGATTTCTGAAGATTTTTGCAGAATTTTAAAGTAAACTGTGGGTCAAGATCAGTCACAATTGAGAGAGGTTTTCCCATGAAGTCTCAGAACTTCATTGATATATAGTCGTTCTAAGTGCTCCAATAGAAAATCCTCCCTTATAATGAAGAAATGTGCATATTTTTTAAGTCGATCCACAATTACCCTTATCACATCATTCTTCCTCAGAGTCTTGGGTAATCTAGTGACAAAATCCATGGTGACATCATCCCATTTCCATGTAAGAATAGGTAGAGGTTGCATGAATCATTTTGAATTTTTCCTTTTTTCCTTTACTTGTTGACAAACTAAACATCTTGATACATAATCCTCAATTTCCTTCTTTATGTTATCCCACCATAAATGTTCCTTCAAATATCTATACATATTAGTGACACCAGGATGTATGGAGAAATTAGAACAATGGGAATCATCCAATAACTCCCTTTTTAGCTTGGGTATAGCTGGAACACAATGCCTCTTACCAAATTTTAGAAGACCATCTTCACACACAAAGTCATCTATCTTCCCATATTTCTTAGAAATAATTTTCTTTTAAAGATTATCATCATTAGGCATAGAAGATTTAATTCCTTATAAAAAGATATTTGGGAAACCATTTGAAAAAGTAATGATTTTTCACCTTCTTTGATAATTCCCATGTCCATCTTTACTAGATCCATGTACAAATGATCCTTGTCAATCCTCATTTTGTTAAGAGCTCCATGATCCTTCCTTCCCAATGCATTATCTACATTGTTTTTCTTTTAAAGGGTGGTAGTGTATGGTACAATCATAATCTTTGAGTAGTTCGATCCATCACCATCGACTAATGTTGAGTTATTTCTATATGAATATATACTTCAGGCTCTTGTGTTCCGTATATGTCTCACATTTTTCACCATAGATATAATGTCTCTATATCTTCAAAGAAAAGATTAAAATTTCTATCCCAATATCATTAGTGGTATAGTTTTTTTCCTGAATTTTTAACTGACTTGATGCATTGAAAATAACTCTATCATTTTGTATAAGGACACAACCAAGTTCTTTCTTTGATTCATCGCTAAAGATCACTAACCCATCATTCCCTGATGGTAGGGATAGAATTGAAGCATTCACTAATCTCCTATTCAATTTTTCAAAATATTATTCACATTTTTTTGTCCATACAAACTTAAACCCTTTATGTGTAAGCTTAGTCATTGGGTTGGATAAATGGGAGAAGTTCTGAATGAAATTCTAATAATAACCTTCTATACCAATAAAACTACTTACCTCAGTTATGTTCGTTAGAGTAGGCCATTATTTCACAACCTTTTCCTTCTAAGGGTCAAAAAATATTCCATCTTTTGAGATAATGTGGCCGATAAAGGAAACTGATTGAAGCCAAAATTCACACTTTCTAAAGTTTCCATATAATTCATTTATTTTAGGAGTCTTTAGAATATTGCGCAAGTGATTTTCATGATCTTCATATATTTTATAGTATACCAAGATATCATCAATAAATACCACCACAAAGTCGTCCAGATATTCCTTGAAAACTATATTCATTAGATACATGAAAAAAGAGGGTGCATTAGTCAATCCGAATGACATTACACTAAAATCATAATGTCTGTACCTGGATTAAAATTATGTTTTTGGAATGTCTTCCTTCCTCACAAGAAACTGATGATATCCAGATCAAAGATAAATCTTCATGAAATATTGGGCTCCATGAAGTTGATCAAATAAATCATTAGTGTGAGGTTGGGGATACTTGTTCCTTATTGTTATAACATTGATATCTCTAGAGTCAATGAAAAACCTTATAGACATATATTTATTCTTAATAAAAAGAATATGCGCTCCCCATAGAGAAACACTAGGGAAAATAAATCCTTTATCAATCAATTCCTCCAATTGTTTCTTCAGTTCCACTAACTCAACAGTGGTAATTCTATATTGGGTCTTTGATTTAGGCCTTGAACTAGAAATTAAGTCAATGGAAAACTCAATTTACCACTCCATTGGATGTCCAGGTAAATCCTCTGGAAATACATCAACATATTCTTGCACAATAGGTACATCCTCTATCTATACAGTCCCATCCTCACCCATAGTTATTGCATTCCCTTCCTCCCCAATAATTGAATTCAGTAGAGCTATTATGGATGGATCTAGATGAGAATCAGATTGTGATGTTTTTTGCCTAAAGATAAGGGATTCTACATCATCCTAAAAAATTGTAACCTCTTTCCTATTGTAATAAATGTTTTCATGATGGTTCTAAATCCAATCCATAATAAGGATTATATCAAAGTTAATAATGGTTATGATAATAAAATATACAGATAAAGCATGTTTATATGCCATAATGGATACTGTCTAACACAAAATTATTGCAATGATACTTTTCTTAGGAGTTTTGACTGAAAAATCCATTATTAAGTCAAATTGGAAATATCTAATTTTCTTAGAAAACTGTGAAGATATAAAAGAATGTGATGATCTAGAGTCAAATAAAATATTGGCTAAGTTTGAGGAAATTATTAAAGTACTTACCACCACATCATTAGGAACTTCAATATTAGCGGTTGTGATCTTGACCCTTATCCCTTGGCCTTTTATGTTGCATGTTTCCTTGACGCTTTGTAAAATCATTAGCATAGCGTCCCATCTCTTGAAAATTATAGCATTGAACATTAATGGATACTTTATTACCCTTAAAATAAACTTCAAGAGGGAATTTCTATCCACATTTTTAGCATACTCATTTTCCTTTTAAACAGGCACCATGGTGTTTCCTTCCACAATTATCACAGGGTGGAAATTCAACTCTTCCCTTCTTCACCATTTCCTTACTTCATTTTCCATAGTTTTCAGCAACCATCTTCTTCTCTTGGTTTCCCATATAGTCTTAAGACTTAGAGAATTCCTTTTCTCTCTTGATATCACATGAAACTATATCCTCATATGATGAAAAACTTTGGGAGACAAGTTCCCATCGTAGGAATGGACTTAGGCCATAAAATACCGACCAATCTTACTCATTAGATTTGTATGTTGTCTACATCATAACTTGATAATCTTGTGAATTTAGCTTCATACCATGCAATATTCTCATCTTCCTTTTGCTTCAAATTCAAAAACTGCATTTCCATATCCGCTCACTGTTCATGAGGAAAGTATTTCTCTAGGAATATTTCCTTAAAGTACCTCAATTACATCTCTTCTATCTCTTCCTCCTATTTTTTGTTTTGGATTAACTTCCACTACTAATCTGCATCTCCCGATAGAAGATAAACTGCCATGATGACCTTATCCCCTTCGTTACATCCCAAACTGAGAAACATATTCTCTAGAGAAATTATCCACTGCTCAACTACAAATTGATTTTTAGTCCCATTGAATGATGGAGGTTGTTGTCACTTAAAGCGATCTAACAAAGCTTCTCTACGTGGTGGATCTAGATGCTTCATACGAGTAAGGTTATTATTCATAACCTGAGTAAGATTCCCTAGAACAGTTATAAGTTTCTTCGTGCTAGTTGTAGCTCCAATGCCAACATCATTATCTTTCATCGGAGGGAAATCCTTACATGGGATACACGTGGTCATGCAGTTTCCATTTCTTCTACTTAGAACCATTTCTAGATAATTACATAAACTAAATTAGGTTATGAATCATAATTTATAATCTTGAAATAAAAAATACTTAGCATAATTTATAATTCTATTCATGGCTAATCCCATAATCATAAACATGGCTTTTTGAGAAAAAATTTACATTTAAATCCTCCATAATGGCTTGTAAAGAAAATGTGAATTATCCTAAGCATATCTTTTGGGAGTGTCAAACTAGGTGCCCTGTATGGCCTGTTGTCATGTACCGGGATATATCGGGTCTGGCCTGAAACTCCTTATCGGTGTTTTCACTCCTAGGTACATCTGTTCCAGAACCACATCCATTTGTAGTATCCAGACAAGGACATACTTTCTAGAAATATCCACAAAATACATTCGTTACAAAAATACCAGGATGTTCTTATACGTTTATACTCAAATAATATATTAGATATTTTCACTAATCTATGTTTTATTGATACCATTTCTAGGTTTTCTACAAAACTTTATTTGATACCAATTGTAAGGATCTGATCCCAGTTGCTCAGAGCTGGTGCCTTATTTTTTTTACATTGGAATGATTAAAAGGAATCAAATCCTGAAGGACTGAGTAGTTTAGTAGTTTTTTAAATCCAAATACATATATAAGTTCAACATTACACCTTGAAAGGAAAAATACCATGAATTTATTGCATCGTAAATATCTATTCATCCAAGATTGTTCCTACAAGTCACTCATAAATTACTTCATCTTATACTGGGAAAATGAAACATAAGATAGGGGTGAGCTCAAATGCTTAGTAAGATTAAGAGATACATTAGAATATAATATAAATATAAACATTAGGAATGGTGAATAAATGATAAAACATGACTTTACAAATAATAAACTTGAACACATTATGGTGGGAATATGAGTTGAGTAAATAATTCCATAATAAAACATAATCAGGGGTATTCTTCTAGTCGAATAACTACACAAACTTTCAATTACTAGATTCATAATGAGGGAAGTGTATATTCCGGACATTCTCAAACATATTTATAAGGACTCTACTAATACTTTTAAAAATGATTAAGGCCTCAGCCGAAACCATATCTCAAATTGGGAAAGGCATCAGCCAAGTCCATGTCTATTTGTCTCATGAGACCTATCGATGCATGGAGGGGATATAGTGGGCCCCACAATTCAAATAATAATTCAAATGCATTCCACATATGAGTGAGGATAAAAATAAACAACATATACATTCATATTGAAACTCACATATGAAATGTAAATTACTTTCCCTAAACATTAATCTTAAACACTAACCATTCAGAGTAAATTGGTGAATGGTTTTAGGATATCAAATACTCAATAAAACTAGTCATAAAAAATTTAATTAGATATTTTAGATGAAATAATAAAATAATAATCTCAATAATACATAATAATCCATAATTTTGTTGAAACAGATAGAAAAACTCTTATAAAATCATTTGGTGATTCATGAGATAAATACTCTTCTATTTTGAAAAGAAGAGTTCTTTTAGAAAAGTATTTGTATAAAACTAGAAGTGAAGTAAGATATTACTTTCACAAAAAATGAGTTATTTTATAAATATAATGGTTTCTAAAAATCTATTATAGAGTTCCCTTGACAATAGGTAAGAATATGAGAAATTCCCTTAAATCGAGCTTGTATTTTGGAAATAATTTTGAAAGTTCCTTTTAAAAAGTGTTACTACCCAAAAAATAAGTAAGTATTATGGTTGTTAAACATATATATAACAATAAAAAATAATAAATTAGGAGTAAATAATATTACATAATAATTTAATTGAGGTAATTAGACAATAAAAGTAACTCTAATGAAAATGGAGGTTCGGGTGGAAAACCCTTACCTTAAGTCTGAATGTGTTCAGATCTTGAACTTAATGTCATGGAATATGAAATTAGACTTATTAATAACTTAATTAAGCACATATTAGACATGTATTTATTTTATCATGATTTCATTATGTTCATTATATCCTTATTGATTAGTTATAAGATTGAATCCCATCGTTTCAGAGTGTTCGTTTTCTTGATTTTCATAATCAGTTCACTTGTTTTTAAGTAATAGAGTTCATTTGGAATGGAAGTAAATATAAATAATTGAATTTAAATATTATTTATGAACGTCCATATGTGTTAATGGTCATTTATATCTTTTAGTTACATGGAATAAGGATTAATAATTAGATGAAACATTAATTACGTTCAGTTAGATTATTTTAGCGGTATTTGGATTATTAGGAACTAGTTTGGTCATATGATTTAATAATATGCACGTATACTGGTTAATAAATATTAATTAGGTTATAATAAATATTTTATAGTATTTTTCAAACATCAAAATGGTTTCATGACTAGGAATGAAGGAGAAATTAATGAACGAAACATCGTCGTCCATGAAGCTGTAAATTGGAACCTCACAAAAGATGATTTTGTTTGTAAGATAAAGGAGAGAGAGTAAGAATATTGATGATGGTTCTTCTATTAACATGATATAATTATGGTATATATATGATAATAGAGTAATCATGGTCATTTGGATAGTTTAGGTTAGGAGAGAATAAGAAAAAAATATAAATTGAAATGAAACTAAATGAAAAAGAAAGATGATTTACCTTTTTTAATAACCTCCATGAGAACCTCCTTAAGGGAAGGGGTTTGGTCTTTTGGAAATAACAAGAGCGTCTGGGCCGAAATTTTTGTATATTCAAATCTTAGAGATGTAAAGGGAAGAGGGAGTGATGGGGGGGGGGGGTTATAGTGGAGGAGAATAATGAATTTTGAATAATTTTCTCATTATTTTATTATTTCCCACAAGAAAACCTATAGTTTTGTTTAATGTGACCCTTAATAGTAATAAGTGAATGTGATTTTGATACAAGTGGCCTTACATCACTCATTATGTCCTAAATAGTGTATTTTACTGATAATTTTTATATACTTTTTTTTACCATATTTCACTATTAATCAAACATTCAAGAATTTCAGAAAGATACCAAAAATTCACCCTAACAATTTTCAACATGTAGAATTAAAAAATAAACTCCATTTTTTAAAAATAATTATCTAAATATTATTTCTTTAATATTTAAATAAAATAATAGTCAATTTGAAAAATAACTATTTTAAAGGTATAATTAGTTTTATATCACATTGAAAAATTAATTATGATCTCATTATCTTATTATCTTAAGAAAATAAAATAATAACTTTATTTAATATTCATAAGGGTCACATTAATATTCATATTACTATTCATAAGGGTATGTTACTATTCACCAAAAATAAAGTTGGTTCTATTAGACTCCAAATGACTTACTGATCACAACTCTAGATGACATTTTTTTGAAATTCAAAACATATAAGAGGAAATGTGGTGTTAAAGGACTATATTATAAAATGTGTGGTTTTGTAGGGACATAGTGTTTCATGAATTCAATATTAATTTTCCAAACAGTGGGGTGTTACATTATATTTCATGTTATTTTAGTTTTAGTTTCAACCCCTTTCTCCTTTAAGGGTTCCGATTCAGCTGATACTCAACTCATAAGGATTTCTTTGTCTCATTTTCAATCATATGAGACATATTTGATATTGCACACCATATTTTCATATATATGGTGTATTTAATTCCATATTTAGTTAATTTATAGTTAATATATTTATTTTCATTATATTTTAATTTCATGGTATCCCTCCCCTATTCTTTTGAGTCTTACATTACCATTTCCATAAGGGTTTTTGCATATCAATTTTGATTCATTGAGATATGGTTCACCAGTTGTTTCCCTTTTATAGTGTATATATTGGACATATATTACGTTATAAATCATCTCATACTATTTTATTTTGGGTAATTAAACTCAGGAAACTACACCGTTAACTTTTTCTTTCCAAATAATCCATTGTTATAATCCGAATTTTTATTACAATTCCTTTACTTAGTAAAAAATCTATATTTACTTTCTTTGAAGAAGGTTGTTCAACTAGATTCCATACATTAATTTATTTTTGAAAATACCAACTTAAAATTATACCCCTTTCTATATATGGTGCTAGTTTTAGGGATTATTACAAAGAAATCTATTAAATTTATTAATTGGGAAAATGTTGACAATCCATATACTTGTTATTTGAATACAGATGTTAATTGATTAAAAAAGAACATTGGTTATATATTTTATAATTTATACGTTACTTCATATGGTTAATTCATTATAATTAATTTAGAATGGGTGGGGCTCGATATAGATAGAACCTTGATGCACCGATATGTCTCAAAAGACATACTAGAATGTGTATTTTGGTATATGCCCACCTAGACAAAATATTTTCTCAACATAGGGACATGAAGGTTAGATCACGATGTCTAATATAATGATGTATTATCATAGGAAATATAATTATCTATCATATATTAATTAGTTAATATACAAGGAACTAGTTATTTTTATCCATGTGATTTTATTATTATTATGTCGTCCATGGATTTATTTGAATATCACGTGTTCCGTTATATATAATTTTTTGATTATTATTTATTCACTCCATATTAATTGTTCTATAATAACTTTTGATATAAATTTTACCTTACTAATCATTTTACCGCAGCCTTATTATGTTTCCATTTCCCTATGTTATTAAGAAAATTGTCACACAAGATATGTCCAGAAGAAAATTGCAAAAGAAGAGTTTTTTTATAGATTTTGAAGACTTATTTTTCATTAATTGGTGTCATATATACAGTAAAAATTTCCATTTTAGGAGAAATACATGAGGTTTTAAAGTTAATATTTTTTCTAACTCTAAAAAACTATATACCTAAAAGTTTATTCGAATGAATGTGACTAATATTTTATTAGTGATATTAAAACTATTGATAGTTAAAATTGGTCACTTTGGTTCATTTTAATGATGGTATATAAATATTGTGTTATCCATACAAGATTACTATAGAGTGGGTTTGAGGAATCAAAAAAATGATTATATGGTGAAAAAAAGGCCACATTATGAACCACATTAAGATGGACATGAATATCAAAGTAAATGGGAACAAGTTGGAAATGAGAAAATTAATCCATCCAAGAGAGATATTATAGGTTTGGATTAGGGGTTAACACTCCTTGTGAAGAAGTTTAGAAGCTACATATGAAGTGAAATTTATAATATAAAGAAGGTGTGCATGTATGGTGCAACACTATATGACATGTGGCTATCAAATGTATTACTATTCAACCTATTCAATTGAAAAATAAGGGAAAAGAACTATTGAACCCTAGAATCAAGAAAGTAACTACAAAGAAAAATTCCACAAAAAATAGTAATTCAAAACATGTAAATAGAGATTACCTTACCATATGGACAAATCAATTGGAAAATGCCAATAAGATAGTGTAAGATAAAAATAAGAAAGGTTATCTAATTATTAAGTTTTAGAAGGCATATACAATTAATAAGAAAGATAAAATTTTAAAGAAAAATTTTATTTTAAAAAATGAATAAATATTTAAAATCATGGTAAATGGTATCATGAGGAGTTATCAAAGTGATTGAGATATCATGAATAAGTTGGTTGAGAACTAAGAATCATCCCAATGATCCAACTAAGAATATGATGGTTGATCAACCATATTACCATATAATTATAACTATGTTAAAATGTTTGGAATTAAAGGTGAATAAGGTTGAAATGTATCCCTTTAAGTGGATATCTCCAAATAAGTGAAGATGATAGAGATTTATTAATTTCTATTGAACTTAAATTTATGGACAAACCTTTAAAATTTTGAAGTATTAGGTGTGTTTTTCATTCTACCATATCTATTTTAACTCATATTTACTATATTCAGCAGGGGGTGATTATATAACTACACGTGGGAAGAAAATTCATGAACATGAATTTTTTTTATGTATGTGTTCAAGTGAGCGAAGGATTATATAATTTTTGAAAAATATTTCTGGGCTACGCATTGAGAAAGAAAATTAGAAGTTTTATCATATGGTGGATTATTTATAAAAATCATTATTATTTAAAATTAAAATATTATTTTTTATAAAGGGTTAGTCCACATAGACATCGAGTATACTAGTTTATGGAACACTGTTAAGAACATTTTGGTGCTACCCTTATCTAATGGTATTAATTGAGTATTAGGAAAACAAATGAACACAAGAAGAATAGATGAATTTGATAAAATTAAGAGTTAGTTTTATAAGAGACATTCCTCCCCTAGATGTTGTGAGATATAAAAGGGGAATTAAACCATCTTACATCCTTCCCTATTATTTTCATTTTGGAGAAAAGTTTCCCTCCTTTTTTATTTATTTTCAATTAGGGGGAGAATAATTACATTTACCATTAGAGTGAATTTTTAATTGTCAAAAAATCTAAAGGGGTAGACTGAAGTTTCTTAAGGTAAAAGTTTTATTTTTTTTAATTAAATTTAATGTCAATGTAGTTAAGAAAAAGATATGTTTTGTGTGATGGAGTGAGGATACACCCATTATAAGTAGATGAAAATGTTCAACATTTCTTTGGTAAAAGGTTGGTGAAGTTGTTTCCCTTACTCTGATGGCAATGAAAAGGGGAAGTTGATACTACCATTGAAGATCTATATAGTTATCTTCTTGGTAGTGTATACTACATATTAACATTATTTATATGGTCTTAATGTTAATTAAAAGTTTTTTTAGTTCTATTTAACTATCTTCACCATGTAAAAAATGTGGAAAAATTGCAAGAAATAAACATGGATACTGTATATATAATAGGCGTCTTGTAGATATTTCTTAAAAAGATTAAATCTGGTTCAATGTATTAGAATAGTATAAAATCAAGTTAGAGAAACCATCCATGGAGTGATGAGGATCGTTTAGGCTTAAATTAGTGAGAAAATATCCTTGGATAGGATATAAGTAATAGTGAACAATATAAACATACTCTATTTTGAGTATTTAATATTTTCACAAGTCCTTAAAAGTAAGTTAATTGATTTTTTAATTATTTAAATAATTAATATAATTAATTTTATATATTTTAAGGTCTTGTAAAATTCTTGAGATGGACATGGGTCCATTTTAAGAAGCCAAAGAGCTATTTGATGTATTTTGGTTTTTTGATTTCTCAGCAGAAAATTGGATAAGTTTGGAAATAATGTGACTTTGGCTGAACGTATGACTTATGAGTATGAAATTAAAGGCATATATTATGACTTCAAGTCATTTGATATGACTTTGAGTAGATTTTGAGACTTCATGGACAATATATTACTTTATGTATTTGCATATAGTTTTCCCATTTATATGACTTCATTATTTATTTCAGAATTCAAAGTCCCACAAAAGGAAGAACATATCACTCAAAGAAGATTTGGTAGCCTCCATTAAATGAATTCCTAGATTTCATCAGACATCAAGGTCTTAAAAATTATGGATCATATGAATTCCGTATATGAATTCTGGCCTACATATTTCTTTGAAGAAAAAATATTTTACTTTTATATGGGTTAAGTCATTTTTTATGAATTTGAGTTATAACATACGCCCTTGTTAGAGATTATATGACTTTGAGTTATAGGAATTATAAATCCATGCATGAATTTAAATACCTATTAATACTTCAAAAGAATTATAAAATGACTATGGTATGCGAATTTGACTTTGAAAAAGAAAATCTATGACTTTTAAAGTCAAATAATGTAGATTAACCTACATAAAACAGTGCTGATGACTTTATAATTAGATAAATTTTCAATTCCTAATTGGTGAAAAATTATGTTCTCCAAATTTAAGAATCTGGAGAGAAAATTTTCCTGGGATGATGCTTTTGTTGTTTGACCAAGTTTTGAACTTCATGATGTGATGATTTTCTTTGATTAAATCTATGAGATGGGAAAGATGATATGAGGTCAATATTATAAGCTCAATGACCAATTAATTTATTTTTTAGAATAATAAAAACACTTAAAAAGTCAAATATCAAATTATTCTTCTATGATTCAAATATCATAGATAAGTTATGATTTATGTGGTGCCTCAAGAAAATAATATTCACACTATATTCAATAAGATCGAGTTGAGAATATAATATAGAAGTGATGCTGCCACATATTAATAAGAATATCCACATTGAAAATGACATTCTGCCTGGATTTTATGTAGAAATAAAAAATATATAGTAAAGGATTAATTGAGTGTAGTTTTTATGGAATTGGTTTTGAGAAGAAGACTCTTTAGAATAAGGATAATGTAAATTTAGATCCATTAAGTTATGTTATAAAAAAGAGATAATATAAATACATGGGTATTCGTAGAAATATAGTAAAGGCAAGTAGTTGAATAATAATTGATAGGATCAAAAAGGAGATCATGGAGTAGTTAAAAATGAACGTGTATATTGGTGTGACCCATGGTTATAACTGAAATTTTCTATTTATAGATATTGGAAATGAGAGGAATTATATAATGTTTCCACACATGAACTTGAGAATATTGATAATAAGAACTTAGTTGGATGAGAGACCTAGACCTCTAAAAAAAGAAAGGAGCAGGATTCACTCTATGATATAGTGAGGGAGAATAAGAGAAAACTGAGACCGTTCTATATTGAGAATCTATTGGATTTAAAATAATAACAATAAAAATAGTTCAAACCGTACTACTAGATAATTACAGTTGGGAAATAAGAATGAAAAAGTTGGAGTTCCGAAATCTGAGGTTGCGTGTGATGTGATATATTTTTCCCTGATTTATAGTGACGAGTCTGACTAAAGAATATTTTATTTTATTTTTCAGCTAATATATTTAGAATATTAGTAATATATATATATTTATAGGTTGAGTTATATTTATGTTTCATGGAGACTTTAAGGCATCCAAACACTCTCTTTTATTGAGTGAGAAGATCAGTTTATGGGTGTAGTGAACTCCCAGGTCTCTATTGTTAATATACTTCAAGAGGAAGAGGAAAGAAAAGAGAAAAATCTAATGGGTTGATATATTGAAGAGGTACTATGGGATAAAACATTTTTTTACTTATTTAATATGTTATACACACACCTTTGTAAAATGGTTTTCAATAGTTAGGATAAAAACAACACAAAACACTGCTTTTATTGAGAGTAATATCTTATCGGAGAACCCATGTCTTGGATATCCAATATATTTCCTCATTTCAACTTCACCCAATCAAGAATGTAGGATTTCAAAGATTGTTTTAGAGGTGTTTTATAAGGCATAAAAAGTTTCCCAAGCTACATGGGATATGTTTGCTTTATGAGATATGAAAATTTGTGTGATTTGATTTAGAGGTGTTTATTCCAAATGTTTGTGGTCTTTGTTCGGTGAAACTTGTTTTAAAATATTTTGAAGGATAAGGGATTTATGTTTCGATAAAGTTTATGGATTTTTTTATTTATATTTTTTTATTATAGGGAATTAATGTTATTCTTGTCAAAATGTTTTTGGTTGACGCAGTTCCGATGGATGTAGGTTATGGTAATGGTTCACCTATGATGGTAGGTGTACGCTGAAAAGATTGAAATAGACACGACTCTGATTTCATCATCGATGATGGTGTGATGTATTGTGATGAGAGAATTTGTGATGAATGGTGATTTGGGATTGAGGTGATAGGTAATTGGTTAGTGAGTGATGATCAGATAGTATAACAATGCTAGGTTTTCTCATTCAGTATTTGATTCTAGTGCAGTGAGGTTTTAAAATTCTTTAGTTTCTATCATCGGTGAAGAAGGTCTTTCCAGTAATTTGTGACCACTCGAATGGTGGTCGTGATGATAGTTTTGTGAATATATATAGATCAAGGGAGTTCATAGTTTGAAGTTATGATGTATGGTGTTTTGAATTTAGAAATTCCACATCCCGAGGTGTTTTCATATGTGGTTTTGAGTTTTAAATTTTTAATTATTTCACCATATATATTTATTGCATTGAGTATTTTTATTATATGATTTTTTATTTTTTATGGGTTTATTGGTTCCTTCTCAAACATAATGAAGCATATTTGAAAATAAAAAAACAAAATTTGGGAGGAAATCCCGAGCATAACATGGATTTGGATTCTTAGGAAGGGACAAACCCTATAAAAATGACTATGTTATTTATTACTTTCTATACATTTCATATTAGTATATTCTAGGTTAAATAACTTAATATCTGACCAAATTAATAGACATTATAGGTTTATGTCCAAATGGGTATGAATAAATTAAAATAAATAACTCATTTCTATTAAAATTTTACAACACGAGATTCACCCTCCCTCTAAAGTGTATTTATTGAGATCTAGTGGGACTTAAAAAATTAAAATGTGACTAATTTTATACCTTTTTAAGGTTATGGGGTCCAATAAGTGGCACTTGGTGGGTGACCATTTTTTTTATAAAAATCAATAGATTAATCATAATAACCAAGAAAAAATACCCATAAATATCATAAAGAGGATCATTAAATTTTAATTTATAGTTAATTTAAATACAAAAGTACCTCATCCATGATATTATTATTAATTAAATTTATATCTACACACCTATTTCATTGTCGCTATGATGGATAATCAAATCAAGAATTCATCTTGACATATCCACACACGCTTTATGAATCTATGAATAATGTTCTTGATATACTAGATGTTATTTATAAATAATAATGTACTTTATATTATTAATCATTGATAAAAAATGTTCTATTATATCTCTTTAGATTTTTGAGAGAGGAGGGACTAATTCCCTGTAGATATAAAGAGATTTATATATGATGGATCATTGTTTTTAACACATTCCCCATGAAAAAAGTGACATATTTTAGATTATATTCTTAGGTTTAAATAAAGTTAATTACAAAAATGACCTTACCATGTTATTTAATAAATATAAAACCCCATAGAAAAATAATAATAGTATTATTATTATTATATCCCATAACATCCATTAAATCTAATACCATTTCTTAAATAAATATATAATTATTTATTTAAATGATATTAAATATATCCTTTTCCATCATATCATTAAAATTGACCCATATCCTATATAGGAATTTATCAAACCATGAATAATAAAATATATTCATTCGATAAAATTATATAAATATTATATTCACTATATTTTTGAGTGAATATATATTTCAATTTTTACATAACTTGAATAAATTTTATTTTACTATATCAACTAAACTCATGAATAAGTAAATATTATATTCCTTACCTTGTGAATAATTAATAAAGGGATAAAATTCAACTTACATATTCTAAACATGAATATATTGTGGTCAAATTTCTATAATCAACATTTACTTGAATAAATATTATTCCCTAATCTAGGGAATAAATTTATTCTTAGATTTAAATTCAATATTTTTTAATGTGATTCTGGATACTTTGTATAAAACCCTTTATAACCCTTTCACTATATAAATAGGTTGAATAGACCTGAATTCCAAGATATGTGTCTGGAAACATATTAATTCACTTATAGAGAAAGATGCTAGTGTAGTAACTACAACGACCTTCCTACGAACATAAATATCTAATTTAATCACTTTTCAACCAATATCTCAATAATAAGGATTTTTACTTGTGCAATCACATTATAATCATGATTTACCATTCTTTAACTTTTCTAAATGAACTCATTTATAAAATAACATAGCCATAGATTTTTTTTTCAGACTGTTTCTTTTCAGTAAAAGATCCAAATATATGTTGTTCAATTATTTGATTAGGAAAATAATTTCTTTACCATTCAATCAATTCTATATAACTTATAACACAATCAAAATATACTATCTCATTGTGAGTATATATTGTTTGGGAGATTGTTAAATCAATTAACCACTTATTTATTTATTTTATAAATCACAATACACTTAATAAAAAATGATGTAACTAGTATTTCTATTTAAGTACATATGTAAATATAGTAAGAATTTATTGTAACTGAAATACCATAACTGTAAATTTATTTATGAAAATAATTCTATATAAAGTTTCAATATCATATTACTTCTATTGGATTTAGAAGCACTATAATGATTCTAAAATAACTAATCAATAAATGAATCAACGTGCTAGGTTTATCTCTAGATTAATAAGTTTCTATTGATGTAGATATAAATAATACAATGGTCTTATGAATTAATCTATTGGAGTTTGTTATAATGTTTCCTACAAATAAATCCACACATCAATCATTAAAATTATATAATAAGTAAAAAAAGGGAATTAAGAAAGTTTCTCTTTATTTTGAAGCATTTAAATTTGTTATTACTGAGTGCACTTATGATCATTGTAATTTTTCATTATGAGTGTTTTTCTATATAGAGATACCATTGTGAGAGTTTTCCATTGTAAGTATCTTATTATTTACAATTTAATCTTTCTTTTTTAGATCTTGAATTATCAAGGGATTCAGAGGATAATAAGACAAAAATGGGATCATCTAAATGAGAAATTTTGTGTCTTGGAAGAAATATCTCATTTACTTTTGGTACTTGGAAGTGAGATACCACTGCTAGGTATAGTTAATGTTTAATGTGGATAGTAAGATAAACTATACAATAGGTATAAAATTAGGGTTACCTTATAATATGTTTAAACTCATTGATACCTCAGATATGTTCTACAGATCTACCATTAATATTGGTTTTAAAATGATGTTTTTATAAATATCATACAATGGATTATTTTAGTTAAAAAAATACTATTTATTTTATTTTTAAACTTTATATGTATTATTTTGAAAAATTTTCATTGTTGTAACTGATTTTGTTTAATGTTATAATAATTTAACTCTTTCATGAGTAGTTTAAAATAATGATATTTTTTTTTCTACTCTGTTAAATTTATTTAAATATAGTATATAATAATTTTACTCTAATATATATCTTAATTGGTATTTTGAAAAATCATATTAATATTTGATCTAATCAGTATTTTAGGAAACTGATAAATTTAATACTTAAAGTGGATGAAAATCATATGTTTATTTTTTAAAACTACGAATATCTCCCTCTTGTATTTTATTTTCGATCTGAAATTTAGAAAACATTCAGTATCAGAGATGTTATTTAGACTAATTATGAGATTATAATAATTTATATTGTATTTTCAATATTTTATCAAAATTTAAACTCATTTTACTTACAATAATCATGTTGGTAGAGGATTTCTTTTCTATGATGGATGGAGTACTGTTGGAACAATGGAAAACTTAAATCAGACTAGACCACCTATTTTTGATAGCGCTATTTATGACCACTGATGTGATCATACGATATCCTATATTATAAATACTTGATTTAGAGATTTTATTAAGCTCATGATAAATTTAAAAGAATTATAGAATTTCATCATTAAATTAAATTTTAAAAAATATTTGATAAATAATATAGTTCAAAATACCTATTTTATAACCCGGAGAATCTGCAACCAGATATTTGCATGTGAAATGAAAAGAAAAATTTGTAAGAATCTAGAGATAATTTTTTTTAGAACATATACTTTTTTAGAAACCTGTAGAGCTATGCTTAGATCTAATTATCAAAATTTTTATTTTCTCTCTGAAGAAACAATATAATAGATACATAAATAATTTATGATCATAGTAAAAAAATTATAATCCTTGATGAAGAAAAGTTATTGGAATATATACTCATTGAAAATATTATAGACATCACACCTAAAGAATGAGAGTCTAAGAGGAAAACAATGAAGGATACTAAAAATTTAACAAAGTTAGGTCTGGATGACTTAATTTTAACATTGATGAAATATGAGATAATATTGAAAAGGGATGTAGATAAAGAGAAAATGAATAATGGAATAACATTTTCTCATACTTCAGGTAATCCTAACTATCGTTGTATTAGTACTTATGCTAAAAATTATAAATATCTTATTTCAAATAGAAATTGTATGAATTATGATCCATGTGATTAGGAATATTAAAATAGCGAACATTATAAAATTTTAATATGGTTGAATTATTTTTTTACTAATTTAAACTTCCTAAATGACCTTCATAAATAAAATAAATACAGGAAAGATAATAAAGATTATTTAGAAGTTATTTGTTATAAATTTATAAAAGGAAGGTTATATCAGAACTGAATGTACTAAACTAAAGAATAAAAATATAAATCCAATAAGGTATCCTAGAAGATAAGTAGAGAATATATTAAAATACTAAAATAATTTGATCACTAATGAAAGTGGCACATTTTTATAACGTTAATCGAAATAAATTGGAATAGAAATTCAGAAAATAGTTGAATTCTACTCAAATATTTCAAGGGATAAAAAATAATTCATGAAAGAGTTAACAATATAATATCTCAAAAATTTTATCCTTGATTCTAATTTTACTCATAACACTGAAGATGATTATTCAAATTTATCAGAAGATGAAATATATAATCCATCAAAAAATGAAATTGTTGATTCATGGGAATTTGAAAAAACTTTACCTAATATAGTTGAAATGTCTTTACATATTATCCTCATGTATTGTGAAAATTATAAACTAAAAAATAAAAATGAGTTTAAAAAATAAAATATTATAAAATATTATAAAATATTTTTTTAATTAACATCATAAATTTTTAAACTTTAAACTTAGTTAGATCAAAAAACAAATTCTTGTTTGGATTTTGTTGATCAAAATTTAATTGATTATAATTTTTTTGATCAAATTTTGGTTGTTCTAAATTTTATTAATTGGAATTTAGTTTATCAAAAATCCAATGAATATAGTAAGAATTTGGTTAATCAACTTAAATTAATTTTTTAAAGAAAATTTTATCCTAATTTGAATAAGGTAAATAAAATTTTGAAAAATGTATAAAAAATAAGACCCTCTATAACTTGAAGTGGAATAGGTTTTACTTATTTTAAACCTTATTTTCAAACAAAACTATTTTGTACCTTAAATTGTACCTTTTTTACCAAATGTCAAAGAAGAGGTCACTAGAGTAATTTTTTTCTTTAAATAAAGTCTAGTATTTTGTGTAGGATCGAAATATAGTATGAGATGCTCAATATACAAGAGGGGGGGTGAATTGTATACTTTAAAACTTCTTTTGGAACCTTTAAAGTTAGTTATGAATAACTATAATTTCCTTAAGAATAGGAAAGGGCTAAGTTTAACAAAGATTAAACTAAGCAAATTTACAACACCTCTAACACCGAACTGAACTTGGAAATGATTCCGAATGAAGGTTCCCGAAATATGGTTCCAGAAATTGAATCTTAACAAACAATTGCAATATGAGATTCTACCTTAAAGCGTATAGAATCTAAATGAATCAGAGTAAGTAAGGAAGTATAAGAAAGTTATACTTTCCTTAAGATACAAATTGCAGCGGAAATAAAACAAGTAGTTAAACTACAAGTAACAAGATATAAGTCTTTTAACCCAAAGAAAAGGGTATCCAACAACCTTGGATAAAGGTCCCTTGATTTATACTTTCAAGCAAGTCTGTCTTACCCACACCAGGGTAAGCCCTCGATACGAAGATCGGAGTCTCTGTCTTGCTATCCCCGCAAGACCTCAACTTCAAGGTAGTTGGCAACCTCTGTCTTCCTCAGCAAGAAAGCCCTCGAACTTTAAGGTAGTCGGCAACCTCTGTCTTCCTCAGCAAGAAATCCCTCGAACTTTAAGGTAGTCGGAAACCTCTGTCTTCCTATCCCCGGAAGCCCTCGAATGTAATCACCAACATTCGGAGTCGCACGAAGCTTTGAGAGTTAATAAGAGCCTCTCTCTCTAGAAATCACTTCAAGCAAATTTTTCAGCCTTTCAGCACTTTCATCAACTATCAGCTACGAGCTCTTTCAAATGAGATCCTATTTATAGGTAAGGTCGGCTCCTTCTCCAATGGTCATATTTTCCTTAAAGATCGGAGGGACCTGTACACGTGTCACTTAGACAACGGTTAGTTTATAACAAAACAGACGACATCGTTTCATAACAAAATAAGTGTAACAGAATGTACGACATCGTTTTAAACTCTAACATAAAAGTTCGGAATGAAAACTTCGGAGTGAAGGTTCGGAGTGAATAAATTCAGAGTGTATAAAACAAAGATAATCAGATTCTGTTTAATAGGTGAATTCGAAATGAGAATTCGGAATAGGAATTCGTCACCAGAATTCGTAATGAGAATTCATCATCAATATTCGTAATGAGAATTCATCATCAGAATTTGTGATGAGAATTCGTCATGAGAATTCGTAATGAGAATTCGTCATCAGAATTCGTAATGAGAATTCGGAATGAGATTTCTTCATTAGAATTGGTAATGAGAATTCTTCATTGGAATTCGTAATGAGAATTCTTCATCAGAATTCGTAATGAGAATTTGGAATGATATTTCTTCATTAGAATTCGTAATGAGAATTCTTCATTGGAATTCGTAATGAGAATTCTTCTTCAGAATTCGTATCCTGAATCTGGTATAGAACTTAGTCAGAGTTCACATCCGGAATTCAGAATGAAACTTCTTTATAGTTCTTGTCCAGAATCCGAATCCTAAAACAGAATGCTTTATATCGAAGTTTCAATGATTCCGAGAAAATGAATCCGAATCTCATATTTAAGCAAAATATGGATAAAAATATGATAAGAATAATTTTTCTTATAAAAGCGTTTTTCCTTAAGAAAGAAATTTTCCTTATAAAGGCAATTTTCCTTAAGAAAGCAATTTTTCTTATAAAAACAATTTTCCTTATAAAAACAATTTTCCTTAAGATAAGGTGTTTTTGATTTTCAAAACAAGAAGGAATGGAAAAGTCATAAGGAAAACCTTATTGACTCAACAATCTCCCCCTTTTTGGAAAGCACAAATATCCTTACAAAAAAAAATTCTAGGAAGAAAGAAACATATTAATGCTTATCTCCCTTGCTTTAAGGATATAGATGAATACGACTAACTCCCCCTTAGGCTTTGAAACTCTAAGGATCGTATTCATATTTCCGGAGTGATTTTTCATAAGAAGGTCTTCTTTAAGAAAAACTCCCCCTTAAACAAACTCTTATTAGAGTTCTTTTTCCTTGGGTATTTTTTCTTTCTCCCCCTTTGATAAACTCTTATTAGAGTTCCTCTTTTTCTTAAGGATCTTTTCCTTCTCCCCCATTGTAATTTTCAAAAAGAATTGGAGGGAATGGGAAAAAAAATAACAAAGTACCTGAAAGATTAGTAATGACAACAACGGAAACGAGATACACAACTTTTATTAGATTTGAAATCTCAGTAACAAAAAGAATACAACAAAAAGATCGGATTTGGTTATTTCGGATCTTTCTCCTTCGACATGAGCCCCTTAAGAATCGTCTTGATCTTCTTTAAGTCTTTATGATCTTTTTCAGCTTGCTTCTCTAAGACGACTATTCTTGCGGACTGAGCTTCAATTTTTTCTTCCTGGGCTTTCAGCTTTTCTTCCTGAGCTTTGATCTTTTCGTCCTGAGCCTTCATCCTTTGTTCAAAATCGATCCGATGATCCCTTTCAAATTTCCAATTCTGAGAAACAGAATTCAACTTCCCATTCAGATCCCTGACTTCTTGGATCCGGAAGTTCTTTTCTTCAGTCAGCTTTTCTTCAAAAGAGGAAGTCAGCTCGTTTATTTTCTTGTCCTCTGTCTCAAAGGCATCTTTAAAATTTTTTTGAAACTCATCAAGAAACCTCATTTCTTCCACATTCTTCTTCGACCAGCTTGTCATCCTCTTGAAAGATCTTTTATGAGCTTCGTAACCAACAAAGAATGTTTTGAACTGAGCTTCAATCTCAACGCACTTATCTATAACCATAGATACGGAGTCGGTTTTCTGATTCAACGCATGTTGGAGCATCTGGCATCTTGAGTCAATACTAGAGAAGGTCGGAATGGTTCCCACCAACTTCTTTAAGGACTGAACAACAAAGTCATGCCCCAACGAGGATGACTCCGAATCTGAAATCTTGCTTGGAGAGTTTTCTTCCTCAATAAGCTCCAACTTTCTCTTTGAAGAACTACCAGCTTCCTTTCTCATCCTCTTTTCTGAACTCAGAGTATCAGCAAGAATTTGTTTCCCCTTATCTTTTTTCGGAATAGAATCCTGTTCCGGAGTTTTCTTCTCACTATCAGAAACTTGAACAACAAAATCTTCCTCATCAGCAACTTCCTGAACACCAACCTCTACGTTTTCCATCTGAGGAATATCATGTAAAAGTTGTTCTTCTTCTCCATGATAGGCAACTTCTTCTTCTCCTTTCTCTTCTTCCATTGCTGGAGTAACTAGTTTCGAGGATTCAGCTTCTGATGTTTGGAGCGATAAGTGTTCTGAAGGTGTTCCCTTGTAATCATCTACTTGTTTCAGCACATCTCTGGTTTCACCACTTCCTTCAGCATCCTCTTCTATTTGTTCCACTTGCTCAACTTCCTCAGAATTCTTAGCAACAGCCTCTTCCGGAGCAGCGAAATTCATTCCTGGAGTCTCAGGTAGAGATTCCAGGGAGAAAGATCTCGGAATAGGAATGGTTGCTGAAACCATTTCATTGAACTTTAACAAGGCCTGAGCTACCTCAGCCTCAGACATCTTCTTCTTGAGCTTCTTTTGCTTTGCTTGTCTTTCAAGCTCATCAGCAGTTTTCTCCTTCAAAACCTTAGCCTCCGCAGGGTCCAATCCGAACTGCGGATCCCCTTCTTTCCTTTTCTCTTTATCAGCTCTCCACTTTGTAACAACCTCATCAGGATAGGCTTTCTTCTTCTTAGGCTTTGGAGGTGCGGAATGGACTTCCTTAGACTTAGGATTTTCTGCTTGTTCTTCCACTTCTTTCAGCTTTCTCTTCCTTACTGGCTTAGATGATTCCGGTTCAGCAGCTTTCGGAGCCATTTCTTCTTGAATTGGCAAATCAAAGAATTCACCAGTTTCCTTGTTGAAAGCCACATTCATCCTTTTCAGAGTACCATCGCTGACCAGCATGATCTTGCAAACTCTTGGTTTAGATTTTCAAGCCTCCTTGAAAGACTCAAGGCACCGAACAATCAACTTGGAGAGGATTGCTGGATACATAATAATCTGAGCTCTCAGATTCCCCTTCTTCAAATTTTCAATATTAAGAAGAATATGATTCATCAAGTTAAACTTCCTTAGATTTATCAGAAAATCTAAGATATAGATCTCACTCTTCTAAAAGCTATCTTTATCACCTTTCCTCGGTACGATAAGTCCTTGCACCCATAACTCCAGAATCCGGAAGTTTGTAGATAGACTTGCAATCTTCGGAGCCTGGTCATCAGAAAGTCCGAGAGTTTCTAAGGCCTTTTCCTTGTTAAAGCTACCCTTAGAGTCTGGCAACACATGCGAAATAAACTCGGCTTCTCCTTCATAAGACAGCCCTACCAAGCTTGCAGCCTTGGTGTGAGAAAGCTTGTAAGTCTTGCCATAAGACTTAAAAGAGAACTTCTCTCTATTATCTTCCTTGAAGAAAGAAACTGACTCATAAAACTCGACAAGTAAATCTGAATATACTTCATCCCGGTTCCCGGTTTTTGATACCGCAACATCTTCCCATCCATTCAACTTGATATTCTTTGAAATGATAGAATCGTAGTTGCTGAAGAAAGTCAGATGGACTAACCTTTCTCTGTAAACTAACCATTGAGAAATAGGCTTAGTGGATGACATTTCTTGAGATGCTAACTCCGAAGACATTCGGATCTGTAATTCTATAAGAGGTTCGGAACGGAGACAACTGTAGTTCGGATCGGTCTTAAAACAGAGAGACAGAGATTCGGGACACGAGAGCTTTGAGATCGATGTGGGACGAGAAATTGGGTCCCCTTTATATAGGCAACGAGATGACGGTTCACCTTTCATAATTGATCTAACGGTTGGAATGAGCTGTGATCAGATCTGACGGTTGAAAACTGGAATCCGATCTTTTTGAGGTTTTTATTAAAACAAAGAATTAAGAAAACTATAATCCGAAAACATAATACAAGAAAATGCCAGCAAGTAAAATATGACTACGAAAACATGAGTAAGGAAATCATACCTTTCGGATTGGCTTAGGAGGATTATTCGTAATGGGTAATACAAAGATGAGTACAAAAAAAATTTATTACGAAAAGACAAAGTTCACAAAATTTTATTACAAAAAACTCACTACGGGAAAAAAAACTTAGTACGAAAAACTTAGTACGAAAAACTTAATACGAAAAACTTAATACGAAAAACTTAATACGAAAAATAAACTATAAAGGTTCGGTACGAAAATCCGATTGTGAAATTACCAGTAAAAAATCTTCCATTCCGGATGTTTTCAATATGAATACTTCCATTCCAGAAATATTCTGTACAAAAATATCCATTCTGAAAATTGTAGTTCCGGAAGTTCCATTCCGGAAATCTTTGTTCCGAAAAGTTTAAAAACAAGTTTTGAAAAACTTTGTTAAATAGACAATCAAATGTACTCCCCCTATGAAAAGGAGTTTATTACTGTAAGAAGATTTTTTTTTTCAACAGAAAGTTAATTAAGAAAGATTACCTTACGGTTATCATTCCTAACTTCTGTTTAATATATTCAAATCTATCAGAAGGCAAAGATTTTGTGAAAATATCAGCAAGTTGATCTTGCGTTCCGATAAACTGAAGAATAATATCTCATTTAAGTGTGTGATCCCTAAGAAAGTGATGCCTAATATCTATGTGTTTTGCACGAGAGTGATGTGCATGGTTTTTACTTAGGGCAATGGAACTTGTGTTATCACACAAAATTTGAGTTTTAGTAAAACTCAAGCCATAGTCTGTGAGTGTGTGTTGCATCCACAACACTTGTGCACAACAACTTCCAGCTGCTACATATTCAGCTTCAGCAGTGGAAAGTGCTACAGAATGTTGCTTCTTGCAGGACCAAGAAACTAGTGAATCTCCTAAGAAATGAAAAGTTCCAGATGTACTCTTTCTATCCATTCTACATCCACCAAAGTCAGCATCAGAAAAGCTTTTTAGAACAAAATCATTTCCAGAAGTATAAAATAATCCTAGATCCATGGTTCCCTTAAGGTAGCGAAAAATTCTTTTTACTGCCTTTAAGTGAGATTCCTTAGGATTGGATTGATATCTTGCACATAAGCATACTGAAAACATTAAGTCTGGTCGACTAGCTGTTAAGTAAAGTAGACTTCCTATCATACCTCTAAAAGATGTTTGATCTACTGGTTTCCCAGCTTCGTCAAGATCTAAAGAATTTGAGGTACCAATGGGAGTACTTATACTCTTAGTGTTGTCATAACCATACTTTTTAAGAATATCTTTAATATACTTATGTTGAGATATGTAGGTTCCTTCTGGTTTTTGAGAAATTTGAAAACCAAGGAAAAATGTTAACTCACCCATCATACTCATTTCAAACTCAGATTTCATTAGATTTGCAAAGGAGTCAGTCAAAGATTGCTGAGTTGAACCAAATATAATGTCATCAACATAAATTTAAATAATCAAAACATTTTTCTTATCTTTCTTTATAAAAAGGGTTGGATCTGCATTTCCCTTTACATAGTTATTTTGAATAAAAAATCCAGTGAGTCTATCATACCATGCTCGTGGGGCTTGTTTAAGGCCATACAAAGCTTTGGTAAGTCTAAAAACATGATCAGGATGTTTTGTATCTTCAAAGCCAGAAGGTTGTTCAACAAAAACTTCCTATTGAACATAACCGTTAAGAAAAGAACATTTCACATCCATTTGGAAAAGTTTGAAATTAAAGAATGCTGCAAAGGCAAGTAGAATCCGGATAGATTCAAGTCTAGCTACTGGAGCATAGGTTTCTTCATAGTCTATTCCTTCTTGTTGATTATAGCCTTTAGCAACAAGTCTAGTTTTATTTCTAACAATGACTCCATTTTCATCACATTTATTTCTGAAAACCCATTTTACTCCAATAACAGAAGTTTCCTTAGGTCTTTCAACCAAGGTCCAGACTTTATTCCTTTCGAATTCATTTAGTTCATCTTGCATTGCTTTGATCCAATAATCATCACCTAAAGCTTCATCTGTGCTTTTAGGTTCTAATTGGGAAAGAAATGCTAGATGTTCTACTTCATTTCTTAAGGAACTTCTAGTCCTTATAGGTTGGTTTACATCACCAATGATACTATCACTGGGATGATTCTTAAGAAACACATGATTTGGGTTTTGTAAAACCTGTTCATCAACATAGGGTAGAAAGTCTTCTGGGGTAAATGTTTCAGAGGTATCTTCTTGAACAATTTCCTTATCAGAAGGTTCTTCTATCAAAGGTTGACAATCAGTTTTTGAAAACAAATCCGAAGATGTAAGTTGAGATGGTTTAAAAACAAAAGGATCAGACTCATCAAATTTTACATGTACTGTTTCCTCAACAGTACAAGTATTTTTATTAAAAACTCTATAAGCCTTAGAGGTTGTGGAATAACCTAAGAAAATCCCTTCATCTGATTTTGGTGCGAATTTATGTAAGTTATCTTTAGTATTCAAAATTAATACTTTGCAACCAAAAACCTTGAAGTAGGAAAGTCTTGGTTTTCTACCATTCCATAACTCATAAAGAGTTTTATTAAGAAAAGGTCTAATCAAAACTCGATTTATAGTATAACAAGCAGTACTTACAGCTTCAGCCCAGAAATGTCTAGCAATAGAATATTCACTCAACATGGTTCTAGTTATCTCTTGAAGAATTCTTTTTCTTCTTTCAACTACACCATTCTGTTGAGGAGTTCTAGGTGCTGAAAAAATGTGAGTAATACCTTTTTTACTACAAAAAGTTTCAAAATCTGAATTTTGAAATTCTCCTCCATGATCACTATGAATAGTTTTCAATGGAAGGTTTTTCTCATTTTTAACTTGAACTCTAAAACTTTTGAAATAAGAAAAAGCTTCAGATTTCTTTGCTAGAAAATAGACCCAAGTAAATATAGTGTAGTCATCAACTAGAACAAACACATAGTATTCGCCTCCAATACTTCCAGTTTGTATTGGACCAAAAAGATCCATGTGCACTAACTGTAATGCATCAGTTGTTGAGACTTCACCGATTGATTTAAAACTAGATTTATGTTTCTTGCCATACTGACAAGGATCACAAACTTTAGAAGAATCAAATCTAAGCTCCGGTAGATCCTTAACTAGTTTCTTCTTAGAGAGTTTACATAGGTTTCTCATATTACAGTGTCCTAATCTTCTATGACATAACCAAGAATGATCTTCCATTGCACTTAGGCAAGGTAAATCTTGGCTCCTGAGGTCTTCTAGGTTTAAAGTGTAAACATTCTCTTGCCTGTTGGCTGAGAGAATAAATTCTTCCTTGGAATTGTGAACTAAGCATTTATCATTCCTAAAATTCACAAGGTAACCTTCATCACATAACTGACTTATGCTAATGAGGTTGTGCTTAAGACCTTTAACAAAAAGAACATTTGAAATCAAGGTTTTACCTAAAAGAACAATATTACCAATACCAACAATCTCTCCCTTAGCATTGTCTCCGAAAGTTACCTTTCCTCTTTTCATTTTGATAATCTTTTCAAAAATGATTTTTTTACCAGTCATGTGCCGTGAACATCCACTATCCATGTACCATGTATTGTTGCTGGTACTTTCTTTATTTTCCTGAAATCAAGAAGAAAATTAGACTTTCGGAATCCAAACTTGTTTGGATCCGAGATTTCCAGACAATAAAATTTTAGGAACCCACATTTTCTTAGAAAAGTAATCTTTGTGAAATCCTAGAGATTGGGTTTTGTTTAAGGAACAACTTTTTGCCCAGTGACCACCACATTGACATTTAGTACAAAATGGGGCACTTTGAGGAACAAAATAATTGTTACTGAAAATAGGTTTTGCATGGGTATAACCAAATCCGGATTTATTTCTTAAAGGTCGTATTTGGGAATACATCTTATCAAAATTTTCCTTACCATGGGTAAAGTTTGATAAACACTTCTTTAAAGAAAAAATTTCGGACTTGAGTTTTACAACCAAGTTTTTATCCTCAAAATCATTAGTTTTAGAACTAGAGTTAGGCTCGAAAACATTTTTATTAGAAATTACTTTTTCTAACTCTTTAGAAAGTTTGTTCTTCTCAAAACTTACTTGCTCAAGATTTTTTGAAATATTTTCAAAATCAGCATTTTTCTTATCAAGATCTTTAGAAAGATCTGATATCTCTTTTGTAAGAATAGAATTCCTAGAATTTGCCTTATCAAGTTTCTTATTGAGTTTGGAATTCTCAATCTCAAGAAGTTCAACAAACCTAGAGACTTCTTCATAAGTAGGTAAAGTATTTTCTTCATCAGAAGATGATTCTTCATCAGAAGAGTTATAATACTTACTATCATTAGAGTTCAAAGAAACATTGGTCAATGATTCAGCATTTCATACCTTAGCCATAAGACAATGATTATCAATAGGTAGTCTGGCTATAAGACCAAGATTCTTCTGTCCTGAAGATTCATAATCAGAAGATTCATCTGAAGAGTCACCACCACTGGCACTCCAGGTGTCATTAGCTTTCAAAACTTTCTTAGCTTTAGCTTTATAATACTTCTTCTTGTTCCTGTCTGAATGTCTTTCCTTCCTTTCTTTCTTTTTGAGCATAGGGCAACCTGGTCTTATATGTCCAGCTCTTTTGCATTCATAACAAGTAACTTCTCCATCTTTCTTATCTTTCCTGTCCTTTTTCTTATACTTAGATTGAAAATTTCTCTGTCCAGCTATCTTGTTAATCATTCGAGCAAGATTGGCTAATTCATTTTCTGAGACTTCACTCTCACTAGATTCGGATTGGAAAATGACTTTCTTAGACTTGGATCTGGTTACTCTTTCAAGAGTCTTAGCTTTCATCTGATTTGAAGTTGTAGCAAAAGCAACAGTACCATTTCCATTCTTCTTCTTGATGTTGTCAGCATCTCTCTTCATTCTAGTTTCATGTTGTAGAAGAGTTCCAAATAATTCATCAAGAGTAATTTGAGTTACCTTCCTGTTCTCATCTATAGCTGTTCTCTTGGATTCCCACTCATTGGGCATAATGTCAATTATCTTGTCCACAAGAGCTTCATCATCTAAACCTTTTTCTCCCATAGATTGTAGGCTGTTGACAATGGTCATAAATCTTTGTTGAACTTTACAGATAGGTTCTCCATAAGGAAAATTGAAGCCATGATATTCAGCTCTAAGCATAGCTCTTCTAGTCTCAATCACTTTAGAAGTCCCAAAGTGTGTAACCTCTAACTTCTTCCATATACAGTTAGCTGATTCACAAGAAGAAATTTGGCTATATATATTTCTAGTCATTGAACATAGTAAAGTATTGCGTACCTTATAGTTTAGTTGATATTCTTGCTTTTCTTGGTTAGTGAAAGTTCTGACTTCCTTGTCAGGAATTTTATAATCACGAGTAAGCATAACAAAGTTGTCTACTCCAGTTTTGATAACAAAAGTCTTCATACGATCTCTCCAGTACTCATAGTCATTACCATCAAAGATAGGTGGTCTTGTCGGATTTAGATTGTCAATAGATCCAACATTAATTCCTGCCATACTAGAAATAACTTTGCACACAAACTTGTTAGTAGCAAAGATTCTTAATAACAAACAATTGCAATATGAGATTCTACCTTAAAGAGTATAGAATCTAAATGAATCAGAGTAAGTAAGGAAGTATAAGAAAGTTATACTTTCCTTAAGATACAAATTGCAGCGGAAATAAAACAAGTAGTTAAACTACAAGTAACAAGATATAAGTCTTTTAACCCAAAGAAAAGGGTATCCAACAACCTTGGATAAAGGTCCCTTGATTTATACTTTCAAGAAAGTCTGTCTTACCCACACCAGGGTAAGCCCTCGATACGAATATCGGAGTCTCTGTCTTGCTATCTCCGCAAGCCCTCAACTTCAAGGTAGTTGGCAACCTCTGTCTTCCTCAGCAAGAAAGCCCTCGAACTTTAAGGTAGTCGGCAACCTCTGTCTTCCTCAGCAAGAAATCCCTCGAACTTTAAGGTAGTCGACAACCTCTGTCTTTCTATCCCCGGAAGCCCTCGAATGTAATCACCAACATTCAGAGTCGCACAAAGCTTTGAGAGTTAATAAGAGCCTCTCTCTCTAGAAATCACTTCAAGCAAATTTTTCAGCCTTTCAGCACTTTCATCAGCTATCAGCTACGAGCTCTTTCAAATGAGCTCCTATTTATAGGTAAGGTCGGCTCCTTCTCCAACGGTCATATTTTCCTTAAATATCGGAGGGACCTGTACACGTGTCACTTAGACAACGGTTAGTTTATAACAAAACAGACGACATCGTTTTATAACGAAATAAGTGTAACAGAATGTACGACATCATTTTAAACTCTAACATAAAAGTTCGGAATGAAAACTTCGGAGTGAAGGTTCGGAGTGAATAAATTCAGAGTGTATAAAACAAAGATAATCAGATTCTGTTTAATAGGTGAATTCGAAATGAGAATTCGGAATAGGAATTCGTCATCAGAATTCGTAATTAGAATTCATCATCAAGATTCATAATGAGAATTCGTCATCAGAATTTGTAATGAGAATTCGTCATGAGAATTCGTAATGAGAATTCGTCATCAGAATTCGTAATGAGAATTCGGAATGAGATTTCTTCATTAGAATTCATAATGTGAATTCTTCATTGGAATTCGTAATGAGAATTCTTCATCAGAATTCGTAATGAGAATTCAGAATGATATTTCTTCATTAGAATTCGTAATGAGAATTCTTCATTGGAATTCGTAATGAGAATTCTTCTTCAGAATTCGTATCCTGAATCTGGAATAGAACTTAGTCAGAGTTCACATCCGGAATTCGGAATGAAACTTCTTTATAGTTCTTGTCCAGAATCCGAATCCTAAAACAGAATGCTTTATATCAAAGTTTCAATGATTCCGAGAAAATGAATCCGAATCTCATACTTAAGAAAAATATGGATAAAAATATGATAAGAATAATTTTTCTTATAAAAGCGATTTTCCTTAAGAAAGCGATTTTCCTTATAAAGGAAATTTTCCTTAAGAAAGCAATTTTTCTTATAAAAACAATTTTCCTTATAAAAACAATTTTCCTTAAGATAAGGTGTTTGTGATTTTCAAATCAAGAAGGAATGGAAAAGTCATAAGGAAAACCTTATTGACTCAACATTTTGGTTTTAAAAAATAATTAATATTAGAAGAAATCGTAGTAGTACATTGCAAAAAAGTTTTAAGATGTGGGTTCCAATTTTTTTTCTATTATAAATATAGCCAAACTTTTGTGGGTACAAATAAATTAATTATATATTTTTCATGAAAGGTTCTAAGTACCAGATATATAATAAAATGGTTCATGGATAGTGGTTGTTTATGACATATGTATGGAGACTTTTCAAACTTCCAAAAAATCAATAAATTGAAATGAGGAAGAAATACTTTTTTAGACAATTAATAAGGTGAAATCATTGAAATATATTATATTTATTTTTTTATAAAATATCGTTTTTAAAATGGTTTATTTGTTTTAGGACTTTGATATATCCTTATCACTATAAATTATTTATTTGATTAGAGATATATTATGAACTTTAAGAATTAAAACTATTCTATTCAAAGTTCAAAATGTAATTTTATTCTATTTTTTGAAATGAATGAAAATTTTTACAAACTCAACTTTGATAATTTGAGTAATAATAATTTTACTTGTTTAATTAAAACCACAAACTTATCTTGGTTATAGTATAGGAGACTAAAACATTAGAACTTCAAGAATTTAATTCAACTTTCTAGGAAATAAAATGTTAGGGATCTTTTGGAACTTCTGTTTAATTTATCTAGAGTCTTGGATCATTTTCAAAATTTTAAGAAACATATGTAATTTTTTATATCTAAAAGTTAAGTATTAACTAATTCATATTAAATGTTGGTGTGCATGAATATATATTTCCCTATAAGAAACTAGAATCATGGGAGAAAAATATTATGAATATATCATGGTTGATGATTACACTATATTTATTTATGTTAAAATTTTCACTAGAAAATGAATATATTTTAATAATTTTAAGAATTTTCATGATATTATAAAACTATGTGAAAAAACTACATTTGGTGACTATCTAGAGTGTTTATGGGGGTGATTTTATTAATTTTTATTTTGAAACCTTTCTATTTAAAAAATGTATTACTCATAAATTTTCAGCACTAAGAACACAAAAAAATGGGATAGTTAAAAGAAGAAATATAATTATTTAAGAAATTAACCAAACATTAATAAGTGATTCTATACTTTCTCGAAAATTTTAAGACACGACTTTGAGTACTTATTTTCTAATATAAATTGAGTTTTACTCAAAACCTTTCTTAATTAAACACCTTATGAGTTGTGGATCAGAATAAAGCTAAAAATTTCTGATAGAAAAGTTTTTGGATGTAACATATTCATCTTAAATACAAATGATTAGTTACATAAATTTTATTCTAAAACCGATGAAGGAACTTTTATGGGTTATAATAAAAATATTAAGTATTATAGATATTTTAATAAAAGAACTAATTAATTTTAGGATATAGTTCATATAATTTTTTTATTAATATGACACTTTTATTTTTTTAACCCATTATAATTTCAAAATACTGATGAATTTTTAATAATTTCTTCTTTTTCATTATCTACAGATAATCAACAATTATTGATTGAAAAACATCTAGAAGTAAGATCTTCATATTTTCAAAATTCATAAACTAATTCAATAAAAGATATAGATCCATTAGTTAAAGACCATGTTACCTCTTCACCCACGAAACTATTGATATTAAGGAATCAACCTTCTAATTATATTATTAGAGATGTAAGTCAACCAATTAAAATTTGAAATTTCCAAATAAATAATTATGATCAAATATTTTCCTATCACAATTTAATCTTAAAAATATATATACAGTGATTTAGTTTTTGAAAGATAGATGAGCTCCAAACAAGAAGAATTCAATTAGTTTGAATGAAACCAAGTTTTTACCTTAGTTGAACATCCTACATATTAATTGGTTATTAGTGTAAAATATTTTTTTTAGAAAAAAAGTGATAAAATTGTAATTATTATTAGAAATAAATAAATACTTGTTTATAAGGTCTATTTTAAAGAAGAAGGAATAAAATATGGTAAAAAGAATTCAGTAGTTGTTACATTAAAATCTATCAGGATCATATTAGCCTTTGAATCTCTTCTAAATTTAACTATATTTAAAATGGATGTGAAAAGTTATTTCCTTAATGGATATGTTTAATAAAAATTTTTTGTTTAAAAAAATCATGGTTCTGAAGATACTAAATTTCTTAACAAAGTATTTAAACGTACTAAAGAACTTTATAAACATAAACTCAACCTAAGATCTTGATATGATAGACTCAAAATATATTTTCTTCAAAATAGATAACATGGCCTCTATCCAAGATTCTCATGAATAGATCATATAACCTAAAAATAGTTAAGAATAGATAATATGGAATCTAACTAAGAATCATCAACTTTGAGGCCACCATTCCCCAGAAATTTAGGTGGGTGATACTTTTGGAATTCCCTCATCAACTTTTATATACTCTATACGGGTGTTGAAGCACCCTCCATATACCACACTAATAATATAAACCCTTCATAAAACAGAGTGTTAGTGCCTAGTCCATGTACAATAGGAGGTACAACTAGAGGTTCCTCAGGTGGAACTTCTGGCGTATTAGGTCCCACCACCTTGGGAGCATGGTTTTTTCTATCTTCTTAGCATCTTAACCCAGGCCTTAATAGAGGAATATATATACAATTTCTCAGAACATGACTCAAAAACAAATAAAAAGATTAAGGAAGGTCTCATATTGAACGGTAGGCATAATGGTTCTCTACACAAAAATATGTTTACACAAATACCCAAGATATGAATTCAGGGTATTGGTTACATTACATGTTTTAATCATAGGGGTTCTAGTATATTAATTTTCAATTAAATTTTATAGAGGAAACACCCTTTAAGTGGTAATTGGAACCCACAATTAATTTTAACTAATTCTATTTGAATTATAGAACTCAAAAATTCATAAACACATTAAGGGTATCCACACAGATATATATATATATATATATATATATATATATATATCAAGATCCAGTTTTCTACATCTTTCATTCCTATGTAATAAATTCACAATCTTTATAAGTTGTTGTACATATAACTATAATAGGGACGTTATGATATTTCAATTAGATGGATCACTATTCTCAATTTATATAGGCACACACACTCTCTAAATTAGAATAGGAATCCATGTAATATTAACAAACTAGAATTTTTTATCATACAACCAACGATACCTAGAATAAACTCACTATAGTTGGATAAAAAAGGTTCCAACATCAAGTTATACGGGAAAAACATTTTGGTTGATGAAAACACTTAAATTAATCCAATTATTTATCCCTTTAAGAAATTTTAGCACAATTTCAGATATAACTATCAAGGAACTAGGAATATGCAGTAAGAAATGCACACAATAAGTAAATATGGAATGGAATAATTCATAAAATATCAATCATCAGGTGTCTATAATGTTACATATAACACAACATCCTTGATACACCAGTACAATGGTAAAGTTCAAATCCACAATAATAATAAATTCCAAAATCATTTCCACCACCCAATGGTGAAATAAGTACAACCATAACAAGAAAAATTCAGAACATCAAATCCAATCCCAAACAATTTAACCTTTTCTTTATATGATGGTTAGATACTCCCAAACACATGTTGGTTACCAAATTTTAATATTTCATAATCTCTTTTCCTACCATTACCAAAGAGTAAGACAAAAAGAACCTCTTATACCACTTTGTGACACCCCGAAACTGATTCACTCATAAGAAACTAAACCTGGTTGGTCACATGGCCTCAAGAACACCTCCCCATAACCAGAGGATACCAAATAGTAGTGGGGGAATTTTTTGTGTCCATGAGAAGAATATTACCTCATGTTAGATTGGAACATCGTGGTAAAATACATAAAAAAAACTAAAAAATCAGCAAATATAATATAAAATAACGAAAGTAAATCATTCAAAATTAATAAACTGATATAATATACAAGTCATATACAAAATAATGGGTATTTGTTTCATGTTTCTATGAAAAAAATGGAAGCAGAGAGACATCAATACATTTTATTGAAAATTATTAAAAAATACAAAAAATGATAAACTAAAAAAACATCCCAAGCCCACTCTTAGTCATATCCTACCATACACCATCATATCACATGACTCAGGAATCAAAAGATAGACCCCATCCCTTATCCAGAACTATAATTAGAAAGTCTATCTAGGTACTAATCAATATCCCAAACAAGGTGTGAGTAAAACTCAATAGGCCCCCACCAATGATGTTTATTTGAAATCTAGTCTATGAGTAAAAATATAGTAGTGTGCATGTAAAATGGTCACTAATAGAACAAAAAATTGATAGAATAACCATGTCAGGATTATGGTCTTCATGGGAAGCCTAACCTTCCAGGCATGCCTCGACCTAATCCATATTCCTTTGAATAGGTTACGTGTAAGAATTTAGGGTGAAATAAGATGATAAGAGTAACCATGTAATTATAAAAATGATGGAGGACCCAAGGTGAAACTAATGCATCCTTAATCATAGAGGGTTAGGTCACCTCATAATAAACAACCGTGAAGCCCAGACAAAGGGTCTACATGTTATATGAGGGAAACACCCTTGTATTTTCACTAGAGAAATATCAATAACCGATTCCTTGGATTATATTCAAATTAAACCCAAGATAAGAATTACTAGACCCCAAGGTGATGATCCATGGTGTTATGTGTCCAAATACATCAAGGTGAATCCAAGGAGATTATCCAATGAATTTTAATTTATCGATATAAATTGAATTAATTATTGGTACTATTAAAAGGAATTCATATACTAATAATATAAATACCAAATTCCAAGGTGGGTATCTCCATTGGAAACTAGCTCAATGAATCGTGGTGGCATCCTCTAAGTGCTCAAGGAATTACCTTAGGAACCTAAGGAAAAATAAAATATGACCACCCCTTTAACAGGAAAAAGGTGCATAATTAGTTGGCCCCATTTGTGAATTTTCACAGGCTATCTGTTAATCCATGCCTCTTTAATATTTCATTTAATTCAAACATTCCCTTTCCATAAATAAATGGTAATGGTTAATGTGGTAATTCTTGCATTTTAATCATTCCCTACATAAACAATAAATGGCCAAGTGAAAGGTACATTCCATACTATAACATGACTTTTATTTTAATATAACTTAACCAAATTCATGTTTAAAAGTCAATCCAACATAATTTATGGGATTCAATGTCACATGTATATAAGAACTCACACAGATGGGTGATCCTTGGTGATGTTACAACCTCTTAAAAGGTAAATACGTACCATAAGGTGTATAGGTTGTTGTGTCCACAATTATTTTACAATTTGATTAATTACCAATCAATTCATGAATATTTTAGTGTTTCAAACAATGAAAAAATTTATAAATAGGTGAGGCTTTTAGGGAAATGATATAGAACACATACCTTATCGATATATAAGAACACTCATCTTGTATCATTTTCTGATTTGGATGGATCAGAGGAAAATGGATGAATAAATGAATACCTTGAAAATAGGGCATATAGCTCACATATAAAAATAACCAAAGATGTAATGATGAAACAATATATGATGGAAACAAAATTAAATCTCTTATCAATACACTTCCAATGAGATAGACGGTGGTCTTATTAGTGTCTGAATGAGGGATGGGCTTCCATGCTTAAGGAAGAGGGATAGGGGATCTTCTCATGAATGGGTAGAAACTATAGAATTAATAAATTGAATAATTGTTTTTTTTTGAGACAGAAGAAAGGAAAAAGGGAAAATTCACCCTTCTTTAATGGGGTTTACATTTTGGCTACACGGTTTACCAAAACATGCACCAACTTTTAGCTAACACTATATAAGGGAATCTAACCTCACATGGTTTGGTGAATAGTTAGAAAAAATTTGTTCTAACCATGAATTTTTTCTATGAAATAAGTCTAAATCTTATTTTCTAGGAATTGGGAATTATTTTCATAGTTTAAAAAACCATGCACCTCCTCTTACCGGGCCACATAATTGATCTACATGTTTACTACTAATCGTGTCCCAACTGTGCGCCTCAAGCTGTTTCTTAAAAAACAAGATGTCTAAGCTCCGAACAAGACCAAATTCTACCCAAACCTTCCTTAATCATTTAATAATAACCATTAGGTTAAAAATGAAGATTCAAACTAAAAAAAATTAAGGATCTGTATGTCATCAAAAATATGGGACGTTACATCATTAGCCACCGTTGGTTGGTATTGAGTAAATGGCTCAAAATAGAAGACACATTCACCATCACAGACCCAATATTGAGTTCAACAATGTTTGGGTATCATAGATGATCAATTCATACAAGGTTCATTCATATTTTCTACTGGCGAGTTCTAACCTATCATTTATTAGAGGATGGCCTAACCATTGACAAATATTCATGTCAGAGACAACAACATGATTGGAGACCTACTAGAGGAAGAAAAGATAGACCTTAGGGGTAAGGTTTTGATATAGGATATTTAGTATATTGTTTATGATATTACCCATTTCCCCCATAACCACCTCTATTTGGTTTACACTAGACTCGAAGGGTTGGAGGCCTAAGATAGGGTCAATTACCAATAATGGAAGGGTATGACCAAGTACTGTGTGATATGATATGTATATTGTTTTATTGTCAAAATAAATTCTTATAAATATATACATGATCCATTAATTCATTTATATTTTCCTTATGTGAGATATTGAAATTTTTGTGGACCCTCTAGCTAAAATTATGTGGTTGGAGACTCATATTAGAAGTGATTTTGGGATTACACACATATAAAAATATTCTAACCTAGCCCTCAATGGTGAGAGGTTCTCCCAGGATCACTTTATGGTTATGATAAAACATTATGATATAATTATTGGTATGAATTGGATATCTATAGTTCATTCTCAGATAGACTACTTCTAATGAAGTGTGAAGTTTATTTAGAAAAATGGATCAAGAGTTTCATTTATGGGTGAGTAGTAGGGATCATTTGTGGGAAGATGTATAAAATTTACCATCATTTTTCTAGTTTTACCCTTGGTGAAGAAGACCGTGTAGACATTTTGTTATCATTAGTGTTGTATGAAAATATATAAATATTCTTGAAGTATTTACTTGGGTTACCCCATCCTCTGTATTTCGAATTCTATATCATATTAAACAGAAGGAGTACTCCGATATCCATTAAAACATATCGTATGACCCCTAATAATCTTTAGTATTTGAGGTTTCATTAAGGGAACATCATGGAGAAATGGTTTATATATCCCAATGTGTATCCCTTATCCACTCTAGTGCTGTTAGTGAAAAAATATGATGAGATATTGATGATTTTCATTGACTTTTATCACTTCAATCAGGTGATAGTCAAGAATAATCATCCATTTCCAAGGATTGATAAACTCTTTTACCAGTTGAATGAATCAATTTTGTTCTCTAAAATCTATCTAAGATTAGGCTATCATCAACTTTGAGTTCATGAGGATGATATTCCAAAAATTTCATTCCAATGTTTCTATGGTCATTATCTGTTTTTAGTGTTTACCTTTAGAATACAATATTCTATTGTGGTGTTTATGGGACTTATAAATTGGTTATTCTAGACCATCCTAGACCTATTTGTAGTGGTATTTATAGATTAAATTGTTGTTTAATCAGTATCATAGGTAGAAATTTTAATGAATTTCCAAATGTCCCTAGACCTACTTTAAGGGAACCAACTATATGGGGAACTCCCAAGGTTTTTTGTCATGATTAGATAGGTATATTTCCTATAACATGAATATTAGATAAAGGAGTAGTTATAGACCAATATAATATCAATGCATTACTAACTTGGGAGCCACCCAAGTGTGTTTTAGAGGTGTGGTGTTTTCTAGGGGTGGATGAGTACTATTTTAGATTCATGAAAAAATTATATAGGATTATGAAATACTTTAATTCCTTGTATTAGAAGGGGTATCCATTTATTTTTTATGTGAAATGTCATATGGCCTTTAAGGAGCTTCGATAGAGATTGATAAGTGTTCTTATCTTGATGCTGATAGAGGAGGGATTTGAGTATATGGTGTTATTAAATTACTCATGAGACAGGATTGGTTGTGTATTATAAAGAGGTATGTGGTGATTACTTACAGATCTTGATATTTGAGACACCATGAGATAAACTACGTGACTTATTACTTGGATTTTGTAGAGGCAGTTTTTCCCTGAATACTCAGAGACACTCCCTTTTAGTGAGTGGTTTATCATTTACTCTAATAAAAAAGACTAAAGTATATCTTCACCCACAATGATCTCAACATGAGACATTTGAATTTAATATAGTTTTTGTAATACTATGATTTTATGGAGGTCTATACTTATGGGAAACAGAAAATTTTGGTATATTCCCTTACTAAGAAATCATGTTCTCAAATTTTACGTGTGGTGTTTGTGCAGTCAGCCTCATTGAAGTTATATTTTTTGGATGAGGGAAGAACAAATTATAGCCAATCAATGGTGGTGACTCATATAATACTTTTACACATTAGGGAGACCTAGCTTGGGGACATTTATTGTGAGGTTTTTCAAGACTAGATATTATGAAGAGATTCTCTCGATAGATTTTTTTAAGGTGGAGAGCACAATTATACTCTTATAGGGATGGATTGTGGTGATAGTAACACTGCATAAAGAGGTGATAATAGAGTTCAAAATTTTTCCATTAGTGGTATATCATTGAGTGATTAATAAGTAACAAAATCTTAAATGGTAGTTTTAGTGTCTAGGTATAAATAAAACTGTTTCCAAATTTGTATTTTGATTCCTTACTATGTATCAGTTATAGGTAAGAATCAAGTTCCCATAAGTTTGGACCAACCACTCAACGTTCCAGAGTGTGATTGGGATGATATATTTTCATTAGGATTAAATGATCTATGAGGGGCCATGGAAAAAGTTTTGTGATCATTAGTAATTAAAAAAGTTGGCCTACTTCCTTTCCATTCAGGAGAAGAGTTTAGTGTGGGATGATTGTATATACATGGGAGTATCCACATTTATATGGTACCCTCAAAGAATTTTTTCTACCATAAAACTCAATTCACATCCTAACTATAGAGAGGATTACATGAGGATTTTGGGACTCAATTACAGAGGAGTATGAAATTCTACCCTTATACTGGTGGATAGACCGAGTAGACCATTTAGGTTCTTAATGATATGATTGGAGCTTATGTATTATACTTCATCATAAGAAGGGAAGATAACTTTACTTTAGTGGACTTAGCTTATAATTATAGATATCAATCAACCATTTTCATGAGGCCTTTCGAGGCCCTAAATGAGGGACCCCATAAATCACACCTGTGTTGGTTGAAAATTGGGTGTTCCACACTCATGGGGATGAAGTTGGTTTGGGTAATGTAAAAGAAGGTATAGGTTATTTGAGATCATATGAGGAATGAATAGATCTATCAAAAGACTTATACAGACTATCAGTGAAGGTATTAGAGTTTTAGGAGGGAGGAAATGTGTTCCTCAGGGTATCAACTTGATGTTATTTGAGGATATTTGGATTGGTAAATAAGTTATCTTTGATATTCATTGACATGTTCAAGATTCTGCATAGGGTATATAAGGTAGCATGATGCCTTGAATTTCCCCATAGTTGGTCTAAGTTCAAGATATTTTTCATGTGTTACTACTAAAGAGATACATGCATGATTTTTCACACATCATTGATTGGGGTGATATAAACATCAAATATAGAACTACGTTCTTAGAGTAAATAGTGGAAACTATGTATTTATGTGATTTGATTATTTATGGATGATCCATTCCCTATGTGTGTGTTCTTCAGAAGGATGTGAATATTAAAGAGAGATAATGGGAGAATTAGATCAAAATCGAGGCCATGTATTTAATAAACTATGTTTTTAAAATGAAACACTATGTACAATAGCATATATGATATGCCACATTGAGATTAAACAAGAAACTAAATATTATTATTTAAAATTTAACATTAAACTAGCTATTAGAATGGCATAAATGAATAGTGTTAACTGAATTACAAAAATATGTTTCAAGCATGTATATATAATTCTTTCACCAATTAATTACAAATTAATGTAAAACCCTTTTTAAAATAAAAGGATTTTTTTCCCAAAAACTATTTAAATGTTCACAAGTGCATTTTATACCAATATGCTAATAAATAAAAATTGTTGGATTATATTAATTTAATAAAAAATAAATATATTTAATTACATGTTTTAAATTCATCTTATTTATTTTATAGAAATTATATAAGAAAAATCGAATTTTATGAATAAAAGAATTATTTTTCAAAAAAGAAAGTTTTGTTGCCTTTTGATGGTGAACTTGTTTTAAATATAATTTTTTGACACTTTTATAAGTCTAATTTTTCAAAATAAAATTATTCTTTTAAATTAGAGTATAAAAATTTACTTTGGTTTATTTTTTGGTATTTTTCTGATAAATTTCATGTTTTGATGAATAGTGAAAAAATAATGCATTTTAATTGGAAATAGTTCTTTCATAAAATTAATATATAATGTTAAATAATATTTTTGAATAGTTTTAAAGTATAAATATATCATGTTTTTATCACTTAATCCATTTTATTTCATTGAAATCAATTTCATGTTGAAATTGGATATGAAAATTTTGTTAACTTTTGAATATTTTTACTTAAAAAACCTGTTTTCTTATTCCGTCAATGGGATGAATTTTTATTTAATTTCCGCAAATAATTTGTTTTGAATTTTGAAAAACGGATTCAAAATTTAGAATAATAAGGTCAAAATTTGGTAAATATATCTCTTTAATTTTTCAAAAATATGAATAGTAACTTTAGAAATTATTTTTATTACCACGGTTAATGGTAAATCAGGTAATTAAGGGTAAAAATAATATTATAAAATATTATAAAATTACCCCAAAACATTTCCAAATTTCATTGGATGAGTTATTTTCTTCCAAAATCATTATTGGGCTGATTTTTTGAGCTCTTGTATCCACCTGGATGACTTTAAGACATTTATTACATTTTATTAAAAAAAGTAAATTTTGTCACACTCTTGTTTTTAACAAGTAAAATATTTTTAATATGGGGTTATATATGAGATATGTTTTACTATAAATAGTATTTATAAATATAAAATTATTAACTACATCATGTTAATTTTTTATAATTTTTATGTAATAAATAATTAAATTAAATGGGGACACAATGATGATGCAGTAATTGTTTCATTAACGGAAGAATCAAATAAATGATATTAAAAATATTAAAATAAATATAATTTAACATAATAGATATCATAAAAAAAGTTATAGATTCCTTTAAAATGTTATGAATTATTTAAAGTATTTTTTTATATATGAAGTTTTTATGATATTTTTAAAAAATCAAGTAAAAAATATTGTCAAAATCGACATGAATGATATTTTAAAATAAATAATATTTTTTTAAATGATATAAAATTTAAAAAAATATAAAATTCATCCAAATAATTTTAATAAGTCCTAAAAGTTTATAAATTACTCATTAATTGGTTGCTCAACTGGTTATGTTAATCATATTAATCCTCAAAGTGTAAATTACTTGATAACATGGTAGGAGTTAAATGGATAAAATAAGGGTTAAAAAATATATGGGTTAACATAATAATTAAAACCTATATAACTTTAATTTTATGAATTTATTGAGACCAATAATCTTTCTATATTTTACATAACTCAATTTATATTCATTTTAAATCGAAAATTAATTTATGTTAATTTAATACTTTGAAGAATTCCAAGAGAGCCACTCCCATCTTTTATAAAAGGGAACTAATTCATACCATTTATTAACTCTTTAAAACCCGTTTTTTTCATCCACGATATACCAAAATAATTTCCTAGAATCCCTCCCCACATTATGAAGTCCTTATTTTAGACATAACAACCTCCTTAGATGTGTTAAGGTGTTAATAAATAGAGATCGTCTGAAGAAGAGGTGTCATTTTTGTTTAAGTGTTTCTATTATAAATATTCTTACATTTCATTAAAACTTTCTTAAACTAATATAAAATAATAAATACAGTATCCTAAATATACTGATATGTTATTATTTTAATATAATCACCAAAATCCATCTCCATATGCCTCAAATGGGCAAAGAGTTACCATTCGTGTGTACGGAGAACTACCGCCTCATGAACTGATATAATTCATTGTCCATCACCATCTCTAAATAACAACTATAATGATGTAATTAAAGTTTATATATGATATTTATAAAATATTTATCATTATTAAATGATAATATATCATATAAGTTCTTACCTTTCCATTCACAGAAAAATGATAACATCATTCGTGCATACGTGTGAACTATCTCCTCCACGAAGCGATGTGATTCATTTTTAATCACCAAATAGCATTAATGTTATATATAAGTATATTAAAATGATTAATATGATATTTATGTTATTTTTATCATTCTTTAAATCTAAAATAATACCTACCTTATTTTGATAATGATCATAGAAAAATGAAAATGTTACTCATGCGTATGTATGGATTACCGTCTCAATGATTGTGACGTAGTTCATTTTTAATATACATATTTAATGATTGGATTTGAAAGTATAATTGATATATAAAATTTATTATTATTTCATGAATATTATTCTGAGTAATATTTAATTATGACTACTTTGACTATTTACAACATACCAAATTCATTTTGGACTCAAGTACCGAATATCGGCAAAACATCTGATGTGAACTTAAATAATTAAGTACTTGTTATAATATGATAAGAAGTGATATAAAAGAATAATAAAATTCAAAAATGTTCTCAATAATGTTAATAATTAACAAAATTTTATTATTCAAGAATATAAAGACTGTACATGAGGAGTCTGACTCATGGTAAGGGAATCTTTAACTAAAACATCATTTTAATTATTTTAAAGATTTATTCTTATAAATATTTATCATTCTTGTACATGTATTCAAAATGGATGTATGAATTTATTTATATGGACATGAAGGTTTTAAAATATTAATTTTAAATTTTCTTTAAAAAGTTTTAAACTGGTATAGGAAAGTTGGATTCCAAAATATCTTTTATAAGTATTCTAAAATGGTTTTTGAAAATGGATTGGTTATTTTAATAACATGAAATATTTTCTTATGAGTGTAAATGAAATTTTAAGAGTTAGATGTTGAAAATTTCATTATTTTATCTGTTAATGTTACTTGGACATTTGATGAGTGGTTATGTGATAAACAAAGGACGAGTGGTTGCTTGATAAACCAAGGATGTGTGGTTCCATAATAAAACAAGGAAGGGAGTTTATGTTTTTACCTCAAAATCATTATGTATGGAAGTAGACTGTATGGATATTCCATTTGTAAGAGTGACATGTATGGAAGTCAACCGTATGGTTATTCTATTTTTAAGAGTGATATGTATGGAATTTGACCGCATGGTTATTCCATTTTATTTTAAATATTTCCCAAGTTACCTGCTTATCATTTGTATTATAGCTTATGTGTTTTCATGAAAATTGTTTGATTTTAAAAAGGTAATATAGAGATATTTTTGAAATAATGATCACTTTTTCAGTGTAAAATGGTATGATTTTAAGGAAATGTTTTATGGGGTTTTCACTAGACTAACGATTTAATTTCTTTTAAGTCTCAACCTAAACATTTGTTCTCATCCCATGTTTTAAAAATGTTTTTCACAGGGTTTAAGGAAGATTAGTTTCAAGGATGAGATCAAGAGAAATTTTTTATGATATATCAGTATAAGAAATCGTGTTTTGTTATAATGATTATTATTTAATGAAAAGATTGATATTGAGTATAAGTGTTCATGTGTAATGTATGAGTTTACTATGTATGAGTTTTTACTAATTATCTAAAACTCTAAACCTAAAATATATTTTGGAAACTTAAGTGATTTCTAGTTTTAAACTATCTTGAATAAGTTATGTTTATGTCCGGGTCCTTATCATTGATATCCTTGAAGGCTTAAGAAAATGTTATATATTAATATTTTTTTAACTGCTAGGGATATCTTTATGAGTTTATAATTTAAATGTTGATCATATGTTTAGTGTCTTAGAAACACTTTTGAGGCTTTATATTATGAAATTTTAAGGCGATTAATGGTATTTTCTGGATACATTCATTTTTGAAGTAATTATGGCTTATTACATTTTTGGATGAAAAATGAAATTTATGAGATAACTTTGGAGGTTAAAACATGTTATGGTTATTTTTGTGTATTTTATCATATTTTTGGAATGTTATAATAATTATATAGTTTTCAAAAAAGTAAAACAAGTAGGATGGGTGAAAACCCATCACATCTGGAAATGCTGCATGAATCAAACCCATAATCTAAGGGATACATGGGTGCATCTTCTACCACTAGACTATGGGAATTACTAGGTTATTATGATTTTTTAGTTGAACTATTTTATATAATAAGAATAAGTTGATTTTGGGAACAATATTTTTATCATATTAGAAAAATTATTTTGGGGATTAAGTTATAAATGTTATTTTTGAAGATGTTCACTATTTTAGGAACCTTATATGATCAAGGTAAACATAATAATATGGGATTTTATTTGTGAAGTATAGGTTGAATTTTATTTTGTAAGAATATATTATTTTATTGTGTACTTATGGAAATTTAGGTTATATATGGAAATTGTTAGCTTATCTTGATGATAACTAGGGAAACTAATTTTTGGTATGAGACATTAAGAGTAATTAATGTTATTTGGAGATCATTATGAATATTTATTTTTTAAGACTATGTGATCAAATCCTTCCAATTTTTTGGGTTTTAATATTAGTTATAATATTTTTTAGGAATTTTACGGATATTTTTTGTTGAATGGTCTATGTTTAAATTATGGTATTACTATTGTATTTTGGATAATAATGTTGTTTTTTATCATATAAAAGATTATTATTTTTGGGGGATTATATTATCTTATCTTAACAATTTTTGTTTTGGTTAATTTTTTATGATAGTATAAATACGAAATTAATATTTTGTGGATTATTTTATTCTCTAAATGATGATTCCAGTGATTCAGGTGTGAAAAATTCATCTTAAATACTCATCCTTTGGAGGAAAATATGATATTTTGGAAGACTTTGATTAAAGGATGAAACCCTACTTCTTAAGTATGTATATTTCCTTATTTTCTTAGTCTAATTGGTAAAATAATTCCTCAACTTTATGAAAAGCATTTTTAAACAAAAAACGTTATCCATTTAATTTTCATACTAAGAAATAAATGAACTTTTAGCCCATCCCAGATTTATGGTTTTGTGATTATTAACTTTCTCATGACCAGGTACTCCTTCATTATCCATCAAAACATGATATTTAGTTTTCTCTTCCATGTCCATGTTTTATAACATGAAACCCTGTTATATGTTATCTCGAGTGACCTTCGTACTTTCCTTTATTTTAAAGTGGTTGTTTCATTAACCCTTTTTCAAATTTGGGATTTGAATAAATATATTTTGAAAAGAAAAACCCCTATTTTTTGACCTTGAGTTAAAACTATGAGGATGAAATTTATTGGGGGGAATGTAACATCTAGAGTTTTAAAAAGGAAACACTATGTACGATAACATACATGATACGCCACATCGAGCTTAAAAAACAACTAAATATTATTATATAATTGTTACCATTAAAGTAGATGTAAGAATGACTGGAATGAAAAGTATTAACTGAATTATAAAAATTTACCTTACAAATATATATATAATTCTTTTACAAATTAATTATAAATTAATTCAAAACCCGTTTTAAAATAAAAGGATTTGTTTTTATAAAAAACTATTTAAATGCGCATTAGTGTGTTTTATACCAATGAGTGAATAAATAAATCAATTTTTATGTTCTAAATTTTTAAAAATGGTTTCAAAATTCTAAATCATAAGGTTCAAAGTTACTAAATAGGACCCTTTCATTTTGAAAAATTATGAATAATCACTTCATTAACTATTTTTATTACCATGATTAAGGGTAAATATGATAATTTATTGTAAAAATAATATTATAAAATATTGTAAAATTACCCGAAGACTTTTAAAAATTTCAATGGATGCGTTAGTTTAAACTAAAATCATCCTTGGACCAAATTTTTGAACTCTTAGTGCCACATGGATGACTTTAATACATTTATTGTATTTTATTCAATGAAAAGTCAATTTTGTCACACACTTGTTTTTAGAAAGTAAAATATTTTTAATATGGTGTTATATAAGAGATATATTCGACTATATATAGAAGTTATAAATATAAAATTTTTACCTAAATCATGGTAATTTATTTATAATTTTTTGGAAATAAATAAGAAAATTAAATGGCGACACAATGATGATGCAATAATTTCATCATTAATAGTATAGTCTAATAAATGATATTAAAAATATTAAAATAAAAATAATTTCATATAATTGATATCATCCACAAATTTTATGTATGAATTAGAATTTTTAGATATTCTTTAATAGAGTTATTTTGATGATATCAAGCTGTTATGATATTTTTAGAGAATCAAATAATTAATAGTGTGAAAATTGAAATTAATGATATTTTAAAATAAATAACACTTTATTAAATGATATAAAATTCAAAAAAATATAAACACTAGAAAAATAATTGGTATAAGTCCAAAAATTCTATAAATGACTCACTTATTTGCCTTTTAGCTTGTTATTCAAATTATATTAACAGTCAAAGTGTAAATTACATTATAACACGGTAAGAGTTAAAAGGGTAAAATAAGGGTTAAAACAAAATGATAAGGATTAAAATAACAATAAAAACCTATATAATTTTAATTGTATGAAATAATTTATACCCATACTAATTCTATATTTCTAATAACTCAATTTTGATCTATTTGGAATATTAAATTAATTTATATAAATTTAGTACTTTGATTAATTCCAAGAGTGCCCCTCCACTCTCTTATAAAAGTGAGATACTTATTATCATTTAATTACAATTAAAAACCAATTTTGGTATACCAATATTTTCTTAAATACCATCATAAAATCTATCCCCACATTATTTAGAACTTATTTTAGGCATAACACCCTTCTTATATGTGTTAAGGTGTTAATCAAAAGAGACTATCCGAAGTTGAGGTATCATTTTTAATTAAGTGTTTCTATTTTATTTCTTCCTACAATTCCTTAAAATATTCTTAAAACATGATGAAATAATAACTAAATTATCCTAAATATAATTATATTTTATTATTTTAATATCATCACTTAAATCCATATCCACATCTATCAAATAGAAAAATAATTATCATTCTTGGGAACAAAGAACTATCGCCGCGTGAACTGATATAATTATTTTTCCATATATGTATCTCAAGAATATTTATAATTAAGGAATTAAAGTTTATATATAATTTTAATGAAATATTTATAAATATTAAATGATAATATATCAATTATCTTCTTACCTTTCCAGGCATATAAAAAGGATAACGTCGTTCATGCATACGTGTGAACAATCACCTTCATGAAGCGATGTGATTCATTTTTCATCACCGCATAACATGAATGTTATATATAAGTATATATAATTTATTAATATGATATTAATGATATTTTTATCATTATTTAAAGATAAAATAATACTTACCTTCTTTCCATAATGATCATTGAAAAATGAAAATGCTACTCATGCATACGTATGGGTTACCATCTCCATGATTGTATCATAGTTCATTTTTTATATACATATTTAAGGAGTTTTTTTGAAGGTATAGTTGATATATAAAAGTTATTAATATTTATTGAATAATATCATGAATATTACATAATTATAACCACTTTAACTATTGACAACATACCACATTCATTTTGGACTCAAGTACCGAATATCGACAAAACAACTGATATGAATTTAAATAATTAATATTTTTTATAACATGATAATAAGTGATATAAAGGAATAATAAAATATAAAAAGGTTCTCAAGGAAGTAACTAATTAACTAAGTTTATTTTTTAGGAATATACATATTGTACAAGATTAGTCAGACTCACGGGAAGGGACTCATTAACTAAAAACATCATTTTAAATGGTTTGATGATTTATTCTTATAAATATTTCTCATCATGTCCATGTTTTAAAGATGTTTTTTTTGATTTATTTTTTTGGATATGAATGTTTTAAAATTTTAATTTTTTAATTTCTTTAAAAAATTTCAAAGTGGTATGGGAAACATTTATTCAAAAATCTCTTTTATAAATGTTTTAATTTGGTTTTTGAAAATGGAATGGTTATTTAAATAACATGAAATGTTTTATTATGAGTGTAAATTAAATTTGAAGATTGAAATTTTGAAAATTCAATGATTTTATTTTTTATGGTACTTGGAAATTTGATCAGTGGTTATGTGATAAATAAAGGATGGATGGTTACATGATAAACCAAAGACAGATGGTTCTGTGATAAACCAAGGATGGGTGATTACATTATAAAATACAAGGATTTGGGTATGGAAGTTGGTCATATTGATATTTAATTTGTAAGAGTGACATGTATGGAAGCTGACCATATAGTTATTCCATTTGTAAGAGTGACATGTATGGAATTCGAACGCCTGTTTATTCCATTTTATTTTAATTATGTCCCAAGTTACCTACTTATCTTTTGTATTCTTATTTATGAGTTTTAATGAAATTAGTTTTATTTTTAAAAGGTAATACAATGAACGTTTTGAAATTTTGATCACTTTTTCAGGTTAAAAATGTATGATTTTAAGGAAATCTATTATGGGTTTTCACTAGAATAATGTTTTCCTTTATTTTAAGTCCCTTACCGAGCTTTTGTGCTCATCTTAAGTTTTAAAAACTTTTTCATTGGGGTTACGGAAGAGTTGGATCAAGGATGATATGAATGAATTTTTTAAGATATATTAGCATAAGAAATCATGTTTTATTTTAATTGTTGTTATTTTATGAAAAAAATAGTTCCTGTGTATAAGTTTCTATATGTAATTTCAGGATTTACTATGTATGAGTTTGTCTTAATTATCTAAAACTCTAAACCTAAAATATCTTTCAAAAAATAAACTGATTTTTATTTTTAAAATAAATAGAATAATTTATGTTAATGGACGGGTATTTATAATGTACCTTTACCTTTTTGAGTATGTTCTGCTCTTCAGGGTGTAAATCTTTGAAGGTGGCGATGTTCTAACCACTATGGTTTTTTATTAGACCCTCTAAATATTAATAATAATATACTTAGGATTAATTTTAAAGTTGGTGTTGAATTTTGGGTTCGTGAAAATAAAAATATTAAATATATTAATATACATATTTTTTATTTACCCTAAAAATTCATTTTTTATGGAAATAATGTTGTATCTTTTTAACTGTGCCTCAAATGGTAAAACTAAGACCCCAGATGAGTCTGAAATGTATGTTTACAATATACGTGATGTTTGTTTTGTTCATATTGTGTCTTGTGATGGTCAACTATTGTGGGAGGATAAAAAATAATTAATTAAGTAATTTAATTAAATGTTAACTTGATAAATCCTCTATTTAATCACCCCTTAAGAAAATATATAGGTTTATCGAGAAAAATCTAAGAGATTTTAGGGGTCCATTGTGGGAAGAATCTTGATAGGAGATTAGGTAGGATTTGAGGGATCAATATCAAACTCTTTAGATTCACTAATAAAATCAACGTGGGCATGTTATTCATCAATGATCAATCATCTATTTTAGAAGGTATTTTATTATTATTGTATTTACACTCTCTTTGATGTTTTTTTATCATGTGTTAATTATTATTGAAGAGATTTTTTATTTCATTATATCATGAACTCCTTAATCTAACATATCCTAAATAATGGTTTTGTATTATGAAATTCAAAAAATTTAAAATTTCTTCCAAGATTCTTCAGTTTCCACACTCATGATCAATGTTCAGGTTCACATCAACCATCAAGATCATTTAATTTCAATTATTCTCGGATTTATCCAACCTTTTTTCTTGTATTCATCATCATCCATGATTTTTCTGGTGATTTGACTAATATTAGTTCAGTTTTAATCACAATTGAACTCTAAATTTGGGATTGTGTGTTTGTAGAAGTTTACACAAGTTGATATGGTTGGGAGAGTCACTGGATGATGTAATTTCATGGATGATGCATGTTGGTTTTAGAGATGTAGTATGCAAAAAAACAAGGATTCAATGATATATTGGATTGAATTTCATTTTTAGAAGGCTTTGCATATATGAATGGAATTTCAGACATGGATATCAATGATATTTGAGGTGATATTTTCAATATATTGTGAGTTTCGGGAAATGAATTGAATCTTGTTCAGATTTGCAAACTACATGGTGAGTATTTAATAAAAAAACAAACTATTTACTTCATAGGATATAGTGGATAGGGTTTACAATGTTTTTAATATCACATGGTATTTAACATTATAGAACACGTCATGTTCCCCCCTAGCTGACTATAAGTAATGTACATGGAGTACATTCCCGAGGGACCATTTAGTCCTACACATCATATTTGTCAGACCACACATTATATACCCATGGAAGTACATGACTTGGGTTCCTCTATTATCTATTTACAAGTCACCATCTGGATCTACACATCATGTATCACAAATAAGAACACTATATGTGATAGTTACATGGCATAGAAAACTAATTTACATTTCAAATACATATTACAATCTTACATGTTGTGTACACTATTTAGACATGTCATGTAGTGGGATATCCACTTTCCATTTTGTTTTCCAATACCTAACCAATCTAGTTCTCAAGGGATATATACTATAAACCATAAGGAATATTCCATTTACATCTACTAGACCTATCTTTAGGCTATATATTGTAGCATGAGTTTAGATTTGAACATGAAGGTACTCCATTCTGAGTATTTATCTCACGTAGAGTGTGATTGTATACCCCTATTTAACAATAAAGATGTAATAAATTATGATGAGATAATTTTGTTCCCTTCAACATTGATGCGAATGTGACATGGTTCTGGCATGATCATTGGAGTGATACTAGGGTCAGTATTCCATTTAAAGGTCCATTTTTGTTATGGAACGATCCCCCATTTCCTATTTTATATATATAGTCAATAGTAAGTTATACACAATTGGGTCATGATCCTATTTTCTTATATTAGACTCCTAGTATTATATCTAAGGTAGGATATAGTTCTCCACTTGATCTAGATACTCATTTGATCAGTTATTTATGATGGTTATAAGTGTAACATAAGTGTGTGTTTGAACCAATGTCCAAATCAAAAATTTTCATTTTTGATTGATCATTCCCATATTGTAAAATTTTTAAAAATTAAAACAATGATTTTTTCCAAGGAATATAAACAAATAAGTTCTCTAGAACCAAGATAATATCTTTTCACATTATATTAATAATTAATTTTAAACACAAGATTAAATATTACCATGATCTTGAGAAATATCTTCATAGAGGATGTTGATCATTCTTACCCAATTGGTGTAGAGTAATTTTATTTTGAGGACCCAAAGTAAATCAACTCTAGTATAGATCCACACATGTTCCATAAATATCTGAAAAATAACAATGAATCACTGGGTGCTAGAAAAACTAATTGATCTTCTTTCATTAATTTCCTTCGATCACAACACATTCCTTCGGGCTTGAGGGAATCTATTTTGTTCTTCTCATTATAAAGAGGATGATAGGAGGATGAGGATCATGAGAGGAATACATTTTACACATAGTTAATATTATCATAAATTTGATAAAATACTATATATATACCAAGGTTTAGGGTTTTGTATTTAATTAATTGCACAAGGGACATTTAAAAAATATTAATCCTTGAGAAACCCCATTCCATGTAATAAAATAATATTATCTTATTCCATGGTGTGTGCTAACTGGTGTAATGATAAATATTATTTTAAGGTATTGTAAGTTAATATTTATAACCAAACATAATCTCGATATGCTCATCCTTAGTTTTTATCAAATACCAAAATAATTTTTTTTTATTAAATATTTATTAATTCAATAAATAAACTAATATTCTATTAATATAATAGAGAATAAATATTTATTATCATTTAATAAATCTTGAATAAATATTAATTCTTAGTTTAGTGAATAAAATTTATTACAATTATTAAATATAAATAATATTTAACTAAGATCAAAGGAAACAGTTTGTGTGTTACACTCTAGGAATATTCCTTAGCGGAATTTGGTGGTCTTGCCTAAATTCAAAGATAATTGTCCAAAAATAGGTCAATACACCCACATAGGTAGAAGACATGTCTCAATTTCAAGACCACATATAAATTCTTACTGTGTAATATAATTCATTTTTCTTGATATCACAACAAGAAGGTTGCAAACTTGTATTATCAACCTTAATAGTTGACATATATTTCATTGATTATCTTGAATGAACATGTATATATTACCATGTCCATGGAATTTATTTCTATGGTTCTATTCCAAATAAAGGAAAGAAATATAAACTTCCACAACGATGGAAGGAACAAATTCCTCCTCAAATTATTCATTAATATCATATCATTTATGACACACCCAACACACCCAACTTCACTATGAATATATTGTTTCATGGTTTATGACAATACATCAAAGTGAGTGAGTCATTATATACATTAATAATAATATTAAAGTATAAGGATCATTAAAAGCACTCATGTAAAAAATATCTAATGACACATAAATATATGAAATTGATATATGCGGTTCAGCTCCCATAATATCCCACCTTAGATATTTCCAAGCTTGAAATTAATGAGATGAAGTCTCATATTCTTATAAGTGCTTGCAGCTATTAGTTAACAAAATATATTACCCATCATAGAGTGTTTTTCAGGTATATAATAAGGCTTAAAAATATTTTCCTAAAATTTCAAGTTTTTCATCATAGAATTGAACTACTATGACATTTTTAATGTGACAGATACTCTAAGACATTATTATATTAAAGTCACGTCGAACTATAAACAACACTTAATAAGAGATTTTAATTAATATTCACTTATTTGAATATGTATAAAATATAATGTACACAAATTTTGTTAAAGGAGGCCTAATATAATAGACTCCCACTTAGTCTAGAGTGAACACCTTTATTCCGCTAGCTCTCACATGGTGATCATATTTATTTTGAGTTAATAAATTTTTGAGGGTCCTCTATGTTGTCTTACTGAGAAACAATTTTCACTATAACATCATCTCTCTAGAAAAATCCTTCAAGATATGATATTTTTGAAGTATCTTCTTCATTCCTTGATGTGAAATTGGCTCTTTTGCAAGAGGCACCACTATAGTATTATCATAATAGTGTGTGGTAGGATAATTAATTCTAGAAACCAAATCAAGATCTTAGATGAAGTTACATATATACATTACTTCTTTAGTAACCTCATAATCTATAATATACTCATGATATACTCTACAATCATCAACCATAACTTTATTTTATCTCATTAATCTCATAGAACCTCTCTAGGTAATGAAGACATATCCTAACTGTGATTTTAGATCATCTAGATCTATTTGGAGACTAGAATATGCATATCCCCTAATGAACAGTTCCTCATCTTTTCTATAGACGAAGAACACATCCTTTGTATACCTCATATACTTAAGTATATTATTGACTACCATTGAATGATTATCACTTGGGTCATCTTAATATGTTCTTACTATGATTAAGGCATAAGAGACATCTAACCTTTTATATAGAATATCATACATGACTAATCCAATTTTTGAAACATATGGAGTTCTTTCTATCCTATGTATTTCCTCATGCATCAGAGGACACAATATATTGGAAAGATTAATTCCATGTAACATTAATAACAATCCGCTCTTGGATTTTTCCATACTTATACTCTTTAGTATCTTGTCAGTGTATATATTTTAAATTAGTCTAATAAGTCTCTTGGATCTATCACAAGAGATCTTGATCCCAATAATAAATACTGATTCACCTAAGTCCTTCATGGAGAATCATATATTCAACAAAAATTTAATAGACCATAAGTCTGGTACTTCATTTCCAATGAGTGGTATGTCATCAAAATAGACTCTTAGTAAAATTAATCCACTACCTGTAATCAGCTTATAGACACAAGGATCACATTTTTTTATTTATGAAACCTAATTCCTTAATGGAGTAATAAGACTGAATATTCTATGACTTAGATTCTTTCTTTAATCCATAAAAGGATCTCTATGACATTAATATTTTGTTGGAATCCACTGGAGACACAAAAACTTCATCTTGTGTCATATAAATATTTTATTGAAGGTTACCATTATGGAAATATGATTTTACATCCATATAAAAAATACCATAATTTTAGTAACATACAATGTAAATTAGAATTATGATTGATTTTATCATAGAAACTGGTGAAATATTATCTTTATAGTCTATTCCTTGATGCTGTTTGAACCATTTTTCAACTTGTCAGGAATTATATGTACCATCTTGTCCATACTTGTCTAGTTTATTCTTGAATACCAATTTACTAAAACTGAGATTTACATCCATTGGATGATGTATCTAAATCCCAAAATGGTTCTAGAACATGGTATCGATTTCAGTATTCCAAGAATCCTTCCATTTGGAAGATTTTGTGCCACTTACTGATTCCTTGTAGGTTACAAGTTCATTATTATCAACTAATAATATGTAACCATACTTGGTGACTAGAAAACCATATTATTCTGGTTCTCAAACCTCTCTCATACTCATTCACAATATTTTTTTCTCTAGAATTTCAAATTCCATGAGGTTTTGTATAATCAATTCATATTCCAACTCTTATGTATCTTGAGCCTAGAATTCATTGAATTCTTTCTCAATCCCACAATATCCTATGTATATTTTATCCCTTTCAACAAATATGGGATGTATATTAACCACAAATTTCTTATATGATGGATCTTATATATAATATTGTATATTTTTATTAGGATACCCTATAAATATACACTGAGTGCCTTGGGATGAAAGTTTGTTTCTTGAAAGATCTATGACATATGCCTCACAACCCAGACTCATATATGTGACAAAATGAGTTTATTTACCTACCAAATATTACATTGAATAGAAATTTATTCATTAGTTAACACTAGTTTTATTATAGAAACTAATGGTTGTGATACGTTTCCCTAAAAGGATAATGGAAGAATCACATGATTTTTTATTGATGTCACCATGTCCAATAGGTCATGATTACTCCTTGAACATACACCATTACATTGTGTTGTATAAGGAGAATTGAGTTTGAATAAAATTCCAAACTCCCATAAATAATCAATGAGGTTTTGATTAAGATATTCTCCACCATGGTCTAAGTTGAGTTTCTTAATCTTCTTTCCAAGATGGTTCTCAAGTTCATTCTTATATTCCTTGAATATATTAAAGGAATTTGAATTATACATTATTAACTAGGCATATACATATCTACTAAAATCATCAATACATGTTGTGAAATATGAGTACCCAGCCCTACCTTCAATAGTAAATGGTCCACACACTATGGTACAAATCAACTCAAGATACTCAGTGACCCTATCACCATTTCCACTAAATAGGGATTTGATCATTTTTCCTTATAAATATGAATGAAATACACCAATTAGTCTTAGTTTAAATAATTCTAAATATCCTTGTTGGGGTAATTTGGTCAAATTATTTTCACTAACATGACCTTGTTGGTGATTCCATAGTTGGGTGTGGTATGTGTCATGTGAATTATCTTCATTATCAATTTTAATTACTTGATCTGTCTAATCAAACATGTAATGATTGTTATTTAAATATTACATACCATATAAAATGATTTATTTATAAAACAACAACACTTATTCCCAAATTTTAAAACAAATCCATCTACATCATGTATAGATACATAAATAATGTTTTGTGTAACTGATGGAACATAATAAAGAAAATTTAGAAACTAAATAATTATAATTAGAAATATGAGGTTGTAGTCCCCAATGGACATAATAGTAACTCTAGATCCATTGGACACTCATAGATTTACCTCACCCCATAAACCAATCCAGATTATACTTGGTTCATATATTTGAATAAATATTGAGAACCACATACTCTATCTAATTCTCAATTTTCAGAAACAAATAGATTGAAGTATTCAATTAACACACCTGAAGAATCGCCCTACATTTAGTCTAGGAGAAATTTTTCTTCAAGTGGCCCTTTTTGACACATGAAAAATAGACAACGTCTTGTTACTTTGTTTCCCCAATGATCTGCCTCTTCATGGAAGGATGTTTTAAAGAATATTTAGACTTTGAATTAATATTAGATCTCTTTGTCTATTATTTCATTTTATTCACCAGAAGGACAAAAGGTTTTTCCCTCTTAATATTCCTATCAACCATAAAAAATAGTGTGATAAGATATAGAAGATACTTCTCTACATCATGTATATGGAAATTTGCAAAAAACCTAAAGACACTCTAATGGATTAATGAATGAATGGGATCTATACCCATTTCATTATTTTATTTAATCATATAACCTCTAGGTGATCCTGAAAGTTGATTTTTTATTATAAAACACTTTTATGGAAAAAGTGTGAAACCTGAAAGTACAAACGAGAGAATCAAACATCGTAACAGATGAAAAAGTTGTTAAAGGCCAACTTAAAGAGAGTAGATGAATCTTCCCTATATAATTTCTAGGAAAGAGAATATACCTATTTAACCAGATCTTCTTTGATGGTATCTTCAAATTGATTGGCCACCTTGTCCCAATCTTCCATGAAATCATCCACTATTCACTTCTTGGCATTAAAGCCTCAGGTCAAGATTAAATGTTTCTTGATGATCTAATCTTCATGCTCTGTGGTTAACTCCACTTTAAATGGTCTCTTATTAATCCTCTCTTCATCCTACTTAGATGCTTGAATGATAATGCTCTTCTCTAACATCTCTTCCATAGAGCGAATGGGAAGATCCCATGTGTTGTCAATAATCTTTGTCTCAATTTCCCACTGCGATCCATCCGTATTAATTAATGGAGCTTCCACAATATCAGTCTCATTTCATGACAACCCCTGAGCACCAGTTAGAGGGGCATCAGGAGCCATACCATCTTCCTGATGCTGATAACCTTTTTCCATACCCGCCTTCTTCCCCTGGGCTTGATCTTTAAAGGAGCAACTTTCAATTATGGCACTCCCACACACAGTTTTCAAGATTCCATCCTTAATCTATTCCATTTTAGAAGATTCATCATCCATCAGGTTGGCCCCTCCTTTTTTAGCTGACCTTGTCTCCATAGGTCTTGGAATATATGAATAATACTTGCGACATTTGGATTTCCCTCCCTTACATAGAATTCAACTACTCATATCCCTATTATCTTTACCTCTAGGTGTTCATTGTAGACAATAAATTTGACTACATGAGGACTAGTTGGAGTACATTATACAATATTTCTCATGATGAGATCCATGGTGATCTCAAACCCTTCCTTTTTTCTCATTCCTACTAATGATCATAGAGATGTTGGTGCATTCTATATGAACAATGTTCTCATGTGATTTTATGAGTTTGATAGACATGGGTGACAACATAAAACAATGAACGTCTTGTGCAACCTTAAATGTTTTTCATAGATAGAGAACTTATCATCACTATCCTCTTGGGTAGGTGGATCAAGGATTAGGAATTATAAAATGTAGGATTTCTGTTCTTAGCACAACATAACCCATTAGCATTTGAACCATTCTTTTAATTTACTTCCCATTAAGAGATACTATTTATCAATAATTTATTATTGGGAAAATGTGGTTGATGAAATTTCTTTCATTCTGCAATAAAATAAGAGGCTATTAATTATTTTATTGATTAAAATTTATAAGATATATAATTATAACAATAAAAACATTATTAAGTCTCCAATTATTTTATCAATTCTCAAAAGACCTCTCCCTTAAACTCATAATTTCATATCACTTTAGATATTATATTGGAAATGATCCATATATCCCTCCTGATTTAGAGTATGCCCATAAGAACCATAATAAGGTGTTTAAGTAGGAAGCCTTTCCATATGCGGGCTTGAATATTTTTTATTCTATTGAGTAAAATCCCATATCATGAAATCATAACTCATATTTCTTAAACAATGGCTGCCAAATTTTTATTTAATAGACTATGGACATTAAATTTAATACAAATAAAGTTAATCAGACCCATCATCTTAGTTCAGACTCTCCAATAATTAAAAGTGCCTCAGACTATGACATGAACCAACACTTTAACTATGGTTTGTCTTAATTATGATAATGGATGACATAATGACTTAAAATTAACTTGATGGATTTTGTTTATGATGCATAAATTTTCTCATTTTCTCATTTACATGTCTAGTTAATATTAATTTGATTTTACTTAAGTGATTGACAATGTACTGGTAAAACATGGACCCATAAAACTTATATTTTAATTCTATATTTTCATATTGAACCATTTATTTACTTGATAGATGCATTTCATCCTTAAAATAATTCATTCATAGATAGAAATATAATAAATAAATAAATGACATAATCACGAGCTTATCTAATGATTTCTTTATTGATTAGACAATAAAACAACCTATGAACCTAAGGGAAAGCTCCTTATGTTGGTCTTATCATGAATTATTGCATCCCACCTATCCAACTATGTATCAACCGTGCTAGCTTCATCTCAGTTCCATATTGAACCACCTTTACCTTAGCTCTACCTTGAACCGACTCCACGTGGCTTTAAATAATACTTTTATTAAATATTTTTTACAACTCACATGAAGGTGTGAGGAAATAAAGGATTGGTAAAGACGAATTACCTAAAACAACCTTTGACATTCATACTCTACATAATTAAAGAAGTGGGTATGGAATAAAGGTTATTATATCTAATTTAATATTAAATAATTACAAACTCATGATTTTTTTTCAATTAAATAAAACCAACACATAAAAAGTTATGATCAAAGCTAAAGATTAGTCATACACAAGAAATGAGATTGTATTTAAAACATCTAACTAGAATTTATTTCAATTCATTCTTCAATAATATAAAACATTAACTTATTAATATAATTAATTTTCTTATTAATCAATTTATTAATTTTATATTATTCCATCTAATTGTCCTAGATATTCCCATCCACAATGTTTTTAAATAAATAAAATAATTTTATTTCATTTAAAATTTTATAATATAGTACACAACATTATAGCTAGAAGTAACCCGGTGAGAACCTTCCCAAACTACTCAATATGACATTTTTTAATAAAATGAACTCTTATGAAAAAATAAGTACCTGGAATATATCATAATTTTATGGCATGTATTATCAAATTAATAATGAAAGGAACTATCATGAACTGAATCTGGTCGCCATCAAAATTGGCACCCGAACAGGCCCGTGGCAAGGTGCGAAGGACGTTCTTGGTTCCCATGGGCGGCCAAAAGTGCCCTGATTATCATAAAATTAACTTTGGGAACAATTTACTTGAGTTTATAAGAATACATCAACGAACAGATCCAATAAAACAAATCTGGATTTTCGGGCCAACTTTATGTCTTTTGAGCCACCCAGGCCTTCAGGTCAATAGGGATTTCGAGCCACCTTTAAGGCCTTTGGGCCACCTCAAGGCCTCTGGGAACAAGCAATTTCCCCTGACAGACTCTACCAAAAAAGAGCAGCCTTAGAAGAGGATTCAGTGCAGGTGCACTCACCAGAGTGGAGACAAATGGATTTGTCAGAATTAGAGGGTATGGCTATGCCATCGGGACCAGCCTGTGCTTGCATGGGAAGCATAGCTAGACATCCATGTGAAGGTGGAGATCTAATATCATGATGCAGATGCTGGGGAGGGGAAATTCCTTGTTTATTGTCTAGTTGAATTCCCTAAGACCTTCGGGTCATGTAATCTCCTAAGCCTACGAGCCATGTAATATCTGAGCCTATGAGGCTATATAAGGGTTCCCCCTCATCCCTTGAAATGGGGGTTATCAAAAAATCAATAAAAATGATGGCCTTTGGGTCATTCGGGCAAGAGGCCCCACCCTCAATCCATCCCCACAACAACACTACGAAGGACCTCTAGAAACCCAAACCATTGGCCCAAAAGCTGTACCCAATCCTGAAACAAAATAACCAAGTCTACTTACACCCAAATATGTAAGTTGGGTGTGATCAAAATCCTAGTAGGATACCACCACTAAGAGATTCCATGTTATAAAAATTCAAAGATGAAAATCCTTCTTCTTTTGTAAACAAGAAATGCTAGTTACAATTTCAAAAGAATGCAACTTCCAATAGAAACAGTTTTCAAGTGGGATATTTTAATGAATCAACACTTTTAAATAAAAATGCCAAAGCTACTGAATTTTCTAGCCCAACATATCGTATGCCAATAGTAATCATAAACCATCAAATGAGAACAAGCAATGGTAAATAACCCCTAGGCACTAGCTCACTGTGGGTCCCAGGTACCTCGTATCTCAGTGAAAGTAACCATCACAATATCCGTTCTCGTGAAAACAATCCACTAGTAGGAATAATAACAATAAACTAGTGGTCCCCCATCATCATCATCATCATCATCATCATAGTTTAGTTAGTGTTGTCATCATCAAACTTTCTACGTTAAACTGAGGCCAAACCGCATGGGATCACCAACGTACTAATATACATCCACCCACCTAGATACCTGGGTTTCCCTATTGTGATCAAACAAGTTAAAAAAGACTTGAAATTTATGTTTCAGATGAAAATAACACTTCCACATCCCACATTCACCAAACATCCCACATGTATTTCACACAAGTCACATAATCCCCCTTTTTATTCAAATTGATTTTGAAATTATACTCACACCAAAATAGTCCACAACACTTTTCACATCTCTTTAACAATTCAAAAAATCTTTAAATTTTTTTATAAAACATTTCCAAGGTGACAAAAATCACATAATATCCCATAGACACAATAAACATAATACCATTTTTACCTTAAAATTCATTTTAGCATCATACTCATAGGAAATAGCCCACAAACATGTTTCACACCCATATCACATTTTAATAAATCACCTAGACAATTTAAAAAACATTCTCAAAATTTTTGACATCACAAAAGACCACTTTATCTTTGAAAAACTCATTTTCAGAACATACAACCCCCAAAATAGTACATAAACATCCTTTTCACACTTTGTGTAACTCGTTAAACCATTTATAATTTTCATAGAACACTTTCAAGAAACATGACATGGTTTTGCACCTAAAACCCATTATAAAATTCTCTTTTAAACCCTAAATAACACTAATAACATACCAAAGTAGAATTGGAAACCCAAAATACATTTAATAAACCACTTGAATATGTTATAAAATAAACCCAAAGATCACCAAAAGAGTTACATATGAAAAAACACCCAATTTGAAACAAAAGTGCAACTATAAAATTAACCACTGAACAAACTCCATCAACAATGGTTTTTTCACAATGAAAAACATATGAGGAACATTAAAAATAATTAAATCTAGCACGATAACTCATAAAGAAATTATTACACGTTGAATCACCTATAGAAAGTGTGAAAACTCTCAAATCTTGGTGCAAAACATCAACCACACCACCGCCGCACTTCAAGGAAGTGAAAAGAAACCTAAAACCTCAAGATTATACAAAAAATACATAGGTTAAACCCTAGGCACATACACTATCTTTTAGACACTTTAGAACTCATGAAAGGGTGAAAGAAACCCTAAGGAATAGGAATAAATCAAAGATAGAATTACTCACTTGCATGATTTTGAAGTTTCCCCCATCAAATCTCCCTTCAAAATTGAGATCCAAGGGAGGCAGAGAGAGATTGGATGCTGCCCATGGAGTTATGGAAAGAAATTGGGAAGAGATGGGAAGGTTTGGGTTTATTTTGGAAGGGAAAATGGGAATTAAAAAATGTTTTTATTAACCGGGACAGCCTTGTATGGTTTGGTGGCACGATTTAGTAAACCATGTAGCCAAACTATGAAGCCTATTTTGGGCACCCAAAAACCTTCCATTATCCTCCAATTTCAGAGGGGTCCATGGGGGAAACCAAGGGGGAATGATAGGGTATGTATAGGAGGGAAAATTTACCAAACTAAATCACTCTTTACAACCCAAAACTCATCCAACTCATGGGTATAAACCACCTCAACAATTTACCCACAAGAGGTACCACTAGGAGTCTCACTAATCCAACTCCAAAACACCAAAACCTCACACCATCCCATTGAAAAATTAAAAGGGACACTACCATCCAAGACCCCCAAGACTATGGTCATAGATCAATAACACAAGAGATATCAAAATTTCAATCCTAGAACTCCCCGAAACCAAGAGAAAGCCAAGAACCAATTTAGGATTTGAAACAAAGCATGGAATTGATAATCCAGGTGTGACAATTCTACCCACCATAAAGCATTACGCCCTTGGATATCCATAACAAGGCCAAAATCAAAAACAAAATGCAATAGATAGATCAAAATGTACTCCTTTTTCCAAGCTCGGTTCACTGCCAAAATGCCAAAACACCTCCAGTTATCATTTAAGGAAGGGATACCCCAAAAAACAAAAACTTACACCACTTTACTTAAAAGATTAAGCACATTCAGACTTTATCCAAAAATAAAACTCCTAAAAATTTGTCTAAACAATACTCAATCAATTTACCTAAATGAATAACAACAACAAACAAGGTTGCACTTACCTTGCTTTAAATAAACCATTGGGCATTCTCCAATACCAATGTTTACCCTAGGAATATGTTGGTAGTTAGATAACTCCAAATGAGGCAACCTACCTCCAAGATAAGGCCAAGGAAAAATATGTTGCTGATAGAGGGAGAAAAAATGGGCTCCCCACCATAAGAGAAAACATAATTTTTCCCAATAAAGAATTAGGACACTAACTGGGGGAGGCCCGAACAGACTCCCTAGTAAAAGGGGTAGATTTATATTATATCTTTCCAAAAGAACGTACATAAAACTCAGAGTGGATCTCCCCACCATAAGAACCAAACATCCTAACTGAACAACACATGCTAGCTTAGAAAGACCCAAAAATTTATAATGTTGGGATGGTTACATGGTTAGTCTGCATAGTATGGGAAACTGTGCGCTAATTTTGGGGATCATTCCATTTGCATGGATTCTTGGAACATAGTCACTACTAATCATGCCCAAAATGTGTGCTCAACCTATCTATCCAAATTCCCAACCGTACTAAAAAAACTAAATGGAAACCAAAGGGGAAAAGAAAGAAATTGGGTGATAACATGGGCACAAGACCCTCCACCTCTTTCCACTGAATGGGAAAACAAGAAGCAATATGACGAAACCAGAGGTTTAAACTCTTTATATCTTTCATACATAGAATAAGACATTATACAAGAGTTAAAATGACCCTGGTACTTCCCCTGACTACATTCCAGCTTTACCCCAAGACCTATGGATGGAGCTAAAATTATTGAAGCTTCTTCAGCCTCAAAATTAGGTTTTGGAAACCCCTGAATGGAACTTCATCTTCCAATGATACAAACAACTATACCATAATGCTAGATGGGTTCACCAAGACATAACACACTTCAAAACTCACTCTACCAAAACCTGACATTTTTCTGAAACAATGTCTTAGAATATGCACACAAATCACACTTTGTTTATTTGGGTGATTGATTCATGCTCAAATTTACCCAAGAGAAGAAGGTAGAATGTTCTTTGAAGTTTATCTCAGGTTGTCAAATCCTCAGAGACCTAAGAAGTAACCTACGGATACGTGCATTCTGTGGACTGTTTTTAGCTATTAAGTGGATAACATTGTGTTGATTATAGATGGGTTTAAGTGAACAATAAAATTATTAAGTGAATTCAAATTATGAGAAGGGTTGATCCTAGGTTATTACAAGGGGTGGATTGGATGCATTCTTTTTCTTGTAAAAATATTCCAATTTCTTATATTTGAGATGGGTTCATTTAAGGAGATCAAAAAAAATCATAACTTACTGGTTTAATTCCTACACACCCTAATACTAATCACCTATACACTTTAAGGATGAAAGTTTTGAGCACTCCAAGGTAAAGGTTCTTATTGTCACTTGAAATGTGTGACCTTAAATTCAATAAGGATGAAGAAGTTTTAAAGTCATAAAATAAAAATCTCATTTAAAAGAAAGTGATTATCCATTAATTGAGTGAAAAATAACATCCAATACAGCCCCTTTATACTCCCTTGAACCAACCCAAAAGTGTGTTAGCCCTCCATTGATCCCATGGTTTCAATGGAAGCGAGATGTAGACTCATGAGGGAGGAATTGGAGAAGTAAAAAAAAACAATGAAAAAAAATCACTCCACCGTTGTGTGATAATCTCACAAGGTTTGGTATGAAAAAGTTCATACCTTGAGGCAACAATATCAAAGTGATAAGAATAATCATATAAAAAGAGAAGATGAAGAACTTTTGTTAAGAAACTAAGGTAATTCAAGGAACTTACAATTGAAGGAATGCGATTACAACATCAAATTGACAACATTAAACTAATACAAAACAAAGCTCAAAGATCCTTAAATCTTCCACCACCACTACATTAAATAGGATTTTTAAGCCTTGGGTCGAGACTTCAATAGTCCAAGTCTCCTCTATTAAGTTTGGTAGGCCATATGTGGGTGGAAAGTTGAGGGAGAGTTGATTTTTCCACCCTTAACCCGAGGTGGCATCCAACTTTCATCCACTGAACAGACGTGCTTGTAAGGCCTTCTAGATGACCAAATTATAGTGGGTTAGAGAACATACAACTGGAGCCCCAGATGTCGCCTAAACGCCTATAAAAGTTGGTCCAATTTAGAGTTGTAAATTCGGAGATATGAATAGATAAGTGGGATGTTTTTTTAGGCCTCAGATCCTGGCCTGAAATTTTATCTCTAACATGGGGCTCCTAAATAACCACAATGGAGCTGAATTAGCATTGGATCTTGAAGAATGATTTGTTTCTATATATTTCTTCTAGCATCCCATGAAATTTGGTCTTCATTGGGTTTGTAATGTGGATCCCACATTCCCATCAGTGGGCTGGTGTCCAATGTACCTTCTCTAGAATTGCTTCCATTCATCTCCAAATATCTCCATCATCCTTTATGAATCCTACATTGATCCCTGAATGAAACATGTTCATATTGAAGTGTAGATCAATTTCAAAAAATATAAAATTAAAATATGGATAATTACATTCCTTAAAATTAGATGAATCATTGGGTACTTTAAATGATGTTAAAAAATCTACCACATAATAGTGTATTTTAAGAAGGAATTAAAATCATAATGTGAAATGATGTTTAAAGTGTAAAATGCACTAAAATGGTGTTTATGAATAATAAATCCCATTAATATTATATATATTAACAATGAATATTAGCCTCATTTAGTGGCTAATCACACCCCCAACTTGACTTTTTCTAGTCCTAAGCAAAATGTATCTCAAAAATATGAAATTCGAATTCCCTTTTCCAAAAACATTTTAATACACAATGATCACCAAAAACCATTATATCAAAAAACCATGAAATCCCTCAAAATATTTTAATACAAGATAGTTTCATAAGTAGATCCCAATCCCAAGCCCATTCTTTTGTTCAAATTCATTGCCCTATTTCATCCAATATCAATTATGTATGAGGATGTGTTGTGTATCACAATTGAAATGGGGGTTCATCTTTATTCAAGGGGGAAATGAAGGAAGTGCTAGGTGGAATCAAATTTCAATATTAAGATGAGTATTAATTTTTTTTTATTTTTTTCGCAATTTTTCCATGGTAATTGAAATTGCACTCAAAAGAGTCAACCCCTATAGCGAGACTTTGCCGATGACTCTCAGGCTCAAAGAACTTAGGGAATGAAGTGAAGCCCACATACTCGGGCATCATCTCAAGTTAAGATAGTCAAAAACAAATTTAAATTACCAAAAATAGGGATAAAATTACTAACTATGGGCCAAAAAACTATGGAGTCACGATCCCCAAGTGCCTAAAGCCACGCATTAGGTCATTTCATTGCTCTACATGAAAATTTATTGTTTTTTTATTTTTTTTGAATACTCATATTAAAACTAAAATGATCACTAAACCTATGCTATTTATTTGGGGGACCCCATGAACTCAAACTAATAACCCACTATCCAAAGGACGTGCATTGTGATTTTCTTTTATTTGGATGAAAATATAAATGATGAAATATCACATTAGACAACCACACTTTCTAAAATCTATGCTCATGAAATTATACATGGATTAAAATCAAAATCAAGGCATGCTAAATTATTTGATATTCAGTTTCAAAGTGTGAAATGTGTATTACAATGTTCAAAGTTAAAGGAATTTTTCCTTCCATTTACACACATTTTTTTTCAAATAATTCATTTTTTTGACACAAAAGCATTTTTTAATTTTATCTCCCCCAAAATTAAAATAACATTGTCCCCAGTGTTTGAAGAAATGAAAATTTAGGAGGAGTAGAGGAAGGTTAGGGAATTTCAAAAAGGAAATTGAAATATGAGGATCATGGAATGAAATCACCTGGTGGTTGAAGTTGAAGTTCTTATTGCTCCAATTTTTTCCTTTGATATCCATGTCACTTGTAGAGTTCCCTAGTAGAAAAAAGGAAAAAAAGAATGAAAAAAACAATATATATATATATATATATATATATATAATAAATAAAGTAAAATATAAGTATATATATAAAAATTATAGAATAAGGAAGCACAAAAAGCCTTAGGTCAGTGGAAAGCGCACGCCCCTCTCTCCCTTCAGTCCTGGGTTCGAATCCCCACGACTTTGCCGGTTTTGATGGGGTTTTCCCCACGAACTACGATGTGTCCCTTATTATTATTATTATATTTTTATTTATTAATTTTTTGTAATTTTATTTTAACCTACAAACACATAAAAATAATGTTAAATAAACTGATGATACATTGTCTTATTTTTAAATTTCTGGGTAAGGTATTACTCAAGGATCACACCACGTGACACAGATGAATACGACACTCCCATTTAGTACCCATAGATAATCATAATAGAAGAACATGTCAACAATATTATTTTAATTAAATATCAAAATGATTAATTAATCCTATTTAAAATATAAAGTTGATTAAAATAACAAAATGATAAGAAACATGAAAACCATGGGTTGCCTCCGATGCAGCGCTTTGTTTAATGTCATTAGCTTGACTTGAAACCCTAATTGATTAATTATTTTCACCATATAAGGTGAGTTCACACAATTCTTTATCAACTTCATGTTTTTAGAATGGTTCAATGAATGGTTTGACTCTATGACCATTAACTTTAATGGTCTGACCATTGGTGGGACGTTGAATTTCTACAGCCCCATGGGGGTACACCTTATGAATTATGTATGGACTTGACCATCTAGACCTTAACTTTCCCGGGTGTAAATGAAGTTTTGAACTATATAAGAGCACAAATTTTCCTGTTTTAAAATTTTTGACTTTGATATTCCTAGATTGGTAGGCTTGAACTCTAGCTTTATTGATCCTTGAATTTTGAAAAGCCTCCATCATTAGTTCCTCCAGTACATTGAGATCTAATTTCCTTTTTGTTTCAACCAATGAGAGGTCATAATCCATTTTCTTAATTTCCCAAAAGGACTTATGATCAGTTTCAACAGGTAAATGGAATGCTTTTCTATAAACTAACCTATATGGTGACATTACTAGGATGGTTCTTTGTGCTGTACGATATGCCCAAAGAGCATCCAAGAGTTTCTCAGACCAATATTCCTAGAAGGATTGACAGTTTTCTCATGAATTTGATTGATTTCTCGATTGGCTAACTCAGCTGGACCATTGTTCTGTGGGTGGTAAGCAGTGTATACTTTGTGATAAATTCCTTACTTTTCCATGAGTGATGAGAATTGACCATTGAAAAAATGAGTTCCATGATCACTAATGATAGATCTAGGAATTCCAAATCTAGAGAATACATTTTCTTTTAGGAATCTAATCACAGTTTGATGATCATTGGATTTTGTGGGAATGGCCTGAACCCATTTTGAGACATAATCAATAGCTAAGAGAATGTAGAGGTATCCCCTAGAGTTTGGGAAAGGACCCATGAAATCGATTCCCCATCAGTCAAAGATTCTAATCACTAATATGGGAGTGAGTGGCATTTGATTTCTTTTTGTGATGGACCCTACTTGTTGACACCTAGGATAGATTTGAAAAAATGTGTAGGAGTCCCTTGAGAGAGTGGGACAGAAGAGGCCACACAGAAGAATCTTAGCAGATGTTTTCTTAGAGGAAAAGTGACCTTCAAATGCCTCACTATGACAGAATTTAAGGCTGGACTCTTGTTCAGATTCTTAGACACACCACCTAATGACGTGGTCAGGGAAGAGCTTATAGAGGTATGGATCATCAAACACATAGTTCCTAACATCAGAAAGGAATTTCCTTCAAGCTTTAGTCCCTAAAATTTTTGGGATGACTCCTGTAACTAAGAAATTGTCTATGCCGGCATACCAAGGGCAGTCACTCACAGAGTATAGTTGTTCATCAGGGAATGAATCAGACACAGAAAGGTGATTTGAGTTGTCTTTGAATTCCATCCTAGAGAGGTGATCAGCTACAACATTTTCAACTCCCTTTTTATCCTTGATTGTAAGGTCAAATTCTTGTAAGAGAAGGACCCACCTAATCAGTCTAGCCTTAGCATCTTGTTTTTGGAAGATGTATTTTAGTATAGAATGGTCAGTGAACAAAATGATGGGGGATCCTAAGAGGTAGGACCTAAAATTCTCTAAGGAAAACACAATAGCAAGTAACTCCTTTTCAGTGGTGGTGTATTTGATTTGGGCAGCATTTAAAGATTTAATTTCATAAGAAATGACATAAGGAGTTTTGTCACAACGTTGTCCCAACACATCTCCAATAGAAAAGTAACTAGAATCACAAATAATATCGAAAGGAAAGATCCAATTTGGAGATTTCATAATGGGAGGAGAGGTGAGAGAGTATTTGAGGGTTGAAAATGAACCATCCATCTTTCTGTCCAATCAAATGGAGCATCCTTTACTAGCAGAGCACAAAGGAGGCAGGAGATTGAACAATATTCCTTGATGAATCTTCTATAGAAACTAGGATTTCCTAAGAAATTCCTAACTTCCTTGACAGTTTTGGGTGATGGAAGGTGATGAATGTTCTCAACCTTGGATTTATCAACTTCAATCCCCCTACATGAGACTAGATAGCCTAGAACTAGTCCATCTTTAACCATGAAATGACATTTTTCCAAGTTTAGGACTAGATTCTTTTCTTCACATCTTGACAAGATGCTCTCTAAATTCCTCATACATCCCTGAAATTTATCCCCAAACACAGATAAGTCATCCATGAAGACCTCTAGAAAATCCCCTACCATGTCTGAGAATATTCCCATCATGCACCGCTGGAAGGTTCAATGGGCATTGCATAACCCGAAGGGCATGTGTTTGAAATCAAAGGTACTAAATGGACATGTGAATGTAGTCTTCCCTTGATCCTCTAGGGAGAACTCAATTTGATTATACCCCAATTACCCATATAAGAAATAATAGAAGGCATGACCTGCCACTCTCTCAAGGACTTGGTCAATGAAAGGTAATAGGAAATGGTCCTTCTTAGTGAATGAGTTTAGCTTTCTATAGTCAATGCATACCCTCCATCCACTACTCACCCTAGTTAGAAGAATCTATCCATCCTTATTGGCTATCACTGTTATTCCTTCCCTCTTGGGAACCACTTGGATTGGACTGACCCACTCACTCTCAGCTATGGGATATATGATACCAGCTTTTAACAATTTCAGAAGTTCCTTCCTTACTACCTCCATGAGATTAGGATTGATTCGTCGTTGAGGTTGACGCCATGGCTTCAAATCAAATTCTAGAACAACCCTATGAGTCCCGATAAGTGGGCTAATCCCAGGAATATCAGAAAGGGTGTAACCAAGGGCTTTCTTATGTGTCATAAGGACATCTAGAATCATTTTCTCATGATTGGATTCAAGAGAAGAAGAAATGAAATAGGATGTGTCATGACCCATCCTCGGGACTCGTGTCGTGACTACCCCAAGCCCACCTTCCATAGGCCAGGGGCTGGCGACTAGCACCAAGGCTTAAATCTCGGTAAAAAGGGAAGGCATTGCCATTGTAAAGTAAACAAGCACCATAGAGTAAGCAAGCGGAAGAAGTAAACACTAAGTAAAAACTGAGTACAACAGTAAGTGCGGAAAGTAAGTGGGCCAGAATACAGACCCAAACTGAAAGTAAAGTACAACTCGAAAAGGAAAACATCAACTGAAAAGTAAAGCCGCAACGTCCAGTCATCCTCTGGAAATCCCACCTGAAGGGAGGGTACTAATAGCCTCCACAGCTCCTCGGTTCCAGCCGTCCGCTCCAAGTACGTCTCGCCCAGTGGTCCACCTCCAGGTACCATCCTGCTCTGCAAGCCTCAACCACGATCAGCACTGTCCGTTATCTGCAACCAACACAATGTAGTGCGGGCATAGCCCATGCAAGGGTGAGTATAAGCTACTCAGTAGGGACCCCGAGACCCCCGAAGGTCTCCCAGAATCCACAAAGGATAATCCACAAAGGAAAGATACAATCATGAAGTAACATCCGACACTGCTTAGGTATATGCCCATACATATACTTAAGTCATCAATTCTCGTTCGGCTCCAACATCCGAGCCCAAGTACAACCCAGTCCACACAGGAAAGCAAAACGTAAATCCACACAGGAAAGAAAAACGTAAATCCACACAGGATAGCTCAACACAATCCACAAAGGAAAGAAAAACAGGATTCAGCTCACACAGGTACACTTCTTCTAATGACGATAGAGATGATCACTGATCCATCTAAGTCATCGGACCCACATAGGATCGATAGGTACTAACCCCCGCAATGAACCACAAAGGATATGACCCACAAAGGATCGATAGGTAACTAACCCCCGCAAAGACCCACACAGGATCGGACCCACACATGATCTGTAGGCGCTGGCCCACACAGGACCGTTGAGCGCTGACCCACACAGGATCGGACCCACACAGGATCTGTAGCACTGACCCACAAAGGATCGCTGAGTGCTGTAGTCGTCGTTGAATCCACTGAGGATCTCTGTACAGTCGTCGTCGTCGTCACAGTAGCAGTCGCAGCCATCTCTAGGGTTCTCTCACACAACAAGCTCGTTCGGGAGGGTCCGCTCCATGAGCTGAGTGGCTGATACATCAACTGACACATAGTCCAGAGTTGATGTATCCAAAAGTTTTGTATCGACAACTGGAACTCAACGTCGCAGACGGCGCATCAATCGGACGCCCGATGTGAGAGTTATTAGCATTTTCGTCCCAGGGGCCCGGTTGGTTTTTGAGGCAAAACCAACCCGACCATACTCTAACTACGTCCAAACCTCGGGTGGAGTAAGTCAAAAGATCCGTCTAACTAAGAGGAATCCATCAAAGTCGACAGTACGTCAATCGGACGTCCGCAGCTCAAGATATGAGCTTTTCCGGTCCGGGGGCCCGGTTGGTTTCGTGTACGAACCAACCCGGCCGAACCCAAAGTATTCTAAAACCTTGGGTGTAGTATACCAAAACGACCGTCTCGATCCAAGGATCAAATCTCCACTAACGGCGTATTGTTCGAAGGCCCGTAGCTCATGTTATGAGGAAAAGATCAAAAAGGTCCGGAAATGGGGGGTCTGGGCCCGGACCGACCCCCTGGGTCGACCCGACCCGGGTCCGACCCGGTTAGGCGCGACCCAGCCTGGGCGAGACTCGGCAGGCAGGTCGGCTTGGCTCGGCTTGGCCGAGCGGCCATTCAAGGGAAACCGCGGGGGGGGGGGGGGGGGGGGGGGGCGTGCTGCCCCCGCGTGAAGAGAAGTCACGGCCCCGTGTGGGGCCACCCTCACCAGTGGACGCGGCCGGGCCACCGCCGCCTCCAGCCGCCGCCACCGCCGCGCTGGCGACCCGCACCGCCAGTGGAGTCCGCGGGCCACCGAAGTTGCTCCGGTGGTCCGATTTCATTTTCGCCTGCACCGTAGCTCATCCCGGGTCCCGTTCTTCACTACGGAATCAACAAATCGTCTCTGCGGCCCGTTTTGTCATCATCCACCATTCCGCACACCAAGAACAAAAGGGCGGTGGGTTCGGACTTGTTTGTTGTTCCGCACCCACCGCATTAGCGGTTTGAAACAACACAATAATTCCCATCAATTAATAAACCTCGACCTGTAAGAATAATCCGCAAACCAACTTGTTAATTTGGTTGGTCCGCGTTCTTGCCTTGGAAGAAAACAAAGATGGGTGTTATCATTTTCAAAACGACCCCTACCTCAACGTCATCGTCGGACGCGAGTTCGTCGCAGAATTGACCGCCGCAGAAGAAAAGGATCGTCGCGTCGCGGAAGGGCCTCGCTGTCGAGCTGTACTCGACATCACATAGACAAACTCCGAGTATCAAGAACATACAGATTTAATTATAACAATTAAATCCATGTTGATGTTATAATCCACAAAGAATTAAAAAGGGCCGTAATCCCTTACCTCAAGATGCCGATCGAAGATTGTCGCGGGGATGGATCGTCGCAGAAGAAGCGTCGGCGTCACGTCGCGTCGATCTCCGAGGGTCTGGCATTCTTCGTCGCCCTTCGTTGGAGGCCGGCGTTCTTCGCGTTCTTCGCGTTCTTCACGTTCTTCGTGAAGGAAGATGAAGGCACAAAATCTCCAAATCCTCTCAAAAAATCGTACCCAAGAAGAAAGGTGGGTTGGTCTTATTTTATTAATATGCCAAAGGTTTGAAAACAGGTTAAGAAACAAACAAATTAATTCATAGAATTAATTTCAACGAATTAACCACCCATTTAATAGGGGTGTTAAGAAATTAGAAAACGCGTCAGTTGACTTCATTTAAGAGGGGGGTTGCGGGTGCATTACTTAGGGGGAAAAACGGTGGGGATCATGCGGGCCCCACCTCACCAATATCCTACAAAGAGGGTAGGATATTTTGAATTGCACCCTATTCACTTCAACTCAGCTCAAGCAGCTTTAAGTGGCTTTAAGCGGCTTTAAGTGAAATAAAATAAAGTTTGTCATACCTCATTATTTTATTTCTTAACTTAAGCCCAAAAATTAAAAACCACACCTGAGAAAACGCAACTCCGGAAGAGGCGTTTCTATGTAAATACCGGTGCTGCAATTACATCGGTGCCCTCAGAATTCGATTCCGAGCACCGGTTCAAAAGTTAGAAAAACCCGCTCGTTCGTTCGCTGAACGTACCCGATCCAAATTTCAGAACATGATTCCGGGCACACCGGGCCTCAGAATCAGGTGCCGTCAGAAAATGTGTTCTTGTAAAATTCCAAAGAAAATTAAGAAAAAACTTTTCCTTGAAATTTACGGGTCTTTACATCACTCCCACTACAGGGATTTATGTCCCCGTAAAGATACATCATAAGGTAGGGAAACAAATGTGGGTACTGAGCACGCATCTGAGCCTCCCGCTCCCAAGTGCTCTCCTGGAGGTTCCTGTGCTGCCATCTGATGCGCACAAGAGAAATCAACCGTCCACGTAGGACCCGCTCCTGTTGATCCTCGATCTCCACCGGGACCTCTATAAAAGTCGCCCCATCATCAACTTCCAACTCCCCATGGTCAATGATGTGCATCGGGTCGTGCACGCATCTCCTCAGCTGAGATACGTGGAAGACGTCGTTCACCCGGTGCAACTGAGGTGGTAGAGCCAGGCGATAATCCTCCTCGCCAATCCTGCTGAGGACTTGGAATGGTCCGATGAATCATGGAGACAACTTTACGCCTCGGCCAAATCTCCATAATCCACGTCGAGGTGAGACACGCAAGAAGACGTGGTCGCCATCCTCAAACTCTAGTGGCATCCGCCTCCTGTCAGCATAAGACTTCTGCCGGCTCTGAGCTGTCCTCATCCGCTCTTGGATGACCTGGACCTTCTCTGTCGTGGCCCGGACCATCTCTGGTCCCACAAGTGCTGACTCCCCAGGGTCTGTCCAGCACAAAGGAGATCTGCAAGGTCTACCGTACAATGCCTTGTATGGTGCCATCCCGATGGTGGAGTAGTAGCTGTTGTTGTACGCAAACTCCACCAAGGGTAGGTGGTCCTCCCAGCTGTGACCAAAGTTGAGGACACATGTGCAGAGCATGTCCTCGAGAGTCTGAATGGTCCTTTCCGTCTGACCATCCGTCTGAGGGTGATAGACAGTGCTCAGATGTAGCCGCGTCCCGAACGCCTCCTCCAACCCCTTCCAAAGCCGGGAAGTAAAGCGAGCATCTCGATCAGAGACAATAGATGATGGAACACCGTGAAGTCATACAATCTTCTGAACATAGAGACTCCCCAACCTTCTTCATGCCCGGCCACCAGTGCTATCGTTTGAGGTCCGGGTACATCTTCGCCACTCCAGGATGTACCACCAAAGGAGAAGTGTAAAACTCTCTCAGCACCTCCTCCCATAAAGCAACTGGTACCAAGGTACGTCCTCTAAAAAGGATGTCGTGCTCTTCTCCAAAGGAGAAACCATCAGGTCCCTGACCTGAGGATATCTGTGCACGCCACGTCTCACAGTCAGCATCCCCAAGCTGTGCCTCTCTGACCCGCTGCAGTAGTGGAGGGGTGACTATGAGAGACTGAAAGAAGGCTTCTCCATCCCTATCCACGAAGGATATCTGCAAAGCGGCTAGCTGATCCGTCGCCTCCTCAAGCAGCTAAATGTCCGTCCTCCTGCTGAGAGCATCGGCTACCACGTTCCCCTTCCCAGGAGTATAGAATATCTCAAAGTCATAGTCCTGGAGGAACTCGATCCATCGTTGCTGTCTCAGGTTCAGGTCCTTCTGAGAAGATGTACCTGAGACTCTGATGGTCAGAAAAGACTATAAAGCGCTCGCCCATCAGATAGTGTCGCCATGTCTTTAGTGCGAAGACCACTACTGCTAACTCTAGGTCATGGGTAGCGTAGTTCTGCTCATGCGGCCTCAACTGATGTGATCCATAGGCGATCACTGCCTGCTCCTGCATCAGGACACATCCGAGTCCGGTCCCTGATGCATCGCAGTAGACTACGTACCCTACTCCCTCCTCATGTAACCTCAAGATAGGGGCGCTGGTCAATCTCTGTCTCAGCTCCTGGAAGCTCTGCTAACATCTGTCTGACTACACAAAGGTTTTCCCCTTCTTCGTCAAAGCTGAGAGTGGTGCCGCAACTCTGGATAAGTCTGGCACAAATCTCCAATAGTATCCAGCTAGTCCCAAGAAACTCCGCACCTCCGTCACGCTCTTAGGTGGCTCCCAAGCTAGCACTGCCTCGATCTTCGCAGGATCCACTGCAACTCCCTCCTCAGAGATGATGTGCCCTAAGAAGTGGACCTCACATATCCAAAACTGACACTTTGAGATCTTTCCATAAAGCTGGTGCTCTCGGAGTGTGTCCAGTACAACACGGAAGTGGTAGGCATGCTCCTCCTCAGTCGTCGAGTAAATCAAAATGTCGCCGATGAAGACCATGAAAAATCGATTGAGGTATGGATGAAAGATCCTGTTCATGAGGCCCATGAACACTGTGGGAGCATTTGTTACGCTGAATGGAATAACCAAAAACTCATAGTGGCCATACTGACATCTGAAGGCCGTCTTCTGCACGCCCTCATCCCGAACACTGAGCTGATGATAGCCTGACCTGAGGTTTATATTCGAGAACCACCGTGCTCCCTTGAGATGATCGAAGAGGTCATCAATCCTCGGTAGCAGATACTTGTTCCTCAATGTCACCTGGTTCAAGCGACGATAGTCGACACAAAGTCGCAAGCTCCCGTCCGCCTTCTTGGCGAACAAAATCGGGGAAGACCAGGGTGAAACACTGTGTCAGATGAACCCCTTGCCCTGCAAGTACTCCAACTGTACTCGTAGCTCTTGAAGCTCAGAGGGGGCCATCCGATACGCTGGAGTCGATATCGGGGCTGTCCCGGGGTATAGGTCAATATAAAAGTCTACCTCTCTACGAGGAGGTAGTCGTGGAACGTCGTCAGGAAAGACGTCCGCATACTGATCCACCACTGAAGGAAAACTAGGACTCTGTACGTCAACTGCTCCTAGGATGAGGCTAGCCAACTGATGAGTGATGGGCTGTCCTCTCCTCTGCGGAAGTCCATACTGTGCTGCAAAGGCTTTCTTCTCGCCGATGAAGGTGAACCTGCTCCCGTCGGTGCGTACACATCGCACCTTGCGCCTAGTACAATCAATATGTGCATGGACTGTAGATAAACAATCCATGCCCAAGATGAAGTCGTAAGGCCTCGATGCCACTACAAGAAGATCCCAGTCGAAGCTCTCGCCTCCTAGAGTAAGCTCACACTGCCATCACTAGTGCGTAATCGTCGAGTCTGCTCCCGTAGGAGTCTCTAGCTGTAAGGATCGAGCCAACGGCTCTGTCGAAATCTCCGAGCTCCGAACAAGGGCAGCGACTATGAAAGAGTGACTCGCTCCTGTGTCTATAAGAACTACAGCAAGTGTGGAATAGACACAGAATGTACCTCGAATCATCTCAGACACGCTGTGGTCGTAGGCCTCCGCTGCCTGGAGTTGTACCTGTCTCTGCCCTCCAGCTCCCTGTGGTCGGGGTGGACCTCCTGGTGGTGGTGGTGGTAGAGCCTCAAAGCATCGCCCACCACCTGCTGCTCGGACAACTCCTCTGCCTCGTCCGCCTACTCCCTGCGGACCGCCATGGTAGACCCTCTGCCTCTGCCTGGGTGGCCCCTCAACCGTCTGCCGCTCCTCCGCACGGTGGGTCGGGCAGTCACGAGCCATGTGACCCTGCCCGACGCAAGTGTAGCACTGCCTGCCTCTCGAAAGACTGGCTACACGCTGTGTGCCCCGCACTGTTGAGCCAGTGTCCTGAGGTCGTCTGCGTGAGGGTCTGGTCTGACTGGACCCCTGAGTCATCCGTCGGCTGCCTGCTGCGGAAGACTCTGCTACCTGCCGCCCTGCGGTAGGTCTCGCTGCTGATGAAGGCTCAGTAAGAAATCTCTCGATCAAAAGGGCTCGCTCCAGTACTCCTGCCTGAGTTGGAATGCTAAGGGAGATCGGCGATGCCCTGATCTCATATCTCAAACCCTGATCAAATGTCCGGGCCCGGAAGATCGGGTGCCGTACCATGTCGGTTGAGTAGCGAGAGAGATCGGTAAATCTCGCCGAGTACTGGGCGACCGTCAGGCTTCCCTACCACAGCTGAAGAAGCTCCTGGATGCGCACTGCAAGGAGGGTGGCTGGGACGAACTCAGAGCGGAAGAGGCTCTCAAAGTCCGTCCAGAGAAAAGATGCCTCATCGTGCACCTGGAGAATCAAGCTCCACCATCGGCCTGCTGCTGCCTGCAGTTGGATCACTGCAAGGATCACCATGAGGTCTGCTGGTGTCCTCACTAACTGGAAAACTCGTACCACTGCCTCCATCCAGTCCTCGGATGCTTGGGGGTCCGTCTCCCCACGGAACCTAGGCGGTCGCTGGCGCTGGAATTCATGCAGTGCACTAAGGCGATGTGCATCGTCTGTGGCTGGTGCTGGAAGCATCGGTGGCTCGGTGGGTAAAGGTACCGCCGGTGCCTTAGCTGTCAAAGGGCCCTGCACTGAGGCCTCGTCGCTCGGTGGGCTATCGTCACGCTAAAATCTCGGAACCCTAGCTGGCTGCCGTCGTGGGGCTATCCTGAAAAGGAAATAGGTGCGCCGCGGTCAGAATAGTATACCTGGTGAGCTGATACAAAGTAATCACAAAGAAAACTTGTAACACACATGTAATCAATGTTTTCGTGGATTAAGTCGAAAATCAGAAGTCAGGGTCCTGGTGTACGGATACGTCGGCCGCCGCACCAACACTGGACTCCCTGGACTGATAACCACACCCAATAAATATAACACTATTGCTTCACATAGAAGAAAGATCAGAGTCTGCGGTAGAACAGAACTCCTCTGATACCAATTTGTCACGAACCGTCCTTGGGGCTCGTGTCGTGACTACCCCAAGACCGCCTTCCATAGGCCAGGGGCTGGTGACTAGCACCAAGGCTTAAATCCCAGTAAAAAGGGAAGGCATTGCCTTTGTAAAGTAAACACGCACCACAAAGTAAGCAAGCGAAAGAAGTAAACACTAAGTAAAAACTGAGTACAACAGTAAGTGTGGAATGTAAGTGGGCCAGAATACAAACCCAAACTGAAAGTAAAGTACAACTTGAAAGGGAAAACAACAACTAAAAAGTAAAGCCGCAACGTCGAGCCGTCCACTGGAAATCCCACCTGAAGGGTGGGTACAGATAGCCTCCACAGCTCCTCGGGTCCAGCCGTCCGCTCCGAGTACGTCTCGCCCAGTGGTCCACCTCAAGGTACCATCCTGCTCCGCAAGCCTCAACCACGATCAGTGCTCTCTGTCGTCTGCAACCAACACAATGTAGTGCGGGCATAACCCGTGCAGGGGTGAGTATAAGCTACTCAGTAGGGACCCCGAGACCCCCGAATGTCTCCCAGAATCCACAAAGGATAATCCAAAAAGGAAAGATACAATCATGAAGTAACATCCGACACTGCTTAGGTATATGCCCATACATATACCTAAGTCATCAATTCTCGTTCAGCTCCAACATCCGAGCCCAAGTACAACCCAGTCCACACAGGAAAGCAAAACGTAAATCCACACAGGAAAGCAAAATGTAAATCCACACAGGATAGCTCAACACAACCCACAAAGGAAAGCAAAATAGGATTCAGCTCACACAGGTATACTTCTGCGAATGACGATAGAGATGATCACTGATCCATCTAAGTCATCGGTCCCACAAAGGATCGATAGGTACTAACCCCCGCAATGACCCACAAAGGATCTGACCCACAAAGGATCGATAGGTAACTAACCTCCGCAAAGACCCACACAGGATCGGACCCACACAGGATCTGTAGGTGCTGGCCCACACAGGACCGCTGAGCGCTGACCCACAGAGGATCGGACCCACACAGGATCTGTAGCACTGACCCACAAAGGACCGCTGAGTGCTGTAGTCGTCGTCGAATCCACTGAGGATCTCTGTACAGTCGTCGTCGTCACAGTAGCAGTCGCAGCCAGCTCTAGGGTTCTCGCACATAGAAAACTCGTTCGGGAGGGTCCGCTCCACGAGCAGAGAGGCTGATACATCAACTGACACATAGTCCAGAGTTGATGCATCCAAAAGTTCCATATCGAAAACTGGAACTCAACGTCGCAGACGGCGCGTCAATCGGACGCCCGGTCTGAGAGTTATTGGCTTTTTCGTCCCAGGGGCCCGGTTGGTTTTTGAGGAAAAACCAACCCGACCGTACTCCACCTACATCCAAAACCTCATGCGGAGTAAGCCAAAAGATCTGTCTCACTAAGAGGAATCCATCAAAGTCAATGGTACGTCAATCGGACGTCCGTAGCTCAAGATATGAGCATTTCCGCTCCGAGGGCCCGGTTGGTTTCGTGTACAAACCAACCCGGCCGAACCCAAAGTATTCCGAAACCTTGGGTGTAGTATACCGAAACGACCATGTTGATCCAAGGATCCCATCTCCGCTGACGGAATGTCGTTCGGAGGCCCGTAGCTCAAGTTAGGAGCAAAAGATAAAAAAGGTTCAGAAACGGGGGGTCTGGGCCCGGACCGACCCGGGTCCGGGTCTGACCTGGTTGGGCGCGACCCGGCCGGCGGGTCGGCTTGGCTTGGATCGGCTGAGCGGCCAAGCAGGGGAAACCGTGGGGGGGGGGGGGGGGTGTGCTGCCCCCGCGTGAAGAGAAGTCGTGGCCCCGCGTGGGGCCGCCCTCGCCAGCGGACGCGGCCGAGCCGCCGCGTCCCGCTCCTCCGGTTCCGCGTGGTCGTGGGAACATGCTGCTACCCCGCCGCAGCTTAAGACGTGGTGGGTTCGTCAGGCGGCGTGCCGGGGCGCCGCTGCCTATAGCCGCCGGCGACCCGCGCCGCCGGTGGAGTCCGCGGGCCACTGGAGTTGCTCCGGTGGTCCGATTTCATTTCCGCCTGCGCCGTTGCTCATCCCGGGTCCCATTCTTCACTGCGGAATCAACAAATCATCTCTACGGCCCATTTTGTCGTCGTCCGCCGTTCCACACACCAATAACAAAAGGTAGGTAGGTTCGGACTTGTTCGTTGGTCCGCACCCACCGTGTTAGCGGTTTGAAACAACACCATAATTCCCAGCAATTAATAAACCTCGACCTGCAAGAATAATTCACGAACCAACTTTTCATTTGGTTGGTCCGCGTTCTTGCCTTGGAAGAAAACAAACATGGGTATTATCATTTTCAAAATGAACCCTACCTCAACGTCGTCGTCGGACGCGAGTTCGTCGCAGAATTGACCGTCGCGGAAGAAAATGATCGTCGCGTCGCGGAAGGGCGTCACTGTCGAGTGGTACTCGCCGTCGCGTAGACAAACTCCGAGGATCAAGAACATACATATTTAATTATCACAATTAAATCCATGTTGATATTATAATCCACAAAGAATTAAAAAGGACCGCAATCCCTTACCTCAAGATGCCGATCAAAGATTGTCGCAGGGATGGATCGCCGTGGAAGAAGCGTCGGCGTCGCATCGCGTCGATCTTCGGGGGTCTGGCATTCTTCGTCGCCCTTCGTCGGAGGCCGGTGTTCTTCGCGTTATTCACGTTCTTCGCATTCTTCGTGAAAGAGGATGAAGGCACAGAATCTCCAAATCCTCTCAACAAATCGCACCCAAGAAGAAAGGTGTGTTGGTTCTATTTTATTAATATGCCAACAGTTTGAAAATAGGTCAAGAAACGAACAAATTAATTCACAGAATTAATTTCAACGAATTAACAGCCCATTTAATTGGGGCGTTAAGAAATTAGAAAACGTGTCAGTTGACTTCATTTAAGAGGGGGGTTGCGGGTGCGTTACTTAGGGGAAAAGAAACGGTGGGGCTCGTGCGGTCCCCACCTCACAAATATTCTACCAAGAGGGTAGGATATTTTGAATTGCACCCTATCCTCTTCAACTCAGCTCAAGCAGCTTCAAGTGGCTTTAAGAGGCTTTAAGTAAAATAAAATAAAGTTTGTCGTACCACATTATTTTATTTCTTAACTTAAGCCCAAAAATTAAAAACCACACCCGAGAAAACACAACTATGGAATAGGCATTTCTAAGAAAATACCGGCGCTGCGATTCCATCGGTGCCCTCGGAATTCGATTCCGAGCACCGGTTCAAAAGTTAGAAAAACCCGCTCGTTCGTTCACTGAACGTACCCGAGCCAAACTTTGAAACATGATTCTGGGAACACCGGGCCTCGGAATCAGGTTCCGTCAGAAACTGCGTTCTTGTAAAATTCCAAAGAAAATTAAGAGAAAAATTTCCTTGAAATTTATGGGTCCTTACAGGATGTGTTCGATTGTCCCCTAGGAAGGCATACTTGAGTGTAGCGGAAAGTTCCTTCAATTCAAGATCTGGTTGGTACGAAATTTTATCAGAATATTGGGACATTGGATCAATATCAATTTTGTCTCTTAGAGTTTTAAATAGGATTGATTCCCCACATGTAGAAGTTTCAGCTACAAGATTAGCTTGATCAGATTTAGGGAAGGAAGTTTTATTGGTCTCCATGAAATTGGTTTCCTGAAAGGTTTCACTGATTGTTGGACCTAAGACTTCATTATAAGAGTAATTTGAAAATGATTCAATCCAAGGAGATAGACATCCTTCATGTGAACAAAGGAAATCAATATCATCCAGACTTAAACATCTTTCAAATATTCCTTGATGTTATATGGATTAATTATCAATGCTTCCTATCATGTTTAATTCATGAATTTCCTAGTCATCCGCAATTTGTGATCTTGCATTATATATGTTCAAGTCTAGACTCATGTTACCAAAGGTGATGGTCATGTTCCCATTTCGAACTCAGATAACAGAGTTGATTGTTTCAAGGAAGGGACGACCAATGATAATTGGGGTTTGTTCTTTATTTCCTAAGTTTGGATGGTTGTCAAGGACAATGAAGTCAGTAGGGTAGATGATGTTTTCAACCTTTACCAGAACATCCTTTAAAATACCCTTTGGAACCCTAATTCTATGATCAGCAAGTTGAAGTGTGACAAATGTGGGTTGGAGTTCTTCTAGGCCTAACTAGCAGTACACAGTATAGGGAATATGATTGACACTAGCACCTAGGTCACACAAGGCCTTGACAACTTTGCTCTATCCTAGTTCAACATTGATGTAAGGGCTACTCGGGTCTTTCAACTTAGGAGGAATGGTCCCTTGAATGGTGGTACTCACATTAGCATCCAAAAGGACTTGGTTTTTATGTGAAAATTTTCTTTTAAATGTGAACAATTCCTTAAGGTACTTTGAGTAGGTAGGTATGATTTGGATTGCATCCAGAATGGGAATTTTCAACTTGACTTGTGAGAAGATTTACCTCAACGTTTCACTCAATTCAGGCTTGTTTTCCCCCCTCATGTGTTGGGGAAATGGTGTAGGTTGTGGGGTTGTTTGTTGAAGAGTTGTATCTTTGACGATGTTATCGTGTTTTTCAGTTAGATCATTTGGTTCATTTGAATTTTTATCTAAGTTTGAATCATTAGGTGGGTTCTAAAATAGTTGTTCAGGTTTCTCAATTGATTTACCACTTCTTAAAATATTCACAGCCTTTAGTTGTTTGTGATTTGTTTGAGTTCTACTTAACTCTTTCCTTGAATTTGAGGATTGTACCTCTTGAGTGGGAATGGGTTCCTTTCCAGTTTTGATGGTTTGAAGTTCTTGTTTTAGGGAAGAGACTTCCGAGTTCATCCTCTACATATGTTTGCACAATTGTTCTAGTAGGCTTTGTGGAACAGTTTGGGTTGGTGCTTGAGAATATTGGTTTATCCCTGAAGGATATTTTGGAGGTGGGATGGTTTGTTGAAAATGGGCCAGTGGCTGTTGGTATTGGATAAGTTGGGTTTGGAACTGGTTATGGGTTTGGTAGTTCTATTAGGGGTAAGGATTTTGTCCCTGTGGTTGGCTAGGTTGCGGGTTATCTTTCCAGTGAAATCCTTGGTGGTCATTATACCTTGGGTTGAAGTTGTTTTGGTATTGAGGCTTTTTAAAGTTAAAGGCATTTACTTCCACTGGGGGTCCTCCTAAAAGAACATCCTTGATGGATGGAATGGTTGGTCAGTTGTCTGTCTTATGGTCATGTTTGTCACAAATTGTGCAAACAGGATCTACAGTTTAGATTTTATGGACTTTCCTAAGGTCTATCTCTTTAACATTCCTATAGAGTGATGCGAGTTTAGCCCTAAGGCTTTCCTCTTCTCTAAGTGTATGAATTCGAGTAGTTCTTCGTGTCTTTTCAGAATAAGGTGAAGTTCCCCATGTTTGGTTTTGTTCAGAAATGCTTTCTAGATACTCGTAAGCATCATTTGGGGCTTTGTTTTTAAAGGTTCCATTACACATCATGTCAATGAATTGTTAGTTCCCCGGACACAACCCTTCATAGAAAATACTCACTTGTTCTGGAATAGAAAAACCATGATGTGGAACCATGTTTAGAGTGTCCTTGAACCTCTCCCATGTTTCAAATAATGACTCTCCCTCTTTTTCAAAAAATATTTGAATGCTCTTTTTAAGTGAAATTGTTTTGTGGTGGGGAAAGTATTTTTTGTATAATTCTCTTTGTAGTTGATCCCAAGAGTTGATGGATGATGGTCTCAAACTGTTTAGGCAATTTTTAGATCTATCCTTTAAAGAAAAATGAAATAGCCTCATCTTGGCTTATTCTAGTTGATGTGGGGGACACATGGTTTCTACAATGTCATTGAACTCCTTAATGTGAATATAGGGCATCTCGGACTCCATTCCATGGAATGTGGGAAGGTCATTTATGACATGGGGGTTAAAGATGTAGTTGGAATCTCCTAGGTAATTGTGTCTAATGCATGAGGGGGAATTGGTCCAGGAATTTGTGAGGTATTCATTCATGGTTTGATCAATTGCATTCCCTACGTTTGGGTCTGCCTCATTCGGGTTTCATTTTGGTTCCCACCCGGGTTTATGAGTTGGTTTCTCTGAAGAAATTATATTGAAATAGGATAAATTTTTGACTCTAGAGTATTAGGAAGATTATGATATAATAGAAATATTTCCCTTGGTGTACTTGACTCCCCAACCCCAGGGCTATCCACCCCAACTAGACTATTCGATTGATCATGGGTGTAGGCGGACATGCGCCAAAAGAAAAAAAATGAAAAAGGGACAAGATAAGGGAATTTGGATGAGAAAATAAGAAATGGGGGAGAATATAATGTGTGTTTAGATCACTTACTTGGGTCCCCAGAAACGGTGCGAAAATTAGATTCACACTCAAATTTACCCAAGAGAAGAAGGTAGAACGGTCTTTGTAGTTTACCTTGGGTTGTCGAATCCTCAGAGACCAAAGAAGTAACCTATGGACACATACATTCTATGGACTGTTTTGGGATATTGAGTGGCCAACTTTGGGTTGATTTTATATGGGTTTAAGTGAACACTAAAAGTCTTAAGTGAATTCAAATTATGATAAGGGTTGATCCTAGGTTATTACAAGGGGTGGATTGGATGCATTCTTTTTCTTGTAAAAATATTTCAATTTCTTATATTTGAGATGGGTTCATTTAAGGAGATCAAAAAAAAATCATCACTTACTAGTTTAATTACTAAACACCCTAATAATAATAACCTATACACTTTAAGGATCAATGTTTTGACCACTCCAAGGTAAAGGTTCTTATCAGCACTTGAAATGTGTGACCTTAAATTCAATAAGGATGAAGAAATTTTAAAGTCATCAAATAAAAATATCAATTAAAATAAGTGATTATCCATTAATAGAGTGAGAAATAAAATCCAATAAAGCCCCTTTTTACTCCCTTATATCAACCCATAAGTGGGTTATCCCTCCATTTATCCCATGATTTCAATGGAAGCGGAAAGTAGACTCACGAGGGAGGAATTGGAGAAGTAAAAAAAACAATGAAAAAAACAATAACTCCACCATTGTGTGATAATATCACAAGGTTTATTATGAAAAAGTTCACATATTGAGGCTAAGGTATCAAATTGATAAGAAGAAGAATATAAAAATAGAATATGAATAACTTTTATAAAGAAACTAAGGTAATTCAAGGAACATACAATTGAAGGAATGCGATTACAACATCAAATTGGCAGCATGACATTAAAACGAAACAAAGCTCAAAGATCCTCAAATCCTCCTCCACCACTGCCTTAAATAAAATTTTTTGAAGCCTTGGGTAGAGATTTAAATAGTCCAAGTATCCTCAATTAATTTTGGTAGGCCATAGGTGGGTGGAAAGTTGAGGGAGATGATTTTTCCACCCTTGACCCGAGGTGACATCCAAATTTCATCCACCGAACATAAGCGCTTGTAAAACCTTCTAAATGGCCGAATTAGAATTGGACATACAAAAGGAAAATGGATACCATGATGTCACCGAACCTCCTGTAAAATTGGGGCCCATTGGGAGTTGTGGATTCTGAGATATCATTATATTAGTCGGCTATTTTTCTGGGCTGCAGAATCTGGCTGAGAATTTTATTTCTATCTTGGGCCGCCTAAATAACAACAATGGAGGCATAATTAGAACTGGATACTGAATAATGATTTGTTCCTATATATTTATTCTATCATAACACTAAATTCAGTCTCAATTGGGTTTGTAATATGGGTCCCACATTCTCATCAGTGGGCTGGTGTCCAATCTGCCTTCTCTAGAATTGCATCCATTCATCTCCAAATATCTCCATAATCCTTTATGAACAATCCATTGATCCCTGAATGAAACTTGTTCATATTGAAGTGTATAAAACTTTACCAACATATAAAATTAAAATATGGATAATTTCATTCCTTAAAATCATATGAATCATTGGGTACTTTAAATGATGTTAAAAAATGTACCACATAATAGTGCATTTTAAGATGGAATTACAATGATAATGTGAAATGATGTTTAAAGTGTTAAATTCACTAAAATGGTGTTTATGAATAATAAATAACATTAATATCATATATGTTAACAATTAATTTTATCCTCATTTAGTGGATAGTCAGTGAGAAACAACAGAAGGGAGGGACACTTATAAACACCTTCCTCTAAAATAGAGGATTTTGAAGTTTTTCCATGGGAGATATACTCCCAACATAACAAAGAATATTTGAGGACTGAATAACCTTCAACTTTATAGTAAAATGAGGACACAACATCATTATATGTCACCTAACAGGACCATTTTGACTAATAGAAACAATACATTGAGGGGGACCTTATGAAACATCCCCAAAAATCACAAAATTTCAGAAAGTGGGCATAACAGCCTCTCATGACCAGATTTCCCACACTAGTGGTTTAGCATGAAATCCTGCTTTGAAGGGACTGTGAAGGACCCATATTCCCTCTTAGACACCATCCAAAATGACAACCCCAGACTACTTTCACCTTCGAAGAATTAGGTAACTTAAGAAACCAAAGTATCTTTTATCCTTCCATGAGCACTCTCCCTCTACAAGAGGATCCAAAAAATGAATAAAGGAAAGTGTGTAGACTCAATCTACAAAGGTCAAGAACAAAGTACTTATGTTGATTAACTGTAGGATTTCATAACGGTGAAATAAACTGGGTTTCACTTCCATTGTGCACTAACCCTTAGTGGGGGTGTACTTTATCCAATGAGAGAACCCAAGGACCCAACCAAGCTGGTCCATTGGTCAAAATGTTCCACAAAATAGATCAAAACACCTGAAGGGAACCACTATAAAGTCATCTCGAAGATTTTCTTAGAAGATACCACTAACCATCCTTCAACCTAGCTTACCGACCAAACACAGACCCAAAACACCATTCAAACAAGAGGGGTTCTTGGACTCAAAACATCCCCCAACAAAATTTTCAAAAACACATAAGACACACCATCCCAAACAAGTCATCAATACATCATGTTTTTCTTTAAAATAATTCACTTCATTGAAAATAAATGGGCCAGTGGTAAGCGTACCCACCAATGGTACCCCATGGGCCTCACACATGCATGTTTTTGTGCCACATTGGGAACCCTCCTCGTATCCATCCCAACACTCAAATAGTCATTCCATTCACCATCCAACATCCTATATAACCCCATGAACATGGTATCTCATGTAAATACCAAAGGTTAAAAAAAATAATCTTTCCTCTTTTCAAAACCAAAGAAGCCAACCAATACATATTTTTTTCAAGACCACTAACCATGAAATCCAAATCCCAATTTACAGATTATAAAAATTTTCAAAAAGGCACAACCATTCAGATAAGAACTCACTTTAAAGTTATTCACATCAATTTCAAAACATCTCATCCCAATAAAAAACCTTCGAATAGTTTAGAAAACTCTATTAGAAACACTTTTTCAAAACCAACTTAACATAGTTCCTGCTTTCAAAATAGGTGTAAACAATCCATTTTCCATTTCAAAAAAATTCTGACAAATCAGTACCACCATTTAAATAATCAAACCATTCCCTCTTTATGAGAAAACCATTTCAAAAAAACATTATGTTTCTTAAAACCATGTCATTTTTTCTTTAAAACCAAACTTCCAAGATCTGAAAATTAAAGGACACAAGACAATGAGAGAGGAAACTAGTTTTAGTGGGTGAATTGAACTTATGGTTGGAAGCCATAATCCAATCACTTCACTACCATAGAGAGTGTTTTAGGAAAATATCCCCAACTATATATGTATTTATAGGCACTGTAAGATCATTGAGACAATTAACCCAAGTCTCTTTTCATTTCCCCTAATCATCATCAAACCATGAAAACCAAAGCACACCGATAATTCACGACTTCTCCTGGTGAATTGAATCCCGTTATGAGGTGTGATGGCCAGGAACACTACCCATAACCATAATGTAAATTCCTAAAAATGCTAGCTCCATACTATCCCAACTATTCTCCAAATATCATAACCCAAAGAGAGCGAACTACCCTTTGATACCATTTTGTCACGAACCAATTCTGGTCGCCATCAAAACCGGCACCTGAATCAGCCCGTGGAAGGGCCCAAAGGGTGTTCTCGATCCCCACAGGCTGGAAAAAGTTCCCAGGTATCATAAAATAAACTTTAGAAACTATTTACCTGAGTTTATAAACATAAATCAACAAATTTATCCAATAAAACAAATATGGAACTTTGTTACAAAACTGTCTTTAACGAAATTTCAGAATTGAATTACACAATTTAAAACAATTTTTAAAGATCATTAAAAATGTAAAAACCAAAAAGGTTATCCCAAGAACCTCCTCATGGAAGGAGGCATGGAACTCAATCCATCTCCACAACAACACCATGAAAGACCACTATAAACCCAAACTGTTGGTACAAAAGATGTACCCAAACCTACAACAAACTTACTGATTATACTTACAACCAAATGTGCAAGTAGGGTGTGAGAAAAATCCCAGTAGGATACCATCACTAAGAGATTCCATGTGATAAACATTCAAATATGAAAATCTTGCAAGTTTTGTAAATAATAAATTCTAGTTACAATTTATAAAGAATGAAACTTTCAATAAAAATATTTTTCAAGTGTGTTATTTTAAAGAATAAACAATTTTAAATAAAAATACCAAATCTTCTGAATTTTCCAGAAAAAACATACCATATTAAAATGGTAAGCATAAATTATCCAATGAGTACAAGAAACGGGAAATAACCCCTAGGCACTAACTCCCTATGGGTCCCAGGTACCTGTTGTACATCTCGTTCCCCTCGTTGTTTGATTTTCATGATCACAATCACTTTATTATTTGTCTAACCTTGTTGTTAAGTGTTGTGGATGATAGGCAAAATATTGCCAAAGGATTGGCCCAAGAAAGCTGGCAAGTGGACTGAAATTCAGTCCACCGGCCAACCGGTGTGATAGCACCGGCCAGCCGGTGGACCTGGCAGAGGCATTGCCCACTGCCATGCTCCACCGGTCGGCCGGTGGCTCTGTCACCGGCCAGCCGGTGGAGCCTGATGAAACAGTGTGTGCTACTGTCTTGCCACCGGCCAGCCGGTGGCTCTGGCACCGGTCAGCCGGTGGCCCCTGGAAAAGAAGAACAACTACTGTCTTGCCACCGGCCAGCCGGTGGCTCTGGCACCGGTCAGCCGGTGGCGCCTAAACCAGAATCCTATGCTTTTTTGCACACACCGGCCAACCGGTGGGACTGTACCGGCCAGCCGGTGGAGCCAGTCAAACTAGCCGTTGCAGTTTGACCAGGCTGGCCCACTTGGCTCCCAACGGCTCTTTTAGCCTCTCCAACGGCTCCGAAGCCTCCCCAAGGGTTCCATGCCTATAAATAAAGGCCAAGGAAGCCCTGGACATCTACCGGAACTATACCCAAGCCACCGAACACATTGTTGATCATTTTGGCGAACCTCCGGCGCTCCACCTTCAAGGATACTCAAGTGCTCCAACCAATTTCCAATCCAAGGAGCATCTCAAGAAGCTTGGGAAAGCACGCTACATCAACTCCACAATCCATTGGCGCCCAAGTCTTCCTCAATTACGGTTTTTATTGTTTATTTTATTTTGAGCTTAAAATTGGGTTTGTGCCTACAAACCCCAAACTTTTCTCATCCTCCCTTTCTCTTGGGTTCTCACACCACCACTAAGGTGTGAAGAGGTTTCCTTAAGCCTTTCCTTTTAAAAGGCTTGAGTTGTCGGTGAGCTAGCCTTCACCCGTTAAAAAGGCTAGTGGGTTCTTGCTATTCCATTGAAAGCAAGTGGGTTCTTGCTTAACCACAAAAAGCAAGCTGTAATAGGTCCTAGTGCTACCTCAAAGCCTAGTGGGTTTCTTGCTAAAACCATTGAAAAGCAAGCGGTAGGAATCTCTCAACGGTTGAGTTGGGAGCGGAGACATAGGCCGGGTTTTGGCCGAACTCCGTTATCAATTTCTTGTGTCTTGCCTTATTTATTTCCACTGCATTTCAACTTTGATTTTAATTTGTTAATCTTTTTTTAAAAGGCAATTCACCCCCCCTCTTGCCATCATTCCCTCTTTTTCTCCCACCCAACAATTGGTATCAGAGGACGTTTTTGAATAATTCCCTTAAACGGTTTCAAATTAAAGATCCTATTTTTTTTTGATGGCATCTACCTCTTTCGCCCCCGAGGGCTACTCATTGGGTCGGGCTCCATTTTTTGATGGAACCGACTATAATTATTGGAAAACCCGCATGACCACTTTTCTTAGAAGTATAGGGTATCCCATTTTCAAAATAGTCATGCAAGGTTACACTTTGTCTACCCCCGACGAATCCAAATAGACCCAAGCCGACATTAGAAATTTTGAGCTTGATGGCAAAGCCATGAATGCTCTTCATTGCGGCCTTGACCGAAATGAGTTCAATCGAGTTTCCACATGCACCTCCGCACATGAAATCTGGAAACTTTTGGAGGTTACCCATGAGGGGACCAATAAAGTAAAGGATACTCGATTGGATATGTATAGGCAGGATTTTGAGTCTTTTTCTATGCATCCAAATGAATCTATTTCTGAAATGTTTACTAGATTTACTGACGTGTGCAATGGGAGAAAGTCCCTTGGTGATGATGTTTTAGCTGAAGCAATGGTCAAAAAGATTCTATGGGTCCTTCCGAGCTCATGGGCACCAAAGGTGACGGCGATCCAAGAAGCTAAGGACGTCAAAAATATGCCAGTAGAGGAGCTCATCGGATCTCTCATGACTTATGAGATCACGATGAGGAGGCAAGCTCAAAAGGAGGGCACACCAATCAAAACACCAAAGAACATCGCCCTCAAGGTACAAAAAGAAGTAAGCTCCTCCTCATCCTCATCCTCCTCATCTTCTTCATCTTCAAGCGGCGACTCGGAAATGGAGAATCTCGCCCGCCAAATGCACAAATTTATGAAGAAGCACAAGAAGAAGAAATCCCGCAAGGCGCGAAAGCAAGAACCCACCGCAAGATCCGAGCCCAAGGTAAAATGCTACGGGTGCGGCGAAAAGGGCCATTACAAGCCCGATTGCCCACTCAACAAAAAACGGGCCACGCAAAAGGAAAAAGGAAAGAAAAAGGTCCTCAAGGCGACATGGAGTGACACCTCCTCATCATCCTCCTCCTCCTCAAGCGACCAAGGTACAAAATGCCTAATGGCATTTCATGAGGTAACTTCTTCCGACTCCTCATCCTCATGTTCTTCAAACTCAAATTCTTTAAATCATTTGTCTTATGAGGATCTCCAATTTGCTAGAGACCAACTTGAAAATGGTTTTCACGAACTTTCTTCAAAATTTGTTGCTTTAAAAAAGTCTTTCAAAAAACTCTCTTCCGAAAAAGAACAACTTCTCAAAGAGAAGGAAGAGTTGACCCTTAAAATCCAAAATTTTCCAAATGTTGATTCTATGGAATCAACCATCAAAGACCTAAGGGAGACCCTAGCTAAGTTCACCCAAGGGGAACAAAATCTTTCAAATTTGCTGGGTTCTCAAAGGGTTTCTAGGACCACTCATGGACTTGGCTACACCAACCAAGCCTCCTCCTCCCATGCACCTACTATTTTTGTAAGGGGGAGCTCCCAATTCAAATTTTGTAATTATTGCAAAAAACCCGGGCACCTCATTTATGAGTGTGATTGCAAAAATGCCCGGTACGGCCAACCTAAGTCTTTTTTCTTTTCCGATGAATTTTTTAGGAGAAGACCCGCCATGAGACAAGTTTGGATTGAAAAATCCCTTTTGGCGAGTCTCTCCGGGCCAAAAATAGTTTCCTTTCCCCGATGATTTATTGTTTTTATTTAGGGGGAGTTAGGTTTGTTTAAGGAATTTTTGTTCAAACTTTCAATTTCAACTTTTGGTTTCAAATTTCAAATTTTCAATTGGTTTTTGATTCAAAACTTTCAATTCAAACTGTTATTCAATTTTTGTTTCAAATCTTTCAATTTCCAAAATTTCAATTGATTTTCAAATCCCATCCCTTGTTTTTCAAAATATCCCTCAATCAAGTTTTATGCCCCATTCTATTTTGATAATCACAAAGGGGGAGAAATTTCTTGATTGATTGGGGGAGAATCCTTTTCATCTTGCTTAGCATTTCCTTTCAATTTCAGTATTTTACATTAATTGTTTTGGTGATTGTGATCATCAAAATAGGGGGAGATTGTTGTACATCTCGTTCCCCTCGTTGTTTGATTTTCATGATCACAATCACTTTATTATTTGTCTAACCTTGTTGTTAAGTGTTGTGGATGATAGGCAAAATATTGCCAAAGGATTGGCCCAAGAAAGCTGGCAAGTGGACTGAAATTCAGTCCACCGGCCAACCGGTGTGATAGCACCGGCCAGCCGGTGGACCTGGCAGAGGCATTGCCCACTGCCAGGCTCCACCGGTCGGCCGGTGGCTCTGTCACCGGCCAGCCGGTGGAGCCTGATGAAACAGTGTGTGCTACTGTCTTGCCACCGGCCAGCCGGTGGCTCTGGCACCGGTCAGCCGGTGGCGCCTGAACCAGAATCCTATGCTTTTTTGCACACACCGGCCAACCGGTGGGACTGTACCGGCCAGCCGGTGGAGCCAGTCAAACTAGCCGTTGCAGTTTGACCAGGCTGGCCCACTTGGCTCCCAACGGCTCTTTTAGCCTCTCCAACGGCTCCGAAGCCTCCCCAAGGGTTCCATGCCTATAAATAAAGGCCAAGGAAGCCCTGGACATCTACCGGAACTATACCCAAGCCACCGGACACATTGTTGATCATTTTGGCGAACCTCCGGAGCTCCACCTTCAAGGATACTCAAGTGCTCCAACCAATTTCCAATCCAAGGAGCATCTCAAGAAGCTTGGGAAAGCACGCTACATCAACTCCACAATCCATTGGCGCCCAAGTCTTCCTCAATTACGGTTTTTATTGTTTATTTTATTTTGAGCTTAAAATTGGGTTTGTGCCTACAAACCCCAAACTTTTCTCATCCTCCCTTTCTCTTGGGTTCTCACACCACCACTAAGGTGTGAAGAGGTTTCCTTAAGCCTTTCCTTTTAAAAGGCTTGAGTTGTCGGTGAGCTAGCCTTCACCCGTTAAAAAGGCTAGTGGGTTCTTGCTATTCCATTGAAAGCAAGTGGGTTCTTGCTTAACCACAAAAAGCAAGCTGTAATAGGTCCTAGTGCTACCTCAAAGCCTAGTGGGTTTCTTGCTAAAACCATTGAAAAGCAAGCGGTAGGAATCTCTCAACGGTTGAGTTGGGAGCGGAGACGTAGGCCGGGTTTTGGCCGAACTCCGTTATCAATTTCTTGTGTCTTGCCTTATTTATTTCCGCTGCATTTCAACTTTGATTTTAATTTGTTAATATTTTTTTAAAAGGCAATTCACCCCCCTCTTGCCATCATTCCCTCTTTTTCTCCCACCCAACAGTACCTTGTATCTCATTGAAAGTAACCATCACAATATCTGTTCTCATTCACAAGAGTCACTAGTATGGATCATACCAATAACCTAGTGGTCCCCCATCATCATCATCATCATCATCATCATCATCATCATCATCATAGTTTAGTTAGTGATGTCAGCATCAAACTTTCTATGTGAAATTGAGGCCAAACCCCATGGGATCACTAGCATACTAGTACACATCCACCCACCAAGATACTCGGGTTTCACTCTTGTGCTAAAAAAAGTTCAACAAGCCATGAAATATATTTTGCACAAGAAAATACCACTTCCACATCACACATTCACCAAACAGCCCACATGTATATAAAACAATTCACATAATCCCCCTTTTCATTCAAATTGATTTTGAAATCATACACACACCAAAATATCCCACAACACTTTTCACATCTCTTCAAAACTTCCAAAAATCCTTCAAAAATTTTTATAAAAAATTTCAAAGATGATACGCATCACACAATATCCAAAAAAAATATTCCATATAATACCTTTTTTACCTTAAAATTCATTTAATCATCATACTCACACGAAATATCCCAAAAACATGTTTCATACCCACATCACAATTTAATAAATCATCTTGAAAAACTACAAAACATTATCAAAAAATTTGACATCACAACTGACCACTTTATCTTTCAAAAAATCATTTTTGGAATATAAACCCACCAAAATAGTACATAAACCACTTTGTGTAAGTCATTGAACTATGTAGAATTTTCATAGAACACTTTCAAGACACATGACAATGTTTTTCACCTAAAACCCATTCAAAAACCCTCTTTTAAACCTAAAAGCACACTGATACTCTACCAAAGAAGAATTAGAAGCCCAAACAACATTTAATAAACCACTTTCATATGTTATAAAATAATCCCAAAGATTACCACACAAGTTACACATGAAAAAACACCCAATTTGAACCAAAAGAGAAACTATAAAATTAACCACTTAACCAACTCCGTCAAAAATGGGTTTTTTACAATACACAACATATGAGGAACATTCAAAATAATTATATCAAGCATGATAAATCATCAAGAATTTATTACACATGTAATCACCTATCAAAAGTGTCGTAACCCTCAAATATTGGTGCGAAACATCAACCGCACCACCGCCACACCTCAAGGAAGTGGAAAGAAACATAAAACCTCAAGATTATACAAAAAAGAAACAAGGTTAAACCCGTGGCACAAAACTTAGATTCTGGACACTTTAGAACTCATGAAAGGGTGAAAGAAACCTTAAGTAAAGGGAATAAATCAAAGAGAGAATTTCTTACTTGCAAGATATTGATGTTTCACGCATCAAATATCCCATAAAAATTGAGTTCCAAGGGAGGGAGAGAGATCTTAGAGGATTTCCATGAAGGTATGGCACGAAATGGGGAAGAAATAGGTGGATTTGGATTTATTCTGGAAGAAAAAATGGGAATTATAAAATGTTTTTAATGACCTGAACACCCTTAGAGGGTTTAGCGGCATGGTTTGGTAACCTGTGCGGCCTGTTCTAGGCACCCAAAAACCATCCATTATCCTCCAATTTCAAGTGGGTTCTAAATGAGAAACTAAGGGGGGGAATGAGAGTCCAAGTATATCAGAGAAAAACTCCCCAAACAAAGAACTCTTTTCAACTAAAAACTCATCCAACTCATGGGGATAAACAACCTAAACAACATACCCCACAAGTGGTGCTAGCAAGAGTGCCATTAATCCCACTCCAAAAAACCACAACCTCACACCACACCCTTGAAAAAAGAATAGGGAAAACACCATCCAAGACCCCCAGGACTAAGGTTATAGATCAATAACACAAGATGAATCAAAACTTCAAACCCAGAACACCCAGAAACAAATTGAAATCTAAGAACCAATAAAGGATTTGATACAAAGCATGGAATTGAAAATCTGGGTGTGACGGGAACACATGAAAATTACATTTCCTGTATAATTTAATGAATGCAGATCCTTTAATAATTATTGACTATAAAATGAACATTGTTTCAAATATTAAATAGAATTAATCATGAATTTAATTTAATATTAAAACTAACAACGTTATTGTAAATTCAATTTAACAATTCATGAAACTCAAGTTGATGAGGATTATTAGAGTAATTAATTAAATTTATTATTTCCATGTAAATAGGTAAAGTACACGATGTGTGTCATCTAACCACACAAAATATAATTTTCTTCACTAAGTGCCTACAATATATGATTAGGAACTCAATGTGTACTTCATGTGGACATTAACAAGGTACATGATGTGTAAGAAGGATAGACGATGTGTACATCAAGATACATGAATGAAAGCTTATGCATGTCATGTATTAAATACACGGGGTGTATTAATTTCTTGACACATATTGAACTCATGTTTCCAACCATGAAAATTCATTGACTAGATGACATGAGGGAAATGTACCTGACATGTAGTTTATAAAATCCATATTATTAAATATTGTTATTAAATATTTACCAATTCAATAAATAAATAAATATTCTATTCACATACTAGTGAACATATATTTTTTTAATATTTTTTATCATTAAATAAATATTGAATACATTTTAATTCTTGGTTTGGAGAATAACACTTATTCCAATTGTAAAATAAAAATAATATTTTCCTACATGACATGTGGGAAATCTATCGCCACCCCAGAGTGTCCCTAATGGGTTGGGTTGTGTTATCACAACTTCTCTATCAAGGAAAAACACATATCTAGATTGGGATTTTGGGTCATTGTAATCTATTTATAGACCGGTGTATGTTTATCCCCTCAAAAATAGTTCATCATCTCCTCCAAAAAATAGGAAAATATCCCTTATACACCTAATGTACTTTTGGATAGTTATTATAGCCAACCAATTTTGGTATCTTTGGAATGCTTAATATATTTATACCAATATCAAGTAATAAGAAACAAAAATTATTTTACATATCATGACATACATAATATATCAAATCACCAATGAATAAGGGATTCTTCTAATTTTATATACCTCTTCTTATGCTTGATGAAACATTTTCTAAGAGATATGTATACCACTTAACATAGGTAATAAAACGATTTTAGAGTGTTTCATCATGTAAATTTTCAATACCCTACAAATATATTTACCTTGACTTAGACCAGGAAATAACAAAATTGTATCTTAATGGATGTTGATCCTTATAATATACGTTTTTCTCACCCAAGTATTTCGTAAAGAAGAATTTATTCAACCATTTATTAATTGACTATAAGACTGGTAACTCATTTCCCATTGGTAATATATCATCAACATATATTAATAGAGGGAAATAGAATTCTTAGTAAACCAATTAATGTTAGTGGATTTGAATTCATTCATAATAAAACCAAACTCTCTTATGTTTTCATAAAAAAAATATTCCCCGATCTTGGTGCTTTTTCTAACCCATAAATGGATCTTTATATATTTTATACTTTATTAGAATATTTATGTGTTAAAAAAACATCTTCTTATGTCATATATATATTCTTTTAAAATTTACACTAAGTAAGGTGGCCTTGAAATACATTTTCCAAATTTAATAATGATGGAAATTTGCTAAAAAAGTAAAATAGTAATATATTCTGTCATAGTGTCTAATGAAAAATTTTCATCATATTTTATGCCTAGAAATTTCTGGAAACAATTATGAACTAATCATACATTATAGGCACTAAAATTATGACCCATGTACCGTTCTTCTTGAATACCCATTTAAACCCAAAGGGTTTTATATGAACTAGAGGATCTATAAAAACATAACCCTAATTTTATTACACGGAATCCATGTAACACCCCAGGTAAATAAAGAATATGACATTTTCTTATTTATCCATGTTTGTGAATAAAATATTGATATTACTTTAAAGGGGATGCTATGCTCGATGGCGTACCCAACACGCAACAACGAGTTTCTTGGGAATCTTACGTTGCAATCTAATAATAAAATAATATTATTTTAAATGGTAGTTAACATGTAGACATTGTAATGGCGGGAATTGATAGAAATAAATACAATATGATTATATATGTTTTTAAATGTTTTTACATTTATCCAATAAACGATAGAGGCTTAAAATACGGAAAGAATTCAATTTTAAGCGTATATGCCCAAGTTTTCACTAAAGGTTCACTTATCACCTTTTGATGTTGAACCATCATTAAATATAGTTTTGTTCACTCTTAAACATTCTTTTGGACCAAATAAATCTCTTATTAAGAATCAGGACATCAAAATTTACTTTGTGTAAATTTTTGGGTATCTTTCCGATAAAGTTCATTTTTTTCAATGAATAGTGTAAAATGTTGTAATTTAATTCAAAACCACTTTTTAATCTAATTTATTTATATGATTATATTATCTTTTGAATTGGTTTTAAAGTTAAATTAGAATATATTTTTACCATTAAATCCAATAGTGGTCATTGGAATTAATTTCACTTTGAAATCAGACTTAAACTAGTGTCAATCTTTTGATACTTATTGTTTCATAAAAACACGCTATTTGCTCTGACAGCGGGAATTAATTATTAAATTAATTAATGTGACTTATATGTTTTGAATTTTGTAAAATATACTTCATTTTTGAATTCGGAATATCAAATATAGCTTAGGGTGAATTTTTGGTAATTTTCTGAAAAACTTCAATTTTTGATGAATAGTGAAACCACTAAGTGGTACTTATAAAAACTGATTTTTCCGTTTAAATGAAATTTTGCCATCTTTGTGTTTTGAATTTCGAAAATCTGACATAGATGGTTGTCATTAAGAAGTGAAATGTGGTTCAATGGGATAAAAATAATTTTTTGGTGAATAGTAACTTATTAAGTTTTTAATCACGATTAGTGGTAATTAGTGTAGTTTAAGGTAAACATAATGCTTTAATAAAATAAGATGAGCTTGAAACATGTCCTACCCTCATTGGTTGTGTCATGGCCGACCAAGAAAAGCCATGGGTCAACTTGTGGACCCCATGGAGACACTTTGGTTGGGAAATGACATAAATAACTTTTTATTTAATGTAAAAGTCAAAATGACACAAACATCATATGTTTTACGAAAACAATTTTTACATGGGGTTATAATGATCAGATATTTTATTATAAATAGTAATTGGAAATATAAAAAGATTTCCTACATCATGGTAATTTTTTTATAATTTTTAGACATTAAATAAATTAAATTATTTATGACATAATAATGATGCAGCGATGACATCATTATTTAACGATTAAAATAAAATGGAAAGATAATGTAAAATATATAAACTACAAAGGTCCAAAACTTATTGGATGGAGGGATTTCGAACCCTTATAACCTTATCCACGAATTATATCAATGTGGGACCTTTTAAAACCGAAACCCATTTTCAAATAAAGTCATATTTCTTAGTTTCCAAAAGTGCCCCTCCTCTCCTCTTATAAAAGGCCCCCACCTCTACCTCATTTCACACACTCCTCAAGCATTTGGCTCGGCCAACCCCTGCCCATTTACTCTCTACACATCCCTCTCCTCATCCTACAGGATTCCATTTGGGCATAATGCTTTCAAAGGAAGCCTTTAGGCTCAAATAAAAAGGAGTTACACTTTTAAAGGTAATTCATTCTCTCTTGTTCATTTGTTTTATTTTGCTTCTCCAACCCCCTAAAATCCTTTTATTTACTTCTTTTGTAACAAAAACAGTATCTTCAATATACTAGGATGTTGTTATAATATTTATTCGAGCTACACTGTCACACAACTACATCAAATGGTTAAAGAACATACGGTTTCCGTGGATGGCGAAATTCTGCCTCCCGAAACGATGATTGTTCAATACTCATTTAACACCTTCAAAGGTGGCCATTATGATGTCACTATTTTTATATATAATATATAATATGTTTATTTTTTACTTATACTTCTGTATTTTTCATTTGTGTCTTACCTTTATGGCTTCTATTATGGGTATACGCGATATCTTCATTTTAGGAAGTGCGGACTACCGCCCCCTCAAAGTGATGTGATTCGTTAATGGGATACGTGGGACGTATAAAGGATTGATTTAATGTTATTATATATGATGTTATACTGGAATTATTATATACCTCTATATCACTATTATTTCTTCCCATTAAAGTATGAGATATAAATGAAAGTAGCGTTCATGCGTACGTACGGCTTACCGTCTCAATGAACGGTGCATTTCATTTCTTATCCCCAAATGTAATGTATTATTATAAGTACATGTATATAATGGATATATATGATGAATGATACATATAAATGAAGAATATAATTCTGTAATTAAAATATACATACCTCTCATTTAGTTTTAATCCATTAATATGATAAAGAAATGAAAGTAGCGTTCATGCGTACGTACGGCTTACCGTCTCCATGAACGGTGCATTTCATTTCATACCTCTAAATGATTATGTAATATTATAAATACATGTATATTCTGGATATATATGATATATATTCTATCCAAATCAGGAATGTCATTCTGGATATAAAGAACCTTTGACCACATGAACAACATGTAATTGTAAGAAGTCCACTTTTTGACTTAAGAACAAAATATCGACAAAACAAACATTATTAACTTAAATGATTACGTAATGTTTATAACATGGAAATAAGTGATATAAAAGGAATAATGATCTTGAAAAATGTTCTTAAGGAAGTAGAAATTAACTCAAGTTTATTATTCTAGATATTAAAGAACGATCGAGTTAAGTCGGACCCGAGGTAAGGGATCCTACAACTCTCTTTCTTTATAAGTACACTCTTTTATGTCATTTCTTTTAAGTTCATCTTTCTTATGATTGGGATGTTATTTTATATTAATCCTACTGTAATTTTTATTTTCATGTGATGAGTGACCCTATTCTCTCTCATCAATCCATTTTGGAAGTTTTGAGTGGCGCCGTTAGGCTGCCGAACTTTCGTAAGAGATCTAACCTCTCTCTTTCTTTTTAAGTACTCTCCTTTATGTCACTTCTTTTACGATCCTCTTTGTAATGTTGGGGGATGTTCTTTTATATTCCTCTTTCTTTACATTTTATTTAAATGTGATGAGATACCCTATTTGATCTCATCAATCCATATTCGGAAGTTTTATGTGGCGCCGTTAGGCTGCCGAGTTTTCGTAAGGGATTTGTCATCTCACTTTTATTCCCGTGAGATTTATGCTACATTTGCCACAAATTCCTTTGAGTGGTGTATGTACTGCCCATTATTCTACTCTTTGTGTAATATAATTTTGTTTATGAGTATTTACATCAATGATCTATTTTCCTTCTTTCATGGGGTGTATGTTTTGAAAGATACCCAAGTCGGTAAGGGAACCTTTCACCCTCCTCTTTTTTAAAAGACTTATTTTGTTGGGTCTTTTAATTTACATATTTTTATGTTGGGATATGTTCTCATATATCCTTATTGATGTAAATTTTATGTCCAAGTGATGAGATACACTTTTTATCTCTCATCAACTCATTTTGATGTGATGCCGTTAGGCTGTCAAGGGAACTTTTTAACCCAATTTCGATTTCTTTGGGTTCAACATGTAGTCATTGAATATGTCATCCATTGAATATGTGTGAATGACCTTTTATTGTTTTACACTTAATATCCAATTATATTGGGTGTATTTATATTTGTCACACATATTTTTGAGATTGATTTGTCCTTAATTTAAGGATACCTTCTTTATAAGTGATTTCATCACATTTGACATTTCTATTGAAGGTTCATTGTTGTTACGCACCAATTCACTCTTATAAGGTGTATATACTGTCCTTTGGATTATTATATCATGAATCCATTTACTCTCATGATATTATAAAGTTCGGACTAAATGTTATTCCTCAATCATTGTATTCAAGTGTCTCTAATTTTGGTAAAACCCCTTTAACCAAAATATCGTTGTAAATGTTTTAATTATTTGTTCTTATTAATATACATGTTTTCAAAATGGTTTTAAGTATTTATTTATATGGATATTAATGGTTTAAAATTTTAATCTTCAAGGTGGTATGGGACACTTTGATTCAAAAATCTCTTTATTAAATGTTTTAAATGGTTTTGGAAATGGTTTCTTTTTGAATGGATTCAGTATTTCAATATACTAAAATGTTATATTGTGATTGAAATGTGGAAATGTTATGTTTCCTTTATGCATGTTTTATGTGATACATTTATGTTATGGTTCTTGGGCATTGTTATGAAAATGGGTGGTTCCGTGATAAACTAAGGGCGGGTGAGCACAATATAGCTCTCCAATGCATTGGGTAACGCGAAGGAGTGAAACGTTAAGGTTTCTCCGAAGAGATTTAGGGAATATACTGTGATGGGTATTCCATACGTAACCAAGAGGGTTACTCCCTATGTAAGAATGTTATGAATGCCTCAAGTTACCTTTATGTCATATGTTTTCTATGATTTATTCATGATTTGATATGCCTATGTTTTATGGGTAAAGTGTGATTTCATTCTAATGTATATATGAACTCATGTTTCCTTTCCATATTTTTTATAACTCTGACTGAGCTTTTTATGCTCATCCCAAGTTTTTGAAATGTTTTTCACAGGTCAAGGGAAAGGTACATGATGTGATGATAGTGTCAAGGATGTGTCAAGAAAGAATCCGTGTTATATTTTAAATATGTTTCCGTTGATGGGAAGAATGAATACTGTCTTTTATGTAACCACTTTGTTTAAATGTGGAATGTAATGAAAGTTTCATGATCTATTTCTCTAAAACTCTAAACCTGAAAAGATCCTCAATGTGTAATCTTGTAATAACTCAAGATTAAGTAAGGTTTAAGGCTGGGGCCTTATAGTTGGTATCAAAGGCCAGTTTAGATAACTTTAGAGGTTGGGGTATTCTTTAAGCATAAGTGACATTACCATAATGGTTAGGATTTCAGAAAGAGTCCTAGTTTTGGATAAAGTGAATGAGTAAGTATATCTTAGTGTTTACCTTCCTCATTAGTACATGATGGTTTTGTTGATATACTCACACCGACCTTTTTGGTTTTTGTAAATGGCTGGATCTAGCAGGCACCAAAGTGACAATGGGTTTGAAGGAAACTATGGTGGTTCTCTGATTAAGAGACTGGATGAGATGAGGGATTCAATGAGGAATCTCATGGTTGTTTAAACAAACTATCAAGGAGTCATGATCAACCACTTCAACCTTGGTGAGTTCTATAATGCATCATGTACGAGATGACCAATCGATGTGGATGTTCAGGTAATAATTAAAAAGGTAACCATTAGGGTTTATATGATCCTTACTTTTGAGGTAATTATGAGTTATTATATGATATGCTGGAAAATGAAAGGCATGAGATAAACTTGAGGTTAAAATATGTTATGATCATCTTTGAAGATTTTATCTCATTTTGGGGAATGTTTTAAGAATTATATAGTTTTGGAAAAAGGACAACATGCAGACCGTGTGACTACCCGTCGCGTTGGAAAAAGCTGCGGGAATCGAACCCACAACTAAAGTGCGATTGGTATTTATCGCCTACCACTGGACTACGTGAAGTCCCTGGTTAGTTTGAATGATTATTTTTAGTTATATGATTTTATGAATTAAGAGTAAGTTGATTTTGGGTTATTTATGAAAATGATTAACCTATCATGGAGGATATGTGATTAGGTTAATTACTTTTCAATACGAGACTTTAGGAGCAACTGATGTTGTTTGGAGATAAATGTTACAATTTAACTTGGAAGACTATGTGACTAAATCCATCAAATATTTGGGTTTCAATCTTATATTGGTTTACTTTGAAGAATTTTATGGACAAATTGATTATAGAATGGTCCTCGTTGAACTTTGGGTTTTGTTGGACAAATTTTGGAGGTTAAGAATAGATTTTCTTTTTATAAAGGGTTATCCTTTTCTAGATTATCTGACCTTGTACTAACCTTTTTGGTTTTGGTTTTGGTTAAAGCCTAAAGACATGGGATGTATATAGTTCTCTTTTGTGGATTAGGTGACTCTCTAGAAGTTGATTATAGTACTCTTAATGCGAACAAGTCTCCCTAAATACTCGTCTTTTGGAAAAAAATATGAGTTTGATTAAGGAATATAATTAAAGTAGAAAGTCAAAATGATAAGTGATTATGTTTCCTTATGAATAAATTCATCAATAAAATGTAACTTAAAACAAAAATGTTGTCTATTAGCTTTTCCTACTGGGGAATCTAATACCATTTAACCCATCACATGTTTGTGATTTTCTCATTGTTAACTTTCTCCTAGACATGTTTACTATCACTCTCCCTCAAAAACATGACCCTTTGCTTTTTCTTCCATGTCCATGTTTTTCTACATGGAGTCCTAGTATGGGTTAACTCGGGTGACCTCTATACTTATCTTTCTTTATTTTAAAGTGATTTTTTTACCGACTCTTGTTCCGATGTGGGACTTTCAAGGATGTTTCCAAGCTCAATTTTAAAAATTGCGAGGACACAATTCCCAAAAGTGGGGAAGGATGTAACACCCCAGGTAAATAAAGAATATTACATTTTCTTATTTATCCATGTTTGTGAATAAAATATTGATATTACTGTAAAGGGGATGCTATGCTCGATGGCGTACCCAACACACAACAACGAGTTTCTTGGGAATCTTATGTTGCACTCTAATAATAAAATAATATTATTTTAAATGGTAGTTAACATGTAGACATTGTAATGGTGGGAATGGATAGAAATAAATAAAATATGATTATATATGTTTTTAAATGTTTTTACATTTATCCAATAAAGGATAGAGGCTTAAAATAAGGAAAGAATTCAATTTTAGGCGTATATGCCCACGTTTTCACTAAAGGTTCACTTATCACCTTTTGATGTTGAACCATCATTGAATATAGTTTTGTTCACTCTTAAACACTCTTTTGGACCAAATAAAACTCTTATTAAGAATCAGGACATCAAAATTTACTTTGTGTAAATTTTTGGTATCTTTACGATAAAGTTCATTTTTTTCAATGAATAGTGTAAAATGTTGTATTTTAATTCAAAACCACTTTTTAATCTAATTTATTTATATGAATAGATTATCTTTTGAATTGGTTTTAAAGTTAAATTAGAATATATTTTTACCATTAAATCCAATAGTGGTCATTGGAATTAATTTCACTTTGAAATCAGACTTAAACTAGTGTCAATCTTTTGATACTTATTGTTTCATAAAAACACGCTATTTGCTCTGACAGCGGGAATTAATTATTAAATTAATTAATGTGACTTATATGTTTTGAATTTTGTAAAATAGAGTTCATTTTTGAATTCGGAATATCAAATATAGCTTAGGGTGAATTTTTGGTAATTTTCTGAAAAACTTCAATTTTTGATGAATAGTGAAACCACTAAGTGGTACTTATAAAAACTGATTTTTCCATTTAAATGAAATTTTGCCATCTTTGTGTTTTGAATTTCGAAAATCTGACATAGATGGTTGTCATTAAGAAGTAAAATGTGGTTCAATGGGATAAAAATAATTTTTTGGTGAATAGTAACTTATTAAGTTTTTAATCGCGATTAGTGGTAATTAGTGTGGTTTAAGGTAAAAATAATGCTTTAATAAAATAAGATGAGATTGACACATGTCCTACCCTCATTGGTTGTGTCATGGCCGACCAAGAAAAGCCATGGGTCAACTTGGGGACCCCATGGAGACACTTTGGTTGGGAAATGACATAAATAACTTTTTATTTAATGTAAAAGTCAAAATTACACAAACAACATATGTTTTACGAAAACAATTTTTACATGTGGTTATAATGATCAGATTTTTTATTATAAAGAGTCATTGGAAAGCTAAAACGATTTACTACATCATAGTAATTTGTTTATAATTTTTAGACATTAAATAAATTAAATTATTTATGACATCATAATGATGCAGCGATGACATCATTATTTAACGATTAAAATAAAATGGAGAGATAATGTAACATCTATGAACTACACATGTCCAAAACTTATTGGATGGGTGGATTTAGAACCCTTATAACCTTATCCAAGAATTATATCAATGTGGGACCCTTTAAAACCGAAACACATTTTCAAATAAAGTCATATTTCTTACTTTCCAAAAGTGCCCCTCCTCTCCTCTTATAAAAGGCCCCCACCTCTACCTCATTTCACACACTCCTCAAGCCTTTGGCTCGGCCAAAACCCTCCCATTTACTCTCTCCACATCCCTATCCTCATCCTAGAGGATTCCTTTTGGGCAGAATCCTTTCAAAGGAAGCCTTTAGGCTCAAATCAAAAGGAGTTACACTTTTAAAGGTAATTCATTCTCTCTTGTTGATTTGTTTTATTTTGCTTCTCCAACCCCTAAAATCCTTTTATTTACTTCTTTTGTAACAACAACAGTATCTTCAATATACTAGGATGTTGTTATAATATTTATTCGAGCTACACTCTCACACAACTACATCAAATGGTTACAGAACATACGGTTTCCGTGGATGGCGAAATTCTGCCTCCCGAAACGATGATTGTTCAATAATCATTTAACACCTTCAAAGGTGGCCATTATGATGTCACTATTTTTATATATAATATATAATATGTTTATTTTTTACTTATACTACTGTATTTTTTCATTTGTGTCTTACCTTTATGGATTCTATTATGGGTATACGCGATATCTTCATTTTAGGAAGTGCGGACTACCGCCCCCTCAAAGTGATGTGATTCGTTAATGCCATACGTGGGACGTATAAAGGATTTATTTAATGTTATTATATATGATGTTATACTGGAATTATTATATACCTCTATATCACTATTATTTCTTCCCATTAAAGTATGAGATAGAAATGAAAGTAGCGTTCATGCGTACGTACGGCTTACCGTCTCCATGAACGGTGCATTTCATTTCTTATCCCCAAATGTAATGTACTATTATAAGTACATGTATATAATGGATATATATGATGAATGATACATATAAATGAAGAATATAATTATGTAATTAAAATATACATACTTATCATTTAGTTTTAATCCATTAATATGATAAAGAAATGAAAGTAGCATTCATACGTACGTACGGCTTACCGTCTCCATGAACGGTGCATTTCATTTCAAACCTCTAAATGATTATGTAATATTATAAATACAGGTATATTCTGGATATATATGATATATATTCTATCCAAATCAGGAATGTCATTCTGGATATAAAGAACCTTTGACCACACGAACAACATGTAATTGTAAGAAGTCCACTTTTTGACTTAAGAACCAAATATCGACAAAACAAACATTATTAACTTAAATGATTACGTAATGTTTATAACATGGAAATAAGTGATATAAAAGGAATAATGATCTTGAAAAATGTTATTAAGGAAGTAGAAATTAACTCAATTTTATTATTCCAGAGATTAAAGAACGATCGAGTCAAGTCGGACCCAAGGTAAGGGATCCTACAACTCTCTTTCTTTATAAGTACACTCTTTTATGTCATTTATTTTAAGCTCATCTTTCTTATGATTGGGATGTTATTTTATATTAATCTTACTGTAATTTTTATGTTCATGTGATGAGAGACCTTATTCTCTCTCATCAATCCATTTTGGAAGTTTTGAGTGGCGTCGTTAGGCTGCCGAACTTTCGTAAGAGATCTAACCTCTCTCTTTCTTTTTAAGTACTCTCCTTTATGTCACTTCTTTTAAGATCCTCTTTGTAATGTTGGGGGATGTTCTTTTATATTCCGCTTGCTGTAAATTTTATTGTAATGTGATGAGATACCCTATTTGATCTCATCAATCCATATTCGGAAGTTTTATGTGGCACCGTTAGGCTGCTGAGTTTTCGTAAGGGATTTGTCATCTCACTTTTATTCCCGTGAGATTTATGCTACATTTGCCACAAATTCCTTTGAGTGGTGTATGTAATTCCCATTATTCTACTCTTTGTGTAATATAATTTCGTTTATGAGTATTTACATCAATGATCTATTGTCCTTCTTTCATGGGGTGTATGTTTTGAAAGATACCCAAGTCGGTAAGGGAACCTTTCACCCTCCTCTTTTTTAAAAGACTTCTTTTGTTGGGTCTTTTAGTTTACATATTTTTATGTTGGGATATGTTCTCATATATCCTTATTGATGTAAATTTTATGTCCAAGTGATGAGATACACTTTTTATCTCTTATCAACTCATTTTGATATGATGCCGTTAGGCTGTCAAGGGAACTTTTTAACCCAATTTCGATTTCTTTGGGTTCAACATGTAGTCATTGAATATGTCATCCATTGAATATGTGTGAATGAACTTTTATTGTTTTACACTTAATATCCACTTATATTGGGTGTATTTATATTTGTCACACATATTTTTGAGATTGATTTGTCCTTAATTTAAGGATACCTTCTTTATAAGGGATTTCATCACATTTGACATTTCTGTTGAGGGTTCATTGTTGTTACACACCAATTCACTCTTATAAGGTGTATATACTGTCCTTTGGAGTATTATATCATGAATCCATTTACTCTCATGATATTATAACGTTCTGACTAAATATTATTCCTCAATCATTGTATTCAAGTGTCTCTAATTTTGGTAAAACCCCTTTAACCAAAATATCGTTTTAAATGTTTTAATTATTTGTTCTTATTAATATCCATGTTTTCAAAATGGTTTTAAGTATTTATTTATATGGATATTAATGGTTTAAAATTTTAATCTTCAAGGTGGTATGGGACACTTTGATTCAAAAATCTCTTTATTAAATGTTTTAAATGGTTTTGGAAATGGTTTCTTTTTGAATGGATTCATTATTTCAATATACTAAAATGTTATATTGTGATTGAAATGTGGAAATTTAATGTTTACTTTATGCAGGTTTTATGTGATACATTTATGTTATGGTTCTTGGGCATTGTTATGAAAATGGGTGGTTCCGTGATAAACTAAGGGCGGGTGAGCCCGATATAGCTCTCCAATGCATTGGGTAACGTGAAGGAGTGAAACGTTAAGGTTTCTCCGAAGAGATTTAGGGAATATACTATGATGGGTATTCCATACGTAACCAAGAGGGTTACTCCCTACGTAAGAATGTTATGAATGCCTCAAGTTACCTTTATGTCATATGTTTTCTATGATTTATTCATGATTTGATATGCCTATGTTTTATGGGTAAAGTGTGATTTCATTCTAATGTATATATGAACTCATGTTTCCTTTCCATATTTTTTATAACTCTTACTGAGCTTTTTATGCTCATCCCAAGTTTTTGAAATGTTTTTCACAGGTCAAGGGAAAGGTACATGATGTGATGATAGTGTCAAGGATGTGTCAAGAAAGAATCCGTGTTATATTTTAAATATGTTTCCGTTGATGGGAAGAATGAATACTGTCTTTTATGTAACCACTTTGTTTAAATGTGGAATGTAATGCAAGTTTCATGATCTAATTCTCTAAAACTATAAACCTGAAAAGATCCTCAATGTGTAATCTTGTAATAACTCAAGATTAAGTAAGGTTTAAGGCTGGGGACTTATAATCCATATTAGAATTCATAGACTAATTTCACTTAAAAAATTATTCTTTTTTGTTACTTACTTGTATGATAGAGGTTCATTATTATCAATAAATAGTTTTTCACCATCCTTAATGATAATTAAACCATATCTACCTAGTTATCTAACCTTAAGATAACTCATATACAATACGTGTTTCTTTGAAACATCTTCTACTTATAGTTGATTTGTTCATGTGAAGAATCATGTGTATCTTGATCCATGGCTTCATTAAAATCTATCTCACTCTCATTATATCCTTATTATATATGCTCCCTTTTTATATTCCTAACATGAATTTATAAGATTACTTTTCTCTGCAAGGTATTATATAGATAATATCCTCTTATCTCTTTAGTATATCTTTTAAAGACACACTTGTTTACTTGAGATGCATGTTTTTTTCTATAATTATCCTCAAAAAATTCCTTTCACCCCATTATATATATATATATATATATGTGTGTGTGTGTGTGTGTGTGTGATGAAAAAATTTCTTCCCATACCATAAATAATATGATATTCTACACTCTAATTTATGTAGTAATCAACTTAGTGTGTGTGTCACCAATTGTAATGAATATCCACAAAAGGATAACAAATTATTTTTATGAATCATCATTGATCTCACCATGTCTAACAATGTGCAATTATTTCTTTCAATGAAACCATTCCACTATTTTTTATAAGGATGAGTGTGTTAGCATAATTTTATAAACTCATTTAGATAATCAATAAACTATTGATTAAGATATTCCCTACCTCCATTCGAATGGAGCTACTATATATTTTGACCAATATGATTATATACTTCATTCTTTAATTTATCAACTTTCTCAATGGAATCATACTTATAAATCATCATGTATATATATAAATATCTACTAAAAATTTTAGTAAAATTAATGAATTATGAGTGTGTAGCTATTTTATGTTGAAAAATTCTTACATTCATATGTGTAGACTATTTCTAGAGGCTCCATGACTCTCACACATTTTCCACTAAAATAATATTCAGTATTTTTTTCATATAAATAAGAATAACATATATATAAGTGCATCAAATAAAAATAATCTAAATACCAATCTTGATATAACCTCATAAAAAACTTTTAGTTTACAATACCATGTCAATGATTCCATAATTGGGTGTAATAAAAGTCATGTGATATAGATTCATTATTAATTTCTCAAAATTGATTTTCATATTCTAGTTTAAAAATTCCATTATTTAGATATTCCAAACCCTAACAAATTCCAACTATATAAAATTAGAACATATTATTTATAATCTTAAATATAAATTTATCCATATCTAAACTCTACATAAAAATATTATTTTGGTTACATTGGGAACAAATTAAAATTTCTTCAAAAAATAAAACAATTTAAGTCAAAATTGTGATGTGGTAGTCTCATTGACCCTTTGAAATATCCAAGATCTACATCACCTTTAGTAATATTTTGAAATCTACTGATTCCTTTTATTTGGATAAAAATTAATAAACCATAAGTTTTATCTAATAACTAATTAATAGAAATAGAAATAAAACACTTGATAATTAATGTACCTGAAGATTCCTATTTATTCTTCACTAAGGTATATTTCTTCCTCTGGTGACCCTTTTTCCATACGAAAAATAAAAAACATCCAACTCCTTTCCCCTATGTATATTTCTCTTTATTAAATGAAATTTAAAAGTTTCTTTTGGCTTAGATGACACCATTTAAATGGTTTATTCACTTTTATTATACTTATGATAATTACATATAACTTATCCCAATTCATGTATTTATCCTCTTTTAAAATTAAATTGAAAATATCATAGAGATACTTCTCTATATTATTCATGTTTAAATAAATAATAAATATAAGAATCCTAGAAGAAGAAAGGAGATGATGAGGTCTGTGCATATAATTTGTGTAGTTTGAATCCCAAATATCTAATTGCTCAATGTATCAAATATTTTATACTATATGATATCTGAAATGGTATCCTCCTCTTAACTTTCATTGATATGATAAAACATGGTGTAATAATCCCTATATTCCCAAATATTATAAATCTTACTAGTCATGGATGATAACATGAGACATTTGACACATATGGAACCATCTATTTGTTTCCAAAAGATATTTATATCATTTTAACTTTACACCTCAAAAGGCTTGATATGAATTGGGGACTCTAGAACATATAAATTACTTTATTTCATAGTATATTGTAGAGGTTCCTGTATGACTCTTGTATTTTTTTCACTCATTAGAAGACTATTTTTCACCAATATTGATCACAATTATAGTGTATTTTGGATTACCATTATCTAAAAAAATAAAATACCAATTTAATAATTTTTCTTGAATGATAGTTATTAAATAATTAATAATTTAATTAAGTCTTCCATTATTTTATAAAATCCCAACATTACTCATAGTTGGATTCAGAATATCCATCCATAGAAATATTATATTGCGAAGGATATGTATTTACCTTATCAAAACCAATAAATAGGCCTTATAAAATTAATTATAGTTATATAGGTATGATTTATTCTTTACATATGTATTAAATTTCATTTCCTTGATTTGTTGAGTGGATCCCCCAATCCTGAAATATTATAGTCATATTCACACAATAGTTTCCATCAAGTTACAATAGGAATTATAAGACAACTTCTATTGATTTTAACTAGGTTAGGTTGACCCAATACTTTCATTATAAATCCCCAGTAATTTAAATTACCAAGATGAGGGAAAGACCAGTACCATGAAATACGATCATATTCTAACTCATGTGATGGAAGACATTTGACAACAAATTTTTTTTAATTAAAGGGAAATTGTTTACTTATTCAAAAATATCCATTATTTTATCCTTTACATGCTTGTTAATATTATGTAAAACTTAACTAAATAATTAATCATGCTTGATTGAATGATTTACACATATTAATTTTAGTTTTATCAGATATCATATTTTAACCATTGTATACTTTTTAATTACATTATGAAAGAATATACATTTGTAATTAATTATACCTAATAAAACAATCTTACACAATTTATTATATTATATTTAATTATTATTGTTAATTGGTTTATAATATATGATCAATTATAATCATACAAATGAACAATACATCACATAAATAAATAAATAACCCTGAAATGACAAAATAAAATAAATACATGAAATGTTCATGACTATTGTATATTGGTTAGTTAATCAAGTAACGATAAACTAACTATAGACATATGAGAAATAACTATCTGATCTTTATCTTGGATAGAGTTACAACATTCACATTCTCTTTTGTATCACAAAGTTCAGAATCAACTCAGTCTGAATCCTAAACCATCTACTATTATTGTGAACAATATCCTTTACAAATTTATACTCACCTTAAAGTGTAGAGAACCATAGGTTTATAGTTACATAAAATAAAAACATGACACGAAAACTTGTATATAAGAAATGAGGGAGGTATTATTCTTGGCTAATAATATTTAATTAAATAATAATTATTACAAAATAAACCATGATGTAAATAATTACATTAAATAAATAAATCCAATACATACATATAACTATCAATGATCATGATTACTCACAACATGTAAGGACAACCACATTTTTTATTTATAATAATCATTTTTTAATTTTAAGTTAAATTCCATTGAATTTATAAATTAACAAAAAAAGTTAATAAATTAATTCCTTATCTTATATTATACTCAATTTTTAGTCCCTAAGACATTTTACGAGTCCCATTGAATATTGTTAAATAAAAATAATAATATTTTTAAATTTAAAATAATTAAGTATATGATGTGTACTTCTAATACCACACACATATAATTCTTAAAAAAAATATTTAACCCCATTTTTTGAAATTTAATATATTACCTGATGTCCATGTCATTTACCATGTACTACATGATAAATAGCTCCACTTGGTATTCCAGTACATACATGTGATTTTATTACTCATGGTCAAACCATATAGTCTTCATGACCTGTATGACCATATGATACCCCATTTATTGTGTAATTAAAAATAAATATTACTTTTTTGTGCTCCACGATAACTATTTAAATTTTTCACTTATTAATATTGGAAGTAAGAGGAAATATTTTTTGCATCCACACTTACACATGTGAATATTGTGAAGAATAAATATTTAAAAATAAGTAATATCAATTACTACTACTGTGTTGATGAAATTAGATGGATGAGAAAATTTGGCATCTCAAAGGTGGAAGATGAAGAAAGATCCACTATATGTTGTAGTGGTGAGGAAGAAAATATAATCGAGCATGTGCAACATTAATAATCAATTAGGTTTTGAAGAAAAAGATAAGAAGAAGAATAAAAGGATGACCTATACCATTGGATAGTTACATTCAAGGTACACGGTAAAAAAGGGGTAGTTACTAAAGCTGAGGTTGAGTGAGTTGTGATATATTAATTTTCTTGATCTTACACTACTAAGTCCGAGGGAAGAAGATTAGAGTTGTGTTCAACTAATAAATTAATAATAACTAAAATATGTAAATATTTAGAGGATAATTTTGATGTATATTTCTTGGAGACTTTAGTCTAATACTCTTTATTATTAAGGAAGATGACAAGTTTGTTGGTGTAGTGTTATCCTTAGACTACAGTATTGATCTACTTCAATAGGATGAGGAAAACAAGAGGAAACGATGGTGGGATTCTCACTTGATGAGGCATTTTGGGATGTATAATTTTTTTACCTATGTAAAATGATAAACCCAAACCATTTTAATATGTTGTGAATGGTTTAGGATTAATAAATCCCACAATTCCACTTGTAATAATAATAATATTTCAGTTGACAATCCCTGACTTGAGCATCCCAAGTGCAGAAAGAAGTATGAACCCTGGGATATCTGAACCTTGTAAAAAAACATATTCTACTTACTTAGTTATATATATTAAATAAATGTGTATGATAGGGTAAATAATGCAAGATACAACTATATTAACTGAAATCATAGGTTCATATCCAAATTGGTGGAAATAACTTAAAATATGTAATTGATTTTTGGTAAAATTTTCCAACACCTAATTCACCCCCATATTAGGTGTGTTACAATAAATCTAATGAGACTTAAAATTTTTCTCTGAGAGAAGGTTACCTAGTTCTTACTAACTCATTTGTTTTAGTAAATAATATATGAATTGAATATTTGAGATGTTTGAAAAATTTCTTTAAATGGAACAATCAATTTTCATCCCCATCAGAACATATTTAAAAGTTTCATCTAATACAATACTAAAATTGATAAATGAATAGTCTATAAATTTGGGGAAATATTCAATGATATAATAAGAACCACTATTATCTTAAGGTAGTTATAATGGTATGTTTATATCAATTACATCTATTGTTTTTTATTCGTTTAGTTTTGAAGGTTCATGTTGTGATGATAGTCACAATGAATTTATTAAGAACTATACCTAAAGGATATGGATAATATGAATGATGTCCCTATTGAATTGATGAATTATATATTGAAATTATAAAGGGACTTAAATAATATAATCAAAATCTAGAAGAATAAGCAAATGTATTTGAAGAAACATTAATAAAGATGATGTGCTCCAAAAACACTATCACAAAGCTATTTCATGTTAAAGAAGAAACTGGCTTAATTTTAAATGAAATATTTAATATGAATGATGGATAATTTAAAGGATATTTATGCGATTTTTTTAATAATTTGGTAAGTAAGTGTTTGAATGCATTGGATAAGAATCATCAATTATCCTTGAATATCTAAAATTCCTATTTAGGAGTGAAGGATAATAAAATAAAATATTTGGAAAAAATTTTATTTGAGAGAATCCAAATTTATGACGGTAAAATGAAGAATTCAAAAAAAATATTGAGAATATGTGATGAAATTTATTGAATATAATAAATACTCCATCAATTTGGAATGTTTAGAGTTTTATATAAAACAAAGACTTTGAGATTAACAAAGTTACTTTGTGATTAACAATGTTGAAACCTTATAATTTTTTAGAAAAAGGAAATATTATACCACAGAAACTTCAGAAAATTGTCTTTAATATAAGAAGACTCATAATAGTGGATCGAATGGATTGAGATAATTTGGAGTACCCTTCACCTAATGCTCATTAAAAAAGGTATCCCATAATCTTGAAAAACATACTTATTCTAAATCATTTTTTTGTGGAAGTGTGGGTAAAATTTTAAATTCTATACAAATTTGGATGAGTAAGAATGTTAATTACCCAATAATAAGTGTCACAAACCAACCTGGGTTGACCATGAACCAGTCACCCGAGCCAGTCTGCAACATGTCTTGAAGGGCGTTCATGATCCGCACTAGCTGAAAAATTGTGTTGGGCATCAAAGTATATGTGAGGGAATGATTTAAGCCAAAGATATAAAACTAGGACCAAATAAATAAATAGAAAAAACAAAGCATTATTAAAATGACAACTAAATCTTAAATGAATATTAATGAACAACTGTAGTTACAAGGTACAACTATCAGACCGAAAACCAAAAATAAGGAAACCAAATTGTGCTACACCACAATCTTCGTGTGACCCCATGGTCACAACCATCCTCAAAACCAAACCTTCTCTATCATTGAGTAGTTGAACTAGAAACTTGATAAAGAAATTGAACCTACATCTAAAAATATTGGATAGGCATGAGCATTAAAATTCTCAGTAGGGTTGACAATATAAACCCCAAAATCCAATAATATACCTTCCCAAAACAATCCAATGGAAAAGGTTCGAAATAAAAATATAAAATGTTGGTTTTTACATTTAAAAATAAGAAACATTTTATCCCATTTAAAAATCTAACACATGATACATAATATTTCCAAAACCATTAACCATTTTATAAAAAAAAACCCAAAAAAAGATACCAAAGCTGGGCTAAATTAGAACATGTAAATAATACAAGAAAGAAATAAACTAGTACAAAAAAATTTAAACAATCAATATAAATGATTATGTGACCATAGGTGATCCTAAAAATCCCTAGAATACCCATATATGTACTCAGTTCAGAATCAACTATTGGCGTATGGTGAAGCTCCTAAGTCTATAACCAACTAGCTGCCCAAAACCGACCAAATCTGGTGGTAAAGCTCACATGGCCTAATAGAAGATCTAGAGGGTACCAACCCGTCTAATCGGGGTTGATCAAAAACTATCACTCGATCATCTAAAATATTCCTAGGAACCCATGGTGGTTATAATAATACTATGTATGTGGGAGGCCCCCACACGTGTGAGTCACCTTTCCTTCTGTAACCTCACCTACCTAACCCAAACATAGACACTCTATACGATAAAACATCAGGGATATACCCTTATAGAGGTTCCCCATAAATGTGTACATACATACTTTTATCACATATTTACATCATACCATCGAAGGTGCCAACTATGAAGTCACGACCTACAAGCATCAAAACCATTTTTAGTAAAAAATTTTAAATTTCCGATCGAGAACTCACTTTTACCAACACAAATTATTTTCTATAATCAACACAAACATCCCTTTTATCAAAACACATTATTACCAAAAAAATCCTTCCACATTTTAGAAAAAACATGCATTGAATAAAATATGCCAAATAGGCTTTTAGTTTTACACATCCAATAACATTACCCAAAACATCACATAAATACCAATTTTACATTTTCAATGCCAATCAGGCCATTATGTTCTAAACACACACCAAATCAATTCAAAAAAAGATGGGACTTTACCCCTTTTCAAAATCACAGAAAACCATGTTTCATGACTGAACAGACCAAACCATGTGGAACACCTTTAAAACCATTCCTAGAAATCAAAAAAGGGACCCATCAACATTTATAAAATAAGAACCATTTTAAAAAAGTTACCATTCTCTTTCAAACCGAACTTAAACATAAACCGAAACACCTTGCACCCATGATCCTCATTTCAAACATAATTCAATAAATCACTTACTCAAATAATAAAACATATCAAAAAAACACAAAAAAGTATTAAATCATGATTTCACCAATTTCACATGAAGATTCCACTTTAAAACCAATTTTATACCCAAAAAAGTAAAAATTTCTTTCACACATTTCAAAACATAACCCACACCACTTGCACAACCAAATTAACCAATTGCACATTTCCTGAAAACTTAGAAAAGTCCCAAAATAGGTTTTCACTGAAAATACACTCCATGTAATGTAAATATAGTACCAAAAATATATCATAATCTTGTCAAAATCCTTTAAAACTATGTTCACACTGAACAATTCCAATAAAGAACACACTAAATCAATTAGACAAACAAAATAATTTATCGAATAATATTTATGCCCAAAACCACCTACAAAAAAATCAAAGAATTCATTCCAAATCCATTTTTTATGAATTTCATCGAACCCAAAAAAACTACAATAAACTAACTATAGAATTTATGGTGGTTCAGACTACATTTAAAAGTTAATTTAAAACATCAAGTGTCTATGGGTTATTCTCTAAAGGAAACAGTCAGAAGTGCCAACCTAAAATATGGGCGAAGGAAATGAAACCTTCCACAGAAGGATGAGTGCACCTTCAGAAAAAGATCTGAACACCCTAGCAACCAAGAAAACTGAGCCAGTCAAAAACCTCAATTGTTTGCATTTGGCCATAGTAAAATCCCACCTAGAGGAACCCTAAAATAAAATTAAATCTCACCATAAGAGAGACACAACCAGAATAGAGACTGGCCGAAGCACCATCGTAAAGAGGGGCAGGGGATCACGTCAGGATGTAGGTTAGCCAGAGGTAGGGAGGTCGGGCTGCCAGACAGAAGGTGCATTTTTTCTAGAGATTCTGTGATGGAGGAGAAGCGGTGAGGGGAGGGCTGGCCAGTGTGGGGTGTGGCTGCTAGCCGATGTGGTGAGGAAGAGGGCAGACTAGATGGGGGGGAGCTGTTGCTACACACCGGGTAAGGGAGGGTGGGGGGGGGGGGCAAGGCGTTGCTCGCACCTGGAAGGAGAAGGGGGGGACTCCCCCTATGGTTCCCACCTTTTTTATTTCTTATAATAAAAATAATATTACACTAATAATAATAATAATAAAAATTTAAATTATAATAATAATTTTAATGATAATAATTAGAATAATAATAATTACCATAATAATAAGAATAATAATAATATAATAATAATAATAATAATACATTAATAATAATAACATTCTTAATAAAAAAAACAACAAAAACATATTATTATTATAAAACATTCTTTTTACATTTTTATTTCATTTTATTTATCTCATTATCATTTTATTTTATTTTATTTTCTATGCAATCATTTTACCTTTGTTTTTAAATTGGGAAACTGTGCACTCATCGCATGACTTAATAAACCGCGCACAAGTTGCGTGCCTCCACCTAAACCACTTGGTCACCTATACAAGCACCTGGGGAAAGTGCACAGTTACTGCTAACCATGAGGTGCTTATAGACCAGTCTAAAACCCACCAAAATTATTAAACATCAAAAATTTTAACCCCACATTAAACCCGATCCTTGAGGATAGAACCCCGAGGTAATAACTAATAAAATAAAATTTAATTTAAAAGTATGGGTGTGATAATAAGTTAAGGGTGGATGTAATCTTGTATAATAATTTTTTCACACAAAATAAACCGATAAGGTTAGGTTTCTTACCCAATAATTATATGTCCAAAAAACTAGTTAGGCTGCACATGAATACAAACAAAACAAATTAATTGAAAGGTGTTTATATTGTTGGAGGTTTGGAAATAGCACCATGGTTTTATAGAATAACATATAAGTGTGTAAAATATATAGAATTCCTAAATATAGTGGGAGTACGGATGAAGTGAGAATACAACCTATTGAAAGAAAAAAGTCTCCATATAATATGATTAATCTATATATTAAGATTAGATTTGAAATATTTGGAAACTACTTTGAGTATTATAACGAATTTGGCAATTTTTATGAGTAATGCTGGTATATACTAGCTTATTTGAACTATTTTTATGATTATAGAAGAATTCTGCAACAATAGGTAAAGAAATAAATGAAAAGAAGTGATCCTCTCTCAGGAGATAAACCAGTGAAGAATATTTTTGAATAAAATACTTCTAAGAAGTCAATATATAGAGTTGAAAATGATGTTCAACCTATATGCAAAAAATATAAAACCCCAATATTTTAAATTATATTTTCTTTTGAAACCTAATGTATTCAATAACTTGATTCACTAGAAACATCGAGTCAAGAGGAACCATCGAATAATATTTGACCATTGAAATGCAGTTGTAAAATTAGTAGGTAAAAATAGATGTAACCGAATTATGAAATATTTGTAGAAATAAAAATTAAGGTCATTATCAATGTTAAGGCATTGATAAATTAAATTAGTATAACAGAATAACTAATAAGACTGATTTATGATTTAAAATGAAACCCATCTAAATTTTTATTTTAAGAATTTATTTTAGGATACAAGTTATATTATAGATAAAAGATATTATTTATATCAATTATCCATTTACAAAAAATTTGATTAGAAGTAGTTATGAAATAAGAATAATAATAGTTAATATATCAAAAAGTTATTTTCCAATAAAAAATGATTTCGTTATATTTCAAAGTTTTTATTTAATAGTTAAATTATAAACTTTTATAATATTAATATGAAATAATAAACTTTATTTTTTTAGATTTATCATTTTAATATTATCTGAAGATTAATTTTTTGTTTTTTTGGAAATAGTCGATAATTTAGTTGAATAGTGAAAACATTATTTTTACCAATATTGTAACTTTATAATTATATAATCATGACCTAGAAATTTATAAAACCTTTTAATTGGTCAAATATGTGTTTAATATTTAAAAATATAGATTTCGAAAATACTATGTTGTATTTATAAAACCTATGATTAACATTTTAATGACATTAATAGTATTTTCTAATAAAAACTATTTTTACCATTTTATTTTAAATAAATATTATTTTGATAAAAAATTTTATTGGATTGGTTTGAAAGAAAAACATATTTTAATTTTTTTATAATAAACTTATTTATATCATGAAAAAAACACATTGATAATTTTATACGATACATAAATTTTATGCTTAAAAATATAAATTTTGTTTCTCAAAAAGGGTTTTTTACGCGCTACGTGCACCAATGTTAAAATTTATTTTTTCATATATGGAAATTTTATTTTATAAAATTTGTTACATATTTTTAATTATTAGTTAAAAATTATTTATTACATTCAAATTTATTTTTATTCATTAGAATTAAATTACTCAGGTAAAAATTAGTTACCAAAGAAAAACCAAAAATCATAAAAGTGAAAATTCCAAGAGTAAAGAACATAAAAATACGTTTAAAACATGTTTGAAAATTAATTTTTGTGTGATTATAAAACTTATACCAACACCCATTCAATATTTTTCCATTTTGAGCCACCTGACTTGTGAAACATTTGATCTCTTTATATTAAGTTGAAATATTTAAAAAAAATGTCATTTTTACCACTTATAAAAGGGGTCTCTAACCACCCCTTAAATACCATGAAAAAAATTAGGGTTTATCTTTAAAATATTACATTATTCTTTTGATTAAAATATCATTTTATCTTATAATGATTTTGGTTACAATAGATTATCCTATGAACTTCCTTTCTAAGGAGTTATCCAAGGGAAAACTCAATTATTCAATGTGAGTATTAATTATTCCTAAATTCTTTTGTTTTCATTAATAATTTTCCAAATATAAATTTATAGTTCATATATATACATCTATATTATTTCTATACTGAATTTTATTATTCTAATTTATTAACTATTAAACACCTTTCCCTTTTTCCATTAAGAAAAACAAAAACTTCATTTGTGCGTGTGCAGACTACCACCTCCACAATGTAACTTATATAATTTTTCATCTATATTATTTATTATGTATTAAAATATATTAAAATATGATTCAAAAAATTAGAAAAACAAATATTATTTCATTAGTTTTCTTTAATAGTGATTTTATTCCAAAAGAAACCACTTTCACAATCATAATCATCCATTAATTATCGAATGTTCGTTTTGGGTCGACTTAATCAACTACTTGAAAAGAACTATAAAATAATATCATGGATGAACTAGAAAAAAAATTAATAATGAAATATGATATAAATAAGTAAATAAATGTTTTTTTTGGTTCTGTAACTTTTACAATAATATCAAACTCATTAATTTTGATACCATCCTTCTTTTGTTAAAGATCACCAAAACATGCTTGTAACAAATTTCATATATAATAAACATTATTAAAACATTCCTAGAATGAAATTATAAATTAATAAAGTATCATAAAAAATTAATTTTTATACATAAAATTATTTTTTAATGATGAAATTTCAGAGAATAATGAAGAACAACGTCGTTGTTATTAAACTAGTTCAAACCGATCAGGATTACTCACTCCTCATATTGAAAACAGATAATAACTAACTTATATAAAATTAGAGAATAATTAAATATTATGTTTATAAAAGTTTATATATATGAATAATTTTATTAAATATATGACTAATATAGAAATTCTTTTATACATGAGTGCTTTTCTAGAAACCAGGAATTTAGGTAAGTGTATCTTGTCTCAAATTCTCACCCCTTGAGACATATTCTTTTATTATAAACCATGTTTTATTTGTAATATTGTATCTATCACCCCTTAAACATTTTTATCATGGTCCTTTCATTATTCAAGGTATTTAATGTTTCATTTGAAATCATATCTTTCAATGATTTTTATTAAATGTCTTTAAGGGTTTAAGGGATTGTGCTAACTCAATTTTCTTCCTATGAGTTAAAAAATTTCTTATTTAACTCTAAAAAGTTTTATTTATTCCAAAAAATTAATTCATAATATGGAATTGTGTACTTAATTTATGGGGTTCTAAAATTATTCCTTATAACCTCATTAAAAAATGATTCATACATTAAAGATTGTTTTACTTGAAAGGGGTTTCTTGGTATCAATTCCTATTTCTTGAGTCATTATATCTATTATGCAAAAATTTAGTTTTATATTGTGTATATAAAACCAATTTTTTATATTATATCATGAATGATTACTCATGGAATTGGAATTTTAGTTTCAATCCTTTCCCCCTAAGAGGGTTTTGATTTAGATGACACTCAAGATGTAAGGATTTCTTTGTATCATTTCCAATTCCAGGAGACACGTTTGATACTACGCACCATATTTTCATTTATATGGTGTATTAAATACCATATTACCTTTAAGTATAAAAAATCTATTTCATTTAATCATATATTAATTTCATGGTATCCCTCTCATGTTCTTTTTATTCTTACGTTCTAATTACCCATAGGTTTTTTTTTCATCTCAATGATTTTTCATTGAGATATGATTCACCAATGGATTACCATTTTAGTGTATATATTGGTCATGGATTACCTTATAAACTGTATCATAATATTTTATTTTGGTGTATTAAAGAAAATAAAACCAATTAGTTCATTTTTCTTTCTAAATAATCCCTTGTTAAAGGCATAATTTTTATTCCAATGTATTTCCATTGTGAACACTCTATATTTCCCTTCTTTAAGTAAATGAGGTTTACCAAGATTACATACATTGATTTATTTTAGAAATTATTGACATAAAATTTTAAACCTTTATCTATAAGGTGTTAGTTTGAGGGATGCTTATATAGAAAGCCACTCCATTTATTGATTAGGAAAATATTTATAATCTTGATACTTTTTATTTAAATATAGATGTTTATCAATTACTAAGGAATATTGGTTATGTATTTTATAGTTTATTATTTACTTAATATAATAAATTCAATATACTTAATTAGCGATGGGTGGTTTCCAACATAGATATTCCCTCGATGCATTAATGTGTCTCATTTGTTAAACTAGCTTGGGTTTTTAGTGTATGTATGTCCAGAAAAAATATTTCTTAGACATATGTATTTGATGATAAGATCATGAAATATAATATGTGATACCATATGTGTAATATTAATATTTAATATTGAGCTTGGTTCATCTATTTTTTAGGTTCTATAGATTTTTAGGAGTTGGGGATTGAAAATAGCGAGTTTCAGGGAAAACAAGCCTGGTGCATGGTAAATACCAACCATATGATGACCATGTAATATGAATATCTAGTTTCCAAAGGATTTTTTATGGTTCGAATATGCATTTTATAACCATGAATATGTCTAGTAAAACTATTAAAATTTTTGGTATTTGGTCCATCAACTTTTGACATGCTTCAGCACGGTTTTTCAAACCTTACAACTGAACCCTGGAAATCATGCGACTTGGTATTTAAAGGATAGTGGCCACCATATGGTTGGTTCATGATTTATCAATCCATGTGGCCTAAACATGTTACACTATTACAACTTATTTAAATGGAAATTTACCCTAATGATATTATTCTTATAAACCTCTAATCCTCTTACAATCATTCATTTTACCAAACTAGTCTCTTATTGATGCTTTAAAAGGCCCCCCCAAGGTCGCATGGTGAATCTCCAAAGATATAGATGGATATCTACATGGTTTGTGAGTACTTCTAGTTGTTTTATTACATTATTTCTAGATCTACCACCAACTTTTCATCTTCTCCTTTTCGTTGAAACCTATTTGTGGTAAGATAACCTGATATATATTTTAGATAGAAAATCGACGGTTCCTCTATTAGATATTGTCCAATGGGGATTAGATCTCTCCATTTCCAATCATTATTATCAAAGAAGACTAGTTTTCTTCCATTGATGGGGTATGTGTCTCTATATACTGGTACTCATCCGTGAATTACATAATTTTCAAGTAAATTATTTGGGATTGTTTAGTGAAATTTATTAATTAAATATCAAAGATAATTTTTTATGGAATGAGTCTTGGGTGGAATGAAAAATGGGGTTTTAAAGGGGGGTTTCATTTAAAATAGTTTATGCACTTTGTATGTTTGATGAAATGCCTCAAATATTATTTTGACTAGAAAATGGATTTTAGAGTATGAGAGTGATACTGATTTTCAATGAAAATGATTTATAAAATTGTGATAATGGTTTATTTATATGTTTTGACAGATGTAGAACATTAGGAACCTTGGGTGTGTCGGGTTATAAATATATAAAAACCTTAGTGAGTGTGGCAACACTAGGGGTTACTCTTGTAATATCGATAGACTAGCACATGACTCAATATCCATTGGATTTATGGAATTACTGGATTTGTGTTCCTATATGGGTCCTAGTATGTTTTCCAATAGTATATACCCCAACTTGTGTTCGGTTTTAGCACATGATGGACTTGTTTCATGTTTGGTTTCTTGCATGTTTATCTTTTTAGATATGGTTAATTTGATCACTTCCATCTATTTATCACTCATGTTTATATTCATATTCCTTAGGAATTGAATATGTAGTTTTTCAAGAAAACCAAAGGTTATTATATGTATTTTTTTCAATTGAAATAACATTATATATTTTTTATTTTAAATCTATACCTAATGTTTTTTTGGTGATAAACATGATATAGATTATTTATTGGTAACCAATGAGCTTTACTGCTCAAACCCTAATTTTTTAATTTGGCTATTTATAGTCATGTTTTTGTAAGATATAAGTGAAGGGTAGTAAATCATGTGAGATGTAATATTCTCTTGGTTAAAATAATCATTGTAACATCTTGGTTAATTTATAATCTCTTTTAATGTTAAAGAAGGTGTACTTTGGGTTCAATGGTTTTTAGAGGTGATCCAAGAGTTTTTTAAAGGTTTTTGGTTGAGTTCTAGCTATTGGATCTGGTTCACACCAAGAATTGTGTAACGTCCCGGTTTCGGAAGCCACCTAGAGGTGCCCAATACCTAGTTGGTTACATGGCCTCAAGCGCATTTCCACAAACACCAGAGGCTACCGACTAGTAGTGAGGGACTTAGGTGTGATAATGGGGAAACTATTCCCTCATTAGAAGAGTAACACAATAGAAATAAATAGGTAACAATACCAGAAGCAGTAAAACATACAATAAGTCAACAATAGAAGTAATAAAAAACTAGAGAAAATATATATAAATGATGCATGATAAATATGTCTAGGAAATATCCAAACAACTCACAATGTTGGAATAAAGTACAAAACCAAGTACAAAAGAAAAGCACGTAAACATCTCCACAACATCACAATCCTCAGGTTGGTCCCAAGCTCTCCAGCTCCATAGAAATCAAGTACCTGAAGTATAAGGTCACTTTCCCTTATCTAGACCTGCAACAATATAATCTGTTTGGGCCCAAAATCGAGACTCAAATAGGGTGTGAGACGAATCCCAGTAGGCAACCACCCAAAGATCAGTGCGTAACAGTCAGTTAATATAAATGGGCGGCAATATGAAAAATGAAGCAACAAACAAGGAAGTGCTCAAAGTAAACAATTATATAGTTTAAATTACATCCATTTTAATTTATTAGTTAATAAACCTACAATATTAAGTAACCCTATGGGAATTACTCACATCCTAACCCCTGTGGTTCAACTAATCAAACACAAGCATCGCTCTGGGAAGTACTCACAGTCTAACCCCTCTGGTTTATCTTTAGCAACGACTCTCTGAGGTAGCACTCACCATCAATTCCCCTTGTGGTCTCATATCGGTAACAAATATTCACTTTGAGGAAGAACTTAATGTCTAATTCTACATGTGGACCTTACCGTGGAAACTAGAGACACTCTCAGGGAGCACAAAGTCTATCCTCCCTACGGCCTCACAACGTAAAGGTAAACAAATACTCTGGAGAAGCCCTCAACATCCATTATCACTATGGTCTACTACACCAGGTTCTCAAGGCCCTATATAAGTCTATCTTTCATAGCGATACATGATAGCTAAATTAAATCTCAAGAACAACTAGGATAAATGGTCTATAACATATCACATCAGGTCAGATAAAATTACTACATCCTAACAATATTAGGCATTAAAAGAAAAGTATCCTAACAGGAAAGGTAGACCAAATAGTCAAAACTAGCTACATGGGAAAAATATCCATAACATGGAAAAGTTAACCCTATTCACAAAAATTTAACCTCTATCTAAACAAACAAGGCATAACAGGAAACAACTAGGCTAACAACCATAAACACACAATACCCCAAACAAGGGTGTTGGGAAATTTTGTACATATAACTCAATAACTGACTACAGATAGCCACAAACTACCTACCTCAATGTTGTGATATTGATATACATGAACCTCAGGCCTTGAATCTCCCTAGAATACTGTATATCAACAAAAAATCTAAAAAAATTGAACTGATAATATCTCGTGAAAGAGGAGAAATCAGAAAATGAGCTTCTAGAAGAAGGAAGTGATTACCTTGGTGATTCAAATGTAATCAACGATAGTTGATTCGGAGAACGGATAGCGAGTTGGGGGCTCAGATAAGATTCATGTCGTACGGTCGCTCCTAGATGAGACGAACAAAGAAGAAGAGGGTTCTATCAATTAAATGCATCCTCAGTCTGTTTAATGAAATAAAAAAAGTACATGGCGTGTTCTTTTAAAGTACAAGGTGTGTACTTTCCTTATATGGCCTCCACTTTAGGCAGTCTCTAGGTCCCCACACAAGACCAGGTACTCGACAATCACACAGCCAGTACACGGTCACCAGCAGCAACCGTGTACACAAATTGTAATTATACGTACACGACGTGTACTCCTGAAATTTCTAGAAACTCCCTTTTTTCCCAAAGACAAAAAGAAAAGAAATACATACCTAAAAAGAAGATATTTATTATAACAAACTTCCCCCTTAAAGAAATTCTTACCCCAATTTCCCTTGCAAGGAGGAATAAAAGAAGAAACCCTGAACAACTCTGACCACTGTGATCATACATTGGCCTCCCTCTCCTAGGTCACATCCTATACTTGCCTGTGCTTCCATAGAACTTGTACCTGAGGAAAGGAATAGCCACATAGAACATTCACACTACGATCAACAATCCAGATAGGATGCTCCTTGAACGATGCATCCACCTTGTGCTCAACCTCCTCTGGTTGGAAAACATGAGATGGGTCTGAAAAGTGACATCGAAGTTGAGAAATGTGGAAGACGTCATGCATAGCCTGGTACCTATGAGTTAACTACAACCGATAAGAAACCAGCCCAATCACTTCCAAAACCTCAAAAAGTCCAACATATCTCAGTGGAAGCTTGCCCCGTCTCTTAATCCTCGTGTGTCCAATCCTCGGTGTGACACGTAGAAAACATGGTCTCGGACTTCGAACTCCAGAGGCAATCTCCGTCGATCAGCAAAAGACTAATGTTGTTTCTGTGCAGTATCCATCCTCTTCCGAATCAATTCTATCTGCTATGTTGTCTCCTGGACAAGATGAGGTCCGAACATAGCTGCCTCTCCTACTTCCAGCCAGTATAAGTGTGATCGACATGGCCTACCATACAAAGCCTCATAAGGTTCCATCTAAATAGTATCTTGAAAACTATTATTGTAGGAAAACTGCAAAAGCGGTATGTGATTCTCCCAATAACCTCCAAGGTCTAGAACGCATGCTCAAAGCATGTCCTACAGAACCTAAATTTTATGCTCCGACTGGCTATCTATCTGGGTGTGGTAAGCTATACTGAGAAGTACCTATATACACAAAGCCTTTTGTAAACCCTACCAGACCCAAGAAGTAAAATGAGAATCCCTATCAGAAACAATGGAGTGTGGAACTCCATGTAAATTTACAATCTCTCAGATGTTCAACTTTCCCATCTCGTCAACACTAAGGGTCTCCTTGATCGGCAAAAAGTGAGAAACCTTCGTGAGTCTGTCAATGACAACCCAAACCACATCATTCCCTCAAGGAAACCTCAGTAACCCTATCATGATGTCTATAACAAGATAATTACACCTCCACTCAAGAATGGGTAACTACTTCAAAAGATCTGATGGTCGCTGATGTTCTTCCTTCACCTGTTGACAGGTGGAACACATGATGACAAGACTAGCAACATCTCTCTTCATACCTGACTACCAATACTGATGGTGCAGATCTTGATACATCTTTCTGACACTAGGATGAACAAACTAAACTGAGGAATGAAAGTCCCACATCAGTTCCTTGCACATGTCTGCTGAATCCCATACGCGCTCCTGGAAATGAAAGATCTCATCCTCACATACAGTCTATCCTGAAATAAGTTCCTCTCCTGTCATACTCTCCTGTAGAACTAGGCTTTCAAAATCTAATAGCTAACTCATTCGCACTTTATCAAGTAGAGTATAGGTAACAACTACAGAAGAAAAACAATTCTACCCCTATCTGTCACGCACATCCAAATGCATCTCAGATAATAGAGCCGTAAGCTACCACTCACTAATGGACTCTTAAACTGCCTGTATATGAGTCCTCATACTCAACACATCAGCCACAAATTTTCCTTTCCCAGATGTGTAGGCAAGCTCAAAGTCAAAGAACTGAAGGTACTCAACCCACCTTCACTGTCTCATATTCAGATCGCGCTGCATAAAGATATAATTGAAACATTTGTGGTTGATGAAAACCACAAAAGTCTCTCCCAATATATAATGTCTCAAAAAACATAAAGCATGAACAACTACTACCAACTCGAGATCAGATGTTAGGTAATTCCTCTCATGTGGCCTCAACTACCGAGACCCGTATGCAACGATCCCTTCACCCTGCATAAGCATTGCTCCCAGACCGATGCCTGATACATCATAGTAAACAGTATAGATCTTGCCCCACTATGGAAATACTAGTATCATTGATGAAGTAAATATCCTTTTCTGCTTTTGAAAGGTTGACTCAAAAGAATTTGTCCACAAGTACTTTTCACCCATTTTAGTCAAGTCTGTCAGTGGCGCTATTAAGCATGAGAAGTCCTGTATGCAATGTCTAAAGTAACCAACTAGACCTAGAAAACTCTGCACCTCAAAGAAACTCTGCGGATACTCCTAGAAAACTTCTTCTCTCACTTTCTCTTGGTCTACTAATACTCTTGTCTCTGAGATAACATAACCTTAGAAATGAATCCAGTCCATCCAAAAGTGAAATTTTGAGAGATTAGCATACAACTGATCCTCTCTCAGTGTACTCAAAATGATCTAAAGATGTGTGGCATGGTCGTGTTGAGTGTGAGAGTACACCAAGATATCATCCATGAAGACCACCACGAAGGAATCCAAGTATGGATGGAACACTCAGTTCATCAGTTCCATGAAAACTACAGGTGCATTCGTGAGACCGAATGGAATAACCACATACTCATATAGACCATACCTACTTTGAAAAGCTGTAAGAGGTATATCTAATGTTCTAATATGAAAATGATTATAACTCGATCTTAATCCAATCTTCGAGAATACCTAGGCTCCTCAAAATTGATCAAATAGATCATCATTCCTCGAAAAGGGATATCATTTTTTAACCATCAACTAGTTCAAATTCTGATAATCCACATAAAGTTGGAGGGTACCATCTACCTTCTTCGCAAACAGGATAGGAGAACCCTATAGAGAATTAATGGTTTGGATGAACCCCTTAACCTATAACTCCTCTATCTTCTTCTTGAGCTCCTGTAACTTTTGTGTAGCCATCCTATAAGGAGGAATGGACACTGGTGCTTCTCCTAGAACAAGCTCAAATGAAAAGTATACCTCTCTCTATAGAGGAAAACCTGAAAATTCTTCTAGAAAAACTTCCATGAAATGATCCACCACTGGAGTAAAGCCCAATTGTGAAGTCCCCTAGTCATCCAAATATAGACTGGAAATATGGGCTATAACTCCTCCCAACCCATGATGCTTGTGTCCTAATCTGCTAGCCTGGACATCCCATTCACCCATATGAAGAAACGATCTGCCCTCTGGTGATGTGTAACTCACCCTATGATGATATCAGTCGACAAAATCCTGGAAGGGAACTAACCAGTCCATTCTGAGAATGACATCATTGCTTTTCATCTCTAGGACATAGAGGTCTCAGAAGGAGTGACACCCACCAACCTCAAGAGGGAACTCCTTGCACTGACGTACACAACCGTTCTTGTTCCCAACGAAGTGTCCAGTGTCAAGAAATCAGTATAAGTAAGGATACAGAGCCCAAGGGTCTCCATAACAGAAAACAAATATAAAAATATGGGAATCCCCTATATCTAAAAGGAAAGAAACTAATACTGAGGCAACAAGAACAGTATCTCAAACTATAGAGGGTCCATGATCCTGCTCCTGCTGGGTTTGCTCCACTGCAAAAGCCTAACCTATACCACTGCCCTGTGACCCTGCCAGACCACCCTGAGCTGATCCACCCTGTTGTTGCTGAAAGCCTGCTGACTGGGTACCATGGCCATGACCTCCACCTTGACGTGAATGGCAGGAAGAACTCCATTTCCCAGACTAATGAGAAACTGGTGGTGCTACTCCTAAACGCGGATTCATAGAAGAACCCCTGTCACTCGCTGCGGGTGAGAATAACTTACAGAAGCACTAAAGATGACCCATCATGATTCAAGATTGGCACTCGACTAGTTCTCTGGGAAATGTGGCCTTGTATGCCCACTCTTCCTACCCTAGTAGCATACCACCTGGATACCAAAATAAGTATCCCTCCAACTAAGATCTCCCTGCATAGACTCACTTCGGTGCTTCCTGATGTCAAATGGTGGGGTACCAACTCGAGACGTCAAGCCTGTCTAGCTCACAGCTCTATAATCCCTCAGCTTTCGCTCCATGATCAGTACCTAGTTGAATATAGAGGTGATGGAAGTCAACCTAAAGATGTTCATCTGAGATCAAATGTCATGCCTAAGATTATCCTAAAACTTCTTTTCCAGGAATAACTCATCACCTCCTAGGATGGGTGTGAAGCATTGCAACTCTGTAAAGCGAGAAGAATACTTCATAACTGAAAGCGTAACCTACTCCAGAATTATGAACTCTTGGGTTCGATCAACCCTCAGAGTATCTGGGTAGAAGTAATCATAGAAGGAACTCTAGAAATTATATGAAGCCATAAACTGTTGGCGTACCACCTATGAGATCCCATCCCACTATCTCTTGGTGTAATATTAAAGCATATAAGTAGCTATATTCACTTGCCTCTAAGGATATGTCATCAGATGATCAAATATAGATAGCATGACCTCTAACCACAACTTTGCAGCTTGAGGTCCTCCAGCCCCTGTGAAAGTTGGAGAATGCTACTGCTGGAAAACCCTTATCAAATTTTCCATTGATAGGGCATAAGGCAGTGTTCCTCAGAAGGTCTTCATGAACCTCATAAATCCCTCTCAGAATTGTGAGTCAGTTCATGTGTCATGAATGACTTCTGGTGCAAAGTCTAGCACTACAGAAGGATCTTCTGGTTGTCCCTGATCAGTCATGTCTGGTGTCTGATCACTGCCCTGTAACTGCCGTACAACTAGAATACATCTCGGTGGCATGACTCTGAAAGGTCAAGTGCAACCCTTAGATTACGATTATCAGGGACTGAAACTTAAAAGTGTATGAAGGGAACAAGAGAATGAAATCATTCACGTTTTTCAAAACATGGGTACACGGCTTGTATAATGCCTACACAATGTGTTCCCTTATGCCTTCACATGGGCATGAACTTCTTCCAAAGCAGGTTGTGTAACACTCCACACACACGACGTATTCTCCCAATACATGAGGTGTTCTTGAAGCATGTTACCCTGCACGAGTTCCCTTACATGGCTAAGCCACACAGTTCTGCTAGAACAATACTACATGGTGTGTTTGTGCCAGAAGCGGTGTATACTAAAAGGATTCCCCCACCTCGTGTTGTTCATTACATGATCGAATACAAAGGTTACAGTACACAAAGTGTTCAAGATTGAAACAATGTGTATAACCTATGTTTTATCCATCCGTTCTGTTAGTCACACAGGTTGAAAAAACGGTCTACACAACATAGTTTGTACATACGGTAGATGACATGTCCCACAAAATATTTTCCAAACCTATGTCTTTGACCACATATCCAGTGACATGGTTAGATACTAAACAGCGTGTACCTATAATACATAGTGTGTACTTATGAAAAATAGTTCCTTTCTGAAAAGAAGGAAACATGGAATGTATTCATCATTACACACTGTGTATTCATGGTTTTTCCAAGTAAGCCTCAGAAACTACTTTGAAACCCAGAAAACACTAAAGCGAACATTAATGTATCAAATTCCAATATGTGAGGGCCCATACTCCCCACAAATCAAATCTTGGAATTTTTACTTGTTATATATAAACATAACAGATCAATGATCCACCAAATTTCGGTCCATGAGGTCCTATAACACCTCAAGTACCAAAGTTTGGCGTTCATTCAGACTAAATCTCACATATTAAAAATACACCATTGAATAACAGGTATTCTATCAAGGCATCTATCATAACAGAATGCATATCTAACACAACTTTTATCACAACAACATGAAATCTGTAATGCACCCTAAATGGCATGGCAAGAATTCATGACATGTGATATTTAGAAAGTGCCTACATGATGCATGAGATGGCATAACCTCATCTCATAGGGTTGCAACAGAAAATAGAACCTCAATGATATCAATGATAATAACACAATACATGTGATTCACCCAATGGTGAAATCTAATCAAGTGTAATAATTGAAAAACTAGAAACTAGAAATAATAGAGGTAAATTGGTTTTCCCCTGTACACGGGTTTTCTACTCTTTGGAAGATCTTATTACCAAGTACCTATACCTTCTTATCCCTAGCTATAGGCTCCAAACAGTACGTCAAGAATAAAAAAATTTCTTTGATCCCACTTTGTAACGTCTTGGTTCCAGAAGCCGCCCAAAAGTGCATCGTACCCAGTTGGTTACAAGGCTTCAAGCGCATTTCCCCAAACACCAGAGGTTTCCAACTATTAGAGAGAGCCTTGGGTGTTATATTGGGGAAACTATGCCCTCATTTGTAGAGTAACACATCAGAAATAAATAGATAACAATAGAAGAAATAATTAAACATGAAATAAGTAAATAGCAGAAGTAATAAGCAATTAGAGGAAATATATATAAATGATGCATGTTACATATATATGGGAAATATCCAAACAATTCAAGATGTGGGAATACAGTATTAAACCCATTACAAAAGAAAATCAAGTAAATAGCTCCATAACATCGCAAGCCTCATCTTGGTCCCATGCTCCCAATCTCTAGAGAAATCAAGTACTAGATGTATAAGGGCACTTTCCCTCAACTTTACATGCAAGAATATAATCTTTTTGGGCCCAAAAGAATGACTCAAACTTGTTGTGAGATGAATCCTAGTAGGCAACCACCCAAATATCTATGCCTAACATTCAGTGAATATATATGGCAATAAATATTAAAAACGAAGCAATAAACAAGGAAGTACTAAAAGTAAACTATCCTACATTTAAAATTTCATCCATTTTCATTTATTAGTTAAGCCAGAAACAATCATAAGTAACCCTCTGTGAAGTGCTCACAACATAACCCCTCTGGTTCCACTAATCAAACCTAAGAAACCCTCTGGTAAGTACTCACAGTCTAACCCCTCTGGTTTATCTTTAGAATAGACACTCTGCGGAAGAAATCACCGTCAATTCCCCCCTATGGTCTCATATAGGTAACTAATAGGCACTCTGAGGAAAAAATCAACATCCAATTCCCCCTGTAGCCCATATCGTGGAAATTGAAGATACTTTTAAGGGAGCACAAAGTCCATCAACCCTATGGTCTTGCAACGTAAAAGTGAACACACACTCTGGAGAAGCCCTCAACGTCTATTCTCCCTATGATATACTACACCAAGTTCTCATTGACCTGTGTAAGTCTATCATGCACAACGATAAATGGAATCCAAAAAAAACCTCAAAAAATACATGGCTAAACAGTGTACAACATATCACAGCATGTCAGATAAAACCACTCCTTCCCAAAAATACTAGGCATGAAAAGCAAAGAAGCCTAACAAGAAAGCCAGAGCAAACAATCAAAACATGAAACATGGTAAAATCATCCATATGATGGAAAAGTTAACCCTATGCAAAAACAATTATCCTCTATCCAAACAATCAAGGCATAGAAGGCAACAAAAGGGCTAACAACCATAAACACGGAATACCCCAAACAAGGGTATTGTGCACTTTTTCATATATAACTCAAGGAATAACTACAAAAAGGCACAAACCACCTACCACTATTGGAAATATGACTTATACCAATGGTTTTGGCCAAAACTTTGGTATAGTTCATTAATTTGGACCTATACCAATGGTTTGGCCAAAATGTTGGTATAGGTCACTTATATGGACCTGGACCTATACCAAAAGTTTGGCCAAACCGTTGGTATAGGTCCATTATAGAGGACCTATACCAATGGTTTTGTCCAAACCGTTGGTATAGGTCCATTATAGAGACCCTATACCAATGGTTTGGTCAAACCATTTGAATAGGTCCCCATTGGTATATGTCCCAAAATCAAAGGACCTATACCAATAGTTCTCAAAACTGTTGGTATAGACCTATACCAAAGGTTTTGAGAACCGTTGGTACAAGAACATTATATAAATCAAAATTTAAAATAATTATGATAATACATACATACATACATACATATATATATATATATATGAAATTATGTTCACAAAATTCATGTTAGGTAAGTGGTTAGGTCGTTCCATTATAAAATAGAGGTCCTCGGATCAAATCCCACTGAATGTTTTTTTTGAAATACATATACCAACAGTTTTATGGAATCGTTGGTATAGATTTTCATATTACTTATACCAACTGTTTTCCCAAAACCGTTGGTATAGACCTATCCTCATGGCTTTCTTGGCCACGGTCCTCCAAACCGTTGGTATAGGCTATACCAACAGTTTGGAGGCCTATACTAATGGTTCCAAACCATTGGTATAGGGTATTTTTCTAGTAGTGTACCTTGACATTGAGAGATTGATATATGTTAACCTAAAGCCTTGAATTTCCCTATAACACTGTATATATACAAAATAATATAAAAAAATTAAACCAAGAATATCTCTTGAAAGAGGAGAAATCAGAAAACGAGGCTCTAGAAGAAGGGTGAGCATACCAGGGAGTTTCCAACGTAATCGACAGTAGTCGATTCAAAGAATGGACAAAAAGTCAGGGAATCAAAGAATATTCGTGCCATACGGTCGCTCTTGGATGAGACAGATGAAGAAGAAGAGGGTTCTGTCGATTAGACGTGACCCCTGTCCATTTAATGAAATAAAAAATAAAGCACATGTTGTGTTCTTTAAAAGTATATGGCATGTACTTTCCTTATCCAACCTCTGCTTTAGGTGCTACCTAGGTCACCACACATGGATATGTACTCGTCTGTCACACGGCCAGTACACAGTCTCTCATGGAAACGAGGTACACAGAATGAACTTATAAATACATGTCATGTACTCTTGAAATTTCTAGAAACCCCTCCTTTTTCCCAAAGACTACTAGAAAAGAAAAGAATACCTAAAAAGAAGATCCACGTTCTTACAAATTGTACATCCACAACATGAATTAATCTTGGGAAGAGTCCATGAATCTAATTCAATACCTGAAAAACATTCATGACTTGAATTCTATATTCACATCAAGAAATTTTATTTTGGTTTTTAAAATGAAGGTGATTATTTTTCAATGTACAATACATATAATTGATTAATGATTGATATCAATGATTCTTGATGTAAATCATAAGTGTTATAGTTTTTTTAATGTGGTTAATGCTTAACTCCTTCCCATTCACCTCCCTCTTATCACCCTCAAATCTTAGGGCTACTCTAGTCGATTTTGGTTGAATTGAGTACTTTAGGGCTTCTCTAATTGGTGCTTTGACATCTGGGTTGTATGGTTATTGTCCTTTTGTAAGTAAGATTATTCTCATATTTTTTTATATATTTCTATGGGAATTAGAATTAGTTTTGGGATGAGTTTTTTAGTTTGATGATCATATGATGATTCTTCTTCAATCAATTCTAAATCCATTGCATTCTTCTCATTGAGAGGATGGATCTTTGTGGTTATGGTGAGGTATGTGGTAATCTTAAGGAATGTTTTGATTTAACTTAAACAAGAACCGATTTTTTATATAATTATATTCTACGATGTTAAAATTGATAATAAGGCATCCATTTTATGTTCTTTCATCCCTTTTATTTTGGTGTGTGTTGATCCCACCAAAGTTGGTGTGCAACTGATGTTTGAGGTAGGAAATTATGTTTCTACCCTATATTGGATGAACATTGAATGGTTTTGACTTGTAAATTGGTTTTAAAAATGAAGTCTCATGATTATGTATTGATTTATTTTTGGGTTTAAAATGGTTTTTGAGAAAAGATGGGGTTTCCCCTAATTTGGGAGAAAGAATATGTATTTTCAAAGAATCACGAAATGTATTGTGAAATGGGATTTTAAAGCATGTTTTTTTGGAATAAATGACTATTTGGAATTGTTTCTAAAATTTTAAATCCATTTGAAATTGATTTGATGTATACTTCATAGGGGATCCTTGGGTACATAGGTGGAAGGTGTGGTATTTGGCCCCTTCTATTTGTATTGTAAGGGTGTTCACATTCTGGGGTGCTCCTCTATTCCTAGATCATAGATTCATGGGCTCTATGACATGATTGGTATTTTATGGGGGTCACTTTATAGGGTGTTCCTCTATTTCTAAAACTTTGATAAATGGGTTCTAGGGAATTTAGTGTGTACAAGTCGTTGATTGATATTAGTGTACGGGTGACCTAGATAGCCTGACTTACGTTATCCTTTGGGTGTTTTCCTTTTTGTGTTGGATTTATGCTATTTTGTTTGATATGTAATGATACATTCTTTGATAAATGAAACTGGTTATTTTAAATATTATTTAAAACTATATTACTTGTATTTTTTTAGAATTGTGGAAAAAGGAGGAACTATTTTCCATGATTTTGAAATAAAATTTCTTAACTGCTATCATGCATTGTTTTCTTTTATAGGATGTGTAGAACTTATTTTTATCTGATGAAGGAAAGGGAAAGGAAGAAAAATGATGTGTCATAGTTTATGTTTGCTGGGTGTGTGTATCTAGTGGTGGGATGATGGGGGTGTTTCCCATATATTACATGGAGTAGCAGTTGATAGTCATTGATATCCTTTATCTTAGTCATTTTGAGGACATGTGATTTGGTTTTTATCTATCTAATTTTGGGTTGTATCACTATCATTGGAACTATATAGTTTATAAAATAATCCTTTTCTTGTTTTATTTCTTTATATGTGCCATGTATCATGTTTTGGTTTGGGAAATTTTTTTCCCTATGGATCTTGTTTGATGCCCGGGTTCTAGTCACATGCCTGTGGGCATTAGGAATGCCCTTTGGGTCTTTTCGTAGTCCGATTTAGAGTCTAGATATATGGGTATCCAGGAAAGGAAGTGACAATTTGGTATTAGTGGATGGTTATGATCAGTCTTGAGAAGTTGGATGCACTACTAAAAAATGGACATTTGCAATGAGTTATTTACGATGGATATACATCTGTCACAAATAATCACGAATATGTACCTTATTGGAATTGTACTATTGTCTATCATAAAAATATTTATTTGCGATAGATAATAGTGATAAAATATATTATCTGTCACTATTAGTCATTATAGAATGATTAATAGTGATAAATATCATTCTCTATTTCAAATGGTTTTCTGAAATTATTTTTAGCTATTTATTTTCCATCATTATTAACTAATCATAAATTTACTTTAATTAAAATCATGTGAACCCTTTCTCCTCCCCCATTCCACTGATTTAATTCTCTTTCCCATAGCTGGTTCTTGTTATGTAATCCTCGATCAACCCACCCCAAAATTTTCAATCACACCCAATTTCTTATAAATTTTGGTTTGAATCCCCTAAGTATAGACTCTTATTCTCTCCTCCTTTATTATTTTTAAGATTTCCCATTCACACTCACTGAAATCGATTTGGTCAAACCCTATTTCAAAAAATTTTCCTGATTTTTATAGTTTATTTTGTATTTAGGGTTAAGGTAGGTTTATTATTCCCTATTTGGGTGTCTACTATCGAAGATAACATATTTTTTTGGCTCCACACAAGTTGATTCCACTTGATTTTTTTATTTTACCCAATGTTTAACCATTAAAGTTACAGCGAGTTTCCATTTTTGCTGTTTGTATTTTTTTATTTTGAGTTTAATAGATATTTTCAATCAAAATATGGTTTTAAAATTGTTTTGAAGGGAAGTTTCCATGTTTTTCAAGATTGAATTAAATTAATCACATTCTTGGAATTTTTTTTAAATTATTCGTTAACATACGATAAATGTTTATTTAAGCCTCATATTATTATCAAATATTTGATCTTGGATATATTTTGAGTTGTGAATAATTATAGAGTTATGATTATATCATTGAAAAGAGGTGACCCTATATGATTGACTGATATGTTTACTTATATGATTTTATATGTTTCAATTATTACAAATCATGATATATATATATATATATATATATATGTAACCACAAGGGGTGAAACCTAGGGGTTGCATCACTGCATGTCTTGTTGGAGGTCTCAAGGTCCAGTATCCCTGAGTATTTGTAGGAAAAAAAACTTCTCCGTTTCTTTGTAATCCCCCCGATCTATTATAAACGATATATATTTAATATTTGAAATATATGTTTATTCATATTGATTGTATTAATTATTTTAATTTCATATATCATTCATCGATAATATTTGATTAATAATCTTATTGCATTTCATTTTTACCATGTTTGATATTAGTTATATGATCTTAGTAATATTTATTAAATTTTTATTTATAATTAATAGATAATTAGTATTTGATATAAATATATGTATTAATTAGGAATTTTTTTTGAATTAATTGTAACAATTATTAAAAATTCACACTAATTAGTAAAAAAATAGTAATAAATAAAAATTGGTTGGTGTGTTAACAGGGGTAAAACGCATAGTTGGGTGGCATGTCAGTGGGGGAAGAATGTGCAGAGGGTGCCCGATGGATGAGGCCAATGGGAGGGTACTTGAGATTCAATGAAGATGTATTTGGATTTGTGCTACATAGGGTTTACTATGTTGTGGTTTAATGCCCCTGGGCTTACACTAACAATGTAATGTGATCCCACTACCCAGAATAACAAGTGGGTACTTGAGATTCAATAAAAATAAGGGGGGACTTCCCTCAACCTATTTAAAAAACAATAATATATGAAATACTAACATTTGTTCTTAAAATTCCTAGTAATTAGTAAAAATTCATTAATAATTAAAATAATTAGTTGTAATAATTAAATAAATTTTATTAAAAAAAATAATTAGTTAATATTATAAAAAATTCATAAATGTTATTATTAATTACTAAATGTTATTAATAATTTGTAAATATGAGTAAATTTTAATAATTTTTTAATAAATTTTAAAAAAATATATGAAATACTAATTATTATTAAAAATTATTAATATTGATTAAAAATTCAATGACAATTAACAAATAACTAGTATTACTTAATAAAAAATTGTATAATTTAGTAGAAATTAATAAATATTTTCAATAATTAGTAAACAATTTTGTAATACCATGTTAAAAAATAAAAAATAAATAAAAATTATCAAAAATTCAAAATAATTAGTACAAATGTTGTAATAATTAAAGTAATTAGTAATAATCATTAAATAATTTGTATTAATTAATAAAAAATAAGTCAAGATTAGTAAATGTTAGTACTAATTAGTAAATATTACTATTAATTTGTAAATATGAGTAAATTACATAAATCTATAATAAATTGTAAAAAAGTATAAAATACTAATAATTATTAAAAATTAGTAATATTTATTAAAAAATTATGTATTAATTAATAAATAATTTGTATTACTTAAATAATGATTGTATCAAATAGTAAAACTTAATATATATTTGTAATATTCAATATAAATTTTTTAATACCAAGTAGAAAAAATAAAAATTAATTACAATTATAAAAAATTTCTAATAATAAGTAAATATAAAGTAATAATTATAATAATTATTAATTATTCATAAATAATTTTAATTAATTAAAAAATAATTAGTCAATATTAGTAATAATTACTAAATGTTAGTATTGATTAATAAATATTATTAACAATTTATAAAGATGAGTAAATTATGACAATTTATAATAAATTGTCAAGAAAACATAAAATACAAATAATTATTAAAAATTTGTAATATTTATTTCAAATCTATCTATAAAGAATAAAGAATAAAGAATAAATAATAAAGAATAATTAATTTTATCAACTATTAAAAATTTATAAAAATCTATAATATTTATTAATTTTTTAATACCTTGTAATTTTTTATAAAAATGTAAACCATTATTAAGAATTCACAATAATTATAAAAATTTTTGAAGTAATTAAAATAATTAGATATAATCATTAAATAGTTTCATTAATTAAGAAATAATTATTAAATGTTAGTAATAAATATTAAATCTCAGTATTAATTACAAAATATTTTTAATAATTTATAAACAAGGGTAAGTTACGATATTTTGAAATAAATTCTAAAATAATATTAAAAACAAATAATTATTAAAAATTTGTAACATCTATTAAAAAATCAAGTATAATTAATAAATAATTAGTATTAATTAATAAATAATTATATCTATTAGTATAATTTAATAAATATTTGTAATAATTTGTAAAAATTTTGTAATACAATGGAAAAAGTTATAAAAATACTAATATTTACTAAAATTCACAAAAATTAATTAAAATGGAATAACAATTTAAATAATTAGTTATAATTATTGAGTAATTTGTGTTAATTCAGAAAGAATTAATCAATATTAATAATAATTAATAAATGTTTGTATTAATTACTAAATATTATTAAAAATATTAAATATGAATAAACTATGATAATTTGTAATAAATTGAAAAAAAATATGAAATACTAAATATTATTAAAACGTACTAACATTTTTTAAAAATTAAAAATAATTAGTAAAAAATTAGTTATAAATAAAATAATTAGTAATAATTATTAAATAATTTTTATTAATTAATAAAAAAATATTTTATATTAGTAATAATTACTAATTGTCTTTATGAATTATTAAATATATTTAATAATTTTTAAATAGGTTTCAATTTTAATAATTTGTAATAAATTGTTAAAATATATATGAAATAATAAATATTATTATAATTTTGTAATATTTTTGAAAAAAATTAGTTATAATTAATAAATAATTAATATTACTTAATAAATCATTGTATCTATTAATAACAATTAATAAATTTTTTTTGTAATAATTTGGTAAAATTTAGTAATACCCTGTAATTCGTCACAATGAGTAATAATTATTCTTATTTTTGTTTTTTTCTAGATAACTATAGACTATAAAAGTATATTTTTCTAAATTATACAACCATGATCGGATAAATACTCAAAAAAACACGAACATATCTTGTATAGATCAAGTATAAATTGAGGGTGTTGAAACATTTATATCATTTTAATCATTGTATTAAGAATTTATTTCTGAAGGAACAATTTATTTTCTGTTTAAGAAATGTGATTAGATTATATTTAGAATTATTGAAAATATTTGACTTTAGCTGCAATGTTTTGGTTTTTAGAAAATTTATATTTTTTTATCAACATGGTGAATGATATTCTGTAGAGATTTTTTTTGTTTGGATCCAACATTTCAAAATTTAGTAAATGAGTTTTTTGGCCATCTATTCAAGAAAAAAATCTCATAATGATATTCAAAATCATGAATTAAAACCATATTAATTTATTTTTGAAATTTAATGAGGAGGCTTCATATCCGAGATGTTAGATAAGAAAACATGAATTTGTTACAAATTTTTTGAATATTAAATCCAAATTTATATTGTGAGATAGATGTTTCAGTTAAATATTTAATATGGTTAAATCGTTTCTTCCTAGAAGAAACACATTACTTATAAGTTTCTATGTAAGTAAGCTGGTCTATAATTTGGGTCTCAGTTATCAGAAGATCAATGCATGTTTAAATGACTGCATCTTATATTATGGTGGTTATGAATCATTAGTTAATCGTCTAAAATATGGATAATCAACGTATGAAGAGGCACAATAATGAAATTTTAGATTTTCTATGAAGTAGTTGAAGTATTTTCTAATTACATCCTATTTAAGACATCTATTTACGTCTCCCAATACAAATACGTTGATGACATGAAATAAATAAAATATTTCCATATGTAAAAATTTAATTCATCCAAGTGATGGTTATTAAGAAAATTATTTGATCAAGTACATCCATATTTTTACTTAGATCCTTATAACATAAGGTTTGGCCTTTTTACAAATGGTCTTTGTCCATTTGGTGCTTATGACAGTCAATATTTTTATTGTCCAATTTTCATAATTCTATACAACTTACCTCCTTGAATGACAATGAGGGAACCATATATATATTTGGAACCGTTAATTCAATGTCATCCAATGAAGAATACTAATATTTAATTGAAGTTACTAATTGATGAGTTAATTTAATTTTGGAACTACAGTGAAACTACATATTATATAGTTTATGATTATAATTTTACACTAAAGAAATCATTAATATGGAAAATTAGTGACTCTTTGGAATATGGAATTTTTTATAGATGGATTAGATATGTTCTACAATCATGTCTGTACTTTATGAATAAGAATAAAATATATATGTTTTTCAATGTAATAAAGACAAGTTCATTTGACTATCATTAGAGATTTCTTCCTGAAGATCACCCTTTTTGAAAGAATATAAATAATTCTACAAAAGGTAGAATTAAAAGAGGCAAAACTCCAGTACTTCTCTCAATAATTAAAATATAATCTACCATCTATTAATTAACTCCTCTTACATTTATACCAACTATAAATGAAAAATAATATATGGTTTTGAGAGATATCATAATTGGATGAAGTGGAGTATTTTTTGGGACATGCCATTTTGGATGGATCTGTTGTTTCACCAAATATTAGATGTAATACATATTGAGAAGAATGTTTTTGATATCATATTATATACTATACTAGACAATCCTATAAAGATCAAAGATAATATACAGGAAAAGTTAGACCTTAATAAATTATTTAGGCATCTTGAACATGGATTATTTGAAGATTAAATAACACACAATTGTTAAACCCAAAAAGCTGCATATGAATATTATAAATAAATTGATTTATTATTATATAAATGGATTATATATTTAAGGCTATGATATGGTTATGCTTCTATTTTTTCTCCTTGTATTATAAATGGAAATATTATCGGGTTAAATATCAATGACTTCCATGTCATAATGGAATTATTGTTTCTTGGTGGTCTTAGAGGGATTTTGAATTATTCAATATAGGTCATGTTGAAAAAAATATCATATTTATTACAAGATATTTTTTTGGGAAAATAATACTATGTTTCATTTAGTTTACTGTTGAAAGATGTTATTTTTATTTTATGTAAATTGGAGAAAATATTCCCATCAGTCTTCTTTGAATTAATGGGACATTTAATATTGAATTTTCCAATTGAGGGTAAATATGGAGGGTAGGTAAAATTAATATAGATGTAACTTTTTGAGAGGTTTATGAAAAAAATAAATAATAAATTATGTAACAAATAATCAATTTAAGGTTCTGTTAAAGAAGCGTACTTGTAGTAGGAAATTTCAAATTTTCACTCTTATTATTTTTAATCTGAATATCCTTAAAAAAATAATTTCCTGTGTTGCAATGAGAATAATGTTGATGATGTCATAGACCATCAATTGTGTGTTTTTAATCAGACTGAGCTTATTATTGGTGGTTATCATGAATAATGAATTTTCAACTAATAACTACACATAGATCATACAAATGATCTGCTCAATTTTAAAGAAATGAAATGATTTATACAGTAAATAGTACTTATTATTTTTTAAAAATTTTAAGAGATAAATTGACTTTAATAATTTGTTTTTTAGACAATATGATTACCATATAAAAAATACAATTTATTTGTGCTTATCTCTTATAATTCCACCAATAGAAATATTATTATTATTTTTAAAAATTGGTAAGTTAAGTTATTTATGAGAAAACATTAAATAAATTTTGTAATGATATATATTATTTAAATTTTTTATTATTTTAAGGAAACAGAACATGAAAGTAAAATTGATAGTCGATTATGTGTGCTAAAAAAACCACCATCAAAACTGGTAAAATATTTTAATGGGTATGTGGTTAATGGGTTTAAATTTCATACTTCTTATATAGTGAATAAAAAAATGAACAATGGTGTTTTTCTGAATGAGTCACACCCTATATAATGTGAAGTATAATTTTATGGAATGCTGGATGAAATAACTAAGTTATGTCATTTGATACAAATTATGTATCAATTTTTAAATTATTCCTTGGTTTGATTCTAATCGAGGTTTGGGAGTTCATCAAAATCATGGAGACATTCACATTAAATATAAAAGTCTTTCCATAAATTAACCACATATGTTGTCACATCAAGTATATCAATTTTATTATTCTAAATACTATACTATTTTGATAGATTTAAATAACTATTAGAGTGTAATAAAAATGAAATCTCATGAAAATAATTTTCTTGAAAATGAAAATGGTTTCTTGGATTTACAACATAATGATTTTTTTCAAGAAACATTTCATAATCCTTCTAATAATTGGTGATAAATGTATATTAATGATGAATCCCCCCAGTTAGGGGTTAATGTTATTTATAATGTTAATAAATTAATAAGGGATGAAGAAACTAAAATTCATATGGAAGTTAATGATGTTGAAGAGGAGTATGAATAAATTTTCATCGATTAAAATGGAAAATAATGTATTATGTTAATGTATTTATTATTTTCTTATGTTTAATGTATATATTAACAATTATATATAGGATAGATTTTTTTTTGTTTTATATGGATAAAGATATTCCCAATGATCTATTTCATTCCCTTGATGATGTAAGTATTTTTTTTGTTTTTTTATTATTAAGATATGTATTAAAAATTATTTAGAGGTAATATTATTATAGTCTTCATGATATATTCAGGTTTTTTATATTCGATATCAGTATTAATAATTATTTATAGGTAAGATTATTATATTATGGTATTTATTTATTTTGAATTATTATCTCATGTTATTTAATACTTTTTTATATTTGATATCTCATTTAATAATTATTTAAATCTAAGATAATTATTATAGTATGGTATTTATTATTTTTTTATATTTGATATTTGTATTTTTTTTACAGATAATTTTTTTTATTACATATAGATGGAGATGATCATGATGATCTATTCTACTCTCTCACTAATAATGTACTTCCTGATGATGGGATAGATTCATCTGAACTGAAAGATGTTTCTATGATACCAACTTTTAAGAGGGGGCATGGTATTTCTAGATTTTCGAGTCTAGACCTTTTTCATAAACACATCCATATAGTTATTTTTATCATCTCTTATGAAGGTATGATGAATTGTTTACGGAATTTATTTTATATTAAGTTTTTATATTAATTTTGGTAATAATATTTCAATTATTTGTATTTTTTTGTTTATTTTTTAACATTTAGATTTTGAAAAACATGATGTGATTTTATATAATTATTTTTATGTGCCATGAGTATCGTGGGATTAGGTTATCGTTTTTATGTGACATCAGATGTTTGACCACTGGATTGTACATTGATAAATAATATATTTTGTCTTAAATTTACTTAATTAGTAACATGTTTTTTTAATTGTCTTGTAGAATCTATGATCTCTAATCAATGATTTCACGAGATATTTTATTAGGAAGGTATGATAGATTCATATATGTGAACATTTTCATTAGTTTTGACACGACCTAAAAAAGGGATCCATATATAGATATTATTTTACCATTTTGATTATTCTTTCTTACCTTATCTGTATGAGTATATCTTAGCTCAAGCATGATATGGATTGTGCTCTTACTAGATATGACAGAATTTTAAGAGGAGGTCATCATCTGGACATCAGAACAAGGGATCAAAAGAGGTTACACATATGGTTGGAAATCAGATACGTTGCATACATCAAAGAAATATGGTAATTTATATTATTTATTAATGTATATATACTTTAAAAGATTTTTTTATATTATATAGGCCATTAATGACCCCTCTCTTATGGATTTTTAAGTTTACAAGAATATTTACACTAATCTCTATATAGGATATATTTTCAGTGACAAACAGTGCAAGATTGCGGTTATTATTTTTTATAAAATATTACTAAAATAAATTATTTTGTTAATTTAATTTTTTTTTATATTTAAAGAAAACATATGATACTAAGGATTCTCATTCATGAAAGAGTCATTTTGATACTGAATAATATGCCACTTCCAAGTTAGGGTTTGATGAGAGGTCCTCAATATAGGAAACTATACATGGTGTTGAGAAAGGTTGGTTGACCGGTATTGGTTCACAATTGACAACTACTAGTTATTATAGTGCTTCTATGATTTCATTGGTCAACTCGGGGAAAAACTATGAGGATTCATCATCATCATATGTTGTATAGTATAATAATGAGAGGTTATGAGCATTGGATGAGATGATATAATGGATGTAGAGAGAGCAGGAGGAGGACCCTGGGTAGAAATGTTATAGAGATGAGTAGATAATGGAGTATATGTGAGGGATAATGCATGGTGTTGGTATGGAGTTTCCTCCCCTAACCATTTGGGTGTTCCTCCTTCTCCTGATACTAGTTGATTGTTAATTGGTTTTATGGATGTTATGCATTTTAGGTTGAAGAACATAATATGTGTAAAATGGTGTAATAATATTATGAATTATTTTATTATATTTTTTTTATATATTTACTAATTTTATTTTTAAATTAATAATTATTTTTTACCCTTTCAATTTTTAAATATATACTTAATTGTGATGAATTTTTTAATTCATCACAATTTGGTTTTTATAATTTTTTACTTATTTGTGACGAAAATCATAGCACGTTGGAAATAATATTTATTTGTGATGGGCCATAAAAAATAATTATATTTTCGATATATTCCCATTGATAATGACTATAAGAAACATGAATCCATTATAATTAACCTTTCCCAAAAACATAAAACTCTAGTACTGTATATATGATATTTGTTTTTAAGGACTTAAGGGGTAGGTTGTGGTGAGTTCATGGCCATCTGTTTCCATGAAGAGCCTTATGTATCATTGGATATTGTGATGTGTGTGTCTTGTGTTGAGTTTTGACCATGATCTTAGTTTTTTATTATGATCTTCCAATTTAAACTAAGATTTTTATATTATATGATCATTTTATTTTGTTTCTTGTATGTAGAAATTTGCATCCAAGACGTCTTCCATGGGTTCCAAAGGAGGGTGCTGTGAGAGATTATCCTCAAGGGAATCCTATATTGGATCCAAATATTTTTAAGGCTATCAATCATTCAGTTCATGCTGTGGTTCAAAGTGTACTACAGGCTCAAAATCAATTTGTTGATGTGATATCAGTATCTAAGCAATAAAAAGGACCAATCTTGCAAGTTCCTACATGATAATACCATGAAATGTAAGGGTATAAATAAACCCTAAGAGGCGAAGGGATATCTGGAAAATATCGATCAGGTATTCGACTTCCTAGATACACCTGAGGATATAATGGTGAAATGTGTTGCACTCAAGTTCGAGGGTCCTAGAAAGAGGTAGTGGGATTCTAGGAAACTTGAAATATGAAACATGGGATTGTATTGGAAGGGTTTAAAGACCATATTCTTATAGAAGTTATACAAAGAGATTCTAAGGAAATAAAATTATTTGGATTTCGTCTCTTTTTAGTAGGGAGAGTGCACAATGTTGGATTATACCATCCAATTTGTGTATCTGGTTAATTTTTTTATTAAGGTGGTGATGAATGACCAAATGAAAGACCAAAAATAACTATAGTGATTTCCACTAGATATTAAATCATAGGTATATATTATGAATCAAACAACCTGTACTATGAAATTTTACATGATGATGATGGTAGAGTTTGACGTGATGGGAAATATTGGATATATTCCCTCTTCCCTTCTATAGAGTGGAAGTTTTAGTGATGTATATGGAATGAAGTGGAAGTGACATGATAATAAAAAGGGTGGTAGAGACATTTATCTGCAGAGTGATTTCTTTTTTACTATCTATAGTAGTCTATGGTGTGCCTCTAACTGACTATCAGTGTGGTCTGGTATGGCAGACTCGAAGTTCTTTCCCCACACTTGTTAAGATTTGCAATTCTTGTGTCCACCAAGGCCATTATAGAGATTCTCTGAGGCTATGTATATTACCTATTATTGTTAGAGATCTTCATACCCAAAATCCACTATGGTACAGTCAAATGAGTCAAGTTATACTAGGCACAAGACACAAGACTTAGGTGTAATGAACCTTCACATTGTGGATGAGTTTCTAATAGAAGCTTACATAAGGCCAAATACATTGAGAGCTACCATATTTGTTTCATATTCTATAGAAGATTCTCTATTTCATACAGGTGTATCACACTCATTTATATATATAAATTTTGTTGATTTTCTAAAACATATATTGGATATCAGGTGATTTTTTACTGATCTAGTGATTTCTCTTGGAAAGATGAAGGATAAGGGGTTTAAATTTCCTACATGAACTCTGTCGATAGATGACATTAAGATAGTTTGGGATTTATTACTCTTTTATGTATATTTGTTCCACATCATCATTGGGATGAATTATCTAATTTCACATTATGATGATATTAATTTCTATTGTATATGTGTTACGTTTTGTGATACCGATGGGAGATATTAGGTGTTCCAGTGAGAGTGGGACACAATTTTGGATTGAGAAGGACCTTACCACCAAGGGATCATAAGTTTTCTTTATATTATTGCAGTTATTATCAACAATTTTTACCCTCTTAGAGATATTTCATTGGTGGTTAGGGACTACACTAATGTCTTCCTAGATGAATTCTCTAGGATTCCTTCAGATAGGGAGGTAGATTTATTGATTTATATAGTGCTATCTATGTAGTTGATTTATATACTCTCTTATTTTATGATACTTGCAGACTTGAAATATCTTAAGATTTAGTTATAAGATCTGATGGAGAAAGGCTTTGTTCTTACTAGTGATTCACTGTGGCTATCTCCTACGATCTTTTCCAAGAAGGATAATAATTCCTTATATATCTATGTAGACTATCTAAATTTGAACTAGGAGACTATTAAGAATAAGGTACATTTTCCCCATGTTAATGAATTTTTTGATCAATTATAGTAGGTGAGGTGGTTTTTAAAAATCTATCTTTGGTCGGGTTGTCATCAGGTCAATGTTCATGAGTCCGAAATACTAAACACCAATTTCAAGAGAAGTTATTACCACATTTAATATCTTGTAATTAATTTTTTCTTAACTAATTCTCATATAATTTTTATGGCTTTGATGAACCATATTTCCATAATGATCTTGGTTCCTTTTCAATTGTGTTTGTAGATGATATCCTTGTATATTCAAGATATGATCATGATCTTAAACACCATCTAAATCTAGTTATGGGGATCATGAGGATCCAATAACTTTATTAGAGGCTTTAAAAAATAAATTTTTGGGTCCAAGAAGTGATGTTATTGGGAAACATGGTATTAGAATATGTTCTCTATGTCAGTCCTGAAAAGGTGAAGACTATATTTTCATTTTAGTAACCACAAAATATCTTTGATATATAGTGATTCCAAGGTATAAATAGATATTATCTTTGGATTTTTAAATGATTTTTCAAATCCTTCATTACCTTTGACTAAACATACCAAGAAAGTGGTTAAATTTAGATGGGTTGATAAGTACTAGACTTCATTTGAGGAGATGAAAAAACTTCAGACCACTGTTTCTATTATAATATTTGCTGAGCTTGGTAAGTGGTATTTGGTTTATTATGATTCTTCAGGTGATGGTATGGTTTTTATGCTTGTGTATCATGATAATTTCAGAGCCTACAACTATCATCATCTTCGACCACATGAGAAAAATTACCCAACTCATGATTTATAGTTCACTACTATTATGCATGAATTTATGTGTTAGAGATACTATCTCTTTGAGGAGAGGTTCATGATCTTTTCTGATCATAACATTATGAGAAATATATATTCTCAGAAATACCTAAATATTATATAGAGTTGGTGGGTGTTATATCTCCATAAAGTTAAATTTGAATTTTCCTACACTCTCATGAAAGAGAATGCTTTTGCTGATACCCTCAGCTTGAATTTTCCTTCCCGTATTAACTATGAATTGAAGAATGAGAGAAAATATATAGGGATTATTACTCAGTCAAATATGTATGTTCATTAGGATGATTCAGGTATGGTTATAAATAGAATTTCGTAATCATCATCTCTATTTTAGTTGAATATATAGAACCAACAACATGATGATGGGTTCAGAGGAATCTGTGAAACCTTATATGGTGGTGGATACTGTTTCTTATTATTATCTCCCTTTATATGGAATTATTCACATTAGTGATTAGTTTTTAACTAGTCATCGACGATGAATTAATTTTTTCATGATTTATATAGTTTTTCATCGGTCGTCCATCCTAGATCTATGAAGATGTACCATGACATGAGAATATGTTTTTGAGGCGCTGTCGATTCATGATCCACAAGCGTAGGTTCGACTTGCGTTGAAGGTTGATTTGTTCACCATCTTACTCCATCAGAGCATTCATGGGTTCAAGACAATGCGATTTTTTCCTGTGGTCATCTTTTTCAGTGGTTGAGGGTTGTCTTCATGCTCTGTTGTGGCTTGAGTGCTTTGAGGGTTTGTAGCGGTCTTCTCCAGTGGGACTGTTGGTGGCAACGATATCTGGTGTTGGCTCTCTTTGATTTGTGGTGTAACCTTTTTACAGTGGATGGAATTTTGAAGGCGAGTGGTGTTGTTTCCTGGATATTTTATTTTTGTATTGTTTCATAAGATTTGTTCTAGGATTTTCCTAGTTGTGATTCAGGTATGATCTGATTACTGTGATATTTTTTATGGTTTGGGATGCACTGGTCCAGTCCGTGATGGTGTCTGCTGAATCCGTGGTAGGGTGTTGATTTTATGGATCACCATTTTTTTATGGAAGCAAGTGTTATTTTTGTTTTTTTCATTTGGAATGACTCTGATACAGATTGAAGGATGCTAGTGATGGTTTTTTAAAGTTGATTTTTCTTTTGGCCTTTGTGGTCTATGGATCAAGGGATTCCCCAACCATTCTCAGACAAGAAGATTCTCTAGATGAGGTTCAGGGCAAAGAGGTTTCATTGTTTCATATCATCTCAGAATCAGATGTTTTAGATTGTATGGCTATGGCCATCAGTACTATGACTAAGATCTTTGGCACGAGACTGTTTGTCGTGCTGCGATGAGACAATGGAAGCTAGACATAATGGTTTTGTTACGAGAATAAGAATATCTCTTGTTGTGAGGGTATTCTTTGATCTTGTGTTTTGGTCTATTGTGGTTTAATTTTTTAGTGTTTTGATGTCAGGATGTCCTGGATTCATGTTTGGTTTCTCACTTTTTCCTCAAAAATGTTTGAATAATCAAAAATTTAATTTTCAGTCAGTCAGTCAGATAAAAAATCAATGTTAAATATATGAGTAGGCTGTAAATATAGAAGGTTATGAGGTTGTATGTGATTTCATTTTCCATTGTTTTTTATATGTATCATAGGGTCACTTACATATTCTTAAAGAGTCTCCAAGAGGTAATGGGGTATCATGTTAGATTGAGTACAAATGACCATCAATTGATATATAGTCAGATACATCATATGATCCATATTCTGGAGCATATTCTCTTAATCAACCTCTTATGTTATGATGGATAATTTGATATTCATCTGGGATTGAATGAGTTTGATTATAATATCATTTACTTGTCATAGATTAGAATGGAACCCTTGAAGGTTCTATATGGTCTCCTGTGTTGGTCACCACTTTTTTGGGAAGAGGTGGGAGAGACCTTTCTCATGAGATTGGGTCTCATTTAGGAGATCTTTTTGAGTATTCAATTATATTTCAACTCTTGGTTATAGTTCATATTTGATAGAAATTGTATCCAGTTCTTCAACATCATCCTTTGGAATTTTCCACTAGTGACCAAGTCTTTTTGAAAGGTTCTCCTCTGTTGGTTCATAGTGGACTCTAAAAATAGGGAAATCTTTCTATGAGATATATTAGAATATTTTATATCACCTAGCTTATTGGTTCTGTTTTTTATTTGTTTGAGTTTCCAACTCAGTTGAAAGGTACTCATGATGTTTTCTATATATCTCAGCTCAAGAAGTACCACCCCGATCCACACCACGTTCTGAGTTGGGAGTAGATATATTTAGATCTATAAGTTCCCTTTATGGAGAAAAAAATGGAGATATTTTATTCTCATATGAAAGTCTTGAGTAAGAATTATATTCTATCGATCATAGTGTTATGGTGGAACAAATGATATTATCATAAGACTATGGAGCGTGAATCATTGGTGATGGCGTAGTGGCCTTACCCATTTCTAGGTAATCATTCTTCCATGTGATGTTTGAGGGACATAAATTCATATAGTGGGGAGAATTGTAATGTAATTGTTAAGGTTCAATCTATTTTAATATTTAAGGGGATATAATTTGGGTTCAAGATTTTTTCGAATTGATCCAAGAGTTTTCTAAAGGGCTTGTCCTACTATCGAGATATAAGAGATAGTTCAGGCCATGAATTATAAATTTAGGACTTGAATTACTTCTAGAAAGAATCCCTAAATCTAGTTCATGATGTGAAAAAAAAATTTCATGTTAATTTTATATTCATATTGTTACATTGGATTCTCAGGTTTTAAATGATGGTGATTCCTTTTTTGGATTATAGGATATACTAGAGATTCACTTCATGAATAAATGATTCACCTCATGAATCAGTAATTCACTTCATGAATCAATGTTTCACTTCATGAATCAATGATTCCCTTAATTAATCAATGATTCACTATGTTAATCATCCTTATTCTAACATTTTTGATTTTATGTGTGGCTAACTCTATATCATTCACCTTTCTCTTATCTCCCTTGAAACTTAGGGATTCTCTAGGTGATTTTGGGTGAATCCATCACTTTCGTGCATCTCCAATTGATTCTTTGATCTTCGGGTTGGTAAGATGCTCATACTTTGGTAAGTGTGACCCTTATCTTCCCATTTTATTTATTTCCCTGGGAATCAGTAGTAGTGTTGGGGTGAGATTTTAGGATTTGTGGTCATATGATGATTATTCTTCAATACCTTCTAGATGCATTGTTCAATTATATTCTATAGGCTAGATCTTATTAGTTATGGTGTGTCTTGTGAGATTATCATGATATGTGTTGATCTATTTCCCCCTTTAGACCTTTTTCATTTTGATTTTGATTATATGAGGTCAGAATCAATGAAAAGTCCTTTATTTTTTGTTCCTGGTTTCCTTTGATTCAAGTATGTGTGGATCCTATCATAGTTAGTGTGTGATTGAAGTTTGTGGTTGGTGGTTCCGTCTCTATCCAATTTTTAAGGAACCTTGAATGATCTTGATTTCTTAAATGGTTTTAAAAATTAATTTGAATGATTTTGAATTGATTTAATTGTGTGTGTGAATTGGATTTTGAGAAAAGAAGGGTCTACTCCAATTTTGGTGAAAGAAAATTCACTTTCAATGCATCCAGAAATGGATTATGAAATAGAGTTTTAAATTATGTTTTGATTAAAAAAATGGGTTTTTGGATTTTTTTTTGTGAAATATGAAATCCATTTTAAATTGGTTTGAGGTATGGTGCACATAAGAGCCTTGGGTACCTATGTAGAAGGTGTAATATTTAGCCTCATCCATTGGCATTGTGTAGGGGTTAACTTTTTTAGGGTTCTCCTCTATTTCATGATAATAGATTCAAGTGCATGAGGACTTGATTGGTATTCAAGGGGATTAATTTATAGGGTGTTTTTATATTCCTTAGGGTTTGATGCATGGGTTTTTTGGGACTTGAGTGTGCATTTGCCTTTGGTGGAGATATGGGTATGAGTGACCTAGCGTTCCTGACTTATATTATCCTTACGATGTTTTCCTTTGTGTGTTTTCTTTTTGTTGTTTGGTTTTGTTACTAAATTGTAATTTTTTTGATAATTTCAATCGGTTATTTGAAATATGATTTGGAACTATTTTACTTGGTCTGTTTTAAAACTATAGAAAAAGGGAGAATTGTTTACCATACTTTTGACATACAACTTTTTAACTAATACCATGTTTTGTTTTATTTCAATATGATCAAGTCAAGATTATTATACAAATACTTGACATGGAAAACCTAGGTGTGATCCTATTGAGCTTGTTTATCCCACACCTAGCACACTCCCTTAGGGGCATGTAAACCTTGTTTTATCTGATGCAGGAAATGGAAACGTTCCACAATGAGTTGAAATATTTTTTCTATAATGGGTATAATTAGATAGTGTTGAGACAATGGTGTGTTTCTCATGTATCGCATGGAGTAGAAATGGATGGATTTTGATGTCCTTTCTATGGGTTATTGGTTATTTTGGGGACTTATGCTTTGTTTCTTTATCTTTATTATTTTGGGTTTTATTGGTACAATTGGAAATATTTGGTTTATGAAATAATTATTTTCTAGTTTTATTTATGTATGTATTCCTTTTATCATGTTTTTTTTTCAAAATCAATCCCTTTAGTTATTGTTTGAGGCCCAAGTGGTAGTCATTATCCCGTGAGGATCAATAATGACCTTCGGGTCATTTTGTGGTCTGGTTTGGATCTTAGATGGATGGGTATCTTGGATGGGATGTGATAATCTTCATAGTGTATTGGGATTTTGGTGAAAAACATTCACTTAGAGACTTTGATATGGTTTTGGATTTTCGTTATTTCTAGGACTTAGCCTTTTCCTTTGTTAGTTCATCTAATGGATATGAACCTTTTATTTTATGTTTTACTATAACTATTTATCCTTATTTAGATATATATGAGACATGTTATGTTTTTACCTTGTGTAATCATTACCATTGGTTTGTGTATTGATACTTCGTTTTTGTAACCATCCTTTGGAGATGCCATCCAATCCTTTTTTTTAATTTTCTAAAAATCCACTTTAAGGAAAGTGAGAACCTCACATTCCGATACTGAAACCCAAAACCACATGCTAACCACATTCCACCATGTCCAGAATTCAAAAAACCACATAACTACCACGTTGTTCAAAATTCAAAATGGAATAGCCGAAACCATCAAATTCAAAAATTCAAAAAACACCACTGTAAAATTCACAAGCTGCCACCAGCTATTATAGAACCAGATCATCTATCATCCAACATACCCATCAGGTCTCCATCAACATCATCTATGTCAGTTGAGTCCCATATCCATCCAACATCATCATGAAACCTGCATCCGACCTTGCCATCCTCATCGTCGTCGACATCATTGTCCGAACACCATCCCAATCGTCAGGCACCACCAAAGCTGTCGAAAAAAACCAACACAATGTCGCTGTTAGCCAGAAATAGCTGAACCACCACCATAGAAAAAAAAAGCCCCAAAATGGAACCGTAGTAAATAGAACCACCATCCACCATAGAAATAACATCGAGAAAAAGGGGAAGAAAATCGAAGAAACCAAAACCGTCCCATAAAAATTTCATCGGCACAAGAGAAATAAAAACATCATCAAAGATACAAACTAACTCAGAACACACTAAGAGAACCATCGACCGCAGCATCCCACCTCCTAAAACCTTTGAGAAATGACCGCTACAATTCCGAATCATAGAGTGGAAATGAGGGACTTAGGGTTAGGGAAGATGTGAACGACCTAGGGCTCCTTACAGCGGCATTGCGGTGAGCCTAAAACCATCATCCAAAGACATGAAAGATCCAACAATGGAAATCTCGAAAAACCCATGGCCGCTGAAACTCTTAACCCAAAACCACCGTGAATCCATTGCTCTAGATATGACCTAGAGAGGCGTGGTGGAATGAACGGTCATGGCAGGGTAGAAGCAGCGAAGACTTTCAATAGCGATAAACATCATTAGAACCAACAGATCCACCCTATGAGACGAACTCCAAGAAAAATGCACCGCAAAGAAGGATGGGATCTATAGGATCTAACTCTATAAATATGTTAGGATGACTCAGGTAGGTTTGTTATAAAATTCTATTAGAGAAAGCGCAATTTCGTTTATGAAAATTTGGCAGCTTAACAACGTCACATAAAAATTCAGAAAATCAATTGATGAGAGCAGAAAGGGTCTCTCATCATTTATAAATGAAATGTACAGTAGTAAAGATATATAAGAACAAGACCCCTCATAATAAAATGAAACTATAAGACATAACATAAAGGAAGTCATGGCTTAAAGGAGTAGGGTGAGAGATTCGCTTACATTGAAGAGTAACTTCGAATGCTCGAAGGTAAGGACCTTGGGAGGCTTGAGGGCACCTTGGGAAGACTCATTGGGAGGTAATGAGACAAGAAAATCTTTGAGGATGATTTTGGAATGAAATGAATGAGGGAAATGTCTTTGTATTTATACGAAAAGTGAGTGAATAAATTATTAATTTCCAAGCGACACCTCATCGGTGGTATTTGCAAAACCATGGGATTTCTCGTGGTATTTTCCCATGGTATTGAGCACATGGGAAAACTCATATCATAAATCACTATTCATAAGTAAAACATAAATCTTACATCATTAATGATGTCATTAAACACTCGAAACTCAAAACTGCATTTTTACTATTCACCGATAATTCAACTGTTTCAGAAAAATCACAAAAATTCACCCTAACCTAATGATTGATTCTTTGAATTAAAAAATGAATTCCATTTTATGAAAATAATTTTCTAAATATTTTCAATTTAATTTTTAAATAAAATCATTATTTATTCTAGAAATACAACTTTAAAACTATAACTCATTTTGTAACACGTTAAAAAAGTAATCGAGGTCCCATTAAAATATCAGATACCCATAAGACAATAAAGTAAAAATTTATGACTAAATTTTATGAAAATACATTTCCATTTTAAATTATTAAATTAATTATAAAATTTCAAATAAAATATTTATGGCGTACCAAAATACCAAAACATAAACTGTGATCATTTTTTCACTTTTAAGATGTCTATAATGTATTTATACATTCATCGGTGAAGTTTCTATTTTTTCGGTCAAATTACTATTCATTTCTATTCATTAATATTCATTAATATTCATATAGGTATGTTACTATTCCTACTTTACTATTCACTAAAAACTAAGTTGATCTTATTAGACTCTAAATTTCTCACAGATCACAACTGTAGAAGACCATTTTTTGAAAATCATTTCACATTATTAATTATTTATGGAATACAAAAATATTTTAAAATTCCCTTTTTTCTAAATTCATCCATAATACACATCCTATATTTATTCGGATATTTGAAATTCACAAACTTTTCCATAAGAAGAAACAAAAATTTTATTTATATAAATGGATTACACAAAGCATCTATGGTCTTATTACATAGCCCCTTAAAACACCAGCATAAGACCTAAGTGTAAGGTGTGCTATGGTGATAAAATCTTGGTGTGGATTGGACAACATTTCACTAGTGGTGATTTATATCAGCTTAAACTTCTCCCTTAGGCGATTCTGTTCAAGCTTCATACGTTGAATTTCGGCTTGGTCTTGGTCCAAAGAAAAGCCCAGTGATGCTACCATCTTCTGAAGCTCTGACAGATGGGCTTCATATGGCACGAGTCTACTGGATGAGACCATTCAATCTTTTTTAGTATTACTAACCAAAATAAATGTATTTATAAAAACACAACATTAAGATTATAGTTTCTAACGGTCAAATTGACTAATGGTCATATAACAGTCAAAAACCAATGTTCTCATTTTAATTATACACACTTCATTAATTAATGGATATAGTTTTTTTGAGTATAACATTAAATAGCACACAAAATTAGAAACAAATATAATTAAAAAGGTTGAGTCGTTACATTCCCCCCCCCATAAATAAATTTCCCCCCTGAAATTTTGACTCATACCCTCTGATGGGAAAAGGTGTGGGTACTTCTATCTCATGGACTCCTCCAATTCCCACATGGCTTCCTCTCATTTGTGGTTCCTCCACAATACCTTAACTAGGTGGGTATTCTTGTTGTGTAGAACCTTTTTTATACGATCCAAGATCTCCACCGGCTCCTCCTCATAAGAGATTTCATGTTCTAGTTGTACCACCTCTGGATTTAGTACATGTGATGTAACGCCCCGACCCTTGTTACCTAGAGTCGGTGCATTATTACATAACATTGGCATGATCACAAGAAAGATCAAATCTCGAAAGACCGATTGGTTTAGTAGCATTGGAAACACTAGATATATTCATAAGTTTTACATTACATCACAAAATGAAAAACTACTACAACAACATAATGTCTCCATAATCCACACTCATATCCCCACATAATATCCCTGCAGGTCATTCATAATTTACTTCTTCACTTCCTGGGAAAAATAAAACATAGAAAAGGGGTGAGCTCAAATGCCCAGTAAGGATAACAATATAGTGGAAACTTTCATAAATAAGAATAAACATTTAAGGCAATGTATAACTAAAACAAAATCCTTTCAAACTTTAACTTTCAACATTGTATGGCATAAATAAAATGAAATAATTCCATTTACTCATTCACATGGATATTCTACTAATCGAATAATCACATGCAAAATCACTAACCACTTTCATAATGTTGGAATGCATAATGCCAGACTATCATAACCACATAGCCAAGGCCTCGTGCCAAGACTACAAATAAGATTTTTTCAAGGCCTTGTGCCAAGACACTAGTTTGTCTCATGAGACCTACAGATGCATCGAGGAGCTATAGCGGGCTCCACCCATCACATATTAAGTCCAATGCATTCCCATATGAAAAGGTTTTAACATAACATAAACATTCGTATTAAAACTAGCATACGAAATGTCAATAATTTCACCATAAACTATGAATGGTATAAAATTAGCACATCCACAGTCAAACATATCACAAAACCTTCAATACAATATAGAAGTTTTGTATCATAATAAATCAACTTCAAATAAGCGTAAAATCCATCAAAGGATGTTGACATAGATGAAATCAAAACACTTTTTAGAGAAATATCTCTTTCTATTTTTGAAATCATTTAAGAGCCATATAAAATAAAACATTTTCTTGAAAATATTCTTATAAGCTTGTAAGGAAAGCTTTGAAGATTTTATAATGGCAGAAAATAACCGCACCTTCCGTATAAGTTAAAAAAAACATTCTTACCTTAATTCTGTCGAAAAGGTTAAAAAGGACCTTGTTTTGAAAACGACGGAAAGATTCCTCTTATAAAAATTCAAAAAAGGGTATAAATGACTTTAACCCATATTCTTGTAAATAATAAAAACGTTTTGAAATACATTTTGAAGAAACATGGATGTGGATGATAAAGAGATCCCAGTAGATTATTACGTATAAACAACCTCGGATAATGAAGAGATTGTGAAATAACCCTTACCTTGTACTTTTCCTTGGCTGGGGTAGGTTAACCTCCTGTATAATGGTGAAATAATTGTTATTAAATTATACAAGAATCATATACCTTAATATGATATCATATATGATCTTTTAATATTTATTTGATAATAATATCTTAGAATTATCGTTGTTTCGGGTGTTAAATTACTTGTTTTATTTTGTATGTTTTGTTACATAAGATATGTATGTAAAGGATAGGTTGTATATTATTCATATGAAGAATGATATCAAGTCCTTAAAAATCATTTTTTAAATCATCAAATGATAATTATACTTGAATGGATACGATGGAGAATGAATCTCATCGCGTTCGTGGAGACGGTAGTCCGTACGTACGCACGAGCGACAATATCATTCTTTTGATATTAAAATAATATATAAATGGATGGTATATCATATATATAAAATCATTAACATGTTATATTTATTATTTACATGAGTTACACATCATTATTATACCCATCCAAATAATATTATATTGAATAACAATTACACCACGACGTGGAGACGGTAAGCCGTACGTACGCACGTATGGTGACATGTTATTCAAAGGGTGGATAGAATACTGAATATGGTTGTACCATATTTATAATAACATCACAGTATATATATGATACTAGAGTTATTATTTTAGAATGGTAACAACAAAGGAAGAAGAAGTGGAAGAAGAAAGGAACTTGGAAAAGGGTGGTGAAATCATTACCTCTTCTTCGGGTTCTTCCTTTTGATTTGACCAAAAGGGCTCCTTAGGTTGGCTTTCCGATCAAACTAAGGCCTCTAGGTTGTAGTGAGGGAAGTTGGTAGAGTATTTGGCCAGAGTTTAGCCGAACCAAAAGGCTTTGAAGGTGTGTAGAAATGAGAATGAGGAGTGCCCTTTTATAAGAGTGGTGAGGGGCACCTTTGGAAAAGCTAGAAATATTAATTTTTAATAAATTCATATTCGGTTTCTAATGGCTCCAAAGTTGATTATTTAAATGTTAAGGTGGGTATAGGTCGAAAAAAACTCAACCAATAGAATTTATACAGGTTTGGGTACTTATATTAACCTTATCTTTAAGTATTAACTCTAAGTTAATTAGTTTTATTTTTACAATGTCTCTTTGTATTTTTATATAATATGGTTAATAAACTTACTATATACATCCAAGAGACCCCCAAGTGGTCCATTAATGATGAAAATATCATGATATAAGTCTCTTTGACGAACATTAGATTTTTAAGAATTTAATATCAATTAATAATATAATATTTTTTTAAGAACTCTTTTATGTCAATTTTGACACTATTCAATAGTTGATTTTTTTGAAACTCATAACAGATTGATTACTTCTAAAAAAGTCAATTATATCAATAATAATATATCATAGTATCCTAGAAAATTAGTTTAATTCAGTAAAAGTTTCATATTATATTTATTTGGGTATTTATAATATCAACTATTTTAATTTTTCACTATTATAGTAATTACTACATCATCATTGTGTCATAAATAAATTAAATTATTCAATGTCTAAAAATTATAAATAAAATATAATTAGGTAGGAAATATGTTTATCTTTCTAATTAATATTTATAATCTAAAAGAAAACATATATAACCCTTTGTAAAAATTGTTTTGCTAAAAGATATATGCTTGTGTCATATTTGTATTCATTTTAACTTAATTAAACAAAAGTGTCCCTATCACCTACAAGTGGCACCATGGGGTCCCAAAATCGACCCAAAGATGCCTATGGTCGAACATGTATCAACCAATAAGGCTAGGACACGTTTTAGGGTAATTTAATATTATTATAATATTATTTTTTAACCCTTATTTACCAGATTTACCCTTAACCATGGTAAATAAAATATTTACCACAGTAATTATTCAAAATGTCTAAAAATAAAAGTTACCTATTTACAAAATTTGGACATCCTGATTACAAATATGGAATCCATTTTTCTAAATTCAAAACATATAAGTGGAAGAAATTAATTTAAAATTAATTCCTGCTGTCAAAACAAAAAGCGTGTTTTTAAGAGATAATAACTATCAAAAGATTGACACCTGTTTATGTTCGGTTTAATTGTAAAATTATGTCCAATGACCAAAATTATATTAAATGGTAAAAATATATTCTAAATATACTTTAAAACCACTAAAATTCATAATTTATCATTATTAATTATTTTGATTAAAAAAGTTGTTTTTAATTAAAATTTAGTAATTTTCACTATTCATCAAAATATTAAAGTTATCCGAAAAGTACCAAAATTTCATCTTAGGCTAAATTAGATATTCCGAATCCAAAAATAAAGTCCATTTTTAAATATAAAATATATATAATTTCAAAAAGTAGGTATTACTATTCATAACGGCTAGTTTGATTGGTTACGGTGTGTTAGAACTTGGTGTTGCGTACAACACACGCTATCCCATTATTCAAAGAGAAGCGTACCGTAGAAGATTGGGGTGTTACATTCTCCCCTACTTCAAATAATTTCGTCCTCGAAATTTCTATAATACTACCGCATGAAAAGACTCAGGTGGTTCTTCATCATAAGTTCCTCAGGTTCCCACGTTGCCTCTTCCATCTTATGGTTTCTCCACAAAACTTTTACCAGACGCGTCGTCCGGTTTCTCAGTACTTGTTCTCTCGTATCAAGAATCCTGATGGGATCTTTACAATAGTAAAGATCGGGTTCCAGTTCTAATTCCTCATAGGTGAGTACATGCGTTGGGTCAGGCATGTATTTCCTCAACAGAGATACGTGGAACACATCGTGAACTTTGGAGAGACTTGGCGGCATTGCCAATCGGTAAGCTACAGACCCAATTTCGTTCTAGAATTTCGAAAGGTCCGATGTACCTGGGGCTCAATTTACCTTTCTTACCAAAAAGTATGACTCCCTTCCATGGAGATACCTTCAGGAAAACATGATCACCGACTTGAAATTCCAAATCCTTCCTTCGATTATCGGTATAGCTCTTCTGCCTACTTTGAGCTGCTTTGATGTGATTTTGGATTACTTTCACCTTTTACACCGTTTCCTCCACCAGTTCTGGGCCTACAAGTTTTCTTTCACCAACGTCATCCCAACAGGTTGGTGTACGACATCTCTTTCCGTATAACGCTTCATATGGTGCCATCTGAATACTCGAATGGAAGCTATTGTTATAGGAAAATTCTACCAGTGGTAAATATTGATCCCACATACCCTGAAAGTCAAGTGAGCAAGATCTCAACATTTCTTCTAAGGTCTGAATAGTCCATTCTGATTTTCCGTCTGTCTGAGGGTGGTAAGCAGTGCTCAAATGAAGTTCAGTATCCAAGTATTTCTGAAGACTTTTCCAAAATCTTGAAGTAAAATGGGGATCACGATCAGAAAAGATCAATAGGGGTACTCCATGAAGTTTCACAACTTCATTAATATATAGTCTTGTTAGACGTTCTAGGGGTAGATCTTCTCTTATAGCAAGAAAATGTGCTGACTTGGTAAGACGATCAACAATAACCCATATTGCATCGTTCCTTCTAGGAGTCTTTGGTAGCCCGATGACAAAGTCCATCGTAATATTGTCCCATTTCCACTTCGTTATGGGAAGAGGTTGCATGACTCCTCCAGGCTGTTGCCTTCCAGCTTTCACTTGTTGACAAACCATACATCTTGACACAAAATCAGCAATCTCCCTCTTCATGTTGTCCCACCAAAAATGTTCCTTCAAATCTCTATACATTTTGGTGCTCCCAGGGTGTATAGAGAAATTAGAACTATGAGCATCATCCAGCAATTCCCTTTTTAGATCAGGTATATCGGGAACATAAAGTCTCTTCCTGAATTTCAAAATTCCATCTTCACACACAAAGTCTCTCAATCTCCCATCATTCACAGCTTTAATCTTCTTTTGAAATTATTCATCATCGGTCTGAGAACCCTTAATCCTTTCTAGTAAAGATGGTTTGGCAACCATTTTAAAAAGCATTGATTTTTCACCTTCCCTGGTTATACCCATGTCCATCTTTACTAGATCCCTGAAAATTGGATCCCTTTCAATTCTCATCATGTTAAAAACTCCATGGTCTTTTCTACTCAAAGCATCTGCCACCTTGTTTGCTTTCCCCGGGTGGTAGTGTATCGTGCAATCATAATCCTTGAGTAATTCAAGCCATCTCCTTTGCCTCATGTTGAGTTCTTTTTGTGAGAAAATATACTTCAAACTCTTGTGATCAGTATAAATCTCACATTTTTTACCATAGAGGTAGTGCCTCCATATCTTCAAAGCAAAGATCACAGCTGCTAACTTGAGATCATGAGTAGGATAGTTTTGTTCATGAATTTTCAACTGTCGTGATGCATAGGCAATAACTCTATCATTCTGCATAAGGACACAACCAAGTTCTTACTTTGATGCATCACTATAAATAACGAACCCATCATTCCCCGATGGTAGAGTCAATATAGAAGCATTGACTAATCTTCTCTTCAGTTCTTCGAAACATTCTTCACACTCTTTTGCCCAAACAAATTTAACCCCTTTACGTGTGAGCTTCGTTAATGGGTTAGACAATCGGGAAAAATTCTGGATGAAATGTCGATAATAACCTGCCAAACCAATAAAACTACGTACCTCAGTTATACTCGTAGGTGCTGGCCATTCTTGGATGGCCTTGGTCTTAGAAGGATCAACAGAGATTCCATCTTTAGAGACAATATGGCCAAGAAAAGAAATCTCATGAAGCCAGAATTCACACTTGCTAAACATCCCATATAATTTATGCCTCCTCAGAGTCTTCAAGATAATGCGCAAGTGATTTTCATGATCTTTGTAGGTTTTGGTGTATACCAAGATATCATCAATAAATACCACCACAAATTCATCGAGATACTCCTTGAAAACTCTATTCATCAGATCGATGAATAAAGAGGGTGCATTAGTAAATCCAAACGACATTACAATAAACTCGTAATGCCCGTACTTGGTTCGAAATGCTGTCTTCGGAATGTCTTCCTTCTTCACACACAACTGATGGTATCCAGATCGAAGGTCAATCTTTGAAAAGTATTGAGCTCCATGGAGTTGGTCAAATAAATCATCAATGCGAGGTAGGGGATACTTGTTCTTTATCATTATAGCATTGATCTCCCTGTAGTCAATACATAACCTCATAGATCCATCTTTCTTTTTAACAAAAAGAACAGGGGATCCCCATGGAGAAACACTAGGGAGAATAAATGCTTTATTACTCAACTCCTCTAGTTGTTTCTTTAGATCGACTAACTCTACAGTGGCCATTCTATAAGGGGTCTTCGATATAGGCCTTGATCCAGGAATCAAATCAATGGAAAACTCAACTTCTCGTTCTGGAGGATGTCCAGGTAAATCTTCCGGAAATACATCTACAAATTCTTTCACAACAGGTACATCCTCTATTTGAACATTCCTTTCCTCACCGACAGTTATTTCATTCTATTCCTCCCCAATAATTGAATTTAGTTGATCTATTGAGGGTGGATCTAAATAAGAATTAGGTGGTGATGATTCTTCTCTAAAGATAAGGTTTTCCTTATCATTATCATCAAGAATCGTAACCTCTTTCTTCTTACAATAAATCTTCGCATCATAGTCCGAAAGCCAGTCCATACCGAGGATTATATAAAACTCAATCATAGGTATGACGATGAGATCAGCAGATAAAGAACATTTATGTGCTCTAATGGGGAATGATTCACAAAATTTTGTTGCAATGATACTTCCCTTAGGAGTTTTAACTGACAACTCCCTTATTAAATCAAATTGGAAATATCTAATTTTCTTAGCAAACTGGGAAGATATGAAACAATGTGATGATCCATAATCAAATAATGCATTTGCTAAACTTGAGGAAACCATTAAATTACCCGCCACCACGTCTTTCGGAGCTTCTACCTCAGCAGTAGTGATAGCATAAGCCTGGCCTTGATCCCTTGGCCTTTTCTGAGGTAAGTTCTCCTGATGCTTAGGACATGCATTTTCGTAATGCCCCATCTCTCTAAAATTATAGCACTGAACGTTGGTAGCTTCCTTCTTCCCCTTGCAATCACGAGCTTGGTGGCCTTTTTCACCACACTTGTAACAAACTCCCATTCCCTACAAGCAAGTACCAGGATGTTTCTTCCCGCATTTACCACAGGATGGATATTCAACCTTTCCCTTCTTCCCCTTATTTCCATTCCCAGATTGATCAGCAGGTCTCTTCTTCTCTTGATTTGCATTAAAGTCATAAGACTTAGAGAATTCCTTTTCAGTCTTGATAGCACATGAGACAATGTCTTCGTATGATGAAAAGGATTGTGAGACTAATGCTCGACGAAGAAATGGTTTTAACCCATCAAAGAAATGATCAATCTTACTTCTTGGGTTACGTATATAATCTCCAGCATACCTCACTAACCTTGTAAAGTTAGCCTCATACTTTGTGACATTCTCATCCTCCTTTTGTCTCAGACTCAGAAATTGCCTTTCCATATCTTCTCGATGGTCGCGAGGAAAGTATTTTTCTAAAAACAGATCTTTGAACTCCCTCCATTCCATATTTGATACTTCATCATCTTCCTTCATGTTTTGAATCAATGACCACCATTGATCAGCATCTCCAGTGAGGCGGTAAACTTCCATGATAACTTTTTCCCTTTCACTGCTCCCCAAAGCCTGAAATATTTTCTCTAGGGAATTTATCCATTGCTCGGCTACTAAGGGATTTGTACTCCCATTGAACGTTGGTGGTTGTTGCCTCATGAATCGATCTAACATTGATCCTCCACGCTGTGGATCAGGGTGCTCCATACGGGTAAGGTTATTATTCATAACCTAAGTAAGTTGTCCCAGTATGGTGATTAGCTGATCGACACCAGTTGCATCACCAACCCCACTATAATTATCTTGAGCAGGAGGGCAATCCCTACATGGAGTGCGTGCATTGATACGGTTTCCATTTCTTCCACTAGGTGCCATTTCTAAACAATGTCATAAACTAGATCAGTTTATGAATCAAAATAAATAATCCCATACTTATAAAACACTTAACATAAATTGAACTATTTATGGATATAATCCATAATCATAAAAATGTTTTCTTTGAGGAAGTATATACTCATAAACCCATCATAATGATTTGTAAAGAAAATGAGAGTTATCCTAAGCATATCCCCCGGGAGTGTCGTAACCAAGAGTGCAGCAAGGCCCATTGTCGTGCACCAGTTCCCGTTCGAGTCTAGCTCAAAGCGGTGTTTTTGGGTTTTACCCCTAGGTACATCTGTGCTAGAGCCGCCTCTACCTGCTCATATCCAGACAGGGATGTATTGCTCGAAAAACTCACAAAATCTCTACAATACCATAATTCTAGGAAGTTCTTCTATACTAATCCTCAAAGTTCATCTTAGGTCTACGTGCTCTAATCAGAGTTTATCTAAATCTAGCTTCCAAGGTTTGTACTAAACTTCCTCTGATACCAACTGTAACGCCCCGACCCTAGTTACCCAGAGTCGGTGCATTATTACATAACATTGGCATGATCACAAGAAAGATCAAATCTCGAAAGACCGATTGGTTTAGTAGCCTTGGAAACACTAGATATATTCATAAGTTTTACATTACATCACAAAATGAAAAACTACTACAAAAACATAATGTCTCCATAATCCACACTCATATCCCCACCTAATATCCCTGCAGGTCATTCATAATTTACTTCTTCACTTCCTGGGAAAAATAAAACATAGAAAAGGGGTGAGCTCAAATGCCCAGTAAGGATAACAATATAGCAGAAACTTTCATAAATAAGAATAAACATTTAAGGCAATGTATAACTAAAACAAAATCCTTTCAAACTTTAACTTTCAACATTGTATGGCATAAATAAAATGAAATAATGCCATTTACTCATTCACATGGATATTCTACTAATCGAATAATCACATGCAAAATCACTAACCACTTTCATAATGTTGGAATGCATAATGCCAGACTATCATAACCACATAGCCAAGGCCTCGTGACAAGACTACAAATAAGATTTTGTCAAGGCCTTGTGCAAAGACACTAGTTTGTCTCATGAGACCTACCGATGCATCGAGGAGCTATAGCGGGCTCCACCCGTCACATATTAAGTCCAATGCATTCCCATATGAAAAGGTTTAAACATAACATAAACATTCGTATTAAAACTAGCATACGAAATGTCAATAATTTCACCATAAACTATGAATGGTATAAAATTAGCACATCCACAGTCAAACATATCACAAAACCTTCAATACAATATAGAAGTTTTGTATCATAATAAATCAACTTCAAATAAGCGTAAAATCCATCAAAGGATGTTGACATAGATGAAATCAAAACACTTTTTAGAGAAATATCTCTTTCTATTTTTGAAATAATTTAAGAGCCATATAAAATAAAACATTTTCTTGAAAATAGTCTTATAATCTTATAAGGAAATCTTTGAAGATTTTATAATGGTGGAAAATAACCGCACCCGCCGTATAAGTTAAAAAAACATTCTTACCTTAATTCCGTCGAAAAGGTTAAAAAGGACCTTGTTTTGAAAACGACGGAAAGATTCCTCTTATAAAAATTCAAAAAAGTGTATAAATGACTTTAACCCATATTCTTGTAAATAATAAAAACATTTTGAAATACATTTTGAAGAAACATGGATGTGGATGATAAAGAGATCCCAGTAGATTATTACGTATAGACAACCTCAGATAATGAAGAGATTGTGAAATAACCCTTACCTTTTACTTTTCCTTGGTTGGGGTAGGTTAACCTCCTGTATAATGGTGAAATAATTGTTATTAAATTATACAAGAGTCATATACATTAATATGATATCATATATGATCTTTTAATATTGATTTGATAATAATATCTTAGTATTATCGTTGTTTCGGGTGTTAACTTACTTGTTTTCTTTTGTATGTTTTGTTACGTAAGACATGTATGTAAAGGATAGGTTGTATATTATTCATATCCAGAATGATATCAAGTCCTTAAACATCATTTTTTAAATCATCAAATGATAATTATACTTGAATGGATACGATGGAGAGTGAATCTCATCGCGTTCGTGGAGACGGTAGTCCGTACGTACGCACGAGCGACAATATCATTCTTTTGATATTAAAATAATATATAAATGGATGGTATATCATATATACAGAATAATTAATATGTTATATTTATTATTTACCTGAGTTACACATCATTATTATACCCATCCAAATAATATTATATTGAATAACAATTACACCACGACGTGGAGACGGTAAGCCGTACGTACGCACGTATGGTGACATGTTATTCAAAGGGTGGATAGAATACTGAAAATGGTTGTACCATATTTATAATAACATCACAGTATATATATGATACTGGAGTTATTATTTTGGAATGGTAACAACAAAGGAAGAAGAAGTGGAAGAAGAAAGGAAGTTCGAAAAGGGTGGTGAAATCATTACCTCTTCTTCGGGTTCTTCCTTTTGATTTGATCAAAAGGGCTCCTTAGGTTGGCTTTATGATCCAACTAAGGCCTCTAGGTTGTAGTGAGGGAAGTTGGGAGAGTATTTGGGCAGTTTTTAGCCGAACCAAAGGCTTTGAAGGTGTGTAGAAATGAGAATGAGGAGTTCCCTTTTATAAGAGGGGTGAGGGGCATCTTTGGAAAAGCTAGAAATATTAATTTATAATAAATTCATATTCGGTTTCTAATGGCTCCAAAGTTGATTATTTAAATGTTAAAGTGGGGATAGGTCGAAAACAACTCAACCAATAGAATTTATACAGGTTTGGGTACTTATATTAACCTTATCTTTAAGTATTAACTCTAAGTTAATTAGTTTCATTTTTACAATGTCTCTTTGTATTTTTATATAATTTGGTTAATAAACTTACTATATACATCCAAGAGACCCCCAAGTGGTCCATTAATGATGAACCTATCATGATATAAGTCTCTTGGCCGAAAATTAGATTTTTAGGAATTTAATATCAATTAATAATATAATATTTGTTTTAAGAACTCTTTTATGTCAATTTTGACACTATTAAATAGTTGATTTTTTTGAAACTCATAACAGATTGATTAATTCGAAAAAAGTCAATTAAATCAATTATAATATATCATATTATCCTAGAAAATTAGTTTAATTCATTAAAAGGTTCATATTATATTTATTTGGGTATTTATAATATCAACTATGTTAATTTTTCACTATTATAGTAATTACTACATCATCATTGTGTCATACATAAACTAAATTATTAAATGTCTAAAAATTATAAATAAAATATAATTATGTAGGAAATCTATTTATATTTCTAATGAATATTTGTAATCTAAAATACAACATATATAACCCTATGTAAAAATTGTTTTACTAAAAGATATATTCTTGTGTCATATTTGTATTCATTTTAACTTAATTAAAAAAAAGTGTCCCTATCACCTACAAGTGGCACCATGGGGTCCCAAAATCGACCCAAAGATGCATATGGTCGAACATGTATCAACCAATAAGGCTAGGACATGCTTTAGGGTAATTTAGTATTATTATAATATTATTTTTTAACCCTTATTTACCAGATTTACCCTTAACCATGGTAAATAAAATATTTACCACAGTAATTATTCAAAATGTCTAAAAATAAAAGTTACCTATTTACACAATTTGGACATCCTGATTCCAAATATGGAATCCATTTTTCTAAATTCAAAAAATAGAAGTGGCAGAAATTAATTTAAAATTAATTTCTGCTGTCAAAACAAAAAGCGTGTTTTTAAGAGATAATAACTATCAAAAGATTGACACCTGTTTATGTTCGGTTTAATTGTAAAATTATGTCCAATGACCAACATTATATTAAATGGTAAAAATATATTCTAAATATACTTTATAACCACTAAAATTCATAATTTATCATTATTAATTATTTTGATTAAAAAGTTGTTTTTAATTAAAATTTAGTAATTTTCACTATTCATCAAAATATTAAAGTTATCCGAAAAGCACAAAAATTTTATCTTAGGCTAAATTAGATATTCCGAATCTAAAAATGAAGTCCATTTTGAAATATAAAATATATATAATTTCAAAAAGTAGGTATTACTATTCATAACAGCTAGTTTGATTGGTTACGGTGTGTTAGAACTTGGTGTTGCGTACAACACATGCTATCACATTATTCAAAGAGAAGCGTACCGTAGAAGCTTGGGGTGTTACATGTGAAGGGTTAGGTATGTACTTAATAAATAGGGATATGTGAAAGACATCATGAACATGGGCTATATTCGGAGGAAGTGGAAGCCAATATGCCACTACTCCCACAAAATCAAGGATTTCATAGGGGCCAATGTACCTTCGACTGATCTCCCCTTTCTTCCCAAACCACATGATTCTTTTCCAAGGTGAAATAAAAAGAAAGAATTTTTCACCAACATCAAACTCCAAGTCCCTTCGACGGTTTTCAGCATAGCTCTTTTGCCGACTCTGAGCAGCCTTAATGTGTTGTTGGATGGCATGGACCTTTTCTGTCATCTCTTTCACATGATCAGGCCCAATAATCATTCTCTCACCAGCTTCATCCCAAGAAGTAGGAGTTCTACATCGCTTCCCATATAGAGTTTCATAAGGTGCCATTTGAATGATCGAGTGGAAGTTGTATTTGTAAGAGAACTCAACTAAAGAGAGATGTTGATCCCATCCACCTTTAAATTCCATTGAGAAAGTTCTCAGCATGTCCTCGAGTGTTTGCATTGTCCTTTTAGATTGTCCATCAGTTTGGGGGTGATACACCTTAATGAAATTCAATTTAGTGCTCAGAGCTTGTTCAAGACTTCTCCAGAATTTTGTTGTGAAACATGGATGATGATTAGATATGATAGAAAGTGGAACTCCATGCAGACTTACCACTTCCTTCATGTAAATCCTGGAAAGTTGATCAAGAAAGAAATCTTCTCGAATGGAGATAAAATGGGCAGTCTTGGTGAGACGGTCCATAATAACCCATATCACATTATTTCCTTTGGAAGTTCTCGGGAGACTAGTGATGATGTCCATTGTGATATTGTCCCACTTCTATGCTAGTATGGGTAGTGGTTGCAATACCCCTTTAGGAAGTTGTTGCTCTACCTTTACTTACTAACATACCAGGCACCTTGAAGTGTAGTCAGCAATATCCCTTTTCATATTATCCCACCAATAATGATCACGAAGGTACCTATAGATTTTTGTGCTACCAGGATGTATAGAAAAAGTAGAGAAATGAGCTTCATCCATCAGCTCCTTCTTTATTTCTTGAATAGGTGGAACACATAGTCTTGTACGAAATTCCAGTACACCTTCTTGATTAGTATTGAACTTAGGAAACTTCCCATCCTTCACAGCCTTAGACTTCTTCTATAACAAAGAATCTTCTTTCTGAGCTTTCTTGATCATCTCTAAAAGTGACAGTTGAGAAATCTTTTGGGTTAGGGTTTATGATGTACCTTCCTTTATAATTCCCATGTCCAGTTTTACTAGGTCATTGATCAAAGTATCTCTTTGAATCCTCATAATGGACAGAACAAATGGGACTTTCCTTCTTAATGCATCAGCGAGTTTTTTTGCTCTTCTGGGATTATAATGAATTGAACAGTCATTGTCTTTAAGTAGTTCCAACCATATCCTTTGTCTCATGTTCAATTCCTTTTGTGTGAAAATATACTTCAAAATTTTATGGTCTGTGTATATATCACATTTCTCTCCCTAAAGAATGTGCCTCCATATCATCAGAGAAAACACAATCACCGCTAGCTCCAGATCATGCGTAGGATAGTTATGATCATGATTATTCAACTGTCAAGATGCATAAGCAAAGACCTTGCCATTTTTCATGAGGACGCACCCAATCCCTTTTAGAGATGCATCATTAAAAATAATGAATCCTTCTCCACTTGAGGGAAGAGTTAACATAGGTGAAGTAACCAATCTCTTCTTCAGCTCTTGAAAACTTTCCTCACACTCCTTTTTCTAGATGAACTTGACCCCTTTTCGAGTTAACTTGGTTAATGGATTAGAATTTCCTGGAAAGTTTTTTCACAAACCTCCTATAATATCTCGCTAATCCAAGGTAACTATGAATCTCAGTTATTGTTGTAGACTGAGGTCACTCCTCTATAAATTTTTTCTTTGCAGGGTTAACTGTGAATCCTTCATTGGTAATAATTTTCCCCAAGAAAGCAACTTGTAGTAACCAGAATTCACATTTACTAAACTTTCCAAAAAGTCTCTCCTTCCATAGAGTTTTTAAAAATAACCCTTAGATGATCCTCATGCTCCTCACTAATTTTGGAATATATCAGAATATCATCAATAAAAAATACCACAAAGTTATCGAGGTATCCTTTAAAGACTCTTTTCATCAAATACATAAAAATAGTAGGTGAATTAGTCAGTCCAAAATTCATAATAACAAAATTATAATGCCTATATCTTTATCAGAAGTCAGTTTTTGGAATATCTTCTCTCTCCACCCTTAATTGATGATAAACAGATCGAAGATCAATCTTAGATAATAATTGAGCACCAAGAAGTTGGTCAAATAAGTCATCAATTCTTGGAAGAGGGTATTTGTTCTTTACTATGATCCCGTTCAGTTCTCTATAATCAATTCATAGTCGCATCAATCCATCCTTCTTCTTCCCAAAGAGAACATGTGCCCCCCAAGGAGACACACTCGGTCGAATAAACCCCTTCTCCAAAAGATCTTGTAGTTTTTTTTGTTAATTCCTCAAGCTCCAAATTTACTATTCTATATTTGGTCTTTCATATTAGATGAGATCTAGGTACGATTTCAAAGGATAACTCAAACTCCCTTTCTGGGGGAGGTCCAGGAAACTCCTCAGGAAATACGTCAATGTATTCCTAGACAATGGGTACATTTTCTATCCTCAAACTCTCATTTCCTTCTTCTTCTTCACTGATGAATTCCATAAATAATGATATAGGAGGTTCTTCTAGACAAAGATAAGGTTGAGATATATCTCCTTGGAAGATAATTGTAGGATTTCCATTCAAGAATACATATATTTTCTTTACTTCTGAATTTGAACTTAGAATTAAACTTTGAGAGCAGGTCCAGTCATAGTATAATGTCTAATTCCAGCATGGGAATGACTACTAGATTTTTGATAATATGGTGCTCACCAAATTAAATACTAGAGTTTCTAATCACTGATGATTCTTGGACAATCCCACCAGGAGTCTTGACTGATAACTATACTTTTAGCAAGTCGGGTGTTGATTCTAAATTCTTTGCAAATGTGGAGTTAATAAAGGAATTCATAGAACCAAATCAAACAAAGTACTTTTTAGAGTACCTACTACCACATCATTTAGAGATTCAACTTCATCTGTCATGATAGAAAAATCACGACCTTGCTCCCTTGGCCTTTGCTAAGGCTGATGGGGGTTCCCCTCCACTACCCTCAGATTTGGACAATGATTGAAAAAGTGCCCAAGTTGACCACACATAAAGAACTGGACATCAGGTAGGGCCTTCACCATCTTCCCCTGGTCATTAGTGTTTTGAAGTTGAGGTTTCACCTCACATCGACAATTCCTCGTAATATGGCCATCTCTTCCACACTTGTAGCATTTCCCGATCCCGAGTAGGCAGTTTCCCGAATGCTTCTTCCCACATTTATTACACGTGGGACGTTGCACTTGCTTGTATCCTCTTCCCTGATCAAAGTTCCTCCCTAAGCTGGGATCCATCGATCTCTTTTAGTTGCTTGATTTATGAGACCAGTGCATCTCACTAAACTCTAGTTCGACTTTCATCGCACTCCGCACGATCTCCTCGTAGCTATCATAGTCTCTGTTGGCTAGATTCTTCCATATATGAGGTCTCAGTCCACCGAAAAATCTATCAACCTTACCATTTGGATCCATGATAATGATAGAGGTATATATTGAATGTCGGGTGAAGTTCATATCATAGCTTCTGATATATTTGTTCTCCTTCTGCTTCAGCTCGAGAAACTCCTTCTCCGTTCTTGTTCACATGGATTGAGGGAAATACTTACTGAAGAAAATCCCTCAGAAATCTTCCTACTCCATATCTTCAACCTCCAATATTTACATCATGTTTTTAATCATCTCCCAACACTGATAAGTTTCTACTTCTAAGCGTTAGACAGCTAGGGTGACCTTATATTGCTCTGAACTACAGTGCACATTAAAGATATTCTTGATAGAGTTGATCCACTGCTCAGTAATCAACGGGTCAGTCGATCCACTGAATGTATGTGGTCGTTGATGCATAAAGAACTCAACATAATGTTGTTCCCTTGGTGGTGAGATCCGTCTCTCAGCTTGATTCAAGTTATTTCCCATAAATTGAGTCATTTGGTTCATCATTCGCATGAATTTTTCCATTCCGACTTCCATCGAAGGGCTGTCAGCGCATGGTCCATTGCGGTAACCATTTTCATGGTTCCTCCTATTGCCCACCATTTATAAAAGAATAAAACCTTCTTGAGATACTTATTTCATTTAAAAATATTTTAACTATAAATGATTTATGTCTTAAAACGTATTTAAACAATTACATTTCTTTATAAATCCTTCATAATGATTCATAAAAAGATTATGATTAACCAAACATATCCCCCAGGAGTGTCGTAACTAAGAGTGAAAAAAGTCCCATTGTTGTGTACCAGGATACCTCGGGTCAAGCCCAGAACTCCTTGTCAGAGTTTTCACTTCTAGGTGCCTCTGTGCCAGAGCCGCCTCTACATGCTCCTATCCAGATATGGATGCATTTTCTTGATAAACCACTAACTTAATACTCACCAAAATACTAGGATGTTTTCCTATATTTAAACTTTTATATAGGATTATTCCTAAAGATTTCATAGCCTAACTTTCATAAATAACTAATCTATCCTTTGATACCAACTATATTATCCCTCCTTTTTATTACATAACTTTTCATTACATTTTAGAAATAGAGGATCTTTAAAGTCTAGAGTCTTGGAAATCCGGAACATAATACATGAAAATAACATAAACAATTATTCTAAACCACTTGTAAGGCTTCATCATAGGTTCATACTATGTACAATAACCATATCTCATTTCCTGGAGACATACATCAAAGGAAAGGGTGAGCAGAAGTCTTAGTAAGGAAAAGAAGTGAAACAATAGACATGTGATCTTGAGCAATATTAAAAGGAACATGATAAAAGTCATAAAGGCATGAGAAATGGAAAAATAAGAATATAATAATAATAAGAACATGAATCATAACTTTAATATGTGGCTAAAACATTTCATTTAGACATTCATGAACATATCACCAAAGTTTATCCCCGAGCTTTCATAAAAATTACCAAGGTTATTCACCAAGGTATCATGAATATTGTCCTTTATAGAGATTAATTATTTACCCAATGCATTAGAGAGATATCAGGGTGCACCCTTAATATGTCTTTTTTTTCATGTGATACACATAGATCATAATCAAACATTTCATAAATAACCCAAATAGAGTAAATCAAATGGGGTTCACTTCAAAATCGCGACGTTTTAATAGTGCTTAAAAATAAGATCACTATGTCATTTATAACCCATGGAAAGGGAGTGAGGGTTACATGTATGCAAATTACAGAATCAAATATATCATTTTTTTATCTATTAACAACCATAGAAACGAAATGGGTCTGGGTATTCACATAAATAAAACAAGGGAATTCCTTGAGAAAAAGAGACAAATATTTTGAGACGAAATTTCTGCAGTATAATGGCTATATAACATGGGTTTAGAAAATAATTTAAATAGAGAATAAAATGGTCTCCCATAAATAAATAAATCATTTTAAAGTATAGGTACATAATAAAAATAAATAAGTTCATGGTGTGGACAATTGAATGAAACACCACATGAAAAGGAAACATGCAAGGAAAGAGAAAGCGGAATTTCTTTTGCGAAAATTTGGCAGCCTAACCGTGTCACATAAAAATTCAGAAAATAAATTGATGAGAGAGGAAAGGGTCTCTCTTAATTTGGAAATGAAATGGACATTATTAAATATATATAAGAACAATTCCCCTCATAATAAAATGGAACTACAAGACATAACATAAAGGAAGTCATGGCTTAAAAGAAGAGGGTGAAAGATTCCCTTACCTTGAAGAGTAACTTAGAAAGCTTGAAGTTCAGGACCTTGGGAGGCTTGAGGGAACCTTGGGAGGACTATTTGGGAGGTAAGGAGACCATAAAATCATTGAGGATTATTTTTTAATGAAATGAATGAGGGAAATGGCTTGGTATTTATAGGAAAAGTGAGTGAATAAGTTATTAATTTCCAGGGGACACCTCATCAGTGGTATTCGAAAAACCATGGGCATGACCCTAGTATTTTCCCATGTTATTGGCCACTTGGGACACCTAATAGAATAACTCACTATTCATATTTCTACCAGAAAGCTTACATCATTATTAAATCATTAATGATGTCATTAAACACCTGAAACTCAAAACTGCATTTTTACTATTCATCGATAATTCAACTGTTTCGGAAAAATCCCAAAAATTAACCCTAACCTAATATCAATGCTATAAATTCAAAAATTAAGTCCATTTTATGAAAGTAATTTTATAAATAATTTTATTTTAATTATTAAATAAAATCATTATTTAATCTAAAAATACAACGTTAAAACTATAACTCATTTTGTAACACCATAAAAAAGTAATCATGGTCCCATAAAAATATTATATACCCATAATATAATAAAGTAACAATTTATGATTAAATTTTATGAAAATAGATTTCAAATTTAAATTATAAAATTAATTATAAAATTGTAAATAAAATATTTAGGGTGTACAAAAATACCAAAACTTAAACTATGATCGTTTTTTCACTTTTAAGATGTCTAAAATGTATTTATACATTCATGGGTGAAGTTTCTATTTTTTTGGTCAAATTACTATTCATTACTATTCATATGGGTATGTTACTATTCCTACTTTACTATTCAGTAAAAACCATATTGATCTTATTATACTCTCAATTTCTAACTTCTCACAACTATAGAAGACCATTTTTTGAAAATCATTTCACATTATTAATTATTTAATGAATACAAACATATTTTAAAATACCCTTTTTTCCTAAATTCATCAATAACACACATCATATATTTATGCATATATTTTAAATTCACAAACTTTTCCATAAGAAGAAATAAAAATTTTATTTATATAAAAGTATTACACAAAGCTGCTAAGGTCTTGTTACATAGCCCCTTATAACACCAGCATAGGACCTAAGTGTAAGGTGTGCTATGGTGATAGAATCTTGGGGTGGCTTGGACAAAATTTCCCGAGTGGTGATTTCTATCAGCTTAAACTTCTCTCTTGGGAGATTCCGTTCAAGCTTCATACGTTGATGTTCAGCTTGGGCTTGGTCCAGAGAAAAGACCAATGATGCTACCACCTTCTAAAGCTCTGATAGATGGGATTCATATGCGTTGAGTCTACTGGATGAGGCCATTAAATTTTCTTTTCTGTATTAATTAACCAAGATAGCTGTATTTATAAAAACAAAACATTAAGATTATAGTTTCCAACGGTCAAATTGACCAATGGTCATATAATAGTCAAAACCCAATGTTCTCATTTTAAATATACCCACTTCATTAATTAATGGATATAGTTTTATTGAGTATAAAATTAGACAGCAAACAAATGTAGAAAACAAATAGAATTAAAAAGTTCGGGTCATTACATTTCCCCCCCATAAAAAATTTCTCCCCCGAAATTTTATCTCATACCCTCTGATGGGAAAAGGTGTGGGTACTTCTGTCTCACGGACTCCTCCAGTTCCCACGTGGCTTCTTCACATTTGTGGTTCCTCCACAACACCTTAACAAGGTGGGTATTCTTGTTGCGTAGAACCTTGTTTATATGATCCAAGATCTCCACCGACTTCTCCTCATAAGAGAGGTCATGTTCTAGTTGTACCACCTCTGGATTTAGTACATGTGAAGGGTCAGGTATGTACTTCCTCAACAAGGATATGTGAAAGATATCATGGACTTGGGATAGATTCAGAGGAAGTTGAAGTCGATAGGCCACTACTCCCACACGATGAAGGATTTCATAGGGGAAAATGTACTTAGGGCTGATCTCCCCTTTCTTCCCAAACATCATGACCCTTTTCTGATGTGAAATATAAAGAAAGGATTTGTCACCAACATCAAACTCCAAGTCCCTTCGACTGTTGTCAGCATAGCTCTTTTTCCGACTCTGAGGAGCCTTAATGTGTTGTTGGATGGCATGGACCTTTTCTGTCATCTCTTTCACAAGATCAGGCCCAATAATCTTTCTCTCACCAGCTTCATCCCAACAAGTAGGAGTTCTACATTGCTTCCCATATAGAGCTTCATAAGGTGCCATTTGAATTATCAAGTGGAAGTTGTTTTTTGTAAGAGAACTCAACTAAAAAGAGATGTTGATCCCATCCACCTTTAAATTCCATTGAGCAAGTTCTCAGAATTTCCTAAAGTGTTTTCATTATCCTTTCAGATTGTCCATCAGTTTGGGGGTGATAGGCCTTAATGAAATTCAATTCATTTCTCAGAGCTTGTTGAAGAATTCTCCAGAATTTTATTGTGAAACTTGGATCATGATCAGATATGATAGAAAGTGGAACTCCATGCAGCCTTACCACTTCCTTCTTGTAAATCCTGGCAAGTTGATCAAGAAATAAATCTTCTCAAATGGAGATAAAACGGAAGTCTTGGTGAGACGATCCACAATAACCCATATCTCATTATTTCCTTTGGAAGTTCTCGGGAGACCAGTGACGATGTCCATTGTGATATTGTCCCACTTCCATGCAAGTATGGGTAGTGGTTGCAATACCCCTTTAGGAAGTTGTTTCTCTGCCTTCACTTACTGACATGCCAGGCACCTTGATGTGTATTAACCAATATCCTTTTTCATATTATCCCACCAATAATGATCTCGAAGGTCCCTATACATTTTTGTGCTAACAGGATGTATAGAAAAAGTAGAGCAATGAGCTTCATCCATCTTCTCCTTCTTTATTTCGTGAATAGATGGAACACATATTCTTTTACGAAATTTTAGTACACCTTCTTGATCATTATTGAACCCAGGAAACTTCTCATCCTTAACATCCTCAAACTTCTTCTATAACAAAGGATCTTATTTCTGATCTTTCTTGATCTTCTCTAGAAGTGACAGTTGATAAATCAATTGGGTTAGGGTTGACGATGTACCTTCCTTTATAATTCCCATGTACAGTTTTTCTAGGTCATTGATCAAATGATCTCTTTGAATCCTCATAATGGAAAGAACAAATGGGTCTTTCCTGCTTAATGCATTAGCAAGTTTTTTTGCTCTTCCGGGATGATAATGAATTAAACAATCATAGTCTTTAAGGAGTTCCAACCATCTCTTTTGTCTCATGTTCAATTCCTTTTGTGTGAAAATATACTTCAAAATATTAGGGTCTGTGTATGTATTACATTTCTCTCCATAAAGACTGTGCCTCCATATCATCATAGAAAAAACAACCGCCGCTAGCTCCAGATCATGCGTAGGATAGTTCTTCTCATTATTCTTCAACTGTCAAGATGCATAAGCAATGGCCTTGTAATTTTTCATGTGGATGCAGCCAATCCATTTCAGAGATGCATCACTAAAAATAATGAATCCTTCTCCACTTGAGGGAAGAGTTAACATAGGTGCAGTAACCAATCTCTTCTTCAGCTCTTGAAAACTTTCCTCACACTCCTTTGTCTAGATGAACTTGACACCTTTTCGATTTAACTTGGTTAATGGGTTAGAATGTCCTGGAAAGTTTTTCACAGACCTCCTATAATATCCCGCCAATCCAAGGAAACTACTAATCTCGGTTATTGTTGTAGACTGAGGCCACTCGTCTACAACTTTTTTTCTTTGCAGGGTCAACTGTGATTCCTTCATTGGTAACAATGTTCCCCAAGAAAGAAACTTGTTGTAACTAGAATTCACATTTAATGAACTTTCCAAAAAGTCTCTCCTTCCACATAGTTTGCAAAAATAACCGTTAGATGATCCTCATACTCCTCACTAGTTTTGGAATATATCAGAATATCATCAATAAAAACTACCACAAAGTTATCAAGGTAGTCTTTAAAGACTCTATTCATCAAATCCATAAAAATAGTAGGTGAATTAGTCAGTCCAAAATTTATAATAACAAACTCATAATGCCCATATCTTTATCAGAAGACAGTTTTTGGAATATCTTTTTTATTCACCCTCAATTGATGATTACCAGATCGAAGATCAATCTTAGAGAAGAATTGAGCCCCGTGAAGTTGGTCAAATAAGTCATCAATTCTTAGAAGAGGGTATTTGTTCTTTACTTTGATCCCATTCAGTTCTCTATAATCAATGGATAACTACATCAATCCATCCTTCTTCTTCACAAAGAGAACAGGTGCTCCCCAAGGAGACGCACTCGGTCAGATAAACCCCTTCTCCAAAAGATCTTGGATTTGTTTCTTTAATTCCTCCAGCTCAACATTTTCTATACTATATTTGGTCTTTGATATTGGATGATATCTAGGTATGATTTCAAAGGAGAACTCTAAATCTCTTTCTGGGGGGGGGGGGTCCAGGAAACTCCTCAAGAAATACGTCAATGTATTCCTGGATGATGGGTACATTTTCTATCCTCAAACTCTCATTTCCTTCTTCTTCTTTACTGATCAATTCCATAAATAATGATATAGGAGGTTCTTCAAGACATAGATTAGGTTGAGATATCTATCCTTGGAAGATAACTGTAGGTTTTCCATTCAAGACTACTGAGATTTCCTTACTTCTGCATTTTAACATAGAATTATAATTTGATAGCCAGTCCATCCATAGTATAATGTCAAATTCCAGCATGGGAATGACTACTTGATTTTTGATAATATTGTTCTCACAAAATTAAATACTAGAGTTTCTAAACACTGATGATGCTTGGACAATCCCACCAGGAGTCTTGACTGATAACTCTACTTTTAGCAAGTCGGAGGTTGATTCTAAATTCTTTGCAAACATGGAGTAAATAAAGGAATGCATAGAACCAAAATAAAAACAGTACTTTCTAGAGTACCTGCGACCACATCATTTGGAGCTTCAACTTCAACTGTCGTGATAGAAAAAGCACGACCTTGATCCCTTGGCCTTTTCTAAGGTTGATGGTGGTTCTCCTCCACTGCACTCGGATTTGGACAATGATTGAAAAAGTGCCCACGTTATCCACACATAAAGCACTGGACATCAGGTAGGGCCTGCACCATCTTCCCCTGGTCATTAGTGTTTGGAAGTTGAGGTTTCACCTCACTATGACAATTCCTAATAATATGGCCATCTCTTCCACACTTGTAGCATTTCCCACTCCCGAGTAGGTAGTTCCCCGAATTCTTCTTCCCACATTTATTATACATGGGAAATTTCACTTTCTTGCCTCCTCTTCCCTGATAAAAGTTCCTCCCTCAGCTAGGATCCAGAAATCTCTTTTCATTTCTTGATTTTTGAGACCATTTCATCTCACTAAACTCCTGTTCGACTTTCATCGCACTCCGCATGATCTCCTCGTAGATATCATAGTCTCTGTTGGATAGATTCTTCTGTAGACGAGGTCTAAGTCCACTGAAGAATCTATCAACCTTAAAATTTAGATCAATAACAATGATAGAGGTATATCTTTAATGTTGGGTGAATTTCATCTCATATCTTCTGACAGATTCGTTCTCCTTCTGCTTCAGCTCGAGAAACCCCTTCTCCGTTCTTGTTCACATGGATCGAGGGAAATACTTACTGAAGAAAATCCCTCAGAACTCTTCCCACTCCATAGCTTCAACCTCCACTCTTTGCTTCATATTTTTAATCATCTCCCACCTCTAATCAGTTTCTCCTTCTAAGTGATAGACATCTTGGGTGACCATATATTGCTCTGAACTACGGTGCACAAAAAAGATCTTCTTGATAGAGTTGATCCACTGCTCAGCAATCAAGGGGTCAGTCGATCCACTGCAGGTATGTGGTCATTGATGCATAAAGGACTCATCATAATGTTGTTCCCTTGGTGGTGAGATCAGACTCTCATATTGATTCAAGTTATTCCCCATAACTTGAGTCAGTTGGTTCATCATTCGCATGAATTTTTCCATTCCAGCTTCCATTAGAGGGCTGTCAGCGCATGGTCCATTGCGGTAACCATTTGCACGGTTCCTCCTATTTCCTGCCATTTATAAAAGAATAAAACCTTAGTGAGAAACTTATTTCATTTAAAAATATTTTAACTATAAATGATTTATGTCTTAAAACCTATTTAAAAAATTACATTTCTCTATAAATCCTTCATAATGATTCATAAAAGGATTATGATTAACCAAAAATATCCCCTAGGAGTGTCGTAACTAAGAGTCAATAAATTTCCATTATCGTGTACCAGGATACCTCGGGTCAAGCCCAGAACTCCTTGTCAGAGTTTTCACTCCTAGGTGCCTCTGTGCCAGAGCCGCCTCTACTTGCTCCTATCCAGACAGGGATGTATTTTCTTGATAAACCACTAAATTAATACTCACCAAAATACCAGCAAGTTTTCTTATATTTAAACTTTTATATAGGATTATTCCTAAATATTTCACAACCTAACTTTCATAAATAAGTTAACTATCTTTTGATACCTACTATAGTATCCCTCCTTTTTATTACATAACCTTTCATTACATTTTACAAATAAAGGATCTTTAAAGTCTAGTGTCTTGGAAATCCGAAACATAATACAGGAAAACAACATAAAAAATTATTCTAAACCACTCATAAGGCTTCATCATAGGTTCATCCTATTTACAATTACCATATCTCATATCCTGGAGACATACATCAAAGGAAAGGGTGAGCATAAGGCTCTGTAAGAAAAAAAGTGAAACAATAGACATGTGATCTTGAGCAATATTAATAGTAACATGATAAAAGTCCTAAAGGCACAACCAATGGAAAAATATGAATTGAATAATAATAATTACAAGAATAATAACTTTAATATGTGACTAAAACATTTAATTTAGACATTAACGAACATATCATCAAGGTTTATCCCCGAGGTTTCATAAAAATTACCAAGGTTATTCACCAAGGTATCGTGAAACTTGTCCTTTATAGAGATTAATTCTTTACCCAATGCATTGGAGAGATATCAGGGCACACCCTTAATATGTCTTTATTTTCATGTGAGCCACATAGATCATAATCAAACTATAACGACCCATAATTTACATACAATGTTATTACTTTAGAATTGAATCACACTTATTACAACATATAACAAAATCAGGAAAGGACCGTATAGGTATAGAGTCTTTAGAAACTGGGAAACATAAACAAGTGGTTCATAAAGCATCTACTTTGCCTCCCATTTATTTCATCATATCTAGAGTCCCTTTTTGGAATATCCTACTTAATAACCTTCTTCCTGACCTGGGGAAATAAAACATACAAAAGGGTGAGCTCAATTGCTCAGTAAGGGTAAACAAAAGAAATATCAATCAAATCATATACATAAGAACATAACTTTTGGAAATCTTAACCTGCAAAAGAGATCATAATTTCATAACATGGGATAAATCATAGTAGTGAAATGTAATCCCAATAATCATAACTTAAAATATGAAACTTTGTGGCATACACACATAATCATAGAGAATCATTTCTTATTAGTCAAGACTCATTTCCAAGACTATCTTAGTGGACAAAGCCCATTCCTGAACCGAGTTCACTCCTCGTTTCAGTCCTATTTCACTGAAGCAGTTTAACCTGCCGTTCCATCCATGTCTATATCATGAGATATAAAATCTTTACCCAATGCATTGTAGGGGGATATAGGTCCCACCCATCTCATAATGATACCATTATTATGTGTGCCACAAAATCATAAACCATACATCATAGCATAACCCATGTAATAAAAATGGGAATCTTAAACATCATGACATCATAAAACAATTTATATAAGATAAATGAATTCATAAAAATATTTCCATCACAACATAATCAAATCCATGTAATAATACGGATAGAAACATAACCCTATATTATCTGAGATGGAAAATAATTTTGATAAAACTCTTGAACTCCATTCTTGAGGAAAATATCTTTTCTACTTTAAAAACATTTTTCCTTTCTTAACATGTAATACATTTTAAACTAAAAGAATTTGATTAATAATAAACTTGAAAACTTGTAATGGAAGATTTTTGGAAATATTGTTTTAAAAATCCATTCATGCCGTATAAGTTAAAAAAACATTCTTCTCATACTTTTTTCGAAAAAGTAAAAAAGTACCTCGTATGAAAAATGACAAAATATTCCTTTCATATCTTTTACAAAAAAAATCACCGAAAGGTAAAATTGGATATAAACTACTATAGAAGGATATAAATATTACATATTGAGGAAACATGGATTTGGATGATAAAATACACCCCAGTAAATACCAAAGTATAAACAATCTCGGATAAAAATGAGACTGTGATATTTTCCCTTACCTTAGGTCCGATTTGCTTCGTAAGTGTCCAAAACTCCTGTATAATTATTTAAATAATGTTATTGAATTATTCCATAATCATACGTATTTCTATGATATCATATATGGTCATATTGTTAGCTTCTTATTAGTAATATTTCATTACTACTTGTTATTCGGGTGTTTATTACTTTTTGTTCTTATGCGTGTTTTGTCGAATAAATTATTATTTTTTCTTTTTAGGTTATAGATACCTCACTTTCAGAATTTTATTAGTGTAATATATATCATATTAATTCATTCAATTCATTTATATAATCATTATGCAATGAAGATCATGTAGAACGAGTCACATCACATTGTGGAGACGGTATTCCGTACGTACGCACGAGCGATGATATCATTCCCATGATAGTGGAATTGTATTGGAGTGTATGTATACTATTTCAGAATCAATATCACTTTACAATAATCATATATATTCATTATTTACACCATTATACCCATACAAGTAAGGTGGTGGTGGAAAATAGTTTACACCACGGCGTGGAGACGATATTCCGTACGTACGCACGCGCGGTGATTTCATTTTCCGTTGGATGGATAGATGGTGAAATAGGGTTGTTTAATATTTATAATAACATATAAGTATATGAGTGATACTGATGTTATTACTTCATAATGAAACAACTAAAGAATAATAAGTGGAAGAAGAAATAAAGTTGAAAGAATCGGTAACTGACATTACCTCTTCTTTGAAGCGCTTATTTGAGACCTCCTTTTAGGGCACTAAAATTGGTGTCTGAAGAAGACCAGGACCTTTAGGATGTCTCTAGGGAAGTGTAGAGGAGAAAGTGGTAGAATATGGCTGAGCTTGAAGGCTAAAAGTGGTGTGAGGAAGAGGGGGAGGAGGTTCCATTTTATAAGGGAGGAGAGGGGCTCCTTTGGAAAAACTAAAAATATTATTTTATTATAAAGCCAAATTCGGTTTTAAATAGCTCCAAATTGATTTATTTATAAGCTAAGGTGGGGATGGTTCGAAATCATCTCATAAAATAGAATTTAGACAAGTTTAGGTTCCTATTTTAACCTTATCATTTATATTTAACTTTAAGTTAGATAATTTTACTTTTACCGTGTCTTTTTGTGTTCTTACACTATAAGGTTAATAAACTTACTATAACAAGCCAAACGAACCCCAAGTTGTTTATTATTAATATATATAACCTTATATAAGTCATTAGGCCGAACATTATATTTTTAGGAATAAAATAACAATTAATAATATAATATTTGTTTTAAAAACAATTTTATGTCAATTTTGACACTATTTAGTAAGTGATTTTTGTGAAAATCATAACCGAATGATTAGTTATAAAAAGGTTGATTAAATCAACACTAACATGTCATATTAACCTATAATATTAGTGTAATTCATAAAAAGTCCCAAATTACATTTATTTGGGTATTTATAACATCAATTATGTCAATATTTCATTAATAAGATAATCACTGCATCATCTTTGTGTCATAAATAAATTAAATTATTTAATGTCTAAAAATTACATATAAAATACCATTATGTAGGAAATATTTTTATCTTTCTAATGAATATTTATAGTCGAATTTATCTTATGTATAAACCTATATTAAAAATTATTTAGTTATTAAACTTTGATTTTAACTATTTTAACCCTTCTTTAAATAAATTAATAATAATTGTCCTAATCTAATCCATGTGGGCCTAAATGGTCATATTTTATTTCTAAGGTTGTTTTTGGTCGAATTACACTTATCCAAAAGAATTAGGACATGTGTTAGGGTAACAATAATATCATTTTTACCCTTAATTACCCTATTTACTTTTAACCGTGGTAAATAAAAGTAAAAAGTTTCTATTCACCAAAAATTATTTTCATCTCATTGAACCACATTTTACTTACTGAAATCAACCGTGTCTCTCGGATTTTTGAAATTACACTCACATAAGCGGTAAAATTAAGTTTTATGTAAATTTGAAAATTCTCCTAGGAGGTGGGTAAAAGACGGTGAAAAGTTCAATAAAATTTTTATATATCTAAAATTATTATAAAATGACTCTAATGAATTGAATTGAACTTATATAGGTATTATGTATCAATTTTTCCCTAAAACAAATTTAAATAAAATAAATAATTATTTAAATAAAAAGTCGGTTTTTAAATAGTAACCCAGTGTTTTCACTATTCATCAAAAATTGAAAGTTTTCAGAAAAATACAAAAATTTCACCCTAGGCTAATTTCGATATTATGATTCCAAAAATGAAGTCCATTTTGAAAAATAAAATTCATAAAATTTCAAGAAGTGGTTATTAATATTTATAACGACTAGTTTTAATAATATTTTAATAGCATATTGTTGTTTAGTGAAGCTCAGTATTGCGTACGACGCAAGCTATCGAGGAAGGTCCTGATTGTGTGTAAAGCATGCCAAGCAAGTGTTGTGTGTAGTGCAAGATTACTTTGATGATTTATATAACATAAAAAACAAAATATTTCTCATAAAAATCTCGGGTATTACATTCTACCCCCCTTAAAATGAATTTCGCCCTCGAAATTCGTCACTTTGTAACAAACAGATGAGGATACCTCTCCCTCATCATATCCTCAAGATCCCATGTAGCTTCTTCTAATTGGTGGTTCATCCATAAAACTTTTACCTAGCGAGTGGTCTTGTTTTGTAGGACATTTTCACTATGATCCAGAATCTCTATCGGTTATTCTTCATAAGAAAGATCTTTCTCCAGCAGTACAACTTCTGAGATGAGTACATGTGAAGGATCAGGTATGTACTTTCTCAGGAGAGATATGTGGAACACATCGTGAACTTGAGAGAGAATCGGTGGAAGCGCCAATCGGTAAGCTACCTTCCCAACACGATCTAGTATTTCGAAAGGACCAATATATCGAGGGCTCAACTTCCTCTTGTTTCCAAATCTCATGACCCTCTTCCAGGGAGATATTCATAAGAACACTTATCACCCACTTCAAACTCTAGGTCTTTTCTTCGGTTGTTGGCATAACTTTTCTGTCGACTCTGAGCTGCTCCTATGTGTTGTTGAATAGATTGGACCTTTTCTACCATTTCATCAACAAGATCAGGTCCTAATAGCTTTCTTTCCCCAACTTCATCCCAGAAAGTTGGAGTCGTGCATTTCTTTCCATAGAGAGCTTCATAAGGAGCCATTTGAATACTAGAGTGAAAGCTATTATTATAAAAAATTCCACCAAAGGTAGGTGTTGATCCCAACCACCTTTGAAATCCATAGAGCAAGCTCTCAAAATATCTTCTAGAGTTTGAATTGTTCTCTCAGACTGACCGTCTGTCTGAGGATGATAAGAAGTGCTGAAACTCAACTCTGTATCCAGAGTATGCTGAAGACTTCACCAGAACATTGAGGTAAACCTCAGATCCTGATCAGATATAATAGAAAGTGGTACTCCATGCAATCTTACCACTTCCTTTACATATATCCTGGCAACCTGATCCAGAGAGAAATCATCTCTAATAGAAATGAAGTGTGAAGACTTTGTAAGACAATCAACTATGACCCAGATAACATTATTTCCTTTGGATGTTTTATGAAGTCCTGTGACAAAGTCCATAGTTATGTTTTCCCATTTCCATTCTGGTATGGGTAATGGTTGTAACATCCCCTTAGACTTCTGTCTCTCAGCTTTAACTTGCTGAAAAACTAAGCATCAAGAGACATATTCAACAACATCTCTTTTCATACCATCCCACCAGAAGTACTCTTTCAGGTCCCTATACATCTTCGTGCTTCCAGGATGAATAGAGAATGAAGAACTATGAGCCTCATCCAGCAGCTCCTTCTTTAATTCGAGGATGGGAGGAACACAAACCCGATTCCTGAACTTTATTATCCCATCACAATCAAGGTTGAATTCAGGAACATTTCTCACCTTCTTTTGTAACTCGATATCTTCTTTCTGTGCCTCTTTAATCTTCACATGTATAGATGGTTGAACATTTATTTGAGAAAGATAAGATTTTACCCTTCCATTATAATTCCAAGATCCATCCTTTGTAAATCCATAAATATTGGATCTTTTGTGATCCTCATCATGGATAAACTGGCATGGTCTTGTCGACTTAATGCATCTGCCACCTAGTTTGCTTTCCCATGGTGGTAATGGATTGATCAGTCGTAATCCTTAATCAGCTCTAACCATCTTCTTTGGCGCATATTCATCTCCATTTGTGTGAAAATATACTTTATACTTTTATGATCAGTATAAATGTCACACATTTCTCCATAAATATAATGCCTCTAAATCTTTAATGCAAATATTACTGTAGCTAACTCCAAATCATGAGTTGGGTAATTTTGCTCATGGATTTTCAACTGTCATGAGGCATAAGCTATCACCATATCATTTTTCATGAGAAAACATCTCAGTCCCTTCTTGGATGCATCACTGTAGATCACAAACCTTTCTCCACTACAAGGCAGTGTGAGCACAAGGGCACTGGATAACCTTCTTTTCAACTCCTTGAAATTCTCTTCACATCCCTCCATCCAGACAAACTTAACTCCTTTCCGAGTCAACTTGGTGAGTGGATTTGATAATCATGAAAAATCATTCACAAAACATCGATAATATCCAGCCAAACTAAGAAAACTTCAGATCTCAGTTTCTGTTGTTGGTCTCGACCATCTTTCGATAACCTCTATTTTTGCTGGATCCATAGATATCCCCTCTTTTGAGATTATGTGACCCAAAAATGAAACTCTTTGAAGCCAAAATTCACAGTTGGTAAATTTGGCATAAAGCTTCTCTTTTCTCAGGGTCTTCCAAATAATTCTCAAGTGATATTCATGTTCTTACTTGATCTTTGAATATACAAGAATATAATCTATAAAGACTACCACAAACTGATCAAGATAGTCTCTAAAGACTCTATTCATCAGATCCATGAAGATAGCAGGGGCATTAGTAAGAACAAATGGCATCACTATAAATTCATAGTGTCCATATCTAGTACGGAAAGCCGTCTTTGGTATATCCTCCCTTTTTACCCTTAATTGGTGATACCCTGAACGAAGATCAATCTTGGAAAAGTATTGAGCTCCGCGTAGTTGGTCAAATAAGTCATCAATGCGCGGGAGAGGATATTTGTTCTTGATAGTGATCTTGTTAAGTTCTCCATAATCAATGCATAGTATCATTGATCCATCTTTCTTCTTAACAAAAAGAATAGGTGCTCCCCAAGGTGACGCACTAGGGCATATGAATCCCTTATCAAGATTCTCTTGGAGTTGCTTCTTCAATTCCTGCAACTCAATTTGGGCCATTCTATATGGTGTCTTTGAAATAGGCAAAGCACCTGGTACGAGTTCTATTGAAAACTGAACTTCACGATTTGGTGGAAGACCCGGAAATTCCTCCGGAAAAACATCATCAAACTCCCATACAATGGAAATATTCTGAATCGTGAGTTTCTCACAAACCATTTGAGATAAATAACCTTCATTTAGTGGAATCAAGACCCATAAGATGGAAGAAATTTCCACTGGAAGGTTATGTTCATTCTTGCATCGATAGACGACCATAGATTGATCTGGAATATGAAATGTGACTTCCCTTCTTTGGAAATTGATATGAGATCCATATAAACAAATCCAATCCATGCCAAGAATCACATCAAATTCCAATATAGGAAGGATCACAAGATTTGCAGGAAGCACTTTCCCACAAACTTCAATCGGAGAATAATTATAAGCTTTTGATGCGACTGTTGTGCCATTAGGGGTTGTGACAGTAAACTGAACATCTAATTGTTGAGGTAATACGGTGATACGCTTAGAAAATTCTTCAGAAATAAAAGAATGGGTGGATCCAGAATCAAATAAAATATTTGCTACTTTAGAGTGGATGGTAAGTGTACCTTTCACCACATCGTTATCGTACTCCACATCGCTGATAGAAATTGCATGTGACTTTCCTTTTTCATTAGCCTTAAAAGTTTGTTTACGTCGACCATCATCATCAACCCTTGGATTTGGGAATTGATTGGCATAATGCTCCATCTCCTTACATTTGTAACATTGAAGTGTAGGAGGTGCACTCTGTGTAGCCTTTTCATTGTTCGCATCACTGGACATCTTCTTCCCATTATTGAGGCATTCAAATGCCCGATGACCTTCCTTTCCACATTTGAAACATTTACTTGTACCTTTAAGACAACTCCCTCCATATTTCATTCCACACTTTGAGCATAAGGGAAAACTCATCTTCTTTTCAATGTGCTCTTTAGATTTTCCTTTGAATTCCATTTTCCTCTTCTTATCAAACCCAAATGACTGATGGGTTACTCCAATCTCTATCTCGACTTTGAGAGCACATCGAACAATTTCCTCGTAGCTATTGAAGTCCCTTATGGCTAACACCCTTCGAAGACTTGGTTTTAAGCCACTAAAGAATTGATTGATCTTGCTCTTAGGTTGGATAATAATACCAGAAGCGTACCTTGCAAGTCTTGTAAAATTTTCTTCATATGTACCAACAGATTCATCATCCTTTTGCTTTAATTCAAGAAACTCCTTCTCCATCTTTGTTTGGAGAATACGAGGGAAGTACTTATTGAAAAATAAGTTCTTGAACTCGTCCCATTCCATTGACTCAATTTCATCTCTTGGCCTCGTATTATTGATAAGATTCCACCATTGATTAGGATCACCTTCCCAACGATACACTGCTAAGATGAATTTATCATGTTCAGAACATTAAAGAACTGAAAATATCTTTTCAGTAGTAATGATCCATTTTTCAGCAACTAATGGATCAGTAGACCCGCTGAATGAGGGTGGACGCTGCCTCATGTAGGATTCAACAGAATTTTTCTCCTTCCTTTGCTCGTTCGGAAGTCTTGCATGATTCAAAGCTTGAGAAAGTTGTGTGATCATAGCTAAAAGATTTTGCATTCCATTTCCCATAACGTTTGGTTGCTCAGGGGGACAATCATTTCATTGCCCATCGCATTCCGCATTAACACGGTTCCTTCGGGTTCAACCATTGACTAAAACCAAGAAGAATAGTGTGAGCAACACTAATTGCAATAGGAAAAACACATAATTTAGAATAAAATTTCACACTTAAGGTCTTATCATAGGTTGTTCATGGCCATTTTTAAAACACTAAGATCGTGTTTTATGCTTAGACCTATCCTTAGGGTTCTTACTAAGGCTTTCACATCCTAGTTTCCAAAGGTTGACTATACCTTTCCTCTGATACCAACTATAACGACCCATACTTTACATACATTGTTATTACTTCAGAATTGAGTCACACTTATTACAACATATAACAAAACCAGGAAAGGACCGTATAGGTATAGAGTCTTTAGAAACTGGGAAACATAAACAACTGGTTCATAAAGCATCTACTTTGCCTCCCCTATAATTCATCATATCTAGAGTCCCTTTTTGGAATATCCTACTTAATAACCTTCTTCCTGACCTGGGGAAATAAAACATACAAAAGGGTGAGCTCAAATTCTCAGTAAGGGTAAACAAAAGAAATATCAATCACATCATATACATAAGAACATAACTTTTGGAAATGCTAACCTATAAAAGAGATCATAATTTCATAACATGGGATAAATCATAGTAGTGAAATGTAATCCCAATAACCATAACATAAAACATGAAACTTTGTGGCATACACACATAATCATAGAGAATCATTTATTATTAGTCAAGACTCATTGCCAAGACTATCTTAGTGGACAAAGTCCATTTCGGAACCGAGTTCACTCCTCGTTTCAATCCCATTTCACTGAACCGGTTTAACCTGCCGTTCCAGCCATATCTATCTCATGAGATATAAAATCTTTACCCAATGCATTGGAGGGAGATATAGGTCCCACCCATCTCATAATGATACCATTCTTATGTGTTCCACAAAATCATAAACCATACATCATAGCATAACCCATGTAATAAAAATGGGAATCTTAAACATCGTGACATCATAAAACAATTCATATAAGATAAAGGAATTCATAAAAATATTTCCATCACAACATAATCAAATCCATGCAATAATACAGATAGAAACAGAACCCTATATTATCTTATATGGAAAATAATTTTGATAAAACTCTTGAACTCCATTCTTGAGGAAAATATCCTTTCTACTTCAAAAACATTTTTCCTTTCTTAACATGTCATAAAATTTTAAACTAAAAGAAGTTGATTAAAAATAAACTTGAAAACTTGTAATGGAAGATTCTTGGAAATATTGTTTTAAAAATCCATTCATGCCGTATAAGTTAAAAAAACAATCTTCTCGTACTTTTGTTGAAAAAGTCAAAAAGTACCTCGTACGAAAAACGACAAAAGATTCCTTTCATATCTTTTACTAAAAACTAACCGAAGGGTAAAATTGGATATAAACTATTGTAGAAGGATATAAATATTACATATTGTGGAAACATGGATTTGGATGATAAAATACACCCTAGTAAATACCAAAGTATAAACAATCTCGGATAAAAATGAGATTGTGATATTTTCCCTTACCATAGGTGCGATTTGCTTCGTAAGTGTCTGAACCTCCTGTATAATGATTTAAATAATGTTATTGAATTATTCCAGAATCATACATATTTTTATGATATCATATATGGTCATATTTTTAGCTTCTTATTAGTAATATTTCATTACTACTTGTTATTATGGTGTTTATTACGTTTTGTTCTTATGCGTGTTTTGTTGAATAAATTCTTATTTTTTCTTTTTAGGTTATAGATACCTCATTTCCAGAATGTTATTAGTGTAATATATATCATATTCATTCATTCAATTCAATTATATAATCATTATGCAACGAAGATCATGTAGAATGAGTCGCATCACATTGTGGAGACGGTATTCCGTACATACGCACGAGCGATGATATCGTTCCCATGATCGTGGAATTGTATTGGAGTGTATGTATACTATTTAAGAATCAATATCACTTTAAAATAATCATATATAGTCATTATTTACACCATTATACCCATACAAGTAAGGTGGTGGTGGAAAATAGTTTACACCACGACGTGGAGACGGTATACCGTACGTACGCATGCACGGTGATTTCATTTTCCGTAGGATGAATAGATGGTGAAATAGGGTTGTTTAATAATTATAATGAAATATAATTATATGAGTGATACTGATGTTATTAATTCATAATGAAACAACTAAAGAAGAAGAAGTGGAAGAAGAAATAATTTTGAAAGAATCGGTAACGGACATTACCTCTCCTTTGAAGCGCTTCTTTGAGACCTCCTTTTAGGGCAGTAAAATTGGTCTTTGAAGATGACCAGGACATCTAGGATGTCTCTAGGGAAGTGGAGAGGAGAAAGTGGCAGGGGTTGGCCGAGCTTTAAGGCTCAAAGTGGTGTGAGGAAGAGGGGGAGGATTGCCCTTTTATAAGGGAGGAGTGGGGCTCCTTTGGAAAAACTAAAAATATTATTTTATTATAAAGACAAATTCGATTTTAAATAGCTCCAAATTGATTTATTTCGAAGCTAAGGTGGGGATGGGTCGAAATACTCTCATAAAATAGAATTTAGACATGTTTAGGTTCCTATTTTAACCTTATCATTTATATTTAACTTTAAGTTAGATAATTTTACTTTTACCGTATCTTTCTGTGTTCTTACACTATATGGTTAATAAACATACTATAACAAGACAATTGAACCCCAAGTTGTTTATAATTAATATATATAACCTTATCTAAGTCATTTGGATGAACCTTAGATTTTTAGTAAAAAAATAACAATTAATAATATAATATTTTTTTTAAAAACTAATTTATGTCAATTTTGACACTATTTAGTAATTGATTTTTGTGAAAATCATAACAGAATTATTAGTTCGAACAAAGTTAATTAAATCAACAATAACATGTCATATTAACCTATAAAATTAGTTGAATTCATAAAACGTCTCAAATTACATTTATTTGGGTATTTATAACATCAATTATTTCAATATTTCATTAATAAGATAATTACTGCATCATCTTTGTGTCACAAATAAATTAAATTATTTAATGTCTAAAAATTAATAATAAAATACCATTATGTATGAAATATTTTTAGCTTTCTAATGAATTTTTATAGTCTAATTTAGCTTATGTATAAACCTATATTAAAAATTATTTAGTTATTAAACTTTGATTTTAACAATTTTAACCCTTCTTTAAATAAATTAATAATAAATGTCCTAATCTAATACAAGTCGGCCTAAATGGTCATATTTTATTTTTAATGTTGTTTTGGTCGAATTAAAATTATAAAATAGAATTATGACTTGTGTTAGGGTAATAATAATATATTTTTTACCCTTAATTACCCTATTTACTTTTAACCGTGGTAAATAAAAGTAAAAAGTTACTATTCACCAAAAATTATGTTCATCTCATTGAACCAAATTTTACTTACTGACATCAACCGTGTCTCTCGGATTTTTGAAATTCCACTCACAGAAGCGGTAAAATTATGTTTTATATAAATTTGCAAATTCTCCAAGGAGGTGGGTAAAAGATGGTGAAAAGTTTAATAAAATTTTTATATATCTAAAATTATTATAAAATGACTCCAATGAATTGCATTGAACTTATATAGGTATTATGTATAAATTTCTACCTAAAATAAATTTAATTAAAATAAATAATTATTTAAATAAAAAGTTGGTTTTTAAATAGTGACCCAGTGTTTTCACTATTCATGAAAAATTGAAAATTTTCAGAAAAATACCAAAATTTCACCCTAGGCTAATTTTAATATTCTGAATCCAAAAATGAAGTCCATTTTGAAAAATAAAACTCAAAAAATTTTAAAAAGTGGTTATTACTATTTATAACGGCTAGTTGTAATAATATTTTAATAGCATATTGTTGTTTAGTGAAACTCGGTATTGCGTACAACGCAAGCTATCGAGGAAGGTCGTGATTGCGTGTAAAGGAAGCCAAGAAAGTGTTGTGTGTAGTGGAAGATTCCTTTGATGATTTATATAACATAAAAAACAAAATATTTCTCATAAAATTATCCGGTGTTACACAAACATTTCATAAATAACCCAAATAGAGAAAATGAAATGGGTTTCACTTCAAAATCGCGACATGTTAAAAGTGCTTAAAAATAAGACCGTTATGTCATTTATAACCCATGGAAAGGGAGTGAGGGTTACATATATGCCAATTAAAGAATAAAATATATCATTTTTGTGTATCTATGAACACCCATAGAAACGAAATAGGTATGGGTATTCAAATAAATAAAACAATGGAGTTATTTGAGAAAAAGAGACAGATATTTTGTGACGATATTTCTGCAGCATAACGATTATATAACATGGTTTTAGAAAATAATTTAAAGAGATAGGAAAAGGGTCTCCCATAAATAAATAAATCATTTTACAGTGGAGGTACAGAATAAAAATAAATATGTTCATGGTGTGTACAATTGAATGAAACACTACATGAAAAGGAAACATGCAAGGAAAGAGAAAGTGGAATTTCTTTTGTGAAAATTCGACAGCCTAGCAGCGTCACATAAAAATTCAGAAAATAATTTGATGAGCACGAAAAAGGTCTCTCATCATTTGGAAATGAAATGGACATTAATAAAGATATAGAAGAACAATACCCCTTTTAATAAAATGGAACTAGAAGACATAACATAAAGGATGTCATGGATACAAAGAAGAGGGTGAAAGATTCCCTTACCTTCAAGAGTAACTTAGAAACTTGAAGGTCAGGACCTTGGGAGGCTTGAGGGAACCTTGGGAGGACTCTTTGGGAGGTAAGGAGACCAGAACCTCATTGATGATTATTTTTTAATGAAATTAATGAGGGAAATGACTTGGTATTTATTGGAAAAGTGAGTGAATAAGTTATTAATTTCCATGGGACACCTCATCAGTGGTATTTGAAAGACCATGGGCTTGACCATGGTATTTTCCCATGTTATTTACCACTTGGGACACCTCATAGAATAACTGACTATTCATAAGTCTACCAGAAATCTTACATCATTATTACATCATTAATGATGTCATTAAACACCTGAAACTCAAAACTGCATTATTACTATTCATTGATAATTCAACTGTTTCAGAAAAATCCTAAAAATTCACCCTAACCTAATACCGATGCTCTATGTTCAGAAATGAAGTCTATTTTATTAAAGTAATTTTAGAAATACTTTTAATTTAATTTTTAAATAAAATCATTATTTATTCCAAAAATACAACTTTAAAACTATAACTCATTTTGTAACACCATGAAAAAGTAATCAAAGTCCCAAAAATATATCATATACCCTAAAACAATAAAGTAACACTTTATGATTAAATTTTATGAAAATAAATTTCAATTTTAAATTATGAAATTAATTATAAAATTGTAAATAAAATATTTAGGGCGTACAAAAATACCAAAACATTAAATATGATCATTTTTTCACATTTAAGATGTCTAAAATGTATTTATACATTCATGGGTGAAGTTTCTATTTTTTTGGTCAAATTACTATTCATATGGGTATGTTACTATTCTTACTTTACTATTCACTAAAAACCAAGTTGATCTTATTAGACTCTCAATTTCTCACTGATCACAACTGTAGAAGACCATTTTTTGAAAATCATTTCACATTATTAATTATTTAATGAGTACAAAAATATTTTAAAATACCCTTTTTCCTAAATTAATCAATAATACACATCCTATATTTATCCAGATATTTGAAATTCACAAACTTTTCCATTAGAAGAAATAACAATTTTATTTATATAAAAGGATTACACAAAGCTGCTAAGGTCTCGTTACATATCCCCTTATAGCACCAGCATAGGACCTAAGTGTAAGGTGTGCTATAGTGATAGAATCTTGGGGTGGCTCGGAAAACATTGTCTGAGTGGTGATTTCTATCAGCTTTAACCTCTCCCTTAGGCGATTCCGTTCAAGCTTCATACATTGAAGTTTGGCTTGGGCATGGTCTAGAGAAAAGCCCAGTGAAGCTACCTCCTTCCCATGCTCCGACATATGGGATTCATATGGATTGAGTCTACTGGATGAGGCCATTAAATCTTCTTTCTATATTAATTAACCAAGATATCCATATTTATAAAAACACAACGTTAAGATTATAGTTTTCAATGGTCATATTGACCAATAGTGATATAACATTCGAAACCCAACGGTCTCATTTTAATTATACCCACTTCATTAATTAAAGGATATATCTTTGTTGAGTATAAAATAAAATAACACACAAAATTAGAAAACAAATATAATTAAAAAGTTGGGTTCGTTACAGGACTGACCTTGATCGTGATGTGATGTGAGAACAAATAGCTGGAGGTGATCTGATACCTAGGTTGTGATTTGATGATGGAAATGTGATAATCACACATGTGAGAGTTATAGTCCCTATTTCCATCAGGGAAGATATGATGAGAGACATACATACCTCTATATTGGTGATACCTACTAGTATGATCAAGATGTACCAAGACTTTATGTGACAGTTCTGGTGGCCAGGGAAGAAGAGGGACATAATTGGGTTTGTTTCCTGATGCCATAACTATTAGAGGGTAAAGTGTGAGTACTAGTTACATGAGGGTTTTTTCTAGAATATTTTGGTTCCCAAGTGAAAGTGGGATGATGACATGATGGAATTTTTCATAGGGTTACCCAGGACAATGAGGATTCGTGATGATGCCAGGGTGATTGTCTACTAACTAACAATGGTTGTTTACTTGTTAGCAATATGAGAGACTCACATAGTGGATGAGTTGGGAAATCTTCATTTTCTTGAGATAATATGATTACCTGGAGGTCCATAGAGATTTTTTTCTTATAGGGACAAAAATTTTGGGTCACTCTTTTTGATAGAATTTCATAAATCCCTTGGAACTAAACTTGTATTGAGCATAATGTACCATACTTAGGTAGACATACAGTTGGTACACGTGATTCACATACTAGAGTATATGCTCTCAGCTTATGTTCTAGGCTTTGGTAGAACTTTGTATGAGTACCTATCCTTGGTTAAGTTTTCTTATACAAAAAATTTATAGGTTTCTATATATATGGAACTATTTGAGTCACACGATGGATAGTCTTACCACTCACCACTGTGTTGGCATGAGCCTGGTGTGGCACCAACTGCTAGGAATAGTGTAGTAGGGGATACTATAGAGATGGTAAAATTGATTAGGAAGAGGTTAGTGATCACTTAGAATAGGCAACAATCATATGTATATTGGAGGTGACAATCTTTTGTGTTTTCTCTTAGTGATTGATTTTTCGTATGAGTGTCACCTAAGATGGGGAATCACTGTTTATGGAAGCAAAGTAAAATGGCACCAAATTTCTTTAGACCCTTTAAGATCACTAAATGGGCTGGGATAGTGACGTACCATTTGGAACTTCCTCCACATTTTCAAGGTATGAATGATGTATTCTATTTTTCTGAGATTCATAGGTAGAGAGACAATCCAGTGTATATTATATATTTTAAGGAGGTTATGAAGAGAACCTATTTTAGAACATTTATTAGAGATATAATGTCCTTTAAGAAAAGATGACACAACTTATCCAGTTCATATGGAATCATGGAAGGATCTAAGAAGAGATACGAGACTAGGAGTCTGATGTTCGATCTCTATAAATGAAGTTGTTCAAGCAAGAATTCTAGAGATACTTTTTGGTTATGATAATTAATTATAGGTATAGAATTGTAATATTATCAATTTCTCATTTTCTCTTAAAACCCAATTTTGGATATAATTTATAAGTATTTTTATGTGAAAAAATATATTTTTTTCAATAAAAGTCACTGTTACTTATGAATTTATGGTGTTTCTTAAAGGTAAAAATAGATTTAAAAGAGTTATGTAAGGGTACATAGGGTTTTAATGACCTTTTTTAACTGTAATATCAAGATTTCATGAGCTACATAATGGAAACTATGAAATTATATGAGTTGCCTAAGGGTATGTGAGCTGTTCATGCGCTGTGTAGAAGTAGTGCTCTATATTGATAAGGTAACACCATTTTCATAAGTGTTACATAAGGGTAATTCCATGACTTATAAGGACATATAAACGTATCATAATTAGTTTCAAAAGGTAATATAGAGGTCCTATATACCGAGTAAGCATAAATTTGAAGTTTCATAATTGTAAATTGAGGTTTCTTCTATACCACATAAAGGTAAGAAAAGCTACCGTAAGAGCTGAGAGATGGTTTATCTTATTTCATAAGGGTATATTTTTTGTTTTAAAAGATTCATAACGATATACACATGGTTTTTAATTGAGTAAGGGTATATCCTTTCTACCCTTATGTAGAACCCTTTTCCACATAAGGGTAGTTTTTCTCCCATTTTTTTCTTTCCTTCTTCCCTATTTGTACATGCAACATGTTTTTGAAAATTATGAAATCCTAAAATTATGGGAATAAATTATTTGAATATTTTAATGTTCATGACACATATTGTGATAGAATTTTATCACTTTAAAATTAAGAAACAATTAAAAGAATAATTAAACGATGAATTTAATTTTTTTTGATGTTTCGAACAAATATGAGGTTTCCTTTTTAAAAATTTCTGAAACCTTGATAATTTAGTTTTTGGTAATTCTCTTAAGTCTTATTTGAAAACTGTTTCCCTTTTTCATGTTTGTTTAAAAAATTATATGAATAATACATATTCTTCCTACAATTTATAGGCATAGAAGAACCTCACCCTCTCTCTTCTATTCGGGGATTATTAATTTTCAAAGGATAAAACCCAGGTAATATTTCCATAAATTCATTTTATGATCATTTTATGAATTTAACTTCTTGAATTTTTATGGTAAAATGATAAAGAATTGTTAAAATTATAATAAACTAGAATTATGGAAGATAATAATATGAATTATTCTTTTTTATCATAGATTATTATAGAGATAGGAATTATCCTTACAGGTGGAATTGTAAACCTTACTTAAAGAAATATTTTTTTCACACATGCTATGGATCAAATAAATAAATCAAAAATTTTCCAAGAGAGAGGAATTTTTATCGTTTGTGGTGTTTTTATTTAATTTGAAAATAAAATATTTGGAATTGGTTTTAGGATTCCCTGGTAAGTGATTTACACCCACTAATATGTAGACATGGTTTGAGTGGCGAGTTACATGAAAAACCTTGATGTTGACATCAATAAAATTTTGTTATGAAGATCCTTACCATTTCAAGTACATTTTTGTTTTTTGTTAGAATGATATGTTGATGCTTGTTGATGTGATTTAGACCATGTTCTATTTTTTTTACATTTTTTATGTTTTTTATTTTATTGACACACATTATATGCTATGCGTGCCTTGATATGAAACCAACATTTCTTCCTGTTATATTTTTTGGAATATGGTATGTTTCTATTGTTCTATGTGTGGTACTAAAGTGATAGGTGGACCCATCAAATCTTGTAATTCCTAATGATAAAGCATGTAATGACATTCCATGTGTCTTGATGATAAGATCGAGACAGATGAAGGTGAATGATGTCATTATTTTCATGACCTAGAGTCATGATGGTCATATCTGATTAGACCCATGCGACGATTCTGGGGCTTAATGTTCCATGTGACCTAACTTCTGTGGAAGATATGGGACATAATGATCTATTTTACATAAATTGTGTGGAAACTATGGGGTGATGTTCTATTTAAGTTGAACTAAGATATAAAAATTGGTTATGATGGACTATTTTTGTTTAACATAGAGGCCTAGGTCTTGTATGACTATTGAGAAACTTCAAGTTTGGATCCTTTGTTTTTTATGTATCCACAATCATTCCAATATCTTTTATAAAGGATAAAAAGTAAGTACAACCATGGTTTGTGGAATCTTGGTTAGTGTAGGGACACTTGGTATGATGTTTTACTTATGTGAACATTTATTTATAATCTTATCATACACTCTTATTCACATACTCTCACATTAGGGACACATTAGTGGTGTCTTACTAGGTTTTATTACTCACACCTATTGTGATAATCATGATCCAAGTGTAGATTTCATGTACAAGGATCCAGAAACGGTAAATGGGCCTCGGGAAGATGGTGTAGTTGTGGAGCTTGAAGTTTGAGGTGGAATTAGAACAAGCTCTAGGGGGATACCATAATTTTATTTATTTATATATTTTTGGAACTTATACTTTGGATTGTTTTTTCACATTGGGAGATTGTTTTTTATTTATTATAAGCCATGAATATCATATTTTAGGTTCCCTATATTACTATTTTTATTTATTATATTATTAATTAATTTATTATTTATTTATGCTATGACTTGATACTGAGGGTATAGTCTGTCCAATGATGAACTTAGAACCTCACTTCTAATTGAAATCCTCTTACATATAGGTAGGCACACATGAGGTCACATGTAACTCTAGTTTGGAATTTTTGGTTCGAGAAGATGTGTAACAATTATAAAGGGGTTGGTTTTTGGTTTTTAGGGAAAACCCTTGGCTGTTTTTAACAATTATAATAGAAGAGAGGATGGTTTGAATGGAAAATATTAAATTGAAAAATGATTATGATTTTTTTTGGAAAAAAACTATTCAATAAACAGAATAGTTTATGAAAAAATGTCAGGTGTTTTAAAGGTGGTTCATTTTAATAAATTTAAAAAACATATAATGTAATTTAAGATGAAATTTAATTTAGTATAATGCTTTGGAATGAAAGTTAAAAGGTTTAATCTTATAATCAAGGAGTTATGAAAAGTTTCACTTTTTTATTTTTCCTAAAGTAATGAATGATGTTTACATCTGAAATGGTTTGTTCATATAACTCCTTTTCAAATGGTGCATAAAGGTTATAAAAATTAATTTTTTTTGAATGTGATTTGTTCACTTTAAATGGAATTTTTTGAAACTTCTATGAAGTAAATGTTTTTCTTTCGTAGTTTATTTGTATGATGGGCATGAAACTCTCTTATGTGTTGGGGTTATCTGATGTACTTTATAGGATAAGAAAAGACAATTTACTAATATCTTATAACTTGAGTAAGTATTCTGGAGAGGTCGAGAAATAAAGTGAGATGCTTTTATCAATATTGTTTTTTATTTTTTTTCTTTATTATTACCTATTCTTTGAATGGTGTGGTGAATGTTATCTTCTATCTCGAAATTATTTAATAGATTGTTTTGAATTTTTTTCTATGTATCATGTTGGTAATATCCAATTTTCATTGTTTATTAGTCTTCCAAAGGAGGAGTGGAATCATCGGTGAATACTATGATTTAGGAGTTGATCTTTTAGAGTGATCGATCCATTATTTTTGAGTGGTTGTATATTTGTTATAACATTATTTGAGTGTGATCTTTATATCTTCCCTAATATACTGCATTGATATCTATGGAAATATAAAGTTTCTTCATGACTCACTACTTTTCTTCACTCCATGAACATTTTTTATAGTGCTAGATTTATGGAAAATGATATTCCATGTGTTTTGGATTAGAACTATGGACATGGTGATCCATGAGTGTGTTCATGGGTAACTAGGATTAGTATGGTTACTAGACTAGATAAGTAATCCATCTTATATATATATGTTATCAGTTGGACTGTGTGAACCAGTAGGTTTATTACCTCTGAAATGAGTTACCATGAATACAGTGTTATTTTAAAAGACTAAAACCATATCATTTCATATTGAGGAATGTTTTCTTCTGAGTTGTATCGTAGTTATGAAATACATAGAGAATATAGTGTTCTAGATTGTGTCTTCCTAGTGATAATTGCAATAGTTAAACCATGATATCTAACAAGTGTTTGTTGAGGATGATGCCTTTTTCCTTATCTTAATATAGTCCCCTATTTTTTTAATTCTTTTTTGTAGGAGAATTTTGGTTTCCTTGGTTTATGGTTAGAGATATTGGGGTTTTCGTTTGAATGTAATTTTAAACTTAATTTTCCTTATTTATTATCTCTTTCAATGACACATTTGATCATTTCCAAAATATTTTATATTGAATCTAAATGGTGGGGAGACCCATGTTAAGAATATATTCTCCTTGTAGCCTTGTGTTGTAGGATTTGGAAACTAGAACTCCTTTGAATATCTGGAAGTGGGTCTCAATTTAGCTATAGTGTTTTTTCATGCTAACCCATTTTGGGCCTTAAAAATATTACTGTGAAGCCTAAGGAATAGAATGTTGAGTCAATAAGGTTTTCCTTATGAATTTTCCATTACTTCTTGTTTTGAAAATCACAAACACCTCATACTTAAGCAAATCTATATTTTAAGTATATAAGGAAAATTTCCTTCCTTAATGAAATTTACCCTAACCTAGATTTCTTTATACATATCAATACTTTTCTTAAGTATAAAAATCGGATTCATACCAAAAACCTCAGAATAATATAATGCTATGATATGAAGCATTCTGTTTTAGGATCTGAATTCTGGATATGAACTGTAATGAAGTTCCATTCAGAATTATGGATATGAACTATAATGAAGTTCCATTATGAATTATGGATATGAACTATAATGAAGTTGCATTCCGAATTCTGGATATCAACTGTATTGAAGTTCCATTCCGAATTATGGATATGAACTGTAATGAAGTTCCATTTCGAATTCTGGATATGAACTCTAAAAAAGTTCCATTCCAAATTTTGGATACGAACTCAAACAAAGTTCCAACTCTGAATTCTGGACTCCGAACATTTATGATTTCAACTCCGAACTAATTATTAGTTCAACTCCAAACTTTTATAAGTTCGACTCTGAACTTTTATGAGTTCGACTACAAACTTTTTATTAGTTCGACTCCGAACTTTTATAAGTTTGACTCCAAACTTTTATGAGTTCGACTCCGAACTTTTTTGAGTTCGACTCTGAAATTCTTATTAGTTCGACTCTGAACTTTTATATGTTTTACTCAAAACTTTTATGAGTTTGACTCCAAACTTTTACTAGTTCGATTCCAAAATTCTACAAGTTTGACTCTGAATTCTGTAAGTTCAGATTCTGAAATCTGATGAAACTAGACTCTGAATTTAATTCGAAATTCAGACTTCGGATCTCTGAAGAATTTAGGATCTGAATTCCTATAAAACAGAATCCAAATATATTCTTATTATATACTCCGTATTACATTTTGGTTAGACTCCAAACTTTTATTTTCTTGCATTTCAAATTTTAGTTTTTCTTATGCTTACACTCGTTTTATTATAAAACGATGTCGTGCTTTCTGTTACACATGTTTTGTTATAAAACAATGTTGTCCATTCTGTTTCTAACTAACCGTTGGTTTAGTGAAACATGTATAGGTCCCACTGAAAGTTAAGGAAAATATGAACGTTGGAGGAGGGAGCCAACCGTCGGAAAGTTTCCTATAAATAGGAGCTCATTTGAACGAGCTCAATACAAAACTGATCTTTGACATTTGTGCTTACACATTGTTGAAGTGATTTCTAGAGAGATAGGCTCTTATTAACTCTCAAAGCTTCGTGCCGAAAGTTTGAACTACTTGTTCAAATTTTTCCTTGCGTAGATTGCTTCATGCGACTCCGATTGTTTGTGATTACAATCGAGGGCTTCCGGGCATAGGAAGACAAAGGTGCCGACTACCTTGAAGTTCGAGGGCTTCCTTGCGGAGGAAGACAAAGGTTCCTACTACCTTGAAGTTGAGGGCATGTGGGCATAGCAAGACAGAGACTCCGATCTTCATATTCAGGGATTACCCTAGTGTGGGTAAGACAGACTTGCTTGAATCTATAAATTAAGGGACCTTTATCCAAGGTTGTTGGATACCCTTCTCTTTGGGTTAAAAGATTTATATCTTGTTACTTGTAGTTTTACTACTTGTTTTTCTGCTGCATTGTGTATTGTAAGGAAAGTATAATCTTCTCATATTTCCTTACACTTGTACTCAGATTCATTTAGATTCTATACGCTTTAAGGTAGAATCTCATATTGTAAACTTTGGTTAAGTTTCAATTTCTGGATCCATATTTCCAGAACCTATTTTTCAGAATCACTTTCCAGATTCAAGCAAGTGCATATAACTAGAAGTTTGTAACTTCATACTTTGTCCCAATATTTCATTGGTGATTAGAGGTGTTGTGAATTATCTTAGTTTAACTTTGTTAAACTTAGATCTTTCCTTGTTTAAGGAAATTTTTAAGGTGTACAATTCACCCCCCTCTTGTATATTGAGCATCTACATCATTATTTCGATCCTAAAATTGGTATCAGAGGAGGTATCTGATATACTTATACTCACATATAAGTTTTTCTTTCTTAGATTTTCATTGTTCTATATTTTCCTTTCTTAGGAATACTTTCCATGAATCTGAACTTTTGTTATTAACAAGTTTCTGTGTAGAATATTTTTTAAGATAGCATGAATGAATGTTGGTTCTATCAAAAACCTAAATCCTATAAGACCACCAATTTTTGATGGCAATGATTATGAGTATTGGAGAGATCGAAAGAAGACATTCTTTATCAATACTGGAGTAGATAATTTGTTATGCTTACTAGAGGTTATCAAATTCCGGATAAGGAAGTTAGCGCTTTCACAAACCAAGAGAAGAATGGTTATCAATTAAACAATAAGGTATGAAATAATCTACTATGTTCAATGACTAGGAACATATATAGCCAAATATCTTCTTGTGAAATAGCTAACTGTATATAGATGAAACTTGAAGTTACTCATTTTGGTACATCTAAAGTGATTGAGACAAGAAGAGCAATGTTGAGAGCAGAATATCATGGTTTTAATTTTCTTTATGGAGAACCCATTTGTAAGGTGCAACAATGGTTTATGACTATCATAAATAGTTTAAAATCTATGGGAGAAAAATGTCTGTATGATTAATCTCCTGTTGACAAGATAATTGATATTATTTCTAATGAGTGGGAATCAAAGAGAACACCTATTGATTGGAACAGGATGGTTACTCAAATTTTTTTAGATGAGCTGTTTGGAACTCTTCTTCAACACGAAACAAGGATGAAGAGAGATGATGAAAACATCAACAAGAAGAATGGGAATGGAAATGGTGATTTTAATACAACATCAAAACACATGAAATCTAAGACTCCAGAGAGAGTAACTATATCCAAGTCCAAGAAGGTTACTATCCAATCCGAATCTAGGGAGAGTGAAGTCTCAGAGAATGAATTATCAAATCTTGCTCGAAGGATGAACAAGATAGCTGGTCAAAGAAATTTCCAATCCAAGTATAAGAAGAAGGAAATGAAAGATAAGAATAATTCAGAGGTCACATGCTATGAATGCAAGAGAAGTGGACACATATGACCTGATTGCTCTATGCTTAAAAAGAAAGAATGAAAAGAGAGGCATTCTGAAAGGAACAGGAAGAAGTTTTACAAAGCTAAAGCTAAGAAAGGTCTAAAAGCTAATACTACTTGGAGTGCTAGCTGTAGAGATTCTTCAGAAAGTGAATATTTAGAATATGATTCATCAGCTCAGAAGAATTTGGGATTCTTTTCTAATACTTCTTTTCCACATACATGTCTTATGGAAAAGGTATTCTCTGCCGAGGCTTTAACAAATTTATCTCTTGATTAGAATTACTATTTCAAAATTGTACTTATTAATGAAGATAATTCATCCTCAGAAAATGAAGAACCTTAATATGAAGAAGTATCTAGATTTTTCAAGTTACTTGAAGGAAAAAATTGTAAAATCTCTAAAAAATTAGACAAGGAAAATACTAGAAAATAAATTCTTACAAAAGAGATTTCAGATATTTCTTCAGATATTAAAGATAAAGAAGATCTTTTAGAAAAACTTTCTAAATACATTGATAAAGAAAATTATGATAAGGAAGAACTTTCTAAAGTTCTTAAGAATTCTATTTCAAAAATAAAAATTTTTGAGGAAAAATCTAACTCTAAGGAAATGATTCTTGAGGATAGAAATTTAGTCATTAGACTGAAATCTGAATTTTTTTTCTAAATAAGCTCCTTGCAAAATTTACCTCTGGGAAGGAAATTTTTTAAAAGATGTATTCTCAAATTAATCCTAAAGGAAACACTACTAGAGTAGGTTATACTCACCAAAAATGGTTTTCAAAAAAAAAACTATTTTGTTCCTTTTAAAGACCCTTTTTTGCACTAAGTGTCAAAGTGGTGGGCATTAAAAGAAAAACTATTCTTTGAATAAAGTTCAATCTCTTGGGTTTCATAAAGCTTATTTCTCTAAAAAAATGTGGATACCCAAAATTTTGTTATCTGAAAATCTCGGATCCAAACAAGTTTGGATTCCGAAAGTCTAATTCTCTTCTCATTTTTAGGAAAATAGGGAGAGTGCCAACAACAAAAGTTGGTACATGGATAGTGGTTGTTCTCAGAACATGGCTGGTTACAAAAGCTATTTCGAAAAGATTATCAAGACGAAAAGAGGAAAGGTAACATTGAGAGTTAACGCCCAGGGAGAAATTTTTGGTATAGGTAATATTGTTCTTCTTGGTAAAACTTTGATTTCAAACGTTTTATTTTTATGGGGTCTTAAGCACAACCTCATTAGCATAAGTCAATTATGTGATGAAGGATACCTTGTGAACTTTATGAATGATAAATTCTTAGTACAAAATTCCAAGGAAGAGTTTATTCTCTCTGCCAATAGACAAGAGAATGTTTACACATTGAACTTAGAAGACCTTAGGATCCAAGATTTACCTTGCCTAAGTGCAACGGAATATAATTCTTGGTTATGGCATAGAAGAAAAGGTCACTGTAACCTTAGAAACTTATGTAAACTATCTAAGAAGAAACTAGTTAAGGATCTACCAGAGCTTAGATTTGATTCTTCTAATGTTTTTGATCCTTGTCAATATGGCAAGATATATAAATCTAGTTTTAAATCGATCGGTGAAGTCTCAACAAATGATGCATTACAGCTAGTGTACATGGATTTTTTTGGTCCAACAGAAATTGGAAGAATCAGAGGCAAATACTATGTGTTTGTTCTAGTTGATGATTACACTAGATTTACATGGGTCTATTTTCTTGAGAAAAAGTTTGAGCTTTTTCTTATTTCAAAAGTTTTAGAGCCCAAGTTAAAAATGTGAAAAACCTTCTACTACAAACTATTCATAGTGATCATGGAGGAGAATTTCAAAATTCTGATTTTGAAACATTTTATAGTAGAAAATGTACTACTCACAAATTTTCAGCACCTAGAACTCCTCAAAAAAATGGTGTAGTTGAAAGAAGAAATATAATTCTTCAAGAGATAACAAGAACCATGTTGAGTGAATATTCTATAGCTAGACATTTTTGGGCTGAAGCTATAAGTACTGCTTGTTATACTATAAATCAAGTTTTTATTAGACATTTTCATAATAAAACTCTTTACGAGTTATGAAATTGTAGAAAACCTAGACTTTCCTACTTTAAGGTTTTAGGTTGCAAGGTATTCATCCTGAATACTAAAGATAACTTACATAAATTCACACCAAAATCTGATGAAGGAATTTTCTTAGGTTACTCCACAACTTCTAAGGCTTATAGAGTTTTCAAAAAAAATAGTTGTACTGTTGAAGAAATAGTACATATAAAATTTAATGAGTCTGATCCATTTATTATTAAACCATCCCAACCTACATCCCCAGATGTGTTTTCAAAAACTGATTATCAACCTTTGTTAGAAGATCCTTCTGATAAGGAAAATGTTCAAGAATATACTTCTGAAACATTCACCCTAGAAGACATTCTACCCTATGTTGATGAATAGGTCTTACAAAACCCAAGTCAGGTGTTTTTTAAGAATCATCCAATTAATAGTGTCATTGGTGATGTAAATCAATCTGTAAGGACTAGAAGTTCCTTAATAAATGAAGCAGAATATATAGCATTTCTTTCCCAACTATAACCAAAAAGCACTGATGAAGCTTTAAGTGACGATGATTGGATCAAAGCCATGTAAGATGAATTAATGAATTCGAAAGGAATATAGTCTGTACCTTGGTTTAAGGACCTAAGGAAACTTCTGTTATTGGAGTAAAGTGGGTCTTCAGAAATAAGTTTGATGAAATTGGAGTAATCGTTAGAAATAAATCTAGACTAGTTGCTAAAGGATATAATCAACAAGAGGGAATAGACTATGAAAAAACCTATTCTCCAGTAGCTTGACTTGAATCTATTCGTTTCTTACATTCCTTTGCTGCATTCTTCAATTTTAAACTTTTTCAAATGGATGTGAAATATTCTTTTCTTAACGGTTATGTTCAAGAGGAATTTTTTTTGAACAACCTCCTGGCTTAGAAGATACAAAACATCCTGATCATGTTTTTAGTCTTACTAAAGCTTTGTATGGCCTTAAACAAGCCCCACGAGCCTGGTATGATAGGACTGCATGATTTTTTCTTCAAAATAATGATGTTAAGGGAAATTCAGATCCAACCCTTTTTATAAAGAAATATAAGAAAAATGTTTTGATTGTTCAAATTTACGTTGATGAAATTATATTTGGTTCAACTCAACAATCTTTAACTGGTTATTTTCCAAGTCTAATGAAATATGAGTTTGAAATGAGTATGATGGGTGAGTTAACATTTTTCCTTGGTTTTCAAATTTCTCAAAAACCAAAAGGAACCTATATATCTCAAAATAAGTATATTAATGATCTTCTTAAAAAGTATGGATTTGACAACCCTAAAAGTATTAGTACTCCCATTGGTACCTCAAACACACTTTATCTTGATGAAGTTGGGAAACTAGTAGATCAAAAATATTTTAGAGGTATGATAGGAAGCCTAATATACTTGAAAGACAGTCTTCCAGACTTAATGTTTTCAGTATAATTTTGTGCAGGATATCAATCCAATCCAAAGGAATCTCATTTAAAGTTGGTGAAAATAATTTTTCACTACTTAAAGGGAACCATGGATCTAGGATTACTTTATACTTCTGGAAATGATTTTATCTTAAAAAGATTTTCAGAAGATGACTTTGGTGGATGTAGAATGGATAGAAAAAGTACATTCGGAAATTGTCATTTATTAGGATATTCATTAGTTTCTTGGTCTTACAAGAAGCAAAATTATGTAGCACTTTCCACTGCTAAAGCTGAATATGTAGCAGCTGGAAGTTGTTGTGCTCAAGTGTTGTGGATACAACACACACTCACAGATTATGCCTTGAGTTTCACCAAGACTTAAATTTTTTGTGATAACATGACTGCCATTTCCATTAGTAGAAACCTTGCACATCACTCTCGTGAAAAACACATAGATATTAGGCATCACTTTCTTAGAGATCACACACTATAATGAGATATTATTCTTCAGTTTTTCAGAACGGAAGATCAACTTACTGAAATTTTCACAAAATCTTTACCTTCCGATATATTTTAATACATTAAACAGAAGTTAGGAATGATAGAGGTGAGGTAATCCTTCCTCATTAACTTCTTGTTGAACAATCTCCTTATAGTAATAAACTCCTTTTCATAGGGGGAGTACATTTGCAGGTTAGTATAATAAAAATATTCGTAGTCAGTTTTTCTTCCAAGCTTTTGTAATCAAAATTTCCGTAGTCAGTCTTTCATACATTTTTAACTAAAATTTTCATAACGGGTTTTTGAAAATTTTTGGAACTAAAATTTTCGTAATAAAAATTTCCTAAACTGAAATTTTCGGAATGGAAATTTTCGGAACTGAAATTTTCGTAATGAAAATTTCTGAAACTGATATTTTCAGAATGGAAATTTTCGGAACTGAAATTTTCGTAATGAAAATTTCCAGAACTAAAATTTTCGTAATGATAATTTTTGTAATGAAGTTTTTTGTAGTGTTTTTTTCTTAGTTAAAATTTCCTCAAGAAGAATATTACCAATTATGAACAATCTTTCTAACAAATCTGAAAGGTATGATTTCCTTACTTAAGTCTTTGTAATCATATTTTACTTGCTGGTGTTTTTCTTATGTGTTTTAAAATTTTTTGGATTCTATTTTTCTTAAATCCAATTTTTTTTCATAAAACCTCAAAAGATTGGAGTCAAGTTTTCATTGCGGTTTGTATCTCAACCGTCAGATCCAATCTTAATGTATCTCAATCGTTCGATCAACCATGGAAATTGATCTGTCGTCTCAACGCCTATATAAAGGGGACCCACGAGGGTCATCCCATATCGGTTTTTCAAAGCTTCCGCGTCTCGAAGCCCTGAATCTCTTATTTAGGTCCATTTCGATCTTTCTTAAGCCCATTCCGAATCCTCCAGAACTCTCCATTCTGAATATCTGTTGAAGCTACTTCCCAAGATATGTCTACCTCAAAGCCAATCTCAAAGTTTTTAGTCTATAGGGAGAGGTTAGTGCATCCGATTTTCTTCAAGTATGATTCTCTTATAACTAAGAATATCAAATTGAATGGCTGGGAGGAGTTTTTCTTATCATAGCCAGAGAAATAGGATCTAGTTTATACAGAGTTGCTTATTGAGTTCTACGAGTCTGTTTCCTTCCTTGAGGAAGATGGCAGAGAATTATTCTTTTCAAGTCTTATGGGAAGACTTACAAATTATCCTACACCAAGGCTGCATGTTTGGTGGGTTTAACGTATGAAGGTGAAGCTGAGTTTTGTTCCCATAAACTTTCGTATGAGCAAGGAAGTTTCAAAAAAGTGAAGGCATTAAAATGTCTTGGACTTAATGATGCCAAGACTACTAATATTTCTCATCTTTCTCCAAATAATTGGATTCTAGAGCTATGGGTACAAGGTTTTCTCATACCACAAAGGGGTGACAAGGATAATCTCAAGAAGAGTGATATTTACTTCCTAGATTTCTTGGTAAATCTAAGTAAGATAAATATGATGAGGCATGTTTTGATTAAAGTTAATAATATCAAAGAAGGGAATCTGAAAGATCAGATCATAATGTATCTAGCCCAGATTTCTAAACTTATCATCAAATGTCTTGATTCATTCAAAGTTTCTTGCACTTCTAAGAAAAGAAATTGCAAGGTAATGCTAGTAAGTGATGATACATTAAAGAGGATAAAAATGGGTTTTTCTGATGAATCCGGAGAATTCTATCCTTTACTAGAGGAAGAGGCTGAGACCATTCCGAAAAATGTGGAGAAGGTTGAACCAGCAATGAAATTTACTAAGAAGAGGAAGCTTAAGGAAGTGGTTGTTAAAGAAATAACCCCCAAAGGTAAGGAAACTCAATCTGCAACACCCAAGAAAAAGAAAAAAAATCCTACCTAGATTAAGTGGCTGCTAAGTGGAGGGAAGACAAAGAGAAGAGAAAAGAAGGGGATCCACAATTCAGATTTGACCCTGCTGAGGCTAAGTCCTTAAGAGAAAGTGCTGCTGATGAGTTAGAAAAACAAGAAAAGGAGAAAAAGATGAAGAAAAAGATGTATGAAGCTGAGCTTGTACAATCTCTGTTGAGAGATACTGAAATAGCCTCTGAGAAGATTCCCATTCCGGAAACCGTTGATGTCCAATCTTTACCAGAAACCCCTAGAAAGAAATACCCCACACCGGAAATGTCTAAAGGGAAAGAAGTTGTTGAGAGAGTAAAAGAATAAGAAGAAGAAGAAGGAAGTGATGATCTGGATGACCTGATCAAGCATGTAGAAGATTATCAAGAAAAGGCTAAATCCGCAAAAATTAGTCACTCTGCTAAAGGGAGTTGAGAAAGAAAGTAGGAAGGATGATGATAATTAAGAGGAAGACAAGGAAATTCTTTTGTATGATGAGGAAGAATCCTATGAGAAGAATTTTCTTAAAGAAGGACTAGAAAAGGAAAAAATAGATGAAGACCAGATTGTTCAATTATCAGAGAGTGAGGAAGAATCTCCAGATGGTCAACCTATTCTGAAAACTAATAAAGGTAATCAAGTGCTCATGGATACACCAACAAAGGATATCTTCAGGAAGAAAGAGGTTTTTGGTTCTTCTAAAAAGAAGCTCATGCAAATTGAAGAAGAATAATCTCCATGGAAGTTATCAGATTCAGAGTCATCAGCACATGGTCATGACTTTGTTGTTGAATCTTTGAAAAAGTTGGTGGACATCATTCTGATAATTCCAACTATAGACTCCAGATGCCAGATGCTGCAACATAGTCTGAATCAGAAGTCAGAATCCTTATCCATGGTGATGGATAAGTGTGTAAATATTGAAGCTAACCATAGAAGTTTTCTTATTAATTATGATGTACACAGGAAATAATGCAGCAAAATCACTTTTTGGTCTAAGAAAGTTGAAGAAGACATGGCTGAGTATGATAATTTTCAGAATGAGGTAAAAGATCCCTTTGACACCGAGGATAATAAGATTAAGAATCTTCCGGATGAGCTGATCATTGAGCAGTATTCTCAGAGTCAACAAGTTAACGAACTGAATGATAACGCTAACTCTCTTGCTCAAAACTTTTTAAGGGATAGAGATCTCCGGATTGAGCTTGAGAAAAGACTTGTAAAGCAAGACGAGTTTGTGAAGATACATGAAATGACCATGAAGGCTTAGGCAGAAGCTTTGAAAGCTAAAGATGAAAGGATAAAAGCTTTGGAGAGGCATGCTGAGGAGGATCAAAGAGATTTGAAGAAACTGAAAACCTTGTTGAAGAAGATGAACCCGAAGGAAAAGGAAGACAAATAAACCCACTCCGATCTTTTTTTGTATTTGTCATTCCTTGTAAAAATTTTCTCAACTCAAATGAAATTTTTGGTTGGTTTTATCTTGTTTTGTTATATACTAATGTTTCAGGTACTCTATTTCTGTTCCATTCTCTTAATTTTCTTTGAAAATCACAAAGGGGGAGAAGAAAAAATAACTACTCAAAAGGGGAGAAGGAAAATTTAAAATGGAGAAGAAAAATTTCTATGTGAATATATCTTTAAAGTAAGGGGGAGTTTTTCATTACAATGTTTTTCATTCCCATGATGAAGAAAACTCCACTCCGGAAATTCAGAATATAATCCTTAGAGTTTCAATGCCTAATGGGGAGTTGGTTGTATTCTCTATCATCCATGAACAAAGGGATATAAGTTTTAATTTCAAAGTCTAATGAAAATTTTCAAAGTCCTTATATTATTTTTTGTAAGGTTGTTTGTACTTTCAAAAAAGGGGGAGATTATTGAGTCAATAAGGTTTTCCTTGTGACCTTTCCATTCCTTCTTGTTTTGAAAATTACAAACACCTTATACTTAAGAAAATCTATATTTTACTTCTATAAGGAAAATTTCCTTCCTTAAATAAATTTACCCTAACCTAGATTTCCTTATACATATCAATATTTTTCTTAAGTATAAAAATCAGATTCATACCCAAAACCTCGGAATCATATAATGCTAAGATATGAAGTATTCTGTTTTTAGGATCTGAATTCTGGATATGAACTGTAATGAAGTTCCATTCTAAATTCTGGATATGAACTATAATGAACTTCCATTCCGAATTCTGGATATTAATTGTAATGATGTTCCATTCTGAATTCTGGATATGAACTGTAATGAAGTTTCATTCTGAATTCTGGATACAAACTCTAACAAAGTTCCATTCCGAATTCCGGATACGACCTCTAACAAAGTTCAAACTCCGAATTCTAGACTCCGAACATTTATGAGTTCAACTCCAAACTTTTTATTAGTTCGACTCCAAACATTTATAAGTTCAACTCTGATCTTTTATGAGTTAGACTCCGAACTTCTTATTAGTTCGACTCCGAACTTTTATGAGTTAGACTCTGAACTTTTATGAGTTTGACTCCGAACTTCTTATTAGTTAGACTCTGAACTTTTATAAGTTCAACTCCAAAATTTTATGAGTTTGACTCTGAACTTTTACTAGTTCTATTCCAAACTTCTACACGTTCGACTCTGAATTCTATATGTTCAGATTCTAAACTCCGATAAAACCAGACTCTGAATTTCCTGAGAAATTCAGAATCCTGATTTATGCAGAATTCAGGTTCCGAATTCCTATAAAACAGAATATGAATATCTTTTTATTATAGACTTCGAATTCCATTTTTCTTAGACTCTAAACTTTTATTTTCTTACATTCTAAATTCTAGTTTTGCTTATTCTTTTACTCGTTTCATTATAAAATGATGTTGTGCTTTCAGTTACACTTGTTTTGTTATAAAACGATGTTGTCCATTCTATTTCTAACTAACCGTTAGTTTAGTGACACTTGTACAGGTCCCTCTGAAATTTAAGGAAAATTTGACAGTTGGAGGAGGGAGCCGACCGTGGAAAATTTTCCTATAAATAAGAGACCATTTGAACGAGATCAATACCCAACTGATCTTTGATATTTGTGTTCACACGTTGTTGAATTGATTTCTAGAGAGAGAGGCTCTTATTAACTCTCAAAGCTTAGTGTAGAATGTTTGAACTACTTCTTCAAACATTTACTTGTATAGATTTCTTCGTGCGACTCCGATTATTGGTGATTACAATCGAGGGCTTCTGGGGATAGGAAGATAGAGGTGCCAACTACCTTGAAGTTCGAGGGCTTCCTTACTGAGGAAGACAGAGGTTCCAACTACCTTGAAGTTGCGGGCTAGCAAGGATAGCAAGACAGAGACTCCGATCTTCATATCGAGGGCTTACCCTGGTGTGGTAAGACAGACTACCTTGAAAGTATAAATCAAGGGACCTTTATCCAAGGTTTTTGGATACCCTTCTCTAGGGGTTATAATATTTATATCTTGTTACTTGTAGTTCTACTACTTGTTTTTCCGCTGTGTTGCGTATTGTACGGAAAGTATAATTCTCTCATATTTCGTTACACTTGTACTCTGATTCATTTAGATTATATATGCTTTAAGGTATAATCTCATATTATAAACTTTGGTTAAGTTTCAATTTCCTGATCCATATTTCTGGAACCTATTTTTCGGAATCACTTTCCAGATTCAAGCAAGTGCATAGAACTAGAAGTTTTTAACTTCATACTTTATCCCAATCTTTCATTGGTGATTATAGGTGTTGTGAATTTTCTTAGTTTAACTTTGTTAAACTTAGATCTTTCCTTGTTTAAGAAAATTTTTAAACTGTACAATTCACCCCCTCTTGTATATTAAGCATCTACATCATTATTTGGATCCTACATAGAATTGTGATATGTCTTGATACAAAAAATCTGTGATGGATTCAGGATTTCACTAATAAATCCTCATAGAAAAATTCCATCTCATCACAACCTTGAGTTGATAGATGTTTCACATGCTATAAAAAATTTGTAACACCATCCCCTTTCGAGAAAAGTTTAGGATATATTAATATCATAGAAGCTTAAAGTGTATTTTTTCCTATAGAAATTATATCTAATGATAGGATTTTTGGGTTAATTGACTTTATATCATTGATCTTGATACTTTATAAACTCTCCAGATAGGATGTGTGGTCATAGATTCCTCAATAAAGTAATTTCCAATGAATGTTGTAAAGGAATAAATGGATGAAAGGTCCTTTGTGAACATAATTTTGTGAATTCTCTTAGCTTTGAATAAGTATTTAATGTGATTGTATAGTCATATTGTGATCAAGCTATTTCTTCCTAGTACAATCTAATTTTTCTCATGCAAGATGTAGATCAGTTTTGGTAGTGTTTTAATGAAACCTTCTATAGCGGGGATACCTTGGGTTTCTTGTTTTTTTCACTCAATGGTTCTTTATGTCTTTTGAGGTAAGTGGTGTTTCAATTTGATCTGATTCATTTGTTGATTGATTATGAATATAGGTCTAGTTTATCTATGAAATCTAGGGTGACTAGGATGTTTCATGATCTCTTATATCAAGGTAAATGTACCATAATGATCTATTCAGTTATAGACTTTGTGTCATAATTCCCTACCTATTATAAATGTGAAGCATACCACTACTAGTTTGATGTTTCTTAATCCATTATTTTATCGATGTTGAATAAAGATCCCATGGACTTTATGATTTAACTTTTATAGGCTCATTGTGTAGATGAGGATTTTTTTTGGTTATACTTACCTAATTCTAAAAATTAGATCATGTATTATCTACCAAGGAAGTGATTGTGGTTTAATGACATGAATTATTATATAATTGAGCAGTGGTGAGGCTTCTTCATGTACCTATAGTTACTATTTATAGAATATATCTACGTATCTCATTATAATTATTGAAGGTATTTATGAATGTGATGGGTTATTGGTTGAATTCCAGAATAACATTCAATATTTAAATTGATGTTTAAGTAAGAATAATAATCCAATTATTGGTGATGTACTTTTGGAACATGTGCTTTATTTTAGTGGTTTTTAGGTTTGGAAACTTCTTTATAATTCAATTAAGGAGACATACTTTGAAGTTTCATTTGGAAGGACTTATGGGCCCCCATGATTTTGATAAATGGTAGGTGAATAGTCTCTGGTAGGACTGATCCTTATCTTACAATGATGGAGATAATGTCATTATCATGAAAAGGGGTTGGTAGCTATTCTGATCCACTAGAGATGTTATGACGACCACCGTTATTAACTGTTTATGTTTTTGGTAGGTGACCGAGTCTCTCTCATGGAATATCATTTTGGCAGGACATTATAATATGGGTATGTAGGGTAAGTTTTCATCTTGTATTTTTATCCCTTTTGAGATTGTTGAATGAACTCAAAAGATAATTTATTTATTGGACTTTCTATCTCACTTAACATCAATTCATATTTTTTTACATTTATTAAATGATCTTATATCAACCAGCCTCCTCCCATCATATTAAATGTGATTATATTTATCTTTCTCCTGAAAATTCAGTTTATGAGTAGCCAGTTCATTTTAGGGATTCTCTGGATAAGGTGATATACCATAAAACATTCCTCGAGTCTTTGTGATATGGAAGTGCAGATTGTAAATCCATGAGATATAGGAGAAAAAATAATAGATTATTTTGTATTTTACTTATCAATTTACAAGACTTTAATCCTATATACTTTTTTGGGATATAAATTTTCAAGGCTAAGAGAATTATGGTGCCCTCTGTCTCACATGTATATTTAATTTTGAACTTGGTTCATCTCTTTTGATGTTCTAGAAAATTTTTTGAGTTAGGGGTAAAAAATTGGTAGTTTGAGGGAAAACAAGACAAGTGCATGATTTAAGAACTTGGATAACACTAACCATATGGTGAGCATTAAATATAGATATATGGTTTCTAAATGCATTTTTCATAGATTGAGAATGGTTTGTCTGACCATGTGAGTCTCAAGGAAAACTGTGTTGATGTTTGGGATTTGTCCCCAAGGCTATCACAAGACTTGAGAAGATGTTTTAAAAACTTGTATCTCAACCCATAAAAACATGTGAATTGTTTTTCAATTTATAGTAACCATTTCATGGTTGGAATATAGTTTTTAAAACCGTGCTGCCTAACTGTGAATCCAGATCCTAACATCTTTTAATAGAAATTTACCCCAATGCCCTTGGCCAATTTTACCTCTAGTCCTCTTATAATTTCTCATCAAAATTAACTGACCAGTTTTTGATGATTTAAAAGGTTATTCCCTTAGTATTATAGTGAATCTACACATATCTAGATTAATCTATTTGAGTTATGCATGTTTTTTTGGTTGTTTTCTTCTCAAATTTCTTGATCTACCTATGACCTCTCTTCTTCTCCATGACTTGGAAAACTTTATGGGGTATGAAGATCCGATATTTGGTTTAGAAGGATAACTATTGTTTTTTCTCTTAGATATATTCCATTGTGTACTAGATCTATTTATTTCTAATATTCATTTTTAATGGCGGCTTGATTTCCTCCATCAAAGAGGTAGGTGTCACAATACAGTGGCTCTAACTAATGAGTTAATTATTGTTTTGGTAAATTCTTATATTTTTGTTTATAAAATTGATTGATTTGATATCAATTATGAATTTGTATGGAAAAAATATTTGGGGGCATGAAATGGGGGGGGGGGTTAAAAGGTATTTTATTTAAAATAGTTTATACACTTTGTGGATTCAATGAAATTCCTTAAATATGGTTTTTGACACAAAAATGTATATTAAAGCATGGGTTTGGTGATGATTTTTTATTAAAATGGTTTACAAAACTGTGATAGTTGTTTATTTAAATTTTTTGGAAAATGTAGCAGATTAGGAACCATGGGCATGATAGGTTATAGACATATGAAAACCTTATTAAGTGTGGCACCACTAGGGGTTACCCTTGTGATATTGATTAAAAATGTTAAGAATTTATATTAGTAGGATTCATAGTATTCCTTTATTATTATTCCTCTACATGTCATAGTATGAATTCCTATAGGCAAGAGCCTAACATTGGGTTGGTTTTATTATATGATTGTTTTTTTTCATGTTTAGTTTCTAACATGTTTATCTTTTGAGATATGGTTACATTGATTACCAAACTCTATTTATTAATGTTTTTTATATTCATATACACCTAGATTTGAATATAGACTACTTTCAATAAAACCAATGGTTGTTTTATGTAAAATGTTTTCAATTGAACAACTTTATAATTTTTTAAAAAAATAATAAATAGATTCATGGGGATAGACATGGTATGTATTCTTTGGTGGAGTCCTATTGAGATTTAGTGATCACTCCCTAATTTGTCCGTTTGATATTTTTAGCTATAACATTGAAGGATACATGTGATGTTAAGGGAGTCATTTGGTATGGAGTCTTATCATAGTTAATATCATCTTCATAGAATATTTAGATGGTGGTGATATATGATAACATGGATACTTAGATGTGGTCTTGGCTTTGTGTTGTTTTTGGGACTTATAGTTTCTCTTAGTTAGTGTGTATCATGGATATGTACCTTTTCTTCCACATTGTATGCTGATTATTTATCTTAATTTTATTATATATGACACATGTTTTTTTATTTTTGATGGTAGAATCATTCCCAATTTTTTATTTATTGATACCGAGGTCCTTATCACCATCCCTTAGTGACCAGGAACATCCGTTGGGCCTTATGCTGAGCCAACTTGGGTGATGTATTAGGTTGACTCGGGTATCAAGATGTCTTAATAGAAATCATGGAATTAGCTATCCAAAATTATTAATTTCATTTCTAAAGAACCAATTATTCTTACCATTGTAATTATCTATATTTTTATTTTTTCCATGGATTTATTTCAATATTATGTGTTTAGTTATATAGAATTATTTTACTCTTATTTATTACTTCAATATTATTCATACCTTGATAGATTTTGATATAAAATTTTCATTATTGAACATTTCAGCTCGCCCTTTTTCTATTTATATTTATATAGGTAAAGAAGAAAAGGATTACACACGATATTTCTAGAGAAGAGTAAATTGAGAAGAGATTTTTTGGGACATGTTGATGATTTATTATGGATTAAGTTGTTTCTTATACAGTTGGAAAAATAGAAATTTGTTGATAAAAATAGTATTTTTTATTTAATGTTCTGCTAACTCTCTAAAACTTCAAACCTGAAAGATACTTAAAATTTATGTGACTCAATATTTTCTAGTGATATTGTAATTATTGATGGTTAAAATTAGTTCGCTTTGGTTCATTTTAAAGTCGTTTTATAATGATTTTGTTTTGTTGTAACAGATTCCTGTTGCATGGGTCTAGGGTGTCGCAATTGGTATAAAAGGATGGTTTAGAAATATTTATAGGTTAGAATATTAGTTGAGGATAATTTAATGGTTAATAGGATATGTATGATCACAATTAAAAAGTTATAGATTACCATTTAGATTATATATGGTAATATCAAAAATTTTAGGTATTTAGTTAAGAAAACATTAGTTAAAACCATCGGGTTAAGTCTAAGAGATAATTTTAAGTATTGGATAATATCCTAGAGTTTCGGTAATGTATATATTGTATGGTCTCCTAGAAATTATATCCCTATCTGAATACTGGAGAATCAATGTGGTTGTGGTACATATTCATGTAGGAGTAATCATCCTACATATTTTGTTTTACAATTGACTCAATCTTCACTCGGTACACAATTAGTGGGTTTAAGAATACACACGAATGAGACACTCCCAAGGGATATACTTTGGTTAATCACATTATCCTTATATACCATTATAAAATATGTAAACATATTGGTTATAGAATTTAATAAGAAATGATAATGTATAAATTAGATTAAAATACAAATATTCGTTAGCTAAGGCATATATTGATTTATATGTGATTTATTGGATAAATTGTAATTTGGATTTTGAGATCCTAGATTCCAATTATTTTCCGGTTTATAATTTTTTAAAAATGTTTATGGTAATTTGGTATAGTTATTTTGAAGGATTAATTGAATTAAACATAACGTAACATAGGTTGAACCAAGAGTGATATAACTTGAACTAAGAGAAGCGTAAGTTAAAAAGATGTTTTCATTTAGAAAGGCATATTTAGATTTATTTTTTCATAATCCTCTTATGATGAAAATTTTTCACCACTCATTTTAACTATTTTTATTTTAGTAATGGCTGAATCCCAAGGGAACTAAGTTGATGATGTGATCCATGTACTATAAAGAGATTATCACAGTGAGAAACCTAATGGGATAAGAGTTCATGTGAGGAATATTGTGATTATACAAAACCATCAGTCACAAATTATGATTAAAAACATACACATAGTTTAATTCCCAAACACACAAAATAAGATAAAGATGAATTCTCATTGAAGTTTTGGTGAAAAAGATGGAGAAATAAATAATATTCAATTCCCTATATTTCAAGAATGTTTACAGTTTTAACAATGGTAATGTATCAAAGGAACAAGAATATGATCCAATTATTGAAAAGAATGGAATATAGATAAATGTTTTAAAGGAAACCTAAATTTACTAGTTAATTGGATGAGGGGGAAAGATTTGTTAACTATCTATACCTATGATTTTAATTTAGACACCTCATTTGATATTATATGTTGATATAATACTATATTTTAGATACCCTTACTAAATATTATTAGTAAGTTATAATTTAAATTGGGAGTGAGTAATTTACTTAAGGGGTAGGGGAATGTAATACCCTAAGATATTAAATTATATTTTCTTTTGAAACCTAATGTGTTTAATATTTAATTCACACACAACACTAAGCCATAACGAACCAAGGAATAATATACATCTGTCAAAATGTATCCATGAAATTAGTGGTTAAAAATACATGTAATAAAATTATGAAAAATATATTTAAATAAAAACAAAAGTAATTATCAACGTTAAGTAAATGATAAATTATAATAGTGGAGCTGAATAACGAATAGGATTGATTTATGGTTGGAAATTCAACTCTTTGAAAATTATATTTTTGGAACTTTTTTATGATACTATATATATTATGTATAAAATATATTATTGATATGAATAATAAGTTTACTCTAAATTATAATAGAAATTTATATGAATTTAGAATAAGAATATTTAATATATTAAAAAGTTATTTTCCTACTAGAACAATTTTAATTATATTTTTTATGTTTTTATTTAGAAGTTAAATTATAAAATTTTAGATTTTTTAATTTACTAAAATAAAATTTATTTTTTATTCATAATATCTATATTATCTTAATATGAATTCTTAGGGTTTTTCTGAAATAGTCATTTTAGGTGAATTGTAAAATACTATTTTCACCAAAACTGGTACTTTATAATTATATAAGAAAAAAATTTAATATTATAAAAATGGTTAATTGGAGAAATAATTATTTAATATTTCAAATCATACATTTAAAAAATCGTATCTTTAATTTAGAAAACCTGTGATTATCATTTCAAGGGCTTAAGTATTATTTTCTAAAAAAACTATTTTTGTTCACTTCTTTTAATTGGATATTATTTTGGTAAAATTTGTTTTTGGATTGACCTTAAAGCCAAATATTTTTCTATTATAAAACTATTAATAACATGAGAATAAAATAAATTGATAATTCTATCATAAACATAATTTTTAAGCATAAAAAGAAACATTTTCGAAATAGGTGGTTTTTATGCGTTATATGCTCTAATGTTAAAATTGATTTTTCCTAAAAAATGTAAATTTTTATGATAAAATGAATTTAATATCCGAAATAATTATTTCCAAATTATTTAATAAGGTTCATTTTATTTTTAAAAATATAAAAATAGTTACCATGATAAAACTAAAGATGGTAGAAGTCAAAATTAAAGGAGTAAATGACTTAGAAAATGTTTAAAACATGTGTTAAATTTAATAGTTCATCATTTATATAACTTATATCATCCCTAAATAAATTATTTTCCATTTATAGAGGCACTTTACATTTGATACATGTGACCTCTTTATATTAAGTTGAAATATTTAAAAAAAATTCAATTCTCTTGAATTATAAATGGGTCCTATCACCACATCTTCAATGCCACTAAAAAACTTGGTTTCCTCTTTAAAATCTACCATTAATAATTATCATAAAATACTATTTCACATTATTAATATTATGGTCACAATATATCATCTTAATACCTTTTTTTCTAGGGAGTCCTCCAAAGTAAAACTCAAGTCGTCAATGCGAGTACTAACATTTCCTACCTTCTTTTATTTTCATTCTTACATATCAAGTATAATTTTAAAATTATTATAAAATTAAATAAATATTGTTTTAATATTTAATTTTATTATTCTAATTTAATTACTATTAACCACCATTCACCTATTCCATTAAGAAAAACAAAAATATCACTTGTGTATGTGTGGACTGTAACCACTACAAAATAACATATCTCATTCTGCATCATTCTTATTTATTATGTATTAAAATATCTTAAATTATGATTAAAATCCAAATAAATTTATATATAATTTAATTATGTTTAAATAAAAATTATATTATTCTATAACAAACAAATTTTATGATCATAATATTCCATTAATTTGGGTAAGGTCATGTTTGGGTCAGTTTAACAATATATTTAAACAATGATATAAAATAATATCATGAATAACTATGAGAACTAATTTAATGATTATACATGACAAAAATAACTAAAAAAATTATTTGATCCCATTTCTAAATAGGTAGCATTAAAATTTATCTCATTAATTAAGATACCATCACTCGTTTGTTAAAGATCACCAAAATATGCTTGTGACCAGTTTCATCTACAAGAACAATGACTAAAAATTTCATAGAATTAAATTTTAAATTTATAATATATAATTAAAAATCAATTTTATTATTTGAGAGTTATGTTATATGGTAGAATAATGAATAATAACACTGCTGTTATAACACTAGATCCCACTGATCATGATTAATCACACTCGATATTGAAAATAGATAATAAATAAAAAATATACATGTTGAGATTAATTATAAATTAAGTTTATAAAATTTCATATAAATTAATAATGTTATGAGAAAGATTATTAGGAATTATATTTTTCTCATAGACTCAAGTTCAATAGTGGATTTTAGGAATTAAGGTAAGGTGTTATTGTCTAAAATTTTCACCCCACGAGAGATATTTCTTTATCATAAACCACATTTTAATTGGAATGGTATATCTAATAAAAATTTAATATTTTTATCATGATAATATAATTATTAATTTTATTTAATGTTTCATTGGAAATCACATCCTTCACGTGGTATTGAAAAGAATGTTTCTATGGTTATAAGGGATTGTTTTAACTTAATTTTATTCCGTTTGGTTAAAAAAATTATTATTTAAATCTATTATTATAAGATTTATTTATACTACCAAATGAATAACTTTTTTAGTATTTCCTCCATCGTTTCCAAATTTCTATAATTATTCCTTATAAAATCATTATGAATTAATTCTTCCCCCAAATAATATGTTATTTAAAAGGGGTTTCTTGGTATCAATTCCTATTTCTAGAGACATAATTCTTATCATGAAAAAAATTAATTTTATATGGTGCATATATTTTATACTTTTTATATAATAACATTAATTATCCTTCATGTTAATTGAATCTTAGATTAAATCCCTTTCTCCATTAAGGGTTTTGATTTAACTAACAATCAAATAATAATGGTTTTTTTGTCTCATTTTTAATTACATGAGACATATTTGATACCGCACAACATATTTTCATATATATGGCGTATTAAATTCCATATTTACTTCATGTATAATGAATATATTTCATTTCATTATATTTTAATTTCATGGTATCCCTCTAATGTTCTTTTTATCCTTACATTACCATTACCATAAGGGATTTTACATCTTAATTTGTCTTTATTGAGATATTATTCCCAAAATTGATTATATTTTATAATGTATATATTTTTCATATATTACCTTATAAATTCAATAATACTATTTTATTTTGGGGTATTAAACTTATTAAATCTATCACGACCTTTGTCTTTCTAAATCATCCACTGTTATAGGAATAATTTTTATTCCAATTTATTCCCAATTTTAACACTCTATATTTTCTTCTTTTGATGAAGGGGGTTAACCTAGAATCCATATATCAATTGACTAGGGAAATTACTGACATAAATATAAACCACATGCTACAGATAATGCTAGTTTGATGATCTCTTATATAGAAATCTATTCCATTTATTCATTGAGGAAATATTGACAATCTATATACTAGTTATTTAAAAAGAGATGTTCATTTATTACTAAAGAGTATTGGTCATGTATTGTATATTCTATATATTACTTCATATTATTAATTAATTGGACCTAATTTTTTATGGGTAAGGCCTGATATTGATAGATCCTTGATAGACCAATAGGTCTCATTAGACAAACTACAATGGGTATTTTGGTGTATGCCCACCTAGAACTAATATATACTAGACATAGGGACATGGTTGTGAGATCATGTTGTCTAATATAATGATGTATTAGGTTATGAAATGGAATTAACTATCCAAAATTATTCAATTAATCTTTAGGGAACCATTTATCGTTATCCATGTGATTTTTTATATTGTTATGTTATCCATGGATTTATTTTAAGATCATGTGTTCGGTGATATAGAATTATTTGATTGTTATTTATTCACACATTATTATTTATTCCATGATATATCCTGATATATATTTTCCCTTATTGATCATTTTATCTCATCCTAATTAGGATTTTTATTTCCCTTGGTTTTGAAGAAAAGCATCACACATGATATGTCTAGAATAAAATGGCATGAGAAGAGATTTTTTGGGAGATTTTTAAGACTTATTATGAATTAAGTAGTTTCTTATATAGTGAAAAAAATATCAATTTGATGAAAAAACGTGGGGTATGTAAGTTATAAGTTCTTCCTCGATTGAAAAAACTCTAAACATAAAATGTCGTTTGAATGATTGTAGATCTACATTTTTAGTGATATTGTAACTATTCATGGTTAAAATTGGGTCACATTGGTTCAATATAAAGACGGAATACAAATATTGTGTTTATTCATATTGGATTATAAGAGTGTGGGTTTTCCGTATCATACAAAATGCTTATATGGTGGAAAAATAGGCCACATCATGAATCACTGGAAGATGGACATGAATATCAAAGTAAATTATAACATACTAGAATTGAGAAAAAAATAAATCTAAGACAGAGACTGTAGGATGATATTAGGGGTTGAAACACCTTTTAAATAATTTGTAAAGCTATTTAAGAAGTTATAGTTTAAAGATAAAAATTGTGTGTGTGGATGGTGCAATAAGGCATGACATGTGGCTGTCAAATGTATTACTATTATTCCTAGTAAATTTAAAAATAAATTAAAATCACTAATTAATCATAATATCAACAAATCAACTAAAATAAGGATTCGACACTAAATAATAATTTCAAACATGTAAAGAAAAAATTCTTTACCATATGTCCTGATCTGCTTGAAAAGTCCAATAATATAGAGCAAGAGAAATAGAATAATGTTATATAATTATTTAGGTTAAGAAAGAATATCTATCTAAGGAGAAATATGATATTTAAAATAAAAACATTCTTCCCAAAATTAAATAGATCTATAAAATCAAGTAAAATGGTATCGTGAAGAGTTCTCAAAGAATTGGAACTATCATAAAGAAGTTGTTTAGTATGAGAACCAAGTCTCATGCCACTAATCTAGATGAGACGATAATGGATGATTGACCATATTACCATATCATTATAACAATTTTAAATTTTTTTTAAGTAAAGGTTAATAAGTTTGGAAATTATCCTTTTAAGATTATCTCTTATAATAAGTGAATCTTCTAGAGATTTATGTATTTCTATTGAACATAAATTTTAGGAAAACCAGTTAATATTTTTAAGGACGGGACGTATTTTTCATTATACCATAACCATTTCAACTCATATTTATTATGATCATCAAGTGGGAGTGATTATATAACCATATATTGGAATAAAAATAATTCACATGAATGTTTTTGATTTGTGTGTTCAATTTAGTGAAGGATCATATACATTATTTAAAATATGTTTGGATAAACCCTTGAGAAAGAAGCACAAAAGTGGTATTACATGGTGGTTTATTTATATACATCATTTTTTTTAAAATTCAGTATTTTTTTCTATAAATAGTTATCCCACATAGACCCAGATTTTACTACTTTATGGAACATTGTTAAGAATTGTTTTGTGCATCCTTTTATCATGGTATTAATTATTATTTGGAAAATTGATGAACATAATGAGAGGAGATGAATTTATTAAAATTAAAATATTTAGTTTGAGAAGAGAAATTATTTACATATACATTGTGAGATAGATAAAGGTGAAGAAGACCATCCTCAATCCTTACCTATTATTTCCATCAAGAATAAATTATTTCCCTTCTTTTCATTTATTTTCAATTAGGGGAGAAGAATTTCATTTAACATTAGAGTGAATCTTGAATTGACAACAAATCTAAAGGGTTGTATTGAAGTTTTCTTGGGTAAAAGTTTTATTTTTTATAAATTAACTTTAATGTAAATATAATTAAGAAAAATTTATTTTTTGGGTGATGTAGTGAGGATCCTCCCATTATAAGTAGATGAAGATGTTCACTATTTCTTTGGTTAAACGTTTTTAAAGCTATTTCACTTACTGGGATGGGTAATGAAAAGAGAAAGCTGCTACTACCAATGAAGATCTGGACAAACGACATCTATGTAGTGACTAATACATAAGAAGATTATTGATATGGTATTAAAGTACATTAAAAGTTTTAAATAGATTTAGAGAAATATTTACAATGTGTACAAAAAGTGAAAAAATTAGAACATAGAAATATATCTATTGAATCTGTAATAGACATCTTGTTGATATTTCTTAAAAATATTAAATCAGATTCATTGTATTCGAGGAATATAGATTCATGTTAGAGAACCCATCCATGGAGTGATGTGAAATTTTTAGGCTTAAATTTGGGATAAAATATCCTTTGATAAAATATCATTGGACAAAATTTTTAAAGTATGAAATTAAGAGTTAATAATATAGAAATACTCTATTTGGAGTATTTAATTTGTTCCACCAGTCCTTGAATGTAAGTTTAATGATTTTGGAATTATTTAAATAATTTCTATAATTAATTTGATCACTTTTATGGTTTTTTGAAATTATTGATAAGGTATGGAGTCCATTTTAAAAGCCACAAAGTCATTTTATGTGTTTTGGTTTTTGGAGTTCCCAGCTAAAAACTGGATAAGTTTGGAAGTCATGTGACTTTTTAGGAGCATATGACTTACACATATGACATTAAATGCATATATTTTTGACTTCAAGTCATTTACCTGACTTTGAGTATATTTTTAGACTTTATGGACAACATATAAAATCACGTATTTTCATATAGATTTCCCCATTTGTATGGATTTAGAGATTCCATTAGATTTAAAATTCCTACAAAGGGAAGAGAACATGACTCCAAGATGTTGAGTTTGACACTATTTTTTGAATTTAGGGATTCCATCATACTTTAAAACCTAAAAAAATGTGGATAATATGAATTTAGTATTTGAATTTTGGTTAATATATTTCTTTTAATCTCTAATATATGAATTTCATATATGTTAAGTAATTTTTATGACTTTGAGTTATAGATTAAACCATTTTTTGAGATTTTATAACATTGATTTCCAGGTGTTATACATGCTCGGGTTAGTTTAAATAAATCATTATACTCAAAAAGGATTATGAAATGACATTGTTCTATGTGTTTTAATTTTAAAAAGAAACTGTTTGAATGATAAATTCATAAGAAGAATATACACCTACATAAAATATAGTTTATCACTTAATACTTAGATAAATTTTGAATTCCTAATGGGTGAAAAATTAGGTTCCCCAAATTTAAAATTTTAGATAGAAAATTCTTTGGGGAAGATGATTTTGTTATTTGAACATGTTATGAACTTCATGATGCTAATATTTTCTACTAATCAAGCCATGAGATGAGAATAAAGATATTTGGTGAATATTATAAGCTCATTGATCATATTATTTAATTTTATAATAATAAATACATTTAAATGTTCAAATTTAGAATTGTTCTTCTATGATTCAAATATCAAAGATGATTTATGATTTATATAGTGCCTAAAAAAATGATTTTCACACTGTATTCAAAAAGACCGAGTTGAGAAGAGAAGATAGAAGTGACAATTTCATGTCTTTATAATAATATTCACATTGAAAATGACATGGAAAATGAAATTATTGTAGAAATAAAAAATATAAAGTAAAGGATAAATAGAGTGCAATTTTCTAGGAATGGGATTTGAGAAGAAGAATTTTTACAATAAGAATAATATAAAAGGAGATTTATACATTTGAGTTTCAAAAATGAGTGAAAAAAATAATAGGTTATTTATAGAAATTCACTAAATAAAAGAAGTTTTACAGTAAATTAGAGTATCAAAAAGTTGATCCTGGAGTAGTTAAAGGTGAATATAATTTTAGTGTGATCCATTACAATAATTTAAATTTTCTATTTATTGATATTGCAAATGAGAGTAAATAAGTAATTTTTCAACACATGAACTTGATAATATTTATTAGAAGAACTTAGTTGGTTGAGAGAAATAGTCCTCTTGATGGAGGAAGAAGAAGGAGGATCCACTGTATGCTATAGAAATGAAGAAGAAGATTGGACTAATCTTATTCTTTATTAATAAACTATTTGACTTTAAAGAAGAATATAAAGAAGAGGTAGAAATATAATACTAGATAATTATAATTGGGAAATAATAAATAAAAAGGAGAAGTTTATGAATCTGAGGTTGAGCATGTTGGGACATATTTTTTTCCAAATCTTATAGTGATGAGTCTAACTGAAAAAGATTAGAGTTGTTTTTTTCATTTAACATATTTAGAGAAACTATTAGCTATATATATTCAGAGGATAAGTTATACATATTTTCCATGAATACATGAAGTCATCCAAATAATATCTACTATTAAGTAAGGAGATCAGTTTGTGTGTGTAGTAACATCCCAGTTTTATAGTGTTAATATACATCAAGATGAAAAGGTTATTCAAGATAAAAATATAGGGGGATGCTAGAATTAAGAGGTTATTTTGGATTAAACATCATTTTACTTATATAATATGATATACCCAGACCATGATGTTTTGTTTTAGTGTCCTGCAGGTTGTGTCATTTGTGAGGAAGTACTTTCTAGTGGGTTGTTCCCATGAGTATGGTGGAGGTGATGATAGTTTTGTGAATATAAAAAGATCAAGATAGTTTACATAACAAAGTGATGAATATTGGTTTTTAAATTTATAAATTCCACCTCTTGATATGTTTTAATGCAAGGTTTTGAGTTTTTAATTATAAATTATTCCAATATATTTGTTGTTTTTATAGCATTGAGGAGATTTATTATATTATTTTATCATTTTTGATGGTTTTATTGGTTCCTAATCAACCATAAAGAAACTTATTTGAAAATAAAAAAATAGAAATTGGAAGGACATACCATGCATAGAAAGTTGTTGGATTCATAGGATAAGAAAAACCCTGTAAAAACCCCTATGTTATTTATTTATTTTTCTATATTTCATTTCTATTTATTACACGTTAGACAAAATAAGATCCAACCGCCTTAACATACATTAGATGTTTATATATAAAGGGATAGAAAAAATAAAAAATAATAATTGTTTTTTCTTGTAAAATTTGACAACACCTGATTCAACCTCCCAATAAAGTGTTCTTTTAGAGATCTTGTGGGACATACAAATTAAAATGTGACTAATTTTATTCAATTTTAAGGTTCTAAGGTGAAATAAAAGCACTGGTTGGGTTCCCATTTGTTGTTTTTTTATAAAAATATATGGATAAATCATAATTAATAGATAAACACACCATTAAATCTCATAAATAGGATCATTCAATTTTAATATACAGTTAATTTAAATTCAAAATTAGCTCATCCATGACATTCTTATTGATTAAATTTCTATCAAAAAACATGTTTCATTTTCCTTTTGTGGGATAATCAAGAATTCAAAATTAGCTTCATGAATATATGAATGATTTCCTTGATATCCAGGTGTTATTTCTAGAGAATCTAGTACTTTACATCATTCATCATCGATCAAAAAAATGGTCTATTTACCTCCCTATAGATTTCTGAGAGAGTAAGGGAGAATTAATTCTAGAGATAGAGATAATCATATACGATGAATCATTGTGTTTAACACATTTCTAATGGAAAATTGATATATTTTAGATTATATTATTTGGCAGAAATAAATTTAAGTACACATATAACATTATCATATTATTTAATAAATATAAACCACATGATAAAATAATAATAGTATTATTATTATTTTTATATCTCATGACATTCGTTAAATCTAATATAATTTATTAAATAAATAAATAAATATTTATTTAAATTATATTAAATATATAATTTTCATCATATCAGTAAAATTGATGCATATTCTATATTAGAATTTATCTAACATCGAATAATAAAATAAATATTATATTCACAAAAATTAAGAAATAAATATATATTTTAATATTTACATAACTTGAATAAATAAATATTTTACTATATCAAATAAACTCATTAATAAATAAATATTATATTCAATACCTTTTGAAGAATTAATAAAGGGATAAAATTAAACTTACATATTATAAACTTAAATATATTATGATCAAATTTCTACAATAAATATTTACATTAAAATTATTATACCCCAAACTGGGGAATAAATTCATTCATAAATTTAACTTCAATAGTTTTTAATGTGATTTTGAATACACTTAGTATACAGACCTTGAGAGACATTTATATATATATATATATAGGTAGAACAAACCTAATGTCCATGATTTGTGTCTAGAAACATATCAGTTAACTTATAGAGAAATATGTTACTATAGAAAATATAACAACCATCCTATGAACATCACTATGTAATATAATCCCTTTTCAACCAATATATCATTAAGAAGGATTCATACTTTTTCAATCACTTTATAATCTTTATTTACCTTTCTTTAAATTTTATAAATCATTTAATTTATAAAATACCGTAGCCATAGATTTTTTTTACCAGAAAAGACGTCAGAGGATAACCCTATGACCATTTATTAAAAAGAGAAAGAAAACTAGTTTAAGGGTTGCCGGTACCCATTAAAAAACATCCCCGCACCATACATTTCAAAACAACTTTCAAATTTCAAACTCAAAAAAACATCCAGCTATCCTCGATCAGCATGCCATCACCGCACACCTTTCCATGCCTCCTCGGGCCGCTCACATCTCGAAGCTCACCCAGCCATCAAACCCATTTGCTTCACCGTAACCAACCAGACTGTTCATCGGCGGCGAGACCCCCTCTGGCATCACTGCGAATCCAAGATACTCCCCACCTTACAAACATCGCCAGCGAGAAACGCCGGGACAACGACAGACCGCCATCTTCATCACATCCCACCATAAAAACAAAATCAAAGCATAAAACAACCACAATTGACATCAAGCGCCACGATCCACCAAAACGCCCGATCTGCGACGTCAAACCACAGTCAGCTATGAATCGAACAACCTCATCCACATCAACTAGCACGCCGTTGAAATCGACACAAACAACCAACAGGTACACAGTTGCAACTCCTCTATTAAAATGCAGAAAATCACAAAACCATCCATCATGCTCCACTATTGTCGGAACACGTCATCGCCACAATGCCGGAACAGTCCAATCGCAAACCATAAACCCAGATCCAAACCACAAACCAATAGCATCCAGAATCAGCCAAGCATAAACCCTGCAAAAAAAAAAAAACACAGCAGCAAGATAAAAAAACCTCCCCCCTCCGGAACTGCAGATCGACATCACGCCCCACAGAATCCCGCCGGAACCACTTGAGGCGACGCCAGGATGCGATGGAAGAACCGAGATGGAACGCATTCGTCACCGGTGGACGATTCGACAGATCTGAGCGAAGCACCATAGAGACTTCGTAGAACACGTCGTCGTCGGAAGGCACGAGCACGCCGAGCCGCACTCCGGAACACCACCGATCTGGCGACACCGGGAGCGGGAGCCGGAGAAGGACCCTCGGAACCCAGACGCGTCATACATGAACGCCACGCCGACCCGGGGGCCGAAGGAGCCGAGACGATCCAGGCTGGAGGGGGAAGGGGAAAGGGAGAGGAGGTGAAACCCTAGCCGCTGCGGAAGCTCAGGAAGACGCCGCTCAAAGGCCCCCTCTTCCATAGATTTTTTTATATTTTTTCTTTCTTAGTCAAAGTTAAAAATATATCTTATTCCATTTTTATAGAGGTGGAAAATAATTTATTTACCGTTCAAAAAATTTCATATAACTTATGAAACACCGAAGATATACTAATTCACTGTGAGTATAAATTTTTGGGGGTTTTGTTTAATAAATGAATCACTTATTTTTCTTTTGAAGTTACAATACACTTCATAGGAAAATGATCTAAATTAAATTTAAATTTCTATTCTTATGTATATATGGAATGAGTTTCTAGTAACTAATAGTCCATCACTATATATTTATTTATAAAAAGTAGGTTATTTAAAGAACAAATTTCATATTACTTCCATTTTATTTATAATCACGATAACGATGTTAAACTAAATCATCGATAAATTAAGAAATATGTTGGGTTCATTAGTAGATGAAGAAGTTTCTATTAATTAAAATATAGATAATCAATATTTTTTTTTCATAATTAGACCATTGGATTTTGTTAAAAAGGTTAATTTAAATAAATATTCACCTCAGGAATTAAAAGTTTAAACTATGTAACAAAAATGAGAATTTTGAACATTTCTCTTAGTTTTAATGCTTTTCAATTTCTTATTGATGATTGTTCTTACGATGAGTGTAATTTGTATTTCTGATTTTTTCTACTTAGAGATACCATCATGTGATATTTTCTTTATAAGTATCTTAGTATTTTCATTGGAATCATTCGACTTTCGATCCTAAATGGTTGTGGTCTTACAGAGATAATAAAAAAAAATATTGTCTGAATGTGGGATTTCTTGGACATGATGATAGATTTTAGGCACTTTCGGTACTTGAAAGTGAGATTCGATTGATATGAATAATTAATGTTTTCTATGGAGAAAAATATATAACTAAATATAGGTATAAAATTAGGTATACCTGAGAATAGTTTAAGAGTCATTCCTAACTCTGATCACATCTAAGGATCTACCATTCACTATGGTTGTAAAGTGGGGTTTTAATAAATATACTTTATAGGAGCATTTTTAAAAAAATACTCTCTATTTTATTTTTAAACATTAGTTTTTTTTCATATTTCTAGTTGTTGTAATAATACTTGTTTAAAGGTTTACTAATTTAAATCTTTCCCCAGTAGTTTAATATACCAATATCTTTATTGAGACTGTGTTAAATGTATTTCTATATATTATATAATACCATTACTTTTATCTTTATCTTTATCGGTATTTTGAAAAATAAGATTAAACTTTGATCTAATCTGTATTTCTGAAAAATATAAATTTAATACTTGAAGTTGATTTAAACTATATGTTTGTTTTTTTAAACTACAAATAGTCCCCTCCTATAAGAATTTTCTATCATAAATTGAGACAACATTTTTTATCAGATCTTTTATTTACTATGATTCTAATATTATCATAATTTATATTGTATTTCTATTAGTTTATTATAATTTCATCTCATTTTACATACCATCATCATGTTGGTAGAGGAAATATTTTTCTGCGATGGATGGAGTAATTGTTGGAACACTTGAAAACATAAATCAAACTAGACCACAAATTTTTGATAAAACTGATTATTATCACCTATGTGATCAAATTAAATACTATATTTTATATGTCAAAGTTAGAAATTTTATTTTGATAAAAATAAATTAATTTTTTTTAGAGAATATCAAAATTTAATTCTATCTTGATGAGAAATCAAAATATCAGATAAACCATATAGTTCAGAATACTTTTATTATAACCACAAGATTTTTCTACTAGATATCATCATGTGAAATAATGTTTTTTGGAAGAATCTATAAAAAAACATTTTCAAAAATCAAATGTTTTAGAAAAACATTGAACTATACTTATATATAATTATTAAACTTTTGATTTTTTGACAGAAGAAACTATAAAAAGATACATTAATTATTTAAGATAATAGAAAATAGTTTAAAATTCTTGAATAAAAAAGCATTATTAGAAGATAAACTCATTGAAAATATTATTGATATTATGCCTAAATACTGAGGATCTAAGAGAAAAATAATTAATGATACTAAAAATTTAAAAAAAGGTAAGCCTAGATGAATTAATTTCAAAACTGATTCAATATGTGAGGAGATTTTAATGAGATTATGAAAAATAGAAAAGAAATAATGAAGTAAACTTTTCATATAATTCATGTGATATTATTTATATTAGTTTCAATACTTGTGATAAAAATTATAAATCTATCATTTCAAATAGAAAATGTATGATTTCATATCGAAGTGATTATAAAGATAACAACAGTAAAAATGATCAAATTTCATGAAGGATGAATAAACTTTTTAGTAATTCATACTTCTGAAATAATCATCAGAAATAAAATATAGGTAGGAAAGATATTAAATTATAGCTGAAAATAGATTTTTATTTTAAAATCACTTTTGTGTAAAAATTGGGAAGCCTCAGAAGTTCCAACTTGAAAACATCTGACACAATAGGTGATTACGAAATTATTTAAAGAAAACATGGACCTATTAGAATAAATCTCCCTATATAATTTCAAAAAAGATCAGTTAACCTTTTTTTCAGTTCATCTCAGATAATGTATTCAAATTGAAAATTCATTTTCCCCAAATCTTAGATAAACTACTCCATAGTTATTTTCCATTCATTGAATCCTCTTATCATAATTTAATTTTACTTATTGATCCAATCACTATGCTCCTAATTTTTTACACTAAAATTGTTATCCCTTATATACTATCCTAATCCTCATGAGAAGCCTGAATAATCAAGGCCAACATAAAAAATTCTTCCTCAGAGTGCAGGAGATGTTAATGGAAAAATAATAAAGATGATTCAAAAGTTATTTGTTATAAATTTAATAAAGGAAGGCCATATCTGACCTGAATGTCCCAAATAAAAGAATAAAAATAAAAATCCAATATGGTATTCTAAAATTGAATGAAATAATATCTTAAATGATTTAAATACTTGGAGAACTATTGAAAGTGACACTTATTCATAAAGTTCACCATAAGAAAGTAAAATCGAAAGTCATAAAATATTTGGGTTCTTCTAAAGTATTTATAGGATTAATAAATGGTCTGAAAAAGGTAATAATAGAATCTCTAAAAAATTTAATCCTTGATTAAAAATTTACTCATAATAAAGAATATGATTTTTCAACTTCATTCGTAGATGAAAAATATAATCCATTGGAAGTTAAAAAGGTTAATTCAAGGGAATTTGAATAAACAATACCTACGATATTTGAAATGGATAGATATGTAACCCTTATGAATCCAGAAAATAATAAACTAAAAATACCAATGATTTACAAAATAAAATCATATTTAATATTATTAAACAATATTTAAATTAACATTGAAAATCCAAAAACATTCAACTAAATTAGATTAAAAAACTAATTCTTGTATGAATTATGTTGATTTTAATTTCATTGATTATATTTTTTTGATCAAAATTTAGGTGTTCATAATTTTATCAATTGGAATTTAGATGATTGAAAATCCAATGAAGACAGTCAGAATTTGGTTATTAAACTTAAATTCAATGAGTTTTTTAAATAAACTTTTATCTTACTTTTATTTATGTTAAAAAAGTATGATAAATGTAATAGCATGTAATACCCTTTATAAATTCAGGTGGAATAGGTTTTAGTTCTGATAAACCTTAATTAAAACCGAACAATTTTATATCTAAAAGGGATCCTTTATTTAATAAATTTAAAAGTGGTGGTCATAAAGTAAAAATTTTTCTTTAAATAATGTCTAGTATTTTATTTTAACAAATAATTTATATTAAAAGAACTAGTATATGAACAATAAAAAATAGTTGGAATGATGTGGGTTACAAAAATTTAATTTTCTAATGTAACTATACCAAAACATGTGTGGGTACCAATTACTAAATTCTATCTTTTTCATGAATTATTATACGTACCAGTAGTTGAAATAAATGGTACATGAAGAGTGGTTTTTATAGACACATGACTAATGAATTGTCAAACTTCCAAAATATCTATAAATTAAATGGGGGAAGAATTAACTTTGGAGACAATTTATAGGGTGAAATCATTATATTCTATGATATTTATTTTCCTTGAAATTTTGTTATTTGAAATTTTTTATATGTTTTAGGTCTTAAACATAACCTTATCACTAAAAGTTAGTTAAGTGATAAGATATATCTTATGAAATTCAAGAATGAATACTATTCTATTCATCGTTCAAAAATTAATTTTATTCTATTTAATGAAGGGCATGAAAATGTTTAAAAACTAGACTTAGAAAATTTTAGTCAACATAATTTTCCTTGTTTAAGTGAAACCAAAAAATTATCTTGGTTATAGAATAAGAGACTAAAATACTGTAGCTTCTAGAACTTAATTTATCTTTATAGAAAATGACATGTTTCGTATCTACTGGAACGTAAGTTAAATTCATCTATATTCTATAATCCTTTTGAGTTTTTTAAGAAGAATATTTCAATAATTATATCTAAAAGTGAAGTCTTAACTACTAAAACATTATATTTGGTGCACATGAATATATTTGTCCCTATATAAACTAGAAGCATGGGACTAAAATACTATGTATATATCTTGGTCGATGATTACACTAGATTTATTTAGGTCAATTTTCTCAATTGAAAGTTCAAAGGTTTTAATAATTTAAAAAATTTGATGCTATCATTAAAAATTGGAAAATAGTACCTTTAGTACAATATAGAGTGATCATGGTAGTGAGTTTATTAATTTTTATTTTGAAATATTCTGATGTAAAAAAGTTATTACTCATATATTTTCTTCACCAAGAACACCAGAAAAACATCCCTAGTTGAAAGTTAAAATATAATTATTTAATAAATTAATAAAACATTACTAAGTGAGTATTTAGTTTCTATAAATTTTTGTAATGAGAGTACTGATTTTGATAGTATAAATCACATTTTACTCTGACATTTTCTTAATAACACCCTTTATGAGCTGAGGACTATAGGAAAGACAAAAATTTCTTACATCAGAGTTTTTTAATGTAAAATATTATTCTAGAATACCAGAGTAGTCACATAAATTTGATTCTAAAACTGATTGGGGAGTTTTTATGGATTATTATAAAACCATTGAAGCTTATAGAGTTTTTATTAAAATAGATAATATTGTTGAGGAGAAATTTCATATAAATTGGGATGAATCTGATCATTTTTTTGAACCATCATAATTTCAAATTAAAAATGATATTTCAAAAATTGCTCAAATTTCAATATATGAAGATAATCTCGAACTATATATTGAAAATACTCTTGAAGTAATATCTTCAGATATTCAATATTTATAAGCTAACTCAATAAAATATATACTTCCATTATTTTATGTTCATATTATCACTTTAACAATTAATCTATGAATATTAAGGAATCAACCTTCCAATTATTCTATTAAAGATGTAATTACTCCATTTAAAACTAGTAATACCCTATGAAATCATTTGGATCATCATGATTTCCGATTAGAATTTAATCCTAAAACAATATATGTTTATCTATGTGTTGAAATTTGAATAAGTTCCATGCAAGAAAATCTCAATTAGTTTGAATGAAACCATGTTTTTAACTTAGTTGAAAATCCTACAGATTAATTAGTAATTAGATTAACATGGTTTTTTAGAAACAACATACTAAATTTGAATCATTATTATAAATAAATCAATACTTGTTGATAAAATCTATTTTGGAGAAGAATAAATATTTTATGGTAAAAAAATTTCACCACTAGTTAGATTAAAATCTATCAAGATCATATGAGACATAAAGCTTATCTAAATATTACTTTATTTTAAATGGATGTGAAAATTGATTTCATTAATGGATATGTTAAAGTGGAATTTTATGTTGAAAAAAATCTTGGTTTTGAATATAATATATTTTTTATCAATGTATTTAATCATAGTGAAGACTCTATAGATTTAAAAAATAGTTAAGAGGATGGTATTGGAGACTTAAAAAAAATTGTTTCTTCAGAATAATTTTGTTAAAGGAAGTGATTATACAACAATTTTCATAATTTTTTTCCAAAAAAAACATTATTATTCAAATTTATATTGATTACATTATTTTTTGTACAAATAAAAAATATATTTTTTTTGGTTTTTATAAACATTTCATAAATGATTTTGAAATCGACATGATGGGAGAACATAGAATTTGCATTGGTATTTATATTTTTTGAAAGACAGAATGATATATTTTAAACCAACATATATATATTAATGATTCACTAAAAAATTCTTTCCTTGAAAATTGATTAAACATTATAACTTCCATTACGACCTCTATGAAACATCACCTTGATGAAACTAGTAAAAAAATAGATCAAAAAACATTATAGAAATATGTTCAAAATTTTAATATATCTTATTTTAAGTAGAATCGAGAAAATATTTTAGTAATTTTATGTGTGTTATTTTAAAATAATCCAAAATAATATCATTTTAATATAAAAATATTAATTTCAGATGCCTTCAATGTAGTTTAGAACATGGATCATTTGATTCATCTGAAAATAATTTTGTTTTAAAAGGTGGCTCTGATTATAACTATAGATGCTATAGGTTTCATAGAAATATACTTTAGGAACTTGTCACATATTAAGTGAAGATTTTTTCTATTTTTCTATAAATGAACTGAATTATATACAACTTTAGATGAATGAAGTACAATATAAAGTACTGAGAAGTTTGTTTGCTCAAGTTTTTTTTGATGTAATACTCACTCATGGATTTTGCATCCAGTTTTACTCAAACTCTAATTTTTTATGATAATACTAGTAGAATTTTATTATATATAAGACTAACACATCACTCAAGGTATAAGTTTATAAATATAAGACACCATTTCATTGGTAATAAAACACAATAAATGGAAATAATTTCTTACATTATCAGAATGAAAAAGTATGTTGTTGAAAATTTTACAAAATATTTTACCACCAAAAGATTCGAATTCATTAAATTGATTTTGGGAATGATCAATATTAAGTTATATTCATTCCAATTCCTACTTCATCTATATTCATAAATTGAAAACACCTCTTACAAAAATGGTAGAATTTTTTTTCAAATTTATCTGTATTAGAATTTTGTGAATTTTTCAGACTTCATTTTTTCAAAACATATCTAAATTTTTGAAAACATATATGAATTTAAAATATGTTTTATCTTTAAAAACTATTTGATATTCAATATTTTACTAATTTTCAGACTAAAATATTTTTTAATTTTTCTCTATCAATGGTTTACATCTTTTGTAAAATCATTCTTGAACCGTCCTTATGAATAGAAGATCACCCATTGGAATATAAATTCCATTATGATTAATCATTTAAACTATATTTTTAATTTTCCTGGACTATTATTGTTTAATTTTGGGGGATATTGTTTCCTAAAATCTATTCCATTAATTGTTATATGGTGATGTTTTTATTATTTTTCAAAAAGGTAAGTTTTCCTTTTCCATTCAAAGAAATTAGAAATTTAATTGTTAAAAAATTTACATGATATACAGTTTGTCCTTTCAACCTATTTATTGGTCATTAAGACCCAATCATACAAGAAATGTCATATTTTTTTATTATATAAATCTTTAATGCTATATAAGTGCTAAAATTTCAATTATTATCTCACATTCAGTTCACTTTTCTTCGAAAATGTTTCTTATCATAAGTATCTTTATAAAAGTTTTTCTAAAGAGATTTAGAAGACCATTCAGGATGCTTAAAAGTACCTGGAAAAGTAGTAAAAGAATCATATGATGCAAAATATTTCTCTCTGATATGATCTATTGGACTATTGGAGAAAGTGATGTTTAACTTGAACTGACTTCATAAGGATATATTATCAGATTATAAAGAATGGTCAAAATGGAATTGATGTAGGAAAATTAGATTACACCGGCCATCCAAAAAGAACTTTCCTAAAGATATAAAGATCTATAGAAGTAACAAAGGAATCCCAACCATTTAATTAGACTATTCTCAAACAAAATTAAATTCCAAATTTATGATTTTAGTTTTCCTTATTATTTATTTATTTTTTTAAATTTGAAGTTGTATAAATTTAATAAAATTTGTTGTTCTTATTGTTTTTTTAATCTTTTTTATATTATTTTAACATGGGATAAATTTTTACTAGTTCTATTATATGATTATTGTAAAGATATTTTTAAAGGGATATATTGTGGGAAATTAGTTTTTTCTTTCACTAATAAATTTTGTTCAATATTTGTATAAAAAATAGGAAAAAAATCCATATCATATAGAATAAATGGAGTTTTATTTTTAATTTTAGTTCCCATACTAAAATAATCTTCCATGTGTTTTATTTTATAAAAATGTGGTTATTTTTAGGGATTTTTTTAAATAAATGAATTAATTATTTTTTTATTATATAAAATATAATATACTTTATACAAAAATGATCTCACTTAAATTTCTTCTTAAATTTTTATGATTATTTAGAATAATGTTATAGTAACTGAAATAACAAAACTCAAAACTAGTTTAAAAAAACATGATTATCTAAAGTACCATTGTCAGATCACATCCAACAGATTTAGAAATACTAAATGTTTCTGATATAAATCATTGGTAGATAGAGAAATATAATTTATTTCATTTGTAGATGAATAAGTCACCATAAATGTAGTTATAATTAATCATAAGTTTGTGGAATTTGACCATTGTAGTTTATTAAAAAATTTCTTATAAACAAAGATACATATCAACCATCAGAGTTATACATGATTAAAAAGAGCATTTTGAAATTTTTAGTCTGTTTTGATTCTTTAAAATGTCTTGTTGCTGAGTGTGCTTTTGATTAGTGTTTTATTTGTGAGTATTTCTAATAAGATATATCATTTTGTGAGGGTTTTCTTATAATCATTTAGTATTTATATTGTATTATTTTTTACTTTAGATACTATGTGATAAATTGATATTGAGGATAAATGTAATGCCCCGACCCCAGTTACCCAGAGTCAGTGCATTACTTCGTAACATTGGCATGATCACAAAAGATCAAGTCTCGAAAGACTGATTAGTTTAGTAGCCTTGGAAACACTAGATACATTAATAAATGTTACATTACATCATAAAGAGAAAAACTATAATAACATAGTATCCATTTTCCACACTCATATACCCTTCAGACTATCCCTGTAGGTCATTCCAAAAATACTTCTTCACATCCTGGAAAAAATTAAAACATTGAAAGGGGTGAGTTCAGATGCTCAATAAGGATAACAATACAGTGTAATCTTTCATAAATAAATATAAACATTTAAGGCAATGTATAACTAAAACAAAAGCCTTTTAAACTTGAACTTAAACATAATATGGAAAAGGTATAATGAAATAATGCCATTTACTTATTCACATGGATATTCTACTGGTATAATAATCACATGCAATATCAATAACCACTTTCATAATGATGGAATGCATAATTCCAGACTATCATAACCACGTAGCCAAGGCCTCGTGCCAAGACCACAAATAATATTTTGTCATGGCCTCGTGCCAAGACACTAGTATGTCTCATGAGACCTGCCGATGAATTTTTTTTTGAAGATACTTACGATTAAAATAGCTGAAATATAATCCAGTGTTTTTTTGAAAACATTATGCATGCTTCTGAAAACAAAATAACTAATTCTGATACTGCTCGACTAATTGCAGGCCATGATGGGTCTACGCCCAATCCCTTCCTGTCTACCACACTTGAGAGTTGGGTTTTATGAGAACATTTTTAAGCTTGTGTTATATACGTATACATTTGCACTAGATTTTCATATATTTGAGAGAAATATATCTCTCTTTTTTGAAATCATTTAAAAAATTTATTGATTGTAGAGGAAGCCGAAACTCAAATAATGGTCATGGTGGCGGAGAAGTCATTGTCTCCGCATACGTATAACAAAGAAACATTCCCATTTTTTCATTTAGTAAAAATGCTTTGTATAAAAATATTCATTTTTAATAAAAGTAAAAGTCAAAGGGGTTTATACACTTTATAAAATAAAGATGTGTATAAAACTAAATTTGCCTCAATGAATGGAGATTGAGACTAAGTCCCTTAAAAATATCATTTTTAAATAAAATATATCTATTATGTTTATTCACTATATGTACACATAAATAAATTATAAATACAAGATAAGACATGATAATATCATGACGTAATTTGAAAGTAGGATATTAACCCAAAGAATGGAAATTGGGTTAAGAAGTTCCCTTACCTCGTGTCCGACATGACTCGATCTTTCTTTAACCTCCTGAATAATAAACTAGAGTTAATTAATATTTTCTTAAGAACCTTTTACATGTTTATTATTCCTTTTAAATCACTTATTTCCACGTTTTGAACATTATGTAATTATTTAAGTTAACAACGGTCATTTTGTCGATCTTTGGTACTTGAGCCAAAAATAAACTTCTTATAATTACAAGTTTTTCATGTGGTGACATATCCATTATATCCAACATTATATTCATTATTTAGATATCATATATATCATATATATCCATTAGATACACTCATTCTTAATATTATGTAACATTTAGAGGTAAGAAATGAAATGCACCATTCATGGAGACAGTAAGCCGTACGTATGCATGAACACTACTTTCATTTATATTTCGTATTTAATAGAATGAAATCATAATGATATAAAGGTGTATTATAATTCTAGTATAATATCATATATAATATCATTTACTCCATCCTTTATACATCCCACATATGGAATTAACGATTCAAATCACTTTGAGGGGGCGGTAGTCCGCACTTCCTAAAATGAAAATATCGCATTTAATCATAATAGAAACCATAAAGGTATGACATAAATGAAAAATAAAGAAGCTTAAGGAAAACATAAAAGTATTATATATCATATATAAATATAGTGACATCTTAATGTTCACCTTTGAAGCTGTTATATGAGTGTTGAACAATCATCATTTCGTGAGGCAAAAATTCACCATCCAGAGAAACAGTATGTTCTTTAACCATTAGATGTAAGTGTGTGTAATTGTATCTCTAATAATTCTTATAAAAACATCCTAGTATATTGAAGATACTTGTGTTGTTACAAAAGAAATTAATAAAAAGAGTTTAGGGGGTTGGAGAAGCAAAATAAAACAAAATAACATAAGAGAAGACATTACCTTAAAATCGGGTAACTCTTTTTTGATTTGAGCTCAAGGATTACTTGGAAAGGCTTCTGCCCAAAGTGAGTCTTCTAGGAGTAATAGATTGAATTTGAGAGAGTATTTGGGTAGAGTTTGGCCGAGCCAAAAGGCTTTGATGGTGTGAGTAAGGTGGTAGTGGTGGGGGCCTTTTATAAGTGGAGAGGAGGGGCACTCTTGGAAAGTAATGAAATGTTACTTTATTATATAATGAGTTTTGGATTTTAAAGGTCCCAAACTTTTAAATTTCGAGGATAAGGAGATAAGGTTTAGAAATATACTCATCCAATAGGTTTTTGACAAGTATAAGTCTTAGATTTTACATTATATTTATATTTTATATAAATCATTAATTAATGAGGTAATCGTTGCATCATCATGGTGTCATAAAAAATTTAATTTATTTAATGTCTAAAAATTATTAAAAAAATATCATGATGTATTAAATATTTTTATCTTTCTAAGGAATATTTATAGTCAAAAATATGTCTTGTATAACCCCATTTAACTATGGTTTTATTAAAACAACTCATGTTTGTGACATTTTTATTTTAACATTAAATAAAAAGTTTTTAATGTCATTTTCCTACCAAAGTGGCTCCATGGGGTCCCCAAGTAGACCCATGGATTTTATTGGTCGTCCATGACTCATAAAATATGGGTAGTACAAGTGTTAATTTCATTTCATATTATTATAACATTATCTTTACCTTAAATTTCACTAATTAAATTTAATCACGATTAATAAAACTTAAAAGTTACTGTTCACCAAAAATTATTTTAATCCCATTGAACCACATTTTACTTCTTAATGACAGCCATGTATGTCAGATTTTTGAAAATAAAATCACATAAGTGGTAATGTTTCATTTAAACAAAAAATCAGTTTTTTAACTACCACTTAGTGGTGTCACTATTCATCAAAAATTGAAGTTTTTTAGAACAATGACAAAATTTCACCCTAAGCTATAATTGATATTCTGAATTCAATAATGAGGTCTGTTTAAAAAATTTACAAACATATAAGTTGCATTATTTAATTTTATAACTAATTCCCGCAGTCACAACAAATAGCGTGTTTTTAAGAAACAATATATATCAAAATATTGACAATTGTTTATGTCCAATTTCAATGTGAAATTAATTATAATGACCACCATTGGATAAAATGGTAAAAATATTTTCTAATTATACTTTAAAACCACTAAATAGTATAATTTATCACTATAAATTATTTTGATTAAAAATGTTGTATTAAGTATTTTTCACAATTCATAAAAAATTAAAAGTTCTCAGAAAATTACAAAAAATTCAACTTAGGGTAATTTTGATATTACGAATACAAAAATGAAGTCCATTTTGAAATATAAAATTTATGTAATTTGAAAAAGTGGGTATTAATATTCATAACTGCTACTTTTATTGGTCACGGTGTGTTAGAACCTCGAACTTGTGTACAATGCAAGCTATTGCATTATTGAAAGAGAAGCGTATCGTGGAAGCTTGGGGTGTTACATTCTCCCCTCCTTCAATAAATTTCATCATTGAAATTTAAAAATTTCCATTGAAAATAAAATGATGAAAATAGAAAATACATTTGTGGAAAACCCACATCGGAAATAAGGTTAATAAAATTTATCCTTAATAAGAGGGAAATGGAAATGAGAAAATCACCACCAAATTAGGGTTTCTAATAGGAGAACATTATTGGAAATTATTGAAACATAATTAGAGGGAAAACATAAATATTTATAGGGATTGATTGAGGTCATCAATCAAAAACAAGTGTAAAATTGAGGGGCTCAAAGCCTTAAATCTATGGTGATTTAAAAAATCATCGGTTCAACAAAACATGAGGTATTAGGATAAAACATTTTTTTAATATCCCTTTCCTAATGTTTAAGAATTAATTTATTCATATAATAAGAGAGAGGTATATATATATATATATATATATACTTAACATGGAGAGTTTCAACCTTCAACTAATTTCCTCCACAAACTCATCTTTTCCTAAAAAAGATAATTGAACTCAAAAATATTCTATTTATCCTAATTGTATAAGGTTCCAAATATTAACACATACCATTTAGATTAGGAAAATTTTCTGTAATTACTAGGGACTTTCTGTAGGCTAGTGGTAGGTAATAAAGGCCTGTCACACTATGGTTGTGGGTTTGATTCCTGTAGCTTTGTCCGACGCGACGGGTTATCCCCCAACTTGCAGGTTTTCCTTTTCCTAAAACTATAGTATTCCAAAAATAATCTTCATAAATGTTTCAACCTTAAACAATACTATCCAAAGTTCAACTTAATCCTTTCCAACCTTTATAGTTATCCAAAATACCTCCATCCAGACTTTCTCTAAAAGTTCTCTAAATTCCAAAATCAATTTTAACATCAGATTCCCCAAAAAAATTAAATTTTCTCTTATTGTCACATACTAAAAATATTATTACCTTCACCATATTAAAACCTTAATGAAAAAAACAAGTACTGATGTACAATCCTTATATATATCGCATTATTCTAATAACCAGAATATAATCCTTGAGTCCAAAAGCACCAATACGTTAATTATTCCACTTCAACTTTAATAACAGCATAAGATTGTCCTTGATCCCTTGGCCTTTTCTGAGGTAAGTTTCCCTGACGCTTAGGACATTCATTTTCATAATGCCCCATTTCCCTAGAATTGTAGCATTCAATATTGATAGCCTCTTTCTTTCCCTTGCAATCACGATCCTGGTGACCTTTTTCTCCACATTTATAACAAACTCCCATTCCTTATAGGCAAGCACCAGGGAAATTATTCCCACAATTATCACATAATGGAAAATCCTTCTTTCCATTTTTCCCTTTATCTGTCTCTTGTTCCACCGTTCTCTTCTTCTCTTGCTTTACTATGTTGTCATAAGACATAGAGAATTCCTTTTATGTCTTTATAGCACACGAGACAATATCTTCGTACGATGAGAAGGATTATGATACTAAAGATCGATGGAGAAATGGTTTTAACCCATCAATGAAACGATCAATCTTACTTCATGGGTTACGTATATAATCTGCAGCATACCTCGCTAACCTTGTAATGTTGGCCTCATAGTTTGCGACATTCTCATCCTTCTTTTGTCTCAGACTCATAAATTGCCTTTCCATATCTGCTCGATGGTCACGAGGAATGTATTTTTCTAAGAAAAGTTCTTTGAACTCTCTCCATTCCATACTTGATACTTCTTCATCTTCCTTTTTAGTTTGAATCAATGACCACCATTGATCAGCATCTCCAGTGAGGCGGTAAACTACCATGATAACCTTTTCCCTTTCACTACTCCCCAAGGCATGGAATATTTTCTCTAAGGAATTTATCCATTGCTCAGCTACTAAGGGATTTGTAATTCCATTGAATGTTGGTGGTTTTTGCCTAATGAAGTGGTCTAACATTGATCCTCCACGTTGAGGATCGGGGTGCTTTATATAAATAAGGTTGTTATTCATAGCATGAGTGAGTTGTCCCAGTATGGTAATAAGTTGATCAGCACCAGTTGTATCTCCAGATCCACAATAATTATCTTGATCAGGAGGGAAATCCCTACATGGAGTGCGTGCATTGATACGATTTCCATTCCTTCCACTATGTGCAATTTCTAAATAATGGGATAAACTAGATTAGTTTATGAATCAAAATACATAATTCCATACTTGTAAAACACTTAACACTAATTGAACTATTTATGGATATAATCCATAATCATAAAAAAATTTCTTTGAGGAAGTATATACTCATAACCCTTCATAGAGGTTTGTAAAGAAAATGAGAATTATCCTAGGCATATACCCCGGGAGTGTCATAACCAAGAGTGCAGCAAGGCCCGTTGTCGTGCACCAGTTCCCGTTCGAGTCTAGCTCAAAGTGGTGTTTTTGGGTTTTACCCCTAGGTACATCTGTGCTAGAGCCGCATCTACCTGCTCATATCCAGACATGGATGTATTGCTCGGATAACTCACAAAATCACTATAATACCAAAATTCTAGGAAGTTCTTCTATACTAATCCTCAAAATCTATCTTCGGGTTATGTGCTCTAATCAGAGTTTATATAAATCTAGCTTCTAAGGTTAGTACTAAACTGCCTCTGATACCAACTATAACACCCCGTCCCCAGTTACCCAGAGTCTGTGCATTACTACATAACATTGGCATGATCACAAAAGATCAAATCTCGAAATACCGATTAGTTTAGTAGCCTTGGAAACACTAGATACATTCATAAATGTTACATTACATCATAAAGTGAAAAATACAATAACATAGTCTCTATTTTCCACACTAATATCCCCTTTATACTATCCCTGCAGGTCATTCCTAAAATACTTCTTTACATCCTGGAAAAAATTAGAACATTGAAAGGGGTGATCTCAGATGCTCAGTAAGGATAACAATATAACGGAAGCATTCATAAATAAACATAAACATTTAAGGCAATGTATAACTAAAAAAAATCCTTTTAAACTTGAACTTCAACATAATATGGAAAAAGTAAAATGAAATAATTCCATTTACTTATTCACATGGATATTCTACTGGTCGAATAATCACATGAAATATCAATAACCACTTTCATAATGATGGAATGCATAATGCCAGATTATCATAACCATGTAGCCAAGGCCTCGTGCCAAGACCAAAAATAAGATTTTTTCAAGGCCTCATGCCAAGACACTAGTTTGTCTCATGATACCTTCCAATGCGATTTTTTTAGAAGATACTTATGATTAAAATAGCTAAAATATACTCCAGTGTTTTTTTTGAAAACATTATGCAAGCTTCTGAAAACTAAATAACTAATTCTGAGACTGCTCAACTAATTGCAGGCCATGATGGGTCCATGCCCAATCCCTTCCTGTCTACCACACTTGAGAGTCAGGTTTTATGAAAACATTTTTAATCTTGCGTTAAATATGTATACATTTGCACTGGATTTTCATATATTTGAGAGAAATATATCTCTCTTTTTTGAAATCATTTAAAAAATTTATGGCTTGTAGAGGAAGCTGAAACTCAAATAATGGTCATGGCAGCGGGGAAGTCATTGTCGCCGCATACGTATAACAAAGAAACAATCCCTTTTTTTCTTTAGTAAAAATGCTTCGTATAAAAAGATTCCTTTTGAATAAAAGTAAAAGTCAAAGGGGTTTATACACTTTATAAAAGAAAGATGCACTAGTAGAATACTAACCTATACCAACGGTTTGGAACCGTTGGTATAGGCCTCCAAACCGTTGGTATAGCCTATACCAACGGTTTGGAGAACCGTTGCGAAGTAAGCTGTTGGGATAGGTCTATACCAACGGTTTTCCCAAAACCGTTGGTATAGACATATCCAAACGGTTTACAAAACCGTTGGTATAAGTAATATGAAAATCTATTCCAACGGATATAAAACCGTTGGTAAATGTATTTCAAAAAAAAACATGTGCTGGGATTTGATCCCACAACCCCTTGTTTATAATCGAACGACTTAACCACTAAGCTAACATCACTTTTGTAAACATAATTTCATAAATATATATATGTATTATCATAATTATTTAAAATTTAGATTTATATAATGTTCTCGGGTAGCAGACCTGGAAGAAATGAAAGAATCTATCCCAACGGTTCTCTAAACCGTTGGGATAGACCTATCCCAACGGTTCTCAAAACTGTTGGGATAGGTGGAAATTTCCAGGGGGTGAATGTTGGATTTGGGGCTGAGTTTTCCCAACGGTTCTCTCAAACCGTTGGGAAAGGGGGGTCTTTCCCAACGGTTTGGAAGAGCCTCAAAACACCCCTTTCCCAACGGTTCTCCCAAACCGTTGGGAAGGGGGGGGGGGGGGGGGGGTCTTTCCCAACGGTTCTCCCAAACCGTTGGGAAAGGGGGGGTCATTCCCAACGGTTTGGGAGAACCGTTGGGAAGGGGGTGTTTTGAGGCCCCTTTCCCAACGGTTCTCCCAAACCGTTGGGAAAGACCCCCCCTTCCCCAACGGTTTGGGAGAACCGTTGGGAAAGGGTGTATATAAGTATTGGGAAAGATCCGATTTCCAGTAGTGATGTGTATAAAACTAAATTTTCCTCAATGAATGGAGATTGAGACTAAGTCCCTTAAAAAGATCATTTTTAAAAAAATATATCTATTATGTGTATTCAATATATTCACACATAAAGAATGTATAAATACAAGATAGGACATGATAATATCATGACATAATTTGAAAGTAGGATATTAACCCAAAGAATGGAAATTGGGTTAAGAAGTTCCCTTACCTCGTGTCCGACATGACTTGATCGTTCTTTAACCTCCTTAATAATAAACTATAGTTAATTTATATTTTCTTAAGAACCTTTTACATGTTCATTATTCATTTTATATCACTTATTACCATTTTTTGAACATTATGTAATTACTTAAGTCAATAACGGTCATTTTGTCGATCTTTGGTACATGAGCCAAAAATAAACTTCTTATAATTGCAAGTTGTTCATGTGGTAAAATATCCATTATGTACAGCATTATATTCATTATTTATATATCATATATATCATATATATCCAATAGATACATTCATTCATAATATTACGTAACATTTAGAGGTAAGAAATGAAATGCACCGTTCATAGAGACGGTAAGCCGTACATATGTATGAACACTACTTTCATTTATATTTCATATTTAATGGAATGAAATCATAATGATATAAAGGTATATTATAATTCCAGTATAATATAATTTATAATATCATTTACTCCATCCTTTATACATCCCACATATGGAAATAACGATTCAAATTACTTTGAGGGGGCGGGAGTCCGCACTTCCTAAAATGAAAATATCGCGTTTACCCATAATGGAAACCATAAAGGTATGAAATAAATGAAAAATACAGAAACTTAAGGAAAAAATAAACATATTATATATCATATATAAATATAGTGACATATTAATGGCCACCTTTGAAGCTGTTATATGAGTGTTGAACAATCATCGTTTCGTGAGACAAAAATTCGCCATCCACAGAAACAGTATGTTCTTTAACCATTACATGTAAGTGTGTGTAAGTTTAGATATAATAAATCTTATATAAACATCCTAGTATATTGAAGATACTAGTGTTGTTACAAAAGAAATTAATAAAAAGAGTTTAGGGGGTTGGAGAAGCAAAATAAAACAAAATAACATAAGAGAAGACATTACCTTAAAATCGGGTAAGTCTTTTTTGATTTGAGCTCAAGGCTTCCTTGGGAAGGATTCTGCCCAAAGTGGGGCTTATAGGAGTAAGAGAGGGAAGTTTAGAGAGTATTTGGGCAGAGTTTGGACAAGACAAAAGGCTTTGATGGTGTGAGTAAGGTGGTAGTGGTGGGGTCCTTTTATAAGATGAGAGGAGGGGCACTCTGGGAAAGTAATGAAATGTTACTTTATTATATAATGAGTTTCGGATTTTAAAGGTCCAAAACTTATAAATTTCTAGGATAAGGTGATAAGGGTTCGAAATATACTCATCCAATAGGTTTTTGACAAGTGTAAGTCTTAGATTTTACATTATCATTTCATTTTATTTAAATCGTTAATTAATGAGGTAATCGATGCATCATCATGGTGTCATAAACAATTTAATTTATTTAATGTCTAAAAATTATTAAAAAAATATCATGATGTAGGAAATATTTTTATATTTCTAATTAATATTTATAGTAAAAAATATGACTTGTATAACCCCATTTAAAAATTGTTTTAGTAAATCAACTCATGTTTGTAAAGTTTTTATTTGAACATTAAATAAAAAGTTTTTAATGTCATTTTCCTACCAAAGTGGCTCCATGGGGTCCCCAAGTTTACCCATGGATTGTATCGGTCGGCCATGGCTCTTAAAATAGGGTTAGGACAAGTGTCAAGGTCATTTCATATTATTATAACATTATCTTTACCTTAAATTTCACTAATTACCTTTAATCGCGATTAATTAAACTTAAAAGTTACTATTCACCAAAAATTATTTTAATCCCATTGAACCAAATTTTACTTCCTAATGACAACCATGTATATCAGACTTTTGAAATTAAAATCACATAAGTGGTAATGTTTCATTTAAACAAAAAATCAGTTTTTTAACTACCACTTAGTGGTGTCACTATTCATCAAAAATTGAAGTTTTTCAGAACAATGAAAAGATTTCACCCTAAGATATAATTGATATTCCGAATTCAAAAATGAGGTCTATTTTAAAAAATTCCAAACATATAAGTTGAATTAATTAATTTTATAACTAATTACCACTGTCACAACAAATAGCGTGTTTTTAAGAAACAATATATATCAAAGGATTGAGAATTGTTTATGTCCAATTTCAATGTAAAATTAATTCTAATGACCACCATTGGATAAAATGGTAAAAATATTTTCTAATTATACTTTAAAACCACTAAATAGTATAATTTATCACAATAAATTATTTTGATTAAAAAAATTGTATTAGGTATTTTTCACTATTCATAAAAAATTGGAAGTTCTCAGAAAATTACAAAAAATTCAACTTAGGGTAATTTCGATATTACGAATACAAAAATGAAGTCCATTTTGAAATATAATATTTATATAATTTCAAAAAGTGGGTATTACTATTCATAACTGCTACTTTTATTGGTCGTGGTGTGTTAGAACCTCGAACTTGCGCACAATGCAAGCTATTGCATTATTTCTTTTATGTAAAACCTCTCTTCAAGTTCCCTTTACCTGGTAGTGAAGTAAATGAATTATAAGGATGGATCTCCCAGGCATATGGGATTTGTTCAAGATAGATCCAAGGTGAAACGAAACCTATGAGATATATATGATATAGATGAGAATATACAACTCGATACTAGACTAGCTCAAGATGTTTTTCACTAGGCTCATTGGTTTTTACTGTCTTCTCAATAAACAAACCTATATTTAAATATCATGGTAAATAGACGTTTTATTTGTTTTATTTCTATTTTATGAATGATTTATTTGATGTATACAAGATCAAAATCACATAAATAAATGGATTAATATAAAAATATTGAATGAAAATAAATGTATTACAAATTAATATTTTATTGGTATGTGGTTAAACAATTAATAAAATCCACTTAATATTTAAAATACCTGTAAACAATAAAATAAGAAAATTCACTAATAATGTAATAAAATTACTTAATTAAATATTATGTTAGACTAATCCTTCCATTAACTGAATTAAGATAAAACCATAGTTAAAGTATCAGTTTTTCATTCATTTGGAGATTTTAATCAATTGGAAGTATTATCTAAGATTGTGGGTTGAATTAGACAAATATGTATTGGGTTTAATGGCCTAGGTCTATCCAATAAAAATTTGGAGGCAAGTGTGTATGAAATCATAGTTAGGATTTCAATATTGTTGATTCCAATCAACATATAAGGGTGTTTTTAGCCTGAAGTTGTAAAGATATATTACATAAATAATTTTTTATTACTTCAATGTCCTTTATTTGGTTTATATTAAGTGAAATATGAATCCTTTCCACTATAATTTCCATGTGATGTGACATTTTGAGTTCAATAGTGTTAGATGTTGAGACTTGATAAAATAGAACGAGACTTAATAAAATTAAAATTATTCAGTATCCCATAATTTTTGATCAAGTAAGTTACTAATAATATACTATCTTGATATTATATAATAACTAAATTTTTATCAAACACATTATCCCAATAATCAATTCCTAAAAAATACTATCTCTCAAGTATAAGTAACTTAAAAAAATGGCTCAGATGCTCACAGGTTGTGTTTCCCCACGAACAGAAGTCTTATGTGCTAGAATATTGAATTCCTGATCCACTTTTTATAGAGGTGAGTGATAAGGATATCACTAACAATAAATATCAACTGAATAATACTATATATGTTCTATAGAGACCCTACATTTTTATAAAAAATATATAATTCTAAATATAAACAACATGATATCATTACAAATCTATGATATGAAATTATTTGTATCTTGGGAAAATTGGGCTCATACATAAATGATACATAATAAAACATAAAAATGATTTAATTCCTTCTTCAATATCCCTTTAGTAGCCTCAAACTCTCTTTAGTACAATTAATCACTTGAAGATATACATCAATGAAAGGGGTGACCTAAAATCCCAATAAGAGGATGGATAAAGGATATGGATCAATATAACATGGGTGAGCCTAATCATTATAATAATATCATAATAATAGGTTTATCATAAACATAATGAGGGAAAAATGTGAAAAATTCCTGGAATTTTTCAATGCATAAAAATAAAACATATTGTTTTAGTGGTTAAATAAAACACATAATTGTGACAATGCTAACATCATGTTCACTCATAATATATATTCATAACCATAACATCATTACCGTGAACAAATATAGAATTAGGTTCATGCATAATACATATCATGTAATGATATAAATCACATTACCCAATGGATTAGAGAGATATATAACTCCAGGACAACTCATCACATCATAATATTTACATAATCATGCTTGCCACATAGAATGTATTACAATAATACTCATGAATTCACCCATAAAAATGAATGATTTTAACAATTATTTCATGAATCATGTTTTCATGAATAAACATGATGTTTTTAAAAGAAAAAGGAAAACATAATTTTTATAACAACCATCATTCTCAAGAAATAAATAAAAAATTCAAGATGAGTCAATGATGTGTTTTGGAAAGAAGAGTTTTTATGAAAAATATTTGTATTTGTTATAAAATAATATAGGAAACATTTATATCCCTAAAAAGAAAAGTTAAAAATAATGAAATTAAATTTAAGGAACAATATATGATTTTGCATACCAAATATTTCCTGAATGAGGGACATACCAAAGAAAAGGAGTTAGGTTCTAGAATCCCCTTACCCTAATCCCCGCTTTATTTCATTGCTTATGTGCCTCCTAAATAATAAAAATATATTTATTAAAACATCAATCCAAAAGTTAATTATAGTAATTTGTAGAAATATTTATCAATTATAATCATTGGTTTATATTTTTTAATTTCTATTGATGAATGTTAAGTGTTTTGATATAATGTTTTTCTTAAAAATTTCCCATCTCCCTTTGATTTCTCTATTTTGATAAATGTAATTTATACATTAGTATAATTATGTATAGATGATAATAAAGAATATAATTACATTTTTTATATTATATATAGTTTATAATATCCATAAATGATGGTGGTTACATTTGTTGACATGCAAATGCCTCCATAGGTGGTTAACCAACCTTTGTTGTGACATTGTCTGGAGAGCGGGAAAATGATGTTTGAAATTCATATATGTAGTAATATAAAACTTATCATATATTAAAATAACTAATATAAATTCAACATAATTCATAATTAATTATTATAAGGTATTTTTGTGAAAGGGTTGGAGGAAAAAGATAGAGAATGTGAATAAGAAATAGAAAGACAGTGGAGTTGATTAGAACTGAATTAATCCTGAATGTAACTTATCCTGAACAACACCAAAACTCCATTGATTCTTGGAGTTGGATTACTTAATAATTTCACTAATGATTCTTATTTTAATTAAACCTAGGATTTGGTTAGATATTGGTATTTCTAATTGGTGGTAGGAGTGGTTTTCCAAGTATAGGGAGATGGATTATTTATACCTGAGGAGAAGGGTATTTTTAGAATAAAATATTGAACAAAATAATATATCAAAGGTAAAACATTTAATAGTCAATTTTTGAAAATATAAATCATATATTAATTTAATATAATGGGTTTATGACTCTAAATTTTTTTTGTAATTCAAATTCATGAATTTATTAAAAAGAAAAGTTGAATAGCCAGGTTATTATTCCAAGTGGTTATGTGAAAAACTGTATTTTTAAAATATAAATCATATATTAATTTTTTTGATCCTCAATAATATATTAATATAAATCATATATTCATTAAGTTTATATTATTTTTTGGACTCATTTATGAAATTAAATACATCATGGAAGAACCAAAATATTTATAAAATATTATATCATTATTACATCATAAGTGATGTAATTTAAGATACACCCGTTATGTGAAAAACTGCATTTTTAACTATTCACCTGAAAATTAAAGAATTTAAAAAAATTAACAAAAAAAATACCTTTAGATAATTTCAATTTCATGTTTTAAAAAATTATATTCATTTTTTCAGAATAAATATCCAAAATATGTAATTTAAAATTTTAATATAAAAATTATGATTTTTACGCAATACATTAAAATAAAGTTGATTAAAAATGTTCCAATATTTTCTTTGGGTTTTTCAACCATGAAATTTATTTTTTTAATTATAATATTTATATTTACATAAATTAATCATGATAAATGTTATTTATAACATAATTTATTATTTTGAGGTAAAATTATTATTCCAAGTGTAAAGTTACTATTCTGAACGACCATGTTACTATTCCCAGTGGGCACATTATTATTAAAATGGTTACATCACTATTATAATGGTAAAATTACCTCCTATAAATACCTTTATATTTATTAATTCATTATTCATCTCAATTCCTCTCAAGTATCCGTATCACAATTTTCTATAGTGATGTTTGCTTTCATAATATTTTGTTTCTTTGGTGTAGTATTAGCAATGGGGGTGTTGATTCTAGTGGAATGAGGTGATCCATATTTTCCAATTTTATATTTTCAATTTTATATTTTTGTCTAATTATAATGTTTATAATTTTAATTGGTCCATTAATGACTAATGTAATAGTTTTTTAAAATGAAATAATTTGTTTCCAGTTTATTTATGTGTAAAATACTATATAGTATATTATAACACACATTTATTTCAAGAGAAATAATCATTTATAAAACCTAGGTTGTTATATTCATCCCCCTTTTGAAATTTCAACCTCAAAATTTCAACTTGTATTCTCAGTTGAAAATATACGAGTGTACATCTATTTCATTGTTTCCTCTAGTTCCCATATTACCTCTTCATACTTATGGTTCCTCTATAACTATTTGATAAGGTGAGTTGTCTCATTTTAAAGAACTTTGACTCTATGGTCCAAGATCTTGACCAACTTATCTTCATAGGAGATGGAATTATCTAGTTGTACCACCATTAGATTCATTACATCCGAGGGGTCAGGTATGTACTTCCACAAAATTAATACACAGAAAACATCATAAACTTGATCCATGCTTAGTTAATGTGTAAGATAACAAGACACTCCAACTATACGGTCAAGGATCTCAAAAGGGACAATGTACCTTGGGCTAAGTTTCTATTTTTCTTCAAACCACATAACTCTATTCGATGGTAAAATTCAAGGGAATTTTTTTTCTCCAACTTCAAATTCCAATTCCCTTCAATGGTTGTCAGCATAGATCTTTTTCTGACTCTAAGCAGATGTAATATGTTGTTGGATGGATTAAACCATCTCTATTATCTCTTAGACTAGATCTAGTCCATGTAGCTTTTATTCCCCAACTTCATACTAAAAATTTGGAGTTCTACATTGCTTCTCATACAAATCTTCATATAGTGCCCTTTTAATTATCAAGTGGAAGTTACTGTTATATGAGAAATCAAATAGTGGGAGATGTTGATCCCATACTCCATAAAGCTCCATTTAATAAGACCTTAGCATGTCATCAGAAATATAAATAGTCCTTTTGGTCTTGAAATTGGTTTGGGGTGATTGGCTGTGCGGACATTAAATTCAGTACTCTAAGCATATTGAATAATTCTCCAAAAATAAGTTGTGAACCTTGGATCATGATCAGAGATAAACCAAAGAGGTACCCCAAGAAGCCACACTACTTCGTTCACCTATATTTTAGAAAGTTGTTAAAGTGAAAAAGCTTTATGAATTGTGATAAAGTGGGTAGTCGTAGTGAGTCGATCCATCAAAACACACATCGAATTATTTCATTTGGATGTTTTCAAGATACCAGTGACAAATTCCACAGTGAAATTCCATCATTTCCATGTGGGTATCGACAATGGTTGCATAATCCCTTTGGACTTTTGTGGCTCCACTTTAAATTTTTGACAAATTAAGCACCATGATATATTAACCACAATATCCTTTTTTCTGTTCTACCACTAGATGTGTTACTAAATATCATAGTACATCTTGGTACTTCTAGGAAGGATTGAGAAATATGAGATATGCTCATTATCCAACAGTATATTATTTATAACAAGTGATGAAGGTACAAAAATACTCATTGGAATATGAATCACACCATCATAATCTATGTGTAACTCATGTTGATTCCCTTGATTTTCTGCATTAACCTTCTTTTCTATCTCTATATTATCCCTTTGTGCCTCCTTGATCTTCTCTTAGATTGGTGGCTGGAAGATCATTAAAACAAGGTAGGATATATTCACCACCTTTATGATTTGCAAATCCATAATTTTAATATCCCCAAAGATTGGGTCTTTCTCAATCCACATCAAGGATGGAGAAGTAGGTTATTTTCTTTTAAGAGCATCATCTACATTGTTTGAATTTACTGGATGGTAGTGAATAGAGAAATCATAGTCCTTGATTAGATCTAACCACATTCTTTGACGCATTTTGAGATACTACTGTGTGAATATATACTCTATAATCTTGTGATGAAAATATATATCACACTTTATATTATGGAGATAATGATTCCAGATATCTTAAGAAAAGATCACATCAGTTGAATCCAGATCATGTGTGGGGTCGTTTTACTCATGGATTTTCAACTGTTGTGAGACGTATATTTTCACTTTATCATTCTGAACTAGTATCACACCTAAGAATTTTTTGAAGCATCAATTTATATAAAGAAACTTATACACTTTCTATTTGTGTGTGTACGTTCATAGTGATAATAATCTTTTTAAGAACCTTAATGATTTCCTAAAACTGTGAAAAAATTATTTCCCCCTTTCCATTTTAACATAGTTAACCGGATAGAAAATCATGAGAAATTTCTCATAAAATATCATTAGTAATTAGTTAATCCATGAAAACTATGGATTTCTATGATAATAGTGGGACTGGTACATTCATCATTTTCTTTTATTTTCTAATGTTTTATATAAATTCCCACACTTATGATCATGATCCCAAATAATGCAACTTTATACATCCAAAAGTCACACTTTCTGAACATATAATACATTTTCTATTTCCTTAATGTCACTAGTATAATCCTTATATTTTCTTCACACTCTTACTTTATCGTGGAGTAAATAATAATATTGTCTATAAAAACAACCAAAAATTTTTAGAGGTAGTCTCTAAAGAACCTATATAAAATCCATGAAGATTGTGGGGCCATTAGTAAGTCACAAGGGAATAATTATGAATTCACAGTTCTCGTAACTTTTATTGAAATATAAATTATGAATATATTTATTCTTCACCTTCATTTGATGAAATCTAGAATAAAGATCTAACTTTTTGGAGTATTGATCTTATCATAGTTGATCGAAGAATTAATCAATCCTTGGAAGAGGATACTTGTTCTTTATGGTGATATTTTTGAGCTCCCAATAATCGATACACACCTGGGTTGCAATGATTACACTAACAGGTGATTTTACAGATATATCTACTTCAATGTATCAGGTCTTCGATTCAAAAGTTCTAGAGAAATTACAGATATAAAGGAATGCATGGAAACATAATCTAATATTTTTTTTTCTATTATTGATTTTATAGAAAGTGTACCGTATATGACTTCATTTACAAGATCTACTTCAGAAGTAGTGATGGAATAATAATTCCATTTATCATTTAAATTTGGTGGTGGGTGGCACTGATTACCCTCAAGGAACTGTGGTTTAGTGCACTAGCTTGTATAGTGCCCTTTCTCCCTATAGTTGAAGCATTGATCCATAGGTGGTTCATCAGGAGGTTCTTTAATTTATTCCATCATGTTGGATTGCTTCTTAATGTCTCATAGACATTCATGGGCTTGGTGTAATTCTCTCTTACACATGAATCATTTTCCCATCCCTTTGAGACAATTCCCATTCTTCTTCCTCCCACATTTTTGACATGTGGGTAGTTAGATACACTTTCCTAATTTTTCATTTGAACCACCAACTTGAAACTCTATTCTCATCTCCATAATAGTTAGACCATTCTAATATCTATATCTTTACTTTGAGAGCATAAAAAACCACTTCTTCACAACTCCAAATGTATCATATAGATTGATAATTTTAAAAATATGGGTTTGAACCAATAAATAATATATCTATTTTTCTATAATTATTAAAAAAACTAGTGGATTATCTTAAATGCCTTGAGAATTTTTCCTTCTATGACATGAAATATTCACATTCCTTTTTCTTCATCCCTATAAATTATCTTTCCATATTTATTCAAAGAATATGTGGGAAATAGTTAGAAAGAAATATTTTATTAATACCTTCTGACCCCATCTCTTTTATTTTATACTTAATCTTGGTGTTCCTTATCAATGCCCAGTACTAATCAACTTCTCCGTCTAAATGATATACAGTAAGAGAGAGATTCTCCTTCTCCAAATATTGGATCACATAAAATATATTCTCCATTGAGTTAACCTAGTATTCTAAGAAAAGTGGAGTAGAAGTTCCACTAACCGTTGATGGTCATTTCTGCTTAAAGGATTAAATGGCTAGTTAATCCGTCTTGGGTGAAATAGGATGTTTCACATAGTTCAAGTTATTATTCATAGGCTGAGACAATTGGGTAAAAATTTCCAAGATGTTTTAAAATCCATCTCCCATGTAATTTAAGATGTCATTTATAAAATCATTACATTATCCCACACATGGTTTGTTGGAATATGTTCTCTTTGTTCCATCCATTTTCTAAAACAGAAATGGTTTGAACAAAATGTATGTAAATAAAGCATGACTAATTTATTATTTTAAGAAGTTAACACTAAAGTCATATCTTATGAGATCCTTAGGTTTTTCCTCTTCTAAAAATATTATTCTATATTTTTTTACCTATTCATAGAATTATACTTATGGTTTTCCATCTTGTTTTGTAATCCTAATTCCAAAATTGAGTAAACTGTGCTCTGATACAAACTATAGTGACCCAACATTTTCTTTTATATATATTACATAATTTAAAAGATAAAGAACATAATATAACTAAAAATCTAGGATCTAAAAGGATTAGTGTCTTGAAAAAATTATACTCATACAAAAATTTTACATAATAAAACAAAAAAACTATTCAATTCATTCTTATCTATCTTCTTAGTGGCCCTTGAATTATCATTAGTACAAGTAATCACTGGAGAATATACGTCAATGAAAGGGGTGATCCAAAATCCCTATAAGAGTTTGAATAAGTGGAATGAATCAATATAACATGGGTGAGAATAATCATCATAATCATATCATAAAAATAGGTTCATCATAAAAATCATGATGGACACATGTGATAGAGGTATGGAATGTAGGAATGCATACAAATGAGTCATGTGATAGTGGTCAAATACCACATATAGTTATAAATAAAGGTAGCATCCTGTTCACACATAACATATGTTCATAATCATAAAATCAACAATGTGAACAAAGATAGAGTCATTTTCATGCATAATAAACATCATATTATTTGATAAATTACATTACCTAGTGCATTTGGGGGATATATAATTCAGGTCCCACCCATCACATGATAATATTTATATAATCATGCTTTCCACATAAAACATATTACAATCATAGTCATTAATTAACCCATAGAAAGGAATGGATTTTATAATTATTTAATCAATAATTATTTAATGAATAAAATTGTGGTTCCCAAATTAAAAAGAAAATCATATTTGTTATAAGAATCTTCATTCTTCAGAAAATAATAATCAACTCAAGATGAGTCAATTATGTGTTTTGAAAAAAGGTGTTCTTTTGGAAAATGTTTGAATTTGTCATAATTTTAAGTTAAAAAACTTTATATACATGAAAATAAAAAGTAATAATAATGAAATGAAATTTAAGGAACATTATAAAAGTATTTATACCAAATAAGTTATGAAAGAGGGATAATCCAAAGAAAAGGAGTTGGGTTTGAGAATCCGCATACCTTAATTCTTGATTTATTTAGTCACTTTTGTACATCCTTAATAAAAAAATTATTTATTAAAACCCTGATCTATAAGTTAATTATATTCATTTATTAAAATATTTGTAAATTATTATCATTGGATTATATTTTCGAATTTATTTTGATGGAATTGATGTGTTTTGATATCACGTTTTTTCCTAAAAATTTCATATTTCTCTTTAATTCACTATTTTGTTAAATATAATTTATTCATTAATATAATTAATTCCAAAAGATAATAATGAATATAACCACATGGTTATATATTATATATATTTTATAATATCTATCCATGATGATTGTTATATGTGTTTACATGGTACTATCTCCGTACTTGGTTAACTGACCTTTGACGAGACATTATCGAGAGAGTAGGAAATGGAAGTTTAAAGTTTATGTATATCGTAATATGATACTTATAGTACGTAAAAATAATTAATATAATGTGAAATTAATTACTTATTAATTATTATAATGTTTTTATGAAAGGGTTGGTATAAAAATAAAGAGAATAGGAATAAGAAATAAAAAAAGAGAGGAGTTGATCAGAACTTACTTAATCCTCGTTGTGACTTCTCTTGTATAACTCTAAAACTCATTTTATTATTGGAGTTAGATTACTAAAAATTGTACCTAATAATTACAAGGGGATTGATTAGAAAAATTTGGGATGAAATTCCTCATTGTAAAGGGTGGGAGAAGTTCTTTTCCAAGGGTAGGGAGACGAGTTATTTATACTTCAGGAGTGGCGTATTTTTAGAATGAAATATTGAATAAAATAAAATATCAATGGTTAAGATTATAATAGTTATTTTTTTTGAAAATAAAAATCATATAATAATATAATATAATTGGTTTAAGACTTTGAATTACATTTATAAATTTAATTCATTAATTTATTAAAAAGATAAGTGGAAGGAAAGTAAAATATTTATTTTAAGGAAACACTTTTGACTTTAGGTTTTGGAAGGTTCATTTTAGGATTGTAAATTTGGTTTATTGATTTATAATAAATCATTTAAGAAATTAAATATATTTTAGGAGAAAATCAAGTCATAGAAAAGATTATTTCATTATTACTTCATGAATGGTGTTATTTAAGATACCCCAGTTATATAAAAAACTGTCTTTTTTACTATTCACCCATACATTGAAGTATTTCAAAAAATTAACAAAAAATACGGTTGGATAATTTATTTGTGATTATTTAAAAAAAATATTAATTTTATCAAAAATAAATTTATAAAATATGTAATTTGAGTTTTTAATATAAAAGTATGTTTTTACACAATACATTAAATAATGTTTATTAAAACTATGCTTAATATTTTCATTGAGTTTTTTATTCATCATATTTATTTTTTAAAATTATAATATTTATATTATGTAAATTATTAATGATAAATATTATTTATATAAATATTTATTATTTTGAGGTAAAATTACTACTCCCACGGTCAAGTTACTATTCCCAATGTTCAGGTTACTATTCGCAATGGTCACATTACTATTCCAACAGTCACTTTAATATTATAATGGTAACATTACCTCTTTTAAATACCTATAAAATCATTCATTCGTTATTCAACAAAATTCAACTCAAGGTTCTATATCTCTATTTTCTATAATGTTTCTTGGTTTACAGAAATTTTGTTTTTTATAGTGTTTACAATGGGGGAGATGATTATAGTATATTGGGGAAATCCATATTTTACTAATTTAGATTTTCTATTTTATGTTTTTTTAATTGTAATATTTTGAATTTTAATTGGTTTCATTACTGATTAATTTAGATGTATTAATTAATGAAATAATGTTTGGTTAGTTTATTTATGTGTAAAATACTATATAGTATATTATAACACAAATTTATTTCAAGAGGACAATATCATTTACAAACTTTATGTTGTTACATGTTCAGTGTTTATTGTTTTCATCCATGTCAAAAAACTCATGAATTCCTAGGAGAATATGTTTTCCTATTGTATGCTTGAGCTTCCTTATGATCTTTACTAGGAGAGATCCAGACATGAACATTTTGATATATATATAAGGTGATATTTAGTTGTAAACATGAAGAAGGTTCACTAGTCATGCCTTACATAGTTTAATACAATAAAAATGTAGTGAACCTAGTGGTTCAAGGGTTTAAAATGCCTAAAAAACAATGAATCGATCCCATTATTTCTTTAATCTCTTAGAGCCTCTCCACTTTTATTGTAAATTTCAGTATGAAAAACATAGATAAGTCCCTCTAATATATATTCCCTCTACTTAACTAAACTAAATAGTGTATAAATCATGAAAATATTTATGTTCTTATGGTGAATAAAATGAAAGTATTAGAGAGGAACTCCAAGACAAACACTAATTCTAAAGATTAATATAAATTTCCTTCCAATAAGAGAAGTGTCAAGGGTAAATCAGGGGAACAAGACACTATTTGTTTTGTATAGGGAAATATGGGACAATGAAATAAAAACTACATCCACGAAAAGAATAAATAAGAATCCTTAGGTTCACTTATTATTAAATGAAATTTATCTATTTCTATAAAATTTTCAATAGATAAATAATATAGTTCTCACTTATGTATTCACAAACAGGATAGAAGTATATTCTGAAAAATATCTCACGATGTGGTGGATCTATGAGAATCCAATAGAGGCAGACTTACTGATGTGGCTATGGGTGACTACCACATCATATTTTTGAGTCAAACTACCTTGGTTATTGAATGATTATTTATTTGGGTTGTGAGTTACCAAAAAAAAATTTTAGGTCCAGATTTGATATAGATGGTTTTGTTTTAAAATTTGGGGATACACGATTCTTCTTTTAAGAATAATTTATTATGGTAATGTATATTTAAATATGGTCTTTATGTGTTGTATTACATGAACCAATTAGTAATAATAGACAATGAAAATAGTTCACATGACACATACCACACCCAACTATGGAATTGCTAGATTGGTCATGTAAACATGCCTTATTTTACCAGATTACACATAAAAGGATATTTGGATTCATTTGAACTAAAACCCCTAGGTTTATGCCACACATGATTACCAGAAAAAATTATTAAATCCCTATTTATTGGAATAGGTTGAAGGGTCATAAAGATTATTTATGTGGTTCATACCAATATGTGGGGACCATTTCTAGTTGAATAATGGGGTGACTAATCATACTTCATAACCTTTCATGTTTGTTTTAGTAGATATAGATATGTCTACCTGATAAAGTATAATTCAAATTATTTTGATAAGATAAAAGAATACATGAATGAAGTAGAGAACTTTTTTGGTATCAAGATTAAGAAGCTATTCTTAAAATAACATAGGGAATATATTAATCAACACTTCATTGATTACTTTTGATATTTTTCCAATTTACCTTTAATAAATTATCTGTATACACCAATATGGAATCATGTAAGTGGAAGGTGTAACCACATTCTATTAGACATGATGAGATAAATGATGATTCATGAATACATTTCATTATACTTTTGTGGATCTCTATTATAGAAATCAGTTAACATTTTAAACAGAGTGACTACTAAAGAATAAAAAAATATTCTCTATGAACTATTGTATAGAAATAAATCTATTTTTTCACATACATATGTTTGGGGTTGTAAAGAGTTTGTTAATTCTATTTCTGGAAAAAAATTCCACCTAAAGGAACTGAGTGTATCTTAATAGGATACACTAGGGAAAAAAGTGGATATTAACTATTAGATACCTAAGATTAGAATGTTGTAGTTGAATGATATCCAACATTCCTTGAGAGGGATCATATCTCTAAAGGGGATAGTGGGAGAGAGATAGACTTCGAGGAAGTACAAGATTAAGATATACATGAGTTAGTATAGTGATATATTCCACAAATCTCCTTAGAACAAGAAAGACCAAAAAAAAATTACCATTTAGGAGTATAATATTGGATATAGAACAAGAAATATGTGGTTTTTTAGTTTCTATAGATGGTGACTCATTTTTAGTATATAATCATGATCTTGAAACTTACATGGAAGTAATAAATGGCACAAAATCTACCAAATGATAAGAAGTTAGAAATTTTTAAATGGACTCTATAGAATAAAATTCCATTTGGATTTGGGTATATTATCCAGGGGATGTAAAGCGCATTGGATGAAAATGGGTATTCAAGAAGAAACTGGATATGGATTGTCAATTAAACACATATGAGGCTAGAATAGTTTCAAAATGATTTAAGAAATATTAAGGAATTTATAATGATTTTTTTCTTCACCATTTTCAATTCTAAAATCCATCATAATTATACTTTATATAATGGAATTACATATCTATGAGATTTTTTATATTGATGTAAAAACAACCTTCATTAATAGGAACCTTTATAAATATTTCCATATAAAAAAATAAAAGGGTTTGCGATTCCAAAAGATCCCAAAAAATTATAAAAGTTATAGAGATCCATTTTTGAATTAAAGAAATAATACAGGTGATGAAAATTCTGATTTGATAAATTTATAATGGAATTAAAATTCATAATGCATTAATGTAATTATTATGACTAAAAGTCATTTATTGGGAGTTTATTCTGATTCCTAAGAGTTTATATCAATGAAATAATACTTATTGGAAATTAAATAAAATTTTTATGGTATATTAATGAATAGTTAAATACATACTTCTCCAGGAAGGACTTAGAGAAATAAGTATATATTCTTGGGATCAATATCCATCATGATATATCTAAGTGGCTTCTTGTAATAAGTAAAAGTATGTACACTGAAAGTATTATGAACATATTAATTATGGAATCATCCAAAATAAGTCTATCTCTAGTATCATATGGCATTCATATTTTTAAGAAAATTTACTTAGAGATATGTGTAATAACATAGGATAACAAGGATTCCATAAAAATCCTTGACTATCCCATTCATGTATACTATACAATGTTTGAGGCTAGATGTCACCTACACATTACGTTTGGTATGAAGATATCCTGATGACCTAGGTGAACACCATTATATGGAAGATAAGACTATACTTTGGTATCTTAGGCATACTAAGGATATATTCCTGATCTATGGAGGAGATTAAGAATTTGTTATCAAAGTATACATAAATTATAATTTCCGAATAGATCAAGATAATTTGATGTCTCAATGAGGATATATATTCACTCACAATATAGGTGTTGGGAGCTATAAAATCTCCAATAAAGAAGTTTTCTCTAATTCTATAGTATATTCGTAGTATATTTGAGATTTTAAGGTATCTAAATATGGGTTTTGGATATAAAAATTCATATAAGATCATGAAGAAGTTCTTAGAAGAAAAGACCATATCATACTCTATTATGATAATACTGTAGTGGTGGATCTTGTAAAGGAACCAAGGTCACATAGGAGTATAAAACACATACTTTTGAAATATCATCTCATGAGGTATTTTTTATCGATAGGAAATTTCATAGTTAACATAGTTTACATGTAAGATAATGTGGAAGACAACTTAACTAAAGCTCTAACTTATGATAAACTAAATCCTGATGTGATATCCATCAAACAAAATTTTTTCCAGTTGTCTCTAGTCTAATTGAGAGACTATTGGAGTTTGTGTCATATTACCAACTATTTTTATTTATTGAGGATTTATATTTAAATTATAAAATATTAACAAAATATATTTTTACCTATTGTTCACTGTTCTCTATGAATTTAATCTAATACCTTCCAAGAGTATCTATTTAATTCAAATGGTTATAAAAATTCCATTTTGTAATAATAAGTTTTAAATGATATGAAAATATTATTAAATATTATTCTACATTCATATTGCATTCTCTAATGATACACATATAATGTTTACTGCTAGTTGAGAGTACTCATAATTGGATGAGACTTATTCTCATGAAGTTCAAACTTTGTTATCTTCAAGATGATAGATTATCAGAACCTACCCATGTTAAGAATTTCACATGTGTTCATGTCCTTGGATATTCCAATATGTGAGTGTGTGATGATACTTATACTTTATTAATATTATTAATTCATGACATTAATTTTTCTTGTATACATATTTCCTTAAACCATAATGACCTATGTTCAAGGGGATGTTGGGTATGTTGGGTGTGTCATGAATGAAATGTTATTAATGAATAAGTCAAGGTAGTATTCTCCCAATATATATTTATGAAATTCTATATCTCAACCATTTCATTGAAATAGATCATTCACATTAAATTCAATGGCCATGGTGTATAGTTGAATCTATTTTTGATAGTCAAATAATGATTTATAAAGAATATGGGTTGATTACATGGGTATGCAATATGATTTATGAGATATTTTGATAATGGGAAAATACTATATAATTATCTTTCACACTTGGTTATTTCCCTTGAAGTTTATTTTTTTTCCTCTATGGGTACCTTGATCTATTGTGAGAAAGTAATTTTGGACTTTAGGGAATCCCACCTAATGTCACCGAGGAAAAGTCTTAGAGGGTCACACATAAAGTTTATTCTTTGATCTTAGTTAAATATTATTTATTTACAATTGTAAAAAATAATATTATACAAACTAAGATATAATATTTATACATGATATAACAATCAATCAAAAATATTAAATAAATATTTATTCATGAGGAAATTATTAAATTGTTAGAATACATAATATTTACTTATCTATTATTATTTGAAATGTAATAAAAAATTATTTAACCCCTATCAAACAATTTTTTTAATTATGGGAATATTAAATAAATATTTTTTAACTAGATGGTGAATATAATATTTATTTATTTATTGAATGAATAAAATTTATTTAGTTATTTATTCTGGAATTTAATAAATTTAAATGAGGATGGATGACTCAGATTTAGTTTGGTGATAAATATTTATTTACCAGACTATAAAATAAATATTTATCTTTTCACCAGTGAACATAAAAAATTCCAAAAAATTGTATAATTATTTTAATACATGGAATGATGTTCCATTTGGTTTTAATATATTACTACGTGCCTTTATGTAGTTAATTAAATTTTAGGTTATAACACACCTATCAAGTATAAATGATGAACAACATCAATAAATAAATATCTCAAGTCCTAGTTATTCCTTTTTCATGTGTTTTAAATTTATTTTAAATTAATGTGAAAATACCCTCTCTCTTGTTTCAAAAACAATTATTTATTAATATTATTCAAAAAAAATTAAATTGTCATGGTGTTAAAATCATGTACATTGTGGAAGATCTATTGAATCTAATAAATTCCAGTTGGTTATAGACTCATTGGGCAATTTTTCGACATTTGAAACCAACCCCAAGGTAATAGGTTTACTCAAGTGTCCCATATTGTCATGGTTATAATGGAAATTTACATGGACTTTAGAACCATGAAAACATGTGCCAACCATTGTATTAAATTTTGTATATATAATAATAGTATTTATTATTTTTTATTTAGATATTTAATATTTATCAATATGTAATTTTAAAATTTAGTAATATATAAAAATGTTCCTTAGTTGAGTGGTTTGGTTGATTTTTTTGTTCCATCAGGTCGGGGGTTCAAAAAATCGTAAAATATTTTTTTGTATTTTGGACCTATTAAAAGAGTTTTAAAACCATCGAAATAAGCTTTGAAAACCATGGAAATACCCACATGTTTATATGTTTTTCAAACTGTGGAAATTAGTGTATAAAAATGAACAACATTTTTCCATGATTTCCAAACTATGAAAATAGATGTCTACTACAATTATTTCTATATAACTATGGAAGTAAACCTATTTTTAATAATGATACTAAAATGACCATGATAATTGTAATAATAGGATAATTCCATAATTTTGGTGCATATTTCCATATTTTTGAACTATGAAAATATGTTATTTTTCTAATAGTGAATTTATAATGTCATATTACGTATCTCTAATGATCATTGAACACTTAAATGACTCAAATAAACATTACACTATAATAAATAAATTATATAATAATGTATTAGTTGAATAAAATTATAGCTTATATGGATAGTGTAAAACAATATTCATATGATGTCTTATATCATAAAATACATAGTTTCATGTGATAAATATCACAGAAAATGATATATATCACATCACATTCTATGATAAGAAATTTTATAAATATATAATTTAAATATATAACTTTTAACAAATCCTCACATACTTTTTGGACATTTCACAACAACTTATAAAGTGAAATAAAAACTCTCTTCGATAAACTATTATAAAATCTCTAGTTTTTGAATATATTTTATACTAAAATAAATATTCAATTCATAGAATTATTCCTGAAATTATAGAACTTTCTATATTTTAAAATGGTTATTAATTCTCAATCCACAACTATAACAAAAGTCCTATATCTAGTAAAACATTATTGTTACTTAAGTTATAACTGGATTTAATATGAATCCATGAAGCACACAAATCTCCATACAAACAAATCCCATGTATATAACTCTATACATACTATACATACATATATAATGCTTCTTTTTTCAAGTGACAGATTATAACCATGAGATATGAAATATGTTAATCATGTATAGGATAACTCAAAAATTCTAGATTCTATAAAATAGATTGACCAAATCGGATGAATACGACACATGTTTTTCATTTAAGTTGATAAAAACATCACATGACAATCAATTTAGAATAGGAATGAATTTACATTTTTTAATTCAATTGAGGGATCATATATCATACCCATCATGAAGGAGGAAAGATCATATTTTTGTTAAAAATAACTCAAAAAATGACCAATTATATACCCAACCCCATCATGATTATCATAGCCTCATGGATGGAATATAAAAGGTATTAAAGTCTGAAATTTCACATGTATGGTACTTAATTGACCACAATTAATGGGTAGTAATGTATATAATACCCTCTATATGTATTATAAACATTATATATGATATTCCATGAGATATAATTATAATTCCAATCAAAAAAAATAATCACACTTTTATCTCATTTTTAAAGTTTGTATCCCCAATTGATCAATCAATCAGGCCTTATATTGATATTTTTTTGCAACACCTGATTTTAAAACACAAACGTCAATTAGGGAAAACAAAAAGACAACACTTAGAGGTTTAAATACCATTATACATTAATTTATAAAATGTGTCATGCATGGATGAAAAATAAAGTACAAAATGTTTTTAATAGTAAAATTATGATATATTTTTTAATTATAAAACATCCATAACATGAACTAGCATTTGGATTAAAAGAAATATTACAAAATAATTAAATAAATTACCTGATATATTGAATAAAAAAGACTATGGATCTATTATATTTTTTATAACGGTTTTTTCAATGGATAATATAAATTATCATTTTTACCCACATGAAAAATATTGTATTAAACATATCAATTATTTGTATAATAAGAAAGGTCTTATGCATATTTAATTTATTCCTTCGGTTAGATCATGGTTCCATAGACTAAATTATAATTTTTTTTCATCATAGTATATCTTCATAAGTTCTATAATTATCGGTATTAACCTCAGTTCTTTAATGAACCTTTTGATCTGAAAAATTACTTCTAAGAAAATAATGAATTTATGTACTCATATTCCATCATGGATTCATCCATTGTTGATTACCTAGAAATATTTCTTCTAGTGTATCCACTATAAATGAAAAACATAAGTCTTTATTAAGATCTTTAATCACCCTTGTAAATTTTAAAACATTAATCAATGTATCACTATAAAATAAATTATTTTGTTACACATGAGGGATCATTTATTCTAACTATGAATAATGTTTAAAAATCATATGGAATCTCTCTTAATACTAAACAATAAGATTGTATTAAAACTAAAGTTTGATACCAAACACAAAGATATTAGTGATACCTAGCATGAATCTATGTAACACCCCAGGTAAATAAAGAACATTAAATTTTTACATTTATCAATATTTGTGAATAAAATATTAATATTACTTTAAAGGGGACTCTATGCTCGATGGCGTACCCAATACACAACAATAAGTTTATTGGGAATCTTACTTTGCACTCTAATAATAAAATAATATTATTTTAAATGGTAGTTAATGCCTAGCAGTTGTAATGGCGGGAATGAACAGAACTAACTACAAAATGATTATATATGTTTGTTAAATATTTTTACTTTTTAGAATAAATGTTAGATGATTAAAAATTAAAATGAATCCAATTTTAAGCGTAAACATTCTAATATTCTTTAAAAGGTCGATTAACCACCTTTTGATGGAAAACATCTTTTAAATCAACTTTTTTACAATTTTATGTGTTATATTTGACAAAATAAAATTCTTCTTTAGAATAGGTACATCAAAATTTACTTTGTGTAAACATTTGGTATTTTTCGATAAAGTTCATTTTTTTAATGAATAGTGAAAAATGTTATATTTTAATTCAAAACCTCTTTTTAATCTAATTTATTGATATAATTAGACTATCTTTTGAATTAGTTTTAAAGAGAAATTAGAATATATTTTTACCATTTAATCCAATAGTGGTCATTGGAATTAATTTCATCTTGAAATTGGACTTAAACTAGTGTCAATCTTTTGATACTTATTGTTTCATAAAAACACGCTATTTTCTATGACAATGGGAATTAATTATTAAATTAATTAATGACTCTTATATGTTTTGAATTTTTTAAAATATAAATCATTTTTAAATTCCGAATATCAAATATAGCTTAGGGTGATTTTTTGGTATTTTTTTGGAAAACTTCAATTTTTGATGAATAGTGAAACCACTAAGTGGTACTTAAAAAAACTGATTTTTCTTTTAAATGAAATTTTACCACCTCTGTGTTTTGAATTTCAAAAATCCAACATACATGGTTGTAATTAAGAATTAAAATTTGGTTCAATGGGATTAAATTTTTTTGGGTGAATAGTAACTTTTAAGTTTTTAATCGCGATTAGAGGTAATTAGTGTAATTTAAGGTAAAAATAATATTTTAATAATATGAAATGACCTAGACACATGTCCTAACCTAATTGGATGTGTCATGGCCGACCAATACAATCCATGTGTCAACTTGGGGACCCCATAGAGCCACTTTGGTTGGAATATGACATAAATAACTTTTTATTTTAAGTTAAAATACAAATATCACAAGCATGAGTTGTTTTACTAAAACAATTTTTAAATGGGGTTATACAAGTCATATTTTTGACTATAAATATTAATTAGAAAATATAAAACGATTCCCTACATCATGATATTTTTTTTATAATTTTTAGACATTAAATAAATTAAATTATTTATGACATAATGATAATGCAGCAATTACCTCATTAATAAAGGATTTAAATAAAATGAAAAGATAATGTTAAAAACTATAACTTACACTTGTCAAAGACATATTAGATGTGTATATTTCGAACCCTTACCACCTTATCCTCGAAATAAATCAATGTGGGGCCTTTATAATCTGAAACGCATTTGAAAATAAAGTAACATTTTGTAACTTTCCAAGAGTGCCCCTCCTCTCCTCTTATAAAAGGCCCCCACCTCTACCACCTTACCCACACCTCTCAAGCCTTTGGCTCGGCCAACCCCTACTCATTTTGTCTCTCCACAGACCTCTCTTACTCCTAGAAGCCTCAATTGTTGCAGAAGTCTTCCCAAGGAAGCCTTTGAGCTCAAATCAAAGAGAGATACCTGATTTTAAGGTAATGTCTTCACTTGTGTTCTTTTGTTTTATTTTTCTTCTCCAACCCCCTAAACACTTTTTATTCATTTATTTTATAACAAATCCAGTATCTTCAATATACTAGGATGTTGTTATAAGAAGGATTCAAGCTACACTTACACACACCACCATCTAATGGTTAAAGAACATACTGTTTCTGTGGATGGTGAATTTCTGCCTCACGAAACGATGATTGTTCAATATTCTTTTAACACCCTAAAAGGTGGCCATTAAGATGTCACTATATTTATATATGATATATAATATGTTTATTCTTTACATAAGCATCTGTATTTTTCATTTATGGTATACCTTTATGGTTTCCATTATGGTTAAACATGATATCTTCATTTTAGGAAGTGCGGACTACCGCCCCCTCAAAGTGATTTGATTTTTTAATACCATATGTGGTACGATTTAATGATATTATATATGATACCATACTGGAATTATAATACTATTATATATCATTATGTTTTAATTCCATTAAATAAGAAATAGAAATGGAAGTAGCGTTCATGCGTACGTACGGCTTACCGTCTCCATAAACGGTGCATTTCATTTATTACCTCTAAATGTTATGTAATATTATAAATTCATGTATATAATGGATATATATGATATATATGATATCTACATAATGAATATAATTCTGGATATAATATATATTTTACCACATGAACAACTTGTAATTATAAAGAGTTTATTTTTGACCCAAGTAGCAATGATCTACAAAACGACCATTATTAACTTAAATAATTACATAGTGTTCATAGCATGGTAATAAGTGATATAAAAAGAATAATGAACTTGAAAATGGTTCTTAAGCAAGTATAAATTAACTCAAGTTTATTATTCAGGAGGTTAAAGAACGATCGAGTCAAGTGGGACCTGAGGTAAGGGATCCTACCCCTCTCTTTCTTTTTAAGTACACTCTTTTATGTCATTCCTTTTAAGCTCATCTTTCTTATGATTGGGATGTTATTTTATATTAAGATTACTGTAATTTTTATGTTCATATAATGAGAGACATTATTTTCTCTCATCAATCCATTTTTGAAGTTTTAATTGGCGCCGTTAGGCTATCGAGTTTTCGTAAGGGATTTTTCATCTCACTTTTAGTCTCGTGAGATTTATGATACATTTTCCACCATTTACTTTGAGTGGTGTATGTACTTCCCATTATTATACTCTTTGTGTAATATAATTTCATTTATGGGTATTTACATATTCTTTGTATGACCCTTCTTCAATTGGGTGTACCTTTCGAAAGTTACCCAAGTCGGTAAGGGAACCTTTCAACCTCCTCTTTTTAAAAGACTTATTTTGTTATGTCTTTTAATTCACATACTATTATATTGGGATATGTTATTATATATCCTTATTGATGTAAATTTTATGTCCAAGTGATGAGATACCCTTTTTATCTCTCATCAACTCTTTTTCTGAATTTTGAAGTGATGTCGTTAGGCTGTCGAATTTTTGCAAGGGAACTTCTTAACCCAATTTTGATTCTTTGGGATAAACTTGTACTCCTTGAATATGTCATTCTGTGAATATGTGTGAATGCCCTCTGATTGTTTTACACTTAATATCCACTTATATTTGGTGTATTAATTTGTCACACATAATTATGTAATTGATTTATCCTTAATCCAAGGATACCGTCTTTGTAAGGGACATCGTCTCAACCTCCTTTCATTGAGGCATATTTTGTTTTATACACAAATTTCTTTTATACGGTGTATAAAACCATTTGAAATTTCATTTCTTCAAAAGGAATTTTATTATACGAAGCGTTTTACTAAACAAAAAAGGAATGTTTTTCTTGTCGTATGTATGCGGCGACAATGACTTCTCCCCCACCGTGACCATTATTTGAGTTTCAGCTTCCTCTACAAGCCATAATTTTTTTTGAATGAAACAAATACCATGTTTTACTCTTATTTTATTTTGGTATTGAAAATGGTTTTCATAATGTTTATATATCAATGTGTTTTATTGATATCTTGTGATTGAAAAGTGGAAATGTTATGTTTCCTTTATAAATGTATTATGTTATACGATTATGTTATGGTTCTGGAGAATTATTATGAAGACGGGTGGTTATGTGTTAAACTAAGGGAGGGTGAGCCCAATATAGCTCTCCAATGCATTGGGTAACGCGAAGGAGTTAAACGATAAGGTTTCTCTGAAGAGATTTAGGGGATATACTGTGATGCGTATTCCAAACGTAACCAAGAGGGTTACTCCCCACGTAAGAATGTTATGAATGCCTCAAGTTACCTTTATGTCTTATGATTTCTATGATTTATTCATGATTTTATGATGTATGTTAAAGTGCTTATGTTTTATGGGTAAAATATGATTTCATTATTATGTATATATGTACTCATGTTTCCTTTCCATACTTTTTATAACCCTTACTGAGCTTTTTTATGCTCATCCCATGTTTTTGAAATGTTTTTCACAAGACAAGAGAATGGTACATGATATGATGATAGTTTTAAGGAAGTGTCAAGAAAGAATCCATGTTTTATTTTAAATATGTTTCTATTGATGGGAAAAATGAATACTATCTTTTATGTAACCACTTTGTTTAAATGTGGAATGTAATGAAAGATTTATGATCTAATTCTCTAAAACTCTAAACCTGAAAAGATCCTCAATGTGTAATCTTGTAATAACTCAAGAATAAGTAAGGTTTAAGGCTAGGGCCTTATAGTTGGTATCAAAGGTTGGTTTAGATAACTGTATAGGTTAGGGTATTCTCTAGGCATAAGTGACATTACCATAATGGTTAGGATTTCAGAAAGAGTCCTAGTTTTAGATAAAGTGAATGAGTAAGTATATATTAGTGTTAATCTTCCTCATTAGTACATGATGGTATTGTTGATATACTAACACTGACATTTCTGTTTTTAGTGAATGGATGGATATAACAGGCACCAAAGTGACAATACGTTTGAAGGAAACTGTGGTGGTTCTCTGATTAAGAGACTGGATGAAATGGGGGATTCAATGAGGAAACTCGTGGTTGTTCTAAACCAACTATCAAGGAGTCATGATAAACCACCTGTACCTTGGTATGTTCTGTAATGCATCATGTACAAGATGACCAATCGATGTGGAAGTTCAGGTAATAATTATAAAGGTAATCATTAGGGTTTATATGATCCTTACTTTTGAGGTAATTATGGGTTATTATATATTATGATGGAAAATGAAATGCATGAGATAAAATTGAAATTGAAATATGTTATGATTATTTTAGAAGATTTTATCTCATTTTGGGGAATGTTTTAAGAATTATATAGTTTTGGAAAAAGTACAATAAGCAGACCGTGTGACAACCTGTCGCGTTGGACAAAGCTATGGGAATCGAACCCACAACCAAATTGCGACTGGTATTTATTGCCTACCACTGGACTACGTGAAGTACCTGGTTAGTTTTACTAATTCATTTTAGTTAGATGATATTAGGAATCAAGAGTAAGTTTATTTTGGGTTATCTATGGAAATGATTAACCTATCATGGAAGATATGTGATTAGGTTAATTGCTTTTGAATATGAGAATTTAAGAGCAACTGATATTATTTGGAGATAAAAGTTAATTTGTAACTTGGAAGACTATGTGATTAAATCATTCAAATATTTGGGTTTCAATCTTAGTTTGGTTTACTTTGAAGAATTTTATGGACAATTGTTTATCGAATGGTCTTCGTTGAACTTTGGGTTTTTTTGGACAGATTTTGGAGATTAAGAATAGATTTTCTTTTTATAGTGGATTATATTTTTGTGGATTATCTGATCTCAAACTAACAATTTTGGTTTTGGATTTTTTCTAAAGACATGGGAAATATATAGTTCTCTTTTGTGGATTAAGTGATTCTCAAGAAGTTTATTATAGTACTCTTAATGTGAACAAGTCTTCCTAAATACTCATCTTTTGGAGAAAATATGAGTTTGATTAAGGAATCTAGTAAAAGTTGAAAGTCAACATGAAAAGTAAGTATGTTTCATTATGATTTAGTTAAGCTTAAAAATAAATTCCTCAATGAAGAGTAACTTAAAACAACAATGTTGTCTGTTAGCTTTTCCTACTAGGGAATCGAATACCGTTTAACCCATCACAAGTTTGTGATTTTCTTATGGTTAACTATCTCTTAGACATGTTTACTATCACTCTCCATCAGAACATGAACCTTTTTTTTCCTCCATGTCCATATTTTTGTACTTGGAATCCTAGTATGGATTAACGTAGGTGACCTTTGTACTTCTCTTTCTTTATTTTAAGGTGATTGTTTTACTGACTCGTGTTCCGATGTGGGATTTTCAATTAAGTTCCAAGCTCAATTTTAAAATTGTGAGTACGCAATTCCCAAAAGGGGGGAAGGATGTAACACCCCTGGTAAATAAAGAATATGAAATTTTCACATTTATCAATATTTTTGAATAAAATATTAATGTTACTTTAAAGGGGACGCTATGCTCGATGGCGTACCCAATACGCAACAACGAGTTTCTTGGGAATCTTACTCTGCACTCTAATAATAAAATAATATTATTTTAAATGGTAGTTAACGCCTAGCTGTTGTAATTGAGGGAATGAATAGAACTAACTAAAAAATTATCATATATGTTTGTAAAATATTTTTATTTTTTACAATAAATGTTAGAGGATTAAAAATGCGAATGAATCCAATTTTAAGCATAAACATTCTAATATTCTTTAAAAGGTTGATTAACCACCTTTTGATGGAGAACCTCTTCTAAATCCACATTTTGAAACTTTTATGTGTTATATTTGACAAAATAATATTCTTTTTTAGAATCGGGACTTCAAAATTTACGTTGTGTAAACTTTTGGTATTTTTTTGATAAAGTTCATTTTTTTAATGAATAGTGAAAAATGTTGTATTTTAATTCAAAACCCATTTTTAATCTAATTTATTTATATGATTAGATTATCTTTTTAATTGTTTTTAAACTGAAATTAGAATATATGTTTACCATTTAATCCAATAGTGTTCATTGGAATTAATTTCATCTTGAAATTGGACTTAAACTAGTGTCAATCTTTTGATACTTATTGTTTCATAAAAACACGCTATTTGCTCTGACAGCGGGAATTAATTATTAAATTAATTAATGTAACTTATATGTTTTTAATTTTGTAAAATAGACATCATTTTTGAATTCAGAATATCAAATAAAGCTTTGGGTGAATTTTTGGTATTTTTCTGGAAAACTTCAATTTTTGATGAATAGTGAAACCACTAAGTGGTACATAAAAAAACTGATTTTTCGTTTAAATGAAATTTTACCACCTCTGTGTTTTGAATTTAAAAAATCCAACATACATGGTTGTCATTAAAAAGTAAAATGTGGTTCAATGGGATTAAAATATTTTTTTTGGTGAATAGTAAATTTTAAGTTTTTAATCGCGATTAGAGGTAATTAGTGTAATTTAAGGTAAAAATAATGTTTTAATAATATTAAATGACCTAGAAACATGTCCTACCCTCATTGGATGTGTCATGGAAGACCAATAAAATCCATGTGTCAACTTGGGGACCCCATGGAGCCACTTTGGTTGGAATATGACATAAATAACTTTTTATTTTATGTTAAAATAAAAATGTCACAAGCATGAGTTGTTTTACAAAAACAATTTTTAAATGGGGTTATACAAGTCATATTTTTTACTATAAATATTCATTATAAATATAAATATATTTCCTAAATCATGATTGTTTTTTTATAATTTTTAGACATTATATAAATAAAATTATTTATGACATAATGATAATGCAGTGATTACCTCATTAATAAAGGATTTAAATAAAATGAAAAGATAATGTTAAAACTGTAACTTACACTTGTCAAAGACCTATTGGATGAGTATATTTCGAACCCTTACAACCTTATCCTTGAAAAACATCAATGTGGGACCTTTAAAATCCGAAACTCAATTGAAAATAAAGTAACATTTTGTAACTTTCCAAGAGTGCCCCTCCTCTCTTCTTATAAAAGGCCCCCCACCTCTACCACATTAACCACACCTCTCAAGAATTTGGCTCGGCCAAACCCTGCTCATTTTGTCTCTCCACATCCCTCCCTTACTCCTAGAAGCCTCACTTTGGGCATAAGTCTTCCCAAGGAAGCCTTTGAGCTCCAATCAAAGAGAGATACCCAATTTTAAGGTAATGTATTCACTTGTGTTCTTTTGTTTTATTTTGCTTCTCCAACCCCCTAAAATCTTTTTATTAATTTATTTTGTAACAACTACAGTATCTTCAATATACTAGGATATTTTTATAATAATGATTCGCTCTACACTTACACACACCAACAACTAATGGTTAAAGAACATACTGTTTCTTTGGATGGTGAATTTCTGCCTCACGAAACGATGATTGATCAATATTCTTTTAACACCCTCAAAGGTGGCCATTAAGATGTCACTATATTTATATATGATATATAATATGTTTATGTTTTACTTAAGCTTATGTATTTTTCATTTATGGAATAACATTATGGTTTCCATTATGGTTAAATGCGATATCTTCATTTTAGGAAGTGCGGACTACCGCCCCCTCAAAGTGATTTGATTCGTTAATACCATATGTGGTACGATTTAATGATATTATATATGATACCATACTGGAATTATAATACTATTATGTATCATTATGTTTTAATTCCATTAAATAATAAATAAAAATGGAAGTAGTGTTCATGCGTACTTACGGCTTACCGTCTCCATGGATATATATGATATATATGATATCTACATAATGAATATAATTCTGGATATAATATATATTTTACCACATGAAGAACTTGTAATTATAAAGAGTTCATTTTTGACCCAAGTAGCAATGATCTACAAAACGACCATTATTAACTTAAATAATTACATAGTGTTCATAGCATGAGGGTAAGTGATATAAAAGGAATAATGAACTTGAAAAAGGTTTTTAAGCAAGTAGAAATTAACTCAAGTTTATTATTCAGGAGGTTAAAGAACGATCGAGTCATTTCAGACCCGAGGTAAGGGATCCTACCCCTCTCTTTTTTTAAGTACATTCTTTTATGTCATTCCTTTTAAGCTCATCTTTCTTATGTTTGGGATGTTCTTTTATATTACACTTACTGTAATTTTTATGTCCATATTATTAGAGACCCTATTTTCTCTCATAAATCCATTTTGGAAGTTTTAATTGGCGCCGTTAGGCTGCTGAGGTTTCGTAAGGGATTTTTCATCTCACTTTTAGTCCCGTGAGATTTATGATACATTTGCCACCATTTCCTTTGAGTGGTGTATGTAATTCCCATTATTATACTCTTTGTGTAATATAATTTCATTTATGGTTATTTACATATTCATTGTATGACCCTTCTTCAATGGGGTGTACGTTTTGAAAGTTACCCAAGTTGGTAAGGGAACCTTTCACCATCCTCTTTTTAAATGACTTCTTTTAATATGTCTTTTAATTCACATACTATTATGTTGGGATATGTTCTTCTATATCCTTATTGATGTAAATTTCATGTCCAAGTTTTGAGATACCCTTTTTATCTCTCATCAACTCTTTTTCTGAATTTTGAAGTGATGCCGTTAGGCTGTCAAATTTGTGCAAGGGAACTTCTTAACCCAATTTTGATTCTTTGGGATAAACTTGTACTCCTTGAATATATCGTTCTATGAATATGTGTGAATGTCCTATGATTGTTTTACACTTAATATCCACTTATATGTGGTGTATTCGTTTGTCACACATAATTATGTAATTGATTTATCCTTAATCCAAGGATACAGTCTTTGTAAGGGACATCGTCTCAATATCCTTTAATTGAGGCATAATTTGTTTTATACACAAATTTCTTTTATACGGTGTATAAACCCCTTTGAATTTTCATTTATTCAAAAAGAATCTTTTTATACGAAGCGTTTTACTAAATGAAAAAAAGGAATTTTTTTCTTGTCGTACGTATGCGGCAACAACGACTTCTCTGTCGCCGTGACCATTATTTGAGTTTCAGCTTCCTCTACAAGCCATAATTTTTTTTGAATGAAAAAAAATACCATGTTTTACTCTTATTTTATTTTGGTATTGAAAATGGTTTTCATAATGTTTTTATATCAATGTGTTTTATTGATATCTTGTTATTGAAAAGTGGAAATGTTATGTTTCCTTTATACATGTTTTATGTGATACGATTATGTTATGGTTCTCGGGAATTATTATGAAGACGGGTGTTTATGCATTAAACTAAGAGCGGGTGAGCCCGATATAGCTCTCAAATGCATTGGGTAACGCGAAGGAGTTAAACGTTAAGGTTTCTCTGAAGATATTTTGGGGATATACTGTGATGGGTATTTCAAACGTAACCAAGAGGGTTACTCTCTATGTAAGAATGTTATGAATGCATCAAGTTACCTTTATGTCTTATGATTTCTATGATTTATTCATGATTTTATGAGGTATGTTAAAGTGATTATGTTTTATGGGTAAACTATGATTTCATTCTTATGTATATATATACTCATGTTTCCTTTCCATACTTTTTATAACCCTTACTGAGCTTTTTATGCTCATCCCATGTTTTTGAAATGTTTTTCACAGGTCAATGGAATGGTACATGATATGATGATAGTTTCAAGGAAGTGTCAAGAAAAAATCCATGTTTTATTTTAAATATGTTTCCATTGATGTGAAAAATGAATACTATCTTTCATGTAACCACTTTGTTTAAATGTGGAATGTAATTCAAGTTTTATGATCTAATTCTCTAAAACTCTAAACCTGAAAAGATCCTTAATGTGTAATCTTGTAATAACTCAAGATTAAGTAAGGTTTAAGGCTGGGGCCTTATAATCTATCTATACTAATGTTATGAACGAAGTTTCAAATTTTTTAAAAGTAAAACTAAACCCTGTTAAAAGACTATGAATGTTGAAAGAATATCTAGTTTTTTAAAAGTAGGATCATGAGATAATATAAATTTTTATTCTCTTAATGATTGATCTTTTTGTTTTTATAATTAATTCTAAACAAAATCCTAGTTTTGGTGTTTGTTATCTAATTAATAAACTCCATGTTTATTTATGGTAAAACACATCAGTTCATTAAATGAATAGGGGATCTAAAAACATATTTAAATATATATATATCCTAAAATAATTCCATAAAAAAGAAATAATTTATGCACTATTTTTCAATTTAAATGAAAATTTATAAATTAATAGAAACTAATTAAACATAAAGATAAATGAAAAAAATGTAAAATAAAATATGAATGCACCGAATATGAATAAAAATTAAAAATTATGAATTCAATCAATTAATAATCATTCATATCAATGATTTTCACTGCATAATGTTTTTATAAGAATACAGATATTGATCTACGTTAGACATGATAGATTATCCTAAAATCTTAATATTAACTAAAACCTCCATCATTCTATTCTCTAACAAAGCACTCCAATTTTTTATCCTTTAAAGGTGAGATGAGATTTTTTTTCCTTTCTCTCAAAGCCTTATTTTTATAGAGAATTTTCACCCATGAATCCTTGTATATCTGTATATATCTATCCTATTAGTGGGATAATGACTTCACAAAGAATAAAAAGGAGGTGGATTAAGATATTGAATTTTTTGTCTTAGAAAATCACCCTCTTTAATGTATGATATGATCTTATATTTTCTTTACACATGAACGAAGTGGAAATAAAAGAAGAAATAAAATAATTAGACAGATTTGAATTATATTAGTTCATTGAAAAAAAACCCATAGTTCAATCCCCCAATGATCAACTATAATATATTGGTGATTGTGACTAGAACCATTCCTATTACCTAAGAGTGTGAGTTCTTTTAAAAGGTATAGATGGAATTAGTGAATGTAATTGGCACTTGGTACACCACCAAGATATTTTAACTGGGCACCAACAATGATTTATAAAAACCATCCATAAAGGTTATTTTAATGAGAAACTTAATAACTTAGAATAATAAGTCAACACTTCCAACAATGAGAGAGAAAAACAAAATATTACAGTTGAATCTCACATTTATAATATGAAACCAACATAAAACAATAAATCTCAATGGGAGATGATAAGAAAAAAAGAAATATTTATAATATTATTTTAAAATAAAAAATATATATTTATGAATCATAGATTTATAACTTTAATCCTCTTCCTCATGTTCTTGTAAAACATAGAAACATAAAGAGAGATTCAAGAGCAAGAGTCAATAGTGTAAGTGATTCTATTATTATGTAAATCATATTTAAATTATAATACTCATGATTAAATTATATCTTAATTGCACAACATGTATATCCCATAAAATATTTTCCATTAATTTGAATTACACACACACACGTTTCTTTAAAATACATTTATAGCAGGTCTAAGCATTAAATTGTTATTGTATTGTTTTCTTCTCTCGGTACTTTCAATATTTTTATAATCAATTTTATCCTAAAAATTAATCCAATATTTAATTCATGAACTATAAAATTAAGTTTTAATTAAATTACTCCAAAATTAATAAATATGTAAGTTGAAAAACCATATAGCTAATTACAGATCACCCTTTATCACAATTACACTAATTTGAATTTATATAGATTATTTGATCCATGTATCCATTATTCACATAACCCATTTCCTCACTTAGCGAAATTATGTAGGTGTTATTCACCTATCTGAATTATTCACTTACCATTTTTGTTTACATATCTAAATTAAACATAACCAAATTAATCACATAGTCATTCGAAACCATGTAGAAAATTTGACCAATTATCAAACTCACATAGCTAATTACTCCATGTAGGAAATTCTTATTACCATTTGATTGATGTAGCTATTTTTTAACATACGTGATTCATCAAAATATATGATTTCCATGCAGTTATTTTCTTCACACGCCTGATTGATATAACTGATTTCACAGTGTAGAAAATTTTCTGACATTTCAAATTCACATAGCAGATTTCATTATGAAACTGATTGATATAACTAATTTTTCATATTTAGAAAAATTTCATAAAAAAATATAGAATTGTAGATCAGGACATAATGAAATAAAAATTATATTTGATATGATTAAACATGATTAATACACTTAAAAAACATCCCCAGTAACATATGAAGGGTTTTTGAGATAATCCAAACATAACATACAAGCGATATGTTGGAATAGAATTAGTTGTCCAACATTTCCTACATTAAATCCAACAAAAAAATACTCAGAGATTGATTTCAAAAATAGAGTGGGATGCCACCAAAATACCACAAAAAACATCGCTATATTTTCTTAATAATATAAGAAAAGGTGACATTAACAATAATAAAATTTCCTTCAAAATGAATTATTTGTATTTATAATTCTCACGTCCTACCTCATTTCATAATAAATTCTCCCCCTCAATATTATCATTTCATAGTCACCGTGCTATAGACATTATATATTCCCAAATATTTAACTCTTGATCTTTATATGTGTAGTTTCTTGGAAATGGATGTGAAATATTTGGATACTTTTAATCTCATGTATTTAAATCACTACAACTTTGAAAAGTGTGAAATGACTATTTTAGATACCTATTATATTGTTACCATTCCATTAAAATATCATTTCCTTGGTGTAGACTCTGTTAATCATTATTAGTAAACTTATTCATGAAATTTTAATTGATATGTCTATTTTGATTTTCTAGTTTTAGTTCAATTTCCAAAAATTCATCCTCTAATACATTCTCCATGTAGTAGTGAATCCCATATAACTTTGAAATTTCTAGTTAATCCATGGAGTGTCCTCCTAAAATCATTTCAATGTCCATTTAATCCTTTACAACTCATGGACATCACATGTGTCTTTCAATCTAGCTCACATGTTTTTAGTATCCACAAATTCCTCTATGAAATAGAAGAATATGTCTTGGTCTTTTCTCGTTTATGTTTTCTAAAAAAATATCCAATCTTTTATCAAAGAATATTACTATCATAAAACACTAATAAACAATAATTTTGGAAAAAATAATTTCTATATCAATGAAATTATCAATGAAAAGGCATGAATATATTTGAGTGATCAAATTCCACCACAATTAAACTCATTTTTATCCTCAAACATATATCTAAGCTTTAACACCATTCTCAAAAAATTCAGTCAATTATCAATGCGGAATAAAATTTAAATTATCACATAAAAAATACCTTTTGATATCTTATATTATAATAGAACCAATAAAATATATTTTTTACTTTACCTCTTGAAATGATGAATCTTATTTTCCTATCAATTAACATATTTCAACTTATTATTGAAATCCATGTATTCTTGTGATATACCTTACTATAAAATTATTTCTCTAATCAATCATGATCATTAAAACATGAGTAATTCCCAATATCAAATATATTAACTCTATCCATAAGCTGGAAAGTTATCTGAATATCTATATAAAAGCTAAAACTTAATAATAAAGAGGACTATCATTAAGGATTTAATGTATATGAGGCTAAGGGATTATTGGGAATTAATATGAAAATTCAACACAAAGGCTTGTAAAGGTGGATAAACTCTTAATTGAAATACAAGATATAAAATTCAATGATTAATGAAAAAAATACCCATTTGAAATCTAAATTTCAGAATATAATACCTATTAACTCCTTTCTTCTTATCTAAAAGTATCACAAATGATAAAAATAAGCATATTAAAATATTTTACCTATTTGGAATATATTTCCCCCTTTTTAGATGGTTGGCATGAAAGTATATTGAAAGGAAACTTATGATAAATTTTCCTTAAACTAATTATAACACCTCTCATTATCAATTTCAATACATTAAAGTCCCATAAACATCATGAAACTACTCTTCCGCCACAATTTTTTGTTATAAATAGTGAAAAACACTAATAGTAGGATAGTAAGGATAAATAGGTCTATAATATGAATTATTTTTAGTGAAACTCATAAATATATATAGGATTAACAAATAAACAAATCTATACTAGGTATCAAAGGTATAAAGGTGTAATGTAGTAATCGATCAATCACGTCAATCATCTAAATGCGGTTCAATGTTAAAAGGCCCCATATTAATAGTGAGAGATAATTGGGGGTGAATAATTGAATTCACTTCCATTTATATTTATCCTTTAAACAAGATTAAAAAACTATTATTGTGAATTAAAATGTTACTATATAGGACGCACATACATGTCAATGCACCAAAATATCATGAAAAATATATTTTTATAAGTTTTACTACTCAAAATAAATGGCTTGATCCTTAACATGATCTCGTAAAACTAGTGATAACACAATCCAATAGTTTTAATATGTTGGATATAATGATTAGAATTTATCCTTGAAATAATGACACATAACGTGTCTCTCAACATGGTTAATATTATCTTTTACAAAGAAATATATATAATATAAATTATTAATAACATGAAATCCTTCAAAAAACCTATAATTCCATCAAGTTTCTATTCTTCTTCTTTGTCTTCCTCATCATTTTCTTCCCCTCTTCCTATTCCACATACAATTCTCTTTATAATATATGAAAACCTACTAAAAAATCTCCATCTCTTCTTATTGTTCTATATATGTTAAAAATTTCATGAAAATAATATATCTTACACTTTCTTCAAATCTAAATTTCAAAAATTTCTGTTATATTAAACTACCCATACATTTCTTCTAGCCATTAGAACAACACATACATTCTAATCAACCTTAGATATGATTAGGGGAATTGAATATTAAAGTTGGAGTAGACCTTGAACCACTAATTGATTCACATTAGTAAAATACATGATTTATGGGTTATGAAATATATCATGATGTGACTAGGATTATTATGGCTGAATAATTAAAATCATGACATAATAAATTTATTCACGGTGTGAACAAATTTTTATTATCTAACAATTTAAAAAACTATCTCTCCATTTATAAATGGAATACCTTATTATGGTATGAGTCATGAAATACAATTCAATCTATAGAAATATAAAATTTTCATTGCCTTGAAACAATGATGTGATCATTAGGCTTTCTGAAAAAACCCACTTCTTCATAATGTTATAATGGTTTCCACATATAAGATGAATTTACTTTTAGGATAATTTTGGTGTGATAAATATCATTATAGCATGAATTCATAGAAATTTCAATAAAATGAATCACCAATTTCCCACAAGATCAACAATGCAATGTGATTTGAGGCCTCAAGACACAAACCAATTAATTATGGAGTGATATTACCATTCCTGTTCCAATCAATTTTCCCCATCCAAGTGACTATAATTTCACCTAATAGATCATAGTGCATCTAAATCTCCTAAAAATGATCATATCTTCCAACACATGATATACTCATCATGTTATGAAAGACTAATTCAAATAATTATCAAATTTAAGACTCCAATAATGGAATGAACACTTAAGTTAAGGTGTAATTTAATCTTATATCATGAGATTTTAGTATTACACATATTCTATTGAAACATGACTTTGAAAATGGTGGAGTTGTATCTTCTGAAAGATAAGAACATACTGAATTTTTTTTATCGATTCCATAATTATTTCATTCTATTGAATTCTTTAAAATGATCTTCATGTCCAATTAATCACCTTGAATTACTTGATATTGAATATGATTCACATAATAATTTTTTTTTGAAACAAAATACAATGATAAAGTCATGAAATAATATTCACTTAATATTTACTTCAATAAACTCACCATTTGAAAATCATGTTTTCTTGGGGTTCCTTTACCATCTCCACATCTTAAAGTACTAGAAAATATTCCTCTAACTTAGTCTCAATAATATCTCCCTTTGGACTTTATATTCTACCTTCAGATTCACTAAATTTTTTTGAACCATAGAACATAAATCAAAATTTTAACATAAAAATGAATCTTCATTTAATTATTATAAGCCCACGTGAGAAAACTTCGTGTGGGGAAAAATAACTACTGATAATAGTAACAAATTTATTAATTATGGCATGTTTTATCTACTACTTCAATAGACTCTTTCAATATTCCAAATTCATAACTCTTAAAATATATCCTTACACATTCCAATAACAAACTTCCTACACACACTCCCAATAAAATAATTAGAATTGTTCTCGCACTTAAAAAATACACACATTGTAGTCATATATTTCACTATTTAAAAACAACAACTAAATATATACTCCAAATAAGGAAAATCATATTTGATGAATTTATATTATTTTACACATCCTTTAAAAAAAAAATTAAATAAAAGATGAGTGAGGATGAAATCCCCAAAACTTATCCTTGAATTGATTTTTCTATAAATCCAAATTTAAAAATTATTTTCTAAAATGAATCCTTTGGTATTTTCTTAGTGAACACATCCACTATTTTCTCCTTAGTTTAAATAAAATCTCGTTTCCATACACATTACTCCACTAAATTTCTTTATAAAATTCTACATGATATAAGTGTTATTTGATTGAGAATGATGAAGCATATTTCTGAAAAAATTTATAACACTTTTATTATCACTTACCATGAGTAGTGATAACATTATATCCTCCTTGTGATATTCCAATTAAGTATTAATCCAAATTAATTAGGATATTCTTTTATTTATAGAAACATATTTCACCTCATAAGTACAAGAGGTCACTAAATTACACTTATTTATGTTCCATGATGCATAGTTCTCTCCAATAAGGAAAACTGCACCAAGTGATAATCTTATAACATCGATATTACCATCCGAATCCAAATCAGTATGTCCAAAGTGATCGAGCAACCCAATATTTTTATATTTAAATCCATAACGAACTATGCCTTTAATTCATATATGGATAAAATTTATAATAAAATGATATGACTCATATTTATCACTTATAAATCCAAAATATAACATGATGACATAAACTAAATATAGTCACAATGATGTGAAATAGAGTAATCTCCTAATGAATTTTCAAAACTCCCTCAAATGAACTTATTTTAAAAATTTATGCTTAGATATCATATTTACCATTTAAATTAGGATAAAATCATACTTTTAATCCTTCAATCAAAACTTCTCATAGCCACAAAAATGGTTTATATCCATTGGTAATGTCCGTGGCTATAGGCCTTATGGATAAGGTGATTGCCTAAAGTCATTGAAATTATTAATATAGTGGGTTTTTATATGGTAATAACCATTGGGGAAATTTTAATTGGCACAACACATGGATATATAAAGTGTACTAATATCCCAAGGGTATAACAATTAATACCACCCATGGTCATAGTTTATATCCATGATTTATATGCTAAAGAAATTCCCATGTCCTTATGCTGGCCTATTGTTATACTACCTATGACTACAAGAGATGATCATGAAAATATCCCCAATGGTAATTTCCAGGTGAACACTTTTTATTAGAGAAATTTCCATGGACTTATCTTGAGGATTTATCTATTGGATATGCCTAGGGTGGAATCTAATTAAAAATTTAAAAAATTTATTGGATTTTAAACACCTGACCGAAGGGATGCCTACATAATAAATTTACCACTCTCATAGAATGAATTTTTAAAATATATATACATCAATATATATATTGTTAAATATTAAATATGTTAATAACAATATGGTTTTAATTATTTTATATTTTAAATATATATGATAGATGTACCAACATGGAAATACCTATGGCCATGGTAATTTCTATCTGTTGAAGTAGGGTGTGGCTTAAAGTGTAAAATTCTATGGGTATTTCCACCAATGGAAGTATCATGTTGTTGTGAAGAGTAACCACCCCGAGTGGATCTTCTTGAGGTTGTAAGGTGTGACAGAGAGGCCCAATATCCAAAGGAATTTCCACCCATATTGGTAAGGTGTTGTAAGAAGGGGAAACCTCTATGGGTTGTTCAACTTATAGTGGTAGGGTGCATATACAAGGGAAAACCACCATGAGCATATCAACCGATAATGGTTGGGTGAGGCTACGAGGTGTAACAACCATGGGAGGATCCGCCTGTGGAAGTGGGGTCTAGTTTTGATGGGAAACCTCTATGAGAATATTAGTTAATATTTACACCATGTTTCTGGAAGAGGGAAACACCATTGTAATTTATTCTTATAGTGGAAGGAACTTCCTGCGATGTTTTCATGCTCTTCCCATGATAATATTTTGTTCATTATTTATTTAGACCATGAACGATGTGTCCGATACTCAAATTTGTTTTCATGTATAAACCCATTGAAACATGGGATCTTGAACCTAATAGAATATAATCTAAAACCATGTGTAACCTTAACCAGTGGCCATAGACTGACCTACAACCACTTACATGCCATCTATGGCTAACTTCATAGGGATATAAGTATTTTTACTAATTGTGCCTCTAAAAGTTGTATGGTATATCTCTCTTAAAAAAGATAGATATGATCCATAATTTGAGAAATTTTAAATCCCATGAAGTATCTCACATATCCAAGCCTACAAATCTTAAAAATATTCCCCATCAATATATTAAACTACTCACAGACACAAACATAATATTTATAAGAAATTATAGCATTTAAATAGATAATAACAATTTAAGAAACCTCTATATCTTATTTTATAAAATGTTTGTTGTATACAATTCCATTCATGAATTTTAGTGGTTTTATGATTGTTTTTAATTTGGAATGACATGATATTCGGGATTATATGAACACAAAGGATTATTTAACCTAAAAACACATCCTTCATATTCCCCAAGACATAATCCATCAGGTTACTCAATATACAATTCCTATTCAAAAATTCCATTTTGAAAGGATGACTTAATATCGATTTGGATGATATTTTATCATACTTATGTGGTGATATAAAGAAATACTTTAATCTTATCAAGCATATAAAATGGTGTAAAAGTCACATTAAAATCAAATCCTTATAACTTTGTGTAGACTTTGAACAAAACTCATGCCTTGTTGATAATCACCTCTCCCTTCTCATTATATTTGTTTCAGAATACCCACTTTATTTTGATAATGTTCTTTTTTTAATTGGTTTGGAAACTAACTAAAAAATATAATTCTTCTTGATATGATCTGACTACACATTTATAAGAAAAATACAATGATGATTCTATAAGTATTATTACATATATACTGGATCAACTTGATAAAATAGTGAGGTATGTGTTTCCAGCCTCAAAATTATCTTTTTTTGAATTAATTTTACATGATGTCCATTGATAATCTAACCCTCACCCATTGGACGAGTTGAAAAAGTTTTTTTCTCCATCACTAGATATGGAATAATCATGATCTTTAACCTATGTTTCTTTTAAATTTGAATTATTTTCCAAACATCATCCTATATCTCAATAAATTTTACTTCAATATCATCAAGTTAAGGATATCTTTATCCATGTGTAACATAATTCCACAAGTTTTCTAAAAATTTAATATCATTAATCTCTAAAATATTCCTTTTTTTTGTTTTAAAAATTCCATACACGTTTATTTAGAGGGTAACTAAAGAAGCTACCTTCAACTCCTATATTCTTAAACATATTCAAATTTTCAACTTTCAAAATGATAAAATAGGGTCTTCTAAATATCCATATATATTTCAAAATTGGCTTCTTCTTATAATACAAATCATTTAGAAACACATTTGAATTTGTCTTATTTAAGTAATTATTTTGAATATGAACTACTTTGGTACGATATTTCCTCCATAAATATCTGTATGTATCATGTTTTGTCAACATGGAAATTCAAATTTCCACTAAACTCATGTTATGCATTTAAAAGAAATTATTTTTTTAGGATGGATGGAGTATTAAATTCTTAATTAATAACATTTTTTTAAATATAAAATTAAAAATTTACATTCTCATATTCATCAGTATTTATCTATTTGAATATTATTTAAGGAGAAACCGCACTAATTTTCTATAATTCTAAATATTTTAAAAAAAATCAAGGCATATGATTTATGTTTCATGAACATAATATTTGTAATACAAGTGAATTATTTAATAAAATAAATAAAATACTTATCTTTTCTTGTTTATTTTTTCCTCATAAACCTATAAACGTATGAATGAATGAGCACCAATGGGTGAAAAGTACGAATATAAACATTCTTATGTTAATAATTAACAATATTCACTCTTTTTCATGAGGTTCACTTCAATTTTTTTCATTTTTTAATAAAAAAGATAAATTTTACTTTCAATTTGTGTTTTGTTTTTAATTTTAAATAGTTTGGCCTTCTTAGTTGTGACTAATAGATCACCTTCACATATATTACACACACACACATACATATTTAGTGACACACACACACAAACATTTTTCATATATGTTCATTTATACATATTTATACGTATATATATATATATTTGTATATTGATATATATATATATGTATATTCTTATATATATATATTAATATATATATATTCTTATATATATATATTCAAAAATATATATAGACATATATATATATATTTGTATATACGGATTTTTACCTATATACCATATATTTTAAAAAATATATATTTTCTATAAATAAATGGAATAAGATCAATTATTAAAGAAATAGGATATATTGGTTAATGAATTTTTAATTTTCAAACATTTTTTTATTATTACAAGGTACCCATATCAGCTTTCACCCCTTTCTTGCTTAATATTCTTTCCCCTTATTTTCAACATCTGTTTTAATAGTGTAATCATTATATGGTTGACTAGAAATTATTATATATATATATATATATATATATATATTCTCAAACACATAGAAACACATATGTTCTAAATTCTAATATATGAATCAAACACACACACATATATATATTCTTAAAATACACACTGATATATATATAATGATTTTGTCAACCTATATATAAATATATATTCTTAATCAATTTTGAATATATTAGGGATATATATATATAATCTGAATATATTATAATATATATGCTGAATATTTATTTAGACACAAAAACACACACACATTGAATGTATATTCTGATATATATACATGTATATATATATATGTGTGCTTTATATATTGATTATGAAAATTCTTTCCATAAGTAATCTTACTCATATTATTTTCACCAATATTTCATAGTATTCAGTTCCATCATTGATTTTCTTTCTTCAAGCTTAAGTATTAATAATTTTTAACATCCCCAACCAGAAACAAGTTTTCTTTTGTTCACTACCCTATAGTCAATACATATCAATCTTTCAAACACTTCACCATGAATTCATTCATTTGAAAACCCACTTTATTTCCTTCATAAAAAAGCAGATACAGACTTAGTAAGTTGTGTTTTAACACTTCAGCAAAAAAAATTGTTCTTTGAATTCATAATTTCCTCTTGAATGACTGCTAAACAAGATTATATTATCAAGAGTGACCCATCATTTAAAAAGATCACCAATCCTTGCTTTTAAATTTTAAAATCTTTTATGATATATATATATTTATAATAATATGTCAAGAGAATCCACTATCCAAGATCTATGGATATTATTTTTAAGATGGTTTGAGTGACACTTAAACCACTAATGATTTTACTTTTCTATCATGTTATTCATCTTAAATTTTTTTATTTTTTTATTTCATATATAGTTGAAAATGTATGATTACAAGAAATTATCTAGAAAAGTTACATGATTAGTCATTCCTTCCATATACTTATTCTAATGACTGAATCTTATTTTCTACCTTTTAGTCCATATTTTTTAGATTGTTTTTGAAATTTCCTTCCATAAGTTGGTACAATCCCCTTCAATACATACCTCTAAACTATTATAGGCTTTTAATTATATAGTTAATTGAACATAAAAATTCTTTCTATCTTCCCAAATCCTCTAAAATACTAGCAGTAAATATTAACTGAAGAATCTCCTATGAAAACTGATTGTAGACCAACTTGTGTCACATGAAATTATTCTATATTTTTTACATTACCATTTAATTAAAAATTTTAAGAAAAGAATATTATTATATTTTTACAACATGTTATTTATTATATTATTTTTCCTATGTTTTTAAAATATAATGTTATAGAATGTTACTATTTTAAGTTAGTATTACAAGAATTTATATATTTTTAAGAATAGTTTTTATTTTCTATAAATCTATGTTTCTCCACTTGTTTCTTTTATCTACCCCAACAGTAATATTATTAATTGATATTTATATAACATATTTATTATAATTCTAAAAATCATATTTTAACTGGTAATATTTCTTCCATGAAACTGTTAATTTGTGTGGAATAACTTCAATCTCTCTCTCATTTTCTAAGAATTCCCAAAATTTTTATATTTATAGACTTCTTCTATTTTTTTTATAAATTTGAGTTTCTTTACTTGTGTATTTGTGTATACCATTACAATTATTTTATTTTTTACGATTTATCCAAAATCCTAAATAGAACTCTAAAAAATAAATTTTAACTTTTTCAAATACATCCATACTTGCATAATTTTTTGTTGAAAAAAATTAAATATCTTCTTCATTTTTGTTATCAATTTATTCCATACCAACAACCAATTTATTGTATCCAGTGAGTAATTTTTTCAAGTTATCAATATAATTTATCAACTTTGGGTCCATTTGTACACCCAAGGTTCCATTTTTTTGATGATTGTGAGTCTTTATTTAAATTCTTATTATCCTTCTCTAAATTTGAAATCATTTAAATACATTCCTTGAGTTACCAATTTAGCATGAAATCCATCTATTTTTTCCTTTATTACGAAATTATTTATGTAATTGTTAATCAAAAATTACATCATTTTTTCTCTCACCAGTCATCATATGGGTTTATTTACTCCGAGCTTCCTTCCCAAATCATCGTTAATCATATGGAATCCTAGCACTCATCCCAGCATTCCCAATCATCAAGTATCATTTGGAATTCAGGTCCTCATCTCGAAATTCCCATGTAATATATGTGATATGGAATATAAAGATATCATGTCAACATTACCAATCCTAAGTAATCACTGTAATAATTTAATTAATTAAACATGATTTTACTGAATTTTCACTAGGCCCATGGTCACCGGAAACCATAGTCAATATTTCACATATTAGGTTCTATTCCAAATTCCTAAATCACAATTTATTATTTTATAATACCGATATAGTTCCTAAAAATATGTTTCCTAACAATTAGTTTCATTAGGATCAACAAAATGTGGGGTATCAATTTACATTAATCAAATGGTTTTCCAAAATCACCTCCTATCACATAATCAAGAAACATATTCCAAAAAAGAAATCAATAAATATAAAAACATCATTTCAAATATCATTTACTCAATTAAAATGAATTTTATAAAATCTATGATTTCTAAACCATTTCATTAACACCATACCATTTCATTAGGTTTGGTTCATTTTATGCATCACAACCATTCCCAATTATTAATGGTCATGAAATTCCATTTAAAAACCATCAATTCAAACCATATTTTTTCTTAAATCATTGAAAACATAAATGCGGAATTTTAAAATATTAATTATTTTCACTTTTAAATTTTTCTTTCATGAATTCCACTTGAAACGAAAATTTATTAAGGCCTGAAGAAGAATAAACATACATTTACACTTAAAAAACTCAAACTAAAATGTTTTAAAATAAATTTGAATCAAGAACATCTTGTAATATACCAGGTAAATAAAAGATATGATATTATCATATTTATTAATATTTGTGAATTAAATATTAATTTTACTTTAAATGAGATTCTATATTAGATGGCGTACCTGATACACAACAGCGAGTTTCTTTGAAAAGTTACATTGCACACAATGTAGAGTTATAATGAAAAATATTAATATAATATAATTATTTTAAATAGTTGTTCATGCCTAGCCGCTGTAATGGTGGGATTGAATAGAAATAACTACAATATTATTATCCATGCTTAATAAATGTTTTTTCATTTATACAATAAATTTTAGTGGCTTAAAATAAGGAAGAATCTGGTTTTAAGCCTAAATACTCTAATATTCCTTAAAGGGTTGTTTTACCTCCTATTGATAGAGAACCCTTTTTAAATATAGTTTTTTTCACTTTTGTATGTTCTATTTGACAAAATAAAATTATTATATATAATCATGGCATAAAAATTTAATTTGGATAAATTTTTGGTATTTTTCTGATAAAGCTAATTTTGTAATGAATAGTGAAAAATACCGTATTTCAATTCAAAACTGCCTTTTCATCTACTTTATTTATATTGTGAGATTATCTTTTGAATTGTGTTTAAAGTGTAATTAGATTATATTTTTACCAATTTACCCAATTTTGTTTCTTGAAAGTAATTTTACTTTGAAATTGGACATAAAAAAATATCAATCTTTTGGTAGTTATTATTTCTTAAAAAGATGCTTTTTTGTTTTGACAATGAGAATAAATTTTAAATTAATTTATTCTACTTATATGTTTTGAATTTTGAAAAATGGATCCCATATTTGGAATCAGGAGGTCCAAATTTTATAAATAAGTAACTTTTATTTTTATACATTACGAATTTTTTACTTCAGTAAATATTTTAATTACCTTGGTTAAAGGGTAAATCTTGTAAATAAGGGTAAAAAATAATATTATAATAATATATAATTACCCTTACACATGTCATAACCCTATTGGATGATATATTTATGACAAAGGTCATCCTTGGGTAGATTTTTTGACTCCATGGAGCCACATGGGAGTGATAATGTCACTTTATATTTATTAATTTAAAGTAAAGACAAAAATGACATTAACATATATATTTTAGTAAATCAATTTTTTACTGAGGATATATATGTTATCTCTTTAAATATAAATATTCATTTTGAAAATAAAAATATTTTATATATCATGGTATTTTATTTATATTTTTTAGACATCAAATAAATAAAGTTATTTATGACACAATGATGATAGAGTGATTACCTTATTAATGAATGATTTCAATTAATGAGATTAAAAAAATTAAAAACATATATCCAAAACCTATCAAATTATTATTGGATGATTTTATTTCAAACAAGAGTATTCTTATATTTGAATTTAATGATTTATGGACCTTTTTAAACTGAAAATAAATTTATAATAAAAACTAATTTCAAACTTTCATAAAAAGACCCTACTCCCCTTATACAAATATATCACCTCTAACACATTACTCAAACCTCTCAAGCCTATTGGATCATCTAAACTCTGCAAAATTAAGCACTTTAAAACCATCTCTTCATACTAAAATCCTTACCCTAGGCATAAGGCAATTCAAGTAAACCATTATGTTCAAACCATAGGAAGATACCCAATTTAAAATAGATTAAAGAACAAATGAGTCAAGTCGGACATGAAGTAAGATACATCATCTCAATCCCCTTTCATTGTGAAATATTTTTATTATACACAAATTTATTTTATACAGTGTATAAACCCCTTTGACTTTTCATTTCTTTTAAAGGGAATCTTTTTATATGAAGCGTTTTACTAACTGAAAAATAGAAATATTTCTTTTTAATGTACACAGTGACAATGAACTTCCCGCCATCGTGAGTATTATTTGATCTTTGGATTACAGAATTATATTTAGTGTTTTTTTAAAGGAAAATAAATACGATATAGTGTTTTTAAAAATTTTGGTATTGAAAATGGTGTTGAGAAAGCATTGATTATGTCAATGTATTTAAATGATATATTCTAATTGCAATGTGGAAATTTTATCTTTCCTTTATGTTTGTTTTTTGTGTTATGATTATGTTATGGTTATTGGGAATTTTTTATTCATATGGGTTGTTCCATGATAAACGAATGGTAGTTGATCCTGAGATTGCTCCCCAATGCATTGGGTAATTTGATAGAGGTAAACGTTAATATTTCTCTTAAGATATTTAGGGAATATACTGGGATGGGTCTTCAAATGTAACTCCCTATGTAACTATGATAGACACAAAGTAGGTATGATATGGAAAAACAAGTTACCTTTATGAGTTATGACTCATATGTGTTATTCATAAATGTTAGGATTTCATGAGGTATGTTAAAGAGACTATGATTTGTATGTATTGATGGACTAATGTTTTCATTCTTTATTTTATAATCCTTACTGATCTTTTAATGCTCATCCTTTTTTTGAAATGTTTTTCACAGGACTTAAATATGAATAAGGTTGAGGATGGACTCATGGAAAAGTCTTGCTATCTAAAAAGTGGAACTAGACATGGATATTTTTTATTAATTTTTATTTTATGAAGAAATGGATACTAAGTAGAAGTGTCTAAATTGTAATATTAGAGATGTAATGTAATAGTTATGGCCTAATTTTCTAAAACTCTAAACCTCAAAAGATACTCATGGTGAATTATTAACTTAATTCACGATTATGTTATGTTTTAAGGATGAGTCCTTATAGTTGGTATTAGAGGCTGGTTTAGAAAACTTTAGAAGTCAAGATATTGTTAAATTAATATCCATAAACTATTTTTAACTTTATGTTAAGATTGGAATGATATAGCATTTATAGATTACCATGTTGCTTCACCTAAGATATTTCTATGTTCAGAATGGGTTTTCATAGAGGAAACAGGGCTGCTATGATGGGACAACATCAGGAGGAAGACAACCTTCCAAAACAACAACCTGTGATGGTTATAATAGGAACTAAATAGTTTGTTGTAGTGATGAAATAATTGACTCAGGTTATAAATGGTAGTGGTCTCCACGTATGAGATCAGCCAGATCAACCACCGAGGAACATGTCAGGAGTGGAGAATTTCATGAGGCAACCTCTCCCATCATTTAGATGATCATATGACCCTATGCTAGCTGAAGGGTTGATTAAAGCACTGGATAAGATTTTTGATGTCATGGGGTGTTTAGAACATCAAAAGGTTAGTCTTGTTGTTTACCATTTTGAAGGTGAAGCTGATTAGTGGTGGTCTATGGTGAAAAATATCAGGGATAGTGAGGAGATTGATGCTCTTGATTAGGATGGATTCAAAGGTATGTATCATGAGAAATATTTTCCTAAGGTGGTTCATCATAGGATGGAAAACAAATTCCTGGAATTGTGGTAGGAAGATGACTTAGTCGCTACTTATGAAGCAAAATTCACTCGACTGGAAAAGTTTGCTTAAAATTTCATATGATATCTTGATAGTAAAATCAAAAGTTTTAACCAGGATTAAAGCCAAAGTATCAAAGGGGTTTAGCTTCTCCTGAGTTCAAAAGTTATGAAAAACTTCTCTGATGTGCAGAGAACGAGTAAATAGAGTTTTCCAAAGATCATAAGTTCTTTGAAAAATAATAGAATAAGAGGTCAAGGTGGAAGATGAAAGGGAGTAAATATTCAAAAAAGTCTGATGGTAAGAAACATAATCTTATAGTTTGTGAAAATTGTGGTAAAAAGCACGATGGGGAAGGACTTTTGAATTATGGTAAGTGCTGCCGATGACGTAAAATGGGGAATAAGGCTCGTAGTTTCATTGAAAAATATTAGGGTAATGGTAATAAAAAATCAGATTTTGAGTCAGTAAAATGTTTTAAGTGAAATGAAATGGGTCATTATGCAAATGAGTGTCCCCTGAAGAACTCAAATGAAGGAAATCAGTCAGAATACAAGAAAAAAGGGGTGGGGAAATCCTTTTCAACTACTTCAGATGATTTTGGGCCATCAAATGAAGTAATATCTTGTACACGGTTTGTTTATTCAGATTATACCAATGTGTTTTTTGATTTAGGGTCTACACATTCATTCATTTTTGAGAAGTTTTCAAGTAAATTGGGAATTCCATCTCAAGATATGAATCCAAAACTTATGGTAAAAAAACCAGGAGGAAATGTGGAGACAATATGAAATTACAAGAACCTTCATGTCCTTGTGTGCGGAAACAATATACTTGCAAACCATATAGTTTTGCCTCTAGTAGAGTATGATGTTATTTTGGGTATTGATTGGATTTATGTTTATCATGCTAATATTGACTGTAGAGCTAAAGAGGTTTTTTTCAAAAATAATTTCTGTTTGTGTACAAGAATGAACCCTTACTTTTGATAACATATCAAGAAGCTATGAAACTAGTAAAAGATGGAAAAGAATTCTACCTTGCACATATTATTGAAAAAAGGAAATTTTCATATTAATGATGTGCCAGTGGTAAATGAGTGTCTTTATGTTTTTTCTGATGAGTTTCTTGGTATAATTCCTGATCCGGAAGTTTAATTTACTGTTAACTTAGTTCCTGATGATAATCCAATTTAAAAACCCCATTATCAAATGGATCAAATTTAACTTTTAGAGATAAATAATCAAAGATAGAAGTTATTAGATAAAAGTTTCATTCGACCTTGCACATCACCATGGGGTGATCCTGTCATGTTTGTTAAAATGTAAGTTGGATCAATGAGACTTTGCATTCATTATAGAACATTGAATAACATCACTGTTAAGAAAAAGTATCCTTTGCCTCATATCGATGATTTATTTGATCGGATCCAGGGAGCTCAATATTTTTTGATGATTAGGTTATGGTCAGGGTACCATCAATTGATAGTAAATGAAGCATACATTCTGAAGAATGTGGTTCAAACTAGATATGGCCATTATGAATTTGTTTTTATGCCTTTTAGGTTAACCAATTAACCTACTATATTCATGTATCTTATGTATAGAATTTTCTTTGAATTCCTAGGTAAGTTTTTAGTTGTGTTCATTGATGATATTTTGGTTTATTGAAAATGAAAATATGAACATGAATGTCATTTAAGGGTTGTTTTTGAAAACCTTAAAAGAAAATAAATTGTATGATAAATTCATCAAGTGTGAGTTTTAGTAAAAAATAATTTCTTTCCTCGTTCACATTGTTTCAAAAAATGGCATAACAGTAGATCACGTTAAAACAAATATTGTTGAATAATGGAAAAGACCCACAATTTTTATCGAGATCTGTAGTTTTCTTGGTTTAACAGGTTATAAAAGGTGGTTTGTTGAAAATTTTTCATAGTTATCTGTCTCAATGACTAAGTTAACTCAAAAATGTGTTAAGTTCATTCAAAAAAAAGAACGCGATGATTTCTTTTTTTAGGAATTGAAAACAAGATTGGTCAATGCTCTAGTTCTGGGGATGCCTTATATAAATGGGTAGTTTTTTATCTACAGTGATGCTTCATTGAAAGGGATTGGTTGTTTAATAATGAAAAATGATTAGGTAATTTTTTATGCTTCACGTCAATTGAATCCTCATGAGTTAAATTACCCTACACAGGATTTGGAATTAGCTGATGTTGTTTTTGCTTTAAAAATTAAGAGGCATCATCTGTAAGGAGTAAAATGTGAAATATATAATTATCACAATAGTTTGAAGTATATATTCACTAAAAAATAATTGAACATTAGACATAGGAGATGGATGGAATTAATTAAGGATTATGATTGCACAATTCATTACCATCCAGGAATCGAAAATAAAGTGGCTGATTATTTGAGTCGAAAGAGTAATTCTAAATTAACCACTTTACATTTGGAACAAGATTCATTGACTAATGATTTGATGAAATTTGGAATATAAGTTGTTGGTGTAGGAAATTCCTCTGTTTTTTTTCTGTTGTTAGTGAAATTATCTCTATAGGACTGAATTAAGAAAGCGTAGAAGGAATATAGTGAGTTGAAAAAAAGAAAGAGTTGGTTTAGAAGGGTAAGTTACCTGAATTTAACATTGATAATGATTGTATTTTTAGATTTAGAAATGCATTATCTGTGCCTTGTGATTCACAGTTAAATAAAGAGTTGTAATGTGAAGCACATAGTTCTTTGTTTTATGTTCATCCTAGCAGTACTAAGATATACAGATATCTTTAGGAGTATTACTAGTGGGATGGAATGAAACAAGATATTATATTGAAGTGTTTTACTATTCAATAGGTTAAAGTAGAGTGGAAATTACCGAAAAGGATTCATCAGTCTTTACCTGTGCCAGAGTGGAAATTAGAAAATATATCCATGGACTTCATTGGGGGATTACCGAAAACATCTCTAGATAACAATGTAATCTGGGTTATTTTTGATTGATTAACTAAATCTGCTCATTTCTTTCCTATTAGAGATAATTGTATCTATATCAACTTTCTCGGTTGTATGTTAAAGAGATAGTCATGTTGTATAGATTTCCCCTATCCATTGTATCTAATCATGATCCCATGTTTACTTATAACTTCTGGAAATCACTTTATAAGTCAGTGGGTTCTAAATTAAATTTTAGTACTGCTTTTCATGCTTAATCCGATGGAAAATTCGAACGAACAATTCAGACTTTGGAAGATATGCTACGTGTTTGCTCAATGGATTACCAGAGAAGTTGGGAACACCATCATTATTTGGTTAGGTTTTCTTATAATAAAAGTATTCATTCTAGTATACATATGACTCAATTTGAGGCATTATATAGAAAGCAGTGTCGAACTCCATCTTTTTTGGATGAAGTAGGTGAAAGGAAACTGATTGGACCAGAATTGGTAGAAGAGATAGAAAAAAGGTTCAGTTGATTTAGAAGAACATGAGAACCACTCAGAGTAGATAGAAAAGTTACGAGGATATCTAGAGGAAAGATCTTTCATTTGAGTTAGGTGATCATGTCTTTTCAAAATTTATCCAAGTAAAGGTGTGACACGTTTTGGCAAGATGGGAAAGCTGAGTCCGAGGTTCACTAAACTCTATGAAATCATAGAAAAAGTTGGATTAGTTGCGTATATAGTTTCTTTACCTCCATGTTAATCCTAGGTACACATTTTTTACCATGTTTAAATGTTGAGAAAGTATATTCCAGATCCATCTCATGTTTTGAGTCTATAGGTAGTTCAGTTGGAAGATAATCTTTCTTATGAGGAATAACCAGTCTAGTTACTTGATTGAGGGGAGAAAGTGTTGCGGAATAAGGTGATTCGTTAGGTAAATGTTTTGGGGGAAAATCACATGGTTGAAGAAGAAACTTTGGAATATGAAAATGTTATGTGAAAAAAATACCCCCATTTATTTGATAAGTGAATAAAATTTTGAGAACACAATTTTCAAAATGGGGAAGGATGTAACATCCCAGGTAAATAAAGGATAAGATATTTTCATATTTATTAAAATTTGTGAACTAAATATTAATTTTAATATAAAGGGGATGATATGTTTGATGGTGTGCCTGATGCACAATAATGAGATTCTTTGAAAACTTATGTTGCACACAATGTTGAGTTATACTAAAAAATATTAATATAATATTATTATTTTAAATGGTAGTTAACGCCTAGACATTGTAATGGAAGGAATGAAAATAACTAAATAAAATATTATTATATATGTCTGTTAAATGTTTTTACATTTATAAAATTAATTTATTGGCTTAAAATAAGGAAGAATCTAATTTAAATCATAAATACTCAAATATTCTTTAAAAGGTTTTTTTACAACCTTTTAATGAGAAACCATTTTTAAATATATTTTTTGTCACTTTTATATGTTGTATTTGAAAAAATAAAATTCTTATTTAGAATTGGGGCATCAAAATTTACTTTGGTTAAATTTTGGGTATTTTTCTGATAAAGTTAATTTTGTAATGGATAGTGAAAAATACCACATTTTAATTCAAAACCTTCTTTTCATCTAGTTTATTTATATGGATAGATTATTTTTTTAATTGGTTTTAAAGTGTAATTGTATTATATTTTTACCATTTCATCCAATTTTGGTCATTGGAATTAATTTCACTTTTAAATTGGACATAAAAAAGTGTCAATCTTTTGATAGTTATTATTTATAAAAAACATGTCTTTTTGTTTTGACAACCGTAAATAATTTAAAAATAATTTCTACCACTTTTTTGTTTTGAATTTGGAAAAATGGATTCAATATTTGGAATTAGGAGGTCCAAATTTTATAAATAGATAACTTTTATTTTTATACATTATGAATATTTACTTCAGTAAATATTTAATTTTCCTTGGTTAAAGGGTAAATCTGGTAAATAAGGGTAAAAAATAATATTATAGTAATATTACATTGCCCTTAAACATGTCCTAACCCTATTGGATGCGATATTACCAACAAAGGGCATCCTTAGGTTGATCTTGGGATCCCATGGAGACATTTTGGAGTGATAATGACACTTTATATTAATTAATTTGAAGTAAAGACAAAAATGACATAAAGATATATCTTTTAGAAAATCAATTTTTACACGGGCTTATATAAGTTATCTATTCAACTATAAATATTAATTTGAAATAAAAAAACATTAAATACATCATTTTATTTTATTTGTAATTTTTAGACATCAAATAAAAAAAATTATTTATGACACAATGATGATGCATTGACTACCTTATTAATGAATGATTTAAATAAATGAGATTATAAAAATTAAAACAAATATCCAAAACCTGTCCAATTATTATTCGATGATTTTATTTAGAACAAGGGTCATATTATATTTTTATTTAATTAGTTTTGAACCTTTTTAAACCAAAAATAAGTTTGTAATAATAATATACTTTCAAACCTTCCTAAAGAGCCCCTACTCCACCTTATAAAAAGCCATCACCTCTAACCAATTAATCACAATTCTAAATCCCCTTGGCTTATCAAAACTCTGCACAATTAAGCTCTCTAAATTCCTCTCTTCCTCATAGAATCCTTCCTCTAGGCATAAGGCAATTATAGTAAACATTTTGGTTCAAACCAAAGGGAGATACCCGATTTAAAGGAGATTAAAGAACGAACGATTCAAGTCAGACACGAGGTAAGGGACTTTCTCTAAATTTTCTTTCATTGTGGAATATTTTTATTTATACAAAACATTATTTTATATGATGTATACAACCCTTTGAATTGTAATTTCATTAAAAGGGAATATTTTTATAAGAAGCGTTTTACTAAATTAAAAAAAGGAATTTTTCTTTTTAATGTACGCGGTGACAATGACCTTCCCACCATTACGAGTAGTATTTGATATTTTTCTTCATTAACAATACGTAGTGTTTTTTATAGGAAAATAAATACCATATACCCTTTTTTAAATATTTTGGTATTGAAAATGGTTTTGATGAAGCATTTATTATGTCAATATATTTAAATGATATATTGCGATTGCAATGTGGAAATGATATCTTTCAATTATCTTTGTTTTACGTGTTCTGATTATGTTATGGTTATTGGAAATTATTTATGCATAAGGGTGGTTTGATGATAAATCAAGGGCGTGTGAGCCCGATATAGCTATCCAATGAATTTGGTAATCTGACATAGGTAAATGTTAATGTTTCTCCTAAGAGATTTAGGGAATATACTGCGATGGGTATTCCAATGTAACTCCCTATGTAGATGTGATTGCTACAATGTAACTATGATATAGATGCCATAATTTACCTTTATGATTTATTATTTCTATGTGTTATTCAGAAATCTTATTATTTTATGAGGTATGTTAATGAGCTTATTCTTGGTATGTATTGATGTACTAATGTTTTCTTTCTTTATTTTATAATCCATACTGAGTTTTTTATGATCATACCATGTTTTTTTGAAATTTATTTCACAGGACTTAAATATTAATAGGTTCAAGGATAGAATCATAGAAATATCATGCTATCTAAAACATGGAACTAGACATGAATCTTTTTTTAATGTTTTTTATTTTATGAAAAAATGGATACTGAGTAGATGTTTCTACTTTGTAATATTTGAGATGTAATGTAATAGTTATAACCAAATTATTTAAAACTCTAAACCTGAAAAGATCCTCAATGTCAATTATTGACATAATTTAGTATTATGTAATGTTTTATGGCTAGGTCCTTATACATAGAATTTATATTGACACACTAAGAACACACTTTAAAACAAAGTATGAATACAAGTTAAATTAAAATAGAGCACCTACCTTAGTATTAGGTGATTCTACAAATACAATCTCATCATTTAGTTTAAGATAAAATGGAAGATACATGGAAACCACAAAAAATCCTAGAAAATAGGGTATAAACCAAAAAAATGATGTAAGTACACTTGAAATTTATAGAAACCATGAAATTCATCAAGGGGAATCTTATACTCAACTTTATATTTAGAACACCATTGGAAAAAGTAGATTTAAACATTGGATAGTGGAGTTCCACTATAGATGAGAGGGGAGGGGAAGGTGTAGAGGCACATAGGAGATACTGGCTAAATGGGGAAGAATTGGTGTTAAACACTTTCATGATTTTAAGGGGAAATTTTTTTATAAACTTCTAATGGGTGAAAGGTTTGATCACATTTTATGTGAAATCGTGTTCCAACTGTGCTTTCCCCACTGTCCAAGACATGCCCCCTTACACTGTTGTGGATTATAGTTTCACAGATAGGCACCAACTATTGGACATGCTTTAAACATAATATATCAATTCATACAATTTTCAATGTCCCATTACAGATTTTTAGACATTGCATGCCCATTTATTTTAGGCCGCACAATTGGGGTTCATGGTTAACACTAACCTTATGCTAATTGTGTTCCCTAGGCTGTAACTCCAGAAACTCGAACTCGAGACCTTGAACCACTAGGTCAATCCTAAGTCTACATATCCCCTATAAAACTTCATTAAATTTCTAAATTGTTTTCTTTTAGTTATTTAGACCCTTATAAATTTATTTTTATGATCGTTTTAAAAACCATCCCATCAAATAATATTAAAATTCAATATTTCTTTAATTTTTGAGAACCTATACAAAACCAAGGCCTTATAAACTCCCATGCATAACTCATTTCAAACAAAAGAAGTCAAGAGGCTCGACCACTCACACTTTATGACTTACATTGGTTTCCCATTCAAATCGAGATTGCATATTTCCATACCCAAATGTTCAAAACATGTCTAAGGAATAAAATCCACTCAAGGTGCCCAAACCCCCAAAACCTGATCCAATTCCGATCATAAAAAATGAAAAAAACACTTTTCCAAGACCATATATCCTAAAAAATGTAGTGTTGTTTTACAAAAACCTGATAGGACTATGGTGCTCTTCACCATAAGATTCAGTATCTAAGTACTATCTTTCGATGCTTGGAACTTTGATCAATGTAATTCATTTTTAAAACACTACCCATGAAATCCAACGACATTTCCAACACTGTTTTAAAGTCACCAAACCTAGAAATACATGATAACTCTAGTTACCAATGGTACCCATACTCATTACCAAAAACTAAATGAATAAGGATGCCTAACCACAATCTATGCACAAGCTACAGACACACCAGCCCTCCATAAAAATCCCTATTTGATTTCTAAAATGCAAACTCTATTCAAAATGAAATGATATAGGGGGTTTTCCACACACCACACTCAATTAAATACATGAACACAAGTCTAACCATCCTTGGATGACTCACCTAAAAAAATGGTAAGCTATGACTACTACTGCGTTACAAACTTACTGGGATATGATGCCTTCACTCCTTGAGACATCCTCTGATCACCTGAACATGACCTCTATAGTCCATAACCAACTCCTTATGATATTCCACAATTATATTCTCTACCATAATACTATTATCATTCCCTTACACACACACTAATGTACTTTTAATCTATGTATCATTGGATGAATTTAATTGTACTATGAGGTCGAAGCCCATGCTCAACCTTGAGACAACACCACATTTGACTTCCCATTTTAAAATCATTATGGAATCCATGTTTTCATACCTTATGATCCCCAATAGAGCCCCGATGTTACCATGGAAGTCCCAGAATCCACTCCTCACACTTATGAACTTTACAACATGATTGTCACATGCCTATGACTAATACATCACTCCCAACCATAGGAGTTTTGTTGTCAACACTTCCCTTGAAGAACTTGAAACTACCACAAACAACATTCCATTTATCAATAAAATCAATGATTGGATGTGTTTATCCTTATATTATGATTGATATAAAACAAAACACCCATTTTCACCAATTTCTACCTTATGAGTATGGGTCCCATTGAATTTTATAACATTCAATTAGTGAAGAGGACATATATCCTCGATGAACGAGGGTGCACTCCCCATCATATGACTTCCCTTACAATAATCCATGAGCATAAATTTTAAGGTTTTATCTAAAAAACATGTTTCATTCTTCCATGCCCCACTCAACACATTCATTAACACCTAACACCCCCATATGGGTCAAATCCAAGCATTTATTCCATCATAATACAATTATTCAATTATTTAACTTGTCAATATAGGTACATATCCAAACCCAAACAAGCCCTTGAGATTCTCTACCGAGAAAAGATATTGTAAATTTTCAATAACCTCTCTTCAAGGAGGACTAATTAACCAAAATCCTCCATACCCTCATGACTCTTGGGAATGGAGTCATGCACTAACATTCATCAAGGAACCACCACCACCACATCACTCAAGCTTTCCAAATCCCCAAACAAGTTATCAATGATCACAAACAATCCATTTTAATATTTTGAGACCAAAAAGACCCACACATAGCTAACAAAAATTATCTTCTCTCACTAAAAAAAATTGGTGCATACTCTTAAGCTACCCAATGAGATGTACCAAAGAGTATTGTGCACCCACAACATGCACCCACAAATACAACCTCATCATACTTGAGGGTTTCACACCCCCTAAAATCATTCACTAAACCCCTGTCAAGATCCCAAGAGTTGTGAATTAGTAAAACAAGGATCAAACATCCACTCATGCTTCAAAACATGCCTCCTTTCTTGTCATTCATACTAGACATAAGACATCTTAAATGATCACACCCAACAAGATAATATTCTCCTTGAGTTAGAACTAACTTCATAACCAAACATAACCCCAAGAATATTTTATAAAATGAAAGCATCTACCCATACTTGGATATATCTTGAACCATACACTATAGGTAAACATTGATTACCTTGTCATGAAATTATTTGAAAATAAGGTTCAATAATTAAAATTATTATTCCCTTAAAAATCATCATCAAAACTAAAACATAAGAACTCAAGGTGATTCCCATATAAAAAACCCAAGGAGTAACTCCTCTCATGGTTACCATTGATCACTGAACAAACTAACTCGACACTACCATACTGATTCATAACCCAAGTATCTCTAGGATCTACCAAATATCTCTAAGATTAAGAGCCACACAATCCATTTCTCACAAGTGGCACTCCAACACCCATTCCAAAAAGCAAGAATCTTACACACCAAACCAACTGTTTACCCTAGGTTCCACACCCATAGACACAAATGCACTTAAAACCACACTATAAATAAAAACAGACACTCAATGGTCCTAAAAATTATTTGAGGGTCATAACCCATAAGGGTAACATGGAATGTTAGCATAAGGAAACATAAAAAAACCTCAAGGTCCCTACGCAACTAAAGGCACAACCAAGAACACTGCACTATATAGTACACTCAAACCAATCGAGGTCACACAACCTGAGCCCTCTCTTTATCCCAATTACCCATAAACAGGGTCAAGCCACAACACCATTGATACTCATAAAGGTTACACCATATCTTATTTCACATTAATTAAACATTACCATTTTTAAAACCCATGGATTGAAACTTCAAAACCTTTTCATTACTCATCATTTTATAATTTTAAAACTTTATTAAACTTCAAATTCCCTGGTCTTGGATGGTAGAATATTATTCAAAATCTATAATATAAAAATGACTTATAATTTCTCACTAACACTTTATTAAATCAAAACCATCTCTTTAATAACTCATTTATTCCTACATTTTTTCCAAAAGACACCTGAGGAGGTAATCACGTATAATGACACCATACACTTATATAAAACCCATATAAATTTCTACGGACTCTTTAAATACCAACACCTATAATATTGTAAAAACCATAGAAATATAAAATTAATATTATAAAATAATCAATAAACAATCAAAAAAACATAAGCACATGTTAATCCCATGTAAATATCAATCATAGGAAATATACAAATGACATATCAATCCCGTGTGTCTAGAATGATACACGAACACACACACACCCTCTCTTTCAATGTGGGACTAAGAGTAGAAATCTAATAAATAAATAACATCACATTCAAGTAATCCAATAATGGTGGAAATCAGTCAATAATAGAATCATAATTAAAGATCTAAATTTCCCTCCCTTGGAAACATAGTTTTCCCTGATAGGTAATGCTGCAATAATATAGTAATGAGATTATTACCAATATTCAAAGATTTTACCATTCCCAAATAGTAATATAAAGGGAAAAAGGAACTAATACCACTTTTTGGTACCCTGAATTATCATACACTATGAACAATATCTAGTTATGTTCTAGACAAGCCCTCATGTATTCCTCCATATATTTTATAGGGAAGAGACATGTGATGAGGGCCTATGAAAAAACAATGAAGATATTATTCTCTCTTACTATCTTAGATATAATAGTGTAAATGAAAATAAATAGATAAATAATATATATAAACATTACTATATACAAATGTTTCTATAAATAAATACAATAATAGAAGAAATAATAAATGAACACGTCACACGCACCAGATCCCTCATGGGTGGATCAAAAAAATAAAATAAAATAGAAATAAAATAAAACCTATGATAATAAACAGCGCACACTTGTCCCAAACATACCTGGCCCTAGTATCTAATTATAATCGAGGAACCCAGTAACATGCAATAATAACGAACCTATCCCTGAACCTATCCATTTGAAAAATAAAAATTTTTTTTAGGTACCCTAGTTCCAGGATACCTGAGAAATGTTTGAGCACAACTCAGTGGGGCCCCACCAATGATGTCACTAAATTTACTAGTATGATAAATATTTCATGTATAATTTCTATAAATAAATATTTAAACATTTTTAAAGTAGTCTATATAAAATAAATAACAAACACCTAAAGTCTAGGTCCTCGATGATACCCAAGTTCAGCTGTACTATTATCGATATCTAGGCCTATGACCGTTATCAAACCTACAATGGAAAATGATGGGGTTCCTTATATTGTGTCTTTATGACTATGAAAATTATTGATATACACATATAATCTAGGAGTTTATACCAGAATTCCCAATATCACAAAGAATATAGACGCTCATCAAGGAATTCTAAAGGGATCTGAGCTTTCACCCCAAAATTCACCAAAACCACTCATTACTCAAATCTAGTTGATAATCCTGGGGTTTCAATGAAATATAAGTTATCATACAAACATTCCTCCACACCAGTCATTATATAGGTCTAGGAACTCCACCTATCCTTTCCACATCATCGACTATCATATGGAATTTGATCTATCATCCTTTCATTCTTAATCATCATGTATCATATAGAATTTAGGTTCTTATATAGACAATACCAAGGCGCACATGTGATATGTAATATAAGGGGAACATTATGTGATTCCTAATTATTAGGCACTGATTTGATCATTCAATTAATTAAACACCATTTCATTATGTTTTGACTAGCCCCATGTCCACCACTGACCATAGTCACCATTTCACATATTAGGATCCATTCTAAATTCCAAATTCCAAATTCCAAATTCCAAAATCAAAATTTATTATTTTTCAAAATGAAACCACTTCTTAAAAATTCAACCCCTAAACATAAGTTCCATTAGGATCTACAAGACAAGGTTATCAATTTATAGCAATCAAGTGATACACCAAAATTAATTCACAACTAATAATCAGGAAAATTATTTCAACAAAATATTGAATCAATATTAAAACACCATTTGAATCATAATTTTCCAAATTCAATTCTATTTTATAAAATCTATTATTTCTAACCTATGTCTTTAATGTTATTCCATTTATTTAGGTATAGTTATTTTTAATGGTCACACAAATTCATAATTATTAATGGTTGAGAAATTTCATTTCAAAACCATAAACACAATCCATGTTTCCTCATAAATCATTAAAAACATAAATTAATCACTTTAAAATAATATTCCATTTAAATTTAATTTCCCATTCCAATCGTTCCTCTTGAAACTATAATTTATTAATGTCTAGAGGAGATTTAATTGAAATTTAAATTACGGAAAAAAATAATACTTTTTTAGTTATATTTTTATGAAGAAAGGCAGAGAAAACATGATACACTAAACACACACTAAAAAAGGAAATTATATGGTTTAAATTAAAAGATACCACATAACTTATCCTTAGAAGAGTCCACACATCCAGTATCAGGATTAGTTCTAAGTGAAATGGAAAGATACATAGAAATAGAAAAAATTCCATAATGATACGGTATAAAACACATATAAAAATGAGAGTAATTGATAATAAAATTATCTTTTAAGATAGAAAAGTGGTCTCTTTGACTCACATAGATATTTATAACCCCATAGATGGAAGTTGATCCGAATAATGGATTGTGGATTTAGACCTTGGAAGAGAGGAGAGTGGAAGGAAATAAGGCTTGTGAGAGGTTCTGGACGAATGGGGAAAGAAGAGGGGTTAAACCATTTTAAATAACATAAAGGTAAAATTTTCATTTCAATCACTTTTGAGGGTTCATTGTTGGATAAAAGAGTTTGAAAAACTTCACAGGAACCATTATTCCCCCACTACCCATGAAATTACCTCTCACATGGTTAAAATGCATGATTTCATAGACTATTCACGTTCAGTGTGAGATAAATTCAATGTACTACAAAAATTCTCATGGTCTCATGGTACATATCACACAATTTCAAAAACTTTGTTCCCCTATATTTAGGGATACATAGTTTGGGTGCACAATGATCCTTAACTGTGTTCCCTATATTGTAACTCAAGAAATAAGAACTCTGGACCCAAAACCCTTAGGAAACTCCAGATACCTTAAAACCCCCATGAACACTTCATTGTAAGTCAAAAATTGGTTAATTTTAGGGGTTACAGCCCTTGGAATTTCATTTTGATCCCGGTTTAAAAGCCATCCTATCCATCCGTTTGAATATTCAGACATCCCCCAAATTCTGAGAACCTACAGAAAACTGGGGCATATAAAATTTATATGAAAGGAGTTTCAATCCTAGTTAACTATATAACATTAAAATATGTAATTTATATTAGGAATAATACAATATGTAATTAATATTAAATCCTTATCTCTCTCTTTATTGAAGGTTCTAAAAGACTTTGAGGAAGAGAGGATCCTTCCCAAACCTTGGTATATTCAATATATCTTATGAATTACCATAAGTGGAGTTATAATTTTTCTTATATGTTATATTAATCACTATCATATATGAATATCATGGAAATATAATTTTTTAAATTATTATACACTAGAGATAAATTCATGAAGTGGTGGTACAAACTGCATCATGGTTTGTGCTGTTATAAACCACGACATATTGAAGGTCACTATGCCATGGTTTTATATGCGGAAGAGTGTGCATTATATGAAAATTAAATATTCAAATATTCTTTTATGATTATTCTAACTTGATTAGTTTAAAAATTCATATTATAATATTTAGCTGAGTTTAAAAATCCATAATTATTTTTTAAATGTTAAAAAATCAATGGGATCTTGAATGATAAGTTACATAGGGTTTCAATGGTTTGGAATATTTGGGATATATTTTATTTAAGGATTATGTCTGAAGAACAAGGTAAATCCTTTGTGGTCATATAAATATATTTAAGAATTATGAAAAGACTTTCTTGTAAATTTTATTAGATAGTGTGTAGATACTTTATTCTAAAGGTCTTATTTCTCTCTATTTTTTAATACCAAGGTTCTTACAGACCATGGATCAAAGAGAGACATATCCAAGAATAGAGAGACTAATATAGCTGATAGATTAAACTTGGATTCTAGTTACTTTTATCCAGGATGGATTTCTATCAAAATCATGTAGAATATGTTTCCCAAATTAGATATAATGAGAAAAATGTATGTTCTTTATATTTTTTAATTCAAAAATATAAATAGATATTTTAGAAAAATATGTTTTGGTTATTTATTTATAATATAATTGGAAAATAATTATCCCCTAGAAAACTCTAGAATGGTATCAATTATGCACTCATTATGTTTGGATTAAAGTTCCTGGTAGATTAACAATCCAGGAAAATATGATTTTTTAGAATCATGAAAATGTTATATGAAAAACAATCATGGTTCTTGAAATTATTTATACTATGATTTTTTTCAATATAAACTAAACTTTGTTTTATAAAACAATTTAAACACATATCATGATAAAAAAATAGGAATATAAATAGATAATTATTGGATTTTTTAGGTTAAATGCACTCATGATTAATATCAAAATGAGATTATAATAATAACACCATGATGTAATTGGATAAAACCATGTCCTAATTTTAGAAGACATTTTGAAGTCTGAACCCAAAATTAATTCAACTAAGAAAAAAAATGTGTTACCCTGGGGAAGTTTTATCATGTAAGAGAAACAATATAATTGATTATATAAAAAATTATTTAGGTTTTCATATATAATGAATAATTATTTTCTTTAAAATTCTAAAAATCCATCATTAACGAGGATCCATGCTGAATCTAAATGTTTATTTAAATAATGAAGAAAATTTCATGGATGTTATATTTTTAAGGTATATTTACATAGTGTATTAATTTTTAAACTATTTTTACATTATAAAAAATATATAAAAATCAAGAGTTTATATTATTTTATAAAATATTCATTTATTAGAATATAAAATGTTCAGATTAATTTTTTTTATTTGGTAAATTATTTAAACTATTCTAAAATTAATTTTTGTACATTTAATAATGGTTTAAATAAAATTATATAGGAATTATTTTGGTTATATAAAATTTGAACATTAAATATGAAATACTTATATCATATTAACTTTTTTCATAGATATATTTTATTTTTAATTTTAAGGAGTTCACATTAAAGTTCAAATATAATGAGAAAAATAAAGTTTTTATGTTGAAATAAGAAAGAAAATTTGATGTTTAATAGTTTATGTATTTTATATAAAACATGTTTAATTATAAATCGTTTTTAATTATTTATTTATTAAATGTTCATAAATTGATTATCTCATGCCTAAAGTGAGAAATTATTAATTAAATTAGTTTTTTCATTGATTTATTATTCATGAATCTAAAATTTATATAGTATGAATAGAATTATTTTTTAGTTTAATGTTTCTAACTACTTATTATAAATGTTATATCATGCATATAAGGAGTTATATGTTAGGTACAACATATGATTTAGAAATGTTCATCCATGAATATAATTTTTTTGGTTATAAACTAGAAAGTAATTTCTAGTTTTGATTTTTTGGTATTATATGGGTGGATTGATTTAGAATTATATTCTTTCTAGAGTATTAATGCACTGATAGTTGAACTTTCATTAAAACTTCTCAGTATACCCTGGGATAAATCTCTCACTTGAAAAGTGTTTATTGGTTTCCTTAAACACCATAATAGATATTGTGGGAATTTTTTCTTTTTACGATTTTAAATTTTTTTATTAAAACGTTTTTTGTACCTTATGAATGGAATTTTTTAAGAAATACATTAATATAACTGAATTTGATTTTTAGATAAGTAAGAAAAATTCATGTGTGGTATAAATTGTTAGACCTTAATATGTTTTGAACATATTAATTTAGTTGAACATATATTATATAAAAAATAATTAGAATCATGATTATAAAATTGGAATATATAAGATAAGATATAGATATTTAAAACATCTTGAAATATGAAGTGTTGTATTGCATCCAAAATAAACACTTTTTAAGACCTTGATATTCGAAACAGGATGATTCTTAAAAAGTATGGTGCACATGGATTATATATTATAATTAAAGAAGGTTGTGGGTGATCCTAATAGAATTAAATTTATATATCTAGATATGGTTTTGAGATACAGTTAGTTATATCACCCTTATTGGGTTTTCTCACAAGAGGAATAGAGTTGGCGAAATCCTTGTGATATATTTGGTCATGGTTTTTTACACTCAACAATCTAAGAGTCATATATGATATGATTAATATTTTTGTCATTTTAGAAGTTAAGTTATAGGGTAATTGAAAAATAAACCAAAAACATAGTGAAATATGGATCAATGTATCTTAAAGATATGAAGTGTTATTAAAGTGGTCATTATTTTAGTGGAGACATATTTAATAAAGTTATAATTTAATGAGAGTCAAGAATCATACTATTTTGTTAAAAAAAATATTTAGATAAAATTGATATGTAATCATCAAAGTTTATGTTAAAGTCAATTAAGGTAAATATAAATATTAATGGAAGAAACTTCTTAGAAAAGTATAAAAACATAGTAATGATTCTTAAACATGAATGAAAATTTTATGTGCGTAAGTAATCCCTTTTTGAGAAATTGAATAGTGAAACTATTCAATAAGAGGATCTAGATGATTAAGAGAGGAATACAATAAATTCACATAATGTTTAAAAAAATTCTTAGATGAAAAATGAACCATAATACTTCAATATTAATTAATACACTAAATATGATTTGGTATACGAATGACTTAGAGATAATGTGACCTCTTTTAACCCATGATTTGGCTATGGAATTCATCAAAAAATAATTTTTCGGAAGGTTTTAAAAACTAATTGTAAATATAATAATAAATTGATTCAAAAAAATTTCAATAAATACCCTAAAAACATTTATGATATCTAAAGTAGAAATTGGTTGTCTAAGATTTTGTGAGGAATATATAGTAAACAATAGTAAAATTTTAAGCCTAAAAATTAATAAAGTATGGTAGAATATTTATCCAAGGTCATTAAATCCTCAAATATATGTTATGAATAAGGGTTAATGTATCCATTATGGATAACCAGTACCTAAAGGATGAATGTTTTCAAATAACTTAAAGGGTATATGAAACTTCATGGAGATTCAATGTTAGGAATTAATATTATAGAAAAAAATCATTGATTTTTAAGAGAATATGAAAGAAAATATATAATTTATAACTATTATAATGATAAAAGAGTACTAATTAATGAAATAATTAATAAATATAATAGTTTTCATTCAAATAAATTATCATGGGTTGATATTATGGTTATTGGGAATGATAAAGAAAAAAACATTTACCGAAAACCTTAAGATCTGGAAAAATAATATCCTAAAATATAAAATACAAAATAAAATTCAAAGAGTCAAGAATTAAAAGGGGTTTTAAAAATTAACGAATTAATTAAACCCTACATGTCCACATGAATAAAATAATAGTAGTGATTGGGAATCTATAAGGACTATATAGAGCTCATCTCCATGATCTCCATCTCTAAAAGAGCATATGAAATAGAATTAGACTCCCTTATTAATGTGAGACACTCCAATTAAACTGATGAAATATCTAGATGTAATCAATCCATTGAGGTAGAAATCTATATTGAACATATGTGGTACCTGTCATGAGGTCATTGACGACCAACTGAGAGTCAGATTTAATCCATATAAGATTCCAATTATAATGTGAAACATTTTTAACAACATACATTAAGGACCAAAATTTATCTTAACCACCTGTTCTAATGCCAATATAATTAGAGAAACATCCCTTCAAGAAACCACATTAGGTGTTGAATAATATCACTGTACCCTGGTTGAAAAGGTGGAGCAAAGGCTACATAAACAACATTAACCATTATCTAAATACTGATCAAAGGGTTTGAACAGATGAATTTTAGGTTTAGTGGTCTTATTTAAATACCATGAACACTGAGAATCCAATGTCCATTTAGTTAATAAAAAAATTATTCATTGAAACTATTTGTATGTGAGAGTCCATGAAGACATATCTATGAACTTCCATAATTTTGGAATAAAAAATGGCTTTTGGTTACAGAAAACTGCTACATTGCTAGCTATCCAAGTGTATATAATGGCGGTTGCCACAATTTCCAATAGAAGTTTGTGAACATTTGCACAGTGATTTGATACCATGATGGAGTAAATTAGTTTATCCACACTTCCCTCTATGCTTATATTCAAATCAATGTTCACCTGAATTTATCCCTAAATATTGAAGGTAAAAGATCATTCCAAAAACACATGTCGAGTTCTTCCCATAGCTCCAAAAAAATGGCATGATGATGTCAAATGAAAGACATCCCCCTAAAATTGATCATGATTAGGTAGTTTATTTATCTAAATTTTATTGGGAAGTAGAGCACCTGTTGGTTTAAAGAAAGGAGTTCAAAATTTGTGAAGCCATGACGGGTTGTCGGGACCACCCTCATACTTAAATTTATAAAAGTCCCTATAATTAAACTACCCACTCTGGTTCAAATTAAAAATAATGTAATACCTATCAATATAAGTGTACCTCTATATCTTAGAAGAAAACTGAAATAGAACATTCACATCATAATTAAGATTAATGGACAAAAAATTAGAAATAGAGATATTTTTTTCTATTGGGAGTAACAAGAATTATTCCTTCAAGGGGTTTGTACATAAAATGTGTGGTCCAATTTTTCGGGTCTTGTTTCTTGAAATCAAACCACTTTTAGATTTCCCTTAGGCCATTGGAGTATATCTTTATGGCTGAACATGTGGATGAAGCCATGTAGTAATGATACCCATTAAATAACTTGAAAGTGAACATGCTAGAATGAAAATCAAGAGAGGGATATTTATATGTTAGAGTATTTTAGGTGAATTTAGTGAGAATATATTCATTAAATATAATGGGGTCTTTTAGGAAAAGACATATCATTTCCTTTTCTTTAATAATATACTTCCATAAAACCACTATAAGAATCCTTTCAAAAAATGGACCTAGTTTTGATGAAGTTCCTAATCATACCCTAGTGTTTATTAATGAGGATTCTAGGAAACCTATAAGAAATGAAAGAGTAGAAAAACATGGAGAAGATCACCAAATTGACCAAACATGCCCTTACCACTTGAGATATGGATTTTTATTTCCATTTGGAATGATTATTTAGAATACTTGAGTATGATCTTTGATTTAACAACTCATGACTTTACCCAAACAAATGGGGACACCTATATTAATAAATAGAAGGGCAATACTCTTAACTCCAATTTTCTTGAAAATTCTATCCTTATAATGATAAAGAATGATCTTAATAGTATATAATGTTTTTTGGAAGCCTTTACAATAAGAGGAATTTCATCAACATAAAGAAATATTAGAGGGTGATCACATACCTATACCCGCATTTATTTGTTAAAACAGTGCAATATATACCATATCATTGAGATATATACTCAAATAGTCTTCAACCAAAGAAAATAAAAGGATCCACAATGGATCACCTTGCCTAAATCCCTAGATTAATTGAAATAATCTTCTAGGAGAACCATTCATCATAATGGGGAGTCTTATAGAACTCAATATAGGAATGGTCGTACTAATAAAAATAGAGAAAAACAATAATTTTTTAGAACATTAGTTACGGATCTCAACATCAAAGTATCAAAGGCTTTGGAGATATCAATTTTAAGATCAAAATTTCCATGACATGTTTTTTCCTCGTAATTATGATTCATTCAGATTCGGTGAACAATAAGTTCTATATGTTATTAATGAGAAAATATACAACCTATTTTGGAGTAATGACATCCATAACCATGTTCCCCAATCTATCCATAATGATTTTTCTGATTATTTTGAGGAGGTTATTTCTAATAGAAAATGGTCAAAAATACCTGATATTAATGTCATTCTCTTTTTTGGAATGAGAGAAATAAAGTTATAATTCAATCCATAGGTAATGTTGGACTATGTTCATAACTCTTTTAACAAATCCATAAAATCACTATGAATAATATCCCAGTAGAGCATAAAGATTTTTTTAGTCTACCCATCCGGATCTGCCACACTATCAATGATAAGAGGGAAGAGGGATACCCAAATTTTCACTTTAGATAGAATTGATTAAAGGCATCGATTCTCTTTCTCACTAATACAAGTAGGGATGTTCTAAATTATTTTTGGAGTTCTAACATGACCATAATCATAGTGTATCCTTTGGAATTATTTAATCACTAAATTTGGAATTTCATTTTTAGATGTGTGTAAGCAACCATTAATGCTAAGGACATTGAATCCCCCTGAAACTTTTCTCATTATGTAACTGATGGAGGAAAATTGTATTCTAATCACCATTATATATCCATATAACATTTAATTTAATCTTGGTAAGCCTTTCCTTGATGTCTCGGAGTTTATCCAACTTATAAAGAGCATGAAACTCCTCCCTTGATGAAGTGTCCCGGGTCTGACAAGCAAGTTATAAGATTGAATGATGATTTTTAGTATACTTGATATCATCATCTAACCTGGAAAAAGATTTTTTTTCTCACCTATTTCAAATTCTCTTTGATAGATTTAATTTTTATTTCAATAACATGAATGGGGATACCATAATAGCCTATTTTCTAGGCCTCATGTATAATTTCTCTATAACCAGGTGTGACTAGAGAACCATTATGAAATGTAAATAGGATGGAGACTATCCTTGAAATCTATGTAAATAACATAATTATAAAATTATTTCGGTAATAAAGTATCATGGGGAGTGAAAATATAGAAAAATTTGTGTGTACACTTTGATCATACACTTTAAAAAAGCATATAAAAATATTTTTAGCCTGCCTACCATTAATGGTGTACCTATTCATAGTGAAATCACACCAATAAATTGAAACCTCTACCAAATCGCACTAGTTATTGACATATGTAATTCATGGGAAACCAACCTATTAAAATTAAACCATGTTTTCTCCTTAGGATTCAATATTGTGTTTAAGTCTCCATGAAGAATCCATTTGTGATTCATATGACTTGATAACCGGTCATGTTACCTTATTAACACCGTTATCTAGATATATGAGACAGAATTATTAATGAAAGAAATGGTGAAAGAGGATCCCTATGAGATAATGAGATTGAAATTTGCTGGGACCCTCTACCATATGATAAAATGTGGACACAATCATGCTTAAGAACCCATAAATAAGCAATGTCTCTATCATGAGATTTTTTTTAGACAAAGTGGTACCCAAGAGATTCCCATTTGAAATAGATATATCTATCCAATAACAATTTTGGATCATCAAGTTTGATAAAGAAGAGATTGTGGGTCATAATAATATATCAATGGACTAAGAACATGGATGGGTTCCCAATCATTTGATAGTTCCTATAAAGAATCTTCATTTTTAAGAGATTTTCCTCTTGTAAGAGGTCCTCCATGTTGTGGCATGTCTTATTGAAGGTTTTCATTTTTTCCTTATCCTTTTTTATTTTTCACTTTATGGTCTAAATTTCCATCTGACATGTATCTTGAATCAGGTGATGTGTGCCTAGGCTGATTTGGCTCTAGAAAGTAGGTATCTTTAACAACATCAGCCCAGAATACAACATTAAGGGGGGTAAATTGATTGATGTACTATTTTAAACTAAGATAATTTCAATTAAGAGACCTTCTGTTTACATCCTTGGTGGTATGAAATTGAGTAAATTGACACTCCAAACTATCCAAAGTTGCACATGAATCATTATGAGAATCTTCAGGGCTTCCATCATGTACAAAGTCCTATAAACCCTCAACAGGTGTATAATCCACTGTAATGGAATTAGTAATCAATTAAGATCATGGAAGAGGCTCATCCATAGGTAATTACAAACTAAAATCAACATCTTTGATCAACTTGATCTTTTCTTTCCTTGGGTTCTCATGAGCATTCATAAACATAGATCACTTTAAACTCTTAGATGAAGGTGATTTCATTGTCATATCATCCTACCAACTCATCCTACTATATTCCTTTCTTATATACTCCATACAATGCACTGAGTCATTATTTTCAGAATAATCACAATCCTGGATCAGCCCATTCTCCTCCTTCATTGTATACTCAAGAGAATACACCAGACCAGAGATCTTATAAGGCTTATTATTATTTGATTTCATTAAGACCTCATCCTTCAATCTGACCTTTCTATCCTCCTTCTTGATGTTCTGATTAAATTATACAAATTATTCCTTTTCATAGGAATAACAAACTTATTGGGAGATTTTAATAGGGGTTTCACTATCCATAATCTTCACAGGAGTACTAGATGTATCCTAATATTGTAAAATTAGCTACTAAACACTAGGAATCTTCGTAATCCTAACTCTCTCATGCCCAACCTCAAAAATTGGAACTCCATCATCATGAAATAAAATCCCAATATCAGTTGAAAAAGTATGTCCTTGGTGAGTCTTTTCTTTTCCTTTATTCACCCTATAGTGGGCCTCCTAATTCCATCTTGATTTGAAGAAGGAACATATCAAGTCCCTCATATATTTATTGGGTGAGTTTACAAATATGTTTCTATTTAGATAGAACTTTTGATTCCTTTCATACTAAATATCAGTATTGATACTAGAATCTATTGTTGTCAGGAAAACATCCTAAACTAGTGTATAAGAGATATCAACGTCCCTAATAATTCTTAAAAAATGACCAAACCTCATATTATCCATTTCCCTATGAATACGGATCAGATTACCCACTAATGATACAATATCCCAAAGTATCCTCAGATGAGAATATAATTGTTGTGAGTTAAACCAAACATCTTAAATGAATAAAAAATAATCCTCTATGAAGTCCTATTACATGGGATATGATTAAAATTTTAATTATATTCCATTTTGATAATATTATTTTATAATTTTATGAATATTTAATTGTTTCATGTTATAAAAAAGGTAGTATAAACATTATTTTTCTTTCTTATTAGCAAGACATATTATGTATAGTGTAATGATAACTGACCCATCAATGTTTTACATTAATTAATGGCTAAATAATATTTATCATAGAGTATTGTAGCTTATGATTAAATTTATAGATTAAAATGGGTTAGATTTCATGTATGAACATTGAATTAAATCATACTATATAAAATGAGATTTGTGTATTGGATGGCCCACCTCATTTATCATGAAAAGTGTCAAATTCTCTGTATTTTTCATAGTAGGGGTGATTTTTTTATATTGAATCCAGATTAATTGAGGTTGATAGGATACCTATAATGTGAACATTAATACATTTATTCCTTTCTTATGATAGATTTTTGGTTGAGATAATCATGCGATGGATGGTAATTCAACATTTCATTTTATTGTTTAAAGTTCAACTAAGAATAAATTTGTCATCTTATATGATTAGTATGTAATTTGGTCCCTCAACCAATGTTGATTGAGGAATTAAATTTTCATACCAATATAAGTGACATGTGATGTTCTTATCTATTTTTACTAGGGGTATGCGATATAATGACCTCTTTTCATGAATGAAAAATGATGTGTTTATATGTTTGATTGGTTTCTACTTTGACAATCAAAAAGATATTAGTAAGATATATTTAATGGAAATAAATTATATATTTTGGTCACACTATGTCATGGGAAAATATTTTTTATAGTTATAAATATTATAAATGATACAACTATCAGAAAGAGGTTTGGTGATAGATGTGTTTTATGGTGATCAATCCCGATCCCATTATAGCTATATAACACTGATGTTTTACTAAAGGGATTAATTTTCTAAAAAAGTTTAATTAGTGAATTCAAAATTATTTTTGGTGAAAAATTTCCCATGAGGTCACAATTTTTGGTTCTGTGAATGATGAATAAGTTCAGTCACATTATTTTGTTTAAAACATTGAGTGCTACCCCAAAAGAGATTTAGATAGTTTTTATTTTTTTACAAATAATTGAATATAAGATAATAAGGTATGAATACTTTTCTAAAAGAATTTTTGAAATATATATAGAAATAGTCTAGTATATAGTTTGAAATTTTTTTATATGCTCTGACAAAATTTTAAAATTTACTATTTCTAAGAGGCTTTAATGCAAGTGGATGATTTTTAAAAAAATATGATAAAGAAAAAACCATGATGTGGTGATATAAAACATGTTTGGGATTATACTATAGTAATGTAATATGTAGTAAAGGACACTACATCATTTTTTATATATAAAATATCACGTGTTATATGATATTGCATGATTCCCCACTTTTCTTCAACTTAAGAAATCATGATCAATTTAGAATATCACATGATGTTATTAAGTTGTTTTTAAATATATATATATATATATATATATAGAAATTTTAAACATTAAAAAATAAATATGATATTAAATCATAAGTTATAAAGGGTTGTAATAGTTTATAAGTTTTGTGAAATTTTTCTGTCATGGAAAAACTTTATAAACCCAAAGAGCATCCTTGGGGGAAATTAAATAGGTTTCATTCTTTTAGAATGTAACACATGTGAATTACACTGGAAAATGATTGAATACTTCATTTTGAAGCACTTTTTTCTCTTAACCCTTTAATATAAAGGTTCTGGAAAATCTTAGATCAAAGATAGTTCCTTCAAAACATTGGTATATTTATACAACAAGTTGATTATCCTTAGAGAATGGATAATTATTCCACTTAGAGATATCTATCAATATCATATTTAAGAGATTTTATAGGTTATATAGACACCGACTAATTTATATTACTTATTTTAATAAATTAAAATGTATGGATGGCCATTATAAATAAATGTGTTTTGTATGTTTTTCTCTATTTTTACATGAGTTGTCCCCTCCAAAACCCATATGTTTCATAAGAAAATATATATTTCTTTATTTATATTTAACTAATTGAAGCATATTGATAAATATTGTGGGAAAACATATTTTGAGGGTTTGTTTATATAATATTTGGATAATAGTTATCCACATTGTAACCCTTTGGTGGTATGTAATCAACTTTTGTTATGTTAAGATTGATTTTTCAATATATAAAGAATCTATATAATATTTTTTCTAAAAACCATAATCTATTTAATGAATAATGATCGTGCTAATTTAAAAATTAACAAATTATGATTTAGTTCTATAAAAATGATCAGGGAATTATAATTTTTTTAAAAACATACTATAGTTTAATCAAACTTTCATGAAAATCATCCTGAAAAAATGGGGCATCATAAAATTATTTTTTTATTACATGGTTTTTATCCAAATTTTATCATGGATAGTATTGTGATGATATTTCCATAATTAAAAAATGACATGTAAAATTAAAACCATGGCATGATTTTAAATTATAAACTTATAAAGGATATTTTTAGATTATAATTATATAATGAAAAAGGATGTGGTTTCCCTTGAAATGTTTTATCACGTTAACGAAACCACATTTCAGTTTATATAAACAATGGTTGTGTTTTTTAATGATTTTTTTAAAATATTAAAAAATTCAACATAAGGTCTGCCTAAAAGGGCCTTATTGAATATAAAGTTAGGTTTTATACCATATTTGTTTAGTATATTTAATTTGTGTTTAATGAATTGAATTTACATGGTAAATTTATAAAAATTATATAAAAAGGCTAAATATAAAATAGTTTATATTAATTTATGAAATGATCGTCAATAATATTATAAAATATTCATATCTGAAATATTTACTTAAAAATGGATTTAAACCACATGAAAATAACTTTCACTTAATAAATTTAATATTTAAATAATTTGATGTATGTTATATTATTTTACATAAAGTGTTCACAAAAAATAAGAAATATTTATATACTTATAATTGCTTTTATAAATTTTTTATATTTTTAAATATCAAGGGCTAAATATTGAATAACATGTAAACAAATAATATGAAACAGTTCATATAGAAATAAATATGAAAAAATCATCTTAGTATATTTATGTAATGTCCACCCATATGACTGATATAGTTTAAAGTATTAAAATACATATTATAAATGTCATAACAGACATATGAGGAGTTACATTCTATGTAAAATAAACTTTTTGGTCACATTCAAACTAGACTATGATTTTTTATTGGTCATGAACTTGAATTAATGTGTTTATTGTGATATATATATATATATATATATATATATTACAAGTTTTGGATAAATTTGGAAATTAAACCCCCATTGAGTGTTATTATATGCATTTTTTGACTTTGGATAAGAATTATACCTAGAGAAATTGATTTAGATGTGTCTGGAAATGTTGAGGTTGACTACCTATCACACCATACATGATGTTGTGGGTATATAGGTTCCATATGTTTTATGAATTTACATGAATGGGTTTCATTTACCATATACATGAGATTAATTTTCATTTTTTTGACTATAACATGATTTTATTTTAGGAATATAACATAAATTATGATTTTTTGAGGTGTTTTATACTGATATACTTGGAACATATTAATTTTATAAATATTATATAATATAAAAACACAATTTTTACCATCATTTGCATGTAAATGGAATACATGGAATAAAACAATGAGATTTTAAAACCCTTATCATACTAAGTGTTAGATTCCACTTAAACCAAGAACTTTTTATAAACCAGATCATCCCATATGGCACATCATGCCAATGCCTAGTGCCCATATTTTGAAAATCATGATCAATATAGGTGTTCCTAATATCTTGGTATATATTATTATCTTGATCTTGTGTTATATTAAATTTGATAAACTAAATAGTCAGGATAATAGTGGAATAAAGTAGAATAATCTATATGATGACATTTCTAATGGAGTTGTAAAATTAACTATCCAATATTAATATATGATGTGGATAACATTATTTTCTTGTAGATAGTTTCATGGATTACTTATTGTGATTTTATTTAATAACTCACAATTTTTTATGGATATTGAATAAAAATAAAGACAATGAAATAATAAGCGATAAAATTTTTTTTGAAGAAAATTTTATAAAATTCATTGTAAAGTGACTGAAAAGTATTATACTCATATGAATAGGAATCATGTTTTAGATAATATTCAATCATCATCGAACAAATATTTGAAATAAATTCTTGAAAAGGGAAAAAATAACAGATAAAAATTCTTAGACAGTCATAAAAACATAAGAATATTTCTAAAAACGAAATGAAATTATATGGCTTGAGATACCCCTTCATGAACAGTTAACTAGTTATATTGTAAAAATAATATTTATTCTTATTATAATCTTATTAAATATACACTTAATTATTTCAAATGAATTATTTAGATTAAAAAAACGAAATTATTTTCTCTCTTCACTTAGATACTCTAGGTATTCCAATGAATTCTGTGAATGAAGAAATACTATAAGGCCATATATAAATATATGAAATTTATTCTATATTAATTTTAAAAATGATTATATATAGAGACATAGGTTTTAAACACATATTATCTTAGGATTCCTAACAGTAATTTCTAATAAAAATAAAAAAAATGATCAAGAGATCTAGTGGCTTTGGTTGATTGGACACATAAAAACATCACATAAACATAAGAACACCATCTTCATGTAAAACTCCATATAGCTTTACTAACTCACATAGATCATCCAAGATATTATAGGATAACCTAGGGAAAATACTTAATGAAAATTGTGAGCTGTAAATCCTAGTATGTGGTTGAATATCATGACTCCATCCCTCCAAATATACCCCTCATGGGATGGTAGTGAAGGAAGAGAGACAACGACCTAGCTAATTCCAAGCCTCACGGTGGATCCATCACCAAATCACACATCAAATTTAGTATCATAGTAACATAAAAATAACAAGGTTCCCCACTAATTTTACACTCTCATTACATAACTTCAAACATCCTATGCTCCCATCCCTTCAATAAATATGAGATCATAATCACATCACATTACATCTTTCCAGAAGACACCTTGACCATCACACATCATCTCATCTACACAAACCAAGGATTTAACACCACCTCTCATCACATAACTTGGGTTGAAACATATCATGAACATGAATGTCATCATCCTCATCCCCTCCTTCTATTCATGACCCCAACCACATATCACACTACATCAAAAACTAATAACATCACATCATTCATGAAAACACATAGTAAAACACTTCTAAGTAATCCCCAACACTATCCTATATCATCCCCACTGAATGAAGAGTGGAGAAGAAGGGGTAGCCAACCCTCTACATAAATTCATTCCTAGGTGTCTGGGAAAACACTGAGAACCCATAACCTCTATGTGTTGGTAAAGTTATCTAACTTGGGTGGGGTGTATATAAAAGTCAAATAAATATAAATTATATATAGATAGAATACAATACCAACCACTGGGTTCAAAAAAACTACGACAACACACACTACCACACCCCTACAACATGACACATTAACTGTCACAATAGCTTCCACCACTAAATGCAACACACTGCATAACCACCATAATCACTCCACATGACCACTGTCAATTTTTTATTTCATAATTTTTAAGCTTTAATAAGTTTCCAAAAAACTTCCATTTACAATCCATTTAATTATAAATTTACATATCCATCAATTTATTTATTTCATTTATGCGAATTAATATATATCTATTCAATTCTAATCTTATTTTATTTACAAACCATCATATTCACCTTATTCATTACAATTTTTCAAAAGATAACCAGAAATCTAACAAAGCCACACCATAAAAATACTTACTCATCACACACCCACCACCACCATATTTCCACAAAAACTATGCCATATCATTATAATGACCACCCATTTAAACCAATATGCCACACAACCATGATACACCACTACATCTGACACCACCACCACACATCACAACCACATTTCAAAATATCCCATAATGCGTCCCATGTACACATCATCACATCATCTCCCACACATCTCACAATAAATCCAGTCATCACCACCACCACAAAACATCACAAAACACAAAAGGAAATACATCAAACACAACCATATAATTGATCACATCATGAATTTCACAATTTATTCTAGGGATTTCATTATTCCACTTCTTTATTTAGAAATGGTATTATAAAAAAACCATATTTCAGTGGGAAATGAATTATTTTTTATATATATGTTCTTTAGTCTTATATTAAGGGTGAGATAAAACAAAAACACAATAGGGGTCGCATATATACACCTTAACTAAAACACAAACAAGGATCCCAACAACCCTGATTTTTAGCATGGGAAAAAACATGTATAATATCATCACCAATAAAATAAAACCAATATGAAATGTGATAACTCACCATAACCTTTAATTTTTGGTTTTAAATTTAATGATATTTATCTATTTGATCCTTATTAGCCACATAAATTAAGAAACAAATCATGAAATCCACACACATTGCACATAATAATGGTGAAAACATGGATACCCTATCTCAAAGAAGAATTTATGATCTACTGTTCATTAGAGGACAGAGAAGAAAAAACCTAAAAACCAAAACTGTATGAAGGAAACCCTTGATCATCCAAAACCTCCCCAAGGATAATCAAAACACAGCCCAAAATAAACTCTAAATAAAAAAACACTACTATGAAATCCTTAAAGAATAATGAAATGAAAAAATACATTATATTTAAGAACATAACTCATATTGGAATAAATAAACCACAAAAACCAAAGATAAAATAAAGAGGAAGTGGGGATAGAAGATCCTCAAAAAATGCTAGATTTCACCAATTAACCAATAGAAATAGTTTCTAAATGAGAAAAATGTCAGCAAAAAAAAACATATATACATGTTTTAAGTCCCCCATTCATGGTATGAATTCCATATTCACATCATGAACACCATTGTTTTCACAAAATACAAGTTTTGAACTATTTTTAGATCAGTATTCCATCATAAATTCAATTTATACTAAATATCATGGCACCTTGGACTGAATTAAGTCACATAATAAATTCTAATTACATGGTGTTAATTTTGTAAGGTCCATTGATCACAAGCCACGAACTCTCCAAGATTAGATGAAATGAATGAAACATTCACAATCTGAATCTTGTTCACATTATGAAACACTTACTATATGAACCTTGCAACTCCAAGACCACATATCCTCCTCAGCCCTCCTCTAAAACACCTCCAAACACAAAACTAGAAAAGTAACAAGACATGATGGTATGATAAATAAAATTATATACCACTCAAATGATTCTAATCCTTGATAATAAAAACAATACCTGAAATAAAGGAATTTTTTTGAACAAACATCCCATGATATACCTCTTAGTGTTCCTATTACACCACAACACTACTTCCAGCCAATCACAAAAAACCAAAACACCCACAAAACACCCCAAAAAACAACATAAATATCGACCACAAAGTAGGAAACTACATAATCTAACACTAATGAAATTCCACCTACTTTACAGAAACCCATCCACACTACTATCTCAACCCATAGAGAGACCAATTAGATAACTTCTACAACCAACACAACAAACTATCCTAAACATAAAAAATGAATTTTTCCTTCCAAAACAAGATATCATCCAATTTTCATGACACTAAATCACCTGCATAGTTTAAAACATGTCTTAATATTACAAATTTTAATTATAAATTATTTTTTATCTACATCACATTCTTGAAACTTAACGACACATCACATAATCAATATAAATAACATCTCAAAAAATTGAAAAATATAAACACCACATCAACAAGAAAATAAGAATGAAGAAAATATAAAAAACAACTCTAGATACTTTGAATAAATATTGAAATATTTATCCTATGTGTTATCCTCCAAGTGAAAATTCCTATAAAACTCATGAACAAGTGGAATGGTTCATCCACAAAACAACTTCTCCCAATGATCATGGATCTCTATTGGCTACTCCATGATTGTTGCGCCATCCTCCACATCCAAATCTCCCTAGTAAATGACATTAGAGTCATATTCATGATACTGATGATTAAAAGACATGTGGAAGATGTTGTGTATCCTTTCCAGCTAAGTTGGAAATTACAACTAATAAACTACCTCACCAAACTACCCTAATACTTAAAAGGGCCCAAAAAACCAATGAAAAATCTTACTCCCGTACCAAAACTTTACTACCCTCGTCAAGGGGAGACTCTCAAGAATAAATGGTATCCAAAATAAAAATCAAATTTTATCTACTTATAATCACCATAGTCTTTATTATGTTCCTTTACAACCCTCACCCTCTCTAAGACAAACTAGATCTTCTCGGTCATGTTCTACAACACATCCATACCAAGAACTTCTGACTCACCAACCTCTATCTATCACAATGGGGAATGAAATGGACTTCCAACCAATTTCTTAAATACATCCATGATAATGGATGAGTGATAGTTATTGTTATATGAAAACTAAACTAGAGGCATGTTCCTTACCCACGATCTACCAAAGTCCATGATAAAAGGTCACAATATATCTTCTAATTTCGAGATGGTCCTCCATATATGTCTTTGGGTGTAGATTAGTGATATGGTGAAAATGGGATCTGAAATCATTTTGTAATTTACCCCTAACATATGACAAAAAATTATGATCTCAATCAAATATTATAACCCTCGGTACCTCATGAAGTTGAACCACATCATTCACATACTGCCTTTCTATTAAATCCTTGATAGTTAACTCATGGAATGAAAGAAAATGATCTGAATTCACTAGTTGGTCCACAATCACCCAAACTAAATCAAAATATCTCTACAATCGTGGAAACCCGTTGATAAAATATTTTAACATGTCATCCCTTTTCTACTTAGGAACATTCAAGGACTGTAAAAAACCTCTAGAACATAGTTCTCTACTTTCACCTGCTGAAAAACTAGACACATCACCACATAAATCTCCACAATATGTTTTACCCTTGGAAACCAAAGATATCTCCTTAATGAAAGTCAGGTCTTTCTCACACTGGTATGTACATCTATATATGATCTATGAAACTCATAGATAACTAATTCATATACTACCAATAGAAGACACAACCACCACTGAAACAATACTTAGTTATTACTATCCTTTGACCATCCCTTTAGAGAATCACCAAGTATAACATGATCATGCATCACCTATTTCTCTATGTCTTCCCACTGATACTCCTGAACCTCCCTAAAAAAAGCTGACTCTAATGTTATGTAATAAATACAAACCCAACCAATTCTATCCCCAATATCAAGATTCATCAAAATGAGCTCCTCTATACCTTTAAAAACATATAAAAACTCTCAAATAGAATATTATAGGGATTTTTGTGTCAATGATTTGGGAAAAAATTCCCCATTAGAAGTGTTTAAGAGATATGAAAATTGTAATTCGGAAGAAAATCCATCCACCTCTACTTTTATAGATTCAAATATCCCAAAAAAGACATATTTTAGTCTATTTTGTTTTATGAAAACCATAAAGTTCTTTCCAATGATGTAATAAAACCATAGATTTAGTGAAAAAACAACTTCCATTAACTCCAGATCATGGGTGGAATAGTTACACTCATGGGGAAATAAATAACTATACCCATAAGAATTCACTTCCATGTACTGTATCAACAAAATCCTAAGACTATATGGGATGCATCATAATAAACCACAAACAACACACCCACCTTTGGAATATGAATCATTGAAAAAAATTATCCTTTAGGAAACTAAATACTGCCTAACACTGATCAATCTATACAAAAGATTTAACCTTTCTAGTAAAATATATTTATTGGGTTACAATTCAAGAAACATTAGGAAAAACCCCCAATAATATACTGAATGAACAAAGACTATGTGAGACTCTACCATTTTGTTAGTTGATACCCAAGAAAAAACTATTTCAACATTTTAAAGGTCAATTAACATAGCCTTCCAATACACAACTTGTCAAAGGAAACACACCTTTATCATCTAGAACCTTCACATGGAAAAATATTTATAGAGCTAGTGGTGTTGAAGGGCATGCAAGATAACTATGAGATTCCTGGCATGCTCCTCCTTGAATTCGAGTAGATCAAGATATAATTAGTGAATATGGTGAAAAATTGGTCTAGTAGTGCATAGAAGATAGAGTTCATGAGCCCCATGAACATGGTTGGTGCATTCATTACACCGAATGATGTGAACAAAAACTCAAAGTGTTTACACCTGTACTTGAATGAAATATTAGGGATATCCTTACATTTCACCCTTATATAGTGATATCTAGATCACAAGTAGACCATTGAGAAAAAACTGGAATGTCTCAAATAGTTTAATAGATCATTTATCCTTGAATGAAGGTAACATCTCCTGACCATTATCAGGTTCAACCTCTGGTAATCTCTACAAAAACTCATACCATTATCCGCCTTCAAAGAGAACAACAAAAGAGAACTTTAAGGAGAAAAACTGGGTTGGATGAAACCTATAAAAATTATCTCATCCACCAGTAACCTCAAACCATGTAGCTTTATAGGAACCATTTGATAAGGATCCATTAAAATTGGTGATAAAACTGATTAAATTTTTATCCTAAACTCAACATCGTGTCATGGGGGTAGTAACAAAAATCACTTGGGAAAACATCCAAGAACAACTCTACAACATTAGGAACATCCTACAATGGAAATTTCATTGATTTTTCTTCCAAATATGATAGAAGAGGCTCCAATTTCCAACCACCCATATGATAACATCACCCACTAATGGATTCCACTCACTGGCCATCAACACAAGAAAACAAAACTATCCTATGGAAGCATTCAATGAATTCACACATGGAATATAGCCAATTTATTCCATGGATAACATCATGTGGTGATATCTATAACAAAAATAAGTCTCCCACTAACTAGTGCTTCCCCAACACTAGTCTATACCCCTAGTAGATTTTAAACAATGTAATATGACCACTAACTTGAGTAGATAATAATAGATTCACTAGATGTGTCAAAAAAATATAGTATCAATGAATGGAAAGAATTGGTATAAAAATGGTGTGTGAGGATCCAGAATAAAAAAATAAAAAAATAGTTGTAGATGATAAACTCATAATACCTCAGAAAAATACTCGATATACTAACACTCTTGCATCTAACACTTTCACCTGACCATGATTGTATCCTTCACCACTATTATATCAATATTGAAGGTCATTCTCTATACTAGGTTCCTATTTAAGTGGAACCTCATGTAGCTACCCACTACAAACTTTATATTTCCTCTACTTCTAGACAAGAACTAGAAGTCCCTTCCATTGAAACTACCTTGGAAGAATCTATAGATACTACTAAAAATGGTCTTGAATACCTTTATTAAATGGGTCCCCTGATTGGTTGAACACTATTCAAGGTATTGGCCATGTACCCCATATAAATTACAAAAAAACCCTTTTTGTTATTTGGGTGAACCCTACCCTAGAATAATGGGATATAATCTACTCTTACCCCCCCTCACTAACTAAAACACTAACTCTCTAAACACCTATGAACAACACTTAGAAACCCAAGCTCATCGAGATGCCCAATTGGTCACTCTCTCAAGGCTCAAATACATAGGAAATAATCTACTCAATAACCTTTTATTTCCTTTTAACCTCTATATTTGTATGAGAAATAAAAGGAGTGGCCACATACTTGATCAATGATAAAATATCCTTCCCTATATGTTGTGATATGGACTCCTCATCGAGAAAAACATCTAGAAAATATTTCAAGAGTTATTTAAAATAAATCTCAAGATTCTTCTTACTCTAGATCCCCTAATGAAAAGTGTAAAACTCCTATCATTTCACTACCTTGTTTTTATAATGTTAGGAAGCCCCAATGGAACTCATTCCGAAATAAAAAAACACCACATCTCCCTACATTCATTTTCCTAGAAACAACATTCAAACCAATGAAACATAGCTCTCCCCAATTTATTAATATCCAACTACAACATGATAAGATCATGATCTTTAATCATAAAAAAAGTGATATGTAGATCCTCCAACTAGTGATCTTTCTCTACATTTGATATTCTACCCTCACACTTTCCCAAAATCTAATACTAAAAGTTATAAAATTCACTCCACCATACCTTATACCCCTCTTTTGGGTTGGTCATCCAATGACCAACTAGATCTTCCTACTAAAACTAAACTTTCCTAGTCACTCATAGATTATAACCGCGATCCACTCTAGAAAATCATCGTGAAATCCCAATCCCAATATTATAAAATTTTATCAAATATTTATTTTATGAATTCATTTTAATTTCCCATAATCACCCAATTCCGACATGAATATAATCAATCATAAAGCATGTACCTCTTATATATGGCTATATTAAAAATAATTCCACCTCACTTGGTCATTTAATATAATTAGATCCCATGTACTAGATCATGGGGGGTACTAAAATATTGTGTCCTAGCCAGTCTCTCTGCCTATGTCCCGCACCAAGATTGGATGCCACTATTTACTTACCATCCCAAGTAATTTTCAATGTCACAAACTCTATAATACATCCTATATCTAAACCAAAACCTTTGATACAACTTTAAAATGACATAGTCCATCCAAATATAACCATATTCGGATCTTAGTATAGGAAGATAAATAATGACCCCTGAGTGCGGCCTCCAGTAGGCCATTGTTTGGCGATAAGCATAGAGGGTGTAAAAATCTCACATAGGGAAGGAATTATCCTCTAATAATATATGATCAATAGATAAGATAAACAAACCATAAGAAATTATATTATTAATCATAAACTAAACCCCCAAAAAAATCCCACAATGAACTAACAATGTCAATAAATACAAATAGTATCCAATTTAGTTTCAAAAGAGAAGTGTTATAATTGTGACTCAATAGAAACTTCAAACCCCAAGCTAGAAATGTCCATCACAGTCCCCAAATTCATCCTAGAAAATTTAAATATATTTTTTATATAGGGTTAGAATATATGTATATTCAATAAGATCATACCCAAGGTCTCAAGAGAACATGTGAAAACAACATACTAATGTCCTAGTGAACAAATAACAGAACCAATAATCACCAAAACCGGACAACTGACTAATCCAGTCCTCACTATGGATTACTCACCAAATCATACATCCATTATAGTAACATAGTATCATAAACATGACAAGTAACCCCACTACCACTTCCCCACTGATTTTTTACTCTCACACAAAAATGAAGAATGTCTCGTGGTACCATCCCTTCCACACATATCAAATCATAATCACATCAAATAACATATTTTCTGAAGACATTGGGGTTATCACACAACATCTCACATGTACTCACCTGGTCCATCACACCAAACCTTGTATCATAACTATGGCATTAGGTTTTCATAAACATTAAGCACATCAACCATGTGTCCTCTTACTTCCTTGAATTACCCCACCACACATCACACCACATTAAAACCACATCATATAACATCTCTCGCAAAACACTTATTCCACCACTATTGGGAAATCTCAAACACCAACCCATATCATCACTACTAATGGAAGAGCAGTGAAGTGGGGATTTCTAGCCATCCATATCATATTCATCCTAGATATTGGGGAAAAACACACAAACCAATAACCTCTAAGTATTGGTATGTTTACCCAACTTGAGTGGCGATCATAAAAATGGAATATAAATACCCAAGATATATAGATAACATGTAGTATCCAACCTATGGGTTCACAAAAACTACACTAACACACAATAAAAAACAACCACTAAACCACATGTAAATTAACACAACTAATTCCACTACTAAATAAAACTCACCACACAACCACCACACAAGACACACATGACCATTAATTTCCAATTTTATCATTTTCTAGGTTTTACGAGTTTATAAAAACTTCATTTTATAATCCATTTCATTTCACATTTATAGATCCTATTCATTTATTCAATTCATTTATTCTAACAACCATATATCCATTCAATACCTCTCTTAATTAAACTAAAAACCCAACATATTCACTTTAATCATTATAATTTATTCCATTCTAATCTGGAAACTGACACAACCACACCACATAAAAAGTAACCCATCAAACACTAACCATCATCACCACACCACATTAGCCAAGCCATATAACTAAAACAAACACACATATCAACTACTACACCATATAAAAATCATACAAAACCACATCAAACATCACCACCACACATCACAACCACATCATACAACTACCCTCAATACATCCCATGTCCACACCATCACATATAATCCCCACACATCGAAAATCCCATTTGGTCTCCAGAACCACAACACAACAACCTACAACACAAATAGAAGCACATAAAACAATACTTATCAAAGAACCACATCAAAACCTTTTCAATTCATTCAATGAATTTAATTATTACACATATTTATTTATTGGTGGTATTAAAAAAAAATATTTTAATGGGTAACCAATTATTATCCATGCATATGTTCTTTATCGTTTAATTCAGGGTGAAATCAAACAACATAACACGGTTATAACACATACACCACAACTATAACACAAGAAAAGCTCCCAACATCACTATTTTTAGTATTGGAAACAACATGCATAATATCATCAGTAATAACATGAATTAAGTAAGGGATGCGATAACTCCACACCCCCATTATATTTTGGTTTTCCAATTAATTATATTGATTGGTAATAAACTTAATATCCACCAAATGGATGGAAAAGCTGAAAATCACCAAAAATGGCACATAAAAATAGTGTGAAGTAAGATCCAATACATTAATGAAGCTTTTCCAATCCGATGTGCAACACATGGTGAAGAAGGTATAGCCCATAAACCACAAATGAATGTGGTAAAACCGTGATCATTATAAACTAATGCAAGTATCCCAATACATAAATATAAATTCAACCCAAATGAATAAAACAATGGTATTGTGAAACCCATGAAGAAGAAACAATAAAAAAATAGATGAGAGAGAAAAAATAGCCTCAAATCACTAAAACTCAACCTCTAAAACCAAATAACAAATAAAGAGGAAGCATGGTTGAAAGATCCTCCAAATTTTCTAGGGTTTACCCATAAAATTATAGTAAGAGCTACAAAATGAGAGAAAACTTTGCCAAAAAAATTTATATACATGATACATGTCATCCCATTCATGGCATAAATTTCATATTCACATTGAAAATTCCATGGGATTGGTAAAGTACATGTCATTAAATTTTTAAAAGTGTGAATCCATCATATATTCAGTTTCCAATGAAAATATTGATGCCCTTTCTAAAATAAACTCATTTCATGAATTATAATTTCATGATGTGAATTCGAAGGGGTTCGTAGATTAGAAGCTATAAATTTTACTAACCTCACATTTCGTGAATCAACGAATCTGAATGTGAATTTATTTCACATAGTACAACCCTTTTTGAAGCATCCATGAATCTCTAAATCTATATATCCACCTCAGAACACCACCAACCACTAATCCAATAATGTAAAAGGACGTGGAGGCATGATCCATTACACTAAATAGTATAATAAGTCATAACATGAGGGTCAAGAGGTATAACATGATATCATAGAGGATAATAATAAATATGGAACATTTCATAAGAAAATGATATCATAAAATAATGGAATCATAAATATGTGAAAAAATTATAAAACATTATATCATAAACATTATTTGAGGTTTACTCCTAAAACCATCATCATAATGTGGAAAAAGTCCCTTTTTGAATTAGGTTCAATCAAGAATCCATAAAATTTCATATCCTGATATATTAATCCTTAAAAATGAATTGGAGGGATATATAAATCCATTCTGACCTATCAAATAAAATAAAATCAAACAAATATATTCCTAATGAAGAGATTAAACAATACATAAATCATAATCATGATGAAACCCATGAGAATAAAGTGTGTTTCATAATTCTGATTAATGGTATAAAAAAATGACAAATCATATGTATTTATAGGAGAAGAATGAATGAAATTATTTTGATCATTCATAATAGAAAAATTAACATAAGTATGGAATACTTATTTCCAATATAGAAAATTATTGATAAGGATCTATTATAAGAAAGAATAAAAATGAATAACTAAGGTGATTATTTGTATAATATATAACAAAAATTTTCAATGATGGAAAGAGATGATTGTTTTTCATAAAACCAGAATTTAACATAGAGGTCTATATACAAAATTATTATGGTTTTTATAATCACTTCCTAGTTTAAAATAATTTTATGGGGTGATTATGGACACGATACAAGAAATATGAAAGTTCCCTTAAATTTGGATTATATAATAGTTGGAATTTTAAAAGGAACTCAAAACATATATAAATCCATATATGAAAATGATATTAAACTAGGTATATGTGTAATTTACATATTTAAAAAATATAATAAATTAATGAGGAAAATATTTCAAAAAATATATAAAATAATGATAATGCACCAATGATAAGTAATGAGTGTAGTAAAGATGATCCAAAAAATTGTCATAGAAGGAAAATAATTTTAATTACTTTTTTCTGAAATGAAAAATTGAAAAAAATACAATGAATCTTAATTGATAAAATTTTAAAGGAAATTATGAATTCCAAATGAAATACCTGAGAATTAGTTTTAAAATTAAAAAGGAGACCATTTTCGGGAATATATATTTTGGGTAAGGAGGGGAAACTGTCATTTAAGTGGATGCAAATTATTGTTAACATAGTTTCATTTTCAGAAATGAATATAACTAATTAAAAAAATATTTGAATAAAATTTTGTTATCCTAATATATAAATATGGTTAATCATATGAAAGTAAATTTGAAACTCAAAGAGAATCCTTATGACTGAGGAAATAAAATTGATTTATGAAAACCGTTTTTTATTTCAAGGTAGACATCAATTAAATCAAATAATAAGTGAGGTCATTAATTGAAGTTAATTTTTCAATTGGAAAATTAATTTATATATAAAAAGTAAATAAGGAGTATTTAAAATCTTAAATTTATGATTGGTGCATAATATCAAAGCATTCCTAAATGAAGTGTGATTAGGAGAGAAACCCTTACGATGTTCCAGATTTATTGTACACATGTTTATAACAACCTGAATAATGAAATTAATTTTGTTAGATAACATATTAAGAACCTTATTATTATATATTTAACTTTATATGGTGATTTAATTATCAGATTAAATTTATTTATTATATAGTTCATTCATATGTTTTCATAAGAATCGAATCAGAGTCAGCTTATCTCAGTAGTTTTAGAAACCAGAGATAATAATTAAATAATATGTTAAATAATTAATATAAACATTTAACAATAAATAGTATATCATTAATTTATTATTAAATTATAATGATATTAGTATTTATGTTTGCATAATCATCCATGATAGTGTCTTATATAATTATTCAAGTAGTTGGTTAAACAAACCCAAACAAGAACACACTATATCTCGTGGGTAGGTATTGTTAAGGAATTATATAATATCTATATAAAATAATTATAATAATATTATTTATATGTTTTTACTTTTTTGAATCATATTTTGAGAGTTTTTATAAAATATTAAAATCAAGATGAAAAATGAAAAATGTTACTTTGTGGAGGTGGCAGTCCACTCAATGCACAATTAACGTTTACATTTCTCAAAGAATGAGAGGTAATTAAGCTATATAATAATTTAAAATTTCATAATAATATTTTTATTATAGATATAATATTTATTTATTAATCAAATCATTCAAAACAACCATGAGAGGTAGTATAAAAATAGAAGACATCACTTTGTGGAGGTGTTTGTCCATAAAACACACTTATGATGCTTCATTTAGTGGATAGAGAGGAATAAATTATGGTTATTACATTAATATAATTATATAATTATGTAATACTAATATTAGTTTATTTATATTTTTATGGATATGATATATTTTTTATAGGAATATTAAGGAAAAAATATTATGAATACGGTAATACTTACATGGGAGACTTGATATTCTCTTAGAGATATTGTTTGAAATGATATTATTAATATAACTTATAGAGATAAAGGGATTAAGTATAAGGAAATGAATCCTAGGATAGTAATTTTTATGATTTATTAAAGGTAAATTTTAATGGGAAGTTTAATGATAGAGGAGTGGAAGACATCCACTTTTATTAGTGAAGAAAATGGCATTTTTGGGGAATACCCATTACACTTCTTTGATATCATTACACAATATCTTAGTGAATGACTCAAAAATTCCATAATAATAGAGGTTTTTGTGTGATTTAATTTTTAACTTCTCAGAATAGAACTTTCCAAACAATTTTAAACATTTTCATGTCTTTTACCGTAAGGTTTTTACATTTTTACATTTTTTACCTTTGTAAATTGGTTTCAACTAATTAATTATATTTTATTAAAAAATATAAGGTAACCCATATTAATAATTTTCTTTTATTTAAAAATTTTAAAATTTATTTATTTTAATTAAATTTCTAAATATTAGAAAATCCACTTTTAAATTAAACTATATAATGTATAAAAATAATTTTCTTGAGAAAAGTGACTTTTAACCATTCAGAATACTTAAATTTTTTAGCATTGATTACTAGTTTCATGTGTGTTAATATAATTATATACATGTTTAAATATAATATTAGAGCCTTAATTTCAATTTTATCAAATTAATTAACTAGATAAAAATTACATAATTTTAATAAAAAATCATTTTTAAAAAAGAATAGTTCCACCATTATCATTGTAATTTACATTTAACATACTCATATTGTATTAGTAAAAAAATGAGAAATTTCTAAATAATAATTTAAATTTTAAATTTATTATTAAATATATTTTGTTATATTTAATTCCTAAAATTAATAAAGATTAATTTTCAATGTAAGTGCGTAGAAATTGTTTTTTGTGTGAAATATTAATTAACTTTCAATAATGATAAACATGTGATTTATAAATTCAAAATAGTATTTATAAAATATGTATATTACTTGTTAAATATTTATCTTATATATAAAAATTGTGTCTTAAAATTTTATGTCATTGTTGTATTATAATAGTGGGATTTTTTACAAAATTAGTATTTTAACTATTCACCTATCATTTACTTTATTAAAATATAAAAATTTATAGTAAGATAATTTTAATATAAAGAATTAGAATATTAATTATATTTTATTAAATAGAAATTATATATTCTTTATATTTGGATATAAAATAAAAAATATTAATTATAAATAAATCTGCTTTTAAAAAAAATGGAGTTTTTAAGAATTATTCGTCCTTAATATTATTTTAGATAAATTTATAATTTAAGTGATTTTAACAAATTATTTCATATATAATAAAATTTTAAAAGTGTTAAGTTAAATTTTAAGGGTATAATATAAAATACTTAATAAAATATTTCTTGAAAAATAAATTTTACTATTATGCTAAATAATCTTTAACAAATAATTAATTATTTATATTCTAAAATTTAATTTACTAAAAAATTGATATTAATATACTTATTTGAATTTTTTATATACATCATATCATTTTTTAATAATAATAATAATAATATTTATATGTAACACATACAGACAATTATATTTTTAAAAATAAATAATATTTTAATTTCATTTTTTTTATTTAATTTTGAGATATATTTTTTAAAAATAAATGACTTTAGAATACCTATTGTATGTATATCCAATGACCATATCTACAAGGATCATATTTTTAATGATTGTATTTGCAATGACCTTAATAAAAATAACCATATTTTCAACTACCATATTTGAAATGACCATATTTGCAAAGACTATATTTTGTTTCTATATATAGTCTTAATAAACCTAATCAATTAACCCATGTCATTTCCATAGTTTTCATTTTAGATTTGAAAATATTCTTTCTCCATTTAGGATGTTTGTAAGAACTCAGATCTTCTTTTCAGGTATGTCTTTTTTTTCTGGTTGTTTTTGAGAAAAAGAGGACTTTCTAGAATTTTCAGAAGTACATGCCATGTGCTTATAGGTACACACCGTGTACCCGATTGTAGTGGGTGACCGTGTACTGGACATGTAACAGCCAACTACATGGTCATGTGGGGTGACCTTGATGCCGCCTAAAGTGGGGCCGGGTAAAGGCATGTACACGCCGTGTACTTTTAAAAGACACGCCGTGTACTTTTCTTTTTAATTGTTAAATCAGACCGGGGTCACATCTCGTTCACAAAAACATCATCTTCTAGGTTTGTATCATTAAGGAGCCTCCGTAGTCAGTGATTCTTTTCTGATCCCTCGACTTTCCATCCATTCTCTGTATCGACCGTCGTCTATTGCATTGCAATCGCCACAGTAAGCTCTTCTTTCTTTTAGAGCCTCATTCCCTGATTTCTCTTATTTTGTGAGATATTCATGGTGGTAAATATTTAACTTTTTGTTAGATCTACAACATTATAGGGTGATTCAAGGCATGAGGTTCATGTATATCATCCATACAATTCTAAGGTAGGTGGTTTGTTCCTTTATGTATTTACTCTTTGAGTTGTATATGCAAAAGTGCCCAATACCCTTGTTCGGGTTATTGCCTGTTTATGGTTTTTATACCTGTTATTATCGCTATTCCTTGTGTACATGAGTAGAAGATTTATGAATGTATATGGGGTTATTTATCTTACTATGTATGTGTTTTCCATGTCTTATTTATGTTGATTGTTGGGTCTAGCTTTTCCTATTGGTATTCTTTGTTTTCTATTCCTAGTATTGTGAGGATGGTGTGGTTTTTATCTGACATGCTATGAGATGCTACATACTATTTAGAAAAGTGGTTATTGAATTTTAATTTGGCTTCCCTATATTATTTATGCATTATTGATTTACACAGTACTGTAGGAACCTGGTGTAGTAGACTATATGGAGAATAGATGCTAAGCGCTTCTCCAGAGTGTCTGTTTACTTTTACATTGTGAGACCACATGGGGGATGGACTTTGTGCTCCCTCAAAGTGTTTTTAGATCCTCTTTACGAGACCACATGGGGAATGAGTTATTGAGTGCTTCCCCAGACTGCCTATAGTTACAGATATGAGATTACAGGGGGAACTGACGGTGAGTGCTTCCTCAGAGAGTCATTTCAAAAATTTAACTAGAGGGGTTAGACTGTGAGTTCTTCCTAGAGGGTTACTTATGTTTTTTGGATGAAAAAGAGGTGTTAGGTCATGAGTAATTCCTAGAGGGTTACTTACATTTAATTATCTACTTACTTGATATGTAAAAATGGGAGAAATTGAAAATGTAGGATTTTTTAATTTTGAGTACGTACTGGTTTATTGGCTCATTTTTCATATTTCATGACATATATAATCACTGACTATTATGCACAAATCTTTGGGTGGCTGCCTATTGAGATTCATCTCACACCCTATTTGGTTTATGCTTTTGGGCCCAAAGAAATTATATTATAGCAGGTCTAGATAAGGGAAAGCACCCTTCTATATCTGGTACTTGATTGTTGTGGAGCTGGAAACCATGGGACCAAGCTGAGGCTTGAAATACTGTGGAGCTGTTTAATTTCATTTATTTTGTACTTTGGTTTAGTATTTTATTCTATCATTGTGACTTGTTTTGATTATTTCATAGATACTTATGACATACATCATTATTTATATCTATATATGTTGTAGATTTTTATTTATTTCAGTCCTCTGCTGTTTACATATTGCATGTTATTACTATTTCAGCTATTGTTATCTTTGTCATTCCATTGCATTACTCTGCCAATAGTGGAATAGTTTCCCCACTATCACACCAAAGGACCTCGCTTCTAGTCAGTAGCCTCTAGCGTTTGGGGAAATTCTCTTGATTTCATGTGAGCAACCAGGTACGGGGAACCTCTGGGTGGAACCCAGAACCAAGATGTTACCAAGTTGTATCAGAGGGATTAATTTCTTCTTGACTTACTATTTGGAGCCTATAGTCAGGGATAGGATGTAATAGTTACTTGTTAATTAGCTGTGCCCAGGAGTAGCTCACCCGTGTATAGGGAAAAGCCAATTTACCACATTTATTGCAATTTTTTTCTTATATCTTTTTCAATTATTAAAATTGATTTGATTTCACCGTTGGGTTATTCACATGTCTTGGGCTGTGATTATTGATATTATAGAGGTTCTATTTCTATTTCATCCTGATGAGATGAGGGTATGCCATCTCATGCATAATATAGGCGCCATCTAGAGATCACATGTCATGCATTCTTGCCATGCCATTTAGGGTGAATTTCTGATTGTATGTTGTTATGATAGATGTTTTACAAGATATTCATGCTGTTGTGATAGATTCCTTGATAGAATACTTGCAATTTAAAAAGGTATTGAATTGTGTAAGGTTTTTTTTGAATGAATGCCAATATTTGGTTCTTGAGGTGTTATGGGCCCTCATGGATTGGTATTTGGTGTATCATTGCTCTGTTATGTTGTATATGACATGTAGAATATGCCAAGCATTGCTTCCCAGCGAGTATGGGCTCTCACAGATCAGAATTTGGAACTTTAATCTTTGTTTTAGTGTTTTTATCAGTTTCAGAGTTGTTTTTAAGGCTTACTATCCGTAAAAACACAAAAGACAGGGCGTGTAATGATAAATACATGCCATGTGTCCTTCAATTTGGGAAGGAAAACTTTTTCTTAATTACACACCGTGTACTGTATGTACACGCTGTGTAGTCCCTAACCGTGTGACTTCCTGTGTGGGATGAGACACGGTGTGGGGAAATCATTAGCAGAACATGCCGTGTACCAGATATACACGCCATGGGCATTGAACATGTGTCCATCCATGTGACCAATGACAGAGGTGGATAATGGGTAGTTAGTACATTCCATGAATGTCATAAACACACAGTGTAGAGTCCGCCGTGTAACCGGTCGTGTGACTACCAACATGGGCCTGTGAAGTTCATGTAGTACCCACCATGTTTGGAACAAACACTATTTGTAGTCTTGTTCTAGTGGAACGATGTGGGTTAGTCGTGTATAAAAACATGGACCGTGGAACACGATTCAAGTACACGTCGTGTCAGAGGAGAACACGTTGTGTGTGTAGGGTGTTACACGACTAGGGTTGGCATGAGTACACGCCCATGTGAAGGCTTAAGGTAACATGCAGTGTAGGTTTTATACACGTTGTGTATCCATGTTAAGAAAAATTGAATTCTTTCTTTCTTATATTACCTACATAAAATCCTAAGTTCCAGTCCTTGTTAATCATGATCTAAGGTGTGTGTTTGACCTTACAGAGTCATGCCACGGAGAAGTCCTCCAGTTGTATGCCACTTACAGGGCAGTGATCAGAAATTAGACATGGATGATCAGGGACTACCAGTATATCCTCCTGTAGTTCTAGTCGTGGTAGCATCCATTATCCCAAATACAGGTGCCGGCGTACAGTTTCGAGAAGGCTTCATGAGGTTCATGCAGACCTTCTGAGGAGTACCGCATCCTGCCCCATTTATGGCATAGTTGATGCGAGTATTTTAGCAAAAGAATCTGCCCACCTTCTCTGGGGAAGGAGGACCTCAGGCTGCAGAGTCATGGTTGGAGGCCATTCTATCTTTATTCGAGCATCTAGACACTCCTCCATAGAAGAGGGTGAATCTTACTACATATATGCTTCAAGATTCCACCATTATATTGTGGGATGTGATCTCACTGGTGGGACACTAGTAGGTTAGGGTCTGGGATGAGTTTCAACATTCCTTATATGAATAATTTTACCTAGAGACTCTGAAGTCCAACTGAGACTGGGAGTTCATGACTCTAGAGTTGGGTACTCTTTCAGTTAAGGAGTATTCTTATCTCTTTATAGAGCTGCAATGCTTCACACTCATTCTTGGGGGAGATGAGTTATTTCTAGCAAGGAAGTTTGAGGATGGTATCCTGAATGAAATCCTTTCTCAGGTGAACTTATTCAAGTTGACTACCATCACATTTATTGTCAACCAAGCGCTTATCATGGAGTGAAATATGAGAAATTATGGAGTTGTGAGCCAGGGCTATTCGACATCTGGAGTTGGTACCCCTCAGACTGATAGTAGGAAGTTCCATAGGGAGTCTACATGTGGAGATCATAGTAGGTGGGATACTTCTTTCTGGTAGTCAGGTGGTGTGCTACCAGTGCGGGAAGAGTGGGTATACAAGGCCAAATTTTCCAAGAGACCCAGTGGAGTGTTGATCGTGTGGCAAGATGAGACATCTTCAATGCTTCTATCAGATATTCTCACCAACAGTTGGTGATAGGGGTTCTATTTAGACTCCTCATACTAGAGAATGAACACTAGTTTTTCATCAATCTGGGAACTGGAGTTCTTAGAGCCATTTAGGCTGAGGGGGATGTCGTGGCTGTGGTATCCAATCAACAGGGTTTCAATGAAAATAGGGTGGATTAGCTCAAGGTCGTTAGGCAGGGTCACAAGGACACGACACATGCCAGAATTGTTTAGTGGAGTAGACCCAGTATGAGCAGGATCATGTACCCTCTATAGTTCGAGGAAAAATTCTAGTTGCCTTAATTTTATCTTTTGTGATTTTCGATAGAAGGACTTCCCATAGATTTATATCTGTTTCTATTTTGGAGAGCCTTGGGCTCTTTATATTTACTTCTGCAGACGTGTTGATACTAGATACCCCATTGGGGACAAGAAAGACTAGTGTACGTTAGTGCAAGGAGTTCCCTCTTGAGGTTGGTGGGTGTCACTTATCATGGGACCTTTATGTCCTAGAAATGATGGTCTATGACATCATTCTTAGGATGGACTAGTTAGTCAGCTTCTAGGAATTTGTTGAATGTTATTGTCGTAGGGTGAGTTTCACATCACCAGAGGGAGGTGTGTTTTTACATAAGGGAGAATGGGATGTCTAGATGAACAGGGCCGGACCCGAGCATCATGGGTTGGGAGGATTTCTTGTTTATATTTATAGTCTCTATCTGGATGAACATCGGACTTCACAGATGGACTTTCATTTAGTGGTGGATCATTTAAGAGATGTCGTTATAGAGGAATTTTTAGGTTTGGGTCCAGAACGAGAGGGGAAATTTTCTATTGAGCTTATTCCAAGAGTGGAAATAGTGTACATTCCTCCTTATAGGATGGCTACACCAGAGTTACAGGAGCTCAAGAAGCAGTTGAAGGAGTTAAGGGCAAAGGGTTTCATCTGACCAAATAATTTTCCTTAGGGTTCGCCTGTCTTATTTGCGAAGAAGGCAGACGGTACTCTCCAACTTTTTGTGGATTATTAGAAGTTGAACCAGTTGATGGTCAAGAACCACTATCCCTTGCCAAGGATTTATGATATCTTTGATCAGTTTGAGGATCCCAGGTGTTCTCAAAGATTGACTTGAGATCTGGTCATCATCATTTCTACGTTAGACCATCAGATATACCTATTACAACCTTTTAGAGCTGGTAGGGTCTATACGTGTATGTGGTTGTGCCGTTCAGACTCATGAAAATTCTTGATGTTTTCATGGCACTGATGAACCGAGTGTTCTATCCATACTTGTATTCTTTCGTATTAGTCTTAATGGATGAAATCTTGGTGTACTGTCACACTCGACATGACCATGCCACACATCATGAGATTATTTTGAGTACACCGAGAGAGAATCAGTTATATGCTACGCTCTAAAAGTAACAATTTTGGATGGACTAGATTCACTTCCTGGCTCATGTCATCTCAGAGACATGAGTAACAATAGAACTAGAGAAATAGAGGGAATTAGTTTCCTGGGAGCAACCGAAGAATGTCATTGAGGTAAGAAGATTCATAGGGATGGCTAGTTACTATAGACATTTCATATAGGAATTTTCATGCTTAGCAGCACCACTAAAAGGCCTGAATAATAAGGGTGTGATGTACTTGTGGTGAGATTCTTATGAGTTATCCTTTCAGAAGTTGAAAGGGAGGTTAATTTCAGCACTGATACTAGTATTGCCTGAGTCGGGAAAGAGCTATATTGTTTACTGTGATGCATCATGTATCAGGATATAAGCTATGTTAATGCATGGAGAAAGGGTTATTACGTATGGGTCTTCGTAGTTAAGGCCACATGAGAGTAATTAATCGACACATGATCTCATTTTGGCTACGGTTGTTTAGGCATTACGCCATTAAAGAAATTATCTTATAAGAGACAATTTTGTGGTTTTATCATACCAAAAAAGTCTGAAGTATATGTTCACTCAGCGTTACCTGAACTTGAGACTATGAACGTGCATTGATTACCTTATGTCATTTGAATTTGAGTTTGTCTACACACTAGAGAAAGGCAACACAGTGGCTGCTGTGCTGAGTAAGAGGGCTCAGATAAAGGCAGTTCAGGAGGCCAACAATGAGTGTCAGCTTATGGCCTTGTTCTTTGAGATGCATTTGGAGGTGAAAGATAGAAAAGGGTATATATTCTTTCTTCTGTAACAGTTTCATCTACTCTACTTGATTTAATGAGAACAAGGTATCTATCAAATGTTGAAGGCCTAGTCCTATGGGATAGTGTGTCAGGAGATGACCCTATTCCTGGATGGACCATGGGGGAAGATGAGATCTTGCATTTTCATGGGCACATATGGGTGTCAGCACAATGATGTGGGAAGTTGATGTGGGACATTCATTCCTCAGTTTGGGAAGTTCATCCTAGTGTCACCAAGATGTATTGAGATCCGCACTTTCACTATAGGTGGCCAGGTATGAAGGGAGATGTTGCTGGGTTGGTGTTTCATCTGTCAGTAGGTGAAGGCAGAGCATCAACATCCTACAATAATTTTGCAGCAGTTGCCCATTCCCATGTCGAAGTGTAATGATATCGTGATGGACTACATGATAGGTTTACCGAGGCCTCCTTGAGGGAATGATGTAGATTGGGTTGTCATTGACAAACTCATGAAGGTTTCTCACTTCTTATCGATCCAGGAGACATTCAGTGTTGATTAGCTGGTAAGGATTTATATCCAAGAGATTGTATGATTACATGGGGTTACACACTCCATTGTTTCAGATATGGACACAGTTTTTACTTCTCTGGTTTGGCAGGGACTACATAGATCTTTGGGTACACAGGTTCTTCTAAGTACAACGTACCACCCCCAGATAGATGGCTATTTCGAGCATACGATACAGGTGCCGGGGGACATGCTTCGAGCATGCGTCCAAGATTTTGGATGTTCTTGGGATAAGCACATACTTCTTTTGGACTTTTCCTACAATAATAGGTCTCAAAAAACTATTCAAATGGAACCTTATGAGACATTGAATGGTAGGCCATGCTGATCATCCCTATGTTAGATATAAATAGGGGAGGCAGCTTTGCTAGGACCTCATCTTGTCTAGGAGGCCAGAGAACATATATAGTTGATTATGAAGAGGATGGATACTGCACAGTCATGACAGAAGTCTTACACTGATTGATGGATATGACCATTGGATTTCAAGGTCGGAGATCAGGTTTTCCTACGTGTCACACTGAGGTTGGGACACAGGAGGATTCAAATATAGGGAAAGCTTTCGCCAAGATATGTCGGACCGTTTGAGGTTTTAGAGAGGATAGGGTCGATTTCCTATCAGTTACAGTTACCTCAGAGGTACCGATCTATGCATGAAGTTTTCCACATTTCTTAGTTGCAGCGTTACTTCTAAGACCTATTTCATATCTTTCAACCAGAGGAGGTTGAGTTAGAGGTGGATGCATTATTCGATGAGCATCCTATCTGGATTGTTGATCTTAGATCAAGGGTTCTCAATGGCCATTCTGTTCCTCTGGTACGGGTGCAATAGTAGCACGGGTGAGTACATGATTAGACTAGGGAGAGGGAGGCTGATGTATGATCGCAGTGGCTAGAGTCGTTCAAAGATTCTTCTTCCACGCCACCTTGCTAGGGAAATTAGGAGAAAAATTTCTTTAAGGGGGGAAGTTTGTAAGAACCCATATCTTTTTTTCACGTATGTCTTTATTTTCTAGTTGTTTTAGAGAAAAAGATGAGTTTATGGAATTTTAAAGAGTACACACCATGTACTTATAAGTACACACCATGTAATCAGTTGCCATGGGTGACTGTGTACTGGCCATGTGACGGCTGAGTACATGGCTCTGTGTGGTGACCTGGAGAACGCCTAAAGTGGGGCTTGGTAAAGGTATGTACACACCGTGTACTTTTAAAAGAAATTTGGTATACTTTTCTTTTTTTTAATCCGACATGGGTCACGTCTCATTAAAAAAAGATATTCTTCTAGTTTTGTCTTGTCTAGGAGAATCTGTAGTTGGCAATTCTTCTATGAGCCCCCGATTTTCCATTCGTTCTCTGAATCAACTGTTGTCGATTGCGTTGGAATCACCACAATAAGCTCTTCCTTCTTCTAGATCCTCATTTCTTGATTTCTCCTCTTTCGTGAGATATCCATGGTTGAAATTTTTTAACATTTTGGTAGATCTATGGAGTTATAGGGATATTCAAGTCGTAAGGTTCACTTATACCATATGTACAATGCCGAGGTAGGTGGTTTGTGCCTATCCGTAATTGTTCATTGAGTTATATGTGAAAAAGTGCCCAATACCCTTGTTTGGGGTATTGAATGTTTATGATGTTCATCCCAATTATTGTCTCCTATGCCTTGTGTTCATGAATAGAGGATTTATGACTGTAAATAGGGTCATTTACTTTGCTATGGATGTGTTTCCCATGTCTTCTTAATATTGACCATTTGCTCTAGATTTTCCAGTTAGGAATCATTGTTTTCCATGCCTAGTATTATTAGGATGAAGTGGTTTTTATCTATCATGTTGTGAGATGCAGTAGACTATTTAGCCAAGTAGTTCTTGAAGTTTACTTTGGATTCAATATATCGTTTATGAATGATTGATTTACATAGGGATATGGGAACCTGGTGTAGTAGACCATGGGAAGAATAGACACTGATGGATTCTCAAGAGTGTCTATTTACTTTTACGTTGTGAGACCATTGGGGGATAGACTTTTTTCTCCCCCAGAGTGTCTGTAGTTCCGCGTTATGAGATTATTGGGGGTATTGGATGTTTAGTACTTTCCCAAGGGTCTATAGTTACCGATATGAGACCACAATAGGAATTGACGGTGAGTGCTTCCTTAGAGAGTCTTTGCTAAAGCTGAACTAGAGGGGTTAGACTGTGAGTAATTTCCTGAGGGATGCTTGTGTTTATTGATTGAACCAGAGGGGTTAGGTCATGAGTACATACCTAAGGGTTACTTACTTTTATTAGATTCTTACTTGATATGTGAAAATGAGTGCAATTGAAACCGTAAGATTGTTTACTTTTGCGTACTTCCTTGTTTATTTCATCATTTGACATATTACCTATAATATATATTCACTGACTGTTAGGCACAGATATTTGGGTGGTTTCCCACTAGGAGTTTTCTCACACCCTCTTTTGGTCATGCTTTTGGTCCCAAATAGATTATATTGTTGCTTGTCTAGATAAGGGAAAGCTCCCTTCAACTTTAGGTACTTGATTGCTGTGGAGATGGAGATCATGGGACAGAGCTAAGGCTTGCAATGTTGTGGAGCTATTTACATGATTTTTTTACTTTGTTTTTGTAATGTATTCTATTATTGTTACTTGTTTGAATGCTTTAGTAGATACTTATGACTTGCATCATTATTTGTATCTATATATGTTGTTGTTTTTTATTTCTTTCAGTCTTCCACTATTTACTTATTGCATATTATTACTATTTCTTCTATTATTATATTTTTCTTTCTACTTCATTACTCTTCCAATGAGGGCATTGTTTCCCCAATATCACACACAAGGACCTCACTACTAGTCGGCAACCTCTGGTGTTTAGATAAATTTGCTTGAGGTTGTGCGACCAACTTGGTACGGGGCACCTCTGGGTGGAACCCAGAATTGGGACGTTACAATGTTCTTTCTTATTAATGGGTTTTTAGATATTTTTTATCTATAAAGATGAATATGTTCCAATATATCTCTTAGTGTTGACTATTTTATTCTTTTATATTTATAGTTCCCATTTAAAATTTTCAATTTTAATGTATGTACTAGTCCATGGTGATTAATAATCCATGGTGTGGGATAATTAGTTTCATTTTATTTTATTTTTATAACTTATTATAAGTGAGTAAAATGTTTTTGGTTTAATTCCTATTATGTATGACTTATTTCATAATAAAAATCAATTCCATGAGCATATATAAAATATATTCAGAATTATAAATCTATATAATAAGGAAAGAATTTATTTTATAAAAACTTATGGATGTAAAATTTCTCTAATTAAATATATTTCATCCTATAAATTTTATTTATTATGTACTAATTAAAGTATATAGTGGTTTCTTATAGATAATAATGAATCCAGATGTTATTTCTATTGTGATATCAAGCTTAGAAACTTAGGAAATATGTTGGGAAAATATCCCACAAGGTACCATTGTAGAATATTATTTATGATTAGGTTTGTTTACAAAGTGGGTTTTCTTGGTCAGTTATGGAGTTCCAAAAAATATTTTTGACCATAAATGTAGAAAAAGATCCAAGAAAAAGTAATTTATTTCCTAGAAGAAGTACACAAAATTGCATAAAAAAATGAAGTGGTTTCCTAGGGTTTTCCAAATTTTTGGTTTCCAAAATTTGGAGGAGGACTTGCATTGTGAAAGATTGATTTCTTTTAAATCCTTGTAAAAATATGATAAATCAATGAGTTTCATGAAGACAAGGTTTCACGAATGTAGTTTCTTAAATGCGGAAAGAAGTTTATGGTAATCTCTGTGATAATGAAGAGCATCATGAACTGGAAATTACCATGTCGCTTCGTGAGATAGAGAGCATCACAAAATGGTTATGAAATAGATATAAGATATTGGAATTAGAGGAAGTTCTTATAAATTGGGCTCAACCGCCTTCATAAATATACCACAGATTAATGAAGATTCCAAGGCTCTAGATTTGTGAAGGTACTTCACAATGACAGTTCTTGTGAAAATGTTTGGGATTAAAGGCGGTTCACTAAGGCTATAAATTTCAACAAAAAACTATGATCATCCCGAATGGGTTGATGTTTGTAAATTCCATAAGAAGTCGACATTATTTTGTGAGATTCATAGAGGAATATTGGTCTTTGTGAAAGAAGTGAGATTCAAAAAAGACGGTTGCGTCATGAATGCTATTTGAGTTTCACAAAAGAGGTGTGCTTAGTGAAGGCATAGAGCATCATGATGGTTTTCATAAAGATATTTACTAAAAAATCTATAGTAGTGTGGTATTCATGAATTGGATGAAATTTTTTCTTAAATAGAGAATCTATCTACCACTTAGGATATATTCTTAGTGATAATTAAGGGACCAACATGTCTCTAAATTTTTCGTGAATCCCTTCTAAGAGAAGTGCACAATGGAAGAGGAATAAGGTGATACATTCCTCTAGTAACGATCCAGAGAAAGAAACTCATTGGAAAACCCTTGATAAATTAGTGAGTTAACACGAAACCATGTAAAGGATGTGATCTTGGACATATTAGTGATCTAGATTAAAATTTATTTCTGCAATGATCCTTAGTAGATTTGGTACATCGGTAAAATTCCATTTTATGCTCCTTGGACATAGCCTAGTAAGGTTGAACCAAGTAAAATATCTATGTTTCATTCATGATTTAATTTCATTTCATACATTTCAATGAAAAAGGTAGAGAAGTGAATTTTTTTTACAAAGAAATAGGATCTGACGGGGTAGTTGTTTGAATCTGTCATACCCTAATTCACCCCCCTTTTAAGGAATCTAACCTATTTGAGGTAAGGAAGCATATATTTTTTCCAAGAATAATATTATCCCAAATATTGTGTTTTTATAAAACAATGTGAACCAAGATTCTATCATTATTCTACGTTAAGACTCATATTGTATAAATTTCGTACAATGGGTTTTCATAATCACATTTTCATAAAATATCATATGTCGATATAAAATTTGACCTACTTATTCAAAATAATTTTTCCTCTAAGTGGAATAAATAGATCCATTTCCAAAATACCAATAAATTTTTCATGAAAGGATAATAAGATTTTCATAATACACTTTCCCACAATCCTATAATTTAGATTTAATAAATTAACTACTATATTTTTTTTATTAATAGTTAAATAAGTAGTCATCATGGTGAATATTTTTTGTTATTGGAAAAAATAATATATTTTAGGAGTGGGTTGAACAAAATAGAAATATAATACTTGTAGATATTGAGTGGATAATTGATGTTCCTATCTCCAAATAATTTTCAAAACTAAATTCAGTAATTTTAATTTCCTAAAAATTATCTTCTTCCCATGGCCATATAATTTTTCAATGTTTATCATACTTTTTAGCCTTTAGATTAATTCATTGACATAGATAATGCCGAATTTTTTACACATAAGGCATTAGACCATTAATAGTTCCTTTAGTTGCAAGTTTTCCAATACAATTATGATTACTGACCTCTTCATTTTCCTTTGTGTGTTTAATGACAAAAGAAAACCTCTTAAATAATGAAAGTATATTCCAGTCCCCTTGGTTTTCCCATATTTATGACAAAAAAGAAAATTGTATCTTCTTTCCTTTATCATCATCTTCATTTGAGATTTATTGAGACTCTATTCTTCTCTTCTTTAGTCAGTGTAGTATTTTAACTCTGATCATATGGGTAATCATAATTTATGATAGTTGGTTTGGCATAATCACTAGATTTCTCAATCTAGCACCCACTTTTAAGGGATGACCATTTATAAAATAAAGGCATTTCCCTCATACATATTACTAAATTTGATCCTTCTGGTTCCAACCAGTATTAAAACAAAAAGGATTAATGTGAGCGATAAAAATTTAACAACATTGGAGAAGTATCCTAAATAAACAAAGCAAAATTTTACCTTAACATCCATCAATTTTTAATTCCATCATGTTAGCCTATTTTTCTAATAGTTCAACCAATAAAACACTTATTTAACCTTTATCAATTACCATTTAACCTTTATTAGTCTTAGATCAACTTATATTATCCTTAGTAACATCTATATCATTAATTATTGATCCTAGTTTACTTCAAGTTTTATTTTATCACAATTCTTAACATAATACTTTAAAATATAATCAGAATCAATCCTTTATAGTTGTTTTTAAAAAGTATATGATCAACCATGAATATCCTCTTAGAGTTTCTAGCCACGGGTGTGTTATTAGGTCTAATATTTTTTTATGATAGTTATGATCATTTCAATTATCAACCAACCCTTTTAGAGGTGATTACCCTTAGTTGAATCCATGCTATAACCGCATTCAGTATCTAGTATCAATATATGGATTTGATTACAAGGAAATACACATAATCAAAGCTTTTCAAAAATTTCAATATTTTGTCCTATACTTAGACTTATTCACAAGGGGTTTAACTAGTTTTCTTCCATCATAATATTCAAAAATTACTAGAACTAATATGTATACCAACTATAATGACCCAAGATTTAAACACATATTATCTCATGATTCTTAACATAATTTTCTAAAAATAAATTCTAAGGATTAATACATCTAGTGTATTTAGATGAATAGAAGCATAAACTAATCATCTTAAATATATAAACATAATCTTATTTTAAAAATTAATATAGTGATACTGACTCTTATATATGTTCTAAAATAGTATAGGATACCCTGGAAAATATATATTATGAAAAGGGTAGTATAGAAAACCCTTTAAGTTAATAAAAATGAAAATAAATCATAATATTAGAGTCAACAAGCATAACATGATATCATTAATAGGATTATCATAAGTATTGAATCATGGAATAATACAATTATATAACAAGATCATGGAATCATAAAAATATGGAAATATAAAAATTAGATATCATAAACATAAGTTTAAGTCACTCCGAAAAATATCATCATAATGTGAAAAAGGTCCAATTGTTGATTTGGTTCACTCCATAATCCCTTACACAACATATCAAGAGACATAAGGCTTTACCCCATGAATTATAGAGATAAATTATTATAGGCTCACACATCACTTAAGTGAAAATCATATATTTACATGTGATACGATAAAAAGAAACCATATATAAATCATAAACATGGTCAAACCCATGAGAAGAAAGTGGGTTTTATAATTCTAATTTAAGGCATAACAAAAGCCTAAATAATAGATATTACCAAGAGAAGATTGAATTAAATCATTTTAAAATTTTATAAATAAAAAATTAACATAGTTCATGATCATTGAGTTCTAATGAATAAATTCTTGATAAGGATCAAGGATAAAAAATAATAAAAACCAACCACATAGGCATTTCTTCATGAAATAAGTAAAGGTTATTTAAAAATAAGGAAAGATATTATTATTATCTATAAAAAAATAAATCATGAATGTTTTCTATAATATAATTATGGTTTTCAAAAGATATTAATGGTTTAAAATAGTTTTATGTGGGTTATTATTGACATGAGATAATAAATTGGAAAGTTGCCTTAAATTGGATTTAATTAAAAGTAAAAATTTAAAAGGGAACTAAAAAAATGTATTACCCTAGAAATGAAATGTATGTTTGAATATGTATACATGTTATGGAAATATATTCAAAACTTTAATTTTTTTGGCAAATAGGAAATCATAAAATAGAGAAAAATATATAGAATATTTTATAGATAAGAAATGAGGGTTGTAGGGAAGATCTAACAAATGATCTAGAAAGGGAAAACATTTTAAAATACTTTTTTTGAAATAAAACACTATAAAAATGGATGATGAAACGTCCATTTGGAAAGAGAATATGGTAATTATGAATTTTACAGGAAATAACCCAAAATAAAGTTTCATATTAAAAAGGATAACATTGGAAGGAATAGAAATTATGGGGAATGAGATGAAACCATTATTTAAATGGATGAAAATTATTCTTAACATAGCTTCGTTTTCAAGAATGAATATAAATTATTAATAAGGAATATTTATTTTGAGATGAATAAACTTATTTCACCAAATTATAAATTGAATTCGAATAACCAAAAATACATTTCCTTAAAATTATATGATTAAGAATATTTTTTCATATCCATGTCTAAGAATGTTTTTTAAAAAATATGTTTTACTGGATGGAGGAAATAATTATTTATTAGAAACAATAATTTACCATAATTGAACATAAATTTCTTGTAAATCAGATGGATAATAAAATATTTCTAGATTAAAATTTATAAAATCAATGTCATGAAAATATAACAAAATCCGATTTGATAAAGCTATATTAAGTCTACCGGGATGATGTTTTAGATGGAAACCAGCTTGTTTCTGAAATAGATTTATTAAATCTATTATAAAGAATATTAAATTTTTTCATAAAATAATTTACATTATATTGGATGGAATTTATTTACAAAATTGCGTGTATAAACTTACGAGCATTGAAAAAACACAATGATCTATAAAGATAGAGTTTTCTTTGAGGTCATTGCAACCACATCTGAGATTCATGGAATATGACTGTTAGAGATTTTCCTACAAATAGAAGATGAACTCAAGTAGGAGAAATATTTTTTATCATCAAATATCAGGATTTTTTTTAATATTTTGTAATATATTGTTATTTTGAATCAAATTTACTAAAAACTTTTGAAAGTATTTTTCTTAGAGAATTCATGAGAGGATTATTAGTAAATTTCTTAAGAACATTCATGTTGTTTAATTATTTGTCTAATCCAGGTGATATAGGGACTCTAGGAATAAAAATAAAGATGTGTCATATCTTAATGTGTGAGGGATCCTGGGGACAGAAAGAAATTTTTTTCTGATGTTGTTGATTGGGGATTTATTTTCTTAATAAAAACATAATTTATAACTAATATAATCAAGGGATATCCAATGTTAGCGATTGTGCCTTCTTTAAAATTTATCTAAAAATTGATGAATGTTATATAATATTGTTTTTATCATTTATTTTTAAAATATTATTTTACTTTCTTTAAAATATTATTATTCCACTGTGGTATTTTTTTTAAAAAATGTACTTTTCTTATAAACATTTCTTGTACTCTAATAATCAGAATATTTATCTATAGGATACAAAAATAGTGAGAATTGGAAGAATTTACTATTTAATATTTGATAATAAATATGTTTTTAATTTTTTTTAGTTTTAGTTTTTAAAATACATTTCACCGTTGTATTTTAGTAAATTGAGTACTCATATGATCATAGATTTGGTATGAGAGGATGCTCCAATGATTTTGTATGGTTATATTTTGTTAAACTATTTACACTAATATATTATTAGAAAATAGAATTTACTATTTTTATAAATATGCTAGGAATGAATATTGGGACTCTTTAAAATATAAATCATAGCAGACCACTTATTATTGACGGTGATAACTATGAGTAATGTTAAGATATAATGAAGACTTTTTTATCAACATAGGAGTTGGTAAATTTTCCATGCTTACTAGTAATTATATTGTTCTAGGAAAAGAACCTTAAACATTTATGAATCCAGAAAATGTGGAATATAAATTGAAATAGAGAGTTAGAAATATTGTAAAATGTTCAATGACCAAAAATATATACAATCAAATTCACTCTTCTGAAGTTTCAAGAAGTAAATCGAAAATTTTGGAATTAAATCACTTGGGACAACCAATGTTATTTAGACTAGAAGGGAAATTCTCAGATATGATTATCAAGAATTTTATTTACTGCATAGAGTTTTTTTAAAAAGTTTCATCTAATATTTATGATTATTTTGAATAGATTTCAATATTAGGGTAATAAATATCATACTGATGTAATTCAGATTGAGAAGATTATTGATATTATTTTTAGAGAATGGGAATCTAAAAAAATATCCCTTAATTAAAATAAAAAAATTTAATAATTTTTGGATGAGATGATTTAATTTATACATTCAATCAATATGAAGCTATATTGAATATAGATGGTGAAAAATGAAAAGAAAATTATAGAATCTTTTTTCTCGTACATCAATTGTTTCTATGAATGTAAAATCTATAAAAAGTAACTAAATAATATAAAAATAAGAAAGTCAATAATTACAATAAAATAATCACTTTTGAATAAATTTATAATGATTTTGAATAACTAGCTTAGATAATAAATAATAATTTATTTTCAATACAAGTAGAATAAAAATCCTAAGGAAAGGATTGAAAAGAAATATACTTCTAAGTCGATATTTTATTAATGAAAAAAATCTTAGTTACAGTAGAAGAGATTGTCGTATAATTAAAAGAAAGGGTAATAAAAAGAAATATTTGAAGAAGTTATACATAAAAAAATTAATAAAATTATGAAAGTTTCTCACACTAGGAGTTCTTCGGGAAGAGATAGTTCTTCTGAAAATTATTTTTAAAGTGGTAGTGAGGATCAAAAGAATATTGGTTTCCTTGATAAAATTCCAAAAAACAATAATTTTTTTATGTATAAGTTCTATACTAAAACCATATCTAATATTACATTAAATGATAATTAGGTTGTTAATGAGGATAATAATGATTCCACTTCTTTAGAAGAATAAAAATATTGTTCATATGAAGATAATAATAAATTACCTAGTTATGAAGAAGTTTCAATGTTTTCTAAATTTATATACAGTCAAAACAGTAAAATTTAAAAACAATATGAATATTCTAAGGTATATATTTTCAAATAAAATGCCAATATTTCAAAATGTTTCCTAGAATATTCTAATATTACGAAAGAACTAGATAATAAAAAATTTTCTACTACTACTTATGAGAACAAATATTTATTTGTTATATTAAATTATTAAATTTTAAGTCTATAGAAATTAATATCAAAATTTTATAATTCTAAAGAAAATTGGATAAAATGTATAGAAAAATCAAACCTCATATATGTATTTTTGGAATTAGTTTTAAAAAATGAAAACCAAACATTTAAAATAATTAATTTATTCAACAAATTTGTCTATTTTGTACAAAGTATCAACAAGGTGGACGTTGAAAAAGAAGTTTTTTATATAGAATTTAAAATCGTAGTTTTTATAAATCCTATTATTCTATGGAAATAAATGTTTTATAACATAGAAATGTGGGGAAGTTATGGATTACAAATATTATTTTATCTAACAATGCTAGACCCAAAAAATATTGGGCATAATCATAATTTTCAAATTTTTTGTAAAATAATAATAGCAACAAGAACAATAATACTTGGAATATGGAAAGTGGATGTACCCATCACCAAACTATAAATAAGAAATTTTTATTGAATATTGTTAGGATGAATGGTGGAAAAGTCACTTTCAGTGACAATGCTCAAACAGAAATCTGTGGTATAATTAATATTTTTTTATTGGAAATTCATTAATGTAAAATCTTTTATTTTTTTTAGGTCTTAAGAAAAACCTTATAAGAATAATACAATTATGTGATGATGGTTTCCTTGTGAAAATTAAGAATAACAAATGTATTGAAATTTTTTTTTGAAGGATTTTTTTATTTTTCCTGAGAGGGATGATAATATATAGAGACATGGCTTAGAATACCATAATAGACAAGATCTACCATTCATTATTACGATGGTAGATCAATATTCGTTATGGAAAAAAATGTTAGGATACTCTAATGTAAGTACATTAGCTAAAATATCTAATAAAGGACTAGTTAGATACATACTAGAGTGTACGTTTAATTATTATAAAGTTTTTGAACCTTTTTAATTATGAAAGAAACATATGACAAGTTTGAAATCGATTAGAAAATTTTTATATTTTGATTATTTATTGTTAGTTCACATGGACTTGTTTTTTCACTATACAAACTAGATATACTGGTTGAAAATACTATGTATAGATTTTAGTTAATGACTACAATAGATATATATAGATATTGTAGTTGGGGTTTGGATTAGTGGTAAGCACCCCATAACCCTACCAGGAAAAATGGGGGTTCAAAACCCATTGGGTGTAGGTACTGTAACAGTACTACATCAGTACTGTAGTAGTAGAGACACTATACTAGCAACGACACTGTAGTGGTGGTGACACTATAGCAGTGGCAGGCACTGTTGTAGTGGTGGGTACTATTTGGGAACTATAACAGGTGGGGTACTATGGAAATAATTTTCATAGAATGGGCCTTGGGCCAAAAAGTTTTGGCATATGGGCCATGTAATGGGCAACATCCCCATCGGGCCTTCGAGCTAAATATATATTATGTAATAAAGAGGGTGGTTGTATAACAACCATACTATTTATTTCACACTTAAACATAATTTATTAAATAAAATACTCACTTGATACAACATAGAAGATAAATTGGTCTAGTGTCTTTAGGGATTAGGAACATTACATGACAACATAAAACCTGAAATACACATATTTATTGAAAACTTATATTACAAGACCACACACATTCCTTCATACATAACATTGCATGGGATAAACTGAGGACAAGAATAAAAAAGGGTGATCTATAAAGCCTAGTAAGGGAGTAAGAAAGGAATAACATGAAAAATATAGTACATGTTAGGAAATAGGCATATCAATGGAGCACAATAGAAACAAGAATATAAAGTCATGAGATAGAATGACTATAACAACATGGAAATGTTGCAACAATATTTAACATGATATTAGCTTAAGACAAGGATCATTGTACAAGGATAATGAGTAAAACCTCATTTAACTTGAATTATAATGATTTAAAACTCATTCAACATGAGGTTTCATGATACTAATTTTTACCCAATGCATTAAATCGCTATCTGGGTGCACCCTTCTTAATCATTTCATTTCATGCATATGTCTGCAACATGGGTCATACAGCATGGAATCAGACAACATCATCATTTATTCCTAAATAAAGGAATTTGTAATAAATACATGAAAATATATAATAAATATGTAAATGTGGGTACAGGTGAACACCCTTGATAGATAAATGAGTATGGTATTCACTAAACAATGAATTTGGCCTGGAAAATTGTGGTGCAATTTTGGCAGCATAACAACGTGACATAATAATTCATAAAAATGGTTGATGAGAGAGAAATTGTTATATCATAATATTTACAGGAATTGTACAGTAAAGGGGTCATATAGATACATGTCCCAACATATGTAATGGAATTTATATGCATAATATAAAATAACTTCTTGAATGTAAATGAGGAGAGGGAAATCCCTTACGGAATTTCAGTATGGTAGCAGGTGTACATGGGAGGCATTAATAGGAGATAAATGAGTCTATCATCATTAAAACATAAGTAGTGAAGTATAGGAGAGGTTAGAAATCATACCCAAAAAATTATAATTGAAAATAAAAGGGCATACCAATATAATGAAATTTGGAAAAAAAATGAGAAAGGAAGAAATCCCATATTTGGAAGTGTGTTCCCAAATTCTTGGGAGTGTATTGAGAGAGGATTATTGGGAGATTGGGGTGCCGTGGGAGTGTTTAAGAGATAGGAGGTAAGGTTAGGGACGTTCTCTAAGTGTTTTTAGTTAAGAGGAATGGGATATTGAGTTTTTTTATATAGGAAAAGAGAGGGGATTATTTATTATTTTGGTTTTGGACACAGCACATTATACTAATCAAAACCACAAACCGTCCCATGGTTTTTTATATTGGTTTTTTCCAAAGTGTATTGGAAAATATTATTTTATAAGAAAAATGTCTGAAATTATAAAAATATTAGGATTTATTATTTGTAGGTGAGTCACACCCTCAAGGAAATCATTTTAAAATGTTAAAATGTTTTATAAGTTTTGGAGGGTCCACTAAGGTTTTGTAAAATAAATAAAACAAACCTAAAATAAACTAATTTTAAAGTTAGAACATAAATTTTTTAAAATAAAAATTTATTTTATCTTATTACATCACTATTGGGTAATTATGATGTCATAAAACACATTATATTTTTAAATGGTATTTAATTTTTACCCCAAAATTCGACTGCCTCAAAAAATTATGAAACATTCACCATCGGATAATTTCGACATCCAGATTCCAAAACTAATATAAAATTTATCTGAAAATTTTCTAAATATTTAAAATTTTACATTTAAAATAAAAACCAATATTTATCGAAAATTCATGGATTTTGACAAAAACATCTTTCAAACCTTAATAAAAATTAAAATTTTTTTCATAAAAATTATACAATCATTTATATTTAATAATAAGTAATTTAGTAATATTATTTTATTATAATTTTATATAATTCAAAAATCCATTAATTCATCAAAATAGATTTATTAATGGAATATTAACTAAAGATACTATTTATTCTTTAAAAACTATTTACAAAGTAACAATAATAAAATGAATGTAATTTATTTATTCTATATAAAAATAATGTACGTAATAATAGTGCTAGTGTCTTGTTACATAAACCCTTATAAAACCCTCATAATACCTAAGAGTAAGATGTGCGATGGTGAGAGACTCTTGGGATAGCTCAGATTACATTGCTTGGGTGGTTATCTCTATCAACGTTTACTTCTCCCATAGGCAGTTCCATTCAAGCTTAACATCTTTATTCTTGGATTGTAATCGGTCATGAGTGAATCCTAGTGACTCTGACACCTTTTCAAGGTTCGAAAAATGGGCTTCACATGGAGCAATTCTACTAGATGAGGCCATCACATCCTTTTTCTGAGTAAATTCGATTTTTTGAAGCCCTATATTTATACTAATCATGTGATCACTATAAAACTACTATATTAGAAATGGTAACAATTTATGATGGTATTTTAAAATCCTTAAACAAAAAACCATATTAGTTTATATGTTTATAAAACAATTTTACATAATAAGACATTTAATTAGATCAAGAGAAAATTTCATTAATAAATGTTTGGGTCATTACAATATTCCCCCCAAAAAAATTTTTCCCATTATTTTTTTCCCACACTAAAATAGATGTGGGTAACTCTGCTTCATCACTTCATCCAATTACCTCAATTCCTCTTAAAACTCGTGGTTTCACCACAACCCCTTGAAAAGTGGTATTGTCTTATTTCATCTAAATTTTCCTTACGATCTAAGATCGTCACTTGGATTATCTTCATAGGAGTGGTCATTCTCTAGTGGTACCACCTCTAGATTGAGTACATACGATTGATCCTTTATGTACTTCCTCAAGAGTGATACATAGAATACATCATGTACTTGAGATAGGTTCAGTGGAAGTTCTAGTAGATATTCCACTACTCCAATGTGATCGAGGATATCAGAAGGGTTGATGTAACTTGGACTAAGATTTCCCTTATTCAGAAATCTCACAGCTCTCTTCCATGGTGATATGCAAAACAATACCATGCCTCCAATATCAAACTCTATGTCTCATCGACGATTATCCGCATAGCTCTTTTGTCGACTCTGAGAAACTTAAATGTGATGTTGGATGGTCTTAACCTTCTCCACCAATTCTTCGACCATTTCTGGACATCGAAGTTTTTTCTCCCCAACTTCATCCCAACATGCTGGTGTTATGCACCACTTCCCATAAATGGCTTCAAAAGGATACATTTGGATTCTTAAGTGGAAATTATTGTTGTAATAGAACTCAACTAGAGGATTATGTTGATCCCATCCTCCTTTGAAGTCCATCAAGCATGCTCTCAACATGTCCTCATGTGTTTTGATAGTCCACTAAGATTGGACACCAATTTGAGATTGATAAGACGTAATGATGTTTAGCTCTATATTTAAAGCATGTTGGAGACTCTTCCTGAATATCGAGGTGAATCTTGAATCTCGATCAGATACAATCGATAGTGGTACTCCAATCAGCTTTACCACTTTTCTAATGCATATCTGTGTAAGTTGAACCAATGAGAAATCCTCTCGAATTACAATAAAGTGTTCAGTATTTGTAAGACAATCCACAACAATCCAGATAGAATTGTTCCCTCTAGATGTCTTTGGATGTCGAGTGATAAAGTCCATGGTGATGTTCTCCCATTTAAATGTGGGTTTGGGTAATGGTTGTATCATCCCCTTAGACTTCTTCCTCTCAGCCTTCACTTGCTAATATACTAATAACATTGATGTATACACAATTATCTCCTTCTTCATGTTATCCCACCTATAATTCTCTTATAGATCTCGATAAATCATTGTGTTTCCTGGGTGAAGGAAGAAATTCAAACTATATGCATCATCCAAAAGGTTTTTCTTTAACTCTAAATTTGATAGAACCTATAGTCTTGTCCCAAATCTCACAATTCCTTCTCCATTAACATTGAACTCCCAGTATTTCCATTTTTTTTTATAGTTTCTACATTCTTTTAAAATCCCACATCATCCTTTTTATCATCTTTTATCCTTTATAAAATATATGGTTGAGAAATCAATTGTGAAAGGATTGATATTCTTCCCTTCGTTGTTATTCCCATGTCCATCTTCATCAAATATAAGAAGATTTGATTTATTTCCATTATCATCAATGATAGAATTACTAGGACCTTTCAACGTAGAGCATCGGCCACCTTGTTCGCTTTCCCATGGTGTTAATGGATTGAGAAATAATAGTCTTTGATCAGCTCTAACCATATTCATTGGTGCATGTTCAACTCTTTATATGTGAATTTATACTTGAGGCTTAGGCGATCCATATATATTTCACAATTCTTCTAGAAGAGGTAATATCACCATATTTTTAAAGAGAATATTACTACAACCAACTCTATATCATGTGTGGGATAGTTTTCCCCATGAAATTTCAATTTATTGGAATCATAAGTACTAACATTGTCATTTTGAATCAACACATATCCCATGCCGTTATTTAAAGTATCACTGAATACGACAAAATTTTCTCTACTTGTGGGTAATGTGAGCATGAACACATTTATAAGGATCCTTTTCAACTCCTTGAATCTCTCTCCCCATTCATCAATCCAACAAAACATGACTCCCTTCTGAGTTAGCTTGGTAAAAGGGCTAGAAAATCATGAGAATATTTTCACAAATCAGCAATAATATCCAACTAACCCTAGGGTGCTACAGATATCTATCATTGATGTTGGCCTCATCCACCCCTCAATTGCAGCTATCTTCAAGGGATCCACAGATATCTCATTACTTGTGATGATATATCCCAAAAATGATACTTCCTTCAATTAGAAATAAAACTTTCTATACTATTCATAGATATTATCCTTTGTAAGGTCTCTAGTATAGTGATTAGATGCTCCTCATGATCCTCATTGGTTTTAGAGTATATTAGAATATCATTTATAAATACTACGAAAAATATTTAGAGGTAATATCTAAAGAGTATATTCATCAAGTCCATGAAAATTTCTAGAGCATTTGTGAATTTGAAAGGCATTACTATGAATTCATAGTTCATGTACCTTGTACACAAACAATCTTGGGGATATCCTCCTTCTTTACCCTTACATGGTTATATTCTGACCACAAATACACCATGAAGTAGTATTGTTATCCATGTAGATGATTGAAAAATTCATCAATTGTGGAATATGATACTTGTTCTTTACCATGATTTTATTGATCTTACGATAATCAATGCAAGGGAATATTGCCCATCCTACTTCTTGACGAAGAGGACTGGTGCACTGCAAGGAAAAGCACTTGGGTGTATAAAACCATCATCCACATGTTCCTATAGTTGTTTCATTAGCTCCTCAAGATCCATAAAAATAATTCTATATAGAGTCCTGGATATTAGAAATAACCCAGATATAAGATCAATCAATAATTCAACATCTCTTTTAGGAGGAATACTAGGTAATTCTTTGGGAAAGAATTTAGTGAATTCTATCACAACAGGCATGTATTAAAGCATAGTTGCTTCCTTAGACACAATCCTTTGTGGAAGATACAAATGCTCATAGGGTAGTAATATCTATTCTTGATATTTTGGTGCTAAAGAATATTCATCCTCCTATAAATACTCATAAAAAATCAAGGGCCAATTTACCTTATAGAGAGTGATTTCCCGCTCACGACAATTTATGTTGGCTCTATATAAGGAAAGCCAATACATGCCAAGAATTGAATCAAATTTCATTAAAGGAATTTTTATGAGGTTCTCTGGTATGTTCAATCCACAAATTATGATAGCAGATGAGTTATATTCATGTGTTGTAATGATTGCCCCATTTTTCGTTATCACAAACATCTATACTTCCATGATTGTTGGTGATGTTGGGATTACTCTGATAAAAATTTGGGATATGAAATAATGTGTAGAACCATAATAAAAAATTATATTTGCTATTATTTAATGAATAACTAGCATACATGTCACCACTTCATTGTTGGGTTTCGCTTCGGCGGTAGTGATGGAAAAATCTCACCCCTTTTGCCTTGGAGGCAATTGGTTACCTCCAAAAAACCCTTGTCTTATGACACTAGTTTGAAATGTTTCCTGGTTCTTTGCAGTTCAAGCAATGAACATTGTGTTGAGGTTCGAACAAATCATTCCTCACATCTGTCGAAGCAGTGGGGTTTTCTTGTCTGCAATTAATGGCTAGGTGCCCTTATCTTTCACACCTAAATCATTTACTCTTCCCCATCAAGTAATTTTTGTTGTTCTTTTCTCCACACTTTTGGAAAGTGGGGTGATGGAATTTCTTATTACTATAGGATTTATCTATCAGACTTCCATAATTAAAGTCCACTTTTTGCTTATTATCCCCAAGATACCTGTAAGATTCAATGATCTTTATTTCTACTTTGAGGGAACATCGAACAATTTTCTCATAGCTATCATTGTCTCTGATTGCCATGGCTTTCAGTAGTCTAGGTTTTAGCCCACCAAAGATTCGAGCAAGTTTACATTAGGGGGTAATGAAAATGCCGAAGGAATATCGTGAAAGCCTTTTGATGCTTTCCTCTTATGCTCCATTGGATTCTTTGTCTTTTTTTCTTAAGGTTAAGGTAGTCTCTTTCCATCTTAAATCGGAGGGTGCACAAAAAATATTTATCGAAAAACATTTTCCTTAAATCCTTCCACCCATCGCCTAAATATCATCCTCATGCTTAGTATTTTTGATCAATTTCTACCATTGATCAGCTTCACCCTCCATATAATAATGACCCACAAGAACCTCCTCTTGTTCAGAACATTGAAGGATGGAGAGGATATTCTTAATGGATTTGATCCATTGTTTGGTGATTTAGGGATAAGATGATCCATTAAAATCATAAGGCCTTTTCCTCATGTAGCTCTCAATTGTGGATCGTTATTTCTTTGGGGAGTGGGGGGTGGGGGGGGGGGGTGGGTGGTTGGACATTCCTCTTGATCCACGTTTCTATTCAAAACATGAGTGAACTGAGATATTATCGTGATAATGTTTTTGATTCCTACTCCCATCAGATTGGGAATCCCATTTGAACAATACTCACATTGAACTTCACATCATTTGTTTGCTCGAGTCCACCTATTACCGGCCATTGGTTGGAGTAAAAGAAAAATTAGGGGTAACACATAAATGGTAATCCAAAGACACAAAATGACGACTTAAAAATTACATTTATTTCCTTAACTTATGCATTTATAGGCTTCAATCTATGTTATCCATGATCTACTTCCCAACATATATTCTTAGGTTCATTTTTATTACCTTAACAATGGTTCGTACTAATAATATTAATTTACCTATGAATATCCCCCATAAGTATTGTAATCAAGAGTGAAATAAGGCCCCTTGTCGAGCACTAGTCCCCGTTTAAGTCTAGATCAAAGTGGTGTTTTCAGGTTTTACCCCTAGATACATCAGTGCCAAAGCCGTCTCTACCTGCTCACATCCAGATAGGGATGTTTTTTTGATGAACCACTTACTCTATAATAACCAAAATTTAGGCATGTTTTTATTATACATAGTCTTATCCTTAAATATTAAACTAGGGGTTTCTAATCCTAATCCCAAAAATAAATAATCTTATCATATGATACCAACTATAAAAACCTTGCTATTTATTACACACTTAAACAAAATTTATTACATAAAATCATCACTTGATACAACATAGATGTTAGAGAGGTCTATTATCTTTAAGGATTAGAAACATTACATAAAACATAAAACATGAAATAGAAATATTTATTGAAAACTTCTTTTACATGACCACACACATTTATTCATACTTAGCATTGAATGGGATAACTTGAAGACATGTATAAAAAAGTTTTATCTATAAAGCCTTGTAAGGGAGTATGAAAGTCATAACATAAAGAATATAGTACAATTTATAAAATAGCCAAATCAATGGAGTGGAAGAGAAACAAGAACATAAAGGCATGATATAGAATGACTGTTACAACATATAAATGTGGCAACAATTTTTAACATGATATTAGCAAGAGACAAGGCTAATTGCACATAGAGAATTAATAAAACCTCATTAAACATAAATTAAAATGATAAAACCTCATTCAACTTGAAGTATCATGATACTAATCTTTACCCAATGCATTGAAGTGCTAGTTGTGGGCACCCTTCTTAATCCTTTCATTTCATGCATAAGTGTGCCAAACGGATCATACAATATGGAATCATTAAACACCATCTTATGTTCTATGATAAAGGAATGTAGAATAAATAAATGAAACTATTTAATCAACAAGTAAATGTGTGTAAGGGTTAATACCCCTGATAGAGAAATAGGCCTGACATTCACTACACAATGTCTTTGGCTTGGAAAATCGCGGTGCAATTTCATCAGCGTAACGGTGCAATACAATAATTAATAAAAATGGTTGATGAGAGAGAAATGGGTGTATCATCATATATGAATAAAATGTACTGTAAAAGGGTCATATAGATATTTTTAATAACATATTTAATGGAATGTATATGCATAACAAAAATTAATTTCTTGAAAGTAAATGAGAAGAGCGAAATCTCTTATGGAATTTCAGCATGGTAACATGTGCACATGGGGGGAATTAATGGGAGAGAAAGGATTATATCATAATTAAAACATAAAAAGGGCAGTATAGGGGAGGTTAAAAATCATACCCCAACATTTTTAAATGAAAATAAATTGAAATAACAACATAATGAAATTTGGACTAAAAAATGGGAATGTATGAAATTTATTACTTGGAAGTGTAATCCCAAAGACTTGGGAGGGGATTGAGAGAGGTTTATTGGGATATTGAGGCACCTTGGGAGGATTTTAGAGAGATGAGGAAAGGGTAGGGATGTTATCCAAGGGTTTTCAGTGAAGCAGAATTGGAGATTGAGTGGGTTTATATAGGAAATGTGAGGGAATTCATTATTATTTAGGTTTTGGACACTATACAATAAACTAATCAAAACCCAAAACCATACCATGATTTTCACCATGGTTTTTTATAAATTGGAGTGGAAAATATTATTTTATAAGGCCAATGATCCAGCTTATTAAATGATTAGGCTTTATTATGTAGAGGTGAGTCACACTCTCAAGGAAATCATTTTAAAATGTTAAAATGTTTTATAAGTCTTGGAGGGTCCACTAAGGCTTTGTAAACTAGATCAGAAAAACCTAAAATAACATTATTTTATAAATTAAACCAATATTTTCTGAAAATAACTTTTATATTATTTTATTAAATCACTATTGGGTCATTATGACGCCATAAACCACATTATATATTTAAATGAAATTTAATTTTTTCCCAAAAATTCAACTGTCTCAGAAAATTATAAAAAATTCACCATTAGATAATTTCGACTTTTTATTGAAAAATATAATATTCATTTTATCTAAATAATTTTCTAAATTTTTTAATTTTAACTTTTAAAATAAAAAATTATATTTATAAAAAATTCATGGGTTTTGAAAAAAATATCTTTCAAACCTTAACAAAAATTACAATTGTATTCATAAAAATTATACGATCATATATATTTAAAAAAAGTAATTTTGTAATAATATTTTATTAAAATATTATTTAATTATAAAATTCATGAATTCATCAAAATAGATTTCTTTTTTGATTATAAACTAAAAATACAATTTGTGCTTTAAAAACAATTTACAAAGTAACAATAATAAAATAAATGTATAATATTTATTCTATAGAAAAATAATGCACATAATCATTGTTCTAGGGTCTTATTACATAACCCCTTATAACACTCTCATAATACCTAATGGTAAGGTGTGCGATGGTGACAGACTATTGGGGTGGCTCAGATAACATCACTCTTGTTGTAGTCGTTATCAACTTCCACTTCTCTCATAGGAGGTTCTATTCATGCTTAACGTGTTGATGCTCGGCTTGGGATTGTTCAAGAGAGAATTGAAGTGAATCTACCTCTTTTCCGAGCTTTGACTAATGGGCTTCCTATAGAGAAATTCTACTAGAGAGGTCATCACTTCTTTTGTCTGAGTAAATTGGATTTGTTAAAGCCCTATATTTATACTAATCATGTGATCACATTTGAACAACTATATTAGCAACAATAACAATTCTTAACAGTATTTTAAAGTCAAAAAAACATAAAAATAAGGAAGTGAATATGTTTATATAAGAGTTTTACATAATAATACATTTAATTAGATCAATATTAATTTTCATTAATAAATGTTTGGGTCGTTAGAGGTTGGGTGGGTTATCCCTTGGGGGGGGGGGCTATGACTAGAAATTCTTGCTGTGTGTGTGCACTATGCATGTGTTTGATTTAATTGTACGCCCAAGGACCTAATATGTAATATATATATAGATATATATTGATCATTTTCATGAAAAAAATCGAAATATTTTTTCTATTTTTAAAATTATGTATCCCATGTTAAAAATGAGAAAACTCTACAGTTTGTAACTATTCTTTGTGATCATGGTGTAGAATTTGAAAATTATTAATTTTAGTGTTTTTTTAGTAGGAAAGGTAATATAAATAATATACCATCACCTCAAACTCCATAGAGAAATGGTATTATTGAATGAATAAAAAGAAATCTTCAAGAGATTAGTAGATCCTTGTCGAGTGAATACCCCATTTCTAAACATTTTTGGGACAAAGCAGTTAGTACTTACTACTATATGATAAATTGATTTTTACTTATAATTTTTATTAATAAAATACATTCTGTTTTGTGGACTAAAATAAAACCAAAACATTTTTACTTTAAATTTTTATATGGAATGAATATTTTCTGAATACTGAAGATAATTTACATAAATTTTGAAACAATCCAATGTTTCATTAATGGAAAATCCCTCTTGATCTAGTTAAATGTCTCTTTATAAAAAATGTTTTTATAAGATGTAAACTTCTTTGGTTTCATGTTAATAATTTTGACCGTTGTTAATATAGTCTTTGAACATTGATAACATGATCAGTATAAATGTAAGGCTTTAATGAACCCAATTTTTTTACTCAGACAAAGGAAGCGATGGCCTCATCCAGTAGAATTTCCCCATACGAAGCCCATTTGTTGGAGCTCGGAAAAGAGGTGGTGTCTTTGGGCTTCTCCCTTGACCAAGCCCAAGCCACGCTTCATTATGTCAAGCTCGAACGTGACCGTCTATGGGAAAAGTGGACGTTGATTGAAATTATCACTCGAGTGATGTTATCCTAGACTCCCCAAGAGTCTGTTACCATTTCACACCATACCGTTAGGTCATATGCGGCTATTTTAAGGTGTTATGTAACAAATAAGTAGTACTATGTTCATGTACATTATTTTTGTATATAATAATGAATATAATTTCTAGTCATTTTTGATACATTATAAATAGTTTTTAAAGTACAAATGGTGTTTTTTAATTATTATTTAATTAAGAAATTTCATTTATTAAACTAAGGGATTTTTGAATTAAATAACATTTTAATAAAATATTATTATTAAATTAATTTTTATTAAATATAAATGATCTTATAAATTTATGAATGCAATTAAATTCTTTATTATGGTTTGAAATCCATTTCTGTCAAAACCCGTGAATTTTCGATAAATGTTGGTTTTTAGTTTAAAAGTGAAAATTAACATATTTAGAATTTTTTTAGATAAAATAAATGTCATTTCTGGAATCAAGACGTCGAAATTATTCAACGGTGAATTTTTCATAATTTTCTAAGACAGTCAAAATTTTGGGTAAAAAATAAATACCATTTAATTATATAATGTGTTTTATGACATCATAATGACCCAATGGTGATGTAATAAAATACCATAATCCATATGTTCGGCCAATATATGTTTTATCATTAAAATAAGGTGATTTTGGGTTTGTATGACTTACCTTTCAAAGCATTAATGAAAACCTTAAGACTTATTCAACACTTTGTCTTTTTAAATTAATTTCTATGGGAGTGTGACTCAACTCCACATAAGAAAACATAATTTTTTAAAAAGTTATGACCTTGGCCTTGTAAAATATTGTTTTCCTCTTTATTTTCCAGAAACCATTAAGGGGTCCCAAACCTAAATAATAAAGAATTCTCTCACATTTCCTATATAAACCCACCCAAGCTCCCACTTCCTCCTCACTAAAATCCCTTGGAGTTCGTCCAACCTCTTCCCTACTCTCTCTAGAATCCTCGTAAGGTGCCCCAAGCTCCCAAGAAGCCTCTCACAAGCCTCTCTCTATCCTTTGGAAGCACACTTCCAAGTAAGGGTTTTTTTTCTTCTTTTCTCATTTTAGTCAATTTTATTTAAGTTGTATTGCCCTTTTAATTTCAATTATGAATGTTGGGGTATGGTTTTGCACCTCCCCAATACTTCCCTCTTATTGTTTAAATGATGAGAGACCTCTTTCTCTCTCATTAAATGCCTCCCATGTACACCTGTTACTATGCCAAAATATCAAAAGGAACTCCTCTCTCTTCTTTTACATTCAAGCAATACTTTTGTATCATGAGTCTAAATTCCATTTCAATTGTTGGGACATGTATCTATATGACCTCCTTACTTTCCATTACATGTAAATATGATGAGGAACCCATTTCTCTCTCATCAACCATTTTTATGAATTCTTATGTCACGCCGTTATGCTGCCGAAATCACACCAATTTTCTAAGCCAATGTCATCGTGTAGTGAATACCATGCCCATTTATCCATCAAGGGTATTCACCTTTATGCACATTTACATATTGATTTTAATGTTTCATGTATGAATTCCACATTCCTTTATCGTGGAATAAATGATTATGTTTTATGAATCCATGTTTTATGATCCATGTGGCACACTTATGCATGAAATGAAATGTTTAAAAAGGGTGCACCCTTATAGCGCTCCAATGCATTGGGTAAGGTATAATATCATGATACGTCATTTGCAATGAGTGTTTACTCATTATAATTCATGTGCAATGAGGGTTTAGTCTTGCTTTATGTGCAATGAGGGTTTAGTCATGCTCCATGTGCAATGAGCCTTGGCTCATGCAAATTCCATGATAAGTGTTGTTGCCACATCTCCATGTTATGATTATCATGCTTTATCATGCCTTTATGTTCATGTTTCCTTTATTCTCTATTGATATGCCTGTTGTCTAACATGTATTTTACTCCTCATGTTATTCCATGTGTACTCCCTTACTGGGATTTATGGCTCACCCTTTTCTTATGCATGTCCTCATGTTATCCCATGCAATGCTAAGTACGAGGGAATGTAGTGGTCATGTAAAGGAAGTTTTCAATAAAGATGTTGTATTTAATGTTTTAAGTTTTTATGTAATGATCCTAAGCCCCAAAGACACTAAACCTCTCGATCTTCTTTGTTGTATCAAGTGAAGTTTTATGTAATGAATTATGTTTAAGTTGTAATAAAAAGAAGGGTTTTCATAGTTGGTATCAACGGATAGGTTTAGTTATTTTTGGGATTAGGAAACCCTAGTAAAGACTTGGATACAAGACTAAGTATAATAAAAACATTCCTAAGTTATGGTAAATACTAATTAAGTGGTTTTTCAAACAAATACATCCCTGTCTGGATACGAGCAGGTATAGGCGGCTCTGGCACAGATGTATCCTAGGGGTAAAACCCGAAAACACCGCTTTGAGCTAGACTTGAAAGGAAATTGGTGCACGACAATGGGCATTGCTGCAATCTTGGTTAAGACACTCCCGTGGGATATGTTTTGATAAATTCAAAATCTTGGTATGAACCCTTATTAAGGGGAAAATGCCCCTAATAATATATGTTATAAAGTAGATCATTAAAATACTAGATTGAATCATATAGACTCATGAGTTAAAGAAATTAAAGTTTATTTATAAGTCATCAAATTTTGTCTTTGGATTTACCTTTATGTGTTACCCCTAACTTTCCTTTTATTCCAGCCAATGGCCGGTAATAGGAGGACTCGGGCTAACAACCGTTGTGAAGATCAGTGTGATGATTGTACTAATGAGATTCCCAATCCAATGGGAGCGGGAATCGCGAACTTTGTCATGCTTCACTCTCAGCTAACTCAAGTTTTGAATAGAAACACGAGTCAAGAGGAACTTCCAAACCCCCCTAAGAAGGAACAAGTCGCTATCGAGAGCTTCATGAGGCAAAGGCCTCCAACTTTTAGTGGATCATCCGATCCCACGATCGCTGAACAATGGATCAACTCCATTGAAATGATATTCTCCATCCTCCAATGTTCTGAACAAGAGAAGGTTCTTATGGAAGCTTATCGTATAGAGGGTGAAGCTGATCAATGGTGGACATTGATAAAAAATATGAAGCCTGAGGAGGAGATCGAGGCTTTGGAATGGAAGGAATTCCGGAAGATGTTTTTCAATAAATATTTTCTGCGCACCCTCCGTCTAAAGATGGAAAGGGACTTCCTTTCCCTCAAGAAAAAAAGATGAAGAATCTATGGGAGCGTACGAGGCAAACTTCACAAGGCTTGCACGATACGCTTCCGTCTTTGTCATTACCGCCGAATTCAAGGTTGACCGCTTCTTTGGTGGGCTGAAGCCTAGCTTGCGGAAAGCATTAGCGATCCGTGACTTCGACAGCTATGAGGAAATTGTCCGATGTGCCCTCATGGTTGAAATGGAGATTGGGGAATCAAAGTGGTATCATGGGGACAAGAAGCGTAAGGTGGACTTCAATGCTTGTGGTCCAATGGATAAATCCAACGGCGCTAAGAAGTTCCCGCACCCCACTTGCCAAAAGTGCAGAAAGAAGCACCCTATAAATTGCCTTAAGGGGATGAGAAAATGCTTCAGGTGTGGAAGAGAAGGGCACCTAGCTATTAACTGTCGGCAAGAAGGACCCGCGGCTGCGACAGAGGAGAGGAACGCTCCGTTAGAACCTCAACACATTGTTCAATGATACAAATGCAATGAACCGGGTCATTTTACAAATCAGGGCCCTAACCCCAAGGGTTATCGGAGGCAACGAACAACCTCCAAGACAGCAAGGAAGAACTTTTGTCATCAGTTCTGCCGAAGTGAACACTGACAATGAAGTGGTGACAGGTACGCTAGTTATTAATTCAAGAATAGCGAACATACTTTTTGATTCAGGTTCTACGCATTCTTTAATATCTCGAAAGTTTAGTAGAACAATACCAACACCACCACGAATCATGGAAGTAAAGATGTCAGTGAGTACGACAAATGGGGCAATCATTGCATCCCATGAATATAATTCTTCCCCTGTTATAATCTGTGGATTGAATTTCCCGGCGAACCTCGTCATACTCCCTCTAGTGGAATTTGATGCAATTCATGGCATGGATTGGCTTTCCTTATATAGAGCCAACATAAATTTTCAGGAGAGGGAAATCACACTCCATATGGAGAATCGACCCCCAATTCTTTACAAGTGTCAGGAGGAAGATGAATCTCCTTTAGCTCCATCATCTCAAGCATGGATATTACTACCCTATGAGCACGCGTATCTGGCTCAGATGATTGAGTCCAAAGAAGAAACCATCCTTGAAAAATTCCTATTGTGAAGGAATTTGCTGAAGTGTTTCCCGAGGAACTGCCTGGTCTTCCTCCAAGAAGAGATGTTGAGTTCTGATTTGAATTTATGCCAGGGGCACTAAAAATATCCAAGACTCCATATAGAATGGATGTTTTAGAGCTTGAAGAGCTGAAGAAACAACTACAGGAGAATCTGGATAAAGGGTTTATATGCCCAAGTGCTTCACCATGGGGTGCACCAGTCCACTTCGTCAAGAAGAAGGATGGGTCAATGAGGCTTTGCATCGATTATCGCTAACTTAAAAAATCATGATAAAGAACACGTATCCACTCCAAGGAATTGATGACTTGTTTGATCAGCTGTGTGGAGCACAATACTTCTCCAAGGTGGACTTGCGTTCGGGATATTATCAAGTAAGGGTGAAGAAGGAAGATATCCCCAAGACTGCTTTCCGTACAAGATATGGGCACTATGAATTCATAGTAATGCCTTCGGACTCACCAATGCTCCATCAATATTCATGGACTTGATGAATAGAGTCTTTAGAGATTACCTAGACAAATTTTTGGTAGTCTTTATAGATGATATTCTAATATACTCCAAAACCAAGAAGGACCATGAGGAGCATTTAAGAACTGTACTAGAGACTTTGCGCAAGGAGAATCTCTATGCCAAGTACAGCAAGTGTGAGTTCTAGTTGAAGGAGGTCTCATTCATGGGCCATATCAACACAAGCAATGGGATATCTGTGGACTCCTCCAAAATAGATGCAATTGATGGATGGACAAGGCCAACATCAGAAACGGATATCCGTAGCTTCTTGGGGTCAGCTGGATATTATCGACGATTTGTGAGAAATTTCTCACAATTGTCCAACCCCCTTACCAAGATACCTCAAATGGGAGTAAAGTTTGCTTGGAGTGATGAATGCGAAGAAAGATTCAAGGAGTTGAAAAGGAGTCTTATCACTGCGCACGTGCTCACTTTACCCACAAGTGGGGAACTTTTGGTGGTATTCTGTGATGCTTCGAAGAAGGGCTTAGGATGTGTGCTGATGCAGAATGATAACGTGATATCCTATGCCTCAAGGAAGTTGAAAATCCATGAACGAAACTATCCAACGCATGATCTGGAGTTGGTGGCGGTGATCATTGCCTTGAAAATCTGGCGGCATTATCTCTATGGGGAGAAATGTGAGATATATACTGACCACAAGAGTCTTAAATATATATTCACACAGAAAGAGCTTAATATGCGCCAGAGAAGATGGATAGAGCTCATCAAGGATTATGACTGTTCAATACATTACCACCCTGGGAAAGCGAACAAGGTGGCATATGCCCTAAGTAGAAAGGATCTAGCGATTCTATCAATGATGATAATTGAGAAGGATCCAATCTTCTTAGACATGATGAAGATGGACGTGGGAATCATAAAGAAGGGAACATCATCAATCCTTTCACAAATGATTGCTCAATCATCTCTTTTGGAAAGGTTAAAGGATGATCAAAAGGATGATGTGGGAATTCAAGAAAAAGTGGAAGCTATCAAAAAGGGGAAATCCTCGGAGTTTAATGTTAAAGAAGAAGGAATTGTGAAGTTTGGGAAAAGACTATGTTTTCCATCAAGTCCGGAGCTGAAGAAGGAACTTTTGGATGATGCACATAGTTCAAATTTCTCTATTCACCCAGGGAGCACAAAGATGTATCGAGATCTCTGAGAAAACTTTTGGTGGGATAATATGAAGAAGGAGATCGCTGAATACACATCAAAGTGCCTGGTGTGTCAACAAGTGAAGGCAGAGAGGCAGATGTCTAAGGGGATGATGCAACCATTTACCATACCAGAATGGAAATGGGCGAACATCACCATGGACTTTGTCACCGGACTTCCAAGGACATCCAAATGTAGCAATGAAATCTGGGTTGTTGTGGATTGTCTTACAAAGACTGTACACTTCATTGCTATTCGAGAGGATTTCTCATTGGATCAACTGGCACGGATATATATCCGGAAAGTGGTAAGGTTGCATGGAGTACCACTATCTATTGTGTCCGACCGAGATCCAAGATTCACCTCTATGTTTTGGAAGAGTCTTCAACATGCTCTGAATATTAACTGAACTTTAGTACGGCCTATCTTCCTCAAACTGATGGCCAATCAGAGAGGACTATCCAAACGCTTAAGGATATGTTGAGAGCATGCTCAATGGACTTTAAAGGAGGATGGGATCAACATCTTCCTCTAGTTGAGTTCTCTTATAATAACAGTTTCCACTTGAGCATCCAAATGTCACCATATGAAGCCCTATATTGGAAAAGGTGCAGAACACCGGCATGTTGGGATGAGGTCGGTGAACGTAAGCTGCTTGGACCAGAAATGGTCGAAGAAATGATGGATAAGGTGAAAACCATTCAGCAGCATATCAAGGTAGCCCAGAGTCGACAGAAGAGTTATGTAGATAATCGTCGACGATACCTTGAATTTAAATTTGGAGACATTGTGTTTTTACGCATATCTCCATAGAAGAAGGTCACGAGGTTTGGAAAGAAAGGGAAGTTAAGTCCAAGGTACATCGGCCCCTTCGAGATTCTTGATCGTCTTGGGGTTGTGGCCTATCGACTAGCACTTCCACCTACTATGGACAAGGTGCATGATGTATTTCATGTATCCCTCTTAAGGAAGTACATACCGGACCCTTCACATGTACTCTCTTCTGAGGTGGTCAAATTGGAAGATGATCTTTCTTATGAGGAGCAACCAGTGAAGATCTTAGATCATAGAGAAAAATTTCTACGAAATAAGAAAATGCCCGTCGTCAAGGTGTTGTGGAGAAACCAAATGTTTGAAGAAGCGACTTGGGAGTCGGAGGATATGATGAAGCAGAGTTACCCACATTTGTTTTAGTGTGGGAAAAGGAAAATTTCGAGGGCAAAATTTCTTAAGGGGGGAATATTGTAACGACCCAAAGTTTCATTAATGGAAAATCCCTCTTGATCCAGTTAAATGTCTCTTTATGAAAAATGTTTTTATAAGATGTCAACTTCTTTGGTTTCATGTTAATAATTTTGACCGTTGTTAATATAGACGTTGAACAGTGATCACATGATTAGTATAAATGTAAGGCTTTAACGAACCCAATCTTTTTATTCAGACAAAGGAAGCGATGACCTCATCCAGTAGAATTGCCCCATACAAAGCCCATTTTTTGGAGCTCGGAAAAGAGGTTGCGTCTTTGGGCTTCGCCCTTGACCAAGCCCAAGCTGAGCTTCATTATGTCAAGCTCAAACGTGACCGTCTATGGGAAAAGTGGAAGTTAATTGAAATTACCACTCGAGAGATGTTATCCGAGCCGCCCCAAGAGTCTGTCACCATTTCAAACCTTACCCTTAGGTCTTATGTGGCCATTTTAAGGGGTTATGTAACAAATAAGTAGTACTATGTTCATGTACATTTTTTTCGTATATAATAATGAATATAATTTCTAGTCATTTTTGATACATTGTAAATAGTTTTTAAAGTGAAAATGGTGTTTTTTAATTATTATTTAATTAAGAAATTTATTTTATTAAATTAAGTGATTTTTCAATTAAATAATATTTTAATAAAATTTTATTATTAAATTAATTTTTATTCAATATAAATGATCTTATAAATTTATGAATGAAATTAAAATCTTTATTAAGGTTTGAAATCCATTTCTGTCAAAACCCGTGAATTTTTTATAAATGTTTATTTTTATTTTAAAAGTGAAAATTAACATATTCAGAATTTCTTTTAGATAAAATAAATGTCATTTCTGGAATCAGGACGTCGAAATTATCCAACGGTGAACTGTTCATAATTTTCTGAGACAGTCAAATTTTTGGGTAAAAATTAAATACCATTTAATTATATAATGTGTTTTATGACATCATAATGACCCAATGGTGATGTAATAAAATACCATAATCCTTATGTTCGTCCAATATATGTTTTATCATTAAAATAATGTGATTTTGGGTTTGTTTGACTTACCATTCAAAGCATTAAAGAACCCCTCAAGACTTATTCTACACATTGTCTTTTTAAATTAATTTCCATGGGAGTGTGACTCACCTCCACATAAGCAACCCTAATTTTTTAATAAGTTCGGTCCTCGGCCTTGTAAAATATTTTTTTCCTCTTTCCTTTTCCAAAAACCATGGAAAAATACCATGGTATGGTTTGTGGTTTGTATTATTTTAATATAAGGGGTCCCAAACCTAAATAATAAAGAATTCTCTCACCTTTCCTATATAAACCCACCCAACCTCTCACTTACTCCTCACTAAAATCCCTTGGAGTTTGTCCAACCTCTTCCCTACTCTCTCTATAATCCTCCCAATGTGCCCCAAGCTCCCAAGAAGCCTCTCACAAGCCTCTCTCTAGCCTTTGGAAGCACACTTCCAAGTAAGGGTTTTTTCTTCTTTTCTCATTTTTGTCAATTTTCATTAAGTTGTATTGCCCTTTTAATTTCAATTATGAATGTTGGGGTATGGTTTTCCACCTCCCCCATACTGCCCTCTTATTTTTTTAATGATGGGAGACCTCTTTCTCTCTCATTAAATACCTCCCATGTACACCTGTTACTATGCCGAAATTCAGAAAGGAACTCCTCTCTCTTCTTTTACATTCAAGCAATACTTTTGTATCATGAATCTAAATTCCATTTCAATTGTTGGGACATGTATCTATATGACCTAATTACTGTTCATTACATGTAAATATGATGAGGAACCCCTTTCTCTCTCATCATCAATTTTTATGAATTCTTTTGTCACGCCGTTACGCTGCCGAAATCGCACCAATTTTCTAAGCCAATGTCATTGTGTAGTGAATACCATGCCCATTTCTCCATCAAGGGTATTCACCTTTATGCACATTTACATATTGATTGTAAAGTTTCATGTATGAATTCCACATTCCTTTATCGTGGAATAAATTATTATCTTTTATGAATCCATGTTTTATGATCCATGTGGCACACTTATGCATGAAATGAAATGTTTAAGAAGGGTGTGCCCTTATAGCGCTCCAATGCATTGGGTAAAGTATAGTTTCATGATACGTCATGTGCAATGAGTGTTGACTCATGCTAATTCAAGTTCAACGAGGGTTTACTCGTGCTTCATGTGCAATGAGGGTTTACACATGCTCTATGTGCAATGAGCCTTGGCTCATGCTAATTCCATGATAAGTATTGTTGCCACATCTACATGTCATGATTATCATGCTTTATCATGACTTTATGTTCATGTTTCATTTATGATATATTGATATGCCTATTGTCTAACATGTATTGTACTCCTCATGTTATTCCATGTGTACTCCCTTACTGGGCTTTATAGCTCACCCTTTTCTTATGCATGTCCTCAGGTTATCCCATGCAATGCTAAGTACGAGGGAATGTAGTGGTCATGTAAAAGAATTTTTCAATAAAGATGTTGTATTTCATGTTTTAAGTTTTTATGTAATGATACTAAGCCCCAAAGAAACTAAACCTCTCGATCTTCTTTGTTGTATCAAGTGATGTTTTATGTAATGAATCATGTTTAAGTTGTAATAAAAAGCAGGTTTGTCATAAATTTACTCTAAAATATGATGAAGGAATATTTTTATGTTATTCTAAAACTAGTAAGGCTTATAGAGTTTTTAATAATAGTACTTGTACTATGGATGAAACTATGCATATTAAATTACATGAAACTGATCTCTTTGCGTTTAAATAGTTCAAATGTAAAAAATCCAAAATTTATAAACGATATATTCCTCTTGAAATAAATTTTCATTATAATATTATATATATAAATAGGGTGAAAAATAGTTATTTTATTAATAAATACTGATGAGTGAATCAAAAAATTAAACCAATTAAAATTAGAAACATTACAATTGGAAAAAAAATATAAAATTGAATTGCTAAAATGGAAATATATGGATTGACCAATGTACTAGAATCATCACCCCACTACAAACACTATAGAAAATAATTTTTATTAGTAAAGTAATAAACATTATAGAAAATGGAAATATATAACTTTCAGATGAATTGATTTTAATAATGAATTAAGAAATTTAGTGGTTTTATAGATTGTAATGTTACCATTGGAATTGTAATGTGATTGTTATAATAGTAGCCAAACTATTGGGAATAATAATATGATCATTGGGAATAGTAACCTGACTGTTAGAATAGTAATTTTAGATCAAAATAATATCTCTTTAAAATAAATAATATTTTCCAGAAAAAATTATAATAAATATTAAAATTTTATGTTTTGAAAAGTAAATATCATTATTAAAAAAATTCATCAAAATATAAGCACATTTTTTAATAAACTGTATTTTAAAATATTTCATAAAATTTGTAATTTTTATAATAAAAAAAGAATTTAATTATGATAGAAATTTATAATTATTAAATTAATATAATTTTTGAAATCATGACGTTGAAATTTTCTAAGGGTTAGTTTTTTGGTAATTTTATGAAATTCTTCATTTTTCATGTGAATATTAAAAATATTGTTTTTTACATAACCGATGCTCCTTAAATTACATCATTATTTATGTAATAATGACCTAATCATTTATTTAATTTGATTATAGTACAAGAGATATTTTATTTAATAAATGATTTAGTAAAATAAAATAAACTAATTTTCTAAACCTAATTTTTTTTCCAAAACCTAAAGTCAAATGTGATCCTTTAAAATACAAAATTTTCATTCTTTCCACTTTCCTTTTTCATTAACAAATAGATTACAATTATAAATAGGTTTAGACTTTTAAAAACTATTAAATTATATTAATATATAATTTATATTTTCAAACCTTCTATATTACATGTTTCAACTTTGATATATTAAATTATTTAATATTTTATTCTAAGAATACCCCTCTCCAAATATATAAATAACCCCTACCTTGCGCCTTCAATAACCACTCACACATCACATTAAAAATTCCAAAATATTCCAAAATATTCCCTTTCAATACCCTTATAATACCTAGGTACGTTCTATTATAAAGTAACTCCAAACATCAAAGTAGTTTTATTGTCACATAAGAGAAGCTATATTGAGGATTAAGTAAGTTTTGATAAACTCTTCTCTTTTTATTCTTCTTCTTATTCTTATATTTGTTTTTTTCATCACCCCTTTCTAAGATATATCTTATAATATTAATTAGGCATCAGTTTGACATTATATTAATGTTTTAACCAACTATAAGTATCATATTTACACTATATATATATTTCAATATTTCCTTTCCGGCCTTCCCGATAATGTTCTGTCAAAGGAAGGTTAACCACCTTTGGACACATTTCAATGTAATAATTTTTAAACATCATCATTGATGGATATATTCAATATCATATAATATATAATCATCTAAATTCATTAATTAAAAGATTTTATGATTAATTCCACAAATGTATAATGAATTTGATCAAAATAATGAAATCAAATAAAAAAGATAAATTTTAATGAAAACATGATATAAAAATGATGACCCTATAAACAAGGAAATTAATAAATATAATAAAATAATTATAATTGATAAATACTATTAAAAGTTAAATTATTCTCTTCTAGAATGAAGTTTGAAAAATACTATGTTTATTATTCAGGACGTAGGAAAGAGACGAAATAAATCATGAGTTAAGGTTTTAACATCCACCAAATGATATTAGACAGATATAAAAGGGAATAAATACATGATGAATGGGTATTATTTTATCCGTAAAGAAAAGAAAGATAAGGTTACTAGAACACATGGATTGTCTGATCATCTAATGGAAACACGATCACATGACCTCCAGAAGGTCACAAGTATGAGTCATGCACAACACATGACTTACTTAATATCATGTGAAACCCCTTAAAAATACTCTTATTATTATGAAGGAATCTGAGACATTTTTTGATCATGGTGAAGCTTCTAGATGAGTTACTCTGAGTCACATGACATGTCAGTCGGTAGGTGCATGAAAACCATACAAAAAACCCTTGTAAAATAAATAGAAAAAATATACAAAAAGTGGAAGACTTTTTTTGTAATATTTGATGCAATTATATGGTCTTCAAGAAACTGAAAGGCCCTCGAGACATGTCCAAAAAACTGGGAAAACACCAATGACATTTCAACCGCATCATGTGGAGGGTTTTAGACATGTCCATTTGATTTTGTGCTTCCCCTTTGGTTCCATCAATAAACAAAGGGAATTTCCATGAAAATCCATTTATATCAACACACGACCCATTTTTGTTCATGTAATATATCACATGAAAGAAGAGTTATTTTTTTCAATAACACACACACACAACCACGTGAGATCCTAAACCCCTTAAAAATAAGTAAGGAAGTAAAAGTGGAAAATACCAAAGCTTCTTGAAGAGTGAATATATGATGATCACCATGAAAATAGAATTAAAAACCCCAGGGTATCACCTTTTATCCCACAGAGGCTTTAGAGACCCAATTTTATCTTCAAAATACATTTAAATATTTCTACATATATTTTCAGAGCTAGTTACTAAGATGAAATGATATTTTCAGTCTCAGTGTTCCCAGAATTAATTTTATAAAGTTATTAGAAATATTTTATATTAATGTAAAATGTTTTAAAATAAAATGTGATAAATCTTAAATGGAAGATCGTATGAGAAATCTAAGACCACGAATGACTCTAGAATGAAATGTTTACCCTTGGCGTGATAAAAAACATATCTTCATGGGGAGTTTAGATATAAAGGATGTTGGTGAGTGAATTTAGTTAAAATAAATAAATAACTTAATTTATTTATATTAAATTAACCTATAAAAAACATTTATTAGTAAATCATTATGGAAAATTATTCAGGTATGGCCTCGTACACCTTGGATAATTGGGAGCTTCTTCTTCCACCTTCTATTGGAGAATAAAAATCTGATGATGATGAATATAGATCAGAGCAGATCAGAGTGCATAAAATGAAATGAACTATTTCATTCATTAGTGATAATGTTATTTTATTAAGAATGATCTAATATTCTGGTAGGACTAGTCAATCAATAGTTTATTCCCTTGTTGATTAAATTGATTGAGTAGGATCACCCCTTATATCATCTATGCGAATCATTGAACACTACAAGTTCAAACATATTGATATTCAATTTATTATTATTTTTTTGTAACTTGGATCTTTTAATTTTGTTAATAGTCTAAGAATTCAGGTCAAAATATCGATTAAAATTTTTTTGGTTCCATTTTCCCTTTATTTTTTGTGTCTTCACCTATTGGACCCCGTAGTTCTAGTTCGATATTGTTGGGCAGTACCGAGCCTTATATGACTCCCAAAATCACGATGAATCCATTTGAGAGGGATATATTGACAAAATATGGATGTTTTCAGATAGATTTCAGGTTGTATATGGTCATTTTGATGATTCAAATTCACACATCAACGATGGAAGAACTCAAGGTGTGCGAGGTGCATATGGTGCGTGTGAAGCTATGAGATTTGGTTTTATGGACATCATATGGAATAAATACACTGAACGGAGATAGGTCAACTAATTTTGGATGAATATGAGGTTATATCCGAAGTGGATAAGCCAAATCCATAGCACAGACTACATATGTGGATTTCTATGAAAAACTCAACTACAGGCCATGTATCATGACGAACCCACGAAGTGGAGCCCCTATTATGTGGAGGTAAGGGTTTTGGGAAATTATAACGGTAAAATGATGTGTATATCGCATAGATGCTGTGTAAACCTTTCATGGGTGATCTAACCATGTAGTAGAGCACACATTTAGGACCCCATGTGGAGATACACAACTCAGCATAATTTCATGTACCAAAGTACACGACCAGGCACACAACTATGTACTGAAGTACATAGAAATGGAAAAGGTGCATAAGAAAGGAACCTTACTTTATTTTACACACAATATAGACTCCCTACATGCCATGTAGTGATACACGATTTGTGATCCATGAAACTCCACAGACACAAATAGGTGATGGAGAAGGAAGATACACATTGTTGGTCCCCTAACATGCTATGAACCCCGTGGTTTCTTTTTAGAAAGCTTCAATCTCTTTTATATTGTTCATTTGGACTTTTATTTCAGGCCATTATTATCCTATACTAGGATTTTTTACATATAATTCAATGGATGCCCCCGTTGTAGGTTTTGATATACAATACGAGTTATTCTAGGCGTTGACCTTATTTAAGTTATGCTTGATGATTTCAGTGATTATGCAGGATCATAGAGGATTTTAGAGTGGAACCAAATTGATCTCGCCCAAATTTACCCATGTTTTTAGGGTTAAATGGTCAAATGTAGAGTAGTTTGGGTTGTCGATTCCTCAGAGACCTAAGAAGAAACCTACAGAAACACACATTCTATGGATTTTTTTGGCTCTGAAGTGGCCAAAATGGGGTGATTATAGATGGGTTTAAGTGAACACTAAGAGTATTAAGTGAATTCAAATTAAGAGAATGTGTTGATCCTAGGTTATAACTTGGAGTGGATTGAATGAATTCATCTTTTAATGATTTTAATTTCATTAACTCGAGAAGGATTCATTCAATGAATTTAAACTAACTTCATCACATACTGGTTAAAGACATTCACAAACACATTATAATCACTTACACACTTGTAGGATCATTTTCATGATCACTCCAAGGCAAAGGATATTATTAGCATATATAATTGGGGTGAATAAATTCAATATGCAGGAGGAAGAGAGAAAATCATTGAATAAATAAAACTCAAATAAAAGTAGTTAATAATCATTTGAAGAGTGAGAAATAACATTAAATCCATCCAATTTCTACTCCCTTAGATCGACCTATAAATGAGTTATCCCTCCATTGATGACATGTTCTCAACAGAAGCGGGAAGTATACTTATAAGGGTGGAATTGAAAAAGTAAAAACAAAAAAATAATGATCACTCCACCGTTGTGTGATAAATTTCACAAGGTATGGTGTGAATAAACTCACACCTTTAGGAAAAGGTATCAATTTTATATATATAAGAATAGGATAATAGGAAATGAAGAACTTTTTTAAGAACTAAGATGAATTAAAACAACTTACACTTGAAGAAGAACATTACAAAGGAAAAGTGGCAACATAACATTAAAATGAAAGAAAGCATCCAAGATGATTAAATACTCCAACACCACTTTCTTAAATAGAAATTTTTGGAGCCTTGGGTTGAGTCTAAAATAGTAAAATTCATCCCACTTTATTATGGTATGCTTAGGGTGGTGGAAATCTTATGGAACTTGGACTTTTCTACTCTTGACCCGAGGTGGCATCTAGCTTGCATCCTCCAAAGAGAAGCGCCTAAATGAGATTTTAGATGTCTTTATTAGAGTGGGATATAGCATAATAAAATGAATCTCAGGATGTTATCCAACCGTCTATAATGTTTTAGCCAAAAATAAAATATGGTGTATGAGATATGTGTAATATGTGGGGCTATTTTTCTGGGCTGCAGAATCTGGCCCATAATTTTATCTCCAACTTGGGCCACCTGGAACTATATTCAAACATCAGAATTATATTTTTAAACTATTTAATTAAATTTTCCCAATAATTTCCTATATCTTTATTACATGTTTCTGAATTATTGGGCTTGGATATTGCCACTACAGTAGTTTTATTGGGCTATTGTCCAGTTTACTTCACCCAGAATGTTGTTTGTTCAAGGCTAACATTGGTGGTCTTCCAATATGAATCTTCAAGTAGTATAAAATTGTGAATTTTTAACAATATAACTAGAGACCTTAAAATTAAATATGAATATAAAATCGAGGTCCCTGGGTACTTTGAATGATGTTAAAAAATGTACCATGTAATAGTTCATTTTAAGAAGGAATTACAATTATAATATGAAATAATGTTCAAATTGTAAAATGCATTAAAATGGTATTTATGAATAATAAATAACATTAATATTATATATATATATATATATTAACAATTAATATTATCCTCATTTAGTGGCTAATCACACCCCAAACTTTAGTTTTTCTAGTCCCGGGAAAAATATATCTCAAAAATGTGAAATTCGAATTCCCTTTTCCAAAAACATTTTAATAAACAATGATCACCAAAAACCCTTATATCAAACAACTATTAATCCCATCAAAATATTTTAAGACATGAAAGTGTCATAAGCAGGTCCCAATCTCAAGCCCATTACTTTGTACAAATTCATCACCATATTTCATCCAATATCAACTAAGAATGAGGATATGTGGTGTATCACAATAGACATGGGGGTTCAACTTTATTCAATTGGGAAATTACAGAAGCACTAGGTGGAATCACATTTCAACATTAAGATGAGTATTCAATTTTTTTAATTTTTCCATGGTAATTTAAATTTTTATTCAAAAGAGTCAACCCATGTAGCGAGACATTGCCGATGACTCCCAAGCTCAAAAACCTTAGGGCACCAAGTGAAGCCCACGTACTTGGGAATCATCTAGAGTTAACTCTGCAAAAAAAATCAAATTACTACAAATAGAGAAAAAATTACTAACTCTAGGCCAGAAAACTATGGAGTCACGATCACCAAGTGTCGAAACCCATGAATTAGGTCATTTAATTGTTCTAAACACAAATTTATTGTTTTATTGATTTTTTTATTGAATACTCATATCAAAAATAAAATGATCACAAAACGTATTCTATTTATTTGGGAAACCCTATGAACTCAAACTAATACCCCACTATCCAAAGGATGTGCATTGTGATCTTTTTTTATATGGATGAAAACATAAACGGTTAAATTTCACATTAGACAGCCACGTTTTCCAAAATCTATGCTCATGAAATTATACATGGATTAAAATTAGATTCAGGTCATTCTAATTTTTTTTATATTCAGTTTCCAAGTGTGAAATGTGTATTATCATGTTCAAGGTCAAAGAAATTTTACCTTCCACACATTTTTTATACACACAAAATTAATATTTATTTCATTATTTTCACCCCAACATAGAATAAAACTTTTCCCAGTGTTTAAAAAAAATTAAATTGGGAAGGGGGTAGAGGTAGATGATTGGAGTTGTAAAAGGAATTTGCAATATGAGGATCATGGAATGAAGTCACATGGTGGTTGAAGTTGAAGTTCTTACTGCTCCAATTTAGTCCTTTAATTTCCATGTAACTTACAGAGTTCCCTAGTGGAAAAAAGGGAAAAAACCAAAAAACAATATATATATATATATATTCATAAAATAAAAATTTAAAATATAAGTATATATAAAGAATTTATTGAATAAGGAAACACTATAATCCATAGGTCAGTGGTAAGCATGCACCCCTGTCTCCCTTTGATCCTAGGTTTGAGTCCCCCTTGGTTTCACCGGTTGTGATGGGGTTTTCACCCAGACCTACGATGTGTCCTTTTCATTTTTTTTATTTTTGTATTTTAACCTACAAACACAAAAAAACAAAATGATATGATGATACCCTGTATTCTTTTTAAATTTCTAGGTAATGTATTACTCAGTGATCACACCACGTGACAGGGATGAATATGGTGCTCCCCTTTCATACCCATCCATACTCATAATAGAAGAACAATTAAATATTATATTTTTTATTATTAATTTTAAATATAAAAATGATTCATTAATCCTATTTTAAAAATAAAGATGATTTAAAAATATTGGAAATATGAAAACCACGAGTTTCCTCCCATGTAACACTTTTGTTTAACGTCTTTATCTTGACATAGACCCCTAATTGTTTAAGTATTTTCCTCATCTAAGGCTGGTCCACACAAGTCTTTATCTACTTTATATTTTTGGAATGGTTCAATGAATGGTTTGACTCCATGACCATTAACTTTAAAGGATTGGCCATTGGTGGGTCTTGAATTTCTACAGCCCCATAGGGGTACACCTTATAAACTATGTATGGACCCGACCATCTGGACCTCAACTTTCCCAGGTGTAAATGATGTTTAGAGTTGTACAAAAGAATAGGATTACCTAGTATAATGTGTTTGTTTTTATGATTTCTATATTGGTTGGCTTGAACTACAGAATTATTTATCCTTGAATTTTCATAAGCCTCCATCCTAAGTTCCGCATGTTCATTGAGATATAAATTCCTTTTTATTCGGGACAATGAGAGGTCATAATTCATTTTCATAATTTACCAAAAATCCTTATGCTAAATTTCAATTGGTAAATGACATGCTTTTTAAAAAACCAACATATATGGGGACATTCCCAAAATGGTTTTATATGTGGTTCGATAGGCCCAGAGATCATCTAAGAGTTTGCTCGACCAATCTTTCCTTGATGGATTAATAGTTTTCTCAAGAATTTGTTTCATTTCTCGATTGGCTAACTCATCTTAACCATTGGTTTGTGTGTGGTAATCAGTGAACACTTTGTGATAAATTCTATAATTTTCCATGAGTGATGATAATGGAAGATTTCCAAAATGAATTCCACGATCACTAATGATCGGCATAGGAATTCAAAATCTTGAGAAGATGATTTCTTTTAGGAATATAATCACTGTTTGATGATAATTGGATTCTGTGGGAATGGACTCAACCTATTTTGAGACATAATCAACAGACAAGAGAATGTAATGATATCCCCTAGATTTTGGGAAGGGACTGATGAAATCAATTACCCAACAGTCAAAGATTTTAACCACTAAGAGGGAGTGAGGGGAATTTGATTCCTTTTCATGATGGGCCCTAATTGTTGTCACCTTGGACGACTTTGACAAAATTTGTAGGAGTCTCTTGAGATGGTGGGCTAGAAGATACCACATTGAAGAATCTTAGCATATGTTTTATCAGAGGAAAAGTGACCCCTACATGCCTTGTTATGACAAAATTTAAGGATGGACTCTTGTTCAGATTCTGGGACACACCTCCTAGTTACTAGGTCAGGAAATAACTTATAGAGGTATGGATCATCAAACAAATAGTTCCTAACAAAAAATTGGAATTCCCTTTGATCATGAGTCCCTAAGAATTTTGGAATGACTTATTTAACTAAGAAGTTGGCTATGTAGGCATGACATGGGAAATCACTCACTGAATAGAGGTCCTCATTGAGAAATGAATCAGACACAGAAAGGTGATTTGAGTTTTCTTTTAATTTTATCATAGAGAGATAATTAGTAACAAAATTTTCAACACTCTTTTTATCCTTGATTGTGAGGTAAAATTCTTGTAATAGAAAGACCCACCTAATCAGTATAGCCTTGGAAACATGTTTTTGGAAGAGGTATTTTAGTGCAGAATGTTCAGTGGAAACAATGATGGGGTACCCTAAGAGGTAGGACCAATACTTCTTTAAGTAAAAAAAAATATCAAGTAACTCGTTTTTAGTAGTGTTGTAGTTGATTTGGGAATCATTTAATAATTTTATTACATAAGAAATGACATAAAGAGTTTTATCACAACATTCTGCTAACACAGCTACTATAGTAAAGTCACTAGAATCACACATAAGTTCAAAAGGAAGGTTTTGATTTTGAGATTTTTATAATGGGATGAGAGGTGAGAGAGAATTTTAGAGTTGATAATGAACCATCACATCTTTCTGTCCAAACAAATGGAGTATCATTTATTGGGAGAGAACAAAGGGGGAGAGAGATTGAACTAAAGTCCTTGATGAATCTTCTATAAGAACCAGCATGTCCTAAGAAAGAACTCACTTACATAATAGTTCTCGGTGAAAGAAGGTGACGAATGATGTAAACCTTTTCTTTATCAACTTCAATCCCCCTAACCGAGAATAATGGCCAAGGAATAGTTCCTCTTTAACCATGAAATGGAATTTTTCCTAGTTTAGGACTAGATTCTTTTCTTCACATATTGACAAGAATCCCTCCACATACCTCATACATCCCTCAAATATATCCCCAAACAGTGAGAAGTCATCCATGAGGACCTCTATAAAATTCCCTACCATGTCTGATAATATTCCCATCGTGCACAGCTGGAAGGTTCTAGGCGCATTGCATAACCCGAAGGGCATGTGTTTTGAAAGCAAAGGTGCTGAATGTACATGTGAATGTAGTCTTCCCTCGATCCTCTTAGGAGACCTCAATTTTTTTAAACCTTGAGTACCCATATAAGAAACAATAGAAGCTGTGACCTGCGACTCTCTCAAGGACTTGGTCAATGAATGTTAAGAAGAAATAGTCCTTCTAGGTAAATGAGTTTAGCTTCCTATATTCTATGCACACACTCCAGCCAATACTCACCCTTGTTGGAAGAATCTCTCCATCCTTATTGGTTATCACTGTTTTTCCTGCCTTCTTTGGAACGACTTGGATTGGGCTCACCCACTCACTCTCAGCTATGAGATAGATAATACCAGCGTCTAACAATTTCATAAGATCATTACTTACTACCTCTATGAGATTAGTATTGATTCTCTATTGGGGTTGATGACATGGCTCTGAATTAGATTCTAGAACAATACTATGAGTCCCGATTAGTGGGATAATCCCAAGAATATCAGACAGGGTCCAACCAATGGATTTCTTATGTATCATATGGATATCTAGAAGCATCCTTTCATGATTGGCTTCAAGTGAAGAAGAATGACAATAGGATGTTTTTTATTTTCCCCTAGGAAGGAATTCTTGAGTATAGAGGGAAGTTCCTTCAATTCAAGACCAGGTTGGTTCAGAATCTCAACAGAAGATTTGGACATTGGATCAAGATCAATTTTGTTTCCTAGAGTTTAAGATAGGATCAATTCCCCATGTGTAGATGTTTCAGCTACAAGATTGTTTTGATCAGATTTAGGGAAGGAAGTTTGATTGGTATCTATAAAAGTGGTTTCTTGAAAGGTTTTACTGATTTTTGGACCTAAGAATTCATCATAACCCCAATTTGAAAATGATTCAAGCCAAATAGATACACATCCTTAATGTAAACAAAGGAAATCAATATTATTTTGACTTAAACATTCCTCAAATATTCTTTTATTCTCTATGGATTCATTATCAACGCTTCCTATCATGTTTCATTCATAAATTTTCTAATCATACCCTATTAGTGATCTTTCATTATAGATGTTCAAGTATAGACTCATGTTTCCCAAGGTGATAGTTATGTTCCCATTTCAGACTTGGATAACATAATTGATTGTTGCAAGGAAGGGATGACCAAGGATGACTGGGGTTCGTTCCTTGTTGCCTAAGTTAGGATTGTTGTCAAGGACAATGAAGTCCGCGGGGTAGATGAAGTTTTCTACTTTTACTAGAACATCCTTTAAAAGTTGAAGTGTGAAAAATGCCGGTTGGATCTCTTCTAGTCCTAACCTGTAGTATATAACATAGGGGATGAGATTGACATTGTCACTTTGGTCAAACAAGGCTTTGACAACTTGGCTCTCTCCTAGTTCAACATTTATGTAAGGACATATTGGGTCTTTCATCTTTGGTGGAAGGGTTCCTTGGATTTTTGTTCTAACATTTGCTGCTAGAAGGACTTAGTTATTATGTGAGAATTTCCTTTTAAATGTGCAGAGATCCTTCAGGATATTTTGAGTATGAAATAATGGTTTGAATAGAATATAGGAGTGGAATGTTCAACTTGAAATGTGGGAATATTTCCCCCAATGTTTCATTCAATTAAGGCTTAGTTCTCCCCCTCAAGCATTGAGGAAATGGTGCATGTTTTGGGGTTTTTGTTGAAGGGTTGTTTCTTTTACATTTTCATTAGTTTCCTCAGTTTGATCACGTGGTTCATTTGAATTTTCATTATATTCTGAAGCATAACATGGTTTTTGACTTATTTGTTCAGGTTTCTCAATTCATTTCCCACTTCATAAATCAGTCATAGCCCTTTGTTGTTCATGATTTGTTTAGTGAAACTTGACTCTACCCTTACTTTTTTTATGGAATCTATTGTTTATGAATGGGTGACTTTGTTGTTTTGATTGTTTGAAATTCTTGTTTTATGGAAGGTACTTCTGAGTTCATCCTTTCCATTTGTTTTCACAATTGTTCTTGTATGCTTTGTGGAACACTTTGGGTTGGTTCTTGAGAAGAATTGTTTATCCCAGGGGATATTATGGAGGTGGGATGGTTTGTTGAAAATGGAATGATGGTTGTTGGTATTGGATAGGTTGGGTTTGGAACTAGTTATGGGTTGGTTTGTTCTGATGCAGGTAAGGATTTTCTCCTTGTGGTTGGCTAGGTTGTTGGTTATCTTTCCTAGGGAAGCCTGGGTAGTCATTATACCCTAGGTTGAAGGTGTTTTGGTATTGAATATTTTGAATGTTCAAGGCATTTACATCCACTGTGTCCTTCTAAAAGAACATCCTTGATGGATGGAATGGTTGGGTATTTGTCTATATTATGGTCATGTTTGTCACAAATTGTGGAAATAGGGTCTAATGATTGGATTTCATGTACTTTCCTAAGGTATATCTCCTCATCCTTCCTAGAGAGTGCTGTGATTTTAGCCCTAAGGATTTCCTCTTCCCTAAGTGTGTGGATTATACCAGATTTGGGGGGCTTCTCATTATAAGGTGATGTTTCCCATGTCTGGTTTTGTTCAGCAAGGCTTTCTAGATACGAATAAGAATTATTTGGGGATTTGTTTTTAAAAGTTCCACTACACATCATGTTAATGAATTGTTTGTTACCTGGGCCCAACCATTCATAAAAAATTATCACTTATTCAGGTATAGAAAAACCATGATGTAGAGCCATGCTGAGTGTGTATTTGATCCTTTCCCATGTTTCATAAAATGACTCTACCTCTTTTTCAAAAAATAATTGGATGCTCTTTTTAAGTGCAATTGTTTTGTGGTGGGGGAAGTATTTTTTTTGTATAATTTCTTTCTTAATTGGTCCCAAGAGTTGATGGATGATGGTCTTAAATTTTTTAGCAAAGTTTTAGATCATTACTTTAAATAAAAAGAAAATAACCTCATCATAGCTGATTCTAGTTGATGTGCGGGGACACATGGATTCTACAATGTCATTGAACTCCTTGACATGAAGGTAGGGCATCTCAAACACCATTCCCTGGAATGTGGGAAAGTGGTTTAGAACATGGTGTTTAAAGATGTAGTTGGAGGGAATTGTGTCTAATTCATGAAGAGGAATTGGTCTATGTAAGTGTGAGGTAGTCATTCATGGTTTTATTTACTGAATTTCCCATGTTTGGGGCTACCTCATTTGGATTTCCATTATAGTGTCCACTCAGGTTTATGAGTTGGTTTCTTTGAAGACCTTCAATTTAAATGAGCTTAAATATTGACTCTGGGGTATTTGGATGATTTTTATCTAATGGAAAGGTTTTCCTTTGAGTACTTGACTCCCCAATCCTAGGACTATCCACCCTAACTAGACGATTTGATTGGTCATGAGTGTAGGCAGATATGCACCAAAATAAAAAAAAAATAGGAAAGGAAAAAAGATAAGATAATTCAGATGAGAATAGAATAAATGGGGGAGAATAGAGTGGGTGTTTAAGATGACTAACTTGGGTCCCTAGAAACATCACCAAAATTTGGTCTCGCCCAAATTTACCCAAGGTTTTAGGGTTAAGCGGTCAAATGTAGAGTTTCTTGGGTTATCTATTCCTCAGAGACCTAAGAAGAAACCTATAGAAATGCACATTCTATTGATTGTTTTTGGCTATAATGTTCCCAACTCTAGTTGATTTTAGATGGGTTTAATGAACACAAATAGTCTTAAGTGAATTCAAATTAAAAGAATGAGTTGATCCTAGGTTATCACTTGGCGTGGATTGGATGAATTCCTTTTTTAATGATTTCAATTTCATTAACTCGAGAAATATTCATTCAATGAATTCAAACTAAACTCATCACTTAATGGTCAAAAACCCTCTCAAACACATTCTAATCATCTATAAACTTTTTGGATCATATTAATGAGCACTCTAAGGTAAATGATTTTATTAGCACATAAGAGTGGGGTGAATAAACTCAATATGGAAGAGGAAGAGTGAAAATCATTGAATAAAAGAAACTCAAATAAAAAAAGTTAATAATAAATTTTAGAGTGAGAACTAAAACCAAATCCTGCCCCTGGATACTCTCTTAGATCAATCCATAAAATAATAAGATCTCCATGGATGACATTTTTTCAACGGAAGAGAGAGGTAGACTTATCAGGGTGGAATTGAAGAAGTATAAACAACCAAATAACGATCACTCCACTATTGTGTGATAAATTTCCCAAGGTATGGTGTGAATAAATTCAAAAATTTAGGAAACAATATCAATGTGATATGCAGAATAACAGAATAAGAGGAAAGGAATAACTTTTATTAAGAACTAAGATAAATTAAAACAACTTAAAATTGAGGAAGTACATTACAAAGGGAAAGTGGCAGCATAACATTACAATGAAAGAAAGCATCCAAGATGATTAAATCATCCAACAAAATTTCATTAAATAAGAATTTTGGGAGCGCTGGTTAGAGCCTTCAATAGTGAAATTTATCCCACTTGATTATGGTTGTCTTATGGTGGTGGAAATATTTTGGAACTTTGACTTTTCCACTATTGACCCGAGGTGGCAGCCTGCTTGCATCCACCGAATAAAAGTGCCTAAATGAGCTTCTAGAAGGCCACATTAGAGTGGGCCATATAATCCTAAAATTATTCTCAGGATGTTCCCCAACCCTATATAATGTTTCAGCCCAAAATAATTTATGGTTTATGAGATATGTGTAAAATAGTGGACTGTTTTTCTGAGCCGCAAAATATGGCCTAGAATTTTATCTCCAACTTGGGTTGCATGGAACTCCAATAAAACATCAGAATTAGCTTTGGAAACTGTTTAATGAAATGTTTCCCATGATGGAATCTATCTTCCGTTAACTTTTTAGAATTATTGGGCTTGTATATTGGCTGATAGAGTAGTTTTATTGGGCTACTACTCAGTTTACTTCACCCAGAATGTTGTTTGTTGATTGATAACTTTGGTGGTCTTCAAATATGTATATTAAACTGCTCAAAAATTTTGAATTATTTCTAATGTAATGAAAAAATATAATATTAAATATGAAAATAAAATCAAGATCATTGGTTACTTTATATTATGTTAAAAATGTACCATGTAATAGTGCATTTTAAGAAGTAATTTCAATTATAATATGAAATAATGTTCAAAGTGTAAAATGCATTAAAATGGTGTTTATGAATAATAATTCACATGAATATAATATATATTGGAAATGAATATTATCCTCATTCAGTGTCTAATCATCTATAGATGGGATAATAATGGGATCTATATTGAAAACCTGAGTGGAACTGTCTAGTTGGGATAGTTATGGGACCTCTATCAACTATCTGAGCGGAACCCTCTTGCGGAGTCAGGGCATGGCTCCCCCAGTAGCTCAAAGCGGAAACCTCAAAAGGCATAGGAAATGAGTCCTCTATCTACCTATCATAGTGGAACCCTCCTATTGGTACATGGAATGGGTCATCCATAATTTATAGCATAACCATACAACTGATAAGAACATATATTCTCTATCGACTATCAAAGTGGAACCCTCTTATAGAGTTAGGGAATGGGTCATCTAGCTTTAGAGTAAAACCCACCTGTTGGCTAGAGCATGGGTCATCTATCAATTATTTGATTGTAACCGTCCTTTTGGAACATTGTATAGGTCCTATATCAATCCACTGAGTGGAAATATACTATTGTTCATGGGCATGGGTATAAGGCCCTAGCCTTAAAACTTACTTAATCTTGAGTTACTTCAAGAATACAAGTTGAAGATCTTTTCAGGTTTAGAGTTTTAGAGAATTAGATCATAAAACATGCATTACATTCCACATTTAAACAAAGTGGTTACATAAAAGATAGTAATAATTTTTCCCATCAATGGAAACATATTTAAAATAGAACATGGATTCTTTCTTGACACTTCCTTGACACTATCATCACATCATGTACCCTTCCCTTGAACTGTGAAAAACATTTCAAAAACTTGAGATGAGCATAAAAAGATCAGTAAGGGATATAAAAGTACGAAATGAAAACATTAGTCCATGCATGAAATCATACTTTACTCATAAAACATAATCACATACCTCATCAAATCAGGAATAAATCATAGAAATCATAATACATAAAGGTAACTAGAGGCATTCATAACATTCTTACGTAGGGAGTAACCCTATTGGTTACGTTTGGAATAACCATCATAGTATATTCCCTAAATCTCTTCGGAGAAACCTTAACGTTTAACTCCTTTGCATTACCCAATGCATTGGAGAGCTATATCAGGATCACCCGACCATATTTTATCACGGAACCACACGTCATCATAACAATTCCCAAGAACCATAACTTAATCGTATCACATATAACATGCATAAAGGAAACATAACATTTCCACTTTTCAATCACAATATATCAATACAACACATTGATATAAAAAAATTATGAAAACCATTTTCAATACCAAAATAAAAGAAAAGTAAAACATGGTATTTATTTTTCATTCAAAAAAAAATTTGGCTTGTAGAGGAAGCCAAAACTCAAATAATGGTCACGACGGTGGAGAAGTCGTTGTCGCCGCATACGTACGCCAAAAAAACAATCCTTTTGTCATTTTGTAAAATGATTCATATAAAAAATGATTCCTTTTTAATAAGCGTAAAAGTAAAAGGGGTTTATACACTTTATAAATGAAAGTTGTGTATAAAACAAAATATTCCTCAATTAATGGATATTGAGACGATGTCCCTTATAAAGACGGTATCCTTGGATTAAGGATAAATAAATTACATAATTATGTGTGAAAAACGAATACACCAAATATAAGTGGAAATTAAGTGTAAAACAATCAGAGGTCATTCACACATATTCATAGAATGACATATTCAAGGAGTACAAGTTTATCCCAAAGAATCAAAATTGGGTTAAGAAGTTCCCTTGCAAAAATTCGACAGCCTAACGGCGTCACTTCAAACTTCAGAAAATGAGTTGATGAGAGATAAAAAGGGTATAACATCACTTGGACATAAAATTTACATCAATAAGGATATAAAAGAACATATCCCAACATTACAATATGTAAATTAAAAGACCCAACAAATGAAGTCTTTTAAAAAGAGGAGGGTGAAAAGTTCCCTTACCGACTTGGGTATCTTTCGAAACATTCACCCCATGAAAGAAGGACAATACAACATTGATGTAAATACTCATAAACTAAAGTATATTACAAAAAGAGTATAATAATGTGCAGTACATATACCACTCAAAGGAAATGGTGGAAAATGTAGCATAAATATCACGGGAATAAAAGTGAGACGAAAAAATCCCTTACGAAAACTCGGCAGCCTAACAATGCCACTTAAAACATCCAAAAATGGATTGATGAGATCATATAGGGTCTATAATAATATTAACATAAAATTTACTGCAATATAAATATAAAAGAACACCCCCAACATAACAAAGAGGAGTTTAAAAGAAGTGACATAAAGGAGAGTACTTAAAAAGAAAGAGAGAGGTTGGATCTCTTACGAAAAAATCGGCAGCCTAATGGCGCCACTCAAAACATCCAAAATGGATTGATGAGAGAAAATAGGGTCTATTAATCATATGAACATAAAAATTACATTAATATTAATATAAAAGAACATCCCAATCATAATAAAGATGATCTTAAAAGGAATGAAATAAAAGAGTGTACTTAAAAAGAAAAAGAGGGCTAGGATCCCTTACCTCGTATCCAACTTGACTCGATCGTTCCCTAATCTCCTGAATAATAAAGATGAGTTAATTTATACTTTCTTAAATACCTTTTTAATGTTCATTATTCATTTTATAGAACTTATTACCATGTCATTAACACTAGGTAATTATTTAAGTTAATAACGGTCGTTTTAACGATCATTGCGACTTGAGTCAAAAATAAAATCTTTATAATTACAAGTTTGTTCATGGGGTAAAATATGCATTATATACAGAATTATAATTATTATGTAGATATCATATATATCATATATATCCATTTTATACATTCATTTATAATATTACATAACATTTAGAGGTAAGAAATGAAATGCACCATTCATGGAGACGGTAAGTCGTACGTACGCATGAACGCTACTTCCATTTATATTTCATATTTAATGGAACTAAAACATAATGATAAATAATAGTATTATAATTCCAGTATGTTATCATATATAATATCATTAAATATATCCTTTATATGTACCACATATGGTATTAACGAATCAAATCACTTTGAGGGGGCGGTAGTCCGCACTTCCTAAAATGAAGATATCGCGTTTACCCATAATGGAAACCATAAAGGTACGCCATAAATGAAAAATACAGAAGCTTAAGGAAAACATAAAAATATTATATATCATATATAAATATAGTGACATCTTAATGGCCACCATTGAAGGTGTTAAAAGAATATTGAACAATCATCATTTCGTGAGGCAGAAATTCACCATCCACAGAAACAGTATGTTCTTAAACCATTAGATGTAGGTGTGTGTAAGTGTAGCTAGAACAAGTCTTATGACAAAATCCTATTATATGGAATATAATGGTGTTGTTACAATAGAAATTAATAAAAAGATTTTAGGGGGATGGAGAAGAAAAATAAAACAAAATAGCACAAGTGAAGACGTTACCTTAAAATCGGGTAACTCCCTTTGGTTTGAACCAAAAGGGTTTCTTGAAGAGCTTCCTGACTAAGGTAAGGCTTCTAGGATTAGGATAGGGATTTGGAGAGACAAAATGATCAGATCGTGGATGAGCCAAAGGCTTTAGTCGTGTGGGTAAGGTGGTAGAGGTGGGGGCCTTTTATAATAGGAGAGGAAGGAACTATTGGATAGGTATAAAATGTTACTTTATTTTCAAATGTGTTTCAGATTTTAAAGGTACCACATTGATGTATTTCAATGATAATTCGATAAGAGTTCTATATCCATCCATCCAATAGGTTTTTGACATGTTTGGGTCTTAGATTTTACATTATCTTTTCATTTTATTTAAATCGTTAAATAATGAGGTAATCACTACATCATCATAATGTCATAAATAATTTAATTTATATAATATATAAATATTATAAAAAAATACTATGATGTAGGAAATATTTTTAGATTTCAAATTACTATTTATCGTAAAAAATATAACTTGTAAAACTGTAGGTAAAAATTGTTTTAGTGGAACAATACATGTTTGTGTCATTTTTACTTTTACTTTAAATAAAAGGCATAAATGTCATTATCTTACCCATGTGGCTCCATGGGGTCCCAAAAATCGACACATGGGTTTTCTTGGTCGGCCATGACTCATAAAATAGGTTTAGGACAAGTGTCAATATATTTTCATTTTATTATAATATCATTTTTACCTTAAATCACACTAATTTCCTTTAATCGTGATTAATAAAACTTAAAAGTTACTTTTCATCGAAATTTATTTTCATCCAATTGAACCAAATTTTACTTAATAATGAAAATAATTTATATTAGATTTTTTAAATTCAAAACATAGAGGTGGTAAAGTTCAATTTAAACGAAAAATCAGTTTTTGTAACTACCACTTTGTTGTTTCACTATTCATCAAAAATTAAGGTTTATTAGAAAAATACCAAAAATTCACCCTAAGCTATATTTGATAATCCAAATTAAAAAATGATGCTTTTTTTACAAAATTCATAACATAGAAGTTTCATTAATTAATTTTATAATTAAATCCCGCTGTCAAATCAAATAGCGTGTTTTTAAGAAACAATATCTATCAAAAGATTGATACTCATTTATGTCCAATCTCAAAGTGATATTAATTCCAATGACCACCAGTGGATTAAATGGTAAAAATATATTCTTATTTCACTTTAAAACATATTAAAAAGATAATCTAATCATATAAATAAATTAAATTAAAAAGAGGTTTTGAATTAAAATACAACATTTTTCACTATTCATTAAAAAATGAACTTTATTGGACAAATACCAAAAATTTACACAAAGTAAATTTTGATGTCCCGATTCTAAAGAATAATTTTATTTTTTCAAATATAACACATAAAATTGTGAAAAAGTGGATTTAAACGAGGTTCTCCATCAAAAGGTGGTTAATCGACCTTTTAAAGAATATTAGAATGTTTATGCTTAAAATAGGATTAATTAAAATTTTTAATCCTCTAAAATTTATTGTAAAAAGTAAAAATATTTGACAAAAAAATATAATCATTTTTTAGTTGGTTCTGTTCATTCTCATCACTACAACGGCTAGGTGTTAACTATCATTTAAAATAAAATTATTTTATTATTAGAGTCAAACGTAAGATTTCAAAGGAACTCGTTGTTGCGTATTGGGTAAACCATCGAGCATAGCATTCCATTTAAATTAATATTAAAATTTTATTCAAAATAGGGATAAATAAAAAAATGTCATATTCTTTAATTAACTGGGGTGTTACATCCTTCCCCCCTTTTTGGAATTGCGTCCTCGCAATTTTAAAATTGGGCTCGGAAACATCATTGAAAGTCCCACATCGGAACAAGAGTCGGTAAAACAATCACTTTAAAAGAAAGAAAGAGAAGTACAGAGGTCACCTGAGTTAACCCATACTCGGATTCCATGTAGGAAAGAATGGATATGGAAGAAAAAGGAAAGGGTCATGTTCTGAGGGAGAGTGATAGAAAACATGTTTAGGGGAAAGTTAACCACAAGAAAATCACAAACTTGTGGTGGGTTAAACGGTATTCGATTCCCTAGTAGGGTAAGTTAATAGACAACATTTATGTTTTAAGTTACTTTTCATTGAGGAATATATTTTTGAAGGAAACATACTTACTTGTCATGTTGACTTTCAACTTTTACTAGATTTCTTACACAAACTCATACTTTCTCCAAAAGACGAGTATTTAGGTAGACTTGTTCGCATTAAGAGTACTATAATGAAATTCTTGAGAATCACCTAATCCACAAAAGAGAACTATATATTTCCCATGTCTTTAGACCCTTACCAAAACCAAAATTGTTAGAACAAGAACGGATAAACTAGAAAAGTATAACCCTTTATGAAAAGAAAATCAATTCTTAATCTCCAAAATTTGTCCAACAAAACCCAAAGTTCAACGAGGACCATTAGATAAAAAATTTGTCCATAAAATTCTTCACAATAAACCAAACTAAGATCGAAACCCAAATATTTGAAGGATTTAGTCACATAGTCTTCCAAGGTACAAATTAACACTTATCTCCAATTAACATCAGTTACTCTAAAAGTCTCATATTGAAGAGTAATTAACCTAATCACATATCCTCCATGATAGGTTAATAATTTCCATATATAACCCTAAAATCAACTTACTCTTAATTCATAAAATCATCTAACTAAAAAGAATAAGTCATACTAACTAGGGACTTCACGTAGTCCAGTGGTAGGCAATAAATACCAGTCGCACTTTGGTTGTGTGTTCGATTCCCGCGGCTTTGTCCGACACGACGGGTTGTCACACGGTCTGCGTGTTGTCCTTTTTATAAAACTCCAAAAATAACCCTAACATGTTTTAACCTCAATAGTTTCCTTATACCTCTCATTTTCATCCAAATTCATTACGATCTCAACATCTTAATTCTTGAAGTCATATTTCACCACCATAAAATAAAACGATTCCCAAAATGAATAATAGCATACCTTGATCATGGCGTCCACTCGGTTTCATCGTCATCTTGCTCACATAGGTGGAAGTCCCATGAATTACAACAATGATTTATAGATCATTCAAAATCATTTTCTTCCTCCATCCAAATACACCTTGTACAACATGGGTCATATGGGTGTTCACAGAAAAACAGTTTTGGAACATAATCATGTATGGCATATAATTCCAAAACATCTGATAAAACATGATTTCTATAAAATAGTCAGACAGAATTTGAGTTGAAACTTTCTATTATTGGTCTTTTAAAATACCATAAGTATGTGATGAGAGACTATATTTTAAAAGAAAATATAAATAGGTTGCGCAAGGGTCTCCTTCCTCAGCACCACTTTTAAAATCATAATTTGCTTCAAATTCTTGTGATAAGGTAAATTTTAAAAATACCTTGATAATATTTACCTATCTTGAATATAAGGGAATATTGTGAAAATAGTATTTGTCTAAATACAACCCATGATCCATGATGATAACAAGGTATAGTGGAGGTGTTTGATATCTCAAACAACTGCTTGCAAGAGAGTTGTATTCCAGAAAAAGTTTCACAATCATCCGAACATGACTTTGCAATAATTATTGCAAGCATGTGATTAGGAAGAGATAGGAATGTCGTTTGAGATCCTCCTCCTTCCATTCGTAACTGACTTTACTTGACCTGAAAAAAGTTATAAAACAAGGATTTAACTGAAATAATAGATATAGGGACTAACCATGTGTCTAACAAAAACTCATAATCCCTAAAGTTGTCTAAAACGAACTCTGATACCAACTATAAGGCCCCAGCCTTAAACCATACTTAATCTTGAGTTACTTCAAGAATACACGTTGGGGATCTTTTTAGGTTTAGAGTTTTAGAGAATTAGATCATAAAACATGCATTACATTCCACATTTAAAAAAAGTTGTTACATAAAAGATAGTACTCATTTTTACCATCAACGGAAACATATTTAAAATAGAACATGGAGTCTTTCTTGACAATTCCTTGACACTATCATCACATCATGTACCTTTCCCTTGACCTGTGAAAAACATTTGAAAAACTTGGGATGAGCATAAAAAGCTCAGTAAGGGATTTAAAAGTACGAAATGAAAACATTAGTTCATGAGTGAAATCATACATTACTCATAAAACATAATCACATACCTCATCAAATCATGAATAAATCATAGAAATCATAAGGCATAAAGGAAACTTGTGGCATTCATAACATTATTAAGTAGGGAGTAACCCTCTTGGTTATGTTTGGAATACCCATCATAGTATATTCCCTAAATCTCTTCGGATAAACCTTAACGTTTAACTCCTTCGCATTACCCAATGCATTGGAGAGCTATATCGGGCTCACTCGCCCTTAGTTTATCATAGAACCACCCATCTTCTTAACAATTCCCAAGAACCATAACATAATCGTATCACATAAAACATGCATAAAGGAAACATAACATTTCCACTTTTCAATCACAAGATATCAATACAACACATTGATATAAAAACATTATGAAAACCATTTTCAATACCAAAATAAAGAAAAGTAAAACATGGTATTTATGTTTCATTCAAAAAAAATATGGCTTGTAGGGGAAGCTGAAACTCATATAATGGCCATGGTGGCGGAGAAGTCGTTGTCACCGCATACGTAAGACAAAAAACATTCCTTTTGTCATTTAGTAAAACTCTTTGTATAAAAAAAGATTCATTTTGAATAAGAATAATGGTCAAAGGGGTTTATACACCATATAAAAGAAAGTTGTGTATAGAAAAAAACATGCCTCAATGAATGGATATTGAGACGAAGTCCCTTACAAAGATGGTATCCTTGGATTAAGGATAAATCAATTACATAATTATGTGTTACAAACAAATACACCAAATATAAGTGGATATTATGGGTAAAAAAATCAGAGGTCATTCACACATATTCATAGAACGACATATTAAAGGAGTACATGTTTATCCCAAAGAATCAAAATTGGGTTAAGAAGTTCCCTTGAAAAAATTCGATAGCCTAACGACGTCACTTCAAACTTTAGAAAATGATCTGATGAGAGATAAAAAGTGTATCTCATCACTTGTTCACAAAATTTAAATCAATAAGGATATAGAAGAACATATCCCAACATTATAATATGTAAATTAAAATACCCAACAACTGAAGTCTTTTAAAAAGAGGAGGGTGAAAAGTTCCCTTACCGACTTGGGTATCTTTCGAAACATTCACCCCATGAAAGAAGAACAATACAACATCTTTGTAAATAGTCATAAAAGAAAGTATATTACACAAATAGTAGAATAATGGGCAGTACATATACCACTCAAAGGAAATGGTGGCAAATGTAGCATAAATCTCACGGGAAAAAAGTGAGACGAAAAAATCCCTTATGAAAACTCGGCAGCCTAACGGCGCCACTTAAAACATCCAAAAATGGATTGATGAGATCAAATAGGGTCTCTCATCGTATTAAAATAAAATTTACAGAAAGAGGAATATAAAATTACATCCCCCAACATAACAAAGAGGAGCTTAAAATAAGTGACATAAAGGAGAGTACTTAAAAAGAAAGAGAGAGGTTGGATCTATTACGAGAAATTCGGCAGCCTAACAACGCCACTCAAAACTTCCAAAATGGATTGATGAGAGAAAATAGTGTCTCTTCATCATATGAATATAAAAATTAATGTAAGATTAATATAAAATAACATCCCAATCATAAGAAATATGAGCTTAAAAGGAATGACATAAAAGAGTGTACTTAAAAAGAAATATAGGGGTAGGATCCCTTACCTCGTATCCGACTTGACTCGATCGTTCTTTAATCTACTAAATAATAAACATGAGTTAATTTATACTTGATTAAATACCTTTTTAAAGTTCATTATTTGTTTTATATCACTTATTACCATGTCATGAACACTATGTAATTATTTAAGTTAATAACGGTCGTTTTAACGATCATTGCTACTTGAGTCAAAAATAAACTCTTTATAATTACAAGTTTGTTCATGGGGAAAAATATCCATTTTATACAGAATTATATTAATTATTTAGATATCATATATATCATATATATCCATTTTATACATGCATTTATAATATTTCATAACACTAAGAGGTAAGAAATGAAATGCACCGTTAATGGAGACGGTAAGCCGTATGTATGCTTGAACGCTACTTCCATTTCTATTTCATATTTAATGGAATTAAAACATAATTATACATAATATTATTATAATTACAGTATGGTATAATATATAATATCATTAAATCTATCCCTTATATGTACCACATATGGTATTAACGAATCAAATCACTTTGAGGGGGCGGTAGTCCGCACTTCCTAAAATGAAGATATCGTGTTTACCCATAATGGAAACCATAAAGCTATGACATAAATGAAAAATACCAAAGCTTAAGTAAAACATAAAAATATTATATATCATATATAAATATAGCGACATCTTAATGGCCACCTTTGAAGGTTTTAAAAGAATATTGAACAATCATTGTTTCGTGAGGCAGAAATTCACCATCCACAGAAACAGTATGTTATTTAACCATTCGATGTAGGTGTGTGTAAGTGTAGCTAGAATCCTTCTTATAACAACATCCTAGTACATTAAAGACACTTGTTTGGTTACAAAATAAATGAATAAAAAGAGTTGAGGGGGTTGGAGAAACAAAATGAAACAAAATAGCACAAGTGAAGACGTTACCTTAAAATCGGGTAACTCCCTTTGGTTTGAACCAAAAGAGTTTCTTGAAGAGCTTACTGCCTAAGGTAAGCCTTCTAGGATTAGGAGAGGGATTTGGAGAGATAGAAAGATCAGATATTCTACGAGCCAAAGGCTTGAGAGGTGTGGGTAAGGTGGTAGAGGTGTGGACCTTTTATAAGAGGAGAGGAGGGCACTATTGCTAAGGTATAAAATGTCAATTTATTTTCAAATGTGTTTCAGATTTTAAATGTCCCAAATTGATGTATTTCTAGAATAAGGTGATAAGAGTTATAAATCCACCCATAAAATAGGTTTTTGACTTGTGTAAGACATAGATTTTACCTTATCTTTTCATTTTATTTAAATCGTTAAATAATGAGGTAATCGCTGCATCATCATGATGTCATATATAATTTAATTTATTTAATGTCTAAAAATTGTAAAAAAAATACTATGATGTGGGAAATAGTTTAAGATTTCCAATTACTATTTATATTCAAAAATATGACTTGTATAACTCCATGTAAAAATTGTTTTAGTAAAACAATACATGTTTGTGTCATTTTTACTTTTACTTTAAATAAAAGGAATAAATGTAATTATCTTACCCAAGTGGCTCCATGGGGTCCCAAAAATCGACCCATGGGTTTTATTAGTCGTCCATGAATCATCCAATAGGGTTAGGACAAGTGTCAAGATATTTTAATTTTATTATAATATCATTTTTACCGTAAATCACACTAATTTCCTTTAATCGCAATTAATAAAACTTAAAAGCTACTTTTCATCAAAAATTATTTTCATCCCATTGAACCACATTTTACTTAATTATGAAAATAATTTATATTGGATTTTTGAAATTCAAATAACAGAAGTGGTAAAGTTCCATTTAAACAAAAAATCATTTTTGTAACTACCACTTTGTGGTTTCACTATTCATCAAAAATTAAGGTTTTTCAGAAAAATACAAAAAATTCACCCTAAGCTATATTTGATAATACAAATTCAAAAATGATGAATTTTTTAACAAATTCATAACATAGATGTTTCATTAATTAATTTTATAATTAAATCCCGCTAACAAATCAAATAGCGTGTTTTTAAGAAACAATATCTATCAAAAGATTGACACTCGTATATGTCCAATCTTAAAGTGATATTAATTAAAATGACCACCATTGGATTAAATGGTAAAAATATATTATAATTTAACTTTAAAACCAATTAAAAATATAATCTAATCATATAAATAAATTAGACTAAAAAGAGGTTTCGAATTAAAATACAACATTTTTCACTATTCATTAAAAATGATCTTTATTGGAAAAATACCCACAATTTACACAAAGTAAATTTTGATGTCCTGATTATAAAGAAGAATTTTATTTTTTCAAATATAAAACATAACATTGTGAAAAAGTGGATTTAAAAGAGGTTCGCCATCAAAAGGCGGTTAATCGACCTTTTAAAGAATATTAGAATGTTTATGATTAAAATTGGATTTATTCGAATTTTTAATCCTCTAAAATTTATTGTAATAAGTAAAAATATTTGACAAACATATATAATCATTTTGCAGTTGGTTCTGTTCATTACCATCATTACAACGGCTATGTGGTAACTATCATTTAAAATAAAATTATTTTATTATTAGAGTGCAACGTATAATTTCAAAGGAACTCGTTGTTGTGTATTGGGTAAGCCATCGAGCATAGCGTTCCATTTAAATTAATATTAACATTTAATTCACAAACAGGGATAAATAAAAAAATTTCATATTCATTATTTACCTGGGGTGTTACATCCTTCCCCCCTTTTTGGAATTGCGTCCTCGCAATTTTGAAATTGGGCTCAGAAACATCATTGAAAGTCCCACATCGGAACAAGAGTCGGTAAAACAATCACATTAAAAGAAAGAAAGAGAAGTACAGAGGTCACCCGAGTTAACCCATACTAGGATTCCATGTAGGAAGATGGATATGGAAGAAAACGAAAAGGTTCATGATCTGAGGGAGAGTGATAGAAAACATGTTTAGGAGAAAGTTAACCACAAGAAAATCACAAACTTGTGGTGGGTTAAACGGAATTAGATTCCCCAGTAGAAGAATTTAATAGAAAACATTTTTTTAAGTTAATTTTCATTGAGTAATCTATTTTTGTTCTTAAGGAAACATACTTACTTGTCATGTTGACTTTCAACTTTTACTAGATTTCTTACACAAACTCACACTTTCTCCAAAAGACGAGTGTTTAGGTTGACTTGTTCGCATTAAGAGTACTATAATCAACTTTTTGGGAATAACCTAATCCATAAAAGAGAACTATATATTTCCCATGTCTTTAGACCCTTACCAATACTGAAATTGTTAGAACAAGATCAGATAAACCAGAAAAGGATAACCCTTTATAAAAAGAAAATCAATTCTTAATCTCCAAACTTTGTCCAACAAAACCCAAAGTTCAACGAGGACCATTCGATAAACAATTTTCCCATAAAATTATCCACAGTAAACCAAACTAAGATCGAAACCCAAATATTTGAAGGATTTAGTCACATAGTCTTCCGAGGTACAAATTAACACTTATCTCCAATTAACATCAGTTGCTCTAAAAGTCTCATATTGAAGAGTAATTAACCTAATCACATATCCTCTATGATAGGTTAATAATTTCCAGATATATCCTTAAACTCAACTTACTCTTAATTCATAAAATGATCTAACTAAAAATAATAAGTCATACTAACTAGGGACTTCACATATTCCAGTGGTAGGCGATAAATACCAGTCACACTTTAGTTGGGGGTTCGATTCCCGCAGCTTTGTCTGACACGACGGGTTGTCACACGGTCTGCGTGTTGTCCTTTTTATAAAACTCCAAAAATAACCCTAACATGTTTTAACCTCAATAGTTTCCTTATACCTCTCATTTTCATCCAAATTTATTACGATCTCAACATCTTAATTCTTGAAGTCTTATTTCACCACCATAAAATAAAATGATTCCCAAAATGAATAATAGCATACCTTGATCATGGAGTCCACTCAGTTTAATCGTCATCTTGTTCACGTAGGTGGAAGTCCCATGCATTACAAAAATGATTTATAGATCCTTAAAAATCATTTGCTTCCTCCATCCAAATACTCCTTGTACAACATGTGTCATATGTTAACAGAAAAACAGTTTTGGAAAATAATCATGTATGACAAATAATTCCAAAAAATCTGATAAAACATGATTTCTATAAAATAGTGGGAGAGAATTTGTGTTGAAACTTTCTATTATTGGTCCTTTTAAAATACCATAAGTATGTGCTGAGAGACTATATTTTAAAAGAAAATATAAATTAGTTGCCCAAGGGTCTACTTCCTCAGCACCATTTTTAAAATCATAATATGCTTCAAATTCTTATGATAAGGTAAAATATTTGAAAATACCTTGATAATATTTACCTTTCTTGAAAATAAGAGAATATTGTGAAAATAGTATTTTTCTAAATACAACCCATGATCTAAGATGATAACAAGGTATAGTGGAGGTGTTTGATATCTCAAACAACTTCTTGCAAGAGAGTTGTATTCCAGAAAAAGTTTCACAATCATCCAAACATGACTTTGCAATAATTATTTCAAGAATGTCATCCGGAAGAGATAGGAATGTCATTTGAGATCCTCCTCCTTCCATTCATAACTGACTTTACTTGACCTGAAAAAAGTTATAAAACAAGGATTTAACTGAAATAATAGATATAGGGACTAACCATGTGTCTAACAAAAACTCCTAATCCCTAAAGTTTTCTAAACTGACCTCTGATACCTACTATAAGGCACTAGCCTTAAACCTTACTTAATCTTGAGTTAATTCAATAATACACGTTGAGGATCTTTTCAGGTTTAGAGTTTTAGAGAATTAGATCATAAAACATGCATTACATTCCACATTTAAACAATGTGGTTACATAAAAGATAGTACTCATTTTTCCAATCAACGGAAACATATTTAAAATAGAACATGGAGTCTTTCATGGAAATTCCTTGACACTATCATCACATCATGTACCTTTCCATTGACCTGTGAAAAACATTCCAAAAACTTGGGATGAGCATAAAAAGCTCAGTAAGGGATTTAAAAGTACGAAATTAAAACATTAGTCCATGCATGAAATAATACTTTACTCATAAAATATAAACACATACCTCATCAAATCATGAATAAATCATAGAAATCATAAGACATAAAGGAAACTTGAGGCATTCATAACATTCTTACGTAGGGAGTAACCCTCTTGGTTACATTTGGAATACCCATCACAGTATATTCCCTAAATCTCTTCGGAGAAACCTTAACGTTTAACTCCTTCGCGTTACCCAATGCATTGGAGAGCTATATCGGGCTCACCCACCCTTAGTTTATCACAGAACCACCCATCTTCATAACAATTCCCATGAACCATAACATAATCGTATCACGTAAAAAATTCATAAAGGAAACATAACATTTACACTTTTCAATCACAAGATATCAATACAACACAGAGATATAAAAAATTCTGAAAACCATTTTCAATACCGAAATAAAAGAAAAGTAAAAAATGGTATTTATTTTTCATTCATAAAAAATTATGGCTTGTAGAGGAAGCTGAAACTCAAATAATGGCCACGAAGGCGGAGAAGTCATTGTCGCCGTATACGTACGACAAAAAAATTCCTTTTGTCATTTAGTAAAACGCTTCGTATAAAAAAATATTCCTTTTGAATAAGCATAAAAGTCAAAGGGGTTTAAACACCGTATAAAAGAAAGTTGTGTATAAAACAAAATATGCCTCAATGAATGGAGATTGAGACGAAGTCCCTTACAAAGACGGTATCATTGGATTAAGGGTAAATCAATTACATAATTATGTGTTACAAATGAATACATCAAATATAAGTGGATATTATGTGTAAAACAATCAGAGTTCATTCAGACATATTCATATAACGACATATTCAAGGAGTACATGTTTATCCCAAAGAATCAAAATTGGGTTAAGAAGTTCCCTTGCAAAAATTCGACAGCCTAACGACGTCACTTCAAACTTCAGAAAATGAGTTGATGAGAGATAAAAAGGGTATCTCATCAGTTGGTCATAAAATTTACATCAATAAGGATATATAAGAACATATCCCAACATTACAATATGTAAATTAAAAGACCCAACAAATGAAGTCTTTTAAAAAGAGGAGGGTGAAAAGTTCCCTTACCGACTTGGGTATCTTTCAAAACATTCACCCCATGAAAGACGGACAATACAACATTGATGTAAATACTCATAAAAGAAAGTATATTACACAAATAGTATAATAATGGGCAGTACATATACCACTCAAAGGAAATTGTGAAAAATGTAGCATAAATCTCACGGGAATAAAAGTGAGACGAAAAATTCCTTTACGAAAACTCGGCAGCCTAACAGCGCCACTTAAAAAAAATCCAAAAATGGATTGATGAGATAAAATAGGGTCTCTCATCATATTAAAATAAAATTTAAAGCAATAGGATTATAAAAGTACATCCCCCAACATAACAAAGAGGATTTTAAAAGAAGTGACATAAAGGAGAGTACTTAAAAATAAAGGGAGAGGTTGGATCTCTTACGAAAAATTCAGCAGCCTAACGGTGCCACTCAAAACATCCAAAATGGATTGATGAGAGAAAATATGGTCTGTTAAACATATGAATATAAAAAGTACAGTAAGATTAATATAAAATAACATCCCAATCATAAGAAATATTAGCTTAAAAGGAATGACATAAAAGAGTGTACTTAAAAAGAAAGAGAGGGGTAGGATCCCTTAACTCGTATCCGACATGACTCGATCATTCTTTAATTTCCTGAATAATAAACTTGAGTTAATTTATACTTGCTTAAATACCTTTTTAACGTTCATTATTCCTTTTATATCACTTATTACCATGTCATGAACACTATGTAATTATTTATGTTAATAACGGTCGTTTTAACGTTCATTGCTACTTGAGTCAAAAATAAACTCTTTATAATTACAAATTTGTTCTTGGGGTAAATTATCCATTATATCCAGAATTATATTCATTATTTAGATATCATATATATCATATATATCAATTTTATACATGGATTTATAATATTACATAACATTTAGAGGTAAGAAATGAAATACACCGTTCATGGAGACGGTAAGCCGTACATACGCATGAACGCTACTTCCATTTCTATTTCATATTTAATGGAATTAAAAAATAATGATACATAATAGTATTATAATTACATTATGGTATCATATATTATATCAGTAAATCTATCCTTTATACGTACCACATATGGTATTAACGAATCAAATCACTTTGAGGGGGCGGTAGTCCGCACTTCCTAAAATGAAGATATCGCGTTTACCCATAATGGAAACCATAAATCTATGACATAAATGAAAAATACCGAAGCTTCAGGAAAAAATAAACATATTATATATCATATATAAATATAGTGACATATTAATGTCCACCTTTGAAGGTTTTAAAAGAATATTGAACAATCATCGTTTCGTGAGGCAGAAATTCACCATCCACAGAAACAGTATGTTCTTTAACCATTTGATGTAGTTGTGTGTAAGTGTAGCTCGAATACTTCTTATAAAAACATCGTAGTATATGGAAGATACTTGTGTTTTTACAAAATAAATTAATAAAAAGAGTTTAGTGGGTTCTAGAAGTAAAATAAAACAAAATAGCACAAGTGAAGACGTTACCTTAAAATCAGGTAACTCCCTTTGGTTTGAACCAAAAGGGTTTCTTGAAGAGCTTACTGCCTTAGGTAAGGCTTCTATTATTAGGAGATGGATGTTTAGAGACAAAAATATCAGATCTTTGACTAGAAAAAGTCTTGAGAGGTGTGGGTAAGGTGGTAGAGGTGGGGTCCTTTTATAATAGGAGAGAAGGGCACTATTGGAAAGGTATAAAATGTTACTTTAGTTTCAAATGTGTTTCGGATTTTAAAGGTCCCAAATTGATGTATTTCTAGGATAAGGTGATAAGAGTTCTAAATACACCCATAAAATTGGATTTTGACTTGTTTAGGACTTAAAGTTTACCTTATCTTTTCATTTTATTTAAATCGTTAAATAATGAGGTAATCGCTGCATCATCATGATGTCATACATAATTTAATTTATTTAATATATATAAATTATAAAAGAAATACTATGATGTTGGAAATCGTCTTAGATTTACAATGACTATTTATAGTAAACAATCGGAATTGTATAACTCCATGTAAAAATTGCTTTAGTAAAATAATACATGTTTGTGTCATTTTTACTTTTACTTTAAATAAAAGGCATAAATGTCATTATCTTACCCAAGTGGCTCTATGGGCTCCCAAAAATCGACCCATTGGTTGTCATGGTCGGCCATGACCCATCCAATAGGGGTAGGACAAGTGTCAATATATTTTCATTTTATTATAATATCATTTTTACCTTAAATCACACTAATTTCCTTTAATCGCAATTAATAAAACTTAAAAGTTACTTTTCATAAAAAACAATTTTCATCCCATTGAACCAAATTTTACTTAATAATGAAAATAATTTATATTTTATTTTTTAAATTCAAATCACAGAAGTGGTAGAGTTCGATTTAAACAAAAAATCAGTTTTTGTAACTACCACTTTGTGGTTTCACTATTCATAAAACTTAAGGTTTTTCGGAAAAATACCAAAAATTCACCCTAAGATATATTTCATAATCCAAATTCAAAAATGATGCCTTTTTACCAAATTCATAACATAGAAGTTTCATTAATTAATTTTATAATTAAATCCCGCTGTCAAATCAAATAACGTGTTTTTAAGAAACAATATCTATCAAAAGAATGACACTTGTTTAAGTCCAATCTCAAAGTGATATTAATTCCAATGACCACCATTAGATTAAATGGTAAAAATATATTCTAATTTCACTTCAAACCCAATTAAAAAGATAATCTAATCATATAAATAAATTAGATTAAAAAGAGGTTTTAAATTGAAATACAACATTTTTCACTATTCATTAAAAAAATGAACTTTATTGGAAAAATACCAAAAATTTACACAAACTAAATTTTGATGTCCTGATTCTAAATAAAAATTTTATTTTTTTCAAATATAACACATAAAATTGTGAAAAAGCGGATTTAAAAGAGGTTCGCCATCAAAAGGCGGTTAATCGACCTTTTAAAGAATATTAGAATGTTTATGCTTAAAATTAGATTCATTCACATTTTTAATCCTATAACATTTATTGTAAAAAGTAAAAATATTTTACAAACATATATAATCATTTTGTAGTTGGTCCTTTTCATTCCCGTCATTACAACGGCTAGGTGTTAACTATCATTTAAAATAGAATTATTTTATTATTAGAGTGCAACGTAAGATTTCAAAAGAACTCGTTGTTGCGTATTGGGTAAGCCATCGAGCATAGTGTTCCATTTAAATTAATATTAACATTTAATTCAAAAATATGGATAAATAAAAAAAATGTCATATTCTTTTTTTAACTGGGGTGTTACATCCTTCCCCCCTTTTTGGAATTGCGTCCTCGCAATTTTAAAATTGGGCTCGGAAACATCATTGAAAGTCCCACATCAGAACAAGAGTCGGTAAAACAATCACTTTAAAAGAAAGAAATAGAAGAACATAGGTCCCCCGAGTTAACCCATATAAAGATTCCATGTAGGAAAACATTGATATGGATGAAAAATCAAAGGGTCATGTTCTAAGGGAGAGTGATAGAAAACATGTTTAGGAGATAGTTAACCATAAGAAAATTACAAACTTGTGGTGGGTTAAACGGTATTCGATTCCTCGGTAGGAGAAGTTAATAGACAACATTTTTGTTTTAAGTTACTTTTCATTGAGGAATTTATTTTTGATCTTAATAAAACATACTTACTTGTCATGTTGACTTTCAACTTTTACTAGATTTCTTACACAAACTCACACTTTCTCCAAAAGACGAGTATTTAGGTAGACTTGTTCGCAATAAGAGTACTATAATCAACTTCTTGAGAATCACCTAATCCAAAAAAGAGAACTATATATTTCCCATGTCTTTAGACCCTTACCAAAACCAAAATTATTATAACAAGATCAGATAAACCAGAAAAGGATAACACTTTATAAAAAGAAAATCAATTCTTAATCTCCAAAATTTGTCCAACAAAACCCAAAGTTCAATGAGGACAATTTGATAACAAATTTGTCCATAAAATTATTCACAGTAAACCAAACTAAGATCGAAACCCAAATATTTGAAGGATTTAGTCACATAGTCTTCCAAGGTACAAATTAACACTTATCTCCAATTAACATCAGTTTCTCTAAAAGTATCATATTGAAGAGTAATTAACCTAATCACATATCCTCCATGATAGGTTAATAATTTCCATATATAACACTAAAATCAACTTACTCTTAATTCATAAAATCATCTAACTAAAAAGAATAAGTCATACTAACCAGGGACTTCATGTAGTCCAGTGGTAGGCGATAAATACCAGTCGCACTTTGGGTGTGGGTTCGATTCCCACAGCTTTGTCCGACACGACGGGTTGTCACATAGTCTGTGTGTTGTCCTTTTTATAAAACTCCAAAAATAACCCTAACATGTTTTAACCTCAATAGTTTCCTTATACCTCTCATTTTCATCCATATTCATTACGATCTCAACATCTTAATTCTTGAAGTCTTATTTCACCACCATAAAATAAAACGAATCCCAAAATGAATAATAGCATACCTTGATCATGGCATCCACTCAGTTTCATCATCATCTTGTTCACGTAGGTGGAAGTCCCAAGCATTACAACAATGATTTAGAGATCCTTCAAAATCATTTTCTTCCTCCATCCGAATACACCTTGTACAACATGGTCCATATGTGTGTTCACAGAAAAATAGTTTTGGAAAATAATCATGCATGACATATAATTCCAGAACATCTGATAAAACATGACTTCTATAAAATAATCGGACAGAATTTGAGTGGAATATTTCTATTATTGGTCCTTTTAAAATACTATAAGTATGTGTTGAGAGACTATATTTTAAAATCTAATACAAATAGGTTGCGCAAGGGTCCCCTTCCTCAGCATCATTTTTAAAATCATAATATGCTTCAAATTCTTGTGATAAGGTAAAATATTTGAAAATACCTTCATAATATTTACCTTTCCTGAAAATAAGAGAATATTGTGAAAATAGTATTTGTCTAAATACAACCCATGATCCATGATGATAAAAAGGTATAGTGGAGGTGTTTGATTTCTCATTCAACTGCTTGCAAGAGAGTTGTGTGCCAGAAAAAGTTTCACAATCATCCGAATATGACTTTGCAATAATTATTGCAAGCATGACATCAGGAAGAGATAGGAATTTTGTTTGAGATCCTCCTACTTCCATTCTTAACTGACTTTAGTTGACCTGAAAAAAGTTATAAAACAAGGATTTAACTGAAATAATAGATATAGGGACTAACCATGTGTCTAGAAAAAACTCCTAATCCCTAAAGTTTTCTAAACTGACATCTGATACCAACTATAAGGCCCCAGCCTTAAACCTTACTTAATCTTGAGTTAATTTAAGAATACATGTTGAGTATCTTTTCAGGTTTAGAGTTTTAGAGAATTAGATCATAAAACTGGCATTACATTCCACATTTAAACAAAGTGGTCACATAAAAGATAGTACTCATTTTTCCCATAAATGGAAACATATTTAAAATAGAACATGGATTCTTTCTTGACACTTCCTTGACACTATCATCACATCATGTACCTTTCCCTTGACCTATGAATAACATTTCAAAAACTTGGGATGAGCATAAAAAGCTCAGTAAGGGATTTAAAAGTACAAAATTAAAGCATTATTCCATGCATGAAATCATACTTTACTCATAAAACATAATCACATACCTCATTAAATCATTAATAAATCATTGAAATCATAAGAAATAAAGGAAACTTGAGGCATTCAAAACATTCTTACGTAGGGAGTAACCCTCTTGGTTACTTTTGGAATATCCATCACAGTATATTCCCTAAATCTCTTCAGAGAAAACTTAACGTTTAACTCCTTCACGTTACCCAATGCATTGGAGAGCTATATCGGGCTCACCCGCCATTTTTTTATCATAGAACCACCCATCTTCATAACAATTCCCAAGAACCATAACATAATCGTATCACATAAAACATGAATAAAGGAAACATAACATTTACACTTTTCAATCTCAAGATATCAATACAACACATTGATATAAAAAGATTCTGAAAACCATTTCAATACCAAAATAAAAGAAAAGTAAAACATGGTATTTATTTTTCATTCAAAAAAAATTATGTCTTGTAGAAGAAGCCGAAACTCAAATAATGGTCATGACGGCGGGGAAGTCATTGTCGCCGAATACATACGACAAAAAACATTCCTTTTGTCATTTAGTAAAACGCTTCGTATAAATAAAATATTCCTTTTGAATAAGCATAAAAGTCAAATGGGTTTATACACCGTATAAAAGAAAGTTGTGTATAAAACAAAATATGCCTCAATGAATGGAGATTGAGACGAAGTCCCTTACAAAGACAGTATCCTTGGATTAAGGATAAATCAATTACATAATTATGTGTAACAAATAAATACACCAAATATAAGTGGATATTATGTGTAAAACAATCAGAGGTCATTCACACATATTCATAAAATGACATATTCAAGGAGTATATGTTTATCCCAAAGAATCAAATTTGGGTTAAGAAGTTCCTTTGCAAAAATTCGACAGCCTAACAACGTCACTTCAAACTTCAGAAAATGAGTTTATGAGAGATAAAAAGGGTATCTCATCAGTTGTTCATAAAATTTACATCAATAAGGATATATAAGAACATATCCCAACATTACAATATGTAAATTAAAAGACCCAACAACTGAAGTCTCTTAAAAAGAGGAGGGTGAAAAGTTCCCTTACAGACTTGGGTATCTTTCAAAACATTCACCCCGTGAAAGAAAAACAATACAAAATTGATGTAAATACTCATACAAGAAAGTATATTACAAAAATAGTAGAATAAAGGGCAGTAAATATACTACACACAGGAAATGGTGGCAAATGTAGCATAAATCTCAGGGGAATAAAAGTGAGACGAAAAAATCCCTTATGAAAACTCTTCAGCCTAACGACGCCACTTAAAACATCCAAAAATGGATTGATGAGATAAAATAGGTTCTCTCATAATATTAAAAAAAATTTACATCAAGAGTATTATAAAAGTAAATCCCCCAACATAACAAAGATGAGCTTAAAAGAAGTGACATAAAGGAGAGTACTTAAAAAGAAAGAGAGAGGTTGGATCTCTTACGAAAAATTCGGCAGCCTAACAGCTCCACTCAAAACTTTTAAAATGGATTGATGAGAGACAATAGGGTCTCTTCATCATATGAACATAAAAATTACAGTAAGAGTAATATAAAATAACATCCCAATCATAATAAAGATGAGCTTAAAATGAATAACATAAAAGAGTGTACTTAAAAAGAAAGAGAGGGGTATGATCCCTTACCTAGTATCTGACTTGACTCAATCATTCTTTAATCTCATGAATAATAAACTTGAGTTAATTTATACTTGATTAAATAACTTTTTAAATTTCATTATTACTTTTATATCACTTATTACCATGTCATGAACACTATGTAATTATTTAAGTTAATAATGGTCGTTTTAACGATCATTGCTACTTGAGCCAAAAATAAACTCTTTATAATTACATGTTTGTTCATGGGGTGAAATATCCATTATATCCAGAATTATATTCATTATGTAGATATCACATATATAACATATATCCATTTAATAGATGCATTTATAATATTACATAACATTTAGAGGTATGAAATGAAATGCACCGTTCATGGAGACGGTAAGCCGTACGTACGCATGAACGCTACTTTCATTTCTATTTCATATTTAATTTAATTAAAACATAACGATACACAATAGTATTATAATTCCAGTATGGTATCATATATAATATCATTAAATCTATCCTTTATATGTACCACATATGGTATTAACGAATCAAATTACTTTGAGGGGGCGGTAGTCCGCACTTCCTAAAATGAAGATATCGCGTTTACCCATAATGGAAGCCCTAAAGCTATGACATAAATTAAAAATACAGAAGCTTAAGGAAAACATAAACATATTATATATCATATATTTATATAGTGACATCTGAATGGCCACCTTTGAAGGTATTAAAAGAATATTGAACAATCATCGTTTCGTGAGGCAGAAATTCACCATCCACATAAATAATATGTTCTTTAACCATTAGATGTATGTGTGTGTAAGTGTAGCTCGAATACTTCTTATAACAACATCCTAGTATATTGAAGATACGTTTTTGGTTACAAAAGAAATTAATAAAAAGATTTTAGGGGGTTGGAGAAGAAAAATAAAACAAAATAGCACAAGTGAAGACGTTACCTTAAAATCGAGTAACTCCCTTTGGATTGAACCATAAGGGTTTCTTGAAAAGCTTCCTGGATGAGGTAAGTCATCTAGGATTAGGAGAGGGATTTATAGAGACAAAAAGATCAGATCTTGGATGATCCAAAAGCTTTAGAGGTGAGGGTAAGGTGGTAGATGTGGGAGCCTTTTATAAGAGGAGAGGAGGGCACTATTGGAAAGGTATAAAATGTTACTTTATTTTCAAATGTGTTTCGGATTTTAAAGGTCCCAAATTGATTTATTTCTTGGATAAGGTGATAAGAGTTCTAAATCCACCCATAAAATAGTCTTTTGACTTGTGTAGGAGTTATATTTTACATTATCTTTTCATTTTATTTAAATCGTTAAATAATGAGGTAATCGCTACATCATCATGATGTCATAAATAATTTATTTTATTTAATGTCTAAAAATTATAAAAAAATTACTATGATGTATGAAATCGTTTTATCTTTCCAATGAATATTTATAGTCAAAAATCTGACTTATATAACTCCATGTAAAAATTGTTTTAGTAAAATAATACATGTTTGTGACATTTTTACTTTTACTTTAAATAAAAGGCATAAATGTCATTATCTTACCCAAGTGGCTCCATGGGGTCCCAGAAATCGACCCATGGGTTTTCTTGGTCTGACATGACTCATCCAATAGGGTTAGAACAAGTTTCAAGATATTTTCATTGTATTATAATATCATTTTTACCTTAAATCACACTAATTTCCTTTAATCACGATTAATAAAAAATAAAAGTCATTTTTCATCACAAATTATTTTCATCCCATTGAACCAAATTTTACTTAATAAAGAACATCATTTATATTTGATTTTTGAAATTCAAATCACAGAAGTTGTAAAGTTCCATTTAAACGAAAAATCAGTTTTTGTAACTACCACTTTGTGGTTTCACTATTCATCAAAAATTAAAGTTTTTTAGAAAAATACCAAAAATTCACCCTAAGATATATTTGATATTAAAAGTTAAAAAATTATTTCTTTTTTACCAAATTCATAACATATCAGTTGAATTAATTAATTTTATAATTAATCCCGCTGTCAAATCAAATATCGTGTTTTTAAGAAACAATATCTATCAAAATATTGACACTCGTTTATGTCCAATCTCAAAGTGATATTAATTCCAATGACCAACATTGGATTAAATTGTAAAAATATATTCTAATTTCACTTTAAAACCAATTAAAAAGATAATCTAATCATATAAAAAAATTAGATTAAAAAGAGGTTTTGAATTAAAATACAACATTTTTCACTATTAATTAAAAAATGAAATTTATTGGACAAATACCAAAAATTTACACAATGTAAATTTTGATGTCCTGATTCTAATGAAGAGTTATATTTTGTCAAATATAACACATAAAATTTGGAAAAAGTGGATTTAAAATAGGTTCTCCATCAAAAGGCGGTTAATAGACCTTTTAAAGAATATTTGAATGTTTATGCTTAAAATTGGATTCATTCGCATTTTTAATCCTCTAACATTTATTGTAAAAAGTAAAAATATTTTACAAACATATATAATCATTTTGTATTTAGTTCTGTTCATTATCGTCATTACAACGACTAGGTGTTAACTACCATTTAAAATGAAATTATTTTATTATTAGAGTGCAACGTAAGATTTCAAAGGAACTCGTTGTTGCGTATTGGGTAAGTCATCGAGTATAGCGTTCCATTTAGATCAATATTAAAATTTTATTCACAAATAGGGATAAATAAAAAATTATATTCTTTATTTACCCGGGGTGTTACAATGGGTCACCAACATATAGATTGTTTTCCCTTAACTATGTGACATAGTAATGAGGTGTGGCATGATTTGGATGTTTTCAATGAGGCATTGAATGGGTTCTATATCTACTATTGGAGTGGAACACTTCTATTGGAACATGGTATGCGTCCTCTATATATCAACTAATTAGAACCCTCATATTGTACCAGGGCATGATTCATATGCCTAGTGATTGTATCCCTTCGATTGTGCGAAATAGTGATGAGGCATGGATTGACCTGGATTTTTATGATGAGATCTCATATGAGATGTTGGCATCATTGTTGGAATTTTGGAACTACTGAAGAATCTTTTCCTGGGATAAGCTATGAGATGGAGGTCCCCTTTCTCTCTCATTCAGAATTATTGACTGAGCATATATATATATGTTTGTTTGTTTTTTTGTATGTCTGTATCTATGTTGCTGGATTTTGTTAGTCTCTTTCCATGGGATATGAAGACATCCGAGGTAGTACACCTGCTTTCTGTGTTTAGCTTCTCATGGTTGGATGAGGTTAGTCTCCTTGTATAGGTGGAAAAGACTCGACATGTAGCCCATCTACACACCATTTTGAGTCCCTTGTTCTTGGATGATGTTAATATTTCTCTTTCATTGGGTCTATATGCATCTTGTTCACTATTTTCAATATTCCACCTTTCAATTACTATTTGTATCTTACTTTTCCTATTTCATATTTTGGGGCATCCCATTGGGTAAGAATATATTCACCCCTGCAGGGGATTTTCTATCACATGTCCTATCTTATGTACATGAGATACAAGTTGGATATGAATACATAGGATCTTTTGGATAGTTGGTGATTTGGACCACATACAGTGGTCATAGAATTGATATTAGGATCTTGGATCTATAAGTGGTTTTATTTATAGTTTTGTCAATTTGGGACATATTTTTGGTAGGTAACTTATTTTTTCCCTTTTAATTTTTAGTTTTCACTCTCATACTCTTGAACACCCCAGAGGTTTTGCATGGTTGGTTTAATTTCTAGAAATTTAATCATTTATTTGTATTCCTCTATACATATGAATTGATATGGTTCTCTGTGTGTGTGTGTGTATAGGTACTTTAGGTAAAGGCTTTACCATTTCAGATATTCCTTTTGTCTATTGTCACCAACCCTTGGACTTTAAGGGTGCTTTTGGGGTAGTTGCATCTCGAGACCCAATTAAGGTTGGATTATGATTGAGGATACCCTCTACAAATCAAAATGATCCCAAAAAAGTCACATCGATAGGAATCATGATGTCACGTAGTCCCAATAAAATCCACCTTTTCTCAAAGAAGATCCAAGATAAGGCTCCTTCAATAAAATGAAATCATTTCCATAGGCATGCTGATCTCGTGAAGGCCCCTAGAAATGTTGTCATATCATGACAAATCCCCTATACATGTCTACATGTCCAGGATAAATCCCTTTGATAATTATTTCAAAATAAAAATGAAAAATATTGAACTTTCTCATGGTCATTGAATATCACGTGATGCCATGGATGAATGATATCATGATATCATGAGGCGCATGGCACCAAGACCCTCCACAAAAATCCGGACCAAATCTATGAGATATGAACAACAAAAAAACATTGTATAACTAAGGTGGTAGAGCCAATAAGTCCCTTCCACCCTCAATATAAAACATTACCCATGCATGTCTTAGGGGTCACATGATACATTCAAAAATAAGCTAACACTAGAAAAACGCAAGGCAGATTTTTAATATTTGGCTAGAAGAAAGAATAAAATATGGGTGAATTTTGAAAAGAACTTATATTTTGATCCTCATGTTCTTTTCATGGCTTACCCAAATCATGATACAATATTGGGACTTGTCACTAACGTCATATGTTTCTCCCTCGATACACTATTTGGATCAAGGGATGCCCCTTGAACATGTCAAGAAAGGATCATGACACCCTCTAGTCATGAAAAACAAGTCTTATTTATCCATAAATTATTTTAAACCAAAAACTTGTGACATCCTCCGAACATGGTACCCATGCCATGCGGTGACCCAAGGAAAAGTCATCTAGGTCTCACGGTGACACCAAGACATGTCATCATTGACCATGTAACATTATCTGAACAAGGTATATAGGTCTCATGATGAGAAAAACCATTTCATACTAGACTATGTGGCAACCTCTAGAAAATTTTTCTAGGTCTTGTGCAGATACCAAGACATGTCTTCCCGGATCATCCGACATCCTCTCGAAGAGTCATGCAGTTCATGTGGCACCCTATAGACATGTCATCATGGATCATCCGAAATCTTCCAAAAAAAGTCTTCTAGGTCATATGGAACCCTCAATACACACCAAACATGATTATGGGATGGACTCCAGACATTCCATTCATGTTGTGAAACATCCACCAGACAATTCAACTGGATCATGCAATTGTTAGTTGGCCTACCCACCAAGCAAACAACATATTCCCACACATCCTCAAACATGTGAGGTAGAGAATTAGAACATGTCAAGTAGAAAATCAGTCCATGTGAAACAGACGTCCTAGGACATGATAACGTTATCCAATTGACATAATATGGGAACCTCAATTTATAAGACCTAATCAGAAGCATGATATGATATGTCCCAATAAATTGGAAACCTTAGTGTGTAATCCATGATCAATAGAATAATATTATATTCCCCCATATAAGGGAAACCTCATCATGTAATCCCTGACCAATGATATAATATGATATTCCACTATATGTTAGGGAAACCTCAGTTTGTAAGTCCTGATCATCAGAATAATATAATATGCCCCTATACAAGGGAACCCTCTTCATGTAAGCCCCAATCAATGACATAGTATGATATGGCTCCATATGTTTGGGAAGCCTTAGTGTGGAAGCCCAAAGAAAATGAACTATGAGAACTCTGATTCCTTCTATAAATAGTATATGTATGATTCATTCCTAAGTCCTAAGCTCAAAATGGTAATCCAATTCGGTTTAAGTCCCTCCATGTCTCCGAAATTCCAACCATCTGGACCTAACTTATCCCATTGGATGATCATTATTATTCATCCAACAATGGGTTGATAAGGTAGTTGAACAACAAGAACTCTGATTCCTACCAAAACCGTGACATATAAGACGCCTTTCTATGCCCCGAGCTCAAATGGGCATCCACTTTTGTGTAATTCCCACAAATTCTAGGATATTCCAACAATTGAGACCCAATTTATACCATGGGATGTTCATTCTTCCTTATCCACCAATGGGATGAGAAGGAAATTGAACAATGATCACTCTTATTTCTTTCATAACTAAGATACATAGGATGCCTTCCAAAGGGCAAGCTCAAATGGGAATCCAATTTGGTGTATGTATAACCATGTCTCCGACATGCCAACCATGAGGACCCAATTCTACAATGGGCTGATCATGATTCTTCTTATACTAGTGCCTTTAGAAGGAAACACACTAAGATGACTCTAATTACTTCCATAAAAAGAATAGATAGGATGCCTCCTAAGCCTTGAGCTCCATATTAAACATCCAAAGGGATTTCCCAACACATATGTCCTACATCCATATATAGTGAGACTGATTACATTCTATCGCTTGTTTCTCACAATGAGAATTACTCACATGGTATTATGGATTTAAAATGGTTGAATCATTCATATCATGAACTTCACCGTCCCTGGAAACCTCAATGTGTAATCCCTTATAAATGGAATGATATAATCACTCTTATATGTGGGAATCAGCCTTGGGGAAAGTCCTGAGGGCATGACTAAACTAAGATGACTCTAATTCTTATCATAAAAAGGATATATGGGACACCTCCTTAAGGTTAAATCTCAATAACTAGTGACAACGTTCCCTCATATATTTCCTTTTCACATGTTGTTAAACTGCACAAGTTTAACAAACTTCATGGGGTTTGATTCCAATTGTGAACATGATACGTACAAATCCACATAAAGAACCAGTACCATTCCTCAAAACAGTAATCACCTCCTTGAACTACTATATAGTCAGCCATTAATAGTGCTAAACATATCTTTTATCAGTGTTAGAGAAGCGCTGACAACTAGAGTGAGATTAAAAGCATGAGTCTTTCATTAGTGAAAAATAATAGCTGATAATGGGGCTTACTACAATGTGATATAATAGTAAATTAAAACACAAAAAATACCCCAAAATCAAAAAAAAAGAGAAAAAAATCATAATTTAAATTAAGAGTAAACAATCTAGGCTTGTTTTCTTAGATTTGGTGATGCGATGCACGATTTAAACTAATATAATACATGTCTATTGAAAAAGATGAACCTGGAGTCATATTAGTCACACTATACAAGGGATTGATGAGATAAATATTTTTACATATCTCAAATGACTTATGTATTTTTTTCCTAATGCAACAAAACAATCAGAATGTGTTTTCTCAGTTTTGAGTATGTCACATGTCTTTTTTACTAAAATGTCATTTTAAACTAGAAGCACACACTTTGATTCGTACCGATCATATAATGTGTTGGTTTGACATGATACATATTCCTACAAATCACAAATGACTTATGAATCATTTCAGTAAATTATAATGACTACCCGATTATGTTTTCTTAGTTTTTAGTGAGTGACACTTTTTGAATTAAAATGTTAATTTTAAACTAACAATAGAAACATTGATTCATATCAAACACATTTTGTATCATATTGAGGTGTGGATGATTCATTGACATCAAAAATGACATATGGATCACTTTCCTAAATTATAAAAATGATCAGAATGCGTTTTATTAGTTTTGTGTAGGCGATTTTTAATTTTTTATAAAAATTGATATCAATTTTAAATAAGAAATTCACTTGGATTCATATAAATCACATTGTGAATCATATTGAGGTGTACATAATTCATACACACCCCAAATGGATTATGGATCATTTTATAAATTATCAAAATAATATGAATGTGTTTATTCAGGTTTGTGTATGTCACTTATCTTTATTACTAAAATGTCATTTTAAACTGGATACATGCACATTGACTCATAATGATCACATAATGTATCCCTTTGATGAGTGACCAATTCCTAAACATCAAAAATAAATTTTGAATCAATTTGTAAAATTATCAGCAAAATCTGAGTGTGTTTTATTAATTTTTAGTGACTAACATTTGTTAAACTAAATTGTCAATTTTAAACTCACAACAGACACATCGAGTCATACTAAAGCCATTATGTATCTGATTGAGTTGAAAATAATTCCTACACATTAAAAAAGAATAATATATCTTTTACCTAAATTATAAAAACAATATGAATGTTTTTTCATGGTTTTGAGTATGTTATTGGTCCTTTTTATTAAAATTGATTTTAGTTTTAAATAAATTGTCACACATTGAGTCATACTAGTCACACTGTGCGTCAGATTGTGGTAAGACTTATTTTTATACATCTGAAATGACTTATAAATCTTTATACTATGTTATTAATACAATATTAATGAGTTTTCTCAGTTTTAGTAGGCAAGAAGTAATTTTTATTAAATTTATTTTTTTAATTAAAAAGACACACTTGGAGTCATAACAGTCACACCGTGCATCAGATTAAGGTAAGATAGATTCCTACATGTCTAAAATTAATTATGGATAATTTTACTAAATTATTAAATCAATAAGATTTTTTTCATAGTTTTGAGTTCGTCACATGTTTTTTACTAAAATGTCATTTGAAACTAGAAACACGCACTATGACCTATTCTATTCACATCAGGTATCTGTTTGACATGAGAATAATTCGTACACATTAAAAATGACTTATTAACTGATGTCTTAAAATATCAAAAATATTTGAGCGTTCTCTCTTTATTTTTAGAAACTGTTTTTTTAACTAAACTATCAAATTTAAATAGATAATGGACACATTGAGTCATATCGGTAATACAATACATCAAATTGAGTTCAGACTAATTCTTACATGTCCCAAACGATGAATGGATTGTTTCCCTAAATTATAAGAGCAATGAGTTAATGTTTTCTCAGTTTTGATTATGCTAGTTGTCCTTTTTACTAAAATTAATGTCAATTTTATATCATAAGAGGTACTTGAAGGCATACCGGTAAAACCGTGTGTCAGATTGAGGTGAAGCTAATTCCTACACATCTGAAATTCCCCAAAAAATACCTTCTTACAATTTTACCATGTTTCTATATGGTTTATATATAGAACTACCCACACTTCATATTGAATCTATGTTCTTAGTCAAAAAACCTTTCTTGTTATTCAAAGTCATAAGAGCAGAGGATTTCAACAATGAAAATGGTTTTTTATTAATTAATATTGAATCAATATATAGTGTTGGAAGGATAAGAGAGACAAGAAATAAAAATGGGAAACGGGACAACATTAGTATAATGAATCATTTTATATCTTGTGTGTCTTCTTTCAGATAGTTGAATGAAAAATATGTCTTCCCAAAAGTACTTTGTAAAGAAACTAAATAAGTATTAGATAAAAATGATAAAGGAATTAACATACAAATAGTAGATAAATGTTAAAAAAATGGATTAAATAAGGAGTAGGAATTCACCTTTTCCTAATGGTTTTTTGCATTATTGATGAATTACCTTATTTTCATTATCAATGTTGTAGGCTCGATGTGAAATACATCATGAGAATGAATATCTTTGAAAAAACCAACCCAAATCGAACAAAAGAATCTAATTATACATGAAAAAATTATTATACGAGTAATACTAAAAGAAAAAAAAATTAAACATAAATATTATTTAATAAATTAATTCTATGGATAATGATTTTAATATGGAAACATTATTGACCATAGAGATATACCGATGGTAAAAAAATACCAATGATTAAAAAGTGAAAATAGATCTTTCCGAATAATCAATCAACAAGTGTGGAGGATAAGGATAAAATAAGATGCATTAGACTAAAGCTTTTAATCGTCCAAGAGAATATAAAGATAAATTATTGTGTTAATTAATGACAGAGTCTATCACTGAGACATGTGGATATTATGTCAGGGGTATATTATTCTTCATAATTAGAATATATAGATTTACACATATATTGTTAGTTAAAATACCTCATATGGACGTACATGGAATGCAAGTTAAGTATCCATTATGGGTTTTTAATGAATTTATCATTGAAAAAGGCACTATGATGGGTGAATTATCCAAACAACATTATGAAGGGGTGTTTCACCTCCCCCTCTAATGTGGTACTTCAACATCCTTACACTGTGATTTTCTCCTTGGAATATTGAATGGGTGATAACTTTGATACCATTTTTAACAGCTTAGGAAAACAATTTTCATGATATTTTTCCAATTTCGGAAGAAAACCCATCATGTTTTTGAGGATTTTCTAAAAAATGCCTTGTGATGGGTGAGTTATCTACCACATATGATAAATGAGTTATTTTTTCACCTCGATATATCATGTGAGACTACCATATCAATTTGTAAAATCCCAGTCCGAGATCACTCAATAGTAATCGAATAAGTTTTTCCACAAGACCTTGGGCGCTCCTACAAAACTACAAGAGGCCACTAGACAACAGAAAGGGTCTTATAATATCATGTGGGGGGACTATACCATAAATTATCAATATAAAAATAATTTTGAATTGTTATAACTAGATATTAATTTTTCCTTGGTCCTATCTCGTGCCGGGTTCTCAGTTGTTTTTTTGGAAACCTGGTGTGATAGGTTCAATGTTTTGGGATATCATTGGTCGATTCCTAGGATTGATGTCGGTTTATATTTTTCATGTTATGGAGTATTTGATCGGTTTTATGCTAGTGTATAAGAACTACATGGTTAGCAGAAACCGTCTAGTCTGCCTGGGTACCCATGTGGCCACTTTTGGAATGGGAAAAAGCTACTGCACAGTTTGTATATGGGCGCTTGAACCATACTCATTCCATAGGGTTTCCCAATATCTGAATATATAAAATAAAACAAATCAAAATGAGATTAAAATTGAAATAATGTAAAGAATTTATTTTAACTATTATTGTTTTTTTGGATAATAATAACAATATTGTTATCATTATTATTATTAATTTTTTTTAATATTATTATTATTAAAAATGAACTGAATATTATTATTATTTTAATGATTAAATTATTATTATTATTTTATCATTATATTATTATTATTACTAATATTATCATTATATTAATATTATTATTATTTTTTCTATTAAATGTATTATTATTATTATATTAGTATTATTATGTTATCATTATAATTTCATTATAATTATAATTATTATTATTGTTGTTATGTTATTAGTGTTATTATTATAATAATTAAATTTGTTTTTAATGGGTTTCTCTTAACCTAATCTTTTTCTATATCCCCCTTTCTCTCCCTCATGTATAATCCTTCTTTCGGTGAGTGCGGCCCCTCCGGCCGACGCCTCACCTCCGAATGCTTCCCACAACGACACACCCTCTTCCAGTGCACCCTCTTACTGGCACGACCCCCTTCTGACTACCACCTGGCACAACCCCCCTAGATGACTGACCTCCTCTCTGGCATCCACAACCTCACCAACACCCTCCTCCTCCAACGACAACTCCCCCTCCTATATTTTATACCTCATCTTGGTTTGGGGTTCTTCTACTACCAAGGTTTTAATTTTTAGGGACTGAATCCTAAAATATTTGGGCCAATATTGATGTTATAGGTTTGTTTTAGTTTCCCTTGGGTACGTTTGAGGTGCGTTTGAGGTTTCACACTAGTTTTTGGAATCTCTTCATCGTTTGAGGTAGGATCCCATTACACGTCACCATTAAATTTATGTTTTCATTGACTTCATATTTTTTCACCTTAACTAATTATTAATTAGTGATGATTATTTTTATAATAGTCAATCTATGTAAAATGAGGTGTTTTGTTCAATTTTTTTGAATATGCGGTGTGAAATTGTTGAATTATGCACACCCTTTTATTGATAAATAGACCAATTGGAATTTGTAGATGGTTTATAATTCTTAGAAGAATATTTTGATTATATATATATTTTTTATGTTCAAAAAATGGTGATTGGTATTTCGTAATGGATTTCTAAAATTAATTTGGTAGAAAAGATTTTATATTTTGTGTGTGTGTTTTAGTGAAATGTTTTTATGAACTGTTTGAAAGGAAAGCAACTTTTTTTTAAAGGCACTTAAGGTTCAAATGACTTTGGAATAAGGTTTTAAAGGAAAATTAAATACTTGACCTATTGAACTATATGTGCACTTTTCAATATGAATTATAAAATTTTATATGATGAAAGGCATGTCTTGGAATTGATTTTCATTTAATGAATAGATTTATAAAAAGGGGTTTGGCCTGTGGAATTGGTTTAGAAATAGTGTTTTCTTCTTGGGTTTCTAAAAAGGTAATTTTGTGAAGTGTGTAAGTGATGATAAATGCATTTAAAAGGGGTTTTAGTGTGAGTAAAAGTTAAATTGATTTGTTTTATGGAAGAGAGTGTTTCCCTTGAAGTGTTTGGTATTGGAGTGTGAAATTGGTGGTATGTGTGGCTTATTGTTTAGATTGTTTGGAACACCATTTTTTTCAACAGAACCTGGGATCCTGGCATAAAAAAGAGAAATTATCAGAATGATTTCCACACTCTTATACTTCATTACACTATTTAGTGGCCCATAACTTGTGGTAATTTTGTTATTATTGATCTAGGATAAGACCCCTCTATTAGGCCAGGTAGGGTGAGGATTAGGTGTTTGGGTGTTATAATGCCATCAAGTTGGGAATGCCTTTAAGATGAGACACATTTATAGTATGTCCTAGTTCTCCTCTGAGTTCCTCAGTTTTCTCATATTTCTCTGATACTAGTACCTTTAGTTCCATTTCCCTTGTCATATGGACTAATGGTCTTTATGCATTGTTTTTGGTGATCTTTTAGTAAATTGTGAATTTTTTTTATTAAAAAGTTTTCAAGAAATATTTTTGAGTGAACAGGTGTTTGTCTCTTTATATTGCATTAAAAATAAATGTTTTCAATTGGGTTCCTTTTTCCTTTCATCCCTATAAACCAAAATTTTCCCCATGTGTGAATCTTATTTCAAAATTGTGAGGTAAATAGATTTATGATTTTTATTCTTTAAAATGAAATGTGTGGAAAAACCAATATTTGTATATTTTATTTCTAACTTGAAAATAAATTTTTATTTATTTAATGGTTTTTTATTGGGAATATAATTATTTTGGCCCACCTACTTAGTTTTAATACTCACGCCTATAGACTTGTCTTGTTTTTCGTTTCTTCTATAAGTTCCTACTTTGGTTTGATCACCTTAGGAAATGTTTGGTATTGGATTAGAAAGTGACCCCGAGGGTCACATGGAGACATAATTGTTATCAAGTTTAGTTCCAGTTTTCTTTTTTTGTTTTTGGATCCTTTAATTGTAAATGATTTAAATTTTGAAAATTAAATTTAGTTTGGTTTGATGTTCATTTATTTTTACTACCATTGTTTATTTTACCGGGAGAAAACATTACCATTGACTTTATTGATTCCATTGGTTCTTGTCACCATCCCAATAGGATTGGGAATGCCTCTCAGGTCTTGCCACAGATCACCTCTTGAGATCATATCAAGGTCGACCTGGGATGGTTTGTTAAAAAATGGTATCAGGCCAGAATAGCTCTTTAGTAGACCATTCCTTATATAACAACCATTGTTACATGGGTATGTCTATGTAGAAGGAGTAGTATTTTCGGGTATCAAGATATAGTAATGGGAAGGATGTCATAAACCCTTGTTTATTCAAACCCATGGGTTACCATGGGATGTCTGGGTTTTTGTTGTCTTTTTGTGGTTGTGGATTGTTGTTATTGGGAAATGAAAATGGAGTCTGAAATGTGGCCTCTATGAGCTCTCAACACCTAGAAAGCCATATAGATATGTGCATATGGTCCTAAATAACTCCTTGTGATGGTGGTTTGATTGAAATATGACCACCAACAATATGGAAAATTCTCCCATTAACAGTAGTTTCCCCATTGTGAGCTGTTTCAGATCTTCATTAATTCTAAATATTTCCTTGAAGAGTCTTGTTTTGGAGTTGTAAAAAGTCAAATTTAAAATGGTAATGGATTTTTTTTTAAATGAAAAAACTTTTGTTTTGACCTTTGGTGTATTTATGTGTCACCACATCCATGTATATGTATGATAAAGTGGATGGGTACTCGGTTTTGCATGAGGATATTCATGTATGAGGCCCCATAGGACACCATTGGTGGGTTTGAATACATATGTTTGATTTATTTTCAAAAAAAAATTTAAGGGAAAATTTGATATTTTGATAGCTTTTATTTGTGAAATGTGTCCATTTTATTTTGAGAGTGATGTTTATTTTGTGGTGTTTGAAAAAGAGAACCCTTGTTGTTGAATTAGTCTTGATCAGGTTTATTTTTTCCTTGTTTGTTAGTGTCTTCCCAACAAATATTTAATGGATACCCAAATTGGAGCTTCAGGTGGTACATCATTATAAAAAAATCTAGTTGATCGACCTCAGACTATGTTCTTGAATTCTAGATGTTGAACCCTCCTCTCATTTTTGGACAAGTGGTTCCTCTCGAAGAAGTGCAATCAATGTGGAGGATTTAGAGGGACTTTATTTTCCATGTGTTTCTTGAGTCTTTAAAGGTAAATATTTATACCTCTATGCTCGAAGGTCCAACCATGAAATGGTGGAAGTCCCTGTCTTGAATCATTCCTTGGGAAGATCTTACTTAGGAGTTCATTAAGTCATCATTCATCTAATAAAATTTCTCTAAGATGAAAAAGGAATGAAGGAAGATTGAGTTGGGCATTATTTTTCAGGGTGTCAGATCTATATTAGAATTATATTGATGCTTCTTGAAAGTAGTTATGTTTGACCTAGGGTATGTAGAAAACGATCCCACAAAGGCATGGAAATTTGATTTAAGGATATTTTTTGAGTTGCAGTCAAAGGTGGAAGAGCTTAACATCACCATTTCCTTAGATTTTGTTAAGAAATCCTTTTGGGCCGAAGAACTTAGAATTTGGTGGCGGGTGGTCTCTGGCAGAACCACCTAATTCTAAGTTCTTCTTTGAGTAAATGATGGGACAAGAGTGTTCCCATCATTTTTTAGAGTAAGCTCATAACGGTATTCTCCAGATGTGGTTTGAATTCTTTTGGTTGTATGGATGAGTTATTTTTGATGATTTTTAAGGTGTACATATTTTTAGGATCTATTTAGCTTCTTGATAGTTATATAATTTTTCTAGATCAATCAACTAGAGGTGTCTATGATTTTGGGGGTGGGTAGAACTTAGCAGGGAGTCTGTTTGGGTCTCTCAAGTTCATCCTTTTATATTTTCTCTCATTGGTTGTGTTTTTGTGATCACTTATTTTATCATTATTTGGGAATATCCTTGAACTGTAAAGGTGTACCTTTTTCTCTTTTGGGGTATGACCTTTTTATGTCTTTCTGACAGAGGAAAGCATTAAGGTGGGGGAGAATTGTCACTCTTGGGTTTTATTTTTTCCTTGGTCCTGGCTCAGGCCAGGATCTCAGTTTGTTTCAAGGAAACATGGTGTGATTGGTTTGAAGATTGGGGATATCGTTGGTTGAAACTCAGGTTCAAGTCTGATTTAAATTTTTTATGTTTGGGAGTCTTCGATGGGTTTTAGGCTGGTGTGTGAGAAATGCAAGGTTCGCAGAAACTGTGTTGTCAGCCTGGGTACCCATGAAACCACTTCTAGAGTGGGTAGAAGCTACTTCACGATTTTCCAACATTCTCTTAAGACATGTGTGGGCTGTGTGATTTCCCATTATAAAAAAAATGCAAAATGAGATAAAAATTAAAATTAAGGAATATAATGTTTTAACCATAATAATATTATTGTTTTTGTGGATAATAACAATATTATTATTAAAATTTTTATTTTTATTTTATTATTTAAATTGTTGTTTCTATTATTATATTTATAAATAAAATGAATATTATTATTATTTTTATAATTATACTATAATTTTTATTTTTATGATTATATTATTATTATAATTTTTATCATTATATAAATTTAAAAATAATAATAATAATAATAATAATAATAATTATGTATATTAAAAATATAATTTTTATTATACGATTAGTATTATTGTTATTATGTTATCAATATAATTTCATTTTAATTATTATAATTATTGATTTTTATTATTGTTATTAATTATTAGTATTATTATTATAATTATTAAAATAGTTTTATTTGTTATGGTTCATGTTTCCCTAATCTCTCTCTCTCTCCCTATTTATCCCCCTTACATATCATCCCCCTTTTGGAAGGAATGGGTCCACCAATAGGTGCCTGACCTCTAGCTACTTCCCCTATCGACGCACCAACTTATCAGTACAACCTATCGCCAGCACAACCCCATGCTTGTGACCCAGCTACTGGCACAACCCCCTTGGCTGGTCAACCTCCTCTCTTGCAGCTGCGACCTGACTGACATCCTTCTCCTTTGGCGGTGGCTCCCCATCCATTATTTTCATTGTCCTCTTGGTTTGGAGTGCTTCCATAGTTGGGGTCTGGATTTTTAGGGATTGAATCCAAAACTTTTGGGTCCAATGTGATGTTTTAGGCTGGTTTTAGATTCCCTTGGGAGCATTTGATGTGTGTTTGATGGTTTTCACTAGTTTAGGGCATTTCTTCATCATTTTAGGTAGGATCCCTTTGTAGATTTCCTTTATGTTTATGTTTTTTTGATTTATTATTTTCACGAATTATATAATTATTAATTATAGATATATTTTTTATATATTTTTTTACTTGAAATTTGGTGTCATGTTTAGTAGTTTCGAATATGCAGTTTGAAATTATTGAATTATGCACATGATTTATTTGATAAATTTCATGGTTGGATTTTGGAGGTGGTTTATAATTTTTAAAAGCATATTTTGGTTATATATATAATTTTGATGTCCAAAAATTGGGATTGGTATTTATTAATGGATTTATAAAATTAATTTTCCAAAAAAGTATACATATTTTGTTTGAGTGTTTTGCTGTAATGTTTTAGGAATTTTTTTATGAATTTTTTGGAAGTTAAGAACCTTTTTTAAAAAATCTAATGATTTGATGAAATTGGAATATATTTTAAATGTAAATGAAGTATTTGATGTATTGAAATTAATTTTCAGTTTTCAATATGAATTATAAAATTTTAATTGATGAAAGGTGTGTCAGGGAATTGATTTTTGGATTATGCATGGATTATTAAAAGGGGTTTGGATAATGGAACTGGTTTAGAAATGGTGTGTTCTACTTGTGTTTTTAAAAAGGGCTTTCTGTAAAGAGTTAAGTAATGATAAATGCATTGAAAGGGGTTTTGGTGCAAGTAAAATGGATGGTGGTTTGTATTATGGAAAAAGGTGTTTCCCTGGAAGTGTTTGGTATTGGTTTGTGAGATTGGGGGTATGTGTGGATTTTTATTTGGAATTTTTCGAACACCCTTTTTATGAACCTATAATGGCAACCTAGAATTGTAAAGAATAATTATGATAACATTTGCTGCACTAGTATAGGTTATTACACTATCTAGTGGACAACAATATGGTTTATTTTGTTATTATTGCTATGGGATTGGGCCCTTCAGTCAGGCCAGGTAGGGATATGATCATTTTTTTGGGAATTATGACATCATCAAGTAGGGGATTCCATCAAGACGAGTTACATATATTGTATGTTCATGTTATCCTATGAGTTCATAGATTTTCTCATGCTTCTCCGATAATAATACAATTAGTGCCATTGCCCTCATTATATGGACTCATGATCAATGTCAATGGTTTTTTCTACTACTTTAGTAAATTGTGAAGTTATGTTTTTGTTAAAAAGGTATCAACAAAGATGTTTAAATGAATAAGTGTTCCTCTATTTTACTTTCATAAAAAATTAATATTTCCTAACTGGTTCCTTTCTCTTCCATCCCTATGAACCTAACTCTTCCCCATGTGTGAAGATTATTCCATAATTATGATGGAAATGTATTTTTGATTTGTATTCCATAAAATGAAATGTGTTGAAAAATATATGTATTCTATATTGTATTTCAAACAGGAAAATCAATGTTTCTTTTTTAAAGGGTGTTCATTGAGAATTGAATAATTCAAGCCTATCTTTCGAGTTTCAATACTCACACATATAGTCTTTTCTTGTATTTTGTTTCTACTGTAGGTTCAAGATTTTTCTCGATCACCTCAGGTGAAGTTTGGTATTATATTGGATAGAGACCCCATATATATATGGAGATGTCATGGTAGTCAGTTTCTTTCTGGTTTCCTTATGTTGTTCATTTTACATTTGTTGTAATAGATGTAAATTTTGAAAATCGCATTTATTTTGTTTTTTCATTCATTTATCTTTTATTCCTTTGTTTATTTTTCTCGGTGAAACCATTACCATTGTATCTATTGATTCCCTTGGTTCTTAACGCTATATCAGGATAATCAGGAACGCCTCTTAGGCCTTTCTATAGATCGACTTGGGTGACTGGATCAGGGTCGACCCGAGTTGGTTCGTGACACTAATAATAGAAATATCACATAAAAGAGCCACCTTAGAGTATATCTAATGTACGTTCATTGAAAATCACATGATAATAATTGATATCACCATACTAGTAGTTAGTCATACAATAGAACATGATTTCCACATTAGATGATCATATATAAAACAAAATTAATTTAATGGAACCATAGACCCAAACATGATTCAAAAACTCAAATTTACATTGTTTCTATATCCCCACTAATCTCATCTTTCTCACCGACATGTACAAATCAAAAAATAGAGTAAGCCACCACTAATGGTGTACTTAATAAATGAAAAAAATATGTGAATGTATGTACTAAATGAAAATTGGTTAAACATGACATTTATAAACTTTTCATGATAGGGGTACACAAGAAACCATCACGAGATCCAAATTAAATCTCCTTTGACCAATTTGGAATATGATCCATCTATTAAAAAACCCTTATCTAGTCTAGTTACCACTATAAGTAACTAATTACATCTATCGGGAGGTATTAATTCCAAAAATAGAAACATATCCATTAACATATGGTAATAAGTCCCACCTCTCATCCTAAAACATATCAAAAGGAATCACCTTTAACCCATATCACCTTTTAGGGGTTTTTACATTCCACCTAAAATTCTCTCATAGTGTTATCATATCCCATTTTAAATAGACCTTAGGGATAGTACAACCCGCATGAAAACACACCCTAGGGGTAGAAAATCCCACATTCCACCTCACATGTGGTATATATGACCCACCTAAATATATCTCCCATAGGTAGTATATACAACTATCTCAATATCATAGGGGGTCAGTTCATCAAACCTAAAAAAATTTCAAAAGGGAAATCTTTTAAACTATCCATATCTCTTATGGGATAATATATCCAACTTTATTACATATCCCCAAGGTATAAAATCCCATTAACCATCTCTATTAGGGGAAATATTTATCACATAGAAACATCTCCCAAGTGATGTATATCCTGATGGACATCTCTCTTAGGTGGTAGTACATCCCACCTTAAAATATATCCTAGGAGAACAAAATACCACTATCCATATCTCTTAGGGGACTATAATACCCACCTAATAACATCTTCAAGTTGAAGTACATAACACAATCTCTCTCTCTTAAGGGATCGTTCATCAAACCTTACACAATCTACTATGGGATTTAATCCAATTATAGATCCATGAATAATCATGACATACAAATCATATAATCTTCCATACCAAGGGAAAATACATAGAATAATATCTAAAATACAATAATATCATATGGAATAATTCCCCTTATAATATACTATATTAAAAGAAAACATGTCCCTCATAGATATTATTTACAAAAAAACCAGTTGGAAAACCTTCAATCTAGTTTGGCGGTCATTGTTATCATTATATAAAGGGTGAACTGTGCCTTACCTTCAACCTTATATACACATTCTGTATTAGTGACCAACCATCCTATATCTTCATTATAGAAAATTTGGACAATTTTAATGTCTCATAACCATCATTTCTGGTTCATTATAACCCAATCCACTCACTAGGACATGCAACCAATAGCATGATATTCTTAGTACCCATACACTAAACCTATCACCTCCTCTATGTAGCTCTAGAACCCTTAATATTTACTCACATTTTAAAAAAAATTCTATCTTCACTCATAATTCCAATTCCTCCTAAAAATCTCTCTTTGTAAACCCCAACTAACACATAGGATTGCCACATCAAAAAAAAACAAGTAAACCTCACAAGGATCACCACCAAAGCTATGGATAATGAAACCCTTCATGATTACATTACCAAATAATCTTAGTAATGTATTAAATAAAAAAATTCCATTGGTGAACTAAAGTTAATCATATATATTCTAATTTTCATGCCATGATCTAGAAATCCCAAACCCATTACTAAAGAAGAAAGGGTACAACATGGTATTCCTTCTATGGTTATTCTATCATTCTCACTTTGTCCTAGCTATGAAAAAACCAACCCAAGAAAAACATTAGGATCACCCTTATAATCCTAACTAGATGAGAATACAATAACAAAAAATAAGTATTTACTATGTCAATCAATCCTCATATATCATACAGAAACCCTCTTTATATTCCAATGATCTCATCTTTCATAGGTGAAAAAGTTATCAACAACTATAGAGTATCCACTTATCACATGAGGACTCACTATGTGTTTAACACCACTAACTAGTATGGATTTCCAAAATATAAGTCCCTCACTAACCAAAATATAGGAATCACATGAAATTACTTAGACATACTATCCAAAGAAGTATATGAAATATATATACTGTACTGATATTAGGAACTACCTACATCAATAATAGATTATCCCTTCAAACAAAAATTGGGTGCCATTTCCCAAGACAATTTATTCCTATACCATCTATTTATATCCTCCATGATTTCCTAACTTATTCAATATTTAGTTTATTATATATTTGAAACCATTATAATTAATTAAAAACATTAATTCCATAGTAATTGGGATAGTGTATTGATACCAAAATGTAATCCAATGGAGTTCCATCCACACCAAAAAATTCATTATACTATCTCTGACAAAAATCATAACACCAGAAACCAATTAATTAATTTATTCCATCCTAATTTATGAATAAAAAAATAAATTAAATAATAAACATACCTCAATTGAAACCACATTCAATTTCTGATGATAATCCTTTGTAGGCTCCTCTAACATCCAATAATGGATTTCCTCTCGATTCAATGTAATTCCACGTTTCATTAGTATCAATATAAAATTCATAATCCCATTCACACTAAATTATATTATGGGGATAAAAATAAAAGAAAATAAATAAAATAGGAGGAACTCACTAAATTTGATGATATTTTTTATCTCAATGATATTTGAATTACCCATTAATAATAATAGAGAAGTGGGAGAAAAAGAGGTCCTCCTCTTGGTAGTTTATCATCCATAAGAAAGAAACCCTTGTGGGTTATCAGAAGATTGAGGAAAAATAAAAATTATTATAAATTTACCTAAGAAATACTGGGATATTAATTTTATTATAGAAGCTATCAGGTTACCCAACTAGAGGGTTATTTAATATATTTTATCTTAGAGTACTCGATATGATCATACCATGTACCCAGTAGCTCTATATAAACACCAACCTACACCAAATATTCTCTAAAACCTCAAGAAATATATTTAAACCTCCTTCACATGAACTACCTCCAAAACACTTTCCATTTAACCATTTAAAATTCATCTAAAAATTATAATTTCTAATCAAAATACAAAAATTCAGACCATCAAAGATTATAATTTATTTTAAACCCAAATAAATCACAATTAATTGAACACATAACATTGTAGGATGTTAAAACCTCCGTACTATAATAGCATAATCATCTATAAGAAACCTATTCATTACTTTCCTATAAAATTCATTTCCCACCAATATTAGATGAATGTAAAAAAATAAAATATTTCAATGGTTATCGTTATACCAATACTACACTTGATCTAGAAAAATAGAAAAATCGTTGACACCTCCCACTATGACCCATCATAAACACTGGTCATCCCCAAAATGATTTGTGTTGATCCATATTCAAATTATAGTGCTTGATTTCATAGGAAATTCTATAGCTAATACCAAACTAATTTTTTACCTTCAAACTTGATGAATAAAATGAAATTTTCCCACTCATGGTACTATTTTTGAATTCTTGATTTTTTAAAACAAATTCCATTGGTTGAAATTACTAGTTTATATTATACCATCACCTACCCACCAATAGAAACCAAAATCTCTTATCTTTTATCACAAAAACCTATATTTTTTCTCAAATTAAGCGCTCATAACATGAATACTCACCCAATAAAAAATTTCACCATGCTTACTAGAAGAACTTACATTCCAAATACCCAAACCCCCTCTTGATTCATTACCATAAATCTCACATCCATTAGTTTCTATGAACCCGGACTATATGAGACCCATATTGATACCGAAACTTTAGAACCCCCCCTTACCCATAAGATACAAACATTTATATACATACCCTGATATAAAACCAAAACATCTCTAGTTTAGGTATACAAAAATACCCCTCTTAGCGTTTAAAAAACTATCCCAATTGTGATCCACATTATCAAGCTATCTTTGGTATTCTCCCCACCATATAATTTCCCATGTTATTTATTATCTAGAACCAACCCATTTATTGACCATCATCAAATGAATTTTGATACTCATGAACCCAATTAAATTATATTACAATAATGAAAATATAAAAATAATCACACAACACATGATATCACTGATTTATTAACATGAAACTAGATCATGATGGAAAGAATGCATGGTCCACAAACCTTATAAAAATCATGTAACACTTTCCTTCTAACTAATATTATTTAAATAATATATTTTAAAGTCCATTGATTCTTATCTTTACAAAATTAAGGCACCCTTCATTATACTTCCATTAATAATACAGTGATACTCATTCCCTTAGTGTATTATAGAACCATACAGTTATCTTGTTGCATTTTACACCAAAAAAATGAAACATCTCATCCATTATTTTGACTAAACTCTTTAAAGGACTCATGATTCTTATAATTCATTTATTATATAATTATATCTCTATAAATACCTCATCTCACATTTTAGTCGTCTTAGTTCACCAATTATTATATGTTAATACTCACTTGTGAAATTTCAAATAAACCCCTACCCAAAAAAACATCAATGATCAATATAAATTTTCCATTTCATATCCAATATATGGTTTCTAAAAAAAATCCATAAAAAATAAGATAAAAACCCATGTTTTTCATGTGTCTGGGCTATCCCTTCTCTCTCAACGTACCCTCTTATAAATAAAGCCATCAAAAATAAAAATATGAAATAACTAATTTATCGTAATGACATAACATGAATTACTATAATCCCACGTCTTAACATAGAGTTACAGACCACATTAACATAGTCCATAGATCATACACTTATAGTTCACTGCTCACAAATAAAAATAAGTTATTCTGCCTTCAATATCACAAGGAAACCCACATTCCAATAAACCTATCTCATGATTTATATATATTTTCTATTCCTCATACACATTCCAAATTCCCTCTCTGGGGTACTAATCATCACCAAGAATCTATATACGAAACTACCCCTCAATGATCAATTGATTATTTATGTGCATCTCGATGACAAAAAACCATTGTTATTTTTACAATGAAAATATTAACCATCATGTTTGGTTAACTATAATTATACCAATAATTAATTTATGAAAACACTAAATAAGTTATTATTAACACATTACATAAAAAAACCCTTTTAAATTTAAGAAATTAGAACTATAATGACATATAATCATGAACCTTCCTTTGAACCTATATTAAATAAATGACGAATAAATTCTAACTTATTTATACTCTAGTACAAGATAATAACCAAGAATCAATAAATCTAAAAAATCACCTGTTAAAAAAATAAACCCAATCACAACATAAAAAACTAGAATTGTAAATGAGACTCTTTAGATACTGAAAATTTATCTTATCTATTCCCTTGACTTGCACAAAAGGTAGATTCATTCCCATGTTACGACAAGTACTTTATTTTTATACCATATCACAAATAGAGAGAAAAATAAAATGAGGTTTTGAAAGTAATTTGTAACATCCCTAACTCGAATCAATTTATAGTAAACACAATAGGTACGCTAGTTGTCGTTAGGTGTACCTCCACATTTGTTGGAGGCTGCTGATTAATAGTAAGGGTCTGATAATGCCACATGGGAAGAATATACAATACTATATCAATTCTATAATAATGGAAAATAATATAAATATTCATTATAAGAACTACATTATTATATATACCACAAATATATAGTTGTAATCATTCAATAATAATTTTCATCAGCATACTATAAAAAATTTATACATGTAATCAAACAGTCATATAATAGACCAGGATCACCTTATGCGTTGATAATATATAATTAGAATATAAAACTAAAATAAAATTAATAAAACCAACAATGACTCCCAACACCACCTTATAATCTTCTGATTAAGCCACCCAGATAGTCAATGTATACCTATTTTTACTAGTTACAAGTATGTCTTGTCGTTTGTAATACCCCTATCAGGGTAGTTATCCACTCTAGGTGACTCATCAAATTTTTTGGGAGGTAGTACGTCTAAACCAGAAACATATCATCACTCATAAAAAGTACGTCTGTAATGAACTAGCTTGGGTTAACCCAACATTTCACCTGAGACAACTCATCACTAGGATCTAAGTGTGCTTCTGATTTCTCGGGGATGGAATTAAGAACCATCGTATCAAAAATAACTAATTTAAAATTCTCTCACCCTAGTAATCCAAATAAAAAACATATGGATTCCACCATGAATTCTATCATAATCCATAAATATATTTTATGTCCCCACTTATAAGTAAATAGTTGCAAAAAATAAAGACAACCAAATAGAGTTAAAGTATTAGAAAAAAACAGTGATGCATCAACACCACATGAAAGGAATAACAAATTAGTATTCAATGTCAATATACAACAGAAACAATTTATAGTGAAGTATAATTTGGTTTATATAAAGTAACCCAAAATCACTGAGGATCCAAAAAATTTCCACAATATCCCAACCTCCTCATGACACATAATAACAACTAGAAACATTCTCAAGAAGAAAAAATAATAAGAATATACACCTAAATAAATGGATCCTTTTAATTTTTTTGTATCATATAATACCAAGTTAGTATATTCCAAAAGGAATATTTAGTGTGTGAGGTAATGCTAGGTAGGATCTAAACATGATTCTATATAATTTATATCACCTTACATTATAGTAGTTCTATTTTGATAATAATGTTTTGAAAAAAATTTCACTAGAGATAATCCACAAATACCATTGGTCTTATAAATCAAATCCAAGATTGAAAAATGATGAACTAGAATAAATGAATAAAAACTATGGTATTAAAATATATGAGATATCATATGATTAATTATGAAATGAGCATTATAAACATGAAACAAACACCATAACATAGACCTGTAGATCAAAGTAAACAAATACTGGACCAAGGAACACAATTTAACATAAATAAAATTGTTAATTCATCACCAAGATCTTAATCACATTTTCGAGGTTCTAATTCCTCATGTTGGTACAAAGAGTCAAACTGCTTCTCTAACCTCATTTATAACATAATCCACAAAATAGGCTTTATCAGTATGGGTTAAAAACTCACCCAAGTTCTCCTATTTTCATCTAATAATAAAATATTCATATAATCCATCCCCATAATCATATAAACAAGGAAACACCAAGTTTGAGGAGAATACACAACCCCTTATAAAAATTTATTTGTAACCATTTTATTCTTTAAATAAATTCACCAAATCCTTTTATAAACAAAACTTCTTTTTAAGGAAGTATATTTCAAAACGAACTTAAATGAAACACAACCCAAAAATCACAATAAATAGTCATATAATAGGACTCAATACTTTAAAATATAAAAATTAATAAATTAGAGTAAAATGAAAACCATGAATTAATATTATTATGTAGGAAACTGTCATCAGGTAGAGAATCCTACCCAAAAATCATGTGAAACTCCTCGCCTTTATCCAAGATCACAAGAAATTGGAAAAGTGGATCCCCTAAATAATAACATAGTAATAAATTTCCTTAAAAAATTAACCATATCCCTAGGTTCATCCACCATGTTTATCCTTGGTTCTCAAACTCAGTGAAGTGGGAATAACACGGTGAGGGAGGGAGGATATAGGAGAAATCAAAAAAGAATCAGACATTACATTTAGAAAATCCCCCCCCCCCCCCCAAAAAAGGAAAGTCCCCAAAAATACAAGGGAGAAGGAGGATATTTATTGGAAGAGGTTGTTATACATAAATGAGATAATATATGGGTCGAAGTGGGTTAAAACATATAGTGGAATTAAGGGAAGTTAAAATTTTAATTTTTTTGGGTCACATGGTTTGGAAAGCTATGTGCTAGCCATACAACACACTCTCCATTTACATAATAGGTTGAATTATTTTCTATGATAGTTTGAATGGTTTAAAAAACCATGAACTAACCATGAAAAATGAATCTCGTCACTCCAGCATCCTCTCACATTGGTACGTGTGAGGTCAACACTAAGAATTTGCTAACAATTTACCCTATCCAATTTGCCTAATAATGCACATTTTGACCTATAAATCTAAAAAAATAAAATATAAATAAAATGATGATAAAAATATAAATATAAATAATACCAGTCACATGAATGGTGTCCGAATTCTCCTCATCTTTCCACTTATTATCCCCCAAAAGTACTTATGGTTCTAAAATCTAAAAGGCTTGGGACACTACTCCATAACCCGCACCTTATACTCAAATGTCTCATGAATATCTCAGCTACAATTCAATATTACACCGACCAAGGTATTTTTAATTAAATACATCACCTTGTTATGATAATCCATCATCTGAATAAGATTATCAACATTGGAGGTACTGAGATCCATCTCCAAACCCACATATTAAATAAAATTAGAGGGGTTTCAATAATAATTTTTTTTGGGTAAATAGAACACACTATGAATGGAAATAATACATGTTGGTGAATATAATAGGTATACCAACTTCTGGAGATAACTTGCGATCTCAAAAAACCTGTAATAACCAAAAAACAGCTTACCATATCTCACAAGATGATGATGTCCCACCTTGGGAGAAATTATTAGAAAAACCAGAACTAATAGAATACTCTAATGGATGTAATATAAGATCAACGTATAAGTTATAATGGCTCTGAGTTCTGGTGAACCCCTTTTGGATCAACTATAACTTCTTTGTTGTTTTTTAAATGGTGCCTTTACAGAATAAGGAGGAATCACCTAATATAATTGAAAAGATATGGGGTTAACACATTAACCTATATTGATCATTAAATGGATCCATCTTGATGTAATCTTGAAAAATATTTTCATAGGTAAACTCTGTCATTGAAAAATGATTTTCCTAAGAACTACTAATGGATTACATGCATTTTCAATTAATAAACTTAATAATTTGTATGACCCACTCAATCAGACATCCTTATATGGATTATATTTTATGTTTAACCTCAATCAAGAGGAAATTTAATCATTATGGACATTCCATAACTGAGGCATATATCATGGGACCTATTCAAATATTACAGTAAAAGGAAAACCATGAAACCTCACAATCTTTCATATGTACAGGTATCTGAAAACTTCTACCTTCATCGACTCTTGAATGGGTAGGAAATGGGCGAACATGGTCCGTATATCAATAAAAAATAATATATATTTTTTTCCACTCAGAGGCCAACAAAATCCACTTAATAAATCAATGGAAATTTCACCCCACTTACACCTTAAAAGGGGAAGAAGATACAGTAAACCTATAGGTATAAGATGCTTGGCCTTAATCTTCTAATAGTTATGAAACCAATGAAAACAATCTATAATCATATGTATCATCTGGAGCCACCACTAATAATGTTTTAAATCATAATCCATTTTTTATATCCATGGTTTGCGTCCCAAATCATCTTGTTCCCACCTTATATCAACTCCAGCCTCAAATATAAGAGGATAAAGTTTTTTTGTTGAATATAATACCACAAAATTCTCATTTTAAGGGGGAAAATCTATAACAATATAAAAGGACTACATATAATATACCCAGTGCCTTTACCAAGGATTTAAATTCACATGGGTACACTAGTGCAGAAACTGTTTTTTACGTCAGTTATTTTTAATTTTTTACGTCGGTTTCTAGCCGACGTTAATACGTGCGACGTTATAAATAATGTTTTTGACATCGGTTATTTAAAAACCGACGTCAAAAACATAAAATCGCGATGTTTATCACGTCGATTATATTAGAACCGACGTGATAAAGGGCCTGGAGAATGGTTTATCGTGTCGGTTATTTTAGAACCGACGTGATAAAAGGCCTAGAGAATGGTTTATCACGTCGGTTATTGAAGAACCGACGTGATAAACGGCCTGGACAATGGTTTATCACGTCCGTTCTTAAACAACCGACGTGATAAACAGGGGGTGAGGGGGTTTATCACATCGGTTCATATAGAACCGACGTGATAAACCGGGGTGAGGGTGGTTTATCACGTCCGTTCTATAAGAACCGACGTGATAAACCAAACTGAGTGCGGTTTATCACGTCGGTTCATATAAAACCGACGTGAAAAACCGGGGGAGGGGGGTTTATCACGTCTATTATTGTATAACCGCTGTGATAAACCGGTGGGAGGGGGTTTATCACGTCGGTTAGTCAATAACCGACGTGATAAACCATTGTCCAGGCCGTTTAGCACGTCGGTTATTCAATAACCGACGTGCTAAAACATTCTCCAGGCCCTTTATCATGTCGGTTATTAAATAACCGAAGTGATAAACCATTATCCAGGCCTTTTATCACGTCGGTTATTAAATAACCGACGTGATAAACTATTTTCCAGGCCTTTTATCATGTCGGTTATTAAATAACCGACGTGATAAACTATTTTCCAGGCCTTTTATAACATCAGTTATTAAATAACCGACGTGATAAACTATTTTCCTGGCATTTTATCATGTCGGTTATGAAATATCCGACGTGATAACCCCAATTTTTTTTAAACAGAATGCAGTGATCTTCTCTCCACCAGAATCAACCAGAAAATAAATCAAGAAATCATACCACAAAAACAGAAATACTTCAAAAATAAGCATGTAAATAGATAACATATAAAACTTACCCACTAGACAGCATCCACCCTCATTTATACCCCATGGACAGCCCTCCCCCACCCTGTTGGAGCCCTCACCCTCATGTATACCCCCTGGACAGCCCTCCCCCACCCCATTGGAGCTCCCACCCTCATGTATACCCCTTGGACAACCCTCCCCCACCCCATTGGAGCCCCCACCACACTCCTGGACTGCCCTGACCCCCAGACACACCCAAACACCCCTCGACAACCCCCCACCCGCCTGAACAGCACCTCCTCACCCCTCACCCCACTTGACAGCAACAACCACACCCCTGGACAACCCCCCCCCCCCCCCACCCGTGGACAACACTCCCACACCCCTGGACCGGCTTCCCACACCCCTGGACATCCCTGCCACCCCCAAGACTATCACCCCACCCCACCGGACAACCCTCCCAGACCGCTGGACACCCCCAACCCCACTGAACACACCCCCACACCCTAGGAACCCCTCCCCCACAGACCCAAATCCATACCAGAAGAACCATCAAAAGTAGACCAAAACAAGAAGTAGAGAAAAATTAAACATTCAATTATATAACATTCAAAACTTACACTGTCAACTTAAAAAAAAAACTAAATCAAACCTAAACAACTACCAAATAGACAATTAAAATGAAAATATTCAATATTACATTTTACATTACAAACAACTAAAATTCAATCAAACCTGTAAAATAATTTGACCACTCCACTTGTACATGTTTGATGTTTTCAGCAGTATAGGGTTGAGGGTCATCAAAAAGCTACAAATGAAAAAGAAGATAGTTAACATGTATAATGAATAAGTCAAATTGAAATACGATGGAAAAGTTTAAGAGGAAATCATACCAGGTCAAAATTCACAACTTTCCCAGTTGTTATTATTTCATACATAAATATTAACATATAATATCCGCATTCGATGAGGCCTTGTTGTTCATGACAGTTCTGTTTTGAATGAGTGTAAATTCAATATATTAATTTTATGTAATAAATCAAAAAGTACAAATTATAAATGGAAATTTACCTTCTCCTTTACATATTTGATCTTTTCATTTCTTTTCTTTGTGTTTTTTCGAAAGTCGACCCATGTACTATTAGAAAATAATACGAATGAGGTAAATTTAAAATTCATTATAATATATAAAACTATTGAGAAATTGAAACTTACTTTTCCAACATATTCTTAAAACTTGCCCACACATCACCATGAACAGAGCATATCCAATAAAGAGCTTTCTCCCTTGGGAAAAAAATCCCTAACATCCAATGATTACTGATAAAAGGAAATTTAATGTTAGTGGTTTTTTGTGTTAAAAGATAATTAAATCTTTGAGAGAAATGTGTTTCATACCTCTCACAAAAAGGCATCATCCAACATTGTTGGATTATATTCTTTTCAAATCTTTCAGCAATATAAACCATTCTTTGTTCCTCAGTCAATGCACATGCTTCAGGGGAAATCAATTGCGGGTCCATGAATCCATACACTTCTGTCAGATCATTCCTCTCACAAATTTTATAAAGATACCTAATAAAAATTATATATAAGTGTACATTTTTAATAAATATAACGCAGGGAAAAGGTGTTAAGACATACATGTAAAAAATTTGCACCACGTTGATGCCCAACTTATCTCCAGTAACAAGCTCCATGATATCAGATTTTGTAATCCCCACACTTATTTCACGTCCACAAACATGAGATTCCATTGGAAACTCATAAAAACCCAACAACAAATGTGAATATCTTGAAAATCTGGCAAGACCACTGGAATCTGTATCTGATGTCATAGCCTGTTATCTTTGTTGTTGTCTATACAGTATTTCTTTACCTTTGAAGTATTCCTGTGAAAAAAAAATGAGAATTATAGTAGTTTTCAAATGATAAAACAACTTTAATAAAAAAAAATAAAATAAAAGATATAACATTCATACCTCTATGGTAATGAGTCGAAGAAGTCTGGATGGGCAAACTAAAAAATGGCCAATACTCTATCCAACTGTCACCACCTCATCTGTAGGTATTGGTACCCTAGCTGATCTATTTATAATATCCTGTACAGTGACCCTCTGATTCTCTACCTCTAATTGTTGATGATGAACTGTATCTCCTATACAATATACCAACCTGTATGCTACTATATGATGTTGAGAATCATCAACATACAACTCGCAATATGTAGGTAGCTGCGCGGAGGCGTAGGATAAAAAATGGGGTCCGCAGGCTAAGGTGGGGGAGTGGGAGCTACTGGAGGAGGTGGAGGATAAATAATGGGGTCTGCAGGGGGAGGTGGAGGAGTGGGAGCTGCAGTCTGAAATTGTCTTTGCATTTCTGCAAACATAGACTGCACCGAATCTCTAATCTTGTCTTCCATCGTCGCATTAATATTTTGAACTTCAGCCTCCAAGGATTCTATTTTTTTTATAAACCCCCTCAATGTTAGAAGTTGAAGAACGTGGAAACACTTTTCTTACCGATACACCTGTCGGATATCCTCTTACACGACCAGGATGTTCGGGCCTTCCCAATGTTGCAAATAAAATATCTTCCCTCCCAGTAGCTGTAAATGTCCCCTCTGAACTCTGCTCCTCAAGAGAGTCCTGTATTAATTAGTTGAACATTTCTGTAATGATTGAAACTTATATGAAGAAAAAAGTTAACTTAAATAAATTAAATAGATATCTTACAATCCTCTCAGCTACGATTCTCGATTCTTCCGAAAGATATTGCCCTTTTTTTCCCTTCCGAGCTCTCTTCCATTTTTCTTGTCTAAATGGAGGGGATGGAGGGGCCACCTCTCCAGAGCTTGAAGACTCAGCTCTTAGTTGTTGAAATTTTTCTGCTATCATTTTTTCTTCCAATAATGTATACCCTCTCCGAGATAAACTATGAGGGTATACATTTTTAGATTGGATCTCCTAATGAGATTTCCTTGTTTGCTATAATTTAAGACTAATAAATCATTAACAAAACATTAATAAAATCATTTATATAAGAAAGTATATAAAAGTTTACATTTACCTTACCAGAAATGACTCTTTTTTTCTACTTTCAAAAAACTGTCTCCATGTTTCTTCATCTATAAAAGGATATATACGACATGGATGTCATGACTCCTATGACCAAAAATGAAATCAGATGAGAGGGTTGATTTGAAATCCCTCCATCTCCTGGCAGCCAACGATAAGCATTTCTTCCTGACTCCTCCAGTGCCAGGAATATCAAATTTTATCTGATAAAGAAGAGGTTAAACATATTATATATACCAGAAAAATTAAAATAATGGTCAAACAATGACAAAAGATCTTACCAAAATCGTCTCCCACAACTGAGAGATAATCGCTTTATCCACACCTCTCCAATCATCATACAGAATGCTTACTTTGGTCTTAGCCTGAGTTGCAAAAAAACTCTTAAAATCTTTGGCATTCAGACCTCTAGGAATATCATCATCATCAAACTCAACTACTATCCTCTGATCCTGCGTACGGGCAAGTGATAATTTTGGTAAACGTGTGCAACCACGTTTACCAACCTTTGAACTCTTTGTCGTAATAGGAGCATGTGAATGTTCATCCCCAGAGGTATGACCAGCAATATGCTCCTCCCCAGAATCATGTGGTTGATCATCTGAATGATCTGTCATTATCCTTCAAAACAAAAAAACAAACGTCAGTTCACAAATATACAAATTCAAATATTTTAATACTACTGTAATCAGAAAATAGAAAAGTGTACTAGGTTACATAATAGTAAACATTGGTAATATGGTAAGCATGTTAAACAATGGTAAAGATGGCAAAGATGGTCAAGATGGTCAAGATTGTCAAGATGGTAAAAAATGGAAAAAATGGTAAACCTGGTAAACATTGTAAACATGGTAAAGTAATTGTCAGTGAACAAATATAAAAATTCAAATATTTTAATACTACTGTAATCAGAAAATAGAAAAGTGTACTAAGTTACATAATAGTAAACATTGGTAATATGGTAAGCATGTTAAACAATGGTAAAGATGGAAAAGATGGTCAAGATGGTCAAGATGGTAAAAATGGTAAAAATGGTAAACCTGGTAAACATTGTAAACATGGTAAAGTAATTGTTAGTGAACAAAAATAAGCATTTTAAAATTCATGTAATGGTTATAAACATGATAAAGTAAACTAAACAAACTTAAAACAAACAATAACATATACTTATTTTATTTTAAAACATGTTCTAATAAATAAAAATCTTACAATATCTAAAATTTATGGGAAACATAAATGTAAACAAGAAATAAACATATGTTACCTATAATTTTAGGAATGTACAGATGGATTGTTTTCCCAAATTCCTTCATCGTGATCGTTCCTTATGGCACAAACTATGTCTTCAACATGATCGTCATTATGTTCTGTTAACATTTCCATTGAAGTAGGGATCTCACATAAATCAGCATATTCATCAAGTTCATCCTCAACAACATATTTTTTTCCCTTGTAAAACAACAGCCCACTGCATATCTGATTGATCTACTACATAAAAAATTTGTTTTTCATGTGTTGCCATTATAAAAGAATCAGCTGTGTCTTCCAATCTATTCAGATTGACAAGTGCCATTCCAAATTCATCGTGTCTGACACTGTTGTTACTGTTAAACCATTTATAGTTAAAAATGGGATCTTTAATTTTAAAGTAATCAACCTCCCATATGTCTTCAATCACTCCATAATATGCATTTGATGCAGAAATTGGTTTTTTGTCCTTAGCACTCGAAAAATTCATTGCTTCTGCAAACACCAATACACCACTATTATGAACTGCACTTCTGTTGTCCTGAGCTTTTGTATGAAATGTATAACCATTAATGTCATAACCATACCATGTTATCACATTTAAACATGGACCACCCACTATCCATTTTAATGTCTCTGATACATCTGATCTACCAAGCAAAGTCTTTTTAATCCTTGACAAAAAAGTTTTGTTGTGCTCATTCAAAATCCACATTTCTTTCTTCTTTGGATGACATTGTTTCAACTCATTAATATGCAATGTGATATATGGTTGAGCATCAGCTATGTTATTCAAGATGTATGATTCTAACTTCTTCATCTGTTCAGCTGACAATGATTTGAATTTCAAGCCGCGAATCCCCTTTCCCTCATTATTAACTCGTTCATGGTGAGATGGAGGCAAACCTATGTGTTGCGCCGCAGCCAAGTAGCTCGTACAAAACTCTTCTACCTCCTCAGAAATATACTTTTCAATAATGGAGGCTCCAGGTCGATATAGATTTTTAACATACCCCTTTAATATTTTCATATACCTTTCAAAAGGATACATCCAACGAAGATATACAGGTCCACAAAGCTTTATTTCTCGAACCAGATGAATCATTAAATGCACCATTATATCAAAAAAAGTTGGATGAAAATACATTTCCAATTGAAAAAGTATAAAAATTGCATCCTTCTCCAAAATGTTCAAAGCATTCACATCAATCTCCTTGTTACAAATTGAATTGAAAAAATAACACAACTTCATTATAGTCTTTCTGACACGAATGGGAAATATTCCACGCAATGCAACTGGTAGAATTTGTTGCATCATGATGTGACAATCATGTGATTTCATACCTATCAACTTCAAGTCCTTCAATGAGACAAAATTTTTTACATTAGAAGAATAACCTTCAGAAACTTTGGTATCATGAAGACACTGACAAAAGCTAATTTTCTCCCTCTTCGATAATGTATGACAAGCCGGGGGAAGAAATTTTCGTCTTCCTTTAGGAGTGGGAGCTAACTCCAAATGTATTCCCATTGATAGTAAGTCTAATCTTGCATTCAACCCATCTTTAGTCTTTCCTTTAATATCTAACAATGTTCCAATCAAAGAATCACAGATATTCTTCTCCACGTGCATGACATCAATATTATGTTTAACTTCATGATACCTCCAATATGGTAGCTCAAAAAAAATTGACCTTTTCTTCCAAATATGTCTATCATTACCAGATTTCTATGTCTTTCCCAATGTCACGTCAAGGTTTTTCACCCTCTCAAAATAAAGATCATGGGATAAAGGTTTTGGAGCAGTATTAAATTCTTGTGAGCCATTAAATGCCTTTTTTAGTCTTCTATAAGGGTGTTCCATAGGCAAAAACTTTCGATGACCCATGTACACTGTTTTCCTCCCATGATGCAATTGACAATAGGACGTCTGTTGTTCGCAAATTGGACATGCTTTATGCCATTTAACACTGTATCCGGACAAATTTTCATACGCTGGGAAGTCATTTATAGTGAACAGAAGCACTGCATGCAGTTGAAAATATTCCATTTTATAAGAATCATACACCCTAATACCATCAGCCCATAACAGTTTCAAATCATCAATCAACGGTGACAAGTAAATATCAATATCATTACCGGGTTACTTTGGACCAGAGATCATTGTACTCAATATGACATATTTGTGCTTCATACAAACATCAGGAGAGAGGTTGTAAATTACCAATAAAATAGGCCATGAACTATGTGTGCTACTGAGTGTTCGGTATGGATTCATTCCATTTGTGCACAACCCTAGTCTGAGATTTCTTATTTCATTTCCAAATGTAGAATACTGTGCATCAATTTTCTTCCATTGTGGACAATCAGCTGGATGACGTATTTTTCCATCACATACCCTCTCTTCAGCATGCCATCTTAACCTTTTTGCATCATGTGAATTAGCAAATAAACGTTTGAAACGATTAATTATAGGAAGATACCAAAATACCTTTGAAGGGAGCTTTGTAATCTCTACATAACCCTGTGATTTTTCTTTCACCTTATACCGTGATGTCCCACATTTTGGACACTCTGACAGAAATTCATATTCCTTCCTATATATAATGCAGTCATTCGGACAGGCATGAATTTTCTTGTATCCCAATCCCATCGGGCATAATATTTTCTTGGCTTTGTAATGTGAATATGGAAGATCGTTATCTTTTAGAAGAATGTCTTTCATCAATTGTAGCAGCTCTGTAAAACTTCTGTCACTCCATCCATGCTTCGCCTTCAGGTTAATCAATCTTAACACCGCTAACAAAACCGTAAAATCTGTACAACCAGGATATAATGGGTTTTCAGCACCACCATATAGACGTGCAACTGTCGGTTCTATCTCAATTTGTTCTGCTACAATATCGCGAATCATTTCTTCAATTCCATCGGAGTTACCATCTTGCGAATCATCATCATCAGTGACATTCCATCCAGTTTCACCATGCCAAATCCAAGGGCTGTAACTCGGATTAAAACCATGACATATCGGATGATCTTTTCTCTCTCTACTTTTCAACTTCTTCATATTCAAACATTTCAGGCATGGACAGAAAAAAATGTCACTACTTGGAACATTTTGTTTTGCAAATTCCAAAAAGGCATCAACACCTTCCTCAAATTCATTGCTCATTCGATGTGCCGTAATCCAACTTCGACTCATTATTACCTATAATAAATATCAACAAAAAATATATATTTTTAAGATAAGACAAAACATGTTTATATGACAAAAATCATAATTTGAATGTAAAACAATTTAAAATATAAAACAAATCTTGAAAGTAGTAGTAGTTTTCATAAGTACCCAACACCAAATAGCTATACATCGTAAGTGTCATGTTAAAAATATGAATATAGACCATTTGTTTTATGTTTAATAATATTGTCATATTATCTAATCATTCTGATTATATATTAGAATTACTATATCCTTTTGAACCGATATATAATCTAAGGACATTAATATTTCTTTAGAAAAATTAATGTTAATATCATGGTAATGTAAAAAAAAGTATATGTCAAACTATATATATGTAATACCAATAAAAAAATACATATGTGTTTGGCCTGGGGTTCACACATAAAACAACTCATCTCACAGATTAAATTTTTGAATCATCCTACATAATACTAATTTTTATAACTTAGGGAATGAAAATAATAAAAGTTTTGATTTATGATACTCATTATGGGTAAACATGATATATATAAATATAATATCTAATCTCATAAAAATATATCCATGGGAGTATAAGAGCATACACAAAGCACATGATCAAAAAGTTAAGTGAAACAGTTCTATATAATCATAGATCATAAAACCTGAGTCCAAGTATAACAATTTTAGAATAACATAAGACATGATTTATATGACAGTGGGAGCATGATTTAAAAAACCTTATTCACAAGATCACAACATTGGTATGTGGAATAACATAAGAGTGTGGCACAAACATAATCATATAAGTCATAACATATGTCAAGGGAAAACATAGTTTCATTCACCTCATATTGGGATATGTTAATCACCTTTCCTATAATTTATTATAATATTTCTTACCAGACACAGCACATAACACTTTGGACATGGTATAACCATCTGTATCCCATATTGATCTATGATATATAATGCATTGTCGAATGAATTAGAAGGATATTATGGACCCAAATGTCACATAATGACTGACCATATATATGGGTGAATCGTGATCATCAAATCATTTATAACACTTTCGTAGATCAATTAACTAACAAAAATGAAATGGGGGTCATAATTGTTTTTACAAAACATACTAATTATTAATACAAAAAAATGTGTTTGGATGGTAAGATAAGATAATATACTTAATTCAATCTAATTATCATTAAATTATTTCTACCTAGATAGAAAAGACCTTTATAAAAAATATAATTTAACTTGAGAATGAAAAGAAAGTACCCTTTACCTTTTTTATAATGAAAAATATGAAAAGGATGATAATAATATTTAGGTATTATAATTTTTTTATGAATTATTAATAATAAAAGAAATCACCTCACTTGGTTTTGTTGAAAATCGGACATACCATCGTATTCAAGAAATCAGATACACTTTGCATGAAAAGGTCCATCCTTTTTAGGAGATAAGTGAATGAAGAAATATATTATCAGACTCACCATGAGTCCAGAATGAAATATTTGATTGTAATAGGTATGAATTAATATTTTTATGAATGCAGATGAAATCAGATGATGGTTTTCTGATCTAGGAGTTCTAAAAATCATAATTTTTTGAAAAAATGTTATGATGAAAGAATGTTGAATGAAATTTTAAGGATAGGTATTACCGATTGTACCTGGTCCAATTTCATTCATGAAAATAATTTTCTGGACAATCATATTGAAAATATGATTTTAAGAAAATAAGTACTACCAATCTTCATCCAGAAAGACACATTCCAGCTAAGTAGGAAATAATAATGTTGCTGGAAGAATGGAACGTTACAGTACCACCCATTTTTTTTTTCAGATTTTGCTGAAGCTCATCCTCAATGTTTTAATAACCATTTGCGAGTTTAATGTTGCGAGTTGAATGAACATAATAACCATTTGCAATAAAAAAAATTCCATGAGATTCAAAAACGAACAAAAAGCACATCAAGAATCGAAACAAAAACGAACGAAATAAATTCGTGGAAGGCTTACTTGAATGTCGCGAGTTGAGATGATAGATCCGAGAGGAGTGAAGAAGATAAACAATGAAGCCAAAATGAGTGTAATGCAGGTGATCGACAAGCCGATTAGGGTTTACCGCGAGAGAGAGAGACGAGCCGGCGACTGTCAATCGAAAAATCGTAAATGATAGAACACGGGCTTTAATTTTTTTAAATGATTTATAACGTCGGTTATATAATAACCGACATGATAAACTATTTTTTAGCTTTTTTACGTCGGTTATCTTAAAACCGACGTAAAAAATCTCCCGCGCTTTGGTTTTTTACGTCGGTTATTTGGTAACCGACGTAAAAAACCCGATATCGACCGTAAAAAACAAAAGCCCCGGGGGGTTTTTTATGTCGGTTATAAAATAACCGACATAAAACACACCGTGCTTTGGTTTGTTACGTCGGTTATTTGATAACCGACGTAAAAAATGCGTCGATATCGGGTTTTTACGTCGGTTACAAAATAACCAACGTAAAACCCCCCCGCGCATTGTTTTTTTACGTCCGTTATAAGATAACCGACGTAAAAACCCAATAGGCGCGATTTGTAACGTCGGTTATTAAAATAACCGACATGAAAAATCTACTCGCCGCATTGTTACGTTGGTTATATATAACCGACGTAAAAAATGGTGACGTAAAAAACGATTTCTGCACAAGTGGTATAAATATAATTAAGACTCTTATGGAATGAATATACTATAAACCACTCTTAAAAATGATAGTGGAAACACATACTCAGGGAAGTCATTATAGCTTCTAACTACAGGTCATTAGTGAGGTAATTAATCTCATGTGGGTGTAATAAGTGAGAGATATAAACCAATATATATTCAATCTAAATCAACACAAACCATAATCCCAAACTTAATGCATCAATTTACACCACATATCCCTTACCTATCTCAGGGATAATCATAACTTGAATTAATTTCAACCTTAAAATATTCTCTTAAAAAACATAAAAATATTCTCATTAATGTGAAAATTCATACGAATTATACTGAAGGATTTCAAGGAAAAATTCAAAATCATAGAATTCTAAATTGAAAAACATTTAATATCCAAAAAAAAACCTTGGGATCTATTAATTAAAAACACATTCTTAGGCTTCTCCCAAGACATCACAACATGGATCATCATAAGATCCTCCAAGAATCATCATTATAATATAAAGTATCTAAATTATATCACATCTGAAATCAAAAATTGACATTTATATATATTTTCAAAAAGGAAATTCTCTCCAAAGATTTAAAAGAAAATGGTTATATGGTTCTTGTGTTCCTCCCACAACTTGGGGGCCATTACATTCTATCTGAAAACCTAGACATAATAGAATTTATATAGTGAAATAAGATGTTATTCATCAAACATATAAGAAACTAAAAAAGAATTGGTCAGACCACATGGCATAATAAAATACAAAAAATTCTAATACAAGTTTTTGAAAGAGTTTTTTGAACCATTCATTCCCAAACCCAAATCCCATCACTTCTTGGATCATCTTAAGATCCATGAAGACAAATTTTTCTAATATCACATGTCCCAAGAATGTCACCTCCTAAATCTAAAATTGAAATTTATATATATTTTAAAATAGAGCATTATCTCATAATGTTTCCAAAACCATGATTATATGGTTCTCATGTTCTTAAATCAACTTAGGGTACATGAAATTCCATATAAAATCTAAAACGGAATGGAATAAAGGTAGGGGAAGAATATTTGATTCAACAAGCCCATAAAAACCATAAAAGATTTGGTGAGGATGAATGTTATAAAAAATACTAACAATTATCATATATATCCTTGAAAGTGGTTTTTCAAATATCATTTTCCCAAACACATAATTGATGTTATATCAATCTTATATTGACCATGAAATCCACTAAGAACCCTAAATATTATCAATGAGATCATCAATTCTAGGAAATGATTATTTATTACTTATGTTCACATGGTTGAGTTTACATTAATAAATGAAAATTCAAAGGCGTTTGTCTGTATAATTTACAAAGAGAAATAGTGATGCCCATGGTGACACATTCGGTCAAATATATACCTTTCCTTAGAGATCTAATAAGTATACATTCAAAAAGTTTTCGATGTAAGAGACATCCAATAAAATGGAAATAATTTTATGATCATACTTGGAAGTTGTTCAATATAAAAATATACATAAAATAGATTTAATATGATGTAAATATAATATTGTAATTCCATGGGATTACTATATACCACCACTCGATGTTAACCCAGTAAACATTACTCAATACTATCAAAGATAAAACTAGAGATCTAGCATGATATCAACCTGAAATTTGGAATGAATTTTCCTTCCATCTGACATGTGATCCTTCTCAAACTAAAAGATATGGGTATTCCCATATAGAGATAGAAACTAAACATAATGGTAAAAAATGTCAATATGGGCCCTTAATCTGATTATCCATTCTATGTAGATAATAACTTTTACAATTTATAGGTTATGAAACTAAAAAAATCCAAAAAAGACATTAAATATGATAGTCATATAACAAAAGTCAGGATACAAGATGCATACTCTTTTTCCCTTCCTAATAGAGTTGAGAGATACATCAAAATGAAATTATATCTAATACCATTACCAATAAAACAACCAATAAAAATGATATAAAATAATGGGATGTGATTATATAAAACAATGTCATAACAATAGAAATATCAATAAACACCATTAATCAAATAGTTTCTGACCTGTCATCCACATCCTTTATAGATTACGTGGTAATATATAAATTAATGGATTCTGATCCACCCGACATATTATTATTTTGATCAGAATCCCCTTTTTTCTAAGGATGGTTTTCTATCCCATTTGATGCATTGCATTACACTTGAGATCACCTAGAGATAAAAGATATAATTATACTTCTCTGAGGAGGTCCTCTAAAAAATCATTGAATATATCCTAGATTCCCACATTGGGAGAATTCCCTAGGTGTCTCTAGGAATTTTGGATTCATGTGGATGAAATTAAAACACTATAAAAATATTATCGCTTTGCACCTCAAAGAATTTAGTGGTGCATAATCCAATGAATGGTGGGTACCCCAACTACTATACTAGTGTAACTTCACAAGATTCAAATTTTATCTAGAAAAAAGCTCTCACTACCTCCTATTTTAGACCAGGTTCCATTGTAGCCCATTAACCCCACTACACCATCCCCTACCAACATAGATTTATCCACTACCTCTAAATAAGTTTTTTGAAAAAGGAGAATAATCCTTAACCTGATCACCGTATTTAACCATATTTTGTAGTTTCTATCTTTAATATAATCATTCATAATTAGGTTAGGGAAAATATGAACAAACTCGGGGGGAAAAAGTGGCACAGTTCTTCAATAAATGATTCCAATACAAAAAATTCATGAAGTAAAGATCCCTCACCACCCTCAATGTTTCCAGATAAAACTATTGGATAAACACTTTCTTAAAAGATTCCTTGATGAGATACCCATGAAACAAAACATAAACTATAGACTCCCAAACATTCCAGATTGTACCATATAGAATATAGGTTGCGAATTTGAATTTATAATTCACTATGGTTTTATGGAAACAAATGATATGATCGATATTCTCAATCTATTCATTAGGATCATTATTCCCTTCATCACCATGAATGTTTGGTATATTTTTCTTAGTAATATCTTGAGAATGGTTGACCTTCTTTTCTAGATATCTTACACTATATTGGACTAGAGACCAAATTTTAAAGACCCTAAACATAGTAGACGAGATTATAGGGGAAAATTATTATAATGAAAATAAATAAAAGGAATCACATCCCAAAATAATGAATAGTTTAGTAGACATGGAAAAAATGTTAATTACTTGAATTTCACATTAAATTTGAAAACCTAAAATAAAATATAGTATTTTAATTAAGAACAATAGTATTCCCTACAAAATATCCTTACATATCAATCATAATAAAATCCATGAAATCATAATGAATGAAATTATAAGAAAGGGGTGAGCTCAGATACACGGTAAGGTTATGTGTAAAATGGAAGCTAATATGGCATAAATAGTATTTAAAGAATAAATGATGAAAAAATTATTTCTTATAAATAATCACATGATATAGAAACTTATCTATGGATTTCATAACTATTAAAATAATCCCATAGTCATTAATAAATGATTTCATAATGATGGAATGAATAATTCTATACATCTAAAATATATTTTCCTGGACACTTGCAATGACATCTTAAATAAAGGGGTGAGGCATCAGTCAAAAACCAAATCTAGTTTGTATCATTAGAATAACCCATGCACCATGAGGTATCATTATAAAAATTGCATTGGGTATTTGGATAAGTCCTTACCCATTTATGTAATATGTGTTATAACAAATCCTTGATGGTATGTTTAAGATGATTGGAATTATAAATTCCATAACTATGATATTAGAAAATGATTTCATTTTGATTATTTTAATATCAATGATATACATGGATAAGTTTCATGATCATGTGATTATTTATGTGGCGTTATTTTATAATCATATATTCGATCCATACTACTCCTTCCCTATTAGCTTCTACTGTACACATATGCATACCAAGAATATAATATCACTTATTTATTATCTTTCCTTTCCACAAGATTTCTAAAAATATATTGTGATTGAAATGTAGTGATATTATATAGGGAATCAGCATGTTCTGAAATAAAAATCGATATTGAATTTTTTGTTTTCAAATGTAACGTGAAATTCAAGTACGTGTCTAGTTTTCTAGGACTAATATATTATTTTGTTTTTTAGGATGTTATTTCTTATATATAATGACAATTTAATAATGTTACCATTTAATGTCAGATAATAGGGTTTGTATATTTAAATTTTGAATTAGGGAAAGTTAATTTGAAATCTTGTGAAGTGGATTTATGAAAACATATATTCGGAAATATAACCCTATGAATGACATTGAAGATTACACTTAGTATATAATAACATCCTAAAGTTTTCATAATGTTGATATGATGTGGTTATCCTAGAAATACATCCCTATATGGATATTATAAGTAGGCATGGTTTTAAAACTTATCCAAGGAGGGGTAATAACTCTAAAAAGTGTTGGTTTGAGTATCTCAACCACAATTCTGGTTCAAGGTGAGTTTTTCCTTCAAGTAAATGTGGATTGAGAGTCCAATGGTATATGATTGTGTTAATTCAAATTTTATTTATATAATTATTAATAATTTTAAAATATTTCTATGATTTGAAATTATTCCCAAAGAAATAATTTTTAGGATTATATGATTCGGTATGCATGTGTTTTTCAAATTATGATAATTTTTTCACTAGTTTGAAATTATAAATTAGGATTCATAATGTTATGAGTTAATAAAACATATTATCTCATAAACCTCCATCATTCAATTTTACTATAAATCCATTAATATATGAGTAACAACTATGTTCCTTAGGGATGATATATATTAATTTTTAGAATTAATGAAAGGGGGAAGGTTTTCTTGGATGCTTATCATCTATCATGGGATGAAGATCAATGGTGATAATTAATTCAGAAAAATAAGTATGTGAAAAAATAATGGAATAAAATAGAAGGATTTGATGGAACATTACATGGAAAAATTATATTTCTATTAAATAATGACTTAATATTGAGAGAAAATTATTCAGTATGAGATGAAATAAATAGTAAATTTTTTTGAGTACAAAGCTAACTTTACAAGGTCATCATAGAATACTATGGACTATATACATAATATAAAAAGAATTATTCACCATTTCATTGATGGTATTAATCCAATACTTTAAAGGAAATTAGTCTCCCAAACATACTAATAATATGTTGATATAGTATCATGCGCTATCAAGGTAGATAAATAAGTATACATGTTCAATGGATTCAAAGGTAATCTAGTGAATAAGAGGGAGACATAGAAACAAATATATCTGGGAAAATAAAAAGGTGAATTTTCAAACCTGTTATACTTGTGGATGGAAACACCTTCGTACATGCCTAAAAGGAAAATTTGTTTTCATTAATTTTGTAGATAATGGCCATAATTATCATGAATGTATGATTAAGGGAGAATCCATTAATTTATAATTCTTTAAATAAAAGGATATGGGGAACCATTCAATCCAATTCTTCAAACATTAATAGAACTTACCCTAAAAGATGTGTAGGGGGGATGGAAAAGGATATACAATTACTACAACCAATGTGAATGTTCAAAGAGATTTGGTGAAAGGAAAAGTTATCATCTAAAATAAAATTTATAATGCTTTAATTTATTTTTGTTATACAAACTTTTTTAAATCTATAGAATTGGTAAGGATATCACATCACAACCTAAATGATTAGATACTGACTTGGTGGTGAAAACACATAATGTTAGGATGGTCATATCTCAATTATATAACCCCTCTTTGATAACAATTTTTGGGATGGTTCTTCCTAAAAATATTGTTATTCTTCTTCTAGTTGAATTTGATTTAATTTTGGGTATGGATTGGATCTTCTAGTTTAGATCCCATATGAATTGTCACAGTAGGGATTTTTCATTTGATATTTCCAATCAACCTTCAATTGTCTATTAGTATTAGGAAAAACATGAACACCAAATAGAAATTACATCTATAATTTGGGTTTTTATAACTATTAATGAGGGATATTTATCTCAAATGTATTAGGAGAAACTAAATATTAAAAATGTAAAGATTATATGGGAATATGCAGATGTATTTCTTGATCACTTTCTTAGACTTCCCTGAAATAGTGAAGTGGAGTTTTGAATATAACTCAAACATAGTTCTACTACTATTACAAAAAAACCATATAGAATGGAAATTATTGAGTTTTTGCAACTGAATAGGTATCTACAGGGGAATCTAGATAAAAGAGTAATTTAGCTTAGAGATTCACCATAGGGTGAACACATTTTTTTGTCATGAATAAATATGGGTCTCTGTAGTTTTCATTGAATATCGACTAGATAACAAGATCTACATTTTGAATAAGTATCCAATATTTCATATTAATGATCTATTTGATCAATTATGTAGAGATCTCTACATTTATATGTTTGATCTTTGATTTTGGTATCATCAGTTAAGTATTATGAACACAAATTTACCGAATACATCCTTCAATTGAATGTACAATCATTATCATTTTACAACAATTCCATTAGTACTTACCAATGCCCCTTTCGTCCTCATAGATTTAATGAATATAGTCTTTAAAGACAACCTTGATCAGTTTATGGTTGTATTTATAGATGAAATTGTTTTATATTCATGTAGAAAGAAAAAGCATGAAGAAGATCTGATAATTTTGATAAATACGTTGATGAAGGATACATTTTATGATATATTTACTATGTTTAAATTTTTTCTTTAGTGAGTTTCAATCATGGGTTATATAATATTAAGTGAGGGTATATCGGTGGATCCTTCAAATAAATAGATTATTCATAAATGGACTAGACCAACCAATTTAACCAAAATCATTAGTTTTCATGGGTTGTATGGATACTAACAATTCTTTGTGAGAGCTTTCTCATGAAAATATAATCCCCTATCCATGTTTTATTAGAATGGTGTTTTCTTATTATGAACATATGAACGTTAAGGGAGTTCTGAAGTACTGAAGAGAATGTTGGTTAGTGAAAATGTTTTTATACTACCATTAAATGTAGAAGGGGTTGTGATATTTTGTGATATTAAATAGAATGGTTAGTGATGTGTACCTCCACAAAATGAAATAGTGATAGAATATGCCTCTCTAAAATTAAAAATTCCTGGGAAAAATTTCCCAACTATTGATTTTGTGTTGAGAGTGGTAATTTATTCATAAGTGATATGGATGAATTATCAATTTGGTTAAAGTTTTAATATATATGATGACTATACAATCATGATGTATATATTTACATCATAGTATTTGAATATACTCCAAAGGATATGTTTAGTGTTTATCAAAGATTATGATTTATCGATACATTACCACTATGTGATGGTGAATAATGAGGCTGATTCTATATGTTTTAAAGATAATTCTAGATTATTTATGATAATTATCACAAAAGATAAAATATTTCTAGATTTAAATAGGATGGGACTTTAATTCATTAAGGAAGGGGAGAAATATTATCTTTCTCAAATTGGTGTTTAACTATATATCCATTTTAATATTGAAGAGGTACAGAAGGAAGATATAGAGCTTCGGATGATGATATAATGTTTTTTATATTTAAAACAGAATTTGACGAGATGACAAGGTCTAAGAATAATTTATGTTTTATGTACATACCATATTTGAAGAATGATATATTGGATAAGGCTCATAGTTTATCATTCACTATTCATCATAGAAGTACAAAGATGTGTAGAGACATGAAAGAGTGTTTCTTGTGGGACAATATGAAGAGAGATATTAATGAGTATGAATCATGGTTCTTGGTATGTAATTATTTTAATAATGAAATACTTTAATGTTAGGGGATGATATAACTATAACTCATACTACAATATAAATTGGAAAACAACACAATAGATTTTTTATTAGACTTTCTAAATCATCAAACATTTATAAGGGTATACAGGTTGTTTGAAAGATACTTATGAATTCCAGAAACTTTATTTATATCATTGAATATTTCCCCCTTGACCAAATTTCTAGAATATAAATTATGTAAGTGGTAAGTCTTCCTGAATTATCAAATTATATTATATCTATTCCGGATGTGAGGAAAACCTTAGAGTTTTGGATAAATATTTGGTTATTACTTGATACTGAGTTGAGTTTCAAAATAGTATATCATTCTAAGAAAGATGACCAATCAGAAAGAACAATTCGAATTCTAATGGAGATGATGAGATATTGTTCTATGGATTTTAAATGTAGTTGTGATCAGTACCATCCTCTAGTAGATTTTTCTTACAACAATAGCTTTCACTTTATCATAAAGATGCTTCTTTAGAAATCCCTCTATAGAAGGATTTGTAAAAATACAACGTGATGTGATGAAGTTAGAGAGATAAAGGTATTGGTACCTAATATAGCTCTGGAAATAGAGGATGAAGTCAAAACCAGTAAGAAACACATTACAAAAGCTCAAAGTCAACAAAAAAATTATGATTATAATCATTAATGAGATCTAGAGTTTGATGTTTTCGAGAAGTTATTTCTATGAATTTCTTCATGGAATACGTTTTTTAGATTTAGGAATAATGTCAAGGTGTTAAAGAATTATATATACTCTTTCTAAATTATCTATCGTCTTGGGATAATAGATTATTTTTTAGAACTTCTACCGAACCTCTCTCAAGTTCGTAATGTGATCTATATATCTCTAACAAGGATGTAAATAGTTGATCCTTCACATGTATTGAACATATATGTTATAATAATAGATAATTACCTTTACTATTAAGAATAAACAGTAGAAATCAAGGATCATAGTGATACCATTCTATGGAAGAAGACTACTCACCCAATTAAAGTTCTCTAGGTGAATTAGTAGTTCAAAGAAGCAATGTGGAATCTTTTGGATTTCATTAGGTAGATATATAATCATTTTTTATATTAGAGTAATGCAATTTTTGTGGATAAATTTATTTTATGTGGGGTTGAATGTAACACCCTGGGATTTTGTGATATATTAATTTTCAAATAAATTTAATCTCTTTGATAGATTTATAAACAATAAAACCTCAGTCTAAATATACCGTAATATTCTATACCATTATAAAATAGAATTTAAATTGGTGGAATAACTAGTAATATCTACATTTTATAAAATTTATAAATGATTTATATAAAAAAATATTTTTTATTAATGGATTTATGTGTTTCAAAAAGAATTTTTTTCCATAAAAGGGGTTTTATTGATTTTAATGAGAAAATAACATAATAATTTTTTACTATTTTATAAAATTTATTTTAAAAAATGAATTTAATTTATGAAATCATCATTTGAAAATTATATTATATTAATTTTTTGATAATTTATTGAAAAAATAAAATTTTCAATGAATATTGAAAATATCAATATTTATTAAAAACTTTATTCTCATATGAAGTATTTACAATATTATTTCTTGTTTTAAATGAATTTAATAGTAAAATTAGGTTATTTATGTTATTATTAATACAATTAATATGATTTTAATTAATATGATTTTGAATTTTTTTGTGAAAACTCTTTATACTTAAAAATAATTTTTCTCTAGAAAAACACTTTTCGACACATTTACAGGTTTAAATTTAAATTAAATCCTATATATTATTTTAATAAAATTTAATAAATGGATTAAATATTTGGAATAATATTAATTAATATTATTCTATATGTTTAAATTAATTTTTTTGTCATAATTAATAGTAAAAATAGTAAAACATTTGTTACCATGGTTATGGTTAAAATAAGTTTATTCTGGGAGGGGGGTTAAACTAAATAAGTAAGAGTTACAACGACCTAAAAACTAGTAGAATTTATATTTTACAAAAATATTTGGATCTTATACTATATAAGGTTATATAATATACTATTTTAATAAATTTTTCCTAGAAAGTGACATTACATTATTTGGGACCATCGAAAAATTTAAAGTCTGCAAATCACCTCAATTATAAAAGGGAAACCCCTCTCCTATCCTCTATACACCTCGATAATTTTTTTTAAGAAAATACCAACCTCAATAAATTCCTTACCTCTTTTACCATGACCTATAGTCTCTGGTTTTATAATAAATCCATCCTAGAAAGAATTTAGGTATAAACATAAAGAGGTTCTCCCGAGAAGATGTATAGTTTTTAATAATGCGTTTTTTTATTTCTTATTATATCCTTAAAATTCTTTTAAATAATTATAATAATAATAAAAACAATATATTAAATATAAATATATTTTATTATGTTAATTTAATAACCTATATATGCACCCCCTTCTATCAAATTGCAAACAAAACCATCGATTGTGTGTACGACGTACTACTACCTTACAAACCGATGTAATTCATTTTCCTTCACCACCTCTCACAGATGAATATAATGACGGATTAAATATATATATATATATATATGATATTTATTAAATAATTTTAATTTTTTAATTATAATATCACATCAACCTTCTTTCCTTATAATCTGTTGGAAAACAATAATATCGCTTATGCGTATGTGTGGACAACCACCTCCACGAAGAGATGTGATTTATTTTTCATTTTATTTTGACATGGATGGTAATAAGGATATATTTAATGAATATATATGATATAAAAACTAGTATATCATGGTGAATTAATATTTTCCTATCTTTCATTCCACCTAATGAAAAATGGAAACAATGTTCATCCACATGTAAGACCAACAGTCGCCATGAACGATGTTATCTATATTTATATGTCTAATTTTATAGATGAACAATATATTTATATAATTAATCTATATTATATTTATATAATTACTAATATAATTTAGGTATGAAACAATAATCAAATTATAAGGATTGAAACTACCGAATATAAACATACATGAAAAATCAAGCAGTTATTACATGAAACTGTTATTTTAACAAAGAATTGTTAATAAATAAGGGATAAAAATTTATAATTAAATCATATATTTTATGAAAAATATTGTAATTTATTTTTAGTATGTTTATAATAAATATATATTTATTATATAAGAGTTTCATACACATATGAATGGAGTCAATCTTGAGGTAAGGGTTTATTTCACAATATTATTATTATTCAGGATTGTTTATATTTAAGTCTCCATTGGGGGAATTATTTTATATTTTTATATTAAAACCAATATATTTTATTATCATATTATTATTTATGAAAATAATTTTTTTTTTCTATTGAATTTCCGATATTTCTGTACTTAGGATATTGAGATAATTTTTTTAATGAAAACCGACCTTGTTTTTCTTTTTGACCGGGAATATTTATATTCAATGTACATATTTTCATTATAATGATTAAATTATGTTTTAAAATATTAAAATTATTTATTAAAGACAGTTTTTAATGACTCAAACATTAATTATTTAAATTACCTTTTTAATGAATAATTTCTTATATTTATGTAATGTAAATATAGAAAACACGTGCATCACTTTGGTTATAATAGACTATTATATGTTATATCCTATCAGATTAAAAAATTTGTTGAGAATCATAACCATTGATAATATATCCACTAAAAATTAATCATATGATTAGTATATGTTAAGGGTTATGATAAAGTCCCACTGACACTGACTAAATAAGAGATGGTTCCTACCAGTATTATCATAGACTATGACTACCATTTATCTAATCTTCCATGGGAGGTAGAATCTATGTGATTTTCCCATGAAAAATCCAAATTTGAGATCCAAGAACTAATTCATAATCTAATTCTCTTATTTTATTAGTTCCAGATCTTTAAAATCATGACCCAAATAATGTTCACTAAACCACCCTAAGAAAATATCACCATCACACACCATAACCTTAGAGCATTCACAGGTGTAATAAAGGGTCGTGTATATTGAGAATAATGGTATGAATATTTATATTTTATGTTCAAAAAATTAATTATTATATTTATTACTGCATTGTTTACTTTATAAATGATTAAATAAATTATTTTGTTTTAACAAAATGAAATTTTGATATGATAAAAAAATTATATCTTGGATAATAAATACTTTCAATCAAAACAAATTATTGGATAATTAAATAATTTTTTAAATAAATTAATTTTTATTAAATTATTATTATTAATATTATATATTAAATATAAATGATAATATATTTTCTATAAAGTGAAAATGTAAATTTTATAAGGGTTAGAAAAATATTATTTAAAAAAATAGTATTTTTCAATAAATAGGAAATTTAAGTTTAATTTTAATTTATAATATTTTGGAAATTATTTGTATGAAATATATATTATTTTTGGAATCAGTATTTTGAAATTATCCAATAGTTAATTTTTCATAATTTTAAAAGACGATCAAATATTTGTGTAAAAATTAAGTATGGTATAAATATACTATGTGTATTATGACATCATAATGAATCACAAGTGAATTATTATGTAACATAAAAAGAATCCATGAAACCATTAAATGTTTACACTTAAAATAATGTTTTTAGGTTATCTGAAATTTTTTAAAAAACCATTACAGATCCTCCAAAACCAATTCTATATTTTATGGTTTTAAAATCAATTCATTTTAAACATTAATCACTTCCACAACACCAAGATTACTATTTTAATGTAATATGTTAATGGAAATATAAAATAATAAAAAACATTCCTCTTTGGAATAACACATAGGAAAAATCAATGGTAAGGTTTGGGATTTTCATTTCATTAATGTATGGATTCCAAAACCTATGTTTTGAAAATAACAAAGTACTCCCCTTTCTTTTTGTATATAAAATCACCCAAGAACGCATATATCTACCCTAAAAAACATTATATATGGACTATAATCATCAATTTACTCTCTATACTCCTCCCATGGTTCCCCCAATATCTCAATAAGCTCCTTTGATGCTTTTGAAAGAACCCTCTCAATTTAAGGGATCATATCCTTCTCCTCTTTATTCAAGCACCTTCTTTATGTAATGCATTTTGTCTTTCACTTCATATTGATGGGATATGATTTTACCCATCCCTTTTTCTTCCCTTAAATTTTATATGTGATGATATATCCCCTTAACTCCCCTTAATCACCCTCATGATTAATTTTGTACCCTTATTATGTTTATAAAATTATCTTGTGATTTTCTATTCTGAAATTATATTCACGAACCCTTTTCAATATTATTCTTATTAATTACAAATTTTTCTTGTTGTATTATGTAATTAAATAACCATATTAATACAATTATGATATATAAGTTATGATACACTATTTTCACTCTCATTACTCCTTTCTATGGTTCATTATTTACCCATATTTTCCATCACAATTATCCTATGATTATTCTATACCAATACCTTTGAATTATAAATACTATCACCATATCTTCTCAAGGGTACTAACATATACATTTCTATCCCTCTTGTTTAGGTAATTTTATTTTTGTATTAAATAATCCTTAATCATGGGAGTGAATTTTATGGAATATTAATCTATGTTGGATGATGTATATGGAAAACTTATGTATAGACATGATATGAATGCAATAAGTACTCCCAAAATTATATAAAACTCTAATTAATTAAATAATTTTTTATCTACATTGTGCATTAGGTATGGGATTAGGGAGTAAACTGTTGAGATGGTATGTGAGTATGATATACTCTATAAAACCAAATGTAGGATCGAAATAAAAGAGATACTGTGTAAGGTAACTAATGATGCTTAAAATACAAGAGGGGGGTGAATTGTATACTTTAAATATGGTGTGTGAGTATGATATACTATATAATACCTAATGTAGGATCTAAATAAAAGAGATACTCAGTAAAGTATCTAATGATGCTTAAAATACAAGAGAGGGGGTGAATTGGATAATTTAAAAAATTCTTTTGGAACTTTTAAAGATGGTTATTCTTAACAAGGTTAAACAAGGTAATTCACAGAACCTCTAGTTTTACACACTTGCTTGATTTCGGAAATAGGATTATGAGATAGTGATTTTGGAACAATGGTTCTGAAAAATGAAAATTAATGAAAGTTTAGAACAACAATGATTCTACCTTAAAGAATATAGAATCTTACTAAATCAGAGTACAAGTATAAGGAAGTATAATATATTTATACTTTCCTCAATAAAACAAATACAGAGGAAAAACTTGAAACAGACAAGTAACAAGTAGAATGTCTTTTCACCCAAAGAGAAGGGTATCCAACAACCTTGGATAAAGGTACCATGATTTATACTTTCAAGAAATTCTGTCTTACCCATACCGGGGTAAGCCCTCGATACGAATATCGGAGTCTTCCTTGCTATCCCCGCAAGACCTCAACTTTCAGGTAGTCGGCACCTCTTTCTTCCTCAGTAAGGAATCCCTCATCTTCAAGGTAGTTAACACCTCTATCTTCCCATCTGTGGAAGCCCTCGAATGTAATCAACAATATTCGTATTCATAAAATGAAAATCTGAAAAAGACATTCAGTACACGCTAGGAAAAGAAATCATGTCTCTCTAGAAATCACTTCAGCATCATGTAATCTCTAGATTGATCAAATTTTTATGATCTCTTTAAAATGAGCTCTTATTTATAGGCACAACTTCAACGGTCGGCTCCCTCCTCCAACAATCATATTTTTCCTTGAGTTTCGGAGGGACCTGTACACGTGTCACCCAAACAACGGTTAGTTAGTTACTGAATACCCGACATCATTTTATAGAAAAATAGGTGTAAGCAAAAATATGCTTACATAACTAAAAACCAATATTCGTAATGTAAGGAAATAAAAGTGTGGATTCTAACCAAAAATCAATTCAGAGTCTATAATATAAGGATATTTGAATTCTATTTACTAAGAATTTGGTACCTGAATTCTATAGAATTCTGGAGTCTGAATTTTAAGGAAATTCGGAATCTAGATTCACAAGAATTCTGAACCTGGTCTCATAATGTTTAGAGTCAGAGTTCATGAGAATTCGGAGATATAACTCATAAGAGTTCAGAGTCTAAAATCAGATAATTCGGAGTCAGAACTCGGAAGAGTTCTAAACCAAAATTCATAATCAGAATTCGGTTTTAGAACTCAGAAGAGTTCATATTCAGATTTCTTAATCAGAATTTGGAGTCAGAACTCAGAGGAGTTCGTATCCAGAATTCGTAAACATAATTCGGAGTCAGAACATAGAAGAGTTTATATCTGAAATTCGTAATCAGAATTCTGAGTCAGAACATAGAAGAGTTCATATCCTGAATTTGTAATCAGAATTCGGAGTCAGAACTCAGAAGAGTTCGTAACTAGAATTCTGAGAATTCAGATCCTAAATAGAATGCTTCATTTCTAGGTATTTATAGGATTCCGAGGTTTTGGTTTCAAACTGAATTTTACACCTAGAAAAATTATGATACGATCAATGAAAACATGATAAGGATAAATTTCTTTAGGGAAGGAAATTTTTCCTTATAGAAGTAAAACACAGGGTAAAAAGATATTTTCCTTGAGATAAGGTGTTTGTGATTTTCAAAACAAGTAGGAATGGTAACGTCATAAATAAGTCCTTAATGACTCAACAGTCTCCTCCATGTATGAAGGAATGAAAAATTCATAAGGAAAACCTTATTGACTCATCATAAACTAATCGAATATGAGACTTTTTTTCCATGTTATGTTGTCTTGGTGGTTTTACATCACCTATGTTTATAATTTCAGGCTTAATGTGGTTTCTATATCCACATTTTTACTTTATACTATAATGTTGTATCATGCCTCATTGTGCAAGACTATGATTATCACCGATTTTGTATAAAATTTAAATTCCTATTGACTAACTAGTAATAATTTCACCATATTATTATTATTTTTATTCCCTCATTGGGATTTATAGCTCAACACTTTCTAATGTATGTCACAAGGTTATCCCCTAAACATATAAAAGATATGGAATTATAGATACACGTTTTATATATTTTCAATACTGTTTTTGTATCCATGTATCATTTTGACGAGTTATGTACCTAATATCCAAAAGACACCAGGATTCTCAATCTTACATGTTGTACTATGTGTGATTTTATGTAATAAATAATGAAATAATGTGTATTAAATTTAAGGGTTGTAATATGTTTTTACCTATTTTTTTATTTTAACAAAATAATTTAAAAGAAATATTCTAGTCATTTTATAAAATGAGGTAGTATTTTTCCTTTTTACAATAGTGTGAAAGGAATGTTTTTTAACTTATATGAATTTTGTGGAATTACCCAATATCACGAAGACTCATTACATTGAATATTCGATTACATGTTTAGTGGGTGGTTTTCAATGAAAATATTTTCATTGATATTTGGGAAGTATTTTAGACTTTAGATAAGTGATTTCAAAGTGAAAAGTGTACTTTCCTCAATATATATTCTATTAACCCTTTAAAATTATTTTAATATATGTAAAAAACTTTTTTTGAATCTTATAATGAGGATATACTCTAATGATATAATTTAAAATTAGTTCAATGGATGGTCTACGATCAGTTTGATTTGAAATAGTTTTGACATTCTGTATTCTAGTTTATCCAATATAGAAAGTTATTTATTTTTAAGAAATTTTTATCAAATATTATTTATTATTCATATGATGAATTAATTTTATTTATTATGTGATTGGTGGGGTCTAAAATTTCATATCCCATCGATGAATCTGTACTTCTAATGATACAAATTAGATTTTGTATTTTACTGAGGCCTTACCCATTTATGTAAGATGTATTTTCATGAGGCCTCGACAGAAAGTTTTAGACTCTAAAATTATTCATTTTATCATTATGAAACCATTTATTGATTTTCATGTGTTTATTTTAATAGTTATTATATCCTTGGATAAATTTTTAGCTCATATAGTTATTTATATGGAATTATTTGATCATCATTTATTCTTTCCATATTATTCATGCAATACTAGATTCCACTGTACACATTCCATTACTTAGTATCTGAGATCACCCCTTTATTATGTTTAACTTCCCTTGAATTCTATTAGGGGTATTATGATTGATATTTAGGAATAGTATAGTGCAAATAGTGGTGTTATCAAAGAGAATACTATGTTATATTTTATTTTTTCAAATCTAATCATAAAATCTAGTATGTATATAGTCTTCCAAGACTAATAAACTACTTGGTCATTTTGGATGAGATTACTTATATCTAGTTCCAATGTTATAACGTAACCACTAACTCTGGGATACTGGTTTTAGGGTCTTGACATGAATGGTCTGAATGATCGATTGAATGACCATATGGTCTATTGGATGGTTAACAAGTGGGAAAAAAACTGAAGATTCATGTTTTTTGTTTTGATAGGAGTAAATATCTATAAAACACATGAAATTAAATAATAAATGTAAAATTTAAATTCCAAAATAATTAATTCAATCAGAAAAATAAATAGAATTACTCTAAATAAAGTAATAAAAACAATCATGAAAATTTAAAATACCGAAGGGTTTAAAATTTTGAAATTTGTAGCGTAATTTAACTATGTATAGGTTGGAAATACAATTTTTAAAAACATGTTCCTATAATAAAAAATAAAAATCAAATTATTTAATACATGACATAAAAAATTCTATATAGTTTCAACTAACCCTGCACCTAAATCGTGAACCTCTGTTTTCCTCTCAAATTTTACCCCAAAACTCAAAATTCCTCAAATGCACACACATGTTATTAACAAAAATAATATACAATATTAATAAACAAAAAATATCAAAAAGTAACTAAAAAATATCTTAATTATATGACTTAAATCCAAACCACCCATGGCCACTCGAGGTCTAAACCACCGAAGAGTCCGTTAGGCACTTCACTGCATTTATATCTTTTGTTTAAATTGTATAATCTATATTATACCTTTACTAACCAAATAAAAAGAGGAATATTATAATATTTTATATTTAATTTTACCTTATCAAATTGATACATGATCCAAGGTAACCCACCCCAATTCCAAATGAGGATTTCTGATCACCACTGGTCGATGAAAAGCATTAGAATATCAAGTATAAAAAATTGGAAATGGCCTCTCCCCAAGATTCAAAATAAAAAACATGGAAACTTCCTGGAATTATTACATAACCCATCCATATATTATATTCCCACAATGATTAATAAAAAATTTAAAAATATAAATACAACTAAATATAGTTAAAAAAGATTAAAAACAAACAATTTTTAAACATATCATCATTAACATAACAAAATAATATTAAATATGTAAATAAAATAAATAAAACATATAGTAAAGGAATAAGTGACAAATTAAAAATAATATAGAATCATTGAGGATCCCAAAATAGTCCATGACCTCTTTATGATATATATTCACTACTATAAAAAATCACCAAAAGTCTAAAGAACATTAGAAAGAGCCATTAAATTTCATTTCACAATTTATTTTATATGTGATCTACAAAACTAAGCCTTTGTATACTTAATGTTATATACATGCTGTGATGAAATTCATTATAGGATAAAACCAAGAATCTACATAATTTATATCACCACTCATACTATTAGTTATAGTTTGATATTGTTTTTTCAAAACAAATTATTTGTAAATAATCCATAAATCCATATTGTTTAATAATGAAAATCCATGTTAAAAATGGTAAACAAGGAAAACATGAATAAACATGAGGAAAAAATGAAATAATAAATATCTTAATATCAATCCTAAAATGGTAAATAAAAAATATTTCAAAAACATCACGGGCCCCCACTCTAGAATTAAGGAATATTGGACTAGCCATAAGAAAACTAGAAGAGATAAATGAACATAATCATTCATCACTGGGAGATCAATCATCTCATTATACCAATAATCCACCCCATTATCTCACCCATTTTAACAAATCCTTTAACCTAAGTAAGTTTACTATGTAATCCTTGGGGTTCATCTATATGAGTTACCAAGTCAGCAAAACTCTTTCATGTGGTTGCAATAATCAAGTATGCATATTATCTTTTCCTATAATCATATAAAAACTGGACCAACTAGAAAATGTTAAATACCATTTGAGACCCCATTTGAAAATTAATATAAACAAATTTTTTTATTTAAGGAACCTAATAAAAAAATTCTTTGAAGGAGTGTGAAACTTGCCTCATTAAATGTATACCATATAAGGGTCCTATAAGGTAGAGAAAATGGCATCTTTAAGGACATTTTCATTTTTATGTATTTTTGGTGGGTCACATGACATAGATGAATGGTTTTTAAAACCATGTTCTAATCTTATAGGCCACCCCATATTTAACTAATGAGACACATAGTTTTTCTATAGATTATTAATTTTTTAATGAACAATGTGGTAACTATGTAAAATATGTCAAGTTACCCCAGCACACCTCTCATAGGGTTATGGTAATAGTTATTATATGACATCTATAAGAATTTTCTCATTCATATTTCCCTAAATAACTATATTTTTGATCATCGACTCTTAGAAACATAAAAAATAAATAAATTAGAAAAACAATCAAAATTAAATATACCAGTGACCAGATAAGGGTCATAAAATCTCACCAAAATCACTTACACATCTTATAATTCATAAAATACAATCCATAATATCTCTTGAGAGTATGTTCATATCACCTAGTACCCTCCCCATGGTTATAACATCCCAAAAGTAAAATCTCATAGTTGAATTACACCCCACTTGAAAATATTTCTAGTGGATCATACATGCCACCAGCCACCCAACTCAAGGGTAGTACATCCCACCATAAAATATATCCTAGGGAAATAATATACCACTGTATATCTATCCCACGGTGTTTTATGACCCAAAATACAACATATATTAGGTGAAGTGTATCATACTAATATTCTTCATTAGAGGTAGTACACACACCTATTAAACTCTACCAAGGGTAGTATGTTCCACTATCCACCTATCTCAAGGGGTAGTATGGCCCAATTGATAATATCTCTTAGAGGTGGAAGTTGACATTGGGTCTTCCTCTCATAAGGCCGTACATCCCTTTTTAAGACATCTCTTTAGGGAAGTTATTCTCTCAATTTATCTCACTCAATGGAAATATATCCCACCTAACAATATCTCTATGGGTAAGTAAATCCCACTATTTATATATTATAAGAGGAAGTATATCCAAACTGATAAAATATCCTTGGGGCAATATGTTCAACTCACTATATCACATAGGGGTATTACATTCTACCCCAAAACATCTAATAAGATCATTATATCCAACCATTTTCCAAGAATAATCATATCATCAAACCCATCATAATCATCTAGTCCAAGGTGTTGTATATATAACTAGGAATATTCTTTCTTACAAAAATATCATAGGGGTAAAAAATATCTCATAGAATTCATAATCAAGGGGTATAATATCTACTATATACTAAATGATAACATACCTCCTACTAGAAAAAATGCAATATTGGGTGTCACACATCATCATCATCACCTAAAGGGTGAATTTTTCATCACCCAAATTATGACATATATAGGGTGTATCAATGACCAATCAATTTGTACCCTCAATATATATAACTGCACAAATGGTAATGTCTTATCCCCATCAATATTTCTTTATTCAAACCGAATAGTTTAATTATTCAACCGACACTATCAATGTAATACATTTAGTACCCATAAAAGATGCCTCTCCCCACTTAGGCATGAATTTAGATCCTTTAAGACATTACCACATTCAAAATTTCATGCCACCATGGAACTCATCATAAATAAGTGCCTATATGAATTCTATCTAATTTTACTAATGAACAATATAGTTTCCATCACATGGAAGTACACAATATATACTTACAAGGCTCACCACTTGAGCTATGGTAAAAAACACACATCATGGTTCTATTCCCATTAAATATTTCTAAAATAATTTATTTTATTTTTCTTTTTTTCCTTTAGGGTTTTTATTTGATTTTCATATGTTTAATTCTAGTTTGTAGAATAATATTTTTTTTTGAAAAAAATATTAATTTCGAACATCAATTCATTAAATTTTAATCATAAAATATATTATTTTAATCTCAATTATTTTGTTGTGAAACAATGGTTGTTTGAAGAATTTTTATGTAATAGAATGCGCAAAATTAATGTAAATAGAAGAGGGAATGAATTGTATGGTAATAAAGAAAATAAGAAAAGAGGTGTTTAAGAGTAAATTATAAGGAAAATGAATCATTTTTAAGTAAGAATAAATGTGAGTGAAATATATAAAAAATAAAAAATTAGCTATTATATCTACGTCCTTTCACCGACATAATCGTATCCTTTATGTAAAAATTAATAAATACACCAATGTAATGTTGTAGAGAAACATGGGATCTATAGAATAAAATATAATAGAAACCCTATCATTTTAATCATATTATTAAATGATTTTAATCATAATCATACATTAAATAGAAACCAATGATAAAAAATTATAGTGTCATTAGAAGACTAGGTATATAATTAAAAATCATGAAAATATAATAAAATATATTTTTATTAATCTCCACATTCAGATCCAAAATTCAGTTGGGATATTATATCTTTATAGGAAAACATTTAGAATATATAAACAAAATTGATTATCTTGAAATACCAGTAATAGAATAGGTTGTGAAAATTAGCATAGAACATGAGTTAGAAGGAATATCATGATAAAAGAAAAGGAATTAAACATGAACAAACATGTATAGGAATATCATAAAAAACATGGAATCATATGATAATTGAAATATAGGATTATGAAAGATACACATAACATGACATAAACATGAGTCAAGGAGAACTTCCAAGATAGTATCACTTGTGGACAAAGCCTAATAATGGATTAGGTTTACTCCCTAATCCCATAAATAATGTACCATGAGAAAGAATAATACCCAATTCAATGGGGAACTTACTAAGAACACCCATAAAAACATGTATGTGAATATCAGTGCCATACAATGAAATAAAATATATGGAATAAAAATAAGGGTTACCCAGGGAAAGAAATGGGTTTCATAATCATGTCATAAGGCACACCCAAATGGTTTATCATAACGGAAACAACGAAAGATGGGATAAAATAATTTTGGAACATAATAATTTTAAAATAATAATATATCATGACTAATTATGTCCAACTATAGTGAAATTATGAAAAATAGTGTTTAGGTAACATTATAAATGTTATACTTTAGTACTGTTTTATGGAAAATAATAAAGAGTATTTAAAGAGGGAAAATGCATTGTTATTTCCATTAAACTAGAAGTTAATTAAAAATATTTTTCATAATAAAATGAGTGATTTTATAAAAACATTTAGTGGTTTAAAATAGAACATTTAGAGTACTTGATAATGGGAAGGAAATAGAGAGGTTCCATTTAATCAGGTTTTCTTATCGAGATGAATTGATAAGGGAACCTTTCAAAACATCTATTTCCCCCTAAAAGAAAGCTTAATTGAGAAATATACACATTTGATAAACATAAAAAAATAATTTAATACATTTATATAATAATAATGAAGAAATAAATTTGTGCAAAGAGATAGAAAGAATAACCCAAAGAAAAATGTAGGTTCATAGAGATCCCTTATCGTATGTACGAATGCATTCTTCACTTTCACATAATTTCATAGATATTTAAATTAGATCAATTAATTACAAAATTTACAACCTATTAAACATAAATTTTATTTGTTATTATTTTATGAAGTTCATTTATGGTCATTTCAATGAGTTGTCTAGTTCAATTTCATCGTTCTATGAGAATTTGCTTCATAGTTTCATGGTCGGTTCATTTGTGTATAATTATGGAAGTTATTTTCAAATTGGAATAATTCTCAAAAAATGAAATTATATTGTAATTATGAAATTATATATTTTTGAATGGTATCATATATATATATATATATTAGGGTGACTTAGTTTATAAAATGTTTGTGGAAATGTTTAGTTTGTTTTAGTGGGGTTTTTGATCCAAAAGAACTAGTATCTTTTTATTTAATATTATATCTAAATATTAAATCAAAAACCTGAAATATGATTTTACATAAATATTAAAATATTATTTAACCATAATAATTGTTTATGACTATCATTTTAGGTGATAATGGAAAAAGGAAAACTCACCACCCTTGAAGGCGGTGAGCTGACATATCACAGACGATAATTTTGTTTTTACAATAAAAAGAAGAGAGAAGGGCTATTAAGATGGATATTACATTAAATAAAATAAAATTATAGTATATATACAATACTAGAGTTATATATTCACTTTGGATTGGGTGTGAGGATATGTTATAAGAAATATATAATTTAAAATAGAAAGATGGATGATTTTACCCCTGAAATGTTGTTTCCTTAAGAACCTCATTAAGGAACTTGTAATTGGTCTTTAGGTGAGACCAGAAATACTATAACATGTCTTAGAGGATTTTAAAGGGTATTGGTAAGAATTTTGGCAACATATAAATATTAGGAGTTAGGATAATGGGTGGGGATAGGTGGTATTTATAACGGGGAGAGGGGTGTTTTTTATTGCTATACAAATTAGTTTATTACTTTGGTTCGAGACTATCAATATTATTTATTCTTACGACTATATATAGTAACTAGTTAATGTGATTTATAAATAATGGATTATTATATCATGCATGACTCAAAAACTCACATATTTGGATTATAATGTTTAACACTCTATATTACCACATTTCAGTTTTCAGCAAAAATTAACTTTTTTAGAATAATCCAAAAAAACACCATAAATTTTTTTATGAGTATATTTAAAAAATGGAATAAATTATGTGAATAATATTTCCTAAATACGAGAAATTTAATTTTTTTAAAACCCATCTTTTATACAAAAAATACAGGTTTTAATATTATAATCAATTTTATGACTCTTTGAAAAATTTATTATGGCCTGCTAAAACTATCTTATTATATTAATATAGTAATTAACTTACAGCATAAGTTGGTTTAAAATTCATTATTTTTTTACATTTTAATGATGATAAGGAATAAAATAATGAAGAACCGATCATAGTAGTAGTCCTGAAGTACAAGATACCTAAATGGTTCCCTTATTACATTGGTAACTCATTCAAAAATTTTATCTTTAAAACTTCGAGAAAATATAAAAAAAATTAATATCAAATTCTAAGAAATGGTAAAGTATAGTGGAATAAATAATTAATAAATGAGAAAAATAATTATGGAAAGGTAAATAACCAAACACAGAGACCATGTAATAAATAAACAAAGAATGAAGTGGATAGTAAATATGGCTAGGTAATGAATGGATAAATATGAAATTAAAAAAACAAGATAAAGAAAAATAAATAGGTAATGGTTAGAAACTTAAAAACATTTCATTTAATCGATGAAATAATAATTTAATGAATCCATGGATATATTGACACAGAATTTCATGTATAAATATTAAATGCATATAATTGAGGGAAATGATTAATTATTGGATGTGATGTTTGAGGCACATGAAAAACTATAAAATCAAGACCCTTCACAATATTATTTCAAATATTCTTATTTTCCCAAATAAAGTTTCTAATGAGAACCTTTTTATTCATCATGGGGCTATATAATATCCTAGCCCACCCATCATTGCCAATCTAAAACATTCCTTAAATTGAGTAGTTGATTTAAATAATAATTAATTTGACTTATAAAATATCCATATTTAAAAAATAATATGTATTTATCAATAATTCCCCATTGTAGGATAAGTATCTACAAGTACTATTGAAAAAATACCCTTGAATGATCACTAAAAATATTCTAAAGGAAAACAATCTTTAAGCATTATAAAGTTTCCCATACCAATTTGAAAAATATAAATCATAATTTTAATGAAAGAATAACATTAAATGAAAAACTAATTCCATGAAAAATGGATATTCATGATATAAAATGAAAAATGGAACTGTATATACTATATGAATGAATCTAGGTGGATAACATCATAATATTCCTTAATGAATTTAAATTGAGATGAAATCCCTTACCACTTTGTTATAATTTATTTAAAAGGATGAACATTTATAAAAGTGGATATTTTATTTGAAAATGAAATTTTGAAATTATAAAGTATTCATAAAAGCATTAGGTCTTCATGACTTTGGGAAACTATGTTCATTATGTATAAGTTATAAAGAAACAGTCCTTTTACATTTATAATAAAATCGATAAAGTACCTTGTTTTGGAAAACAATAAGAATATTTATTTTAATTTTTTTTGAAAAGTAAAAAGGGGTAAAAAAGACTTCAAAAAAAAGGATAATATTAGAAACATTTTTGAAATTTTTTTAGTAAAAACTAACATGGAAGAGAAATATTCCCCAGTGGAGACTTAAACACAAACAGTCTCGGATAAATTTGAAATTGTTAAATAAATTCAAATCACTTAACAGTCAATAAAAATGTATAAAAATGAAATAATGAGAATTATATATATATTAAAATACCATAATATTCAGAATAATAATTATAAAATATTTTTAGTGGTGGGATAAATAATCCACATATTAGAAATAGGTGGTGAATATGGCTTGTGTCTGATAGAAAATAAAAGTTAGACAAAGATCTCATACCTCACGCTTGTTTTTTTGTTTTACATGATTTAACCTATTTTATAATGGTTTAAATCATGTTATTAGTTTATACCAGAAACTTATTCATATTTATGATATAATAAAGGATCTTATTATATTATTTCATCACCCATTTGTTAATAATCGGTCATCAATTTCTCTATTTTGGGTGTTAATGGCATAGTATCCCGAGTTTGTTTTGACTTGTTATTCATTGCTCCTATTAAATAAATCATTATTAAATAATATAAATAATTTAAACCAAGATTTAAATGTCATATATATTCATTACATATATATTTATAATATTCCGTAACATTTGGAGATAAGAAATGAAATGCAATGATTATAGAGACGGTATGCCGTACGTACACATGAACACTGATTTCATTGCTGGGTTGTATTAAAATAAAAAAGATTAAATTATATATATATATATATTACAATTAAAATATAATATTTATTTCATATATTTCTCATATATTTAATGAAACCTTCCATTATAAGTTCCATGTATAGTGTGAATAAATCACATCACATTGAGGGGGCAGTATTCCACACATTCAAAAATGATATTATCGTATTTACAGAGAATGGAATATATAAGGATAAAAGAATTAAATAATTATAATAGAATAATAAATATCATATATGAAATATATTAATATATTTCCCACCAAAATTCGTTACTAGGAAAGGTTGTAATGGTCAAACAAAAAATCATCATTTCCTGAGGCGATAGTTTCCCATACACAAAAATATTATGTTCGTTACCCACTATATGGATGCATGTGTAGAAGTCGGTAAAACCACTAACATAAATATATATCATTATATTTAAGAAGTTATTTTTATTTTATTATCATAGATTAATAAGACATGAAGGAGTGAAAAAAAGAAATAAAACTAAAGTGATCTTTGAAGAATGTTACCTCTTATTTGGGTAACTTATTTGGGTTTATACAAATAGACTTCATTAGTTTGATTTGTACCTAAAATGTGGAATCTAAGATGAGGGTGGAGAAGTTGGGAGCTTATTTCAGTATGGGTTGGTCAAGATAGAAGGCTCAATGTGGTGTGGGGATGTAAGGGAGGAGGTGTCCTTTTATAATGAAGGTGAGGGGAAATTTTGTAATTTATCCAAATATTAATTTATAATAAATTCAATTTCAATATAAATACATGAAAAATGTCATTTAATAAAATCAAAGATGATATATAGTTGTAAGATCATAGAAAATATAATTTAGACACGTTTTGGTGTTATTTTAATCCTTATCATTTTGAATAACACTTAATTGAATTGTTTTAATTTTAATTATGGTAACCAATTTTTCTATACTAATAGGATTGAATTTTAACTTATAAAGTGTTAATTGGTCTATAAATGTCTAATTTAAGATATGATAGACCATATATCATCTCTTTATACTTATTTAAAATTTTTAAGGTTTTTAAATAATATAATAAAATATTATTTTCCTAAAATCTCCAAAGTGTCAATTTTGACACATTTTTGAACTTTAAATTTATGAAATTAAATCAAGTGAGATTATTTCTACAAACTTCCCTTAATAGACCTCTATCATGTCATATGAACCCATAAAAATATTTTATAACCTTAATTATGTCAATATATATTTATTTTAATATTTATAATATCATGTCATTAATAGTTTCATTAATTGAATGGTTACTACAACATCATTGTGAAAACCATTATGTTAATTATTTATTTCATACAAAATAAAAATAAATCACCATGATGTAGATAATTTTTTTTATTTTAAATCAATATTTTTAGTAGAATATATCTTCTACATAATAACATATAAAAATGTTATACTTTTTAAAAAAAAATAGTGTGACATATAAAACATACCTTAGAATAAAACATTATAAAATACATAAAGTCATACAAGTGACTTTAAGTGGTCTTAAAATTGATACAATTATTATTATAGTCAAACCAAACTCATCCAATGATTTTATTATATGTGTTAGTGTAATTTTATAATTTTTATTATATTATTTTTTACCTTTAATTATATAATTTACACATAACTGTGGTAAATAAAATAACCTAATTAAATAAGTAAAAATTCACAAAACAATTAATTTGATCCTATTAGGCTACAAATATCATATTTATTATAGTTGTGTATGTTTGTTTTTTAAAATTAAACTCCCTGATGTTTCTAAATTTAGTTTAATTCTAGCCCCGCAAACGTGGTGAGAAAAACGGTTAAAGTAAAAATGTTCAAAAGTTCAGTGTGTTTTTTTATAATTTTAATATTATGTTATTTATAATTACCTAAATTGGTTTCAATAATATAAAAATATATAATTATTCGTTAAAATAATATAAAATCACAATATAACTATATAAATAAATTAGATAAAAATGTATATTTAAAGAAAAATGCAGTAATTTTGACAATTAATTAAAAAGGTAACTTCTCAAAAACTTAACCAAAATTTATAAAAAATAAATATTAATATCAATATTTTAAATAATAATTTCATTTTGTCAAATAAAATATATAAAAGTTTCAAAAATTGATTTTAAAATAGGTTCTCCCTTAAAAGGAAGAAAATTTTCCTTTATAAAAATATAGTATTGTATGTGTAATATTATGGTTATTCTTATATTATTCATATCAAATATATAAGAAAAGTGTAAAAATATTTTCATGGATATATAATTTATAAACTTAATTTATAAACCCTCTAATAATGTTAAAATTTAGTTGATTTTTCAAAAACATGAATAGACAATGTTTTTAAGTCGAGGGTTGCGGGCATTACAAAAACATTAATAGAATTAAATTTATTCAAAAAGGAAAATAAGGTAATTTTTAAGGATAATCCATTCTTCTTTCCTAAAAAATATCTTCTTTCTATTTTTATGGGTATTACCTTCAAAACGAAGTCAGTAGTTCCACTTCAAAAAAACCCATGGTTCCCATGAGGCTTCTTCCATTTTGTGATTTCCCTATAGTCCCTTTAGCAGAAGAGTCATCCGATTACTCAATAATTTCACTCTAATATAATCAATTAGGATGAATTCTTCACAATATTAATTTTCCAGATCCAAGTCTATTTCATCCAATGTGAGCACATGCATTGGTGTGGGAATGTACTTCAATATAAAAGTTATATGAAACAAATTGTCTACTAAGAGAAGTTTGGTGACATTTCCAAAAAATAATAAAAACTATGATCTTTTCAATAATCTCACATGGTTCGATGTACCTGTGATTTATTTTCCCTTTCTTATCAAAAATTATGATGTCCTTCCATGGTGATATTTTCAAAAAAAACATGATCTCTCGCTTGGAACTCTAAAACTTTCCTCTGATTATCAGTATAACTCCATTCTTACTTTTAGTTATTTTTATTTGAGGTTGGATCGCCTTTACATTTATTGTCGCCTCTTCAAAATGTTTTGGGCCTACCAGTTTTCATTCACCAACTTCATCCCAACATTTTTGAGTATGTCATCTCTTTCTATAAAATGCTTCATATGGCTCCATTTGAATACTTTAATGGAAACTATTGTTGTTGGAAAACTCAACCAATGGTAAGTAATGATCCCACATAGCTTGAAAGTAAAGTGAGAATGACCTCAACATGTCTTCCATTGTTTAAATAGTCATTTTGGATTTTCCATCAGTTTGAGTATGGTATAAAATTCTTAAATGAGGCTTGATGTCATGATAATTCGGAAGACATTTCCAGAATCTTGATGTAAAGAAGGGATCTCGATAAAAAAATCAACAGAGGTGCACCATGAAGTCTTAAGACATCATTAATATAGATCCTTGCAAGGAATTTAAAAGTAACCTCTTCTCTTATAGCAAGGAAATGTGCATGTTAGGTTAGGAGACCAATGATTACCCATATTTCATTAGTCCTTCTTGGATTATTTTTTAGTCCCCTAACAAAGTATGACGTAATTTTATCCCATTTCCACATAGGAATAAGAAGATGTTACAGGGCTCTGTTAGGGTTCTATTCAATAATTTCAATTGTTGGAAAACTAAACACCTAGACACATAATCAGTAATTTCCTACACCATGTTATCCCACAAAAAATGTTCCTTCATGACTCCATATATTTTCATCCTCTTAGGGTGTATAAAACAATTGTACCTATCAAAATCATCCAAAAAGTCCATTTTTGTCTGAGGTAAATATAAAACACATGGTATATTCCCAAAATTTTGAAAACCATATTTATAAAAAAAATATTCTAATTTTTATTCTTCCAAACCATTAATTTTCTTCTGAAAATCCTCATTATGAGATTTAGAATTCTTTATATTTTATAATAAATATGGGTTTGCAATCATTAAAAAAATGATTTATGCATCCATTTCTTTATAAATTATTACATATATATTCAATATATCCATGAATATTGGACCCCTATAAATACTAATTTGGGTAAAAATTCCATGATAATTCCTACTCAAAAAATCATCTACCTTACTGTGTTTCCCAGGGTGATTGCGTATTGATAAATCACAATATTTTAGTAGCTCAAGCATTATATTTCTATTGTATTGATTTCATTCTGTGAGAAGTTGTATTTCAGGATCTTGTGATCCGTGTATATATCACATCTTATATCACAATGATAATGTATCCATATTTTCAATGGAAATATTACAACTACCACTACTCAAAATCTAGGCTTCTGGGCCTGCAAGCATTAGCGACCTCTTTTGGCGGTCGCTAAATGGGGTGTTAGCGACCGCCAATGGCGGCCTCTAATTCTGTCAAAAAATATGGCGGGATTTTTCCCACTTCCAGTCATCTTCTTCATGGGTTTCTGGTGAGAGTATGCCGTCGCCTCCCCCTACCGCCTCTGTGTTCACCCACGCCACCACGGGTGACCTCCAAACAACCCTTGAAGTCCGTTGCTGTAAGTAATGGGTCTTTGCATCATTGTGGAAACATTACTAGACCTCCTCATGACATCCACCAAGTTACCTTCTTCCATCTCACCACTGTTCATCTGCCATGGATGGTGACTGAAGGTTTAGGGGTCCCTCCTCGTCACCCCCCGTGTCTCCTTGTTTAATCTACAACAAGACACACAGAAAGAGGTTGTTTTCATGTGGGATTTTTATCATCCACCATTGGCGGTCGCTATTGAGCTTCCCTAACAAAGCAACTGCGACCGCCAAAAGCGGTCGCAGAGGGGCCACTAAAGGCCTTTAGTGGCCGCTTTTAGCGGTCGCTAAAATATGTTATTCTAGTAGTGTAATTACTCATTCTCTTAGGTTGGATTGTTCTTTTCCTAAGTCATCAATTGCCTTGATGCATAATCAATAACTATCATTTTTCATTTGAACACAACCACGTCCCTTCTTTGATGCATCACTATATATGAAAAACCCATGAATTAAAAAAGGTAGATACAAAATAGAAGCATTTACTAACCTTATTTTTAGATCATCAAATCATTACTCACATTCCTTTTTCAAAAAAAATAGACCCCTTTTTCTGAAAGAAATTTTAATGAGTTATCCAATTGGACCCAACACTAAATGAATCTCCAATAGTAACCTACCAATCCAACGAAACTATATATATCAATTTGATTTATTGGTGAGGGACAATATCTATGTGCATTTTTCTTTATAGGATCAACTGATATTCCATCCTTAGAGACAACATTGCTAAGAAATGGTACTTATTGAATCCATAAATGATACTTAATAAATTTTCCATATAACTCTTACCATATAAAATTGTTAAAAATGATATTCAAGTTATTCCCATGATAATCATAGATTTTAGAATAAACCATAATATTATCAATTAATACCACAAAAACATCATGATATTTCATGAATACTCTACTCATTATCTCTAAAAAATAGTGGGTGCATTAGTAAAACCAAATTAAATTTACCTATGAATCTGAAACACTCACTTATTCATTTTTCTTTAACCTATAGATCTTCTTATTCATCTTAATTTTTTGATCAGGAGGGAATTATTTTTCACAGAATGTATCTTTAAAACTTATTTATACCATAAGTAATATTACCTCTTCTTCCCTAGTATTCTTGAACAAGGACCACCATTTATCAATATCATCATTGATATAATGAACTAAAAGTGTAAACTATTCCATTTCCATGCATCCCAAGACCATAAATATCTTCTACATTGACTCAATCCATTTTTAAAATAAATTAGGATAAGTAGTTACACTAAACAATGGGGTATTCTATCACATAAATAGATCCAGCATACGACATTCTCTCTATATAATAGGTTGCTCCATTACGACAAGGTAATTTTTCATCACCTGATTATGTTTCCCTAGTATCACCATAATTTGATCTGTTCGATAAAAGCTTTATTGGTTTCTCCAAAAGGGATTCCTCAGTAATATCCTTGAGTATCGATACCATTCATCCTTATAGGATCCATCTTCTAAATAATAGAATATGCAGGATTAACTCATTGAATCATGAATTTTAATTATGATATAACAAAAATCATAAATTATAAATTTATGCACCCTAAATAATAAACTACGGTCACTTTGGGGAAATCACTAATTTTAAATCCCAATATTGGGTTGTAAACAAAAGGTGAATTATCATAAGCGTATCACTAAGTAGTTTCAAACCAAGTGCCAAATTAGGCCCATTGTCTTGTAAGAAATTACAATGAGTCGGGCCAAACAAACCTTATCAGAGTTATTAACCCTTGGTACACTGGTGCTATAAGAACATCCACTTGTAGTATCCAGAAATGGATGTATTTCAAAGAAGACAAACATAATCTATGATTTTACAAAATTATGGGATGATTTTATATACATATAATCAAAGCATATCTTAGGGTTATGTCTCCTAATATTTTATTTGTAAACTAGTTTCCAAGGTTGCTGCAAAGTTTATTTGAAACCAAATGTAATGCCTGAACCCCAGATGCCAAGATCCAGTGCATTATTTAATTACATTGGCATGATTACAAGGAATAAAATCCCAAAGGACTGATTAGATTAGTAGTCAAGAAGAACTTGATACCTAAATGGATCCCTTACTTTAATGGTAAAATATTAGACATAATAAACGAAAATTATATTAATCAATGACCAAATTAAATAAATTCATCTTCATAACCTTGGAAAAATAGAAAGATAAAAGGATGAGGTCAAATGCTCAGTAAGGGTAAAGTACAAAGGAATAAATTATGAATAAATGAGAATAATAATTATGGAATGGTAAATAAATGAAGACACATACAATGTAATCAATAAATAGAGATGGAAGTGAATAATCAATATGGCTAGGTAATGAATGGATACACGAGCCAATAAAATAACTAGATGAGTAATACTCAATATGGAAAGTGAAGAAACTAAAACACATTTCATTTAATCATTGAAATAAGAATTAAATGTATCTATAGATATGTCGATGAAAAATCTCTTGGATAAATATTAAATGAATATAATTGAAGGAAATGATTAATTATTGGAAGTCATGTCTGAGGAAAATGACAAAACATACCATTAATAGATTTCATAAGATAGTTTTAACTATTTTCATTTTTAGAACTAATTTTTCTCATGAGAACCTATTGATGCATCAAGGGGCTATATAATATTCGGCCCCTAGCCGTCATTTCCACTCCAATGATTTTCTCAAATCTAGTAATGGATTTAATTAATAATTAATCATACTTATAAAATAGATATATTGATTAAAAAATATTGATTTATCAAAAATTTCCAATTGTGGTATAAGTAAAAATAAAGGGTTTTGAAAAAAATTATATTGAAGGATTATTAAAAATAATCCAAAGGAACATATTCTTTAATCGTTCTGATGTCTCCCATACAACATTGTAATATTTGAATCATAATTCCCATAAATGAATAAAATTAAATAAAAGATATAATATAATTAAAATAAGGAAATTCATGATATAATATATCAAAGGGTATTATATACACCATATAAAAGAAAATGTACACATAACATTACAACACGCCTCAATGAAATGGAATTGAGACGAAATCACTTACCGCATTGTAATAATTTTTTTTAAGGCTGCATATTTATAAAAGAATTATTTTTATTTGAAAATAAACTTTTAAAATTATAAAGGAAGCTTCAAAACCATAGGGTGTTATGAAGGAATGAAATTTCATTCATGCCTTATAATTTAAAATCAAACATTCCTTTTACTTCTATTAGAAAAGCCATAATATAATATGTTTTGAAAAATGATTGGAAAATATCTTTTTAAAACCTTTTTTAAAAATTTAAAATGGGGTGAAAATAAATTTAAAAAACCAATGGAGTGTAGTAATAACTTTTTTGAAAACATTTTTATAAAACACTAATATGGAAGATAAACACCCCTAGTAGAAACTTAAACACAATCAATCTCGAATAAGGATGAATTGTGAAATAAATACATATCACTTTTCAGTAAATAAAATCTTAGGATCATGAAAGGATTAAATTTATATAGATATTAAATGAATAATATTTAGTATAAATCTCATAAAAAATATTAATGGGTAATAAATACACCACATATACGACATAGGTGGTGAACATGGCATGTATCTCATAGAAAAAAAAGTGAGACAATGATCTATTACCTCACTCTACCTTTTTAGTTATATGTGATTAAACATTATAAATAATGGTTCAAATCATGTTATTAATTTATATCATAAGATTATTCATATTTTTTATGTCTTATATTATATTCTTATATTTTTTATCACTCATGTGTTAATAGTCCTTCATCATTTTCACTATTTGGGGTGTTAATTGCCGAGTTTCTTGACTATGTTTGGAAATTTTATTTATTTTTAATATTAATTAGATAATGATTTATTCATCAAAATAATTTAATCCATGATTTAAATTCCATATATATTTAGTAAATATATTTATAATATTCCATTAAATATGGATATATGAAATTAAATGCACCTTTCAGTGAGAGGGTAGGTCATACATACACATCAACAATAATTTCATTTCTTTTATATATTAAAATAATAAAAGATAAATGATATATTTGTATATTATAATTAAAGTATTATATTTATTTCATATATTTATCTTCTGTTGAGTAAAATCATTTTTATACATTCCATATATAGTGTGGACGAATCACATTACTTTGAGGGGTGGTATTCCACACTACCACAAATGATGTACTTTTGTTTAAGAAAATGGAATGAATAAGGTTAAAAGTATTAAATAATCATAAATAAATAATAAATATAATACATAACTTATATAAATAGAGTTTCTATCATAATTCACAACCATGAAAGGTGGTAAAGGACAAATGAACAATCGTCATTTTGTGATGTGGAAGTTCAAAATACACAAAAATAGTATGTTACTTACCCATTAGATGGAAGTGTCTCTAAGTGTTAGTATAAAACATAACATAGAAAAATATATGTATATTTTGTAAAATATTTTTATTATATAATCATGGAATTATAAGAAAGTATGGAGTGGAAAAAAAACCAAAGTGATCATTGAATAATGTTACCTCTTATTTGGGTATCATCTTTTGGTTTATTCTAAAAGACTTACTTAGTTTGATTTAATACCTAATATAGGATTATAGGAAAAGGGGATGGAATTTGGTAGCTTATTTGTTCTAAGGATGGCTGATATAGAGGGATAAATGTTGTGTGATGAAGTGAGGGAGGATGTGTCCTTTTATAATGAAAGTGAGGGGCACTTTTGGAATTTCAAAAATGATTAATTTATAATAAATTCAATTTCAATATAAATATCTCAAAAAGGTGATTTACTATTATATAATACTAGATAATGTTGTAATATAATCAAACAAATTATTTTAGATATGTTTTGAAATAATTTTAATCCTTATCATTTTGATTAAACCTTAATTAATCTATTTTAATTTCAAGTATAATAACTGATATTTCGATAGTAATTGGATGCAATTTTTACTTATAAAGTATAAATTGGTTGATAAATGGATTATTTAATTTATTTTATATCATGTCTTATCCCATTGTCCTTATTTAATTTTTTTATGTTTTTAAATAATTTTCAAAAATATTATTTTCATAAAAAAACCTCAAGTTTCAATTTTGACACGATTTGTAACTATGACATTAAGAAAATAAATCCAACATGATCATATCGAAATAATTCACTTCATGTACCCATAAAATCTGATATTCACCCATAAAAATATAGGACCACCTTAATTAAATCAATTAATATTTCTTTTAATATTTCTTATATCATTTAATTGATGGTTCATTAATTGAATCATTAATGCATCATCATTTTGCATGCATTTATGTTAATTATTTATTTTAAAAAAACTAAAAATAAATTTTAATGATTCAGATAAATTTTTTTCTAAATGAATATTTATAGAATAATATATCTTATATATTACCGTATATAAAAATTTTAATACTTATTAAAAACAAGAATGTAGCATATTAGAAATCCCTTAGAATAAAATACCATAAAAGCACTAAAGTCATCCCTGTGTCTACAAGTGTCCCTAAAATAAAAAAAGGATGATTTTGGTTAAAAAAACTCATCCAATTAAACTATTACATGCGTTAGAGTAATTTTATAATTTATATAATTTTATTTTTACCTTTAATTATCCTATTTACCCTTAAGTGTGGTAAATAAAATAGAAGAAAAACATGAGTTACTTTTCACAAAAAAAATTAACTTTGTCCTAATTGAATTTAAAAATAATACATATTATAACTGTGTATGAAATATTTTCCAAATTTAACTCACAAAAATTGCTAAATTATGTTTAATATAATCCCACAGACGTGGCGAGAAAGCATAATAATATAAAAATGATCAAAAGAAATCGATGTTTATATATATAAATATAATGTGATATTTATTTCCAATAGACTAAATATATTTAATTGATATATATATTTTTTATTAATTCTTTAAATCCTAATCAAAACATAATTTAACTATATAATTATATTAGATGAAAAATTTTGTTTGAATCTACAATGTAGTATTTTTCACTATTCCTAAAAAATGTAACTTCTCAGAAACAAAATTCATCCAAAGTAAATTTTTATATCCCAATATAAAATTTGAAGTTTTTTTTATATAATATATATAAATGTTTAAAAGTTGGATTTAAAATAGGTTAACCCTTAAAAAGTTTGTGAATGTTCCATTTAAAAAATATTTCATTTTTTGTGTAATATTTTAGTTATTCTTATCTTGTTCTTATGAAATATTTTGAATGAGTGTAAAACTATTTTCTTGGATATATAATATATAAATTTACTATATAAACATTCTAAAATTATTAATATTTAATTTATATTTCAAAACATGACTAAATATTGTTTTGTTTAGGTTGGTTGTTGTGTGCATTGCAAAGCTATCAAAAAAATTAAATTTATTATAATAGGATAATTTGGTATTTTATTAGTGTGATTATAATACATCATAATATTAATTTATTAATCTATATATTAAAAATTAATTTTCTATTACAAAATTATATTCCATATAAAATTTTAATTAAAAATTTTTCATTTTATAAAAATAATAATAATTAATTAATCAATTTTAAAACAGTTATATTCTTCTACCATTATTTAAATGTATTAAATTTTAGTTTTATACGAGTAAAAAACATTATTTTTCATTTCCATATGTGATTTTGCAATTCTAAAAGTCCAATTACTATTATAAATGGTGAGATTACTATTCTAATGGTCAAGATATTATTCCAACGATCATATTACTATTTTAATGGTCTTATTACTATTCCAATAGTTAGATTTATTATAGTCTTATAGATTCAATAATTTCTAAAAAAACAGCTTATCCCATTCATTATTCAGTCACTTCTATATTCTCTCAATTTTATTTATAATTTCATCTTCAAAATAAATATTATATTATTATCATTTTTTTATTTCTATATCTTTTTTTGTGAGTGAAATCATTCTGGTGAATTGATAATTTCCAAATTATACCATTATAATTATATTATATTATATATACTATCCCAAAACATTATATGAATTATGATTGGTTTATTTTATGACTAATGTATCATTCTTCATGTGTTCGAATAATATTTTGTTGGTTTATCTATGTGATGTAAGAGATGTATGAGATAATTATAAGAAGAAAAATTACATTGAAAAAGATTCCAGATCATTAAAAATATAATCCATTGTTTAGGCATTCAATAATATTGAAACTATAATGTAATTCCATGATCATCATTGCATGGTTATATCCACTCATTAATAGACAGTACAACAACTTATAAGTACAATGATATTTCAAAAATGGTTTAGATGAAACTCTTGATGTGTTGATGTCTCTTAATCTATTTGACATAAGGAAATGAAAATACCTTTCAAAATTAATCACTGAGTGAGTGGGTAATGAATGATATAAACTGAGTAAAATTCTCTCTACAGTACAATTTGTTTCAAGGTATTAAAAATGAAGAATCACTTAGGTTATATGGCTTCACTAGTGCTATTTATGTTTCATTGTAATAAAGTATCCACACTATCCTGATCTGGATCCTTCCTCAATGATGTTTTTGAGATCCAATGCAATTTCAAGTAGTGATGAAAATTACAAAAATATTATAATGGATTTCACATCAAACTAAATTACATTTTTTCTTCTAAAACATCATATCCCTACCCTTATTATAGACTGAATTGAATCTAATGAAATATTAGTGACATAATTTTAGAATTCTATCCATATAAATATTTTTTTAATGCATTAATAATGTGAACATTGATGCCTAAATACTGAAAAACAACACTAAACACTTTTTAGGGAATAAAATAAATGACATATGTCATTGAGGATTACTAATCAAGGGAGATTCCACTTGAAGATCTGGCATGGGTTGTTGGTGCTGAAAAAATATTTGTATGATTTTTTTTGAAAATCTATGAAAAAAGGGTAAGATAGTTCCCAATCCTATAATTAGAATATGAAACAGAAATTATAGGGGTAATGATAATCACTATATAAAATACAGGTTCAATCCTTATAGAATAATCCTGATATTGGCTATCCAGATGAAATGGTCACAATTGATGATGATATATATAGAGTGATTTACTTATACATAAAAGAGAGGTTGAATATTATAGTTCAACATTTAGTTCATATGGGTAATAAGAAATCTCCATTAAATCATGTTTCAACAACAATTATCAAGGAATATGCTTCTTTTTATTATGTTATTATTATTTTTAATGATTATATGTGGCTGAATATATAATGGGAGTTGAGAGAGATGTAATTGTTGATTTTTTCAGAATAATTAATTAATCAAATTTTAACAATATTTTAACTATATATTTAATGAAATTAAATTATGAGAAACTAATAGATAAACCATGGGAGGTGTGTGATGGAATGTGATTTCAAATCAAATCTAGTATAATTGTATTAGGCACATAGACATAAAACCAATGATAGTTTTGAAGATCAGTTTCCATTGAGAAAAAATATTGATTTTAGTTGTGTGGTAAGAATATAAAACCTTTTTGGAACCTATTATTTAATTAATAATCTATAGAGTGAATTGAGAGAGTTATTGGAGATGTGGGTGACTGTTCTTGGGAAGAACAGATGAATTATCTAAATAGAATTATGCTGAAATGAACCTGATACCCACACCCCCACTATTATCTCATTTGTATATTTAAAAAATAAATACATTTACCTTATTTATATCTTCCTTTTATTTTTTTCTATTATCTATTTCCAACTACTTTTTATATGGTTTATACTTAACATAAACACCAATACTTCTCATTACATTCTTACACTGGTAGATTTAATAATGAATTGGACATTTCAACCTTACTGATATGACAATGGGTAACACCTAGTTAATGTGTTTCAAGACTCAATGCACTTTTATGGAGGATTTGTAGCTACAATATACAACTTATCATTAATCATGTTTATTGACATTATTCATAATGGTAATTCCAATTCCCTTTTGAGTTTAAAACATGAAAAAATAGTAAAATTTTATATAACTTGATATATCATTATTAAAATTTTATAATTTTTATTTATTCTATATTATAAACTATTTTAAAAATTAATTGTGTGATTCTATAGCTATTTTCACATAATAATTTTGAATGGAAACCAACTTCCACTTATCCTTGAGATAGAGAGAGACTTCCTAAAAAAATTATCTGAAAATATAGGACACAAATGATGATAACTTTGTTATGAGAAATCATAATAGGGAAAAAAATAATATTTAAGAAGAAATAATTAAAAATAATAATGGACCACAAATTCATTGGAGCCTAAATTTCGTAGATTGTTTGGAAGTACCTCATAAATCACATTGATATTGAATATAAGGAACTATGAAATATTGAACCATCACTTTTAACACTTACTAGTATTCAATAAAAAAACATTTATTGGAATTTATAAAAGAGTTTTTTCACCATATACAATGACCTCTACTCAATAGTGTGAGTGAATATGTGGTATATATGAGTTGTTTACACTACTATATCAAGGGGTAATAAAGGACATGGATTCTATAATAATAAGATGATTTATTCAACACATTAAATGAGATATACATTTTTTTCTTAATAAAATTATATCTTATATAGAGAACTATATACTTAAGAACCATACTCAGCACCATTATTTGAAAATATCAATAATCATTTGTTAAGGCATGAAAATTAATCAAATATTACTACTAATAGTAAAAAGGTCATAAATTTTTATACACTATATTAATTAAATTATTTTAGAAAGGGTTTAATGTTATATGAAAAATATTGGAGGAAACTATTACATAAGGAAACAATAACGACAAGATAGTAGATAAACTCTGGAGTTTTTAAAATAGGTTGGAAATCAATTCTCAATAAAAAATAAATTATAAGAAGAAGAGTATATTTAAATTAAATGAATATAAAGAATGAAATAAGTTTATAACTAGTTGATTCGTGAAATATAATTCATAGATTAGTGTCCATGAATTATGGAATAAGAGAAAAATACAATTATTGTGGCATCTATGGTTACAATATTTTCATCTTCAGGAATTTTAATAATCAAAATTAATAAATAAAAATACTATGATTTTAGAATAAAGATATATTGAAATTTTGGGAGATATACATTGAAGAATGCTTCTTTTTTTAAACAATTATAATCCAAAATGGGAGAATCAAACCAATTTATCATGGAATGATAAAGAAACATTAGAGAACGTTGTTTAATGTGAATTTCAAGTAAAATAAAAATACGGTTATCAAGTTAGAAATTATAAAGAAGGTTAAGGTAATAAAAATTATACATCAAACGAAGATTATTCTAGTATATATAATATATTAGAAAAAAACTTCAATGTTCAAAGTAATTTAATTGAAGATGAAATATTTTGACTAGATAAGAAATTCAAATTTCTCATGAAATGATTAGAAAATTAAATTAAAAAAATATAGCATTAAAAACCTGGTAATCTAGGATGAGAAACATGAATATAAAAACACTATGAGTGATAATTGATAGTTTCTAATCATCAGAAAAAAAACTGAAAGATGATTGTAATTCTCTTGCAATCATTGTAGACAAGACTTTCAAAGGAAGAGATAAAGTGTACACAATAAATCCTAAAGTACAATATGAATAAGGTTAAGAAGTTTAAATTCAATAATTACATAAATATAGTAAAATAAAAAAAGATAAATTTTATTCTGAATTTACTGGGAAGAAAAAAATGAAAAAAATGTGATCATGAGAGTTTTATTATTTTGCTATAGGATAGCGTGTTCAAGGATTATTATCCACCTACTCCATTCATATAAAGTTATAGAGTGTTTGATAAGAAAAAAGATATGTATTTTGAGGCATTAATTTAAATGTTTCTAATGATCATAGTGGATTTTCAATTTATAGATGGATCATCCGACATTCCATCCTATAAATTCTTTTTGAAAAATTTCATCTCAATCAAAGAGGACTTATATAATTTTAAAATATGACTCTATAGAGCCCAGCTAAATCTTTATGGGATACTGAAAGTGGGTGGGGGTGAGGGGGGAGGGTGAATCAGTGTACCCAACATTTTACATACATTATATTTTATATTAAATTACCCCCTCTTACTCTCGAACCACTAAGCCATTTAGGAGGAAAAATTTTATTATGAAATCCCAATAATCAGGTACACATGTAATATAGGTAATAAAAAAACACACATATTTTTTACAGGGTTCGATCTTGATGTGAAAACTTAATCCATTCTATGATCAACCTTTAGTAATTTCACATATTTTCTTATCACAATAATTTTTTTGTAATTACAAGCACCTAGAATTATCACAAAATATATTGGAAATAAATTATTAGTATTCTGATGAGAGTGGAATTATTTATACTAATAAAACCAGTTCTTAAATTGCATTGTTTATACTAGCACCACCAGTTCCTCAATGATACTCAACAAACTTTTGAAAAAGATCTACCATTTAGCATAAGGATGTTACTGCATCAAATATAATAATATATTCCTCCTTAATCAATTGATATTCTATATCCAAAAGAAATTTCAATGGTATCATAATAATTTTGGTTCTATTATATCATCTCACAATTACGTTGACCATTACTTGTAAAATGTATAATAATACATGTTTTCTTCATCCTAGATTATCATCTTTTTGGAAATATCTCCTTATATTAGGTAATTTCTCATTTATAATAATATGTGTTCATTTTATGCACATAATTACATCAATAATATTTCATAAAATATAGAACTTTCACAAAATCAATATAATCTATTTTAAAATTGGCAACCCGATTAAATTAAATGAACCTCATCCCTGGAATTATTATACATAGGGCATGTCATGAAAAACCTTAAAAAACATATACTCTTCAATATTATTTCATATACTTTATCAAGTATATCATAATCATTTGGGTGGATTAATTATTAAATCTTTCACACGAGTATGTATAATATTTTCTTTTCATTTTCTACTATCCACCTTAGAGAAACAACACACACCCGATACAACTTATCTTACTCAAGTCCACTACCTCCACATAAAGGCTTCATGAAAATTATGATTTTATCAACATAAAAACTGAATGAAAAGTATCAAATTAACCTCACACACACAATAAAATAATAACAAGGATGTTCTAAGATTATTCACACAACAAATTGAATGTTTTTAAAATTATTCAAATGTCCATGGTATCTTTTTCTTCACAAAAATGGACAAAAATTACATAGATATCAAATAACTTCATGGAATCTTGAAAATATTAATCGAATCTCTTCTCCCTTGTGATGAATATTAGGAATCATGAGAGGCTTCAATCCATCACATGAACAAATAATGCGGGATATCCTTTTTTGACCGAGGATATCCATGGAACTTGTCTATGAAAAATAAGATGCTTTATGGTGGCATGTTTTCCTATAAAAAATGGGAGCCTAAATTATCTTGATCATAATAATCATTTATCTAGATCATGATCTTGATATTTTGAGTCCTTGATAACTACCTTAGATCTATTTTTTGTTTTATTAAATTAATTGATAATAATGGCATAATTTTTTTAAATGCATGTAGATCTTGTTATTTAAAATCATTTAACATGGGTTACATGACACAAAAAATGGAATACTTAATTGTTTGATAAATAATTACATAATATGAAAATAATATCACACTCCATAATTTTTCAAATCTCAAACTCATTCCTATTTCTTAGATGCATGGTAATACGCCTAAACCTGTGTTTTCATTCAGAATAAGCTTATTCTTTGAATTATCTAATGCATGTAATACATAGCTAACATATATGATATTGTGATGTTCTACTAAATATCATTATCTATGTGAGATCACTATATATGGAAATTTAGGTGATTGAAATAATCTCTATAATAAATTGTGATGTCTGAGCACATGAGAAACCCTTCATATGTCTGAAGCATGAGAATGAAGTTGTGACATCAATTGAATAGATCAATTCAAACAGATTGAATAGAAAAAATTATATCTATATGTTTTAATTATTAATAAATAGTAAGACACATCCTCCATTACACATCGAATTTCAACATGACTTCACCCTATTTTATAATAAACCTTTATCCCTCCCCTAAATTTTCGAGCCGATAGTGGGGTTGGCACATAGATACACCTTCACACACATCCCTGGGGTGGACTAACATTCTTCTCCCCCTATGCACCACCATGCACAATATATGAAATTGATACTCCCCCATATTATCTCTTACATACCTATGAAGGTAATAAGATTTATCAATGACACCGTGGATGTACATCTAGGGTGGTTCCCATCCATGGTTAATCCTTTCTCCAATTTAAGACTAGTTGATCTAGATTATTTTGTTGGTGAATAATTTTCCAAATTTTTTTGGATAAAACCAAATTGAAAAAGTACTTTTAAAAATATAATTTTCTATTTAATGAAACCAAGCATTCTAAAATAGACCAGGATATATATATATTATTTTTTTATAGCCTTATATTCCACAAAACATCTTAATTACCTCATGTAATAACGTTATTTGACATGGTATTCAAGTGATATCCTTATGTAATAATGACCTGCATGGCCTCATTCAACTTATTCAAAATTCAAAAAATCAGAATTAACAATGGATGGATCATATTCACTAAAATAATTTATTCAAAAATATATTTCTCATAGATTTAACCTTGTTAAATATTTAAGATAGTGACTAGTATCCTTGTGCAATTTTGAAATGTCTTTGAACTCAAAAGGTGTTCAACTATCATCAATCTTGACAAGGATAATTATCTATCTAAATTATATATAATAAATACATAACATTTCTCCAAAGATCATCACCGACGTAAATAATTGTCTTACAAACTGAAATTCAAAAAAATCATACCAATTCTCCATGAATAATCACCAATGCGGAGAATTGTCTTACGAATTGACATTAAATAAATCCATAAAAATTCTACACGAATCATTACCAACATTCTTCATTTTTAACAAATTCATTGTGTATTTATATTCCATGATTAATGACTAATCAAAGAGGATTTCATAATACTTTGGATATTATTCCTTAATAAATATATATAATCAATATAGAAATTCTTTTTAATCAACCAATATAGATTTTTAATCTCCCCTTTATATTTTTTTTCAATACCATTTCCTTAAACAAATTAAATGTCCCTTCTCCTCGTTATTGAGAATAAATATAAATGATTAATATAGGGGGTATTCTCATTTCTACTTCTTTATACGAATGAACTTGTGATTATATTCACCTTTTATTTTCAAATAAGCTTGTTACCACAAGGATAACTTAGAAAAGAGCCTTAATTTTTTCCACTCTATATCAATATAGGGTAAACTGGTGTATAAATCAAGATATATTCAACCTAGGTAGTCAATGTTTTCCATTAACTACCATGGATGTGAAATCATGCCCATAGAAAACTTATTTATTAAATTATTCTATATATGGAATATTTATCAAAAAATATATACTGTTACATGATTTAAAAAACACATCATAAATTTGAAGTGAAATAATTATTTACTCCCCATTTTTTGAGATATATTATCACCCAACACTACTCATTTATATAATATGTTATACATGAAAGGCAATGGAATGTTGTTTAATTCTGTTACCTTCATTTAAAACTTTAGTAGAGATGACCTAAAATTTCAGATATCCATGTTAAAAACATTTATTCTATCTTTTTTATGTTTTATCCCCCTAAATGGATGAACTCACTTAATTTTTCATGGTGAAAACTTTCATTAGATACTATTCAACACGTTGATATTTACGATCCCCCATTGTTGAACAATTCATGTTATTATCATATCTTTAATAATCATTACTACTTATTATATTCTACTTTGTTAAATCTCTTCTTCTCTTGAAAATGAGATTTACCTTATGTTAACTACAATTTAAAAACAAAAATATGACACTAGAAGTAAGGGAATATGGTGGAAGACATATGTGATTCCTAAAAATTAAATGAGTTATGAAATTTTTTTATAAACCCAATGAAACTTTCCCTTGTATCGCTATATAGTATGGTACTCTTAATGCTTGTGTCTCCTTTATGTTTCCCATTATGTGATTTCATTTATATAATTTAATCTTTAATTTCATTCGCATTCATTCTATGTGGATCATTTATCTTCACATCTATTAGTAGTGAAATACTTTTCCATGGTACTTGTTTTTATATATTAATCATATCTATTTTTATCCAGTAGATGAGTCATACAATTTGATTCATTATATCTAGACTCCATGTACCATCCAAAAAATATTTTCAAAACACTTTAGTTTATATTTATTGAAAAACACTCATGAAATTCAAGATCATAACATGGAATATCCTTTTTATTCTTTTTTTGTTTTAACTTGTGGTTCACATTTATTTTTTTTTCATTTATCTAATATAGTTCACTTGATTAGGCATTGAATCTTAATATATTTTAATTTGGATATTCCAAATGGATTTATGAGTGTTTTTTAGTTAATTTCCTTCAGTAACATAACAAATTAATCTTCATAAATGTATTTAATCAACCTCAACTTCTTGTTTCTATCATAGATTTATTCTCTTCCTAATTTCATATTTCATCTATTTTTTCCTGGACCTATGTGTAGTAGTCAATGTTATGACCACTATTTCCACAATGGAATCATCTTTTCATGGTTGGTATGATATTATTGGAATATATATTCTTAATCATATTAAGAGTGAGATGTTTAGTTATTTATATCTATTGAAAATATGTCTTCATCAGTTCATCTCCCACGGTAGCTAATTCTATTTTATTTTGGACTTTCTTATATCTAGGTTGTCTTATTTTATTCCCACAAACATAGGATTTCTACCTAGTTGGGTCATAATAGTACTATTTCTTATGTGACCACATATTTATTAGTACTAAAAAAATTTCAATGCATTTGAAATAATTTATAGTGTACTAATTGATTCTTTTAACATGCATATGCTCCTATCTAGGAGGTTTCTTTATTTTGTTTCACCCCCAATTACCATAAATTTAGACCTTATGTAGGCTTGCAATATTATCATGATCTTCCAAAATTCAAAATTCTAATTTCTAAACTTCCCATAGAACCAATAGATTCCAAGGAATCATCACCTTCTACTTCTAGTATATGTCTGGATAGATTTATTACCTTGCGATTTCTAGGTTTGTATTTCCTTCGTTGTATTATCATTTTGGGATTAATATTTCTTGATATTTATATTATATACTCTTTTTTATTTTGTTGATTTATTGGCATTTTTACATACCCATATCTTCCCAGATTTTAACTTTTAACCTACATTGGTAAATTAGATTTCATTAGCAAAAACATAATTAACGAGGTAGTAAGTTACCTTCTTACATATTCTTATAGACGGTTAACCGAGAGTTAATTTTGAATTAATATTTCAAAAACATGAGTCTATTTTAATACATAGTCCCTATCAATATTTTTTATAACAACACCCCTTTTTTTAGATTGAATCTTTTTATATAATGGGTTTCTAAGATTTTTTTTCTTGATAATTTGGAATGTTCCAACATGAGTCTCCTTACAATTTATCAATTTAACTTTTAGTTAAAGGAATTTCACAATGAAAAAAACATTTCATTTTCAAAAAATGTTTTCCTTCTTTCCCATTCAATTTTCATTATATTTGTTTGATCTTAATGTTGTCACCTTCCTTCATTTAAAGAGTTGTCATGGTATTTGAATTTTTTTGGCTTCAACATCTAATTAATATTCCTTGAACCTAATAGTAGATTTATTTTATTATTCCATAAAATGTATCATATTAATATAATCGTCATGAAACATGGTATTTTCTTCCCATATCATGTTGTGCTATTTAACATTACATATTATTTCCTCAAGATGAGAGTTTTAAAAATTCATGGATACATAGAACAATATTTCAAAGTGAATGGTATACTTAACTTAATAGATTTTTACTTATGATGATCTCATAGGCATTACATTTAAATAATTATCTAGTTGTAGAAATATTTTCATTGAAAATTTCCTTAAATTCCTCCTTTTATTCAACAATGTCTGTGATAACATCACATCTTTTGAATTTATTACAAGTTAAATCCTACTATTTATTAAATTATTTTTAGAGACACGATTTTTCATCTATAATATCCTTTAAATAAGTATATATATAATCTATTCATCGAGAACATTCTTCATATATTATTAAAATTGAGAGTAGAAGTATTTAACAATCTTGATAGACTCATATTCCTCATACACTTCATAACTAGAACTTGTTTCTTAAAAAGGATAATTTTCAATATATATGATAAGACATATATAATCCTTATCTTCTTTATTTGTGATTTTCCACAATCTCTTTGATTCCAACTTCTTATGGGTTTTTAGTTTCATAGAAGAGACATTTACATCTTCTTAAATATAAGTGGAGACTATGTCTTCCACCTGAGGTACTTTAGAATCATCATCAAATATATACTTTATATACCCCATATATAAAAATTGATATAATAATAGGGATAAATACCATCTCATACCGCTATTAGAGCCCCGATGGATCATTCATGGACATTTAGAGTGGCTTGGGGTGAATTAATGTATCAATTTTTTTACTAAGATTATACATTCTTTTCAATTAGTCCCTCTTATTCTCGAATCACTACCCAAGTTAGTAGTAATGGATATTTTTTTCACTCTTAACAATGACATACACATGTAATGTTGGAAATAAAAAAACATAAACATGCATATATTTTTTAATGGTTTTGTGTTAATGAGAGAACCAAATCCTTTCCAGGATCAACCTTTTGTTTTTAATGTATTTTCTTATCACTATTTATATATAGTGATTATAAATTCCTTGTCTTGGCTCATGGTTTTTAGGTGGTAAATTATAAATTTTATTGAGTGATTGTTGTTCACTATACTATAAACACTAGTTATTTAATTTCATTATTTATAATGGAACCACCAATTCCTATAAGATAATAAAAAAACATCGAAACAAGATCTCCCTGTCAGATTAAGGATATTACTAAAACAAAGATAATAAGATCTTATTCATAAATAAGTAGACCTAAAACATCCAAATGTTATTTAATTGATATAAAAAGTTTTTCAGTATTGTTATATCAAAACATTTTTATAATGACTAGTGTGTTTTCAATGCATAATAATCCATACTGCCTTTTCCTTGATTATCAATGGTTCGAGTGTCATTCCTTCTATTATTGAATTTAACAAAATCAATAATATGTATTTATCTGCTGAGAATAATTTCTATAATAATATTTAATAAAATATATAATATTTACAAACTCAAAATAATTTATCTTAAAAATCTCAACCTTCTTAAATCAAATGCACGTCAGGAATAGAAGATTAATGCATGGTGGTTGTCATGGAAAACCCTATTACATTCATATTCACAATTATTATTTGATGTGATTTCTCAATTCTATCATAATCATCCAAGATGATAAATTATCAAAGATAACACAGGGGAATGCGCATGATTTTATTTGTTTTGTGTACTTTTTTTCATCAGCAAAATAACACGCACTCGATATAAAGGTTCATCCTAATGTCTACTATCATCACGTAAAGGCTTCATGAAAATTAATAATTTAAATGATAAGGTTATTGCTTCCATTTCAAAAACTAAATTATCATTACCCAAAAGACCATGCACAAAACATGAAGTTTTAAAAATAATGTTTTTGGTTTCTTCATTGAAGACATCATGTGTCTTTATCCCCTGTCGAATATCTATGGGATCTTTATTGTTTTAAAAAAATATAAGTAATTTCATATATATCCAATATGTTCTCAAAAGAATTAAGTTCTTAAAAATTTATCTTCTCTATCCTAAGGTTAACTAATACTCATCGGATGATTTTTCCATGTACGTGAATAAAGCATGAATGATCTCCTTTGAATGACTAGGGTAGTCCATGGAACTTGTCTACATGAAAAAAGATACTGCATGGTTCTCTATTTTTTATGGAAAATAAGTGCCTCAATTATATGGATCAGAATAAACCATTTTATGGTGCAATATACTGATATTTATTAAACTCTAATACTTCCATTGATTTATGTTTGATACCACATTCAAAGCCACAATAATAACTCCATGATAATTAATTTTTGGATACTCTTAGATCTCAAAATTTATATTATTTGAAGTCGGATTACATGACACTAAAATCCTGACATGCATTACTTTGCGATGAAGACTCACATGATGTGAAAATAATCTTATCCAGTATAATTTTTAAATTCTTTACCTTGTTCACATTTCTCAAATGCACGATAATTTTATTTGATACTAGGTTTTCTTTCAGCTAAATCTCATTAATAGAATTATCTCTTGCATGGAAGATGTATATTTCATAAATGATATTGGGATAATCAGTCGAGTCTCATTCTATGGGTGTGATCACCAAAGATGTTCATTTATGTGATTGTTATAAGATCAGTGGAACAATGCAGTTTCATAGATCATATAAAACCCATTGCATGTATAGAGGTAAAATATGAACATGTGACATTTATCAGACAACATACATAAAAGAGATAATGAATCCAACATTATATCCTTCATGTTTAATTATGTGTAAATTGTAACATTAATCCTTTGGACCTTGTTTAAATTCTTCATAGACTCATTCTTTTTATAATAGACCTTATTCCCCCTAAATGTTCGATCTAGCACTGAGGAAAGCTCTTGGATACTCCCTCACACACATACCTGGGAAGTTCTGACCTACCTACCCCTGTGTGTACCAGTGTTATCACCGAGTGGATTCTATGTACTACCTTGTACTATCTGGACTACCTATACAGGTTCTCAGCTTGACCCATGCCACCATGGCTATATAGATAAACTCATTCACATGCATGGTTGAGCTGTTCTCCAAAATTGTCTTGTTTGAACAGGCTTGGTTATCAGGTCAATTGATCACCACTTTTATTCAATAAATCCAAATTAAAATATTACTTTGAAAAATATAATTATAGAATTCATAATACTAATTATTCTCAAATCCCTTATGAAATATATATATATTATTTTTCATGGAATTATTTTTCATAAAAATTTATTAATTATTTAATTTAATTACTTTATTTTACATGGAATTCTAGTGAAATCCACTTTTAATAATTATTTTCATGGAATCCTTTATCTTTCTCAAACTTCATCAAATCAGAAGAAATATTAGATGGATCATCCTCCCAAAAAACACCTCATAAGAATATGTTTTTTCATAACCTTCACCATGTTAATAGTTGTATAAAATTTTAATCCCCCTAGTGAAATTTGAACATGTCTTTGAACTTAATAATAGTTCAACTATCATCAAACATAACACGGATAATTATCTTACCAACTGACGTCCAATGAATCCATAAAATTTTTCCAAGAATCATCTCTAAAATGGATAATGTTCTTACCTAATATCAATAAATGAATCCAAAATAATTATAAAATCATTAATACTAATGTTGATAATTTTCTTACCAACTAACATTCAATGAATCCAAAATAATTTCCCAGGAAACATCACCAAAATTCTAATTTTTTTTCTAATTCCCTATATCTTTCTCTTTCCTTGATCAATCAAAAACCATAGAGGACTTCATCCAACATAGAATTTGATGAAATATTATATATTGAATAAAAATAAAACTATACTCATCAAAAATACATATGTTATTTGAATCCTCTAATGGAGGATTGAATTAATATAATCCTGAAGATGATCACATTAAAACTCAAGGATATATATATCTTTATGATTCCATATAAATTTAAAGGAAAAACAATATTTACATGCCTTATATATTTAGGAACATGTGTAAACTTGATGCCTATTTTTATTTTTAAATATATTGGAATTGGAAATCTTTGGCCCAAAAATAGGCATTGTAACTGGATGAAAGATGAATCATATTTACAAATGGTTTGAACAAATATTTTTTAGTGGGAGTTAGAAAGAAATCCACCCTAATGATTTACTTTTAAATTAATGGATTATGATAAGGAATTTATATTTACCCTAGGAAGACCATTTTTGGCTAATGTGAGTTCCATATTTGATTTACCCCAAGGATAATTCACCTTTAATGTTAGAAAATATATATGTATTATAAATGAGATTCAATTTATAAATAATAAATATTATGTAGATGATTATTTCATAGTTAGAATCATTGATTAGGAGGTGAAATATGGGTCACAGATTCAATTTAATAATGAAAAAGATGATTCGAAACAATTAACTAAAAACAAGGTATAAAAAACCATGGATTTAGAGAAATCCATCATAAATATTGATGAAAAATATCAATTTTATATAGTGGTTGAGTTATCAGAGAATATGGTTAATTATAAACATATTAATCAGCCACCTATAAAGAAAACATTAAGTATATAATTAATGGTGTCACTTTATATGATTAAATGTGGCAACATAGATGAAAAATAGAAACTTCCAATCATAGTTTCATCTAAATTATAGGTTGAATGAGAAGAAATGTTTCTTGAAGTAAAAAGATAAATTTTAAGAAATCAATTCATGGGACTACGTCCGATGTTTTTTCAATTAGTATTTCCATATATATGAATAAAATTATCAGGAACCATGGGGTTATTTTATATTTGGATTTTTAGAGGATACTTAATCCTAACATGAACGAATTATTTAAGGTTTATATAATCAAATTGGTCGATCTAGGGATAACATATTAAATCCCTTAATAGTTCTTGGGTAAGTCCAATACATGTGGGGCCAAATAAAAATTTTAGAACTATTATAAAAATTGATAATAATGAGTAGATCTTAATAAGAAATATATCTATATAGAAATAATGTGTGGACTATATAATTAATAATAATGAAACACGAAAGCATCATCACCCTCTCTATTTTGTTTATCATATTCTTGAATGAATTGTTAGTCTCACTCATTTTTGTTTACTGGGTGGAAATTATGTATACAACCAAGTAAAAATAGATCATGTAGGTCAAGATAACAACATATTCACATGTACCTATATTATATTTGAAAAATAATGTACTCCATTTCATCTGTGTAGAGAACCTCCCATTTTTTGAGAAGTATGGTCATATTCTGTGATATGGTAGAGAAAATTATTAATGTGTTCGGGGATAAATTTTTTATCCTTGGATTTATGTTTGAATATTTCTAAGTTAACTTATCAAAAATGATGACTAGATTTAAAGAAATATATTTAGTCTTCCTTTTAGAGAAATAACATTTCATGGAAAGAGAAGGTATAGTTCTTAGCATAAAAAAATCAAAGACTGAGATGGAAGTTGATTTTTAAAAAATATAAGTGATATCTTTATTTCCACCAATGATATATATAATGAAATCATGGAATTTAATTGTATATGTATGTTTTGAAAAAATATTTATCAAATATTAGAAGAACACTATGATCACTTATTGAAAAGGAATCTTTGATCATTTATTTAAATAATGACTAGTTAAATTCAATGGATTTAATATAAAGTTTATCTCAACATCTATCATCACTTACCATTATTGGAGTTGACCATTTCAAATCATGTGTTAATATAGTGATTTTATATGAGATATTTTATAATAAAGGTAAAATAAACAAACAAAATATGTTCTATATTATGCTAATGATATATTTAAAGTGGAAATCAATAATTATATCATAATTGGAAAGAAATTTTTTTCAATTAAGTATGTTGTGGAAATATTTTATTAATAATTATTTGGATGAAAGGTAAATATGTTCAAAAAACATCTAACTTTTAAGTACCTATTTTCAAATAAGAAAGTTATGAAATGGTTTTATCCATCACAAAAATATAATCATTATATTAAAGGGAAAATGGAGTTGAAATTGAAGTGGTAGTTAACGTACCTGGATATGAAGATTCAAAAAAATATCTTTATGATCTTTTAAAGGCCGAATTTCTAGATTAAAGTCTAAATTTAAAAAAACTAATGTTTTTACTTAGTATTAAGTGTTTTAAAACTATTAATCTACTAAAAGAAATATATATGAATAATATATGAGGTTTATTCTAATAATGTTTTCACTAGAATGAATGATTTTTTGTAAATTCTCAAAATCTTCCACACTCTTACTTTTAATGGGAACTATATAAATATAAATACAACCTATATGGTTCATTAATGTGTTTTTTACTAGCCAATAGTATTCAAAGATACTATAGATTTTTTAATATTCATGATTTATATCAATGTTTGAGAAACATAGAATAAAGGAAAGATATTCACCAATAAGAGATACTGGAAGTTGAAATCTATGATTCCTGTGGTCTGGAATTCATGGTAAAATTTAAAAAATATCTTGGTAATGATTATATCTCAATGAAAATAGAATTTGTATCAAAACTAATTCAAGTAATTCACATAATATACAGTTTAGGGACTTATGTGTTTATTTTTTTGGTGACATATATATTTTGTAGGTATAGAGTTCCTAGATCCATGATTAGTGATAATGGGGTACATTTTTAGAACTATAAATTAAGAATTTTAATGAATAATTCTAGATTTAAACACAACACTAGATTTGTATATAATCTAAAAACCAGTGTTCATGTTGAGATGGAAAACAAGTCTCTAAAAAGAATTATGTAAATGACAGCGATCTTATCAAGGAAGGATTGATCCTATAATCTATATGATTCTCCTTGTTCACATTGAACTACTTAAAAAATACTAATTTATATGTCTCATTATTAATTTTTATTTGAAAAAACATCTCATCTTCTAAGGAATATTGAACATAAATAATTTTTTTTGATATGAAGGTTGTTAACATGAACTATATGCATGTTTTTGAGATAAATATTTTTTAATTGGATGAAATAGAATAAACAAGAAGAGAATAATAAAAGAATTCATTTATTTTGAATGAATAAAATATATTCATGAAAGGATGATTCAAAGGAAGAACTTTAATGAAGGAAAACTAATACTTTTATTTATCTCAAAGGAAGTAGAAATACAGATGGTTTGAATTATTCAAGGTTGTTGATTTGAACTTAAATGGAGACTTTATTAAAGTATATGGGGATAGAGAGCTATAAAATAAGAGTGGTAAAATGATATATCTATACATTGAAAAGGATATGGTGGAGAAATTCTTAATTTTACTAATTGAGTATTGATGTGATGAAACATATGGATGATAACTATAAATCAAGCACTCATGGGAGGCATCCCATGGTAAATAGGATTCTGTTTTTGTTTTTGAATAAGCACATTTTTATCCACTGAGTGTGTGCTTAAATTTTATAAGATGGATGGAATAATATATAATTGTTCAAAAATGTAAAAAATACTTATAATAATAAGTGATTACAAGGAAGGGGTGTATTTTAATAACCATAACACTTTTTTTGATCTTATTGGTGATTAATATTGAAATACCATGCATATTTTTGTATTTAGTCCTTTGTAGAAATACATTATGGGGGATTGTTATGTATTCGCTAATTTAGTGTAACATTTCAAAATCATTTCAATTGGTTCCCCAGGAGGAAGATCAATTTTAATTAATTGAGACTCTAGATTTTGAATTTTTTAGTTAGATTTAAAATGAATAACATTAGTGGACTATAGTCTAATTTATACACATTAAAATGTGAACATGAACTTGGGTAAATTATTTTCTACACTGAATTAACACCTATGGGAGGAAACTTAAAATAAAATCATATTAATCCTTTAAAACTAGAGTAAAATGGTAAATTGAGACCCCCCATGATGTTTTTTGGGATAATTGTGAATATGTTGTGTGTATGAAAAATAAATTCCATGAACAATGGTGAAATAAAACATTGAGAACTAACAACCTTTGTACTTCTTCAATGGAATGGTCAACACAAATGAAATTAGGGGGTTCTTGTAATAAGGAAATGTGTAGTTACATAATAGTGAAACTAAACTAAAAAGTAAAAATCACTTTTTAGGTATTCTAAATTATAGAAATAATATAAGTTATTTATTATAAAAACTAATGGATTGTGAGTAGAATTTGGAATCCATTTTAATTAGTGGTAATTGGATTATAATTTTTCATTTTTTTTGTATCAAAGAAGTTATATACAAAAAAATGGGAATGAAACTCGAAGGATAAGGGTCCTTGATTTTTTTCAAGGGGGAATGGTGAGTTGAATAAATCATTTTTATTTAATATTCATTGAATATGGAATCGTCATTGAGATGATTTGGGATCTTTGTGAAATATGGTGAGATAAATAACTTGAGTGAAAGTTATCACTATAGTTCGGGAAAATGGAAAATGTAAATTTCCCATCTCTTATAACTTGTTTTAAATTCCCTTTTATGTTTTTTATTTAGTTTTTAGGCGTTTAATCCTAGTTTAAATAATTTTGATTTTATTTGATAAGATATTAATTATATAAATTCATACATGAAATTTTATTCATTAATGATAATACATTAATCAGAATTATTTTAAGGTGAATCACAGACTACTAGAGAAATTTTAAATCCCTTGAATGTGCGGAATAAGTGTAAATAAAAGATGGAATGAACTATCTAAGAATGAAAAAAATGAAATTAGTAATATAAGATTAATAAAGAAATAAATGTATTGTGTATGAGTAAATGGAATAGAAAATGTTCTATGTGAGTAAAATCCTTCTCAGATTATGTATGTGTCTTATCATCAACATAGTCTCAAACCCTAACATGAAATGGTTTCAATGAACAAAAAAATTACTATAGAGAATCATGAGCATCCACAAAGGCCAATAGGGTCCTACATTTGATTTTAGATGTACCCATGTTCTATAACATAATCCTCTGAGCATCATTTTGAGGCTACATCCACTCATTAATGGATGTTTCATCAACCATTGGTAATAAACTATATACAACATAAATTTGAAAAAAACTCTAGAGGTGATGATGTTACCCAAGATAGCTCATATAATCCAATGAAAAAGAAATCCAAAATTAAATGTAACCTGGTGGGATAAATAAGGATATGATCTCGAAGATAATTCCTTCAAATTATGAGATATTTTTTTCAATAATTAGAATAATTTTTCTTTTAAGGTTTTGTTCTTGAAACAACTTTACTCATATTTCATGAAAAGGTTCTGTCCGTGTAAGATCATGGTTTTTGGAAAGGTATGTTTTTGTTATGTTTTGGTTGAATCCCTTGTTTCAGGTCTCAAGGGATGTCTTATAAATTTATGAGAGGCCTTGGGGTTGTTTAAGGGGCTCGGGGCACGGAAGAAAGGAAAAATGGGAAAGACATGCCAGGGCGCACGGCCAGGGCAAACCATGCAACCTGCCCAGGAAAACCGTGCAACCCTTCTCCTCTGGGTAGTAGCACACAGTTTGCGCATGGTTTATAATGACCCATACTTTACATAAATTGTTATTACTTCAGAATTGAAGCATACTTATTACAACATATAACAAAACCAGGAAAAGACCGTATTGGTATAGAGTCTTTAGAAACTGGGAAACATAAACAACTGGTTCATAAAACATCTACTTTGCCTCCCATTTATTTCATCATATCTAGAGTCCCTTTTTGGAATATCCTACTTAATAACCTTCTTCCTGACCTGGGGAAATAAAACATACAAAAGGGTGAGCTCAAATACTCAGTAAGGGTAAACAAAAGAAATATCAATCACATCATATTCAGAAGAACATAACTTTTGGAAATCTTAACCTGCAAAAGAGATCATAATTTCATCACATGGGATAAATCATAGTAGTGAAATGTAATCCCAATAATCATAACATAAAACATGAAACTTTGTGGCATACTCACATAATCATAGAGAATCATTTCTTATTAGTCAAGACTCATTGCCAAGACTATCTTAGTGGACATAGTCCATTTCTGAACCGAGTTCACTCCTCGTTTCAGTCCTGTTTCACTGAACCGGTTTAACCTGCCGTTCCAGCCATGTCTATCTCATGAGTAATAAAATCTTTACCCAATTAATTGGAGGGAGATATAGGTCTCACCCATCTCATAATGATACCATTGTTATGTGTGCCACAAAATCATAAACCATACATCATAGCATAACCAATGTAATAATAATGGGAATATTAAACATCGTGACATCATAAAACAATTCATATAAGATAATGGAATTCATAAAAATAATTCCATCACATCATAATAAAATAGATTTAATAATCAGGATAAAAACAGAACCCTTTATTATCTTAGATGGAAAATAATTTTGATAAAACACTTGAACTCCATTCTTGAGGAAAACATCCTTTCTACTTCAAAAACACTTTTCCTTTCTTAACATGTCATACAATTCTAAACTAAAAGAAGTTTATTAAAAATAAACTTGGAAAGTTGTTAGGGAAGCTTCTCGGAAATAATGTTTTAATAATCCATTCATGACGTATAAGTTAAAAGAAACCATTCTTCTCGTACTTTTGTCCGAAAAGTCAAAAAGTACCTCGTACGAAAAACGACAAAAGATTTCTTTCATATCATTTACTAAAAACTCACCGAAGGGTAAAATTTGATATAAACTATTTTAGAAGGATATAAATATTACATATTGAGGAAACATGGATGTGGATGATAAAATACACCCCATTAAATTCCAAAGTATAAACAATCTCGGATAAAAATGAGATTGTGATATTTCCCTTACCTTAGGTCCGATTTGCTTCGTAAGTGTCCGAACATCTTGTATAATCATTTAAATAATGTTATTTAATTATTCCAGAATCATAATTATTGTTATGATATCATATATGGTCATATTCTTAGCTTCTTATTAGTAATATTTCATTACTACTTGTTATTCGGGTGTTTATTACTTTTTGTTCTTATGCGTGTTTTGTCGAATAAATTCTTATTATTCTCTTTAGGTAATAGATACCTAATTTCCAGAATGGTATTAGTGTAATATATATCATATTCATTCATTCAATTCATTTATATAATCATTATTCAATGAAGATCATGTAGAACAAGTCACATCACATCGTGGAGACGTTATTCCGTATGTACGCACGAGCGATGATATCGTTCCCATGATCGTGGAATTGTATTGGAGTGTATTTATACTATTTAAGAATAAATATCACTTTAAAATAATCATATATAGTTATTATTTACACCATTATACCCTTCCAAGTAAGGTGGTGGGGGAAAATAGATTACACCACGGCGTGGAGACGGTATTCCGTACGTACGCACGCGAGGTGATTTCGTGTTCCGCAAGATGGATAGATGGTGAAATAGGGTTGTTTCAAACTTATAATAACATATCAGTATATGAGTGATACTGATGTTATTACTTTGTAATTAGACAACTAAAGAAGAATAAGTGGAAGAATAAATAAAGATGAAAGAATCGGTAACGGGCATTACCTCTTCTTTGAAGTGCCTCTTTGAGACCTCCTATTATGGCACTATAATTGGTCTTTGAAGAAGGCTAGGACCTCTAGGATGTTTCTAAAGAAGTGGGAAGTGAAATGGGCAGGTATTGGTCGATTTTGAAGGCTCAAATTGGTGTGAGAAGGGGAGGGAGGAGGTGCCCTTTTATAAGGGAGGAGAGGGGCACCTTTGGAAATATAAGAAATATTTGTTTATATTAAATCACATCCCCACTTAAAAACTTCCAAAATGACTCATATCCGAAGATTTGATGACATAATTTATCAATATCATCAACCAATAAAATTTATACATGTTAGGAATTGATTTCAAACATTATCAACTTGATTTATCCTTATTTATCAATTTAATTTTATTTGTGGTAAAAATATTATATATTTTAAATTATTATAAATAATTATATATGTGTTGTGAATTTTCCATAATTTCACACTTAATGACATTTTAGACCATATAAATTTTTATTTATAATTTTTAAATATTTTTGTAATTTTTAAACAATTTAATAATATGTTATTTTTATAAAATAACAATAGTGTCAATTTTTACAGTATTCATTTTTTTGAATTTAAATAAAATATATATAGATGATATGTTCGAACTAGAAGCTTTAATAGATCCATAAAATGTCATATGTATTTATAAAATTAGTGGATCACATTAAATAGTTCATATAATATTTATTTTATTATTTTTAAAACCATTTATTTGATATTTTAATTAATAAAATAATTTCAACATCGCTATTGTGTCATAATTAATGATAATTATTTAATCCCTAAAAATTCAAAATAAATTTTTATGATGTAGATAATTGTATTACCTTTCTAGAGACTATTCATGTTCGAAGTTTCATGAAGTTTATCACAAAATTAAAATTATTATACTTATAAGATTTAAGAAAGTGACATGTTGTCACATTCTTTGGTTTTAATAATAATTAAATTATTTTCATGGAACAAAGTCCATTAAATGAATCTAATCCGACCCTTATGTGATATGGGTCGACTTTTAGTCATCCAATAGTATTTTGGCAGGTGTTATGGTAATTTTATAATCTTATATTTACCCTTAATTACCCGGTTTACCTTTAACTATGGTAAATATAATTTACCGTAGTTACTATTCATAATGCCCAAAAATAAAAAGTAGCCTATTAACATAATTTGGACCCACTGATTCTGAATATGGAATCCATTTTTCAAAATTCAAAATATATAAGTTGTAGTAATTAATTTAAAATAAATCCCGTTGTTATGAAAACAAGTTTTAGAAGTTAAAACATTGCCAAAGATTGAAATGTTTTTACCTATGAATTCAATTTGAAATTAATGCTAATGACATAAATTATATTAAATGGTAAAAATATATTCTATTTATAATTTAAAACCATTCAATATTATAATTTATCCATATAAATTATCTCAATGAAAAAAGTTGTTTTTAATTAAAAATTAGCGTATTTTTCTATTCATCAAAATATGAAAGTTATCAGAAAAAAAAATCAAAAATTTATCCAAAGTAAATTTTTATACCCTGATTCAAAAGAAGAATTTTATTTTGTCAAATTGAACTTATATAAATGTCAAAAACTAGATTTAATGAGGGTGCGCCATCAAAAGGCGGCAAAACTGCATTTTTTGAAAAATACTTCTTTTATCCAAAAAAACATATTTTTCTTTTATAACTCATTCTAGAAAATGTATAAGTTTAATTAAAATGTTATAAAATTCAAAATTCAGTTAATACTATTCACAACGGCTTGTTTTAATAATATTTTAATAGCATATTGTTGTTTAATGAAACTCAGTATTGCGTACGACGCAAGCTATCGAGGAAGGTCATGATTGCGTGTAAAGCAAGGCAAGCATGTGTTGTGTGTAGTGAAAGATTCCTTTGATGATTTATATAACATAAAAACAAAATATTTCTCATAAAAGTCTCGGGTGTTACATTCTACCCCCCTTAAAATGGATTTCACCCTCAAAATTCGTCACTTTGTAACAAACAGCTGAGGAAACCTCTCCCTCATCATATCCTCAAGCTCCCATGTAGCTTCTTCTAATTGGTGGTTCCTCCATAAAACTTTCACCAAGAGAGTGGGATTGTTTCGTAGGACTTTTTCGCTACGATCCAGAATCTCTATCGGATGTTCTTCATAAGAAAGATCTTTCTCCAGTGGTACAACTTCTGAGCTGAGTACATGTGAAGGATCAGGAATGTACTTTCTCAAGAGAGATACATGGAACACATCGTGAACTTGAGAGAGATTTGGTGGAAGCGCCAATCGGTAAGCTACCTTCCCAAAACGATCCAATATTTCGAAAGGACCGATATATCTAGGGCTTAACTTCCCCTTCTTTCCAAATCTCATGACCCTCTTCCAAGGAGATATTCGTAAGAACACTTTATCACCCACTTCAAACTCTAGGTCTTTTTTTCGGTTGTCGGCATAACTGTTCTGTCGACTCTGAGCTGCTCTTATGTGTTGTTGAATAGATCGGACCTTTTCTGCCATCTCATCAACAAGATCTGGTCCTAATAGCTTTCTTTCCCCAACTTCATCCAAGAAAGTTAGAGTCCTGCATTTCTTTCCATAGAGAGATTCATAAGGAGCCATCTAAATACTGGAGTGAAAGATATTATTATATGAAAATTCCACCAAAGGTAGGTGTTGATCCCAACCACCTTTGAAATCTATAGAGAAATCTCTCAACATATCTTCTAGAGTTTGAATTGTTCTCTCAGACTGACCATCTGTCTGAGGATGATAAGCAGTGCTGAAACTCAACTATGTATCCAGAGTATGCTAAAGACTTCTCCAGAACTTTGAGGTAAACCTCAGATCCCGATTAGATATAATAGAAAGTGGTACTCCATACAATCTTACCACTTCCTTTACATATATCATGGAAAGCTAATCTAGAGAGAAATCCTCTCTAATAGCAATGAAGAGTGCAGACTTTGTAAGATGATCAACTATGACCCAGATTGCATTATTGCTTTTTGATGTTTTAGGAAGTTCGGTGACAAAGTCCATAGTGATGTTTTCCCATTTCCATTCAAGTATGGGTAATGGTTGTAACATCCCCTTAGACTTCTGTCTCTCAGCTTTAACCTTCTTGAAAAACCAAGCATCAAGAGACATATTTAGCAAAATCTCTTTTCATGCCATCCCACCAGAAGTACTCTTTCAGATCCCTATACATCTTCGTGCTTCCTGGATGAATAGAGATTGAAGAACTATGAGCCTCATCCAGCAGCTCCTTTAATTCTGGGATGGGAGGAACACAAACCCGATTCCTGAACTTTATTATCCAATCACAATCAAGGATGAATTCAGGTACATTTCTCACCTTCTTTTGTAACTCTACATCTTCTTTCTGTGCCTCTTTAATCTTCACATGTATAGATGGTTGAACATTCATTTGAGAAAGATACGATTTTCCCCTTCCATTATAATTCCATGATCCATCCTTTGTAAATACATAAATATTGGATATTTTGTGATCCTCGTCATGGATAAGCTAGCATGGTCTTGTCGACTTAATGCACCTGCCACCTTGTTTGCTTTCCCAGAGTGGTAATGGACTGAGCATCGTAATCCTTAATCTGCTCCAACCATCTTCTTTGGTGCATATTCAGCTCCTTTTGTCTGAAAATATACTTTAAACTTTTATGATCAGTATAAATGTCACACCTTTCTCCATAAAGATAATACCTCCAAATATTTAATGCAAATATTACTGTATCTAACTCCAAATCATGAGTTGGGTAATTTTTCTCATGGATTTTCAACTGTCGTGAGGCATAAGCTATCACCATATCATTTTGCATGAGAACACATCCCAGTCCCTTCTTGGATTCATCACTATAGATCATAAACCTTTCTCCACTACAAGGCAGTGTGAGCACAGGTGCACTAGATAACCTTCTTTTCAACTCCTTGAGATTCTCTTCACATTCCTCCATATAGAAAAACTTAACTCCTTTCCGAGTCAACTTGGTGAGTGGATTAGATAATAATGAAAAATCTTTCACAAAACGTTGATAATATCCAGCCAAACCAAGAGTACTTCGGATCTTGGTTACTGTTATTGGTCTTGACCATCTTTTGATAACCTCTGTTTTTGATGGATCCACAGATATCCCCTCTTTTGAGATTAGGTGACCAAAAAATGCAACTTTTTGATGAAACAATTCACACCTGGTAAATTTGGCATAAAGCTTCTCCTTTGTTAGGGTCTTTAATACAATTCTCAAGTGATCTTCATGTTCTTCCTTGCTCTTTGAATAGACAAGAATATCATCTATAAAGACTACCACAAACTGATCAAGATAGTCTCTAGAGACTCTATTCATCAGTTCCATGAAGATAGCAGGGGAATTAGTAAGACCAAATGGAATCACTATAAATTCATAGTGTCCATACCTTGTACGGAAAGCCGTATTTGGTATATCCTCCCTTTTGACCCTTAATTGATGATACCCTGAACGAAGATCAATCTTGGAAAAGTATTGAGCTCTGCCTAGTTGGTCAAATAGGTCATCAATGCATGGGAGAGGATATTTGTTCTTGATAGTGATCCTGTTAAGTTCTCGATAATCAATACAGAGTCTCATTGATCCATCTTTCTTCTTAACAAACAGAACAGGTGCTCCCCAAGGTGACGCACTAGGGCGTATGAATCCCTTATCAAGATTCTCTTGGAGTTGCTTCTTCAATTCCTACAACTCAATTGGGGCCATTCTATAAGGTGTATTTGAAATAGGCAAAGCACTCGGTACGAGTTCTATTGAAAACTCTACTTCACAATTTCGTGGAACACACGACAATTACTCTGGAAAGACATCAACAAACTCTCGTACAATGGGCATATTCTTAATCATGAGTTTCTCACCAACCATTTGAGATAAATAACCTTCATTTAGTGGAATCAAGACCCATAAGATGGAAGAAATTTCCACTGGAAGGTTATGTTCATCCTTGCATCGATAGACGATCATAAATTGATCTAGAATATGAAATGTGACTTCCCTTCTTTGGAAATTTTTATGAGCTCCATATAATGAAAGCCAATCCATGCCAAGAATCAAATCAAATTCCACTATAGGAAGGATCACAAGATTTACAGGAATCACTTTCCCATAAACTTCAATAGGAGAAGAATTATAAGCTTTTAATGCGACTGTTGTGCCATTAGGGGTTGTCACAGCTAACTCAACATCTAATTGCAGAGGTAATACGATGATACCCTTAGAAAATTCCTCAGAAATAAAAGAGTGGGTGGATCCAGAATCAAATAAAACATTTTCTACTTTAGAGTGGATGGTAATTTTACCTTTCACCACATCATTATCGTACTCCACACTGCTGATAGAAATTGCATGTGACTTTCCTTTGTCTTTATCCTTAAAAGTTTGTTGACGTCGACCATCATAATCAACCCTTGGATTTGGGAATTGATTGGCATAATGCCCCATCTCCTTATATTTGTAGCATTGAAGTGTAGGAGGATCACTCTGTGTAGCCTTTTCGTTGTTCGCATCACTAGACATCTTCTTCCCATAATTGCGGCATTCAAATTCCCAATGACCTTCCTTTCCACATTTGAAACATTTACTTGTCCCTTTAAGACAACTCCCTCCATGTTTATTTCCACACTTTGAGCATAAAGGAAAACTCATATTATTTTCAGTGTGCTCTTTATATTTTCCTTTGAATTCCATTTTCCTCTTCTTATCGAACCCATATGACTGATGGGTTACTCCAATCTCCATCTCGACTTTGAGAGCACATCGAACGATTTCACCGTAGCTATTGAAGTCCCTTATGGATAACGCCCTTCGAAGACTTGGTTTTAAGGCACTAAAGAATTGATCGATCTTACTCTTAGGTTGGATAATAATACCAAAAGCGTACCTTTCAAGTCTTGTAAAATTTGCTTCATAGGTACCAACAGATTCATCATCCTTTTTCATTAGTTCAAGAAACTCCTTCTCTATTTTTGTTCAGAGAATACGAGGGAAGTACTTATTGAAAAATAAGTTCTTGAACTCGTACCATTTCATTGACTCAATTTCATCTCTTGGCCTCGTATTCTTGATAAGATTCCACCATTGATCAGCATCACCTTCCAAACGATAAACTGCTAAGATGACTTTATCATGTTTAGAACATTGAAGAACTGAAAATATATTTTCAGTATTACTGATCCATTGTTCAGCAACTAATGGATCAGTAGACCCGCTTAATGAGGGTGGACGCTGCCTCATGAAGGATTCAACAGAATGTTTCTCCTTACTTTGCTGTTTTGGAAGTCCTGCATGATTCATAGCTTGAGAAAGTTGTGTGAGCATGGCTACACGATTTTGCATTCCATTTCCCATAACGTTTGGTTGCTCAGGGGGACAATCATTGCATTGCCCGTCACATTTCGTATTAACACGGTTCCTTCGGGTTACAACCATTGACTATAACCAAGAATAATAGTGTGAGAAACACTAATTATAATATGAAAACCACATAATTAAGAATTAAATTTCACACTTAAGGTCCTATCATAGGTTTTTCATGGCCATTTTTAAAACACTAAGATCATGTTCTATTCTTAGATTTATCCTTAGGGTTCTTACTAAGGCTTTCACATCCTAGTTTCCAAAGGTTGACTATACCTTTCCTCTGATACCAACTATAACGACCCATAATTTACATACGTTATTATTACATCAGAATTGAAGCATACTTATTACAACATATAAGAAAACCAGGAAAGGACCGTATATGTATAGAGTCTTTAGAAACTGGGAAACATAAACAACTGGTTCATAAAGCATCTACTTTGCCTCCCATTTATTTCATCATATCTATAGTCCCTTTTTGGCATATCCTACTTAAAAACCTTCTTCCTGACCTGGAGAAATAAAACATACCAAGGGTGAGCTCAAATGCTCAGTAAGGGTAAACAAAAGAAATATCAATCACATAATATACATAAGAACATAACTTTTGGAAATCTTAACCTGCAAAAGAGATCATAATTTCATAAAATGGGATAAATCATAGTAGTGAAATGTAATCCCAATAATCATAAGTTAAAACATGAAACTTTGTGGCATACTCACATTATCATAGAGAATCATTTCTTATTAGTCAAGACTCATTTCCAAGACTATCTTTGTGGACAAAGTCCATTTCTGAACCGAGTTCACTCCTCATTTCAGTTCTGTTTCACTGAACCGGTTTAACCTGCCATTCTAGCCATGTCTATCTCATGAGATATAAAATCTTTACCCAATGCATTGGAGGGAGATATATGTCCCACCCATCTCATAATGATACCATTATTATGTGTTCTACAAAATCATAAACCATACATCATAGCATAACCCATGTAATAAAAATGGGAATCATAAACATCGTGACATCATAAAACAATTCATATAAGATAAAGGAATTCATAAAAATAATTACATCACAACATTATCAAATCAATATAATAATAGGGATAGAAACACAACCCTTTGTTATCATAGATGGAAAATAATTCTGATAAAACACATGAACTTCATTCTTGAGGAAAATATCCTTTCTACTTCAAAAACACTTATCCTTTATTAACATGTCACACAATTCTAAACTAAATTAAGTTGATTAAAAATAAACTAGAAAACTTGTAAGGGAAGATTCTTGGAAATAATGTTTTAAAATCCATTCATGACATATAAGTTAAAAGAAAACATTCTTCTCGTACTTTTGTCGGAAAAGTCAAAAAGTACCTCGTAAGAAAAATGACAAAAGATTCCTTTCATATCTTTTACTAAAAACTCACCGAAGGGTAAAATTGGATATAAACTATTGTAGAAGGATATAAATATTACTTATTGAGGAAACATGGATTTGGATGATAAAATACACCCTATTAAATTACAAATTATAAACAATCTCAGATAAAAATGAGATTGTGATATTTCCCTTACCTTAGGTTGGATTTGCTTCGTAAGTGTCCGAACCTCCTGTATAATGATTTAAATAATGTTATTGACTTATTCCAGAATCATAATTATTGTTATGATATCATATATGGTCATATTCTTAGCTTCTTATTAGGAATATTTCATTACTACTTGTTATTCGGGTGTTTATTACTTTTTGTTCTTATGCGTGTTTTGCCGAATAAATTCTTATTCTTCTCTGTAGGTTATAGATACCTCATTTACAGAATGATATTAGTGTAATATATATGATATTAAATAATTCAATTCATTTATATAATCATTATGCAATGAAGATCATGTAGAACGAGTCGTATCACATCGTGAAGATGGTATTCCGTACGTACGCACGAGCGATGATATCATTCCCATGATCGTGGAATTTTATCGGAGTGTATGTATACTATTTCAGAATCAATATCACTTTAAAATAATAATATATAGTTATTATTTACACCATTATACCCATCCAAGTAAGGTGGTGGGGGAAAATAGATTACACCACGGCGTGGAGATGGTATTCCGTACGTACGCATGCGCGGTGATTTTGTTTTCCGTAGGATGGATAGATGGTGAAATAGGGTAGTTTCATACATATAATAACATATAAGTATATGAGTGATACTTATGTTATTACTTCATAATGAAACAGCTAAAGAAGAAGAAGAAGTGGAAGAAGAAATAAAGATGAAAGAATCAGTAACGGGCATTACCTCTTCTTTGAAGCACCTCTTTGAGACCTCATCTTAGGGCACTACAATTGGTCTTTGAAGAAGACCAGGACATCTAGGATGTTTCTAGGGAAGTGGGGAAGTGAAATGGGCAGGGATTGGCCGAGCTTGAAGGCTCAAAGTGGTGTGAGGAGGATAGGGAGGAGGTGCTCTTTTATAAGGGAGGAGAGGGGCACCTTTGGAAATATAAGAAATATTTGTTTATATTAAATCTCAACCCCACATAAAAACTTCCAAAATGACTCATATCCGAATATTAGATGATATAGGGTTGTAATAAAATCAACCAATAAAATTTAGGCATGTTATGAATTAATTTTAAACATTATCAACTTGATTTATCCTTATTTATCAATTTAATTTTATTTGTGATAATAATATTCTAAATTTTAAATTATTATAAATAATTACATATTTGTTGTGAATTTTCCATAATTTTACACTTCATGAAATTTTAGACCATATAAATTTTAATTTATAATTTTTTAATATTTTTGTTATTTTTAAACAATTTTATAATATGTTATTGTTTTAAAATAACAATAGTGTCAATTTTGACACTATTCATTTATTTTAAATTAAATAAAATATATACAGAAGATATGTTCAAAATAAAAGCTTTAATAGATCCATAAAATGTCATATGTATCTAGAAAATTAGTGGATCACATTAAATAGTTCATATAATATTTATTTTATTATTTGTAAAACAATTTATTTAATATTTTAATTAATAAAATAATTTCAACATCACTATTGTGTCATAATTAAGAATATTTATTTAATCCCTAAAAATTCAAAATAAATTCCTAGGATGTATATAATTGTATTATATTTCTTGATACTATTCATGATCTAAGGTTCATGAAGTTTATCAATAAATTAAAATTATTATACTTATAAGATTTAAGAAAGTGACATGTTGTCAGATTCTTTGGTTTTAATAATAATTAAATTATTTTCATAGAAAAATGTCTATTAAATTAATCTAATACGACCCTTAGGTGATATGAGTTGACCTTTAGTGACCCAATATGATTTTTTCAGGTTTTAGGGTAATTTTATAATCATATATTTACCCTTAACTACCCGATTTACCTTTAACTATGGTAAATAAAATTTACCATAGTTACTATTCATAATGCCAAAAAATAAAAAGTAGCCTATTAAAATAATTTGGACCCACTGATTCTGAATATGGAATCCATTTTTCAAAATTAAAAACATATAAGTTCCCGTAATTAATTTAAAATAAATCCCATTGTTAAGAAAACGGGTTTTAGAAGTTAAAACATTTACAAAGATTGAAATGTTTTTACCTATGAATTCAATGTGAAATTAATGCTAATGACATAAATTATATTAAATGGTAAAAATATATTCTATTTATACTTTAAAACCATTAAATATTATAATTTATCCATATAAATTATCTCAATGAAAAAAGTTGTTTTTAATTAAAAATTAGCGTATTTTTAATGTTCATCAAAATATGAAAACTATCAGAAAAATATCAAAAATTTATCCAAAGTAAATTATTATACCCTGATTCAAAATAAGAATTTCATTTTGTCAAATAGAACTTATAAACATGTCAAAAACTAGATTTAATGTGGGTGCGCCATCAAAAGGTGGCAAAACAGCATTTTTTGAAAAATACTTCTTTTATCCAAAAACACTAATTTTTCTTTTATACCTCATTCTAGAAAATGTATACGTTGAATTAAAATGTTATAAAATTCAAAATTCAGTTAATACTATTCATAACGGCTAGTTTTAATAATATTTTAATAGCATATTGTTTTTTAGTGAAACTCGGTATTGCTTACTACGCAAGCTATTGAGGAAGGTCGTGATTGGGTGTAAAGAAAGCCAAGCAAGTGTTGTGTGTAGTGAAAGATTCCTTTGATGACTTATATAACATAAAAACAAAATATTTCTCATAAAAGTCTCAGGTGTTACACGGTTTGTAAAACAGTGCGGCTAAACCGTGTAACCTCTTAATGTTGGAAAAAATTACAAGTTTGCTACTCCGGGATTTTAAACCCCAACTCGGGATTTTCCTCCATTAGTCCCCTATCAACCCTAGTGACGAACTTGGCTGACCCAAGCTTCTCAAGGGAAGTTTTCCTTCGTTTCTTGGCCATTTAAAGCGCCATTTCTTACAGATCGAAGCTCCGGGTAAGGCTAATCCCATCCTTGATTATCCTTTTGGTTTAGGGTTTGTATCTTTTCTCCCTCTTTTTCTGAAGTTATAAAACCCTATCTTTTGGGTGAGTTCTAGGTTGAAGCTTCAAAGTCTAGTCGGATCAAGGTCTAAGGACTCAATTGAGTGTGAGTTCAACTGCTGTTTTGAGGTAGGTGGTCTACAAGAGATATCCCATAGTATTTTGGGTATTTGTGCATGTTTAGTTGTGTTCTGGATTCCGCTTGGTCATGTTTTGAATAACCTTGGCATGTTTGGTAATATTGGTGTTTAAAATGGTAAATGGAAACTCTCATGATCCCCATGGGATGCATTGGGAATGACTTGACCTATTTGGGGCCATCCATGGGATGTGCCATCTTTTCCCAGACATAGGGAATGTGATTAAACAAGTGACCTTGTTGTAATAAAGGGTAAAGACCTTGATGAATATGTTGGCATGTTTGGTTGAACTTCAAATAGAAGTAAGGTGACACACCTAGAATTGGTAATAACCTGAGGGTTATATGGAATGGGTTGAATGGATTATTCATGGGAATGATGAACATGTTAAATGGGTTAATGTGTAAACTAATTTAAAGACCATAATGGGATGGATTATGAGTCTAGTGTTGAATGATTAGTGAGATAAGCATAACACCTGGGAATTGGGTGAATGGTTAAAGGATGTGAAATGGTAATGTGTTAATGGGTTAAGGCATAATGTGAATTTCCGTGGGGTTTGTTGTGAATAGTGTTTGCCTAATGGCAATGGTATGGCGGGTTGATGGATACTCATATATAAGAATGTGCACATGGATTGGTAGTGTGGAGTATGACTTGAGGATCTACGCCCACGGGTCGAGTAAAAAATGATGCTCTGAACTCCAACCTAAATGCACGGGTTAGGAATGAGGACTGAGGATCTATTCTCCTAACGGCTGCATCCACCAGGACTGAGGCTTTGAGGTGAGGATATGATTATTATGAGAGGGTTAGTCTTAGTGAGATAGGAAAATTATGTGTTTATCCTCTTTCTTGTGATTGTTGGACATAGACCCATGTAACATAATGCATGTGATTTACCCATGGAACTGTGATTAATTAATAAGTGATGATAATTGGTGTGTAATGAATGATAATGGTAGTGGCAATGGATTTGGCCCTGAAATTGTTAATGGCACCATAAGTAATTACTTGGTAATTATCATTCATATTCCTTTTTCATGCACTAATTGTTATATTGGATATTTTGTAGACACCATTGGTGGTGGCCTACTGAGTTGTACTCACACCCTGCTCTGGCCGCCATTGGGTACCCGAGCAGACTTCATGTTTTCAGGTCAATAGAAGGGAAAGGGTCCTTTCTAGATAGTTGAGTGGAAATGGGTAGCACTTAGGGGTGGATCAGGACTTGGGGTCGAGTCCATTTGGGGGATTTTGGTCATTGTCTTTATTTTGGGTTTTGTTCACTCTTGCACTTGTAGTATGACATGGAATGTTAATTGTTTGAAATGCTGTTATACATGTTCCTTGTTTATTGGTTATTGTTTCCTATAGTTGGTTTATTTCTATTTCGGGTTACTCTGATAAAAAGGGGGTATAGTCTCCCACTTGACTCCATAGACACCCGCTGCTAGTCGGCAACCTTTGACATACTGGGAGGAGCACTTAAGGTCTTGTAACTACCCGGCTCGGAGCACCGGTTTAGTGGCTTCCGGGCCGGGGACGTTACAAAGTGGTATAAGAGGAGGTCTTTCTTCTCCTTCTCTGTGGTCTTATTATTTGGGATAGGTTTCCAAGGGTTAAGATGTGACGGGCCTTGGTAATGAGCTCTTTCTTGGGAGTAGCTAACCGATGTATGAGGGAAAACCCAAGTCACCCTGGGTGGGAAATGTTGTTCTTGGTTGTGTTTTGTTATAGTTGAAGATATTTTACCATTGGGTGATGCACATGTGGTTTGATGTGACTATTTTATTATATTTGGATCGTGGCCTTAACGAAAAAAGGATTTTCATTCATGCATCATTGTAGGCACCTAAGGGGAGATAGGTGGCATGCATCGTGTTAGTCACATAGACGTGATGGGTGTTTGAGGAAGGAATGTAGGGTGCATCATTCATTTCATGAAACCAATAAATAATGAGAAGAATGAAATAAAACAAGTGGGTAAATGATGTTCAATGAAAAATATGGTTTTGAATTGAAGTGGAAAATGTTTTGTAAAATGTTGTGTGAGTTTGGTGGTAGTGCATGGTTGTTTACCCCATGTGGACCATGGCCCGCGGTAGGTATGGTCAAGGAGGTGAATTTGAGGTGCTAATGTTGTTAAATTAGAAAATGAAAAATGGGTTTTTGTAGCTAGTAAAGAGATTTTTGATGAAGTCATGAAAGTTTTAAGGTATGCGTGCAAAATATCATGTTTGGCAATGTAGAGAGATGCCACCACAACGTCGATTGCTAGTTGGGAAATGGGAAGATGTTGTTGAGAACACTCCATCGGTAGAAGAGAACAAAAATGTGGTGATCAATGAAGGTAGAGAAGACCAGTTCCGAGAGAACATTTCTTGACTTATGTAGATGATGGATCGGGACCCGGGGCGGGTTGCACCGAGTATGTTTGAGCTGACCAGGGAGTTCCAGCTGCAGCACCCTCCGACATTCACTGGAGAGGGTGGGCCAGAGGTAGCGGAGTTCAGGTTAGAGTCTGTCTAGATGATACTGGATCATCTGGAAACCCCTGTTGAAAAGTGAGTAAAGCTGGCCGTTTACATGTTGCAGGGCCAGGCAAGGAGTAGGTGGGACATTCAGGCTAAGATCGAGCAGGTTGAGGGGATGTCAGGGATCATTTTCTAGGAGAAGTTTCTAGAGAATTTTTACCCAGAGACTTTGAGGTAGGAGTGGGCTGCAGAGTTTATGAGCCTGACTCAGGGATCACTATCGGTGATGGCTATTCTAGTCACATCACTAATTTGCGATGCTTCATCCTAGTGTTAGACGAGGATGAGGCAGCGATTGCAAGGCGTTTCTAGGATGGGTTGAGACATGAGATCAGATCTCAAGTGAATATATTACATTTGAAGAAGTTTGCAGAGGTGATGGATCAGACACTCATCTCTAAAAGGAACCTGAAGGGAGCATCAGGTGGTGGCTTGCCGTGCCAGCTGGGTGGACAAGTGGTGCATCTTCCGAAGGTCGTAAGTGCCATTTAGAAAGTTTCAAGCATGGTGGTCAGAAGAGGCGGTCATCCACTCAGAGTGGGAACCATGTGTTTTGTTATCCAGGAGGATGGATGGGGCATATTCATTGTCAGTGTCCTAAACCTCTAGTTGAGTGTCGTTCGTGTGGCAGAATGGGGGCATTGTAGAGGTTCTGCAAGAACCATCGGCAGATGGCTTAGCATAATGAGGAAAAGAAGATACCAGATACGGGAAGGGGATTAGTTGCCCCGTATCAGGAAGGCAGTTGGACCTCCACGGTCCGTACTGGCAGGGGAATTGGACGTAGAACTCTAGGGCAAGATCACTCATGCCAGCAGGGCAGTCCAACGTAGGGTGTTAAGGACGAAGCCCAAGGTAGAGGGGCAAGTCAGCTTCAGGCAGTTCAGTTTGCGCCTGGTGATGGCGAGGCCAAACCGTCAACTGTTCAAGGTACGATCCTTGTAGCTTCTATGTTTTCTAGTGCGTTGTTTGACACATGTTCCACATAATCTTTTGTTTCTGCTCAACTTGTGTTATTGCTAGGTTTACCTGTGGAGAGGGTGTGTGGAGTTATGTCAATTGACACCCCGTTGGGAGTGCGGGTTGATGATGTCAATCAGTGCAAAGGATGTTCCTTGGAAGTTGGTCGGTATCGTTTTCTATGGGACTTGTTCATTCTCGAGATGTCAGGGTTTGACCTAATCTTGGGAATGGACTTGTTGGTGTTGTATCGGGCGCACATAGACTGTTATCATTGTAGAGTATCGTTCAGGTCGCTTGAGGGTGACACTTATGTCCACCGTGGCGAGTGGGATGTTCCAGCAGGGCGTGCGAGGCCGTTTTGTCAACAAATGAGTGGAATCATAGCTCAAGTGGCATGTCTCAAGCCTGATTATGATGAGGGAGGGTAACAATCTAATTGTCCTCCGATGGTAGATCGGTTTCAGGTTGTGTTTCTGAGGATTTCTCGGGGTTACCACCAGAGAGGGATGTCGAGCTTACGATTGAGTAGCAGCCGGGAGCGGAGCCAGTTTCTATTCCGCCATACCGAATGGCACTGAAATAACTCCAGGCACTGAAGGTTCAACTTGAGGAGTGGGAGTGTAATGGGTTTATCCGTCCTAGTACGTCTCCTTGGGAATCTCCGTTACTATTTGCAAAGAAGGCCGATAGGTCGTTGAGGCTGTGTGTTGACTATCGAAAGTTGAATCATATGATGGTGAATAATCGGTACCCTCTTCCTAGAATTGATGACCTATTTGATAAATTGATGGGTGCATTAGTGTTTTCTATGATTAATCTACGGTCAAGTTATCACCAGATGAGGTTGAGATCTTCTAAGGTACCGCTTAGAGCTTTCTAGAGTTGGTACGAGTTGTTTGAGTTTGTGGTAATACCTTTCGGCTTGACCAATGCACTAGTGGTGTTTATGGATTTGATGAAACAAATCTTCCATCACTATATATATCAGTTTGTGATTTTATTTCTTGATGATATCTTAGTGTACTCGAAATCTAATGACAATCATGCCCAACATCTTGATATCGTCTTGTGTACGCTAAGAGAGAATTGGCTATACTCCATGCTATCAAAGTGTCAATTATGGATAGGTGAGGTGCATTTTCGGGGTCACATAATCTTGGAGGCAGGTGTGACAGTGGATCCAGAGAAAGTTCAGGCAGTTCTATATTCGGAGGAGCCCAAGTGTGTTTCTGATGGTCGGAGTTTTCTTGGTTTGGCCAGGTATTACTGAAGGTTATTTCAGGATTTCTCTCGCTTGGCAGCACCACTCTCTGGCTTGACCAAGAATGGAATCAGGTTCGAGTGGTCTGATGCTTGTGAGAACGCCTTCCAAGAGATGAATAAGTGGTTGATGAACGTACCTATCTTGATCTTACCTGAGCGGGGTAAGAAGTACATCGTGTTTTGTGATGCATCTGGAGTCGTACTTGGGGTTGGGTTAATTCAGGATGAGTGGGTTGTGGCTTATGGGTCAAGGAAGTTGAGACACCATGAGTGGAACTATCCCACTCATGATCTTGAGTTGGATGCAGTAGTGTACACCTTGAAGTGCTGGATGCACTATCTGTTGGGGTAATGGTTTACCGTGTTTACCGACCATAAGAGCCTAACGTACATCTTCTAAGAGTGGGATCTAATTCTTCGGCAACGAAGATGGGTTTAATATCTCTAGTATTTTGACATTGATTTTGTGTACATGCCATGAAGGGGAAACAATATTGCTGATTCTCTAAGTAGGAAGGTTCAGAATCAGGTGGTTCAGGAGTCCAGCACTGAGTGGAAGGTGATGGATTTGTTTGCAGAGATGAACCTGGAGGTGCAGGAGGAGAGTGGTCAGGTCACTCTTGCTTCCTTAATGATGGATTAGATGTTTTTGAGTTGAGTTAAGGAAGGTCAGCTTGATGATCCTGAGTGTTTGATCATGAAGGAAAAGCTTAAAGGTGGGGAGCTACCTTCTAGTAGGGTCGTTGGCGCGGAAGGTGTTGTTTGGGTTCGGGATCGTGTGGTTGTGCCAAAGTGTGTGTAGGAAGAGTTGATGCGTGAGTTCAATCCATCAAAGTGGGAAGTGCATCCTGGTTTGACCAATATGTATTGTGATCTATGAAGGCAGTTTTGGTGGTTTGGAATGAAGAAGGAAGTTGTGGGCTTTGTGGCATGGTGCCTTACCTGTTAGCAGGTGAAGGCCGAGCATCAAATCCCAGGTCGTTTGTTGCATCCATTTCCCATTCTAGAATGGATGTAGGATGATGTAATAATGGTTTTTTTCATGGGTCTTCTGAGGACACCGCATAAGAATGATGCAATCTGGGTGGTTGTGGATCGGTTAACGAAAGTGGCTCAATTATTACCAATTCAGGAGACCTTTACAATCGACCAGTTGAGTGAGATGTATGTTCGGGAGATAGTACAGTTGTATGGTGTTCCACGAACCATATTTTCGGACTAAGATCCATGTTTCACATCATGTTTCTAGCAAGGGTTGCAGAATGTGCTTGGTATGCAGGTGATTTTGAGTACGACTTTCGACCTGCAGACAGATGGGCAGTCGGAGCGTACGATCCAAGTGTTGGAAGACATGTTAAGATCTTGTGTCTTGAACTTTGGTGGTACTTGGGAGAGGCACCTATCATTAGTTGATTTTTCCTACAACAACAGTTTTCAGGCTATGATTTATATAGCACCATTTGAGGCACTCTACGGGAGGCCATGTAGATCTTCGTTGTGTTGGCTAGAGGCCGGTGAATCTGAGTTGTTGGGGCTAAGTCTCGTGCATGAGTCTTCATAGAGAGTTAAGTTGTTTAAGAAGTGGATGGATACATCTCAGAGTAGACATAAGTCATATGAAAATCAGAGGCATAGTCCTCTTGATTTTTCTGTGGGTGATAAAGCATTCCTTAGGGTGTTTCCAAGGTTTGGTCACCGTTGGATTAGAAAGTAGGGTAAGTTGGCACCCATGTATGTGGGACCTTTTGAGATTGTGGAGAGGATCAGACCAGTGGATTACCGATTGGATCTTCCCAAGCGGTATGGTGGGATGCATGATTTGTTTCATGTGTCGCAGCTTCGACAGTATCACCCTGACCCATCTCACGTGGTTGATATTAAGGATGTAGAGCTTTGGGATGATGCATCCTTTGAGGAGCATCCAGTTCATGTGGTGGATCATAGTGAAAAGATCTTGCGGGGAAAGGTTGCGCCATTAATGCGAGTACTATGGAAGCATGTTAAAGTTCAGGAAGAAACTTTGGAGTGGGGATCAGATATGCGGGCTTAGTGGCCCAGACTATTCTCTTCAGTGGAGCAATGAGGATTGGGAACTCGGCTCGAGGATGATTCGTTATAAGGTGGGGAGGTTGTAAGATCCCAGTTTATGGAAAGGTATGTTTTGGTTATGTTTTGGGTGGATCTCATGTTATCGGTTTCAAGGGATGTCTTATGAAAGTATGAGAGGCCTTGGGGGTGTTTCAGGGGCTTGGGGCATAGATGAAAGTAAAACTGGGCAAGACAGGCCAGAAAGCATGACCTGCGCATGGCCAAGGCAAATCGCGTGACTTGCCCAGGTAAAACATGCAACCCTTCTCATCTGGGAAGTAGCATACACACGGTTTGCACACGATTTGTCAAACCGTGCGGCTAAACCGTGCGGCCTCTTAAAGTTGGGAAAAATTACATGTTTGCCACTCCGGGCTTTTAAACCCTAACTAGGGATTTTCCCCCATTCATACCCTCTCAACCCTAGTGACGAACTTGGCCGACCCAAGATTCCCAAGGGAGGTTCTCCTTCGATTCTTGGCCGTTTAGAGCGCCGTTGGTTTCATATAGAAGCTCTGGGAAAGGCTAATCCCATCCTTGCTTCTCCTTTTGGTTTAGGGTTTATCTCTTACCTCCCTCTTGTTCCGGAGCTCTAAAACCCTATATTTTGAGTGAGTTCTAGGTTGAAGCTCCAAAGGATAGTCGGATCGAGGTCTAAGGACTATATTAAGTGTGCGTTCAATTGTGGTTTCAAGGTAGGTGGTCTAAAAGTGATATCCCATAGTTATTTGAGTATTTTTTTCATGTTTAGTTGTGTTTTTTATTTCCCTTGCTAACGTTTTTAATAACCTTGGCATGTTTGGTAATATTGTTGTTTAAAATGGTAAATGGAAACTCTCACGATCCCCATGGGATGCATTGGGAATGAATTAACCTATTTGGGGCCATCCATGGGATGTGCCAGCTTTTCTCGGACATAGGGAATGTGATTAAACAAGTGGCATTGTTGTAATAAAGGGTAGAGACCTTGATGAATATGTTGGCATGTTTGGTTGAACTTAGAATAGAAGTTAGGTGATGCACCTAGACTTGGTAATAACCTGAGGGTTATTTGGAATGGGTTAAATGGTTGATTCATGGGAATGATGAACGGGTTAAATGTGTTAATGTCTAAACTGATTTAAAGACCATAATGGGATGGATTATGAGTCTAGTGTTGAATGATTAGTGAGATAAGCATAACACCTGGGAATTAGGTGAATGATTAAATGATGAGAAATTGTAATGTGTTAATGTGTTATGGCATACTGTTAATTCCCGTGTGGTTTGTAGTGAATAGTGTTTGCCTAAGAAAAATGATATGGCGAGATGATGGATACTTATATATAATCATGTGAAATGGCTTGGTAGTGTGGGGTATGACAAGAGGATATATGCCCATGGGTCGAGTAAAGACTGATGCTCTGAACTCCACCCTAAATGCACGAGTTAGGAATGAGGACTGAGGATCTGTTATCCTAACGGTTTCATCCACTTGGACTGAGGCATTGAGGCGAGGATATGATTATTATGAGGGGGGTTAGTATAAGTGAGATATGACAATGATTTTTTTACCCTATTGCTTGTGATTGTTGGTCTTAGACCCATGTAACATAATGTATGTGATTAACCCATGGAAATGTGATGATAATTGGTTTGTAATGAATGGTAATAGTGGTGGAAATGGATTTGTCCCTGAACTTGTTAATGGAACCGTAAGTAATTACTTGGTAATTATAATTCATATTCCTTTTTCATGCACTACTTGTTATACTAAATATTTTGTAGACACTATTGGTGGTGGCCTACGAAGTTGTACTCACACCCTGCTCGGGCAGCCATTGGGTACCCGAGCAGACATCATGTTTGCAGGGAAAGATAAGGGAAGTTGTCCTTTATAGATAGTTGAGTGTACATGGGTATCACTTGGTGGAGGATGCAGATTTGGAGTCGAGACCATTTAGGGGATTTTGGCCATTGTCTTAATTTTGGGTTTTGTTCACTCTTGAACTTGTAGTATGACATGGCATGTTTATTGTTGGAAAAGGGGGTATAGTCTCCCCACATGACTCCATAGACCCCCGCTACTAGTTAGCGGACTTTGGCATACGGGGAGGTGTGCTTAAGGTCATGTAACTACCCAGCTTGGAGCACAGTTTTAGTGGCTTCCGGGTCAGGGATGTTACAGTCTGCACTAATACAATCTCTTTCTTTCTCCAAGGATCAATTTGAGCTCTAATGTAATATCTAGTACTGAATAATGTTACTCAAATCAATCAATAGATTCTAGAACATACTAACTTGATACTGATATTCCAATATAATTCTAACATTTAACATTTGATATATTGTTTAAAATTTATTTTGAGGGCTCATATTTTATAATTTTAAACAATTCAATCGATTTTTATAGGTATGTTAAAAATGATCATGAAGACCTAAATCATTGGAAAACCTATCTAAATACATTTTGAGGATGTAAAGAATAAATCTAAATCATTGAGGACAATTTATTAAAAAAATTACAAGTAATGAACATGCATGGGATATGAGGACCAAATGAATCATTGTAAAAACCTTTCTAACCAATTTAGGTATTACATGATCAAATAGATATATGGAACTCCGTCATAGAAATATAAGGTTAAAACAAAATGGGAAAGGGGATTAGAGATTTATTTAATATAATAGATGTTTTATCCATGTGGATCAATATTAATACTCACTAGCCACATGGAATGATTATAGATAATGGTGAGAATTACATAGTGATGATCCCATGTTTAGAATAAAGGTTCAAATTCATCGTTCAACTTTTAGTTTATAAGGGTATGGATCAGATAATATTGTTTTTATTGATTTAATTTTTATTTTTAAGAATGAGTATGCATGTCTAAAAATTTGGTGGGGGGAGTGGTACGAGAGAGAGATAATTGATGATTTTTTCATCATATTGAATAATTATATTACTACCTATAATATTCGTATGTAAATAATTATTTTATTATTTGATGAATAGGTAGATGGATTTTTTGGGAAGTGTGATTGAATTAGAGATGAAATGAAATATTATGAAAATAATGCTAATAGTTAGACCTATAAATCATGAGAGTCTCATAATAGTATTAGGTTAAAAGTATTCATAAAATTAAGGCGATTTTTGGTCTTCATGTGGAAAGAGTAGAGATATTGTCACAGACCTATGAATACCCCAAGAATATAAAGTTTCACTCGATAAAACATGTGGAAATGATGGATGGGTGTTCTAAGGAAGAAACAATGAATTATTTTATAAGTAGTATGATGAAATGAATCCAAAACCAACACCTACATTGTTTTCTCAATTGACTCCTAAAACCATAAATACATTTCAATTATTATATTCTCATATTTTTATTTACACTTTAGATTTCCTGATACTTGTTACTTGGGTTATACTTCACATAAACACATACACTTTTATTTACATGATCAAAATTATAGACCTAATTATTGAATTTTAATTTTTTCTTTATGAATATGATAACAGTTAATTCATAGTGAATGTTTTTCACAAATCTGCGTAGTATCATATAGGTTTCACAATAACACTACATTTTTTTCATCAAGAAAATATCTACAATTTCCAAAAGTGACATCCCCATTAATTCCCTGAAGTTTATATCATTCTACAAAAGGTTCTTACCATGATCTAAATAATCCAAACCCAATTCTCAAGAAGATAGTGAACTATATTTGGTTCTTTCCTAGGTTATTCTCATATGTCTGATAATGTATGCATACCATACAACTAAATCGATTAAAATTCTTATGCTCACACCCAAACACTACCCAAAGTGAGTATCACAAATCTATAAAATGACTTATTTTGGTTAATCATGCCATAAATCATAGATAAAAACCATTTTAGGTTCCAATCACGTTGTTGTCTAGTCTCTTGCATAATTTACAAAGTCATTAGGAACTATGTGGTATCCACCAATCAGTAGAGGATTCAATATGGGGTTGACATAATTACTAGTGCTACATCACATAGTGGAAACCACTCAGGATCCTAAATCTGGCACTCATTCACATTAAACAAAAATTTCTATCCAAAAAATAATGGAAACATATAAAATTTACCAATATTAGGTGCCAAAAATGTCAATAATTGACCTATATTTTTATGAAAACCACGATCACTCTAAAAAATGCCCATCAAAGCCTATGACGACCATCAATTAACTCAAAAAGGTTCTAAATCCAACAAGAATAATTTTAATTAATAATTAACCCATATTAATTTATTTAATAAAATTAAATACATAATTATTTCCTTAGGAATAATTGATTAATACCACACTAGAAAACATAACAATTCCAAAATCTCATACAACAGAGTTTTTTGAAACTCAACAAATTTATGAGACCACTGACGACCAAATATATACCTCCCTTTTGAAATTAAATAATTAATTATGTGTGAATTTGATAGATTAGAAAAAATAAATTATGTTTGAACCCTACCTAATGAAAAATTGAATCTAATCATAGGAAATCTACCTATTAGAGCTTCCTATAACATCCAAAAAGGCAATCCCTCCTAAATCTATGCAATTCCACCATGATATGGTGGAATCTTGTGTAAATCCATAATCTTAATCTCAAAAAAAATGAAGTGCTAATTGAAAAATAGAAAAGTTTTATATAGGGATAAACTCACTATATTTTATAAGAAAAATCCTCCCAAACAAATTTGGGTCACCCATTAAAAAAAAGATAGAATGATAAGAAAAAAGTCCCTCTTCTTTATCATCTAACAAACTATTTAAAGAAACCCCTAGTGGGTGTATGAAAAGGGGTAACAAAATGAAAATTATTACTATATAAAAAAATATAACAAGGAACTATTATCTACCTGATGCACTTACAACGAACACCCAATAAACATAACTATAGGAAAACCCATTTGGTTTCTCATTAGGTAATATATACCATCATACTAGGTCTTCAGGGACTCTTTACAACATCCTATATACACAAAATGGTGACTTGAATCCAAAAAAATCACTTCTTAAATCCTCAAATGAAGTTTCCTTATACAAAAATAGCATCAAACCATTTAAAATGTGTTTATAAATGCCAATTCTTGATCAAAATCAAAAAAATTAAAATTGGACCCAGATTTCCTTTATTAAAAAATGTTACCCCATAATTTCATTACCACAGATTGATAAGGGATGTTAAAATTTACAATGCATAAACTTTTAATTCAGAACATTAGATCACGCCATTTACACTTTGGAATTCCACTAGGTTAATACTATACCCAGATGAGGTATTTCTGGTCATATAGTGACCTCGAGTACCTAGTAGACCTAGACCATGTAATGGGTATATTTTAGGGTTGTTATTTTTAATGATGTATTTTAGTTAATATATTCCAAATTATTTTATCCCTTTCTTCCTTCCATTTGAAATGAATATCATTCATCTCATTTGGGATCCTTCATGTTACCTCTTATTTGTATTATTATATCCCTTCTCCCGTCTTTTGTTTCATTATGAATCATTGTTTTTTTAATTCTTAATTCTGTATAAGAACTCCCCTCTCTCGTTTTCATTAATCTTATACTCTTTCCCAATACAATCCATTTTTAAATGGATATCATGATTTGGGATATCACTGAATCATTATGAAATTAGTTCAGATGTATAGGATCCTTCATATATGTTTAAACCGAGAACGAAATGGGATATTTCTAGATAATTTTTTATTTTTTTGATAAAATTAAGATTTAGTGATTTTATTAGCTTGTCTCATGATTTGGAACATTAATTTCTAGATTTTTGTGTCTAATTTAATTCATCCTTCCTTTTGTTTAGCAGATAAATAAATTATTGTGGTGTTCTTAATACGTTTTGGTTATCTTTTAGCTAGGTTTTCAGAATGAAAATTTTGATTTCATAGGGTATTGATTCTAAATGTGGTTTTATGTTATTTTATGGGATTTTATGTTTTTTCTAGAGTATTCATGGTGATAATTTTAGACTATGACAATTGTAGGTGTTTCTGACTAATATAGAATTCATTAGCAATTCCTTTAGGATTATCTACTACTATTTCACTGAACTATATAAATGAAATTATATTAAATATTTAATTATTTGAAATAAGGATTTTCAATTAATACCATAATTTGATATTAAAATAAGATTAATATGAAAATATAATTTTATTTATTGAAAAAATTATTAAATTACTTAATTATGTTTTAAATTTGGGTTTAAATGCTTTGTTAAAGATTACAAAATTTTAACCTAAAAATGAAATACTATTTTGTATTTTATGTTGTTTATATCACCTCTAATGTGGTCAAACTTGGTATATATGTGATTATCTAGTACATATATTCCAATGGCCTTTTAGGGGTCTTCACCCTTTATCATGTTTTAATTTTTTTGGGGATGTGTTTCTTATATATCTAATATTTTTAAGATTTAAGTTGGATTGAGTTGTTAATTGAACAAAAAGAGTAGGTTATATATACTTAATTAACATCAAAACTTCCCTCCTAAACCCTTATGGACATCGAATATGAATAAATCATTATATTTGAGAAAATTGATAAGCCTGCATATTTTGACTATATATAATTTATAATAATTCTTTCTTATTTCCATTAATATAGATTAATATAGGGATCATAATTTTACACATTAACCTATTAGTGTTTTATATAGAATATTGATACTTAAATTTGGTTTAGAGTTTACATTGAGGGTGAGGTAATATATGGGTTTGTTTAGAAGGAATAAAATTTGTGATTCATAAACACTTTTGGTCTTATTATCCCGATAAAAAAAATTATATTATCATGAATATATCATTTAAGTATATTATACAATGTGTTACGTTTGATATTGCTTTTATGAAAACCATTATATTTTAACTTAGTTTTTTGAAACCACCTTTCTTTTTGAAATCCAATATAATAATATATTTTTATAAGGTATCTAATTTATTTGAAAAATAAGTAAATATAAAATAATTATTTAAATAAATGTTTTCCATTAAATTAAATTCTTCGTTGAAATGTCATTATGGTAAAAATATAGTTCAAAACGAAAAATCAAAATTAACACTTATTCCTCATTCTTGTATTTTCTCTTGTTAGTAAAAATATATATATTTTGTTTCATATATAGTATTTTTCTAGTTCCCACTAGCTACAACCCATAAAAGAGTTCAAACATTTTTTGGATATAGTTTTGTAAATTATGATTTATTTTCACTACATAAATTAGATATATTATTATATATATATATATATATTATTATTATTATTCATGTATAGAATGTTGTTTTATAGCCTGATCTATGTTTAGATTTATATTTTCATACTTATTTGTATTCCATAATATGAATGTCATGGTTAACTCATGCCATATGGTATATTCACATGTAATATAGAAGTGCTATTTTTTGATATGATTGATATTGTGTTCTAGGGAAGCATATGTACCTTTTTCTTATACTTATAATTCATGTATTTATCATATAATTATTATTGAGTTTTATAGACCATTTTATTCATTGACCCTGTTGTACTTTTTTATACCATTCATGTTGATTTTTTAGAATATAGAATTTTCTTTGGGCATGGATACTACCTGTTAGATAATTAGAATATTTTGATGATTATTTTTCTATTATATGAATTTTACAAAGGTATGGAATGTATGGAGAATAATGATTAGGATGTGTTCGCAATTCCATTAATCTATTATACCACTTCCCCTATTCCATTAGATATAGGCTGAAAGATTACCATTATGTGGTATACCTGTTTCACTTTCACTATGGGATGGGTCTCTCAGACCCATATACACAACATTGGGTTTATATATATTCATTCATGTAGTGGATTACCCTAGATGGGAATCATGGCTTCCTTGACTACTCTATCCAAGATAAAAAATTCTAAGATCCATGAATGTATCTTAGGTATGAAATCCCCTAGTATAAGGAATTATCATTTACAGTTAATACTTATTTTTTGGGGTTTCATTACTTATGGATTCTATGCTTTTATTAATAGTAAATTTTTAATTCCATTTTTATCTATGTGTTTAATTAAATGAGTACATTAATATAAATAACAACATGAGTGTATTCCATTTACATTGGAACCTTTGTGGTTTCTTGTTGAGTATTTTATGCTCACACTATGCATGAACACATTAGAAGATATGTAGCTTCATGGTTATATTTTTTTGTACCTATTGGTAATCATAAATGGATGATATGTTATGGTTTTTCTTTTTTGGTAATAGCATGAGTCACATTATACTTGGTGTTAGAACTTGAGATGGGAAATCTTGTTTTTAATTTATCCATGTGTGTAACAGTCCTTTTTTATATTATTGAATTTTACTTGTGATGTGAATTTATGATATTTGAAAATTGTTCAACTCATGTAGAATTAGTTTCAATTCTTGGATGTTTTATTACAAAAGGGGGAAAACATTTTCCATCTATAGTCAAAAAATTCTTTGCACTATTTTTTAGTCATTAGTGATTGAGAGGTGAACCTAAGGTCATGTAATAGTCTAGCCGAGTGTCGTTTAGGTTATCAGGTTAGGTTTACAAGATTATATTGAAATATTATCATATTATCTAAAAAATGGAATTGTTTTATATAGAATTATCTATTGAGTAAAAACCAAAAGTTTCAATAATATTGAGAGGAAAGGAAACTGATTATTAGAACTATAGAAGTAAGATGTGGATAATAGAATTTTTAAATAGTTATGTGTGGCGTTTTTCATGGATGAGGCTAAGAAGTGATACATTAGTGTTGGGAATGGTATGTTTATAGGGTTTAGACCTATCAGTTGATGAATGGTACATTTAAGTCAGGAATATAATTTTATCATAATTTACATTATCATGAAACCTATAATGAAATAAATTGTTTTACAAAGACGAGTATTTTTATATATTTCTGAAATAAATCAGATGTAATAACATAGCCATAGGGATCAATTAATGGTGAATATAAAAATAAATACATTTAAGATATGATGTATTGATTCATAAAATTAATTTATCATACAACATAGAGTATTATAATAGATCAATAAAGATGACCATTTTTGGTAATAAAATATTTTAATACCTAAAATGTTTCAATGTTGAGTTTAGAAACATGATTTTAGAGAATAAATTTATATTTCAAGTAGATTGTTGAAGATTATTATTGACTTGATTATGAATGTAATTCTGATTTTATTAGCGATACCAAATGGATATGTTTTTATATAAGAAATTAATTAAAATTAATAGGGAATAACTTGATCCATCTTATTTATAGAACTAGAAAAGTCATATAGAATATCATCATTACCTGACTATGAGTATTTTGGGGAATATTTTGTTGAAAGGGGATTAGATCAGTGATTCGGTGAAACTCATTCAGTGGAATAACATATTTTAATGTTAACCCATGTATTAAAATTAAATATAAATGTATTTTGAAATATATTATTTTGTTGAAAATTTGTTATACCAATATTTCCTCTAGAACTCATAAGATAGTGGACATCATTGTTAGAATCCAAAAATTGTGTACTAGAAAATTACCATGATGAATGAAATATAAAACACATTATAATGACATGATTTAATCCCAAGATAAAAAAATTTGACAACTAATAAATAATGAAAAATTTACATCTCTAAGTGTTACATTATTTCCCACATATAGCGGGATGAATTTCCTCAAATTTTTATTCCTAACCCTATGATGTATTGTTGAGAACCTCCCCCCCAAGAGTAGGCTACGAATTTCGTGTTTAGTGAAACTTCAATCCACTTTTTTCATTGTAAAAATATTATCATTGGCAACCTATATAGCCATTGGTTCATATTAATTCACATAATTTAATTTGACATCTCATTATGTAAAAATATACTTAAGGATAAAATTATTTAACCATTTAAGGTGGATTTTTATAATGTAGTTTTCATGATGTTGATTCCCATGACTAGATCTATGTGCATAGAATTCAAATACCATGTCTCCCACATATCTCCACACATGCCTAAATGGCCAGTACCTAGCCTCTCACTTGGATTCTTTTTAACCCATATAGGTGGTGACGAACCTCACACGTGCCTAACCTCACAAGACTTACCTCAAATTCAAAATATCATGACTTTCCACCCATGAAAAGACCAATATATTGTCTTCTAAAGCAGAAAAATACATTTACCACATGAAAATAGTCATCCAAGATGGTGTTTTCCAAAAACATTACCCCTAGAATCTTATTTCAAGTATAATTTTTTGCGTTGTCTGACTCGTTGGAGATGCGTTACAATTAGAGAACTCAAAAAACAATTATACTTCCCCCGGTGTTCAAAGGATCCCAAAAAGGGATTTTTTTTAATGATATCCTAAGGGAATCATATATAAGATAATGTATACATATTATTATTTCTTGAATCCTTTTTATAATATTCATGATCATCCATTCAAGACCCTTTAGAATAATACCATTGTGATAAAATGTTCTTATATTGGAGCGATGTGTGGGTTATCCCCTGGTGTCATACTAACCATCATGGATTATATATGAACTCACATTCCCAATAATACTACCTAGGAACCCACTATCCAGTTACATTTCCTTAATTTACTCATAACATAAATTACAACCCAAAAACCCTTTCAATGGACACCTACCTATAAGGCTACTCTCTAAAGTTATCTACCTTAGTTCCACTTCAACCATATTACCTTACACAACACCCATTCGATGAGATAACCTATATGGGTTCCCATTCACAATGGTCACCAAAATAGGCACCCAATGGTTCATACAACATTGGATCCACCCCTACACCCTTGGTTGGGATTAGTGATGAGATGTGTCCATGAGAGTTTAATATGATCCATCTACTTCTAAAACTGATCCCCAATAAAAATCAATAGTCACACTATAAAATTTTCAAACCGAGTTAATAATATTTGGTTAATGATACCAACCTCCCCAATCATGAATCCATGGAACACCTTGATTGGAGACCCTCTTCTTATTTTCCCAAAACACATTTAGACAAGATTGTCCTCTTATTTTCCCCAAATAGCTTTAGGCAATATACTGTAATATTTTATCATATTCCTTGATTATAGATACTCATCTTGGTTTCCACATATTACTTGAGTCAAGATACTCATATTTCATTCACTGTAGGCATTGAGTTGAGATTGTCCTTTGGGTTTTATCATATTATTTGAGTTTATGTTCTCCTATTAGTTTCCTCAAATGTATTGATTTTATATTGTTCTCTTAATTTAATCTAATAAACTAAGTCTATATACACATCTTAGTTTGAGAATGTTCGTTGAAACATGATACACCTCTTGCTCCCTACAATTAATTAATTTGTATCATATGTAATGTTAACCCTTAAAAGGTAACTTATTCATAAGTCCCACACTAAAAAATTTACTGTTTCCATTAACCAAGTAGTCTTCTCTGAAAGATTTTAAAATAATTGAAAGCGTTAAGGGATACATGAAATTAAAAAAAATTAATCGTTGATACATGACCATAAAAGGAAATACATAATTCATTAAATTGTATTAAACTGTCCAGGTTCAAATTCTATTCAAAGATGGGCATATACCCAACTACATAACACCTCCTTCCTCCTTACATATCATTCCAATACTTCCTTAGATGAAAATAAACTACAAATTTCCCATATATACATATGTAAACAGTTGAACGAATAAATAATTAGATCAAATGACTATAAATACAAAATAAAATTTCCTACTAAATACATTTTTAGTCAATAAATCCCATAAAAGTGTAACTGATATTGTTACAGAGAATAGTTTAATTAACCTTATATTAATCTTAGATTGATTCCAAGACTAGGAAACAAAACCCTTTGTCTGACAAGATGACCTCTAATACCCTTGTCTAGGATAATGTTCCATTATCACCACCCAAGGCCACATATATATTAACCACCTTAGGAAAATGAGAGTGAATTGTGATACTTGAAGTAATAAAATATGGCCCCATGATAATGGTAATGATTAGAGAAAGAAGAGTAAATTCTATTTAATATCATTTACTTAAGAAGGTGGTGGACCAAGCATGTATTTTAACTGCTCATATTGTAATCTTGTTGTTCTTATTTTCCCGTCTAAATCGAATTGTCATTCATGATGAATATACTATGTGGGACCAAGATCCCCAACCATCTTTGTGCAAATTTCCATAAATGAGGATAGGCATGAACCACTAACTGATGAGACCTCAATATTATATCATTGTCCTCACAATAACTTTTTTAGATCTAAGACAAAAATATTCCATAGCACCCACCCATCACTTATAGTACCAGAATAATGAATTTTATTATGAAAGGTTACTTTTATAAGGGTTAATTCTAACCTTGGATATGGCCTATAATAACTTTGAGGGCATGAATATTTGAAATATAACACCAGTCATAAAAATCATCTAGATGTAGGAGTCTCTGATCCCAAAATCAACCACTTTTTGAGTCTTTATCTAGATAGAGACAACTTCTACATTCTATAATAAGAAAATAGTAAGAAAAAACATCATATTTCTAGAAATTAGCTTTAATATGTATACGAGAGATATTCCAGTCACAAAAATCATCACTATAACAACAAGGTTTTAATTATAAAAGATACTTGACATGAAGCTTTTCTAGACCCTGTCATCTTGTCTAGGATACCTAGAACTAGATCTCACTAGGGGAAACCAATGAGAAAAACATAATATTAGGTTCAAATCCTGGCTAGTTACAACACTCTCAAGTCTCATCGACATATCCTAATACTATCATAGGGCCTATTCAAGATCACAGTTTCCCCAAAGAAGTATAATTATTTAAAGATAGACTATGTGATTAATTCAATTGACAACAAAAAATGATGGAGATAATTATCGAACAAGAAGTCACTCCCTTGTGTATCCGAATATATATATAACACTATGTAATATTATCCTAGTTAGATGACATAAAAGTATCTAAAACATCAATATTTATGGGGAAAACTAAGCTTAAATAACTAGGTGTATTTTTACCACTATAATATTATCTAGTATCATCCATTAATTAAGGGGGGATATACTCATATTATAGATATACCTCCTTTTAGGGATGTTTTGATTTTTCTATTGTTTTTTTCACTAGTAAATAAAATCAAAATTGAATTGATTTGTTCTATAGAATGTTATAAAATAGAAAAAATGACAATGGGAGGGAATTTGATGAAAATTTCACTCGCATAGAGTAATTTCAAGATTATGTACATTATTAGAGTTAAAGGGAATCAAAAGATTTTGGATACCCACTAAATGTTAAACTATATACCACTCATTAAGATAATTCCAATTAAAAGGGAATAAGGATAGCCAGTTAAATATCCCACTGCAAGTAATAGATAATGATATTATCTCAATAGAAGAATGGATTTCTTAATTTTAGACCAAAAAAGAGAAGATTTGGTATATTAATGATTAATTTATCAAGGTAAGAAAACATATTGAGTATTATGTTTAGGTTGAAGATTTAATACCATCTTAGACTATAACTCTTAAGTAGTAGGAGGCTGATTAGCACATAAATACTAAATTGATCCACCTTGTTAGCACAATATCATATCAACTAACCCATTTGAATATATAGCTGATTGATTATTTAGAGTTCCCTAAATTGGATAATATCATTTAATGTCCCTAAAAATTTATTTAAGGAAAATTTATTTGAGTCACCTATAATTGGTTCAAATATGATTATAATACCTTGCTTGAGAGGATATTCAAACTCAAGTTTTCATCCAAAAAAAATGGTACAATAGAAGAGAGGGCCACGACCTTAGTTGGTGGATGTCACTCCTCCTCTACCCAAACTTATGAATCCCAAATTATTAACATTAAATTTTATTTGAGGTCCATAATATTATATCCCCTAATTTTTTCCTGGTGTGGCCCAAAGTTGGGACATGAGAATAATAAAAGGTTTCTAGAATTATATTCTTTATTAAAACCTTTTTAGGATGGACATTTTTCTAGTAAAACAACCTTATAGTTTGGAATATTACATGCTATGAATTTCACTATCATCATATAAGAACCCGGTTTTTCAACCAGGTATGTATTTTTTAAATTTTGTTCCAAATATGTACTTTTGATCTCATATGGATTTATTTTTTTAGTAAAGGTCTCAATAGTTTCCAAGTAATGTTTGGATCGAGAACCCATAATTTGGGAAAAAATGGACTGGTCACATGGTTAGTGTACAGTTGGCACACAATTTGGCTAACCGTGCTGATTGAAATATCTAGACAGTACCACTTTACATTGTTTGTGCAAGACCATGTAACCTAACAATACAATGTTCCATTCTACCAAGAAAACCTCACATGGTTTGTGCATGGTTTGTCAAACCATGCTGAAAAACCATGGACATGATGTTTTTCTAGGTAATTTTACAAAATTGACCTTAATGATCTATTATTCTCCCTCATTCTTCCCTAATTAGAGGGTTTTAAAGGCCAAATATAGGAATTCAAATATCTCTATCATCTGCGATCCCATCGAACATTTGTTTATCTAGTTGAATGCCCAATGGTAAGTGCTCGAGTCCTCTTAAGCCTTTCTCCTTCTCTCTTGCTCTTGACCGAGATGTATGTGTATTAGTATTTATATAGTATTCATATATCTACTGTAATATGAGCCAAATCAAGGGCTAATACTATAGTAGGAAAGTTTTAAAATCCTAATATGGGTGGTCTATAACACATCCCTAAAGAGCATTGATTTTGGATGTGTCGTGTGGGCACCACTGATTTCAACAGGTGTTGTTTATAGAATTTATATTCCATGTTTATAATCATTAGAACCTTATGGTTATTCTTTTTTCCAATATATAACTATTTTTCAGTGGTTACACCCCCAACTCCATCCATTCCTAGTCGATGGTTTTTTCATATTTGTTGTTTACTGTTTTGACACGTTTGTGGAACTACTTAGGTCTGCCTTGGCTTGACCTTCCTGTGGTTAAGTGATTATATTTAAAATTGATTTTTTAATTAAATTTCATAATGTAATGTAATATGTAATCTCACCACTTGAACCTCCCATGTTAAGTGCTTCAATAGTTTATTAAATCTGAAATGTTAATTGACAATTATAATAAGTATATGAATTGGCCTTAAATGTAAATTAATTGTAGGTTACATATATGTAGCACCACTTACCACATTAATGTAAGGTAGCAGGATAAACCTTGAATATAGAATAGTCCATATATGGATTAAATGTTTTCATGATACTTGTCCTTGCCACTCTAATGAAAGGAATGGATTGATCCAACTGACTTGATAAAAATATGCATGCTAAATGAACTTATCACACTAATTAAAGGCAAGGGTTGAACCAAATGACATATTATATGACTTTATAAATAAAAAGTATTGGCCAGACTCAATCTCTCCTTGGATTATGATCGGATAATTCCATGGGAACTCAGGATCCTCATTCTGATTCAAGGGCGCAACTTGAATTTTTGAAAAAGACCTAGATCATGATCCTTGTATATTTTCAGGATTACTAGTATGACACCGTAGGATAACTTAAATATAATAATAGGATTACTTAAATACACTCCTTGTATCGAGCATTGACAAGAAGGTTCCATGGTTACAGCCCATAAGGCCTGATATCTGCATTTCCCCACTTTAACTTGGACAATCACTCTAGATGTAGGCACCATATTGTGGAATTCCTTAGACTATGGTCATTGGATTACCCTATTACCCATCCTAGGATACAGTTACTAATGAGTTGGTGACCCTTAAGGTTTACATTTTCTTGGTTCTTACCTTGGAACTTCATTATTAAATATCACTAATCATGATTTTCTTATTACATAATGGAACCATAACTATTTATACTACTGCGTGGTGATGTTAGAGTTTTCTATACCTCACAAGTCCTATCAATATAAAATTGGTAATTAAATAAATAAATAAATTTTTTACATGTTCAGACACTAGCTGAGGGTAGAATCATGTACTTGGTTATTTAGTTACAATGTACTGCGTTAGTTAATTTATGAATGCATACAAACTATTAGATTTCCATTACACATGCTATATGTTATAGACGCAATTGGTTTTGGCCCATAGAGATTTATCTCCCAACCTCTCTGGGAACTGTTTGGTTCTTGGAGTAGATTACATGGTTGCATTTATTGAAGAATGGAAGTATTCAACTTTGAACACTTCATTACTTGTTTTTTAGAATAAATATCGATAGTAGAGGACTGAGTTGGAGCTCGATATGCTTACGATATTTATTTTCATCCTTTATAGTACTGTGTAAAATGTTATGCATATTGTCTTGTATCCATGTTTTCTAGTTTTTTAGTGACATGACATATCATCAGTTGTATAATGCAATTCTAGTGATTTTAGTTATTATTGTAGTTGTCTCTATTTTCCTTTTTTCACTATATTTACTTAAACTTATTCCGCTATTTATATATGTTTACATCCATCCCCTATGATACCCTACGGAAAATAAATAACAGTCTTCCAACAAACACACCCTAGGCTCTTTATGCTAGTCAGAAGCCAGAGGTGTTTGGGGAGATGCGCTTGAGGCCATGTGGCCCACCAGGCTCAAGGAACCCATTGAGTGGCATCTAGGTCCATGACGTCATAATGTTGTTTCAAAAGGCAGTTTTCTTCTTGCTTTACTTGTTAGAGACAATATATTGGAGATTAGAAATTCTTGGGAGTTGGTTATAAGTCGTGCTTGGGTGTCATGAACCCATGTTCAGGTGAAAAACAAAGTTTCCTAAATTATAATTCTTGTTATTATTTTTCTTATTATTGTTGACATTATTTCACCATTGGTGACGCACATGTACTATGGTGTTTTTGATTATTACTCTATTTGAGGATTTTATTTCGTCCTTATCCTGATGATATGAGGGCAAGGAGAATTTTCACATGCATCTTTATAGGCGTCGAGAATTCACATGTCATGCATATTTCCATCCAATATAGGTTCATTTCACTACCTGGCATTGATTGATATACCTATGATTTCTGAGTGATGTTGTGATATTTATCTTATTCTTATATTACCCTTTGATATGATTGAGTGATTTATTATCTCAATTCTTGAGGTGTACGAGCCCTCATGGGTTGGGATGAGAAATTTAACGATTTGATCCATTCTGTTTTAAATGAATGTGTATCATTTCTAGTGGTATGTGTATGGGAACTGAATCACCGGAAATGACTATCCATTTTAAAGTGAATATTAATTTATAAAATGAATTGGTTGCACATCTATATCTTTCCATGTCATTTTTATGAAAGGTAAAGGAGTGAACCTGATAATTAAATGTAAAATGAATTGAAATTTTTACTTGAGAACTTACCGACACCAAGTTATATAAACTGGTAGTTGTGGTAGTATGCCTTGGGTAGTGGGTTTTCTTACGATCACCTTATAATAGTGATTCTATAATTATGATTATAATCTTGTTTTGAGGTGTGTGCTTGGATATTGTAGACCAATGTCACCATGATGTCCTTTCTATTGTTAAGTCAATAAGGTTTTCTTTATGACTTTTTCCATTCCTTCTTGTTTTGAAAATATCAAACACCCTATACTTAAGCACATCTATATTTTACTTATATAAGGAAAATTTCCTTCACAAAGGAATTTACCCCTACCATGTTTTCATTTTTTATAGCAATATTTTTCTTAAGTATAAAAATTGGATTCAAATCAAAAACCTCGGAATCATATAATACTTTGATATGAAGCATTCTGTTTTAGGATCCGAATTCTGGATATGAATTGTAATGAAGTTCCACTCCGAATTCTTGATATAACTGTAATGATGTTCCACTCCGAATTCAGGATATGAACTGTAATGAAGTTCCACTCCGAATTCTGGATATAAACTGTAATGAAGTTCCACTCCGAATTCTGGATATGAAATTTCAGGATGTTCCACTCCGAATTCTGGATATGAACTGTAATGAAGTTCCACTCCGAATTCTGGATATGAAATGTAATGAAGTTCCAATCTGAATTCTGGATTTGAACTGTAATGAAGTTTCACTCCGAATTCTCGATATGAACTGTAATGAAGTTCGACTCTGAATTCTGGATTGGAACTGTAATGATGTCCCACTCCAAATTCTGAATACGAACTCTAATGAAGTTCCATTTTGAATTATGAATATGATCTCTCATTTAGTTCGACTCCAAATTTTGATTACGAACTTATCTATGTTCTGACTCCAAGTTCTTTGAATTCAGACTCTGAACTCTTATGAGTTCTGACTCTGAATGCCCATGAACTATGAATCCATACTTTGTATGTTTTGGTTCTGAATTTGGATGAAACTAGACTCCATATTTTTATAGAATTCAGGTTCCGAATTCCTACAAAAAATAATCCGAATATCTTTTTATTATAGACTCCAAATTCCATTTTGGTTAGACTCCGAACATTTATTTTCTTACATTACGAACTTCAGTTCTGCTTATGATTACACTCGTTTCATTATAAAACAATGTCGTGCCTCTAGTTACACATGTTTTGTTATAAAAATATGTCATCTATTCTGTTTCTAACTAACCGTTGGTTGAGTGACACATGTGCAGGTCCCTCCGAAATTTAAGTAAAATGTGACTGTTGGAGGAGGGAGCCGACCATTCCAACCAAGCCTATAAATAGGATCTCATTTGAAAGAGCTCAAAAAGAATTGAACAAGTTGATCAACCTAGAGACCATACTTTGTTAAGGTGATATCTAGGGGAGAAGCGTTTTCATGCCTTGTGCGTACTGAACTACTCATTCAGATTGATTAGTGCGACTCTGAATGTTGGTGATTACATTTGAGGGCTTCTGGGGATAGGAAGACAGAGGTTCAGACTACCTTGAAGTTCGAGGGCTTCCTTGCTGAGGAAGAAAAAGCTTCAACTACCTGGAAGTTGATGGCTTGCGGGGATAGCAAGACAAAGACTCCAATCTTCGTATCGATGACTTACCTGGGTGTGAGTAAGATAGACTTTCTTGAAAGTATAAATCAAGGGACCTTTATTCGAGGTTGTTGGATACCCTTCTCTTTGTGATAAAAGATCTATATCTTGTTACTAGTTTTTGTTACAAGTTTTTCTGCTGCATTTTGTATTGTAAGGAATGTATATTATTCTTATATTTCCTTACACTTGTACTCTGATTTATTTAGATTCTATATGATTTAAGTTAGAATCTCATATTGTAAACTTTTGTTAAGTTTCACTTTCCAGATCCATATTTCATGAACTAGTTTTTCCAAATCACTTTCCTGATTTAAGAAAGTGTATAGAACTAGAAGTTTGTAACATCATACTTTGTCCAAATCTTTCAATTGGTGTTAGAGGGGTTTTGAATTTTCTTAGTTTAACATTGTTAAATATAGAACTTTCCTTGTTTAAGATAATTTTTAATGTGTACAATTCACACCCCTCTTGTATATTGAGCATCTACATCATTATTTCGATCCTACATGTATCATATACCCGAAGGGTTGTAACGACCATTCTCCAGTAGTGGTGGGATGTGAGCTTCCAGTCTGAACTCTAAGAGTGTCACATGAGGCACCACTGACTGTATGTGATCTAGGCATCAATTCCCATTTCATGATAGTTTCATACGGCTGATGAAGTCCATGCATGGTGCTCCACGACTTGTACCTACGACAGCTGATCTGACACGTCAGTTCCAACTACAACAACCTCTAACATTTTAAGGGTATGGTGGTTCAAAAGATACTGAGTCTTGGATTGAATCCATTCTATCTCTCTTTGAGCATCTAGAAACTCCACCAGAGTTGACGGTCAATATTTCCACATGCATGCTTCAGGATTCGGCCAAAAATTGGTGGGGTGTGATTAACTAGACAAGTCTTCATTAGGGAATTTTATGGGGTGTTTTATAGACTTTCTAATATGATTATTTCTTTCCTAATAAACTAAGATCTAATATAGGTAAAAATTTTATGTATCTTGAGCAGGTGTCAATGTAATTTATGAAATATTCAATGTGTTTCATGGAGTTACAGTGCTTTTCACCGCTTCTAGCCCGTGATGAGCTTTAGGATGTTATACATTTTGAGGATGGGCTTCAATATTCCATCCATATATAGGCCAATGTGTTTTTCCTACCTATGTATATATCATGTTCTTATCACTGACCACTACCTGAGTGATAGTAATACTACCAGGCATACAAGACTAGTGCCGAGGAAGGCTAGTAGGTCTTTCGGTGGTAGGAAGCATTCCATTAATGGCTATTATCAGTGAAATTATAACCAGAGTGTCCATTTAAATAGCTCAATAGAATTTCATCAGTGTGTAAAATAGGGGCACAAGAAGCCTCAATGTGATAGACACCCAATGAAGTGATGGGCTTCTAGCCGTATGTGGCATCTTCAGTGTTTTTGAAAGAAATTTACACCTTCATTGAGTGGAAAAGGATACACATCATCTCAACCTTCTAGAGTGAGTTATTTTATGCCGCGTTAAGAGGGGATTTGGAGTTGCACCATTAGGTCTGGTTGAGGAGGAGGTCGTGGTATGGTAGCCATACCCCTGATCACCGGAAGCACTAGAATAGGAGTTTTGATCATGGTAGTTCATCTATTTCATAGGGCTCTGGATTTGGTCAATTGATTGAACTACAACCAATACCTAAGGATCCAGCTGTGGGACCATCTATAGTAATAGGTACTATTCATGTGGCATCTACTTTAGTATCTTCTTTATTTGATAAAGGTGGTTTGAACTCTTTTATCTCTGTATCTATCATATAGAGTATTGAGCTAGAGATACAATATCACTATGTTGTAATGATCTTAGATACGCTATTAATGGTATGACCAGAGGGCGTTCTCAAGTGTATGGACTATCTCCTTGGGGTAGGAAGTTACCCTATGTTATGGAACCTCTTCTTTCTTGAGATTATAGGCTTTGATGTCATTCTTGGGATGGACTAGTTAGTTCACCATCATGCTTTTGTAGATTTTTATTTCCACATGGTATATTTTACATCACTATAGGGAAATAATTGTCTAAAAAAGGGTGAGTGAGATATATAGGATGATAGAGTAGGACTATAGAATCATGGGCTAGGGGTAGTAAATACCCTTATATATAATCTCTTCATGGAGGATCAGGGATTACGTCAAGATGATTTTCCTCTAGTAGTGGATCATTTCAAGGATTCCTTTCTTGATGATTTTTATGACTTACCTACTGAGATAGAGGTAGAATTTACAATATTGCTTATTCCAAGATAAAATATAGTGTTCATTCCTCCTTATAGGATGGAACCTACATAGCTTTAGGATCTCAAGCGGTAGTTAGAGAATCTATAGGCCAAAGGTTTTATTCGACCTGATAAATTCTCTTTGGGTTAGCACAATATATTCACCAAGTAGGTGAATGGAACCTTATCTCTATGTGTGGATTACATTGGGTCGAATGAACTTACAGTCAAGAATCAGTATCCACTACCTCAAATAGATAATCTCTTTGACCAGCTCTGAGGAGATAAGGTCTTCTCTAAGATCGACCTAAGATCGGGTATCATCAGGTGCATTTCATGCCATCAGACATACCTCATACAACTTTTTATAGTAGGTACGGTCACTATGTATACATTTTTTGGTTATTTGGTCATACGAATGAATCTTCCATTTCCATGGATTTGATGATTTGGGATTTCCAACCCTATTTGGACTCCTTTTTCATGTTATTTGTGGATAACAACTGGTTGTATTCTCACTCTCCTTAGACCATGCCAAACATCTTGAGATCGTTCGGAGTACACTAGGTGAGCATAAACATTACACCAATCTTGCTACGTACCAATTTTTGATTGATAAAGTCCACTTCTTGGGTCATATAATATTGGGATTATAAGTATATGTTTATCAAAAAATGGTTAGTAAAGTAGTTTTCTAGGAGAATCCTAAGAACATGTTCGATATATAAAGTTTCTTGGTGATGGCTGGATATTACATGAATTTTATAAAATACTTTTCTCATCTTGATTCTCCTCTTACTAATATTTCAAATAACGGTGTCAAGTTCCTTTGGTTAGAGGCATGTGAGAAATCCTTTCTTGAAATGAAAAGGAGGCTTGTATCAGCACCTATTATGACTCTTCCAGAGCCAGGTATAGGTTATACCATCTTCTATGATGCATCAGGCATCGGGCTAGGAGTAATGTTGATGCATGAAGATAGATTCATTACATATAGATCTCAATAATTGAGGCCTCATGAGATAAATCACCCAAAATGAGACCTTGATCTATCATAAGCTTTACATGCCTTACATTCCTATAGACATTATCTATTGGGTGATCTCTTTGTGGTTTATACAGACAAAATTTTCCTAAAATATATCTTTTCTCAGCATGAATTATACTTCATATAGATTATATAGGTCGAATATCTAAAATAATTTGATTTTTATATTTTTGATGCTTCTAGTAAATGCAATGTGGTTGTAGATGCACTGAGTTGGAAAACTCAAGAGCATGCCATATGGGAAGCCAATGATGAATGGAAGATAATGGAAATATTTTCTAAGCTTCATATAGAGTTTCATGATATTCACGAGCATTTTTACCTCCCAACATTGATAGTTACCTCTTACCTCCTTGAGAAGGTGGAGAGTACACAGTTTTCGATCCTGAAGGCATGGTACTCTATAAGAGTATCTCAAGAGATAACTCACCTCCAGATTGGTCTATCGATTGAGATGACATCCTGCATCTACGTGGGCATATCTAGGTTCATACAGATATGTGAGAGGAGTTGATGCGTGAACCCCATGATTCTCAGTGGGTAATTCATATAGGAATCTTCATGATGTATCGAGACATGTGATGCCAGTATTGGTGTCTTGGTGTGAAATGTCACATAGTTGGATTTATCACTAGGTCTTCCACTGGTCAGTAGGTGAATTTTGCACACCAGAGACCTGCATTCTTAGTACAACCACCAGAATTCTCATAATTCAAATTGGAAGATGTTTCTATGGATTTAGTAGTCAGCTTACCTAAGTTTCCGAGGGATAGAGATTTAGTATGTGTAGTCATTGACCGGCTAAAAAAATCATCCGACTTCATTCCTATTCAAAAGACTTTTTCTATTGATGTGATGGGAAGACTGTATATCCATGAGATCATAAGAATACATAGGGTTCCACATACTATAATTTCAGATAGGGATTCTTATTTCACAACACAGTTATGGTAGGGATTATAGATAGCTACGAGAACAAAAGTGCTTCTATCGAGATCTTTTCACCCTCATACGGATGGACTATCATAACAGACAATATAGGTTCTTGAGGATATTCTCCAAGCATGTGTTCTTGATTTTAGAATTTCATTAGAGAATCATATCCCTCTAATCGATTTTACCCATAATTACGTCTTTTAAGTGACTATTAAAATGGATCCTTTTGAGGACTTATATGGAAGGCCATGCTGTTCTTCCCTATACTGGATAGAGGTAGGTACCGTAGTCCTACTAGGTTCTCATCTCATTTAGGAGACTATAGATAAGATTTTTATAATTAGAAAGTATATGACTATGGCTCAGTCCAGAAATAAATCTTAGGTTGATCGTTGTTGATAAGATCTTGAGTTCAAGGGCAGGGATCAGTTTTTCCTTTGGGTATCAACCATTCTAGATAATAGACGGTTACGAATGATGGGAAAGGCACCACCACATTTTTATGGCCTTTTTAAATTCTAGAGAGAGTTGGTACAGTGACCTATATCTTGTTATTACCTCAGTGGTACGATGCCATGCATGAAATATTTAATGGCTCATAACTTCTCCAGTACCATGCAGATTCATCTCATACTTTTGATCCTGATGAAGTTGAGTAAGATGCTGATGCTGGATTTGCGGAGTATCTATTACACATCATTGACAGAAGCATGAATTCTATTCAAGGCTGGACTTTCCCTCTAGTATAGGTTCTATAGAAGAAGAACTAGGTATTGAATATGTCTTAGGAGTGGGAAGCCTACATACATGCTCAATGTCCAGAGTTGTTCTCAGACAGTGTCTCTACACCATTTGAAAGTGAACTCGATGATGAGTTATTTTTAGTGGGGAAGAATTTAAGAACCCTATTTTTCAATCAGGTTTGGATCATTAAAATTTAATTCTATATAATTAAATTTGACCTAATATGTATTTATTTTTATTTATTAAAAGTAGTAGGGGTGTTTGGGGAAGGTTCAAAGCTATAACTCATCTTTTTGTGAAAACTAGAGAGGTCGTAGGGTTCACGCAGAACTGGTGCACAGCTTGGGAAACCATGAAGATTGAAATATCAAGACAGAATCACATAGAATGGTTTCAACATAGTCATGTGTCCTAAACATGTATGTTTCCCTTCAACCTATAGAACCTCACATGGTTTGGGCATGGTTTTTCAAACCATGCAATGAAACAATTCACATTCCATTTTTCTGGGTAATTTCACAAAACTAGCCTTAATGATCACTTAAGATCCCTCCTCTTTCCATAATCAGTGATTATGTGGGAATTACCTCCATGGATCCCATTTTGGAGGTTTTTAATGACAAATATAGGGATTCAAATATCTTCATCATATGGGATCAGATTGATCTTTTTTCCATCTTGTTGGATGTGCAATGGTATGTACTCGAATCCTCTTGAGGCATTCTCCTTCTCTCTTCCTCTCAACCGAGTTATCGAGGTATGAGTGTTTTTTTTGTTTCTTAGATGTACTCCAATACAATAAAATCATGGTCCAATACTAGAGGATGATATTCATACAATCCTAAGGTGAGTGGTCTACAACTCATCCCAAAAGTTCATTGATTTTGGATTTGTCGTGAGCGGCCCACCGATTTCATTGGTTTGCATTTATGGAATTTATATGCCATTTTTCTAATAATTAGAACCATATCTATATGTGATTTCCAAATAAGTGATTATTTGTTATTGGTTATATCCAAAACTCTAGGGTTTCCATTAGGATATTTACAATCGATATTTTCTTTAGTGTTTTGGTACTTTTGTGACACCATTTGGGGGTTCCTTGTCTTATCCTTCCTAAGGGTAATCATTTCTATATTAAGTGGATTGCTTTTAATGTGAATTTCATTATTTATTGTACTATGTATTGTCACCACTTGACTTGCCTAACATAAGTGCTTAAATTGTTAACTAAATTTGAAATGTGAATTGGAAGGTTAACTATGTATATGACTTGGCCATAAATGATAATGAATAATAGGTTTTACATTCGTAGAACCCCTTACTACATTAATGGAAGGAATATGGATAATCCTTGAATAGAAAACAATCCTTAAATAGATTAAATGGTAGCATGATACTTATCCTTGTCACTCTAATGAAAGTCAATGCATTAACCAAATGAATTGATAAAATGGAGGCATTCTTCTTGATCTTATAACCCTAATGAAAGGAAATCCATGAGCCAAATGACATATTACATGAGTTCATACTTAAATAGGAATGGTCTAACTCGAGCTCACATTGAATTATAATTGGATAATACCATGAGAACTCAAGAAAACCTTTTCAAATTCAAGGACACAACTTTCATAGGTTGAGAACCACTTGGATCCTGATACTTTTCTATTCTTAGGATTCTAGGTATGACGTCATAGGTTGCCTTACATATCATAATTCGATTTCTCATATACACTCATTTGATCCATCATTGATAAGTAGGTTTCACAGTTATACCCCATAGTGCCCTGTCACTTCTTATCACCATTTTACCTTGGATGGTCACCATAGATTTGGCAGGAACCTTATTATGGAATGCCTTGGACAATGCTCTTTGTATTACACTCTTACCCATGATATGCTATAGTTACTACTTAGTGGAAACACTTAATTTTTATGTTTCCTTAGTTACTACCCTAAATCTTCCTTATTAGATATCATTAATCTAGGTTTCCTTCTTACATCTTGGAACGTTCACTATTTATACTATCACAAGGTGATGTAAGTGTTGGCTATGCCTCTCAATAACTATCATTATAAAATTTGTAAATACTTAATTAAATGAATTGGTCACATGTTCATACAACAACTGAGGGATGAAGCAGGTACATGGGTGTTTAATTACATTATACGACTTTACATTATATATGCATGCTTGCACACTGTTACATTTCCATTACACGGGATGGATGTTATAGGCACCATTGGTGGTGGGCCAATAATATATATCTCACACCCTCTCCATATGCCGTTTGGTACTCGGAGTAGATTACATGACTGCAGGTGTTGAAAAAGGTAAGAATACGACTTTGAACATTATATTAGTTGTTGTTTAGGATGGATTTTTATAGTAGAGGACCGATTTAGAGCTTGGGATTCTTAGTATAGTCTTTTCATTCCATTATACTTTTTTTAAACATGTTATGCCTGCGGTTTTGTATCCATGTTTTCTAGATTTCTAGTGAAATGACATATCATCATTTCTTGAATCCTATTCTAGCGATTTCAGTTAGTAATGTTGTTGTATCTATTTTTTGTTGTGTATTCTATTTACTTATACTGATTCTACCGTTTATCTATGTTTATATTCTTACACTAAGATAATATTTGGTAATAGGGGTATAGTCTCCCCACAAAAACACCCCAGTGCCTCACTGCTAGTCGGAAACCTCTGACATTCATGGAGATGCACTTGAGGCCATGTGGACCACCAGGATTGGGGCACCCTTTGAGTGGTATCTAGGTCATGTATATCACACATTAATTACTCTATCAATTCAACATTTCACTATGAAAAAAAAATTAATTGATTTCCCTAGATGTATTTTGAAATAAAATCAGAGGGCCACAGAATTCATTGAAAGATGTAAGTTTTTTTCATACTCTTTGTAAGTATATATCTCTATAAATAATAACTGAATATTTATTTGGAGAACTTACAGGTGGAATTATAAACAAAACTCCCCCTTGATGTAACCCAAGTGGATTTAAAGATATTGAGACTATAACACAATGTATAGATAATGGTATTATTATATCCAAGGAAAGAGCTCATCGTGAACAACCATCACAAATAAGGGACACTTGAAAAGAAAAAATTAGATATTATCTCCCAAAATAAAATAATGTTATGGTGGAATGAAAATAAATATTTTAATAAAAAAATTATTCCTTCAATAATGAATAGGTTTTAGAGTAATTTTCCACTAACTTAGAGAAATAACTTGTTGTATTTATAGTAATAAGGAATCTAGATAAAACATAGAAGAATGATTATCCAAATTACTACCTTTACCATCATATATCAAGTCACATTTTCCAAGAATGTTTCATCTTAAATGATATAATACAAATGATTATTGATGATGGTCATGTACCATCAAATAGTGCCATGTTATATATGACATTTGCATTATCCATTCTCCCCTAAGAAGAAAAAAGGGACAATACTTTTATTAAAACATATAAATGATTGATAACTGGACACACCATGACTCATTGTGTAATTTGAATGCCAGCATCTTGGAATGAAAGAATCCACCATTCATATCCCCATTTACCTCTATAAAAATTATTTTTAGTATATCCTCCTTCTAAGACATATAAGATTAAATTAAATCAGAAATGGGGAGATAAAAATAAATAATAATACCCAATAATTCTAAAATTAATCCAAATTATCTTGTGTATGGTATCACCATTTTCAGAAGAATGGGAAATGTCCCACAAAATGAAACATTGAGAAACATCCCTTGAAACATGACCACAGTCACCATCACACCAAATGAGATCCTTTTTAAATATGGACCACCAATTTTATAATGGTAATGATATATGATTAATTAAAAAGTGCACTGATTATGAATTGTTTCATGAAATATGAGCATATAATTCTATGAACGTGGTATCAACAAGGTATGATCTAATAAATGAACTGCCAAACTCTCAAAAAAGACTTTACACCCCTATTAATAAATTAGAATTTGATATTGAAAATGTATAAGTTAGTGGTGATGAATTTATGAAAAAACCACTCATATAATAGTATATGAAAATGGAGTGCGTAAATAGAGTTAAGGGTGTATCCAATTGTTGGGTTACCAACATGGACTACCATTTCCATCCACCAGTAATATTATTTGAAAAGGAATGAGTGTTTTTCATTCCTTCTATCAATCACCCCTTGAAGCTAGTAGTTCTATCTTAATATAACAATATATCACTCAATTTCAATGAGAAAAAAAATAGTTTGAAAATAATTGTTGTGTTAGTCTCAAAAATAACTCCTCTTTATGGTGATTTCTGGGTAAAATCCACCCATTCATGAGATATACACATATAACATAATACCCTTCATTGGAGAACCACCTTGGTGGGTCGTTGAGGATATTTTACCAATAGTGAAGTTCCAACATCCTTCTATAGTTGTATCCCTTACATCAAAGTAGTATATTAAACATGATGGGGAGTTTTTTTACATTATTTATCACCACATTAGTTATTTTCATAGGAATAATTCAACTTCAATTTTCACTATATATTCCCTAGTATTTTGGTAGTTCTCTATGATAGGAGTTGTCCCATCAATATCAAAATCATAAGTGAATACAATAATTCCTCCAAAATTTATCATGGTTAAGGCACCATCACCAATATCTCAAATTTATACATGTGGTAATTTTGATTTAGGAATTTTTATAACACATGGAAATCATTGTCACTAAACTCAACTAGGTTGAAAATATTAGGTATATACTTCCAAAATGTATCATGTTTCGAATTACATCATCCTTACCTTGGAGAATAATTTTACTATGATCCCAAGGATCAAGATACATAGAGATGCATCATTCAGAGACGCTTCCCATTACATACCATATAACCATTTGTTATTTAGTGTAATTGGGAAGTGATTAAAATTTAATAAATAAATTTTCAAGAAAAAAAATAATGTGATAATAGAGTTGGTGATATCAATTTCTCCACTTTAGCCATGCCAGAACCTAGAGTAGAACATTTAACCTATAAAAAGAAACAGGATTTTTTATCTCTCAATTATAGATATAAAAAATTTATACTATTATTAGCCTAATTATATGTAAAACATTTTACATATTTATTTGTGGATACCCTTCGTAATCTACTAGGATTCAAGTGGTTTGTGGTGGAAATTGTTGATGATCATTCCAATTAATTTCCCAACCACAAAATTTTAGGACATACGTTTATATAAAGATTTTTTATTTAAGTACTAGAAATAAAATTATAAATAAAAAGTTCTAAAAGAGTTGTAGTGTCCCCAAATTCCTTCAATATTCATGTGAGTCATTGTCAATCCAATTGAAAAATCACTCTAGATGATTCATGTCAAATCCAACATCCCATTTCACATGGTTTTAAATAGAACAGTGTGAGGTCCTTATCACAAGTCCCTAAACTACATTAAATAATGTTATTACCCTATCAACCAAAAATATATATGGAATAGTCTATCCTATATCACATTAGAATATTTTTAGTGGTTATTTATAGATGACATTAATCTACAGGCCTCCCATTATATGATGGATATTTCTTCGCAAGCCACTTCTATTTTCATTAAGAGAGTTAAAATCCATATTGAGATCTTTTTTTTCATATAAATTATATCATTACCTAATTAATGAAAAAAATTATCCCCATTACATACTTATACCTCACATTATTTATTTTATGGGTTAATATAGACTCCTCTTTAAGTCGAGCATATTCATTTTTCTTAAATATCATGACAAAAAAATGATGGTATATATATGGAGTATTCTGAACCCTTTTAGAGATATTCCCTTCCCCCTAACATAATTATAAAAATTATTTTATAAATGAAAATTAAAAAATAATTAACTCAAGATTCATGTCTTAATGATGTCAAAAGCACTGTGTCAAGATTCTTTTCTTGGTTTTCTTTATATTAGAAATAGTTAATGGGTTCCCCAATTCATATTAATAAACCCTCTACGAGTAAATTCTAAATAGCACAACTACATTTTAGTTTCTAGGTTACCCTTGGGAATGTTTTCTATTTTAAAACATATAAAAACAAAATCTATTAATTTATTTTTGATGGAATGAATGTGGGTTCTCTATTAAAAATGGTCAATTAAATCCCACCATTCATTATTCCATTATCATTGATTTATAGACATCAAGACATGATTTTCCTCATATTATCCATCTATTTAAAGAAAAATATTAAAAATAGATTTATGGTTTATGACCTTGTGGATTATAGTCACTATTTAAGATTCTATAAGTCACACGATAAAAAAATATGTGAAACATTGGTTAAATATTTTTAACCTTAAATAACAAGAATCAGTATTCAATCAATCATAACCTTAAACTGATTGGTTTGGTCTAGTGCACTCAATCTTAAAATTCATGATCCATCACATGTAATAGATTGATCTATAAAATGTTAATTTCTCTGAAGAGATTTTATGGGTATGACTACATTTTTATATCCTCATGTCATGGTTGTCCTATCTCATGATAAAATTACCATTTTAGAACTATTTTTTTTCATGATTTCTTTTATCATGGGATACATAGTGACCATTGGATCTCTTATACTAGGATTAGCTGAATATTTCCATTGAATGTAATCATTCAACCCATATTAGAGTATGAGTTTTTGAATTCACATCAGGTGTTTTACAATGTACCTACAAAAGGATAAAACCATATAGTTTCAACCACAATGTATGGATTGATTCAAGTTACCACATGATGCATAGTGATGCTCAAATTTATCATTTTGGACAAGCTATACATTTCATCACTATCAATACCATTGTGAGTGTATATTCTATTCATTCATGTTTGGTCTTTTTATATTTGGATATATTTCAAGATTATATATTTTTATTCTATAATAATGTGTGGATTTATTTATATTACTACAAGATATTCAATTATACGTCGATCTACTATCATGGTTATGGTTGAATATTTCTATACCAATAAATATGAATTTCCACCACAATGTTTTGGTCTAACCAATTTATAATGTATTTGGACTCTTATACCCTATAAAAAGTACCTTTTCATCCCATTTTATTTTCATGTATATATGAGAAAGATAAGGGCACAGGGACATAATGAATCAAACATGATATGATATCTATGGATGTTAACTATGAAAAATAATCTTACCACTAGATATAAAAACCCCAATATTTTTGGAAGATGCAAGGCCTTAAATATTGGACAAATTTGGATCTATTAGTAAGATACTAAACTGAAAATAGTTTCCTTCCCCGTTAAGGTTTCTTAAAATAATGTCAGGCACATTCTTCACATCAGGTTATGTATTACCCTTTATCTGGGACTCATGTCCAGTGTTGGTATCATAATTCACATCAAGTAAATTTTTTCCCTAATTGATATACCACCTCATATTTGGTAAATTCCACTTGACCTTAAACACTAGCCACATTTGGTGAAATTATTATAACATTATACATCATCCAAATTTGGAAAATAATTATTACCTTAAAATTTATAAAACTACATGTTGTATTTATTGTAAGGCCATAAAATAAAAATTTAAGAGACAAAAAACATCATCAAGTTGAAAAAAAATAATGTAAATCCCATGAAAAGTCATGTATTCACCCTCTAGGTTTGACCTTTTTTTATTAGGTTAGATTAGGGGAATAAAAAAATACACCAATATTTTAGGGAATAATACATGAACATAACAATATTCATTATTTTCTTAGTGGAAAAACTAGTATAAGAAAGAAATATTGAAACCTCCTTAGTCCATGAACATGATAACAATGTGTGTCATGGTTACATCATTGTTCATGACAAGGCCAATTATTCAAATATTATAGGCACTTCACTTCAAATGATCACATACAGGAGGAATTTATTTTTTTATCCATTCACCTTGAGAATCAATTAAATACATGATGGTGTAACCTTCAAGGTTCATGAATTCGCATTGAACATTATTTATCTATGAATCCACTTGATATCATTAATTTCTGACTCCCCACTAACTAAAAACCTGAAATATATATTTAATTATTATCAAATAAAAATTCCATGATCTTTGATTCCACTCTCAAAAACCCATATCATTGATTAAGGATTCCCCTCACAGTATCCCCAAAACCTTGAGTATATCCACTTGGTTTCACATTTCTTAGAAATTGGTAATAATCTGATAAAGTTATATGAATGTAACTGATATGAATAGTGAGTAACATAATTTCCCATGAGATACAGTGTATCCACTAGTTAATATTTGTCTCTTAAAGGAAAAGTCCCATTAAACTCTTGAGAAATTTCAATATAGTGTGAGGGTAGTCCTACCATTACCAATGGTTTAACTATTATCACTTATCATCATATACAATTGAATAATACATTCTTATGTTATGATTTACCCCTTTTATAAAAAAAATTAAAGTGGGTTCGAAAATACTTAATGTTACCAATTTTTCTAACATACTCATTATCAAATAAATATTAGATCATAATAATTTTTTCAATATAATGTTTAGGTATGAATAATATTTGAAGAGTAAAATTCTATGAAATGGGATTCTTCACTTGGAATCCCAAACACATTGAGTTAATATTCTACTCAAAAAATTTCTTAAGTTGACAATTTTATTTTAGGCAATTTCAATTGGCTACAAGTTCTTAATTATATAAGCATAAATCTTATGAAATAATTTTTCATCTTCTAATTCCATAAACTATATAGGGTGTTTTTATATGTGAAATAATTTCCTAACATAAAATCCAAATATATTTATGATTTTATTGTTTAATTTTTGTAATTCTTGTCATGTCTCATAAAATATCCTTCTATTTGGATAAAACACAAATATTTTATGTAACACCCTGAGATTTTATAAGATATATTATTTTTAATCTCTTTCATATCTTCTACTGTATGATACACCATGATTATCTTGCACTATACGCGACACCGTATTAGCTTGCAGTATATGCAACACTATTCTTAGATTCTGTTACACACAATTTCATGTTCGTTTGATAATAGTCATTCTACGCAATAATGAGTGTATATATATATATATATTCAATGTATAAATGAAAAATGGTTTGATTTTGTTATAACGAAACAAAAAAGGAGTCTTTCACAACATGCATCCCTAACTTTCCTTGCATTACACGCAATCGTGACCTTCCTCGATAGCGTGTGTTGTACGCAATACCGGGTTTTACTAAACAACGGTATATTGTTATAATATTATTATGAACTAGAAGATATAAATAGTATTAACTATCTTTTGAATTTTATAATATTATTATTCATTTTACACATTTTCTAGAACATGGTATGAGAACAAAATAAATTTTTCGTGTAAAATAAGTATTTTTCAAAAAATGCAGTTTTGCCTCCTTTTGATGGCGCACCCTCTTTAAATCTAGTTTTTGACATATTTATAATTTAAATTTGAAAAAATAAAAATTTTCCTTGGATTCAGGATATAAAAATTTAACTTGGATAAAGTTTTGATATTTTTCTGATAACTTTCATATTTTAATAAATAGTAAAAACATGCTATATTTTAATTAAAAATAAATTTTTTCATCGCAATAATTTTTACGGTTAGATTACCTTTTTAGTTGGATTTAAAGTGTAATTAGAATATATTTTTACCATTTAATCCAATGTTGGTCATTGGAATTAATTTCACTTTGAAATTCGATATAAACAAGTATCAATCTTTTGATAGTTATTGTTTCTTAAAAACACGCTATTTGTTTTGAAAATGGGAATTAATTTTAAAATTAATTAATTCCACTTCTATGTTTTGAATTTGGAAAAATAGGCATCAATTTTGAATTTTGAATATCAAATAATTATTAGGCTGAATTTTTGGTATTTTTCTGAAAAACTTCAATTTTCAATGAATAGTGAAACCACTTAGTGGTACATAAAAAAACTGACTTTTTCATTTCAATGAAATTTTACCACTTCTATGAATTGAATTTCGAACATCCGAGAGAAACAGTTAATATCAAGGACTAAAATGTGGTTCAATGCGATGAAAATATTTGTTGGTGAGTAGTAACTTTTTACTTTTATTTACCACGGTTAAAAGTAAATAGGATAATTAAGAGTAAAAATGATATTATTATTACCCTAAAACATTTCATAATTCAAATGGATAAGTTTAATTCTACTGAAAACATCCTTAGGAATAAAATATGACCATTTAGGCCCACTTGTATTAGATTAGGACATTTAATATTAATTTATTTAAAGAAGGGTTAAAATAGTTAAAATCCAGGTTTAATAAGTAATTCATATTTAATATAGGGTTATACATAAGATAAATTCCACTATAAATATTAATTAGAAAGATAAAAAGATTTCCTACATAATGTTATTTTATTTATAATTTTTAGAAATTAAATAATTTAATTTATTTATGACACAAAGATGATGCAATAATTATCTTATTAATAGAATATTGACATAATTGATGTTATAAATACCCAAATAAATGTAATTTGAGACTTTTTATGCATTAAAATAATTTTATAGGTTAATATGACTTGTTATTATTTATTTAATTAACGTTTTTCGAACTAATCATTCTGTTATGATTTTCACAAAAATCAATTACCAAATAGTGTCAAAATTGACATAAAATAGTTTTTAAAACAAATATTATATTATTAATTGTTATTTTATTCCTAAAAATATAATGTTCGGAAAAATGACTTATATAAGGTTATATATATTAATAATAAAAAACTTGGGGTTTGTTTGGCTTGTTATAGTAAGTTTATTAACCTTATAGTGTAAGAAAACAAGAAGACACTGTAAAAGTTAAATTATTTAACTTAAAGTTAAATCTAAATGATAAGGTTAAAATAGAAATATAAACTTGTATAAATTATATTGGATGAGAGGATTTCGACCCATACCCACCTTAGCTTAGAAATAAATTAATTTTGAGCTATTAAAAACCGAATATGACTTTATAATAAAATAATAATTTTAGTTTTTCCAAAGGTTCCCCTCTCCTCCCCTATAAAAGGGAACCTCTTCCCTCACTCCCTCACACCACTTTGAGCCTTAAATCTCGGCCAAACCATGAAAAATTATCTTATACACTTCCCTAGAAACATCCTAGAGGTCCTGGTCTTCTTCAAATAAAAAATTTTAGTTCCTTAAGAGGAGGTCTCAAATAGGCGCTTCAAAGAAGAGGTAATGTCCGTTACCGATTCTTTCAACTTTATTTCTTCTTCCACTTCTTCTTCTATATTGGGTTAATTATGAAGTAATAACATCAGTATCACTAATATACTAATATGTTATTATAAGTATGAAACAACCATATTTCACCATCTATCCATCCTATGGAAAACGAAATCACTGCGCGTGTGTACGTACGGAATACCGTCTCCACGCCATGGTGTAATCTATTTTCCACCACAACGTTATTTGGATGGGTATAATGGTGAAAGTAATGAATATATATATGATTATTGTAAAGTTATATTTATTCTGTAATATTATACATACACTTTAATACAATTCCACGATCATGAGAGTGATATCATCGCTCGTGCGTACGTACGGACTACCGTCTCCACGACGCAATGAGATTCACTCTTCATGTTGACCATTCAAGAATGATTATAAATTATATATAATAAGTAATCATGGAATATATGACATAATAATTTTACTGTATTTATGTATATATATATTTATGTCATCTTCTTAATTCCATTAAATTCAATAAGGAAACAAAAACAACGTTCATGCGTACGTACGACCTACCATCTCCATGAACGGTGTATTTATTTCCATTTATAGATCTATTATATATATGTATATTCTGAATAAATATTATATATAAATCATGTTTTACATTCTAGATGTAATTATTCATGATCTAAGTAATCATATGAATAATTACAAGTTAAAACATGAATGAAAAATGAAATGATTTTACCCAAAACACAACTTTAACATGAATTTACAAAAGAACGGGTAATATAAAGTCATAAGTGAACCATATATGATATAATAACAATAAATATGATTCTTTAATAAGTCAATGACATTATTTATATCATTATACCGGAGGTTTGGATATGTACGAAGCATATCAGACCTAAGGTAAGGGATAACCTTTCCAATCTCGTTCTTATCCGAGATTTTTTATTCGTAAGTATTTGCTGGGGTTATTGTTATCATCCAAGTCCATGTTTTCTAAATTTGTTTTTATGTTTATTTAAATTCTTTTTTACCCATTTTGTCTTTTAATACATGGTATGTATGTAATAATTCTTTTGTTTACGTTAGAAGGTGCTTTTTGACTTTTTCTACAAAAGTACGAGAAGAATGTTATTTTTAACTTATATGGCATGAAATGATTTTAACGGTTTTATAAATCCTTATTTTCAAGAAGCTTCCTCCAAAAGATTTCATGACTATTTTCAACAAAATCCTTTTCTTTTAAAATTGCATGAAATTTTGTGAAAAGAAAATTATTTTGAAGAAGAAAGGATATTTTCTTTAAGAATTCATTTCAAATGTTCTATCAAAACCATTTTTCATCTAAGATGAAATTATTCCATATGTGTATGTTTCAAGTATAATGTCTATATGATTTACATGGTTTCACTTTTCTTATTATGAAATGATATCCATTTCTTTTATATGGATTATGTGATGACGGGATGATGTTTATGAATTCATTTTATTTATTGGGTTATTATGAATGATGTATGTTTATTTTGTGGCACAAGTAAGAATGATTTCAATATGAGATGGGTGGGACCTATATCTCCCACCAATGCATTGGGTAAAGATTTATATCTCATGAGATAGACATGGATGGAATGGTAAGTTAATCCTGTTCAGTATTATAGGACTGGAACGAGGAGTGAAATCGATTCAGAAAGGAACTTTCTCCACTAAGATGGTCTTGACAGCAATGCCTTGGCTACTATAGAAATAATTACACGTGCTTAATGGATGCCACATTTACATGTTTTATTCCCATTCTATTTTATCATGATTTATGTTTCATTATGATCTATGCCTTATTTACTTCCATGTTTTATGTTGTTGCTCAAGATTTTAATGTTTAAACATTATGTTCATGTTTTTAAGTTCAAATGTATATGGTATGTTTTATTTTATCCATGCTTACCCTTACTGAGCATTTGAGCTGACCCTTTTTATGTTTTATTTTCCCCCAGGATTAAAAGAAAGGTTTTAGGTAAGGAAACAAAAAGTGTAAGATCTTTATGGGAGATATTGAAGATCTTTTACCACGATTAGAATATTACGTTCCATGTTTCCAAAGACACTAAACTATTACGGTCCTTGTGTGTCTGTTTTTTGTTATGTATTAAGTATTCGGAAAAATAATGTAATATCTATGTATGTAAAGCTTCGGGTCTCTACAATTGGTATCAGAGGAAAGGTTTAGTCAACCTTTGGAAACTAGGATGCGAAAATGTTAGTGAGATCTCTAGAGATATTTCTATGGTATGTCTAGGGATGTCCCTAATGTTAAGTATAAGTATAGGTTGTAGTCCTAGAATTACGGTAATGATATTAGAATTAAACCTAAGATGTTAGATGTTGAGGGTAATCCCCTTTGATTATGTTATTTTCCTTGTATGATTTTTGCCTGTCACATAATTTTTGTTTGTTTTAGTCAATGGATGGAACCAGAAGGAATTCAGTTAACATTGAATCCAATGGACAAATTGGTGACTATGAGCAACAAAATTGCGTAATGCCTAGAGAGAAAGATATTGTGATTATGCCGAATCAGTCATCGCGATATATGATTAACAAGGTTAAATTTAGTGGTATGCCTAATTCATCAAAGAAGAGAAAGATAGACTTTTATGCATTGTAACACCCGAGCTTCCACGATATGCTTCTCATTCAATAATGCAGTAGCTTGCATTGTACGCAACTTCGAGTTCTAACACAACGCGACTAATCAAAGTAGCCGTTATGAATAGTAATACCCAATTTTTAAAATTATAGAAATTTTATATTTCAAAATGGACTTAATTTTTGGATTCGAAATATCGAAATTAGCCTATGTTGAATTTTTGGTATTTTTCTGAGAACTTCCAATTTTCTATGAATAGTGAAAAATACATAAAAACAACTTTTTTAATCAAAATAATTTATAGTGATAAATTATAATATTGAGTGGTTTTAAAGTATAATTAGAATATATTTTTACCATTTTATCCAATGGTGTTCATTAGAATTAATTTCACATTAAAATTGGACATAAACAATTGTCAATATTTTGATATATATTGTTTCTTAAAAACACGCTATTTGTTATTACAGCGAGAATTAGTTTTTAATTTAATTAAGGAAACTTATATGTTTGGAATTTTGTAAAATAGAAATCATTTTTGAATTCAGAATATCAATTATAGCTTAGGGTGAAAATTTGACATTGTTCTGAAAAAACATCAATTTTTGATTAATAGTGAAACCACTAAGTGGTAGTTAAATAACTGATTTTTCGTTTAAATGAAATATGACCACTTCTGTGATTTTATTTTCAAAAATCCTACATAAATTTTTGTAATTATAAAGTAAAATGTGGTTTAATGGGATTAAAATAATTTTTTGGTGAATAGTAACTTTTAAGTTTAATTAATCACGATTAAAGGTAATTAGTGATATTTAAGGTAAAAATGGTATTATAAAAATATGAAAATACCTTTACACTTGTCCTACCCCTATTGGATGTGTCATGTATGACCAAGAAAATCCATGGGTAAACATGGGGACCCCATGGAGCCACATTGGTAGGAAAATGACATAATCAACTTTTATTTAAAGTTAAAATAAAAATGTCATAAACATAAGTTTTTTTACTAAAACAATTTTTAATGGGGTTATAAAAGACATATTTTTTAATATAAATATTAATTAGAAATATTAAACAATTTCCTACATCATTATATTTTTTAATAATTTTTAGACATTAATTAAATTAAATTATTTATGACAACATGATGATGCAGCGATTACCTCATTAATTAACGATTTAAATAAAATGAAAAGATAATATAAAATCCAAGGCTTACACTTGTAAAAAACCTATTGTATGAGTATATTTAGAACCCTTATCACCTTAGCCTTGAATTATATAAGTTTGGGACCTTTGAAATCCGAAACTCATTATATAATAAAGTAACATTTCATTACTTTACAAGAGTGCCCCTCCTCTCCACTTATAAAAGGCCGCCACCACTACAACCTTACTCACACATTCAAAGACTTTTGGCTCGGGAAACCTCTGCCCAAATACTCTAAATACTTCCCTCTATTACTCCTAGAAGCATCACTTTGGTCAGAATTCTTCCCAAGGAAGCCTTTGGCTCAAATCAAAAAAGAGTTACCCGATTTTAAGGTAATGTCTTCCCTTATGTTATTTTGTTTTATTTTGCTTATCCAACCCCCTAAAATATTTTTATTCATTTCTTTTGCAACAAAACCAGTATCCTAAATATACTAGGATGTTTTTATAAGAATTATTCGAGCTACACTTACACACACCTACTTCTAATGGTTAAAAAACATAATGTTTTTGTGGATAGAGAATTTCTGCCTCACAAAACGATGATTGTTAAACACTCATATAACACCTTAAAAGGTGACCATTAAGATGTCACTATATTTTTATATGATATATAATATGTTTATGTTTTACTTAAGGTTTTGTATTTCTCATTTATGACATACCTTTCATGTTTCCATTATGGGTAAACGTGATATTTTCATTTTAGGAAGTGCGGACTACCGCCCCCGCAAAGTGATTTGAACCGTTAATGCCATATGTGGGATGTATAAAGGATGGAGTAAATGATATTATATATGATATTATACTGGAATTATAATATAACTTTATATAAATATGATTTCATTTCATTAAATATGAAATAGAAATGAAAGTAGTGTTCATGCATACGTACGGCTTACCGTCTCCATGAACAGTGCATTTCATTTCTTACCTCTAAATGTCATGTAATATTATGAATGAATGCATATACTAGATATATATGAGATATATGATATTTATATCATTGTTGGGAAAAAATCCCTCAAGGTAACATTGAAGTATTTTTGGGTTGATTGTGTTTGTTGACAAAGAAGGTTTCCATGGATAATTGTCGAGTTCTCGAGAAGTTGTTGACATTCCCTGTTGAAAAAGAATGATGACAAAGGAAAGGTTGATCTGGAGGTGGTACAAAAGAGCAGTACAAGGTGGCGCCATTTTCCAGTGTTTGCCAAATTTTTGGGGTCCAAAATTTGGAGTTTGGCGAGCATCGCGAAAATAGGATTTCCATGAAGATCATAATTTAATATGGAAAAGGCATGAATTTCGCAAAGATAGGATGCATGGTTTGGAAATCGTGAAGACCAGAAGAATGAAGGCGGTGATGCTTCGTGATTATGTCAAGCTTCGAGAACGGCAGAGGCTGAAGCACATCGCGGCGGTGAAGGGATTTGCGAAGGAGCTTCGCGGTGAAGGCGCGAAGGAATGTTGGGCTTCGCGAGGGAGCTTCGCGGCGAAGTCGCGAAGGTATGTTGACGGTGATTCTTCGCGACTACGTCAAGCTTCGCGAACGGCAAATTGCTGTGGTGCTTCGCGATCTGGATAGAATTCCGGCGGAATGTTTAGAGCTTCGCAATTTGAGATGACGTGGCGTTGACATCGCATAGAATGGACGAGGGTCGGAGGAATCGCCTATAAATAGAGGCCGACCCCTTCGAGCGAATTAGAGAGAATTTTCAGAGAAAATCCATTGCTCTCGGTTCGTAGAGGTGGTTCGTGAAGGCAGTGTGCTTCGCGAAAGGGGAGCTTTGCGGCGGCTATTGTAGCTCCACGAAAGTTGTGTGCTCTGCGCTGGCTCAGTGAGCTTCGCGAGAGAAGTTTCTTTGCAACGAGTTGAGCTTCGTGAGAGAGCTTCGCGAGAGAGCTTCGCGAAAAGGCAGGAGCTTCGTGAAGGCTTGTTTGAGCTTCACGAAATTGGGAGCTTCGCGAAGTAGGGTGCTTTGCGAAGGTACTTTACAAAAGTAGTTGCCCAGTGGTCAGAGGAAAAGTGATATTAATCAGTGGATGAAAGTTGGACTTTAACAGAGCATCTATCTACATTTAAGGATGCATTACTTCATGCAAATGAAGAGACCTATAGGTCTATAAACTGTGAGTGAATCCCTTCTAGAGCAGTGAGATTAGAAAAAGGAAGTAGGTGATCCTCTCCACTGGCAGTGAGCCAGAGAGAGAGAAATAGGGAGTGACCCTTGGGAAAGTAGTGAGCTGGCCCTAAACCTTGTAAAGGCAGTGAGCCTGGGCATAGAAGTGATCTAGCCCGAACATTGTAATCCACAACTAGTGAAGTTTAGTGGAATTTGGTACGACCGGAAACCTGTCGGCGTATGCTCCTTGGATGTAGCCTAGTGAGGGTGAACCAAGTAAAAATCTTTGAGTCTGCCTATTAATTTTCCTGCATTACATTTGAAGCATCATCATCAGATAAAGAAGAATGTAAGTGATCATAACATACTCACAAGTGCAAACAAAGTGACCCTTGTAACAAAGAGGTCAAGATCCAGTGGGGCAGGAAGAACATTGAAAAAGAATATCCATACCCTGATTCACCCCCCCTCTCAGGGTATATTGGACACTATTGGTCCTAACAATCATGAATATAATTCTTGATATAATTGATATTTCACCACATGAACAACTTGTAATTATAAGAAGTCTATTTTTGACTCAAGTACCAAAGATCTACAAAACGACCGTTATTAACTTAAATAATTACATAATGTTCATAACATGGTAATAAGTGATATAAAAGGAATAAAAAACTTGAAAAAAGGTTCTTAAGCAATTATAAATTAACTCTAGTTTATTATTCAGGAGGTTAAAGAATGATCGAGTCAAGTCGGACACGAGGTAAGGGAACTTCTTAACCCAATATCTATTCTTTGGGTTAATCTCCTACTTTCAAATTATTTCATGATATTATTATGTCATATCTTGTATTTGTACTTTATTTATGTGTACTTATAGTGAATACACATAATATATCTATTTCATTTTGAAAATGTTCTTTGTATGGGACTTCATCTCAATCTCCTTTCATTGAGGCATATTTTGTTTTAAACCAAACCTTCTTTTATACGGTGTATAAACCCCTTTGACTTTTATGTTTATCCAAATGGAATCTTTTTTATACAAAGCGTTTTACTAAACAAGAAAAGGGAATGTTTTTGTCGTACGTATGCAGCGAGAACGACTTCTCCGCCGTCGTGACCATTATTTGAGTTTTGGCTTCCTCTACAAGCCATATCTTTTTAAAATGAAAAATAAATACAAAGTTTTAATTTTCATTAATTTTGGTATTGAAAATGGTTTTGAAAGTGTATTTATTACATCAATATGTTGTATTGATATCTTGTGATTGAAATATGGAAATGTTATGTTTCCTTTATGCATGTTTTATGTGATACGATTATGTTATGGTTTATGATATGTTTAAACCTATTCATATGAGGAATGCATTGGACTTAATAAGTGGCGGGTGGAGCCCGCTATAGCTCCGCGATGCATCGGTAGGTCTCATGAGACAAACTAGTGTCTTGGCACGAGGCCTTGACAAAATCTTATTTGTGGTCTTGGAACGAGGCCTTGACTACGTGGTTATGATAGTCTGACATTATGCATTCTATCTTTATGAAAGTGGTTATTGATATTGCATGTGATTATTCGACCAGTAGAATATCCATGTGAATAAGTAAATGGAATTATCTCATTTTACTTTTACCATATTATGTTGAAGTTCATGTTTAAAAGGATTTTGTTTTAGTTATACATTTCCTTAAATGTTAATGTTTATTTATGAAAGCTTCCACAATATTTGTATCCTTACTGAGCATCTGAGCTCACCCCTTTCAATGTTTTAATATTTTCCAGGATGTGAAGAAGTATTTTATGAATGACCTGTAGGGATAGTCAAAAAAGGATATGAGTGTGGACTATGGAGACTTTGTTATTGTATATTTACACTTTATGATGTAATGTAACATTTATTAATGTATCTAATGTTTCCAAGGCTACTAAACTAATCGGTCTTTCGAGACTTGATCTTTTGTGATCATGCCAAAGTTACGAAGTAATGCACCGACTCTGGGTAGCTGGGGTCGGGGCGTTACAGTTGGTATCAGAGGCAGTTTAGTACTAACCTTGGAAGCTAGATTTAGATAAACTCTGATTAGAGCACATAGCCCGAAGATAGACTTTGAGGATTAGTATAGAAGAACATGCTAGAATTTTGGTATTATAGAGATTTTGTGAGTTTTCCGAGTAATACATCCCTGTCAAGATATGTGCAGGTAGAGGCGGCTCTGGCACATATATACCTAGGGTTAAAACCCGAAAACACCGCTTTGAGCTAGACTCGAATGGAAAATGGTGCACGACAACGGGCCTTGCTGTACTCTTGGTTACGACACTCCCGGGGGATATGCTTAGGATAATTCTCATTTTCATTACAAACCACTATGAAGCGTTATGAGTATATACTTCCTCAAAGAATTTTTTTTATAATTATGGATTATATCCATAAATAGTTCAATTTATGTTAAGTATTTTATAAGTATGGAATTATGTATTTTTGATTCATAAACTAATTTAGTTTATGCCATTGTTTAGAAATGGCACCTAGTGGAAGGAATGGAAACTGTATCAATGCACGCACTCCGTGTAGGGATTTCCCTCCTACTCAAGATAATTATTATGGAGCTAGAGATACAACTGGTGCTGATCAACTTATTACCATACTGGGACAACTCACTCAGGTTATGAATAATAACCTTACTTGTATGGAGCACCCTAATCCACAACGTGGAGGATCAATGTTAGACTATTTCATGAGGCAAAAACCACAAAACTTTAATGGGGGTACAAATCCATTATTAGCTGATCAATGGATAAACTCCTTAGAGAAAATATTCCATGCCTTGGGGAGTAGTGAAAGGGAAATGGTTATCATGGCAGTTTACAGCCTCACTAGAGATGCCGATCAATGGTGGTCGCTGATTCAAAACACAAAGGACTATGAAGAAGTATCAAGTATGGAATGGAGGGAGTTGAAGGAAATTTTCTTTGAAAAATACTTTCCACATGACCATCAAGCAGATATGGAAAGGAAATTTCTGAGTCTGAGGAAGAAAGTGGATGAGAATGTCGCAAAGTATGAGGCTAACATTACAAGGTTAGAGAGGCATGCTAAAGATTATATACGTAACCCAAGAAGTAAGATTGATCGTTTCTTTGATGGGTTAAAACCATTTCTTCATCGAGCTTTAGTATCACAATCTTTCTCAACATACAAAGATATAGTCTCATGTGCTATCAAGACAGAAAAGGAATTCTCTAAGTCTTATGACAATAAAGTAATGCAAGAGAAGAAGAGAACGGTGGAACAAGAGATGGATAAAGGGAAAAAGGGAAATAAGGATTTTCCATTATGTGATAATGATGGGAGGAATCACCCCGGTACTTGCCTAAAAGGAATTGGAGTTTGTTATAAATGTGGAGAAAAAGGTCACCAGGCGCGTGATTGCAAGGGAAAGAAAAAGGCTATCAATGTTGAATGCTAAAATTGTAGGGAAATGGGGCATTATGAAAATTAATGTCCTAAGCGTCAGGAAAACTTACCTTAGAAAAGGCCAAGGGATCAAGGCCAATCTTATGCTGTTACTACTGATGAAGTTGAATAATTATTGTATTTGTGTTTTTGGACTCAAGAACTAGATTATGGTTATAAGAATAATGTGATATATATAAGGATTATACTGCAGTACATGTTTCTTTCATTAAGGTTTTAATATGATGAAGGTAATCATATTTTTGTATTTGACAATACGAGAAACATTACCTTGTCTGAGGAATCTGATGATACAATTGATTTTGGAATTTAGAGACCTTTTAGAGAAAGTCTAGATAGAGGTATTTTGGATAACTATAAATGTTGGAATGGATTAAGTTGATCTTTGGATAGTATTGTTTAAGGTTAAAACATTTCTGAAGATTGTTTTTGGAATATTATAACACTATAGTTTTAGGAAAAGGACAACCTGCAGGGTGGGGCATAACCCGTCGCGTCGGAAGAAGCTGTAGGAATCGAACCCACAACCATAGTGCGACATGCCTTTATTACCTACCACTAGCCTACAGGAAGTCCCTGGTTATTACAAAATAGTTTTACTAATCTAAATGGTATGTGTTAATATTTGAAACCTTATACAATTATGATAAATAGAATATTTTTGAGTTCTATTACCTTTTAGAGTGAAAGATGGGTTTGTGGTAAACATTTATTAATGAATGGAAGTATACATAACAAGTATGTATATTCCCTTACGTTCTTAGTAAATCTCCTAAATAAATTCCTCAACTTTATAAAAGGTAACTAAAAACAAAAACGTTGCCGGTTAACTTTTCCAACTGGGGATTTAATGACCGTTTAACCAATCACAAGTTTGTGATTTTCTTATGGTTAGCTTTCTCCTAATCCAGTGTTCTACAACTCTCCATCAGACCTTGATGGTTTTTTTTCTTCCATATCTATATTTTCATAGAATCCTAGTATGGGCTATCTCGGGTGACCTTTGTACTTCTCTTTATTTCTTTTAAAGTTATATTTTTATTAACCTTAATTCCGATGTGGGTTTTCCATAAAGGTATTTTCTATTTTAAACCTCTTATTTTCAAAGAAAAATTTCAAATTACGAGGACACAATTTATTGAAGGAGGGGAGAATGTAACACCCTGAGCTTCCAAGATACGCTTCTCATTCAATAATGCAATAGCTTGCATTGTACGCAACTTCAAGTTCTAACACACCGCGACTAATCAAAGTAGCCGTTATGAATAGTAATAACCACTTTTTAAAGTTATAGAAATTTTATATTTCAAAATGAACTTAATTTTTGGATTCGAAATATCCAAATTAGCCTATGTTGAATTTTTGGTATTTTTCTGAGAACTTCCAATTTTCTATGAATAGTGAAAAATAGATAAAAACAACTTTTTTAATCAAAATACTTTATAGTGATAAATTATAATATTGAGTGGTTTTAAATTATAATTAGAATATATTTTTACCATTTTATCCAATGGTGTTTATTAGAATTAATTTCACATTAAAATTGGACATAAACAATTGTCAATCTATTGATATATATTGTTTCTTAAAAACACGCTATTTGTTATGACAGCTGGAATTAATTTTGAAATTAAATAATGAAACTTATATGTTTGTAATTTTTTAAAGTATAAATCATTTTTGAATTCGGAATATCAATTATAGCTTAGGGTTAAATTTTGACATTGTTCTGAAAAATATCAAGTTTTGATGAATAGTGAAACCACTAAGTGGTAGTTAAATAACTGATTTTTCATTTAAATGAAATATTACAACTTTTGTGATTTGATTTTCAAAAATCCTACATACATGGTTGTCATTAGGAAGTAAATTTTGGTTTAATGGGATTAAAATAATTTTTTGGTGAATAGTAACTTTTAAGTTTAATTAATCACGATTAAAGGTAATTAGTAATATTTAAGGTAAAAAAGATATTATAAAAATATGAAAATACATTTACACTTGTCATACCTATATTGGATGTGTCATGGCCGACCAAGAAAATCCATGGGTAAACTTGGGGACCCCATGGAGCCACTTTGGTAGGAAAATGACATAAATAACTTTTATTTAAAGTTAAAATAATAATGTCACAAACATAAGTTGTTTTACTAAAACAATTTATAAATGGGGTTATACAAGTCATAATTTAGACTATAAATATTCATTAGAAAGATAAAAATATTTCCTATATCATGATATTTTTCTTATAATTTTTAGACATTAAATAAATTAAATTATTTAAGACACCATGATGATGCAGCAATTACCTCATTAATTAACAATTTAAATAAAATGAAAAGATAATGTAAAATACAAGGCTTAGACTTGTCAAAAACATATTGGATGAGTATATTTAGAACCCTTATCACCTTAGCCTAGAATTATATAAGTGTGGGACCTTTAAAATCCGAAACTCATTATATAATAAAGTAACATTTCATTACTTTCCAAGAGTGCCCCTCCTCTCCACTTATAAAAGGCCCCCACCATTACCACCTTAATCACACTTTCAAAGCCTTTTGTCTCGACCAAACTCTGCCCAAATACTCTCCCAACTTCCCTCTCTTACTCCTAGAAGCCTAACTTTGGTCAGAATTATTCCCAAGGAAGCCTTTGGCTCAAATGAAAAAAGCGTTACCCGATTTTAAGGTAATGTCTTCCCTTATGTTATTTTGTTTTATTTTACTTATCCAACCCCCTAAACTCTTTTTATTCATTTATTTTGTAAAAAAACCAGTATCCTAAATATAATAGGATGTTTTTATAAGAATTATTCAAGCTAAACTTACACAAACCTACATCTAATGGTTAAAGAACATACTGTTTCTGTGGATGGCGAATTTCTGCCTCACGAAACGATGATTGTTCAACACTCATATAACACCTTCAAAGGTGGCCATTAAGATGTCACTATATTTATATATGATATATAATATGTTTATGTTTTACTTAAGGTTCTGTATTTTTCATTTATGGCATACCTTTCTTGTTTCCGTTATGGGTAAACGTGATATTTTCATTTTAGGATGTGTGGACTACCGCCCCTCAAAGTGATTTGAATCGTTAATGACATATGTGGGGTGTATAAAGGATGGATTAAATGATATTATATATGATATTATACTGGAATTATAATATAACTTTATAACAATATGATTTCATTACATTAAATATGAAGTATAAATGAAAGTTGCGTTCATGCGTACGTACGGCTTACCGTCTCCATGAACGGTGCATTTGATTTCTTACCTCTAAATGTTATGTAATATTATGAATGAATGTATATACTGGATATATATGAGATATATGATATCTATATCATGAATATAATTCTGGATATAATGGATATTTCACCACATGAACAACTTGTAATTATAAGAAGTCTATTTTTGACTCAAGTACCAAAGATCGACAAAACGACCGTTATTAACTTAAATAATTATATAATGTTCATAACATGTTAATAAGTGATATAAAAGGAATAAAAAACTTGAAAAAAGGTTCTTAAGTAATTATAAATTAACTCTAGTTTATTATTCAGGAGGTTAAATAACGATCGAGTCAAGTCGTACACGAGGTAAGGGAACTTCTTAACCCAATTTCTATTCTTTGGGTTAATCTCCTACTTTCAAATTATGTCATGATATTATAATGTCATATCTTGTATTTGTACTTTATTTATGTGTAATTATAGTGAATACACATAATATATCTATTTTATTTTAAAAATTATCTTTGTATGGGACTTCGTCTCAATCGCCTTTCATTGAGGCATATTTTGTTTTATACAAAACCTTCTTTTATACGGTGTATAAACCCCTTTGAATTTTACATTTATCCAAAAGAAATAATTTTTATATGAAGCGTTTTACTAAACGAAAAAATGGAATGTTTTTGTCGTATGTATGCGGCGACAATGACTTCTCCACCGTCGTGTCCATTATTTGAGTTTCGGCTTCCTCTACAAGACATATCTTTTTAAAATGAAAAATAAATACAAAGTTTTAATTTTCTTTAATTTTGGTATTGAAAATGGTTTTGAAAGTGTTTTTATTACATCAATGTGTTTTACTGATATCTTGTGATTGAAATGTGGAAATGTTATGTTTCCTTTATGCATGTTTTATGTGATACGATTATGTTATGGTTTATGATATGTTTAAACCTATTCATATGAGGAATGCATTGGACTTAATAAGTGACGGGTGGAGCCCGCTATAGCTCCTCGATGCATCGGTAGGTCTCATGAGACAAACTAGTGTCTTGGCACGAGGCCGTGACAAAATATTATTTGTGTTCTTGGAACGAGGCCTTGACTACGTGGTTTTGATAGTCTGGCATTATGCATTCCATCTTTATGAAAGTGGTTATTGATATTGCATGTGATTATTCGACCAGTAGAATATCTATGTGAATAAGTAAATGGAATTATCTCATTTTACTTTTGCCATATTATGTTGAAGTACATGTTTAAAAGGCTTTTGTTTTAGTTATACATTGGCTTAAATGTTAATGTTTATTTGTGAAAGCTTTTGCAATATTGTTATCCTTACTGAGCATCTAAGCTCACCCCTTTTAATGTTTTAATATTTTTCCAGGATGTGAAGAAGTATTTTATGAACGACCTGCAGGGATAGTCAGAAGAGGATATGAGTGTGGACTATGGAGACTTTGTTATTGTAGATTTTCACTTTATGATGTAATGTAACATTTATGAATGTATCTAGTGTTTCCAAGGCTACTAAACTAATCGGTCTTTCGAGACTTGATCTTTTGTGATCATGCCAAAGTTACGAAGTAATGCACCGACTCTGGGTAGCTGGGGTTGGGGCGTTACAAGCATGTTCGCATGTTGAGGAGCATAAAGAAAGGAATATTGAGATTTCTAAAGAAGGGAAGAAGAACCTTGAGGAATACCTCAAATGGAGGGACAAATGTTATTTGTGTGGAGAAAAGGGTCATAGAGTGACAGACTATTATGGAGTTCAATGTCTTATTTGTGGAGAACATGGGCATTACCCAACTCAATGCCCTGACCTAAAAAGTTACTTCTAAATCAAGGAAGGACTTATTCCAGGACAATCATTGAAGAGGATGGATTGAAGTGTTTATGTATTGGTATTCAAGAATAATGATGTTGAGGTACTTTTATGGTGTATTAGAATATTTTTTGTATTATTCTATTGTGGTTTTCAATAATTTTATGGTACCGGTAACCATGAAAAGTGACTCAAATATTTTGGAAAGCGGATGATATGCGCATAATGAAGGGATAAGTAGAAAATGAAATGTTTGACAGTATTCATGAGCTCATGATTGATATAATGACCAATTGATATCATGGTTTGAGTATATAGAATTTTGAGGATTTTGGTATGTGTAAAGTGTTAACTTTTAACTGCATTCATGTTTTCACTAAGGTTCAATGGGTATTCATTTTTTTTCAAGAGAATACATGATTAAGGCCTTCGAATGTTTGGAATGTGACAACAAGACATATCTTATGATATATGGGGACAATGATGCTATTAACATGCTTATTATTTGAACACTTTGGTAATCGTTTTCACTATAATATATGATTGGAAAACAATATTTTGGATAAGCCTAAAGATTGGAATGGATTATGTTGGACATAAGTTAGTATTGTTTAAGCCTCGAAATTTTTTTATATTATTGATGGAAAGTTATAATAATGTATTTTTAGAAAAATAAGGACAACCTGCCGGACGGGCGACAACCCATCGCGTCGGACAAGGCTGTGGGAATCAAACCCACAACTGATGTGCGATTGGCCTTTATCACCTACCACTGGCCTACAGGAAGTCCCTGGTTAGTAGACACTAGTTTTATTTTATTAAGCGGTATGATAGATGAAGTATAAGTCCATTTTTGGAATCATATACGATTAATCTCACTATAGATGGACATATGTATATTTGATAACTTTTTCAAACTTTTTGTTTGAGACAGATGGAATTCCCTATCATTCTATCATATGATCTGCTAACACTTCTCGAATGAAAAATTGAACTTCATTTCTTTAAGAGATGAAGTGGAAATTGTCCAAGGAATGACCAACGGTGAGATTGTACCAAAATCAAGAACATATTTCTTCTAATTCCAATTTCTTCAACATTAGGGAAATGATATTGAATATAAAAAAATATGTTGTCCTAGTGTTCTTATATTTGATGAATCAGATGGTATCTTATATCATCAGAAATTTATGGCTTTGTGATTGATGGCTTTTTCATAGCCATGTTCTCTACCACACTCCATCAGAACTTGATGGTTAGATTTTTCTTCCATATACATATTTTAACTTATGTTATCCTATATAGAAACCCAGCGATGAGTTACTTTGGGTAATCGTTACGTTTCATACTTTAGTTTTTAAAATTAAGTTTTAGTATTTCTTTTTACGGTGTGGGTTTCTATGAATAATAAATGATTTATAACCCCGACAAATTTTGAGGGCGAAATTCATTTTAAGGGGGGTAGAATGTAACAACCCGAGATTCTAAAAGATATATTATTTTTAATCACTTTCATATCTTCTACAGTACGCTACACCAAGATTATCTTGCGCTATATGCGACACCATATTATCTTACAATATATGCAACACTATTCTTAGATTGTGTTACACACAATTTCTAGTTCGTTTGATAATAGTCATTCTACACAATATTGAGTGTATATATATATATATATTCAATGTATAAATGAATTTTTTTTGGATTCTGTTATAACGAAACAACAAAGGAGTCTTGCACCACACGCAACCCTGACTTGGCTTTCATTACATGCAATCGTGACCTTCCTCGATAGCGTGTGTTGTACACAATACCGGGTTTTACTTTTTTTAAAAGGTTGGGGCCAAAGCCTCAATTTATTATTTAAAGAAAAGACCTCTTTAGACTGGGTAGAGGGTGACCCATTACATAGACCGAAGGCCTAAGGCCAAGTGGTCTGAATACAAGGCTTGAAAGCCCATTTTTTGGTCCAAAGGACCCCTCGGTGAATAGTAACGATACAGTACCCGCACTGCAACAGTACCTGCTACAGTAATCGCTACCGCTACAGTGCCTGCTACAGTCCCTCCACCGCGACAGTGTCGCTGCTGCTACAGTTCCACAGCTGCTACAGTACTGCTACAATGCCTTCTACAGTAATGCTACAGTGCCCTGCTACAGTACCCCAGAAATTCACCCCTGCACGGATTTTACTAAACAACGATATATTGTTATAATATTATTATGAACTATCCATTATAAATAGTATTAAATATCTTTTGAATTTTATTACATTATTATTCATCTTACACATTTTCTAGAACATGGTATGAGAACAAAATAAATATTTCAGGTAAAATAAGTATTTTTCAAAAAATGCAGTTTTGCCGCCTTTTGATGGTGCACCCACATTTAATCTACTTTTTGACATGTTTAGAATTTAAATTTGAAAAAATAAAATTTTCCTTGGACTCAGGATATAAAAATTTAATTTGGATAATGTTTTGATATTTTTCTGATAACTTTCATATTTTAATGAATAGTAGAAACACACTATCTTCTAATTAAAAACAACTTTTTTCATCGCAATAATTTGTATGGTTAGATTATCTTTTTAATTGTTTTTAAAGTTTAATTAGAATATATTTTTACCATTTAATCCAATGTTGGTCATTGGAATTAATTTCACTTTGAAATTGGATATAAACAAGTCTCAATCTTTTGATAGTTATTGTTTCATAAAAATACGCTATTTGTTTTGATAACAGGAATTAATTTTAAAATTAATTAATGAAAATTCTATGTTTTAAATTTGTAAAAATAGACATCAATTATGAATTCCGAATATCAAATAATTCTTAGGCTGAATTTTTTGTATTTTTCTGAAAAACTTCAATTTTTGATGAATAGTGAAACCACTTAGTGGTAGATAAAAAAACATACTTTTTCATTTAAATGAAATTTTACCACTTATATGAATTAAATTTTGAAAATCCAGGAGAAATGATTAATATCAGGGGCTAAAATGTGGTTCAATGAGATGAAAATATTTTTTGGTGAATAGTAACTTTTTTCTTTTATTTATCACGGTTAAAAGTAAATAGGATAATTAAGAGTAAAAATGATATTATTATTACCCTAACACATATCCTAATTCTATTGGATAAGTTTAATTCGACCGAAAACAACCTTAGTAATAAAATATGACCATTTAGGCCCACTTGGATTAGATTAGGACATTTAATATAAATTTATTTAAAGAAGGGTTAAAATAGTTAATATCAAAGTTTAATAAGTAAATAATTTTTAATATAGGGATATACATAAGATAAATTCGACTATAAATTTTCATTAGAAAGATAAAATAATTTCCTACATAATAACATTTTATTAATAATTTTTAGACATTAAATAATTTAATTTATTTATGACACAAAGATGATGCAATAATTATCTTATTAATGAAATATTGACATAAATGATATTATAAATACCCAAATAAATGTAATTTGAAACTTTTAATGAATTCCAATAATTTTATAGGTTAATATGACATGTTAGTATTGATTCAATTAACTTTTTTCGAACTCATCATTCTGTTATGATTTTCAAAAAAATCAATTACCAAATAGTGTCAAAATTGACATAAAATAGTTTTTAAAAAATATATTATATTATTAATTGTTATTTTATTCCTAAACATCTAAGGTTTGGTCAAATGACATAGATAAAGTTATATATATTAATAATAAACAACTTGGGGTTCTTTGGGCTTGTTATAGTAAGTTTATTAACCTTATAGTGTAAGAAAACAAGAAGACACAGTAAATGTTAAATTATTTAACTTAAAAGTTAAATCTAAATGATAAGGTTAAAATAGAAACCTCAACTTGTCTAAATTCTATTGGATGAGATTATTTTGACCCATAACCACCTTATCTTGGAAATAAATTCATTTGGAGCTATTAAAAATCGAATATGACTCTATAATAAAATAATATTTTTTGTTTTTCCAAAGGTGCCCCTCTCCTCCCTTATAAAAGGGCACCTCCTCCCTCTCTCCTTCACACCACATTGATCTTTCAAGCTCGGCCAAACCGTGCAAAATTCTCTTCTACACTTCAATAGAAACATCCTAGAGGTCCTGGTCTTCTTCAAAGAACAATTTTAGTGCCCTAAGAGAAAGTCTCAAAGAGGAGCTTTAAAGAAGATGCAATCTCTGTTACCGATTCTTTCAACTTTATATCTTCTTCGACTTATTCTCCGTTATTTGTTTCATCATGAAGTAATAAAATCAGTATCACTCATATACTTATATGTTATTATAAGTACAAAACAACCATATTTCACCATCTATCCATCCTACGGAAAATGAGATCACCGCGCGTGTGTACGTACGGAATACCGTCTCCACGCCGTGGTGTAATCTATTTTCCACCACCACCTTACTTGGATGGGTATAATGGTGAAAGTAATGAATATATATGATTATTTTAAAGTCATATTTATTCTTTAATATTATACATAAACTTTAATACAATTCCATGATCCTTTGAATGATATCATCGCTCGCGCGTACGTACGGACTACCGTCTCCACGATTCACTCTCCATGTTAACCATTCAAGAATGATTATAAAGTATATATAATAAGTAATCATGAAATTTATGACATAATAATGATACTATATTTATGTATATATATATTTATTTCATCTACTTAATTCCATTCAATTCAATAAGGAAACGAAAACAGCGTTCATGCGTACGTACGGCCTACCGTCTCCATGAACGGTGTATTTCTTTCCATTTATCGATCTATTATATATATGTATATTCTGAATATATATTATATATAAATCATTTTTTACATTTTTTATTTAAGTAATCATGATCTAATTAATCATATAAATAATTACAAGATAAAACACGAACAACAAATGAAACGATTTTACCCAAAACACTACTTTAACATGAATTTACAAAAGAATAGGTAATATAATGTCATAAGTGAACCATATATGATATAATAACAATGAATATGATTCTGTAATAAGTCAATGACATTATTTATATCATTATACAGGAGGTTCAGATACGTACGAATCATATCGGACCTATGGTAAGGGATAACCTTTCCAATCTCGTTCTTATCCGAGATTGGTTATTCATAAGTATTTGTTGGGGTTATTGTTATCATCCAAGTCCATGTTTTATAAATGTGTTTTAATGTATGTTTAATGTCATTCTTATCCATTTTTTCTTTTTCTACATGGTATGTAAGGAATCTTTCTTTTGATTACATTACGAGGTACTTTTTGACTTTTCCAACAAAAGTACGAGAAGAATGTTATTTTTAACTTATACGGCATGAAAGGATTTTTACGGTTTTATAAAGCCTTATTTTCATGAAGCGTCCTACAAGAATATTTCATGAATATTTTCAACAAAATCCTTTTCTTTTAAAATTTCATGACATTTTTTGAAAAGAAAATTATTTTGAAGAAGAAAGGATATTTTCCTCAAGAATTTATTTCAAGTGTTTTATCAAAACCATTTTTCATCTATGATGACATTATTTCATATGTGTATGTTTCAAGTATAATGTATCTATGATTTACATGGTTTCAATTTTCTTATTATGAAATGATATCCATTTCTTTTATATGGATTATGTGATTATGGGATGATGTTTATGAAACCCATTTTATTTATTGGGTTATTATGAATGATGTATGTTTATTTTGTGGAAAAAGTAAGAATGATTTCAATATGAGATGGGTGGTACCTATATCTCCCTCCAATGAATTGGGTAATGATTTATATCTCATGAGATAGACATGGCTAGAACAGCAAGTTAATCAGGTTCAGTATTACAGGACTGGAATGAGCAGTGAACTCGATTTAGAAAGGGACTTTATCTACTAAGATGGTCTTAGTAGCAATGCATTGGCTACTAGGGAAATCATTACATGTGCTTAATGGATACCACAATTACATGTTTTATTCCTCTGCTATTTTATCATGATTTAAGTTCCATTGTGATCTATGCCTTATGTACTTCCATGTTTTAGGTCGTTGCTCAAGATTTTGATGTTTAAACATTATGTTCATGTTTTTAAGTTCAAATGTATATGGTATGTTTTATTTTATCCATGCTTACCCTTACTGAGCATTTGAGATCACCCTTTTTATGTTTTATTTTCCCCCAGGATTAAAAGAATGGTTTTAGGTAAGGAAAAAAAGTGGAAGATCTTTATGGGAGATGTTGAAGATCTTTCACCATGATTAGAAGATTATGTTCCAAGTTTCCAAAGAGACTAAACTATTACGGTCCTTGTGTGTCTGTTTTTGTTATGTATTAAGTATTCCGCAAAAGTAATGAAATATCTATGTACGTCATGATTCGGGTCTCTACAATTGGTATCAGAGGAAAGGGTTAGTAAACCTTTGGAAACTAGGATGCGAAAATGTTAGTGAGATCCCTAGAGATATTTCTAAGGTATGTCTAGGGATTTCCCTAAGGATAAGTATAAGTATAAGTTATAGTCCTAGAATTATGGTAATGATATTCGAATTAAACCTATGATGTTTGATGTCTAAGGTACTCCCCCTTGATTATGTTATTTTCCTTGTATGATTTTTTCCTCTCACATAATTTTTTTGTGTGTTTTAGTCAATGGAGGGAACCAGAAGGAATTCGGTTAACATTGAATCCAATGGACAAATTGGTGACTATGAGCAACAAAATTGCATAATGCCTAGAGAGAAAGATATTGTGATTATGCCGAATTATTCATCGTGATATATGATTAACAGGGTGAAATTTAGTGGTAAGCTTAATTCATCAAATAAGAGGAAGATAGACTTTTATGCATGTTTGCATGTTGAGGAGCATAAAGAAAAGAAGATTGAGACTTCTAAATAAGTGAAGAAGAACCTCGAGGAATACCTCAAATGGAGGGATAGATGTTATTTGTGTGGAGAAAAGGGTCATAGAGTGACAGACTATTATGGAGTTCAATGTCTTATTTGTGGAAAACATGGGCATTACCCAAATCAATGCCCTGACTTAAAAAGTTACTTCTAAATCAAGGAAGGACTTATTACAGGACAATCATTGAAGAGGATGGATTGAAGTGTTTATGTATTGGTATTCAAGAATAATGTTGTTGAGATACTTATATGGTGTATTAGAATATTTTTGTATTATTCTATTGTGGTTTTCAATAATTTTATGGTATCGGTAACCATGAAAAGTGATTCAAATATTTTGGAAAGTAGATGATATGCACATAACAAAGGGATAAGGATAAAATGAAATATTTGATAGTATTAATGAGCTCATGATTGATATAAGGACTAAGTGATATCATGGTTTGAGTATATAGAATTTTTAGGATTTTGGTATGTGGAAAGTTTTATCTTCTAACTGCATTCATGTTTTCACTAAGGTTCAATGGGAATTCATTTTTTTAAAGAGAATACCTGATTAAGGCCTTTGAATGTTTGCATTGTGACCAACAAGACATATCTTATGATGTATGGGGATCAACGATGGTATTAACATGCTTGTTATATGAACTCTTTGGTAATCGTTTTTAATATAACATAAGATTGGACAACAGTATTTTGGATAAGCCTAAATATTAGAATGGATTATGTTGGAAATAAGTTAGTATTGTTTAAGGATAGAACTTTTTTTATATTATTGTTAGAAATTTATAATAATTTATTTTTAGAAAACAAAGGACAACCAGTAGGACGGGTGAGAGCCCATCGCGTCGGACAAGGCTGTGGGAATCGAACCCACAACCGAAGTGCGACTGGCCTTTTTCACCTTCCACTGGCCTACAGGAATTCCCTGGTTAGTAGAAACTGGTATTATTTTATTAAGCGGTATGATAGATGAAGTACAAGTCAATTTTTAGAATCATATACGATTAATCTCACTATAGATGGACTTATGTATATTTGATAACTTTTGAAAACTTTTTGTTTGAGACAGATGGAATGACCTGTCATTCTATCATATGATCTGCTAACACTTTGCGAATGAAAAATTCAACTTCATTTCTCTTAGAGATGAAGTGTAAATTGTCCAAGGAACGACCAACGGTGAGATTGTACCAAAATAAAGAACATATTTCTTCTATTTACAATTTCTTCAACTTTAGGGAAATGATATTGAATACAAAAAAATGTTTTTCTAGTGTCCTTATATCCGATGAATCAGATGTTACCTCAGATCATCAAAAATTTATGGCTTTGTGATTGATGGCTTTTTCATAGCCATGTTCTCTACGACTCTCCATCAGAACTTGATGGTTAGATTTTTCTTCCATATGCATATTTTAACCTATGTTCTCCTATATAGAATCCAAGTGATGAGTTAATTTGGGTAATAATTACATTTCATACTTCAGTTTTTAAAATTATGTTTTAGTATTCCTTTTTACGATGTGGGTTTTTATGAATAGTAAATGATTTATAACCCCGACGAATTTCAAGGGTGAAATTCATTTTAAGGGGGGTAGAATGTAACAGCCCGAGATTTTATAAGATATATTATTTTTAATCTCTTTCATATCTTCTACTGTATGCTACACCAAGATTATCTTGCACTCTACGCGACACCGTATTATCTTGTAGTATATGCAACACTATTCTTAGATTCTATTACACACAATTTCAAGTTTGTTTGATAATAGTCATTATACCCAACATTGAGTGTATATATATATATATTCAATGTATAAATGAAAAATGGTTGGATTATGTTATAAAGAAACAACAAATGAGTCTTTCACAACACGCAACCTTGACTTGGCTTGCATTACACGCAATCGCGACCTTCCTCGATAGCGTGTGTTGTATGCAATACCGGGTTTTACTAAACAATGATATATTGTTATAATATTATTATGAACTAGCCGTTATAAATATTATTAACTATCATTTGAATTTTATAAAATTATTATTAATCTTACACATTTTCTAGAACATGGTATGAGAACGAACTAAATCTTTCGGGTAAAATAAGTATTTTTAAAAAAAATACAGTGTTGCCTCCTTTTGATGGCGCACCCAATTTAAATCTGGTTTTTGACATGTTTATAAGTTAAATTTGACAAAATAAAATTCTTCCTTGGATTCAGTATATAAAAATTTAATTTGGATAAAGTTTTGATATTTTTCTGATAACATTCATATTTTAATGAATAGTAAAAACACGCTATATTTAAATTAAAAACAACTTTCTTCATCGAAATAATTTATATGGTTAGATTATCTTTTTAATTGGTTTTAAAGAATAATTAGAATATATTTGTACCATTTAATCCAATGTTGGTCATTGGAATTAATTTCACTTTGAAATTGGATATAAACAAGTATCAATCTTTTGATAGTTATTGTTTCTTAAAAACACACTATTTGTTTTGATAATGGGAATTAATTTTAAAATTAATTAATGCCAATTCTATGTTTTGAATTTGGAAAAATAGAAATAAATTTTGAATTCAGAATATCAAATAATTCTTAGGCTGAATTTTTAGTATTTTTCTGAAAAACATCAAATTTCGATGAATAGTGAAACCACTTAGTGGTAAATAAAAAAACTGACTTTTTCATTTAAATGAAAATTTACCACTTCTGTGAATTGAATTTCAAAAATCCAAGAGACAAAGTTAATATCAAGGACTAAAATGTGGTTCAATGAGATGAAAATATTTTTTGGTGAATAGTAACTTTTTACTTTTATTTACCACAGTTAAAAGTAAATAGGATAATTAAGAGTAAAAATGATATTATTATTACCCTAAAACATTTACTAACTCTATTGGATAAGTGTAATTTGACCAAAAACATCCTTAGGAATAAAATATGACAATTTAGTCCCACTTGTATTAGATTAGGGCATTTAATATTAATTTATTTAAAGAAGGGTTAAAATAGTTAAAATCAAAGTTTAATAAGTAAATCATTTTTAATATAGGATTATACATAAGATAAATTTGACTATAAATATTCATTAGAAATATAAAAATATTTCCTACATAATGGTAGTCTACTTATAATTTTTGGACATTAAATAATTTAATTTATTTATGACACAATGATGATGCAGAAATTATCTTATTAAGGAAATATTGACATAATTGATGTTATAAATACCCAAATAAATTCAATTTGAGACTTTTTATGAATTAAACTAATTTTATAGGTTAATATGACATGTTATTATTGATTTAATTAAATTTTTTCGAACTAATCATTCTGTTATGATTTTCACAAAAAAACAATTACCAAATAGTGTCAAAATTGACATAAAATAGTTTTTAAAACAAATATTATATTATTAATTGTTATTTTATTCCTAAAAATATAAGGGTCGGCCAAATGACTTAGATAAGGTTATATATATTAATAATAAACAACTTGGGGTTCGTTTGGCTTGTTATAGTAAGATTATTAACCTTGTAGTGTAATAAAACAAGAAGACACGATAAAAGTTAAATTATTTAACTTAAATTTAAATCTGAATGATAAGGTTAAAATAGAAACCTAAACTTGTCTAAATACTATTGGATGAGATTATTTCGACCCATCCCCATCTTAGCTTCTAAATAAATCAATTTGGAGCTATTAAAAACCGAATATGACTTTATAATAAAATAATTTTTTAGTTTTTCCAAAGGTGCCCCTCTCCTTCCTTATAAAAAGGAACCTCCTCCCTATCTCTCTCACACCACTTTGAGCCTTCAAGATCGTCCAAACCATGAAAAATTATATTCTCCACTTCCCTAGAAACATCCTATAGGTCCTGGTTTTCTTCAAAGATAAATTTTAGTGCCCTAAGACGAGGTCTCAAAGAGGCGCTTCAATGAAGAGGTAATGTCCGTTACCGATTCTTTCAACTTTATTTCTTCTTCCACTTATTCTTAATTAGTTTTTTCATTATGAAGTAATATCATCAGTATCAATAATATACGGATATGTTATTATTAGTATTAAACAACCATATTTCACCACCTATCCATCCTACAGAAAACGTAATCATCGCGCGTGCGTACGTACGGAATACCGTCTCCACGCCGTGGTGTAATCTATTTTCCACCACCACCTTACTTAGATGGGTATAATGGTGAAGTTAATGAATATATATGATTATGGTAAAGTGATATTGATTCTGTAATATTATACATAAACTTTAATACAATTCCACGATCATGGTAATGATATCATCGTTCGTGCGTACGTACGGACTACCGTCTCCACGGCGCGATGAGATTCACTCTCCATGTTAACCATTCAAGAATGATTATAAAGTATATATAATAAGTAATAATGAAATAAATGAAATAATAATGCTACTGGATTTATGTATATATATATTTATGTCATCTACTTAATTCCATTCAATTCAATAAGGAAACGAAAACAGCATTCATGCATACGTACGACCTATTGTCTCCATGAACGCTGTATTTCTTTCGATTTATCGATATATTATATATATGTAAATTCTGAATATATATTATATATAAATTATGTTTTACATTATAGATGTAATTAATCATGATCTAAGTAATCATATATATAATTACAAGTTAAAACACGAACGACAAATGAAACGATTTTACCCAAAATGCTACTTTAACATGAATTTACAAAAGAACGGGTAATATAAAGTCATAAGTGAACCATATATGATATAATAACAATGAATATGATTATTTATTAAGTCAATGGCATTATTTAAATCATTTTACAGGAGGTTTGGATACGTACGAAGCATATCGGACCTAAGGTAAAGGATAACCTTTCCCATCTCGTTCTTATCCAAGATTGTTTATTCATAAGTATTTGTTGGGGTTATTATTATCATCAAACTCCATGTGTTCTAAAAGTGTTTTTATGTATGTTTAATTCCCTTTTTACCCATTTTGTCTTTTACTACATGGTATTTAAGAAATCTTTTTTTATGTTACGAGGTACTTTTTCACTTTTCCTACAAAAGTATGAGAAGAATGTTATTTTTAACTTATACGACATGAAAGGATTTTTACAGTTTTATAAAGCCTTATTTTCATGAAGCTTCATCCAAATGATTTCATGACTATTTTCAAAAAAATCATTTTCTTTGAAAATTTCATGACATTTTGTGAAAAGAAAATGATTTTGAAGAAGAAGGGATATTTTCCTTAAGAATTCATTTCATGTGTTTTATCAAAACAATTTTTCATCTAAGATGACATTATTTCATATGTGTATGTTTCAAGTATAATGTCTCTATGATTTACATGGTTTCACTCTTCTTATTATGAAATTATATCCATTTCTTTTATATGGATTATGTGATTATGGGATGATGTTTATGAAACCCATTTTATTTATTGGGTTATTATGAATGATGTATGTTTATTTTTTGGCACAAGTAAGAATGATTTCAATATGAGATAAGTGGGACCTATATCTCCCACCAATGCATTGGGTAAAGATTTATATCTCATAAGATAGACATGGCTGGAATGGTAAGTTAATCCAGTTATATAGTACAGGACAGGAACAAGGAGTGAACTCAATTCAGAAAGGGACTTTGTCCACTAAGACGGTCTTGGCAGCAATGCCTTGCCTATTATAGAAATCATTAAATGTTCTTAATGGATTCCACAATTACATGTTTTATTCCCATGCTATTTTATCATGATTTGTGTTCCATTATGATCTATGCCTTATGTACTTCCATGTTTTATGTCGTTGCTCAATATTTTGATGTTTAAACATTATGTTCATGTTTTTAAGTTCAAATGTATATGGTATGTTTTATTTTATCCATGCTTACCGTTACTGAGAATTTGAGCTCACCCTTTTTATGTTTTATTTTCCCCCAGGATTAAAAGAAAGGTTTTAGGTAAGGAAACAAAAATTTGAAGATCTTTATGGGATTTGTTGAAGATCTTTCACCACGATTGGAAGATTATGTTCCATGTTTCCAAAGACACTAAACTATTACAGTCCTTGTGTGTCTGTTTTTGTTATGTATTAAGTATTCCGAAAAAGTAATTTAATATCTATGTATGTCAAGCTTCGGGTATCTACATTTTCTCTTATAAAAAATAATGATCTATATACAGACCCCTCATTTTGAAAAAAATGTTTCTTGAGTTCTATTCTTACTGGATACTTAGTGAGATATGGCCACCTTTCCTGGGATCAATGGTAATACTTAATGTTCACCATATCCATGGTGTTGATACCTTTACTAATTCACTTTTGGTTATATTATTACCCATTTAAGTTGTTTTTCATTTATTCCATTCAACTTCCCCTTCGTACGAGTCTGATATATATAGAGATTATATTCCAAGAAATTTAGGTGCACAGATTCAAGATCCCACAAGGTATGTTGTGATTACCATATCACTTATGTTGGATACAGACATAGTATTTACATTCATCCAAACTCTCATAGTTTATGGTCACTGAATTCATATTATTCTTATATATTAACTATACTCTTGGAAAAATTATGGAAAAAATTATAATATCCATTCTAATGTATATCTATGCAACCTTATATATTTTTGATCCTATAGTATAATGAGAATTCCATTATTATGAACTATGTGTGGATTTATTCAAATATTCACTAGATGCATAGTGGAATCCCTATATCATACCTCATACAAAATCATAAATTACACTTTCAATCCATTACTCTTACCATTTAGAATTTGAGAACCACAATTCAAATTCAATTTTCATCCATTAATCCTTTACTAGGGTACCAAATGCCTTTCATTAAATATTTCACTTGGAAAAATAACAAACCCCATGTCTATTATTACACTTGTAGAAATAAAAATCCTTAAGCCATTAAACAACCTTAGGAAATAAAATTCTCTTCAGTTGAGATTATCCTCAAGGAAATCAAAAGGTTTTGATTATATATTCTACTTTATAAAATATAAATTATGTTGTTCATGATCCTAATCTTCGTTAAATAAAATTCATTGAGTTCTTTTTCTAATATTTTTGTTCCTCTTCTTGAATTTCAATCCTCATGGATCTAATTGATATCTAATAAATGAAAAAAATTGTCATTCATTCCATAGAATTGGATTTTTTTTCAAGTGAATCTAATTCTAAGTGGGAAGGATTTTATGTAACTTTAATATTTTTTTCCATAAACATTTCCATGAGGACCATATTGTGATACTTACTTAGATGACGTGAGTTGAGTTGATGATGATAGAGTTCTACACATGATGAAGATGATATAAATGGGATCTCCATGTGTCACATGATTGGTCTCATATAGAAGGACAAAAATCCTTTAATAAGATTTATTAATTTGTTGGTAGTGTGAACCTCCCACAAGGAGTAGGATTTGGATTTCATCCATTTTTATAGAAAACATTTCTCAAGTCTTAAGATATATATGTAAATCCAATATAAAAAAATCATTCAAAAATACCTAGCATTGGTAATCATTATAGACACACATGCATCAGTATGATATCTTGGGAAGATGAAACATATTTACAAAAAAATTTATATCAAATTTCAATGATAGAATTTTATGATGGATTTTTATTGATTTCCAAGTCCATTAGGAGAAATAAACATACCCAAGTGTCATTAATATATCCAAACATGCCCATAAATCCCATGCTTAAATTTGTGTGCACCTTGAAGGCATGTGCCCGGCCTCACCCATGCCTAACATCACACACGCTGCCACATACACACCCAACCTCATTCCATACTAGATATACCCAAACCCATATCTATGAAACCAAATCTATTAAAATATTTTACTTATTTGAGTTGGTCACCCATGCTAGGTTTTTTCTATAAAAGGACCCATGCCCACCCATTTTGTGATGGAAGTGAGAACAATTCCATTTCCCAAAATTGGATGCACCGCTAGAGTCCAAGGAGTCCAATCTTATTAACCGTAATCTTCCATGGACTGCCACATGTGATTAATAAATGATGGCCTATTGGAATTAGATTGAATACCAGGGAGAAATACTATGTCTACCATGATATTTTTGAGTTCAGTGGAACCCATCCTTCAAAGAACTTCTCTAGAGTGGAATATCGTCACATCTAGGTCTTCTCAGAGCGGATCTATGACTAGGTTATTCCATGGTGTCCTTACAAGGTTATTCCTTGGATCCATTTCTAGAATTTTAAGTCATTACTAGGTTATCCCATTGAGTCATTCCAAATAAACATAGATTATTTAGTCACACACTCTCCCAAGGTACTCTTTTTCAACCCACTAACTCATGGCGTCTCTTGTTTGGAACCATCTAATTTCATTATCCCATAAACCAATCTTAAGAATCATAACAGAGTCGAAAAAAACCTCAAAATATTCATTAATCAAATGGAATCCCACAATATTGACGTGCTAAAACATAGGAAGACAATAACATTCTAAATCACCACACTATGTTTACCTCCTCACAATACACACAGACAATCAATAACTCAACATCATTTAGATATGTTTAAATGTATACAAATAAATAAATGAATAATTTTTTGATTATCTGTTTTGAAGAAAATTCTTATATCCATGGGAAGACAATAATACCATTTTTTATAAAAATTAATGTTATAATGAATTGTAATCACTTTATCTTGGTAATATAATTAGATCACTAATTATAGTTAATCCTAAAATTACATTCACAACACTTGTACATGTGGTCACACTAAATTATATTTAGTCCCAAATGGGAATCCAAGTTTTACTAACTTTAAATATTTATGGTCATACCACTATTGGATCATATTGATCTATGATAACCCTTTAAAAATTCACTATAAAATAAAATTCTAGTAATCAGTGATGTTTACTATTATGTTTCTCTTAATGGATCTTACATTTCAATTAATTTTACAAAAACCCATAAGGGGAAAGGATTGGAATATGAAATTAGAAAATAATTATTTAATAAATAAAAACATTTAATTATAACATCTAGACCATTTATTACATATGCTACCATCATAAGACACTATCTTCAAAAAATTCCTCCACTAAAGTCTTCAACTTCCAATAGCTTTATCTAGAAAAGTTTACTTCAAAAAATTATAAATTCATTTTTTTATCAGATCATTAATTCAAATCACATTCTTAATAATATACTCCTTTAATACTTAATTTTTAGAAACACCAATGAACCTTAAAAACATGACAAAATTACAAAACATTAAACATCAGTGTAATAAGTGTCTCATCTTCCTTCCATTCACCCATTTCATCCTTTGAAGAAACATATCCTTATACATTCTTAGAATAAAATCCCAGTGATATGTCAACTATATTTTTCTTCCCAGCTATCTTCCACAAATCTAGTACTCTTCCCTCTATAATGTTATTAATTAAAGTTTAATTTAGTTTGATAAGTTTCATTTTATTATGGAAAGATGGATTATGTGAAAAATATATCACACTTTTACTATAACATAATAAAAACAACCACATAGACTCATTTTAACATCCCCTAATAGATATCATAACCAAACAAAATCCTTTCCAACATATATTTTTTTCCATGTATGTAGTTTTCATTATAGAAAATTTGAAAACTAGTTTCTGTCTTGAAATTTAACTAACATTAATTCCACTGTAGGTTCAAAATATCTATGGTATTCCTATAGGTTTATAACTCCCATGAAAAGTTATAATCATTATAAAGTTGAAAATGATTGACTATATATAAAAAATATATACAGTATCAAATCCTTTCAGATATTGAATAAACTACTTCAACGATTCTTGGTTATCCCTATAAATATTTAACTTGAAATAAAGGATGTAACCTACTTCAATTTTAATGTTCAATCAACTACATATCATGGTGTACAACATGATACCTACTTATGATGAAAATTAACCCTTTTCTGTTTTTGAAAACTCATCATTAATTTTTGGAATTTTATCATTAGAAAATTTGATATTTCTATATAGAGAAGTAGATAATGATTTACAAACAAATATCCATATATTTATGATAATATTTTTTATGTAATAACTTTTAGAGAGAAAGAATTACAGCTTTATATCTCTCACAATTCTCTTCTCTATATTTTAATTAAGGGTTTTTTTCATTTATACTCTCCCAAAAAAATTAACACTTTAGTCCCTAATTCCTCAAAATTTCTGGACCTTCTAGAATTGTTTATCCCATATACATGAGACAGACGATGAAACAAAATTTGTATATTGATTTCTGGTATATATAATTTTTTGTGTTTCTATGAGTGGAATCTATTTGAGCCATAGTATTATAATTTTTTTTGATTCCACTAAATTGGTTCCTATTGAAATCCAATGAGGCTTCTATTTATCTTACAAAGTGAATATTAATTATAATAATACATGAATCCAGTTGGTTGATTAATATAAATTTATCTTTTCATGTAACTATGAATAAATCTATCTTTACATCTGACTGTTGTTAGTATATATTATTTAACATCCTTGTTCGGATGATTGTCTGATTAAATATAGCTGAAAATATTTATGAGAAGTCAATTCCATCCTTATATTGAAATAATTTCACAAATTTTCTTTATTATAACTTTTCACTCATCAATATCCCTTTAAAACCTAAAAATTCACTTATTATCCAATTATTTCCTCCCTTATGGTAACTTATCTAGATCCTAGGTCTAAAAAAATCCAATGAAATGTTTTATTCCGTCATTAGTGAATCCCAATTTTTGAATCTTCTAAGAATAGTCAGTTTTCTTGGTTTTTAGGCTCTCCAACATTTTTCATAAGTAATGTGTTCATGTTATCTCCAATTGCCTTAATTAGTTATCTGAAATTAGGAAATATATATATTTCAACTTCTGGTTCATCCGTAAATGGTGATACAATTTATAGTGTTTTATTTATTAGATAGTCAAATTTTGGAACTCTTATACAATATTTAGTCATTCAAAATCATTTAGAAACATTTTATACTAGTCAATTTTTCCCTTCAAATTCTATCATTTCAACTCTTATGAATTTTGGGTCTTTAGTATTCCTTCCTTAATCATCTTGACAATTGTAATTTGATTATTTGTTCTCAACTTATAGTTCAAAAATATTATATAATTTCTATATGTTTATAACATTAAATAGAATGTTTTTACATCTGATGAATTGTTTATTCTCATCATCCCAAACCAAGTAATATTTTTTTTCATCACCATACCCCACAAATAAAATTTTATTGGATTTAGTCTTAGGTTTCATCTTAAGTTCATGTCAACATTGATATAAGTGAGAATGAAATAAACATTCAAGTTGTTGAATTACATTATTTACTAGAATATGGTTGTTTTGAAATTTATTATCCCATTATATTGTAAGGGATTATGTTATCTAATAATTGTTTAGTGCTAGATTATTACACCAACGATTCTATTAGCATTTTTGTTTGTATCCTCTTGCTCTGTTCATTTTCCATCAACATTTGATTCAATATATTAATAAAACCATTATGATAAGGTATATTTGAAATAATATTCTATACGATAATCCCATTATTTGGGAAAAATTTCTTAAATTCCTTTCCATTATACTTACCACATGTTTCATGTATTAGAAATTTTATCTTTCGACCACCTTCCATTTCCACAAAGGCCCTGTGTTGGATAAACACTTTGAAGACTTCAGTCTTGGGTTTTAGATAGTAAGCCCGTACTTTTTTTATTTAATAAAAAATTTAAGAAAAAAATTGAGGTGACCCTCTATGATATTGTGTAGGGTTTTCCCTTATCAAACTTTGTGTAAAAGATCTAAATTATTTGATTTGGGATTCATGCTGATAAAGATGAAGGAAACACTATTTTTATTCCTAGCTGGAAAAATATCACAACAACCAAAATCCGTGTGATCAAGATTCAATAAAACATTTTACAATTTTAATTTCATATTATTCTCACTAAGGTTTCCATGAATACAATGCAACAACTATGCACTCCTAGAATATATAATTCTAGCAATTTTCACTCCATCAGCTAATATGATTTTATATAAGGTACCCTCCATATGTTTCTAGTCTAGAACCATGGATCCTCAAGTTATATTTTTAAATTCTATTGGGAAATACAATTACAGTTTCTACATAATCCATCTATACTATATAAATTAGGATATTCGACCCACCTCCATTAAATATAAAGAATCACCCATTTTTTATATGGATGTTAAAATCTCCAATCCCCATTACTTATAGAGCATCATCATCAACCATGTGAACTTTGTAAAATCTTATGAATGCATAATTTACATTTCACATGTCATCTACATTAGAATGGAGTGATTCACTGGAATCAATCACCCATTATTCCTTGAAAATATTAAAGGTTAATAAAATATTTATATTACCCTTAGTTGAATTCACAAAACCCGAGAATCCCCAAAAGAAAATCCCCTTAAGAAACTTCCCTATAACTCCCAAAATCATTCTTGGTATAACTTGTATTCCAATAATTCTAAAACACATTTCATTATGCAATAATTATTACATAAATACTTTTTATAGATTTTAATTCTAGTTACTCTAGATCGTTCCTCTTAGTTGAGAACCCTCTATCTTTTTTGTCTTGTGTAGTTTTTGTATTTTATTGAACAACTCTTTGTATGAGTTCCTTATTATGAATGATATCTTTGTTATACTCAAACACTAGGTAAAATTTCTTATAAGGGTTTCTTATGGTTGTTAACATTGAAACTAAAATTTTTTGTAGCAAAAATAATAATATTAGTTCCCACACATCTAATGAAAACTTCTATTTAATATATTTGATTTGTCTTAGAATCATATTAATGTAATTAAATTGATTATACACATTTATTCATTCTTAAAATGTTATGCTTAACCACCTCCATATCATGAATAACTTTCTAGTTGTAATTGTATTATTATACATTTTTACTTAATCTTTCATAAAATCTTTTTTAGCATTAATCTTCTTGATGTAAAGTTAAATATTTGATACCAATTTATCCAAATAAACCTAAGTGAATTGTTTCCCTCCATTCCTAATCTTCCTTTTCCAAATTAATTAGTTTAACTCTATCCAATGAAACTAATAGTTATTTTTTAATGATCTATCCATCATCTACATTCTCTAAAATCTAATTTCTACCCCAGTGAAATTATCTATCAAGACCTTACCATCATTTGATTCTATTGCACCAAATATTAGTATACTCCCACTAGATCAAAAACAAAAAAGTACTGATAATGTTACCTGATTCTTGGGAGTTATTTTTGGAGTCACCGAAACTAAAAGATTTTATAACCGTTATTGGTAATCCACCAATGTCTAATTCTCAAGAAGTTATCACTAAAAGTTCCACATAATAAAATAGAACCTACAAAAAATACTAAAACAAAACAACTCCCTTGGAGAGGATTTTTGATGACTTTGGAAGACAAAAATACCCTAAATCACAACAACATTTGGACTTCCTCACACACACTCATGACCTCGCAAACATTTATAGATGTTTAAAAAAATCTATAAGTAAAAAAAAATTATTTTTACATTGTTTTTACACAAATATGATATCCATTTGAGAGAAAAAACTATAAATTTAATTCCATTTAATGTTGAAGGAAATTATATTCACTTTTTTAATGAATGAAAATTCGATCAATAATAATTAATCTTTTAATTTCATTCACCACACATGTACTTGGGGCCACAAATAATTTTATTTGGACCTAACTAGAAATCGATGTTTTAATAACATATTATCTTTGTGGATTTTACACTATTGAAACATGGTTAGTACTAATAACTTATAATAAATTCAGTATAAAATTGACATTATATGAAAAATGAAATTTAGACTTACATTTATTTGAATGAATCCTAATTTATGGTCCCTTTTACATAAAATCATAATGATAATACATAATTTTATCATAATAAGAACATCCTAATTTAATTATCCATAATGTCTATTTTCACATTATAGTCTACTGACCACATGAAAACCCAGCTAAAAATACATTCTTCTGAACAACATGGATTCTTTTAAGTATCTCACTTACATAACTTCATCCAATCAAGTTTACTTCTTGAGATTCTCGGTTAAGAAATTTTTCAAAAAAATGAATTAGGAATCAAATTCATAACATATATCAGGGTTCCCCTTAACCTTGATCACATACCTAGGTTCCCACATTCAAATTACACCTACCTGGTCTCCCATTCAACTATATAAGCTACTCAGGCTCCACTTTTCCTAGGTCACCTCCCTAGGAACCCATTTAGTAAGGTCACATACCTAGAAACCCATTGTTCCATTACACGGGGCCTCTAAAGTTGAATCACCATTGAGATTAGTTATGGGAAATGATATGAATCATATTTTCTTATCCCAACACTTATATCCCAGATTCTAATGAAATATCAAGGTTGATGCTATAAAATTTTATATTCAGGTCAAATAAAATTATACATACAATAACAATAAATCCAACAATGATCCTAGAGAATAACATGATTCAAGAACCTCTTATTGGTTTCCCGGATTTTCTTGGGTCGATATCATCATATTTGCTTCCTCAAATACCACCCGTATTGATACTCGTCTTAGCTTCATTGTATTTATTGATTCCAGATACTTTTATTGGATTCTTTATATTCCTTGTGTTGTGTTACTCATTTGGTTTCAGCATATTAATTAAATTTAAATATGATATTATTTTTATTGAAATTGTCCTTTCGTTTTCTTCAAATACATTTAGTGGAGATACTCACCTAGATTTCTTATATTCATTGAATCAATATTGTGCTATTGGTTTCTCTGTATGAAATAAGTTGATATTATTCTCTTAATTAATTGGTATAATCTTCTTATTTTTAATATATACCATCAGTTTATATACTTTAATTAGTTCTAAAAATTCATTCATCCAAGTCATCAGATTTGTTTAACAAAATATTCCCACTCATGTGTAATTCCTAACAAACTCATTACTATGTTCCTTTGAAATATTTTTCTACTCAATTTGAAATTAAGATTCTTGGAAGAAGTCATGGAAATAGTTAATTAAAAGTAACAACTTTAGTTATTATTAAATGACTACAAAATCAATTAAGTTACTCATTAGATCAACATAAACTATATGGATTTGATCTTCATTATAGTGATATGTAGGAATCCCCTTGCATGAGAAAGATCAAAACTTCAAAAAACCTAAAAGATCCATTTATAGGAGTCAAATTCATCACATGATAGGTATGCGCTCTATATTTCCTACCTATATAGAATTTTCCTATATGGTGACCAAATAATTGGATCAAATGAGAGATAGTATAATTCCAAAATGCAATTATTTCTTAAATTCATGTTTTTATTCAACTAAATTTTCCAAAGGGTAATGATTTTTCTTACATTAAATAAAATTAATAAGCATGGAATAAATCACAAAGAGAGTTCTAAACTAGTCAAAACAACCCCCATGGGATGAACTAACATCTCATCCACTTTTTTGACAAAAGGATCCATCATTATGACCACAGGTGATTGATAGGCCACCAAACATTGAAAAAATATAGATAAATATGTTGGGGCCTAACCAATCAAAACCATCAAATGAGAAAAAAATTATAAATAATCATTCATAAATTTTAATAAAAACATTCGTAGCTCCAATTATTTCAGCTGGCATGGGATGTATAAAGAAATATACCAATTGAGGATAAAGGTGTTCTTATTATAAAACCTGAGACACAAGTCTATGGTTTACTTCAATAAAAAACATTCTGAATGTATAAAAGAATATAAGAAAACAAAAAACATGTGACACCTCAATATTATGGGAAAATATATCATCACTAACGTGTAATATCACACATGATAGTGAATCATGAAAATAATGATGTAGTGACATTGAGTCTGAAACTAAAGAGTGTCGAAGGGGTAATTTATTAAATTGAGAAAATGATACATGATTTTTCATATTGGCATAGTATCAATTCATAAAACATAAAAATAAATGTTTCAATAATGTAATTCATGTTTTTTATGTATAAATTGTATCTAATAATGGAATATAGTACTCAGATGACTGATGAATGTAATAGTCACTACTCATGTTTAATGGATTGGTAATCACTGTATGTAAGAAAATTCATCAACATTTATTCAAAGAACCATCTATATTATATAAAATGATGTTATAGTATAACATGAGATTATTTAAATATATTTACTATGTTTTTATTTTCTTAATTTTTTTTTTGAAAATATCTTAACTTTTTAAGGTGTTGAAGTTGTTGTGTAAGGAAGAGGTAACAGTCATGACATATTAAAGTGTTTCCCAAAAGGTATAAGAATAAAACATAATGAAATATGTAATGACCTACCCCATTATGGGGTATAATATTATTTAATTTTCAATTCATTCAATATATACAAATTAAATTGGAGTTTAGATATAATTAGGGATAAAAAGAGGGATGTAGGACGAAAGAGGAAATTGAGTTGGTGTAAAGGTAGAATAGGGTTCCCGATTGTGGGGTACCTAGTAAATGGTGGCGTATGGTGAGAGTTTTGGCACATATATTGATATTAATAGGAATTAAATTCCCTTTCTCATAATAGAAATTAGAGTCTTAGAGGTTTTATAAACAAATATGTATAAAAATTTCTTTATACATCAAATGATTAGTTCCTCAAACCCATCATTTCATGAATTTAGGGTTATAACACTCTCATACCTCCATATAATGGGATATCATCCATTATAACTTTTGAAAAGGTAATTCATCTATTAATATTGATATATAATGTCACTAATATACTATAAGAGATAATTAATTTCGAATATAATGTAGTATCTTCTTTAATCATCCCAACCTATTTTCAATTTTATTGAATGCATGAAAAATCACTAATTTTCCCAATTCTAGGTTATAAAAATTAAGTATTTAATTTGGGGTTTTATTCCATAAATATATAGTATAATATTTTAGTTGATTATCCTGAGGTAAAGATACTTACCTTCTCTTTTGATTTTATTTTCTATCTTCGCAATTAACTGAAGAAAACATTTAAAATCTATAATGTTTTCATAATTTATGGTATTGGTGGAATGAGCTAATTATCCTATATTAATGTTTATATATAGTGTAATATTTTTTAGGATATTGGAAAATCATTCATGGGTGATTGTTTCAAGGTTTGATTTCTAATTTCAATGTTATCCTTATCTTTAAAGTTCAATGTACTTATTATTAATTGATAAATGAATGAATAAACAACTATTTCACCATTAAACAAGGATAAAATAAATTGAGTGGTTTAATAAATAGGAATTCATTTCATTATTAAACATTATTTATATGTCTATGAAAAGGTTTGAATGAAACCTAAATAATAAACTAATCCGAAAATACTCCAGATGATCCCCTTTGAGTTTTCAAGTTCCAAATAAATTCAAAGGTAAATCACTATCTTCCACACTTGTATCAACAATCACTAGATATCCACCTCTAAAACTAACCTATTACATTATATATTAAATTATTTGAGATAATGATATGTAATATTATACAACGTAAGTAAAAAAATAACATGAATAACAGACCTAATACAATGACACTCAAATCATTATCTATCTAATCAATTAATAAATAAATCAATAGCGAAGTGTTTTATTCCCTGATCATAGAGTATCAAGGATTAAAAAGTACATACAAATGTATTTCCAAAATTAGGAAAATTTTCTTACCCCTCTATTTGAGAGGTAACAATAGTGGTAAGAGAATAAAATAAAATTATTATAATAATATAATGTATTAAAAAACTCAAAAAACTCAAACAATAGTATGAGTATCCCACATCGACTCCCATCCATAACATCCTTATCCTCTTTTTAAATATTATTTATTTATTTATTTCTACTAAAACCCAACAATATTCATTCTCCTTTGAGTTTTAATATCTGTTACTAGATTATAGGTTCTCAAAAAATCAGTATTCTGAATTCCTTTCTCCCAATTTTCGGTCAAGAGTTTTACATAAAGGATTGATGTTTCCAAGATTTAAATATTCCCCCTTTTATATAATTCACATGGTCTATAAAGATATGTAAAAAAATTAAATTCCTTAAAATTTCAATATTAATGACATGTTTCAATAAAATATATCACAATGTAATTTCTTCTCCTTTCTATATCTTAACAGTTTGATGGAATGCATTACAACTAAATTCTTATTAATGTTATTATCTTATGTTTCTTGATTCCTTCACATAATCTTCATCTTCCTTGAACCATGACAACCTTAAAATGGATATGGAACTATATATATTTTCATTATTATCATATAATGACTCATTCTTCAATGGAAAAATGAATCCTTCTTCTTTTCCTCTATTATGTGTAGTTACTTATGTATTAGTTTTGTCAAAATTCACAATGTCAAAAAATTGATGCATCTTTTTACCTCAAAAAAGATATTTTGTAACACCAAAACATAATATGAATTAGATGAAACATATTACAAATTTCAGGGTTGGTTTAATCCTTAATCCACCATTAAATTGGAAAAATTACATAACATTTAATCCAAGGAGAATTTATTACATATCATATTTCTTTATATAGAAAAAGATAAAGAATATACATATAAACTCCAGATAAAATTTTTTATGATCTAGTAAATGTTGTGAAACACTACAATTTACCAAATTTATAATATACTTCTTCTAAAAATATTACTTGTGGACAAAAAAATATTATGCGTGAATCTTCTCTGTAATCTATAATGGAAAATATATTTTAAAGCATCTAAAGATGTTATACATCAGTTAAGGACCCATAATTTTAAATTTTTCTAAATATATCAAAATATATTATTTATGAAGCATAATACATTACATATACCAACACTTAGTCAATTTCAAAAACTTTATTCAGACAAATATTTAATGTATGGAGAGACTTTTCCTAAATCAACATCAATTACATCAATTATATTTTTAATCATAAAAATAAAAAACAAAGGATAATTAGTATCCACCAATCCATTTTATTTAAAAAATTATTTAACTTAATAAAATCCACAATTGTATTCATTTTAAAAAATATTCACCAAATCTAGTGGAATGAAACACTAATATAAAAACCATACATAAATCAATGAATTAATAAATGTGAAGGAATAAAATTAATGGAATATAAATAAAATAAAATATAATTAGTAATTCTATTAGTTCCCCCACACTTAATGTTGGACTACTGGATAAGTTCATATCAAATGTATTGCCCAAACAAAATTAAAATATTTAGCCAATGTGTGTTTCATTTTTCACACATTATTACTCAATATTATTGTAGACCCTAAATGTTCTTTATTCTATTTTATTCATGAAGTTAATTTATTTCAATTTTGACTTGACCATCCTCCCATATTCATTGATGCCCACATTCCTGAAACAATTTCACTCATCACTCAAAATTAGAATTTTAAGAAATCATTTTCTCATTCCAATATCATAAAAGTGAAACAATATTCTTGCTAATTTTTTAAATATATACCTAATGAGAAAATTAATTATTCTTATCATGATGTATTTTTATATGGATTTATTTGCTAAATTAGAGTAGGTTCCGATATTAGAATATTTTATGATATTATATAATGATTTTATATAAAAATAAAGTACAATGTATAATAATAGTTTCCACCCCATAATGGTATCCCCTCCAACTCTATACTGTAGTTATTCATTCGTACAACATTTGTTTTTAAAATGAAATATCAGATATTATATTCTTCATTAGTTATAAATTTTTCATATCTTTATTCTCCTTATTATATATTTTTATCTTTATATTTAATACTAATTATATTTTAGTTTTAAAAGTAGATAAGAATATTTTATTTTCTTGTATATGTATGAATTTTTTCCCTATATTAGAATATATTATCCTTTAATTTTATTCAACATTTATTATTTATATATCCTTTCTAAAAAATATTTTTATATGACCTAGAAATATCCCCTAGTTTAAAAAAATAATAGAATAATGTGTACATGAAACATCATTTCAGATCATCTAGATCCGTATCCCATCTCAAGTTCATTTTTTTATTATGAATTCACTTTGAAATTTATGGTTTTAGGATGTTGGTGTTTTAATGTGACTTCCTAGCACTGTAATTCATGGATTCATGGGGATTCAAGGGTTAAATTTCATAATAGTCCCAAATAAAAGTTTAGAGTAAAATTGATTATTTAAACCAAAAAAATGAATCAATTATTTTTTAATAATAATATCTTAATCCTCTATTGTTTTGACTAAATCAGTCAATAAATATAAGTTATTTAGGAATTTATTAACTCTATTAAGTAATTATAGTATTATTAAAAAGATTTAAATCTTGATTTATTATACCATATGGTATGAAATATGTCATACGTTTTAGTATTTCATGGACTAGGATTCAATATATAGAGGTATTTTCATCAATTTTACAAAATTTAAATATGAAAAAAATGTTCATTTTAGTATTAATATAAGATTAATTCATGTGTTAAATCGATTTATCATAATTTTAATATGATAAAAATATGAAAGAGTTCTCGAATTCATCTCAATATGTTTTAAAAAATAGAAGATACAAAACATAAATACATAGTGATGAGAAAGTGTAATAAATATTTTAAATTACAGAAACATAAATGGTTTCCATCTCCCAAAATTTAATGATTAAATTTCCTTAATAAATTGTAAATGATTTAGCAGTTTTGTCATATCTGAAATAAATATAATAATCCCTAATCTTTATTTATTGGTTTTACTTAATGGTACTACAAGTACACAGGTCGAAGGAGTGTGATATCCTTCACTAAATCTTTTAGTAGATTTCTATGATATTTTTATAGCCTATACCCATTTAAGGTGAATTTATTTTTTTGAAATTTCTTTGATAATTGTAACAACACCAAATATGTATACCTTAGTAATAATGAACAGTCCTTCCCATATATGATTTTTTTTCTGGCATGATATTTACAATATAACAGTAGAGCAGTATTTGGAATCACATATGAAATTTTTCATTGAATTAATATTACATGGGCTAATATTGTTTATTCTTTATAAATCATAGAATTTATAAAAGATCTCTTGATTTATTATTGATTCAAAATCTACAATACTTTTCTTTTCCAATCACTTCCTAGAACCAGGTTCAACTCTATAACTACTAAATATTTCACATGTCACAATTCAACTTATAGATGACAACACATCCCATAAAAAAACATGTATGGAATCATTATAATGTTATTATTATATTATATTGTGGAATACCATAAGGTTCCCTCTAACGTTTGTATCTACTCTTTCGTATTAGGAATCACAGTCTTATCCATGATTCCCTTTACCTCTCTATTAAAAACACTATCATGTCATAAAGTTTTTGGGTAGTATGATGATGATGTATTGTTAGGCACTCCGTAGTTTCTCAAAAAATATGAAATTATAATATTATATAATTTTTTACTGGGTCAAAAATGATTGATATTTGTATTAAAATCTTTGTAAATATTTTAGTCATCATAAAATTGGAAAAAAACATAAGCATATTTAGTATTTGGGGCTTTAGCTTCCATCCACATTGAACCATAGTCCTCTATTAATAGTATTTAAGAGTTCTCAAATGAAATATAATAGATTTAAATGAATTACATGCCAATTTTTTTAAATATTTCCCAAAAATATATTATCTTTGAAACAACTCTTTTATTTTGGAAGTGTAACTAGTGAACTAGAATTTTTCTCATCTTCTACCAAATTATTTTTCATGTTTTACTAATTTATGTCTGTATATTCCATATTCTAAAACATTCACGGTAGTTATTTGAGGTTGAAAATGGAATCTACAAGATGATTTATTGTGGAATTGAAGGAAAATATACATCTCACTGATAGGTAATATTTTTATAATCATTGGAACATTATAGGTTTTCTAAATATATGAGTCCCAAAAAATATAAATCCTTTAATTCAAATCTGAGTTTGGGAATATGTTCTAGTTTTAGTTGATATTGATCTTGATAGGTAACAAAAAAATTAACAAAATTATAATATCATTGTACCTTTAATTCAAAGAAATTTTGGGACTCCCTTGAAATAGAATAGTTGATTATTTTTATCTAGAATTTCCACCTTAGCAATATGGGGAATCCTATATAGGTGATTATCCAAATGATACTTATCTCTTATTTTTTAGATTTTTATAAATCAAACATTTTGAATTTAAATATTTATCAAAATTATTTTAACCACTAATTTCTCTATTAGGTACCCAAAGGATGAATAATTAGTAAAATATGGTAAAAATAATACACAGAAGGTATGATCTAAATTTATCGAAAAAATGATAAAAAATATTTTTAAGATATTATGTAATGGTTTAGGGATGTATCCAATTTCTATGAAGCATATATAATTCGATGATTTATAGGAGGTGTCAGACATGGTTCACTAATAAGTTACCATACCCAGTTGGCTACATGGCCTCAAGCACAACTCCCATTGTAGAAAAGGCTACCGAGTAATAATATGGGTTTATGATGGTATGTTGGGGATATAATACCCTCTTTATCATAGTGAAAAAGTTAATAATAATAATAAAGGAGTGGAAATAATTATAGTGAAGAATAAGTTAAACTGTCCAAATAATGTAAATAGATACATGACCATTATTGTACCATATACAAAATATTTTATATATAAACAAAATTGAGGATTTGGAAAGTTATGGAAGAAAACATACAACAATTTATGTCACAAATATATATATATATATACATATATAACTAAACTCCGTGAACATCCCATAAACTAGAATATTCCACTACTCCCATACCTCAATTTCGAACAAAATTATTTGTCCAATGTTGGGCACTTCACCTTGTACTTTCTATATACAAGAAGTCTTTCTAGGTACCAATCGATGGGTTGAACAAGATGTGAGTAAAAATTTGTAGGCCACCTCCAGTGACGGAAAAAGAAAAAGTCATTTTAGAGTATGAACTATAATGGTGTGAAATTATAATTAAAATTAAAATAGTAAATAATAGAAAAATCATGTCTTGTTTGGGCTCCACTGGGTATGCCTAACCAACTACTCTTTCTTTGGATTAAGACTTGTGTTTCTGAACAAGTAACCTATAAATAATCAAGGGACCTGAGTTGTATATCCCATGTTTCTATGAGATAATAATTCCTTACAATCCACTGAACATGCCTAGAAATTACCACACAATAAACCCAATTCAAATTCAATGAAGACTAATGATATTATTGAAATTTGGAAATTCATTGATATCATAATTATAAATCCATGATTTTAGAACATTTATATGATTTTAATTTGAGGGATTAATGATTTTTATTTTACTCCAAAGAGTTTATAATTAATATAAGGGAAATAATACTTCTGATTCATGTAATGTATGATTCGACTCCAAGGGGATGATGTAAGGAATTCCATATCTGAATACATTTTTCAATCATTTGGAGAACATACCTAGAATTATAAATTTTATAGATAATACCAATGAACCCTTAGGCATCAAGATGTGGCAAAAATTAAGTTAGAAATAGATCAAACCCATGTGGTTGTTTCACTTTTCATCTATATCAATGAATCAGTTGGAATGTTATGAGTTCAATCAAGTAATTACAGATCATAAATCTATGTCTTACCCAATGATTTACACACCTATAATTGTGTTAACAATATAAAAAACAATAACCATTTCATGTGTGATGAAATAAACATAAGACCAATTATTTTGTACAATCCATTCAATAATGAATTATATCCAACCATTTCAATATGTGAAAAATATACACACTCGATGGACTATTTGGATAAAACAATTAAAGGGTTTCACTAAGGCTAAATCAAATACACCGTAGAAGGTTTTCTATTTAAAATTAAAGAACGGGTTTCAATGAAATTTATTCAACCACAACCGAAGAGGTTGTTTGGGTTGAGTTTTTCATCCTCCTATGGTGTATATGCGTCTTGTAACACCTCATGATCAAGGAATAATAGTCTAATTTAAGAAACCAAATTTTTAGAGGCAACACATTGGAAGTACAGTGTGCAGTACATAAGAAAAAAATTTAATCATAAAGGCCCTTAATGTAATTTCATAGAAAAACTAACTCATTCTAGTTATAGGATCCTCAACTAGTATTAGACTAAGATTTTGGATAGAATAAGAGAAAATAGAAAACAAAAAAATGCATGAAAATATAGTATAATATCACACATGAATATCAAACCAAATACGAGTATATAAATAGATAATAGAATCAAGATGAGTTCTAGATATACTTAGGGGATTAAAATGTGATGAACATTTATCAAATCATAGTCCATATTAAGGAGATCCAATAATGACTAAGAAGATGTAAAAGGGGGAACTCTATGGGTGGTCTCTATGAGAATGAAGAGGATGAATAAGGATGTTTATATTTTAAGGGTAAAAGTGAAAATATGATAATTTATAGGATAAATAATAGGGAGAATTATTTTGTTTCTTGGTTAGCCAAACATTGATCCAATCGTCCAATGCCCACTGTCTATGGACCCACATATTGTACAATTTAAGAACAATGTTAATCAAATGTTCATAAGATATGTGTGGTACTATAGTACTAAATTTTAGGTGTCTCAATGTTGTGAAACCCCTAATACATTGTTTATAAACCATTACATAACTTATTAGTGCTACACGGTTGAGGTTCCCGGTTACTGCTAAGCATGTGCTACTGTGCACCTTACATTGTTCCATTAAAAACCCTTACTCTAAGCCCCAAACTAGGCCTGAAACTAATGAAACCTCAATGAACCATTTAATCTATTGAAATGAGGTAAAATAATATGTTTTTAATATAATTTAAAGGATCCATACCTCTATGAAAATCTATGATATTATAACCTCCCATGCTTAAAAAAACTCACCCATGAGCTTCGCTTCCAATGGTAGTTGAGATGCATACAAGTATAACTCCAGACACTACTCATGCATAATAGATAACGTTCATCCTACGATTAATGATACCAACTGGATACTCGTCAAATTAATCATAAGCCTCTAAATAAATTTTATCATGATCAAAAGCATTTGAAAATTTAGAATAATAGAGGTAGATTTGAGAAACATAGAAGACACCTTGCATAGAACAATACATCTTTGTTAGATATATTTGATATACTTCTATCCTGACCCCCTACAAGATCATGAATGAAATGGAATATCTAGTAGATAGATTAAATTTCATTATAATTCATTGATGACCCAACTTAATTAAAACAAACAAGAAGACCTGATCTACCACATCAAAATCTAGATGATTAAAATGATGATCGATATATGACTTTTTCGTAGACTGGTCCATAGATATAAGTTTCTGGATCATCTGTACCTGCTCCAATGTCTTGGGAATAAGATGAGATTTAAATAGTCTTACCTTCCCTTTCTATAACCACCACAGATTTTAACAACACAACCTACCATAGAGGGAATTGTAATGATTCTTCCAGATATTCACATGGAAACAAATGCTATATGAAATATACTCTAGATAAAAGTACTTTTACATAGATCCTCCTAAAGAAAGGATGCACTCTCAGAGCATGTCTTCCAATACCTACATATTGTGCTTTGATTAACTTTTAGTCTGATGGTGGTATCATGTACTTAGAAGTACTTGTCTACAAAAGGCTACTGAAACCCTTTCTAAAATGAATAATTAAACTAGGTATCCCTATCTGATATGATTTAACATGTAACTCTAGGAATTATTATGATCCATCTGTTATATATTCTCCCATTTTTCCACTGATAAGGTCTCTAGGATAAGAATTAAGTGGGATACCTTAATTAACCATTCCTTAATTAACCAAGATATAACTTGAAATTATAATGAATAATATAAACTATAACCTTCCCCATTATGCAAAAAATTTTCCAAACCATAAAATAAATTACTGGTTACCACTTCTTCAAGTGTGTACAATGATTTTTCAAGAGTCTTCCAAATATTTATATCAAAATTTTCAAAATATTATTTTATCAAAGAAGTTTTTTTTACATCATAACTAATTCATCAATATAATTGGGTTATTATTTATGTGAAAGTGTGAAAATATAGTTCTCCTCCCACGGTTACTTAATAGAATCCAATATGATGAAATTGATTGTTATTTCCCCAAATTTCATAGTGAGAGTTACCTCATGTACATTTACGGTGTTCATAGCTATTATTAAGTAGGGACAATACAAGATTATAGAAGAATATTTAAAACTTTGTCATTTTGAGGTAAAAATTCTACAGGTAATTTTAATTTTTAATGTTGTAGTGGTTTTAATGGTTCCCAAGGTGTTAATGGGGGGCTAAAGAGTGGGATTAGTAACCACCTAGGGAGTCTGGGGGGCCATTATGCATAGTCTATGACAGAGTGACCTTGGACTATTTGTTTTGTATGAACATGGTGAACCCCATTCGATAAATCTTATTATGATTCAAAGTGTGGTTCTTGTTAAAAAAAATATAACCAAATTCAAAGAGATTGGTGTTTCGTTGACTGTGGTACTGTCTTATGGTTCTTGAGTTTGAAATGAGGATTAGTTATGCTGATGTCCTCCCCCACTAGGTATTTCAACTAGGAGGTATCATGGTGGAAAATGATGATTAGTTAAGAGTAATATAGTATGACACTGTGGAATTTATTTAGTTCAATGACTACAACCATGGGTGTGCAACTGGTATGGAATAGAAAGTGGTGATATGCCTATATGGTTGTCTTGGGTGTGTCGGGTTGTCAAGGGGCTAGCTAGAGTGCACCATAGTAGAGTGAAATCCATGGTACCCCTATGTCTTTTTAAATTTGTTATGAAGTTCCAATTTTTATCCCCTATGTCTGTTAATTGATCATATCCCTTTTTCTCACCACCTAACAAGTCTCTAAGCAAGGCCAGATCTCTCCCAGATCTCTTTCGATAACCCACTTTTATGAGTTAATTCCGGGCATTTAATTATTGATTGGGGGTATGATTCACCTGTCCCTATAATATTCTTAATATCCATTATTATTCAATATTTTTAGTTGTATCTAGGTTGGGTTTTTTATTATTCCATCATATCGTGGTAAAATCATCCTGAGATGATGGTTATTTTTCAAGCAATGGGTTGTGGATGTCCCAAGAAGTTGATTACATGCTATTGCACATTATATAGTTTTATGTATATCACCATATGAATTTACATAGGGAGATTTCGTTAATTAAATTAAATTATCTCTTAACAAGGTGTCTCATGTTAGGTATTTATCATAGGATAGTTACAGGAGGATGTTTTGACTTTCTATTTGTGGCTGGTAACCTTTTTATTGTTATAGTATGTTCAATGTTATATTAATAATTTAGAGATATTATAATTAATTTATAAAATTAATTTTATTTTTTTCTTAGTTATAATTTGATTATAATTAATTAGGTTGTTTTGGAATGATATAGTGGTCATGATGATGGATTATGGATAATTTGACTTGGATACGCCCCAGTGAGAGACACTATTATTCTTTAAAATATAATAACAATAAATTAATATAGGTTGTCTTACAACATACCCTTTTGTATTATGTATTTGTTTAGGCCAATATGTCATACTTAATGTATGAAAACTATCGATGATGAACCTTTCTTTATCAAATTAATTATTTTATTTATATTAAATATCAATACTAAACAATGTATCAAGGGACACATAGACCGCTATGAAATTACTTGATACCTAAATCATCCATATATGAGGCCCTGAGTGTATAAATTTAGATAGATGCGAACTATATGTATGTAAATTATGGGAGGTGAACTTAACGAGGTTATGTTAGTGTAGGACCTTTAGAAGAATCCATGGAGTGGAGAGTGTTGATTTAAAAATGGTTGGTTTGAGTTGGACTTAATGATGCTTAATATGCCTTAGATTCATCGGGCTAGTACATTGAGCTTGAGTTTAGTGTTTATTCTCCCTAGATATGTGAGAACCCAACAATGTATGCTTTGTGTTGTGTTTTTATAGGTTGGGAATGAGGATCATCATAGAGATACTTGGGAATGGGATGGACTAGATGTCATCTCCCATGTGTGATACTAATATGAGATTAAATATGAGGCTAATGAGACTATGTAATAATTATTAGGATGCTGAGGGATGTAATACCATATAAGGGATGGTATATTTTTAAGATTTTTGATTGGGATTAATGATCCTAGGAATGGTTCCAGGGTATTTATATTATTTTCAGGATCTCTAAGGGTTCCAAAACGAAATAAAGGAATATAAGAGGGTGTGTGAGGGTAATGTCTTGTGATGATTTGAGGTTCCACTTTAGAACTCAATTTAATAATGTGATCCTATTTTGGAAAGGACAATGAAAGGTTATACACTTGATATACTGACATAAGAGTTTTAATATGGGCTCGGGCAGATGGGTGACCCCATTGCTATGAATTATACGAGAATATTTTGGTGGACACACATCCCACTATGATGTATTGATATACATCAGATGAAATGTGTGTTTTACTTGGATATTTAAATTATTAATTCTACTTATGAGATGATTCACGTGGGATACACCACCCACTAAGATGTATTGTGATACATGGGTTGCCTTTTATGTTCTCATGAGATCTGAACTTCCTGATTATTACATATGAGATGATTCTAGTGGGAAACACTACACTATAATATGTACATAGATAAGTGGGGTGACTTTGATGTTTTCTATAGATCCATAATTCATTCCCAAATCTATATAATAAGAAATTGTGGGACATCCAAAACCCTAATTATATGTATACTTGAAATGATAAAAGAGGGATACATTGACCCATACCGATCAAAACATTAGTGAATTCCTTTTTATTTATCATAGGATCTATCCATTGATCAAAATACTGTTGTATTTCCTAGGACTCTATCATAGTAATTATCCATGGGAATAATATTTTTTCACAATTTAGTTTCTCTAGACTTGTTCTCCCAAATATCCTTTAAAAAAACATAACTTAAAACAATGAATTTGATACACATTTTTATTAATATTTCTTTATCATATTTACATCATAGGGGAACTTTTAGTTTTAGAGATTTATTGATTTGGTAAAAATAATAAATTACTAAATATGAAGTATTCTGAAAAAATGAAAAAATTTCCAACTATATAAGAAGACAATTATTCCATATTGTGTTTTCAATATCTCACATATGTTTTCCACATGAGATAATGTTTTAACATTAATATACTTAATAATATCTTTCACAACCGGAGGAAATGGAAACATAGTAAGGGGAGAACTCAAAAGCTCAAGAAGTTTAAAAATAATAATAAACCATAACATGAGAGATGTGAATCATATCATGATATCATAATGGGAATGATTATAAACATGGGAGAATGGAATAAAGGGACGATTTCATAAAAACATGGACTAAAAATAATTATAACATAAGAGAATGGAATCATAAAAATGTGTAAAGAACATAAAAAATGACGTCATAAGTATAATTAAAGGCTCTCTAATTTCTTAACATAACATATTGGGATAGTGTAATTTCCCATTCACTACAGTTATCTTGGATTACTGCCCGCACACAATGATCTCTCATGAGATATAAACTTTAACCATTGTATTATGTTTTTACATACTTACAAGACAACCTGTCACATAAATAAAATCTTACATATGTGCTTTATATGGTTTTAGGAAACACATCATAAAAATTAAATTAAATAAAATAGTTTTTTATAATCATTTCAATTGGTTTCGTATGGAAAAATCCATGATTTCATCAACAAACATGTCATGATAATCCTGTAGAAAATAAATTAGTATACAATGACATTTAGAGTAAATCTAGGAAAATATCACTCAACAAATATGATTACACATATATTATTTACACTATATAAAAATTGGATATAATGGTTAGATAATAAATTTTCTATTCAAATCGATGTATTGGTTATCTTGGTGAACACCCTTCAATCAATTAGTCGAATATATTGAATTCAATGAGGAAACTCATTGGATGTAAATCATGCATATGCAAGAGGATGAGTAAGAAGTATAAAAGAATTGATGGATTGTAATATAGATGAAAAGTATAATTTCGTAATCCATCTTGATAAAGATGTTGGGTGGTATCATTTAAAGAATACCCATAATCAATATATGACATAGATGAAGAACACTCATAGAATCATTAATAAAAATTGATTTAAAAACAATAAATTCCCTTGTCCATTTATCAAATTTCAAAAACAATATTTTATGAAACCATTAGAATAACAGTTTTCCATTTTAAAATCTTCAAATCCAAGAGATAAATTAAATAAGAAAATAAAAAATTTGACGAAATGATACATTCAAATGGGATAATGTAAAATAGATTCCCTCAATTGAAATTTACACATGGGAAAACAAAAAAAATATTTTAATTTTTATTCATAAATTTAATGTACTTAAAAATTATATTTAAAATTTATTTATGGAAGTATTTTTGAAACAATTGTAACACTACATAATAGGAAAACCTTTTTAAAAAACTATCCATTTGGTAAACATAAATAGTACTTCAAAAACCATTAATGAAACCCAGATCATAAAAAATGTAATAAATACTTTATATTAAAAATGGTGAAGTGAAACATTATGGTCATTTGAGATGAAACATATTTTATTAATAGAACAATATTTTTATAGTTATAGCCTGGACATGGAATAAAAATATTCATTAGAATGTACTGGATTTATTCTAATAAAAATCATGATTTTATTTGAGTAACAATTTCATAAAATGATAGAATATTAATAAATAGAGGTAATATAATCAAATAAAAATAATATATACCATTTTAAAAGATAATGAAATGAAAAAGAGTCTTTGGAGATCAAAATCAAGAATTGATTTCAATACACGTTGTAAAAAGGACTTGAGTTGAAAAACAAATTACAACAAGAGAAACATTATAATAAAATCCATTTAAAGATAAATATCATGATAATGAACCTAAAACACTAGGAAAAATGATATTTCATGATAAAATAATAATTGGGTAGAATATACACAATATAAAAGTAAAGTGGTGTATAGAGAAAAATGTGACTCAATGAAATAAGATTGAGACAAAAAATCCTCACCTTATTTCCCTTATTTTTAAATCTCACTCTTACATCCTATAAAAACCATATATAAATTAATCATGTAATTTTCCGACCCATAATCCACTAAATCAGTGCTCCATGCTGGTGGGTTAAAAGGCCTCAAGTTTGCCTCCCCAAATGCCAGAGGCTGTCGACTTGTAGTGAGGGAATATAGTGTGATAGTGGGGAGACAATGCACTCATATCATAGTAATAGAACAAAATAAATAGATAAACATCATACGCAATTGTAAATAAATTCAGTGTAGAAGTAGTGAATAAATGAAATAGGGCATGCTGTAATAACAAATGAAAGACTCTAAAATTCGAGAAACCTATCCATACAATACAACACTCATAACCCATTGGTCAGACCAAATAGATACATTATTATAAAAGAAACTATATTTCAATTTATAAGTATCTAAAACAATCTCTGAGCTTGACCACGTACTTAGTCATAGGACATTGTTGAACATCACAATCTTGATTAAATGAAATACATGAGAAAATCTACTCCAACATGAATCAACAAGCCTCTTCACCATCCACTATGAAACCTATATCCAAAATAAAAATCATATATAAGGTCTACACATAATCTGATTTGGATGTGTATGGATGAGAAATAGTCTTAGTAGGCCACCTCGAAAAGCAACCTATAAATGTGCTATTGTATGTGTATTAAAAATAAACATCTTAGCCTCCTAGTACACAAAAAAAAAGGAATGTGAAACCAAATGTGAAACCACAGTCGAACCTCATGTCCATAATTCTAGTCAATTGGGAATGTTCCACCATGGATATTCATATCTATATACATATACATTTATAGTTCCATACCTATACATATATACGTAAATATGAATATTCATGAGTAGGTGAACCAAACAACATGAAAGTAGATCAGCAATCGGTCCTTGGTTCTGTAATTTGGATCACCTGGATATCAAATGCAAGGGAATTAAGCTATATTTAATGCCACTCATGTTGTGTATCATTATGTCAATATCTATTTCCTTAATCCCAATTGAAATATACCTGCTTTGACTAATGCCATAAAAGTCTCTGAGCAAACTACGTCACCACAGGTGGGATACTCATCCTACACTTGGATTCACCTCTACACTTCTCCAATCACTAAAACAAGGATACTGTATACCACTTTTCACTACTATAAATATCACTGTAACCAAATCTATCCTACAACAAGTAATCGCGTGTCCAAACCCAATGGTAAAATCCAAGGTATAATGACCAATCCATCCCATTAGCGTACGCCATGTAATCACAAGTATAACATACATCACAACCACACCATATAATCAAGTTTCACATGCATCATGTCAACACTGTATAACCAAGTGTCATACCATGAAGGGTTAGATCTAAGAAACTCATCAAGGGAATCATTGTCGAGTCCCAGGTGAGTCTCACTAGAATCTTGGTAAAGGCAATGGTTGGAGTCCAGGAGCATATTAATAGATCATGTCCTATGAAAGTCCAAGCAATCCAAATAGAAGGGGTAGTAAGTCCCAAGTAATCCCATGAAATCAGGACACAATGACAATACTCAATCCAAGCCATCCACTACAATGTTCTAGATCCATGGAGAGCCATCTCTGGAATCTATAAAACCAAGAAGCATATGATCCCATCCAAGGAATTCCTACAACATGGAATCGTATTATCACTTAAGGTATACAAATCATTTTTCCACTAAGTATGTCCAAGGAATTACTATAACTTAAATCTAAGTATCACTCAAGGTGTACATTTCATCTGGATTCAGGGAGCTAGAAATGTATAAGGAATACTATATAAATCATGCAAGGCTCAACATTTGGATTTCAAGAAACACCTCTGGACATCCCAATAGTATAAAAATGAACAATATACAGGATCAACAGCCTAAACCTAGGTAGTACCTATAGGTATACCAGAAAATATCTTGAATAACATGGCTAAGAAGCTGGATCGCAAGTAAGAAGGTCTGGGAATTCCAAATAAGAGATTCAAATCCTAAGAATAACAGATGGGCATCCCAACAAAAAGAAAGATACCTAACATTTGGCTCAATATCCACCAAAATGGAAGCACCTATGGTAAGCATTAATTGATGAGAAATAAATAAGTTCAATATAATAAAGAGCGAGGGTTTCATGAACACCCAACCAACACTACATTCATAAACACCTGGAAATACCATTTCGACATGGGTTCTTTGATGACACCCACTACCATCTCTACCCATACCCAACATATAACACAGGGTTCGTCAAACAATGGGCACCCACTGGGTGCCACAAGTCAGACACTGGGAGTATTCTTACTCGATATCCTCTTGGGAAACATTAGAGAAGGAATCTTACATGGAATCCATAGCTAAAAAGTTTAAGTATGAATCCTATATGGGATCCTCAAATAGTAGACAACAGAGGCATCCATCAATTGGGATACTCTAAATTATATAATGGCGAGGGATCTTACAAGGAATCCCTTTATTAGAATACATGAAAAGTCATCCCTCAGGGGATCCTTGGTTTCTATATTAAAGATAGAGGTCGCATACATGGGATATTCAATAAAACTATTCTTACGATCTCTTAGGCCATAAAGGAATATCTCGCATGGGAGACTATCACAAACCATGTTGGGATGACATCTGAACTGATACCAGACCCAGTCCGTGACATGGGCCGAAGGGCATTCCCAATCCCCACAGGATGGAAACTAGTGCTGACCATCAATATAAAATAAGAGGGAACGATTTATCCCAATAATCATGATCAAAACTTAAAAAACTGAAAACACAACCAAACTAATGAAAACTGAATCTAAATAAATGAACAAACTGTTCAAATAAAAATACAACTTAATAAAAATGACACTGAAAGTACCATAAAATACAAAAAATTAAAAAACTAGCTACTAAAGAAACCCCATGTGACCTCTTGGTCACCACCAACCATGAGACCACCCTGCTCCAAGATAGAAATTGAACCAAAAGAACTTGATCAAAATTTGAACCAGCAAAATAGCCCGGTTTTACTGACACTGAATAGAACAATTAATGTTTGACCTAGATAGCTCAATAGGAAATCACTAAAGTGTCCATGTGTTTTATTTACCAAACAAATACAGTAATACTCATTTGAAAAATAATGTTTTTAAAATAGGTTTTCTTCCTTTTCAAAAATTAACGCATTTCATTCCCTTTTTCCAAACTATGAACACCATGTTTCCACATTTAAAATTGATTTTCTATTTTAAATAAATACCCAAATCAATAACATTAGGGCTATGATGAAAATAACTAAACTGAACAGAAAAACAATCAATGTGGATGGATGTAGATAAGAAATATAGATAATAACAATGGGAAATCCTGAACATCCCTAGAAGACCCCTGGATTTACTCAGTTTGGAACCACCTATCGACATACGGTGAAGGGCCTATGTCTATAACCAACTAGAAGCTCTTATAGCCTCACCAGGGGAAAATCCCTCCTAGCCTATCTAGAACTCCAATAGTATACCAACATGTTTAATTAGGTCTAATAAGAAACCATTAATCAATCATCGAAAAGACTCCTAGGAACCCATGGTGGTAATAATAATACTGTGTAATTAGGTGGCCCTCACTTGCGTGACTAATCTGACCGCACTTGCCTAACCCAAACACATACACCCTATATGATAACCCATAAAAGGAAATATCTCATATAGAGGTGGACAAACACACACACACACACACTCAGATATATATATATATATATATATATATATATATATATATTTATCACACCACAAATGTTACAACAGGTCCGTCACATCATATATGTTTTCAAACCATCTGGTAAAACTCTTTATGTTTCCAATCGGGCGTTCACATCTAATGAACCAAGCTTTTCTCTCAAATAAATACTAAACATCCACTTTAAATTTTCACTGCCAAGCATGAATTTATGTTCACAAACCCAAATACATTTAGAAAAACATTCACAATTCATTTGTAAAACCATTTCCAAGTATGCCAGGCCAAACATGCCTTCAAACAATTTAAAAAACAATAATGATCCAAGATACCCTATGTTTCAAATTTTAAATAACATATTCAAAATAATTTTAAAGACAACTGAAATGTCAAAACAATATTTTAAAATCAAATATCTATTTTAGAAGGATGATAATGGGAGAGAGAGGATAAAAAAGTTGAGAAATCAAGGTTCATGCATAACATTATTTTTAAGTGTCATTTTCACTTGAATTCCCATCCATGAGTGAACCTAGTGAACCAATGTATTTGAAAATATCCATTTAAACCCTTTTAAGATCCATAATAATACCCAAATAACAATTTTCCTAAAATACTACTTCCCATTAAACCATCACAATAGTGACATCTCTCATAAACATTTTAAAACCCCATGTAACCTTTCCAAAACATTTCACCAAAAATCATCAATCCATAAATTGGGACCAAAATCACATTTCATGCTCCAATTAAAGTTTAAATCAATATAATATATAAAACCAAGTCAAAAAAATACAACATGGGCTTAATTTCTTTTTTAGAAAACAATAATAATTTTATCAAACACCTTGTGTGAATGAATTTCTAGTCATAATAAATAAAACCCTTGGAAAACCATTTTTGTCTAATTCTACCAACATGGAAACACCACAATAGACTATCCATGACCATTATTAGGATGATAATAACATGTAAAAACAAATTTATGATAGTCAATCACAAATGGTTTGCACAGAAAAGAAAAAACCTAGAAACACCTACGAAAACCTTGTGCGATTGGAACGAAACTTCAAGGAGGGGGATATCTAAGACCCAAGAACAATCAATATACCCTATCTACAATAAAAAAACCAAATGTTCCAACCCAAACCACATGGTTTTTCTAAGGGATGAAACCCAAGAAAAAACCCTATAATCAATGAGGGGAAGGGAAAGAGAGGATATTTAATGAAGGAAACATAAATAATCACCAAACATTGTTGAGAAATCCACACAAAGGTTCCCCAAAATGATGAATGGTGAAGGGGGAGGATCCTTCGGTAGTTTAAAAACTTATAGTGACTCTTTTTAGAGGTGTAATCACCCAAATAGAATCTTCACACCAATAGTTATTAAGAATATATTAGGATGAACAATTTTGGTGTGCTATTTGGAAAACCGTGCACAAACCGTTCAAAAACCGTGCAGACAGTGTTTGAAAAACTTTTACAACCATACAGGGTTAGGATTTACAGTTTGAAAAAACTGTTCTCAAATGGTGTGACTTGAAAAATTGGATAAAAACTCAAAAATGACACCCCAAACACTTGGGAATCCCACCCAATTATCTTTGAATGTTTTAAACAAAAAGTAGTGACATTGTGGGTGTCATAAACTCCCCAACATGAAACATTATCTCAATCCAACCAATGATAAATAATCATAGGTATAAAATAAAACACAAATCCATAAAAACAAAATGTCTTTTTTTTGGAAATCATCCTAAACCTCAAACAAAAGATCCATCATCGAGAAAAGAATAAAATAATGGAGTATCTGTGGTTGGGGTGTGACAATTCTCCCCACCATAGAAACTTTATACCCATGTAAAGTCACCCACATAAATGGTAAATAAAACTATAGTTCATTCTCGATCAAACCCATTGAAAACAATAAAAACTGTTTTCCCTTTCACTCCACAACTCACATCCGACCGATTTAAAAAGAAAAAAATTACATGTATGAGGTTGGGGGGATTACACGAGAGGGTTGTCCCCACCATTAGAACTCAAATAATACGAACAAAATTTAATATCCAAACAAAAACCTCACTGCAACAAACAAAGATGGATTTTAACATTTAAAATTTTAGGCCATATCACACAGTTTGGCAGCATGGTTTACCAAATCGTGCAACAATTGTGCGTGAACTAATAGGACGAACGAGCACCCTACATATCTTGGAAGCATGGTTTCAAATCCATGCACTAACTGTGACAATGCCTCTTCCTGGAAATTACACCCAGCATCATGGTTGTGAGACCTATCACACAGTCAGTCCCAGGCCATGTAATTGGTTCTTTCTGCACGATCGGGGCCAAACAGTTTCAACTAACTATGTGGTAACCATGATTTTCCTGAAACAATTTCCCGAAAACTCCGAAAACCAAAAATCTAAGCATGGATTAAACCCGAACATCCATATACAAGATGGACACTACTACCACTGAAACACGGAACCAACCAAACAAATCATTCCCACAATAAACAAATTCTATAGTACATAAGCATCTCCAAATGAGAAATGGAGAATGTTAATACCACAACTAGACCGAACAAAGGCAAGGCACACTCAAAAGAGAATAAAAATTTTCAAAGGCCACATTCATATAGACTCAACTTCATGGGTAATTAGAGATCTAGTTAATCATACCATTACTAAAAAATTTTACATACAACATCCGAGATATAAGTAAAAGGATATCTTAAATATTTCCACCCCAATATAGAAAAAAAAAGAAGGATGGTATTTCACACCCCCCGTCACTCTTGACTATGCGTGAGCTTCACCCCAAGACCAATGGCTGGGGTTTAGATGATCGAAACATCTCAAGCATCATATATAGGAAACACATCCTATGATCATGACTTCCTTTTCTGAAAACATCTCTAATAAACCATCTCCAAATGACACAAAGTGACACAAAAACAAAAAGGCTTCAGAGGAATACAACAAGACGAATTTGAATGACGAAACCCAATGCACTAGAAACATATAGTGGATTTGACCGACGAACTGGAAGCCAAAACCAATGAAAAAGATTTTCCAGAAATAGGGTCGTATGGTATATCTAGATCACTAGATGTGGAACCTTAAAGAGAACCATCTACCACTGACTACACCCTAACAACCAATTCTACGATGAATGCCTCATCCACCAACTTCTGGAAATGGGTTTCACTAGATAAGAGCATCTTGTATACAATTTCTGGATGAAGAACCTAGATAAAAATAGGGGCTTTCCTCGGATCCTATAACTCTACTTCCAAAGATAATGGGACCACCTCTTTAAAATTGTTAACATAAGACTTCACTAACTGCTAACCCTATTGAACACCGTGCAGATCTACCACCTTTTTCAGCTTTACCTCCTCAAGTAAAAACTATTTGGACGAAAGTGGCCTTAAGAACCTCCCACATTGTCTCACCTTGCATAGAAGGTGGTAAATCCAACCTCCCCTGGTCTAAGGCTATAAACAAAAAAACCCATTGAACTTCATGGAATCTAATAGCATCAGGAGTTCTGAATGACCTGAAAACACAGTCAACTTCCCTAAGACACTCTACGGCCTCAAGTGGACATCGATCACCATGGAAAATAGACAACACACATGAAGGAACATGCACTAGGTGCGACTCAATAGAGTCATTAAAAACCATTCTGGGTTGCATTTTATGGGCAACATGAAAAACAAAAACCAATTACAACATCAGACTGAGGCCAAAACAAAAGGAGAAATCATTCGACCAAAACCAACTGGCTTAGAAGCCAAGAAAAAATAAACATTTTAGAAACATAATTTCTTAAAAACCACCATTATCCTTTTAAAAATATTTCAAAAATTACTTCTTCAAAGGAAAATTTCCAATACCACACACTTTTAAAGGAATTTTTTTCCAAAGTCATTTTCCTATCCGAATCAACTTAAAAAAAGCCAGACCAAACATTTAATTCCAAAACACACCCATGGAATTCCATGAACTGGTACATGGGTTTCCATCTGTTTCTATCCCAATGTTCCCACACACATGTTCCATACATAACCTCATATATTTCAACGTCCATAAGAAGTAACAAGGGTTGCATCTGTCCATATTATTATATTCAAAACACTTTCAATGATTCAAAACCCACTATCATTTTAAAACTATTTTGAAATAGAAATCACATTCATTAAAAATCATTTCCATTTGAAAATACACTCCCATTTTCAACCCACTCACAATAACCAGAACTAAATCAAAACACAATAATCAAAAACTACCTAAAATAGTAACTTGTGTCTATGCCTAACTAGGTGATATGGTGGTGATCCATACCCCATGTAAGGCATAACACTAAGAAGACATGGAACTCGACACCTGGACTCCACATGGGTCACCACCCCCCGTGAGGCCACAAAATAACCCGACTCGCCTCCATTGGCATCCCTAAATTCCAAAACAACCCATGAAATAAGACTCAATCCTGGACTACCACGGGTGACTCAAGGTTTAGAATGAGAAACCATTCATGAAGCCTTTCCTACACCTAAGTCTTGAGTCCTGGAAACCCTAGTCTCTATCTATTGAACACCCCAAATATAATGGGCCTCCTCTAATACCATTATTTCCAAAACCAAGATTGGAAGACATCTGACCAGACACCCAACTCGGTCCGCGACCTAGATCGAAGGGAATTCTTGATCCCTACAAGCAGGAAACTAGTATTGGCCATCAATGTAAAACAAGAGGGAACAATTTATCCATATAATAAATAGTATTAAAATGTACAAAAGTCAAAATGCAACAGATCTAACCACAATTCAATCTCAATAAATGAAAAAACTGATCTAATACAAATACAACTGAAATAAAACTAACACTGAAATAACCATAAACTATAACAAAATAAACCTACCAGATACTAACACAAACCCTATATGACCACTTGGTCACCACCAACAATGATACCACCCTTCTCTAAGAGATAAATAAATCAATAAGAACATAAATAAAAGTTGAAACTAAAAATATCTCGGGTCTACTGGCACCAAATTGAACAAGTAGGGTGTGAGCTAGACAGCTCAATAGGAGATCACTAAAGAGTCCAAGTGTTTCCTTTCCCAAAATAATACATTAGCTCTAGTTTGAAAATAAATCAATAAAAATATGTTTTCTTACTTTTAAAAAAATAATATATTTCATTCCATTTTTCTAAAATATGCACATTTTGTTTCCACCTTGAAAATAGATTTTCCATTTAAAATAAAAACACAAATCAACAAAACCATGGATTTGTTGAAAATAAATAAACTGAACAAAAAAACAATAAATGAGGAGGAATGTAAACAATAAATACCAATAATAAACATGGGAAATCCTAAACAACTCGAGAAGACCCCCAGATATACTCAGTTCAGAACCACCTTCTAGGGTATGTTGAATCTCTTATGTCTATAACCAACTAGATTCTCTCACATCATGACTAGTGGAAAATCCCTCTTGGACTGTCTGCAACACATAGAGGGTACCAACCCGTCTAATGGGGCATAATAAGGTACTTTCACTCGATCATCTAAAAGTCAAATAGGAAACTATTGTAGTAATAGTAATACTGTGTAAATAGGAGGCCCTCATACACTTTACTCATCTCACCGCACTTTCCTACCCCAAATACATACACCATATATGATAAACCGTGAAGGGAAATCCCTCTTATAGAGGTTCACACACACACTAAAACACAAACAAACACAAACACACACACACACACACAGATATATATATATATATATATTTCATGTCATCAAAGTGGAAACTAGGCTGTCACATTATATAAGAATTCAAACCATTTTGTAAAACTCTTTATGTTTCCAATCAGGTGTTCACATCTTCGGAACTCCACTATTTTCTAAAATAAAAACAAAACAACACCTATAATGGTAAAATTACAAACATGACATTATGTCCACAAACCAAAATACATTTACCCAAACGTTACCAAATAATTTCTAAAACCACTTCCAAGTATTCCTTGTCAAACATGCCTTTAAACCATTTAAGAACCAACCATGTTCTAAGATACCTGATATTTCAAATTTTGAAGAACACAATTAAAATCTTTTTAAATCCACTTTAAATACCAATACATTATTTTTAAATAAATGATCCATTTTCGAAATAAGATAATGGGAGAGAGAGGTGAAAACATTTGGGGAATCGAGGTTCTTGTGTAACATCATTTTTAAGTGTCATTTTCACTTGAATGGCCAACCATATGTACAGCTAGTGCACCTATAGATGTGAAAAAATCCAATTAAACTCTTTGAATATACATAAGAATATGAAAGAAATCATTTTTCTAGGAATAATACTTCCCTTTAAACCCACACAATTGGAACATCTCCCATAAAAATTTTAAAACCCCGAGTAACCTTCCCAAAACATTTAACAGTAAATAATCAACCCAAAAATAGGCACCTAAATCACATTTAATTTTCCGTTTCATGTTTCAATATATATAATATATAAAATCAATTCAAAATAAAACCTCATGAGCTTAATTACATGTTTAGAAAAAAAATAGGCATTTTATCGAGAACCTTTTGTGCATGCATTTCTATGTATAATAAATAAAACCCTTGGAAAACCATTTTCTTCAAATTATACTAATGCGAAAACACCAAAATAGACTATTAATGACCATTATAATGATGAAAATAACATTTAAAAAAATTAAATAGACTCAAGAACTAATGGTTTACACTAGAATGGAAAGACATGGAAACACCCATCGAAACCTTGTACGATTAGAACAACACTTCAAAGAGGGGGAGATCTAATACCCAAGGACAATCTTCATACCCTATCCACAAGAAAAAATAAACTTTGGATCCAAACCTAACCATAGGGTTCATTCAAGGGAGGAAACCCCCAAAAAATCAAGAAACAAAGAGGGGAAGGGAAAGAGAGGAGATTTAATGAAAGAAACATGAAGAATCACAAAAATATTTGGAGAAGGTTTCCCTAAAATTCCCCCAAAACGATGAACGATGAAGGGTTAGGATACTTTGGACAGTTCCCAACATATAGGGCTTCATTTTGGGGGAGGAGTCACCCAAATTAGAGCTTTACATCTATTGTTATTAAGCATGTAATATGATGAATTGTTTGGAAAACCATAAGAAAACCATGAGGGCAGTGCTGGGAAATCTCTTATAACCATGCAGGGTTAGTTTTCATAGTTTGTTAAAACCATGATCAAACCTTGTGACCTCAAAAATTGGATAAAAACTAAAAAAATGACACCCCAAACACTTAGGACTCCCACCCAATGATTCTTGAATGTTTTAAACACAATGTAGTAACAACATGGGTGTCACAAATGCCCCAAAATGAAACATTATCTCAATCCCAACAACAATAACCAATCATAGGTAGAAATGGAAACCAAAAACCACAAAATCACAAGGAACTATTTTGGGCCTCAACCCAAACCTCAACCAAAATATCAAACATCGACAAAAAAACAAAAGAACTATCCGTGGTTGGGGTGTGACAGAGACGTCCTAAAAAACAATACATCACGAAAGATAGCCCATAGATCATCTCAGATAAAATTCTTAAATGATGTTTGTCTATAAAATAAACCTATCATTTATTCCCAATCTCTCTATCTGAGGAAAAACTGAATTTGATTAATAGAGAAAGAACCCATCTATATAGATATAATCCACAAAACACCCATTAAGAGTCCTCGTATCGCTCCATAGGTTTCACCAACATGATATACGTCAAACACTACTCTGAAGGGACAACTACGAAGTCCAATTCATACTCTAGGGAAAGAAAACATGAAAATAACTCAAAATTTTAGAAGGGGGAAGTACACGGTGTGTGACCTGTGTACACTGAGTGTACTCCCAACACACCACATGGGTGTGTACTCTCACCGGCCTGGGTGTGTAAAAGCCTCTAGTAAATAGTATTTGAAATTGGTACATGGTGTATAACCAACATGGGGTAAATGCTTATCTCCCTCAACTGGACTGGCCATATACATAGCCAAGCTATTTACTTTTATCCGATGTGTTAGCCACACCTGGTTTGACTGTGTACTCTATATTGTCATGTACCTCAATAGGGTTAGCCATGCCCAAGTACTCGGATACACGACCGATCACTAGTACATGGCATGTACACCCCTTTACACATCATGTACTCCATAAAAATCATCTTCCTCAAACAGGAAGAACACACTGTGTGTCACCATAGACTACATGCCATGTAGCTTGGTTTTCTCCAAAGAAAAACCCTCGGATCACCAGAATCCATCATTTTCACCACAAAACAACAAATCCAGACACTAGGGGAATCAGACAAACATAATAGGGCTTTAAAATCATTAAATGAAAAAATTTAAATGGGTTTGTAGTAAAAACATAAATAGGCCAACCTTTGGTCAGAAATAGCTGTAGCTTCACCAGATTTCATGGTCTATAGTTAGCGCTTGTCGAGAGCTCTATGATAGTATCCCTCTTACCTTATCTCTCTCTCTATCTCTATTAATCTCCCTCTATATCTTTTAGTTTTCACAAATGTGGAGCTATAGGAGTGGTGTGTTCAAGGAGTATTAATAAAGATACTGGAAAAAATAAAAGAATGAAAAAGAAGAAATGAAAAATAAAAGAAAAAGGGGCCTGGGCTGGCCCTAGTTCCCATATTGAGTTTATGTATCCCATAGTATAAAATCCCCATTAAAAAATCAATGGTGGAGATGAAATATAAATCCAATGCTCCATTCTAAATATATTTCTGAACAAACATGTGTTAACAATTTAATATTTAATTTATTAATGATTAAATTTAAATTATTCTACTAATAATAGAATGGATCAACATTCAACCAAATCTCCATCCTAGGGTAAAAACCATATTCTGGGACCCACAAAGTAGTCAATAAAATTATCCATGATTATATACCACAATAAAATGACTTTTTCACCCCTCATGCACATCTAAAAAAAAAATCAAATTCTGGCTCAAAATTTCAGTTCGAAAAAACTAGAGTTATTAAAAACTCCCCACCATAAACCATATCAGCCATAAGAATCCATGTGAAAAGACTTGTATCCATGATATCAATCCAATAATCATAAAAACCAATCTATTTGGATTGTCTAGAGACCAAACTCATAGCACCAACAACCTCCTTCTATATGGAATACATTTAACTATGATCTATCTGGTACTCCACTCTATATGAATACCCTTACATTCGTCTGAAAACCAAACCACATGCTATATAGCCTACGAAAAACAATCATGTTCAATTGATAATTAGGTCACCACCCTAAAATATAAAATGGTGCACTCTCTACCATAATGATGACCTTGCACCGCTCCTCGAGTGAAAATTCATCAGGTTCCTTTATGAACAAGGATGAACATTTAGTAAGGAAAAGCGCTCGACATATAGTCAATGATCTCCTTAAATAATCAAGATGAATCAAGATATATAATGACCACCTCTCATATAGCTCCCTCTAAGACAAGCTCACCATCCTATCAAATCCGTACCAGGATTCACTAGTGGGTCAACCTTCTCATGGAACCTAAATCATTTCACAATTTCACCAGTACCACAAAGGGCCATTCCAACACAACATCTAGGATCCAATCCCATAGAATGTGTTGAAACATTGGTCCTTGGCTTGCACCTATCCACTCACCGACATTCATTCAAAAAACACCAAACACAACCAGTGTGTACTCTTATCACTTGAATCGTACCCTAGTGAGTCACTAATCTCAAAACCAATCTGATCTTGAAACATGAAACATTCGTTTCATTAATCCAAAATCCACCTTGGAACCCATCTTAATGATCTAGAACCTATCATGTGCCATGATTTATTCCATGACCACCCATCACCTACATCGTCTTAGTAATGAGCATCAAAACATGCTTTAACTACATTATATATATCAGAAAACACTAGTCAACTGGGCCAGACACTTAAATAGTCGTTTCCATCGAAGACAGTCTAAAAACAAGAACCCAATGAGATTTGTAAAAGGATGAAGGAATCAACATGGAAACAAAAAAAAAAATTGATCACCTACCATGCATCTATCTCGAAATGAGTGTAAAACCAAGATCATTATCTAAAAAGGAACATAAAAACACATGCCAACCTCTCATGCTAGATACCGTCGAACAAAACAAACATCAACCTACAAGGATACGAGTCAAACCAAGGGACTCTATGTCTCTAACATAGCCTTACAGAATAGGCCTCACAGTGGCCTAACCAACTATCCCAAAATATCAAACCTCTTAAAAGCTGGTTAAGATCAAAACAACCTACACGGGTCAATTTAGAAAACACAGACTATAAGGGAAATTATCCTCATAAATCATCCTCAGAAGGAACTGCTCCTCGAAGGTCACAATTCCACTAAAAAATGGACACTAAACAGACTCTCATTGGGAATTCGTATATAGAAATACCCTATATATGTCTACTCTAGAAGAAAATTCTAGGTATCCATTGACATTGTACTTAGTGATCTGACTAGATAACAAATACCTAAGAAACAACACCCTACAAGTGATTTAGTAGGAAGGAATCACCTGCCATGTCGACCTATTGTGACACTGAACCTCTTGTACATGGGGACCGAGTCATTAGCCTCAAAATAGAATGCATCAATGTAGATTCACATAACATTACATTAGATGACAATATATATATGTAAAAATACCTAAATGAATAGTCCTCATTAGTAAGTAAAATTTCACACAAGCAGACCTATATGATGTGAGACCTACGTACCAAATATGATGCATGAGAAGACTGCTGACATTTATGGCCAAGAGAAAAAAATCCATACCTGGCCTCTTTCTACTGTAAAAGGTCTAGAGATCAACAATAAATCATTACATGCACAAAAAATGTTCATCCCTCAAGGAAAAAAATCATAGAAAACATTATAATTGTATATAAGAATGAAAATTTCAACACCTGAGAGCCATTACATCTTTTTGAAACAAGTGTTCTTTACACACTAGTATGATATCCATCATAGGATCCACCAAATTCTTAATATATCTGTCTATGATATCCCAAATAGTAAAATCTAGAAAAAGAAAACCCTTTGATACCAATTTTTAACATACCAACCTAGATTCAACCAAACTGGTGCTCCGAGACGGTGGGTTACAAAGCCTCAAGTGTGAGTCCCTATAGGATAGAGGCTAACAACTAGCGGTGACGGAATAGGGTGTGATAGTGGAGAGACTATCCCATCGTATCAGATTCATAAAAAATAACTATGTATCATACACAACAGTAGAAAAACAGAGTGCAGAAGTAGTGAATAACTGAAATAGAACACGTTGTACTAATAATTGAAATATTTTAAAATCATAACAAACAATCCATAAAATACAAAAATGGTAACCCTTTGGGAAAACCATATATATATATAAAGGAGTAAAAAATAAACTAGAATTAAAATTATGGGGATCTATTACTATCTCGGATATAGACCAAGTACCTGGTCTCCAGACACTGTCGAACTGCACCATCCCGATTAGAATAAACACACGAGCATCTCTACACAAGCATGAAACACTATGCCTTAGCATTATCCCCCATGAAACTCATGCCCAACCTTAATTTTAGATAGAAGGTCTACACAAACATTTAGGATCACATGCAGGGGAGATAAATAATCTCAGGAGGCCACCTCTACAAGCAACCTATATATGTGATACTATAAGTATACGAAAAAGAAACTTCTCATCCTCGTTGATACACAATAAAAGGTAAGTAAAACCAAATGTAAAACCACAGTTGGTCCTCGAGTCTATAATCCCAGTCAAATGGGGAGATTCCAACATAGATGTCCATATCTATATACACATACATGTATATTTTCATACCAATACATATATACATAAATATTAATATTCATGAGTACGTGAATCAAAAAACAAGGTCCCACATTAGAAGCAGATCCTTGGGAATGTAATCGTAATTTCCTAGACATCCTACGTAAGGTAATTTATATGGGCTCATGAAACTAAATCCGTGTATCATCAAATCAATCAATTGTTCAGTAATCCCAATCAACATATACCTGCTTTTACTAACACTAGAAAAGTCTCTGAGAAAGCTACATCACCATAGGGGGTACATGTCTTACACCTTTGTTCACCCATACTCACCTCCAATCACTATAATTTTTTTTATTGCTGGTGAATCCTATAAAGATCACAACAACCAACTCCATCCTACATTAAGTAATCATGTGTCATACCCCAAGGACTTGTTATAAGGTATAACAACCATGGAATCCACATCACCCTATGTAATTTAATAAAATTATAACATATATCATGACCACACCATATAATATAGTGTCACATCCATCATAGCCAATCTGTATAATCAGGTGTACAACCATAAAGGGTCATATCCAATTAACTCGTCCACGGAATACTCCTCGAGTCCCAGGAGCATCTCACTAGTAACTAGGTAATGGAACTAGTGGGATTCCTAATAGATTTTCAACATATCACGTCCTATGTGAGTCCAACAATTCTAGATCCAAGTGGTAGAAAAAACCATGGAATTCCAACGAATCTAGACCCTAGAAGAATACTCAATCCAAGGAATCTGATACCGTGTTCAATATCTCTAGAGATCTATCCATGCAATCAATAAAACTAACCAGCCTATGAGTTCATCCATGGAATTCCTACAGTATGGAATCCACATATCACTCAAGGAATACAAGTCATCATACCACTATGTCCATCCAAGTAATTGATACAACGAGAATAAAAGTATCACACAAGGTGTACAAGTCATCTAGATTCAATGAGATAGAAATGTCTAAGGAATCCTATAGAAATCATGCCATGATCATCATATATATTTCAAGAAACACCACTGGATATAAAAATAGTAAAAAAATCAACAATATATAGTATCAATAACGTAACCCCATGTTGTACCTTTGGCTATACTTGAAAATATAATAAATAACATGGCTCAGATTCCAAATCCTAATTAAGAATGTCTGGGAATTCCAAACTAGTTATATGGATCAAAGAAAGAATGTCCAAGCATACCTATAGAATGAAAGAGACCCCGCGTCCGGCTCAACAACCACTAACTAGGAATTACCTCTGGTAAACATCGCTACATCAAAAATAAACAAGTGAACTATAACAATGAGTGAGGGTGGCCTGAACGCCCAACAAAACACTACTATCACATCCCCATGGACATACCAGTTTGGCATAGGTTCTAAGGTGACACCCGCTACCATATCTACCCAAATGCGGCATAGAACTTGGGTTCATTCAAACAATGGGCACAAAATGTGTCCCTAAAATGAAACACTTAGAGGAATACTGCATGGGATTATCTAGGTAGACACAATCAAAGGCATCCAACATGGGATCCTTAGTTAAAAAGAAAATGGAGGAACCCAACATGGGATCCTCAAATGATATACCACAAAGGGATCATATAGTAGGGATACTCTAAATGATATATTGGTGATTGATCATATAAGAGATTACCTAGATTAGTATATAAAAAAATAATCTGATAGGGGATCAATGGTATCTAGATAATATATGAAGGTATCCTAAATGGGATCATCAATAACAACCGTTCTCAGGACATCTTTGGTTAGAAGGACAAATCTCTCAAGGGAGACATCCTCAAAGGAAATACATCACAAGAGATAGCCCATAGTTCCTATCATGTTAAATATGCAAACTAGGTTGGTCCGAACACCCAACCTATCATTCACACAAAGTCTATATCTCTTAGGAGACAACTGAATTCAATTATTTAAAGAATAACCTTTGTATATAGATATAAATTCGAAAACACCAGTTTGGAGTGAAAAAATCACTCCACTATTTTCTAAACCATGGTATATGTGTAAAATAATCAAAAGGGACTACTATCGACTCCAATTCCGACTCCAAGACAATAAAACAAAAAACTCAAGCAGTTAAAAAGGGGAAGTAAACAACATATTACCTCGGTACACGGCATGACTCCTATTGCACGACATGGGTGTTTACTATCACCCGCAAAGGTGTGTAAAACCCCAAAGTACATAGCATGTGAAATGGGTACATGATGTGTACCAAAAATGGGGTACAATCCCAAGTCCCTCAACCGGCCTTGCCATATACTTGGTGAGGAAATGCACTTTTACACATTGTGCTACCCACATGGGGTATGACTGAGTAAACTACTCATCCATGTTCCCCTACATGGGAATCCATGCTCGTGTACTCAGATACATGTCTGAGCACCAGTACATGACGTGTACACCACATTACATGGCATGTAATCCACAATCTTCATCTTCCCCCAGTGAGATTAATACATTACCTGTCTCCCTAGACTACATGTCATGTAGCCTGGTTTTCTTGAACGAAAAAACCTCCGATCGCCTAAAAGCCCCTTCCCCCCACCAAAATATCAGATATGTCAACTAGGGGATTCATATAAAGAAAATATGGATTCAAAAGTATTGATAACTAAATTTAAAGTGGTTTTGGAATAAACATTTAAATGGGCCAACCTTTGGGTGGAAACTGCCAATGATTCGCTTGATTTCATTGACCACAGCTCTTGCACGTCGATCCAGCTCGTCAAGAGCTCCATGACGTTACCCCTATTCCCTTACCTCACTCTCACTCTCTAAATATTTATCTTTCCTTCATTATACCTCAGTTAATACAAAGTAGGAGCCATAGGAGAGGCTTGCACGAGATGAAGGTGGAAAGAAGAGAAATGAAAAAAAGATGAAAAAAAGAGAATAAAAAGAAATGAAAAATTGTTTTGGGGTTGGTCTCACCACCCCACCTGAGTTTAATTATCACCTGGATAAAATCTCTATCATGGACTCAAATACGGAGACAAAATCTTAATCTGATACTTCGTTTAAAATTTATGTTCGAACAAACCTGTATGAACAATTTAATATTTAGTTTACTAATTATTAAATATAAATTTTTAGACTATTATTAGAATTTCTCACCATTTTACCAAAATCTTGTCCTAGTGTAAAAACCCTATTCCAGAACTAACATGGGGGTTGGAAATATTATCCGAGATCTTCTGCAAGGTGAAAATAACAATTTTGCCCCTCATTATCTTTTGAATGAAAAAATTGAAATTTCAGCTGAAAATTGAAGTATGGAAAAACATGAGTCCTTACAAATTATATATTTTAAAATGTTATAAATATATATAAATATTTTATATAAATATTTTTTAATTATTACTATGAATATAGTGGTTCATTATAGCTTCTTTTTAATATCTTATGTTAACACTGTTAACAATCTTTCACATTCTTTGTAATGATATTAAGGATCCTTGATATTTGTTACCATGTTAATCATTAATGGAATAAATATGGACCAATAGTATACATCCCATGATTATTAATAATTTTTCAATTTAATCCCATGATTTTTTTAATTATGAACTGTGAATATGAAGTCGAAGAAAAACTTATTTCAGAAATTTTTATTGAACATAGATGACATATTATTAACATGTTTAGAAAATATTATTATAAATTCATATCATTTAAATTGTATTGATTATATTTATATAAAATTTAATTAAAACTATAAAACATTCCTTAATCATTAACAATATATACATTAAAATATCACTAACATAACCAATAAACAGATTGAAAAAAGCATGTCATAATGTTATAATGACTAAAATACTAATATTATAGAATACTAATATATAATTTATTGAAGCATATAAATGTATGTATATCATATATATTCATTAAATAAATTATTATAATAATTAATTATGATTGGTTTTTATAAATAAAATTCATTTCCCATGGATGCAGTAGTCCACACATTCACAAAATTATCAAACTCATTTCTCAATGAATAGAAGGAGTGATTGTATATGGAATGTTATCAATTAAATATTATAATAATGTTATAAAATTTATATTTCTATAATGATTTAACTTTTAATTCAAACCATTTTAAAAGATTCAGTGAAATAAGAAACATCATTCATGGAGGTGGTAGTCCACAGATTATAGTGACCCTGCTATTTTCTAATATTACTATTACATCATTTTAAGATCACAACATAAAATCATTACACAAACAAGATGAAAATGCTTACTGTCTCGGGAAAACAAGGTCCATGCGTAAGATTTAAAAAATAAAACATAAAAATTTATTTAATTCCTTCTTCCCTAGATTTTTATTAGCCCTTGAATTCTCCTTAGTACAATTAGTCACCTAAGGATATAAATCAAAAAGGGGCCATCTAAAATCCCAGTAGGATGATAGATAAAAAAGAGAAACAATATAAAATGGGTGAGAATAATCATTAGCATCATAACATAGAAAATGTATCATAGTCATGTGTGGAATCATTAGATAAATTCTTAGAATGTGGAAATGGATAAAAATGAAACATCGTGTCTTTGTGGTTAATTACCACACATAGTTGTGAACAAAGATATAATCATTTTCATGAATATTTCATTTTTTCATGAGATAAATATCATTAAATAATGAATTGGGGAACTATATAATTCAAAGATAACCCATCACATCCTCACATATATATTTTTCTATATAATTACTTGCACAACCATCACAACATAACATGTACATTATCATGCAATCCACATAGAACATATATCAATATTGAAAATTAAATAACCCCTTAAAAGGAATGGGTTTCATTTCATGAATAAAAAATTCATAATTTGGGTTCCCAAATTAAATAGGTACTAACATACCAGATATATTAATCTTCAACCTTGAGTGAAGAAGAAACAATCTCGACAAGTAAAGGTTTGTTTTTTAAAGAAGAGTTCATTTTGGAAAACATTGTGTTCGTCATAAACACAAGTAGAAAACATATATATCCCAAAAAGGTAATATAGTGAACAATAATAGTATGAATTTAATATATATAATTAAAATGGGATTAATGATAGAATACTCAAAGAAATAGAGTTGGCTTCAAGAATTCCCCATACATTTTGTTCGAATGCTTTCTTCAATTTAATTTATTTAAAATTCACAATAACCTCATTAATTAAAAATTAATGAACCTTTCATAGATTAATTTGATTAATTATGGTTTTATTATATAAATTTATGGCCTTTTTTATGAGTTATATATTTTAATTTCACTATTCAAGAGCATTTGTTTTCATGGTTTTCATGATTAGTTTACTTGTACAAAATAATTAAAGTTGGTTTAAAATGTGGATAAATATACATAAATGTTATTATATGTTATTAATGATATTATATAAGTTTTGATGATCTTATAATGATTTTTTTCATATGTTATGCGAATAAATCATTAGTAAAAATTTAATCATTATCATTTTAGGTTAATTTTTGCTGTTTTTCGATCAAAATTAACTTGTTTTGTATTATCATTTAATATTATGTATATAAATTAGATCCAAAACAATAGAAGGTTATAAAATACACATTAGAATATTTTTTCAATGATTTAATTGTTTTAATAATATACATTAATGTGTTAACATAAAAATGAAATCACATCATCCATGATGTAAAAAAATTGACATATCACAGGTGAGGATTTCATTATTTTTCAAATTTAAAAGAAGAAGGGTGGATTTTAATGATGGAAATTCAATTAAAATGATAGAATACCAGAATATAAATCATATTATAGTTATTATGATATTTATATAAGATATGTTTAATATACGAGAAGAATATTATTGAAAATGAAATTTAATTAAAAGATAAAGGAAGGGGATTTTATCTCTGATTTACCCTCCCTAAGAAAGTCCTTAGGGAAAAGGTTTTAGAATTTTGATGAGGCCAAGTGATCCTGGATTTGGGTAAGGGATGAGGGAAAATAATTTGTCTGAATTTGGGAATGTCTAAAATATTGAGAGGTGGGAAGAGAATAGGGGGTGTGGGGTGGTATTTATAGTATAGGAGAGGGGTGTTTTCTCATTATTTAATTTATTACATTATTATTTTTCTCAAGAAAAGAAAAAAAAATTATTCTTGAGGATTAATATTGTACTTATATCATTTTATTTTTAATCAATTATTATTAAATCATCTAGGACTTGAGGAATAGTTTATTTAATTTAAATTCATTTATACAGTAAATTATCATAATTTACTATTCAAAAAAATTCATGTATTACCGAAAAATACCAAAAATTTACCTTAACCATTTTTCAATGTGTAGAATTCAAAAATAACCTCTATTTTATAAAAATAATTTCTTAATTATGAGAAATTTAATTTTTAATTAAAATCCACTTGTATAAGAAAAATATAGATTATAAAATTATAACTGATTTTAAAACACTTTTAAAAATTACTTATGGTATCATTAAATTATCTCAAAATAATAAGACATGATAATATTAATTTACGGATAAATTTTGTGATAATATATTTTCTTTTAAATTATTTAATTCTTCATAAAATTTTAATTAAATATTTATAACTCACAAAAATACTGACAAATAATTAAATATTTTAAAAATATTTAAATCTTTATACTATAGAATAATTATATCATATTGTCACTTATAATATAGATAAATTTTATTTATACTTTCATTGGTGAGTTTACTATTCAATTTTCTGGTTTTTTATTCATAAGGGTCACATTACTATTCCAATGGTTAAGTTACTATTTCATCAGTATATGTTACTTAACTTCTAGAAATGTCTTTTATTTGATTATTTCATCCTTTATTATTTTTGTGTTGTGTTATTGATGTTATATTATGGGATTATACTATATAAAATAATTACAATAAGGTGATTTCATTGATAAATGTTTTTTGATTTTACATTCTTCCCCCCTTTTAAAATTTCTCCTAAAAATTTTTGTTTGACATAAACAGGTGAGGTTAATTCTCTTTAATCACCTCCTCCAGTTCTAAAGTTACTTCTTCATACTTATTGTTCCTCCATACCACTTTTAAATGGAGGATTTTCTTGTTTTATAGAACCATATCACTCCAATATAGAATCTTAACTGCCTGCTTCTTATAATATATATAATTTTCCAGTGGCATTAACTCTATGATCAGTACATGTGAGGGATCTAATATATACTTCCATAGAAGTTATGTATGGAACACATCATGAACATGAGGCATATTCAATGTATGTGCAAGATGATAGGGCACTAATATTATGTGATCGAGGATCTCAAATGGGACAATGCACCTATGGTTTATCTTACCATTCATCCCAAACCACATGACTCTCATCCATGGTAAAATTCGAAGGAAGAATTTATATCCATATTCGAACTCCAGTTACCATTGATAATTGTCAGAATAACACTTATTCTAACATTAAGCAACATTGATATGTTGCTGGATGGGGTGAACCTTCTCTATTATCTCTTTCACAAGATCAAGTCCAAGTATAATTCTTTCACCAACTTCATTCCAACAGGTTGGAGTTCTACATCGGTTTCCATATGAAGATTTATATGGATCCATCTAAATACTCAAGTGTAAGAAATTGTTTTATAAGAACTCAACCAGTGGGTTCCACTGATCCCATACACCTTTGAATTATAAATACTAGCCTCTTAGCATATCTTTATGCATCTGAATAGTCCTTTTAGATAGGACATCAGTTTAGGGGTGATAGGACATTCATACATTTAATTCAGTATGTAATGCATTTTTAATCCTCCTCCATAATTTAGATTTGACCCTAGGATCATGGTCAGAGACAATCGAGAGTGGAACCCCATGCAGTCTGACCACATCCTTCAGATATATCTTTACAAGTTACTAAAGAGAGAGATATTCTAGAATACCAATATAGTGGGTAGTCATGGTGAGTCAGTCCCCCACAACCCATATCACATTGTTTATTTTGGATGACTTTGGGAGACCAGTGACAAAGCCAATAGTGACGTTCTCCCATTTCCACATGGGTATCGGTAGTGGTCAGTTCATTAATTTTTAACATTTTCTCTCTACATTATCTTACAGATTATCAATAACCATGGGATATATTCCACAATATATTTCTTCATGTTGTCCCACCAAATGTTTTCATTGAGGACATGGTACATCTTGGTACTCTCAGGATGGATAGAGAATTATTAGCTTTGTGGATTTTCCAATATATATTTCTTTTTCCCAGGTGATGAAGGAAAAATATGACTCATTCCAAACTAAATCACATCATCATCATCAATATGGATCTCTTTCATTATACATTCCTTTACTGCATTCACCTTCTTTTGTAACATTGGATCATCCATTTGTGCCTCATTTATATTTTCTTGGATTGATGGTTTAGAAATAATTTTGGAATGGTAAGATGTATTCCCTAACATTTTGAATTCCAAATATATCCTTTTCATATACATAAAGATAAGGTCTTTCTCAGTTCGCATCATAGAGAGAGTAGTAGGTATTTTTTTTCTCAGAGCATCAGCTACCTTATTTTTCTTCACAGGATGATAGTTAATAGAGAAATCATATACCTTGATTAACTATAACCATATAATTCGACACATGTTGAGATTTTGTTGTGGGAATATATAGTTTAATTATTTATGATCAATACCTATGTTACAATTCTTTCCATTGAGGTAGTGATGACATATTCTCATGGAATAAATCACAGATGCTACCTCTAGATCATGAGCTAGGTAGTTCTGGTCATGGATCTTCAACATTCATTAGGTTTAGGATACCACATTATCATTATTCATAAGTAAACAACCATATAAATTCTTTTAATCATCACTGTATATCATAATTATTTCCCCACTTTTTGGTAATGTGAGTATAGGTACAGAGATCAGCGTCTTCTTAAAGTCCATGATGATTTCCCCACATTCTTCTATCAAGACTTACTTTATAACTTTATTTATTAACGTAGTTAGCGAGCATGAAAATCTTTACCAATTCCTCACAAAACATCAGTAGTACCTACCTATTCTAAAAAAATAAGGATTTTCCAAACACTATATGGTCTATGGAAATTCTCAATATCCTTTTTCGTCAAGGGTCCATTGAAATTCCCTCTCTTATGAACACATGTCCAAGTAATGTGACATTACACATCCAAAAGTCACACTCTATAAATGTGGCATACATCTTCTTCTTTTATAAGGTCACTAACACAATACTTTGATATTCTTCATGATACACCTTTCTCTCGAAGTATATGAGGATAACATTAATAGAAACTACCACAATGTTTTTGATGTAATGTTTGAAAAATATATTCTTTAAATCCCTGAATATTTTAGAGGTATTAGTAAGTATGAAGGGAATAAAAAAATCATAGTTTCTATACCTTATATAGGATTCAGTCTAATGAATATCCTCCCTAATCACCTTTAGTTGATGAAATCCATAACGAAGATCAACCTTTGAGCAGTACTGAGATCCTTGTAACAGATCAAACCAGTCAAGAATACATGGAATATGATACCTGTTCTTTATAGTGATCTTATTGAGTAACCAATAATCGATACACATCCACATTTAATACATAATTATCTGAGACCAAGAGCACTAGCGCACCCCAAGGTTATTCATTAGGGGATATGAATCCTTTGTCCAAATTCTCTTGTAGCTTCTTCTTTAACTCATCCAATTCGATAAGAGTCACCCTATACAAACACATTCAGATATGATTATCTTCAGGTGTGAGATATATTGAGATATCTACATCATGATCTGAAGGTATTTCTGTTAACTCTCCATGAAATACATCACTTTAGTCCCTCATGATCGTAACTTCCCATATTAGGAAACTTTTATTTGACTCAACCATTTTAGTTAGGTATGTTTCTTCACAGGTAAAAAACACCCGCACCTTTAAAGGATTTTCAAAATGTTATTCATGATCTTCATTTCATTTTTAGAGGATCATGGGATTGTTTTGAATGTTAAAATATATTTATTTTTTCCAACATTTTATGTCTAATCTATATAAAGAGATGAAATCTATACTGAGTATATATCCAATTTACACTAAGGGAAGTATTACAATATTTTATGGATGAATATTCACACATATTCCAATAGTAGAAGGTTCCACCACATGGGTTGAAATGATTTCACCCCTTGCTTTTTTACAGATATAGCTACATCAAGGTTTCGGGACTCCGATTCAATAGTTCTAGCAAACATGAAAGATATAAAGGAATGTGTCCAGAATAAGATAATAATTTTCCTTTCTTGAGTGAATAATATGTATACCTTGAAAGAATTCATTTTCCTTATCCACATATATTATATTAATGGAATATTACTTCCATTTATACCAATGGATTTGATGGATTATGATGTTGAATACCCTCACGGAATCAAAGTTCAGTGCATTAGCTTGGATAGTGACCTTTCTCCATACAGTTGTAGCATTGGACCATCTGTGGTTCTCACCTTTCTTATAACACATTTTCCTACTATGTCATGCCTTTTTTAAATTCATCATCTTGGTGACCTTCTATCCCATACTAAAGCATTTTCCTGTCCTTTTGAGATTGTTCCAATGATGCTTCTTTGCACCTTGTTGACAAGTGGATGGTTGATTTTTGTTTCCATATTTCACATAAGATCCTCCGGCTTGAAACTAAAACTTTCATTTCTTATCAACATAGCTATGGGACCATGCTACAAACTCTATATCCACATTAAGGGCACATATATAAGCTTATTGGTAACTCCTGAAGTCTCTAATTGTGATAGCCTTTATAAGGTGTGGTATTAATCCACTAAATAATATATCAATTTTTCTATCATTGTTGATAACGAAACCTGAAGAATACCTTGAATGCATTGTGAAATTCTCTTCATATGTATTGATAGATTCTTGTTCCTTTTTCTTCCATTCTACGAATTCTCTCTCTACCTTTGTATGAAGATTATGGGGGAAATACTTGTTATGAAACATTATCTCACTGTCTTCCCACTATATATTTTCATTTTCTTCCATCGGCATGGTGTTCTCAATAATAGCTCATCATTGATCGATATCTGCATCTAAACTATAAACGGATAGAGTCACCTTCTCTACATCAGAGTAGTGAAACACAGAAAAGAACTTCTCCATTGAGTATCCCACTATTCCATGACAATCTGATCGACATATCCTCTAAATTCTGATGGCCATTGCTGCATAAAACACTTGATAGACTATTTCAATTACTTAGGTGAAGGTGGTCATTCCACATTATTTAGGTTATTATTCATAACAGAAGATATTTGTGTAAGCATCACTGTCAAATTTTAAACTCCACCACTCAAGGCAATGAGGATTTTATTTGGGAGAACACTACATTGACACTCAGATTTTTTTGGTGTGGTTTCTATTGGTTCCCAATATTATCTAAATTAAAATATTTTAAAACCAAACATAATTAAACCTGTCAAGAATAAACAATTTATTCCTTTGTGAAATTAATACTAAGAATAAATGATTTTTTCCTTCTTATTTTATCATTTATACATGGTGTCATACTAAGGGTTTTCACTAAAATTGTCTAATAATAATTCCCAAATTAATTGAACCATCTTGGATAACGACTATTGATAACTTATATTTTACTACATTAGTATCATATCATATTATGATAAAAAATAAAAAGTTATACACAACTAGGATACAAAAAATTAGTTTCCTGTAAAAGTTAGGACCATACAAGAAATTTACAATAGAAAATCTTATTTAATTCCTTCTTCTTTAGATTCTTATTCGTCCTTGAATTCTCCATAGTATACGTAGTCAACTAAGGACCTGCATCAAAAAGGGGTGAGATAAATTCTCGGTAAGTGGATAAATAACAACAAGAAACAATATAAAATGGGTGTCTATAATAATTATCATAATAACATAGGCATATGATCATAGTCATGAGGGTAATCATTAGATAAAGGCATGAAATTCAAAAATGCATAAAAATGAAACATCATGTCTTAGTGGTTAACTACAACACATAGTTGTGAAAAAAGATAGTATCATGTTAATAATCATATTTTAATTTTCTCATGAGATACATCACATTACCCAATTCATTATAGGGCTATATGATTTCAGGTTCACCTTTCACATCATAACATATAAATTACTATAGATAATTCCTAGTGCACCAGTCCACATCATAACATTTACATTATAATGAAATCCACATAGAATTTATATCATTCTTGGACAAAAAATTAGCCCTGGAATGGAATTAGTTTCATTTAATAAATAATAAATTCATAAATTTTCTTCCCATATTAAATAATTAATAACATACTTTATATAGGAATCATCAACCTTGAGTGAAGAAGAAACAATCTCATGATGTAAAGGTGTGTTTATTTGAAAGAAGAGTTCTTTGGGAAAACATTGTGTTTTTTCATAAAATCGTTCAGAAAAAATGTATATCCCAAATAAAAAATTAATATAATTACGAAGAATGATATTTAATTAATATCTATACTAAAAATTATGTCAAAGAGGGAAATCCAATCAAAGAGAGTTGGGTTTTTGAGAGTTCATGTTACCTTATGTACAAATGCTTTCTTCACATTAATGTTTTGTATAATCGCATTAAATTAAATAATTAAAAATTAATGAAAATTTTACACATGTGTTTGAATAATTATGCTTTTATTATGTTAATTTATGTCATTTTAGATGAGTTATATAGTTTAATTCCATTGTTCGATGGAATTAAATTTCATGGTTTTTATGATTGGTTTGCTTGTATAAAATAATGGAAGTTTGTGTAAATTGTTGAAAAATATCCATAATTTTTAATATATGTTACTAATGATATTCCAAAATTTTTAATTATCTTATAAATAATTTTGTAATATATAATGTGGGTGAATCATTAGATAAAAGTTAATAATGACCATTTTAGGTTAATTTTTGACGGTTTTCAATCACAAATAAATTGTTTTGTATTATCATTTAATACATTGTATATAAGTTAGTTCCCGAAAAAAACGTTATAAAATAAAAATTAAAATATGTTTTCAACCATTTAATGGGTTTGATAATATGATTTAAGGTGTTAAATAAAATTGAATTTTCATCGTCCATGATGTTAGTAAATTGACATATCACATGCGATGATTTCATTATTAAAAATAATATCGATGGATGAATTATTATAATGATGGATATTACATTGAAATGATATAATACTAGTATATGGAAAATACTAGAGTTATCATGACATTTGGTTTAGATATGGTTAGAATAATAGAAAAAAGAAATTAAATTGAAACGAAATTAAAATAAAATGGAAGAGGATTTTAACTCTTCGATTTATCCACTTTGAGAACCTCCGTAGGGGAAACATTTTGGTCTGTCGATGATACCAGGAGTTACCGGACATGGCGTAGGGTCTAGGAAGAAGTATTGGAAATAAATTGGGCAAGGCTCAAAGCATTACATGTGTTTGGAGAAGAGGGGTGAGCGGTTGTATTTATTGTGGAGGAGATGGGTGTTTTCTCATTATTTAATCCATTAGTTTATTATTTTTCGCAAGGCATGAAATAGTGTTGATTATTGAGACTATATAGAATAATTAGATCATGTGAGTTTAAACCAATTGTTCTTTCATCATCCATGAGCCGAGGAATTTTGTATTTAATGTTTAATGTATTTATACGATAAATTATTATATTTTACTACTCACCAAAAATTTACGTATTTTAGAAAAATCCCTATAATTCACCCTAAAATTTTTTTATGTGTATCATTAAAAATTTATCTCTATTTTATAAAAATAGTTTTCTAAATATGCATAATTTAAATTTTAACAGAAATCACCATTTACTCGAAAAATACAGATTTTAATATTCTAACTAATTTTATAACACAGTGATAAATTATTTATGTTATCATGAAATTATTTTAAAATCATAAGATATAAAAAAATTAATTTATGGTCAAATGTTATGGAAATTAAATTTCTTTTAAATTTTAAATTATTCTTGAAATTTTAATTTTATATTGATAATTTATAAAAATACCAACCCTTAATTAATATTTTTAAAATATTTATTTACATATAAAATGATAAGATTATATCATATTGTCACTTATAAGATGGATAAATTTTATTTATACTTTATTTGGTGAGGTCAGTATTCAATATTATGGTTTACCATTTATAAGGATCACAGTACCATTCCAAAGGTCTAGTAACTATTTCATCAGTATAGGTTCATTAACTTATAGAAATAAAATATATTTCAAGTATTCATCATTTATCATGATTTTATTGTGTTATTAATGTGATTTTATGTGATTATACTATCTAATATAACTATAGGAAGGTAATTTCATTGATAAATGTTTTGGGTTGTTAAACACATACACATGATTTATGATCCCATTCCATAACAAATGAATGAAATGAAGTTAAATGTTAAAGGTGATAATTTCATAATATTATAAGTGCCCTAAAAAACATAATTATTATTCAAACTCATCCTTGATACCATCCATAAGAGGAATTGGTAAAAAATGAACGACATCTTGTCTTGGGAGTGACAGTTCATACATACAAAAGATCGATATATCTTTTTTTTAACGGATTCTACATAATGAATGAATAATTATTGTTGAATTAGTATAATGAAATATAATTTTATATTTTATAATAATTTTTTTTAAACTAACAATGTTATGGAATATTAAGAAGAAGAAAATTAAAATCAATGACTAAGTGGAGAGTAATAGTCCTATCATAAACATTGATACTACTTTTAACCAACTTTATAAATTAATGGGTTAATCTAACTAAATAAGGCTACTTGTAACACCAAAATATTTGAAAAATAAAACTTTTTTCGATAGCATATACAACATGAAACACCAAATATAAACAAACAATGGAGTGTTATTCTTTAAATATGTTTGTTATAACCAAGCCATTAAATTAGAAGGCATAAATAGTAAAATAAATATTTTAAAAATATGTCTAATGTTAATATATAATCCAAATTTAATGATTAGTTAATAATAAATAAGTATTAAATTTTAAGTAAAGTGATTTTATACTTAAAAATGCATTTTATTAAAAAAAATTGGATATATAATATTATAAATTTATGGGATATTTTCAAATTGAATTTATGAAAAATGATATCATTTTTAAATCATAATTTAAAAAATATATTATTGTTTAATATTTATATTTTCTAAAAAGAAGGATTTTTTTGGGAATAGTAAAAAAAATCCACTTGTTTATGATTTCATTAAATTTCATTTAAAAGTACATTATGATTATTCATTTAATCTCAAGTAACAGAAGTACTGACTAATTCTTTATAATCTAAATAATTATATTTAAGTATGAAGTATACATTATTTTGGTATAAGTTCATTTTTTTGTGCATAAAAAGTCATTTTTCAAAAACAAAATCATTGAATTTCCCTCATTTATCTTAAAATAAAATTATTAAAAATATAAAAATTGAATCTCATAAATTGGATTCCATATTTGGGATTTTTTTTTATTTTTTTTAAAAAAGTTCCACTTTATATTTGTTCATTATGAGTAGTAACCGTGGTAAAATTTATAATCTCTGTAATGGTAAAACATGTATAAATAGCTCAAATCTATGTGGTAAGACCATAAAACCACCATAAAATATTCTCTTTTACTATTATATGAGTTGAGTTAGTTCCTAATCATCTAATTTTCTAAAATATTTCCATGTTAATCCACTTTTATATGATAGTGATAAAATTATTGTTTAAGAAAAGTATTAAAAAATGCAGCTCCCTTTCCTTTAATTTTCATAAAACATTTATCACATGGATTAAAATAAGTTATGAATTATAAAAAATGGATAAATTTAGCATGAAAAGAATTAAATATACGGTAGTAATTTTTTTATTTTTAAAATTAATATAATTACCTTGAGTGTTTACACATCACTAATGAAACACTTGTACAAGTTGGTAAAAAAATAATGCAAATAGATATAGTACGGTTAAATTTGATGGTCTTCGTTTAATTTTTTGCACTAAAAGATTTTTATGGATCTAAATATAATTTAATTAATATTTTAAAAATTATATTTTAATTACATTTTTTTCCTGTTGTGTTTAAAATCAAATTTTGTTTAATAAAAAAATATTACATTTTTTATGGGATACAATATGTTTTATGATATTATCATAACATAAATACGCAATATAAATTTTTGAAACTTATTTAATAAATCATGTATGATAATACAATATAATTATAATAAAAAAATAATTCAAAACATATAAATTATAATTTATTTCATTATAAATATAAAAATATTTTTTAGTGATGACTTAATGCTAACACAACACTAGATATGTAACATTTGTTTCCATGATGATACTAGTTGAGAACAAAAAAAGAATTTTTATTAATTTTTAGTTAAATATTATGAAAAAATTATTATTTAGCTTGATATATTCTAATAATAGAGTTATAATGAAATAATATAATCCAAATTCTCGTACAATTCTTGTACAAGGTGTGAAAAGTTAAAAAATATATTAAATATGTTTTCATGATATAGAATGAAAATAGTTATTCTTTATGAATGATTATATTTGATAAAGAAAATTAATTAAATTTCTTATGTTAATCATTTATTTTTAATATTAAAAATTATTATAATTTTTTAAATCAATAACATCGTATTGGTGTGATGTATATGAAAATAGTAAAACAAATAATTTTTTTTTAAATATAGTAAAACATATAATATTTGTATGAGTTTGCGTATACAATTACATTTATAGATATTTAGTAAGAAAAAGTTAGGATATAAGATATCATATTTCAAATTGGTTTCTTTAATGATGATTTTAAAATCATGTATTTTGAATAATGATGAAAAGGACCTTCAATATTATATGATGTTTAAAAGTTATTTTTATGTATTTATTTAATTATATAAATTATGTCAGGAATCAAACATATATATAATTTTATGTAATATCATTTCTTTTTTGACACATTTAATTTTTACCAAAACCATCATGAAAACAAAATATTGAAATAAAATTAAACGGAATTTATTTTTCCCTATAAAATGAGACCTAATTTTTTTTCAATGAAATCAAATTTGATTTTTATCTCAAAAATACTCCCAAAACATATATAATCATAAATTCCCACAAATAACAACCATTATATTCATCCAAACCATATCAAAAAATGCCTATAGAATAATAAAAAGGAGGCAACATGAAGGTAATGCTAAAGGTTACATAAATCAATCTTAACTCAATAGTATAAATCGCTTATCAAATGACTATATTATACGAATATTACATGTTAAATTAATATTATTTGATTTATGCATTATTTTGAATTATTTTTTAGGGATTTAAATTTTTGACATGTAATCACATATTTTGTTAATTTTCTATTAAATGATATGACCTTTGTAAGGGTTATTTGTTTCAAATTATATTTCATTGGGACATAAGTTTACCTTAAGATTCTTTATTTTTTATTAGGAATACATACTGCCAATTTTACATGTTTTATCTTGAATGACCTTATTTTCATGATATTCAATGATTTAGATGAATTTTTTATTTCATGGGGCTTACGATTAAAATTTTACCAAATCATAAAGTTGTTTATTTTTCAATCCTATTTTTTATCTGGTTTGTTTATTATAGAACTTACATTGATGAAATTATATGATAATTTTTTGGTAAACTCATTTATGTTTTCTTGTCCTCTTCACATATTTTTTAATTTTCATGTTTAGGAAACATATTTATCTCTTTGGTAATAAGAATTAATTTGAATGTGTTCTTATGAAAATATAACCTTATTAATAATCTTCTAATTTAAAACATTTTCATACATATCTATGTTTTTATAAGAATTCAAGATTTTTTATTGGATATTAATAAAATATTGTTGAATTTCATTTTAACCCATGTTTTACTTGCTACAAAATGTTCTAAAAAATAATATTATTAAAAATTAATGATCATGATTCTTTTTCGCAAAAGTGTGATCATAATATATTTTAAAGGGATTATGACATGAGAAAAACATACCAAAGGCATGAAGGATCAATGATTTGATTCCTCCTTAACGTTTACCATTTTTATTTTCATATTATATGTTTTTCTTAATATTATAAATAATTTTTTTTTCAAATATGTTTTTCAAATTGGGAAGGGTAATTTCATTTAAAATTTCTTTAATTATATTTTTATAATATGTCTATTCATTAATGAAATCAACTCATGATGTTACTTATGGTACACTGGGTTTATGTTATAATTATTCTATCCTTATTCTGTCTCTATATGGATTGTGAATATTTCATTAGATAATCATTAAACCATTTTCTTTTGTATGAGTAAATCAATATAAAAATGAAAAGTGGTAATTGTTATATTGAAAATTGAAAGCATTTAATTGTTTTCCTCATTCTATAATAGTTGTAAATATTCATGGAAGATTGAAGGGGGGTTATGTTTTAACTTGGGACGAGTGGTTCTATTATAAACCTATGATGAGTGGTTATGTAATAAACAAAGTGTGGGTGGGAATATTATAGCCCTAAAATTCATTGGGTTATGAGACAAAGTTAACTAGTTTAAAGTTAACGCAAAGAGACATCAAATTTTATTTATTATATGTTACTCTTAAGATACTTGGGAATTATCTTGTTATGTAATTCCATGATGAATGAATTTTTTTTCCATGTTTGATGAAATTTTTTTCAATTATTAATTTGATATATGATGATTAGTTTTTAAATTATTATTTTCATAGAGTATTAATGATAATTTATATAGTTTTGTTCTTATCTAAAATCTTTATTCCATGTCTCATTTTTTTGAACCACAATTTTTGGGTATGAAATTTATTATTTATATCTTGTGTACATTGATTATGGAATCATACCTTTATTATCACCTAATTCTCATTGATGAAATTCAAATTTTAATGATTCTGTTTACCCATACTGAGAATTTGATCACATCCGTATTACGTTTTCCATTTCCCCAGGTTTTGTAGAAAGGTTTTAATCATGTAATACATATGAAGGTTGCTACAAGTGAAGAAGATATTGTGAGATAATGTTAAATTTTATGAAATACATGTATGAGTATTCAATTTTTTATGTAAGAGTTAGTGCTAATTCTCTAAAACACTATACAAAAAAGGTACTTTGGTATGTAATTATTCCAATATTTTAGTTTGATGTTATTTCTTTCTATGTGCTAAAAATGGGTCAAGTTTATCGGTACCACAAATAGAATGTAAAGGGTATGTTTTTGGCACCATATATTGAAGGGTGGGTTTGGGGATGTTATACCACATTATTAGGTTCATGGGACAGGGTTATATGTTATAAAATGTATAAGGCCCCGGCCTTAAACATTACGTAATATTGAATTAAATGAATAATTCGCATTGAGGATCTTTTCAGTTTTAGAGTTTTAGAGAATTAGGACATAAATCTTACATCTCAAAAGATTACAAAGTAGACTAAGTTTCCATAAAATAAAAACTCTTAAAAAGAAACATGCCTTGTTCCATGTTTTAGATAGCATGACTTTCCCTTGATCCCATCCTTGACCCTATTCCACATTAAGTCCTGTGAAAAACATTTCAAAAAAACATGGGGTGAACATAAAAAGCTCAGTAAGGGATACACAAAGAATGAAAACTGTTAGTTTTTCAAACATCAAGTAAACCATGTATACTTTGTCAAAGTAATACCATCACATTCATGAAGTAGAAAAAACTCTTCACTGAATAAAATATCATTACCTACCCTTTTGTAACCAAAGGATTACCAGAAAACCCATATAAGGAACACATAACATATAAAGGTTACATGGGGTATAAACATACTTAAATGGAATAACCATACGGTCGACTTCCACACATACTTAATGGAATAGCCATACGACCGACTTCTATACCCAATGCATTGGAGGTTATAATGTAACCACCCGTCCTGGTATTCACGGCACCACCCGTCATATGGTTTATCACATAACCACCCGTCAAATGTCCAAGTACCATTATAAAATCATAAGACATAAAACATACATAATGGAAAGAAAACATTTCCCAACTTTTATCACAATATATCACTCAAATATATTGACATTAAATATCCATTATAGAAACCATTTTCAATACCAAAATACATAAAAGAGTATAAGGTATTTATTTCATTTTAAAAACATCATGGCGTGTTGAGGAAGCCAAAGACCAAATAATACTCACGGTGGCGGAAAAGGTCGTTGTCACTACGTACGTTAAAAGAAACATCCCTTCTTGTCGTTTAGTAAAACGATTCATAGAAAAAGATTCCTTTTGTATAAAAGTAAAATTCAAAGGTGTTTATACACCGTATAAAATATAGTTGTGTATAAAACTAAATATGCCTCAATGAAAGGAGATTGAGACGAAGTCCCTTACCTCAGGTCCGACTTGACTCGATCATTCTTTAACGTCCTGAATAATAAACATGAGTTAATTTCTACTTTCTTAAGAACCTTTTTTGAAGCTTATTATTCCTTTTATATCACTTATTTCCATGTTATAAACAATATTTAATCATTAAGTTAATAATGTTTATTTTGTCGATATTTGGTTCTTAATTCGAAAGTGGACTTCTTACAATTACATGTTGTTCATGTGGTCAAAGGTTCTTTATATCAAGAATGACATTCCTGATTTGGATATCATATTTATCATATATATCTAGAATATACATGTATTTATAATATCACATAATCATTTAGAGGTAAGAAATGAAATGCACCGTTCATGGAGAGGGTAATCCGTACGTACGGATGAACGCTACTTTCATTTCTATGTCATATTAATGGAATAAAAACTAAATGATAGGTATGTATATTTTAATTCCAGAATTATATTAATCATTTAGATGTAACATACATCATATATATCTATTATATATATGTACTTATAATAGTACATTACATTTGGGTATAAGAAATGAAATTCACCGTTCATGGAGACGATAAGCCATACGTACGCATGAACGCTACTTTCATTTCTATCTCATACTTTAATGAGATGAAATAAAAATGATATAGAGGTATATTATAATTCCAGTATAACATCATATATAATAACTTTAAATATAAGGCCCCAGCCTTAAACCTTACTTAATCTTGAGTTATTACAAGATTACACATTGAGGATCTTTTCAGGTTTAGAGTTTTAGAGAATTAGATCATGAAACATGCATTAAATTCCACATTTAAACAAAGTGGTTACATAAAAGACCGTATTCATTCTTCCCATAAACGGAAACATATTTAAAATATAACATGGATTCTTTCTTGACACATCCTTGACACTATCATCACATCATGTACCTTTCCCTTGACCTGTGAAAAACATTTCAAAAAACATGGGATGAGCATAAAAAGACCAGTAAGAGTTATAAAAATATTGAAAGGAAACATGAGTTCATATATACATTAGAATGAAATCACACTTTACCCATAAAACATAGGCATATCAAATCATGAATAAATCATAGAAAACATAATACATAAAGGTAACTTGAGGCATTCATAACATTCTTACGTAGGGAGTAACCCTCTTGGTTACGTTTGGAATACCCATCACAGTATATTCCCTAAATCTCTTCGGAGAAACCTTAACGTTTCACTCCTTTGCGTTACCCAATGCATTGGAGAGCTATATCGGGCTCACCCGCCCTTAGTTTATCACGGAACCACCCGTTTTCATAACAATGCCCAAGAACCTTAACATAAATGTGTCACATAAAACATGCATAAAGGAAACATAACATTTCCACATTTCAATCACAATATAACATTTTACTATATTGAAATAATGAATCAATTCAAAAAGAAACCATTTCCAAAACCATTTATGACATTTAATAAAGAGAGTTTTTAATCAAAGTGTCCCATACCACCTTGAAGCTTAAAATTTTAAACCAATAATATCCATATAAATAAATCCTTAAAAACATTTTGAAAACATGGATATTAATAAGAACAAATAATTAAAACATTTAAAACGATATTTTGGTTAAAGGGGTTTTACCAAAATTAGAGGCACTTGAATACAATAATTGAGGAATAACATTTAGTCAGAACTTTATAATATCCTGAGAATAAATGGATTCATGATATAATACTCCAAAGGATAGTATATACACCATATAAGAGTGAATTGGTGCATAACAACAATGAACCCTCAATAGAAATGTCAAATGTAATGAAATCCTTTATAAAGAAGGTATCCTTAAATTAAGGACAAATCAATCTCACAAATATGTGTGACAAATATAAATACACCCAATATAAGTGGATATTAAGTGTAAAACAATAAAAGTTCATTCACACATATTCAATGGATGACATATTCAATGACTACATGTTGAACCCAAAGAAATCGAAATTGGGTTAAAAAGTTCCCTTGACAGCCTAACGACATCACATCAAAATGAGTTGATAAGAGATAAAAAGTGTATCTCATCACTTGGAAATAAAATTTACATCAATAAGGATATATGAGAACATATCCCAATATAAAAATATGTAAATTAAAAGACCCAACAAAAGAAGTCTTTTAAAAAAGAGGAGGGTGAAAGGTTCCCTTACCGACTTGGGTATCTTTCAAAACATACACCCCATGAAAGAAGGACAATAGATCATTCATGTAAATACTCATAAACGAAATTATATTACACAAAGAGTAGAATAATGGGCAGTACATACACCAATAAAAGGAATTTGTGGAAAATGTAGCATAAATCTCACAAGAATAAAAGTGAGATGAAAAATCCCTTATGAAAATTCGGCAGCCTAACGGCGCCAATCAAAACTTCCAAAATGGATTGATGAGAGGAAATAGGGTATCTCATCATATGAACATAATAAGTACAGTAGGAGTAATATAAAATAACATCCCAATCATAAGAAATATGAGCTTAAAAGGAATGAAATAAAAGAGTACACTTAAAAAAGAAAGAGAGGTGTAGGATCCCTTACCTCGGGTCCGACTTGACTCGATCGTTATTTAACGTCCTGAATAATAAACTTGAGTTAATTTCTACTTGATTAAGAACCTTTTACAAGTGAATTATTCCTTTTATACCAATTATTGACATGTTATAAACATTATGTAATCATTTAAGTTAATAATGTTCATTTTGTCGGTATTCGGTTCTTAAGTCGAAAGTGGACTTCTTACAATTACATGTTGTTCGGGTGGTCAAAGGTTATTTATATCCAGAATGACATTCCTGATTTGGATATCATATATATTATATATATCCAGAATATAAATGTATTTATAATATTACATAATCATTTAGAGGTAAGAAATGAAATGCACCGTTCATGGAGACGGTAAGCCGTACGTACGCATGAACGCTACTTTCATTTCTTTGTCATATTAATGGAATTAAAACTAAATGAGAGGTATTTATATTTTAATTCCAGAATTATATTCATCATTTAGATATATCATTCATTATATATATCAATTATATACATGTACTTTTAATAGTACATTACATTTGGGGATAAGAAATGAAATGCACCGTTCATGGAGATGGCAAGCCGTACGTACGCATGAACGCTACTTTTTTTTCTATCTCATACTTTAATGAAAATAAATAATAATTATATAGAGGTATATAATAATTCCAGTATAACATCATATATAATAGCATTAAATCCATCTTTTATATGTCCCACGTATGGAATTAACGAATCACATCACTTTGAGGGGGCGGTAGTCCGCACTTCCTAATATGAAGATATCGCGTATACCCATAATGGAAGCCATAAAGGTAAGACACAAATGAAAAATACAGAAGCATAAGTAAAACATAAACATATAATATATCATATATGAATATATTTACATCTTAATGGCCACCTTTGAAGGTGTTAAGAGAATGTTGAACAATCATCGTTTAGGGAGGTAGAAATTCGCCATCCATGGAAACCGTATGCTCTTTAACCATTTGATGTAGTTGTGTGAGAGTGTAGCTCGAACAAATCTTATAACAACATCCTAGTATATTGAGCCTAAAGGCTTCCTTTGTAAGGATTCTGCCCAAAGGGAATCCTCTAGGATGAGGAGAGGGATGTGGAGAGAGTAAATGGGCAGGGGTTGGCCGAGACAAAGGCTTGATGAGTGTGTGAAATGAGGTAGAGGTGGGGGCCTTTTATAAGAGGATAGGAGGGGCACTTTTGGAAAGTAAAGAAATATTACTTTATTTGAAAATGTTTTTCGGTTTTAAAAGGTCCCACATTGATATAATTCATGTATAAGGTGATAAGGCTTCGAAATCCACTCATCCAATTGGTTTTGGCCATGTGTAGGTTGTAGATTTTACATTATCTTTCCATTTTATTTAAATCGTTAAATAATGAGGTCATCTCTGCATCATCATGATGTCATAAATAATTTAATTTATTTAATGTCTAAAAATTAAAAAAATACTATGATGTAGGAAATCGTTTTAGCTTTCCGATGACTATTTATAATCGAAAATCTGATCTTTATAACCCCATGTAAAAATTGTTTTCTTAAAACATATTATGTTTGTGTCATTTTTACTTTTACATTAAATAAAAAGTTATTTATGTCATTTCCCAACCAAAGTGGATCCATGGGGTTTCCAAGTTGACCCATGGCTTGTCTTGGTCGGCCATGACACAACCAATGAGGGTAAGACATGTGTCAAGCTCATCTCATTTTATTAAAGCATTATTTTTACCTTAAACTACATTAATTACCACTAATTGCGATTAAAAACTTAATAAGTTACTATTCACCAAAAAATTATTTTAATCTCATTGAACCACATTTTAATTCTTAATGACAACCATTTATGTAGCATTTTTGAATAACAAAACACAATGATGGAAAAATTTCATTTAAACGGAAAATCAGTTTTTATAAGTACCACTTAGTGGTTTCACTATTCATCAAAAATTGAAGTTTTTCAGAAAAATCCCAAAAATTCACCCTAAGCTATATTTGATATTCTGAATTCAAAAATGAAGTCTGTTTTACAAAATTCAAAACATATAAGTCACATTAATTAATTTAATAATTAATTCCCGCTGTCATGACAAATAGCGTGTTTTTATGAAACAATAAGTATCAAAAGATTGACACTAGTTTAAGTCCGATTTCAAAGTGAAATTAATTCCAACGACCACTATTGGATTTAATGGTAAAAATATTTTCTAATTTCACTTTAAAACCAATTAAAAATATAATCTAATCGTATAAATAAATTAGATTAAAAAGTGGTTTTTAATTAAAATACAACATTTTACACTATTCATTAAAAAAATGAACTTTATCGGAAAGATACAAAAAATTTACACAAAGTAAATTTTGATGTCCCGATTCTTAATAAGAGTTTTATTTGGTCCAAAAAAAGGTTTAAGAGTGAACAAAACTATATTTAATGATGGTTCAACATCAAAAGGTGATAAGTGAACCTTTAGTGAAAACTAGGGCATATACGCCTAAAATTGAATTCTTTTCGTATTTTAATACTCTATCCTTTATTGGATAAATGTAAAAACATTTAAAAACATATATAATCATATTTTAGTTATTTCTATCCATTACCGCCATTACAATGGCTACATGTTAACTACCATTTAAAATAATATTATTTTATTATTAGAGTGCAACGTAAGATTCCCAAGAAACTCGTTGTTGCGTGTTGGGTACGCCATCGAGCATAGCGTCCCCTTTAAAGTCATATCAATATTTTATTCACAAATATGGATAAATATGAAAATTTGATATTCTTTATTTACTTGGGGTGTTACATCCTTCCCCCCTTTTGGGAATTGCGTCCTCGCAATTTTTAAAATTGGGCTTGGAAACATCCTTGAAAGTCCCACATCGCAACAAGAGTCGGTAAAACAATCACTTTAAAATAAAGAAAGATAAGTACAGAGGTCACCCGAGTTAACCCATACTAGGATTCCATGTAAGAAAACATGGACATGGAGGAGAAAACATAGGGTCATGTTCTGATGGATAGTGATAGAAAACATGTTTAGGAGAAAGTTAACAATAAGAAAATCACAAACTTGTGATGGGTTAAACGGTATTCGATTCCCCAGTAGGAAAAGTTAATAGACAAAATTTTTGTTTTAAGTTACTTTTTGTTGATGAATTTATTCATAAGGAAACATAATCACTTATCATGTTGACTTTCATCTTTTACTAGATTCCTTAGTCAAACTCATATTTTTTTCCTAAAGGCGAGTATTTAGGGAGACTTGTTCGCATTAAGAGTACTATAATCAACTTCTTGAGAATCACCTAATCCACAAAAGAGAACTATATACATCCCATGTCTTTAGGCTTTAACCAAAACCAAAACCAAAAAGGTTAGTACAAGGTCAGATAATCCAGAAAAGGATAACCCATTAAAAAGAAAATCCATGCTTAATCTCCAAAATTTGTCCAAAAAAACCCAAAGTTCAATGAGGACCATTAGATAAAAAATTTGTCCATAAAATTCTTCAAAGTAAACCAATCTAATATTGAAACCCAAATGTTTGATGGATTTAGTCACATAGTCTTCCAAGTTAAATCGTAACACTTATCTCCAAACAACATCAATCGCTCCTAAAGTCTCGCATTGAAAAGTAATTATCCTAATCACATATCCTCCATGATAGGTTAATCATTTTCATAAATAACCCAAAATCAACTTACTCTTAATTCATAAAATCATATAACTAAAAAGAATCAGTCAAACTAACCAGGGACTTCACATAGTCCAGTGGTAGGCGATAAATACGAGTCGCACTTTGGTTGTGGGTTCAATTCCCGCAGCTTTGTCCGACGCGACGGGTAGTCACACGGTCTAGGTGTTGTCCTTTTTCCAAAACTATATAATTCTCAAATCATTCCCCAAAAAGGATTAAAATCATCAAAAATAACCATAACATAATTTAACCTCAATTTTATCTCATGCCTTTCACTTCAATCATAACATATAGTAACCCATAATTACCTCAAAAGTAAGGATCATATAAACCCAAATGGTTATTTATAACTATGTCCACAAAAGAAAAGATAACTATTAATTGGATAAAATTTTCCTATATTAAACATCAGGGTTACACATAATATAAAAAGTCTTCTAATGTAACCCCATCATCAATAGAAACTTAATACTCTTAAGAATTTCACCATAACTCTTGAAGCCCTTATGTGTTGACATCTTACTCATTCAACATTCTTCATGATCCATTATCCATTCCTTTCCAACTTATTCCGAAATACCTCTTTCCTACAAACAAAATCATGAATCATATCCTAATATTCCAAAATAGGACAACAATATTAATGAAATAGTACATACCTTTGATTGGTCATTATCAGTTTCTTCATCCTCAATCGGAATGGCATTAGGTATTGGTAAACGAATATTTGTACGCTCTTGGTGACTCCATTCACGAAACTTCTTCATAGGACATGTGTTTTCATAATGACCATGCACACCACATTTAAAACATTTAATTGATCCCTCAGAAAGAACTTCTTTCCCTTTCATCGATTCAACTGGATGCTTCCTTTTTCCATGGCAGGTTCTTGCTTTATGACCTTCATTTCCACATCTATAGCATATTTTTGTCCCTTTGAAACATTTTCCTAGGTGTTTCTTTCCACATCTTTGACACATAGGTTTTTGAACACACTTACCTTTATGATTATTACCTGTACTTCCATAGGGATTTGTTTCTTGCATATATGATGCCTTAGAGAAATCTACAAGGTTTAGGTGGTCAATCATGACTCCAGATAGTTGGTTGAGGATAATCATAAGAGTTCTCATTCCAGCTCCCATATCATTCAGTTGCTTGGTCAAAAAACTGTCACAGTTTCCTCCACATCCACTGTTACATTGGTGCCTGCTAGATCCATCCATTTACTAAAACCAAAAAGGTCAGTGTGAGTATATCAACAAAACCATCATGTACTAATGAGTATGATAAACAATAAGATATACTTACTCATTCAATTTATCTAAAACTAAGACTCTTTCTGAAATCCTAGCCATTATGGTAATTGTCACTTATGCTTAAAGAATACCCTAACCTCTAAAGTTATCTAAACCGACCTTTGATACCAACTATAAGGCCCCAGCCTTAAACCTTACTTAATCTTGAGTTATTACAAGATTACACATTGAGGATCTTTTCAGGTTTAGAGTTTTAGAGAATTAGATCATGAAACTTGCATTACATTCCACATTTAAACAAAGTGGTTACAGAAAAGACCGTATTCATTCTTCCCATCAACGGAAACATATTTAAAATATAACATGGATTCTTCCTTGACACATCCTTGACACTATCATCACATCATGTACCTTTCCCTTGACCTGTGAAAAACATTTCAAAAAACTTGGGATGAGCATAAAAAGATTAGTAAGAGTTATAAAAATATGGAAAGGAAACATGAGTTCATATATACATTAGAATTAAATCACACTTCACCCATAAAACATAGGCATATCAAATCATGAATAAATCATAGAAAACATAATACATAAAGGTAACTTGAGGAATTCATAACATTCTTACGTAGGGAGTAACCCTCTTGGTTACGTTTGGAATACCCATCACAGTATATTCCCTAAATCTCTTCGGAGAAACCTTAATGTTTCACTCTTTCACGTTACCCAATGCATTGGAGAGCTATATCGGGCTCACCTGCCCTTAGTTTATCACGGAACCACCCGTTTTCATAACAATGCCCAAGAACCATAACATAAATTTGTCACATAAAACATGCATAAAGGAAACATAACATTTCCACATTTCAATCACAATATAACATTTTAGTATATTGAAATAATGAATCCATTCAAAAAGTAACCATTTCCAAAACCATTTAAAACATTTAATAAAGAGATTTTTTAATCAAAGTGTCCCATACCACCTTGAAGCTTAAAATTTTAAACCACTAATATCCATATAAATAAATCCTTAAAAACATTTTGAAAACATGGATATTAATAAGAACAAATAATTAAAACATTTAAAACGATATTTTGGTTAAAGGGGTTTTACCAAAATTAGAGGCACTTGAATACAATAATTGAGGAATAACATTTAGTCAGAACTTTATAATATCATGAAAATAAATGGATTCATGATATAATACTCCAAAGGACAGTATATACACCATATAAGAGTGAATTGGTGCATAACAACAATGAACCCTCAATAGAAATGTCAAATGTAATGAAATCCCTTATAAAGAAGGTATCCTTAAATTAAGGACAAATCAATCTCAAAAATATGTCTGACAAATATAAATACACCCAATATAAGTGGATATTAAGTGTAAAACAATAAAAGTTCATTCACACATATTCAATGGATGACATATTCAATGACTACATGTTGAACCCAAAGAAATCGAAATTGGGATAAAAAGTTCCCTTGACAGCCTAACGGCATCACATCAAAATGAGTTGATGAGATATAAAAAGTGTATCTCTTCACTTGGACATAAAATTTACATCAATAAGGATATATGAAAACATATCCCAATATAACAATATGTAAATTAAAAGACCCAACAAAAGAAGTCTTTTAAAAAAGAGGAGGGTGAAAGGTTCCCTTACTGACTTGGGTATCTTTCAAAACATACACCCCATGAAAGAAGGACAATAGATCATTGATGTAAATACTCATAAACGAAATTCTATTACACAAAGAGTAGAATAATGGGAAGTACATACACCACTCAATGGAATTTGTGGCAAATGTAGCATAAATCTCACGGGAATAAAAGTGAGATGAAAAATCCCTTACGAAAATTCGGCAGCCTAACGGCGCCACTCAAAACTTCCAAAATGGATTGATGAGAGGAAATAGGGTCTCTCATCATATGAACATAACAAGTACAGTAGGAGTAATATAAAAGAACATCCCAATCATAAGAAATATGAGCTTAAAAGGAATGGCATAAAAGAGTGTACTTAAAAAGAAAGAGAGGAGTAGGATCCATTACCTCAGGTCCGACTTGACTTGATCGTTCTTTAACGTCCTGAATAATAAACTTGAGTTAATTTATACTTGCTTAAAAACATTTTCCAAGTTCATTATTCCTTTTATATCAATTATTGACACGTTATAAACATTATGTAATCATTTAAGTTAATAATCTTCATTTTGTCGGTATTTGGTTCTTAAGTCGAAAGTGGACTTCTTACAATTACATGTTGTTCGTGTGGTAAAAGGTTATTTATATCCAGAATGACATTCCTGATTTGGATATCATATATATTATATATATCCACCATATACATGTATTTATAATATTACATAATCATTTAGAGGTAAGAAATGAAATGCACCGTTCATGGAGACGGTAAGCCGTACGTACGCATGAACGCTACTTTCATTTAATTGTCATATTAATGGAATTAAAACTAAATGAGAGGTATGTATATTTTAAATCCAGAATTATATTCATCATTTAGATATATCATTCATTATATATATCAATTATATTCATGTACTTTTAATATTACATTACATTTGGGGATAAGAAATGAAATGCACCGTTCATGGAGACGGTAAGCCGTACGTACGCATGAACGCTAATTTCATTTCTATCTCATACTTTAATGGAAAGAAATAATAATGATATATAGGTATATAATAATTCCAGTATAACATCATATATAATAACATTAAATCCATCTTTTATACGTCCCACGCATGGCATTAACGAATCACATCACTTTGAGGGGGTGGTAGTCCGCACTTCCTAAAATGAAGATATCGCGTATACCCATAATGGAAGCCATAAAGGTAAGATAAAAATGAAAAATACAGAAGAATAAGTAAAACATAAACATACAATATATCATATATGAATATAGTGACATCTTAATGTCCACCTTTGATGGTGTTAAGATAATGTTGAACAATCATCGTTTCGGGAGGCAGAAATTCGCCATCCACGGAAACCGTATGTTCTTTAACCATTTGATGTAGTTGTGTGAGAGTGTAGCTCGAATAAATATTATAACAAAATCCTAGTATATTGAAGATACTGGTGTTGTTACAAAAGAAATAAATAAAAGGAGTTTAGGGGTTTGGAGAAGCCAAATAAAACAAATGAACATGAGAGAATGAATTACCTTTAAAAGTTTAACTCCTTTTGATTTGAGCCTAAAGGCTTCCTTTGAAAGGATTCTGCCCAAAGGGAATCCTCTAGGATGAGAAGAGGGATGTGTAGAGAGTAAATGGGAAGGGGTTGGCCGATCCAAAGGCTTGAGGAGTGTGTGAAATGAGGTAGAGGTGGGGGCCTTTTATAAGAGGAGAGGAGGGGAACTTTTGGAAAGTAAAGAAATGTTACTTTATTTGAAAATGTTTTTCGGTTTTAAAAGGTCCCACATTGATATAATTCGTGTATAAGGTGATAAGGATTCTAAATACACTCATCCAATTGGTTTTGGACATGTGTAGGTTGTATATTTTACATTATCTTTCAATTTTATTTAAATCGTTAAATAATGAGGTCATCGCTGCATCATCATGATGTAATAAATAATTTAATTTATTTAATGTCTAAAAATTAAAAAAATACTATGATGTATGAAATCTTTTTAACTTTCTAATGACTATTTATAATCGAAAATATGATCTTTATAACCCCATGTAAAAATTGTTTTCGTAAAACATATTATGTTTGTGTCATTTTTACTTTTACATTAAATAAAAAGTTATTTATGTCATTTCCCAACCAAAGTGGATCCATGGGGTCCCCAAGTTGAACCATGGCTTGTCTTGGTCGGCCATGACACAACCAATGAGGGTAAGACATGTGTCAAGCTCATCTCATTTTATTAAAGCATTATTTTTACCTTAAACTACACTAATTACCACTAACCGCGATTAAAAACTTAATAAGTTACTATTCACCAAAAAATTATTTTAATCTCATTGAACCACATTTTACTTCTTAATGACAACCATGTTTGTCCGATTTTTGAAAATCAAAACACAATTATGTAAAAATTTTATTTAAACGGAAAATAAGTTTTTATAAGTACCACTTAGTGGTTTCACTATTCATCAAAAATTGAAGTTTTTCAGAAAAATCCCAAAAAAATCACCCTAAGATATATTTGATATTATGAATTCAAAAATGAAGTCCGTTTTACAAAATTAAAAACATATAAGTCACATTAATTAATTTAATAATTAATTCCCGCTGTCATGACAAATAGCATGTTTTTATGAAACAATAAGTATCAAAAGATTGACACTAGTTTAAGTCCGATTTCAAAGTGAAATTAATTCCAACGACCACTATTGGATTTAATGGTAAAAATATTTTCTAATTTCACTTTAAAACCAATTCAAAAGATAATATAATCATATAAATAAATTATATTAAAAAGTGGTTTTGAATTAAAATACAACATTTTACACAATTCTTTAAAAAAATGAACTTTATCGGAAAGATACCAAAAATTTACACAAAGTAAATTTTGATGTCCCGATTCTTAATAAGAGTTTTATTTGGTCCAAAAGAATGTTTAAGAGTGAACAAAACTATATTTAATGATGGTTCAACATCAAAAGGTGATAAGTGAACCTTTAGTGAAAACTAGGGCATATATGCCTAAAATTGAATTCTTTCCGTATTTTAATCCTCTATCGTTTATTGGATAAATTTAAAAACATTTAAAAACATATATAATCATATTTTAGTTATTTCTATCCATTCCCTCCATTACAACGTCTACATGTTAATTACCATTTAAAATAATATTATTTTATTATTAGAGTGCAACGTAAGATTCCCAAGAAACTCGTTGTTGTGTGTTGGGTATGCCATCGAGCATAGCGTCCCCTTTAAAGTCATATCAATATTTTATTCACAAATATGGATAAATATGAAAATGTCATATTCTTTATTTACCTGTGGTGTTACATTAAATCCATCCTTTATACGTCCCACATATGGCATTAACGAATCAAATCACTATGAGGGGGCGGTAGTCCGCACTTCCTAAAATGAAATTATCGTGTTTACCCACAATGGAAACCATAAAGGTATACCAAAAATGAAAAATATTGAAGAATATGGGAAACATAAACATAATATATATCATATATAAATATATTTACATCTTAATGTCCACCATTAAATGTGTTTAAAAGAATATTGAACAATCATCGTTTCGTGAGGCAGAAATTCGCCAACCACAGAAACAGTATGTTCTTTAACCATTAGATGTAGATGTGTGTAAATTTAGCTCGAATGATTATTATAAAAACATCCTAGTATATTTAAGATACTATAGTTGTTACAAAATAAATGAATAAAAAAATTTTAGGGTGTTGGAGAAGCAAAATAAAACAAAAGAACACAAGTGAACACATTACCTCAAAATCGGGTAACTCTCTTAGATTTGAGCTCAAAGGCTTCCTTGGGAAGAATTCTTCCCAACTTGAGGTTTCAAAGAGTAATATAGGGATGTTAAGAGACAAAATGTTCAGGGGTTGGCTGAGCCAAAGGCTTTGGAAGTGTGGGTAAGGTGGTAGAGGTGGGGGCCTTTTATAAGTGGAGATGAGGGGCACTCTTGGAAAGTAGGGAAATGTTACTTTATTATAGAATGATTTTCGGATATTAATGGTCCCAAATTGATGTGTTTCGAGTATAAGGTTATAGGAGTTCTAAATCCACCCATCCAATAGGTTTTAGACATGTTTAGGCTTAAATTTTACAATATCTTTCAATTTTATTTAAATCGTTAAATAATGAGGTAATCACTGCATCATCATGGTGTCATAGATAATTTAAATTATTTCATGTATAAAAATTACAAAAAAAATACTATGATGTAGGAAATATTTTTATCTTTCCAATTAATTTTTATAGTAAAAAATATGACTTGTATAACCCCATATACAAATTGTTTTAGTATAACAACTCATGTTTGTGTCATTTTTATTTTAACATTAAATAAAAAGATATTAAGGTCATTTTCCAACTAAAGTGGCTCCATGGGGTCCCCAAGATGACCCATTGATTTTCTTGGTCGGCCATGACACATACAATAATGGTACGACATGTGTCATGTTCATTTAATATTATTAAAACATTATTTTTACCTTAAACTACAATAATTACCTCTAATCGCGATTAAAAACTTAAAAGTTACTATTCACCAAAAAATTATTTTATTCTCATTGATCTTCATTTTACTTCTTAATGAAAACCATGTATGTCAGATTTTTGAAATTCAAAACACAGAAGTAGTAAAATTTCATTTAAATGAAAAATCAGTTTTTATAAGTACCACTTAGGGGTTTCACTATTCATCAAAAAATGAAGTTTTTCATAAAAATACCAAAAATTCCCCTAAGCTATATTTGATATTCCTAAGTCAAAAATGAAGTCTATTTTACAAAATTCAAAACATATAAGTTGCATTAATTAATTTATTAATTAATTCCCGCTATCAGAGCAAATAGCGTGATTTCATGAAACAATAAGTATCAAAATATTGACACTAGTTTAAGTCCGATTTCAAAGTGAGATTAATTCCAACGGCCACTATTTGATTTAATGGTAAAAGTATATTCTAATTTCACTTTAAAACCAATTAAAATGAGAATCTAATCATATAAATAAATTATATTAAAAAGAGGTTTTGAATTAAAATACAACATTTTTCACTGTTCATTAAAAAATGAACTTTATCGGAAAAATACAAATAATTTACACAAAGTAAATTTTGATGTCCTGAATCTAAAAAAGAGTTCTCTTTGGTCCAATAGAATGTATAAAAGTGACCAAAACTATATTTAATGACAGTTCGCCATCAAAAGGCGATAAGTGAACCTTTGGTGAAAATTACGGTATAAAAGCCTAAAATTGAATTCTTTTCGTATTTTAAGCCTTTATCTTTTATTGGATAAAAGTAAAAACATTTAAAAAACATATATAATTATATTTTTGTTATTTCTATCCATTCCCGCCAATACAATGTCTATTTGTTAACTACCATTTAAAAGAATATTTTTTTATTACTAGTGTGCAACGTAAGATTTCAATGAAACTCTTTGTTGCGTATCGGGTACTCTATCGAACATAGGAACACCTTTAAAGTTAAATTAATATTTAATTCGTAAATATTAATAAATATGAAAATTATTTATTCTTTTTTTACCTAGGATGTTACATCCTTCCCCCCTTTTGGGAATTGCGGCCTCACAATTTTATTCACTTATCAAAATAAGTGGGGGTATTTATCCCTCATAGCATTTTCAGATTACCACGTTGCCTCTTCAACCATATGGTTTTTCCACAAAACCTTTACCTGGTGGATTACCTTATTTCGCAACAGTTTCTCTCTTCGGTCAAGAATCTGGGTTGGTTGTTCTTCATAAGGGAGATTCTCTTCCAACTGAACTACCTCTCGGCTCAAAACATGAGATGGATCTGGCATATACTTCCTCAACATCGAAACATGAAAAACATTGGGTACCTGAGATAAACTCGCAGGTAAAGCCACTCGGTAAGCAACTGATCCAACTTTCTCCAAAATTTCATATGGTCCAATAATCCTTGGACTCATCTTTCCTTTCTTACCAAATCGCATCACACTTTTCCATGGGGAAACTTTGAGAAAAACATGATCACCTACCTCGAAAGATAGATCTTTCCTCCGGTTATTCGCATAACTCTTCTTCCTGCTCTGAGCTATTTTCATGTGTTTCTGAATCAACTAAAATTTTTCTGCCATCTCTTCTACCAATTCTGGTCCCATCAGCTTCCTTTCACCTACTTCATCCCAAAAAAGGTGGATTTTGACACTGCTTCCCATTTAATTCCTCAAATGGTGCCATCTGTATACTAGAATGAAAACTTTTATTATAAGAAAACTCAACCAAAGAAATATGTTGGTCCCAACTTCCCTGATAATCCATAGAGCAAGCTCGTAGCATATCCTCCAAGTTATGAATTGTTTGTTCTGACTGCCCATTTATTGTAGATGAAAAGCTGTACTAAAATTTAATTCAGTACCCAACGACTTATGAAGGCATTTCAAAAAGTTTGAATTAAACCTGGGATCACGATCAGATACAATGGAGAGATGAACTCCATGTAACCTGACTGTCTCTTTAAGATACAAATGGGAAAGTTGATCAAGTGAAAAAGTATCTCGTATAGCAAGGAAATTAGCAGATTTAGTCAAGCGAACAACAATAACCTAGATTGCAATATTACCTCGATATGTCCTCGGTAATCCCACAAAAAAGTCCATGGATATGTTTTCCCATTTCCACTCTAGCATCGGTAAAGGCTGAAGCATCCCTTTCGGTAACTTCCGCTCTGCCTTAACCTGCTGACAAGTCAAAAACTGCATAGTAAAATCAGCAATATACCTATTCATTCCATCCCACCAGTAATACTCCCGCAGATCTCTGTACGTCTTAGTACTGCCAGGATGAACTGAAAATGGGGAACTATGAGCCTCACATAACAACTCATTCATCAACTGTGAATCACAAGGCACACATAATCTCCTCCCAAACCTCAAAACATAATCATTATCAATGTTGAATTCAGGCAACTTACCCTTCTGAACCAGCTCTACCTTTTTCTGCAACTCACTATCTTCCCTTTGTGCTTGCTTAATTCTATATGATAGGGTTGATCTCACTGATACCTGAAACAAAACAGAATAACTTCCTATACCAATAACTTCCATGCCAAAGCTCATCAAATCCTTAACCAAAGGATCACGTTCCAAACACAACACTGTTAATAAAGCATTACTTTTTCGACTCAAATCATCAGCCACTTTATTTTCTTTTCCCGGATGGTAATGAATTGTACAATCATAATCATTGATTAATTCCAGTCATCTTCTCTATCTCATGTTCAATTCTTTCTGAGTGAATATATACTTTAAACTTTTGTGATCAGTATATATTTCACACTTTACTCCATACAAATGATGCCTCAAAATTTTTAAAGCAAAAACAACAGCAGCTAATTCAAAATCATGTGTAGGGTAATTTACCTCATGAGTTTTAAACTAACGTGAATCATAAGCAATTACCTAATCATTCTGTATAAGGACACAGACAAGTCCCTTCAACGAAGCATCACAATATATAATAAACTCACCACTCCTGGAAGGAAGTGCCATAACTGGAGCATTCATCAATCTTCTTTTCAACTCTTGAAATCAATCATCACGTTCTTTTGTCCAGATAAACTTAATACCCTTCCGAGTTAGCTTAGTCATTGGACTAGATAAACATGAAAAATTTTCAACAAACCTTCGGTAGTAACCTACCAAAGCAAGAAAACTACAGATCTTGATTACATTTTTGGGTCTTGGCCATTATTCAACAACTTTTGTTTTAGCAGGATCAACAGTTATGCCATATTTTGAAACAATGTGACCTAGGAAAGAAATTTGTTGTAACCAAAACTCACACTTGCTGAATTTTCCATATAGTTTCTTTTCTTTTATGGTTTGCAAGATAACCCTAAAATGACTTTAATGCTCCTCTTTACATTTAGAAAACACCAAAATATCATCAATGAAAACAAGCACAAACTTATCCAAGAACTCATGGAAAATTCTATTCATAAGGTCCATGAATACAGCAGGTGCATTGGTTAACCCAAAAGGCATAACCAAAAATTCATAATGGCCATATCTAGTATGGAACGCAGTCTTCAAAACGTCTGCTTCTTTTACATTCAACTGATGGTACCCCGAACTCAAGTCAATCTTCGAAAAATACTGAGCTCCCTGGAGCTGATCAAACAAATCATCGATATGAGGAAGAGGATACTTGTTATTAACAGTAATATTATTAAAGGCTTTATAATCAATTCAAAGTCTCATTGAGCCATCTTTCTTTTTAACAAACAAGACAGGAGCACCTGATGGTGATGTGCTAGGTCGAATGAAACCTTTATCTAATAACTCCTACAGTTGATTCATTAACTCTAAAAGTTCAACTTGAGACATTTGATAAGGGGGTTTCGAAATTGTCTTAGAATCAGGAACTAATTCAATAGTAAATTCAACTTCCCGATCATGAATAATACCAGGAAACTCATCAGGAAAAACATCAAGATACTCATTTACCACTGGCACATCATTAATCTGAACAGTTCCTTCATTTTAAAAAATATGCGTAAGGTAACATTCATTTCCATCTTTTACCAGTTTCTCAACTTCCTGATATGTTATCAAAATCAAGGGTTCATTCTTGTACACAAACTAAAAATCTTTCTAAATAGAAACCATTTTAGCTCTGCAGTCAATCTTAGCATGATAAACAGAAAGCCAATCCATGCCCAAAATAACATCAAAATCTACTAGAGGCAAAACAATAAGGTTTTCTGGTAGATTCTTTCCACACACAAGGATAGGAAGGTTCTTATAATTCCTTTTTGTCTCAATGTTCCCTCCAGGTGTTTTTACCATAAGTTCAGGATTCATATCTTGAGATGGAATTTCCAATTTACTAGAAAACTTCTCAGAAATGAAAGAGTGTGTAGACCCAGAATCAAACAACACATTGGCATAATCTGAACAAACAAATAGTGTACCTAATACCACTTCATTCAATGGCCCAACATCTATTGAGGTTGTTGCAAAGGATTTCACCACCCCTTTCTGCTTGTAGTATGGCTTCTATCCCCTAGTTGAGTTCTCCGTTAGACACTCATTTGCATAATGACCCATTTCATTACACATAAAACATCTTACCGCTGGCTTTTCATTGCCTTCTTGATCATCCTCCTTATAGTTATGAGCAATATAACCAGACTTACCACACCGAAATCACTTACCACACTTGGATAAACATTCTCCAAGATGAATTTTACCACACTTCTCACAGGATGGATATTTTGTTCTCTTACCTCTTTGCTTCTTTGATGAATTATTCCCCTTTGCCTGCCAACTGGACCTCTTATTCTATTGTTTGTCCTAGAACACCGGATCATCAGCAAACTCCATTTCCACCTTCTCCGCACATCGAACAAGTTTTTCATAACTTTTGAACTCACGAGAAGCTAAAGCCATTTGATACATTGGCTTTAACCTTGAGTAAAAACGGTTTATTTTACTATCAAGATCTCGTATGAATTTTGGAGTATACCTTGCCAATCGAGTGAACTTTGCTTTATAAGCAGCCACTGAATCATTCTCCTGCCTCAACTCTAGGCACTGTTTTTCCATCCTAAGACGAACCACCTTAGGAAAATATTTCTCACAAAGAATACCTTTGAAATCGTCCCAGTGAAGATCCTCAGTCTCATCACTATCCCTAATATTTTTCACCATCGACCACAACTGATCAGCTTCACCTTAAAAATGGTAAACAACAAGACTACCTTTTTGATGTTCTGAACACCCCATGACATCAAAAATATTCTCTATTGCTTTAATCCACCCTTCAGCTTGCACGGGGTCATATGATCCTCTGAATGATGGGGGATGTTGCCTGATGAAATGTTCCACCACTGACATGTTCCTCTGTGGTTGATCTGGCTGATCTCGTGCATGGATAACACCACCATTTATAGCCTGAGTCAATTGTGCCATCACTGCAACAAACTGTTTAGTTCCGATTCCGACCATCTCAGGTTGCTGATTTGGAAGGTTGTCTTCCTCCTGATGTCGTCCCAACATAGATGCTTTGTTTCCTCTACAGAAAACCATTCTGAACACAAAAATATCTTAGGCGAAGTAATATGGTAATCTTTAAATGCTATATCATTTCAATCATACCATAAAGTAACTTATAATTTTACACTTTTTTATCTCCTAAAGTTGTCTAAACCGACCTCTGATACCAACTATAAGGCCCCAGACTTAAAAATTACATAATATTGAATTAAATGAAGAATTCACATTGAGTATCTTTTCAGGTTTACAGTTTTAGAGAATTAGGATATAACTGTTACATCTCAAAAGATTACAAAGTAGACTAAGTTTCCATAAAATAAAAACTCATAAAAAGAAACATGTCTAGTTCCATTTTTTAGATACCATGAATTTCCCTTGATCCCATCCTTGACCTTATTCCACATTAAGTGATGTGAAAAACATTTCAAAAAACATGGGGTGAGCATAAAAAGCTCAGTAAGGGATACACAAAGAATGAAAACTGTTAGTTTTTCAAACATCAAGTAAACCACGTATACTTTATCAAAGTAATACCTTCACCTTCATGAAGTAGTAAAAACTCTTCACTGAATAAAATATCATTACATACCCTTTTGTAACCAAAGGATTACCATAAAACCCATATAAAGAACAAATAACATATAAAGGTAACTTGGGATATAAACATACTTAAATGGAATAACCATACGGTCAACTTCCACACATACTTAATGGAATATCCATACGGCTGACTTCCAAACCCAATGCATTGGAGGTTATAACGTAACAACCCATCCTGGTATTCACGACACCACCCATCATATGGTTTATCATGTAACCACCCATCAAATGTCCAAGTACCATTATAAAATCATAAGACATAAAACAAACATAATGAAAAAAAAACATTTCCACACTTTCATCACAATATATCACTCAAATATATTGACATAACAAATCCATTATAAAAACCATTTTCAAAACCAAAATGCATAAAATATTATATGGTATTTATTTCATTTTAAAAACATCACGTCTTGTTGAGGAAACAAAAGACCAAATAATACTCGCGGCGGCGAAAAAGGTCATTGTCACCGCGTACATTAAAAGAAACATTCCTTTTTTTCATTTAGTAAAACGCTTCATAGAAATAGATTTATTTTGTATAAAAGTAAAAGTCAAAGGGTTTTATACATCGTATAAAAGACAGTTGTGTATAAAATGAAATATGCCTCAATGAAAGGAGATTGAGACGAAGTCCCTTACCTCGGGTCCGACTTGACTCGATTGTTCTTTAACATCCTGAATAATAAACTTGAGTTAATTTATAATTGATTAAGAACCTTTTTCAAGCTTATTATTCCTTTTATATAACTTATTTCCATGTTATAAACATTATTAAATCATTAAGTTAATAATGTTTGTTTTGTCGATATTTGGTTCTTAAGTCGAAAGTGGACTTCTTACAATTACATGTTGTTCATGTGGTCAAAGGTTCTTTATATCCAGAATGACATTCCTGATTTGGATATAATATATATCATATATATCTAGCATATACATGTATTTATAATATCACATAATCATTTATAGGTAAGAAATGAAATGCACCGTTCATGGAGACGGTAAGCCGTACGTACGCATGAATGATACTTTCTTTTCTATGTCATATTAATGGAATTAAAACTAAATTAGAGGTATGTATATTTTAATTTCAGAATTATATTAATCATTTATATTTAACATAAATCATATATATCCATTATATATATGTACTTATAATAGTACATTACATTTTGGGATAATAAATGAAATGCACCGTTCATGGAGACGGTAAGCGGTACGTACGCATGAACGATACTTTCATTTCTATCTCATACTTTAATGGGAAGAAATAATAATGATATATAGGTATATTATAATTCTAGTATAACATCATATATAATAACATTAATTCCATCCTTTATACGTCCCACATATGGCATTAACGAATCAAATCACTTTGAGGGGGCGGTAGTCCACACTTCCTAAAATGAAATTATCGTGTTTACCCACAATGGAAACCATAAAGGTATACCACAAATGAAAAACACAGAATCATAAGGGAAACATAAACATAATATATATCATATATAAATATATTTACATCTTAATGGCCACCATTAAAGGTGTTTAAATGAAGATTGAACAATCATCGTTTCGTGAGGCAGAAATTCGCCAACCACAGAAATAGTATGTTCTTTAACCATTAGATGTAGATGTGTGTAAGTGTAGCTCTAATTCATATTATAACAACATCCTAGTATATTGAAGATACTTGAGTTGTTACAAAATAAATGAATAAAAATAGTTTAGTGGGTTGGCGAATCAAAATAAAACAAAACAACACAAGTGAACACATTACCTCAAAATCGGGTAACCCTATTAGATTTGAGCTAAAAGGCTTCCTTGGGTAGACATCTGCCCAAAGTGAGGCTTCAAAGAGTAATAGAGGGATGTGGAGAGACAATATGGGTAGGTGTTAGCCGAGCCAAAGGCTTTGGATGTGTGGGTAAGGTGGTAGAGTTTGGGGCCTTTTATAAGAGGAGAGGAGGGGAACTCTTGGAAAGTAAGGAAATGTTACTTTATTATAGAATGTGTTTCGAATTTTAATGGTCCCACATTGATGTGCTTCAAGGATAAGGTGATAAGGGTTCTAAATCCACCCATCCAATAGGTTTTGGACATGTTCAGGTCTTATATTTTACATTATCTTTCCATTTTATTTAAATCGTTAAATAATGAGGTAATCACTACATCCTCAAGGTGTCATAAATAATTTAATTTATTTAACGTATAAAAATTATAAAAAAATACTATTATGTAGGAAATCTTTTTATCTTTCCAATTAATATTAATAGTCAAAAATCTGACATGTATAACCCCATGTAAAATATTTTTTAGTAAAACAACTCATATTTGTGTCATTTTTATTTTAACATTAAATAAAAAGATATTAATGTCATTTTCAAACTAAAGTGGCTCCATGGGGTCCCGAAGCTGACCCATGGATTTTCTTGGTTGGAAATGACACATCCAATAAGGGTAGGACATGTTTCAATTTCATTTCATATTATTAAGACAATATTTTTACCTTAAACTACACTAATTACCTCTAATCGCGATTAAAAACTTGAAAGTTACTATTCACCAAAAAATTATTTTAATCCCATTGATCCGCATTTTACTTCTTAATGACATCCATGTATGTTGGATTTTTGAAATTCAAAACACAGAAGTTGTAAAATTTCATTTAAACGAAAAATCAGTTTTTATAAGTACCACTTAGTTGTTTCACTAATCCTCAAAAATTGATGTTTTTCAGAAAAATACCAAAAATTCACCCTAATGTATATTTGATATTCTGAATTCAAACATGAATTCTATTTTACAAAATTCAAAACATATAAGTTGCATTAATTAATTTAATAATTAATTCCCGTAGTCATAGCAAATATAGTGTTTTCATGAAACAATAAGTATCAAAAGATTGACACTAGTTTAAGTCCGATTTCAAAGTGAAATTAATTCAATTGAATACTATTTGATTTAATGGTAAAAATATATTATAATTTTACTTTAAAACCAATTCAAATGATAATCTAATCATATAAATAAATTAGATTAAAAATAGGTTTTGAATTAAATTACAACATTTTTCACTGTTCATTAAAAAAATGAACTTTATCGGAAAAATACCAAAAATTTACACAATGTAAATTTTGATGTCCCAAATCTAAAAAAGAGTTCTATTTGGTCCAATAGAATGTATAAAAGTGACCAAAACAATATTTAATGATGTTTCGCCATCAAAAGGCGATAAGTGAACCTTTAGTGAAAATTAGGGTATAAAAACCTAAAATTGAATTCTTTTCATATTTTAAGCCTTTATCTTTTATTGGATAAAATTAAAAGCATTTAAAAAACATATATAATCATATTTTAGTTATTTATATCCATTCCCTCCAATACAACAGCTATGTGTTAATTATCATTTAAAATAATATTATTTTATTACTAGTGTGCAACGTAAGATTTCAATGAAACTCTTTGTTGCGTATCAGGTATGCTATCGAACATAGAAACCACTTTAATGTAAAATTAATATTTAATTCTTAAATATTAATAAATATGAAAATTCTTTATTCTTTATTTACCTGGGATGTTAAAAAATGTCTATAATTTGGTCTAGTAAATTGAAGTAATTTGATTACCATGAAGTGGTGGGGGTCATCCCATTAATAATTGATAGAAATGGAACTATCTATGTGAAGGATTTTTAAGTAAGTTGATACAATAAAATGACATTAAATTTTTGTGACGTAGGTAAGGGAAGGTTGGAAAGAAGTGTCAGTTTTACTATACAAAAATGAATTCAAGAATGCTTAATTGTCATGAAAACATTATATAATTCATACCACATATGATTACTATGTTAAACACTAATTAATATTAACAAAATATTAGTCATGTTAATTAAATTATTACTAAAAATATAATTGTATCCTTCCCAAAAAAAATTTATACGATGAATATAATTTTAGTTTAAATATAAATTATTTTTATATCTAAATTAATGAAAAATTATTTTTGAATTAAAATATAAAATATATCAAATAAACATTTAAAATAAAACTGGTCTTATGATAAAAAATGTTAATCATGGGTTTAAAATCATGGTACCTTAAATATATATATTTATATTATTTTATATAAATGGAGTTTCCTGTATATTTAATTTATTATGAATTTATAGTAATATCAAAATTAATGATAAAATTAGACAAAACTGTTATTTTTCACTACTATCCTAAAATTTTTAGTTAGCTAATATTGTTAATCTAAATTAAAATATGAATTTAAATTAAAATAATTTTTCTTATAAAAATTTAATATTTAACTTTTAATTCAAAATGAAAAATATGAAGATAATATAATTTTATTTTAAAAAATATATTCATAATCATTTAGTTTTTCAAATATTATTTCATACCAAATAAAAAATTTAAATTATTTTTATATTACATATATCTATATATTATATAGTATAATAATGATATTTTATTGAAGATTATTTTAATTTTTTCTTGTATATAACGATCTTCATTACAGTACAGGTGAAGAAAGATATGAAGCTCCTTATTATTTAATATATATATATATATATAATGATATATTAGGATGTTATATTTTCTCCTATCTAAATAAATTATGTACTCTCCATTTTTAAATAAATTTATTAATAATGTAAAAAAGATAGCTATTACTAGTGATAAAATTTCAAATTAAATGTATACATCAATATCTTAAGTAATCTAGAAGATATATTTTCTTCTTCTATCAAGTTAAAACAATGTTTAATTTACCCTTGAAATATAGATACATTAAATACTCCCGTTCCCCATATAAAAACTTTTCTATTTTCTTTGATACATTCCCCAATGTGTTTCGTCACACATTGATAACGTGAATAAAATTGTATCTTTTCTCCTTCATCGTCCCCATCACCAAAATTTTCATGAGACTCCATCCTTCTCTTATTTTTAAATATATGTAATGAAACTATATTCACACTATTAATAATAATTAATTATAGTTTATTTGAAATAATAACTGGATTTATAAAATATTTTATAATCCTAAAAGATTTTAAATTAGGATAATCATCGCATTATTCATTACATCCATGGTTATATTTCATTAATCAAACTTTATCCATTACATTACATGAAATTTTAGGGAAGTGAATAATTAAATAATAAATTACTTTATAGGGCTATAATAAATAATTCATAAATAGTATCAATATTGTAACATAGTAGTTTTATATTCTACATTTGTTCCCAATGGTCATTTTAATATTAGGTTATCTAATTAAGTTAACTTCCCAAAAAGAATGTGTTCAAATACTAGATAATGGTATGAAAATAGAATATAAATTGACCCATGAATTCACCCAAGAAGTGTCTTTCTAGGTTATTATTTAGATACAATTCACCATGTATTATAATGAATACTGAGATATTCCTAGCCAACTCTTTTGGGGGGGTTCACCCCTAAATTCATCTATTCTTAAACCACATCCAAATTCCATTATCCATACATTTATGAAATTTCTATTAAAACCATAGAATTTATAACTTACTAAAATTTATTGAGGTTTTACTATACATAGACTTATATATAATGTTTCCAGTAATTTTACCTTATCACAATCCACAAACAACATAGAAAATCAATACTTTCAACCTAATGGTTTATCTATAAAATTTATACTAAGACCATCTTTATCTTATCAAAATAATATTTCATTACAAAATCTTAAATTCCCCTTAACAAATAACAGACTAACCTTTAACGTTATATAAACACTACCCTGATTATTACTGTAGAGCCTCCAAACCCATGATCTCAGATTCAATGCCAAAAACATAATGTACACCACAATATCTGATTCATAAATATGATTAAAACTTCATTATCATATTATAATATTTTTACCTTTTAGTTTTGTTTTTTGGAGAGTTAAGACAATGTATAAACCACTAAATTACAATTATTCCCAAAAAATGGTCATTTTATCTCTATATATATATAATTAATCCACAATGAGTCCTAAAGGACAAAATTAAAGTTTCCACAAAAGATAGACTTCTAGACATAGAATATATAATAAATTCATTCAAAACCTAAGTAAAATAATACATAATAAAGAGTGAGATAAAATTCTCAGAAATGTTAAATATTAAAAAAATCCAAGATTGAGAGATTTGAGGCATATCGTGATATCATTATAGGAATTATCATAAGACTGGGATAATGTTATATAAAGATCATATAATATAAATACTGATTAAAAAATGATCATAAGAAAAGGGAATGAAATCATATGTATGGTACAAAAATAAAACCCTGACATGATAATCATAAGTCTAGGCTCATGGCCTCGTTATCATAACATAGTTAGCATCGATAAATTTTGACACACCAATGTCTTATAGGATCATTGTCGACATAACATTAAATATAATGACATAGAAACATTACCCAATTAATTATAGGGATATATAGTTTTGAGAACACCCATAAAATAATGGAAATAATAAATATGTTTGACACATGATTTCAATCAACATATCGTAAAAACACAAGGATATAAATGGGTTTTTATTCTCTTAAAGTGGTTCCCTATGAATGAATTAATATATCATCAATATAAAACTTCATGATAAACCCATATAAAATGAATTAGTATCCATTTACATTAGGAAACATTATATATAAATAAAATATAATAAATATGATTAAAAATATAGTATTTAGAACATATAAGAAATGGATATATGGTTTAGATAATAATTTACCCAATTAATCGATGTATTAAGAATCCAAGAGAACACCCTTAAATTAAGTAGTGGAACATAATATATTTACAGTACATAATTAATGAATATAAATCAGTCATATACATGAGGATGATTAGGTAAGAAAAAAATATTGACATATCATTCTAAATATGTAAAAGATAATTACATAATCCCTCAAGATAAATAAAGTGTTTGGTACATTTCAAGAATACCCTTAATCATGCATATAATCTATACGAAGAGCACTCTAAGAATGTGTTGGAAAATTTAATTTAAAATCAGAAATTCCTTTTTTTCTTTGATATAATTTTAAAAGGAAGATTTTATTAAAGTCTGAGAATAATAATTTTCCTGTTTTAAAACATGAAAACATAGAGAGAAATTATATTAGAAAATGGGAAGGAAACAGAAAGATATATTCACACGGAAATATGTAAAAGGGATTCTATCTGTTGAAAAAGTATCATATGGAAGTTTAATAATTATTTTAAAATATTATTATATATATTCCATGTTGTTGAAAATAACAATAAAACAATCTTCAGAAAATACTTTTTAAAATATTTATATCATTACTTGAATGAAAAACATTTCTGAAAACCACATATTTCAAAAAAATTAAATATGTGTTGATTTTTTTAATAAACCCACATCTTAAAAATGAAAATAATTATTATGTTTGAATATAGGTAAATGGGAACATTATTTTCACTTTAGGTGAAATAAATTAGGGATAAAGTTTTCCCTTTTGATAGTTAAAACATGGAAATAAAAGAAAAATATCATTTGGAATGTTTAAGAGTTATTCTTGTCAAAATCATTCTTTTATTTTAGGAAGTGATTCATAAAAAAGGAAGATATTAAGGAAGATAAGTAATATCCCTATATAAAATTTAAATCTACCATTTTAAAAGATAATAGTATGATAAAGTGACTTGAAATATTGAAATCATAACGATATTTTATGACTCACATGAAAAAGGGCATGAGTAAAGAAACAATTATGACATGAATGTCATTTTAATCAAAAACATTTAACTATAAATATTTTGAAAATGAAATTAAATATCATGATTAAAATATTTTTTATGATAAAATAAAATTTGGGTATTATATACACCATATAAAATTAAATTAAGGCATAAAGTAAATCGTGTCTCAACAATGGGAGTTTTAGACAAAAATCCATCAACCAATTTCCCCACATAGCCAGTCACACTCTAAAAACCATTAAAACAACGAAAAATGTAATAATAATATATTTTAGTACCTTATTAATATCAATAACTATTTTATATATTTAATTTTTATTTATTTTCTTTGAATACATTGGTTTATTATAGGTTATTTTTAATATCGGGTGTTACCCCTTTTAATTATATTGTACATAATTGTTACTGCTAATGTTTACTGTCAATATTTGATAGTAGGTTAATCAATAGTAGATTAAAAATAGTTAAATAATATATATCCCATGATTAATTATAGTGTTCCACGTTCATTCATTATATGTTTGATTTTTTACTCTTAAAGATGAAGCTGGAGATAAACATGTTCCGACTGTTTTTAGTGAATGAAGAGGATATATTATTAACATGTTTATATGTAAACATTATAACTACATAAACTATAAAAAATATTTTTTAAATTATCATTATGATTAATTATTATTATATTAACTTCCTTAATTATTTGGAATATAATAATTACAACATCTCTCATGTTGATGATAGTATGACAAAAACAAAAGTTATTAATGGTGTTCAAATGAGTGAGAATGTTCTATTAAAAAATGTTAATATTAAAAATATAAATTATTTTAAATTTAACATATATAAAATATCATTATAAAATAAATTTTTATAACCATTAATGATGGGTGGTTTTGATAAATTATTTTTTTTCTTGGAGGTGGTTGCCCACAGGTTCACATGGTTAAAAAATTCATTTCTCAATGAATGGATGATGTGGAGGTATATGAAAATATATAACATAAGAATTATAATAAATTTATAAAACTCATGATAATTTAATAATTAAACTTTTAGTTCCACCCATATGAGATAGTTCATTGAAATAATATGTGTCCTTAATGGATGCGGTAGTCCGCACAAACACGTGATTAATGATCTCATTCCTTAAGAAGTGGGTGTAATGAAGGTTATTGTAAAAAGATATAATTTAATAATTATGTTATATATATAATAAAAATTTTTATTCATCAAAATCATCTTTTATTGAATTATTATTTTAAAGTTATGAATAATGACCCACGTCAGGTCGTATAGGCGCTAATCCGCACATACGGAGGATTGGTGTGTTTGTTTCTCTTATAAGATGTTAAAGAATGAATATATAATTGATTTTAAAATATTATAAAATAATTTATGTATATATATATATATGTGATAATGAATTAATAATTAATATAATTTTAGTTAATACTAGGAAGGGGTTAATAAATAATAAAGAGTGAAAACATAGTAATATTCACTCCAGGAATGTTGATTTAATTTGGGATTTTCTGTGGACATAAAGGGATTCAGGTATATAAATAATTAAAATGTATTAGGTTCTTGGTATAGGTTTCTAGGATTCAAAAATGGGTCTAGTTTTGTATATGAATTTGAAGTAAAGTGTATACCTTATGGGGGTGGTATTTTTCCCTTTTATAAGTGAAACAAATAAAACATTATGTGGGGATGAAAACATAACAAGGGTAATGAATGGAATATCTTGGAAGATGGGTTAAGATGGTCAGGGATAGTTTGTAAGACATGTAGGTAATAATTTAAAACCTAAAAAATGGCTTCTTTAAGGTATAAAGTTCTTGTAAACATATTAAAACTCATGCCACATTATATTACAGCAGTAAACACTAATCAGTCATAATTAAATATTTATCAAGGCAATTGACAGATTAATAAAGATACAAGAAGTACCTTAAAAGAATCATTTCTCATAATAAATCAAAATTAACCCTCTATTAAATCAAATTCATTATTTTACAAAGGTAATATGTTGTTTGAAATTAATTCATATAATATATTAAAAAAATCATAAAAAACTCTTTTATTAAAAAATGTTATTCATGGGTTTATAATTGTTATATATGGAATATATTAAAAATATATGTTTAATTATAGATAAACTATTTTATGATAATATCATAATTAGTGATAAAATTAGCCAACCCCTTTATTTTTTACAATTAACCTATAAAATCATACAATGATGATTTTGGTCATCTAAATAAAAATAATAAGTTAATTTTAAAAACTTATACTTTTAAAAATTATATATTTTACTTTTAATAGAAATTGAAATATATAAATATAAACAACTTTTTTTAAATATACCATCTTAAACATTAATGTTTCTAATATTATTTCATATCAATTCTATAATTTTAAAAATTGTAATATATTATTTAATATATAGATATCTTATACATTATAATAATTATCATTTTAAAATGATTACTTTAATTTACCAATATATCATGACCTCTGTTTTACTTTATGTAAATAAATATTAAAAAATTAATATTATTTAAATGAAACATATATATATTGAAATATCATGATGTTACAAACATAGTTGTTTGACATTCTCTGAGAAACTAAATAAGTATACAAATAAGTTTTATATTGTTATTGGATGTACCCTTAGAATCCAAGTATCGATAATGGTTTTTTATTTATACTTCTTCAACTATTGTACTGGGTTATTATTAATTTATCACATGAAAACTCTTTAGTTACTTGTTATGTGTTTGTCTAAATAGGTGGTTCCTTAATAACATTTACTAACACCCTAATTAGGAAACCCTAACATTTGGATACCTAAATAAACATCTATAATCATAGTTTAAGGTTTGGAAGAGACACTATGTGGCATGAACATGTGGGATATCATAGAAGAAATCAAAGATTAGGATGAGGTGAGGCTCAGGGATCATAGTAGAGCCTGTAAGTTATTTTTTTATCTATATTTGATATCATACTAATGAGTGATCATATATTGTGTATTGGATTGATCATGAGTTTTTTTGACATTTTACTTAAATATTTTATTAGATTTAACAAACCTCTATTATTATTCTACATATTATGAATGTTTCTTATTCATGTGGTTTGATTATATTCATTGTTATTTCTCTCTCTGGTATGAGGCTATATTCTCCCCATGTATTACCTGAGACCCCAAGTTCTATTTAGTAGCCTATATCATAAAGGGAGTGACACATGAGGTCTTGTTAGATTCTTTTCTGTTTTGGGCACAACTCAATGGTTTGTGGATAAGCGAGGATGTTAGAAAGTGGTATCGATGATTTTATGTGACTAATATCAAATAGTGTTTTAGTTTTTATTACTGTTTGGAGATACTGTATGTATGTGATATAGGAATGTGTCAAATATTGTGATGGACCTCAAACTGGTGCATTGTAAACAACTTTTCTGATGGAAATTCCATATTTACTAGGATATTTTATTATTATTTTATTTTAATCTTTTATCGTTATATGATTTCATTGAGTGTGAAACCATTTTTTTTAAATTATTTGTTTAAATAAAATAGACTATTAGAAAGAGGCATGCACACTTTCATCAAATTTGGAACATAGGATTCACATGAAATATTCATTATTATGTGTGATCGGTATCACTAATGATGAGTGTTCATCTATTTAAAGTGTTAATCCCACTTATAAGGTGGTTTAATATATAAATAATGGTGAAATTATACACATATAAACCAAAATATATTTTCATTGATGACAGGACTTATGGATCGTATCGTAGGAATGCACAGAGGTGAGACCTACATAGTCTCTCTACGGAATGGATGTATAGTTACCCATAGATATGGCCGTACATGAATTCAAAGCCTTGATAATGGTCACCTAGTTGGTGTTTATTTTTCAAGTCAAAATATTTAAAATGTATGAAGAAACCAATATTGGGTTTTACCATGTTCTATCTAGGTTGAGGTTTTCTCCAGTATGTGGAGGCCTAGTGGGAATCAACATGATATTATAGTTCTCTAGGGGGTAGTATAATATTAATATTAATAGTTATCATTTATTATATAATAGGACAATTACTTGGAATGTGATATTAGATTTAAATTAGACCCTATAGTGTGTTTTTTTCACATTAGTTACTGATAGGTGTTTAAGATGAGGATAAATTGGTGCTGTGGCTCCGTAGAACCTCACTCTTAGGTTTGAGCCCAATTTTTTTAGAAATTTACTTCAATAAAAAATGAGATGATCCAACATAAATATTCAAAAAATTTATATTAGTATTACACATCGCAATAATCTAAGACAACTTGATGAACCCTATAGTTATGTTTATTTGAGTGCTAGTTACATGAGAAAATTATGTTTGAAAACATATAAACATTTTTCCACCATTGAACCACTTTAAACTCCATTACATACTTCTCAATGGTTACACACATTTTCATAACATAGATAATAGAAACATAAGAAAATATTAATATTAAATTATCATAAAGGGTAAATATAAGTGGTAAAAATCAATTAAAAAAATTGATTACAAGATGAGTCTATGTTTTTAATTAAGCTATATAAGAAAATAATACCCAATAAATCTTGGATCATAAAATATGAGTTATGGAATAACACATGGTATATTATAAAAAATGATTAAACAGAGTGTTGAAATATGAGTCAATAATCATATCCCATGAGAGACTAATATATTCATAAGAATAAACATAAAAGTGTGTCATAATTAATACATATAGAAATTTTATCAATTAAATGCATCATAGAAATCTTCCATAGATTGATTAAAAGATTTTTAAAGTTACACATCCATTATAATAAGAAAACCATTGTGGGAAATATCTTTATGATCATTCCTACATATAAAAAAATCATTTTATGAACAACTGAAAATGTAAGTAAACTAATTATTCCAATTCTTATGTGAACTAAACCATTATGTCTATTCCAGATTATCAAATGATATGTCAACTTAAACCAATACATTATATGGTGATATAATACCCAACCCATCATCATACTACCGTATGTGTTCCCACGTAAATTCAACATTAACAAATCATAACGAATCCAAGAAAAATGGATTTCATATCCTTTTCAAATGGAATTTGATAAGGAGTACCTTCATGATTCAATCAAAAATTTTCATAATATGAACTATGAAAAATGGTATTAAAATATATTTAGTAAAATTTTAGGTAAATACACTTGAGTCATGATAATAGATTATATGGTATTTACACAATATAGACAATAGATATATAGTTAATTCAATAGTTTCTCAAACAAATTGATTTATAGTATCTAGGTGAACACCAATGATTCAAAGGGATAAAAAATATGACATAAATTTAGAAAGGAATTAAAAGAAAAATTAATGGTTATACAATTTTGATGATTATGAATGATAAAGGTATAACTGGATAATTTCTTATATAGATATGTAAACTTACTCTTTTGTTAAAACATATGAAAAGAATAAATACGTAGATAAAAAATAATATCAAAATAATAGTATAAATTTACATTGAAAAGAACGGTGAAATAACCTTATCTATGAATTTTTTTTAAAGAAAACTCTTTTAAAAATCAAAAAATCAAAAAATGAAACACTAGAATGATTTTCAAAATTATAGAAATCCATTCTTATGGATGTTTTTTAAAATATATTTATTTTTCTTTTTAGGAAGAAATTTTAAGACACAAATTCAATAGTTTCATTTGAAAATTCATTTTTAAAGAGGCTGGAATGAAGAATTCTGAGATATATATTAAATCATTACTTTTTAAGAAATCACCAATAATCGATACTTGAAAAAGATATAATGGATTTATAAGAACAATATATAGTATAAGATAAAAAAATATATCCACAATAAGTAAAATCTATTATTATTTTACAAACCACTTTATTGGAAACCCAGAGGCTAAATAATGAAATAAAATTTTCATTTGAACAATGTTGATAAAAACTAATAGGATTCCAAGAATTAATCCCTAATTGAGTTCAGAAAACAAAGGAAAATAATAATGAGAAAGAGAATATAGGAATGGGAAAAAATAATTTTTATAATTTAGAGTTGTTCTTTCTAATGATATAATTTTATTTCAGAAATTATTTTATCAAATAAGTGGTTATTGAGGATGAAAACTATGATCCAATGAGTCATAAATAGAATTGATAAAACCCTTATGATATTATAAAACAGTGAATAAAACCCCATGAATGATATGGTTTCAAATGAAGAATTATATATGATGAATAATAATAAGATTAAAATTGAAAATATTAATGTATTATTTGATACACCATTCCATATAAAACATGGTGTATGATGAAAATTATGTATTAAGGGGTGAAAATGTGAGGTATGTAACCTTTACCTTAATTCCCCACTTATTATAATGCACACTAAGATAATATATAACAAACATATCCATATTAATAACATATTTTATAAAATTATTCTTGAATATTACCATATTTACACCTCAATTATATTAATTGTTTATATGTATTTCCTTAGTAATTACCATTTTTAATATCTTTATAAAGTAACATTGATCATTTTGAGCTATTTTTTTGACAACATTTCCCGTATTCATCATTGTATGAAAATTTATAATTATTATATCATTAAATGTACAATAATTTTTTATTTATAATTATTTATTAATATATAATTTCATTATATGGGTGTTTTGATTAATACCCTTTAAGATGAAATCGATAATGAATATATGTCTGTAATTTTTTATAAGAAGCCATTAGTATCAAAGTTAATGAGTTTAATATTGATGTTACCATTATTTAACCGAAATAGAATATTTATTTAGTTTCTCATATAATATATTATGAAATAATAATCACTCATAGTCACCCATGATATTATTTTATATCATGGTTCAAGTGGGTGATCAAAACAACCGAAACAAGAATATACTATAATTTAATGGATGATAATGTTAATGAAAATGGATTATTTTATGAATAATATCATTATAACAGAATAATATTGATATTATTAAGATAATTTTAATCTGGTAAATTATATTTTAATAATATTTAATGAATAAAAAATAAATTTTTTGAAAAACTAGATACATTACAACGTGGAGGTGGTAGTCCACACAACTCTTGATTAATGTTTTCTGTTTTGATAAAAATGTGAGGGAAATAAGGTGGATTTTAATTTATCTCTAAATAATATTAATAATATGGTATATTTCAGACTAATAATTCAATTTCACAAGCATTGTGAGAAAATAGATTTTTTGGAAAGAAAAAAGGATATTGTGGCTTTGTACAGGTGGTAGTCCACATAACACATGAGTAAATTTGTTGAAATCATTTCTTTTTCTTTGAATGATTCCTTAAAAAAGAGACATTAATCAAATATATTATGACCATAGGCACCTGGATAATTAATAAGGTTATAGGGGAAGGAATAAGGACATATTTTCCAGATCAAAATGAATTACTTGATTTTTATTGAAGTGGGGGTGTGAGAGGCACCTTCTATATGTTGTGAGAATGGAATTTTTGTATATTTTGGAACTCAATATAAAGAAAAGACATGTCTACATATCCGTAAGAATCCAAAATTAATAAAATTATTTTTGGATGAGATAAGGTCAATAATACATAAACAATTTATTCGGAAACATATTTTAAGCATAGTATCACATCCTTTACTCTTATAATTATCAGAGTTATCATTTTTATATTTTTCATTGTAACTAATTTATACATAAGTAATTTACATTAAATTATAAAAAATTAATTGGATCTTATTCGATAATTTGGACATATTAATATCTAATATATTTTCTATTTTATAAGATCAAATTTCTATTTTTAATAAGAATTAATTTTAACATCAGTGCTTGCAATGAGGAAAACCGTATTTTTGGAAAGTACATTTTTATTCTTACAATTTATGTGTAGGATAAAATTAGTAATATATTATATTTTTAATGATATAAATTGTTTTTTATAATACTTAAAAAATTTATGTTGCTTTAAAAGGAATCAAAGAATGAATTTAAAAAAAATATATTTAATTAAAAAATACTGAAAATAGTTTTTATTGGAAAATATTACTTATGTTGTTAAACATAGGTTCTCCAAATTTATATTTGTAATTTTAAATGTATATATTTAATCCTCAAATTCAAATTTATTCATGAAAATGTTTTTATGTTTTTTATGTTAAGCTTCTAGTTATAGTCATAAGTGCTATCATTTTATTAATATAATATTCTTTACTATTTACCTAAAAATAAATTATTTCATAAAAATATAATAAATTAACACAAAATGAATTTTTAAAATTTTAATTAAAAAATTATTTTCCCTTTACAAAATTAAAATTTAATAATTAATATATTTTTTTATTTTAATAAAAAATATGTGGGAATTCATTTTTTATTGAAAAATGAACTTTTCAACATTAATTTTATTTATTTTTATTCAATTAAAATGTCTAAATAATTTAATGTTGGCATAATTGGTTCTAAAATTTTCTTATTATTATAAAATTTTAAATATGATGAATTTAATTTGTAAATTTGATAAATAATACCCTTTTTAAAATGGATCACTAAAAAGAATCAGTTTTAAAATATTAATAAAATATAAAAACAAAATGTAATTATTTAAATTTATTATTAATTTTTTCTAATAATAATTATATTCTTAATGTAATTTTAATATGTATCGGTTCATTTGTTAGGGTGTTTTTTAGTTCTATGTTTCATGTGACACGAGCTATTGAAGATAATATTAATATATATTCTAAAATCATCGATCATTACATTATACCATCCTTAAAAAAATTTTTTAATTATTAATCATTGATAAAAGTAGGTGAGTATAAAGTCCCTATCTATACATGAATTTATTTTACATCATTTCATAAGTTAAACATTATATCTCAAAAATATTCATAGAATATCAAGAATTATAGGATTAGTCAATTTGATAACTAGCTAAACAAGAAACTTATTTTACAACCATTTTGGATATTTATCCATAATTAAAGCACACTAGACTCCCTCACATACATCTAATACATTATAGTCATCTCGATACCCTGGGTAATGGAAACATAAGAAAGTGGAATGCTCTGATGTTCATAACAGGATAACATAAGTGATAATATTCAAATATAATTATCAATCCTAAGAATAGAATATGTGTATAATCAAGATAAAAAAATTCATAACTAATTAATAATAGAAAGTAATTCAAGGCATGTGACTTAGTATAACATAATACATGAATAAAAAGGGTTCTAAAACATGAGTCAACAACTATAATACATGATATATTAACACATTTTTTTGAATAAGAATAAAACTATTAAATATATTTTAACTTTAGAATAAACATATATATAATGGACATTAATTTCGTGATCCACACCATCAGTGCCTATGCTTATGAGAAACTAAAATGTTCTAAAAAATACTTATCACATGAATTATAAAATTTAAACCAATTCATTGAAGGGTGACATTAGATCCAACCCATCATCATCCATACTAATGATTGAAACTTGAAATCAATCACATATCATATCATAAATAAATTAGGAAAATTAAATGGTTTTCATTAAACTTTATAAATGAAAATCATTAAAATTTATTCAATATAGGAATCATGGAAAATAAATTGGTTTCATTAAACACATTATAAAGAACCCATGGAATGAAAATGTTTTTTGTATGGATTCACATGAGGAAATCATTAATAATTCCATCAATAATAACAACACGATAAACCTATGGGAAAAAATGGGGTTCTAATGATATCAAATGAATTTCTAGGTAAATATTATTCAATTAAGAGAATAAAGAATATTTTATTATCAATATATATATAAAGGTATTATGGTTGAGTCAATAATTTACATGAATTAATATATGTATACAATCTTGGTGAATAACCTTTAGTCAAATGTATCAAAAATAGGATATTTAAAAAGGAAATTAATTGTGTAAAAAGTTAGGATCATATATAGAGATTGATTTGGAAATACAAAGAAGTTGTGGAATATTCCTCCAAAAGAGAAAAATGTTATTTGGGTCTTTTTGAGGAAGAATACTATAAGGCCCCATCCTTAAACCTTACTTAATATTGAATTAAATGAGTAATTCACATTTAGGATCTTTTCAGGTTTAGAGTTTTAGAGAATTAGGACATAACTATTACATCTCAAAAGATTACAAAGTAGTCGCTTCTACTAAATTTCCATAAAATAAAAACTCTTTAAAAGAAACTTGTATAGTTCCATGTTTTAGGTAGCATGAATTTCCCTTGATCCCATCCTTGACCCTATTCCACGCTAAGTCCTGTGAAAAACATTTCAAAAACATGGGATGAGCATAAGAAGTTCAGTAAGGGATACACAAAGAATGAAAACTATTAGTTTTTTCAAAACAACAAGTAAACCATGAATACTTTATCAATGTAATACTTTTCACCTTCATGAAGTAGTAAAAACTCTTCACTGAAAAAAAAGTATCATTACTTACCTTTCTGTAACCAATGGATTACCATAAAACCCATATAAAGAACACATAACATATATAAAGGTAACTTGGGACATAAACATACTTAAGTGGAATAACCATACGTTCAACTTCCACACATATCACTTAATGGAATAGCCATACAGCCAATTTCCATACATACTTAATGGAATAGCCATACAGCCGACTTCCATACCCAATGCATTGGAGGTTATAACGTAACCACCCATCCTGGTATTCACGGCACCACCCGTCATATGGTTTATAACGTAACCACCCGTTAAAATGTCCAAGTACCAATATAAAATCATAAAACATAAAACCAATATAAAGGAATGATAACATTTCCACATCACAATATATCATAATAAAATCCTTTATCAAAACAATTTTCAAAACCACTTAAAACATTTAATAAAGATATTTTTGAATCAAAGTGTCCCATACCACCTTGAAGATTAAAATTTTAAACCATTAATATCCATATAAATAAATCCTTAAAACCATTTTCAAAACATGGATATTAATATGAACAAATAATTAAAACATTTAAAATGACATTTTGGTTAAAGGGGTTTTACCAAAATTAGAGACACTTGAATTCAATAATTGAGGAATAACATTTAGTCATAACTTTATAATATCATGAGAATAAGTGGATTCATGATATAATATTCCAAAGGACATTATATACACCATATAAGAGTGAATTGGTGCATAAAAACAATGAACCCTCAATAGAAATGTCAAATGTGATGAAATCCCTTATAAAGAAGGTATCCTTAAATTAAGGACAAATCAATCTCAAATATATGTGTGAAAAATATAAATACACCCAATATAAGTGGATATTAAGTGTAAAACAATAAAAGGTCATTCACACATATTCAATGGATGACATATTCAATGACTACAAGTTGAACCCAAAGAAATCGAAATTGGGTTAAAAAGTTCCCTTGACAGCCTAATGACATCACATAAAAATGAGTTGATGAGAGATAAAAAGTGTATCTCATCACTTGGAAATAAAATTTACATCAATAAGGATATATGAGAACATATCCCAACATAACAATATGTAAATTAAAAGACCCAATAAAATAAGTCTTTTAAAAAAGAGGAGGGTGAAAGGTTCCCTTACCGACTTGGGTATCTTTCAAAACATACATCCCATGAAATAAAGACAATAGATCATTGATGTAAATACTCATAAACAAAATTATAATACACAAAGAGTAGAATAATGGGCAGTACATACACCACTCAATGGAATTTGTGGAAAATGTAGCATAAATCTCACAGGAATAAAAGTGAGATGAAAAATCACTTACGAAAACTCGGCAGCCTAACGGCGCCACATAAAACTTCCTAATATGGATTGATGAGATAAAATAGGGTATCTCATAACATTAAAATAAAATGTACAGCAAGAGGAATATAAAAGAACATCCCCCAACATTACAAGGAGGAGTTTAAAAGAAGTGACATAAAGGAGAGTACTTAAAAAGAAAGAGAGAGGTTAGATCTCTTACGAAAGTTCGGCAGCCTAACGGCGCCACTCAAAACTTCCAAAATGGATTGATGAGAGAGAATAGGGTCTCTCATCACATGAACATAAAAATTACAGTAATTTTAATATAAAATATCATCCCAATAACAAGAAATATGAGCTTTAAAAGGAATGACATAAAAGTGTGTACTTAAAAAGAAAGAGAGGAGTAGGATCCCTTACCTCGGGTCCGACTTGACTCGATCGTTCTTTAATCTCCTGAATAATAAACATGAGTTAATTTATACTTGATTAAGAACCTTTTTCAAGCTTATTATTCCTTTTATATCACTTATTTCCTTGTTATAAACATTATGTAATCATTAAGTTAATAATGATTGTTTTGTCGATATTTGGTTCTTAAGTCGAAAGTGGACTTCATACAATTACATGTTGTTCGTGTGGTCAAAGGTTCTTTATATCAAAAAATGACATTCCTGATTTGGATATCATATATATCATATATATACAGCATATACATGTATTTATAAAATCATAGAATAATTTAGAGGAAAGAAATGAAATGCACCGTTCATGGAGACGGTAAGCCGTACGTACGCATGAACGCTACTTTCATTTCTATGTCGTATTAATGGAATTAAAACTATATGAGAAGTATGTATATTTTAATTCAAGAATTATATTAATCATTTAGATGTATCATACATCATATATATCTATTATATATATGTACTTATAATAGTACATTACATTTGGGGATAAGAAATGAAATGCACCGTTCATGGAGACGGTAAGCCGTACATACGCATGAACGCTACTTTCATTTCTATCTCATACTTTAATGGAAAGAAATAATAATTATATATAGTTAAATAATTATTCCAGTATAACATCATATAAAATAACATTAAATCCATTCTTTATACGTCCCACGTATGGCATTAACGAATCACATCACTTTGAGGGGGCGGCAGTCCGCACTTCCTAAAATGAAGATATCGCGTATACCCATAATGGAAGCCATAAAGGTAAGACACAAATGAAAAATACAGAAGCATAAGTAAAACATAAACATATTATATATCATATATAAAAATAGTGACATCATAATGGCCACCTTTGCAGGTGTTAAATGAGTATTGACCAATCATCGTTTCGGGAGGCAGAATTTCGCCATCCACGGAAACCGTATGTTCTTTAACCATTTGATGTAGTTGTGTGAGATTGTAGCTCGAATAAATCTTATAACAACATCCTAGTATATTTACGATACTGGTGTTGTTACAAAAGAAATAAATAAAAAGAGTTTAGGGGGTTGGAGAAGCAAAATAAAACAAATGAACATGAGAGAATGAATTACCTTTAAAAGTGTAACACCTTTTGATTTGAGACTAAAGGCTTCCTTTGAAAGGATTCTGACCAAAGGGAATCCTCTAGGATGAGGAGAGGGATGTGGAGAGAGTAAATGGGCAGGGTTTGGCTGAGCCAAAGGCCTTAGGAGTGTGTGAAATGAGGTAGAGGTGGGGGCCTTTTATAAGAGGATAGGAGGGGCACTTTTGGAAAGAAAGAAATATTACATTATTTGAAAATGTTTTTCTGTTTTAAAAGGTCCCACGTTGATATAATTCGTGGATAAGGTGATAAGGGTTTGAAATACACACATCCAATAAGTTTTGGACATGTTTAGGGAATAGATTTTACATTATCTTTCCATTTTATTTAAATCGTCAAATAATGATGTCATCGCTGCATCATTATTATGTCATAAATAATTTATTTTATTTAAAGTATAAAAATTATAAAAAAATTACTATTATGTAGGAAATCTTTTTATCTTTCCAATGACTATTTATAATCAAAATTAGGACTTGTGTAACCCCACTTAAAAACTGTTTTCGTAAAACAACTCATGGTTGTATCAATTTAATTTTAACATTAAATAAAAATATATTATTGTCATTTTCCAACTAAAGTGGCTCCATGGGGTCCCCAAGTTGTCCCATGGATTTTCTTGGTTGGCCATGACTCACCCAATAGGTGTAGTACAAGTGTAATGGTGTTTTCACATTCTTATAATATCATTTTTATCTTAAATGACACAAATTACCTCTAATCGCGATTAATGAAAAAAAGTTACTATTCACCAAAAAATTATTTTCATCCCATTGAACCACATTTTACATACTAATGACAACCATTTATGTCGGATTTTTAAAATTCAATACACATTAGTGGTAAACTTTCATTTAACTGAAAAATCAGTTTGCTTGATTACCACTTAGTGGTTTCACTATTCATCAAAAATTGGAGTTTTTCAGAAAAATACCAAAACTTCACCCTAAGCTATATTTGATATTCCGAATTCAAAAATGAAGTCCGTTTTACAAAATTCAAAACATATTAGTCACATTAATTAATTTAATAATTAATTCCCTCTGTTAGAGCATATAGCGTGTTTTTATAAAACAATAAGTATCAAAAGATTGACACTAGTTTAAGTCTGATTTCAAAGTGAAATCAATTCCAATGACCACTATTGTATTTAATGGTAAAAATATTTTATAATTTCACTTTAAAAACAATTCAAAATATAATATAATCATATTAATAAATTATATTAAAAAGAGGTTTTGAATTAAAATACAACATTTTACACTATTCATTAAAAAAAATGAACATTATCGGAAAGATACCAAAAATTTACACAAAGTAAATTTTGATGTCCCGATTCTTAAGAAGAGTTTTATTTGGTCCAATGGAATTTATAAGAGTGAACAAAACTATATTTAATGACGGTTCGCCATCAAAAGGTGATAAGTGAACCTTTAGTGAAAACTAGGGCATATACGCCTAAAATTGAATTCTTTCCGTATTTTAAGCAATTATCTTTTATTGGATAAATGTAAAAACATTTAAAAACATATATAATCATATTTTAGTTATTTATATCCATTCCCACCAATACAACGGCTACATGTTAACTACCATTTAAAATAATATTATTTTATTATTAGAGTGCAACGTAAGATTCCCAAGAAACTCGTTGTTGCGTGTTGGGTACGCCATCGAGCATAGCATCCCCTTTAAAGTCATTTCAATATTTTATTCACAAATATGGATAAATATGAAATGTCATATTCTTTATTTACCTGGGGTGTTACAAATACGGATGGCTAAATTATAGGAAAATTGTTGAACCCGTGTAATCTACATAAATGGAAGTAGATTTAGATGAAAATAATTTTTAAGATCATTAAGAAAAATATATTTCCTTATAAAATACATTCATTATATTTTTGAAAAAATTGAAATATCATAGAAATAATAAAGAATAAATTTTATATTAGAAAAACATTAAAAACTAAAAAATTACATGATATTTAAAATGAAATTTTTTTAAGAAATGGGTGTTCACATGAAAAACATTAAAAATAATTTTTGTACACTTTCATGAAAACAACCCATGAAGAAATCATTAATAATTTATATAAATATTTTTGAATAATATAATGTAATATAAAAATAATCAATAAATTATTGAGCTATACAGACGTATATTTTCAAATATATCGAGTGAATTATGGAATAGAAGAAGGGAGGTTCCCAACTAAAAAGTAGAGGCGAGGTAGCTTTCACTTCCATACAACAATTAATGTAAAATTCTACTTTAGAGGAATTAAAATATTTTGTGAAAATGAAAAACCCAATGAACAGAAAAATTAAAGGATACTTAGTTTTATAAAGAATAAAAATTTCCCAGATGGATTGTCTTTTAATAACAATGTTGATTTGAAAATATTAGTGGTAATGAAACCCTTATGATTTGAGTATCCTTTTGATCAAAACCAACATCATGTGGGGAATATTTTAAATTGATGTCAATTTAAATAAATTATAAAATATGACTCTTCAAACAACATGAATACGGTATAATAATTTCACTAGGATATAATCACACAATATTAAAGGTATCTTGGTGCCTATTAAGAAATAAATATTAGGAAATTAAATATGAGTCAAAGATCCCTTTACCATTGTTTTGGAATAGTCGAATGTGATCTAACCTCTTGTAAAAAACCATATTAATATAATATTTAGTAACATTAATAATAAATATAAACCTATTATATAATTCATTTATTATTACTTATAATGAATATATATGTTAGTTATCAATTATTTTTATAATGAGTTTTTAGAACTTTCTGATGTTTATATCAAATAATCCTCAGAGAGACAGGATTTATTATTACTAAGTAGTTTAGTGATCACCATTCATAGATAATTAAATTAAGTACAATAACTATCTTTTCAATTTTTAATTAAGTCCCATTTTCTAGTTGTTTAATACATGAATAGTACATTTGAAAATGAAAATCTGAATGATGTAGATTTCGATATGTTTAACGATGAAAATGTGATTTAATAATCAATATTTTTAATATTTATAAAAAATTTAAATCATTATTAAAAAATATTTTATATAGCATTATTAGATTTTATTACTATGTTATTATATCCCATAATCATTAATAACACAATCGTTAAAACATCATTTATATAGGAAGTTAAATCATCCAAAATTGTAATGTGTATATATGATTTAATTATTATGTGGATGTATTTGTATGATTATAAGTTTATTTATACCTAAGATTAAAAATATCAAAATAAGTTATATGTCCTCATTAAAACCATTATAGGAACCATATATGATGATTGTTAAGGAAAAATGAATTTCGTTCTACATAGAGGTGGTAATCTGCATGAGTGCACGGATAATAATTTAGTTTTTAATGCATGATATTGATTTATAGAAAATATAATACCATTAATATAAAAATATATGAGTATATATAGTATATTAATATCATCATATTAATGTGGCTATAATAAATTTTAATTATTTTAGCAACGAAGAATAGCTAATTAATTGATAATAGTCACATCATGGACTTGAATTTAATTTGGAATTATCCTTAGAAATGAAGACCAAAAGATAACATGGGGTGATAATAATATTTATTGAGAGGGATAGGGTTATAGTATATAAAATATGGAATATTTTCTACAATACATGCGATGGAGTGGTGAGTCTTGGAGTGGTGGAATTGTTTACCTTTTATATGTTAAGGGAAGGGTGGTATATATTTTCAGTAATGTAATTTTAATATTTAATGGCAAATGGATCCAAAATGGGAAAAAGTGAACGACAATTCGGTTTGGGTTTAGATTCATATGATACACTCATTTTTTAGAAAAACTAGATAGTTTTTATGCATTTTCTTTAATCATTTTTAACTTTGGAATAATTCACTTTTAGTAAGGTAATTAATTATAAATCATATTAATTAATAATAATGAAATAATTATTATCTGAACTTTTACCTACTTAAAATCATTTAATATAATTTTTGTAAATCATTTTACCAATTAATGTTTTTATGTTTTTTTCCTGTTAATTTTAATATAAATGTAAATAATGGGATAAAATAATATTTTATTGAAAGATATGCAGTTTAGGATAACAATTTTACAAGATAATATTGTCTTAGATACTAATTTTTATGAAAAAAATGGTTTATTATAAAAATAATAAAAGGAATATATCATTCAAAACAAGAAAAAGCAAAATTTCATCATCAATACACTTAATTATAAATTAATTACAGACTATAGTTTTTAAGTAACATTTTAATTTAGTTCCATAAATGTTGTTTATATGATTTATTAGTTCAATGAATATTTTAAAATATATAATATTATCCCGTAAAAAAATATTTCATTACTTGAATGTTTATTTAAATCTTATAAGGCATGCTTATATATTTTTAAAATCAAAATAATTATTTTTTTTTCAAAAAATGAATTTTCAACTATAAAGCTACCTTTTCATAAAAAATGAAAAATTCATACTCCGAAAAGATTAAGAACCTAAATAAAAAAATTAGGTTAGATTTATATAAATCATATTCTAAAATTAAAATTTTATTTTGAATTAAAAAAATATAATTAAATACTTATTTTACTAAAAAAATGTTTTTAAAAATAAATTATTCTTAATATTATTTCACATTAGTTAATAAATTAAGATATGTTAATATATTAGTTAATATTTAATAATATTATAATGGTTTTAAATTTAATAGTGTAAAATATTGTATACAATACATAACAAAATTTTTATATAAAAGGAAAAGAAATATTACTTATATACTAGCTAAATTAAAAAGTAACATTAAATTTACATATCTATATTGTATAACTTATTTTCACTATTATTATGAAATTAAAATAAACATTTGAATTTAATAATATCACATTTTGTTAATAATATTAATATTTATATGTAACAAATTAATATATATGTTTATAACATGTTAATATCATATTTTTATTTCATTATGAGTTATATAATATTAAATTTACAACTCATCAACACATGACTTCAGTATACCTATTAGATATATTTCCAACGAACATATTTTAATGGAATCAATTTGTGATGAATATATTTTCAATGACCATATTGAATTCATATATATATAATTACTAAATCATTCCATAATTACACTCTCAATTCATAAGGAATAGATATTATTTCATGTTATATATTTTTCTTAATTCATTCTAATTTCATAATGATCTCCCTCATTATTGGTAATTTATGTCTATCAGTGATCCTCAATTCTAAACATGGTCTATGGGATTTCATATTCATGAATATTTTATTATTTTATAGCTATTTTATAATATTGATTTATTATCTTTTATTGGATGCATTTTATCCATGATGAGTAATAATCTATTATGTGTAATACTTAGTTTTACTTGATTTATTTTGTGTCATCATGTTTATGAATGGATAAAGTGTTGTATGTTTTAGATAGTATAATATATGGATTATTTCCATATAGATTTTAATTCATTTGAAAAATATATAAAAATTTTAAATATAAACATATAGTTTATGAAAAGAATATTCTTATTAAAAACATGGGGTATTGAAACATAGGAATTCTTAATTTTTTTTATTCGAGATATATTTTGTAATATTATATCTACCTTACTCTACCAGTCTATATTAATTTACTTATCAATCCTCCAAAAACAATAATCATTCATTTAATCATATAATTAACTATGTAACTACTATAATCACATGTTCTCCAAATTATACCTTTAAAAAAACCATATGAATTTTTGACACAATAATAAAGAATAAAATAATATATTTTTTCATAAATTAACACTATAATTAACTCTCTGATGGTATTAATAACTAGGTCATAAAATCAGACACTGTACAAAATATACATTAGTCCAAAAAAATACGACTAAATTTACCAAAAATATCATGAATCAATAATCAATCCCAGGTTTCTAATAAAATCTAACTTATCTTATCAAAATCAAAAAAAAATAATTTATCTCAACAACTATCATATATTAATAAAAAAACACATCTATTCCATATTCATGTATTCTTTAATATATCCCCAAAATATAGCCCTGTGATAAAATAATATTTATAATCATTAATATTGTACCACTAATGAAAAATATTTATGTGTTTCCTTTAATCATCATAACATTTACAATATACTAGATTACCATAGAAAAATATAACTAACAATTGGATATATTTAAGTGTTTCAAGATATAATTTTTATTCTGAAATCCACCTCACTATATAATCTAAAACTAAGAAACTCAATTTTCTAATATAAGAAGAATTTACTATTATTATAACCCATTTATGTATAATCACTTATTCATTTATAATACAAATTTGTTCTTATATACATACATTTCATAAATTCATTACGAAGACCATGTTTCAACCAAATAAAAAAACTAAAATGGCTATCAATAAAATAAGAGTAACTAATATTATGAATTTTAAAACTCAATAATAATTTGTATTCTATAATTTCAAATTTATTAATCCATTTATACTTTCAGTTGAATATACATTACATTATGTTAGGTTTTTTATACTTCTTATACTAATCCCTTAATATAATAAATCCACCGTAATGTACTATAAATAGAATGTGATTAACCAAAGCATATCATAATTTAGTGTCATTATTGGTGTGTTATTAGGACTCCTTTTTGTGAAATATGTGATTTTTGAGTTAATACCCAACAATCCCTTTTGAGGGTTATTACCCATATATGTATTTATTCGAGAGACTCCATCCATTTGAAGTACCCATAAAAGGTTGTTATTTCCCGGATAATGACATAATTTCAAATTTACCAAATTTTTGGGATATTATATTATATTTATAAATATCCCATAAAAATATTGAGATGTTTTAATAAGGTTCTATAGAAAAATACCTAAAATAACTAAACCCTTTTGTGATACCAGCTAAGGTGTTTGAGACATACATTCCTAGGTATGGTGCTAAGAAAACAAACTTTTAATAGTTTTCTTCTATAACAATATAGATTATCAAAACTAAACATGAAACAATTTACATTATTATAACATCTCAAAATAATCTCACACAAATTGGAGAGGCTTTTGGTTTTTTATGTTTGAGGAATAGTTTAATAGGTTACTTTTTTTAAAAAATTGTGTTCAATTTTCATTAAACTAATGATACTATAATCAATTATAGAATTAAAATATGCTACAATCATCCTTATAACATGGGGAATGGAAAAAAACATTGGTGATCTCAAATTCCCATTGAGGGTACACATAATAAAAAAATAATATATCAAAAGTTAGAATTAGAGAAGGATATGAGCATAATCAAGATACATAAGAAAATCATATCCAATGAAGAATATAACATGAAAAAGACTCATGGAATAATATATGAAATTAATAAATAGAGTATGTAAGCATGATTCAATAAACATGATCTATGAGAGCATAATATATTCTTAAGAACAAGCATAAAAACAGTGAATAAAGAGGAAATTAAACTTATACGAAATTGAAATAAATATTATAAATGTTTACAAACATGATAAAAAATTGAAAATGTGGAAACACAATATGTTTAGGAAAATATTCATTAGTAGAATCATTATGTGATTGATTGTGTGAAAAAACTTATTATTAACACACCTAAAAATGTGAGAAAAATCATTATTCACATGGCTATGTGAAAAAAATAATTATGTCCATGGTTGACTATCTAATGAGATATCATCATAAACCAATGAATTTTAGTAAAATATAGGACCCCACCCATCATTATAATTTTATATTTATGATAAATAAATTAAATCATCATCAAATCATAATAAACCCATGTTTTGAAAATGAGTTTTGTATCCTTTTTAAATTGAATAAAAAAGAGATTAATAATTTCCTTATTAATCATAATCTGATATACAATAAAGAATAAATTGGTATAAAAATATATTTAGTAACTTTCTATGTTTGTACTCTTGAATCATGATAATTTAGTATAAGATATTAAAACCATTTGGACAAAAGGGTATATGATTAAGTCAATATTTTCCCCAATAAATCGACGAATATGCATCTAGGTAAAAACTCTTCAATCAAATGAATCTCAAATAGGGTATTCCTTATGGAAAATATAATAAGAAAAATAGAAATATACTAAATATCAGTAAAAAAGACAAAGATTGTTATTTATTTTTTCTATTATATATTTAAGGTCATTTAATTTTAAAAAACATATGTAATAATTGAAAAGGTAGATAGAGAATAATTTTAATGGAATGGTATAATTTTACAAGAAAATATTAATGAACATGAACCTTTTCCCTTGAAAAACATTTTGAATAAAACTCATATAATATTGGAAATATAATTTCTTTTAAAACCGTGAATCATGTGAGACGAGTTTCAAAATTACGTGAAATCTGTTCATGTAAAAATACTATTAAAATAATTTTTTTTTATTTTTATATATAAAGTCTTTGGAAAAAATTCACCAGATTATTTTAAAAAGTAATTTTCAAAAACATTAAAAATATAAAATAATATATATATATATATATATATTAAAACAATACATTTAAATGATAACTATAATAATGGAGTCTTTAAATTGATTTAAAAGTTTTATAATGAAAATATTAAGTAGAGGAAACAAAATATATCCATGATATGTGAAACCTTTTATAATTTTGAAAAACCTTTTTTTGAAAACCAATATAAAAAATAATGAAATAAAATATCTATATGAAAAGTAGTGATGAAATTAATAGTATCAAATGAATAATTACATATTATAGTTCCCTAAATTAAGTAAAATGTTAATCATAAGTAAAATATGGACATGGAAGTTCATTGGTAATAATTACAATTATTTTTACCAATTTTATATTTTCATTTTAAATAAATACATATATAAAGTTGTTATTTACGATGAGATGTAATTTACCATAAGAATAATGATAAATAATATTTAAAATAAAGGAATTTAATTGTAAAATGATCCTTGAAAAGAATATTCATATAATAAATAATATGATATAATGAATCAAAAATTATGTTGATAAAACCCTTATGATGTTATAAAATTTCAAATACAAACCCATTAAAGGACATGGTTGTAAATGAAACATTAAATTTTATTTATAATGAGAGGAAAATGATGCAAAATATTTAATTTTTCATAGATACACCATTCCAGGGAAAACATAGTTTATAATAAAATGTATCTATCAATTGGTAAACATTTAAAATAAGAAATCCTTACCTATCATACCCTCTTAGTGGAATGAACTCTAAGGTAATGTATGATAAACAAATTTGTCATAATCATTTTTAAACCTAATTCATAACCATTTAAATTTATATTTTGAACTTATATTCATTATTTTTATGATTATTAATTAGTTATTATATAGTTTCAATATCAAGTTAGAGTAGTATTGATTGTTTTTAACTTGTTTCAAAAATTATTTTTTGGACTAATTATTCTAATAATTTTCATCATCATTAGAAAATTCATTGTAATAAAATTTATTTTTAATAATTTTTTCATAATTATAAAGATATTAATGGTCATTGATGTGGTGAACTTTAATATTTTTTAAAACCAACTTACTGCAAGTATTTTTGACAGTTGATCTCATATCCACTGATAAGGGTAATTGGTTGTGTGTAAAAAACTATAAAAATTAATGATAACATAAAATAGTGAATGTAATTATAAAATGTTTATTTTTTGGAGTGAAACAATATAAATGAGAGTGAGAGATGAAGAGAGAAAAGAATTTAATGAAATTATGGGGTTCTAATTGGCCTGAATTGATAAAAACGTTTTATATTTTTACACTCGTCTAACAAAATTATATCATCCATCAGAATAATAGGTGTTGATTCATTTATATATCACATAATCATCAACATATATCAATGAAATTTCATTAGTATTTATATCTTGATCATCAGTCAGGAATTGATTTTTTTGTTAATGTAGAAGAGAGCATTAACTATTTCTTATTCCTAGAACATAGGTTAATGTTCAAGATATTTGAATCATCCAAAATAGCCTAGATGTTATTTGAATGGTGTAAAAATGTTTCTCATTGAGAATGGATATTATAACACTAATATTAAAAACAAACTAATATAATTGTGGAATCATGATAATATCAATAAAAAGAATTAAACACACGATAAAATAGTTCCCATAAAAATTACATATTCATGATAGAAGTATTTTTTATTGAATTTAAGAATATCATTGCACTAATTATAAAATAGAAAAAATAAGAATTAATATTCTCAGAATATATCACTTCTGATCTTCGGTACAAAATAAAATATTTCCATCTATGGGAGTAGTATTGCCTCTAGATCCATTCTTCACTCGACACTCCAAATTATTCCTATCGTGTCTATGCAATGACAAATCTCCCAATTAGTTATTTAGAAAATATAATCTCCATTAAATTCCTAATGTTTTTTAATTATTTTAAATCCAAAATTTCTAGGTTATGGCGGATGACTAATCTTTGATATAATTTTATATAGACAATCACAAGGAAGAAATCATAAATTTCTAAATAACATAAAAACCCATCTTATATCTAAATTTGGACCAAATAAAAATGAAACTATTCATAATACAATCCAAAAAATAAACATCTATGATTTCTACAAAAAAATCAATAACATCTCTTACGCCCATATTAATTAGGCAGAACAAACCTTATCTTTTAAAATAATGGTTAGCTAACAACATTCCATGTGTCCAGCTATATGTCTCGCACCTGTGGTTAATTCCCTTCATTTGAAACCTTTGTGAAATAATGAATTTACATCACTATCATGTATCAATAAAAGATAATTGTATGTTAAAAAACTTCATCTAGAAACATATTTTTAATCACCCCATGAACAAAATAATAAGGTCATGACCCATATAAACATTAGGCATAGTAAATATAACATATACCATCTTCAATTGGATATAAATCACTATGGAATTTCTCTATGAATATTAGTTACTTAAAAAATATATTCCACCATAACAAAAAACTATGATGAGAACATAAAAAGGTCCTCAAATACCTCAAAATACAATCCAATGGTCAAAAAATATACATATTATTCGTTATGTTATGTCGCAACTCAATTTAGTGATATATTCATCATATTTTGGTTTTGATGTTATTCATTTTCGCATAAAAAAGTCATAGGATCAGATTCATGTCTTCAATATAAAACTATGTGTGAACCGTTTCATAATTACTATATCTCATATCTATATGCCCACTAGCTGCTACTTGTCATCATTAAGAAAATAAACCCAGGTCAGATATTATTACTCTGCATCACCTTCATCTTCTACTGATCATAAGTCATTTTATCAGACCATCTTTAATCCTCATCCCTAAATAAATATCATTGAATAATATTAATTCTTATCTTAAATCAACTATAGAAAACGAATCAATTTCATCCACTTAAAACATCAATGTTGGCTAGGTCCCCAGGAGAATGTAGTACCCAGTTTTGACCGACCCCCATCTAATTTTCAAAATCCACATTAGAAATCAACAAGTTTTGATGGAAATTAGATTTAATGATTCAGACGTCATATTTATTTATATATTAATTTCAATTAAGCATGGATCGTTCAATCCTTAGACTCATTCTATCTCAAGATCAATATCTTAAACATGGATTTAATTATATTATTATTTGTAACTTTTGGAATCCATTGCTTTAGTCAACATTGATCAATATCACATATAATAAATGAGAATATGTCAATAAGAGAAGTTATATAATTGGGTGGATAAATTATCTTTTAAGAGATTCATATATAAAAAATATTATGAACATCTTATAAAATTTTACATACATGAAATTGGGTTATACGTGTTTTGGAAATATATCTTATGACCACATAAAAAAATCTTAAGTGGGGTCCCCCAAAATACCTTATAGAACTCATTTTTTAAAAAAAACACCAAATATCATAAAATAATTTATCTTTTCAGATGTTTTACTTTATACAACATAAAACAAAAGAAATTCCTTAAACTAACATAAAAAACAATTCTATAATTAAAATAAACTCTAATAAAAAGAAACTTCAAAATAAATAAAATATCATTCCAAAAAATATTTTAATATTATAACCACAATAATTTGAATATTGTATTTTCAAAAAATAATAACTAAAATTTATTAAAATAAGTATTACTGACAATTCCACCGATATTATAAAAAAACAGTTCTTAAAATTATATGAAAAATAGTATAAAAAATGAGGAATCCAATAAGTCTAAAATTACCATTTAAAAAAATATAAAATTAATTATACCTTTAGTGTAAATCCATTATTAATAAATTATTTAAAATTATTTTCTCATTAAAAATTTAAGATGATATAATCATATGGATTTTCTAAATATGTATCCATTTAAGGCCACATTAAATTACAACACAATTAATATTTTTCTTGGGATCAAGGAATCAATTTTTCAAAATTTGTGGAATAAAATTTATCTCTAACAAGAAAAAAATAATATTTCAAAATGATTTTTTTCTCAAAATCATTTCCCCTAGACAATATAAAATATAAATATTATTTCTCTTTTGAAATAAGTTCCTTAGTAAAAATTTGGTTACTGAAAAAAATGGAATTTTAATTTTTTTGATTTAAACTAAACACATTTAAATGTTTCATCCAAGAGGAATTCAAAACTGGTCTTTGCCTTCAGGGTAACAGACTCACATATTTTAAATGATCTTAATAATTATAGATAATATTGAATGGGCATAATTTAAGTACAAGACTTCAAAACTTAAATAAACTATATAAATGTGAATGAATAAATAAAAATGAACAAACAATAAAAGGATTATCAGTTCAACTTGGAATATGATTTTCACTTCATAGTCTATTTGGGTGAATATAGTATAACCTTATAGTAGCACAAAAGACTAATTTTTAATAAAAACCCAAAACTAATAAAAATGTATAAGTGAATATTGAAAATTGAAAAATTATATAAAAATTAAAGGCATTTTTGATGGGTTCGACATTGAAAAAGAGTTAAAAACATTTAAGACTCCTCTAATACACTTAAAACTAAATATTGAAAAAAAATTATTCCCAAGATGGAGAAAATAATTTAAAGCATTTTTAATTTCAAACAAATTTCTAATTCAATAGTGAATAATACTTCTATTGTGTCACATGCATGTTCAAAATGAATTCTGCAAAGAAAATAAACACTTTAAATATATATAATAAATCAATTGGTAAAAAAAGAAATTTAAGAAATGAAAATAAAATTTAGAAATGATTCATGAATATAAATGTGGAAATAAATAATTATCTTCTAAGGATTATAGAAAAAACATTCACATGAACTATTATAGGACACTAAACAGTTAATAGTTAAAATGAGAAAAAATAACAAAAATGATTATAAAGTGTATTATAGAACTATAAAAATCATCTTTAATCAATAAATTACATTAATCCATCAACCACATTTAAAAAAAATTATGAACAATTAAAAAAATGAAATGAAATTAAATAATACCCTATTCTATAAAATATTTTCTCATTTTTATTTATTCTAAATATCCATTTATTTTATTTATGAACAATCCATTTTTCCACTCCAATTAAATACCTATTAGATAAAAATATAAAACATAAGAATCCATGAATTTTTGTTTAATAACTAATGTATGAAATGAAATGTTCAAGGGACATTTGTGTAGGTTTTTTAAGCCTTTTATCTTATTATGGCAGGGAATAACAATCATAAGTTTGATTGTGGGAATTTCATTATTAGAACAGTTGAACGGGAGAATTGGTAGATCTAAATATGTAATTAAATAGAGTTAGATACATTTATTTCCGAATAAAAAAACATAATGAAAATAAAAAATGGGTTTCCTTTCCTGAATTGAAAACTTTAATTTCTTTAGACAAGCATTCTCTATAAAATGTGTAACTATAATCATTTAGAATAATTATCACATTAATCAATAAAATATCCATGTTATTTTCACTGGTGAAAAAAGGTTTGATCACATTTTTTTTGTTTTGTAAAATCCTTTAATATGTGAGGAAATTAAAACCAACATTGTAAATAATTTTTTAACAATGGGTAATAAAAATTTACATTATAAATACATTATGTTTGTTGTTTTTCATGTCAGCTATGAAATGAAATATGTGAAAAATCTTTTAATTTAAAATTTCATTAAAATTGATGTGAAAAATTCATTATGATGTCAGTTATTTCATTAATTTTATAGAAGGGATTATATAATTATTTTCCATAATGGTCATATGAAATCTGACATGAAAAATAATATTATTCAAGGTTTAATATGTAATTTATATTGAAACCTATGTAAAAATATTTTAAAAAGTTGGTTTTTTAAACTGATATGTTAAATGTATTTTTTTATATAATTTATATTAGTTATTAAATAATTTATGTGAAAATAATTTTCTAAATAAAATTATATCAATAAATCCAAACCCAATATTATAGTATATAAATAGAAAAAAATCATAGTAGAAAACCAGTTAAAGAAAAACTATAGTAGTAGAAACATTTACAATTTGGTCTTTTATCTTTAATGTGTATATTATATATAAACTAAAACCCAATCAGACATTTGAAATGACTCACTCATTATTTTTTTAAGTATCTTATATGTTTTCTACTGTATTTCTGAGGGTTATCAAAATATAAATATTAAAAAAAATTAAACTTGTATTCCAAATAAAATGAATGAAAAATTAAAGGAATGGTTTATAAATTTTTTTATCATACTCAAAATTTCTAACTATCCTCAGTAACATTATTTTTTACACAATTTGTAAAACCTAGTATCCAAATTCCATTATTCATTTTTATTATGAAACTATTTTGAATTGAATTTTTCATTTCCAAAAAACATTTTACGTACTTTGAGCCAAATTGTAGTAATTGTAAAAGAGAATTTACCTTTTTATTACATATCTTATCATTATGCTCTTATTCATTATATTTTCTATAAAGTAATTCAATGAACAATTTGAAAATTTTTTGTATGAATAAAATTTAATTTGTATTATTAAATAAAAAAGTACTAAGTTATTTAAAATTAAAAGTTTAATAAATTAATAAAATTTTACATCACTTCAATATTGATTGGGCATAAAATGTAATTTGTCTTCTCCCTTAAAAAAATTAAAATCTAGTGTAGTCTAATATATAATAAATAATAATTTTAGAGGTTATTCAATTAATATATATATAGTACTTTATGTGATATATGTTTCATACTCCTCACAATACAGAATAATCCAATATTGAATAATTTCATTATTTCGAAGAATTTTAGTAATATAAACTATCCTTCAGTATCATTAATTATACTTTCTAAAATGAAATAAATCTGGGTACCATAAATACTGTAACTTTTTCACAAAATTAAAAATAAAAACTATAAAAATAATCATAGTTCAAAAAACACATAAGTATAAAAGTTTAGTAAATTTAAATAACATAAATATTTATGTTAATCGATTTACATTGTAACAACATGCGTCGTATTGATGCCTAATTCATATCTAGTAACAAGATCTATGATATTTTTTTAAATCCACAAACATTGAATGCCAAAAAGTTCTTGCTTTTGTTATATTCTCATAAACATCCAACAAAAAAATTTAAATATGCGGAAAATATATCTTGACTCGTAGAAGTTGTATATAAATTCATATCATTTTTTATTTTTTTCCTATAAATTCTATATATACCAACAAATTATTCATGTAAAAAATACACATATATATATATATATAAACTTTTAAACTTTAAAATTGATTTTATAGATAAAATAAATGATATAATATACGGAAACCTCTTATTAATGTTTCTATCATGTCATGAATTCCAATCTAAAAATTGGCCAACACTTTTTCCTACTATACTAAGATCATCTATATAAAATGGTATTCTTGATGATCTATCTAAAATATCATATATGATAACCATATGATTACTTATGTCCATATTTTTATGATGAATCATATCTCTAATATAATATATAATCCCATATGTAACAATTTGATTTTGGGGATCTTCTAAGCATAACTCACAATAAATGGAAATATGGGGAGGAGGATGGGTAGGAGTCGGATACTTAATGGACGTGAGATCTATAGGTAGATATGGAGGAGTGGGATCAGCAGCCTAAAACTATATTTTTATGTGAAAGGGCTGACTTTACTGATGCCTTGATCTTGTCTTCCATCATCTCATGAATATCTGAAACATTAACTTCCAAATATTCTCTTTCTTATAGAAAGGTATATTTTATCGAGGACATAGAGGAATGGATGGGATCCATCCACGATTTGATTGTGGGTTATTTTTGGTGTGCACAATCATGAACAATAGATTACCATTATCACTCTTTCCAGAAATTCCCCATGGTTCCCTCATTTATTATCGGTTATAGACCTGATTTAAAAAGGTAGGTGGTCACCATGATTTCCATGCCTAGTGAATCTTGGATACTCACATTAGTGAAGAGTATGGGAGGTTGGTCTCATCGTGCACTTCTTGTGGGGAATTATTTCCTAATTCATCCAATTATTTTGGATTTAAGATATTTTTATAAATATATTCCTAGCATCAATATAAGATCAGTTAACCAAAAAAAATGATCACTGGTTAATTATATTTCATATTAAAAATATCATGATCTCTTTTTTGAATCCATATGTATGTATTTTGGGATCTCTATCATTCCCCTATAATGGGGGGTTTCTTATGTGATGAAACCGTATAACCATGTTTTCTTTAATTTTCTTCCATCCAAAACAAGTGATATTATGAGTAGGGGATTGATCCATTATAATACTTCATGTGTAATCTGGTTATTAAAGGGACCAAAACCCACATTTTTCATTATACCCGTGTAGTTTAACATCAATAGAAAAGGACTCATATGGGTGATCTGGGGTATGAATTATTCATTCTCGGGTTCTAGATGGAATTTCTACGTGTCCTGAGTTTAGAGAGAATCAAAGCTATAATATTTCATTATTTTATACATATATAATAATGTTACCCCTATCATTGTAGAGAATCATGGTGTAGATGACATGAATATTACAATTCCCAAAGCTTAGATGATCTTTGCTCGGTGTTAGAATCTAGGAATGGAAAATGATCATTTTCAATTCTCTTGGTGTGGGAATTAAATACTGGGACTACCCTAAGATGATTTATTGTGGAACTCTATCCTACGGGGGACATCCTACGTATCTTGATTATGGTATGATTCAGAGTCATCATAGTTCAGTGGTTCAGGGATTACACTCTAATGTTTCCATCATTTTTTAGAGGTTTATGGTGCATATTATACGACAAATGAAACTCCCTAAGGCAACATTATCCGTGATCATTGTGAGAAACAAGGTATATAAAGTAATCAATGTATATACTTCTATATATGTGACTTGTATACTATAATATCCTAGGATGATCTCTATGGAACTCAATCTTTGAAGAGGTGGCCTAAATATCTGGAATATGAAAGTTATTAAAGTCTTTGTCGTTCCTTTGGTCAAGGATTGCACTCTAAGGGTTCCCTAGATACTGGTACATATCATGTTATATCACTAGTTGAGGATTACACTCTGAGGTTTCCCTGGTCTTTATTAGCATCCTAATACCTGATCATTGTCCATTTATCCAGATGTGTAGGAGAGTATCTTCCAGGCATATATGATGACAAATAAATTATATAGCTGGTCTTTCTAAAGGACTTTGTATAACCCAAATATAATATCTAACGTTTGTCACATGACCAATGTTTAATTGTCCAAATGAAATCTCAAGATCTAGTTGGTCTGTCATTGAAGCCATCGCATTACCCAGAAATCTTGTCTAGAGGGTGTCACAAGATCCGGATGACTTTCCTAGTTTTCATTTAAAAGAGTTGTCTTGACACATATAGAGAGTGTTGTGAGTGTGAGTAAAACATGTCTTAGAGGGTGTCCCATGTATAGGTTATCATCCCTATAGGGTATCGCAAGACATGGTCATCATGTCTGGAGGGAATCATGAGTCTTGGATGAATTTCTCACGTGGTGTTCTGAGGGATTTGTTGAAATTAATGGATGATACTTTGAGAATCGTATAACCTGAGTGGGTGCCGTTATATGAGTTAGAAAATGTATTCGGATGACATCAAAAGGCATAGGCGACAAGACTAGGGGGTCTCAAGAGACTAATGAGTAATTCCTTTTGAGAACCATGTAAATTAAACTGACATGTAATGGAGGATTGGCATGTCCCAAATATCTTGTTGAAGGAGCATCACAAGATCTGGATGGCATGTCCTGGTGTTGTCACATCTCTTGGATGGTCCATTAAAGCATATGAGGCCTAGAGAAAATGTTTTTTTCACTTATATCTTCCACCTTTAGTCTTTTTTATTTCCCTTGTATCATAAATTATTTTGATTTATTATTCACATTTTATTTTGAGTCTAGTATGATCTAAAATATGTGTGGAATGTTTTTCACACAACATTAGAGATTTCATTCACAAGATCTACGAATGATCATGAAAATTGATTTATGCAACATGCATGATCACTCTAGTAGTTCACTGAAATATTACTCTATATAAGAAATTATAGTCGTGAGATCATATACTCTGAGAAATCCACATTGATGCATGTGTTTGGTGGTGCACCTGGATGTAAAAAATCTAACCTTGCATCAGAGATTCCAGAATTATAATTTTTTATGTGGGTTGTTCAATTTATAGGCCTAACCACCTTGAATGTTCATCATTTTATGTGGTGTATCTAGTGTAAATATAAGATGGATTTGGTGTAGGGCTCTGATGAAATACACCTTTATGAGCTTTTTTCACAGACAATTATGAGGTTGTCGCTTTCTTTTCAGTGACTGCGAGTCCCTCTTATCAATGTCTCCTTTATTGGATTATTTCTAATTAAATAGGAATTATTCCATCATGTGGTTATGATGAAGGAATTACGAATCATTATATTGATATTTCAAAGTGCCTTTGTGAGATCAAATTGTATATTGAATGTCCTTCTCGTGATATCAGGTGACTTTTCAATGTCTTTCTGCAAGACTCATATGGTTCATCAAGGGGTCATGGTTGGCTTAGGTCGGCTTGTCTAGGAGTCTCACGGGTCCATGATGCAGGCTTCCTTAGGACATTGCAGATATTTTATAACAAAGAGGGATCCCAACTCATGCTGTATTATTCCCTTTATTTTATTTGTCAGATATCATGGATTATGAGATGTTTAATAAGTTTTTTTGACGTCCTTTTCTCAATTTGTTTGTGACGCTTTGTGTAACCAAAACATATTCTATGGGGATGCATAAATATTTTAGGGAAAAATCCTTCTACTTGTATATGTGAATCTGAATGGAGAGAACTAGGATTCATGAATGTATCTGAGGTCTTTCACACGATGTAGATGACACGATGGATGTGTCTTGTGGTGTATTGATAATTTCCAGGGGCACGTCACATGATGTTCATTGACCACAAGAGCCTTCCACCACCTCCCCATTATTTCCCCTATTTTTATTCCATAAAATCGCAAGAGTCAAGTGACTTTTTTAAATGTTTTCTAGGATTATTAGCCTTCCCATTGGTTATGCATCTCATGATCCTAGAAACCATAAGAAGTCTCCTCCATTTATAATTTCTTTTTCATATTTTTAAATGATTCTAATGTTGGTTCATCAGGTGGTTACTGTCGAAAAATTGTGTGGACTAGAGGGAGATTATCCGGCTACCATCACGCAGCAAATAGTTATCTAGAGTACCTTCTCAAGAGTAGTAAGGCATGTTGAATGATGTTTCGTGGGATCTGATATAGGTTATGCACTGCATGTGTAGTTTTTGTGTTACCTTATAATGTTCTCATGGTCGTGATCCCTTTGAAGGATGATGTTATGCACAGGTCTTGGTAACCTTAATATTTATTTTTCATTGTGGGTAAAAAATTTCTCAAAATGAGGTATATTTCCATCTTTTAACTTTCATGATGCTCATTTCGTGGGTGTCATCAAATACCACCCTCATGAGTGACATATGCTAGGATAAGGGCTTGGTTATGAGGAATGTAAATGCCTTGCTGAGTATTCTGAAGTGTCCTGAATTGGTGTCTCGGGTGACTTTTTGTATACCAGGAGATGCTTGATATTCTATAAAATTACCTATATATAGCGTTTTTGGACTCACTTGTTTTGATAATACCAAATCATGTTTCATTTATGTGATAATAATGTTTCTATTATAGGAGACTCATGTTTCATTAATATTCTTAGTTTTTATAAAGTTATAAATATGTATTTTCTAATCACACTACTATATGGTTTAAGCTAATAATGAAAAATTTATCTATGTGAAAGGTTACAGATAAAGGTCACCGATAGAGGTTACCGATGAAGGTTACCAATGAAAGTCACTGATAAAAGGTTACTGATGATGGTTACTGATGATGGTTACCAATGAAGGATACCAATTATGGTCACCAATAGAAGGTTACCGATGAAGGTCACCGATAAAGGCTACCGATAGATTCTACTGAAGAAACCTATAGTTGAATCCTACCATTGATAAGGATACCGCTACTAGTCTACCTATGTCCTCTATTCTACTCCATACTTTATCAATTTATTAGGATTATTATACCAGCTATATTTGGTATATATAATGCTTCAAGCATAAAATAATGCTAATTGTAGACATATCAAGAGACCGTATCTGGGGACAGTACGAGGTATGAAGAAGACCACACATGGTTTACTTATTCCTATTGTTGGACCTCAAATATAAAATAACAGACTAAGAATGAAAAGAACAAAAGAGGAATGAACGAGAAATAGCTTCCTTTCTAGAACAAAGATAACCAAGAATAACCATCTATCACATACACTATGAACCCAAGGGCATTCCAAAGATAATTTGGAAGAACAAAATTCATGTATGTCTTCTTTCCTTCTTCAAATATCTCTCAAACCATTAATCCCAACACCTCAATACTTGGAAGCAATAACCTGGAGTTGCGACACTCTCTTTTGGAGAAAACTTCTAGAGAAATACATAAAATTTAATGTCTTTACTACATGGAGTCAAGATTTGAACTGCAAACACATAGATCTTTCTAAACTCAATATTATAATATTAGCTCTATTGTGTTATTTATATTTCTGAGAATTGTGTGTTTGTCATTCTACAAATAGTATCTCCTATGATTGAATTGGATTATAAGGAAAATCCCCACATAAAACATTATTTACAATTTGTTTCCCATGCTAGTTGTGGAAGAGATCGTATGTGGTCTGGATAGTTTGTTTTTTCACAAAGAATTCTGGTAGAGGGAGTGAGCCTTAGACAGTTCGTGAAAACTGTTGAAAATCCCAATATAGGCTGTGTATCGAGTTTATTGTTAATATAAAATTCCAGGTGGAAGGTGATAACAAAGTGGAGAGGATTAAGACTATGCTTGAGACAGAACCTCTTGTTTAACTCTAATGTGTTCTATGTTTTTCTAATACTCTTCTTTTCTATATTACGATGATAACAATTTCAAAAATAGAAAACTGTTTAACATTGAGTCTGATAGTTAGTTATGGTTAGTGTGTGTATGTGTTTAATTCAATAATCCTATTTCAAAAGTTGAATTAGTGGTGTACAATGATTCATCTGAGGACTAATAACCCTTTTATAAAATGTTTTTCCAACTAAACCTCAATATCTCCACTACCTTAATTAGCTGGGTTGTTTCCAAATTGAGGGATCTTTAGTATAGTGTTCTAAAAGAAATTTTATGTAGGAACTCAATTCACCCCCTCTTGAGTTTCCATTTTGACAAACATTTCGTATTAGAGGATTATTTTTTTCGACCATCTGAACTTTTGTTAATGTTTTCAAATTCTTTTCAACTGTGATATTAGTTGTATTTTAAAGATCATAAATTTTTTATCATATCAAAATTTTTAGTTATTTAAATTCTAATTAACTATGGATAATAGAGTTGAAGGTGATGCTAACAATAGGTCACCATTATTTAATGGAAATAACTATGCTTAGTGGAAGCTGAAAATTAAAATGTATCTAGAGAGCATGGGTCTTGAAATCTAGGACACAATAGAAGGACAAAATTAATTGCCTATTACTGCTAGGGGAACATGGTCTCAGTTGACTAAAGATATATATAACTATATCTTTAAAGAAATGAATATAGTATACTATTATCTAGGTGATGATGAATTCTATAGAATATCTTCCAGTAAAACTACTTATGAAATCTGGGATACTATGACAATTTATCATGAGGGAACAACCAATTTTAAGGAAATGAGATTAAATAATTATACTATTAAATATGATAATTTTAAAATGAAGCATGATGAACTTATATATGAAATGTATCTCATGTTCAATGAAATAGTAAATACCATGATTCTTGTTAGGAAACCAGTGGACAATAAGGATCAGAATATGAGGTTGCATCGATGCCTACCCAACAGAGGGGGAGAAACTTCTATTTCTATCTGAGAATCTGTTGACATAAGCAAGCTACTAGTGAAGGAAATAATTGGAAAACTTATGATGTACAAATAAGAGATTAAGATAAATCAAGGATCAGATGAATAACCAAGAAATAAATCTGTAGCATTCCAGACTATTACCTCAAAGATTAAAGATAAAGAAAAAAATCAATCTCTTATAGACACTTCCACCTGTGAAGGTTCTTCTTTCGATAGTGATGATGAGATGGCTCATCTTGAAATAAGATTCGAAAAGTTATATCGATAGAAGAAGTTCATTAGAAAATCAAAATATAATGTAAGATATGATAGTAAAAGATAGTGAGAAAATTAAAAAAAAATTGAATTACCACACCAATGAGATAGTCTGCTATGAGTGTAAACAAAAAGGCAATGTGAAGGCTGATTTCCCCAAGATGAAATTTAAGAAGAAATATAAAGGCAATGGTATGGGATATAAAAAGGATATAAAAGATATTTGGAGTGCTTCAAAACATAGATTTAGTGTATTTGACTCTTCTAATATTAAAAAGAAAAAACATGCAAACTTGTGTTTCTAGACAGAAACATATTAGGTAACACTCAATTATCCTATAAAAAATGCTTACTATTATAGGAATGATAGTGAATCAATTAAGGTTGAGAATATGACTAAGGATTAACTATTTAAATAATTTTGAATTATTTAGGATACCTTTATTGAACTCGAGGATAAATATAAATTATTGAAAAGACAACATGATTAAAATGGAAATTATATGTCTGATTTTGATATTGAGAAATAAAAATGTGCTCACCTATTAATGGAAAATACTGAACTTAATTTATCAAATAAGCAATTAAAAAGATATCTTGAAAAGTATACTGGAGGAAGATATACCTTGACACAGTTTCTAGGGAAACAAATTACTCCAAAATACACAACTGCTCTAGGATATCAACTAGGACAGAGAAGGATTATTAAAAATAAATTTGTTCCAAAATTTTGACAATTTACAATTATTTAAAGTTCTAGAACATTTTTTGAATAAAAATTTTCTAAAATACCTAACAAATTATTCATATCTCAAAACATATATGTTGATTATAGGAAACCTGTGAGAAGATCATGGGATCTCAAATCATTACTTACTAACCTCTATGGACCTATGAAAATCTGGCTACCAATGTTACTCCATACTTAATCTGTTTGGAAGGAAAAATGTCTAAAGAACTCCTATAAAACCCTGTGGTACATAGGCAATGGATATTCAATACATATGACATGATACTATTCGTGCTTCAAGATCCTAATTAATGTTGATGTTAGACATGTTACACTTAGTGATAATGCTAAAGGGAAGATCGTTGTCTTAGGCTAAATTGGTAACCCTAATACTATATAAATTTTGAAAGTACTTTTTTGTTGATGGGATGAAATATAATCTACACAATATCTTTTAGTTGTGTGATGATGGTTTTAAATTTATGTTTGAAAATAATGCATGAAATGTTTTTTATTCTACGAATGATTTAATATTATCTACCCTTAGAAATAAAAATCTATATGATATTGATTTAAACTCTTTATCCAAGTAAAATGTTTCCTATTTAAATGTTTTTCATAAGGATTCTTGGTTGTGGAAAAGATGATTAGGACAATTCAATGTGTACTAACTCAGTAAACTAACTGGGAAAGGTTTTGTTAGAGACTTACCTAAATTGTAATTCCCACATAATAAAGTATTTAATCCTTATCAAAAAGGAAAACAACACAATTCTTTTTTGAAACAAAACAAAGTAGTTTCCACATATCAACCGCTTGATTTGGTTGACATGGATTTGTTTAGACCAACTAGAGTTTCAAGTTTAAATGGGATTCACTATGTTTATGTTCTTAGGGATGATTTTTGTAGATATACATGGGTTTACTTTCTAGCTCGCAAAAGTGAAGCATGTTCTTACTTCATTAAATATTCCCAGCCTATTGAAAATCATGGAGGACATAGAATTAAGACCATGAGCTGTGATCATAGTCGTGAGTTTGAAAATAGGGAGTTTGAATATTTTTTCTCAAAATGTGACTATAATCACAATTTCTCTGCTACTAGAACACCTCACCAAAATGAAGTTACAGAAATAAGAAACATGAAACTTCAAGATATTTCTAGGACTATAGTAAATGACTATAATCTTCCAATCTATTTTTTGGATGAAGCTGTTAATACAACTTGTTACATCATCAATAGTGTCTTAATTAGACCTGTTCTTAAGAAAACCCCTTATAAGCTATGGAATAATAGGAATGATATTGTTAATTACGTTAGTGTGTTTTTTTGTGAAGTTATTATCTATTATACTAGGGATAATCTTGAAAAAATTACTTCCAAGAATGATGAAGGAATTTTTCTTGGATACTCAATCTCTAGTAAAGATTTTAGAGTATTCAATAAGAGAAGAAAATGTGTGGAAGAATAATTTCATGTAATATTAGATGAGATGGATCCACATGAACCCAGAACCACCGTTAAACAACATGAAGAAGATATGTCAATTATATACCTTAATGATAAAGACGGTGAACACTTATTGAAAAAAACTAGTTCTGTATATTTTCTAGAATATGAGTATGGTGAATCTGAACATATAGACAACCGTGAGAGGTTTAGTTCAATTATTTCTAGACGTATTAGAACCCTGAAGAATCATCCTTTAGACGATGCAGTTCGTGATCTAAATAAGGGAACACAAACCATAGCTTCTTTGAGAAACCAGGTTGAACATCAAGCCTTTATTTCACTACTTGAACCCAAAAATTTTAATGTTGTTATCAGTGATGAATTTTGGGTGATAGACTAGAATGAAGAATTAAATTAGTTTGAAAGAAACAAAGTTTTGGAATTAGTAGAATGACCTAAAGAAACTTTAACCATAGGCACTAAATGGTTGTTTTGAAATAAAGTTGACGAATATAGAAACATAGTTAGAAACAAGTATAGACTATTTGAATAATGATATAGTCAAGAAGATGGAATAGGCTATGAGGAAACCATTGAACCTGTAGCTTGACTAGAATCCATTAGGATACTACTTGCTTATGCAGCTCATTTGAATTTCACACATTATAAAATGGATGTCAAAACAGCATTTCTAGATGGGTACAGAGTTGAGGATGTATTTATTGTACAACCACTTAGTTTTAAAAATCCCCATTTTTAAAATAATGTCTTTAAACTTTTTAAAGCCCTATATTGTCTAAAAGAAGCTCCAAGATCTTGGTTTGATATACTTAGTTCTTTTTTTTATTTCAAAAGGTTTTACTAATGTAATAAATGATCCAACTCTTTTTATTAAAAGGACTTCCAATGATGTTTTAATAGTACAAATTTATGTAGATGACATTTATTTTGATCCTCTAAAAATTATTTATGTACTGATTTCTCAAAAATGATGCCAAATGAATTTGAAATGAATTTAATGGGGGAACTTCAATTTTTCCTTAGATATCAACTTTTCAAAAATAAAAATTTTATTGTTTTAAATCAACGTAAATATACTAAGAATGTTTTGAAACATTTCGGTTTGGATATTAATAAAGGTGGTGATACACCTATAAATACCACATGTAAGTTGGATGTTGATGAAACTGGTAAATTAATGGATCAAACCAATTACAATGGTAGGATTGGGAGTCTGATCTACCTTACAGCTACCCGGCCTGATATTATGTTCAGTGTATGCATGTGTGCTCATTTTCATGAAAATCCCAAAGTGTCTTATTTAACTACTGTTAAAAGGATTTTTAAATATCTCAAGAATACTAAAAACTTGGGATAATTTTATCCAAGAGGAAAATAATTTTATTTAACAAGTTATTCAGATGATAAATTTTGTACTTTCATGTTAGATAGGAATAATACCTCCAGAACAAGTCACATTATGGGAATGTCACTAGTATCATGGTATAGTAAAAAACAGAATTCTATTGCATTATCCATCACCGAAGCTAAACATATAGATGTTGGTAGTTGTTGCGATCAAATTGATTGGATGAAACACACTTTACAAGAATAAGGATATCAATTCAAACATGTCTATATAAATTGTGATAATAAAAGTTCTATTAACATCTCTTAGAATCCAGTATCTCATGTTAGGACAAGGAACATTGATGTGATACATCACTTCTTGGGAGATCCTTTTCAAAGTGGCGATATCACTCTTGAATTCATTGAAACTGAACACCAATTGGATGATATATTGGCAATGCCATTGATTTATGAGAAGTGAAATTAAATCAAACATGAGATAGGTACGATAAACTGTTAGACCTCACCATTGGACCTCACCATTAGACCTCACAGATAAGACATTACTATTAGACCTCACGGATAAGCCCTCACTGTTAGACCTCACTAATAAGACCTCACTGTTAGAGCTCACGGATATGACCTCACCATTAGACATCACCGATAAGACCTCACTGATAATACCTCACCGTTAGACCTCACTAATAAGACCTCATCATTGGAACCATTCTGATAATAGATGTTTTTGGGACATCGTGTTTTTTTGTTAAAAACTAAAACGTTTTTTGTATTATTTATTTCCATTACATGATTTTTTTTTCTATCCCTAAATGCTAAAAACAATTTATAAACCACATTTCAATCTACTTTAGTCCTCTTCTGAACCTCTTGCATCCTAACCACGGAACCTATCCTTCTTCCAAAACCCTCAATCCGCTTTAGATTGCAATGAAAAGATTGAAGAGATGGATGGTTGTGGACGGAGGAGATGCAAAGAACCCTAAGAGACCAAAAACTGGGCTGAGTACTGGAAGAATGGTAGTGGAAAAGCAGATCAATCCACTTTTTTCGAAGACGAAAATCATGTTAGAAAATAAATTAAGTTCGTAATGGCTACTGTCGAGAAGGTCTCTAGTGCTGAAGGCAATCGAAGCTCAGGATTGGGTAGAATGATTTTCAAATAACAATAGATTTTATTACCCAAATCTAGTGAAATAAGTTTGTGTTTCTATGAAGTTAGAACAGTCCTAGAATGAGAACTGAATTTCTTCAAAGGTAAACGGATTAAGTGTGATCTTTTCTGCTATTGAATGGTGTGAATATTTAAGATTTCCACATAAAGGGATTTTTTTATTACTACTCGAGAGGGGTTCCTCCCACTAGTGAGTTCTTATGTTATGAAGAATGTTTGGATGAACTGACAGAGAATGTGATCCCAATAAAGGGGATTGCTACTAAAATTGAAGGAGGATACATGTTTCTTTTTAAGTTTATTCAGCATGTTATATGTCCCATGAGAGGGGACATTTCTTCCTTGAAGAATTAGGATATGTTTATTCTGTATATTTCAAATCATGGATAAAAGATAAATCATTGTAGGTTGTTGATGATTCATTTAGAAAATATAAAAAATCCTTGCTCTAAATCATATTCTTTGTTTCATTCCAGGTAGATATAATTGACGTTTAAAGTGAAAGGAGTTGCTGTAAATAAGGAGGAAATAGTAGTTCTAAGGGACAACTTATACATTACCAAAATGATTTGCAATTTTATGAAGATAAGATAGAACCCTTAGAAAAGGGGATGAGTGAATGATGAGGAAAAACATTATGAAGAATTCAACCCTATCAACCATCCTTCTAGAAAAAATAATAATATAGATCCAGGTTTAAATCCTAATGAAGTGGAGCCAGTGTATTCAGATGACGATGAAGAGGTTGTTGTTGTGCGAGATAGAGAGGATTATTCTATAGATGACAAAAGTGATCCTGACCTTCCCTCGGGTCCTCTTTCCAATACTGTATCCTACGGTGAGCCTAGCCAACCCAAAAGATTTTCTAGAAGAGACGATATCCTAAGGATATCTGATAAAGAGAAAACCAGTGAAGAAGAAGGAATAGAAAATGTATTAAGTGACATTAGATAGACCTCAGAGGAGGAAGATGACACTAAATCTAGTCATGATAATTTTGTGACAGCTACTGATGAAAGTGAAGATGAATTTCTAAGTCCCAGTCCTTTGATAGGATATACAAAAATGGTAGAGAGTTTAGATTAAGAGTTTGCTAAATTAGTTGATGCTGGAATTTAAGTGACAGTGGTAGAAGATTCTGTAGAATAAGTTGCATTGGAATCTCCTGTTGATGTATTTGATCAAGGAGGTATGGTAGAGATGAATGTAATTGATCAGGAGAATTCTCTAAGTGAGGGGAGGAACTTGCTTCCACAAGTTCAGTTGTTGTTTCTCATGGAATAGAAGATTTGTCAGAAGATCTCAGATTCGTGGTCATGGGCTTAGACTATAAAGACTCTAAAGATGAAAATCCTAACATAAGCCCTCCAATTCCTTATATTTTATAGACTACTATTGTACAACCAAAAGTGCATCTACGATGAGTCTATGTGAAGAATGATAATTTACAATCACTAAAATAAGATTTAAAGAGACACATTAATGAGAGATCAATTGGGATAGAGAGATCAGTGGCTCACAATCAAAAACTTTTGACATCTGCATTGGAAAGGCTAATTTCTACCTCACTCTCAAATTTTATACATGAAGTGAAGTAATGTCAGAATAAAGTTAGATACTTGGTAGAGTCTATGGAATATGTAAAATAATAAATTGTGAGTTTATAGTCCTATATGGATGAACATGTGAGTAGTCAGAATGATGATGTGAAAAGACTGATCAATGCTCTGGCCATGTCTTTTAAGGAGATAGTGGATTTCACTATGGCACATCTGTGTGCATCTGCTTATTCATTAGCCACTCCTTCTATTGAACTAGAAGCTTTTAGGTTGTTTGTGAGAGAAGAAGTGGACTTGTTCTCTGGTGCTGGTTCCTCAGATCCTCAGTCTACGTCTCAGGTCATTTCCACTACCAGAGACATTCTTAAGCTCGTGGGAGATTACTTAAGGAAGGATGATCAAGATTAGAAGGCCATCAAAGAGAAAGTTAATTTCTACTATAATCCGGTGTACACTAAGCATCAGATAGATGGTCACTTCAAACTACTGTTGGAAAACAAGTGAAACCCACCTATTAATCAGGATTTTAATGATCATGATAGTTGTCTTAGAGAATTGACTCCTACCATTGAAAACTTCAAGGACAATATGGATGATTTTATCTCAGATATAGAAAGAGGAGGAAGTATTATTATGGATTTCAGTATTCTCCTTCTACCCTTCCTCCATGTGGACTCCACTACCATTATTGTTCCTACAACATTAACTTATTCATCAGATGACTCATGCTCTCCAAGTGATGCCCCATTGATGAATCATATACATGCCATTAGAATCTTGAAGCCTATGCTTCCTCAAAGATCAACTTATTATCGGTCTACAGATGCCAATGTAGCAGCTCCTCCTACCCTTCTCACTACCATACCTCAGCCTATCCCTCCATCTTCTAGACCTACCTCCTCAGCTTCCAAATATAAAACACCACTGTAAATTTCTGATATGGTTTGATTGTGGGATGTCTTAGTTGATTGGGATATTTTTTCTTTTTTTTATGTTGTACTCTTGCTTCATTAATAATAAAATCCCCTTTTGTCTTCTTTTTTCTTACATTCTTTTTTTTAATCACAAATGGGGGAAGTTTTAAGTTGAATGGAGTCCTTTGAATATACTCTTACCAATTTTCTATAATAAATAGGGTTCAATTTTACTTATACATAATATATGTATTCTAACCCCAATAAAGAAATTAGCCAATGTACTTAACCCTGATTCAATAACACTTAAATCCACAATTTCATTGACATAATTTTTTATTATGAAAATGTGGGAGATTGTTGGACTCACCTATTTTGATAATCCAAAATCAAGTTTCATTTATGTGATAATCATGTTTCTATTATAGGATACTTGTGTTTCATTAATATTATTAGATTATATCAAGAAATAACTCTTTATTTTCTAATCTCACTACTCTATTTTTTAATCTTACAGTGAAAGATTTATCTAAGTGAAAGGTTACCGATAAAGGACACCGGTAGAGGTTACCAATTAAGGTAACACATGAATGCCAATGATAGAAAGTTACTGATGAGGGTTACCGAAGAACGATTCCGATGTAGTTTACCGATGAAGGTTACCAATAGAAGGTTACTAATGAAGGTCACCGATAGAAGGCAACTGATAAAGGCTACCGATGTAGTCTATCGATGAAGCATACTATTGAATCCTATTATTGATAAGGCTTCCACTACTAGTCTATCGATGACCACTATTCTACTCCATACTTTATCAGTTTCTTAAGAATATTCTAACTGTCGTATTTGGTAAATTTAATGCCTCAGAAATTAATTAATGCTGGTTGTAGAAATATAAAGAGACCGTATTTGGGGACAATACGAGGTACGAGGAAGACCACACGTGGTTTACTTATTCTTATTATCAGACCTCAAATATAAAATAGAAGATGGAGGAAGAAAAGAATAAGATAGGAATGCATGAGAAAGAGCATACTCGCTAGATCAAAGGGTTAAAGGAAGAACCATCCTGTAGTTACACTACGAACCCAAGAGTAGCATGAAGATCATTTAGAAGAACTAAATTCATGTTTGTATTCCTTGGTTATTCAAATCACTATTAAACCAAGAAGCATAACACCTATGTACTTGGAAGCTAGAACTTGGAGTTCTGACACTATGAGAAAACTTATAGAAAAAGACTCGAAATACAATGTCTTTACTCCAAGGAGTCAAGAGCTGAACTGCAAACACATAGAGAATTCAAAACTAAATCTTATATTATCATATTTATTGTGTTCTTTTATATTTCTAAGATATGTGTGTTTGTATGTTAAACACACTTTCTCCTGTTCTTGAACCAGAGGATACTGAAAATCCTCACATCAAACATTATTAAAACATTGTTTCCCACATGTAATTATGGAAGAGACAGTGTGTGGTATGGATTGTTTATTTCTCCAACGAAGAATTTTGGTAGAGGGTGTGAGCCCCAGATAGTTTTTGAAAACTATTGTAATGCCTATTATAGTTTGTGTATCAATTTTATTGTTAATATAAACTTCTTGGTGGCAGGTGATCACCAAGTGGAGATGATGATGTTTCATCTTGATACGGAACCTCTTGTTTAACTCTACTGTGTTCTTTATTTTTTAAAACTCTACTTTCCTATTTTCTACAGCTTATAATTTATAAAATAGAAAAAAAATTTACATTGACTCTGATAGTTAGTTATAGTTAGTTTGTGTATGTGTTTAATTGAGTAAACATGATTAAAATTTTGAATAAGTGGGGTGCACTGATTCAACTGAGGACTAATCACCGATTGAGAAACTTGTTGACCATCCAAACATCTATATCTATACTGCCTTAATTAACTAGGATATTTCCGAATTTCTGGATCTTTAGCATAAATTTTTAATAGATATTTTTTGCAGGAACTCAATTCACCCCCTCCTGAGTTTCCACACTGACCAACAAGTGGGACAGAGGGCTACTTTATTCACTTGTGACCATTTCTCCATAGCTCTCTCTCCTTGCCTCCGTCGTATACTCTTTCTGCAAGACCATTTTTTGAGTCTTAACTATGAGACCTCATCATGAGCCTTCATCATTAAATATGTTCCATAATATATATTTTTTTATGAATTTTTATAGTTTGAATTAGAATCAAACTTCGATAATTGTTTTGAACTTCGACCATTAGGTATTGTGATTTTCTACAGTATGTTTGTGAGATCCACAGGTTATATCATATGATTGATTTATAATCATGTGATTCAAGTGACCATGTCCTGGTCACACAATCATATGTCTCTAAAGGTGTAATGTGATTTTTTGATTCCTTTCGGGGGTTATACGACCCATGAGTCCTTCCAATGTTAGGCAATTTTCAATCTTCTTATGCGATTCAAGAATTCCTTAGATGATTCATGTGATGGGCATGATGATACTGGGATTTTATGCCTTTATTATTTACATGACTTTGTATTACCTTTTATTGACATATTCCAGTGAAATATTATTAGATGGCCTCTGGTTATCACTGATATTACCCAACTTCTACCTATCAAAAGGCCTTGATTTCTAGGAATCACAAATACTGACCCTTGACGTCGTGTGGATTCAGATAAAAAAGCTTTTAAGAATTTACTTTCATCCAAGGTCTAGAATTACCCCTATCACACTGACTTCCTCTTTACATTTTTGGTTTTCTAGATGATTCCATCATTCCTCCTTTGGATTTCAAACTGTCATCTCAATAAGTGTCACTATCATCCGACCACATTCATACTACAATTGCTGAGGATCAAAATCTAGTAATGGACTGACTCCTGGGTTCATGTTATCTATTTTACATATCTCCTCTTGTCCTGATTATACATGCATTTGTTACTGAGCATTATTCTCAGGCTTGGGTAGTATCTTACCTACGTGGTGTTCTAGGGCATTTAGTCCGTTGTGTAGAAAAACCGTTTGTTTCACCAAATCCTCTATCATTATAAAAAATGGAGCTGATTGAAGACCTATGATAGATGTCAAAGAAGTGAACTCATTCAAATAATGATTATTATGATGGTGTAATAGACTCTGTTTAAGAATTTATTCCTCCATCATAGGCTATGAATGATCCACCTATCAAGAGAAGAACACATGACATTTCTTCTCCTTCTTTCCAACTTACAAAACTAGTTAATCCTCTCCCTACCATTATTTTCTCCCCAGTCACGTAGGCTCATAAAAAACATAGTATTATTGGGAAACATTTACATTCTTTGATTACTAATAATCCTTTGGAAACATTTACTAAGCAGGGGGACCATCTCTATCTATTTTTTTATGACTTAGGGGAAGGCAGTTATGATTGACAACTATTTAATGATATCATGATTCAAAACATTTCAATTAGGTGAAGTCTAGGCACCTGTGAAAGATATTTTCATGATCATGAAGATGAGTCTCTCCATATTTGGAATATGATAGAGACATCGGAGGAATTGAAGCCTGTTTATCTGTTGATATTTGAAATCCAATCATACATGGATGCCTGGACTACGCCGATATAGAGATTTGAGGATATTATTTCTCATTGGAGGCCTGATATTTAGGCAACATATTCCTTAGTGGCTACATCTAAGAAGAGGGTATAAGAGTTAACTACTTTTTTTGACACACTTTATCCTATATTGGATGTAGAGGAGGTGGGGATACAAACACTACACTATTCCATCGATGCTAACCACTAGAATCTTATCGGCATATACTTCACATCTGATCGACTATCATCATAGTTAGATATTTGTAATGCAGTTCATTTTTTTATGAGACTTCATAGAGACTCCATATTGTTGAAATTCCACCCCCTTTTTCACACTATGAATGGATGAATTTCCAGAACCTTATATACTATTATCTAGTTTTCTTTCCTTCATGATGTTCATGATATCTCATTGCTCTGGTATTTTAATAATCTCTAATGCTACATATCCTTTGTGTTTATATTTAATGAAAATTAATGTATGGAATTAAATGTTGAAATTATAAAATATTCTCCTCGAGATATTATTGTGAATTTTAACTAAAACGACATCCTTTAATGATAATTCATTCAAACCATATTGAAATAACTCGATTTTCATAAGAATTTTCCAGGTAGGATATATTTCTCTGAGGGACAGTTAAATATTTTTATCTATAATGTTGGGCTTGGTTATAGAATATGTATTATTCTATGGCCATTTAGTGGGACGTATAATATTTTTTAGTCAAAAAAACTGCATTACTTTAGTTTAAATCCATTTAGCTCAAACATGATATTTCATTAGATTAAATTAGTTTAGCTTGGAGTCGATATTTCTTTAGTTTAAGGTCTTTTATAATAGGAATTATATCACTTTATCTTATGGTATTTTACCTATGACCTAATATCAATTTAGTTTAATTTATTCTAACTAATACCTAGAGGTGTTGGAGATTATGTTTTTTTTTTCTCGGACCTTGATGTGCTGCAGTTTAGGGTCTTTTATCTTTGTCCTTGATTGATGATCACGTGATATGTTGTAGATATTCTAAGAATTCCCTAAAACACTCTGTGGTGTTAGATTTTTTCTCGATGTTACTAAGGCTCACAGTGATCAGAAATCCCTTTTTACAGAGTGACACATTTTTTTATGACCATAGGCACATATGCAGGAGCCATATGCATACATGAATTGTCAAGAAATGTTATCTAGAATCTGGGTATCTTTTCTCGTGGCCATAGAATTTTTTTGTCGTAATATGGTTGTTAGAGAAAAACTGGGGTATCTTCGACCATCTAGATATTTGGATTGTATGTGATGTAAATCATAACCCAATATTTTGAGTCCATGAATATGAGATGGAAATTTCATGTTGGGGATAACCTATATGACTTTTATATTCCATGTTCTGTTGTGGTGTATCTATATATCACAAGCATTATAGATCATTTAAAACAAGGAGGATCGGTGGGACAAAGCTCTAATGCATCGATATCATGTCCAAGTAAAAGATGATCCTCACTTCTTTCTAAGGGCTATGAATGGGTTATGTATACTCAAAAATAAATATGATGAGGATGGGTTTGGTAATAAAGATAACCAAGAATTATTATAGAACCCTACAGATGTTTAGCTCTTGATTATGAATCTCGAGCACTATGCTCTGTGTTTTAAAATCCTGAGGTGTGAGACATCAAAGTTTCATGAATGGAGTGTCTGATTCCTTCCTTGAGAAAGGGTAAAAAACACAGTGATGTAACATCGAGGATGTCAAATCCATTCGGATAGTTTTGTAGAGGGATCATAAATCATGGTCTAAAGCGCTTGAATCGGGAGGATGATATGGGATAGTCATATTGGTAGTAGTTCATCCACACTGAGGTGTTGAGTGATTCTATGATGATTCTATGGCTTTTATGGAATGTAATGTTCTTTTGTACAGTGATACATATGGTTCATGACTAGAGGATCATATGCATGAGCCATATCCATGAATTCATAGTCAATCAACGGGTCCCTTGAAGATTAATATCTTTTTCTTGAAGAAATGAAAGGTTTATAATGATATGAGGCACCCAAATCATAAATTATGATTTCCATAATGTGAAATATCCAAGAAGGGTTTGAGGAACCTAAAATTTGTGTCATCGCATAGGGAATATTTTCACATAGCTAGGAGATGTGAAAAAATCTTTACTGTAACTTTTTTTGAACCAAGGGGTCCAATGAGCGTATCTTTGATTTTATTAGGGACATATAGTTGAATATATGAGCTTTATGAATGATACATTTTCACCCTAAATTTTTCTAACTCTAGAGATGAAGAGTTTAGTGAGTTTAGAATTGAGTTTTTCTCAGGTTTCCCTAAGAGGGTTCTCAACATTAGAAGTGGTTTTTCTCTTAGTCTAGAATTTTAGGGTCTAAATATTTAGACTATTATAGGATAGAGTTTAAGTTTGTACAAATTTTACAAAAGTTAAGATAGTTTAAGGTCCTTAATCACAAGGTCCTAATATTAGAGATTTTACAGAAGAGCTTAATTAGGATACCTAGGTAGAAGAGAACACCAAAATCCTAATGGACAAGAGATGGAAATTTTTTAAATCTTGAATCTATGTTCTCAGGTTGTGAGTAATAATATGGTTTGGTCATATGGGGAGATGTCCAGATCAGCGTAAGGTGTTGACTTCTTCTATGATGATATTAGGATCAAAGGAATTATAAATCCCTATTATATTTCCCCAATATGTTGTCGGTTAGTGGGTCTTAATTCCTTCTACCTCAACATTGTGGCTGAACTGAGATCTCACATTTCTTTTTCGATGGCTATGAAAGGTTTGTGGCAACCTGAGCCACTAAATAAATGAAGTGTGACATGTGAACTTGGGTGATTTTAAAAGATGGTATAAGGACCTTGTTCTTTGGCCGACTAGGGTGAGGATATTTTTTTCATTCTATAGGGAATAAAAAATGTGTGATGGTCTTCACAATTTATCATCATGTAGTGGGGAATTTATCCATGCAGTTTAATGCCCTATGGTAAGGACATTTTTTAGGCAGTTTATCATCATGCGATAAGTGCATATTTCCTTGATGTTTATCTTTATATGGTAAGGACATTGGAATCTATATGAATGGATGAAATTTTGCGATTAATCCCATGGGTGGAAGTCGAAGAATAAATATTTTTCTCATGAAAATGAGAATTAAAAAATACAATGTTCTAGAATGTCATTCAGTTTAACATCATGCATTGAGGATGAAAATCCCCCAATGTGGAAAGGATGTACAGTGGTTGGGCCCATGAAATGAATTATGTGTGTCACTATGTATCCCATAATGATTGAAATCAATACATTGATAGTTCTTAACGAATTTCCCTATGTAGAATTGAACCATACATGAAGAGGGGGGCATATCTATATCGATTTGTTGTGACAAGGACTGATATGGGAAATCGAAATATCGCATCATATACTACATGGATAGGAATAAACTCACAAGAATTTATTGAGTGGGAAATACTCTAAACATGTCTGGACCATATGTATAGGTGTGTTTTATTTACATTAATTGATGTTGTTGGGCCCACAATTTGAGACCCCAGCATCACTATGTATCTTATAATGTCATGAATCCAGCCACACATATTTCGTAAGGAACCGTATAGTTTAACATCATACAGAATAGATGAAGATGGAACGATGTTTAAAGATGCTGATGTTGTGGTTGGGATAGGGAATTGAAGTATGGGTGTCTCTACGTATCTCATAAAAAGGAGAATAAAGTGGCATGTAGTTATTGAAGACCAAAGAGTTTAACATCATGTGATAACGGCATGGGATCCCTGACATGAATAGGGATAGAGTGTTTGAAGATGAGGTAGAAGACCAACACTAACTGTTGTGGTCCTCTCAATCAAGGTTCATAGAGGTTTACAGTTTCATGTTGTGTAGAGAACATTAACTGTTCAGTTTAATGTCATGTAGTGAGGACTCTTGGTATGCCTTTTACGGTCTTTCCTTCAAATCATAGATGATCTTATCAAAAGATATTATTACTTTTTTGTGTTGGGAAGCCCTTTTCGAGTCTCATAGGACCACATGAACTATGCTCGGGGTGAGAAAAAATAATGAAAATGGATCCTCTTAGGATTTAGAATAATTTAAGAGCAGGACAAGGGTATTTTGTATCATGTGTAGGCTGGACCAAGATATAAAATTGAATAATCACTACACATCTCATTGGAGATGAGATTAAATCCATATGTAGTTTGAGGAAAATCATATTGTTTAACTTCATGTAGTAAGTATGTGGGTAACTCAATGTGAATGAATATGGATTTTATTGATCTGTGTAGGTTCACATCCTTCCTTAAGGATGTAGATTACCTGAAGTGATGGAAATGTGATGTTTTGGATCCATCCAGTTTTATGTCATTTGGTGAGGAAAGTTTTTTTATAGTTTATTTTCATATAGTAAAGTATTTTTTTCACCTAATTAAAATAAATTAATCATGTGGATAGGCCCAAGAATAGAGGCATGGGTGTCACTATGGATCATCTAATACTAGGAATCAATACATAGATATTTCTTCTAGAACCTTTTTTTTCATCACATTGAGAGGAAGAACTCCGTACAATTGATCATCATGTAGTTAGGATGAATTTGAACAATTTAATTTCTTGTACTCAGGAAGAATGAAAGTGCCTACTCTGATATTTATTAACATTTGATGACATCTATAGAAATTATTTCTTGAAAAATCTCACATTGTTGGGTGGTGTGACACACTCCACATCCATGGTGACCAAGGAGTATGTTTCATTATGGTAAAACATAGGTTTTATATAATTACCATCCTAGTTGGGTCCCAATTTCAGGGGATTTGTTTCTGGTATCATTAGGTTTCTGAGATCCAACACCAGTTCTCCTTGAAGGAAAACCTATTTATTAATGGATTATACTATTTGATACTAATGAATATCAAATTTTTGTAGTGTAAGAAATCTATTCTCATATAGACATTACAATTATTCCAACCAATTTTGTGATTTTTCATCATCTGAGTGCTTTTAGAAAATGGATATTCATAGTGAAAGTGTCTGGACATCTATTGGAAATACTTCCTCAGTACCATACAATAATGAGTTTGCAATTTCCAATGTGGAATTACGCATGGTGTTACGGTAGGCCCATAAATCATGGAAGAGCTTCTCCAACCAATATTTCTTATCTGTGTTCACCATCTTTTCGAGTATATTCGATAGTGTCTTATTAAAGTTCTCTATTTGTCAATTTTCTGCTTCATGATAGCTATATGAGTGATTGGATTCAATATCATACTATTGGTACTTGTCTTGAATTCTATTGAAGAGAGGATGTTGTTATTTTCCATCAATATTGTGCGAGGGAGTCCAAACCTTGTGGTGATGTAATAATTTATGAAGTTGATGATATTAATCATCTCAATTTACTTGAGGGGTATTTCTTATTCCCATTTATAAAATAAGTTGGTAATATTAAGTATTTATTTTAACTTCTTAGTTGTGTCTAGGGGATACTACACCACAACATTCATCCCCTTAATAGAAAACAAACAGAATTATTTTTGCAATATGTATCAACTATAGGGGATCATGGATGAAGTTTTCATGGATCTAGAATACCAGAAATTTCATGGTGAAATCCATGAAGTCATGTATCATGTTTTTACAGTAATATACCAATACATGAATGTGTTGGTAGATCATTTATCCATAATGATGGTCACTACAAGAGACTGCCCGAACTTAAACTATGATGGAAATAATATCTCTCTATTCTATGTATTTTCAAGGGATTCCATTAAAGCCTAATTTTCAATGGGATTTATACTAATTTGGACCATTATATGGAGTATAACTTTCTACTTGGTGCTAAATATGGTCCGTCATGGAACTATCTATGAGGGGAATCACATTTTGGAGATATCCAATTAGGGCCTCCATCCATCCATGGGTGGTAATTAGCTCCTCAAACTCTAGGGTAGTGATGACCTGATAGATTTCTTCCTTATAACATTCTATGATCAATTAGACCATTATTCAATGAGTAATATAGAATATTGCAACCTCAATATTAGGTCCATCCTAGACGATGGGTGAATTATCCAGTGAATTAGTGAGAGCACTCTATGATCGGGGAACATCATGTAATGAAGGATCAAAAGGGAATTTTGGCATCAATCCACTGACATATCTACTGATAGGGGAAGGTTATTACTTTTTAATGGAATATTCACAATTGGTATGCTTTATCCCCAATTCCAAGTCACCTTTGTTGTTTAGGAAGGCTATGTGCAGTTATATGGCTCGTTCAAATCTAGTGATGAGGGATATATATTTAGACCCATTAATTGTGTATCCTTCAGATAGTGAGAAAGTGTAGGGAAAAAATTCTTTTTCCAAGGAGAAGAATAAAATTCATACACCAACTCGATTGAGTTTTTGGGTTTCTATATTTGTACTGATAAGACTATAAGAGGTTTCATCAAGGTATATGTCCCTTGTTAGGGGTGTGTCATGGGTGTAGAATACCTCTTCATTTGAGAGCTTGGTGTCGTGCGGTGTATTTTTCTGGAAACAATGTGCTATATGGAAGATGGAAAAGGGGTAAACATTCACTTAATTCATCAATGTGAACTGAATTATATATTTTTGTAGAATGACCGCCCATTATTCGAAGTTCCAGGTTAACATAGGACACCAAATGATGTACTTTAGTGGATCAATATTGTAGACATGATGGAATTTATGGTATTATAATTAATGCCTCGACCTTTTCCCAACAAAGATGGTTGCAAGGAAGTTCTTTTCAACATCAGAATATCTAGTCCTAGTACCTAGAATCATACATCTATGGTACTATAGATTATTCACATTTCTCACATCATTTTTCAATATGTGGAGGCCACCCAATGAGAATTAAATGGAGGAGACATATGTGATTAGTGGCATACCATCCACTACAGGAATCAAAACTTGTTGTTGAAATAACAACATCTAGAGACATTTAATATATATTTTACTATCATCATCCTATTTATAGGTAATTCACTTATTCATCTTCTTTATCAATGAGAGAGATTTTCTGGCCATGCTGGAAAAGAATTTTTGAATGTAGGTGATGTGCCCTTATATTACCCTACCTTATTTGAGATTTTAGGGGAGTGACATTGCTACAATAACACTAGTCTTCTCAGGATCAACCTTGATGTTGTAGTGGCATACCAGAAAGCAAATGACTATTTCTAATGTTACCTTGAAAGCAGATTTAACTGGATTCATATTTAAATACTGTTATCACATATTTTCCATGAATTTTTTTATATCCTTAAAGTGATCACATCACTATCAGGATTTAACAACTAGGTTATCAATATGACACTCAACCATCCATCCTAAGTATGGATTGAATATGTGATTCATGGAACCCTTATTTTATGTTCCATCAGTATTTTTTCTAAATGTTGTGTTATGATAATAAAATTTTTTTAGGTTCTCTGAAAGAGTTCTATTATTAATATTTGGGGGAAATATTTATTCCATTGTACCCCGAGTACCCATACATGAAGGAAAGGGCTTGGAAGCCTTCATCTGCATCGATCAAGAGTTTTGTGATCAGTAATGGGAAATCACCATCCAGACCATACTGATTAAGGTCTCTAAAATCAATTAAGACCTTAATTTACTGATTGCTTTTCTTGATGGGGATGATTTTGGCATTAAATATTGGGTATATCACTTCTCGAAAAAAGTGTGATTTGATCAAAATGTCAGCTTCTACCTCAATATTGGTGGATTGAGAGGGGTAAAGCCTCATGGATACCTAGTTGAAGGCTTGATGCACATCTTGTATTCCCAGATGGTGCATATCCACCCCTAGATTTAGTTAGAGCATTTCTAAATAGTTATAGGAGAACAAATATCAATTCTTCTTCAAGAAATGCAATGTACATCTCTTGCTCTTAGAGGGGAATGTTAGAAGTAATCAGAGTAGGTCATGGGTCTTCTTCTTTTCCAATATTTTTTTTTCTGAGCTCATCAAGGGTAGTAGAGACACCTTCCTCAAAAACTGGAGGTGTATTTCAGAGGTCATCCTCATCCTCCTCTAATAATTATTCTTTACATGCATTTTTAGATGAATTTGAAAATATTGGGGATTATCAATCATTATTAGTGTGAGGGAAGAATTTATTGTAATAATTAGCATCCATTTCAATCTGATTCATAATAGAGAGATGACAGAGAAAATTTCATTTTACACTATCACTAAGGACAGGTGGGTATGGGACCTAAGGGAGTACATCTTCTACCTTGACTAGAGTTATGAGAATCACATAGTTTCATTCATGAAAACTCTACAACTTCACAGGGGAAGTTCCTAATCCAATGGGATCTAATACCTATACATCATAATCCTTCATTAGTTACACACACACAATATTGAATAATTATACTTAAGCATATGTGGATATTCAAGTCTTGAATGGGGTGTTTTCCCCCTGTAGTATGTCGTCCTTTCCATTGATGGGGTACTTCCGAAACTACTGAAATGTTTATTGGACCACTAAGTTGCTATAGAGACCATGCCTTCTGAACAGGAAATTATTTGGGGTTTCATATTGGATATACCTAAACTCAGTTTTAGATATGAGTTACCCAAACATAGCCTAAATTTTTACCTTCATGAGGGGCCTTGGATCACACTTATCATAACCTTAAATGGATATCTTAGTGGGAGAGATGTCTACTTCTCTATATCCCAAACATCATGGGTTCGAATAGGGTTGGGATTGATCATAGATATATTATCAATCATATCAATTTAGACATTGACATTATTGAGTCTTCCTGAGACATATAGTGGTATGATATCCCATTGGATGTTATATTTCTGATCTTGATTAGTGAATGAAATGGATACAGGGAATTCTGAGAAAATAATATACACTTGATAGTCCTTGGACACATAGACTACTGTCTCAAACTCTTGTGGGATTTAGAGGGGTTCAAGAATTGTTTCTCTGATTTATTAAGAAATAATGATCATATAGATGACTGAGATAATGCATGTGACAACAACAATATGTTTTAGGACGTCGTATTTTTTTCAAAGTTCGGTGCATCCTGGCATGGGGATGCTCCTGGGCATGCTATTTAGAAGCTGAGGAATTTGAGGTGAAAAAGCCTTGGGTTGGGAATATGTTAAGGCAATGTCTGTTTTCATTGCTGTAAGTTGCACCGTTCATCCATGTTGTCTGGGTTGATTGGATTAAACCCCCTCATGGAATTCATGCAGGAAAATTAGAATTGGTCGACTACTGGAGAGCTTGAGGTAACCTCCTTACCTTTTTTGGGTCCACTAGAGTGTTTTTCGATAATTATTAGTGACATATATTTACTCTACGAGGATATTATTAGAATATTGGGTTTGACCACATCTGTGTTATCCTATTAGCCCTCAGTTTTGGTTCATGTGGCCTCCCATTCCACAAATATATTTAGGGAACTTTTATTTGAGGTAATAATCATCATCGAAGAAGGGGTATTATATATTTTTTATGTTAAAATAGCCAAATATGATCACTTTATATGATGAGGATCCCATTAGGTGGGGTTGTTCCCATGTTGTCGATATTATAGGGAAGAAATCTTCAATAGTTGCGTCTTGCATTGAAGAAGAATATTATTTTCCCTCTTCTATTTCATCCTCCTTCTAGTGGTCATTCCCACCTTTAGGAGGAAAATTTAATGTTTCCTTCTTAGGTGTTCGAGCTATTGTGGTTATGCACAACTATTCTTTTAGAGTGGCATGAGCTAGATCAACTATTTTTTGAGTCATCTAGTTCTCAAACATATTCACATGCCTGGATGGAACGTTATGGAAACTGTCTTTTTTTTAAATGAAAACAGTTATTCATGCCACCGGATCTGTAGAGTTTCCCAACACCACATATCTGAAATTGACCATTCCTTGAAGAAATTATTTGAAGATGAAGAGGTAGTGAAATAAATGACTAAGAATCTAATAGAATGGATAATGGTTAGGTTGGTAAGAGAGGATGGCCTCATCAGAATTTATAGTTGGTGGAAGCTTGAGAAGGTTATTTTTTCATGGTGAATAAGATATAGAAGAAAATTGTGAATTTTGGAAGGGGTATACTTTTTTCATCCGTTCCTCAAATCTTAGGCGACCCTAATTTCTCTGTGCTTCCACCCGAGGAAAATTTATTGGTTTTTACTAGTCAACCTGAGGTGTTTTGTGGTTCAGGGAAAACCAAGGTGAAAAGATGGGCACTACTTCTAACTTGAATTTGATATCTATTGATTTTGCTCTGACTGACCTTTTCCCCTATGTTGTGGGATTGACTTGAGACATGGATCAGGTTCGATGAATGGATTTTTCAAGATGTTCTTCCATTTTAGAAAAATATCATACCCAACCAATATATTTAATGGGGATCATAGGTGTCTATAACTCAACCCGGATATTTTCAGCACAGATTTATATAATTTTCTCTTATAAGAGAGGTATACTGATCTAATAGGCTAAACCATTCCACCTAACTTAGAAATCAGACACCATATCATTATCTCATTTATTTTAGTTTGTTAGGTTGAAAATGGATGTCTTCTTTATCAAGGAGTTGAATTGATATTCATTAACAAATATTTTCTTCTCATCCTACAATAGGTCCTTCTGGTAGGCTATTGTACCAAACAAAGACTGACCCTATCAAAGTCACTACAAAATTCCTCCACTTTTCCCTCCTATTGATCATGAGGGCCCATGATTGGACCACATCAGGATATGAAGTGTGTGATATGTTTTTCAGGGCCATCTACATAGTCAATGTTAGAAAAGGTTGGATTTCTGAAGTTGGGTGTAGTAGGGGTATCATCCACCCATTCGGTATATGGCTTCTTCATAGTCTACACATGTGTGTGTCACCCTTCCATAGATTCCATTTGAGTAACCCTAGACTCGATGACATTAACTAACTACATGAGAACTACTGAAGGTGTTGTATCCTATCTATATGGAGTGGGGGGAGGATGATGAGGTGGTCCTGATTACATCTCCCTATGATTCTTGATTAATCCTATGACTGAATGATTTCCCTGAAGAGGTAGGATTTGTCATCACAATGAAGGGATGTCAATATCATTTTTGACATCCACATTTATGTAAACTTGTTATCTAGATCTATATCCAATATGATTCTTAGATACTTATTTTTCTGGAATATTGACTATTAGAGGATGAATATTCATCTCCAATCGAAGACAATACACATTGGAAATATTTCCCTAGATTAGTTCCTCATTGAGTTGTTGGAGAGCTCATATTTCACTACCATATTATGACATTTGTACCTAAATTGAAGTAATATCAACTCTTCTGGCTGGTGATCAGGATGTCTACACACCATTCCTTTTTTCTTTGCCAGGATTACATTGGAGAGGTGATAGATCATTATTCTTTAGTTCCAAATTTAAGATCCTTATCTTGTCCAAGGTGCATGAAACCCCGGTTTGTGCATACAAATCATCATCCTCCTAGAGCCGACTCTCTATGTTGCAGACTTATATATTTTTTCTTGGTCAATGTATTCCATGTTTATTGTGATTCTAGCCGCAAAGGTATATCGGGAAATAGTGTTTTCTCAAATACATTTAATGCAATAAGAGTATTCGACACTACCTTTATTAAGATCTTTATATGATCCCATGGCTATATTGGGACATTTTGGAATGAAAACCCAATAGGTCCTGATTGCCTTTGTCATAAGTTCCTCCTTTATGGGCCATTGAGTAATGACTTTGATGGAGTTTATACTCATGTTTACCGAACATGCCCGGACTAGAAAAGGTTTTACCCATGAAGGAAGGGATAGTTAGGGAATAGACCATTTCCCTCCAATCATAAAAAAGACTAATTCTCTATTTAGTGATGATGATGATGATGATGATGAAAATTACCCCAACACTATGGTTTGGGGGTTATTTTGGGACACAATTTTCCCTGATAGGTCCTATTGATGAGGATCCAATGATTCTATCCAGGGACATGATGACTCCCTGGATGGACATGAGGTTATAATTTACCCCAGTCTAGGGGGGAGGGTGTAATATAGAATCAACAAAAATTATTTGATGACCCTCTTAGGGGATGCTGAACCTAGAGATGGTTATTGAGATATAAATTTCCCCAGCACGGTGGGCTGGGGTTATCTTATATATTTGAAGGATATGTCCCAAATAATAAAGGGAATTGCCAATTTGATTGGTGGAGGTGATTTTAGATATTCTCCTAGACTCAGAGGCCTCGTCTACTCCTGGACGGCTACTATGAAAGCTACTATTACGACGTGGTTGATATGGAGTAGATATGCTTGTGTAGGAGAAGGGGGGATATGAAATACCCTGATGAGAACCATTCTTTACTGGAAGTTATTCTGATGATCACAACATCATTCTCTGGGTTCAAAATGTGTTCTAATAGCTTTGAGTGTCCCGGTTTGATATTTTGATGGAAATATTCTCCCTCTTTTCAATATTTCAAGTCATAATTGAATTTGGGGAATTACATTTTAGTAACTAACTAGCCCAAGTGTTACATGATCCCTTGTTTTCGGTAGAGTTTATAACATTATATGACACCGAATATGAGGGATTATATTATTCTGAGGGTGTATAAAAGTGTAATTTTCCATACTATCTCCATCCTCAAATAAAGATGCATGATGTGACTTTGGAGATCAGCTGGGGAAGTGTCACAATGCAGTGGCGGAAAGCTTGTATCTGATTTGTGATCTGCATTTTTTCTTTTGGATCTTGGACTATGGAATTATTGGCCAGGTCTAACTGATGGCATAGTATATTAATTTTCTAAAGTTGACACTCATATACTGAATGAGGGAGATTTTGAACCTTCATTCACTGAGGTGTAGACCACATATTTTTGTGTAGATAAGGCATGAACTCCTTTTCATGATCATCTAGGATCTCATATTTAAAATTATAGAGTGTCTATAACATGATGGAGAGGTTTTTTCTGACTTAATCCCTCAATCTTTCAATTTAAGACTGCTTCTCATTACACTTACATGCCTCAATTTGGCCAGACCATAGAATATGGCTTTGATGGTCTCCTACTAATGGAAGTGGAGTTCTACTAGAAGTATATAGGGAGTCACATAAAGTTTACCATGATGTTATGTGAACCTCTCTATAAGAATGTTACATATTTTTTAACACCTCTCTATATAAAGTTGTCTAGGTAAGGAGAGAACATTATTTTTCATAGGATATATTTCCATGGGGAGGTTGACCATGGTTGAAGTTATGAATAGAGTCACTATGATCCACCTCCACACTACCATGAGGAGGATTTCAATGATAATGAATGTACTTCACCTTGGCTTTGATATCAGAGTAGATAGTCCTTCATGGTGTAGAGAATATATCTTGAACAACCTCAATGACACTGGCATTGAAAATATTAGTAATTAGGGCCATGTTATGTGTCGTGGTAAGAATATATAGACCTGATTTTTGGGATCGTGCAAGTTCATGAGCCTGTTGTATAATAGTTGTCAAAATGTGTATATAACTATCTGATGCCATAGGAAAATGACCCCACTACTAAGATTCTTTTGCAATATGATATTATGATATCTTATTATTTAAATGAATATGTGTCTATATTAAGGATTCTTCCCTTATAAATAGGTTCACCTTAGTGAAGATAGGTGTATGAGTCCAATAATAAGAATTTGGGATATGCCACATTTTATTATTGGAATGTGTATGAGCTTGCTCAGGGGAATGTAACTATCTCACCTAGTGTGCCCAGGTTAGAACCAAAATATGATCTTGGTCTGAATATGCATTCCCTGCTAGAATATGTCGATAGACTTATAGAATGGGATAACGAATATGATCCACCTATAGTATTTCCAGGGAATGATGCTGGAACTGTCATTCATCGACAGATGTTGGAATAAGTGCCTTACTTCTATGATATATTGGAATATTCTATTTATTCAAAAGTTCTCTTTTATCTTTTATATCTTCTTTTGGAAATCACAAATGTATATGACTATGCTGATCGTATTGTCAATTCTGATCTTACTGACCATGCTGATTGTACTAACTCTTCAGATCGTACTAACCATGCTGATCGTACTGACCATGCTTGTCATACTGATCATGCTGATCGTATTGACTATACTGATCGTACTGACTATGCTGATTGTACTGAGTATGCTGATTGTACTGACTATGCTGATTGTACTGACTATACTGATCGTACGGACAATGCTGATCGTACTGACTATTCCGATCGAACTGACCATGCTGATCGTACAGACCATGCTTATCGTACTGACCATGCTGATCATATTGACTATAATTATTGTACAGACTCTAGAAATTGTATTGAATCTATTAATCGTACTGAGTTTTATGAATCATACTCAGTTTATCGTATCAATACATTACACTAAGAAATACTTATAGTACTCATACTTTAGTTTCATTACTTGCTTGTTTTGGTCCTTAATCAAAAACATTTGTTTCATATTAATCGTACTCATGTTTATCATCTTCTTATATCAGTTGTTTTAACCAAAATGATGTCATGGAGTTAATTATGAACTAATAAAAACGTGGTCATGTTTTCTGTTTCAATATGACCATTATAATGCTAGGTTTCCAAGTCGCTTTGAGTTTTCTGGAGAAATATGACCGTTGGAGGAAATATGACCATTGGAACCTGAGGCCTAAAAATAGGAGGTCATTTGAATCCAAGAATATACCCGTGTGTGAGACTTTTCTTATATCAAGTTCTAGAGAGAGATATTTTGACTTTTCTCTTTTAATTCGTGTGAAAGCCTTGAGATTACAAAACATGAATGGCTCATTCTTAGTTTTTGAATTTCTATAAGTGCTTTGTTTCTCTTTGTGTGTCTGATTAGGTGATAATGATAAAGGGCTTCCAGGGATATGTAGATAGTGCTACCGATCATCATATCGAGGGCTTTCAAGTGATTGAGAGACAGAGGTTCCAATTACCTACAAAATCAAGGGCTTGCGGGGATAGAAAAGCAGACATTTGGATCAACGTATTGTGGGCTTACCAAGGTGGTGGTAAGACAGACCTCTTATCATGGGTGAAAGGATAACCCTTCTCTTTGGGTATAATGATTTGTAATACTTTTACATTTCCACTACTGTTTGTTTTAAGAAAGGGAATTGTATTGTTTCTTTTCTTCATTCCATATTTATTTATAATTGTTTCAATTACATTCATACTATTACATATTGTATCGATTGATTCTATTTTCTTTATGGTAGAATCCTTCACTCTTATATTACTCTGATTATTATATTCATCTTGGATACAATTTCATTACATTTCTTATAGTATTACATTGTTTTATTCCTTATATCCAATACAATTGTGGTTAATTGTATCTGTTGTGAATTTTATTAGTTTAAATACGTTTAAACTAATTTCATTAGTAAAACGTTTTTAAACCTACAATTCACCCCCACCTCCTGTATTGTTCCATCGAATTCACATATACATCTACATATGCGATTCAAAAATTGGTATCATAGGATGTTTCCACTGATTTGTACTACTAGCTCTTATTCGATCATATCACTGTTTCAATTATTTACAACACTAATGTGTGGAGTTGAAAAGTTTCTGTTTTATTAGATGGCAGAAATAAATATTGGGTCAATTGACAATAAAAATTCTTCTAGACCACCTATCATTGATGAGAATTATTATGAATACTGGAGATATCAAATGTAACACCCCAAGCTTCCACGGTACGTTTCACTTCGAATAATGCAATAGTGTGTGTTGTACGCAACCTCGAGCTCTAACACACACCACAATGAATTAAACTAGCCGGTGTGAATAGTAATACCTACTTTTTGAAATTTTATAAATTTTATTTATCAAAATGGACTTCATTTTTGGATTCGGTATATCGAAATTAGCCTATGTTGAATTTTTGGTATTTTTCTGAGAACTTCTAATTTTTTATGAATAGTGAGAAATACTTAAAAACAACTTTTTAAATCAAAATAATTTATAGTGATAAATTATACTATTTATTGGTTTTAAAGTATAATTAGAATATATTTTTACCATTTTATCTAATGGTGGTCATTAGAATTAATTTAACATTGAATTCGGACATAAACAATTGCCAATCTTTTGATATAAATTGTTTCTTAGAAACACGCTATTTTTTGTAACAGCGGGAATTAATTATAAAATTAATTAATGCAACTTATATGTTTAGAATTTTGTAAAATAGACATTGTTTTTGAATTCAGAATATCAATTATATCTTAGGGTGAAATTTTGGCATTGTTCTGAAAAACTTCAATTTTTGATGAATAGTGAAACCACTAAGTGGTAGTTAAATAACTGATTTTTCGTTTAAATGAAATATTACCACTTCTATGATTTTATTTTCGAAAATCTGACATACATGGTTTTCATTAAGAAGTAAAATGTGGTTCAATGAGATTAAAATAATTTTTTGGTGAATAGTAACTTTTAAGTTCTTAATCGCGATTAGAGGTAATTAGTGTAGTTTATGGTAAAAATAATGTTTTAATAATATGAGATGAGCTTGACACTTGTCCTACTCCTATTGGATGAGTCATGGCCGACCAAGGAAACCCATGGGTCAACTTGGGGACCCCATGGAGCCACTTTGGTTGGAAAATGACATTAATGTATATTTATTTAATGTTAAAATTAAATTGACACAAACATGAGTTGTTTTACTAAAACAGTTTTTAAGTGGGGTCACACAAGTCCAAATTTTGACTATAAATATTCATTAGAAATCTAAAAAGATTTCCTACATCATAGTATTTTTTTATAATTTTTAGACATTAAATAAATTAAATTATTTATGACATCATTATGATCCAACGATGACCTCATTATTTAACGATTTAAATAAAATGAGAAGATAATGCAAACTCCAAGGCTTACACTTGTCCAAAGCCTATTGGATGAAGATATTTCGAACCCTTATCACCTTATCCACGAATTATATAAGTTTGGGACCTTTAGAATCCGAAAAGAATTGTATAATAATGTAACATTTCAATCTTTCCAAAAGAGCCCCTCCTCCCCTCTTATAAAAGGCCCCCAACTCTACCACCTTGTTCACACTTTCAAGCCTTTTGGTTCGGCCAACCTCTGCCCAAATACTCTCCCAACTTCTCTCCCTTCATCCTAGAAGCTTTAATTTAGTCATAAAGCCATCCTAAGGAGTACTTTTGATCAAATCAAAAGGAAGAACCTGAAGAAGAGGTAACATTTTCATCACCCTCTTTCATGTTTCTTTCTTCTTCCACTCCCTCTTTTTTTATTATTTCAATTCTAAAATTATAACTCCAGTATATTCTATATACTGTGATGTTATTATAAATATGGAACAACCATATTCAGTATTCTACCCATCATTTGAATGACATGTCACCATACGTGTGTATGTACGGCTTACCGTCTCCACGTTGTGGTGTAATTGTTATTCAATATATTATTATTTAGGTGGGTATAATAATGATATGTAATTCATGTAAATAATAAATATAACATGATAATGATTCTGTATATATTATATAATATCCAATTATATATTATTTTAATATCAAAATAATGATATCGTCGCTCGTGCGTACGTACAGACTACCGTCTCCATGAACGCGATGAGATTCATTCTCCGTCGTATCTATTCAAGTATAATTATCATTTTATGATTTAAAAATAATGTTTAAGGACATGATATCATTCTGGATATGAATAATATACAACCTATCCATGAAGAACACGACTTACGTAACAAAACATATAAAAGAAAATGAGTAAGTTAACACCCGAAACAACAATAAATCTAAGATATTGTTAACAAGAAATGTTAAAAGATCATATATGATATCATATGAATGTATATGATTCTTGTATAATTTAATAACAATTATTTCACCATTATACAGGAGTTTAACCTACCCCAACCAAGGAAAAGTACATGGTAAGGGTTATTTCACAATCTCTTCATTATCCGAGGTTGTTTATACGTAATAATCTACTGGGATCTCTTTATCATACACATCCATGTTTCTTCAAAATGTATTTCAAAACATTTTTATTATTTACAAGAATATGGGTTAAAGTCATTTATACCCTTTTTTGACTTTTTATAAGAGGAATCTTTCCGTCGTTTTCAAAACAAGGTCCTTTTTAACCTTTTAGACAGAATTAAGGTAAGAATGTTTTTTTAACTTATACGGTGGGTGCGGTTATTTTCCGCCATTATAAAATCTTCAAAGCTTTCCTTACAAGCTTATAAAAATATTTTCAAGAAATTTTTTTATTTTATATGGCTCTAAAATGATTTCAAAAATAGAAAGAGATATTTCTCTAAAAAGTGTTTTGATTTCATCTATGTCAACATCCTTTGATGGATTTTACGCTTATTTGAAGTTGATTTATTATGATACAAAAATTCTATATTGTATTGAAGGTTTTGTGATATGTTTGACTGTGGATGTGCTATTTTTATACCATTCATAGTTTATGGTGAAATTATTGACATTTCGTATGCTAGTTTTAATACGAATGTTTATGTTATGTTTAAACCTTTTCATATGGGAATGCATTGGACTTAATATGTGACGGGTGGAGCCCGCTATATCTCCTCGATGAATCGGTAGGTCTCATAAGACAAAATAGTGTCTTGGCACAAGGCCTTGACAAAATCTTATTTGTAGTCTTGGCACGAGGCCTTGGCTATGTGGTTATGATAGTCTGGCATTATACATTCCAACATTATGAAAGTGGTTAGTGATTTTGCATTAATTATTCGATTAGTAGAATATCCATGTGAAAGAGTAAATGGAATTATTTAATTTTATTTATGCCATACAATGTTGAAAGTTAAAGTTTGAAAGGCTTTTGTTTTAGTTATACATTACCTTAAATGTTTATTCTTATTTATGAATGTTTCCGCTATATTGTTATCCTTACTGGGCATTTGAGCTCACCCCTTTTCTATGTTTTATTTTTCCCAGGAAGTGAAGAAGTAAATTATGAATGACCTGCAGGGATATTATGAGGGGATAATAGTGTGGACTGTGGAGACATTATGTTGTTGTAGTAGTTTTTAATTTTATGATGTAATGTAAAACTTATGAATATATCTAGTGTTTCCAAGGCTACCAAACCAATCGGTCTTTCGAGATTTGATCTTTCTTGTGATCATGCCAATGTTACGAAGTAATGCAACGACTCTGGGTAGCTGGGGTCGGGGCGTTACAGTTGGTATCAGAGGAAGATTAGTACAAACCTTGGAAGCTAGATTTAGATAAACTCTGATTAGAGCACGTAGACCTAAGAGGAACTTTGAGGATTAGTATAGAAGAACTTCCTAGAATTTTGGTATTGTAGAGATTTTGTGAGTTTTCCGAGCATTACATCCCTGTCTGGATACGAGCAGGAAGAGGCATCTCTGGCACAGATGTTCCTAGGGATAAAACCCGAAAACATCGCTTAGAGCTAGACTCGAACGGGAACTGGTGCACGACAACGGGCCTTGCTGCACTCTTGGTTACGACACTCCCGGGGGATATGCTTAGGATAACTTGCATTTTCTTTACAAATCATTATGAAGGGTTTATGAGTATATACTTCTTCAAAGAAAACATTTTTATGATTATGGATTATATCCATAAATAGTTCAATTTATGTTAAGTGTTTTATAAGTATGGGATTATGTATTTTGATTCATAAACTGATCTAGTTTATGCCATTGTTTAGAAATGGCGCCTAGTGAAAGAAATGGAAACCGTATCAATGCACGCACTCCATGTAGGGATTGCCCTCCTGCTCAAGATAATTATTGTGAATCTGGAGATACAACTGGTGCTGATCAACTTACTACCATACTGGGACAACTCACTCAGGTTATGAATAATAACCTTACTCGTATGGAGCACCCCGATCCGCAACATGGAGGATCAATATTAGACCGCTTCATGAGGCAACAACCACCAACATTTAATGGGGGTACAAATCTGTTAGTAGCTGAGCAATGGATAAACTCCTTAGAGAAAATATTCCATGCCTTGGGGAGTAGTGAAAGAGAGAAGGTTGTCATGGCAGTTTACCGCCTCACTGGAGATACCGATCAGTGGTGGTCGCTGATTCAAAACACAAAGGAAGATGATGACATATCGAATATGGAATGGAGGGAGTTAAAAGAGCTTTTCTTAGAAAAATACTTTCCTAGTGACCATCAAGAAGATATGGAAAGGCAATTTCTGAGTCTGAGGAAGAAGGAGGATGAGAATGTCACAAAGTATGAGGCCAACTTTACAAGGTTAGCAAGGTATGCTGCAGATTATATACATAACCCAAGGAGTAAGATTGATCGTTTCTTTGATGGGTTAAAAACATTTCTCCGTCAAGCTTTAGTATCACAATCCTTCTCATCATACGAAGATATTGTCTCGTGTGCTATCAAGACAGAAAAGGAATTCTCTAAGTCTTATGACAACAAAGTAAAGAAAGAGAAGAAGAGAATGGTGGAACAAGAGACAGATAAAGGGAAAAAGGGAAAGAAAGATTTTCCATTATGTGATAATTGTGGGAAGAATCACCCTGGTACTTGCCTAAAAGGAATGGGAGTTTGTTATAAATGTGGAGAAAAAGGTCACCAGGCGTGTGATTGCAAGGGAAAGAAAGAGGCTACCAATGTTTAATGCTACAATTGTAGGGAAATGGGGCATTATGAAAATTAATGTCCTAAGCGTCAGAGAAACTTACCTCAGAAAAGGACAAGGGATCAAGGACAATCTTATGCTGTTACTACAGTTGAAGCAGAATAACTAATGTATTGGTGCTTTTGGACTCATGGATTATATTCTGGTTATTTGAATAATGTGATATATATATAAGGATTGTAATGAAGTACTAGTTGATTTCAGTATGGTTTTAATATGATGAAGGTAATTATATTTTTAGTATGTGACAATAAGAGAAACTTTACTTTGTTTGGGGAATCTGATAAATTGATTTTGGAATTAAGAGACCTTTTAGAGAAAGTCTGGACAGAGGTATTTTGGATAACTATAAAGGTTGGAGTGGATTAAGTTGATCTTTGGATAGTATTGTTTAAGGATAAAAATTTATGAAGATTATTTTTGAATATTATAATACTATAGTTTTAGGAAAAGGACAACCAGCAGGGTGGGGCATAACCCATCGCGTCGGACAAAGCTGCAGGAATCGAACCCACAATCATAGTGCGACAGGCCTTTATTTCCTACCACTAGCCTACAGGAAGTCCTTGGTTATTACAAAATAATTTTACTAATCTAAATGGTATATGTTAGCATTTAGAACCTTATACAATTAGGATAAGTATAATATTTTTGAGTTCTATTATCTTTTTGAGTGAAAGATGAGTTGAAGGTTAAAACTCTAATTGTCAAGCATAAATATATATATACCTATCTCTTATTCAATGAATAAATTAATTCTTAATCTATAGTAAAGGGATATTAAAACAAAAAAATGTGTTATCCTAATACCTTATGTCTTGTTGAACTGATGATATTTTAAATCAACATAGATTGAAGTCTTTAAGGCCCTCAATTTGACAGTTGATTGTGATTGATGACCTCAATAACTCCCTATAAATATTTACTTTTTCCTCTAATTATATGTCTCTAATTTCCACCAATGTTCTCCTAATCGAGATCATAATTGGGTGGTGACTTTTTCATTTCCCTTTCCCTCTTATTAAGGCTAAATTTTATTAATCTTATTTCCGATGTGGGTTTTCCACAAAGGTATTTTCTCTTTTCAAACATTTATTTTCAATGAAAAAAATTTCAAATTGCGATGGCACAATTTATTGAAGGAGGGGAGAATGTAACACCCCAATCTTCCACGGTACGTTTCACTTCGAATAATGCAATAGCGTGTGTTGTACGCAACCTCGAGCTCTAACACACACCACAACGAATTAAACTAGCCGTTGTGAATAGTAATAACTACTTTTTGAAATTTTATAAATTTTATTTATCAAAATTGACTTCATTTTTGGATTCGGTATATCGAAATTAGCCTATGTTGAATTTTTGGTATTTTTCTGAGAACTTCTAATTTTTTATGAATAGTGAGAAATACTTAAAAACAACTTTTTAAATAAAAATAATTTATAGTGATAAATTATACTATTTATTGGTCTTAAAGTATAATTAGAATATATTTTTACCATTTTATCCAATGGTGGTCATTAGAATTAATTTAACATTGAAATCAGACAAAAACAATTGCCAATCTTTTGATATAAATTGTTTCTTAGAAAAACGCTATTTTTTGTAACAACGGGAATTAATTATAAAATTAATTAATGCAACTTATATGTTTGGAATTTTGTAAAATAGACATCATTTTTGAATTCGGAATATCAATTATAGCTTAGGGAGAAAATTTGGCATTGTTCTGAAAAACTTCAATTTTTGATGAATAGTGAAACCACTAAGTGGTAGTTAAATAACTGATTTTTCGTTTAAATGAAATATTACCACTTCTGTGATTTGATTTTCGAAAATCCGACATACATGGTTGTCATTAAGAAGTAAAATGTGCTTCAATGAGATTAAAATAATTTTTTGGTGAATAGTAACTTTTAAGTTCTTAATCTCGATTAGAGGTAATTAGTGTAGTTTAAGGTAAAAATAATGTTTTAATAATATGAGATGAGCTTGACACTTGTCCTAATCCTACTGGATGAGTCATGGCCGACCAAGAAAACCGATGGGTCATCTTGGGGACCCCATGGAGCCACTTTGGTTGGAAAATGACATTAATGTATATTTATTTAATGTTAAAATTAAATTGACACAAACATGAGTTGTTTTACTAAAACAGTTTTTAAGTGGGGTTACACAAGTCCAAATTTTGACTATAAATATTCATTAGAAAGATAAAAATATTTCCTACATCATAGTATTTTTTTTATAATTTTTATACATTAAATAAATTAAATTATTTATGACGTCATTATGATGCAGCGATGACCTCATTATTTAACGATTTAAATAAAATGAGAAGATAATGAAAAATCCAAGGCTTACACTTGTCCAAAGCCTATTGGATGAGGAGATTTCGAACCCTTATCACCTTTTCCACGAATTATATGTGTGGGACCTTTAGAATCCGGAAAGCATTGTATAATAATGTAACATTTCAATCTTTCCAAAAGAGCCCCTCCTCTCCTCTTATAAAAAGCCCCCACCTCTACCACCTTATTCACACTTTCAAGCCTTTTGGTTCGGCCAACCTCTGCCCAAATACTCTCCCAACTTCTCTCCCTTCATCCTAGAAGCTTTACTTTAGTCAGAAAGCCATCCTAAGGAGTCCTTTTGATCAAATCAAAAGGAAGAACCCGAAGAAGAGGTAACATTTTCATCACCCTCTTTCATGTTTCATTCTTCTTCCACTCCCTCTTTGTTTATTATTTCAATTCTAAAATTATAACTCCAGTATCTTCTATATACTGTGATTTTATTATAAATATGGAACAACCATATTCAGTATTCTACCCATCATTTGAATGACATGTCACCATACGTGTGTACGTACGGCTTACCGTCTCCACGTCGTGGTGTAATTGTTATTCAATATATTATTATTTAGGTGGGTATAATAATGATATGTAATTCATGTAAATAATAAATATAAAATGATAATGATTCTATATATATGATATAATATCCAATTATATATTATTTTAATATCAAAATAATGATATTGTCGCTCGTGCGTACGTACGGACTACCGTCTCCATGAACACGATTAGATTCATTCTCCGTCGTATCCATTCAAGTATAATTATCATTTGATGATTTAAAAATAATGTTTAAGGACATGATATCATTCTGGATTTGAATAATATACAACCTATCCCTGAAAAACACGACTTACGTAACAAAACATATAAAATAAAACGAGTAAGTTAACACCCGAAACAACGATAAATCTAAGATATTGTTAACAAGAAATGTTAAAAGATAATATATGATATCATATGAATGTATATGATTCTTGTATAATTTAATAACAATTATTTCACCATTATACAGGAGGTTAACCTACCCCAACCAAGGAAAAGTACAAGGTAAGGGTTATTTCACAATCTCTTCATTATCCGAGGTTTTTTATACGTAATAATCTACTGGGATCTCTTTATCATCCACATCCATGTTTCTTAAAAATGTATTTCAAAACATTTTTATTATTTACAAGAATATGGGTTAAAGTCATTTATACCATTTTTTGACTTTTTATAAGAGGAATCATTCCGTCGTTTTCAAAACAAGTTCCTTTTTAACCTTTTCGACAGAATTAAGGTAAGAATGTTTTTTTTAACTTATACGGCGGGTGCAGTTATTTTCCGCCGTTATAAAATCATCTAAGATTTCCTTACAAGCTTATAAGAATATTTTCAAGAAAATGTTTTATTTTATATGGCTCTTAAATGATTTCAAAAATAGAAAGAGATATTTCTCTAAAAAGTGTTTTGATTTCATCCATGTCAACATCCTTTGATGGATTTTACGCTTATTTGAAGTTGATTTATTATGATACAAAACTTCTATATTGTATTGAAGGTTTTGTGATATGTTTGACTATGGATGTTCTTTTTTTATACCATTCATAGTTTATGGTGAAATTATTGACATTTCGTATGCTAGTTTTAATACGAATGTTTATGTTATGTTTAAACCTTTTCATATGGGAATGCATTGGACTTAATATGTGACGGGTGGAGCCCGCTATAGCTCCTCGATGCATCGGTAGGTCTCATGAGACAAACTAGTGTCTTGGCACAAGGCCTTGACAAAATCTTATTTGTAGTCTTGGCACGAGGCCTTGGCTATGTGGTTATGATAGTCTGGCATTATGCATTCCAACATTATGAAAGTGGTTAGTTATTTTGCATGTAATTATTCGATTAGTAGAATATCCATGTGAATGAGTAAATGGCATTATTTCATTTTATTTATGCCATACAATGTTGAAAGTTAAAGTTTGAAAGGCTTTTGTTTTAGTTATACATTGCCTTAAATGTTTATTCTTATTTATGAAAGTTTCCGCTATATTGTTATCCTTACTGGGCATTTGAGCTCACCCCTTTTCTATGTTTTATTTTTCCCAGGAAGTGAAGAAGTAAATTATGAATGACCTGCAGGGATATTATGAGGGGATAATAGTGTGGACTGCGGAGACATTATGTTGTTGTAGTATTTTTTCATTTTATGATGTAATGTAAAACTTATGAATATATCTAGTGTTTCCAAGGCTACTAAACCAATCGGTCTTTCGAGATTTGATCTTTCTTGTGATCATGCCAATGTGACGATGTAATGCACCGACTCTGGGTATCTGGGGTCGGGGAGTTACATCAAATGAAGTCATTCGTTATCAATACTGTTGTAGACAATTTAATTATGCTTACTGGAGGATACAAAATTCCTGACATAGAAGTCAGTACTTTCACTAATCAAGAAAAGCAAGAATATCAACTGAATTACAAGGTATGAAATACATTGATATGTTCTATGACCATGAATATATACTGCCAGATATCTTCTTGTGAAGCAGCCAACTATATTTGGAATAAATTGGAAGTCACACATTTTGGTACATCCAAGGTTATAGAACCAAGAAGAGTAATGCTTCGAGCAGAGTATCATGGATTTATTTTTCCTTACGGAGAGCTGGTATGTAAAGTGAAACAAAGATTTATGAAAATTGACAACAGCTTACAATCTATGGGAGAAAAAGTTCTTGATGATGAAGCTCTTTTAGATAATATTATTTATATAATTCCGAACGAATGGGAGTCCAAAAGGACAGCTATTGATGAAAACAGAAAAGTTTCCCAGATTACTCTTGATGAACTCTTTGGAACTCTTCTACAGCACGAGACAAGAATGAAGAGAGATGCTGATTTCAACAAGAAGAAAAATGTAAATGGAAGTGTAGATTTTACCACTACATCTAAAGCTAAAACACCTAAAAGGATAACAATATCCAAAGCTAAGAAAGTTGTTATGTCTGATCCAGGTGATTGTGATCTTTCAGATAATGAGTTGGCCAATCTTGCTCGAAGGATGAACAAGATTGTGGGAAAGAAAGACATCCAATACAGATTCCAAAAGAAATATAGGAAGGATAATAAATATTCAGAGGTAACTAGTCATAAATGTAAGAAAGTAGGACATATAAGACCTGATTTTCCTTTACTGAAGAGAAAAGACAGAAAGGAGAAACATTCTGAAAGAAATAAAAAAAATTATTACAAGACAAAGACAAAGAAAGTCTTGAAGGAAAATGATACTTGGAGTGCAAGTGGTAGCTATTCATCAGATAATTCTTCAGACTATGAATTGTCAGGACAAAGGAATATGGGACTTATGGCCAGACTACCAATTGAAAATAATTGTCTTATGGCTAATGTACACAATGCTGAAGCTATTAAAAATGTTTCCTTGAATGAAAATTGCACTAAAAATAAATATTTTGAATCTTCAAATGATGATTCTTCATTATCATAAGATAATACTTTACCCCCTTTTGAAGAAGTGTCCAGGTTTGCTAAATTTCTTGAGAATGAGAATTCAAAACTCAAGAAAAAGCTTGATAATGAAAATTCTAGAATTTCAATTTTAACTAAAGAAGTATCAGATCTTTCTAATGATCTTGATATAAAAACTTATGATTTTGAAAGTTTTTTAAAAACCTTTGAGAAAGTAATTTTTGAAAAGGATAAACATTCTAAGGATCTAGAAAATGTAATTTATAAAAAAAATGTTTTTGAGAATAACTCTAGTTCAAAATCGAATGTTTTGGAGGATAAAAAACATAGTTTGAAAAGTAAAATAAAAAAATTTTCGTTGAAAAAATTCTTGTCAAACATTACTCATGGAAAGGAAAAATTTGAAAAAATGAATTCACAAATTCCGCCTTTGAGAAATCACTCTGGTTTGGGTTATACTCATTCTAAACCGGTGTTTAGTAATAACTATTTTGTTCCTCAAAATAACCTTTTTTGTACTAAGTGTCAATGTGGTGGACATTGGTAAAGAGACTGTTCTCTTAATAGAATGTAGTCTTTAGGATTTCATAAAGCCCATTTTTCAAAACAAATGTGGATTTCTAAAATTCTTTTATCTAACCTTTCTAGAACCAAACAAGTTTGGATTCAGAAAAACTAATTGTTTCTTTTTCAGGATAATAAGAACTGTACCAGTAATAACATTTGGTACATGGATAGTGGTGTTCCCGACACATGATGGGAAACAAAGATTTCTTTGAAAAGATCATTGAAGAAAAAGGTAGAAAGGTTACCTTCGAAGATAATGATCAAGGTAAAATTATTGGAATAGGTAATATTGTTTTTCTTGGAAAAGTTCTTATTTCAAATGTTTTTTTTGTTAAAGGTCTTAAGCACAATCTCATCAGCATAAGTCTATTATGTGATGAATGTTACCTTGTAAATTTTAGAAATTATAAGTTTCTAGTTCACAATTCGAAGGATGAGTTCATTCTACCTGCCCATAGGCAAGATAATGTATACACTATTAACATAAAAGACCTTAGGAGCCAAAATTTACCTTGCCTAAGTGAAATAGAAGATCAATAATGGCTATGGAATAGAATACTAGGACAGTACAACCTGAGAAACCTTTTTAAACATTCAAAGAAAAGACTTGTGAAGGGACTACCAGATCTTAGATATGATTCTTCAAAAGTCTATAATGCTTGTAAATTTGGTAAGAAACATAAAACTAGCTTTAAATCAATTAATGAAGTGTCAACATCTAATGCATTACAGCTAGTGCATACGGATCTTTTTGGTCCTTCACAAACTTGAAGCATTGGAGGAAAATACTATGTATTTGTTTTATTTGATGAATTTACTTGATTTACATGGGTCGACTTTATAACTAAGAAATCTGAAGCTTTTTCCTATTTCAAAATCTTTAGAGCCCAAGTAAGAAATGAGAAAAACCTACCATTGATAACCACTCATAGTGATCATGGTGGTGAATTTCAGAATTTAGATTTTGAAACTTATTGTAGTGATAATGGTATTACTCACAATTTCTCATCCCCAAGAACTCCTTAGAAAACTGGTGTTGTTGAGAGAAGAAATCATATTCTTTAGGAAATGAAAAGAACCATGTTGAGTGAATACGCAATTACTAAGCACTTTTGGGCTGAAGTTGTGAGTACTACTTGTTATACTATAAATCGTGTTTTAACTAGACCCTTTAATAATAAAACACCTTATGAATTATGGACTGGCCAAAAACCTGAAGTTTCATACTTAAATGTTTTTGGGTGCAAAGTATTCATTCTGAATACTAAAGATAATCTACACAAATTTGCAACAAAATCTGATGAAGGAATCTTTCTAGGCTATTCTACAACTTCTAAGGCATATAGAGTTTTCAATAAAAACAATTTTACTATTGAAGAAAAGGTACATGTTAAATTTGATGAAACCAATCCTTTTGTTTTTAACCAAACCCTACCTACATCTTCGGATGTGTTTTCTAAAAATGTTTGTCAACCTCTATTAAAAGATTCTTATGATAAGGAAAATTTTCAAAGAATTAATCCTGAAAAATTTACCCTAGAAGAATTCCTACACTATGTTGATGAACATGTTTTACAAAACCCAAATCAATTGTTTCTTAGGAATCATCCCAGTGATAATATTGTTGGTGATTTAAATCAACCTGTAATGACGAGAAATTACTAAATAAATTAAATAGAACATCTTGCTTTTCTTTCCCAATTCGAACCTAAAAGTCCAAGTGAGGCCTTAGGTGATAAAGATTGGATTAAAGTAATGCAAGACGAACTAAATGAATTTGAGAGGAATCAAGTCTGGACATTAGTTGAAAGACCTAAAGAAACAAATTTAATTGGTGTAAAATGTGTTTTCAGAAAAAAATGATGAAAATGGAATCATTGTAAGAAATAAATCCAGACATGTTGTTAAGGGCTATAATCAACAGGAGGGAATAAACTACGATGAAACATATGCTCCGATAGGAAGACATGAATCTATTCGTATTCTATTAGCCTCTACAGCGTACTTTAATTTCAAACTATTTCAAATGGATGTTAAAAGTTCTTTTTTAAATGGTTTTGTTCAAGAAGAAGTTTTTTTCGAACAACCTCCTGGGTTTATAGACTCAAAATATCCTAATCATGTTTTTAAACTTACCAAAGCTTTATATGGTCTTAAACAACCCCCTGGAGCATGGTATGATAGACTTACAGGATTTCTTTTACAAATCAATTATGGAAAAGGTACAGTGGATCCAACCTGTTTTATAAAAATCGAAAATAAAAATGTTTTGATTGTCCAAATATAGGTTGATGATATCATTTTTGAATCTACTCAGCAATCATTAACTGATTCATTTTCCAACTTAATGAATTCTATGTTTCAAATGAGTATTATGGGTGAGTTAACATTCTTTTTAGGTATACAAATATCATAAAAACCATAAGGAACATATATATCTCAACATAAGTATATAAAATATTTACTCAGAAACTATGGTTACGACAAGACTAAAAGTATTAGCACTCCAATAGATACGACCTCAAATACACTTGATCTTGATGAAACATGGAAACCAATAGATCAAAAAAGGCTTAGAGGTACGATAGGAAGTTTTTTATACTTTAAATCCAGTCGACTAGACTTAATGTTGTCTGTATGTTTATGTGCAAGATACCAATCTAATCCAAAATTGTCTCATTTAAATCCCATGAAATGAATTTTTCGGTATTTAAAATGAACTATGGATTTATGTCTTTTTTATTCTTATGGAAATGATTTTGTCATAAAAAGTTTTTCGGATGCTAACTTTGGTGGTTGTAGAATGGATAGAAAGAGTACAATCTTCCATTGGTTTCACAAACTTGTTACCATCAACCATAGAAGATCAACCGTCACCAGTTTTTCACCTATAAATAAACCCCTCCCCTCCCCAAACCCACACTGGTTTTTTCAAAAGTTGTTACAGAGCTCTTCCCATGTTTTAAGACTCTTTAAAATCTTCCACTGGATTCACATATATGTCTCATTCCTCTACTAACACTCATGCTGAAATGTCTTCTAAGACTTTTTCAGAAAAAGAATTTTTCAGAGAAAGGTTAGTTTCTCAGGACTTCTTTGATTCGTACGATTCTATAATCAAAAGAATTATTTTGTTTCAAGGCTAAGGGAATTTGTGTATTGAAAAACCTGTTTCATATGATCTGGTTCTTATTGATGTAGTCAATGAGTTCAACAAAACTGTGTCTTTCGACAAAAACATGACTATCAACTTTGCTGTGTACGATAGAAAGATATCAATGTCTGTGAAACAAATAGCCCACTTTCTAAATGTTCCAATAGAAGGTGATTCTTGTTGTCTATATCATTAACTACCATAGGAGGTTGGTATGTTTAACAAAGAAAGTGCTGAAAAGGATTTGTTCTTATAAATGAAGAGAAGAGGAAAGTGGCTCATCTTTCTCCAGAAAATAGATTTGTGGAACTTTAGATGCAAGGTTTTATTATCCCAAGGAAAGGGGATAGAGAAACTCTGAAAGTTTCTGATATCTTCATTCATGACTATCTTTTAAACATGATAATACTAAATCTCATGGGGTACATTTTTGAAACAATCAAGAATGTTAAGTCAGGAGCGATTAAGTCCGATTTTATCATGTATCCATCCATTCTTATAAACTTCATTCTCGAGAGCATGAAGTTTTGTAATATTCCTTTGAAAGGACTATTGAAAGAGTTAAAGCCTTCCTGGATTAGTAAGAGTGTGTTGAAGAAGTTGATTTTATGTTTTGATTGGAATTCCAAACTTTTTGTTAAGGATTTAGAAGCTGAAATGACACAGAATCAATCATCACCTATGCCAGTCAAAGACAATCCATCTATTGGTGATCCTAAAAAGTCAGATCCGCAAACCAGTTCAAAGCCAAAGAAGAAACCTATGTACTGTAAGGAGGTTGTTGCAAGGTGGAGAAAAGAAAGATAAAAGAAAAAGGATGGTGATCCGAAGTTCAGTCTTGATCCAGTTGAAGATTTTTCTAATTGATTGATGGTTGAGGATACCCTTCAGGCTGAAAAGAAAAAGATGACTCTATTGAAAAGAAAAGCACCTGAATTTGATGTTTCAAAACTCATGAATATTATTGAGGATGCTAGTGCTCAAGTAACTGAAGAAATATATCAAGATCCTATCATACGATGTCTCCCACATAAAGAGAAAGGGAATCAAATGCTAGAGGATATCCAGCAAGTTGAAGATGAGGATGGAGATTTCCTTTTAGAATTCCTTCAGAGCTCAATGAATAGTTGAGAAGAATCGTTTCAAAAACAAAGTGAAGGTATTAAACAAGCTCCTCATGACGATCAAGCACTGGCTGAATATTTTGAAAATCAAAAAAGAATTCTTTCCCAAGGGAATAAACGTCCTCAATCTTCTCATATGGAAAAAATAATCGTAAATAGTGACAAATTGGACAAAGAAAGAATGGGGATTGAAGAAGAAATAGGAAAATAGCTAGTTGTAGAATCAATCTGATCAAATGATCTGAATTTGTACGATGATAATACCGATTCAGAACAGACAATTTCTCTTAAGAAAAGTGATTACATTGTTCATGTTTTAAGGAGAATTGAGAAGACCATTCCTTACTTTCCCAGGATTGAAGGAAAAATTGACTTTATTACTGAAAACCAGAGAATGATGTTTGGCTCGGTAAGAGAAGTGAGAAAGAGAGTTTTTTTAGTTCAAGCCGATTTGAAAGTTCTATCTGAAAGTTCGGCTGCTCATAAGAAGGCTTGAAATAGAATGACTAAGTGGACATACAAAACAGAGAGCTCAGTGAACAATCATGAAGTTTCAATTGAATACTTAATAATGATTTCAAATGATATCACAATTGCTTTCAATAATCTTGAAAAATAAACTATTGACAGGCTGAATCAATTGTCAAATACCCACAGTGCTGATATTCCTTCAGTGAAAGAGTTACAAGAGTGAATGAATTCTTTTCAGTCCAAGTTTTCAAGTGTTTCCTCTTTCAAAGATGAATTAGTCTTATTGATGATACAAAACTCTATGTTATACAAAGACAACAAGAATTTAAAAAACAGAATTGAAACTCTTGAAGAAGTAATCAGAGTCCAATAGGAGACCATCAAGGATCGTGATCAGATTTTTGCCAACCAACAAGAGCTTATCAGATCTCAGGGTGATCCTATATCTGAAGACAAGAAAGAAATCAAAAATATGAAATCCATTCTTTATGAGTTGATAAATAAAGAAAAGGAAATAGGAAAAAAATGACTGTTGTATTTGTTTTCTTTTCATGAACTCTATAAACTTTTGTTATCGTAATGAGATTTTTTTGTTAATAATTCCATTGTCCTCCTTTTCTTTTCTCTAACACTTTCAGGAAAGGCAACATTACCCCATTCGTTTTGTAAATCAAAAAGGGGGAGAATGTTTTATAAAGGGAGGAAATTTTAATCAAATACTTCTAAATCAAGGAAAATCTATGAATACAATCTTTAAGAAAATAAATACCTAATGGGGAGTTAGTTGTATTCAACTTCACATTCAGAAGAGTTTCTAATAACTAAGGGGGGGATAAGTATTTTTTTTATTTTTACTTTGTGTTTTGTTCTTTCCAAAAAAGGGAGAGATTGTTGAGTCAAAAGTTATTTTTTGAATTTTATATCTTGTTTTGGAAATCACAAATGTCTTTGACTATGCTGATTGTACTGACTATTCTAATCGTACTGACCATGCTGATCATACTGACTATTCTGATTGTACTGACCGTGCTGATCGTACTGACCATGCTTATCGTACTGATCATGCTGATCGTAGTGACTATGCTGATCGTACTGTCTATGTTGATCGTACTGAGTATGCTGATCATACTGACTATGCTAATCGTACTTACTATGCTGATCGTACTTACTATGCTGACCGTACTGACTATTCTGATCGTACTAACCAAGCTGATCGTACTGACCATGCTTATCATACTAACCATGCTGATTGTACTGACTATAATTGTCATACAGACTCCGGAAATTGTATTGACTTTGTTAATCATACTGAGTTTTATGAATCATACTCAGTTTATCGTATTAATAGTTTACACTAAGTAATACTTATAGTACTCATACTTTACATTCATTACATGCTTGTTTTTGTCCTTAATAAAAAATACTTGTTTCATATTAATCGTACTCATGTTTATCATATTATTTTATCTGTTTTTTTAACCAAAACGATGTCGTGGAGTTAGTTATAAACTAATCAAAACAATGTCGTGTTTTCTGTTTCAATATGACCGTTATAATGCCAGGTGTCCAACTCCCTCCGAGTTTTCCAGAAAAATATGACCATTGGAGGAAATATGACCGCTGGAACCTGATGCCTATAAATAGCAGTTCATTTGAAGACAAGAATATACACGTGTGTGATACGTTGCTTATATCTAGTTCTAGGGAGAGATACTGTGACTTATCACTTTTACTTCGTGTGAAAGCCTTGAGATTACAAAACATGAATGGCTCGTTCCTAGTGTTTGTTATTTCTATAAGTGCTTTATTTTTCTTTGTGCGTTCGATGAGGTGATAACTATAGAATGCCGCCTTTTTATAACATAAACTTTCATTACATTACACAAAACTGAGGATCTTTAAGGTCTAGTGTCTTGGAAACCAGGAACATAATACATGTAAACAACATAAAACATTCTTCTTAAACACTTGAAAGGCTTCTACTTAAGTTCATCCTAGGTTCATTAGTGCATCTCATAACCTGGGGACATACATCAAAAGAAAGGGTGAGCAGAAGGCCCAGTAAGGGAAACAAGAGAAACATTTTACCTGTGAACTTGAGATACTTCAATAAGGACATGAAAAAAACATTAAGGCATGAGAAGAAATCATGAGATACATCATAATAAAAATAACATTTTTCATAACATGAAGATGTGGCTGAAACATTTAATATTGACAATCGTTTCGTTTCACCAAGGTCCATCCCCAAGGTGTCGTTAAAAATTACCAAGGTTATTCACCAAGGCGTCGTTAAAATGGTCATCTCTTGAGATTAAGTCTTTACCCAATGCATTGGACCGATATTAGGGTGTACCCTTAAATTTGCCTTTATTATCATGTGAGACACATATATCATCATCAATAATTTCATAAACAACCCATATATCATAAAAGAAATGGGTTTCATTTCATAATCATAACGTTTTAAGAACTGCTTTAATGACATGATCTTTATGTCACTTTAAACCCACGGAAAGGGGAAGCGGGTTTCATGTATGTAAATCACAGAATTTAAAATAGAACATTTTGATATATATGTGAATACCCTTGTAGAAATAAGATCTTTGAGTATTCACTTTATAACATAAAATAATTTTGAGAAAAGAGAGAGGCATTTTGAGACGAAAATTCTACAGCATAATGGCTATGTTACAAGGTTTTAGAAAACATTGAAAATAGAGAGAACATGGGTCAACCACTCATAAATGATCCATAAAACAGTAGGGGGACAGAATATAAGGGATTTAAGAACACGGTAATGAAATTTGAAAGATACACCATATGAAATGAAAAACATGGAAGTGAGACAAAAATAAGATTTCTCTTATGAAAATTCGGCAGCCTAACGGCGTCACTTAAACTTTAATAAAAAAAATATTTGACAAGATCAAATAGGGTCTATCATCATATGATCATAATAGATCAGTATGATAGATATATAGATAATACCCCAACATAATAAAAAATAACTTGAAAGACATGACATGAAAATCGATCTTGAAAAATGAGAAGGGTGAAATAATCCCTTAAAAATTCGGCAGCCTAACAGCGTCACTTAAACTTTCATAAAACGAAATGATGAGAGTAAGAGGGGATCTCTCATCATATAAACATGAAAATGGAAGTAAGAGGAATATAAAATAACATCCTCTCACATAATAACATGGAGCATAAAATGAATGACATAAAAGAGATTACATGAAAAGAAAGAGAGAGGTCGGATCCCTTACCTTAAAACGTGACTCTTGAAACTCAAAGGTTTGGACCTTGAGGGCTTGGGGGCACCTTGGGAGGACTCTTTGGGAGGTAAGGAGACCATAACCTCGTTTAGAATGGTTTTTTTAGTCGGAAGGATGAGAGGAGGGCTTGGTATTTATAGGGAAAGTGAGGGGACAAGGCATTAATGGCCAAGGGACACCTCATTAGTGGTTTTGGCAAAACCATGGGCTTTACCATGGTATTTGCCCATGGTATTGGCCACTTGGGACACCTCATACCTTATCATACTATTCATAATTCTACCATATTGAATATATACTTAATACATCATTTAATGATGTCATTAGACACCCGTAACTTAAAAACTATATTTTCACTATTCATCGAAAATTCAACTTTCTCAGAAAAATCCCCAAAAATTACCTTAACATAATATCGATGCTCTGAGTTCAAAAATAAAGTCCTTTTTATAAAAATAATTTTCAAATTATTTATAATTAAATTTTTAATTAAAAAGACACTATTCACCCAAAAAAACTAATACTTGAATAATAGTTTATGAAACCGTTATTTACCCATTTTATTGAATCACATTACTTAATCAAGGTGTCTAAATTATTTGAAAACATTCTTTGAGTGAAATTACTAATCCATTTGGTCACATTACTAATCCTAAGCGTAAAATTACTATTCATAATTTACTATTCATCAAAAATTAAGTTGATCTTATTAGACTCCAAATTCCTTACTGAACACTTTTGTAGAAGACCATTTTTTGAAAATCATTACCCATAATTAATTATTTAGGGTTTACATAAATGTTTTAAAATATCAATTTTTAAAAAATTCATCAATAAAATATATCCTAAAATTATCCGGACAAAAGAAATTCCACAAACATCACTAAAGGAAGAGATCTCAATTTATTCACCCGAATGGATTACACAAGGAAGCTAGGGTCTCATCACATAGCCCCTTCTAACACCGGCATAAGACCTATGTGTAAGGTGTGCTATGGTGAGAGAATCTGAGGGAGGCTCAGATAACATTGCCCTAGTATTAATCTCTACTAACTTGAACTTCTCTCGCAGGCATTTCCGTTCATGCTTGACATGCGGGAGTTCGGCTTGGGATTGGTCCAAAGCGAAGCCCACAAATGCTACCTCATTCCCAATCTCTGATAAGTGGGCTTCATAAGGTTTGAGTCTACTAGATGAAGTCATCGACTCCTCTTTCTGCATTAACCAATAACATCTTATTAAAACATTAAGAGTAAGTTAGTATACTACTCAAAAATATTGGTTCATTACAATAACGATCAAGGGCTGCCAGGGATAGGCATATAGTGCTACCGATCATCGTATCAAGGGATTTCAAGAGATTGAAAGACAGAGGTGATGATTACCTACAAAATCGATGGCTTACGGGGATAGCAAGACAGACGTTCCGATCATCGTATTGAGGACTTACCAAGGTGGTGGTAAGACAGACCTCTTACCCTGGGTGAAAGGATAACCCTACTCTTTGGGTCAAATGAATTGTAATACTTTCACATTTCTGCTGCTATTTGTTTTAAGAAAGGGAATTGTATTGTTTCCTTTATTCATTCCATATTCATTTGTAATTGTTTCAATTACATTCATACTATTACATATTGTATCGATTGATTCTATTCGCTTTATTTTATAATCCTTCACTATTATATTACTCTGATTATTGTATTAATCTTGGATACAATTGCTTGAATTTTCATATTTCATTACATTGTTTCATTCCTTATATCCAATTCAATTGCGGTTAATTGTATTTGTTGTGAATTATATTAGTTTAAATAATTATAAACTAGTTTCCTAAGTACAATGTTTTTAAACTGACAATTCACCCCCCTCTAGTATTGTTCCATATAATAAACATATACATCTACATATTCGATCCAACATATTCTAGACAGAATCACTGAATGGAATAAGAGCCTATCACAAGGCATGTTCCATTCTTAATTGGTCATTCATAACCATAATTAGGATATAGGACCAATGTATGTGATTTGGAGTTTGCCACTCGACTTCTTCAATAGGAACATGACTCTATCCTAAGGACTTCTCCCCTCTCACATGGGGAGCCCTATCTCAAAAATGGATATATACTCGATCTTCACCCTTTAGAATATGCTACATGTATTTTTTGAGGGGCATGTGTTTCTATCCTGAGGCATTTTTTGATCTTACCTGGTTATCCTCAGTTAGAGTGGGAGAATGAAACCAGTATGATTCCTCATCCTTTATCAAAATATGTTGATAATCCTCTTGGACTGCAGCAATAGTGTCTTCTGGATCCATTATAACAACTTGTTAATGATAATAAATCCTCTTTGTTGCCATATCTCTAGAGAAAGGAGTTTTCACATGTCCCTTTAACTGCAATAGCACAAAAATATAGTTGAAGAGTTAACCAGCTATTGCTAAAATATATTTTTCTTTTAGAAAAGTGTATGCTGTGATATAAGCCTTCACATTTTCCATCTACATTATACACTATTATATTAATCCTACTGAAGTGAGGATGTGGACCAATTTTTTCCCTCATTGGGCCTTTAAACATCTGTAAGGTTATGTGCCTCCTTCGTGTCTACTGGGGGAATATTCCCATATAATTTCTTTTGAGTCAGTAGAAATATTAGCCTTATTACTAGTTCCTGTCTTGATATACAAAAGGTGTCATTTATAGGAGTGTGGAAATGGGCCCTCTTCTGGATATCCAGAAACTTCCTCCACCAATAAGTCTTCTTTGCTTCCCATGCTTGGGCATTAATGGTAGAAGCGTGTTGGGTGGTACCCTTAGCATGAGACTTGGTGGGTACCCGTGGAATGATGCTGGGGATAATGGTGGACAACTGACCTACTTAGCAACAACTGAAATATAAGGGACATGTGTTTGTCTTCCTGATCTACCTTCATTAAAGACTAACGGTGGCAATTGTTGCACTCTGGGGATAAGAATCTAAAGATCTTGGTGGTAGTGACAAATGATACTGGATTAACTGTAGACTTTCTTGCGCAATACGGAGTACACAGTTTAAATTTTTGAAGAACCTCATGTGAATCATATATGGTTAAGATTATACCATGTCGGTTGTACTCCCAGAATATCTAATTTTCCACCTACCATTGGATATGTCAAGATGTTGAGTTTGTTTTGAGACCCACAATTTTAATTTCTTAGATGATTTTCAAGATTGAATGCATAATGACTAAGACAATGTATTCAATGAGGAGTTTTTTAGTATATTTAGTCATTTTGATCAAAAGTAACATGTTTACCATTTATAGAAATATCGGTGGAAAAATATGCACAATCTGATATGTGTTGTTTACCAAATTTTTTGGAAATTTCCGAACAAGAATTTCTGTTGAAGAGGAATTTTCCATGTGAGGATGGACTTATCAAAATACATTTTATATCAGATCATTAGTAAGATCATTCCAGTCTTAGAAAATTGTTTTTTATATGGTATGAAAAACAAATCATCCTGATTCATGATTATTTGGTAGTTTGAGGGATTCATGTCGACCATGTTAGTTTATTTATCATATGGGGTGTAAAAAATGGCTCCGCAGATTGTAACAATACATTTTTTATTATTACCATCATGTTGGATCACTATTTTTGTTTCATTGTGGTAGTTGAGGTATGAATGAAATTCATATGATGATTTGATTAGGGGGATTTGTGTTGCACATAATCAGGAATATCATATTACCATTGCCACTCTCACACAAAACTCCCAATAGTTCCCTAATCTATAATTTGGTAGATACCTACATTAAAAAGGTAGGTGGTCATATGTATTTTCAAGCCTAGTGACTCTTGGTGATATGCAGTGGTCCAGATGATAGGAGTTCGAGCACATCACACCCTTTTGGGGGGTTTTATTTCCTTCTACAAATATCTCATATAGATTTCTGATATGTTCATGAATCTCTTTTAAATCACAATACAGGACCAGTTTCCCTAAAAATGATCATGGTTTAATTCTATTTCGTATGAAGAATATTGGGCTCTCATTAATGATTCCATCAATATGTATCATAGGATAACTATCATTTTCAGGTAATGGGAGGTTGCCTATGTTCTGAAATTGTATAATCACATTCTTCAGAATTCATGACCATGCAAGGAAGAGATTAATATTCAAAGGGGGGATTTAGCCATTTTTAGAAATCAATCAAATCCAAATTGTTGTAGTAATCAAAACCCACATAGTTCATTGCACCCATGAATTTTAACATCATGAGTAAAAAGTTTGTATGGGTGTTCTGTGAAACTAAGTATTCAATCTCAGGTCTTAGAGGGACATCCTATGTATCGCAAGTGTAGAAAGAATAAGAGTTGTCATAGTTCGATTTTTTGGTCATATATAATAAGGTGTATCCATGACATTATAGAGACTCATGGTGTATATGACATGATTATTGTAATTCCATAAGAAAATTTGAGCTATGATCTATGTTATAAACAAGGTATGAAATATGATCATCTTCATTTCTAATGACATAGGACTTATATTTTGGGAATTACCTTAGATGATTTATTATGGATCCTGGGCCTCAGGGATATGTCCTATGTATCGTTGTTATGGTAGGAATTAAAGTCATCATACTTTAGTTGTTCGGGGAATACACTCTGAGGTTGACCTAGCATTTGTGGAGGTTTGTGGTAAAGATGCTAGGACCAATGGAAATCCCTAAGCCAACGCGAGCCATTATTGTTGTGTGAAACAAGGAATAGAAAGTGATCAATGAAATTTCTTATAGAGATGAAACTTATATACTAGTATTGCCCTAGATGACCATTGTGGAACTCAATCCTTGAAGAGATGGCCTAAATTTTTTGAATATTGTAGGAATCAGAGTCTTCATAGATCATTTTTTCTGGGCTTACACTCCATGGTTTCCCTATCTATTTGGATATATCATGTTATGTCGCTGGTTAGAGCTTACAATCTAAGGTTTCCCTAGTCGTTGTTGGATGAATGACACAAGCTCATTTTTCACTTATCCTGATGTCTAGGAGAGTATCTTCTTGGTATATATGAAGACAATTACATGATCCAACTGGTCTTTCTATAGGACTTCATGTTACCCAGGTGTCATATATGAAGTTTTTCTCATTATCAAAGACGACTTATACAAATTAAATCACATGATCTAGGTGGCCTATCCATGAATCCATCACATGACCTGGTTGCATTGTCTAGAGGTTGTTTCATGATCCAACAGACTTTTTTGTCATCCCCTTCACATGAGTTGTCTTTCAACATATGTATGGTGTCATGACAGTCTGTACGACATGTCTCAAAGGGTGTCACATATCTTGGATAACATCCTTAGAGGGAATCACAATACCTAGAATACATGTCTGGAGGGAATCATGAGTCTTGGTATACATTTCAATAGTGTGTCAAAAGGGATTAGTTTTCCTGCACATATGCTACAGTGGGACTTGACATACATGAGTGGGATCCATTATATGAGTCTGGTGATGTATCCTAAGGACATCGCAAGGCTTGGAAAGTGAGCCTAGGGATAGGGGGCCTTGCGAGACTAAAGTGACATGCCCATGGGGAACTGTGTGGCTTGGTCTAACATGTACCATGGGATTTCACATGACCCAAATAAAATGTTAAAGGAGTGTTGTGAGATATAGAAAACATGTTGTTGTGTTGTCACAAGTCTCATATGGTTTACGTGAATCATATTATGGGTAGAAAATATTTTTTTTCCACTAAAGTATTACACATTTAGTCTTTTTTCAAGCCTTCAAATCACTAAATCATTAGATTTATTCAGTACTTGATTATCATGAGTCTCATGTGATGTAAAATCATGGTGGTATCTTCTTCTCAGAACTTTCCAGAATTCCTTCACATGAGCTATGAATGATCATGCGAAGTGATTTATGATTTGATCATGATCACTCTATATGTTAAAAGGTATATTAATTGAGGGAATACTTGCAAGTCAATAGATTAGATGATTCGAGAAATCTAGTTTAATACATGGGTGTGCTGATGCGCCTAGATAAAAAACGTTCAACCTTTCATATAAGAGTACATAGGTCCCTGTTTCCATGATGAGGTGGAGAATTTAGAGGCATTTCCAGGCAGGATGTTTTCCAATTTATGTGGTGTATCTAGAATGAATCTAGAATGGATTTTGAGATTGGCTCTTGTGGCATGATTCTTCTTGAGCTTTTACTACAGAATGTTTTGAGGTTTTCATATTATTTTTAGCGACCATGAGTCCCTCCAGTCAATGTCTCCTTTATTAAATTATTTACAATTATTGAAGAAATGTACGATAATTAAATTATTTCAATGGAATTCCCTATAATCATATTGATATATCTAAGTGACTTTTGAAGATCAAGGTGCCCATTGAAAGGCCTTCACATAATCTCGGGTGACTTGTCTAGGCCTTTCTGTGAGAAAACACTAGTTCGTTAAGGGGACATCATAGGATCAGGCCAGGTTTTCTGGGATTCTCATGGGTCTGTGCTGAAGACTTCATTACCATGTCAACAATTTTACATCCTTGATGGATCCCACCACATCCTTTTTTATTCACTTGGTTTTATTTAAAAAGTTCAAGGGTAATGAGAAAATTAATAATTTTATTTGAGGGTATTTTCTCTACTTTTTGTCAATGCTTCACATAAATAAAAATGTTTCTATGGGAATTATCAAGTATTTTATGGAAAAATTAGTCTTATTTTCCTTGAGGAGCTGAATGGATAACTCTAGGATTCCTATACACAACTGATTCCTTTTGTGTGATGAAGATGAAAATCTAGAGGTATCGTGAGTAGTCTTCAAAATCTCCAGGGCCACATCCTGTGATGTTATGTGATCGTGAAAGGTTTCAACCTCCTCCCATTTATTTCTTTGTTTTTATTCTACAAAGTCTCAATGGTATTTCAATTTTGTTTGGAGGTTGTAAAGGATTACTACCCTCTCCATTAGTGATACATCACATGATCAATTCATCTATAAGAAGACTCCACAATTTATACTTTTTTCTCCCTATTTTCAAAGGATTTTCATATTGGATTTTCATGTGATTGCTTCTGAAGATCCGTGTGTCCTAGGGGTGTATATACGGGTGGCGCCACACAACCATTGGTTGTTCAAAGGACCTTCGTAAGAGTAATAGGGATTTTTAAAGGGGTTCTATTGGATTCTAGGACGGTTATTCACTCTGTGTGGAGTCTTCATGTTCCATTATAATGGTAACTTGATCACGATTCCTTTTAAGGATATTTCAATTTTCAGGTCTCATCCACCTTCTTCTTCATTTTAATTTGGAGGAAAATAAAACTAATATTCTTTTATTTCGTCCTTTTTGAATTTTTCCAATGTTCATTTGGCGGGAGTCAACAATCACCCATTGAATAGGTTTCAGAACATGGATATTTTTATCGAAACACCTATTGAGTATCCTCATATGGGACCCTAGTTTTTGTTAATTAAGTATAATATACCTAAAATATCCTTTCCACCCTCATATATGGAGTACCAATATATGATCTATTCCTCAAGACATTCTTATATGTAATACGTGAACAAATAGTTAATGAATCAAAATATATAATTAATATATTTAAAATAAATAGATAAACAATGTAATAATCATAAAAACATCTCAACAACAACCCTTGACTCTTCCATAATATATATTTCTTCTTTCCATCCAATACCTCTTAAATTTCTCATCACTATATGGGAGGGAAAGAGGGTCATCTTATACAGATCTAGAACACTCTTCTCTTTGTTTTTGAAAAATTGTACCGATCATTTAATCAAAAAATAATATATATTCTCCTAGAGGTATAGAAAGAGGGTATGCATTTATAGATTAGATCTCATAATGATATCTTCTCATTTTCTATAAATTATGAATAAATAAATCATTAACATGACCATTAATATAAAAAAATCTAAAAGGTAACATTTTCCATTCAAAAATTCTTCATGTTATATACCATTTAAAAATTTATTCCATGTATATTCACATTTAATTTGATATATATCTCTTTTATTTTGATGTTTTATATGCCCACAAATTAAGTATTAGGTGAATATTGATTTTAAATCTCTATATCTAATAGAATCTAATGCTAAACATTCCCTCATATCTTTTCTATTTTAAAATATAAAATATATCATTAGATAATTCTGGGAAAACCTATATTTGTATATAAATTTCATGATAAATAATATAATAACAACTTCTCATACCAAAAATATGTCCCAGAATTTTTATATTTTCATTTTAACAAAAATTATCCAAAGAGAAATCAATATACTAAAATTTATTTTATCCTACAATAAAATAAATTTATTGAATTGTTCTGAATTTAGAGCCCTTTGAATATCATTATCATCAATCCAACTTCTTCAAATTTTCCCTTGCTATAGGAAACTAATAATTGTGGTAATTGAGTACATAAATTTTTACCAACACTAGAACTCCCCCCACCATGGAAGTAGAGGTTTCTTGTGTCTAAAGATGATAATTATCATCATTGAGATCATGTGTGTGTTCATACCTAGAGTCATGTGTACAATCCTCCACAAAAGTATGGGGAGTATCATATGTTTGATTTGTTATTATCCTACAACTGAAGGTAACAAAAAAAATTTCACACATATGTTAGGATGGTATGACACTGAGTATGATATACACTATAATACCAAACGTAGGATCGAATAAGTATAATGAGATAAAAATACAAGGGGGGGGGGGGTGGGTGAATTGTACCTTTTGAAAATTCCATTTAGAAATTTTGGATAACCAAAATTCACAACACCTCTAAGTTCTAATGACTTGCTAGATTCCGGAAAACTGATTCTGGAAATGAAACTTAATAAAAGTTTACACCAAATAAGATTCTACCTTAAAGCATATAGATTCTAACTAAATCAGAGTACATGTAAAGAAGTATAAGAAAGTTATAATTTCCTTAACAATACAAAATGCAGTAGAAAAAAAGTAGTAAAAACTACAAGTTACAAACAATAACTCTTTTAACCCAAAGAGAAGGGTATCCAACAACCTTGGATAAGAGGTCCCTTGATTTATACTTTCAAGAAACTCTATCTTACCCACACCAGGTTAAGCCCTCGATACAAAGATCGGATTCTGTCTTGCTATCCCTGCAATCCCTCAAATATCAGGTAGTCAGCACCTCTGTCTTCTTCAACAAGGAATCCCTCAACTTCAAGGTGTTGGAACCTCTGTCTTCCTATCCCTAGAAGCCCTCGATTGTAATCAATAGCAATCAGAGTCGCACGAAGCAGGTCTGAACAAGGAAAAGTTTGAACAAGCTGTTCAATCTTTCTGCTCGAATATTTGAGAGTTGATAAGATCCTCTCTCTATAGAAATCACTTCAGGAAGTTCTGATCAAAAAAATTCAAAAAGTTATGATCACTTTCAAATGAGCTCTTATTTATAGGCGATGCTCCAATGGTCAGCTCCCTTCTCCAACAGTCATATTTCTCCTTGAATTTCGGAGGGACCTGTACATGTGTCACTCAACCAATGGTTAGTCAATAACAAGAACGTACGACATCGTTTTGTAATGAAACAGGTTAAAGCATAAATAAAATTAATGTCCGGAATGTAATCAAATAAAAGTTCACAGTCTAACAAAAATAGAATTCAGAGTCTATAATAAAGAGATATTCTGAGTCTGTTTTGTAGGAATTCGGAACCTGAATTCTATAGAAATTCGGTGTCTAAATTTCAAGGAAATTTGGAGTCTGTTTTCATCAGAATTCGGAACTAGAACTTACAGAGTTCTGAGATAGAGTACATGAGAGTTTGGATTCAAAACTCATAAGATTTCGGAGTCTGAATTCAAAGAACTCAGAGTCTGAACATAGATAAGTTCTTAATCAGAATTTGGAGTCGAAACTTTATTGGAGTTTGTATCCAGAATTAAGAGTGGAACTTTATTAGAGTTTGTATTTATAATTAGGAGTGGAACTTTATTAGAGTTCGTACGCAGAATTCAGATCCTAAAACAGAATGCTTCGTATCTATGTATTATATGATTTCATGGTTTTTGATATGAATCTGATTTTTATACTTACTAAAAATATTGATATGAACAATGAAAACATGGTAGGGGTAAATTCTTTTGAGAAGGAAATTTTCCTTATATAAGTAAAATATAGATTTTCTTATGTATAAGGTGTTTGTGGTTTTCAAAACAAGAAGGAATGTAAAATTCATATGAAAAACCTTATTGACTCAACAATCTCCCCCTTTTTTGGAAAGCACAAATAACTTTTTGAAAAATAATAAAAGGACTTGGAAATATTTCTTTAGACATTGAAATTAAAACTTATCTCCCTTTGTTCATTGATGGTGGTTAATACAACTAACTCCCCCTTAGGCTTTGGAACTCTATGGATTGTATTTTGGATTTCGGGAATGAAATTATTATTATCATGAGAATGAAAAACTTCTTATGATAAACCCCCCTTAGATAATCTCCCCCTTACTTAGGGGTAGTTCTTCTTTACTTATAAATTTTCCTTCTCCCTTTTAGATTTTTCCTTCTCCCCCTTTTGAGTAGTTCTTTTTTCTTTCTCCCCCTTTGTGATTTTCAATAATAATTGAGGGAATATAAAGTCAATAAAGTACCTAAAACATTAATAAAGACATACAAACAACACAAGCAACAAAACTTTTCATGACGATTGAAAATATTTATACAAGGAAAGTCATTACAACAAAAAATCGGATTGGTCTATTTGTCTTCTGTTTCCTTGGGGATTAACTTCTTCAAGAAGGTTCTCAACTTCTTCAAGTCTTTCTGGTCCTCCTCATATTGATTTTATAAGGCTTTAATCCTTTCAACTAGAGCCTTCTGAGCCTTAGACTGTTCCTTAAAAATTTCATCCTGCTTCCCAATCTTTTCTTCAATCTCAATCTGGAGATCTCTTTCCCCTTTCCATCTTTGAGCAACTGAGTTAAGCTTTCCATTCAGATCCTTCACTTTTTGATTCCGAGTATTTTGCTCAAGGGTCATCTTTTCCTGAATATTCTTTATCTTGGAATCCTCAGTATCAAAAGCATCTTTTACATCATTCTGAAAATGATCGAACTCAGCCAAGTCATCCTCAAATTTCTTTGACCATAGAGTTATTTTTCTGAAAGATTTCCTATGAACATCATAATTGATAAGAAAATTTATATGCTCAGCCTCAATCATCACACACTTATCCATCACCATGTATATAGATTCTGATTTTTGATTTATAATGTGTTGAAGCATCTGGAACTTTGAGTCTATGGTGAGAACAATCAGAATTGTATCCACCAATTTCTTCAAAGACTCAACAACAAATTCATGACCCAATGCTGATGATTCCAAATCATACACCTTACTTAGGGATTGTTCTTCTTTAATTTCCACCAACTTTTTTTAGAAGATCCATCAACATGATTCTTCCTTATAATATCTTTTGTTGGGGTGTCAATAAGCACTTGTTTATCGTTATCAACTTTCGGAATTGGTTCTTCATCATGAGATTCTTCCTCACTTACAGATAGTTAAACTATCTTGTCTTCATATGGTTTCTCCTTCTCTACTCCTTCTTCAAGAAGATGATTCTCATAGATTTCTTCCTTAGATAATTCATTTTATTTTTCTTCTTCCTTGTCATCATATTTCTTACTGTCTTTCTCATCTCCCTTTTCTAGAGTGATAGGCTTTGAGGATTCGGCATTTTCTTGATAATCCTCAACTTTTTTAATCCAGTCATCTTTATCACCACTAACTTCTTCTTCTACTTCTTCTTCTTCTACTTCCTCCTCTTATTCCACTCTTTCAACAACTTCTTTCTCTTTATGTTTTTTGGAGTGAAGTAGTTCTTTTTAGGGGTCTCTGGTAATGGTTGGACAACAAAAGTTTTTGGAAAGAGAATCTTATTAGAAGCTATTTCTGTGTCTCTCAAAAGAGATTGTACAACCACAGCTTCAGACATATTCTTTTTCATCTTCTTCACTTTTTCTACCTTATCAAGGTATTCAGCTGTCTTTTCCCTTAAGGATTTAGCTTCAGCTGGGTCCAATCAAAACTGAGGTTCCCATTCTTTCCTTTTCTCTTTATCTTCCCTCCATTTAGCAACCACCTCATCTGGATATGCTATCTATTTCTTCTTCTTGGGAGGAGCGGATTGGGTTTCCTTAGATTTCATGATCTTGTCTTCAGCCTCCACTTTCTCAATTTCCTCTTCTTACAAACCGTCTTCACTGGCACAACTTTATCCACTTTTTTTGAAACGGATTTTGCTTCCTCCTCTAGAAAATCATAAAACACACCTGATTCTTTTGAAAAACTGGCTTTCATCCCCTTTAAGGTGTCATCAATTATCAGAATCACCTTACAATTTCTTTCCTTGGAGGTGCAAGAAACCTTAAAAGATTCAAGACACTTAATGATAATCTTGGAGAGTAGACCGGGGTACATAAAAATTTGAGCTTTTAAAGTTCCATTCTTGATATTATGAACTGTAATAAGAATGTGCCTCATCAAATTGATCTTTCTTAGATTTACAAAAAAAAACCAAGATATAAATATCACTCTTATTTAGGTTATCCTTATCACTTCTTCTCGGAACAAAAAACCCTTGAACCCACAACTGCAGAATCCGGTTGTAGGTGGAGAGATGAGCAATCTTAGCTGTTTTATCATCTTTGAGTCTGAGGAATTCCATTACCTTCACTTCGCTAAAACTACCTTGCACATCCGGTAGCTTATGTGAACAAAATTCTGCTTCACCATCATATTATAAGACTACCAAGCTTGTAGCCTTGGTGTAAGAGAGATTGTAAGTCTTACCATAGCTATTAAAAGAAAATCTTTCTCTGCAATCTTCTTCAAGGAAGGAAACAGACTTATAGAATTATAAAATAAAATCTGTATAAACAGCATGTTGATTCCCTGGATTCGATACGCATAAATCTTCCCAACCATTGAGTTTGATATTCTTAGAAATTAGAGAATCATACTCACTGAGAAATTCCGAAAGGACTATCCTTTCCCTGTAGACTAGCCATTTTGAGATTGGCTTCAAAGAAGACATATCTTGGGAAGTGGATCCTACATACATTAGGAATGGAGGTGCACTGAATGATTCGGAATGGGCTTCTATAAGTGAGTCAGAGCTTCGAAACGCGAGGGATTTAGAAACAATGTGGGACAACCATCAGGGGTCCCCTTTATATAGGCGATGGTGGGGACTTTTGAACTTCCAAAACCAATCTAACGGTTGAAAAACTCCTTGATCTGATCTGATGGTTGAAAACATACCGGCAAGGAAATCATGAATCTGATCTTTTGAGGTTTTAACAAAGACATTCAGATTTAAGAAGAAAGGAATCCGAGAAATTTTATAAGAAAAAAACTACCAGCAACTAAAAACGATTACGCAAACTTAAGTAAGGAAGTGATACTTTGTGATTGGTTAGGAATTTTATTCATAATAGGTGATATTCTTCTTGATGAAAATTTAGCTATGAGAAACTCATTACAAAATAAAACATAAAGATGAAAATTTTATTGCAAAAGCTTTGAGTACCAAAACTCTAGTATGAAAAGTATGACTACGAAAATTCCCATTACGAAAATTCTAATCATGAAAATTCTTATTATGAAGAATCTCATTAAAAAAATTATCATTACGAATGTTCTCATTACGAAAGTTCTCATTACGAAAAATCTAAGCATTAAAACTTCATTACAAAAACTTCGAGTACGAAAAATTCATTAGGAAAATTTTTATTATGAAAATTCTCATTAGGAAAATTCTCGATACGAAAACTTCATTACAAAAATTTAGAGAAAAAATCTACAAATTTTTTTTTGAAAAATTTACAAGGAGATGTACTTCCCCTATAAAAAGGATTTTATTACTGTAAGGATAATGGATTAACAAGAAGTTAATGAAGTAATATTATCTTACGGTTATCATTCGTAACATCTGTTTAATGTATTAAAATATATCGAAAGGTAAATATTTTGTGAAAATGTCTGCAAGTTGATCTTGCATTCTGATAAGTTGAAGAATGATATTTTCTTTTTTGTGTGTGATCCCTAAGAAAGTGATGCCTAATATCTTTGTGTTTTTCATGAGAGTGATGTGGAGGGTTTTTACTAAGGGCAATGACACTTGTGTAATCACATAAAATTTGAGTCTTAGTAAAAAGCAAGCCATATTCTGTGAGTGTGTGTTGCATCCACAACACTTGAGCACAACAACTTCTAGCTGCTACATATTTAGCTTCAGCAGTGGAGAAAATTTTTTAAGAATCAAATCTAAGCTCTGGTAGAAACTTAAATAATCTTTTCTTAGAAAGCTTACATAACATCCTAAGGCTACAATGTCCTAACCTTCAATTACATAACCAATAATGATCTTCCATTGCACTAAGTCAAGGTATGTATGGGCTACTATGGTCTTCTAAGTTTAGTGTGTAAACATTCTCTTGCCTATTGGAAGAAAGAATAAATTCTTCCTTTGATTTGTGTACTAAGCACTTATCATCCCTAAAATTCACAAGGTAGCCTTCATCACATAATTGTATTATGCTAATGAGGTTGTTCTTAAGACCTCTAACAAACAAAACATTTGAAATTAATGTTTTTCCAAGAAGAACAAAGTTACCTATACCAATAATTTCTCCCTAAGTATTATCTCTGAAAGTTAATTTTCCTCATTTCGTCTTGATTATATTTTCAAAATAGTTTTTGTTACCAGTAATATTCCGAGAACATCCACTAACCATGTACCATGTATTGTTGTTGGTACATTCCCTATTTTCCTAGAAATAAGAAAAAGTTAGGTTTTCAGAATCCAGACTTTCTTGGATCCAGAAATTTCTGAGAGTAAAATTTTGGGTACCCACATCTTCTCAAGAAAAATAAGCCTTATGAAATACTAAAGACTAGGTTTTTTTAAAGAAAAATTCTTTGCCCAGTGACCACCATATTCACACTTTGTAAAAAATGGGGCACTTTGAGAAACAAAGTAGTTGTTACTAAAAATCGGTTTAGAACTAGTGTAACCAAAATCAGAATTATTCCTTCGAGGTCAGATTTGTGAATACAATTTATCAAAATTTTCATTACCATGGGTAAAGTTTAAAAGACACTTCATCAAGGTGAATATTTCATATTTGAGTTTCATAACTAAGTTCTTATCTTAAAAAACATTTGAACTAGATCTGGGCTCAAAAATATTTTTCTCCAAAATTACATTTTCAAGATATTTTGAAAGTTTATTCTTCTCAGAACTTAATTTCTCATGATATATTTGAAATACTTTAAAAATAAAATTTTTTCTTATCAAGATATTTAGAATGATCTATTATTTACTTAGTAAGAATAATATTCCTATAGTTTTCCTTATCAATATTTTTCATGAGTTTTCAGTTCTCAATCTCCAGAAGTTCATCAAACCTAGAAACTTCTTCATAGGTAGGTAAATTATTTTATTTATCAGAATATGATTCTTCATCAGAAGAGTTATAATATTTTCTATCATTATAATTTAAAGAAACTTTGGTCAATGATTCAGCATTGTGTACCTTAGAAATAAAGAAATGATTATCAATAGGTAGTATGGCTATAAGAAAAAGATTCTTCTATCCAGAAGATTCATAATCAGAAGATTCATCTAAAGAGTCACCAACACTAGCACTCTAGGTGTCATTAGATTTCAGAACATTCTTATCTTTGGAATTGTAATAATTCTATCTTTTCCTTTCAGAATGCCTCTATTTTCTTTCTTTCCTTTTGAGCATAGTGAAATCAGGTCTTATGTGTCCAACTCTCTTGCATTCATAGCATGTGACCTCTGAATCATTCTTATCTTTCCTTTCCTTCTTCTTATACTTGGATTGGAAATTTCTTTGTCCAGCTATCTTGTTCATCCTTTGAGAAAGATTAACTAACTCATTTTCTGATACTTTACTCTCACAAGATTCAGATTGGATAATAAACTTCTTAGATTTGGATCTAGTAACTCTCTCAGGAGTCTTACGTTTCATGTGATTTGAAGTTGTAGTAAAAGAAACAATACCATTCCTATTCTTCTTCTTTATGTTATCAGCATCTCTCTTTATTCTAGTCTCATGTTGAAGAAAAGTTCCAAATAGTTCATCAAGAGAAATTTGAGTAACCTTACTGTTTTAATCGATAACAGTTCTCTTTGATTCCCACTTATTGGGAATAATATCTATGATCTTGTCAAAAAAGAGCTTTATCATCTTGGCCTTTCTCTCCCATAGATTGTAAGATATTTACGATAGTCATTAATCTCTATTTCACCTTACAAATTGGTTCTACATAAGGAAAATTAAAACCATGATACTCAGCTCTTAGCATGGCTCTTCTAGTCTCAATCAATTTGGATGTACCAAAATGTGTAACTTCAAGTTTCTTCCATATACAATTAGCTGTTTCATGAGAAGAAATTTGGCTCTATATGTTCCTAGTCATTGAACAAGGAAAAGTATTGCGTACCTTATTGTTAAGTTGGTATTCATGCTTTTCCTGATTAGTAAAAGAACATACATCCTTATCAAGAATTTTATATCTTCCAGTAAGAATGAAAAAGTTATTTACCCCAGTATTGATAATGAAAGTATTCATATGATCTCTCCAATATTAATAATCATTACCATAAAAAATGGGTGGTATAGTAGGATTTAAGTTGTCGATAGAACCAACATTTAAACCTACCATCCTTTAGAAAACACATTTGCACACAAACTTGTTAGAAGTGTAAGTTTGTAAAAAAGATAAAATATCCTAAGCCGGACAAATTGTATCTCTAAGAAAGAATTGAATCTAAAATATGATTCCAAAAAATAGATTCCGAAAAGTATGAATCTAGAAATATGAATCCGAATAATCAATTCCGAATGTTATGTAAAAAAATCTTCTAAATCTAATAGTGAGATTAATTCAGATTGAACCAAGTCCTCTGATACCAATTTTTAGGATAGTATGACACTAAGTATGATATACTCTATAATAGAAAATTTAGGATTGAATAAGTACAATGAGATACAAAAACCAGGGGGGGTGAATTGTATCTTCTAGAAATTCCCTCAGGAAATCTTGGATAACCAAAATTCATAACACCTCTAAGTTCTAAAGACATGCTAGATTCAGGAAAATTGATTCCAGAAATGAAACTTAATAAAATTTTACACCAACAAAGAATCTACCTTAAATCATATAAAATCTAACTAAATCTGAGTACAAATAATGAAGTATAAGAAAGTTATACTTTCTTTAACAATACAAAATGTAGTGTAAAAACAAAGTAGTAAAAACTACAAGTAACAAACAATAACTCTTTTAACCCAAAGAGAAGGGTATCCAACAACCCTGGATAAGAGGTACCTTGATTTAGACTTTCAATAAAGTCTATCTTAACCACACTAGGGTATGCCCTCGATACGATGATCAGATTCTGTCTTGCTATCCCCGCAAGCCCTCAACTATTAGGTAGTCGACACCTCTATCTTCCTCAGCACGGAATCCCTTAACTTCAAGGTGTTGGAACCTATGTCTTCCTATCCTCAGAAGCCCTCAATTGTAATCAACAATAATCAGAGTCACACGAAGCAAGTATGCACAAGGCAAAGTTTGAACAAGCTGTTCAATCTTTCTGCACGAATCTTTGAGAGTTGATAAGAGCTTCTCTCTCTATAAATAACTTCAGGAAGTTCTGATCACCAAAATTTCAAAAGTTGTGAACACATTCAAATGAGCTCTTATTTATAGGTGAAGCTCCAACGGTCGGATCCCTCCTCCAATAGTCATATTTCTCCTTGAATTTTGGAGGGACATGTACATGTGTAACTCAACCAAAAGTTAGTCAATAACAGAAAGTACGACATCGTTTTTAATGAAACAAGTGTAAGCATAAGTAAAATTAATGTTCGGAATGTATTCAAATAAAAGTTGAGATTCTAAAGAAAATGGAATTTAGAGTCTATAATAAAGAGATATTCGGATTCTATTTTGTAGGAATTCAGAACCAGAATTCTGTTGAAATCCGGAGTCTGAATTTCAAGGAATTTCGGAGTCTGGTTTCATCAGAATTCGGAACCAGAACATACAGAGTTTGGAGTCAGAGTTCATGAGAATTCGGAGTCAGAACTTATAAGAGTTCGTAGTTTGAATTCAGAGAACTCGGAGTCGGAACTTAGATAAGTTCGAAATCAGAATTAGGAGTCAAAACTTTATTAGAGTTCGTATCCAGAATTCAAAGTGGAACTTTATTAGAGTTCGTATTTAGAATTCAGAGTGGAAATTTATTAGAGTTCCTATCCATATTTTGGATCCTAAAACAGAATGCTTCGTATCTATGTATTCTATGAGTCTGAGGTTTTTGATATGAATCAGAATTTTATACTTATGAAAAATATTGATATGAACATTGAAAACATGGTAGGGGTAAATTTCTTTTGAGAAAGAAATTTTCTTTATATAAGTAAAATATTGATTTCCTTAATTATAAGGTGTTTGTGATTTTTAAAACAAGAAGGAATGGAAAAGTCATAAGGAAAACCATATGGACTCAACAACATATACAAATCCAAATATTTTATACAAATATAAATAAGAAATGAGAAATTATCATACTAAAAGAAAACTAAACAGAAACAATTATTCATATTTTTTATAGTTAAATAAAATGACCAAAACATTAATGGGGGATTAAAAAAAATAAATAAAAAAAATAAAAAATGGTGCCGGAATAATAATAATGCTCCAATATGTTAAATCATTCTCTACCCAAAAAATATTCATTCCAAATAAGATTTCAGATTTTTTTTAATTTTATTCATCATATAAGCTTTAAAATAAATTTTTTCCCCCAAACTCAACAAATAGAAAAGTTGTGTGAAGATAAATATAGATAAATAAAAAATCATATTATATAATATAAACAAAAAATTCAAATTTGTAGTTATAATATGTTTTTTGATAATGAATATAAATCTAATAAATCTTTCGTTTTATAAAATTTAAAAAAGTAACACAGAAATAAACATATGTTTCTTGTAATTTTTATAGTTTTATAATGTATTTATATCCCAAATTTATTCATATTTATCATGCTATATGAAGAAACCCATTTCTATGATGTGCTCATCAATATTATATATTAATCTTTCCATCTATGTAGGTTTCTTGCATAAATCAGAATCTTCATCAAGTTTTTCATAACCAATATATTATTTTTTTCCTTTTAAAACAATAGACCACTACATATCATATTGATCAACAATATAGAATTTTTTTTTCATGTGCTACAAACATAAATGGATCGGCTTCGTATTCTAATATATTCATATTAACAATTTTCATTCCAAATTCATCATGTATAAAACTATTATTATAGATAACCCATTTCTAATTAAATATTGGATCCTGAAATTTAATTTAATCAACCTCCCATATTACCTCAATGAATCCATAATATGAACATCAAGTGGATATTGGGTTTTTTAATTGTCACATGAAAAATTAATTTCTTTTGTAAACACCAATACATTACTATTATAAATTGAATATCTATTTTTATAAACATTCTTATGAATTGTTTAGCCAATTTCAAACCAAGAAAAAGTTACAAAAGATAAAATTGGACCACCCACTAGTCATCTAAATGTTTTTGATGCATCTAATCTACTAATAATGATCTATTTAAACCAAGGAAGTTTTATTTCTTATGCTTCTTCGAAATAAATATATCTTTATTATTTGGATAACATGGAATTAACACATTAATATGAACTATTATATATGGATAAGAATCATCTATTTTATTTATGATTTATAAATATTCCTCATTTATCTATTCACTTATCAATTATTTTTCATTCAATCCACAATTACCCTTTCCCCAATAACTAACTCATTCATCGATAAATATAGGTAAATAATGGTTCTCCACTGTAGAAACGTGTCTTGTGAAATACTTTTCAACATCCTTATAAATATAATTCCTGACAAAGTAGGCTTCATGTCAATATGGATCCATAACATAACCCTAAAATACCTTTTATTACATTTAAAAGGATTCATCAAATATCGATATAAATGTTTAAAAGTAATTATTTATGACAAAAAATGAACCATTAAATGCATCATGATATCAAAAATATATGGAATAAAATATATTTAGAATTTATAATGATTAGAAAACTCTTCATTATATTAAATTTTCAAAGAATTTAGATTAATCAAATTATTAATAATGTAATTAAAAAAACAGTCCTTCATGATAGTAATTATATCATGGATGGAAAAAATATCAGGCAATGGAACTAGTAGGGGATATTGCATCATGATATTAACATCATGAGATTTCATACCGTTCCACATGAAATCCATAAATTGCCCAAATTTTTTAACATTTTAAGAATAAACCTATAGAACATTGAAATTATGAGTAAACTAACAAAATATAACTTTCTTCATCTTTGATAATTCATTAGGAGATGGAGGCATGCATTTTCTCCTTTCATCAGGAGTGGGAGGTAACACCAAACATATTCCGATTAAGACTAAGTCCAACCATATTTACGCTATCCTTTAATATCCAATAATGTTTTAGTCAAACTCTCAAAACTATTAATCTCCAAAGAAATTATAAAAAAGTCATGTTTGATCACATGATATCTAAAAAATTTTATATCAAATGGTATTAAGCTTTTCTTTCCAAATATTTCAATCATTTCAAAATTTTTTTGTATATTTGATTGTTACATTAATTTATTTCACTCACTCAAAATAATTATAACATAAATTTTTTTCCAAACAATATAAAATTATTCTATTACATTTAATACCTTTTTTTAAATATAATATAATAGTTATCCATAGAAAAAACATTCGATGACTTATGTATAATATTTTTATCCCATGATGCAGTATGCAATATGAATTATTATTTGCACAAATTGAATTATATTTATACCCCATAACACTATATCCAAAAAAAGTTAAATATGTTGGGAAGTCATTTATAGTGAACATAATCCTTTCATGTAGTAAAATAGATTCCATTTTATGAGAATTATACTCCCAAATACATTTCTCACATAATTTTTTCAAATCATTAATTAATGGTGTTACCAAATTATCAATATCATTTCCATACAATTTTTATCCATAGATCATTAAACTAAATAATAATTTTTTTACTTTCTACAAAATTCAAGAGAAAAGTTAAACATTTTCAATAAAATTCTCCACAAAATATATTATCTATTACGGATTCAATATATATTCATTCCATTTAAGAATAGTATAATACTGAGATTTCTAACCTCTTTTCCAAATGTAAGAAACTCTTGATAAATTCTCTACCATCATGGACAATCAACTAGATGCCATAATTTCCCATTACATGGTCACTCATCTATATTCCATCTTATATTTTTTTTAATTTCAAAATAATTATTTCCAATGAGTAATTGTAATAAGATACCAAAATGACTTTGATTTTTCATTCGTCTTGTACAATGATGTCCCACATATAGGACACTCAGAAAAAAACTATTCCATCCTATATATCACATAGTCATTTGGGAAGGCATGTATTTTCGTGTACACAAATCCCATTAGGAAAATTATTTTCTTCACATTCTAATTTGAATCTAAAAGATCATTTTCATTACTATATATATATTAAAACAATTGTATGAACTCTATGAAACCCTTTTCTTGCCTTCCACTTTTGACCATAATGTTAATCAATTTTAACACCATTGATAAAATAATAAATTCCACAAAACTCTGAAAAATTGTTTTTCAGAATAATAATATTGTCACTCATTTTTTGGTTCTTTCTCAGTTTCCTGTACTTTAATATAACAAATAATTTTTTCAATTTCAGTAGTCCTATATTCTTGGAAATCATCATCACCAATAAATATAATTTTTTCCATGTTTTACAATTCCAAATCCAAGGTTTGTAACTCAGATTAAAATCATTATAAATTAAATGATATTTTTCCCTATGTTTTTCCACATCATTATATTTAAAAATTTTATGCATGAACATAAAATCAATTCATTTTTTAGAACATGTTATTTAGTAAATTAAAGAAATACATCGAAACATTCCTCATATTCACCACTTATTCGAAGTGTAGTAATATATTGTCAACTCATAATTATGAATAAAAAATCAATACATTAAAATAAGTTAGTATAATTTAAATTTTAATTAAATTTTTTTTAAATAAAAATAATAAATACCATAAAATGCTTTACAAAAGATGAAAAAAACATATTTGATAAAAAATATAACTTTGAATTGATTAAATTACCATTATTTAATAAAAATATAACTAACCATAATATCAAAACAATCATTCATAAATTTAAAAACATCTAAGATGCGTGAATAATCAAAACCAAAAATATAAGTACTAAAGATAAATAAAGATCAATGGAAAATTCAATTCACAAATAAAAATGAAAATACCATGGATTTATAGAAAAATAAAAAAACATAATCTATAATTTGGTAATTGAACAAGGATGATTTAGAAGGACACACCAACAATAAGAAGGCACAAGTGGTGACTGATGACGAGTAATAGTGGATGGAGGTGGTGAATGAAAAATGAAAGATAAAGAGAAATAAATGGGAAATTGGAACCGAAAATATAATTTAATATGTTTTTTAACCAAAAAATGAAAACACAAATCATAAAATCTAAATTGATATGAAATCTGGGACAACTGAGAGGTATACACCAATAAGAACTAGTCACAAGCGACTATAGATAGATATTGGTGGTATATTCCTATAAAAAGGTAAAAATAAATAAAATAAAATTTGAAATTGAAAATGTAAATACCCATAGTACATATAAAAGGGAAATATTAAACACCATTCTTAAAATGATATCTGAACTAGAATGAGAAACACCAATGATATATCATGAGCTGCAGTCAGTGTCAGGAGACCATGGATGGTTGGGGTAGATGACTACTAAAAGATAATGAGACATGTAATAAAAATTGAAACCACAGATAAAAATATATATAATTCATAGAAAATGGAAATAAAAGACAAAAAAAAAGTTGAAATTTAAACTCGGATGAGGAACACCAATGAGAAGAAGAGTGAGTGGTAATTGATGATTGGTGATCGTGGATGGTGATAGTGGATAACAAGTAAAATATATTCAAATCCTTGGACCATATAACATAGATATTTGAGGCCATAGATCAATGAATGAATAGATTTGAGGCCACAAATCAAATATTTTTAAGGCTAGGGTTCACCGTATGAGAGAAAAATGACAGATAACACATGAAAGAAAGAAAACAATTTAATCCTCCCAATTTCAATTAATATTATAACACATTCTTAGATTATTTATTCAATAACCAACATATAATATAATATTTTCACATCTTTTATTCAATAATTGATGTAGAAAATAGATTCACCACATCCTTTATTGAATAAACAACATGAAAATATTTTGGTGTTTTATTTATGTTGTCTCTCATTCAATAGACGATGTAAATAATATTATTTTCCATTTCAGTTATCAAATAACAGATTTGAAAAATAAAAGATCAACATTTTTTACATCAGTTATTGAATAACCAACATTAGAAAATAGTTTTGCAGGTCGGATATTGAATAAAAAAACTAGAATATTTTTCTATTTTATTTTTGAAGTCGGCTATATATAACCGATGTCAAAAATGTGATGGGGAAAATTTTAGTAGTGTTGAAAAAATGTAATTACGTTGTTTCAATAACTTAAGAACACAAAAATCAATAAAATATGTTTTGAACACTATGAAAATAAATTTACTAAGGTTATCTTCCACCACTGTTTTGAGGCCAATATTTTAAAAAACATGATAAAAATTTTGATCCAAAAACCAAGGAAATACACCAAAATCACTTGAAATGTTCTCAAGGTTTAGCCCAAAATTTGGGCTTCCAGACACTCAATATCTTATTCTAAACAAGAAACATCCTTCTCCCAACTAAACAGAACAACGTAGAAAAAATCTTTGAAAAGTTCATATTAGAAGGATCCAATAATTAGGTTTTAATTTCATTAAAAAAATTATAAATTTTAAGGTCTACGTGAGACTCAAATAAATTAAATTTCTCAAAATTATTTGGCAAATCAGCATCCACAAATTCATTTATTTAATTCATGAAACTCTAATAATGAAAACCCATTTAATATGAAAATTTATGAATTTTTAAGAATGTATTGACCAATAATGTACTCTTTTTTAAAAAACATAAATTTCGTATATTTATATGAGAAGATTTAATATATAGTCTCCTAGAAATTATAAATAATACCCTATAGCTCTAGATCCAAATTTGTCACGTGGGAAGGGATTTCCTCACTTAAAAGTAGTTTTAGAGGAATTATACTGAGTGGTTATATGCAATATAATTCTATTTTATTTCAAACACCCTCTTAATTCTTAGTAATATTTTACTTATTTCTTCTCTTAGACCTCTCTATCCATTCAATATCTCTAATTGATTCAGTTTGTACAAAATTTATTTCATAATGTTCATTAACAGATTCTTTTATTATATTCACATAAGTGTGATGTTTTTTATTCCTGACCTAAGCTATAAATATTTACACAAAACATCTATGAAATAAATACTCTCAATAAGTGGTTACTCCTTTAATACATGAAACTATTATTGATCCTCACTAATTTATAGGGTCAGTTTAACTTTTGAAACATCTATGAAATACCCAATAGTGGATATGAATGGTCTCCACAAAATAATAAAATATTCCCTCAACACACTCTATTTTATGGTTAATAAATCAAGTGTAAAGTGTTATCATTAATAAATCAACTAATAGAACATTTAAACTTCAATAAGAATAATAGGTTACTTACTATCAAAATGTAGAAAAAAATTTGTTGGATTCAATTACTCGTAACCCATTTTAATAAACATGGAGTAAGGTAGAAGTTTGATTTTATATTCTATGTCAGAAATATATGTTATTCCATCATTTTTTCATATTCTAGAAGAAATAAAAATTCTTACATGGTTGAATTTATATTTAGGTGGTAATTTATTTTGAAAAATACAACGACGAATCTTTAATTATATTTTTTTGTGTATACCCTCACCAATCCATCGTGTTGTAAAAAAACCATTTAACAAATTTGAGATATGATGGAATTTTGATCAATCCATCCACAAAATTCAGGTTAATGTTGAAGGCCCTGAACATCTAATAGTGTTGAAAATAATCTAGTTTATTATTGTTTTTAACAAATTTGGGAAAGGTATAGGAGGGTCATAATTCTTCAAAATATGTTGATTATTCTCTTTATAATCAAACATAACCTCACTTTTTTCCTTCTTTTATGAGTTCCCAAGCAATTTTTCATTATTTATTTTTGTTTTATTAAGTGAATAATTATCAGTTTCATCATGATTGAAATTAATTACAACATTTCAAGTTTTATATTTTTCTATATTTTCAATTTTAGATTAATATTTTCCATCTATGTTAACTTAACATAGTTATTCCTAGTCTTTTTATGGAGTTTTTAGGTATGATTTATTGGTTTAATCTATGCAATTCTCACATAAACGATGTTTTACTATATTGAGTAGCTTTTCTTTATCTCTCCCACCTTAATATCTTTCAATTTAGACCATTTAATGTTCCACACTATGGATCCCATAGTCTATTTAACACAACAACCCCAGATACCTAGAGTTGGTGATTTATTTTAATACATTGGCATGATTACAAGAAATCATTTCCCGAAGGACCGATTAGTTTATTAGCCTTGGAAAATATAATACATACATGAATGTTACATTACACATTCAAACATAAAATAAAAAATAAAAAATCCTTAGATAATTTAATTATTCTACTTGCATATAACACTGCATATTAATTATAATACACTTCTTAGAATCCTGGGAAAAAACATAATAAAGGTGTGAGATCAAATTCTTAGTAAGGGTGAATAATATAGCCGAAGCTATAATCTATTAAGGAAATATGTGTAATAAAAACAACAACCTTTTAAACATAATCATTAACATAATATGGAAAAAATAAATCAAACTACACGATCTAAACATGAACATGAATATTTTACTAGTCCAATAATCACAGGTAATAACTAATTTCATAATAATGGAATGTCTAATTCCGGACATCATAACCACATAGTCAAGGCCTTGTGCCCAGACTACAAATAAAAAAAATTCAAGGCCTTGTTCCAAGACACTAATTTTCTTCATGAGACCTACCTATGTATCAGGGGGATATAGCAGGCCCCACCCATCACTTACTAGGTCCAATGCATTCCTCATATGAAAGTGATGAAACATAAATTAATCATTCATATTAAAACTAGCATATGAAATGTAAATAAATTAACCGTAAACCATGATTGGTATAAAAATAACATATCTATAGTCAAACATATCATAACTCATTCAATACAATATGGAATATTTTATTATAATAAATCAAACTCAATCATGAATAATTTTCAGTAAAGGATGTTGACATAGTTGAAAATGATCAGTAACAATCATTGAGGGAAATATACCTTTTTCAGGAAATCATTTAAATTTCACACAATTTAAAAGGAATAAATTTAAGAGACATTTTTGAGTCAAATATTCCTATAGAACATTGAAACTCTTGAAAATAATTATCTTTTTAAAACATTCATGTCCCTATAAAAAATCCATAAAACCATTTTGAAAACATGGATATTAATGTGAATTTTTTAGAATAATAAATATTTAATCCATTTAAAATGATGTTTTAGTTAAAGAGTACCTTAAAAAATACTTTTGAAAACATTTTTATGAAGCATGGACATGGATAATAAATATGTCTCAGTAAAGACATACACATAAACAATCTCTGATAATAATGACTTTGAGGAATTAACCCTTACCTTTTACTTTTCTTTAGTCGATGGTACATTTAACCTTCTGTATAATGACCATGGTATGTTATTAAATTATAAAAGAGACATATTAATATTTATGATATCATATATGATTCATTTATGACATTTTACTACCCATGTAATAATAATTTCCTTACTAAAGTGGCTTTTCGTGTAATAATTGCTTTCATTATCATATGAGCATTAACTACATATTCTTGATAGTATTACATAGATCATGATCTACATAGTTAAAAAATATAAAACATGATTTATATAGCATGTATTTTAAGAATATAAATATTTATAATAGATAGATATATGAAATGAAAACACAGTTCATGGAGATGGTAGTTCGTACGTACGCATTAACGTTGTTTCCGTTTTCTTATCATATAGTATGGAAGTAAGTAAATGACATATATTTATATACATAAAAATATATTATTCTAGTATGAATATTATTTCATATATCTCATAATTAATATATATATATATATATATATGTTTTTATAAAAATTCTTGAATTTTGATCATTAAAGATGGATCTCATCGCGTCGTGGAGACGGCAAGCCGTACGTACACACGGGCAAACAGATAATTCTATCGATGGTAAAAAATTGTTTAATTGGATGGTATATTATATAAAATAATAATTACCATGTTATATTCATTATTTAAATTAATTATACTCATTATTATACCCATCAAAATAATGTTGTTTTAAATAATAAACAACACCATGATGTGGAGACGGTAAGTCGTGCGTACACACGTATGGGGACATTATCATTCCAAGGTTCGATAGAATAATGAATATGGTTTTACTATATTTAAAATAACATATAAATATGTTTAAGCTATTGGATTTATTATTTTTGTTTGGAAATAACAAATAAGTAGGAAGTTTAATAAGAATAAACGAAAGAGGTGATTAAATAATTACATCTTCTTCAGGTGCTTCCTTTTGATTTGAACAAAAGGGCTCCATAGGGTGGATTTCTGATCAAATTAAGGCCTCTAAAATGAATTTAGGGTAATTCAGATGATATTTTAGCAGGTTTTGGCCAATCCAAATCAATTTGGAGGTTTGAATTTATGAGATGGGAAGGTTCCCTTTTATAAGAGAGGTGAGGGGATGTTTAGGAAAAGCTTAACATATCAATTTATCATAAAATAATTTTTAGTTTCTAATTGGTTCAAAAAACATTATTTTGTGTGGATATGGGTATAAATCCTCTCAACCTATATGTTTTAGACAATTTAAGGTCACCATATTAAACTTATGTTTTATAATTAACACTTAGCTAAATAGTTTAACTTTTACCACGTCTTCTTGTATTTTTATATTACATGGTTAATAAAATCACTATAAAATGCGCACTAAACCTCAACTGGTTCATTAATGACATATATATAATTATATAGGTCCACTGACATAATCATAGATTTTTAGAAATATTATATCATATAATTGAATAGTATTTGTTTAAATTAACACATTTATGCCAATTTTGACACTATTTAGTATTTGATTTTTAAGTCATCACATCATAATTTATTCAAAATAAATACATCGAATCGACCCTAACATGTCATATTCACTTAGAAAATTTTTTTATGGCATCAAATTTCTCAATTTACATTTATTTTTATATTTTTAAAATCAATTATTTTAATCATTCATTAATAAGGTAATTACTGCATCATCATTGTGTCATAAATAAATTTAATTATTAAATGTCTAAAAATTATAAATAAAATACCATGATGTAGGAAATCATTTTATCATTCTAATTAATATTTATAGTCTAATTTATCTTATCTATTACTCAATATTAAAAATTATTTAGTTAATAAAATTTGAATTTAACATTTTTAACACTTCTTTAAATTAAATATACTAAATATCCTAATCAAATCAGAGTGGATCAAAAAGGATCATATTTTTTCCCAATTTTGGTTTTGGTCAAAATACAATTATAAAATAGAATTATTATATGTGTTTGGGAAATTATAATATCATTTTTGACTTTAATTATCCTATTTACTTTTAACCATGGTAAATAAAAATCAAAAGTTACGATTCAAAAAAAATTATATTCATCACATTGAATCACATTTTACTTACTAATGACAATCACGTCTTTCAGATTTTTGAAATTCAATCTATAGCAGCGGTAAAATTACATTTTCTGCAGAATTTAAAATGTGCCTTGAAGGTGGGTAAAAACGTTAAAAAAAATTCAATAACATTTTTTATATCTAATCTTATTATAAATGAATCCAACGAATTAAATTATACAAATATATGTATTATGAATCAATTTTAAATTTAATATAATTTTTCAATTAAAAATAATTATTTAAATGAAAAAGTTGGTTTTTATCTACAACGTAGTGTTTTTCACAATTCATCAAAAAATTGAATGTTTTCAGAAAAATACCAGAAATTCACCCAAAGATAATTTTTATATTCCATATTCAAAATTGATGTAAATTTTATAAAATTCAAAACATATAAACTTCATTTATTAAATTGAAATTAATTCCCATTGTCAAAACCAGAATGCAAGTTTTTAAGAAGTAAAAACTATGAAAAGATTGACTTGTGGTTATGTAATATTTAAATGTGAAATTAAATCCAATAACCGAAATTATATTAAATGATAAAAATATAATCCAATATACTTAAAAAAACACTCAAATTTATAATTTAACACTATTAATTATTTTGATTAAAAAAAATTTAATTAAAATTTAGTATTTTCAGTATTCATCAAAATATAAAACTTATTAAAAAAGTAGCAAATAATTTTAAAAACTAAATTTTTATATCCCAATTTTAAATAATAATTTAAATTCATAAAATTGAATATATAAAAGTTTCAAATATTGGATTTAAAAAGGGTTCTCCATTAAAACGTGGGAAAACTTTATTTTTTGAAAAATACTTCTTTCATATGAAAAATTGATTTTTTTTCATTATATTATGTATAAGAAACACAAAATAAAAAGGTTAAAAATATATAAGATATATATAAAATTAAAAATGTCGTTAATACTATTTAAAACCACTTTTAAAAGTGGCTAGTTTGAGAGGTTGTGATGTGCTTGAACTCGGTGTTGCGTGTAGCACAAGCTATTGAATAACTTTAAAAAGATAACATATTATGAAATATTGGGGTGTTATATTCACCCATAATTCATTAAATTTCATCCTTGAAATTTGAAATTGTTCTTATACAATAAAAGGTAGAAAATAGAAATATCCTTTATTTAAAACCCCCCCTCGGAAATAGGGTTAATAAATTTATTCTTAATAAGAGGGATATGGAAATTAAAAAGTCACCACCAAATTATGGTTTTGAATAGAAGAACATTGGTTTAAATTAGACACACATAATTGTAATAAAAACATAAATATTTATAGGGAGTTATTAAGCTAATCAATCAAAAACAAGTGAACAATAAATGTTAAATTGAAGGGCCTCAAAGCCATAAATCTATGATGATGATTTAAAATATCATCGGTTAAACAAAAAATAAGGTATTAAGATAACACATTTAGGGTTTTAATATCATTTCCCTAATTTTTAAGTAATAAAATAATATATTACAAGTAGAGTTTCATCCTTTAACTAATTTCTACCACAAACTAATCTTTCACTCCAAAAGATAATAGAACTCAAAAATATTCTATTTATCCTTGTCGAATAGGATTTCAAAAAAATGAATTTATAATTTATTTTTCAGAACATTTTTAAAAGAATTACATTATACAAACAAGGACATCACATAGGCAAGTGGAATTTAATGCACCCTTTTCACCCTTCAATTGTGTGTTCATGTCTCTCGGTGTTGTCGGACGCGACGTGTAATCGCCCAACCTCCAGATTATCATTTTTATGGAAATCAAAAAATAATACTAAGAAATGTTTTAACCATAAACAATAATATCCAATGTCCAACTTAATTGATTCTTACCTTTAGAATTATCCAAAATATTTCTGTCTAAACTCACAATCCAAAATTTATATGGAAGGTAAACATATTGAAGATCATTTTTTCCACGTAATAACATGTGAATACCTTCTTCAAGTATTCTTTTTAAAATATAATAACACCCTTAATTACCATAAAACCTTATTGATTACATTCATTCTCACTTATTGCTTATATAATAATGGATATACACTTTATATCCAAAAAGTTTTTAAACTCCAACAATGATAGAATAAACAAACAACTAATTAGTTTTAAGGTAGTCAAGAATATCCAATATATTTTGTTCAAATAAATCATATCGTATTCCAAAATCATTATCTCAATTTTAGAAACATATTAAGGGTTATATATCCCAAAACCATATATTTCTAAAATTTGTTAATTTGAAACTCGATAACTTTACTTGTTACAATAAAATGTTAAATTATTAATGAAAACATATAGTAGTACAATCATTATATACTTTATAATTCTTATAACTTGTAAATCATTAATACATTAATCAAATGAAACAATTCCTTAATAACAACTTAAGAACACTAATCATTCTTCTTCATCTGTGATAGTATCGAAACTTCATTATTATCTAATTGCATCATTTGGGGTATACTCGGATGATTGGGAGATTGATTCGCGTAGAGTCCCATTTCATCGTAGATGACACCTTGTACATTTGAAAAAAATACTTACCCCTCAAATCACAAACTTTTTGTCATTTTTCTCCACACTTATAACAAACTCACATTCTTTTAAATCACATACCGATGTGATTCTTTCAACACTTATCACATAAGGGAAAGTCCTTCTTTCTCTCCATCCCTCTATCAATTATTCCCTCTACCATCCTCTTCTTCTATTCCTTCCATTCAAAGACATTGAAATCAGAGAATTAATTACTTATATTATTAACACATGATACAAATTTATCATATGATGAGAATACATGGGAGAATATTCCTTTTATAAATGTTATCTTAAGACCATGAAAGATATAATCCTTCATAATCTTTAGATCATGCGCATTTCTAGAGTTTTCATTCCTTCTATTGAGCACTATTTCTAAATGATGACACACTTTAGGTTAGATCATATCAAAATTTATAATCCAAAAACAAGAAAAATTATCAACATTAATTGAATATATTTACACATATTGTATCATAATCATAAAAATTGTTTCATTGTTAAAACATTTACTCATAAATACTTCACAATTATTTGTAAATAAAATGTGAATTATTCTAAGAATATCCACTAGGAGTGTCAATCCAAGTGCGCAGAAAGGCCTATTTCCGTGTACCAGGATACCCTAGGTCAAGCCCGAAACTCCTTGTTGGAGTTTTCACTCGTAGGTACATTTGTGCCAGAACCACGCCCACCTGTAGTATCCAAAATGGGATGTATTGCTGAGAAAACCCACATAATCCCTACTTTAAAAAAATTCTAAGGGGTTCTTCAATAATTTTCCAAAATTTCAATTGTAGGGTTACGATCCCTAATCTATGTGTTATAAATCTATTTCAAAGGTTGTTGCTAAACATCCCTTGATTCCAACTATAATGCCCTGACATCAATTATCCAGTGCTGATGCATTATTTTATAAATTGGCATGATTACAAGTAATCATGTCTGGAATGAAAAATCAGTTTAGCAGTCATGGAAAATATATTACATACATGAATGTTACATTAAACATTCAAACATAAAATAAAAAAACAAAAAATCCTTTAAGAACGCCATTAGTCCCCTAGATTAACCCTTTATATCAGTCATAAAAAGCTTCTTGGAATCCTGGGAAAACAAAACATAAGAAAGGGGTGAGCTCAAATTCTCATTAAGGGGAAATAATTTAGTGGCATCTACAAAATTTTAAGGATAGTTGTGTAATAAAAACAACAGACTTTTAAACATAAACATGAAATTAATATAGAAAAAATAAATCAAAAATTACCATATAAACCTGAATGTGGATATTCCACAAGTCGAACAATAAAATGTAATAACTAATTTCATAATGAAAGAATGCATAATTCCAATCATCATAACCACATATTCATGGAATTGTGGAAAGACTACAAATAAATGTTTTTCAAGGACTTATGCCAAAACAATAATTTGCCTAATGTGACCTACTGATGCTTCGAGGGGACATAGGAATGTCAATATTTTAAACATAAACCATGAATGGTATAAAAATAGAATACCAAAGTAAAACATTTCATAACTCATTCAACAAAATATGGAAGATTTCATTATAGAAATTCAACCTCATTCTAGAATAATATCCAGTAAGGGATGTAGACATAGTTTAAAATGGTCAGAAAAACTATTTGAGAGAAATATCATTTTTTCATGAAAATTTTTAAAAGTCACACAATTTAGAAATGATGAAATTTAAAATATGTTTTTGAATAAAAGTGTCTCATACCACATTTAATCCTTTGAAAGGAATTAACATTTTAAAACATTCATGTCCATATAAATAAATCCGTAAAACCATTTTGAAAACATGGATATAAATGCGAATGATTTAGAAGAATAAATATTTAAACCATTTAAAATGATGTTTTAGTTAAAGAGTACCATAAAAATAATCCTTTTGAAATATATTTTATAAAACATGAAAATGGATAATAAATATTTCCCAGTAAAAACTTACACATAAACAATATCGGATAATAATGATATTAAAGAATTAACCCTCCCCATTTATTTTCCATTAGGTGAGGGTACGTTTAACCTACCGTATAATGCCAATAGTATGTTATTATATTATACCAGATCCATATTAATATTTATGATATCATATATGATTCATTTAGGACTTTATACTAAAAATATAATAATAATTTCCATTTTAAATTGACACTTCATATAATAATCGCTTTCTTTATTGTACGTGTTTTAACTAGTAATTATTGATCGTATAACATAGGTCATGATTTATATACTTAAAGAATATAAAACATGATTTATATGTCATATATATTTATAATATAAATATTTATTATATATTTATATATGAAATGGAAACACTGTTCATGGAAATGGATGTCCGTACGTACACATGAATGTTGTTTCGATTTTCTTATCATATAGTATGGATGATAGTAAATGACATATAATTCTCTACAGAAATATATATTATCCCTGTATAAATATTATTTCATATATCTCACACTTAATCAATTTATATATTTTTATAAAAATTCTTGAATTGTGATAATTGAAGATGAGTCTCATCGTGTGGTGGATACGACAATCTATATGTACGCATGAGCGAAATTATCATTCTATAATTGGTAAAACAATGTTTAATTGGATGGTATATTATATATACAGAATAGTTACCATGTTATATTCATTATTAAACTAATTATACTCATTATTATAGCCATCTAAATATTTTAGTGTCGAATAACAAACTACACCACGACGTGGAGACGGTAAACCGTACGTACAAACGTTTGGTGACTTTGTCATTCATAGGATAGATAGAAAAATAAATATGGTTTTACCATATTTATAATAACATATCATCATGTATAAGGTACTGGAGCTTTTAGTTTAGTATAGAAATAACAAAGAAAGAAAAAGCCTAAGAAGAAGAAAAGTAAGATGTGATGAAATACTTACATCTTCTTATGGTGCTTCCTTTTGATTTGATAAAAAGGGATCTATAGATTTCATTTATGAACAACATAAGGCATCTAGTACGTATTGAGGGATATTGGGAGGATATTTGAGCTGGGTTTGTTCGATACAAATGGATTTGGAGGTTTGATTTTAAGGAAAGGTGAGGTTCCCTTTTATAAGAGAGGTGAGGGGCACTTTAGAAATAATTTTTGGTTTCCAATAGATACAAATAGTTTTATATAGATTCTATTGTGTAGATGGTTTAAAATACTCTCAACCAATAGGTTTTAAACAAATTTAGGTCACTGTATTAATCTTATCTTTTAGAATTAACTCTTAGTTAAATATTTTAACTTTTACCATGTCTTCTTGTATTTATATATCACATGGTTTATAAACATAATATAAAAGGTCAAACCAACCAAAATTAGTCCATTAATGACATATTTATCATTATATAAGTCTATTGTCCATATCATTTATTTTTATAAATACTATATTTTTTAATAAAATAGTTTTTCTTTTAAAAACTCATTTCTATCAATTATGACACTATTTAGTATTTTTTAAGTCATCACAACTTAATGACACAGAAATAAATATATTTAATCATCCCTAACATGTCATATTCACCTATATAATTCGTGGATGACATAAAAAATCTCAATTTACATTTATTTTTATATTTATAAAATCAATTATTTTAATCATTCATTAATAAGGTAATTACTGCATAATCATTGAGTCATAAATAATTTTAATTATTAAATGTATAAAAATTATAACTAAAATAAAATTATTTAGCAAATATTTTTATATTTCTAATCAATATTTATAGTCTAATTTAACTTATGTATAACTCTGTACTAAATTTTTTTTAGTTAATTAAATTGGAATTTAACTCTTTTAACACTCTAATAAAATATAATAAATGTACTAATCAAATCCAATTGGATAAAAAAAAGGATCATATTTTTTTCCTAAGGTTGATTTTGGTCTAAATAAACTTATCCAATTGAATTAGGGCATGTGTTGAGGTCATTATAATATCATTTTACATTTAATTACCTTATTTATTTTTAACTCTAGTAAATAAAAATCAAAAGTTAAAATTCCCCAAAAAGTTTTTTTCATCCCATTTAATAACATTTTTCTTACTGATAACTACCATTTTAGTCATATTTTTGAAATTCAAAACACATAAGCAGTAAAATTATGTTTTATGCAAATTTGAAAATGTGCCTAGAAGGTGGGTAAAATACGTTAAAAGAGTTCAACAAAATATTATATGCATAATATTTTTATAAATTGACTCCAATGAAATTAATTAGACTAATATATGTATTATGTATCTATATTTACTTTAACATAAAATTTTAATTAAAAAAATTATTTAAATGAAAAGTCGGTTTTTATCTACAACGTTGTGTTTTTCACTATTTAACAAAAATTAAATGTTTTCAGAAAACTACTAAACATTCATCAACAGATAATTTTGATATTCAATATAAAAAAAATATTTCTGTTTTACTAAATTCAAATCATATAAGTAGAATTAATTAAATTTAAAGTAATTTCCATTATCGAAATTTGAAAACTTGTTTTTAAGAAGTAAAAAAACTATCAAAAGATTGTCATGTTTTTATGTACAATTTAATGGTAAAATTACATCAAATGAACTATTATATTAAATGATAAGAATATATTCTAATGATACATTAAAAACACTCAAATGTATAATTTAACACTTTAAATTATTTCAATTAAAAAAGATGTTTGAAACTAAAATTTTGTATTTTCACTATTCATCAAAATATGAAAGTTATCATAAAAGTACCAAAAAATTATCCAGACTAAATTTTTATGTCTTGATTCTAAATAAGAATTTAATTTAATTTAATGTAATATATAAAAGTGTCAAATATTGGATTTAAAATTGGTTCACCATTAAATGGGGAAAAAGTACATTTTTTGAAAAATACTTGTTTATCTGAAAATTTTAAATTTTCCATATATTATGACATAAAAAAAAATATGAATGTTAAAATTATATAGGATATATAAAAAATTTAATATTTTGATAATATTATACATTACCTCTTTTTAAACGGTTAGTTTGATAGGCCGTGGTGCATATGAACTTGGTGTTGTGTTTAGTGCAAGTTATTGAATTACATTAACTAGATAACTTATTATGAAATATTAGGGTGTTATAGTCTATATCTTTATTGAATGAAAAAATCTCATCAAAAAACTATTGAACAAATCCCATTAAATCAACTTTTCATTTAATGTTTCACCGCTATGTTGATTTGGAAAATAAGGTTTAGGCTATAGTTGGAAACCTAGGGTAGTAGATCATTTCAAAATAACTTGATCTCACCTAGAAATTATTGGGTAAAATTTATATCCATAAATTTATTATTTTTAAAAATAATCATTATTACATTGATTTTTATCCAGTTAGTATAAAACTAATCTCTTTAATCCTATTTAATAGGAATATAAATATTTGGAAAAACTTTTTAGTTTTACTATATACCACAAATTGAAAAAAATTCCTTAAAACTATATCATAAACTTCATAAACTAGATTATTTATTTCATATCTATAAAATACCCACTTACATGGCCATTTATGTTGTGACATCTGTTCTAATTTATCAATTATCTATTTTTGATCATAAGAACTCATGTCCCAAAGATAACTACAAAAATATATATCAATGAGATTTTTATTATTTGGTGTAAGATAATATATAATGATTCCATAAAATTATGAAGATTAATATGGTGATTGAGACACTGTATCTGTAAGGATCAAAACATATCCAATATCTCATGAAAAAAATCTCCTTTATCCCGATCAAAGCCTCTAATTCTATTCATCACATGAATTGTGTTATTCCTGTGATGGAATTTTGAAATAAAATAATTGAATAACTCATTGTTGGTATCAAAAATATCCTAATAAAGGTTATTTAAGAATTTACCAACTAATTATTCTGGATAAAAAGGAAATATATCATCCTCAGCTACTCCTAATGCAACCATCACAATGGAAGTTGATGAATAATTTTATAAAAGTATCTATTTTAATAAAAAGAGTCCTCTAATGATAGACCATTAATAGATGGAAGAATAGAGAGGTGTTATTACTTTATTTCATTTTTCTTAAAAATTATTGTAAGACATATACTTGATATATTACTCGAAACAGACGTTTGATGAAGCTCTCTAAGTATAGTCCTATAAGGGACCTTATTTTATGGCCATGGTAAATATGTTTTTTGTTTAAAAATTTCTTCTTAAAAACCTATTTATTTTTAATTTAAATATTCATTTGTTTTATAAGAAAATTATATTATCTATTAATTTATCAAATTGGTGATTCAATATTTGTCTTATAAGATTATGTGTTCATACAACATCAATTGATAATAGTGAAAAACTAACACATAGTGATTAAAAAGTATAATTTTCATATTTTAGATATTTTTGAATGTTCTTTGAATTTTTCAAACATTCCATCTGTATAAATATTTTAAAAAATTCTATTACTATAGTATTTGAAGTGTTAAGATATAATTTTTATAAATCATACTTACTAGATCTATAGTTGAAATATAGGTTATTGTATATGCATATATGGATAATTAGATGTGTATGACAGAAAATATAGAAAAAAAACACCAAATTTGAAATAGTGAATTTGATGTTGTGATGGTGGTAGTGGGAAGTAGTATAAAACAAATTAGAGATATAATGGAAGTTGATGAAATTAGTGAGATTAAATGAGATAAAATTTATAAAAAATGGTTCTTTTTTAATTACTATAGTTTGAGAAAATTATATTTGTGCTAATAATAATAGGTGTGGATTAATCAAGGGGTCACTTGTTGTTCAATAAAACATAGTTAACCTTAGTTTTTAATTATATATCGATTATCAATTAAAATTTGATTAGTTCATTAATTTAGAAAATAGGATTAAAGAATAAATTTTTTTGATAATTTAGAAAATGTTCAAGAGTAAAGAATCCGACACCATCACCTTGAAGTTATTTTAATATTTTTGAAAGTTTACTCATTGAGAATAGAGATGATAACACTACGTTTAAAATCACACTGACACAATTGTGGATTCTTGAGAAGAACATTTAAAATATTTAAATCCACACTAACCCAAATCCCATAGAAAAAATTACTTAATCATTCGAGAGGAAACAAATATATTATTGAATTTAAACATATCTAGGTAGTAATTAAAAAAGAGATAATAAATAAGAAATATTTAATGAATACATCACAGTTGATCTCTAGATCAACCATCAGTGGCTCTAGCTACGAAGTGATCTCGCCTCTAGATCTATTCTTAATTCTCATATCCTGAATATCTTTGATAATATATATTTAATGAATAATATCTCCTTTAAATTTTAAGAGAAATTATTCATCCATTAGATTCCAAGATGTCAGTAATTCATTTACAGAAAAAATTTACAGGTATAATGACATGAACGATCATTGAGTTCATGTTATAAAATTTTTCATTTGATAGAAACATTACTCTGCTAACAAACATAACCGAATGACATGAAGCATACCTTGGGCCAATGAATAATGATCCTGGAAATTATACAATATCATAAAACTATTTTACGGAATCTCTAAAAAAATTATAGAATATTATCATACTCTTAACATCATGACTACCTATGCTCTCATTATCATATAAATTCAGTGTTGGCTGCAAGTATTCCAGATATCGAGTTTTACATCATGGAAACGTTCCAAATTATCTTAAATAAAGTGAAACCCAAGAGATCTCCCAAATATCCTACACTCTTAAGTCTGAAAAAAAAGTTCTGGTATGAGAAAATGTTCATATGGAAGAGTATTTTCAATTGATGCAAAAACCAACCAATAAGGTCATGACCCACCTGTGCATCATGCCACCCCAAAGCACATCTCTCATATTAAATTTTATTGAACACACTGAGGAATTACTCCAAGAAAACTACATTAATTTACCATTTAGGAAGATGTTGAAAATATCAGGTAAATCTATGCCCCATCATCTTTGAATACATGAAACGAAGAAAATACATTGATCAAACCTATAAAACATCATCAACATGTTCTGGAGTTACTGGACATTGAGACATATACATTGTATTTTATTGAAGGGGTTCATCAAAAAAAATACTATGATTGAATTTGGTTCTTCAACATAAAACTAAAATCGAACCACTTAAAACTACCAAAAAAATCACATCACTATTTCAATTCGTGACTAATTTTAATCTAAAAATGAATTATCCTAGCTCAAATATTTATTTACTACATCGCATCCATCCTCTATTGATCAAAGATCATTTTTTTGGATGAGCACTACTCCTCAATGCTGAACAAATATCTTGTTTAAATATCCATTCACCTCTTAAATCAATAAAATTCCTTCACTTGGTACAATCCAATTCAATCTTGAAAGATGGAAAAGTTCCCTCAATCTTGCGGTACTCAATGTTGACCAACCCCCTAATCTAATTTTCTAGTGCACAATTCATCCCCAGAATGTATATCTCATCATTATTTTTGAATATTCAATCTTCTATAATTTTCATATAATCATTTTTGTAAAGTGAGTCTTGGTCAATCCACAAACTCAATCCAACATGATCTAATAATCTCAAATGTAGAGTCAGTGATATCTTTATTGGAATTAGTCAAACTCTATTGTTTTAGTCGAGATTGATCAACCCTATGTATAATAAATTATATTATTACCATAGAATAAATTATAACACCATGGAAAGAAATTCTCTTTCATGGGTGTTGTTTCAAAACTGTCTTACATATGCATCCTAAAATTTATATTATGTAAAATGGGATCACACAGGGATTAAAAAAAGATCTTATAGCTTCTTCAAAAAAAACATTAAGTATATTTCTACGAATACACATTATATTAAAATAATACACCAAATTCTCTAATATAAATTTATCTTATGAGGCGATCTTCTCTATGTAAAATAAAACAAATAGAAATCATTTCACTAAATTAAAAAATTCAAAATATGAATAAAATCAAAAACTAAACTCAATTAAATAACCAACATCAAATCAAATAAAATATCCCATAAAAATATATTTAAATATTATGACCATGGTAATTCAATAATTTTATTTTAAAAAAATTATTCACTATAAACATTTAAATATTTTTTCCTCTAAAATTATACAGGGATTAGCACAAAAATAGATCCGACAATTTCATGAAAATTAATATCAAATAAATATATATCAACTAATTCAAAATTAAACATTTCATAAAAAACTTACAAATATATATATATTTATCACAAATACATAAATAGTCACATATTTAACATTAATATCTAATTTAATAAAAAACAATGGAAATATAATTCAATGGATGTGGAAAGAATGTATCATTTAAAGACGAAATCAATTATAACTTCATTCTATTGGAGTGTCATTTACAATACGTTGGGATAATATCTATGATCATAATATTTTAGTACATTGTTACAGATGAACGTTGGTATATGTTCTAGTTAGATTAATATTAATTTTACCCTTCAAAAACAAATTATTTATTTAATCGTCAATATCATATTTTATTTGTAATTTATTTCTCATAGTCACCGAAAATATTATTTTGAAAAATAGATCATGTGGGAGGTAAAAATAACACTAACAAGGTTATAACATAATTTAAAAGATTATTATAATTTTAAAAGTGGGTTTTTTGTAAAAATATAATTAATTTAAAAGAAATAATGATATTATTTTGATACTTTTATGATTGTAAATCATATTTTATGAGTGTTTAATAAATATGAAATAAACTAGATAAAAACAAGATTTATAACTTCATGGAAGTTGTTGTCTTTACAACACAAAATTAATTATTTCATTTCTTGAAAATTGAGAGGGAAAATAAGGTGGATTATAATTTTTCTATTAATAATCATAATAAAACTATTTATTTTATATCTAGTCTTCTATTTCACCATTTTATTTAGTAAATAGTGGTAGTGGTGAAAAAATATAGGTCGTTGCTTCATGGAGAAGACAGTACACCCAACATAGTAATGGTGATTTCTCATTTCATACAAAATATGAGAAAGGTGTTAAGTAATTAATAAATTATTATAAGAAAATTTATTATTAAAAAATAATTATTTCATTATATAGGAATTATACATTTATAATTTAAAACGTAATATATAAAGAAAAATATGTTGGGGAAAATGAGTACTCACATTGAAATATTTTCATATTCCTTAGAGGAATCAAATGTAATAGAGGTATTATAAAAATTTCAAATGATATAAGGTTTATGAAAAAGGAATAAAATTATTTTATAAAGAATATTATTATGTTATAAGAGGAAGCCAAATTCTTTTAGTGGCATTGAATGGGTGGTGATATTCCCCTTTTATAAGCGGTGAGAATGATATTTCGTTTAATATTTCAACTTTGTATAAAGAGAAATAATGTTTCACATGTCAGGAAGACTAATAAATGTAAAATAATGATGGTTTGTATGATTTAATTTCAATAATACTATAATAATTAATTTTCACAAATGTTTTAAACATTTTTTGAAGTATATTACTCTTCTAAATTTCACTTTTAAATTTTTTTTACCATGGTAACTAATTTTCACCTACAAAATTTACATTTCATACATAAAAATAATATAAACGTTTTTGAATAACTGACACATATTGATACAAAATATGAAATCCATTTTATCAAATAAAATTTCTATATGTAGAAAAAATTAATTTTTAACATTAGCACAGGTAATGCATAAAACCCTATTTTTATAACCAGAATAATTTAAGATTAAAATTAATTTGAAGGAAAAAACAATGAATAGATTTATTTTTATTAGATGATTTGGTTATATATTAGAAATATTAGTGTTTTCTATCTTTAAAATAAATCCAATACTGATTTTTTCTAAATAATATTTAATTAAAATAAAATATAAAAATATTTTGATTGGAAAATATTACTCATTTTGTTAAACATCGGATGAAAAAAATCATTTTTTATTTTAAAAATTATAGTCTTTTTCTTTAAATATGAATATTAACATTATTAATGATTTACAAGTTTCTAATTTATAATTAATGATATTTTCATAAAAAAATAAGAATTTTGTAAATTTTAACTATTCACATGAAAATAAATTATTTCAAAAAATCTAAAAAATTCACCCTAATATAATTTTAAATTTTAAATTCAAAAATGATTTCATAGAATTTAAATTATTATATATATATATATATATTTTTTAAATTTGATACACAAAATATTTTGAAAAATATTTCTAATGAAATATGACTTTATAAACATCAAGTGTCTTTATCTTATTTTATTTAAATTTAATAATAATTGAATGTTTACATATTAGATTCAGAAACAAATTTATTATATAATTATTTTCACTTTTATCATTTATATTAATCTTGTTAATATATTTTACCTTTTTATATATAATTCTTTTTATGGTATCCTTTTTAAATTATTAATCAATATAAAAAATAATATTAATTTATTTCAATTCGAAATAATCATTTTATCTACATGTGATTATATGATTAAGGTAATTTTGATATGTGCTAGTTGATCTTAGTCATGTTTTTCACTAATTATATGATATGTATGACAAAAACTCTTCAATATAACATTAATATATATATATATATATATATATTATAAAATCGCAGGTCATCACATGTGTTACCTATTAAGTTTAACATATTGATATAACCAATTGGCTATGTTGGAAACTTTAGTGATACTGAAAGGTAGAGAGGGATATTGGTGAGTTGAGTGAAATGTATGATGGTGGCCCAAGAGTGGTGTTATCCCAGGCTTATGAATGACTAAGAAAAGAGAAGCATGTGTGGCTACTTTGGGTTGATATTGGTACATGGGATGAGTTACCAGGTATGCAGTATAGGTATGAAGATTCCTTGGGATATTATAATGAAACAAAATATGGAATAATTTTTGTGTTAATTCTTTGTTTTCATGGAAGTGATTGGTTAGAAACATATCTTGGTGTGTTTGGGTGTGATCCTAGATGTGGTTGTGAATTTGGTCTAAGATGGTTGGATCTTGTATTGATAGGGAATTTGTAGATGCTTTAAAATTTATTTGACTCCCTAGTTGGTTCGTGATCATGTCGTAGACCATATTATTGGTGAAATAACTGACATTGAAGAGGATAATTAGTGGTTATTTTGGCATTATAGCACTGACATGTGAGGTTAATCATTAGGATTTTTGGTGTGTGAGACTACTATTTATGGTGTATAACTCATGAGATCATGAGTCAATTTCTTTGATTTTCCATTACTAGAGAATATTCCTATGAGGTTGGATGAGATAGAGATGATATACACTGTTTACACATGATATACTTGATTTTGGGATTAGTGATCAACCATATATGGTATGAAGACTGATAGTTTTGAATAAATAATTATAGGCTAGGATTCAGAGGGTCTTGGTAATATGAGACATTTTCCCACATGAAAACTGTGTAATTGGGAATGATTTTTTTATTTTAGTTTGAAGTATAGATTAGTTTGTGTTGAAAAAATTGACACCCATAAAAGAATGGAACATTATTAGGTTGTTCTGAAGGAGTGGTATATATAAGCCATATGGTGGGGAGCACACAATTGGACACTTGAGGGCATGAACCAAAATACTGGGTGAATTTCAGTGGCTGCTAAGGATGAAATATCAAGTTTCTAGGAATGGGGGAAAGTAGATGATGATTATTGTTTGTCAACTATAAGTTGGAAAACCATATCTACACTTTTTATGTCCTGGTTTATAGAGCTTGATCCATAGAGAAGTGACACTTCTGTATATAGGGTCTTGGGTGTTATGAGATCAATAGTTATATAGTTGAGGTGTAATTTTCTTATTGTTGAGATGGTGAATACAATTTTATCTACTTAATTAGTGAATAATATTTTTTTAGGGTCATTTTTACTGTTTTGTGTAGTCTTCGGGTTCGAAATCGGATCCAGTTGATTTGGATAGGATTCAAGAGTGAGTAGTATTAGAGATTAATTGGTGATAATTATTAGAGTATGACATGTTTTGTGTTGGTTAACCATCAAAATATGAGATTACACTATAATTTTGATTCTAAAATTTGTTTGGGTGTTTGGATGATCATTGGATGGATTTAGGAATAAAGGCTACATGATTAGATAATGTGAAAACATGTCAACATCTATAACCAATAATTTCTAGGGGAATTCATCAATAGGGGGACAATCAACTTTTATTTTAATGATTTTGAGTTTTATGAGATATAAACTGCACATATTGTATCATTGAACCACTGAGAATGTGTTTTAGTAGGCGATTATGATGGTGGAGAGCCCGATGGCTTTCAATCAACCTTTATGAGGATTTACATAATGTGTGTAGAATTTTAATATTGGGGATGAATTGGTTGATAACACTGTGGTTTCTTAGGATAAATGATATTGGGTAAGTTCTATTTCTTGAATTCAACGATAGTGATGAGTGGTAACTCAGGTTTGGGTGAATAGTGTGCCTCATATTGGGAGATATAAAGTTGAATCTTGATTCATAGAAATCAATATTTTTATTTTAAAGTATCACTTTTGGGGTTGATTGAGAACCCTCAAAAAACAAACCAACACAAAACCAAAAAAACATTCATCACACAATTAAAAAACTCCCACACACATTTAGCAAACACATGAAACCCTATAAGATGTCATACAACCATTAATTGATGTTTAAACCCATTTAAAGATTTTTCTCTATATAAATACTAGTTTAAATAATTTACTATTTTTTTAGGATACTCTATTATAAGGTCGAGAATGTCGTTTCCAAATGTCATATGATTGAATAAGCTTCACTTAATTAATTATCATATCATGGAACACTCTTATAAAAATATGTTTTTTATTGAACCACCCACTCTGCTCATCATTTGAGTCCAATTGTAGTACCCCATAAACCATCATTTGTATATCTTCTTGTGAGTCTTTAATCTACCTATCCTCTTCCAAATTTTCTTCCCTACAGTGCATAATTATATCCCCTTCCATTCCATTATTTGTAGAATCAATATAGATTTTTTTTGTGTTTTCTCTTGTTAGTTGACCTTGACATGATATGTTTTGCAAAATAGTAGTAATCATTCCTCATTTTATATTTATTCTTTTTGGTCAATATATAAATACCAATCTCACAATTTACACTTTTCCCTTTTATTTCTCTTCTGGTGGTGAATTTCACAACAATATCTACCATCTTCATTATCCCCTCAGAAGAAGACCATCACTTTCATCATAGGTATTTGAATCATAATATTCATTCATCTCATTGGGAAGGTATGTATGTGAAGAATCACCTTGTTATGGAGGCTTCCCCTCAATTTACACCTCTTCAAAGCAATATTCAATCTCAATATTATTTCAATCCCCCTATTCAACATATGCACCCTTCATTGTACGACTATTTAATTTTGGAGGACCCTCTTGAAGAGTTTTACGTAGATAAATATAATTATTTTCATGAGAGGGGGAGTTCATGTTTCCATTTTGCAGAACCTTGAGTTCCCCTTCAAATCCCCTTGAACTATCCTTCTCATGACCTGAAAAAACGATGGTACCCAAATCATGCTTCAAATGATGAAATATTTCCACGATATTTGTATCAAGATCCATGATTTTCAGATCTTTCTGGATAATAGTAGAAATATCCTTCTCACTAGTACCCATTTTTCCTTCTTTGGGGATAATGGATTCTAGAACAACATTTGGGAGGTTCAAACCATGAATCCTTGAGTCCTACATGGGATTACCATATCCCATGGTTTGTAGTGGTTGGTTTCCAAGCATTCCATGTTGGAAACTACCAGTGTCATGGCCCATTTCTATTATGGAAGAACAAAATCTGACCATTGATTCATAAAAATACTTTTTCTTCCAGAAAAACACTCCTTCAATCTCAATGATTTTAAAAACCATATTATATTTGGAGGCATATATATTGTATCATATCCATAGATAAATTTGGTGGAGAATATCGTGTTCAATCTAGTCCCAACAAAGGTACAAACCCATAATGCATCCAATCAAATGAATGAATGCTAGAGTTTGAAACGATATGGGTAGGTCAGGAAGGAAAACCTATATCACCACAATGGGTAAATCATGATTCAAATGAAAATTTAATGACCACCCATATAGGGAAAAGAAAAAACTTTAAATAATGAAAAGATCATTTTCTCATGTGGAGATTAAGTGATCTTCTATTGTGAATATGTTCAAAATATTCCTCTGGTCTAAGAGCCATATAATCATTTGTTCTTGAAACATTAAAGAAAATATGAATTTATTTAATTAATACCTTGAGGTTATTTATGGTTTTTGATGACCACATAAAAAACCTTGATATAGACCTTCCTATGATGTTAGTGGGTAGAGTCGGTGTGAAAACAGTTTTCCAAAATTTCTAAGGAAGATAGTTTAATCAACTATAGTGGAAACCAAAGGTCTTTGGAAGAAAATCAAGGACTATATATACCAAGGTCCCCAAAAATTGGGCCTTTCACACAAGATTCCCCATAGTGGAATATGAAAATAAGGCATGGGTCTATGGTATGTTATTGAGCATTACATTAGGCATAAGTCCCATGAGCTTGTGTTCTCTACATGTGAAAATTATGAGTGTTGTGGTGAATATTCCACATGCATGGATGCATTATTTTTTTGGGGATAACTTGATAATAGAGAAATATATCAAAATACATGTTTCTATTCATGGTGACCCTCTGTGATTTTAATGTTTTTATGAGGTTCCCTTTTCCCCTTTACAATTATTAAGGGATATATCTCTTTTTTATCTTATTCTCACGTTCAAACTAACCAAGGAGTATATCTCTATTGTATACTTAAATAACCCAAGACAAGAGGTACATTCTTGGTGTTTCATTGATAATATGATGTTTGATTCTACACTCTCCCATTAAATCATACTTTACCATTTTTTATCTTATTATGTATTGTCCCTGACTTGGGTTTTGTAGAAAATTCCACTAGCACAGGGTTGAGTCATCCCAATATGATGTATATTTTTCATTATATGAGTAGGTGATGTCCACATATAGGGATAAAACACTATTTCTCATCATTTGGTTGGAGGTACATCCCTACACGAATTTATTTTGGGTTTCCACCAAAATAAAATTAAAATAGAGATTGAAAAATCATAATGTGTTATGGATTTTTCATTTGATGGTATTATAAAGATTTCATGGGACATCCACTAGTGGTTGGTCTCTGTTTCATTATGATGAGGATTATTGATGTGTTATTCTGTATTTATTCCTTATAGAATTAATTTTGAAATATAATTGTACATATTGAATAAATTATAATTTTTTATAGATAATTAAATATGAATTTTTGGTATGAGATATGGCCTTGTGATGATGGGTGATGTCGATTTGGTCTTTGCTGAGATTTGGTGAGATCCTTCAAACATCTCAAAATGGTAATGTCTCTAATTTGAGGTAGGTTGTCCTCGGTAATCACCCTTAGTAATATGCATTTTGTTCATGCATAGATTTTATTTGTGTGGTATCACCACTATGGATGACAAAGCATTCTTATTAAAAACAATTGTTTAATATAAATGAAATTATTGGATAAAAAATGATCTAATGTCTATGATGAATCCTTATGCACTGACTTGGTTCCACAACCATAGATGTACGAGGCCTTGATAATGATTGTGTAACTTGAGATATATGGGATCCAAATGGATGTAAATTAAATAATTTAAACAAAACATTATGGTCATATTGTTAGATGATTATACATTTACTTCTAAATAATGTGTTTATTTTTCAAATAGTTGGCTTGATAATGCCTTAGTAGACCCTGATATACATCACTATAGTTGCACTAATATGTCATGCCCGAGGTGGGTGTTTGTTCCTCCTTGATTTGTAAGAACCTAGGTAGGTTTTCCGTGGGAATGGTTTGGATAGTTTGGGTGTGAGGACATACCTAAGGTTACTTGGTAAGGGGATAATGATGATATTGCCTCCCTTATGTGATTCCAAAATTTTATTACCTAGGAGGTGAATGAATTCATATGAGGATTATGAGATTCCATGTGACATTATTCCATATGAGGGATGGGATTGGGAAGAGAGTTAATATTGGGAATGATGAACCAAGGAATGTTACAATTGTATTGGTGTGTTGTAGGGGATCTTGAAGGGTTCTCCAATGATATCACAACCTCTAAGAGTGTTTGTAAAGGTAATGTGTAGTGATGATTTGGGTGTCACCATAAAACCTGATTAGATTGTATGAGTTTCTTATGGTCAGTATGATGACATTTCATTTACATGAGAGGTCAACCTCTGATTCATGAGATGGGCCTATGCATATAGATGTCACATCGAGAAATGTAATATGAGTTGATACAAATGGAACACAATAACCACCTGGATGTATTGAGATATATGTGATACAATAGATGTTCTCTATCCATTCAGTCTTCATACATAATAATTATGATGTAATTTATGGTTAGTTTCAAGACATAGCCGAAGTGAAGTATTGTGGGAGTTATATTAAAATTTCATCTAATATTTAGTTTCCTGAATCTCTGAGAAATAATATTTTACATTAAATTCATAATTAATTTAATTATATCTAAATAAAATAATTACCTTTACCAGGTTCATTTCTTTGACAACGTTGTTGATCTTTTGAATGATCCTTTCTATATTTAATTTGTTGTGATGTGAGGATATTAGATTATAATCCCTATTGTGGAAATCCACATGTGTTCCTTTGATCATTGAAAAATTCTGTTGGATTTCCTATTTCTAGTGTGGAGATTCAATTGTCTTGAATCATTCATGATGATCAATCATCCATAAATCTTGAAGGAATCTCTCTTAGATATCTCGTTCTTAAAGGAATATAGAAAAATGAATTTCGGAGAGAATTAATTATGCATAAGAATTCTCTATATCTTGATTAAACTTACATAATTCAGATAACCATCTATCTATAGTGATAGGGTTTTTGTTCGTAATATTATTTAATTTCACACTAACCCTTAAATAATATTATTATCATTATAAATAAACATTCCATAAAATAATAATAAATTATATTATTATTATTATTATTATGGTAAGCCCTGACTTCCATATTGATAAATATTATTTACCTACTTGTAAATAAATATTCATCACCAAATGTAGTCTTGGACTATTAAAACTCTTCATCGTTTATAGAATACATATAATAAATAATTTATTATCTTAAATAATTATTTTATTTATGAACTAGTAAATAAATATTTATTAAATATTCAACAAAATAAGTAAATATTTTTTTTTTCACAATCCGGTGAATAAATTATTACATAATTTATATGATGAATAAAACATGAATAAATTTATCCTTGGACTTGAGAATAATATTTTTTCTCTTAATTAAATTCAAATAAAATTTAACTAAGATTAATAGAGAAACATAGTGTGTGACCCTATAGGATTCCCACTTATTATCATTATTGGATCATACCAAAAGTATAGGATTACTAGCTAGGGATTGGTCAAGGGACCTAAGAGAATAAAAATAATGCAATAATGAAAAAAAATAGGTATGATAACTGTATAATATATTCCCTATGTCACAATATCTCATCAAGAAGATTCACATCTATGTCATCAACCTTTTTAATTGATACATGTTTCTTTAACAAAATGGAATATACATTATTACACCACAAACATGTAATTTAATGTGATAATTATATTTCAATAAAAAGGATGATATACCATCTTCAATAAAGTTGGAAGAGAAAAATAATTCATTGACATATTAATTAACAACATTTCAATTGTGATATACCCAATTTATCCCACATCTCCAAGAACTATTATCATAATGATTCTTGAAATACATCTAAGTGTATGAGTCACAACATGCATTATTAATAATATTATTGTCTATGGACCATTACACTTGCCCATAGATAAAAATATCTTATGACACCAAAACATGTTGAATTCCTATCGCTGAATTTGTTCTCATAATATTACTTCTTGAATGTTACCATACGTAAACCTCAGGCGGAGAATCCTCATCATCTTGTGATTACATTCACCAGACAGTCTATGAACCATCTTCCGTATGATAGTTTGTTATCTAACTATATAAAAATATTTAAGAGTTATCATTATAGAATCTTAATTTTCTCATTATAGTGGGGGAACTTATAAAACCTTATCAATGTGTAATAGAATCTAATATATTATCAAATAAATGTGATATATAAGAACAATCAATATTTGATAAGATATTAAAATAAATATTCACTTATTTGAATATATACATAATCAAAAGTACAATGATAATGGTTCAACGAAACAAACTCCAAAAACTCCAAATTTGACTAGATACAAATAAAATTGAATGGTTAGTCCTCACATGTTGAAAAATATTCTAAAATTTATTACTATAGATTCTAGGCCTACCATGTTTTTGTGTCATGGTTTTGAAAATCCACATGTCTATGCGGTGAATCTATTTAGTACAACATTATTATCTTTAGAAAAAAGCTCATTTAGTGATATAATTGAGTATTAAACTCCACATTCCATGAATTAATCCTAACCTACTAACTAAATACATTGTGAATATTTATTATTAAATGATAAATACATCTCTTTTGGTATAACCCAAACAAGTAGCATAAAATTTTTGAACTGCTTCTTCAGCTATATTAGAAGCTGTAATGAACTTGGATATTAAAGATATGGAAACCATTGGATATAATAAATTTTTATTTGATAATACATTTTTAATTTTTTATAATACAAGATAAAAATGTGAAATGTATAGATATGAGTTCAATTCCCTTGATCACTAGTACTCCCATGTATCCATATACCTAGAACTCATCCAGATATCCCTTTTCAAGTACTGTTGGATATTTATAACTACATGCCTATAATATTATCTTGTATCTTCTTGATATTATAATTTTTTAACTTAAGCATCACTAATATAAAATATTTGTACATACAATGAAACATGAGATGAATTCTTAGCACTTAGTCTTGTGAAATTATTTTAATCATTTTAATCTCTTCCTAAGCCCATTCTTGTTTTTCTAGAATCATTATATGACAATAAAATTATTATATGAATTTTTTCAACTCATTTTTGTCCACAATATGTTAATATATATATAATGTCTAGATTCATGAAACTAATATATTCATTTGGTAGATCTTTTTCCCTACAACACAATTTCCAAATTTAGTCATACATGGGGAAATATCATTCCTTACTCTTAACAAACTAGTAAGACATACTTTGTTTCCATATGTTATCAACAAATTTATCTTGAAAAATAATAACCCACCCACAAAGAAGTTATATAAACATGTCACTCATTGTTTTTAAATTAATATTCTATTATCACTATAAAAACATTTTTATTAATGAATGCGTACAATCTCTATATCTTATTGGAATTTATTGATTTCATTGACACTTTTAGTTTTTTATAGAAGAATGTTTCTATAGGGTGTACTTTTTGGTCATGTCATATAGAAATCTTCCATATGGAATAATCTAAATGAAAACTTCTTGAAAATAAATTGCTAAATATGATGATCATAAAAAATAAACATTCATAAGTTTAATTAAAAAAATATTTTATTCATGATGACGGGGGAATAATATTTTTCATAGACTAATCCTTTCTATAATAAATCATGATTTTATTTACCATCTTATACTATCCCAATCCAGTTTGATTTGAATACTCACTAGTTGTATAGATTATTAGAGAAATTTGAAATATGGATTCCCCAAATCTTGATACAAGGAGTCCATTTCTTGAGTTTTTGTACATACTTTTCAACATTTCAAAATTACTATTTATTTAATATAGGTTGGAATTATTATTCCAAAATAATAATACATGGATCACCATTTATAGTGAACATAGAGCATCTATTTGGTCATAAATTTCTATGTAGTATGTGTCTTTGGAAATACTTCACCCACTAAGTTCAATGGAGTCCAGTATTCCCATGCCATCTTATGAGCATCTAGGACTTAACCCATAGAAGTTATGTCTCATCTAACTATAATCAATAAAATTGTCTTCCTATATAGAAATATATTTTATCCTGATATGTATTTAATATCCTTTATGTCTATATGATCATTAAATAAAATGAACCTTACTATTTTGATGTTTGTTTATAGATAAGGACAACTTTTAAAAATTAGTTTCTATAAATTGTTTTGGAAGTTTCATAATATATTCTTTTCATATCACATTTGATATGATATCCATTATAAAAAATAGTTGCAGTACGGTTATTTTTTTCACTTCCACATAAAAAATATTTCATCGATGGAATAATGGAATATTTGAAATATATATAAGACTCGTAATTGATAATTATTTTACTAAAATCAGGAAATTGATTTATATAATAAAATTTGAATTAGTGATTAAAAATACTCCATGTATATGATCAATTATTTCAGGGATAAGATATACTTATACAAGGAATCTTGAAGATTCCTATTACCAAGTGTATCCATTTTCTTCACAGAGAATTTTTAAATTTTCTCATGAAGTATATGAAGATACCTTTACCTTTATAATAGTTCACATAGAAATTTATAACTAACTCTAAATGTTTTATGATGTAACATAATTTAAGAATTATTCTTTACCTAAAAATAATAATTTGCTTGTTTTTATGTCTAGTATCATTTCTTTATTGAGATGAAAATAATTTAAAAGAAATAAAGAAGTCAACTAAGTTCATTTTTATTAGAAAAAAATTATCCTTTCATAAATATGATAGAGTTTTACTTTATAGTCATCACTCATTATAATGTAAAATTTTTATTAAAGAGTTACCAAACCATTTTCATATTAATTTTTGATAACAAAATTTGATCCAAAAAGAAAAAATTTATATTTTTTTCTAACTAGACACAGAAAAAATGGTTTGGTAACACTTATTAAAAATATGAATCCATCCAATTTGTTTTTAAAAATAGGGATCTCCCCTTTGCAGGAATAGGAATAACCCTTTATCAGCACTATTTTAGTTCAATCTATAATATTTTTTATTATTTCTAGTTTTCCTAGATTTAAATATATTTATTTAGTTAAAATATTATATTTAATAAAAAAGTGGTGAATGAAAACATAATGAATACAGCTAAAGTGGGTGGAACTTCAAGCTTATTTAATTAAATGAAATATCTTTCATACTATCCATTATTTCCACATAAGGGGAAATTACCCTCATATTAATTATTATTCCTTTGAGTCTTTTGTCTATTTAATTGAATTCATATATAAGATTTCTGAATTTTTATTATCCATAGTATTTTCAGCCTTTTAATTCAAAATTTTCACTACTGTGGGTGGGGAAACTAGTTTTCACCAATCCTTACAAGTTTGGTGAAGTTTTGAAAAAGGTTTTGTGAGTGACATATCCTTTTTGTTTGTCTAGGCTTGGCAAAATTTGCATAGTTTGTTTTGGTAAGGATAATAATATAATAACAAGGGGTAATTTATTCTCGATGTGGAATCCAAAATTTCCCAACTGATCAATGTACCCTACGATTTTGAAAGAATAATCAGTAGCTTGATCGACTTCTTTCAATATAAATTGATATAGTGCATTAATGATATTTTTTTAATTTAAGCCTTTCTTGATCCTCCTTGAAATAAAGAAGTTTATATTTTATAGTGTATTCTACTATTTATTTATGTGGTATCACCAAATCTCCAGATATAGTTGATTATATAATACAATAGATATAATAATAATCCTCCACATATCTCTAGTGGGAATCCTTTTCATCTTTTCTTTCCTACAGGGGTGGTAGAATATGAGTAGAGGATTCCAAAACCGAATACAAACATATTTATAATAAGACATCTCATAAAGGATTGTATCATATCCCTAATTTTTTATTTTTAAGGAATCACCCATAGTAATGGAATAATTTTCAAATTTTTTAGTTTTTATTTCAATTTTCATAAATAAATAAAATAGATGATTAAAACATTAAGTCATTAAAAATTATATGAGAAATAATCATATTTTAAATTTTATTAAATCTATCATTTTTTTATCAAGTCCTAATATGCCTCTACAATGAACTCCAAATGATTAGTTTCTAGGAAATTCTAGTGGAATGAATCCATATTTCATTTAGCATAAACCCATCAAGGGTTTTTCAAGATAACTAATGGTATTGAGGTAGGAAATCATTTTGCAACTATGGGTTTTTAGTTTATTAACCCATTGAGTGGACTCCCTAATAAAGAAATCCAAACTCATATTTCCATAATAATTTCCTCCCAATTCTATGAAGCCTATGAAGGTATAATATACATGATGTAAAATAGTTAAGGCAACCTAGATACTTAATAAGAACTCCTGTTATAAATGTAAGTGCCACCAAAATAGTTTGTAATATACTTAGATCTATACAGATTCATTCAATAGTCAGTAATGGAAGGCTAAGTATAATAGAATTTTTATTTGATGGATTTTAATTTATAATACATAAACTTTATATAGTTTTTCCATTTACATAACTTTTTAACATTAATTGTATTTTTTGTAATTAATTAAGCATGTCTGAAAAAAATTGACACAAAATCCATTTATTTGAATTCAATATTTTTATATTAATTTACTTATTTATGATAATATAGTTTTCCATCTATAAAATAAATAATGCATATAAATAGATAAATAAATAATTAAATTAAATTTTCATGAGGATATATAAATGATGATTTAGTGAGAATCCATTAAATCAACATTTGACCTAGTTGAAAATTCATAGTTTCGGTCTTGTCATGAGCTTTAATATTCCACTTGTACACCTATTTACTACCTGATTTAGAATCACTGTGGTTCTATCATTAACTAACTCTTCATGCTAGATATATTAAGTTATTTTCATGTGTTTATAACTCACACACAGTTGATGGGAATCAAATGATTGGTTGATGGGGATTCCATAGATAACATTTGAAACACATGTCAAATATAATAAAGGAGAGAAGGATGAATTTGAGGCCATAAAATATTATTTAATAATTAATAAAAAACATTTAATAAATTAAATTCTAAAAATGGAAGTATATATAGTGATCTTTTTTGAGCACATGAATGGTCAAACTTGCAAAAAAAACACAAAACTAAACCACCTAATATTCATTTCTTATTTGTCCTATATTATAAAGATAAATTCGCATGAATTAATCAACTAATTACCTTTCATATTATTGACCATAAAAATACTCTTAGAGGTAACCATCATTACAGAATTCATGGTAAATGAATAGTAGAACAAATTATTATAGATTATTAAAATAAATTAAATGATAATTTAAAATAATATTAAAATAATTTTTAAATTGTCCAACGGAAAATATTACCATCATTTAAATAATGATAAATGCTACAATGGTCAATTTGTTACATTTTAATTTTGCCATTAATTGGGAGAAGAAACTGCATGTACTACTGAGATACACACTATGTACCTAATTATTTGCTTATCCATGTCACACACATAGGGATTTAGTGTGTTAACTCAGCCAGACTACACGATATGTAAGTACCAACTACACTTTATATATCTACCTATTGTATGGAAAGGATAAACATCCATGCTTAGATATTCATCTCAAATAGACTACATGACATGTATAAGACTCATGCACATTGTGGTTCTATTATTCCTTGTATCTTTTATATTCACTTAATAGCATGGGGTGTATTTCATACATGGGAAACAATGAACTACATGAAATTTTCATCACATACATACCATTTATATCATAAATTATCTAAAATAATAGTCTCATATAGCTTGACCATGTATAATGACCTCATATATTGTGTGATTTACACTGCTAACCCATAAATACTACATGATGTGTATGCTAGCTACATGACGATTAATAAGCCATCCTATATTCCATGTTGGACTGATCTAAACCTAGTGTACAATAAATTCACTATGTGTAATTAGATTCCCTTATTTTCATGTATCCCATGACACATCCTAGTGAAGTACACATTGTACATGATGTGTACTTTAACTACATGTTGTGTTACCCAGTTATACTGGCAAAAAATTTGGAACTTCACAATGAAATCTCTAGTCATTGTTCATTTTTTTATAGACCTTTAAGAAAATGAAACACTGAGTGAACATAATTAATATGTCGATAACATAATAATTAAAATCAGATTAAATAATTAATGATATTAAATGAAAACATTCAGCCATTATTTCATATAGATCAACAATTAAATAAATAATTTAAATTTTATAAATTGACCACCCAAATACTAATGGAGTGTTTCAGGCACAACATAAGTGCCAGTTGCTGGAAATTAAATTAAAATTTATATTAATATTTAGTTTCATGAAACTGTGAACAAGGATTTTTCATGTTAAATTTATAATTTATATATTTATATAGGAATAAAAAAATAAACATGCAATGTTATTGCCATTGATAACAATTTTGATCATTTAAAAGACTATTTTTTTAAAGCGTTCATTACAATTTGAGGATCTGATGTTATAATTTATCTAGTGTTGATCCCCTCATGGTATATTGATATTCATGGAATTCCAATTGATTTATAGGTGCTAGAAATGATAATCAACAGACTTATGTCATTCATATTGATTGATCATCTTTTGATGTAGGTATAATCCCTCTTGCATTTCTTTTTTTAGAGGGAGATAGAAAAATGAATTCAATAGAGAATTAATTATGGTAAAAAAATTCAATTTTTATGGACTAGAGCTACAATGTTGACATAAAAATCTATTTATAGAGATAGGTTTTTTGTTACAAATATTATTTTATTTTGTACTGGTTGTTAAATAATATAATAACCAACATAAAACCTCTTTTCAAATTATAATATAATAACAATATTGTTAATATCTTACAACGTGTTCTAACCTTTGTAGTGATGAATATTTTTTGCCGACATGCAAATAAATATTCATCAATGAACATGGTGTTGGTCTATTTAATCTACTTAGAACCTATTTAATACCTTAATAAGATATTTTATTCTGTTAAATAAATATTCTATTAAAAAATGAGTATATAAATATTTATTAAATTTTAAATAAAATAAATATATATATTTCTGTTTCAAAACCTGGGGAAAAATATTTATTTATTTTTTATGATAAGTAAAACATGAATAAAATTATCCCATGTTCTTGAGAATTATATTTATTCCATTAATTGAATTCAAATATAATTTAATCAATATCAACAGAAATACTTAGTGTGTGACCCCCCATGATTATTTCTCATTAACATCCAACAGTATTGCCTAATGTCTAGGATTAATGTCTTTCAACGGGTCAAGGAACCCATGAGAAATAACTTAATGTCACAATAATTACTTTCATGTATGAATGTTCACTATGTAATAAAATACATTTATCACAATATATTATCAATATGGTTGGAAATCCATGTAATTTACATATGTTCTCGATAACTATTTTTTTGACTATATGAAATAAAAGTTGTTACATCCTGGCCATGAAATTGAATGAGAAAATTATATTTTAATTAATATTATGTGATATAAACTTCCTTAATGATGGATGAGACAAATCCTTCCATGAATGATTAATTAAAAACATGTTAGTTGTGTCACACCCAACATTTCCAACTTCTGCATGACCTATTATCAACATGTTTTATGATATAAATTGATGTATGTTATTCATAATGTTCATTAATAATAATTTTAAAGATAAAGGACCATTACACTTTCTCGTGAAGAAGAATAAACAATGACCGGAAATGAAATGGAATTTCTATTGGCGGTTCTATTATCACAATCTCCAATCTTGGAGATTAGGAAATGTGAATTTCTTGAAAAGAAGCCCTATCTACTTATAAGTACTCTTACCTTATAGTTTATGTAATATGTGGAATATCAAAGTACTTTATAAATAAATTTAACTACATTTAATAGATATATTCATTTAATCTAAATGTTATCATAATATAATAGAACTTTTATTACCATTTTAAGGAGATATATACACTGGGAAATTACCACATCAATGTAATATTCATGAAAAATCAATATATAATAAGATCTTCAAATTAATATTATCTAATTTTAATGTACATGTAATCTAAAATATAAATTTATTATTATAGGAAACCAACTCTAACATCTTGTGGGAAACCCAACCCAGTGATATTTATTGAGATAAATGCAATTACATTGATATTCTCATGGATTTATGCATCATGTATTAAACCTATTAGATGATTCTGGTAGGATGCAATTCTATACGAGATGTATATATATATACAAGATTCTTTGGATTCTCTCCTAGGATTTTACATTCATGAATATTACCATATGTGATGGATGAGAGGGTTGAAATACTCCCATGATTATACATATATATGATATGACATAAGAGGTGTAGACTACCACCTAGATATATGTATACTAGTGGATACATTGGTACTAATCCCATATTACAATAACTAAGAACAATAGTACTAGATTGAGTATGATTTTTTTAATAAATGTCCATTGCTCTAAAAAATATTTTTCATTATTTTATTGCATTCTATGAGCCACTCTCACATTATCCAATGTAGGTTTTATTATATCATGAAAGACACACTAAAATCAAAAAATTGATAAATGTTATTTATTTATAAATATGATATTATTTAATTTGATTATTCTAATAATATGAAATTCATACACAAGGATTACTATTTATGTATGGCACCGCATTGGTGACTCCCTACTGAGATGTACTCAATCACTTCTTGGAAGGCCATGGATCTTGGGTACTAATGAAAACAACACTAATAAAAGATTTTCTTTGGGAAGAGGCCCTTTGAATCCTGATCATGTATGATACCTTATAGAGGTTCACATATTGGAATGAGTTGATGTCCAGGGATGGATGAAAATCCAATATGAAGTTTTATTCTTTTATTAATTTTTATATGTGATCATCCTAGAGTGTGAACAGTTATTATGAACTATAATGAAATTGTTTATATATGATTATCTTCTTCCATATTTCAATGAATATAGAATTCTTATATTATTATTTTGAATACTTGGTTATTTATAATACCTCATACTTTGATATTTCTAGTGGTATTTATTAATATGTTATGAGGGTATATTATCCCCATGGAAACTCCCTAGAACTTTATTGATAGCCAACAACCTCTAGCATATGAAAAATGGATATTTTGGTTAAGTTGTTACTTTTGAAATTTGAACTCCACTCAATGGTTGTTGAATGAGTCAGGTCATAATAGTGACTCTATAGAGCTATTTTTTCTCTTTGATAAGTACATTGAATTCAGGTGGGACAATTAGATTATATTCTTGAGCTAGAACATATTTTATGACTGTAACAAGGTATATAGTGGATATTTTTTCTTTTTGTACCACAAATATTCTGGTATTGAGTTCTAATATCTACAAAGAAGTAAAAAAATGTGATTTACATTTATAGAGCCTCCAATATCAAATAATGTATCTTTACAAGTTATTTATCCATATGTGAAAGTGATATAAAATTTTCCAATATTATAAAATTTAGTTGAAAATTATTATGTGGCCAAAGATAAAAATAATCTTCTTAAATTACCACCCTCAAGTTCTTAATGTATCCTTTAAGAGAATAGTTCCCTAAAGAACATAGCATTGTCTGGTATATTTTGAGATCTTTAAAATATGATATTTGAATCTCCAAATTCGTTATGGTTTCTAGATTTTACTTTGTAATTTAATCCTCCTATAATTTATTTAATAGAAACATTATAGGTAGAAAGGGTGTTTATTACTCATTGTTCAACATAGTAAATTTTTCGATCATACTTCTGAACTATATTTCTTTTTATGAGATTATTCTTCCAATTGGATTTATTATTTCTTCTTGGGTTTATTTTCTAGATTCTGTTGGGATTACTCAACTTCCATCCCCTCATTACCAATGTCGTTCTTCATGAAATTAGGTATGTAAATGGAATAAATTTAATCCCCACTTATATTAATTACCAATATCACAATACCATTGTTATTTTAAAATGGCGGGTTGTGTAATTTTTTAATATTTTAAGAGAGTCTCTTAATGAGAGGTTTTATATCATTTATTAATTCATATATTTAATTTTCCAACTTCTTAAACTTTGACCCTTTATTGTTCTAAATAAGAGGCTGTGAACTAGATGGGGTCTAATCAAATGTTTTATTTTGCTAAAATAAAAGAGGTTTTTATTATAGTTGTTTAAAGGGTTTTTGTATGGTTGTTGAAATTGTGTAGTTTATTCTTATTTTTTTGGGATGGGTTGTCTATTATGATTTTGTTGTGTCCCATTTCTTTATTGAGCATGGGATGTTTCATTCCATCCTTGTCGAGGCTCAGAAATATATTTTTACAAATAACATACTGAAAAAATCTTAGTTCCCTAAACTTTTTTACATTGTTCAGTAGAATTATTAGCAGGAGAAAAAAACCACACACCCATGTTAGTTCTTTTTATTCACCGGATTTATATCAATACAATTTCTAACATGAATTGATTCTTTTAATATATTTTATTATAGAACTTGTAATTCAGAAGACTTTAACTAATGAAGTCCACTCGTATTAGTACCTATAGTACTATGTTTCTTGGAATTATGTTTTATAATTTTGGGCACAAAAAATTGTGCACCAAGAACTTATCCATTTGAGATTTGAGATATATAAATCCCATGAAAATATAATTCATATTTTTCTTGAGGTACTAGGAAATTGAATCCTAGAAAATGAAGTACTTGGATTGAGATTTTTGTTATGAAAAATATATATATTTGGGTATTATCTTACTTATTTAAATTAGATAATTATTCTATATATTTTTTATTATGCCCTTGTCTAAAAATTTTCCAACCAAGAAAACCATCCGACCAGCTCTACCAGGGCACATGCCGGAGTCACCACAATTGTGGCTGAGAGCCTCCACAACAAACCATCCAAGAGGCATGGTGAGAGTGAAGGATTATTTATCTCTATGTGTAATAGCCCGATATTTTCAATAAATATCTCTAATTAAATAATTTGATTTCCTTAGTATATTTTGTTGCACGAAACACATAGTTTAAATAAACCACTATATACAATTAAAATATTATTATTTTAACATGATAACTTTTACTTTGATGTTGAATTAGATAGTATTAATTGTAAAAATCATATTATGAAATATATGTGTTTGTTTATTCTTCGGTAAGGAACAATTCATTTTTAGTAATTTCATTTTATTCTTTGAAAATATATTTTCTTTAAAAAATAATTTTATTTCTTTCTATCAGAAAAAAATATAATTATGTATAAAACATTTAGAACATGTATATATGAAAATAAAATTTATTTTTTAATTCATCTTTTCATTATTATCTTAGGCTTAAATTTTTATAATTTTCTAAAAAGATTGAAATTTTAATGAATAGTGGAAAATACTGATTTACATTGAAAATAGTATTTTCTTTTAAAGAATTTACAAAATAAAATTATATTTTGGATGAAATTTAAACTTAAATGAGTTCATATTTATTATAAATAATCTAATTTTGGTCTTTGTAATGAATTTTATTCTTGAATATTTTAAAATAATATTTTGTACTTTAAAATGACATTTAAAAAAAAATGATTTCATTTTGCTTTTAACGTTTAAATGTAAATTTAATTCTGAAAAACCTATGTTTGGAATTATGAAATTTTATTTCATATTAGAATTATATGGTTCAAATATAGTAAATGGTTCCCTTTAATTTATAGATAATATTAATAAAAACTTTAGTAAATTATTTACCCTTTTAAATGGAAATTAGGTAATTAAGGGTAAAAATAAAATTTTAACGACTAGGAAAAGATCATAAACCATAACCCAAATTTATAATATGAGTAATTTTCATCTATAATAATTCATGTTTATTTTATATGACCGTTTTTTTAATTTTTTTATGATTATAACCTTTATAATATTTTATTTTAAAAGATGTAAAAGATGTCACACTATTATTTACATTATGTATTACATTTTTAAAATTTGGTTAACGAGAAGATATTCTAAACTTTAAATAGTCTTATGGAATATAATAGAACTATATTCATCAATTTGTTTTGGAAATTTAAGGGAAAAATAATTATATCAAATTCTTTCATAATGCTGATATATTAATTAATTAATTATGGAAAAAATCCAATAAATGATATTAAAATTATTATAATAAAAATTTGAGATGTTAGAGATTATCCAAGAATTATAGTGAATACCAAGAAATTTTTAGGATATAACAAAATAATTGGTTATAATTTTATTTTTTTTCTTGTGATTTTTAATTCAAATTAATATATTTTATAAAATCTAATAATAATGATATTTTATAGAATTAATATTTTAAAAAAATATTCAGAAAAAAAATCATAAATAAGACCAAATGGGATATGATATGGTCTAAAAAATTATCACCAAATCATTTATATTCCATTTTGGTGCATTTGGATCTAGAATATTGTTATTATATTTAAATATTTTTGGATATTTGAAAAACCCCCATGTCCTCCCCTTATAAATACCACCCCAACCACCACTTATCCTCACACATTCCAAGCCATGAATATTTACAAACCTCTTCAAAACCACTTCTAAAAACTCTCATACCTAATATTCTTGTGTCCATGTACTTCTAGTCTCATAAAAATACCAACTCCATGTTCCTTTAGGGGTTCTTTGAGGAGGTGATATTCAAGAGGTAACATTCTCATACTACCAATTCAAATTTTGTTTCTTCTTCCACCTTATCTTTAAATATTTAATTAATCAAATAATAATAAATCTTCTATCACATATATAATGTAATTTTATATTTCTAATGGAATATTTTCATTCCAATCCTTTATTACATCTAAACTTATTCAATTAAAGGGAACTATTATCCAAAGTATAACAATTAATTATATCTACAGATAATGAGTTTTCTTTTTTTTTCCATTACCACCTACAAGGATGGTCATAAATCAATTATTTTGGTTAAATAATATTTTTATAAAAATATTATAACTTATTTCATGTTAATGAACTAATATATTGACATAATATTAAATAGAATGAAGCTATTGTGTGATGGTTGGAATAACCACCAAAAATAAACAAAACATTTATCATTAACATTTTATCCAATGAATAATAGAAATATAAAAGAAATGATATATGAGGCCATTTAGACATATAAATTTTTATTAATAACATTTAATTTAAATTCAAGGATAGTATTCCCATTTTACAAGAACATACATAATTATAGACAATTGAACTGACCATAAAACCGTAAATCAAACACTCCCAAAACGAAGAAATAGAACCTTATAACTCATAAATATGGCCATTAATGATCTTAATAGAATTATAATATATCAAATTCATGTGGAATAGAATCAAAATTAATCAATTAATGAGTTTAATTTTATTATCCAGGATATTAATCGTGAGTACAGAACTCATTTAGGCATAAGGTAAGGGCACCCTCCAAACCTCCACATTTCATTTAGGTTACAATTTCTCATATATTTTCCTCAATATATATATTTATTTATATAATATACTTCTATTATTTTTATTAAATGTACCACAAATATTTATTTATCTTAATTATTATTTCTTAGATGGGGAATTACTTTTTTAAAGGGTTTCCTTTTGAACTCCTCTTGAAAAGAAAACCCAATTAATTATTGAAGACTAAAATATTTTTCAATGATCTAAAAATTTCTCATGAAAATCTATTTCATTTAATTTATATTTTTATGTAAAAAAATATTTTATTATTCTATTTAATGACTCTTTTTTCCTTAAAACCGCTCTTAAGTGTAACATTTCTAATGTTACCTAGCCAATATTTTTCATGAATTAAATATAAATAGAAATCATTATCATTGATATATTATTATGTTTTATTTATGAATGTTCAATAATTATTTAAATACCTTCAATCATGGATACCATTATTGTACGCCCTTAGTTTATGCCATATGAGATGATTATGATATTCATTTCATTACAAGGGTAAAGATTATGTTTATTTCACATACTGGATTCTTTGTGAGGAATATAGATGCATGAAATTTATATAATGGGTGTAACCAGATAATGAAAAAAATCATTGGGTAATTTTTTTGTCTAATGAGATATTATTAATGGGATTGGGGGATAAACGTAATCCATTATGGGTGTCTGTCCACCATGTGATATAGTCTTGGAAGTATTATTTTACTCATATAAATGTAATTTTATATGATTCTTCCACTTTATTATCCTTCCATGATCATATAATTCTATATTATCTATGTTATGATTCCATTTTTTATTCTTGATCCATTCCTTTTATGTTATCATGTTCTTCCATCTAACTCATGTGTTATTCTTATTTACCATGTTTATTTCTTTAATGGGATTTTTATCTCCTCCATTTTGTTTATACATTCCCCACAATTTCTTATGAATTATTAAGAGATAAAATGGTGTTTGGAGATCATTATTATGATTAATAATTATATATTTTATTCATGTTTATTGTTTTCAAATTTTATACCTAATATTCAAATGACACAAAACTTTTCTCTCCTTGGATTATATTTTATGGATAATTATACTTAAAATCATGTAATAATACGTGTAAAAGAGTCTTTATAGTTGGTATCAAAGGATGGTCTTGTGGGATTAGGATTAGAAAACTTTATTAAAACCCCTATGGATAATTCTATCAACATTGATAATCTTGACTTAATCTTTGTGATTCAAAATTTAGGACACACATTTCATTTATAAGTTTATCCTTACATATTCATAGTTGGTTTTTTAGATTCTCTCACGCCATGTACTTAATCCACTCTAATATCACATTCAATATTTTTTTAATCCCTATAAATATTTGAACCCATCATTAAAACTAATGAAATATGAAATATGAATGTTTCTCTAATGAGATTCCAAAATTGATGGGAATAAGAGCTCAAAACACCATGATAGTACTTTCTCAAATGGGTCATGTAATGAACAATTAAATTAATCTTCTGGAACACCAACCTTATCTTAAGAAATATCAGGATATGAAAAAATCATTTATGCATTAATGTCCTCATAACATTAGTGGATCTTATGATCTTATCAATATAGAACAATGGATTTACTCAATTGAGAAGATATAATATGTCCTCTAGTTTGTAGAATAATAGAATAATTATAATGGAGATATATTGTTTTGATGTGGAAGATGATCATTGGAGGACACTGATTAATAAAATTAAGTGTAAAGAATAAATTTATTCCATGTATTAGGAAAGATTAAAGAAAATATTTTTAAACACATATTTTCCCAAACTCTCCATATTAATATTGAGAGGGAGTTCCTCATACTAATGAAAAAGGAAGATGATCATATTAAATATTGTGGGGATAGGTTTATGAAGATTTCATGATATGACCATGACTTATCCATGAACATTGAAAGTAAGGTGGATTTCTTTTTTAGAGTATTAAATCAGAGTTTATAAGAATATTTGGCAGTTTGAGACTTTGAAATATATTATGAGATTTCCCGTTGTGCCCTTACGGTTGAGATGGGTATTGGAGACTCCTAGTGGTATCATGGGCTCAGTGATAAAAAGAGAAAGATAATGTTTAATATGGTAGGATCAACAGATAAATCCCTTGGTGAAAAGAGAACAAATAATCCCACATTTCAAAAGCATGCGATGAAAATTTTGGGGAATTATCTAAAGGGAACCAGAAGACATTTCAAATGTAGAAGATATGTGAATCAATAAAATAATTGTGGACGAGTTTTTAAGAATAAAAATAATGTAAGAAAAGAAATAAGGTTAAGATTCACACATATTCAAAAGTACAGTGTTACAGTTTTAAAAAACATGGTAAATATGTGAGTTAATTCCTTAAGGGAATATTTCATAGAGACATTCAATGACAACAGCCTCCAAGGTCTGAAGGATGGGAAAATTTTATCACTACTACTAAGGTGGAGCCCGAAAATACTATGTTAATAGGTTTGGTGGTTATTCATTCAAAAATTGAGAACACACTATTAATTCTATTTCTATGCATTATTTTATATTTTTCATGATTAGTAGAACTATTCAAACACCACCTCAAAATAAAGAGGTAGAATTATCTATTAGAATAGAAAATGGAGAAATTATTTCATCTAATGTGTATAATGCCTCCATATTCATTGTTTGTGTATAGAATCTCCAAAAAAAATCTCATCTTACTTCTTTTAGTTTATTTTGATGCAATATTGGACATGGATTGGCTATCTATATACAAATCCAACATCAGCTATCAAGAGAGTGAGATCATACATCACATATTGAGGAATCCTTCAATTTTGTTCAAGTTTAAGGAGGATGCTGAATATCATTTCTAATATTCTTTTAAAACCTGAATATTGTTTCCTTTTGTGTAATCATATGTTGCTGGATTGAGTAAGGAAAGGGAGAAGATTATTTTTGAAGGCATTCCCATTGTGGGTGACAACATTGACAGGATCCTTGATGAATATTCTAATCTTCATATTTAATGAAAGGTTGACTTATCTAAAAAATAACTACCATTGAGTTGGAATAACTAATGAAGAAATTACAAGATAAATTATAAAAGTGTTTCATATGTGGCAGTGCTTCACTATGTGGTTTCCTTGTACTCCTTTTCAATAATAATGATGGATCAATGTCCCCATTCAATTGTTATTATGAGATCAATATAATCCTGAAAAAATAGTATCCCCTTCCATAGATAGGTGACTTGTTAGATAAACTATGTGTGGAGAAATATATCTCTAAGGTGGACCATTTTTTAAAATATCTCTAATTAATGGAAAATGAGGAAGATATTCCCAAGATTACCTTTCTAAAGAGGTATAGCCATAATGAGTTCATAGTGAAATTTTTGGACTAATTAATTCTATAGTAATTTTCTTGGACATAATGAATATATTCTTGATACATTACCAATTTTTTTTCACAAATAATTAAAGATGATATTTTGATATAATCTATGGGAAAAGAGAAGAATTAGGGGAATTTGAATACTATGCTAAATACTCAGTTAAGGGAGAAACTATATTAAAATCTCAATAAATATGTGTTATGGATGGATAAAGAATCATTATTGGGTCATGTTATCACCAATAAAGGGATATAAGTGGACCCCTATAATAAAAATGAAATTTAGTAGTCTACCAAACCCATATTTGTAATGGATTTACATAGTTTTCATGGTCTACATATGTATTATCGATGGTGTCATATGATCATATCCAAATTATCAGATATGTTAACCATGTTTTGTCTGAAAGGAGTAATGTTTTTTGGACCAATTATTGTGAATATATATTCAAAGAGTTTAAAAATTTATCTTATCACTACGTTGGTACTTACAGTACCCACAAGTGGGGAACTCATAATAGTATTCCACCATGCATCAATGAAGGTACTAGGATGTCTAGTTTTGTAAAATGAAAAAAGTATTGATAATTTCTCAAGGAAAATGAATTTTTAGGTGAAAAAATATCCCACACATGATCTAGAGTTAGAATATATGATATTTTTGTTGAAAATATGATGAAATATATCTATGGGGAGAAGTGTGAGATATATACTAAGAAAAAGAGCCTCTAATATCTATTCATAGAGAAGGATCATAATATTCACCAGTGAAGATGGTTAGAGATCATCAAGCATTACGACTTCTTAATACACTACAATACATTACAATTCAATAAGGTATAAGATGATTTAACTTGAAAGGATAATGTATCTTTATCATTAATGAGAATTGATATGGATTCATTCTTCCTAGACATAAAATATATGGACAAGAGAATCACAAGGGTATGAATATCATAATTTCATTCTAAAATTATTGTTCAATTGTCCCTTATGGAGGAGATAAAGGATTCTCAATTATATGATGTGGAAATTCAGGAGAATATGGAATCTGCAAAAACTAGGAAATACACATATTTCAAAATTTATGGTTAAATAGTCATAATATTTGGGTCTAGACTATGTTTAGTATCAAATAATAAAATAAATAGGGAGATTTTTAATGATTTAAAAAGATGGACCTTCTTCAATATCCCAGGCATGAAAAATATATATTGATATCTATGAGAGAAATAATATTCAAAATTATGATGAAGGAGATCTAAAAATATACATCACTGTGTCTATTAAGCTAGAATGTTATGAATTAAGTGAAAAATTATATGATAATTACGAAACCATCACTTATACCTACATGGAAATTGGAAAACCTCACCCTAGACTTTTTCACTGGACATCCAAAGACATATAGATGAAAAACTTATATATGGGTTATTATGGATCACTGTTCAAAATTATATCCATTTATTGTAATTTGAGATGATTTCTCACTTTATTAATTTACACAAATATACATTAGAGAAGTGGTGAAGCTTCATGGAGTTCCATTATCAATTGTATCTGATCAAAATCCTAGATTCACATCCATGTTCTACCAAAATATCTAATATTATAAAACCACTGAGATAAACTTCCTTTTGAATTATGACCCCAAAAATGATGGCCAATCTAAGCAGGTCATTTAGAAAATGGAAGACATGTTGAGAGTAGGATCAATGGTCTTTAATGTTTTGTGGGATCAATATCATCTACTGGTCATGTTCACTTACACCAATAGTTTCCACTAAAGCATCTTAATGGCCCATATAAATCCATTTATATGAATAGATATAGAACCCATAATTTATGGGATGATGTTAATGAACATCAGATGAAGGAACTGAAATGATTGTAGAAAGGGAAAAAAGTGAATTCCATTAAACATCACATCCAGGCTTCCCAATGTCAATAAAAGTTATATTTAGACAAAAGTTGATGGAGAATAATGTTTGATATTATAGATAAGGTATTTCTCTTCATATGTACATGGAAGAGATTTATTATATTTTGGAATAATGGAAATCTATTTCATAGGTACATCATCCCCACTAATATTATTTATCAAATAAGATCTTTTTATATCAACTAAAACTTCCACCCACTATATCTAATGTATATGATCTATTCCATGTATCCCTCCCGAGGAATTACAAAAAAGACCCCTAAAATATATAAAATTTTAAGGCATTACAGCCAGAAAATGATATCTCTTATGGGGATAATCCGATGAATATATTGTACCATAAATTTGAGGTTATATTCCACAAGAACACTAACCTAGTTAAAATACTATAAAGAAAAAATAGAAAGAGTTGATATCAGAATCAGAATAAGTGATAGGGAAGAAGTGCCCTCAACTATTCTCACCTTAGTTTGTAAAATATAATTTCGAGGGAAAATTTTAAGGGGGGGAAAGTGTGTTACACCATGAGATTAGAATTCAATATTTCTCTTTAAATAATTCAATTTTTTCGGCATCTTGTTCTATATGCTACACCAACTTTAAATAAACTGTGACATATTATTAAAATATTATTATTTTAACAAGACTATTAGATCCTAGCCATTGAATTAAAGGGTATTAATAGGAAGAAAAATATTATAAAATATTTTCTGTTATTAATTCTTTGGTAATATATACATAATTTTTATTAAATCCATTTTATTGTTCAAATATATGTTTTCTTCAAAAACAATTATATTACTTTCATAGAGAAAATAAATATAATTTGTTTTGAAAAATGATGAAAATTTGTCAAAAAAATTAATATTACTTTTTGATTTCATAAAATTAAAATAATTAGGTTGAATGTTTTATTAGTTTATAAAAAGTAATAAATTTTAACGATTAGTCAAAATACTAATTTACTTTAAAAATAATATTTTATTCTAAATTATTTATAAAACAATTTTTTATTGTTAATTATTTATAAAATATAATGAGTATATTTTTATTAAAAACAATATAATTTTAGTATTTAAATTAATATTATACATGAATTTATTATGAAAAAAAGTATACTTAAAAAGGAAATTTTTGAGAAAAATATATTTTAATTCTTTCCAGTTTATATTTTATTTAAATTATGAAAGATCTATATTTTTAATTTTAAAAAATTTAGTCCATATGGTCAATTAATAGGTATAAATTTATTAAATATATCTGTATTATTTTTAAAAAATATGAATTGGAACATCATTAATTTTGTTACCATGGAAAAGACAAATCAAGTAATTAAGGGTAAACATAAAAAGTTATGAACTAGAAAACGACACTAACACATTCCACAATTTTATTTTATGATTAATTTCCAATTAAAATAATTCATGTCTTATTTATATTACCATTATATCCCATTTTTATATGATTATAACGTTATAATATTTTATTTTAAAAAAAGTAAAAGATTTCACGCTATAGTTTTCAATAAGTGTTACATTTTTAATATTCAGTAATACCTTATATATGGTTGATTATAAATATAATCTTAAAATAAATTTTTTTTCCCCATCAGTATAATTTATTATAAATTTTTAGGGAATAAATAATTATCTTAAATTCTTTTAAAATAGTAATGCAATAAATATTCAGTTAATAAAAAAAACTGATAAATTATAATAAAAATATTAAAATTTATAAAATATTTGATATTTAATGTTATAGAAGAATTATAGTTATTACCATGATCTTATAAGGATAAATAAAATATTTTATTGAATTTATCTATTTTTTCATTGTGATTTTATAGTCAAGGTAATGAATAATATCAAATTTGACAATAATGATATTTTATGGGATTGATATTTGAATAAATTATTTTAAAATCATAAAAATATTAAATAATACCAAATGGGATAAAATATGGTCAAAAAAATCATACCCTATTAATTTAAAATCCATTTTGAAGCATTTTAATCTAAAACAGTCTTATTATGTTTTGATATTTTTAGAAATTAAAAAAATCACCCCTCTCTTCCCTTTATAAATATCACCCCTCAACACCCCTTCTTATCCGAACATTTAAGATTTCAAGACAATTAAATATCATCCAAATAATATCCTCTCTAGTATCCATACATCTATGTTCTAATGGTCTCGCACAATGACAAATTTCAAATTCCTCAAGGGGTCCTTCAAAGAGCAGATATACAACATGGGGCATTATAAATATACAGATTTTACTTTACATTATTCTTATACCTTCTTCTCAACTATTTTATTCATAAAATCATAATAAGTATAGTATAAATTATATAAAATAATGTTTTATTTCTAAGGTAATATTTTCAATCTAGACATTTTTCTCATCTCCTATTATTCAAATAAAGAAAATAATTTCCCAAATTATGGAGGCTAACTATATATGGAGTTAATGAGTTTTTTATAATTATCACCCTCAAATATGGTCATAAAACAATTTATATGGTTAGATAAAATTTCAATCAATATATCATAACTTATTTCATTGTCTCGAACTAATATATAGGCATATTATAAAAAATTCAACTAATGTGTGTTGGTCGGAAAACCCTCCAAAATAAAAAAACCATTTTTCATTAAATTTTTTTAAAATAAATCATCTGCATTTTGGAAAAAGCGAAATATGGGAAAATGTCTTCTGCAATTTAATTAATACCATTAAATTTCACTTCTGGAATATTATACCCATTTTTAAACAACTTTCATAATTATACAAGAGTTAACTGAACATAAAATAATAATAAAACATTCCCAGAATGAAAAAAATAAACCTTATAAATAATCTAAATGGACATAACTGAATATCATAAGATTATAATAAATAAAATAAATTTTAAATACAATATAAAATAGTAAATTAATTATTCTAATTTGATTATCAAAGTCATTAAGTGAAAGTGCATAATGCATTGAAACATAATATAAGGGATCTCTCCAAACCTGCATATTTTCTCTAGGTTATTATTTCTCTCTCATTCATCAATTTATATCTTCATTATTCATATATAATTATGCTACATTTAGTTTAAATTATCCACAAATATGAATTCAACTCAATTAATATTAATTTTATGGGGAATTACATGTTTTAAAAGGTTCCCTTATCAATTACTCTCGAAAAGAAAACATGATTAATGGGAACTTATCTATATCTTATAAATTTTCAATCACACTCCATAACATTAATTAGACCTAAATTATTTTCCTAAAATCAATCAATTTTTCCTGAAAACTATTTTAATTTTGTTCTATTTTTATACCAACAATTATTCATTTACCCACTTAAACCACTATCAAATTTTTCCCTAAAACCATACTTAAGTGGAACATTTATAATGTTACCTGACCACTACATTACATGTTTCTATTAATTTTTTAATAATTATTCTCACTATATTCCAATATTCCATTTATTAAGGACTATTATTTATTTAAATGCCTTCTTTCATGGCTACCATGGTTATGGGTCCTTTGGTTAGGCCTTATAACAAGATTATGGAACCAATATTTTCCCATGCGTAAAACATATATTTTTTTTATGTTCTATTCTTTATATGCAAAAATTATGAATGAACATTTCATCATAGGTGTTGAAAAATAGAACTCCAACTCATTGGTTAATGTGTTAGTCTCATGAGGTGTTATGTATTGGATTATGGATCAAACTTAATCTATTATGGGTCTATTTCCACCATGTGATAAGTCATCGAAGTTATCACTGACTCCTACATATGTCATGTTATTTAGATCTTTAAATTTCTTATGATTTCATGATCATATGATTACATGTTCTTTATATTTTGGTTCCATATGTTTTTTTGTAGTCCATTCCCTTTATTTTATCATGTTATGCCATCCATGTTCTTTATATTTTATGGAAAATTATTTTTGAAAAAATTAAACTATATGTGTAAAAGGTTTGGGTTTCAATAATATGATCATGTAGTGTCCATGTAGGTGGTTCCTAAGTGCGCTGCATAATGGAGTGGGAGAATCAGTGAGGGTGTTGGTGCAAATGTGCCTAGTGCCGAACCCCAAATAATGATCAATGAATGAATTATGCACTGAATATTATTAAAATCTTTCTAATCCATCAAAGATTTTACATGGGATTGATTTTTAGTGAAGCAATTTTTTTGTTAAAACATATAGACACAATAATTTTTTTTCAGTCGAATCCATCTATTTCGTCTTATGATGCCACCACATCATCTTCAACATCCACCAGCCTTTCTTACTCAATAACTTCTGTTATCCTACCCTGTGTGCCAATCCAATCATCCCTGTACTGGTTTTTCATCATACCATCCTTTTGACAATCCAACTAAGATGAAAAGGGTAATATTGATATCTAGATAACAAGAATTCAACTACGTTTTTCCTGAATTTGATTATTTGAAGAACTAATATTCTGAATAAAAATTATTGAGGAAGTCCATCATGTGATGCCACTTTGATAAGTCCAAGGAGATAGATGACTTTTTGGAAAAAAAATTATCAAATATAATCATTCATGTAATATAAATCAATCAAATTAATAGAAATGGTAAAATAGAGTTTTTTTGACATTGTATGAGTTCCAAGAAATCATCACACGAAGGATATCATTTGAATTGTGACTGAAAAGACTTGGTCCACCTAGAAACAAAATTTTTTAGCATTAATATAGTGTTCAATATTTATCATATTATTTTTTTATGATGGGATTTCTTCAATAATTTTACAAATTCTATACAATAACATACCACGTTATCCTATGAATCATGTGAATCAATCATGTGAAGTCCTCAGTAGTTTTCCACCAAGCTATTGAATGATCACCCAAATCCTTTCATGGATATCTATGAGGAATCACGTGAATAATAAGTGAGCTAGAGAACCCCTTAATGTTTTCATGTAAATACTAGATAGTTTTCATTTAGTATATCCTCCAAATATTCCATGGGATCAATTGATGATGACCATGTGAATCTCTACAACACCTCAAGACAGTATATGCAATGTCTTCACCATGAAAATGGGAACCATCAACAACTGTCATTTTTCTATAAAAACACCTCCCCCTTTAAAAAATATGAAAGCATGAGATGAGATGATATGAAGAAGGTTAATGGTAGATAAAGAGTAAAAGAGAAAATGAACAGAGAAGGGTGCTTCATTTGGGGATATATTTGAGTTAATCCAGATATACCTATGTGAGATCCCCTCATATAATCCCTTTATGGTTACAAAAATCACAAGCTGATATGAACATCATCTAAGCACTCTTGAGAGACACTTTTAAGAAGTGTGTGGATGAGGCATTAATATGAAACCCTTGGACTGGTTTACATAATCTCATAATGTTACTATCATAGGATCATGAGATGACATACACCCTTTTCATGCACAATATACATTACATTCAACTTCAAAATGCATGTGAAATAATTGACATTTCTTTCTCTTTCGATAAATATCTTGTTATTTCCACCCTTTAAATGAACCCTCATGTATTCACACATCATGACCGGAATGTTAACCCATGGACATACAATCCCCTTTTCCAAGAAAAAAAATAAAACACGTTGTCATAAAAGAACCCTTGACCATTCACTCCTATTATCATGAAAACCCATTCCCATGTGAAATAATTTATATGAAGGTATTACATAATCACATGGCTCCTTATAGGTCTCTGAACACCAACACGCAGAATCCATCTGACATGACTGATTCAATCATAGAAAAAACCATATATATGTCACCCTTTTCATACATAATTCCTTGTATATACCATATTTGATCATGCAATGTAACCTTTTAAATGCTCACTGTAATTTCATGAATAACCCCTTACATTTCGACCTCGATCATGTGAAAGGACCTGGACATGTCTTATTTGATCATACAAATCACTATGGACATGTTATCCTTGATCATGTGAAACACCTGAAACATGCCTTTTCTGATCATGATTATCACTTAGTACATGTCATCATTGATATTGTGAGACTCCCTATACATGTCAGGTTGACACCCTAGGACAAATCAACATTTCCTAATAGACACACTTAGATATATTCCATGTAAAACCCTAGAAATGAAGCTTATGTCTCATATCCCCACTACAAGAGGAGATAACTTATTTATTTAGGGTTATTTATTTATTCATCCCCATTTATGTCATGATATTTAAAGGTCCTTCATACAATACAAAACAAATTTGATGGACCTTTCATGGACACCATCTCTCTATATTCATTAGAGGATAGATAATGAATATGTAACATGGGAACATATCTTGGTATAAGTCCCTAACATTCCAAAAGAATATAGATAATAATATTCCATTTGAGTGTAATAACCTATACCATCCCATCAGTAGTATGAGCCTCATCTAAACTATCAGAAATCCAATTCCTATCCAAATAGGACATGTTGGACACCCTACCATATCCCAAGATCTAATGGGAATATACCATGGTGTAATTACGTCTATATCATAAATATTCATAAGTCATGGGACCAGATTATCTAATAATTCAATTATCATATATTTTCCATGACCATAAAAGTATTGGGCTTATATGTTGGAATCTTAAGTGAAATCCCAAACCATTCCCTCAAGAAACTTTAACCCATTAGTGTGTTAAGGGAGATTAAAATATTTAAGACATTGATTCTTGTTATAAAAATGATACATAGGACACCATATTAAGGCTCAATATCTATATCATATTCTCCACGATACTGGTAATCATCCCTCTCTATTAAAACCACAATGTGTAAGCCCCATAAAAATATGATGTTTCTAATATTCCAATATATATTGTTTCTCACAAGAAGCATGAATCTCGTGGTCATAGAGAACCTAAATTATTATAAAAATAGAACGAGGAGTATTCCCTTAGTGTTGGAACTTTATTTTGATGTAATAACAATTCTAAATAATCTTCTCCAAAATAGACATACTTGCGATGAGGTAGTTTTTGAAAACCTTACATCCCAAAGTCCTTCTCAAGGGCTCTTTTGTAACTTTGTTTATGACATAGAACTCTATATTTGAACTATGTTTACTTTGATTCCTAGTGTAATAGGATATGTAGATTCATCCACAAGGATGTGGCACTATATTTATGTCCTCAATTCATGATGTTAAACTACATGTTCTAACCCTATCATGAAACATTAAACTATATCCAGCGAACTAGTGTGTTTTGCCTCATATTCTCACAGGATACGTAGGAAACAATTTGGAGGTCTAATACCATCTACAAGATACCAAATGCCTCCCAAAATAAAAATAAAATCTATAGATATAGAACATGGATATAAACTAAAACATAATAAATAAATAAGATAATTATAGAGAAGCTATAATACATGAATTCCTTCTCATCAACACATGGTCTTGATCAAGTCATACACACATGGATAACCGTTCCTATATTAGGTCTTGGGATGTATTTAATAACCATATCATAAATCAATTACAGTTTAAAAAAGTAGGAAATAATTACCCCAAAAAGGGTTCAATGATCTTGATCCCCATCCACTCGACCAATGTGAGTTCATAAGTTCCAATTGGTTTTAAACCACCAATGAACACATGAATTTTGAAAGGAAGAACATGAATTTCTAGAGACATGGAAACTATTAAGAGATTTAGTTAGATGAAATAATGAAATACCTGATGAAGAAATTTTTTTTAACAATACTCAACCCTGAACAATCAAGAATTAGGTGAAACCGTCCAAATTTGGTGGTAAACATAATAGTAAACCTAACCTATGTTCTTTAAATGTGTTAATCCTTTCATAAATATAAAATCATATACTTTTTGTTCCCATCAGGCTATTTTTTTCATGTATTCCATGAAAACATAATGGTGAACAAGAAAATAATTGTTTTATGGTTTCCCCAATCTCATAAAATAAAAAATAAAATGGACCATCCATTTTATCCCTTAACTGTGAATAAAATTGATAAAACCGTGCACTATAATATATGACTCTACACTGAAGTGGTGTATTATTCCTCTAAAGTAATTATTTTTAATTATAATCTATATTGTTTCATTAATTTTGAAAATGAATTCTAGAAAACCCAAAAAAGTAAGTAATACTCACAGAACACCTCAAGACACTATGAGAAAGTAGCTGACAGGTCAATTCTATGCCTCATCCTCCACGAAATCCTTGATCCTGGTGACATAATGTTCGTTTCACCATAATAAACCTATATTTTTAATTTTTGAATGAATTATTCTAGGAATAACACCTCAATGTATCTATCCAAAATCTCGAGGACGATCATGAAATCCTATAGATGATGAATCCACTCAAATTGTCTATCCTACAATGGGATGAAGGCGATGATGTGTTCTTGATTCACCATTTATCCACATTGGTATATTATCCTTATATTTTATAAAAATATACATTCACTCTCTCTTGAAGATGAATGAGGAAAATCACAACGTCAACTCAAAAACTCTAGAACTACATTAGAGGGCTTCTGTACATTCCGTTCATCACTATCGATATATGACCACAAATCCCTAGGGAGATAAAGGTGAATTTATTCCTATCCTAAAAATCCAAATAAGGGAATCCAATAAGAGATATAACATGGGGTAACCAAATAGAGAAACTTTAGATAAGGCCTATATTCCTAAAACTGCTAATGTATCTAAGGTTCATCGACATATCCAGATAGTGGTTTAGATTAAATCTCATATCATCATTATCCATGTTCCATTTAAATCATCACAACTAGACATGGAGTCTATATAATATTATGGAGAACCCCATCACATACAAATGGGGAAATTGTTTTATAATATTTAACAATGGTATTTTCTTAAATATGGGTACCATCCCACCAAATGGAATAGTGGGAACCCTCTATCCAAATGGTATATCATGAACTGACCAATCAAACAAGATACTTTATTTAAGAGGAGAACCAGCTTGATCTTGTCTCCATACATATGATTTCAAATGGAGTTGAGGACTTTTCATCATATCCCTATAAGAAAAATCCTATTTTAATGCATCCTAATAAGGTATCATCTAAGTGTTGGTGTTATAAAGTGAAATGTCGATAGATAAAATTGAAAATTTCTATAGAAGAATCCATATACAAGGTCTATGTTGTGACTCCTGTAATCATCCACTCACCTGACCACTAATAGAGAAAGGTGTGTCTTTATGGATTTTTCTAATCTACCCCTTAAAGGAGTAAATGGTGATTTCTATGAGAGAACATATCACCCAACTCTAATGAGAGATTGAGTATCTACATGAAATAATAAATGGAATTCTTCGGGGATCCCTTCCAAGAAATAACACCTTAGCACTATCATTTAAAGGTACCCCTTCCAGAGAAGTGACTAAAACCATAGGGTAGGGGGAATTTTTATATTCTACATACCCTCATTAATTGAAATCTAGAAATTTTTCATCTTCACCCAAGACCACAGTGCTAAGGCCATTTCAAAAATTTCAATCTCTCATTCAGGTACTCTAGAAACGTTTTGACTTCAGAAGTTTCCAGAAATCCACAAGGAGATTTGGCTTCCCCTAATTAAAGGGATGTGTCTACATCATCCAATGACCCCAATGCTTTAGCACATCATCCCAAATGTGTAAAGACATGGGATCCACATCCTAGGATCAAAAACTCAAGAATGTTCCCCTTATAACCGAGGTATATTTAGCATGTGAGGGAAGTAGAATGGTCACCCATATCTTGATAAAAAAAATAGTGATTGGTATATTAATTATAGTAAAAATATTTCCCCACTACATTGATTATTTTAAGGATAATTATTTGACGTAACACCCTATAATGGAGAATATCTGTGAGGTAGGGTTGAAAGGTCATGAAAATCACTACCTATACCACTGTCATCTTGTAAGAAAAATATAGAGTTTATTTACCCTTATATATAGTATAGAAAAGTATGAAAATGAAGGATTTATAGAGTTTTAGTATCTCAAAACTTATAAATCATTTATAAAATTCATCTAAGATCCATCAAGAAAGCATCCCTCCTCAAATATTGTGGCATGAAATATCCTACTCACATGATGTTAAACTGCATGATAACATCCTAGTATCATGATGTTAAAATAAAAAAACAACCTAGTCATACTGTGTCAAACTACATGAAAATTTCTTAGAAGAATGATTTTATGATCTACAAGAATTTACAATTTTTATAAAGGTAAAAAACACCACAATTTTTTAGTCGCATGCTGCTAAACTGAACAAAAATGTCCTAGTCGCATGAAATTAAATCACATGAAAATATCCAAGTCAGATGATATTAAAATTCATGGAAATAACATAGTAACATAACGTCAAACCATATGACAACATCCTTACCACATTACATGAAACTACACAAAACACATACTAGTCACATGACAGTAAGTGGTGAGACATCATAATCTATCATAGATATCATTATCATCATGTTAAAGTTATAGTGGTCTATAAAGTACCACTGGTATAATACAATCTTGATCCCATCAATGTCAAAAAATTTCCCATACACCCCAATCGCTGGATGAGGGTGTAACATGAATGGTCACCTCCTCAGAAACTCAAATATGGGAATCATGGAAATATTTTCAAATGAATAAAGATACATAATATAGCATCTAGACTCATACCCACACCTTTTCAACAAATCCTACTAGAATATTTCAATGGAACCCCAAAAGTCACATGATATCCATGCTCACTGAAATAATGCATGCTATCATATTTGGGCACCACGAATGGAACATGAAAAGATCCAAACTCATGTGCATAAACTCCATCTATATATTATTATTATTCATGGTGGATATGAGTTGGAACACATACCCACTTAAATCAAATATATCAAACAACATATCCTGTAAATCTAGAGCATGCATGAATACATCCCCATATATAACCTTCTGAAGTTCCAATATAATTTGAAAATGATAGAGTAGATCCACTAGCATATTATAGTGATGTTATATGTAATGGAATACATTCACATCCCAACATCTAGAGAATAATATCCCCATGGTAATTATTAATAATTGGATACTTAGGAGATATCACACAATCTTGCTCAAACACGTAGGATAATCAACATATAACAATAAAGGGTGTGACACAAGACCGAGCCCATATCATCATTCCAACATGGGAGCGTCAAATTATTTTAGAAATTACCTCAAGAAATATAAAAATTCCAATTAGATAAATCCAATGTGATAATACAAACACATAAGACCAAACCCCTAGACCAACTCCAATTGATCTGTATAAGCAATGTGTACAAATCAACTTAGGGAAAACTCACATCCCTACCAATGATGATACTAAAAATATTCCAATATTTTATAGGACCAGTGTCAAATCCCTTCTCCCATGGATGAAGAACTACATTAGTATCCTATAGAGTCTATATAGGAGGAGGATCACACCCCTTCTCCCATTATAGAGTTTTGTTGGAATATATCAGTGAGGAATGCACATTTGAACTGGTTCCACAATGATTATTCAACCAAGGTTGATCGAAAAACTAAAACAAACACCAAATTTTCTACTCAAATTCGTTATAAAAGAATGAAGATCAAGATCATACTCCACCGTCTTTTCAAATGAGGGATTATACTCTATTATTACCAGATAGTTATTGACATATTCCATTGCCCATCATATAGCTGGATCAGATTCTTGGTCGACCCCAAAGTAAGTAGGCATATTTCAGCCACAACGAATAATGAGTCATATATCAATACTATTCTAAATTTTATTGTTTTTGGGGATATAGAATTAGCATCTACAACACCACAAGGGTCTATCAGCTCCTCAGCCAAATTATAATGAAATCCTTAACCTGATAAAAATTCCTATCATAGTGCACAAAAAGATAACAAGGAATCCACTCCTGATATCTGTAGTGGAAAACATCCCCAATTTAATATATCTCATGTAAAAATAAATCATTAAATTTCCTAGATAGCATAACAAAGAGAGGTTCTTGAAATGTAGGGTTAACCCTATATAGTTCCCCATATACTATCAAAAGCAATTCACCATGGTCAGAGTACGACATAGAGAAGAAACCTCTATGGTCTGACTATGAGGAGGCATCTATCCAAGATAACGAATTATAATATATGGATATATGTTTATAGTCAGTTGGAAACATCCTCCAAACCGTGTTGTGACCCATATCCACTTGGGACTATGAGATCCCATACGAGCTAGAGAAGGAGTGCATGCCTTACTTACTCTAGATCATGTGGGTGACTCATCAGCGATTGAAGGATTGAAACCACCCCTACATGAGAGAAGTGGGTTAAATATAGAAAGTAAATACAATCCACATTAAATTGGATGTGGATGAATTATTCTTTTCATATGAATCATGATAATAAGATCATAACAAGCACCTATGGTATATCTAAATTCCTACAACAAGAACTCTTTTGTGATCGATTTCCAAAGTCCTATAAGATGTCCATATCTGAGTATGAGGATGGTGTAGAGAATTTCACATTTACCTACCACTAGGGAAAAAATATCCCTAGATATGAAATCTTGTAATTTCATTGTTTCTAGAGAAATAATGGGACCTATTAATTCATGAGATATTTGATTAATAAAATGAAGCACCTATACTTTGTGTATGTGAAGGCACCTTGAGTGGGGAGAGAGGGAAACCTATTGATTCCTAAGATGGCCTCTCAAGAAAATATAACAATTACTCAAACATATAAATAAAAGTCCCATATTAACCAATTAATCCCCATAGAAGGTGAATACCATCACAATAAACCATTGAATCCAGTCCAGGAGAGAATAGTATTACAGAAAATATGATGAATCACAATACCATCCAACATAGTAGTCCTTTATAAGAAAAAACATTAAATAGGGGTGGGGGAAATATTTCCGTCATCTCCACCCCTAAGGTAACAAAATTCTAAGAGTCTCATGAAGAAATAACTGGACAAATTAATCCAACCCCAACCCATAGGGTTGGGGGCATTTGTTTCTCAGACACCACCCCCTGGATCATTATATCCTCAATAATAAGATCACAGGGTATTTGCGATAGATCCAAATATTTCCCTACCTATATGGTGTAGGTAAATTTGATCCCATTTTATTCTAGTACTATAACCTTATTCATGATAGGTTTACATCCTTCAGCATTAGGTATGTCACTTCACTGTCAATTCATTGTACATTATCTATATTCATGTATATGAATGAAATGAAAACATCCCTATGTGTGAGTTAGATATTCACATGGAATTTTCCATTAAAGAACAAAATTTTAAATGTTTCATACTACCAGAAGATATATAGTTATACCCAAATCCAAAATATTGTTCCCATACATCATAAAAAACGTGAAAACATTCAACCACTCGGCGTGTGTGTTAGTTCCATGAAGGGGATTTTCCATTCAAGAATGACGAGTGTTTTAATTTTTATTATCATGGGATATTTACTGATATTGAGATCCAAAATCATGGGCTCAGTCACAATATAAAATAAAAATACCCCTACTATGTATAATATTTATAATTTTGTAGGCAATATTCCATTTAATAACTATGTGTGGCATTATTACTATTATCAAAGGATACATAGTAACGCCCCGATCCCAAATCTTTGTCATAGCTATTATATAATAGAGAAAAAATATCCTCTATCTATGTATGGGTCGTTATTGGGAAAAAATTATCATTGACGAAATATGTTTTTCTTGAATTATATTACATTTAGAAACATAGTAATGAACAAATACCATCTCATGAGCCTTTACATAATATAAAAATGGAAAAAAATCCCTCTCTCAATACATGGTCCAGAACTACAAAAATAATATTCAATTGAAGAACTAAATTTTGATTGATTCTTACTTCCAAAGGATGTGTAGGGATGCCCAAATCCCAAATCATGGGTCCAAAAATCATATAAAAGGAAAAAAATTACTCTCTCTATGTATTGTCTAGTCCGATATGGGGATTTATACATTCATGAACTATGTGTGGCTTGAATCCTATTACCACAATATATATAGTGACACCTAAACCTACAATCATGGGTATATATATAATATAAAATGGAAAAAATATCCCCTCTCTATATATGGGTAAAACCTTTGAAGGGAATTTTCAAATTAAGAACTACATATGGTTTGATTTCTATTGTCATAGGATATACAGTGAATCCAAATCTCGAATATTAGTCCCAACTACAATATGAAATGGAAACAATCTCATCCCACTATATATAGTTTTTAATAATTTAGTCAATTTTATAATAAGGAACTACATGTGGCTTTATTCTTGATTATCACAAGATACATAGTGATTCATGGATCTCCAATCCCCGGTACAAGCATAATAAAAAGTCAAAAATGTCCCCCTCCCTTCTTATGTGTCAGACCTACATTGGAAATTTTCCATTCAATAACTAAATTTAGATTGATTATCATTTATCATAGGTTATGTAGTGATTCATAAATCTCAAATCGAGGCCCTACAACAAAATATAAAAAACGTCAACCCTCATTGCATAAGGGTTTGACCTATGTATGAAACATTCTTACAACTACACATGAATTGATTCCTATTATCATTGGATACATAGTGACACTCTGATACTGAATGTTTTTCCCATCTATTATACAATTAAAATTACCTCTCCCCACACAGAAACTCAATAATTGTGAAAATTTTATATCTAAAAACAACACATGTCTTGATCCCTCCCACCATATGATAGGTATTGATTCCATGACTCTTCTTTGCATAACAAACCATGAGATTTAGAAATACCCAATCATGTTCCACTAAGAGAGTCAGATGTATGTGTAGGTTCCAGTCCATAATAAATTGTGAACACCGCTAAATATTCCCTATCACATACTTTATCGAGGAGTAAAAAACAACCCAATTATCACTTGTTTCTCACATTGAGCATGACTCGTGTTAGCATAGGGAACATGGTAAGACTCTATAGTCAGTGTGATAATGACTTGTTCTACATAGAAAATTCATACTCATATGATATTAAAAAAGAATGAAAAAATACTAAATTTATAACATTAAATTTCTTGAAAACAACATATCCCAAATCGTTAAACTACACAACAATTTACTTGTAACACGAAGTTAAACTATAACAAAACACCATAGTTGTATGATGTTAAACTAAATGAAATGAGATATTCCTGAAAAATATTTCATCTTGGTATGAACATGTATTTAGAAATTCAATGCCTTATCCCTTTTGCCATTAAATATGTCCAATGAAAATAGGCATAGCCTTTAGGGTGGTCAAACCATTTTTGAATATTACTTTCCTTATAAACCAAATTCACAAATTCAAAATTTATTAGAATACAAACCAATTTCTCAATTTGACATCCTTCTCTTGGGACCCTATAGACATTTGGATTCCTTGATATTGGTTAATTCCTTTAGAATGCTAGTAATAGTGGTTGGCTAATCTAAAGGTACACCATTGGGATTTGATGGTGAATAATGAAAACACATTAGAGCTTGGAACTAGTTGGTGTTTTGGTTCTACAATAGATGCCCCATTAATCCTTTGAGTTATTTTCCTAATTTTGTGGAATATTGTCTTTTGTTGTTATCAATGGCGGACCCACACCCACCAGTCATCATCTTTAGTTGACACATATATTTTTGGGTTATGACTTATACTTCCCACATCCCGTCTATTCATGAGGATTCAAGGACCCTCTATATTAGTCATCAATGTATAATATCCATTATCAAAGCAATATTATGACATTGTATTCTTCTACAATTTTATTTCATGGAATTTATCCCGGATGAAGATCTAACATCCTAGAGATTTGAAATCTATTTGGACACCCCCCCCCCTTCAAAATACATTCCCCTTATTCATGTATAAATCACCAGATACCTTGAGAACATATTCACCTGAAATTTCACAGAATATTGGAAAGAGGGACTACACAATCCACAATGAACCCCACTGGGAATCTGTACTAGATAAAAAAATTCCTAAGATATTCTTCATAGGTTATGTTTTTGTTCTATAAGGGTCCCCACTGGGTTTCACTGGTGAAGAAAAAAATTTCTAAGAGCACATTCCTAGATTATATTTTAGTCCCAGTGAAGAGGTATCATATAACCTAGGATATATTTCTTTATTGGTGTGGTTTTTACCCCACTAATCACTGAACAATCACTAATGATATGGGAACATAAAAACATGATTTCTTTCACCAATTTTAATCATGTTAGAATGTGATTTGAATGAATTTGTGGTTTATGACATCTTATTCCATGTCATTGACACAATACTTAAAACGGTGTAGCATATTATGGCCTTGACACATGACATTATAATAAAAGAATGAAATCCATACCACTTGATGTTAAACAACACAGAATACATCCTTACCACATGATGTTAAATTACACAAAATGAATCCTTTCTGTAAGATGGTAAACTGTATGGATGAATTACTAACCATAAGTCAATATATTTCATGGAAGACGTCCATACCACATGATGTTAAAAGGCACAAAGTACATCCTTATCACATGATTTTAAACTATACTAAATACTTTCTATTCGAATGATATTAAACTACATGAGAATTTTACCTTTACAAGATGTTAAATAGTAAAAAAGATGTAATCATTAACCGATCATCCCCCTTGATGATTGTATCCTCAAGAATGACGTGTTTTATCCCATTGCCTAGATATTTTCTCAATACATGATGTCATTTTCCTTAGTGTGCTCAAACAGAGTCTTGATTTCTCCATGAACCAACTTCATATCTTTGATATCTATGACCATACAAACCAATTCACTATGTTGATATCCATCTATTGGAACCCCTCAACCTTGAGGTTCCCATATCTTAATTCTTACCTCATGAAAATTGGTGATATGAATTGGATAATTCAAATTGACCAAACTAAGATTCATGAATAAATAACAAAATTCAAAGATCTCAACCAATTGGATTTTTGGTTATAGAGGAGATTCTCCCCTTAAATATAGGATATATTTTCCCAACTATATGGAATAAAATCTCTCTGCCGTTGTAATTGGATTACTTGAAACCACTATTGTCCACCACCAATAAACTCAGATATTCATAGGTCATAATTTATAGTTTTTATAACGCAATTATTCTAATCGATTGAGATAGCCTCTATGTTACAAATATGTGAAATGTAAATATTATAAAATCAAAATTATAATATCATATTCTTTTAACCATTCATTTTTTGTGTGAATATTATATGAAGACCCAATTTCCTAGAGTTAGTCACTCTAATCAGATATACATAGATGTCATATAATGTAGTTTAATGGAATTAAACTAATTGAAAATGTCATTATTTCATGGCATTAAACAACAAGACAGTGTCCTAGTTTCATGACATTAAACTACATTACATATATTACATCTTACAAGACCTAAAATTATAAAATGTGGGGCCCTCCTATAAACTACATTATTATAGGGGTTAATCTCTCACCTCCATGCTTGAATGGAATATATAAATATTACTTCCCAACATTTGATCCCAATATATATATATATATATATATATATATATATATATAGGACCCCTTTCCCAACCATAATGTGGAGAATAACTATGGGAAGAAAAAAATACTTGTCTCCCAAATATAAATGGATGATATACATAAAGTGATGTACAAAAAAGATAAAACTATGGAATGATTATTTCCCTTATAATATGAATATGTAATACCAATGAAGTCCAACCATAAACATTGCACAAAAAACTAATCCCTTGTCCATAATTAAATACCTTAAGATTCATAAATATGAAAAATCAATATAGAAACATTTCACTTACATATGAATTATATCTACATATGTCTTGTTTGTGCATGAGATAGATCAATGTAATGAAGGATCTATAATATGGATACCAAATATTAATCCTTTGTAGGGATAGAAGATGCCTCTAACATATGGAAACCCCAACTGGTGAAAAGTATCTCTAAGACTATCATGCATTAATTCCAATCTGTTCGTATTCCCTTACCACATGACGTTAAAATTACAAGGTATACGTCCTTATACTAAGATGTCAGATGACAGAATAGATGCATCGCCACTACATAATTCTAATATTTCTAAACCATCATCTATCATCACCCATTATCAAATAACCTTAAGAGTAATCTGTGATCATCATTGTAATTATTATCCCATATTATTACTTAGGATCCTAGATACTTGTTCCATGATTTATAATATTATTATCTTATGTTGAAAAGTATATTGTAGTTCTATTGACAATAGGAATCCTAATTAGGATGTTTTGTAAAACTCCCCAAATACCAGGTCCATGTGCATCATGACCTTAAACCACATGCAATTTTTTCAAATCCATACAACCTTAAAATTTATCCTTCAGTGGTCAGACTCAAAATACCTTAAAATACTAGTGAAGGATACATCAAACTAGTCAGGATGAAAACCCACAAGTGGGATGTTTGAGAAAAATTCAAGTCTCTACCTTTTAAACACTTCATCTCTAGATATCATGAAAAAGATAGAGTATAAATAAAAAAATCACTAATCTCATAGTGACTATCTAATGTCATAAGTAAAAGTCGATCCATTCTCCATGGACACCCTAGTCTAGGTAAAAGTTATAGAAATGATTTATCACCAACCATCGCCATGGTAACATGTACGATATGCAGTGAAACTACTTTTAGTATTCTTAAACCCTTTTTGGAGTATTTCATTTCCATAAACCACATGCATGTATTTGAAGTAAGACTTGAAACAACCAATTCCTTCTGTAAGTACTATTATACAAAAACACCATAGCCTAGATTCATTTTTATTAGTTCTCCCGAATAGTGTATTTGAAATAGGGACTAGATGATATGCAAATAAACTGGTAATATTTTATGGTGAATAATACAATTCCAAAGAAATATTTCCTATAGTATTTTTGTTCCTTGGGAAAAGGTGCGCCTTAAATCATTGAGTTATAGTTTGACTACATGTGATACTAGTTTCCACCATTACCAATGGTCGACATGTAACCTATATCCTTCATTTTTAGTTAACTTAGATATTCTATGATCATGATTTACAATCCTCATTAACATATTACCTAAGTGGATTTGACATCTTCTACATTATTGCACCACATATAGTACAAATTATTGTTGAAGGATTGAAATATTTAATTATTGAATATTTTTATGTCCAAAATCACAACAGCTATAACTGCTTGATGTAGATCCTAAGCTTCACAACCATAATATAGAACTACCCTCAGGGTGTCAAAAGTAGGCAAGAGCTAAAATATCCTTAACTATAGAAATGTTCCAACTTATATGTTTCTGAAACACGCCATTAAAAGAGACACAAATCTTTCTAGGTTGAAATCCCAATATGGTAACCTCAGAAAAATATCAAGTATCTATTTGATGGACACATTAATTGTGTGATTCAAAAAAGATTGAGAACATATGAAATTGAAAAGGAACAATACATTAGAGTACATATCTATTTCTCGAGGATTGTTAGAGGTTAATTAGTTCTCTCATTTGTTATAACTACATGATCCTTGTTAAATCATACAAGAAATTAAACTAAATTCAGTGGCCTAAATTATGGGACCAAGAATTTATCATGATATCCATAACCAGAAAACATCCCATCCAAAACATGATCCCCTACCAATTATTTTCTCATAAGGTATTGAAATCAACTTTTCTAAATATGAACTATATATATATAGAATATTTAATTATAGATTTTTTCATCCACGTAAACATTTTCCCTAGGCTTGAGCATGATATGTGTAGGAGTATTTCTTAAAACTATGTATATATTGATCCATATACCCACGAGTTACATAGCAATGGCTAGGTTCATTATCTTAGATCCAACCCCAAACCCCTTTCCATAGCTCTCAATTATAATCCTATAATGTGTCCCTACTACTAAATATAGGGAATAAATTCCTTTTAGTGAGAATAATCTAATAGTAAAAAAATGATTTGAGAATATTAACCATCATTTAAAACCAAATGATATCTGCTCTAGAAAACCCAGCAACTTAGAGTTCAGATTCTAATTTTGGTGGTCCTAAAAATGTCTTATTCAAAACACTCATAAAAAATCCTCACATGGGGATCAATATCAATGCTAGTAATATTCTCAAATAAATAAAAAAATGATCTAAATTTACCTTTGAATTAGATTCTATTCATTTCAATCAAATCTAATTCTAGGGGCATTTTATTGGCACCCATAATTGTCCACCAAGAACATTTCCATTAGAGATTAGCTAGATGTGAAGCCCTTGAAAATACAATTAATATTTTTCTTAAGGGACATGAAAATAGAATTTTAGAAAAATAAGGCCTATTCATTGTATTTTCATTATAAGGTTACATATATTTGGATTTTATCTTACTCATTTTACTTAGATAAATATTCAATGTCTTTTTTAGCATGCATTTGGGAAAAAAATTATCCAAGATAACAGGCCTACCAGCTCAACCAGGGAACATACGGGAGTCACCTCTACTCTTCATCGAAGACAACACAACATACCAATATTTAATAATGGTGTGTCATTTGGAATAAAAATCATTGTTAGTGCATAGGTTGTGTGGAGGTGGTTCTTAAATGGAATGGACAATTTCATGGCATAACCAGTGATGCATGAGTGCATCTGCACTAGGAACAGAACCCCAATGAAAAAATGGTGAATGAATTTCACTCCAAATATTAATAATCTCTCTAAAAAATAGTTGAAAATGAATGTGTTTTATTATATTGGTGTGACTCTATTATTTAATTATATCATAGAGCTAAAAGTGAAGTATTATGATTGGATCCATCTCCACCATTTGATGAATCCACTGCATTGTCTTCAACCTTTGCTGACCTGCCACATTCCCTAACGCTGGTGGTTCAACACTATGAGCCAAAAAATCATTCTTGGATCTAGTGTGCATCATACCAACCTTTTTAAAATCAAATGGTGATGAAAAAGGCAAGATATATGTCCTGATATCATACATACAACTACTTTTTTCATGAATGAGATGCTTCAAAGAACTGACCTATTTAATAAAAATGAGCATGGAAGGACATTTTATAATGAAACCACAAGAAGTATAATGGGTAACACCACTGTATGGAATAAAATTATCAATTCCATTCATGTGTGGAAAATGAATCCATCACATGAATAAATGAAATTAAAAAAAAATCATTGATATTCAATGAGTTCCAAGAATCATCACATAGAGGTGATCATGTGAATATCAACCTGCGTCACATGATTCACCTAAAAATAATGTATATATCATTAATGATAGGATTATAACATTTTTAATTTTACTCCATTTTTCTCACATGATTTCCTTAATGATTTCTTAAAATATATCCACTAAAATGCCACATGATCGCTAGAATCCTCTAAAGAAATCTTGTGAATCCACCAGTGCTTGTCCAGCCAGATAGAGCATGATTACCCAAATAATGTCATGTATAACTGTCAATAACAATGTCAGAAAAATAGTGATATTGAAAATACCTTGATGTTTTAGTCTTTCAAGTGTTGAATCCTTCCATCACACAAAGGATTCAATTGATCATGTGAGTTTGATCATGAAAATCTCTTCACATCCTATACTCAATACATAAAACTCTACCAATATGAAATGAAGAACCATATTATATTTAAAATTTCCAAAATAAACCCCTAACCATACTAAAAAAATATACACACATGAGATGATATGAGAGGGAGATGGATAAAAAGTATTCTCCAGAGTAGAGAAGAAGAGAATGCATGGCTTCTTCATCTGAAGAAATACTCATGGTAATAATTTTATACTGCCATGAGAGCCCCTAACATAATCCCTTTAATGTTACATGATTTCATGATGATATAAACATAATGATACTTCCTCATGTGAGCCTTTTTTTATCTCTTTTTTCCGAATCCTTTGTTATGAACTCTTTATGTGATTATCAAAACCACATAGTGTGACTCCCGTCGGATAATTCATTGAAATACACCATTTTCATGAGAATTATCCATGATGTTTGACCTCTACATACTTGTGAACCAAGGTATATACCCTCATCTTTCCTTGGAAATCCTAGCTGGGGGCCCCTAACATGAACCCTTAGTAAAACAACCATATGTTCATTTTTTTGAATCCTCCAACATGAACTCCCCTTTTGTTTAAACATACTAGGAGTTGTGTCCTTTACATGACCCTAAGTCTTGCACTCCTCCTATTATATAGACCATTTTCCATAAAAAAATAAATTATAAAAAGGAATTATATGATAACATGAATCATCACTATCGTGAAACCATCATGTGTCAACCATATGAAATGTCCTATACGATCAAATGAAGCACTTTAGACATGTTTACATTCTCATACAGAGGACATTAATCCTGCTAGATTTGATTATGTGAATAACCCTCTAATAAGTCCTCATAAATCACATTAATAACCATATAAATTTCATGATGATTTCTAAAAAGGACCTATAAATTTCTATATTGATCATGAAAAAAACATTGAATTTTTTTCCATGATCACATGAAATGCCATGGACCTATCTATTTTGATCATGTGAAGCACTTGGTACATTTCATTTTTGATCAGACGGGACACCCTAGACATATTTAGAAGATGCCATGGGATATGTCAACAATGTAATTCGGACACGCTCAGAAATATTCAATGTAAAACCCCATCCATTAAACTTTGTCTGAGTACCCCCCCCCCCATAATGGGAGTTCCCTGAATTGGATAGGTATATGCACTCAGGCAACCATATCAGTTTCGATCTCTCAAAAGGGACTTCGTATCATACAAACCATATTTTATCAAACTCTTGTGTTCATCATCTTTCTTTATTCATTAAAAGATAAATAATGAATATGTAACAAGTAAATTTTTATGAGTACAAGTGCCTAACATTCCAAAAATTTAGGTATTATAATCAACATTTAAATTGTATTCCCCTATCACAACCTATCAGATGTTTTTGAGTTAGTTGAACTATAAGAACTCATATTCCCCTTCAACAACGATATATAGGATCCCTTCATAAGCTCTGAGATATAATAGGGAATGCAATCTAGTTTATATACATAACTATCAAAAATATTCTTAATTCATTGTACTGAATTCTCGTATAAGTATATCATATTTCCTTTTTTCCATAAGTGGAGAATAAGTGGTATTATACATGGGAATCTTCTTTGGTCTATTTTATGGTCATGCCCTCAAGCACCATAAACCTATCATCAGGTTATTGACAAACTAAACTATGAGGTCTCTAATTTTGGTAACAGATAGTTAATGTAGGATACATTCCTAAGGACCAATATTCGTCTTATATTCTCCAGAGAACATGTAATCATACCTCTCAAAGGGAAACCGTAATGTGTATGCCCCATGAAAAATTTTCCTAATGAATTTTTTCAAATATTATTCCATCTATAATTTCTCCCACCAATCATGAATCACATGGTCTTATAGAGAGGTGATGATTATAGAAATAGTGTGGTGAGTATTCTCATAGTGTGGGCCCTTCATTGGGAAATATTCCAGATTACATCCAATCTCAATCAAATGTCCATACTCCCACTGAGGTAGTCCTGTCAACATGACATGCATGTGTCCCACTCTAGGACTCTATTGTTAGATCATTTATGATGAATACATCAACCACTGAACTATATATACTTTTATTCATAAATTATCAGAATACATGAGATTCCTACTCAAATATCCAGCCTGATATTTATGTCCTTATCACCTGACACTAAACTACAAGGTAAATAACAATTATAAAGCTTTAAAATGTTTTTGATTCTTGTTATCATTGGAAATGTCAGACACCTTTTGGTGGTCTAATTTCATCTCCATGAATTGAAAATCCTCCCTAGAGAGTGATAAACTCTATTAATACTAAACTTGTCTATATACTAATGAATTATAAATAAAAAATAGAGTAATGTAGAATCTATAATAAATGACGCCTTTCCCATCAACACATGGTCTTCATAATGTCATCGATATATGGGTAACTAGTTCCATATCCTACCATGGGAATGATTGAACAAAAAAATATTAAATCTATAAGATAATCTCAAATTAAGATATAATTCCCCCCAAATGGTATGATGAGCCTGACCTCCCATCCACATGACTAATGTGAGTTCCTAAGTACCATTGGTTTTGAAACCCAAAATAATTGAATTTTTTTGGAAAGTAGTAACATTACTTATTACATATGTAGGATCTATTGGTATTATTTTATTAGAGACAAAAATGGAAAACCCGATGTAAGCGATTTTGAAACTACATTCAACCCTCCAAAATCGAGTGTGAGGTGAAATTGTCCACAATTTTGAGAAACAGTATTTTATATTATTCTTTTAGACAATTATTGTAATATTTCAATCAAAACTCTTCTTAATGATTCATCCTATAGGTTCATGTCACTATCATCTAGGCCTTGGAAATAAACTATTAATTTTTCTCTTATATGGTTAGTGGAAAAAAATGAACCTAAAATTTTAAATCTTTTCCATTGATCATATAAAGTCTCTCTATATGATTTTTTAATTTCATAAATTTTCTTTTTGATAGATATTCTCCTTGATGTATGGAATAACCATTTAAAGGTTTCTCTTATATAGGTTATCCTAGTCATTTACCTCTATAATATGTGTGTCTCAAAACCACTTCTTAGTTTCTTATTCTTATGAGAATGTAAAATACATTTACTCTCATCACACTTTTATAATTATTTTTTGTTTGAGTGATGAGTAGAACAAATATAATTAAATTATGTCATTTTTGAGATCTTCACTAGGAATACAATTTCATAATGGTAACAAATTGATTATTATTGTTTTAAAATTAGTGTAAATTTTATGTGTGGGCACAGAAACATTTTTATTTTTCTTAATTAAGTGAGGTTAATAAAGGTGTCTCCAAATTTAGTTTAGATTCTGTTATATAGGAACATGAAAAAAACAAATGTAATATGTGTTCACTAGACTCTGTTAATGAATTGTGATCAAAATATTTGTATAAATTTATCTATATGTTTTATTATAAGGTTTAAATTAATATTAATTTCAAGAGACAATATTTTTTTAGTATGAAATATTGTAAACAAATTTAAATTCAAGTTATTTTTAGAGCCAACCCCACATAAAAAACATTAAATTTTAATAAGAATATCATGTGTGGGAAAAAATATTGTTAAAACCTATGTTATTATATATATATATATATATATTTTAGTAAAAAACAATGGTTGTCTATATAAGGGTGCAAAAAATTTAGTTATCAAAATAAGTTAATAAATCTGTTTTTGGATTAATAAAAATTTAAGGATCTTCATAACACTTTTAAAAATTATATGTAATCCAATAAAATAATAGGTGATTGGATTAGGGCTGGTATATTAAATTCAATGATATCCATGTCTTAATAAATCACCAACTTCATAATTATTTTATACATTAATGAATGAAATATTGTGTTATCATTCCCTCTATGTTAAACTAAATTTTATGTTTCAATCTACTAGTATTAATTTCTTGATCATCCCTCCTTTCTATATGCGAGAAAAGGTATCCTTGACTCATTTATAGTATACTACTCTAAAACCTCTATGGAAAATCCCAATTGAGTTTTTGTGTTACAATGTAATTCAAAATAAATTTATTGCCTTCCACACACATATCTGCAATCTACAGATACCAGAAACTAATAATGGAATATTCAAAGAAATATAAATTGAAATGGGTGGAGACAGAGATTTGATATTTTATATATGAGATAAATAATATTACATGAATACTAACTTGATAAATTTCAATATCAATTTATTTTATAGTTAATGAATTTTGAGAAGAATCAAAAAAATAAGTGTTTTACTGTATAGACTAAATAATTCCAAATTAGTACTACAACATATGACCTTATTAGTAAATTTTTATTACCTAACCATTTTAGAGGTAATATTATTGGGAAGAGAAGAATATAAAACTATAGTAATAGTGTAAAGTAGAATATAAGACATAAAAATATCGAATACACAACTCTCATAAACTCCTTTTATTTTCATTATTATCTTATTTTGATAGAATTTTTATTTCATCCATTTTAGCTAGACACTATTAGAATTTTCTCTATTGAGGTGAGATACCGTCGATGAGTTTTTTAGTTCCATAAAAATTTACTATTTGAATTGCTATCTCTGAATATTTGGTCAATATTGGGACTCAAGGGTTTTAATATTTCAATATTCTAATGTCCTCCCCCTAAATTTAATGAACCTGTTCAATGAAGGTTTGAAAATATTATAAATGGAATGAAATTCAGAGTGTATGGCCTAGTGAAATAGAACAACTTGTTACATGGTTAATTTAAATTCTTCATTATTAATGGTTTAAAGGAACATGTTATTGTGAAATTATCATAAATCCTCTTATCTTTATTGTTTTATTCCTTCACAGGATGGTCAATATGCCGTTGCTATCATAACTGTCCAAAAGGTATTTAAAATAAATTCTTCAAAGCCTCTTAACAACACAACTTCATCTTCCATGGTGGAAGGCATCATTCTTCTTTCACTCAAATAAGTGTAAACCATTTCATATTAGTTATTTCTTAATTAACTAATTATTAAAGAATATATATCATTTTTACTCCAAAAATTTATTGAAGATCACCAAGATTTCATATATATATATATATAAGATGAAATATATTATGTATGTCGAGGTATCTTGATTTACTACTTGAGTAAATAAAGTGTAAAACATTATGCATCACCTCATCCATGGAGAATTTCTTACATGTAGTTCTTTATTCATGTGATAATGGTAGAAACCATACATACCATTTTCATATATAATATTATTTAGGACTGAAAAAAATATGATGCTCCGTACTCCACCAAATTCTTCATCTATTATTGGTCAAAATAGGACATATGGACCAAAAATTATTATGCATTGAAATTATCTTCGATATACATAGGAAAATAAGTTATTTAACATCCAAATATTTTACACATCACTTGTAATTCTAGGAAATTTCCATTTTTCCACCACTCTCCAAAAATATTATATATGAAGAATAATTTAATATATAACCCAAAACATATATTAAATATTGAAATAATTTTTGAAAATCATATTCAACCACATTATAAAAAATCACCGTTAAAATACATAATATAGGATAATTAATGGATATATATTTATTTTACAAAAATATATATAAATTAATTTAATATAATTTTAATTCATTTTATTATTTATCCACAAAACCCAATGAAATGGAACTTTAATCTGAATGAATTATATAACTCATCTAATTTTAACACTAGGGAACAAATCAAAGGAATATTAACTAATAATTATAATGTATTTGATGACACTATTAGTAACACCTCCATTAGCATCATATTACTTCACTGTATGAGTTACTCTCAATATTGGGTATAGTATGATTAATCATAAATTAAAATTTCTATAAAAAATTGTATTTTAATGACTATTTTTTTCACGTATTCGATTGGGTCGTGTTTTGTTTCTATAACAAAAACATTATCCATTTATTTACATGAATTTGGTTATATTTCATGTGGTTTACTAGTAATGTTATTATTATTATAAGAACTTGAATGTAATTATGTAGATTTGTAATATCATATATATATATATATATTATAATAGAATTCAAAATGATTAGTATGTAAGAAACTTGCAAATTTCAACCCACCGTGTCACCTGTACTAATATTTCATAGGGATTGAAGAGTGTAATAAATCCCCATGGGATAATAATAAGAACTATGGTTATTATAAACAAAATTGGGAATGATTCCAAACTAAAACCTTCTTAAACAAAAAATATTAATCAACCCTGTAGTCTGGTATTATGCATCTATATATTGGAAATTCATGAAAAGAAATAAGAAGTTTGTAAAAATATAAACTGACCAAATATAGTATAATGAAAATATGATAACTGAATCAGAAATCATCACTTTATAACACAATTATAAAATATTACATCATCATCTTATACTTAAACATGAATCCAAAATAAGACAATTCTAGTTTGGCCGATACATAATCAATCCAAAATAAAAAAAATGAACAACTGAAAAATCACCTCTATCTGACCCTTGGCCTCCCACTATATAAAAAACATTCAAAAAGACACTCCAATATATAATACAATATAGGAAAAAAGCTTCATAAATTATATCAAAATATAATGACAAAATACACACATGAAATTGTGTATATTGTGTGTGAGATAAATATGCCCAATATGATTTCACCAAATTGTCTATGCAATCCCTTTTATAAATTATTTCATATATTATAGTTTTAACATCATTTAAAATGTATGGTTTTACAAATATAAATATTATAAGGGATATAAGTACCATTAATTTAACACATTTTTTAATTCCAAAATAATAATAATATGATGAAAATAGAATAAGGAGAAAAATGTTTGGGGATAGAATCTATAGACATAGGGTAAGAATCATTGAAGACACACTAGAATATAGCATCAAAAGTTATTTGACATAAATGAGTAGAATAAAATACCCTCCTATATCACATTCATAAAATTTTTAAATCACTCGGTCAGCACCAACAAAATCACTAAATAACTCCTCATGATTAGATCTCTAGGTCTAATAAGATAAATCCATCTTATTATCTCCAATAATATAATTTGTATCATATCTTAATTGACTCCCATAATATATTTTGGAACTACACTAGAATAGGAAAACCTTATACTTGGGGTTACTAGATAATTTTCAATGAAATTTAGTATGGTGTAATCTAGATCTCTCAGTTAGTTACATGGGTTCTCATGAAAAAGTCAAATTGAAGGTGATCAATCAAAAGAAAAAAAGACAAGATCAATAAGTATATAAAAATAATCCACATAAAATATATCAAATATCACATCCAACACCCTCAAATTTAAACAACCTTTATATATATACACATATAAGTGTCAAACAGTAATTTAAATTTATGTCTCACAAGGTTTTTAATTTTATACAACACATAATGCATGGTTTAATATAATTTCTATGTTATGATCATCAAGGAAAATCATTTTATAAAATGCCATATGGGAACATAAAAAAATCATAGAAATCCAAGTTATAATATAATTCATTGAAAAGAAAACAATGAATTTTTTTTGAAACTATTTAGAGATCAACTCTTCTCTTTTAATAGAATACAAAACAACACAAGACTATCAAGTATTAAAAATAATTCAATAAATAACAAACACACCTTTTTATATAAAAAACTATTTATAATGATGAAACATTATATTTCAAATTATAATAGCGTTATAGACCTATTTTCACTTGAATTTCATTTATGAACTCCTCATTCATTTAAAAACACTTGAGACAGATAAGAAAATAGTTTTAGAATCCAAGGACAAGAAACCCACATGAAACCCTTTATATAAAATGTATAAATAATTTAAAATATTTTATAAACCCCTCCTGCATATCATATATTTATATAATATAAAAAGAAACCTATTTTAGAAAACTAAAAAACATTATACATGTGGATTAAAATATTCTCATAAAAAAATCATGCTTCATTAGGGATGAAACTAATAAACTTCAATGGTTAATGTCCTACCAAGAAAGGTGATTGAATTTATATTCCCCATACAAATAAGTTACTAATTTTTTATCAACACAACACCCAAATTCAATAATTTCAACCATTATAGTTAATGGGTGAAAAGATAACTAGAGGTAAATCTGAGATAAGGGGATGACTAGAAGAATAATTAGGGAAAAATAAGGATTAAACATGGAAAAAACACTTGAAACCCACAATAATGTCATCAGGATCATGGAGGAAGAAGTGAGGAATCTTAATGGTTTCTCCTATACCCAGTCACATTAATTGATAGGTGAAAGGGAGGAAACTAGTTAAATTTTCTTAGGGGCATGAGGTAAATTCATGATTTTAAATTTCAGGATGGTATTAAGGCTTTCACCCATAGTTTACCAAACCATGTTCCAACCATGTAGATTTCACAAAAAATAGAGCTAAAAAATTAGATGTTTTTTCTTTTACTCTTTTCCAAATAATGTATCCACTACTATAATTGAGCTGCATCACTCCACAGGTTTCCTTTCACAGATCCCCAAAATGTGAATAATTCTTGTGAAAGTAATCCCTTATATAAAAGAAACTTTAACATTTTACACAAATATTTACATGAACATGTTCCAATCATGAACTATATAGAGAACCCTTACATAGAGTACTCTCACATGATTTCTATGGAATATATGGGTCATCATCACAGTGAATCCTAAATTTTAGGTGAAATTGTAGTATTACAAAACAAATATAAATACCATATTTAAAATCGAAATTACTCCAATATTAAAAATAATTCACAATCTTATAATATTTAATAATATAGTGAAATTGGTGTCTTATAAATCTATAAAATAAGATAATTTAGACCCTATAAAGGCATTCAAAAAATGTTAATATAAATGAATAATAATACTACTTCACTCAGTTAAAGATTCAATGATTTACCAATTAAATTAATCATTTAATTGGATATATATAATCTATATAATTAAATAGTAAAATATCAACTTAAAACTTACCAGGTGATAAAAAATACAATTCTCACTATCGCCTACTTCCATCTAAACATAAGAGGGGACTGTTCCAAGAAAGATCAATTGGGTCCAGTATTGAAAGAGAATAAGAGAAAAACAGAACTCTACAATATTAATAAGTTATTAGTCAAATATCTTCAAACATCCTAAATAACAAACCAACTCATAATTAATAGAAATATATTCCAGAAGAAATTGATTGATACTATAGGTCTCTATACCATTTCAAATTAATATAAAATGGCGAGATATTATCCAGACACCACTATGAAAGAAACATCACAAAAATAATCACATCTCTATTTAAAAAAAAAATACAATTCATGATAAAAATATAAACCACCACATGATAAACCATTTAAAATACCCATAAAATAATATAATGTAAGGAATACCTAATAAACTATAAGAAAATGTCAATCATCCATCAATATGTCACTAAACCAGAAAGGGAGTGATACCCATACATGGAACATAAATCAAAAAATTAAAACAAGGGCTTTAACCTCAAGTCACAAAGATTAATGGTAATTAACATTGATAATTTCTTATAGAACATCATCCTATTATGTACTCAAATTGAAACACAAAATAGAACAATATATAGTAAAGGGACTAGTCAGTGCACAATCTAAAACTTTGTTGCACTCATATCAGTTTCCAATGTATATAATTATGTATTCTTCTGTGAAACATATAAAAATAAAAATATCATGACATTGAAAACACTTTACATAAACCTCATACACATAATTAATCAGTAAGGGTTGAGAATAAATGTAAATAACCAGAAACACTCAAAATAAGGTTGGCGGTGGTGCCCACTGAATGTAGCAATGTAAAATAATCCCAAAAGTTTATCCAACTATATACGCATCAGGAACATACCCTAAGTTAACCAATATTCATTTTGACCTATAAGATCACATTGAAGAAATTTCATGAGAGTTATAAATAGATATAGAAAATTTAACAAGTTGTTCCTCACTAGAAATTCATAAGAGGTCAAATATTATCATAGGAAGCAGTAAGAATTAGAGAGGATACACCATTATAAATTCAATCTTCAAGATCAAGATCATATGGAAATTTTATATTGTTTCTTGTATGTTTTTCATCCAAATTCAAATATAACTAATCCATGGCCTTACTAAATATGTCCTCCATTAAATCTTTCTTAATGAGAGTAATTTATGAATAGTTTATTAGAATATAATAACAAATATGAAATATGATTGACATTTTTTATCACCACTCACTCAACATAATAAAGGCTCATGAATTTAATGTATTTACCAACCATTTTATATTAATGATAATTACATTGAAAAATAATGGTGTTCATTAAATCCTAAGACACATATTCAAGCAACCAAAAGTAACAATGATTATCTTCCACACTCTACTCCATCCTCACTCAAGAATAAAATAGAGTTCAATTTCAGTGGTGTAAGAGTTTTGGAGGAATTGATAATTCCATTATACATTGAAAACCACTCCATAATCATAAGCACCCATGCATCATAACAAAATTTATATATGTGATTATTTAGGTAGTCCCATATAGTCTCAGGATAAAATAATTCTTTATATCTAAGACTCTATTAGGAGTATGGGAAGAGTCCAAAACTGGAAGAGTTTAACATAATTTCTGATAAAAAGTATCCTAAGAATCATCCCTAGATATAGACTATTAATATAACATCCCTCCCCACACTAATTTTAATGGGGAGTGATATGGTAATTATAATGAATTATGTCATATACCCTTGTAACCAATGTTTATTAATAAATTCCAAGTTCCTAAAAAATGTTGGGATGATTTTTTCAAGGAAATATAAAACAAAAAAACCATATAAAAATAAAAAATAGAATATATGATGCATGATTAGAAAAAAAACTCAAATAATACCAAACCAAAAACTATATCCAAGTACAATTGGAAACCATGAGACATAATAAAAGAGAACAAAATAGGCAATAAAATAAAATATCTAAAGTAAATCATCCTAAAACTCACAACCTGATCCATGATCCATCTCCACATGTTAGGCGCAAGGTATCAATAATCGTTACTAATAAAATGATATACCATGACTTTAAATATACCTCAATTGATGAAATATACAAATTCACAATTGTTCCTATGAAGGTTTCAAAATAAACACAATAGGATTTCTCAAATCACATCCCATATCATGCCATTAAGACAATATATTTTAACCCAATTAGTAAAAATTTTTTCAATAGTAAAATAATTTATAAAAATTCCATAATATTTTTCCACATAATGAAATAACTGAATAATAAAAACTTTTTAAAATCAGTTGGCATAACCATAACCATGTATTCACACATAGAATGCATTTTCGGGTGAAAGATCCATACTCACGAGTGGTCTCCCATTGATCTACCAAGCAGTCAAAGGGTAGCCAATACAACATTCCACAATAGTAGACCCCCTACCACCAGTCCATGTCTAATGAAAATGAACTCATGTGAACCATGTATGGTAAATCCATATAAAATCCTTCAATATACATTTATATTTAAAACAATATCTACAAGACAATTCCATTGATAAAGAACTATATTGTTAAAATATACCTTTTAAAATCATAAAATAAGTTAGATTTCTAAAATCCAACCCAATATCCTACAACATCCCAAATCAAAACCAAAACCAATCAGGATTTCCAAAAATAGTAACATAAGTATTTCACAAAAACTTCAATTAAAACTTTTATTTAAAACTGATCCTTCAAGTTCTAAATCACTTGTAGCCAGTAGACAAGATTCCTACCTCACAAAAATTAGTGAAAATAAGGAATGACATATTGAAACATCTATATCCAACCAAAAATCACATTACAATCACATTATATAACAAGATTTAATCATAAAACAATTTTTAACACTTAGATATATCCATAGTATAATAGATATATAGTTCCAAGAGATAGAGATAGAAGGACCTTGGATCTATCATGGAAGAATAATAATGGGAACATATCCATGAATCCGATCATCCAACACAAATTGATTATCATATGGATCACTCTAGGATTATAGGGGATAATATCTCACTTCATGGGAGAAAAAGAAATTCAAGTTATGTAAGGATTATGGGAAATCTAAAGGATGAATGAGATAATTAGGATTAGATCCAACTATTAGGGATATTCAACTACACACCACATAGTTATGCTACCTAGATTGGAAAACCATTTGACAACTATATGGAGATACTGTATTAAGGATATACCTCACACGATGGACTCCCATGGTTAGATAAATTTTTTGAAGTCCGAGTATTTCCATCTATTTTAGGATATATGGTCTCTCATTTGCATCAGTATAGTTTGTCAAAACCATGTTCCAATTGTTTTCCTTTTTTGGACCCACTTTCTTCCATTGAATGGTTTCCTAGAGATGGTTCATTATTTCTACAAACTGTGCATAAACCCATAACATTCAAAAAGGCCTTAAAAATTTCCCAAAACCACTTAGTACGTATTAAAATTTAACCAGAAAAATATATTGCTTCCAAATACCAGAATAAAGGGTTTTGTTCCTTAAAACAAGAGTGCTAAATTTTCCCAACAATTAGCCTTTACAAGCTCAGAACGTTAAAAATACCTACTCTATTTGAAGTATTCAGGATATTTATCTATAATTCACTTATCATTAGCACATTTTTCATTCTTGATATAACCATATTCCCATAAGACTCACCCGATATTGGTGCTTTTATAATAAAACATATTATATTGAATATCAATAAACCATACCCGCTCATGATTTAACATAGAATCCAGATCTATCAAATCAATGGTCGGGATTAGGTTAGTACTAATTTAACATAGGAACATGGAACACATTGTAATCTTTTCTGAACCGTGGTTGAAAATACAACCAATATTCCACCTCACCATCTCATTCAAGTATCTCAAAAGGTACTCTATGTTTAGGAGATATCAATCCCTACATACCACAACGTTGGTGTCTATGGATAGGAGAGATTATCAAGAACACATGATCACTCTACTTAGATATAAATGGTTATCAATAATGATAAATATGTGATTTCCAATGACATTGAGTGATATCCATTTTCTTTATGATAAAATTAATCTTCTTTTTTATCTCTAGAAAAAGGCTTTGTCCAATTATTGAAGTCCCTCATTTTTCTACCCAATAATGTGGATAATAAAAAGGTCCCCACCTAATGTTTCAAAAGGATCCATATGTATTGTGGCCTGGTAACTATAATTTTTTAACAACTCTACTAATTGTAACTGATCCTCCATTAAGACAAAAAAATCTATTATAGAATCCTTCAACATATCCCCCAAAATTTGGATTTTCTATTTGGAATGACCAGTCATTTAGGGATAACAAGACGTACTCATAGTCAACTATAATCCAAGGTACTGCTGCAATGATTTATGAAAAAGAAATGTAAACTAGGGGTCTCTATCTAAGACCATTGAAAATGGAATGTCATGCCTCTTTACAATTCCCTAAATGTATATTTTTTATAGGTCTTACCCTGAGTTATATTCCTGAACATAGATGAACTAAGAAGATTTTTTTGAGCTGATATAATATCACACATATAAAATAATGTTTCATAAATTTCCTCAGTAGAACTATTATAAAATCCATTTATAACTTCTATCATTTCTATAAGGGAATTATAATAGACTGTAACAAAGATATTGGTCATCGATGCTTCTCATTTACCTACTAACATGTGATGAATCATGAGACATAATCAATTATAGATATTTTTTTCCAGCCAACCACAAAATAGTTTTCAGTTCTTTATAAATTTTTTGAATCATATGGTGAAACAACCATATCAAATGATGATAGCCACTAAGAAGTTGATCCTATAATAGAAAAGGTATGTTTATCTATTCTAGAAACCAAAATACTAATTCCCATCCAACTTCCATAACTCAATGGTCTCCCCGCAATTTAGTTTTTTCCTAAAAGTCACTTGATTTGCAACGTATTTATAAAAAATTCTTTTTGGATGAAACAAATTAAGAGAAACCAAAACTGAAACACTACCATTGTATGAGAAATCTAGCTGAATGTATTCTATAATAGAAATTAGTTTCCAAATATCCAAATCATCTTTATCCAATTGAGAAAATGAATTGATTCTCAATGAATCTTCAAAATTGATCCCTTAACATGGTTTATACATCATGTTATATAAAAAATATGGAGATAGTACATATATCTGTTCTGCCTTAAATTAAAATATAATTGTGAGAACATTTGGTTCCTTTTTCTATTATCCAGAAACGTTGTGAATTTCTCCCCAAATATTTAATGATATTATATCTTTAATGAAAAGACCAAATTCGATAATTCCTTGTTTTATGTTAGATAGTTTTTATGATGCAACCATAAATTTCATGAACCACAAGAAACAACATGTTCTCCCTACATGAGGACACATCCCAACCCAAATAACAATACATCATAATAAACTACAAAACTATGGATAAAAATTTGAAACATGAGGATATGTGATGATGTTTGTATAACATTATGTTCTAGGAATGTAATATGACCTATGTTGTTCCATTATAAAAGAAATTATTTCCTCATTAAATATGTTATCATTGATGTAAAATGTGAATTATCATGTAAAAAAAACTATAGTGTCCCACCTAGCAAAGAAACTATATATCTCAAATAAATTCATCAATGGTTTCCAAGATATAACAACTTATATATTTTCGTGGATCTATAGAATATCCTTTTTAATAAATGACATGGTCAAGGAAACATACCTCTTGTAGAAAAAATAAAACTTTGATTACTTAACATATAGACAAAATTACCATAAGATACCAAACACTACAACAAATATTTTCTCATTATCAATTTTTTCTTAAAATATTCCAGTATATCATCAATAAACACCACCAAAAAGGAATCTGTAAACCACAGAATGATTCATTTCACCAATGAAAATACATCTAGTTCATTTTTAAGACCAAAAAGACATAACAAACAACTATTAATGTCCATATAAAATTCAATAATATGTCTTCATAATATCCCCATTAAAAATCATAATTGGTGATATCCCTATTGTAGGTCAATTTTTTAGAAACATTGTTCTCTACTAAATTGATAAAACAAATAAACAATGAATGTAAGAGAACACTAATTTTTTATAATAACTTGCTTAATATTATGATAATTCAAATCAGGACTAAGATATCTATCCACATTCTTTACTAACTAAATTGTTGATTCCTACTGGGACATACTTGGTCAAATAAAAACTTTGATTTAAAAATCTTTCAACAAAACCATCAACTCTATCAATTATATTGGTTCTATCCAATAAGACATAAGTGAGATAGGAAAAGTCCCTGGTAATAAGTCAATCATAAACTCCACATCTCTTTTGGGTGGAAACCATAAGATGTTTTGGGTGAGAAGTTAAGTAATCTGAGAACAATAGTTAGAAAATATCCCATACAACTATTATCAACATATACCAATGTATACACTTCATGATGATACTACATGGTTCGAACCACTAACACCAAATGTCTTTCTCTCTTTTATGTTACTTTCCAATCAGCTATTAAGATACTCTCGACACCATCCATAGATGTGAAACTTTCCTTTTAGGAATAATTGTTGACATGTGACTTGAATGATTTTATCAAATCCATAACGAAAATTTAGTCACTGATATCCATCTTAAGAGCAGATATGTACAATAGTATAATAGCCATATCAATTGTTATAGAAGATGATTTATAAAAAATGGAATGTTATTCCCATGATAAAAAAGGATAATTAGGTTTTAAAAACAAAGGTATTATCAAAAATGAAAACCCATACTTTCAACCACATGAGAAGCCAAAAATGAGTGGGATTCACCCATATCAAAAACATATTTCATAAGGGGATAATTACAAAGAACTGAACCTCTCACCATTAAAGGACCAGATTTATAATCCATGATCACTTTATCATCTCCAGAAACTTTCTTACTCTCTACACCTTTCTCTTATTTACAGTATAAGAGTTTCATTGGATGAAGATTTATGGTGTTCCTATAATCACCATGGCACATACTAGTATGATGAAAATAATTATTCTCATACAACCATCCCATCGAAGAGTGTGATGCCCGAGAAGAAGGAAATGTCTTTCTTGCACCCAACCATGGAGAACTATGACAATAACGTCGATTATTTTCCATCTTGTAGAAATTTTGATAATATCTAGGTTGTGTTATACAGTACTTCTTCATAAAATTAAACGAACCACATCAAAAACATCCCACCATACTTTTCAGCTGAGGATGAAGATTTAATGATCCAATGGACGAACTCTGAGGATTCCCACCACTCTATGAGTAGGTATTCATCTTCCAATAATTCCCATAATTATAGTTTCCGCATATTTCTGTATGAATAAACATACTAACTCTAGACATATTTATCATGACATCCCATTTTTCCACCATCTCTCTATTTTATATTACTATATTGTCCTTTTTATAAATGATGGAAATCTTTGACAGAATACCTAGTTACAATATTGACTAAAAAGTGTGTTCCTTCAAGTAAGAACTTGAAAACAATTACGAGTAAATATGGAATAAATTCATAAATTTATCCACATAATCTATCCCTAAGATATTATAATTCTTTAAAATCATAAATTTCATTATCCAAGGAATCTGAATGGTGTGAGGGTAAACATTTTAATAAAAAAATTATACAAATTCCTCTAATGTAATTCCTTGGTCCAGTTTAGCCTGAAATTTTAATTCACACAATTAGCATGGAAAATAATCTACTATATACATTTCCAACATCAAAATCATCTCTACAGGTGTCCTAAGGAAATTAAATATTGGATTCATTTTATTCATCCATACTTATTCTTTTTCCAGCATAGAATCACCTCAGAAGATAGGTGGATTATTATTTTGTAAATAAACATAATAGTCCACTTAACATTGACCATAATTAATATTAACCATATCAATGGACAAGAAATCTTAGAAAATTCTTTGAACCAGCTATTGGTTCACCTGTGGATTAAGTGAAAAAACAATACCAACATCCCCTTTTAGTTATTTTATATGATTCTTACCCAATTCCATTTAATAAAACCAGAATGAAACTCCATTTAGTATCACTAATTATCAACTGATGTCTTAGTAGTTAGAATGTACTTAATCAACACATTTCACTACACAAATTTCTAAAATTCAACCATCATCAACATTTTTACAATTTTTAAAAAAATTCAAACCATGGTTTTTTCAGAATCACAGATTTTCACTATTAGCAAAAAAAAAATACATTTTATAATTTTTTTCTCAAAATGAATTAATCAGTCCCATAGGGAAGTCTTACCATCAAAATATTTCATAAAAAATTCATTGGTTAAACCCATGGCAATGAGGTGAAAACTCGCCAAGAAGTGTCTTAAAACACCCATGTACACAATAACCCTAATAACATTATGTTCAACGTAATGAAGTTGGATATTACATTTTATGATCTAAATTTTGAGTTATGATAATCCTACACCTTACTATCATCAAAAGAAACAGTGTGGAAACATTTCCATTATCAGGATCAAGTAGAACTGACACCATTTTCTATGTCAATAACCTAACAACGGTGATACAATTGGTCAAAAAAAGATGTTCATTCCAAATGAATCTGATTCAATTTATCTCGAAAATATATTTGGACAAACTGTAACTAATAAAATCTATAACATCTATCACCTAAACAATTGGTTAGGGGTGTGATGGGGGTGCTTTTATGACTTAGCTGAAATCCCCATAACACTAATGAATTGAAAATAAATTCAAAGGTTTTAAAAAAAATTGGGGTATGATTTTTCCATTGAAATGTTAAACATCCAACCACATAAAAAAACCAAAGGAAATGTTCTATATAATGAATGAGTAAATAATACAACCCAAATCAAACAAAATGAACAACCATGTTAGTGTACAATATGAAACCAAACTACATAATCAAATAGAACTAGATGGATAAAAACTAAATAATCCATAGCGGTATCATACTACAAAAACCAACCCACTAAAATATCCATTTTCATGTGTAATGTCTAAGCTATCAAGAAGAATCACTAAAGGAACTTAGATACCTTGACATTAACTGTGTCTTGATATATGAATTCAGCAAATGAACAATAGTTCCCAAGTTGGTGGTGAGTCCTAATTTAGTAGGATTCACCCAATGAATTCTGAAATCATTCCACTGGGAGACGACATGTTTGAACACTTTATAATACATTTGCTAGCTACAAAATAATTTATAACCAACCCACAAAAATAAATCTATGAATCTAAAAACATTTTTGTAGTAATTTAGAATACACAAAACCATGTCTCCAAATACACTACGGTTACCTAGGTGATGTTTACATACTCATGAGAGGTCTCTCATTAATTTACCAATTCATTAAAAGTTATGTGATACCAGGTTTCCAAATAGAACACACCCCTTCTATAGAGTCACATCAAATGAAAATGAACTCACAACAACCATGTATTTAAAGAACAAGTAAAACCATTCAACAAACTACTATTTATTTAAACCATTTCAAAAAAACAATTCCATTCATAATAAATAAGAAATAATTTTAAAAGAAACCTTTTGAAATCATATTTCGAAGGAGATTTCTGAAAACCAACATATTATCACACAATTTGTAAAAAAAAGTAATCAAGATTTCTATAAAGTATCACATTAGAATTTCACAAATATTTTAATCAAAACTTTTAATTTAAGTTAAAAAGTCATGTTATATATAATGTTTATTTGAGATAGAATCCACCTTCCTCCCAAACATTAGTGGAAATGAAGAATGAAACGAAAATAAATGTAATCCTGTCGGGACTCACATTCCCATCAATATATCTAATAGGATATCAAAATAAAACCCTTCATAACACCCATATATATATATATATATCACTAAAAGACAATATCTATGGATATAAAACATGAGAGGAACCTTGGATCTAAGTTTAAATATTAATAATTGGAACTTACCATTGAATCCAGACCTCTAATTCAATTTAATTTTCCTAATGATAGGTCTTGGATCATATTTTATAATATCTCATGCCTTGGGAGAAAAAATAATTCCTATAATTAGAGGATTAAGAAAAAAATGATGTCTTATGGGTAAAAATTGAATTATATCATCTTTCAAATAAAGGGTAACTATACACTACCCCATTAGGCAAGACGATTAGGAATCAAATGTTCCAATTGTGTGATCATACCTTCATAAGGTCATACAACATATGGTTTTCTCATACTGTTTGAAAAATCATTTTCCAACATGGATTTATCACTATTTCAGGATGCACATTTTATCGTGGTCATTCACACAGTTGGGCTATACCATTTACAAAATGTGCACCAGCCCTGTGCCCAATGTCTTCTCTTGCATGGTTTATTAGAGATTCTTTACAATTTCTAATAAATTTACAGATACTGTAAACCTCCATAAAATCCTCCATACTGTTCCAAAACCCCATGGAAACTAAAATAACATAGCCATATCATTATATAGATTCAATTTAAAGAATAAAGGGTTATTTACCAAAAGTCGGGGGTTCTACAATATACCCTCCTTTTAAACCATTCTTGGAGGAATATTCTAATCAACACAAGAGATGTAATAAACCAAATCATGCTCCATGTTCATGTCCAACAATATTTTACTAAACCATGGGAAAAATTAAAACTACCCACAATACCAAATAAATAAAAATTACAAAAACATCCTTTCTTTTAAATAAATAAAATCATATAAATAGATAAATAACTAATATTTAAAAGTAACCAAACTCTTAAAACACTCCATATAATTTATGAAACATAATATAAATTATTTCACATATCAATAAAAACATGAAATTAAAAATCCTTATTAGGGACCATGAAAATTTCACATAAAATCCACTTTATTTCAAAGCACCTTCCAAATTATTTTATAAGATTATCCCCTTTTGAATGTACATTAAAAAGGACAAAATTTTTTTAAATAATCCATAAAACCATATTTTAAACAAAAAAGTTTACTTAAAATTCAAATTTCAATTAAAGACAATATTGGATACTAGTTTTAAAATCAAAAAAATAATGAGATTCTATTTCCACAACAAAAAAAAACTTTATAACATAAAAAAAACAATAATAAAACCATGAGAATTAAATATAATCATGCCCAAAAAAATTAACACCATATTTTCTCCATATTTGATAATTAGAAATAAATTTATAAGAAACTATATATCATAAAAAACCAAAAAAATCCAAGACAAATTTAGAACTATGAATTGTTTTAGAAACTATGTGATACCAATGTGATAATACTTGTAAGGATTTCAGACCCATATATATAGTCTCTGCATGTATTTTAGGACTATGTGAGCTAATAATGAAGCCTTGGTTCTTCCCCTACACTCCCCCAAACTAAAAATGGCATATTTTTATTATATAACTCAATGGTTATAGAAATGCCATCATCTAAAATGAACATCCACCAAAAAACTACAAACCAGAATTAAAATTCAAAACACTAATCTTGATTACCCGTAGAAAATCATTTTTCATCACAAACATTGGTTATCAGGAACGTACTCATGTCCAAAATATTTTGTTTTTATAGTCTTATAATAATATAACAGAGATAAATCCAAATAATTTTTAGAACCATGGTCTTCTATGCATGATTTGGAGTATGGTTTGTGTTTGTTGTCAATACTCAGTGGAATTTCAGAATGTGTACCAGCAAAGAGATCATACAGTTCAAGCAGAAAACAGGATTGTAGAAAAGTGTTTTTGGAAAAGAGGCTTGTGCGCCGTGTACTTGAAGGAGAATAAACTTGCGCACCATATGTTTTTCAAGATCAGAACATGGAAAAATGGCAAAGGGATAAGGCCCGCGCAAGATTTGGGATGGTCGCGCAAGTGACCTGCGCGCCGTGAAGAGACTTTAGCACTGATACCTAGGAGGATTGGAAACTTGCTCGTCTATTGTTTTTCAAGATTCGAACTTCAAAATATTGCAAAGGAAGGAAGGTAGTGCAAGTATCAGTGTGGTTTCACAAGTGAGTAGCGCGACATAGGATAGAAAGGATGAGAAGCGTGCCGGAACCTGCATGCTAAGGGAAGACTTGCGCGCCACCGCGCACGGGCTCCAGTTTGCCTATAAATAGAGGACGCCCTCCTCATTTGTAACGAAGTTCAAGACTTAGTGTTTTTTTGAGCTCTCGTCGCACTAGTGGTTGAGTCGCACAAGTGTTTGTTGGGTCGTTCAAGTAGAGGTTGCACGCCAGTTGTTGGCTGCGCATCCAAAGTGGTTTGGGTTTTAGAGGTGCTGAGTGACGCAAGTTTGGAGTTCAAAGAGGCAGTGTCGCGCAAGTGGTTGGGAGTCACCTACACGCCGATTTTGTACCGCGCAAGTGACTAGCATGCCATTCTTGAAACTTGCACACTTGGTTTGGAGAAGCACTCCAGGGTTATTAAAGTACAATTGTCTTTTTGAAGTTATATGAAAGCGGGAGGATTACCCGGTACCCTCAGCACAAAGTGATATTTGTCTTCTGGTTAGATTTGGACTTCAACAGAGCATCTACATACAATAGAGGATGCATTCTTATGCAATGATGAATAGACATTCACATATTTAAACTGATTGTGTCTTCACCAAGGGCAGTGAGCCAGGGGAAGTCAACGGGAATGACCCGAGTGAAGCAGTGAGCTATCCCTGAACCATTGTAAAGGCAGTGAGCCTGGGACAGAGTGACTGTGCCCGAACCTTTGTAATTCATAGCTATTGAAGATTAGTGGAATTTGGTATGACTAACAACTTGTCAGTGTATGCTCCTTGGATGTAGCCCTTAGTGGTGAACCAAGTAAAAAGTGTTATGTCTTCTCTGTGCATGTGAAGTTTTTCTTTCTGATCAGATTCATCATACATGTTCAACAAGTTCCTAGCAAAGTGGGAACAAGATCCATCACATTAAAAGAAAAAGTTGTCACCCTGATTCACCCCTCCCCTCTCAGGGTGCCCTGGGGTCCTTCAATAATAATAGGTCCCTAAAATATAATTTAGTTCCGAATTGTTTTGGTTCAACCTACTATATCACCAAAACTAGTACACCATATGTCTGAAAGCATATTCTCAATCTGTATGGTCAAGAAACAATCAATGAGGGTGTCAAATAAAACCATGGGAAACAATTTAAACCTAAAATAAACATAAAAAACAATGAAGGCTTCACCTGGATTTTCTACATGATGTATCTATTCATTGGAAATTCATGAACATAAATCATCTGTTCTGAAAAATATGTTTCAATAAAACTAAGTATAATAAAACATTTATAGTTTAAAAACCATGAATAAATTTATAACACAAAATTAATATGATATACCTTCATTATATATATAATCATGAATTCTAAATAACACTAATATGGAGTGGGTAATACCTAGTCAACCCAAAATAAAAAAACATAGAAAACATCAAAATCACCTCCATGTGATCCATGGTCACCCACCACATCCAAATTAAAGATCGATATACTAAATGAAAAAATACAATATTTATCAAATATTGTCCTCATATATGGAAACATCAGAGAAACATAAATACAAGTTTGTTTTTAGTTTGTGATGTAAATAATTTTAATGGTATTTCACTAAAAAAATCTATGTAATTCCTCTTATAAAATATATCATAAATGTTAGTTTGAAAATCCTTAAAAAAGCATGTTTTTTTCCAAATGATAAAGTATAAGGGAAAAAGTATCATTAATTTAACCCTTTATCATAGTCCATGTTTTGAATAATAGGATTGAAATAAAATATAAAGCAGGAATACTAGAGATATAATTTATTACCAGGGTTTATGTATCATGGACAACTCATTGGATTATTACGTGGGAAATTCCTCAATATCCTCAAGAGAAACCAACCACTAATCTATGTTTCCTTCATAAAACGGTAAAATATATTAGTTATATCCTATATCTCACCAAATAAATCCAATAATTTATCTACCATAGTATAATAAGGTAACTCTACTCGAGTGACTCACATAGTTTAATCTGGGACTCCTCTTAATTAGCTCCCATTGTCTAATCAGGAACAACTCTAGAATGAAATGAAACTTCACTAGGGGTTACAATGAATATCTAAAACTTATTAATATTCTATAAACCATATATATTAATTATATACATGGTTCTCATGAAACAACTAAAAGAGAGGTGAGAAATCAATAAGAAAAATTTCACGATCAACAAATTTATCAAAAATAAGTCACAAGGAACAAACCTTATATCACCCACAACACCCTCTCAATAAATAAAACCTATTCACAAAACTAAATATACACACATATATAAATATAATTTTCAAAAATGAATTAAAATTCACATCCCATAATGGGATGAAATATATATAATAGAAGTAAAAAAATGTGTCTCACAACTAGGGTGTTTCTGTCAACATGAACAATGATGTTAGGAAATTATAACCATTCTTATAGATATCATATCATGAGACTCTATGTAACGCCCCGACCCTAGTTACCCAGAGTCGGTGCATTATTATATAACATTGGCATGATCACAAGAAAGATCAAATCTCGAAAGACCGATTGGTTTAGTAGCCTTGAAAACACTAGATATATTCATAAGTTTTACATTACATCACAAAATGAAAAACTACTACAACAACATAATGTCTCCATAATCCACACTCATATCCCCACATAATATCCATGAAAGTCATTCATAATTTACTTCTTCACATCCTAGGAAAAATAAAACATAGAAAATGGGTGAGCTCAAATGCCCAGTAAGGATAACAATATAGCGGAAACTTTCATAAATAAGAATAAACATTTAAGGCAATGTATAACTAAAACAAAAGCCTTTCAAAATTTAACTTTCAACATTGTATGGGATAAATAAAATGAAATAATGCCATTTACTCATTCACATGGATATTCTACTAATCGAATAATCACATGAAAAATCATTAACCACTTTCATAATGTTGGAATCCATAATGCCAGACTATCATAACACATAGCCAAGGCCTCGTGCCAAGACCTCAAATAAGATTTTGTCAAGGCCTTGTGCCAAGACACTAGTTTGTCTCATGAGACCTACCGATGCATCGAGGAGCTATAGCGGGGTCCACCCATCACATATTAAGTCCAATGCATTCCCATATGAAAACGTTTAAAAATAACATAAAAATTCGTATTAAAACTAGCATACGAAATGTCAATAATTTCACCATAAACTATGAATGGTATAAAATTAGCACATCCACAGTCAAACATATCACAAAACCTTCAATACAATATAGAAGTTTTGTATCATAATAAATCAACTTCAAATAAGCGTAAAATCCATCAAAGGATATTGACATAGATGAAATCAAAACACTTTTTAGAGAAATACCTCTTTCTATTTTTGAAATAATTTAAGAGCCATATAAAATAAAACATATTCTTGAAAATATTCTTATAAGCTTGTAAGGAAAGCTTTGAAGATTTTATAATGGCGGAAAATAACCTCACCCACCGTATAAGTTAAAAAAACATTCTTACCTTAATCCTGTCGAAAAGGTTAAAAAGGACCTTGTTTTGAAAATGACGGAAAGATTCCTCTTATAAAAAGTCAAAAAAGGGTATAAATTACATTAACCCATATTCTTGTAAATAATAAAAACGTTTTGAAATACAATTTGAAGAAACATGGATGTGGATGATAAAGAGATCCCAGTAGATTATTACGTATAAACAACCTCGGATAATGAAGAGATTGTGAAATAACCCTTACCTTGTAATTTTCCTTGGTTGGGGTAGGTTAACCTCCTTTATAATGGTGAAATGATTGTTATTAAATTATACAAGAATCATATACATTAATATGATATCATATATGATCTTTTAATATTGATTTGATAATAATATCTTAGTATTATCTTTGTTTCGGGTGTTAACTTACTTGTTTTCGTTTGTATGATTTGTTACGTAAGACATGTATGTAAAGGATAGGTTGTATATTATTCATATCCAGAATTATATAAAGTCCTTAAACATAATTTTTTAAATCATCAAATGATAATTATACTTGAATGGATACGATGGAGAATGAATCTCATCGCGCTCGTGGAGACGGTAGTCCGTACGTACGCACGAGCGACAATATCATTCTTTTGATATTAAAATAATATATAAATGGATGGTATATAATATATACAGAATCATGAACATGTTATATTTATTATTTACATGAGTTACACATCATTATTATACCCATCCAAATAATATTATATTGAATAACAATTACACCACGACGTGGAGACGGTAAGCCGTACGTACGCACGTATGGTGACATGTTATTCAAAGGGTGGATAGAATACTGAATATGGTTGTACCATATTTATAATAACATCATATTATATATATGATACTGGATTTATTATTTTAGAATGGAAACAACAAAGGAAGAAGAAGTGGAAGAAGAAAGGAACTTGGAAAAGGGTGGTGAAATCATTACCTCTTCTTCGGGTTCTTCCTTTTGATTTGATCAAAAGGGCTCGTTAGGTTTTATTTCAGATCAAAATAATACCTCTAGGTTGTAGTGAGGAAAGTTGGGAGAGTATTTGGGCAGAGTTTAGCCGAACAAAAAGGCTTTGAAGGTGTGTAGAAATGAGAATGAGGAGTGCCCTTTTATAAGAGGGGTGAGGGGCACCTTTGGAAAAGCTAGAAATATTAATTTATAATAAATTCATATTCGGTTTCTAATGGCTCCAAAGTTGATTATTTAAATTTTAAGGTGGGGATAGGTCTAAAACAACTCAACCAATAGAATTTATACAGGTTTGGGTACTTATATTAACCTTATCTTTAAGTATTAACTCTAAGTTAATTAGTTTCATTTTTACAATGTCTCTTTGTATTTTTATATAATATGGTTAATAAACATACTATATACATCCAAGAGACCACCAAGTGGTCCATTAATGATGAACCTATCTTGATATAAATCTCTTGGCCGAACATTAGATTTTTAGGAATTTAATATCAATTAATAATATAATATTTGTTTTAAGAACTCTTTTATGTAAATTTTGACACTATTCAATAGATGATTTTTTGAAACTCATAACAGATTGATTACTGCGAAAAAAGTCCATTAAATCAATCCTAATATATAATATTATCCTAGAAAATTAGTTTAATTCATTAAAAGTTTCATAATATATTTATTTGGGTATTTATAATATCAACTATTTTAATTTTTCACTATTATAGTAATTACTACATCATCATTGTGTCATAAATAAATTAAATTATTCAATGTCTAAAAATTATAAATAAAATATCATTATGTAGTAAATCGTTTTATCTTTTTAATTAATATTTATAATCCAAAATCCAACATATTTAACCCTATGTAAAAATTATTTTTCTAAAAGATATATGCTTGTGTCATTTTTGTATTCATTTTAACTTAATTAAAAAAAAGTGTCCCTATCACCTACAAGTGGCACCATGGGGTCCGAAAATCGACCCAAAGATGCCTATAGTCGAACATGTATCAACCAATAAGTCTAGGACACGTTTTAGGGTAATTTAGTATTATTATAATATTATTTTTTAACCCTTATTTAACAGATTTATCCTTAACCATGGTAAATAAAATATTTACCACAGTAATTATTCAAAATGACTAAAAATAAAAGTTACCTATTTACACAATTTGGAAATCCTGATTACAAATATGGAATCCATTTTTCTAAATTCAAAACATAGACGTGGCAGAAATTAATTTAAAATTAATTCCTACTGTCAAAACAAAAAGCGTGTTTTTAAGAGATAATAACTATCAAAAGATTGGCACCTGTTTATGTTCAGTTTAATTGTAAAATTATGTCCAATGACCAAAATTATATTAAATGGTGAAAATATATTCTAAATATACTTTAAAACCACTAAAATTCATAATTTGTCCTTATTAATTATTTTGATTAAAAAAGTTGTTTTTAATTAAAATTTAGTAATTTTCACTATTCATTAAAATATTAAAGTTATCCAAAAAGTACCAAAATTTCATATTAGGATAAATTAGATATTCCAAATCCAAAAATGAAGTCCATTTTGAAATATAAAATATATATAATTTCAAAAAGTAGGTATTACTATTCATAAAGACTAGTTTGATTGGTTACGGTGTGTTAGAACTTGGTGTTGCGTACAACACACGCTATCACATTATTCAAAGAGAAGCGTACCGTAGAAGTTTGGGGTGTTACACTCTAAAAAAAATTATTTGAACCTAGGAAAATTTTGAACATTGTGGAACTCTAGTTTTATCAGGATAATAGGGTGTTTTAGTGTAATTTTCATTTGTATTTTTGTGATCAGTTTGTGATAACTAATATAATTCTCACGTTATTGGGAGTGAAACCATAAGAGGATATTCTAATTTAGCTTTTAAAGATAGTGATATGACTTCATATAAATCTCCCTCCCTTTCCTTATAACTCATAATTCAAAATAACTATCATTATCTCTCTCTCAAATCAGTTGAAACCTCTATTAATATCCAAATTCAAGTGATTTCATCATGAACAATGAAATGAAATTAGTACTAGATTTACTATTATAACTTAATCATGTTATTGGATATCTATAATCACCCATGAATGAAAAAAATATTCATGAATACTAGAAATAAATTCTAGGTGGTATGTGAGTGGAATATCAAGAATGGGAGATAAAGAACATAAATTCAAAAAATATTAGAAATATCCTACTATATATAACTCAAACACATCAATAAAAATAAGTATAATAATATTACCATTGAAGAACCAAATTCACCAATAGGGGTGGGAATATTCTATTTGGATAAAACACTAAGGGATACTATTCAAAAACTATATATTACAACAAAAGGGAAAAGATAAAAAAACATTAAAAGATATATATTGATTGATTGATCATTGTTAGTCCCCATTGAGTGAACATTCAACCTCTTATAAACAGATCTAGGAAATAATTTTACTTTAGTAGCTCCCAACCAAACCATAGAAACATGTTCTTTTCATTATCCTCATGTGATGGTCATTTATACATTTTTTTGTTTTTAGTTCCTCAAATCACATTTATTCATTGGCCTTAACATTTCTTGGTTTTGGTTTCATATTCCAGAAGAAGGATCTCCTATAGAATATTCTTATTTCTCAAAAATCATCTTGTAATGTTCAAATTATACTTTTTTTGGATGATTTCATTATTGAATCGTGAGAGAATACTTTATGGATTTAGGAATAATACAAGATTGTCATTTTGATTTTTGTTCATGCCCAAATTATTTTATAATTTCTTGATTTTAATCCTATGATATGACCCCAATTAAAAAAAATTGAAACTATTTTACATTGAAAATTTACCCCTAATTGATATTTGACCTAGATAATAGATTTTTTATATACTTATTAATTTATTGAAAAAAACTCATAAATTGATGAAACCATGTTCTTTAATGGTTTGATGAATGTTTGGAAATAATTGTGAATCCATACATTCAGGATTAATACCATGATTTTATTATTTAAGGGGTTTACAAATTAATAATAGTTCTTTTCATTTTTTTATCTAAATATGGAATTAGGATACACTGATTATTATTTTTTGTATAGTTACGGGGTTTTTAATTGACAAAGGAAGGAGCATGTAAGATTTTCCAAGTCATTCCTTATTTATTTGGTGATGGAAAAGAAAAAAAACAATAACATGGGAAAATGTATTTCATAATACATCATAGTTCATAATAATACGTCATCCATGTTGAATCATAAGAAAAATTTCCAACTATTTCAAAAGAATTCTAATCATATTACTTTTTCTGGATAAGGGTTCAACTTTTGAAATTATTCAAATTTGAATTTTTGGGGATGTCAAATGAATTTTCATGAGCTATAGTAATTTTCACCACTAAAATAATTTTTTTATAATTCATCAAAAAATTCAACTATGACCAACATATTTTAATTTATATGGATATATAAAATTAATTTTAATATAATAACTTCTATTAAACCCATTTCCTATGACTTGTTTAAATATTTTTTTTTCAATTCATTGAAAATATGAATTTAACACTTTTCTAAATATTTAGGAAAGATATCATATACCTTTATAATGCCTTTATATTTTTTTGTGTTGTAAGAAATTACTTTACACTATTGATTGTAATAATTTCATCCCAATGTTGTATGCATTTGAAGTTATACCAATCATTTGCTTTTTTAGGATCTGTACCATTAGACATCAATGGTATCTTATTATCGTATAAATTCAAGTGAGAGTCATCACCCCAATTGTGTAATGGTTTATTTATGGTTTGATAGTTAACCCATGTAAGGATATACAATGAAGATACATATTTTTTATAGAAGGATTCAAAATCTATATAGAGGTACTACTAGGAACTATATAATGGTAATATGAATGGCCAAAAAGCTATGTCAAGGTAATCGATGAAGCTGTCTGAGGGTAAAATGAAATAGATGGGTAATGTTACCCACAAGGGGATTAAATAATAGGATTTCAAAGAATATAAATGGTCTCCCTAAGACCAATTTTAATTCCCCTCATCCAAGAATTTCAATAAAAATGTCAAGAGACAATCCACATAGAAATTATCAATTAGAAGATTAATTTAGAGATCATGAGGGGGATATCAATCAGTTAGAACATTCAAGAGGTTAGTAGATTCATAACGAATTACCCTTGAGTTGTATATGTGGAATCAACACAAAGGATATGAATAAATTATTTTCAAGAAAATGAAAACATTTTAGTATGGAGAAGTGGATGCTCACACAACTATAAATATTTCTTTCCTCTATAATTATAAAGGGTTGAAGACCATAACCATTGTCCTTAGCATCACCTATTCTATAATATTTTAATATCAACATTTTATATTTAATTTTTTATATATTCATATATCTATGTTTTTATAATATCCTCATCATCCATTCTCCACATTCTCCCCACTAATATCTCATGGTGATTCTCAAACTCTCATCAATGAAGAGAGGCTCACCCAAGGATCATCCACTATAAGAAAATGAGAGACAACGATTACATGAATATAGAGTAATTTTTTCATTTCAATTATAAATATCATGCGAGACTGAAGTGTTAAATAGTGGATTATACCCCATGATTTTTTTTATTTTTGATTCCATTTCACATTACTAAAAACCACTTTATATCTAATTTTTTGAATAACTGAAGTATGATTCGGATCAAGGGTTTGGGAAATTAATGGAATCATATAATTAACTATATCAATAGATTGATGAGTTGAACACATTTATAATCTTCTTGAGTATGATGTTACTCCACAAAATTAGTCATTATTTTTATGTGAATATTGTTTAAATTTACGGAGAATATGATAGAGGGTCAAGGATGGGAGATAATTTAGGATCACTAAGTTGAATCTTAGTTTATATATAACCTTCTATCCATTTTTTTATTTATTGTATACTATTTCAAGATTCATTATTTAATCCATGTTATATCCTACTGTCAAAATTGGGGGAAAAATAAAAAACATTAACAAAGTGTTAAGAAGTGATACTTTAAGAATAACTCCTTGATATATTATAGTGGCCATTCACCAGGATAAATTACATGAGTTTTTTAGACATATTATGTAAGTCCCACAATAGCATTGACCATAACACATTTATAGATAATTAGATTTCATTTCAATTTTTTCAGTGTGTTTTTATTTTTATTATTTTTTCATTATATCATTATTTATATGATTATTATTAATCGGGAATAAAATCCTTGAGTGGCCATTCTATAATAATATATACCAAAATTTATATCTATTTTACATTTCTATAGGATGTGGAGGTTGAGAAAATCCAAGAAACATAGATAGATAAACTGTCGGTACACATCACCAGCTATGTGAATGGACACAACTATAATCATGATGAATACCAAAAATCAAATCATATACTTCCATAAAATCCTTGTGAAGTTGAATACATACGGTAAAATATTGAGGCAAGCATCAATATATAATTAATTTTGTAAAAACAATTAAAATAATAACATTGTAAACATAGAGAGTTTATGGATATGATGTGTAATATCGTCACCACATTCCAAACACTCGTGAAGTAAATTGTATAATATAAATAATTTGATTTCGAGGTTATAAGAGAAAATGAACTTAATGTTGGGGACAAGATAATTTCAACTATAAAGTTGGAATAAATACTTGAAGATCCATCACACCCAACCAATTTTTTATATTTTACTATAGGCCACCATGGAGAAACAATAACTTATATATAGACCATTTATAAAAGTTTACTAAGCACCTTACTCTCCTGTATTTAATTTTCCAAAAAATATATATAAAATTGGACACAGTTGTTGCAATGAAACATGATCAATTTTACAAGAAAATAAGTTTGATGTATAAGAACGATATGATTAGATTTTTCTATTTGAATAGATATTTATAGAACCACTAACCTCTCATAAAGTATCCAGTCTAATTGCCTATATTTAGAATGAAATGGACATGGTCTACCCACAATATGGGGTATAAAACTTAATTAAATCAGCTTTCACTGACTTTTCAGTACCTTATCCCCAATATAACACCCATTATCGTGAATTTTCAGGTTGGGATGAGTTATACACAACCTTGGATAGTGGAAATTAGAATATGGTAGCTACTATATAACAAAGAAAAGTTTTGTAACTTGAGGAGGTGGCTTCCCACCATGATGAATAGGTGTTGGATGAAGAATTATTTGATAATATAAAGAGATAATATGTAGAAAAATTTTATGATAATTTTAAACTAGTTATTGGAAAACTAGAAAATAACTAAAGAGTTACCATTTTTTAATGAAATTGAAAAAACCACTTCTATAGAATGAAAAAAGTAGCACGTGATACATGGCTAATGATGAGGATGATGATGCACTGATTCTTATGGTGAGGGTTCTACTTAATCAACTACATAATGAATAATTACTCAATTATGGTACACTAAAACTAATGAGACTCATTTTATCTTTTCCCCACCCTCTTCGTATTTTGGTATTAATATTATGGTGTAGGGAACAATTCAAACATTTAATGGGGTTTAGTAAAACCAATTTCCACTCATAGAAATTGGTAAAAATAAAATGTAGTGTTTTATATTAATGAAATTGTACCCACCATATTATTAGTATTAATAAATGGATCTTCATATTATGGGATGTAAAAACCTTGTACCAACTTGTGGGGTCACTCCAAGATTTTATTTATTTATATTTTTTCATTTAATAAAAATTTTCAAGTTATGATTTAGTTTTTTGTAGATTTTTATGTAGAAACTTTCCTAGGATATTATTTAATGTTGAATAAAAATTACATAAGGGAAAGATTAAATCTATCCTAGCAGATATTTAAATACATGGTAGATTATATCCTTTTACATTGTTTAATCACTAAATATGTTTTAATACTTTCATGAACATAACTTAAGATGATTTGAATAACTATGGGGGAGGGATTGAACTTTATTTAGAGTTTTTTTTAAATGAATTTTATAATATTCTAAATAATATATAGTTACTATTTTTATTTTTCTATTTTATATTTTTAGTGTATTTTTAGGTTAATTTTATTGAGTTTAATTAAAATCTTATATAGTGGAAAAATAAATTCTAGTTTTTATATTTCATTAGTTATTAATTTACTTTATTTTCTTGACTACTAAGAGAATTTATTCTCAGTTTTCAAGGAAATTATATTTGGGAACCAGAAAGAACGATTTGATTGGAAATACCTTTCCAGAATGTAAATTATATCATGTGGGAAGAATATATTTTTTACTTGAACATAGGAAATTTGAATTTTTTGTGAAATAAATCCTTATTTAGACAACATAAAAGATGTTTATAAAATTCCATTGATACATGTTCTGATTATTTCACTGGGGTTGGTGTGCAATGGGTGCTTTTATTTTCCCACATTACCACTTTCTAATGGAAGGTTTATTTCATCACATTTATTGGATATTTATTCACCTTGATTGAAAGATGATGATTGGATTTCATTTCTACCTCCCATGGATTCCTCATTGGAGCTCCTTTCTTAGTTCATGTATTTCTCATTTTTTTAAGCCATGTTTTTTGTAACTCATTCCCAATGACATATCTATGTGGATTCTAGTTAATTACACTATTTGAATATTGATAGGGAAGAAACCATCAGTCAGGAGAGTAGTTATTTTAGGCATTTCTGGGAATTTTGGACATTGTGAAGATTGGTCATATATAAATCATCTACTTAGGAGGAAATCCCATATGAGGAATATTAGGAATGAATCTTATGGAATACCATATCTATAATAGGGTAGTTTACTTCAATGGAATAAGGATTTTAAAGACTCATACCTTAGAAATCTGATCTTTATTACATGAGGTAGGTATTATGGGCCATGTCACAATTTATACATCTTGTGGAGATGAACCTAAATGTGTTTTTATGATTGATTGAGTCATGAGTATAATGTATTATAGAGATGGGATGGTAGATTAGAATTACTTATTTGAGACATATCATGGAGGTTCTTTCCTAAGAGGGAATATATCACACAGGGGTTTACCAGTGGATCAGTTCTTACCCTGATGGCAGATATGATTTTATGGATCAGAAGACCTTATGGAGTTAAATCCATAAGGTTTATTATAGCAACCCTAGAGGCTGATCAGGTAGGTTTGTCCTCGTGAGGGAAGATGTCTCACTTGGGTAGATAGATAATAATTCCCCTTTAAGTACATTAGGGAGTTTTTTTCCAAGGAGGGAACCCCATGATAGTTTACTATTGAATTGATTCAAACTCACCTTGAGGAAAATCCAAAAGGTTGATCAGAATTCCACTTGTGGAAAATTGAGGTGGTATGTACCTAGGAGGGAAGATGTCACACTTGGATGGATGGAACAAAACACCCCTTAAGGTTGATCTGTAATGTATGGATCATAATACCCCTTGAGTCGGATTCAAAAGGATGACTAGAATGCCCCTTGATGTAGATCAAGGATGTTTATCCCTAAGAGGGGTGATGCCACACATCGATTTTCCCTTGTTAGGATTGAACCTCAGGGAGGTGTCATATATAACCTATTGATAGATGGGGATCAAATATGATATAGTTCAATGTCATATTTTATGGTTATGTGACATTATAGATCCATGTAATTTAATTTTATGAAGTAAAGATGTGTGTGTTACAAAAGGAGAGTCTACAAGGGATGTTGTGTGGCTTATGTGTTGATGTTCTTGGAATTTTCATCACATCCGAGTATTTGGAATGATGGCGTGAGGATTATGTGTGAAAGATACATGGTGTGGGTATCACATCCTATTTATGGGGGATGTCTCATCTCATGATGATCATACATGGAGAATCATGAGTACATCACATAGGGAAAGGATATAATTTTACATTATGTGATAAAGATGTTGTTGTGCAGCTTAACATCATATGACAAGGATTTATGACTAGTAAGGTCTACCTCTGGTAGCTCATTCATGGAAGGATTCACTATTCACTCTTATATCTTATGGGACTACCACTCAGGATCCTCTAGGAGGGGCATGCCATTGACACAACTTTGGAAGAGTATTAAATTATGAGGTCAACGTTACGGTCCCAAATTTTAGAACAAAAAGGGGTTAGGGTACATATAATTCCAAGAAAATATTATAATAGAGGCCCAAGATGTACTTTATATGATGTTATCATATATGGTAGTGGGCAGTACTGGTCATGTAGGGACTCAAGGTGTAGCTGAACTAGCCCATGATTGGTAGGGGCCTTGCAACTTGACATTCACAAAGGGTTTCCACTAGACAAAATGTAACGACCCATTGTTTTTCAATGGAAATTACCTTCTTATAAATATGTCATAAAATCACATTAAAACACAACATAATGAACTAATAAGTTCCATGTGACCCTTAAACAAACAATTGTCACTTCTCTGTTAGGAATTTCGAAAATTTAACATACACTGTTGCAATCAGCATTTTATTTGGGGTCCAATAAGAAAAACTTAATTTTTGGTGTATAGTATCCAACCCTTATAAAAAGTAGTATGACCCTTATTAATAGAAAATCGTCCAAAATAAGAGTAACCTTACCAGTGAATAATTAAATAAAATTTAGGCATCTTGTTAAGTGAAAATTTAACCATAGTAAACATTTTGGTATTTTTCTAAGTCATATATAATTAATTATAATTATTTAATTAATTTAAAAGAAAATTTATTTTCTTAAAATTCGTTCATAAATTAAAAAATCTATCTCTTATCATTTATAGATAATACTACAAGACCCTAAATAATTTTTGAAAGCATTATAAAATTAGTTTTAATTTTAAAAACTGTATTTTTCAGGTAAATTGTGATTTTAATTAAATATTAAATAAATCATATTTAGAAAAACATTTTTAAAAAATGTACATAATTTTTGGATTGTACACATCAAAAAATGGATAGGGTGAAATTTTGGAATTTTTCTTAAATACTTGAATTTTTGATGAATAGAGAAATACCGTAATTTACAAAAATAAGATAAATAAGCTAATTCTAGAATAGTTTGTGATTTTTGGCTGATTTAAGACCACTTGGTTCATGATTACATTATAAAATTACTATTATTGTTTATGTAATACTCACTATTACTTATCTTGTGGAAAAATAATAAATTAATGAATTTTATATTGAGAAAACCCCTCTCCCCTCCACCGTAAATACCACCCTTCACTCCCCCATTCCCTCACACCTCTCAAGCTTCAATAATTCTCTAAACTCTACCCAATAATATTTCCTAGCCCCTACCCCACGTCCAATAGCTTCTGGTCTCATCAAAAGACCATGCTTAGGCCCCTTAAAGAGGATCTCAATAGGAGGATTCAAGAGGTAATTTCTCCCCTTCTTTTCCTTTAAATTGCTTTCAATTTCAGGTTCTTTTCTTTTTCTATCCACACCTATATTTCTCAAAATGGTATGGTAACTATATTATAATACATATATTACAATATTATGATACTAATTGGATATTATATCATACAACCCCCTTTCTCCAGTTCTTTTTTATTTTACAAAAGAGAACGTTGTTCGTGAGTTGTTAATCTATCACCTTCAAGAATGACATGATTTATTTTTCAATTTCAACCATTATATCTGGTCATGAAACCATTTTTAATGTTTAAACAGAATATTTTATATTTATTATGTCCTAATTAATGTTTCGGAACTAACTTAAGTACATATTACTAAATGAGTAAACAAAACAAGTTCGTTGTGGTCAAAAAATCGGCCAAATTAACCTAAACAATCATTAATAAATTCCTATATAATGTTTAATCCACATGGTATATAACATAATTCCTTATAATATCATTCATAATCCATTAATATAATTAATAACATGTAATATCAGTTCTAGATATTTACCCATGTTCTACCCATACTTCAATTTATGAATACAAGTGAACCGCTCAAGAAAACCGTAAAACAAACATTCCCAAACAATGTTTTTAAACACTAGAACTCATAAAAAGGCCCATAAAATAACATAATAAAACCAAAATGAACCTGTTTAATTTATAAAAGGTTTTTTAGTTTCTCATTAATTAATATAATGTCATTATATTGGACATTAAAGTGAAGGAAGCATTTGGATATAAGGTAAGGGGTAAATCTCAAACCCAATTTTCTTTCTTCGTCTTCTGCCTATTTCACTCCAAATATCATATGTTCCCTCCTTAAAAATAATTTTCTAATCAATATCTTACCTTTTTTGGTATATAAATGTTTTCTACTGAAGTTTAATTTGAAAAAAAAATTCCAAAAGAACTCTTCTTTTAAGAATTCACCTTTTACCTCTCATTCAAGGTTGATGGTTATTGTATCAAGTATGTTGTTCCCTCTTTCCTTTGGGAACCCAATGTTTATGAATGTGTTATTATGAGATTAAAACCATTACTTTACATCGGTTATTTATGTTCATTATTGATATATTTCCTATGTGGAATGCATTATAATTATAATGTTATAATGTGACGGGTGCGCCCAGAATTATATAGCCAAATATGAATGTTTGAATGTGACAGGGGTGCCCCAAATTATACAGCGCTCCAATGCATTGAGTAAATTGAGTAATCTCATGAGTAAATGTGAAATTAGGTGAACAAGATTCTAGATTTGTTCAGAAGTATGCGTGGTAGTTAACCACTAAGACATGATGTATCATTTTTATGTATTGCCACATATCTAGTATTATATTTATGATTCCCCGTATATTCCTGATCCGTTTCCTATGTTATGATTATGCTCACCCCATGATATATTGATCTTAACTGTCCTCTTACTGGGCTTCTATATCACCCCTTTTTATGTATATCCTCAGGGGACTACATGTACTAAAAAGAGGTCAAGTGCCAGTAAGAAGATGGTGATGAAGAAATTTAATAAATGTTTATGCTCGATGTTGTACTTGTTATGTATGGTCCTAGTTTGCCTAAGAAACTAAACCGTTTGATCCTCTATATGTAATTCTATTATGTTATTTATCTTTAAAATGATTTAACAGTAATGTAAGAAAAGGTTGGGTCCCTATACAGAAAACACGATGGAGAGGACCAGGAGAGAAGTTTTATGAAGCATGGGTCCTCATGATGTGGTTCTTCATAAATTGTAGAAGTTTAATGGAGGCCACATGATTTGAAAATGGTTATGATTATGAAATTAAGGTTACCCTTATTCATATTGTGGTCCCAGTTCACATTGGGTTTTCTTTGCAAAGGATAGTTACCTCAAAAATACCAAGGTTCCATAATTGGAATTCGCTTTCATGAAGGGCTTTGAACTTCCTAAAAGGAATAAAAAAATTTCATGGAGGCTCTTAATATTCCAAGGTTTGTGGTTTTTTGATAAATTGATGCCTCGATTAATCCATTTTCATCCCAATCCATGATGTTAAGGTAGTCTGCAAACAAGGTGTAATTTTTGCAAATAGAATCATTTAATCCCCTTAAATATTAGAAAAATCGGGGTATTTATATATATATGGGTTTCATAATGATTCAATGGCTTCAAAATTTATTATGTTATTTATCAATGGATAGTATCTTCTAGTTCAAATTTCACTGTGTGAATGTTACTATGATGATTTTTCATGGTTGCGAACCAATCTCCAAATTTGGATTGATTCTTCACAAAGATTACTGATAGGTCTCCATGCAGTTGTGAAAAGCTCCATGAACCTTATTGGAACATCACATATAATACCATAGAGTTTCTATTTAGATGGGGCCTTCACATGCCTTACCCTTTCATTAATGTGTGGATCTTCATGAAACAGTCACATTAATGAAATTTTAGGGTCCTTTTTTCTCGAATAACCCCATAAGTAACCATTTCTCATCAATATATCCTATGGAAAGTTTATTTTTGTGCTAATAAAATCCACCTAGGAATGTGAGTTGAAAAGAAGAGGAGGTTCATATTATGAGGGGAAATCCCCAAAAATTGGCAATCTACAGCTGTTTGTGAATATCGTTCATGGAGATCATTATCAAAGCTTGTTCATGATGCCCAATTCACAAATCCCATCACAAACTAGAGGGAGACCACACACCTATTAATATTAAAGAGTCCCCATAGATTGACTACATTAATTTCACAAAGGGAAAATCTTGTGGTCTTTTTTTTCGAATCTCACACCCTTCGTTCGTTTTTTGAGATTCCAATACCCATCGCTCGTGAAGCTCATATTTTCTTTGATCTTAGCTCCACAAACATTTCCATCTAAACAACGCTTCGTGAACTCAAACCTCACGAAGTAACCTCATGAACCCCAAATTTACATGGCAATACCTATGAGTATAATATCTTCATATAGACCCAAAATATATACTAATTCTTTATTCAAACTTTACTTCCAAGGAACCAATGATGTTTCTACCTATTAAGAAGAAATGGTCGATGATATAATGACCCGGGAGAGAATTCGGAGTTCCCAATACCACAAAACTCTCGTTGCATAGCTAACATATGATCAAAATGTTATCCAACATGAAAGATGATTCCAAATTATATATTTGGAATTTAGGATGAAATATTCATCCCTAAAACAAGATGATATGAACTAGCCAACTAACTTCTAAGTATGTTGGGAATATAGCACTCGAACATGGCTACTAAAGGCCACATCAAAAATCCCCATGCATCACTCAATACACATAGTCATTAGAACAACATAAAAATTAGTGATGGGAAAATCAAGAGGATAAGACACCCCACCCTCTCATAGTATGAGATGATTCCCATGGTTTTTTTTAGGATCCTCTCAAGGGAAGGATTAGAAAACATGACATGCACAAGGTAATTGGATTCATTAAAGAATGTACTACGGATTATATGGAGTGTACATGGTGTTGTTGATTCAAAGATGAGGTGAAGAAAGTGGAGATATATGAGGTTACAAGGGCCTTAAATTTTAATCTTTACTTCCACCTAAATATCACACTAAAGAAACTAAGAATGTGGTCAATAGGGACTAACATATTCCATCTACATCATGGGGAGGTTAGAATTAGCCTATGGGATTTTCACCTTATTACAGATATCCCAACATATGGGGTGATGTATGATGAGTTTCTACCTGTAAAGAATGTGTGGGAGGACTAGGAAAACTAATCAGTTCTATTCAAGTCGCTTTTAAGTTGGTTAAGGGAACTAGTGAAAAAATTCTAGGGATGAAGGGAATACCCTAGAAGAAACAGTTCGGGTTTTTCCTGAACAAACAATAGGAGGGGCTACATGAGGGGAATGAATTGACAGAAAATCTACTAGGGAGGCCAGGAAAATGCCTTGGGGGAATTATAGTAGAAAAAGGATCACTCATAGTGTAAGGTCATTAATTCAAGCCAATAAATATTATGAGGTTTTAGGAGAAAGCATGAAGCTCTAGTTGTTAGAATGGTGGGGTTTATTGGAATATTTATTTGTGGATAGATGCTCCCCACAAGGAATGAGAATATGTTGTTTATATAATGACATTCATTATGGTAGAGGTGATTGATTATGGAGAAGCACATCAACCTAACTATATAGATATTGGTGAATCTCTTTAAGGTTATTTGTCACATTAGAAAAAGGTAAGACTCTTATCCGTGTGTGTGCCCCCCACTATTTCTTATATATTTGTGAGGGAATACACATGGTTGGAAATATGTACCCAAACCCTATATATCCTCATATCATGAACTTTCATACACTAATCCAGGACACTATTGGGAGTCTACCACACAAGCTTGGCCCATTGGATGAGTTTGAATGGATCAGTTTGGAATACCACTTCATCTCTAATACATTCCTTCTTCCATAGGGGATGATGACTGATGATGAAATAGGGACCATCAAGTAGAGATCATTACTAATTTCTTTCCAACATAGGTAAATAGTGGTGAGTGTCAATTGTGAACAGATCTATGAGCTATGCAACCTGCACTAGTTTGTATGGTAGTTTTGATTTCTGCAGCTGTTGACACAGAGGTTTTAAACAAAGGTGTGTCATGGGTTCCAACCATTGGTCCTTTAGAAAATCTAGAACATGTTCACATGAGCGTATGGAAAAGAATGAATAAATTTCCACTACCTACTACCTCCTATGGAATCGTCCACAAATATACAAAAAACTAGGTGAGTTCATATTATGGGGATATTCAGAGACACTGAAAAACACACACTAATGAAGTATAATCTCTAAAATGACAGAGAAGAGAATGTGTGGTTGTCAAATCATGTCGTGGAGGTAGTATTGAACTAATGGATATAGATACAACTGCATGGTTGATAGTCCCTGGCCTAGATGAAGAAAAGGCAGAAGGGATTAGGTTTGTCATCCGGATTTTATCTTTTAGGAAAGTGATCATGGGAGGAAGGTGATACACAAAGAGTGATTTTGCAGGATTTTTTTCAATATCTAGTGATGTGATTATACCATAAAGAAATTAATCGTGATGAGGTATTCACATATTATTGGGATAGGGGAGGATATTTAGACAACTGAAAACCCTCCATTGGATGTGGTAGGATCTCAACCTAGTGGGGATATTCCCCAATGGATTGGGTCATTCCATTGTTGGCTTGCACATTCCCAGAATGAGGTGATGCTATACATCAATGATTTGGAGGATATGGTCCACTACTAAGGAATGGTGCATCCATTAGCTACCTAGTGGAAGGTTCTATTGGGGGAAACCACCTCCAAAGAGATCATATATTGAACATTGGATGATCACACACCTCTTCTAGGATACTCAAATGAATCCTTGGGATGTGACACCAACTGGGACTCTCCGGCAATAGGATTCCCTACTAACAACTAATTGGATAATCTATCCCATGAAATAAAGTATACCAAAACCCTAATAACACAATCTAAAATTTATTACACTTAGGTAGGGATCAATTAGCATTGACGGGGGGAGGGGGTTGTGATGAACATCAGAAATAGGGTAAGGGAACCACAACCCCTAAAGGGTAATGTTTGGGGGCTACCCATGATGTTATGACTATGATAGACAAACCATCAGACGAATAAGATCATGTGGATGAGAGAGTGACTATAGAGGCAATTCCTTTATTAAGGTTTTTACTCTTTAATAGGTCTGAGCTCCTCACCAGACATTACTATTCACATAATCTCTGTTTCCCATTTTTATTCCTGCATTTTATTTTTTTAATTTTGTTTAGATAATGAATATTTAAATTGTATTCAAACCGATATCTAAACCCGTATTCCAATATAAAACATCTAATTTGGTGATTCTAGAGGTTGAGGTAGTGATATAATGTGCCATTCCCCTAGTGGTAATGGCTGTCATGCCATGGAAGTGAGAAAAATTATAGAGGTTACGATGGATGGGACTATTGTGACCATCAACATAATAGAGGTAGTATAGATGGTTCCCATGATGAGGTTGTTAGTGGATATTTTTCTGGATAAACTTGTTACATTGGTTCATTGAAGGTAGTTGTAAAAGTAAAATCATCTATAGAGGAAGTGAAAAATAAACCAATAGTTGTAGAAACTGGGGTGGGTGTGTGGGACATACCTACACCATAATTTTCATTGGTGGTGGTTATATGAGATAAATTTTTGATCGCTCCACCATCATAAGAGGATGAGGTGGTTGGGATTATCTTTTCCACCTCACAGGTTCCATAAGAGGAAATAGATATTTCTACATCTAGGGAAGAGGATAGTGAGGATTTGTTTATATGAATAGGTTTTCATTTACTCATGCGTGAGGACATGACCACAGAACATCCAACCTATCTCATGTTGGGAATATTTCCTGCATATAATAATACACCACTAAAATATATCTAGTATTCTGGACCAGATGAAATAGGGATGAACTAGGTCATTCATTGCAAGGTGAATAGATATATTTGAAACATCATCTCCCATAACAAGATTGTTGAACTATTAAAAAGGGTGAAAACTCTTATCTACCAGCTAGTTGACTAGGGAATCAGTGGGGTGGACTTCCACAACCTTCACATAATATATTGAGACTTACTCATCGAGAAGGTACATTATTAATGTAAGGTACATTACATTTCTTGGATGTTTCATAAAGCTTATGGTTCAAATTCTCCAAGATGAAGGGGAGATCACTGGCATAAAAGGACTTGTGTAAGATCTTGTGGCTATGAGAACATCTCAAGGTAAGGTTTTCAATAATCTAAAGGTCATGTTTGTAGTGGATGAATCCAAGCAAGTTGATGAACATCCATGAATGTCGAATGTCAATCCAAGTAGAAGTGCACAAATACTAGGGCGGAGGATGTCTATAAAAACTCCAATGACAAGGCAGTTGTCAAGGTAGAGTGGAAACAAATACTAGAGGCTCCTATATTGAGGATTTTTGAGCATTAATGACTGATTTTTAGGGGTAGATCATTAGGAATATTTTTCAAAGGAGAGGATACAACATGTGGATGAATATGTAAAACTTTAGTTTGTCTATTTTATACTCCTGCATGCTTGAAAATGTTTATTTCCTTTTATTTTCAAACATCGATCATATTCACTAGATAATAGATAAACAATACCATATATCACATGAGTCATGCTCAATGTGAGAAAAGAATGTATGAATATATCAATGCTCATTTATATGAGGGTTTTAGATAGTCATCAAACACTTAGGGTCCACACTTGATGACTAACCTCTATCTTGCCTTGTCTGAGAGGGACTATGGTAAGAGGACATGACTCTCTGAACATCAAGATTTCTTTTCCAATGTGCGAGGTTTTATGAAATGGGTACCACCATTGAAATTGCACTCATTCTAAACAAAGAAGAATGGTAAGTTTTAAACCCAATTTTGAAGATCTGGAACACATAGGGGGTGGCCTGAAAATAAGGGATAATTATTTTTCATTTTCAAAACATAGAATCCGTACATTTTAACTAGTAATTTAGAAAAATATATGAGGGTTGACCACACACCATGTTTGAAACATGTGAGTTGTCTCATAATTTTATCCAATTCCCTTTGGTTAGTTGGCCTAGGATAGTGGGTGAGCCATTTCGGTGAGGCAGCATTGCCATTAGAGATCCCATCTAGATGCGGAGGAGGATGATGATCCAAATAAGGGGCACAGAAATCATGGAAACAATGTGACGGAATGTTAGAATGGATTCCTACACACCTATAATTTTACAACCATGACGTTAATAACAATGGGTTTGATTTTCATTATCAATAAAGGAAAAACGTGTCTTCTAGGGGGATTTTCATATCAGATAGCAAGTGACGGACAAAGAAAATTAATGATGTGGTGGGTGACTGGCTTCGACGGATAGGGATTCTCATGTGAGGTCCAAAGAGTATTCAGAGATTTACATCATGCAATGGGAATGATAAACATATAATTTAACATTATACAGTGTGGATGATGAACATCATGTATAATAACATATTGTGGGGAATATGAACGTCTTATTTTATTATCATGTGATCGGGATGTAGTGTGTGGGTATAATGCACTGAGATTCCCATAATTTCTTCCTTATTTAAAGTAAATAGAGAATACTATGTCCATTAAATAGGTTAGGGTTATATTTTAACATCATGTGAAAGGTCATGTGAACCAACCTAAATTTTACTCGACTAGCCATGACTGCAGAGGGTGTTGGAGGACAGAACAAAGGGAGTGCTCCCTAGAAAGGATTATAAGGTAAAGGAAGCTTTGAAGACTTTGAAATGAAAAAAATAATCTTGGGAGAGTCATACAAATTTTATAATCATTATTCTTGGACCATGGGTTTTAGATTAATGTGACAGAGTTTGGACAGTAGGGTGAGAATCCAGAAGGGGTATGAATAGTGCAGTAGAATAAAAACCCAATGGGAATTGAACCACTGAGTACCAGATGATTTAATACACATTCCCAAAGATTCTATAAAAATTTTTAATTTAATGATACTTGGAACAGAGGAATGTATTTTCTGGTCATAATGCTTGGACCCCATGGTGGTTTTATTGATTGAATGTGAGTGATATCAAATGGAAGCTCCCCAATATGAATTTGGGGACCTAGGGGCCACCCGATGGTGCATAAGAAATCCTCAAGACATTATATAAACATTTTAAGGACATGATGCTGGGAACTATTAAAAATAGTTTATGGGAATAATTCATGCACCATGGGCACTCAAATATTTATGTGTAGTGCATTAGAGTGACAAATCATGTTATTAATTTGGGGAAAGGGGTCCCAATTTCACACAACACATTACCAAAGATAATTTTACCTAGTTTAGATTCATGATTCTTAGAAAAGGACTCATATTTTAGTTTAATATTGTTCATGCCATCAGGGTGATCATGTGTCTCAACCAAACATGGGGAAAACACCATAGTAACTTTTAATCCCATGTGAGTAACACTCAGTGTGATAAAAAAATGAATGGTATGGAATCACCATTACTTCCACTAGAGAATAAAATGATTGGAGGATGTGGAAAAAATACTAGAAGAGAAATTGTGAATCCAAAAACCGATATAGTGCATGGTACATAACAAAAGGATGGGTAAAAACGGTTTACCACTTTCAAAAAAATCATATATACTATATTTAGTTTAATTTATAGAGAAAAAAAGAAAAATCAACCATTGACTGAGTTTAAAACCTGAGATCTATTATTTTCTACCATATATCCTTCAAGGAATAGGCCCAACATGGTAGGTGAGTCATTTTGGCAATGCATCCTTTTGTTAGGTATCCTTTTTAGATATGGAGGATGGTGGTTCTACAAATTAAAGAAATCATAAAGTGAGGAAGAATAAGAGGAGAATCTCCATGAATTATGTTTATGGTAGGTTTGGGTCTAAGATGAAATATTTTTTCATCACTATAAATCCTATTTGAATGAGAATAAATCCATACAATATTTTGAGATTTGGAGTGGTGGGAGACTGATGCTGGTTGGGTGAAATTTTTTTAGAGAGATATTAGACCATCTCTCATTAGGATGAATCCTAGGTTTATTTGAGGAATTATCAACTCATTCCTACCAAATGAGGTATACCATTTTAAAATAGGGGAAGGATATAGTTTAACATAAGGAACTAAAGACATCAGTCTAATCAATTGAATGTCATGAAAGTTGAATAAGGTATTCTATTAGTTTGTAGTAATGGAGCTCATAATATTGGGATAATTTCTTGTTTAATTTCATTTATCTTTGACCAGTGTGATATGGGAATCCCAACGAGGGTTTCACAATACAATAGTGTGATGAAAATAAATTAAAGGATGGTAGAAGGTCTCATTTGTCCCATGTAACTTGGCAAACCATACCTCACATTAATATCATGATGTTGGGGGAAGGAAGGGACCCACTGTGAGTTGATGAAGGGGGATGTACCCATGATTAAAAACCAATTTGTTACTACATATACCATGATAATGATAATTATGCCACACATAGTTTTTAGCAATGGTGTGGTAGGACACTAATCCAAAAAATGGCTACCCTCTATAATGCGGATATTGAATATTCTCATACCTGGATATGAGGAATCCCAAATGTACATGGGGTAATGCTATAGTTTAACATCAAGCTATGAGGAAATTTTTGTTTTTTCATCCCATATTTATCATTTGGGGCAATATGGTTTGACACAAGTTATGATCAACTTCTATTAAGAGGCATCTCAGTATTAGATGAGGTAAAATAATAGTTTAACATTATATACAGGGGATGATAATGGGGCATACACATCAAGATGCATGATATTTCCTTCCTTATACTAGGGTATAAGGGAATATAAACCCTTCAATGGACCCAGGTAAATAAATGGGGAATATACATAAAATGTATTCTTGTGGGACATTTTGGGTTAACAACAATGTTTGTAACATTGGATTTTATAGTGTGTATATAGTTATGCTCAAAGAAAAAAAGTCTAGGTATTACTATATATCCCATGTAAATATGAATCAATAAAAACAAAGTTATATAAGGATATAGAAAAATAGTTTTTTTGGAAAACTAGTGATGAAGAAAACCATGGGAAATAATGGTCAATGAACATAGTTTTGGGTCATTATTCTTAGATCGTAATCAAATATTTTAATATTCTGATGCCTTGATCATGGGATGGGGATTCATGGATGTTTTATTAGTAAAAGTTGTTAAAAGATGATGTGAATGGTTCTATAGTGTCCCTTCACTACATAGAGTGATCCTAAAGTTAATTGCACACGGTTTAAGGGTTTACGGTTTAGACCATGGAAATCAGTTTAATGTATTAATGTTTGGACAATATGTGAACACATTAATGTCATGTTTCATGGAACTTAAGATATTGGTTAAAATTCAAGATGCTTGGAAAGAGGGAAATGTTCGTATTAAGGTAATTCTCTTGTAAAAAGAGAGAGAGAGAACCCAGTGTTTAAGGGGGTAATATGACCTTTTACATTAAAAATATCAAGAAACAAACGACACATAATTTAAGGTCTTAATGCTAAGACCATGGGGAAGGTAATACATAAAATAGTTGAAAGTCATGATGCTTAGAAATGGGTGATGTTAGTATCAAGGGTATCTATGTGGTACATAAGAGTAAAAAACCCAATGTGACTTAGGCCAAGGAGAAACAAGTACCACATTCCCACCGTGAGATGAACTGCACACAGTTTACAGTCCCGATCATTAGACTACGAATGGGCCATGGTGATGTGGGTTTTGATAAGTTTGTGGCTGGGTGAAGAGATATAAATTAAACACATTGATGTATATCCCCTAAAAATTGGAATGAATAAATACATAGTTCTAATACACTGCATTGTTGTTGAAGAACATCGATGGTGGAAATCCTATATAGTGAGGCAATTGAGACATCCCACATTTTTTATGGGGAATCCTGCAATAAAATCATGGCGTAAGGCTATAGTTTAATGTTGTGAACTAATGAATTTTTTTATCTCAAATCACATGAGGCATCTAGATTTAAATCATGGTAGGAATTCTTGTGTAATTCCATGAATCTAAAATCCTGGAGATGCTGTATTATTTTAATGCATTGGCATGATATAGGGAATCATGTTCCAAAGGATCAATCAGTATTGTAGTCTTGGAAAAATGATTATATCCATCAACCATACCTTACAATAGAAAAATTTATCTATAACACATATAATCCTTTGATAATTCCATTATTCCCTTATATTAACCCTGTATATCAAACATATAACACTTCTTGACATCCTGGAAAAATATAACAAAATAAAGGGGTGATCTTAGATACTAATTAAGGATAACAATACTACAGAAACTATCATAAATAAGCATTAACATTTAAGGAAAGGTATAAAACTGATACACAATCCCTTTAAACACAATATTCAAGAAAATATGGAAAAGGTGAATCGAATAATTCTATTTACTTATTCATATGAGTATTCTAATAGTCGAATAATCACATGTAACATCAATAACTAATTTTATAATGATGTAATGCATAATTCTAGATGTTGTAACCACGTAGTCAAAGCATCTTGCCAATACTACAAATAAAAATATTATAAAGGCCTTGTTCCAAGATAGTAGTTTGTCTCATTAGACCTACTGATGCATCGAGGGGATATAGCGGACCATGCTCATCACTTACTAAGTCCAATGCGTTCCTCATATGAAAATAGTGAAAAATAACATAATTATTTATATGAAAACTAGCATACAAAATTTCAATACTTTAACCATAAACCGTGAATGGTATAAAAATATCACATCCACAGTCAAACATATATAAAATCATTCAATTAAATATGGAAGATTGTATTATAATATATCGACCTCAATTGAGAATAATATCTAGTAAAGTATGTTGACATAGTTGAAAATGTTTACTAAACATCTTTTAGAGAAATTTCCATTTTTCATGAAATCATTTAAATGAATCAAAATTTAAAAAGGAAGTAATTTAAAAGATATTTTTAAAAAAAAATCCCATAACACTTTAAAACTTTTGAAAGGAATTACAATTTTAAAATAATCATTTCCATATAAATAAATCCTTAATATCATTTTGAAAACATGGAAATTAATTAAATATATTTAGAAAAATAATTCATAAAACATTTAAAATAATGATCTAGTTGAATAATACCTTCCATAAAACAATAAAATATTCATTTTGAAAATATTTTTATGAGACACGGACATGGATGATAAATATGTGTCAGTAAATACTTACACATAAACAATCTCATATAATAATATGATTACGAAATTAAACCTCACCATAGGTATGACACACTCTATACGGGTCTGAAACTCATATATAATGTATTTAAATGTATTATTAACTTATATGAAAATACGATTAATATTTATGATATCATATATGATTCATTCATGACTTTATATTTCCTATTTATTAACAATTCCTATTTAATGCAACATTTAGGGTAATAATCATTTTGGTTATCGAAAATGTTTTGACAAGTTATTCTTGATAATATTACTTAGATTATGACTTAATTATTTCCTGGATGTATAATATGATGTATATATCATATATAAACATAAATAGATATATGAAATGGAATACACCATTCATGGAGAGGGTAAGCCGCACCTACAAAAGAATGTTGTTTCCATTTTCGTATCATATAGAAGTAAGTGAATGAAACGTATGTATGTATGTATGTATATATATATATATATATATATCTTCCTAGTAGAATTAATATGTCATATATTTCATAATTATTAACAATATTTATTCTTATAATCATTCTTGAATGATGATCATGGAAGATGAGTCTCATCGTGTCGTGGAGGCGGTATGTTGTATGTACTTACAAGCGACGATATCATTTACTTAATGGTTAAATGGTAGAGAATTCGATGGAATAAAAATTTTAAAAAAAAATTATCATGTTTTTTTCACTATTTAAATCCAATATATTCATCATTATACCAATATAAATAAATTGTACATGAAAAACAATTTCCACCATGGTGTGGAGACAATAATTCATACATACGAACGCATGGTGGTATTGTTTTTCATAGAATGTGTAAAAAGAGAAATATGGTTGTCCATAATCTTAAAATTTTTTACAATATTGTATGTGTTGTAGTTACTATTTTAGTATGGAAAAAACATAGTAAGATAATGTAGAAGAAGAAATAGACTTTGAAAGATGGGATCAAATGATTACCAGTTCTTCAGGTATCTTTTTTTGATTTTCACAAATGGACTCTTTATGATGGATTTATACACAAATATTTTCCTCTAGGATGATGTGGGGGAGGTCTGGAGGAGATTTTAGCTAGTTATGGTTGATAAAAATGGCTTTGGAGATGTAAATTAAAGGGAAAGGGAGGATCCATTTATAAGAGAGGTGCGGGGCACTTTAGTAAAATCCTGAAATATTAATTTATTATAAAATTCTTTTCGGTATCTAATAGCTCAAAATTAATTTATATAGATTATAGGATGATTATTTGTCTAAAATGTATAAAAAAATTGGGTTTTTTCAAGTTTAGGACATAAAATTATCCATAACTATTGGGATTCACCCTTACTTAATGAGTTTAACTCTTACCATGCCTTCGTGTAATTTTAATCTATAAGATTAATTTAGTTACTATAAAATGCCAAGGGAAAATAAAGTGGACTAGTAATGAAATTTTTTAATATTATATAAGTTATTGGGATGAGGCTTCTATTTTTATGTTTTTTATATCATTTAATAAAATAGTATTTGTTTTTAAAAATCATTTTTGTCAATTTTGACACTATTCAGTAATGGATTTTTAATAAAGTAATAAAAACCAGATTCCATAGAAACAAGGTGTGAATTCATAAATAATATGTTATTTTCATTTATAATATTCGTTTATAGCATAAAAACTTTCAAATTATATTTAGATTAATATTTATAATATCATATATTTGATTCTTTCATTTATATGGAAAATATTGCATCATTATTGTGTCATAAATAAGTTTAATTTTATAATGTCAAAAAATTACAAATAAAATACCAGGATTTAGGAAATCTTTTAATATTTAAAATGAAAAATTATAGTCAAAGATATCATTCATATTACCCAATATTAAATTTTTTTAGGAAAATATACATGTATATGTTATATTTTTCTATACATGAAAATAATTCTTATAAAATGTCACTTTAAATCCCATGTGGCTCCATAGGGTACCGAAATCGACCAAAGGAAACACATGGTCAGGAATATATTATTAAATAGTATTATTACATGTTCTTTAGTTTTTTATTATTATTATAATATTATTTTTTTACCCTTATTTAGCAGATTTACGCTTTAACCATGGTAAATAAAATAATTATTGAATTTACTATTCATAATATAAAAAAAATAAATGGTTCCTATTTAAAAAATTTGGACCATATTATTACAAATGTGGAATCCATTTTTCCAAATTCAAAACACAGTACTGGAATAAATTTATTTAAAATTAATTCATGTTGTCAAAAACAAAAAGCATGTTTTAAAGAATTAAAAACTATCAAAAGATTGACATGTTTTTATATGCAATTTAAATGTAAAAAAACTTCTAATTACATAGATTATATTAAATGATAAAAAATTAAATTTAATTATACATTAAAACAACTCAAATGTATAATTCAACACTATAAATTATTTTCATTTTGAAAATTTATTTTCAATTAAAATTTAGTATTTTTCACCATTCATCAAAATATGAATGTTATGAGAAGTGTACCAAATATTTATAAAAAATAAATTTTTATGTCTCATTTATAATGAAGAATTTAATTTCCTAAAATTTAATATATAAAAGTGTCAAATATTGTATTTAAATATGGTTCCCTATTAAATGGCAGAAAAACTGCATTTTTTTAAACATACTTCTTTTATCTAAAAAATTGAATTCCTCCTAATATTATGTCCAATAAAAAAGATGAATGTTAAAATTATATTGGATATATATAAAATTTAAAATGTCATAAATACAATTCATAACCTCTTTTTAAAATACTGGTTTGATAGGTTATGGTGCACCTGAACTCGTTGTTATGTACATCACATGTTATTGAATTATTTAAAAAGAAAGAGTATCTTAGAAGTTAGAGGTGTTTAGTTATCTCATCCTTCAATAAATTTCATCCTCATAATTTAAAATTGTGATTTCAAACTAGGGGTTTGAGATTTATAAATATCTTATTTGAAATCCCACATCGAAAAATGGATTAATGAGGCCTCTTTTTTAAAATAAATAAAGGTAAATGTAAAGGTAACCAGAAATAACACATAATAGGATTATATATAAGAAATCAGGGTCATGAATGAATTATATAACCATCAGGTTTGGATGGTGAGTGATAGAGAACACATTTGGAGAAATTTGACAATCTAAAAGCCATAAATCGGCAAGGATTCAATAGAAAATTTGATTCATTTCAAAATAAAGTACTAGGAAAACATTTTGGGTTTTCAAGATCATTTCCCAAAAGTTAAAGTACATGAGAAGAAATAATTACTCTGTTTCAGTACAAACTCACCATTGTTCATGCCTTGAATAATTTTTACATCATCTCTAATTCAATGAAAGGAAGTTGATTTTTTCATTTCTAAAGTGTTGGAAGGTCATACGATCCATAAATATAATGATAGTTCATTCCATATATTTGAACAAATGTGTTTTCACATGTTATCATATATGCATAAGGACAATATAGTGAGATAATACATTAATCTAACAAAATTAAACTAAAGTGAATCTTATCCTATCCATAAATAGATAATATTAGAATAATTCCAAAAAACTGAAGATCTATAACATTAGAAAGAGGTGAACCAAATTAGCATAGAATTTATCTCCCATATCTCATAGGATAGTTCTTGGTTTCCACATTTCAATTATGTGATCTCCTTCATCATGTATTCTCCTGAATCATGGTAACAACCAGAATTATCAGATAACCTCTTTAAAAAAATGAATGTTTCCTTATTCCAATACATAGTGTATTATTCCTTAGGTCCAAAATTTTTTTGCATTCCATCCATGATAGAATAAAATTCTCCTTGAGAAATCCAAAATAATTTCTCAAGAAATTAGCGTCATCCAATTTACATATTGAAATCCAACATATCTTTATCCAAACAATATTATCTAATCATAAAGAACATATTAAGAGCTATCTTTACCTTAATCAATTGTTCTCCAAATATAATCTTACCCTTAAATCAATTTTTTTTCTTTATAACAATTCAAAAAATTCATGATAATACTTAGAGAAAAACATAATGTAAATACACCTATTATAATTCAATCATTCAAAATTCATTGATCCAAATACATAAATACTTTAATACTTCCAATTTAATGGTTGCTATGAAATATGTCCATCTTTGATTTATAAGTATATTATTATTTCTGGACATTGATTTTGGTAATGCCTTTGATTTACAAAGGTGAGACAATAAAATACATAATAATTGGTGACTCTATAACACTTTTTCCCACATAGATGACATATTCCCCTCCATTGGAGGTATCCCTCAAGGTTCATCTTCCATTCCGTTTGATATGTAGGAATCTAAATCTACTTTCCTCGATGGATCTTAAAATTTGATTATTTATAAACGTTCATCTCCCTCTTACGCAATGCATTAGGAATGCCATCAGAGATCATATACGTAATCATATACTGTGATGACTAATTTTTCCTAATAAAAATATTTTTCTCCCTAGTCGTTATCTGATTTTGTTTCTCAAAATCACATGATTTCCCATCAAAATATATTTTAATTTAATTCCATTCAGTTTCCTCTATTAACTAATACCAGAAAGAATAGGGTGAGAATGAGATATCATTGAAGAAAACCACATAATTAGGGAAAGGTACTTTCAATATATACTATATTAGATGGAATACTAGGTTATCCATGATCATTACCAAAATTCTATGGAGTTATTCTATACTTATCCTCAATGTTAATATTAGAGTTATGATCCCTAAACTATGATTTCCATATCTATTTCCAAGTTTGTTTCTCAACATCTTCTGATTCCAACTATAATGCCCCAACTCCAGAAGCCCAGAGCCAGTGCATTATATGAATACAATTTCATGATACAAGGAATCATGTTCTGAAGGACCGGTCAATTTAATAGTCTTAGAAAATAGATTATATTCATCCACAGTACATTAAAATTAAAAACATAAACTATAACATATATAATCATTTGAGAATTCCATTATTCCCCTACCTTAACCCTATATATCAAACATAAAATACTTCTTGGAATCCTAGTAAAATAAAATATAGGAGTGGGGTGAGCTCAGATTCATAGTAAGGATAAAAATATAGTGTAAACCATCCTTAAAAAGCCAAAACTTTTAAGGAAAGGTAAAAAATTGAAACACAAGCCCCTTAATCATAAATTTCAACATAATATGGAAAAGATAAATATAATGATGCCTTTTACTTATTCACATAGATATTCTACTAGTCGAATAATTACATGTAACATTAATAAATAATATCATAATGATGGAATGCATAATTCCTAACATCATTACCACATAATCAAGGCACTATGCCAACACTACATATAAAAATATTCTCAAGGCCTTATACCAAGATATAGGATTGTCATATGTGACCTACTGATGCAATTAGGGGCTAAAGTGGCCCTCAAATGTCACTTACTAAGTCCAATGGAATCATTATATGAAGAGGGTTGAACATAACATAATAATTTAATATTAAAACTAGAATATGAAATTTCAATATTTTAACCATAAACCATGATGGGTATAAAAATATCACCTCCATCATCAAACATATCATAACTCATTCAATATAATTTGTAATATTTTATTATAATAAATCAACCTCAATAGAGAATAATATCCTTTAAAGGATATTGATATAGTTAAAAATGTTCAGTAAAACTCTTTGAGAGAAATTTCAATTTTTTCATGAAACGATTTAAATGTACCATAGTTTATAAAGGAATTCATTTAAGATATATTTTTGAATCAAAGTGTTCCATACCACTTTTAAACTTTTTAAAGGAATTACAATTTTAAAATAGTGATCTAAATATAAATATATCTATAATATCATTTAAAAAAGAAGGACATTAATTAGAAATATTTATAAAAATTAAACATTAAAGCACTTAAAATGATGATCTAGTTAAGGGTTCCCTTACATAAAACCATAGAATTTTCATTTTGAAAACATTTTTATGAGACATGGACATGGAGGATAAATATGTCCCAGTAAATACGTACACATAATCATTTTTTGGATAATAATTAGATTATGAAATTCATCCTTACAATTGGTACGATACTATCCATATGTGTTCAAAACTCCTATATAATGTGCTTAAACATATTAATAACTTATATAAGAATTATTATTATATTTTTCATATCATATATTATTCTTTTATGACTTTATATTTCTCGTTTATTAACAATTCCAACATAATGCAACATTTTGAGTAATAATCACTTTGTTTATCATACATTTTTTGACTTTTTATTCTTGATCATATTAATTATATCATGATTTAATTACTTCCAGATTATATAATATGATATATATTTCATATATAAATAAAAATTGATATATGAAATGGAACACACCATTCATAGAGAGGGTAGGAGACACATATGCATGAAATTTGTTTCCATTCATTTATTATACAGATGTAAGTGAAAGAAATATATGTATATATATATCATCCCTATAGAATTAATATGTCATATATGTCCTAATTATTAATATTATTTATTCTTATTATCATTCTAGGTTGATGAACATGGAAGATGAGTCTCATCGCATCATGGAGACGGTAAGTCGTACGTATACACGACCGACCGTATCATTTACATAACGGTTAAATGGTATGGAATTGGATGGTAAAAAAATTTAAGAAAAAATTATCATGTTATATTTTTTATTAATGTTCATTATATTCAACATTATACCCATATAAATAATGTGTAAAGAAAAAAATTTACACCACGGTGTGGAGACGGTAGCCATACGCACGTACACATGGTGGTATAGTTTTTCATAGGATGGGTACAAAGAGGTATATGGTTGTATATAATCATAAAAATATAAGAATATAGTACATTGTTTAGTTACTATTTTTTAATGGTAATATGTTAATAAGAGGAATAAGAAGAAGAAATAATCTTTGAAAGAAGGGATAAAAAAATTACCTCTTCTTCAGATCTCATTTGGATTTGATAAAAAGGACTCTATATGTTGGATTTAGGCCCAAATGTTTTCCTCTATGATAAATTGAGGGATGTTTGGAAGAGGTTTGGGGAGGGTTTTTTTTTTGAGGAAAATGGCTTTGGAGGTGTGAATTAAAGGGAAAGGGAGGTTCCCTTTTATAATATAGGTGAGAGGGACTTTATGAAAATATTGAAATATTAATTTATTATAAATTTATATTCAATTTCTAATAGCTCCAAATTGATTTATTTAGAGTATCTGATAATTATGGCTTGCAAACCTCACAACCAATAGGTTTTGGACATGTTTATGTTATATAATTATTCTTATCTATTGGGAATAACCCTTAGTTAACCAATTTAACTCTTACTACGTCTTCTTGTATTTTTATACTATAAGATAAAGTTAATTATTATATAATGCCAAGGGAACCTAAAGTAGATAATTAATGAATTTTTTAACATTATATAAGTCAGTTTTCTGAATTTTTTTTAGGATTTTATTATCATTTAATAAAATAATATTTGTTTTAAAAACTAAATTATGTCAATTTTGATACAATTTAGTAATTGATTTTTCTTAATGTCATAAAAACATTATTTCTATTAAAAAAGGAATTAAAGGATAATTAATATACTAATTTAATCTAGAAAATTCGTGTATAGCTTCAAAACTTTCTATTTATGTTTATGTTAATATTTATAATATAATTTATTTGATTCTCTCAACAATAATGAAAATACTGCTTCATAAATGTGTCAAAAATAAATTTAATTATTTAATATCGAAAAAGTATGAATAAAATACCATGAGTTAGGAAATATTTTTATTTTTCTAATGAATAATTTTTATCAAAGATATTAGTCATATAACTTTATATTAAAATTGCTTTAGTAAAATATACGTGTTTATGTTATATTTTTATATATGTGAAATTAATTCTTAAAAAATGTTATTTGCACACCCATGTGGCTCCATGGGGTCCCCAATTCGACCCACGGAATCCCATGGTCAGACATATCTCATCCAATTAGATTAGGACATGTGTTTTAGTTGTTTAAAATCATTATAATATTAATTTTTACCTTATTTACCAGATTTACGCTTTCACCACGGTAAATAAAATATTTACTGAAGTTACTATTCATAATGTCCAAAAATAAAACATACCTATTTAAACAATTTGGAATATATGATTTAAAATAAGGAATAAATTTTTCCAAATTCATAACACATAGTTGGAAGAAATTAATTTAAAATTAAATCTCGTTGTCAAAACAAAAAATTTTGTTTTTAAGAATTATAAACTTTCAAAAGATTGTCATGTGTTTATGTCTAATTTAAATGTAAAAATACTTCTAATGACCTAAATTATATAAAATGATTAAAAATATAATCTAATTATACTTTTAAACCACTAAAGTGTATAATTTAACACTATAAATATTTTTGATTAAAAAAAGTTGATTTTTATAAAATTATTATTTTTCACTATTCATCAAAATAAGAAAGTTATCAGAAAAGTACAAAACATTTAAACAAAAAATTTTTTTCCCTGTTTATAAAGAAGGCTTAAATTTTATTAAATTGAATATATAAAAGTGTCAAATATTGGATTTAAAAAGGGTTCTCCATTAAAAAGCGGACAACTGCATTTTTTTAAAAATACTTATCTTATCTAAAAAAGTGAATTTGTTGTTATATTATGTCTAACAAACACAAAAGATGAATGTATATATTATATAGGAGATATATAAAATTAAAAATGTGGTTAATACTATTCATAATATCTTTTTAAATGACTAGTTTGATAGGTTGTGGTGTGATTGAACTCGGTGTTGCATACATCACACACTATTGAAATCCCACATCGAGAAAGAGATTATTGAGGCCTTTTTTAAAATAAAGAAAGGTAAGTGTGAAGGTTACCAAAAATAACACATACTAGGGTTCCATATAAGAAAACATGGACATGAATGAAAAATATAACCATCATGTTCTGATGGATAGTGGTTGAGAAGATTATTTGGAGAATGTTAACAATCTGAAAGTTGTAAATCTGTGAGGATTTAAGAGATCGTATGATTAATCGAAAAATAAGTACTAGGAATTTTGTGGTTTTCAAGATAATTTCCATAATTTTAAAGAACATGGGAAGAAATAAATACTTCATTTTAGTATAAACTCATCATTTTTCATGCCTTGAACAATTGATACTTCATCTCTTATTCAAGGAAATGAAGTTGAAGTTTTGCATTTCTGAAGTGTTGGAAGGTCATGCGATCAATAAGTAGAATGATAGGTCATTCCATATGTTTGGGAAAAAGTTTTAGAATAGGTTATCATATATGAATAAGTCTAACAATAGTGAGATTATACATTAATTGAACAAAATTCAACTAAAGTGCATCTTATACTATCCATTAATGGATAAATTTACAATCCTTCCAAAAAACTGAAAATATACAACTTTATAATGAGATGAACCAAACAAGCTCAGAATTTATCTCCCATGGCTCATAAAACAGTTTTTGGTTTTCATATTCCAAGAATATGAACACCTTCATCATGTATTCTCTTGAGTCATGGTAACAACATGAATTATCAGATATCCTTACAGAATACATGTATGTTTCCTTATTCCAAAACATAGTGGATTATTCCTTACGTACTATAAATTTGTACATTTCATCCTTGGTATCCTAACCCTCTTGTCGAAAAATCCAAAATCATTTCTCAATAAATTAGCATAATCCAATTTACTTATTCCGATCCAACATATCTTTATCCAATCATTATTATCTTTACATAGGGAATATATTAATTTTTTTCATTGCCTTAATCATATGTTCCCCAAATATAATCTTACCCTTAAATCAATTTTAGTGTCCTTTATTACAATTACACATATTCTTGAAAATCATTAGTGAAAAACTGAAACCGAATACTTCTTATATAATTCAATTATTCATAATTCTTGTATCCAAATACAAAAATACTTCAATCATTTCAATTTAATATTTGTCATGGAATATGTCCTTCCCTGGTTTATAGGTAGATTCATATGTCTGAACATTGAGTTGGGTAATGACTATGATTTCCATAAATTAGTCATAGAACACCATTAAAATTAGTCACTATATAAACCATTTTTCCTATATAGATAACATCTTCTACTCCATTTGATGTATTCCTCCAGGATCTTCTTCCCTTCATCTTGACATGTAGAAAAAAAAATATTATTTCTTATATGATTATAAAAATTTGAGAATTTATAAATGATCATATTTTTATTACGCAATGCGTTATGAATTCCATCAAATATCACATTGTTAATCATATATCGTGATGAATGATTTGGAAGAATGACAATATATTTCTCTCCAGTAGTTACCTGATATTGTTGCTTAAAACCTATAGATTTTCCATCAATCTCAATGTTAAGACAATTCCTTCTGATTTCCTCCATTAACTAAGACCAGAAGGTAGAGGGGGAGAAATAGATCTCATTGAAGAAAACCACAGAATCATGGGAAGATACTTTCAATCTATAAAATATTATGTTTTATATTATGTTATCTATGATCGTTACCAAAATTCTATAGAGTAATTCTATTGTTATTCTCAAATTAAATATTTGGGTTATGCTCCCTAATCTATGTTTTCCAAATATATTTCCAAGGTTGTGGATAAAATTACTCAGCTACCAACAGTAACACCCCAAATCCATAAACCCAGAGTTGGTGAATTATTATAATACATTGGTATGATACGAGGAATCAAGTCCCGACGGACTGATCAGTTTAGCAGTCTTGGAAAATAGATTACATTCATCAACTTTCATTACAAATCAAAACATAAACTATAACATATATAATCCTTTAATAAAACCATTATTCCCCTATCCTAACCCTGCATATCAAAAATAAAACACTTCTTGGCATCCTGGAAAAATAAAACATAAGAAAGGTGTGAGCATAAATCCTCAATAGGGATAACAGTACAAAAAATCTATCATAAATAAGAATAATCATTTAAGGAAAGGTATAAAATTAAAAAAAATCCCTTTAAACATAAAATTTTGCATAATATGGAAAATATAAATCAAATAGTTCCATTTACTTATTCGCATGGATATTCTACTAGTCGACTAATCTCATGTAATATCAATAGCTAATCTCTTAATGATGGAATGCATAATACCGAATATCATAACCACATATTCAAGGCCTCATGGAAGGATTAAATTTAAAAATATTATCAAGGCCTTGTTCCAAGACACTAGCTTGTCTCATGAGACCTACCAATGCATCAAGGGGCTATTGCAGGATCCACCCATCACTTACTATGTCTAATTAATTACTTAGATGAAGAGGGTGAGACTTAACATAATCATTAATTTTAAAACAAGAATACAAAATGTCAGTACATTAACTATAAACCATTAATGGTATAAAAATATAAAATCCACATTCAAACATATCATAACTCATTAAATACAATATGGAAGGTTCTATTATAATAAATCAACCTCATTCGAGAATAATATCCAATAAAGGTTGTTTACATAGTTGAAAATATTCAGTAAAACTCTTTGAGATAAATTTCAACTTTATGATATCATTTTTATGTCTCAAAATTTATAAAGTAAGTCATTTAAAATATATTTTTTAATGAAAGCCTCTCATACCACTTTGAAACTATTGAAAGGAATTACAATTTTAAAATAGTTATGTCCATATAATTAAATCCTTGATATCATTTTGAAAACATGGACATTAATTAAGAGTATTTAAAAAAATAAATATTTAAACCAATTAAAATGGTGATCTAGTTTAAGATTCCCTACCATAAAACTATAAAATATTCCATTTGAAAACATTTTAATGAGACATATACATGGATCATAAATATGTACTAGTAAATGCTTAAACATAAAATATCTTGGATAATAATGAGATTGTGAAATTAATTCTTACATTTGGTAAAATAATCCCCATACATTTAGAAATCTACAGTATAATTTGTTAAAAAAATTATTAACCTATATCATAACCATTATAATATTTATGATATCATAAATGATTCATTGATGATATTATATTTCCTGTTTATTAACAATTCCAATTTAATGCAACATTTTAGGGAATAATCGCTTTGTTTATCATACGTGTTTTGACTTTTAATTCTAGATCATATTACTTAGAACATGATTTAATTAATTCCAAAATGTATAATATGATTTATATATCATATATAAATCTAAAAAGATATATGAAATGGAATACACAGTTTATGGAGAGGGTGGGTCGTACGTATTCTTGATCGCTTTTTCCATTTTTGTATCATATAGAAGTAAGGGAATGAAATACATATATATATATATATATATATATTCATAGTAGAATTATTAGGTCATATATTTCATAATTATTAATAATATTTATTTTTATAATCATTCTTAGATGATGAACATGGAAGATATGTCTCATCACGTCGTGGATATGGTAAGTCGTACGTATGCATGATCAACGATATCATTTCCTTAATGGTTAAATTGAATAAAATTGGATGGAATATGAATTTTAATGAAACATTATAGTGTTATATTTATTATTTAAATCAATTATATTCATCTTTATACCCATTTAAATAATCTTTACAAGAAAAACAATTTCCACCAAGGCGTGGAGTCGGTAAGCCGTACGTGCGCACGCATGGTGGTATTGTTATTCATATAATTGATAAAAAGAGGAATATGGTTGTCCATAATCACAAAAACCTCTCATAATATAGAATATTCTGTATTTACTATTTTAGTATAATATTAACATATTAAGAGGAAGTAGAAAAAGAAATAAACTTTGAATGAAGGGATAAAATGATTTCATCTTCTTGGGGAATCTCTTTTTGATTTGTAGAAAACAACTCCTTATGTTAGATTACTGCCGAAATATTTTCCGCTAGGATGAAGCTAGGAATGTTTGGAGGAGATTTGGATAGGGTGTCTTCAAGCCAAGGGGATTTGGAGGTGTGAATTAAAGGGAAATAGGGGTTCCCTTTTATAGAGTGGTCAGGAGCACTTTAGAAAAATCCTTAAATAATAATTTAATATAAAATTATTTTCAGTGTCTAGTAGATCTAAATTGATTTATTTATAGGATAGGATGAGGATGAGTCCCAATACTCTCAACCAACAGTTTATGGATATTTTTAGGTCATAAAAGTATCCTTAATGACTGGGATTAATATTTAGTTAACTTGTTTAACTCTTACCATGTCTTATTGTATTTTTATTCTATATGATTAATTTAGTTACTATAAAATTCCAAGAGAACCACAAGTTGATAATTAATGAACTTTTCTATATTATATAAGTATGTTGGCCAAATATTATATTTTTTTGATTTTTATATCATTTAATAAAATAGAATTTTTTTTAAAACTTATTAATGTAAATTTTGACACTATTTAATAATTGATTTTTTTAAGTTATAAAAGTTTGAATCCTTAGAAAAAAATGTCTTACATCATAAAGAATATGTCAATGTCATCAATAAAATTCGTGGATGGCATCCAAACTTTCAAATTATATTTATTTTAATATTTATAATATCATTTACTTGATTCATTCATTTATAAGGAAAATACTACATCATTACAGTGTCATAAATATATTTAATTATTTAATATCCAAAGAGTACAAATAAAATACCATGATTTAGGAAATCTTTTTTGATTTCTAATGAACATGCATTTCTAAAGTTATCAGTTACATAACCCTATATTAATATTTTTTTATTAAATGATACATGTTAATGTTGTATTTTTCTATACTTGAAATTAATTATTATAAAATGTCACTTGCACACCATGTTGCTCAATGTGGTCCAAAAATCGACCATAGGAATCCCATGGTCAGAGATATCTCATCGAATTGGATTAAAAAATGTGTTACGGTTGTTTAATATTATTATAATATTACTTTTTTACCCTTATTTATCATATTTATGTTTTAACTATGGTAAATAAAATAATTACTGATGTTACTATTCATAATGTTGAAAAATTATAAGGGACCAACATTCAAAATTTGAACCTTATAAATCAAAATATAAAATTCATTTTTCAAAATTCAAAACACATAGTTGGAAGAAATTTATTTAAATTTAATTCTCGTTGTCCAAACCAAATAGTTAGTTTTTAAAAAGTAAAATCTATCAAAAGATTGACATGTGTTTATGTCCAAATTAAATTTAAAAATACTTCTAATGAACTAAAATATATTAAATGATAAAATTATTACAAAATTATACCATAAAACTATGCATATGTATAATTTAATAGTATAAATTATTTTGATTAAAAAATTGTTTTCAATTAATATTGAGTATTTTTTTAGTATTCATCAAAATATGAAAGATATGAGAAAAGTACCAAAAAATTATCAAAAAAAATTTTATTCCCCATTTATAAATATGAATTTAATTTTATAAAATTGAATATATAAAAGATTCAAATATTGGATTTAAAAAGTGTTCACCATTAAAAGGCAGAAAAAATGCATTTTTTTGTAAATTAGTTCTTTTATTTGAAAAATTGAATTTGTCTGTATATCTTGTCTAATAAAAATAAAATATGAGTGTTAAAATTATATGGGATATATATAAAATTTCAAATTTGGTTCATACTATTCATAACTGCTTTTTGAATGGCTGGTTTGATCAGTTGTGGTTCGCGTGAACTCAGTGTTGCATACATCGCAATGTATTGAATTATTTAAAAAGAAAGAGTAACATGGAAGATTTGGGTGTTACATTATCCCTCCTTCAATATCTTGTTTCCACTAAATTTAAATTTGGGATTGAAAACTAGGTGTTGGAGATTTCTAAATATCATAGTTGAAATCCCACATTGAAAAATAGATTAATGGGGCCTCTTTTTTAAAATAAATAAAGGTAAGTGTGAAGGATAGCTGGAATAACACATACTAGGGTTCCATATAGGAAAACAAAGACACGAATGAAAAATATAACCATAAATTTCTGATGGATAGTGATTGAGAAAATTATTAGGAGAAATTTAACAACATGAAGGCCAAATAATCTATGATGATCCAAGGGTCCATTAGATTGATCGCAAAAGAAATTACAATGATATATTTTTGGTTTTCAAGTTAATTTCCTGAATTTTAATGAACATGAGAAGAAATAATTACTTTATTTCAGTAAAAACTCACCACTGGTCATTACTTGAACAATTTCCATATCATCTGTTATTTGAGGAAATGAAATTTAATTTTTCATTTTTCATGTTTTCGAAGGCTATGCGATGCAAAAATAGAATGATAGGTAATTCCATCTATTTTAACAAATGTGTTAGCACGGGTTATCATATATGCATAGGTCTATCTATAGTGAGATAATAAATGAATATAAAAAAATTCAACTAAAGTGAAACTTATACTATCCATAACTTGATAACTTCACAATCCTTCCAAAAACTAAATTTCTTCAACACTAGAAAGAGGTGACCAAAATCATCTTATCATTTATCTCTCATATCTTTTAGGATCATTCTTGGTTGAAACATTCCAAGAATTTTAACACCTTCATCTTGTATTCTCATGAGATGCGATGACAACTTATATTATCAAATATAGTTATTGAAAACATGCATATTTTCTTGTTCCAAAACATAGTGGATTATTCATTAAGTCCCAAAAAGTTGTACATTTCATCCATGATAGCGTAAAACTCTTATAGAAAAATTCAAAATCATTTCTCATGAAATTATCATCATCCGATTTACTTATTAAAATAAAACATATCATTATCTAAACATTATTATCTTAACATAAGAAACATATTAAGGGTTATCTTTACAGTAATCTTATGTTCTCCAAATATAATATTACCCTTAAAAAATATTATTATCCTTTATAATAATTCATCATATTCTTGAAAATACTTAGCTAAAAACATAAATTGAATACTCCTTATATAATATAATTATTCATAATTCATGGATCCAAATACATAAATACTTCAATCCTTCCAATTTAATGGTTAGCATGCAATATGTCCTTACTTGGTTTATAGGTTAGTTCTTATGTCTATACATTAGGATGGGTAATGCCTTTTATTTACACAGATGAGACATTGAACTCCATATGAATTTGTCACTTTAGGACCCTTCCCCCTAGATATAACGTCTTCCCCTCCATTTGAGGCATTCCTCTAGGCTCTTCTTCCCTTCCTCTTAACATGAAAAAACCAAATCTTCTTTCCTCTATGCCTCTTAAAATTAGAACAATTCTAAATGTTCATATTCCTATTATGAAATGTGATAGGAATTCCATCGATGATCACATTGTGAATCATATATAAGGACGACTAATTTGGTATAATCACAATATAATTCTCTCTAGTTATTGTGTGATTTTGTTGCTAAAAATCACCAGATTTTCTATCAAACTCAATGTTAATCCAATTCCTTCCGGTTTCCTCCATCAACAAAGACCATAAAGCATAGAGTGATAAACAAATATCATTGGAGAAATCCACATAATCATGGGAAGGTACTTTGAATCTATAACATATTAGGTTTAATCCTATGTTTTCTATGATTGCTAAAAAAAGTCTAGGTTGTTCTTCTATACTTATCCTCAATGTCAATCTTAGGGTTATGATTCCTAAACTATGTTTTTCAAATATATTTCAGTGGTTGTTCTTAAACCTCCTATTATACCAACTACAACTCATCAACTATATAAGCCCAGATCTGGAACATTATTTTAATACATTGGGATGAAATAAGGAATCATGTCCCAAAGGACCAATCAGTTTATCAGTATTAGAAAAAAGTTTACATTCATCAAACATACATTACAATTTTAAACATAAACTATAACATATGTAATCCTTTGATAATTATATTATTACCTTATCTTAACCCGACATATCAAACATTAAATACATATTGGAATCTTGGAAAATAAGCATAAGAAAGGGGTGAGCTTAGATGCTCAGTAAGGATAACAATACAATGGAAACAATTATAAATAAGCATTAAATTTTAAGGCATGGTCTAAAATTGAAACACATTCCCTTTAAACATATAATTCAGCATGATATGAAAAAGATAACTCATATAATTCAATTTACTCATTCACATGGGTATTTCTACTAGTTCAATAATTACATGTAACATCAATAACTAATCCCACAATGATGAAATGGATAATGTTGAACATCATAACCAAATAGTCAAGGCCTCGTTCCAAGACTTCAAATAAAATATTTTCAAGGCCTTGTTCCAAGACATTAGTTTGTCTCACGAGACCTACCGATGCATCCAGGGGTTATAGTGGGCCCCGCCCATCACATACTAAGTCCAATGTATTCCTCTTATGAAGAGGGTGAAACATAACATAATAATTAATATTAAAACTATCATAAAAAATGTCAACAATTTGACCATAAACAATGAATTGAATAAGAATAGCACATCTATTGTCAAACCTATCATATCTCATTCAATACAATATGGAATATTGTATTATAATAATTCAACCATAATCCAGAATAATACTAGTAAAGGATGTTGACATAGTTGAAAATGTTCAATAAAACTCTTTGAGAGAAATTCCAATTTCTCAAGAAAACATTTAAAAGTCTTATAATTTATAAATCAAGTCATTTAAAAGAAATTTTTTAATCAATGTTTCCCATACCACTTTGAATCATTTGAAAGGAATTACCATTTTAAAACAATTATGTCCAAGTATATATAAACTTAATATAATTTTGAAAACATGGACATTAATTAAAAAGATTTAGAAAAATAAATCTTTAAAACATTTAAAATTATGATCTAGTAAAATATTCCAATACCTAAAACCATAAAATATTCCTTTTTAAAAACAATTTTATGACACATGTACATGGATGATAAATATGCCACAGTACAAAATTACACATAAACAATCTCAGATAATAATGAGAAATTCACCATTACCTTAGGTATGATACTCTCTGTACATGTCAGAAACTCCAATATAATGTGTTTAGACATATTATTAACTTATATCATAATCATAATAATATATATGATATCATATATGATCTTTTATGAAATTATATTCCACATTTGATAACAATTCAAATTTAATGCAACATTTCGGGTAATAATCGCTTCGTTTATTGTACGTGATTGACTTTTTATTCTTGATAATATTACTTATACCATGAATTAATTACTTCCAAAATGTATAATATTATTTATTTAAAATATAAAAATATAAATAGATATATGAAATTCAATACACCATTCATAGAGAGGGTAGGTCATACGTATACATGAACATTGTTTCCATTTTTATATCATATGGAAGTATGTTAATGAAATATATGTATATATATATATATATATCATAAATGTACAATTATAATGTCTTATATTTTATAAATATTAATAATTTTTATTCTTATAATCATTCTTGGATGATGAACATGGAAGATGAGTCTCATCGCGTCATGGAGACAGTAAGCTGTGTGTATGCACGATCGACAATATCATTTCCTTAATGGTTAAATGATAAGAAATTGGATGGAATAATAATTTTAAAGAAACACTATCATTTTATATTTATTATATAAATTCATTACATTAATCTTTATACCCATAGAAATAATGTGAAATGAAAAACAATTTACACCCCTTTGTGGAGATGGTAAGTCGTACATACGCAGGCATGGTTGTATTGATTTACATAGGATGGGTAAAAGGAGGAATGTTCTTTTAAATAAGATTTAAAACATATCATAATATATTATATTCTTGATTTACTATTTTATTATGCTAAAAAAATTGTAATTGGAAGTAGAAGAAGAAATACACTTTGAAAGAAGGGAAAATTGATTACCTCTTTATTGGGTATCTCCTTTTGATTTTCACAAAAGGCCTCATTAATTTGGATTTCATCCCAAGTTGATGAATATAAGATGAAGGTAGGGATGTTTTGAGGATATTTGGGCTGGTTTTTTCTTTGAAAAATGGCTTTGGAGGTGTGAATTAAACGGAAAGGGAGGTTCCCTTTTATAATAGACGTGAGGTGCACTTAACAAAAGCGTGAGATATTTACTTATAATAAAATGATTATATGTTTTTAATAGCATAAAATTTATTTAATTAAATCCTAGGATAATTATGGGTCGAACACCTCTCAACCAATAGGTTTTAGACATGTTTAGGTCATAAAAGTATCCCTATCTTTTGGGATTAACCCATAGTTATCAAGTTTAACTCTTACCATGTCTTCTTGTATTTTTATAATACAAGATTAATTTAGTTACAATAAATTGCAATGTTAATGTAAAGTGGATAACTAATGAAATTTTAAACATTATCTTATTCATTTTTTCAATTCATATATTTTTAGGATTTTTATATCATTTAATAAAATAGTATTGGTTTTTCAAACTCATTTATGTCAATTTTGACACTATTTAGTAATGGATTTCTCTTAAAGACATAAAATCATGATTCCTTCGAACCAAAAGTATTAACTCATATACAATATGTCAATGTCATCCATAAAATACATGTATGGAATCAAAATATTAAAATTATATTTATTTAAATATTTATAATATCATTAATTTGATTCATTCGTTAATAAGGAAAATACTGCATCATTATTGTGTAATAAATAAATTTATTTAATTAATATAAAAAATTATAAATAAAATACCATGATTTATTACACAAATTTATCTTTCTAATTAATATTTATACTCAAAGAGTTCAGTCATATTAACGTATATTAATAATATTTTTGTAAACGATACATGTTTATGATATATTTTTCTATATGTAAAATTATTTCTTATAAAATGTCTTTTTCACACTCATGTGGCTACCTGGGGTCCCAAAATAGACCCAAGGAAGCCCATGATATAAAATATATCCTCCAATAGGATTCAAACATGTTTTAGTGTTGTTTAATATTATTATAATATTATTTTATTACCCATATATACCAGATTAATGCTATAATCATAGAAAATAGAATAATTATTGAAGTTACTATTCATAATGTCAAAAAATAAAAGGTACCTATTTAAAAAATTTAAGACTTATGATTAAAAATATGGAAGAAAATTTTTATAAATTCAAAACACAGATTTTGAAAAAATTAATATAAATTTAATTTTCGTTGTCAAAACGAAAATGTGGGTTTTTAGAAGTAAAAAACTATCAAAAGATAGACATTTGTTTATGAACAATTTGAATTTAAAAATACTTATAAGGTCCTAAATTATATTAAATGATAATAATATACACTAATTATAATTTTAAACCCCTCATTTGTGTAATATAACACTATAAATAATTTTTATTAAAAAAAGTTGTTTTTAATTAAAATTTAGTATTTTTTACTGTTCATCAATATGTGAATGTTATCAGAAAAGTTCCAAAAATTTATCCAAAATAAATTATTATTTCCCTCTTATAATGAAGAATCTAATTTCATAAAATTATATATATTAATGTATCAAATATTTGATTTTAAAAGGGCTCTCCATTAAAAGGTGGAAAAACTGTATTTTTTGAAAATTGCTTCTTTTATCTCAAAAATTTAATTTGTCTGTATGTCATGTCTATGAAACACAAAATATGAATGTTAAAATTATATGGGATATATGTAAAATACAATATGTTGTTAACACTATTCATAACATATTTTTAAATGATTAATTTTATAGGTTGCAGTGAATTTGAACTCGGTGTTGCGTACATTGCACTCTATAGAATTATTTAAAGAGGATGAGTACCTTGGAAGATTGGGGTATTAAATTTCCATGACCCCCTCCCCCCCTGGGGCCCATGCAGCGACTACCCCAAGCCTGCCTTCCATAGGCCAGGGGCTGGCGACTAGCACTGAAAGGCGTATCCCCTAAAACTGAGAAGGCGTTGCCTTTATATCCGGTAATCACACTCAACCAAGAACAAAACTAGATATGAACACACGTAAAATATATAGCAAAAATATTACTGAATTTTAGAGGGGACAAAATACAATCCCAATAGTAAAGGTACAAGTACAACTAGAAATAAAATACAAATGAAGAAAGAGAAAGACAGCTACTGGGTCGTCCTCTGAAGTTCCAACCTGAAGGGTGGGTACAGATCGCCTCCTCAGCACTCCACATATACCTGACTCCAATGCGTACCGAAATGCCGTATGGTCAACCTTTGGGCACAGTCCAGTCCAGGTACCCTCAGCATCGATCAGCACTGTCTGTCTTCTACCCCAAACACAACAAGGTGCGGGTGAAGTCCGTGCAGGGGTGAGTATAATGATACACAGTAAGGACCCCGAGACCATCAAGGTCTCACAAAATACACAAAGGATAAACAAAAAATCATGTAAACTAGTGACAACCCTATTAAGGTATATTCCCATACATATTCCTAAGTTATGAAATACTACCCATCTCATTCGTGATGAAACACAAGGCCCAACTCCTTAGTAAAAGTACAACTATCCCACGAAGGGAAGATTACCATGAAGGTAACTACCACAAAAGTACTCCACATAGAAAAATAACACAAGGGCCACGAAGAAAATTACTACACAGGTATGCCACACAGAAGAATACCAAAAAGGTAAATACTCATCTCACACCAGGTATAACATAGGTACAATAGTTGAGATGATTATATGTAACTGTTGAATCATCTTACTCAGTTAAAAGGTAGACCCACGTAGGTTCCTAAATCATGATACCCACACAAGATCCTAGTACATCATCAGACCCACACAAGATCCTAGTGAAGCACAACCACCTAAGATCCTAGTACAGATGACCCACACAAGATCCTAGTATATCATTAGTCCCACAAAGGATCATATTATAGCAGACCCACATATGATGCTAGTATATCATTAAACCCACACATGATTCTAGTACAGAAAGCCCACACAGGATCATAGAGTAGTCCCACATGGATTCCTAGAGCGGATCCATGTGGGATCCTCGAGCACAGATCCACGAAGGATCCCTTCCTCATGTTACAACTAGCTACAGGGTTCCCACACTAATCCCACTTTATTCTGAGAGGATTCCCCCTCAAAACATAGGTCAATACTCCAACTTGCATGAAGTCCCCCAAAGATAAATCCCAAAGGACCACCACGTAAAAGGGGTCTCAGTGCAATAGACAGTGCGTTCATCAGACGCTCGGTCTGTAAGTTATTGTCCTTTTAGTTTCAAGGCCTCGATTGGATTCATGTTCGATCCAACCCGGTTGTACCCCAATATTAACCAAAACTCAATTGGGGTATACAAAAAGGTCCATCTCACTCCAAAGTTTCTGGCGCCGCTGAAGGTTCATCAAACGGATGCTCGCTGCCAATGTTTTTGTCAATAAGGTTTTTCTTAGTCCAGTTGGGCCCAGGTCTGGTCTAACCCAGGTCTGGCCAGTCCCATGGCTGGCGGCCCAGCCTGGCCACATGCAGGGGGAGTCGCACACTGCCCTACTTCAATCATCGTACGGTCGAAGCCATTTGGTCACTAGCCAGCACACAGGACCCATCACGATTCCCGTTCGGTACAGGTTGGATGACTGGAATGGTAGGCCCCTTGCTCCTCCCAGCGGTGCGTCGTGTGCTGCCCCTCCGCGGCCGGCCTAACGTCGTCTTCCTTCCACCATCTGCCACATCCAGGATAGATGTGACCACTTGTTCTGATGGCGACACGCGGTCATGCCGCCCATGCTTTAGATTCCGGTCGAAGCACGAACCGCCCTCTATCCACTACCGTGGCTGGCAATAGCTGGCTGCCCTCCGGCCTCCGTGCACCCTCTTCTTCTACCAGCGGCATAGGCACACGCTGCCCCTGTTCTGTGCAGCTAGCCCAGGAGTCATTCTCTAGCTTTCCCCGCCACTAATAATACAACAACCATGAAGAAAAATAGAGGGATTGGGTCGTGTTCGTTTGGCCCGCACCCTCAGCATTATATTTTTAGCATGTGGATCAAGAGGATTAATTCAACTCAAACCATGAAAATCATCCAAAAGCTTACCTTGTGAATGATGGAGAAATTCATGTAGTTGAGGAAGTGTTTCGGTGTTCTCCGTTCCCGCAATATCCTCCAATGACGTCTCTTGATCATTGATCCTCGTTTAGTGATTCAGTATCGATCACCACCACTCGCCGGAACCGACTCCAATGTCCATGTGTTGGGTGTTGCGATACTTTACTAGAGCTTTGTCACTTGGTGAAGCCATGCAAAGACTATCCCTCCAAGCTCTATATAAATAGGAGAGGTGGACGGTATGTAAAGATCGTGGAATTTATGAAGGTTCATTTAATAGGAACCATCCTAAATTCCAACAACACTATTACTTAGTATTTGATAGGTTTGAATAATTAATTTACGTTGGCACAATTAAATGTCGACACATTTAATAAATTTTTGTTGGATCAACTAATTAAATGGGGAGTTGAGAGGTTTTCTCCCATTAAAGAGGGTTAAGGTGGTCCCCACCACCATAACCCATGTAGAGAGGTTTCAATAAAAATAATATAAAACACGTCCTCAATTTTATTTTTATTTCCATGTAAAACCTGAAAAATAACATTCACCCTCGACCTACTACGGTCGAGGTGAATATCTCCTTAAGTGAAAACCAACACTATGAGTTCAACAGTGTCCTCAGATTTCAATTTTGAGCACCAGTTCATATGTTACAAAAAACCCACTTGCACGACTACTAAATGTATCAGAGAAAAAGTTCATAAATTCACTCTTGGAACACCGAGCCTTAGAATCACATGCCATAAATTTTCACGGACTCGTAAAATTCCCATATAATTAAAAAAATTACATGGAATTTCTGAGTAGTTATATTCTCCCCACCTCAGGGCTTTGAGTCCCCGAATGGCACATTAAAAAAACTAATAAAACAAGTGGGGTTATTGAGCACGAATCTAGGCCTCCTGATACCACGTGATCTCCAAGTGGTTCTCATGCTGCCAATGTACGTGCAACGAAGGTATCGACCGCCCATGAATGACCCGCCCATGTCGATCCTCAATCTCTAATGGAACCTTTGTAAACGTCGCCCCATCGTCGATGTCCAGCTCACCATGGTCAATGACATGTGATGGGTCGTGCACTTATATCCTCATCTGGGATACGTGGAAAACGTCCTACACTGGGTGCAGCTAAGGGGGAAGTGCGAGGCGGTAAGCTACCTTGCTGACTCTACGGAGGACCTGAAAGGGTCCGATGAACATCTGAGATAACTTTCCACCCCGACCAAATATCAGCAAACCTCATCAGTGTTTGACCCGTAAAAAGACGTGGTCACTATCCTCAAACTCTAGAGGCCTTCGTCTCTTGTCGTCATAAGATAACTGCCTTCTCTGTGCAATATTCATCCGCTCTTGGATGATCTGCACCTTCTCGGTGGTAGCCCATGCCATCTCTAGTCCCATGAGTGCTGACGCCATAGGGTTAGTCCAACACAAAGGAGATATGCAAGGTCAACTGTACAGAGCCTCAAATGGATCCATCCCAATTGTGAATTGATAGTTGTTGTTGTATAAAAACTCCACTAAGGGCAGGTGTTCCTCCCAACTGTGACTGAGGTCGAGGATGCAAGCACACAGCGTGTCCTCGAGGGTCTGAATGGTCTGCTCAGTCTGTTCATTCATCTGATGATGGAAGGTGGTTCTCAAATGAAGCTGCATCCCAAAAGCCTCCTGAAACCCCTTCCATAGACGAGAAGTGTAATGTGTATCACGATCAGAGACAATCATCAAGGGTACTCCATGTAGCAGCACAATCTCTTGCACATAGAGCTATCCCAAGATCTCTACTAAACCCTGCTCTCTGATCGGTAGGAAGTGGTCCGACTTGGTGAGTTGGTCGACGATCACCCAGATAAAATCATGATATGTAGATATACACAGAACTCCTATCACAAATTCTATGTATATCCTATCCCACATCCACTCTAGAACCTCTAAAGCTTTCACTAAGCCTGCTGGTACCTGATACTCTGCCTTAACTTGATAACATGTGAGGAACTGAGAGACAAACACTACTACTTCTTTCTTTATTCTTGGCCACCAATGTTCTCATCGTAGATCCTGATACATCTTTTACAATCCTGGATACAATGCTAGAGGGGACGTCTGTAACTCTCTCAACACATCCTCCTGAAGTGACACTGGTACTATAGTACATACTATGAAAAGGATGGCGTGCTTACCAACCTTAGAAAATCAATCTGCTCCCTGTCCTGTGGATATCTGAGCACATCGAGCATCACAGTCAGTTTCCCCATTCTGTGCCTCCTTGACTCGCTAAAGAAGTGGGGGAGTGACTGTGAGAGACTGAAGAAAATCTTCTCCATCTCGATCCACAAAGGATATCTGCAAAGCGTTCATCTGCTCCATCGCCTCACCAAGAAGCTGTATACAAGATCTCCTGATGAGTGCATCTGCTACAACATTCCCCTTCCCAAGAGTATAGACTATCTCGAAGTCATAGTCCTGGAGGAACTCAAGCCAACGTCATTGTCTCAGGTTCAGGTCCTTCTGAGAGAATATATACCTGAGACTCTTCTGATCAGAGTAAACCATAAAACCCTCACCCATCAAGTAATGTCTCCACATCTTCAAGGCGAAGACCACTACTTCTAACTCTAGGTCATGTGTAGAATAGTTCTTCTCATTCTGTTTCAGTTGTAGATAACCACACGTGATAACTACTCACTCCTCCATCAGGACACATCCGAGTTCGATCCCTGATGTGTCGTAGTAGACTATGTACCCAATGCCCTCCTCTAAAAGCCTTAGGATAGAGGCACTAGTTATCCTCTGTGTCAGCTCATGAAAACTCCACTAACATCTCTCTGACTACACAAAGGGTTTCCCCTTCTTCGTCAATGATGATAAAGGTGCTAAAACTCCGGGTAAATCTATCCCAAACCTCTAGTAGTATCTAGCCAAACCCAAGAATCTTTGTACCCATCTCATAGTCTTGGGTGGCTCACAATCATTTACCACCTCAATCTTCACTGGATCCACTACAACACTAGCCTCTGAGATGATGTGTTCTAGAAAGTGAACCTCTCAGATCCAAAAGTGAAACTTTGAGAGATTATCATAAAGCTAGTGCTCTCAGAGTTTCTAGAACTATTTTTAAGTGATTTTCATGTTCCTCCTCAATCGCTGATTATATCAAAATGTCTTCAATGAAGACTACTACAAAGTGATCAAGGTATGGATGAAAGATCCTGTTCGTGAGTCCCATGAAAACTTATGGAGCGTTGGTCACGCCGAATAACAAAACCAAGAACTCATAATGGTCGTACCGACATCTAAAAGATGTCTTCATCACATCCTCATCTCGTAGATTAAGCTAGTGATAGCTTGATCTGATGTCTATCTTCGAGAAACATCGTGATTCCTTCAACTGATCAAAAAAATCGTCAATCCTCAGAAGTGGGTACGTGTTCATCATGGTCACCTGATTCAGGCTCATATAGTCAACACAAAGTCTCAAGCTTCCATCCACCTTCTTGGTAAACAAAATCTGGACTGCCCAAGGACAAACACTGGGCTGGATTAACTCCTTCCCCTGCAAGTCTTCCTGCTCTACCCACAGCTCACGAAGCTCCACGGGAGCCATTTGATATGCTGGTGTAGATATCGGTGCCAACCTGGGGTATAATTCAATGAAAATGTCAACCTCTCTGTGTGGAGGTAGACCCATAACATAATCAGGGAAGACATCCTCGTACCAATCCACCACTACAAGATAACTCGGACTCTCCACATCAGCCTCTATGAGGGTATGGTTATCCAACTGATGAGTGGTCAGCTACACTCTCCTCCAGGTAAGTATATCATGTGTTTCAAAGGTTCCATTCTCTCCGGTGAAGGTAAGCCTAGTCCCATCCATGGGGAAGAACTGCACATTGTGCCTAATACAATTGATCTGGGCATGGACTAAATAAACAATTCATATCCAAGATGATGTCATAAGGCCTCGATGCCGCTACTAGGAGATCCCAGCGAATGCTCTCACCACCTAGAGTACGCTCACACTGTCGTCACCAACGTGTAATCGTCGAATTCGCTTCTATAAGAGTCTATAGCTGTAATGATCGAGACAACGACTCCACCAGAATCTTTGAGATCTGAACGAGGGTAGTGGAAATAAAATAATGACTGGTACATGTGTCTATATGTACTGAAATTGTGGTGGATTACACATAGATCAAAACTCGTATCATCTCCAGAGCACCATGGTCATAGGCCTCAACTGCCTAAAGCTAATCTTTCTCATGTCCACCGGGTCTCTATGGTTTGGGTGGACCACATGTTGGTGGTGCTGGTAACATATCGAATGGTCGACCACTGCCAGCTGCACGACCTGCTCCTCTGCCATGTCTGGCTACTCCTCGCAGACCTCCTCGGTCGAACCTCTGTCTCTACCTGGGAAGTCCTTTGGCCATCTTATGATCATCCGTACTAAGGGATGGGCAGTCACAATCCATGTGACCCTGCCGCCGCATGTGAAACAATGTTTTCTCCTCGCATGAATGGTTCTGTCTCTGGTGCCCCGCACAACTGACCCCGAATCCTACAGTCGTCCACCTATAGTCCTAGTACTCATTGTCCTCTATGAAATCTGTCTGCTGCCAGCTATAGAAGTCTCCTCTACATGACGCCCGGTGGTGGGTCTCACTGCTGGTGACTGCTCAGTATGAAAAACCTTCAATAAGAGGGGTCACTCTAACACCCTCTCCAACGTCGGGATGTTGAGAGAAATCTTTGAAGCCCTGATCTCATGCCTGAGCCCCTTCTCGAAGGTCCAGGACCTGAATAATGGGCCCCACACCATATCAATCGAGTGGTGCGAGCAGTCGGTGAACCTAACTGAGTACTGAGCCATAGTCATGCTGCCCTGTTGCAGATGAAGAAGTTCTCGTATACGCACTGCACGAAGGGTCGCCTGGAAAAACTCTTCCTGAAATAGGATCTCAAAGTCGGCCAAGAGAAGTGTCATCTCATCGTGAACCTGGACCATCAAGCTCCACCATCTGCATGCTGCTTCTTGTAGAAGACTGGTGACAAGGATCACCATGAGATCAGCTGGTGTCACTACCAGTCGGAAGACTCTCAATACAACCTCTATCCTATCCTCAATCGCATGTGGGTCCCTCTCTCACCTGAACATTGGTTGCTTCTGGAACTGGAACTTATGAAACATGCTCAAGAGGCATGAACCCTCTACTTTTGGGGCTGGTGGCATCGGTGGCACAATAGTTAATGGTATCGTTGGTGCCTCTACTGAAAGAGGGCTCTGCACTGAGGCCTCATCGCTTGGTGATTTATCATCACGTACTATACCTGGAACCTCAGTTGGTTGTCTGCGTGGAGGCATCCTAAAAACAAACAGGTGTTCCACGGTTAATAAGTTATAACTAGTTATTTGAATAAAAAAGATCACAATGAAAAATTTTCTAAGAACACATGCAATCAGTGTTTTTGTGCACTAAATCAGAAATCAGAATACAGGGTCCTGGTTTATAGATACTTCGGCCACCACAGTAACATTGAATTCCCTAAACTTATAACCACATTCACTACAAATAACACTATTGTTGTTAAAAAGATCAGAGTTGAATGTTCTACGGTAGAACTGACTCCTCTGATACCAATTTGTCATGACTCCCCCCCCCCCATCCCCAGGGCCCATGCCGTGACTACCCCTAGCCTACCTTCCATAGGCCTGGGGCTGGTGACTAACACCAAAAGGTGTATCCCCTTAAACCGAGAAGGTGTTGCCTTTATATCCTGTAAACACGCTCAATCAATCATAGAAGAAGATATGAACAAAAGTAAACTATATAGAAAAAAGAGTGCTAAAAGTAAGATGGGTCGGAATACAAGACTAATTGTAAAGGTACGACTACAACTAGAAGTAAAATACAACTGAAGAAAGAGAAATAAAACTACTGGGTCATCCTCAAAGGTTCCAAATTGAAGGGTAGGTACATATCTCTTATTCCGCAATCCATGTATGCTCATCTCCCCTGCGTACCGACACGCCCTATGGACCATCTCCAGGAACCGTCTAGTCTGGTACCCTCAGCCCCGATCAGCACTGTCTTTCATCTACACCAAACACAACAATGTGTGAGTGAAGCCCGTACATGGGTGAGTATAACGATACTCAGTAGGGACCCCGAGACACTCAATGTCTCATAAAATACAAAAAGGATAAACCACAATTCATGTAAACCAGTGACAAACCCAACTTTGGAATATGCCCATACATATACCTATGTTATCAAATATTACCCATCTCATTCATCAGAAAACACAGGGCCCAACACCTTAGCAAATGTAAAACTATCCCACGAAGGGAATATTACTAGGAAGTTAAGTACCACACATGTATGCCACACAGACGAATACCACAAGGGTAACACCACGAAGGTATGTACCACACATGTACACCACATAGAAGAATACGACAAAGGTAAAGACTCAACTCACACCATGTATAACTTAGGTACAGTAGTAGAGATGATTATATGTAACTACTGAATCATCTTACTCTGTTAAGAGGAAAAACCACGTAGGATCCAAAATCATCAGACCCACATAGATGATAGTACATCATCAGACCCACATATTATCCTAGTACAATATACCCACAGAGGATCCTAGTATATCGTTAGACCCACACATGATCCTAATACATCAGACCCACAAAAGATCCTAGTACATCATTAGAACAACACATGATCTTAGTAAAAAAAACCCACACAGGATCCTAGAGAAGTCCCACATGGATTCGTAGAGTAAATCCACATGGGATCCACGAGCACAGACCCACGAAGGATCTCTTTACCATGTTACAGCCAGTTATAGTGTTCCCGCACTAAGATCACTTGATTCTGGGAGGATATGCTTCTCAAAACATCGGTTGATACACCAAATTCCATAATGTCCCATGAAGAAGTATCCCAATGTACCACCATGTAAAAGGGGTCTTAGCGCAATAGACGGTGCGTCAATCAAACGCTCGGTCTATGAGTTATTGGCCTTTTTGTCCTGAGAGCCCGGTTGGATTCATGTTCCATCCAACCCAGCCATACCCCGAAATTAACCAAATCTCAAGTGGGGTATACCTAAAGGTATGTCTCCCACCAAGGTTTTCAGCGCTGCTTATGGTTCGTCAAACGGACTCCTGGTTCCAAAATTATGGACAATAAGGTGTTTCTGGGTCAAATTGGGCTCGAGTCCCGTCCGACCCGGCCTTGATCGACCAGACTCGGTTCGGGTAGACGCACCCCAACCCAGGTTTAGCCCATCCCGCACTGGGTAGCCTGGCATAGCCATATGTGGGGGGGGGAGTCGCATGCCCCACTCCTTCAATCACCCAACGGCTGAAGCCATTCCGCCTCCAGCAAGCATGCGGGATACGCCCGCGGGTCCCTATCGGTACAGCTCGGTCAACCAAAATGGCATGCCCCATGCTCCTCCTAGTGGCACATCATGCACCAACCCTCCGCAGCCGGCCGAATGCTGGCCACCTTCCAGCATCCGTGACGGCAATGCGGGACGCGACCACTTATTCCGATGGCGGTGCGCGGTCACGCCGCCCATGTTTCTGCGGTCGGCCAAAGCACCAGCCGCCCTCTTTCTAACGCCATGGCCAGAAATTGTCGGCCACCCACAGGCCTCCACACACCCTCTTCATATACTGGTGATGTGGGCATGTGCTGTCCCGGTTCAGTGCGGCTATCCCAGGAGGCAGTCACCACCTTTTTCCGCCGCCAAGAATACAACAGCCATAACGAAAAACGGAGGGATCAAGCCATGTTCGTTCGACCCACACCATCTGCATTATATTGGTAGAAAGAAGATCAAGAGGATTAATTCAACTCGAACCATGAAAAACAACAAAACCCCTACCTCATGAAAGATGGAAAAAATACCACAGTTGAGGAAGTGGGTCAGTGTTCGCCATTCCTGCAACCACCTCCAATGATGTCGCATGATCATCGATCCTTGTCTGGGGTTTTAGTGTCGATTTCCACTACTCGCTGGAACTGGCTCCATCCTCTAATTGTCGGGCATCACGTCACTTTACCATATCCTCATCGCTTGGTGAAGTCGTGCCAAAACCTTCCCCCCACGCTCTCTGTAAATAGGATTGGGGAAGGGTAAGTAACGATTGTGGAATTTATGAAGGTTCATTTAATAGGAACCTTCCTAAATTCCAATGATGTTGTTAATTAGTATTTGATAGGTTTAAACAATTAATTTATGTTGGCAGGATTAAATGTAAACACATTTAATAAATTTTTGTTGGCTCAACAAATTAAATCGGGAGTTGAAAGTTTTTCTCTCATTAAAGAGGGTTCGGGTGGTCCCCACCACCATAACCCATGTAGAGTGGTTTCAATAAAAATAAAATAAAACTTTTCCTTATATTCTATTTTTATTTCCACACAATACATGAAAACCAACTTTCACCCTTGAACTACTGTGGTCTACGTGAAGATCTCCTCAAGTGAATAACAACACTCTGAGTTTAACGCTATCCTCGTATTTCAATTCCAAGCACCGATTCATAAGATAAAAAAACCCTCTCACACAATTACAGAACGTACCAAAAAAAAAGTTCAGAAATTCACTCCGGGAACACTAGGCCTCAGAGTCTAGCACCTTAAAATTTTTCAAACTCGTAAAATTCTTATATGATTAAAAAAACTTACATGAAATTTCTAGTTCTTTACATAAACTATGGATGATGACACACTTATCATATGGGGATCATATTTTTATAAGGTAAAATCATATTTCACTAGAAGGAATCCTGACCATACATAGGGTAAGATCATATCATAATATCATGCATTGAGGACATTTCTCTTTGTAGTTTAATGGAATATAATGGAAAATATAGAGTTTAATATTTGTTTATGTTCATAATGATTGTACTAATTCTGTTAAGTTTAAGGCCAGGTTTCAAGGACCATAATTATTATTATAGTTTCATTGAGTTTGGACCAATGGTCATTTAATTTAAGGACATAGAGTTTTGACCAATGGGTTGAGTACCCAAAAAAAGATATGTTTAGTGCAGCGACATGAAAAACCCGGCATGAATAGGGTCAAAGTAGGCCTAACACTATACAACACACTCATATAGGGATCTTGCATGTAGTTTAATGTTATGATGTTTGGTCATGGGATCCCAGTTTTATGTTAAAGAGTTAGAACCATGGAAATCAGTTTAAAGACATGATTCTTGGACTGAAATGTATCTAATAGTTTATGGTCCTAATGATCAGAATATAGCCCATCCTAGTGTGAATTGAATCTTGAGAAAATTTACATTAGTGAGAGGCTTGATATATTCTCCATCTATGGTGATTAAAGAGTATCATCCTTTGTAATAGACCTTACGAATGATGTAATGTCCTTCCAACATGGGATTAAAAAATTTAAAGATTTGTTTTAGGGTATCATCAACATTGTGAGATTTTTGGAAAAATCCCTCAAGGTAACATTGTATAATTTTTGTGTTGATTGTGTTTGTTTACAAACCAGGTTTCCATGAATAATTTTTGAGTTCTAGAGAGGTTGTTGAAAATCCATGTTGAAAAAGAATTATGACAAAGGAAAGGACGATCTGGAGGCGGTACAAAAGAGCAGTGCAAGGTGGTGCTGTTTTCCAGTGTTTTCCATATTTTTGGGGTCTAAAATTTGGAGGTTGGTGAGCATCGCAAAAATTGGATTTTCCATGAAGATCATAATTAAATATGGCAATGGCATGAATTTCTTAAAGAGAGTCTTCATGGTTTGGATTTCACGTAGACAAGAAGAATGATGGAGGTGATTCTTCGCGATTACGACAAGCTTCGTGAACGACAGAGGTTGAAGAGCATCATGGTGGTGAAGGGATTTGCGATGGAGCTTCGCGGTGGTGGTGTGAAGTATGTGATGGAACGCACCGCTATTACGTCAAGCTCCGTGATCGGAAAATTTCTGTGGTGCTTCCCGATTTTGAGAGAATTCCGGTGGATATTTTGGAGCATCGCGATTGGCAATGACGTGGTGCTAACTTCACATGGAAGGGTCGACGGTTGGTGGAATTTCCAATAAATAGAGGTCGACCCCCTCGAGAGAAGTTGAGAGATCTTTCAAAAAAATCATTTTCCCTAGTTTTGCGAAGGAGGTTCGCGAAGGTAGGGTGCTTCATGAAAGAGAGGTGCTTCGCGGTGGCTAATCTAGCTCCGCGAAAGTAAGTGCGCTTCACGAGGCCGCGTCCTCTAAGGAGTATGCTTCGCGAAGAGGCAAGAGCTCTGCGACGACCTTAGCATTACGAAGGATTGTGGGTTGTGAGAGTACTTTGAGAAAATTCAGGAGCTTCGCGAAGGCTTGTTTGAGCTTCGTGAAATTGGTAGCCTCGTAAAGTAGGGTTCTTTACGAAGGCATTTTCCAAAGGAATTTCTTAATGTTTAAAGGAAAAGGGGTATTAATCAGTTGATGCACTTTGAAATTCAAATATATCATCTATCAACTATTTAGGATGCATTTGTTCATGAAAATGAAGAGACCTACAGGTCTATAAACTGTGAGTGGATCATCTGAAGAAGTAGTGAGCTCACTTCAGTTGAGAGAGCAGTGTGTTCTCAAATTGTGAGTGGTTATAAACCAGGAGGGACAGTGAGTCCGCTTTGAACTTGTAAATAGTAGTGTGATTATAGTGGAATTGGTACATCGGCACAATGTTGGTGTATGCTCCTTGGACGTAGCCCTGTAGGGTGAGCAAAGTAAATATTTTTGTGTTCTGTGCATGCTTTAAAGTTTGTTCACACTCTGCATCGGGATGGAGAGAGAAGAGGGTTTTGTATAACACCAAAACAAGATCAAAAGGGGTAGTTGTTTTTATCTGTCATACCCTGATTCCTCCACCATTTAACGGTATCTAGCCTAGTAGACCTAACATGAGAGCCATCACTATGTCACCATGGAGGAATGGGTAGCTAAAACCCTTCTTGTTAAATTCTCTCACTATTCTATTATGGCGCCTCTCTAGATTGTCTAAGGCCTAAAGCATACTATCTTTGTGGGGTTTTTATATTGGACAGATGAAACTATTCCATTTTATGTAATATATTGATAGTGATTTGAATTCATGTTAGTTTAAACTCGATTGGAATGAATACCTATGTCCCATACATAATGGAATATGGGGTCACTTGTGTGGGTTTTTATGTCATTGACTGATAAGCTCAGAGGGCGGTTTGGATTTTTTACAGACAAAATATCTTCTTCTCGACCACTATCTATTGAAAAAGGTCAAAAATGGTCTTGTTGAAATATTAAATATATCAATCCTTCTATGTATGATAGTGGGATATACGGTTAGAATATATGCTATAATTTCTAATCAATATATTCATCTCGGTATCTTGAAAGTTAGTTTTGTTGTCGGGGAGAATTGAATTAGGGAATCTGAATCGTTGCATGATGTGGGTGCTTAGGATCTTGATCATAGATTCGGAATTTACTTTCATGAAGTGAATCAATTATTCCCCCTTGTATATTAAATCCATTATGTTCAGAAGAATCATATTTGGCGAGATGTAGCTAGAGGATATGTCCCCATAATGTCAATTCTTCAAACTGTAAAGGGACAAGAATACATGGTGGTGTGTAGGAGCTTAGTCATTCGATCCAGAAATTTGGTATGGATCATACTTGTGTGACACCTCTTGGTGAACACTATGAAGTCATTGAAAATTGTATTCCATAGGTTAACCAACCTTTGGAAATTGTGGGAGATCATCAATCCCACCTAATGTTTATCGTAGGTCCCAAAAAGTAATTTCAAAATTACCTGAAATATATTTCCTCTCTAGACACAATGGAGGATAATTAAATCAAAAAAATGTGTTTTGAGAGTCTTGTATATGTTATATAACATTTGAGGATAAAAATTATTATTCTATGGAGGATTCCCACCATCTTATCTTGGTCTAGTGAAAGAATTACACACTAGAGATACTCAATGAAGGGAGCATTCGAACCAGTCACATCCTCTAAAGTGGTTGGGCCTGAATGTACTGGCATAAAAGAACTTGAATCAAACTAGTTTAGCTGTTGGTTTCCATCATCATCTGAAATTATGGGAGTGAATTCCCTTTAATGTGACAAATGGATAATCAGGTCATATTTTCTATGATCTACATGATATGTAGATAAACTGGACAAGGAATCCTCTCAGCCATTATATAACGGGTGGGAATGACTCACTACTGGATGAAAAGGGATATATAATCTATTAGCTAGGGAGTACATTCTAGAAGGTGCATGAGATCATTATATTTTATTATGTAATCACCATTGACATATTTGATGACTAATTCAAAGTCTCCCTTCACCTGAAAGTGGTGGGCATCAATATCAAATGCTATCTTGATACTAGTAATGAGATCCTAATAATCATCCTCATTATTATTGTATCCTTAAAAATTAGGAATGAATATGAAAAAAAGACTAGCTTGGGACTTATAAAAATGATTCCCAGTGCCACTTTGTTGAGCTTGGGATTGTTGAGCCTTCTGTTGGTCAGTCTCTGGGAGGCACCGTCAAAATGTGTTTCCTAACAGGGTATGTCTTGATTGACTAATAGGATAGCCTCATATGGGAAATTAGTATCTAGGGGATGTACTTTAGGATACATATGAGAGGTTAAGTAGTCACCTTATTATTAGTATTTGATGTCATTTTACTGAATGATTCGGATGTTGAACAACTGTAGGATCACTACCTAGAGTTCCAACCAGTCCAACAGTATTGTTCAATTGATAATATACTTTTGTGGGTCCACTCAGGACACCAAATATATCTAGTAATTAAATATATAATTTTGAATTTTTTTACTACAAAAACTAGAACAAGGAAGCTCTTATTGATAAGAGAGTGTATGAAATTCATGTAAAGGATCATACAACTAAGATAGTATAAATTTCATTCATTTCTCCAATTGTTTTTTGGGTGAAAAAGGAATTTACGGACAATAACAGGGTGGTCACATATAGTATTAGAGGATTCCAAGAAATGGGATGCATCATAACCCAATTCTATATTAGATACCTTTTTATTTCCTCAAACTCATTCTGTAATTCCTCATCACATTGGTAAATGGATCCTTTCTTTTTGAGCATCATGAAGGGAATAGAATTTACAGTGAGATTCATGATGTATCAAAATATATATTCTATGTATCCTTGATGGCCTCACATATCTAGAGGGTTTATTATGGGAGAAATTCAAATGATGTTATTGATATTATTTAGGTTTATCTCAATGAATTCATATTATAATATGAATCCCATAAATTTCGAAGAGGTAACCATGAATTCACAATTCAACGTGATAATATTCAAATTCAATGAGAGGAGGAATATGAACACTTTATCTAGGTCCTTGATATTTTCTTTAAACTATAAGTATTTCACATCCATGTCATCCAAATGGCATTCCAATAGTGTCTTATGGATTGATATGATGATTTGGTGCATGGCCCGCTGATAGGTGTCTTCTTCATTTTTCAATCCTATAAGACCCGAGATTTTTATGAGAAATATTTTGTTTTTATTTTATATAAATCATCAAAGCAATCTTTAACTACACACAACACTAGCTTGGATTTCTTTACACGCAATCGTGACTTTCCTTGATAGCTTGTGTTGTATGCAATACTGAGTTTCACTAAATAGTGATATGCTATTAAAATATTATTAAAACTAGCCGTTATGAATAGTAATACCCACTTTTTGAAATTTTATAGATTTTATCTTTCAAAATGGACTTCATTTTAGGATTCAGAATATTGAAATTAGCCTAGGGTGAAGTTTTGGTATTTTTCTTGAATCCATCAATTTTTGAGGAATAGTGAAAACACTGGGTAACTATTTAAACACCGACTATTTATTTAAATAATTATTTATTTATTTTTAATTTATTTTAGGTCAAAATTTATACATAGTACCTATATGAGTTCATTTTAATTCATTGGAGTTATTTTATAATAATTTTATATGTATAAAATTTTATTGAACTTCTCACTATCTTTTACCCACCTCATAGGAGAGTTTGAAAATTTATATGAAACATAATTTTACCTCTTCTGTGAGTGGAATTTCTAAAATTCGAGAGACACGGTTAATATCAAGGACTAAAATGTGGTTCAATGAGTTGAAAATAATTTTTGGTTAATAGTAACTTTTTACTTTTATTTACCATGGTTAAAAGTAAATAGGGTATTTAAGGGTAAAAAAGATATTATTATTACCCTAACACATGTCCTAATTCTAGTGGATAAGTTTAATTCGACCAAAAAACCTTAGGAATAAAATATGACCATTTAGGTCCACTTGGATTAGATTTCGACATTTATTATTAATTTATTTAAAGAAGGGTTAAAATAGTTAAAATCAATGATTAATAACTAAATAATTTTTAATATAGGGTTATACATAAGATAAATTAGACTATAAATATTCATTAGAAAGATAAAAATATTTATTACATAATTGTATTTTATTTATAATTTATAGATATTAAATAATTTAATTTATTTATGACACAATGATGATGCAGTAATTATCTTATTAATGAAATATTAAAATAATTGATTTTATAAATACCCAAATAAATGTAATTTGAGACTTTTTATGAATTCAATAATTTTGTACGTTAATATTACACGTTAGTATTAATTTAATTTACTTTTTTAGAACTAATTATGCTGCTAATATTTTCACAAAAATCAATTACCAAATAGTTTCAAAACTGACATAAAATCATTTTTAAAACAAATATTATATTATTAGTTGTTATTTTATTCCTAAAAATCTACATTTCGGCCAAATTACTTATATAAGGTTATATATATTAATAATAAACAACTTGGGTTTTTTTGTCGTGTTATAGAATGTTTATTAACCATATAGTTTAAGAAAACAACAAGACACGGTAAAGGTTAAATTATTTAACTTAGAGTTAAATCTAAATGATATGGTTAAAATAGTAACCTAAACTTGTCTAAAATCTATTTAATGAGAGGATTTCGACCCAACCCCACCTTATCTTAGAAATAAATCAATTTGGAGCTATTAAAACCCCAATATGACTTTATAATAAAATAATACTTTATGTTTTTCCTAAGGTGCCTCTCTCCTCCCTTATAAAAGGGCACCTCCTCCCTATCCTCCTCACACCACTTTGAGCCTTCAAACTCGGTCAACCCCTGCCAATTTTATTATCCACTTCCCTAGAAATATCCTAGAGGCCCTGGTCTTCTTTAGAGACCATATTTAGTGCCCTAAGAGAAGGTTAAGAAGATGCGCTTCAAAGAAGAGGTAATGTCTGTTACCGATTCATTCAACTTTATTTCATCACCTACTTCTTCTTATTTAGTTGTTTCATTATGAAGTAATAACATCAGTATCACTCATATAATGATATGTTTTTATAAATTTGAAACAACCCTATTTCACCTTCAATCCATTCTATGGAAAATGAAATCACCGCGCGTGCGTACATAGGGAATACCGTCACCACGTCGTGGTATAACCTTTTTTCCACCACCACCTTACTTGGATGGGTATAATGGTGTAAATAATAACTATATATGATTATATTAAAGTTATATTGATTCTAAAAAAGTATACATACACTTCTATACAATTCCACTATCATGGGAACGATAACATCGCTCGTGCGTACGTACGACCTACCATCTCCACGATGTGATGCGAACCGTTATACATGATCTTCATTTCATAATGATTATATAAATGAATTAAATGAATAGATATGATATATATTACACTAATACAATTATGGTAATGAGGTATCAGTGACCTAAAATAAGAATAAGAATTTATTCGACAAAACACGCATAAGAAAAAAAAAGCAATAAACGCTCGAATAACAAGTAACTATGAAATATTACTAATAAGAAGCTAATAATATGACCATATATGATATCATAACAATGATTCAGATTCTGGAAAAAGTAAATAACATTATTTAAATCAATATACAGGAGGTTCGGACACGTATGATGCAAATCGGACCTAAGGTAAGGGAAAATCTCACAATCTCATTTTTATCCGAGATTGTTTATACTTCAGAAATTACTGGGGAATATTTATCATCCCCATCCACGTTTCCTCAATATGTAATATTATTTATATCCTCCTAAAATTTTTTAAATCCAATTTTCCCCTTCAGAGAGTTTTTAGTAAATGATATGAAATGAATCTTTTGTCATTTTTCATACGAGGTACTTTTTGACTTTTCCAGCCAAAGTACGAGAAGAATGTCATTTTTTTAACTTATGCGGCATGACTGGATTTTTAGAACATTATTTCCATGAAACATACTTTACAAGTTTTCATGTTTATTTTTAATCAGCTTCTTTTAGTTTAGAATTTTATGACATGTTAAGAAAGGAAAAAAAATTTCGATGTAGAAAGGATATTTTCCTCACGAATGGAGTTCAAGCATTTTATCAAAATTATTTTCAATCATAGATAATATAGGGTTCTGTTTCTACCCCCATTTTTACATTGATTTGATTATGTTATGATGGAATTAATTTTATGATATTATTTTATCTTATATGGATTATGTTATGATGGCATGATGTTTAAGAATCCCATTTTTATTACATGGGTTATGCTATGATATATGATTTATGATTTTGTGACACACATAACAATGGTTTCATTATGAGATGGTTGAGACCTATATCTTCTTCCAATGAATTGGTTAAAGATTTATATCTCATGAGATAGACATGGCTGGAATGGCAGGTTAAACCGGTTCAGTGAAACATCACTGAAATTAGGAGTGAACTCGGTTCAGAAATGAACTTTGTCCGCTAAGATAGTCTTGGAAATGATTCTTGGATACTAAGAAATGATTCTCTATGATTATGTGTGTATCCACAAAGTTTCATGTATTACGTTATGATTATTGGGATTATATTTCACTACTATGATTTATCCCATGGTATGAAATTATGATCTCTTTTTCAGGTTAAGATTTCCCAAATGTTATGTTATTATGAATATGATATTATTGATATTTCTTTTGTTTACCCTTACTAAGAATTTGAGCTCACCCTTTTTTATGTTTTCTTTTCCCCAGGTCAGGAAGAAAGATATTAAGTAAGATATTCTAAAATGGACTCTAGATATGATAAAATAAAAGGGAGACAATGTAGATGTTTTATGAACCAGTTGTTTATGTTTCTTAGTTTCTAAAGACACTATACCAATATAGTCTTTTCATGGTTTTGTTATATGTTGTAATAAGTGTGCTTCAATTCTAGAGTAATAAAAATGTATGTAAATTATGGGTCATTATAGTTGGTATCAGAGGAATGGTATTGTAAACCGTTGGAAAATAGGATGTGAAAGCCTTAGTAAGAACCCTGAGGATAAGTATAAGCATAGAACACAATATGAGTGTTTTAAAAATGGCCTTGAACAACCTATGATAAGACCATAAGTGTGAAATTTTATTCTTCATTATGTCATTTTCCTATTATAATTAGTGTTACTCACACTATTCTTCTTGGTTTTAGTCAATGGATGGAACCCGAAGGAGTTGTGTAAATGCTGAATGTGACGGGAAATGCAATGATTGTCCCCCTGAGCAACCAAACGTTATGGTAGCTAGAATGATAAATCTTGTAGACATGCTCACACAACTTTCTCAAGCTATGAATCATTCATGAATTCTAAAGGAGTAAAGGAAGAAGTATCTTTCTGTTGAATCCATTATGAGGCAGTGTCCACCTTCATTCAGCGGGTCTACTGATTCATTAGTGGCTGAACAATGGATCAGTACCACTGAAAAGATATTTTCAGTTTTTCAATGTTCTGAACATGATAAAGTCATCTTAGTAGTATATCATTTGGAATCTGAAGCTAATCAATGGTGGAATCTTATCAAGAATATGAGGCCAAGCAATGAAATCGAGTCCATGGAATGGGACGAGTTGAAGAACTTATTTTTCAATAAGTACTTCCCTTGTATTCTTAGAACAAAGATGGAGATAGAGTTTCTTGAACTAAAGAGAAAGGATGATGAATCTATTGGTACCTACGAAGAAAATTTTACAAGACTTGCAAGGTACACTTCTGGTATTATTATCCAACCTGAGAGTAAGATCAATCGATTCTTTAGTGGCTTAAAACCAAGTCTTCGAAGGGCGTTAGCCATAAGGGACTTCAATAGCTATGAGGAAATTGTTCAATGTGATCTCAAGGTTGAGATGTAGATTGGAGTAACCCATTAGTCATATGCATTTGATAAGAAGAGGAAAGTGTAATTCAAAGGAAAATCTAAAGAGCACACTGAAAAGAAGATGAGTTTTTTCTTATGCTCAATGTGTGGAAAGAAACATGAAGGGATTTTTCTTAAAGGGACAAGTAAATGTTTAAAATGTGGAAAGGAAGGTCATAGAGCATTTGAATGCCGCAATTATGGGAAGAAAATGTCTAGTGATGTGAACAAAGAAAAGGCTACACAGAGTGCACCTCCTACACTTCAATGTTACATGTGGAAGGAAATGGAAGATTTTGAAAATCAATTCCCTAATCCAAGGGTTTTTTATGATGATCGACATCAAAAAACTCTTAAGGCTAAAGATAATGGAATGTTACATGCAATTTCTATCAGCGATGTGGAGTATGATAACGAAGTGGTGAAAGGTACACTTACCATCCACTCTAAAGTAGAAAATGTTTTATTTGATTTTGGATCCACCCACTCTTTTATTTCTGAATAATTTTCTAAGGGTATCGCCATATTACCTCAACAATTAGATGTTGAGTTAGCTGTGACAACCCCTAATGGCACAACAGTTGCATCAAAAGTTTATAATTCTTCTCCGATTGAAGTTTGTGGGAAAGTGCTTCATACAAATCTTGTGATCCTTCCTTTAGTAGAATTTGATGTGATTCATTGCATGGATTGGCTTTATTTATATGGAGATCATATCAATTTCCAATGAAGGAATGTCACATTCCATATTCCAGATCAATCATTGATTGTCTATCGATGCAAGGATGATCATAACCTTCCAGTGGAAATTTCTTCCATCTTATAGGTCTTGATTCCACTAAATAAAGGCTATGTATCGCAAATGGTTGGTGAGAAACTCACGATTAAGAATATTCCCATTGTACGGGAGTTTGATAATGTCTTTCCGGAGGAATATTCGGGTCTTCCACCAAATCGGGAAGTTGAGTTTTCAATAGAACTCGTACCGGGTGCTCTGCCTATTTCAAAGACACCTTATAGAATGGCCCCAATTGAGTTGCAGGAATTGAAGAAGAAACACCCAGAGAATCTTGATAAGGGATTCATACACCCTAGTGCATCACCTTGGGGAGCACCTATTCTGTTTATTAAGAATAAAAATGGATCAATGATACTCGGCATTGATTATCGAGAACATAACAAGACCACTATCAAGAAGAAATATCATCTCCCACGCATTGATGACTTATTTGACCCACTACGCGGAGCTCAATACTTCTCCAAGATTGATTTTCGTTTAGGGTATCATCAATTAAGGGTTAAAAGGGAGGATATACCAAACACGACTTTCCGTACAAGGTATGGACACTATTAATTTATAGTGATGCCATTTGGTCATATTAATGCCCCTGCTATCTTCATGGATCTAATGAATAGAGTCCTTAGAGACTATCTTGTTCAGTTTGCTGTAGTCATTATAGATGGTATTCTTGTCTATTCAAAGAGCAAGGAAGAACATGAAGATCGCTTGAAAATTATATTGAAGACCCCGAGAAAGGAGAATATTTATGCCAAATTTACCAAGTGTGAATTTTTGGCTTCAAAAAGTTGCATTTTTGTGTCACATAATCTCAATAGAGGGTATATCTATGGATCCAGCAAAAATTGAGGTTATGAAAAGATGGTCGAGACCAACAACAGTAACTGAGATCTGAAGTTTTCTTGGTTTGGCTGGATATTATATACGTTTTATGAAAGATTTTTCACAATTATCTAATCCACTAACCAGGTTGACCCGAAAAGGTGATAAGTTCTTGTGGAGGGAGGAATGTGAAGAGAATTTCAAGGAGTTGAAAAGAAGGTTATCCAGTGTGCCTGTTCTCACACTACCTTGTAGTGGAGAATGGTTTGTGATCTACAGGGATGCATCCAAGAAGGGGATGGTGTGTGTTCTCATGAAAAATGATATGTTGATAGCTTATACCTCATGATAGTGGAAAATACTTGAGCAAAATTACCCAACTCTTGATTTGGAGTTTGCTGCGGTAATCATTGCAATAAATATTTGGAGGCATTATCTTTATGGTGAAAGGTGTGATATTTATACTGATCATAAAAGTTTGAATTATATTTTCACACAATAGGAGCTGAATATGTGCCAAAGAAGATGGTTGGAGTTGATTAAGGATTATGACTGATCAATTCATTACCACCCTGGGAAACAAAACAAGGTGGAAGATGCATTAAGTAGACAAGACCATGCTAGTTTATCCATGATGAGGATCACAAAAGATCCAATATTTTTGGATTTACAAAGGATGGATCTTGGAATTATAATGGAAGGGAAAAAAATCTTATCTTTCTCAAATGAATGTTCAACCATATATACATGTGAAGATTAAAGAGGCACAAAAAGAATATGTAGAGTTTCAAAATAAGGTGAGAAATGTTCCATAATTAAACATTGATTGTGATGGGATAATAAAGTTCAGGAATCGGGTTTGTCTTCCTCCCATCCCCGAATTAAAGAAGGATCTGCTGGATGAGGCTCATAGTTCTTCATTCTCTATTCATCTTGGAAGTACGAAGATGTATAGGGACCTGAAATAGTACTTCTGGTGGGATGGAAAGAAAAGAGATGGTGCTGAATATGTCTCTCGATTCTTGGTTTGCTAGTAAGTTAAAGCTGAGAGAGAGAAGTCTAAGGGAATGTTACAACCATTACCCATACCCGAAAGGAAATGGGAAAACATAACTATGGACTTTTTCACCAGACTTCCTAAAACATCCAAAGACAATAATGAAATCTGGGTCATATTTGATCGTCTTACAAAGTCTGTACACTTCATTACTATTAGATAAGATTTCTATCTGGATCAGCTTGCCAGGATATATGTGATAGAAGTGGTAAGATTGGATGGAGTAACACTTTCCATTATATCTTATCGGGATCCGAGGTTTACCTCAATGTTTTGGCGAAGTCTTCAGCATACTCTGGATATAGAGTTGAGTTTCAGCATTGCTTATCATCATTAGATAGACGGTCAGTCTGAGAGAACAATTCAAACTCTAGAAGATATGTTAAGAGCCTACTCTATGGATTTTAAAGGTGGTTGGGATCAACACCTACCTTTGATGGAATTTTCATCTAATAATAGCTTTCAATACAGTATTCAGATGGCTCCTTATGAAGCTCTCTATAGAAAGAAATGAAGGACTCCAACTTGCTGGGATGAAGTTGGGGAAAGAAAGCTATTAGGACCTAATCTTGTTGATGAGATGGCAGAAAAGGTCTGATCTATTCAATAACACATAAGATCATCTCAGAGTCGAGAAAAAAGTTATGCCGATAACCAAAGAAAAGACCTTGAGTTTGAAGTGGGTGATAAAGTGTTCTTACGAATATCTCCTTGGAAGAGAGTAATGAGATTTGGAAAGAAGGGAAAGCTGATCCCTAGGTATATCGGTCCTTTCGAAATACTGGATCCTATTGGGAAGGTAGCTTACCGAATGGTGCTTCCACCGAATCTATCTCAAGTTCACGATGTGTTCCATTTATCTCTCTTGAGAAAGTACATACCCGATCCTTCACATGTACTCAGCTCAGAAGTTGTACCACTGAAGCTAGATCTTTCTTATGAAGAACAGTTGATATAGATTCTGGATCGTAGCGAAAAAGTCCTACGGAACAAGACCACTTTCTTGGTGAATGTTTTATGGAGGAACCACCAATTAGAAGAAGAAACATGGGAGCTTGAGGATATGATGAGAGAGAGGTATCCTCATCTGTTTGTTACAAAGTGATGAATTTTGAGGGTGAAATTGTTTTTAAGGGGGTAGAATGTAACACCCATGATTTTTATGAGAAATAGTTTTTTTACGTTATATAAATCATAAAAGGAATCTTTCACTACACACAACACTATCTTGGATTTCTTTACATGCAATCGCGACCTTCCTTGATAGCTTTCATTGTATGTAATACCGAGTTTCACTAAACAACGATATGCTATTAAAATATTATTAAAACTAGCCGTTATGAATAGTAATACATACTTTTGGAAATTTTATAAATTTTAACATTCAAAATGGACTTCATTTTTGGATTCAGAATATCGAAATTAGCTTAGGGTAAAATTTTGGTATTTTTCTGAAAACATTCAATTTTTAATGAATAGTGAAAACACTAGGTTACTATTTAAAAACCGACTTTTTATTTAAATAATTATTTATTTTATTTAAATTTATTTTAGGTTAAAATTGATACATAATGCTTATATAAGTTCAATGTAATTAAATGGATTCATTTTATAATAATTTTAGATATATAAAATTTTATTGAAGTTTTCACCATCTTTTACCCACCTCCTAGGAGAGTTTGAAGATTTATATAAAACATAATTTTACCACTTCTGTGAGTGGAATTTCGAAAATCCGAGTGACACAGTTAATATCAAGGGAAAAATGTGGTTCAATGAGGTGAAAATAATTTTTGGTGAATAGTAACTTTTTACTTTTATTTACCACGGTTTAAAGTAAATAGGGTAATTAAGGGTAAAAATGATATTATTATTACCCTATCACATGTCCTAATTCTAGTTGATAAGTGTAATTTGACCATAAAATAACATAGGAATAAAATATGACCATTTAGGTCCACTTGGATTAGATTAGGACATTTATTATTAATTTATTTAAAGAAGGGTTAAAATAGTTAAAATCAATGTTTAATAACTACATCATTTTAAATATTGGGTTATACATCAGATAAATTAGACTATAAATATTAATTATAAAGATAAAAAAGATATCCTACATAATGGTATTTTATTTATATTTTTTAGACATTAAATAATTAATTTTATTTTTTGACGCAATGATGATGCAGTATTTATCTTATTAATGAAATATTAACATAATTGATGTTATAAATACACAAATAAATGTAATTTGAGACCTTTTATGTATTACAATAATTTTATATGTTAATATGACATGTTATTATTAATTTAATTATCTTTTTTCGAACTAATCATGCTGTTATGAATTTCACAAAAATCAATTACCAAATAGTGTCAAAATTGACATAAAATAGTTTTTAAAACAAATATTATATTATTAGTTGTTATTTTATTCCTAAAAATATATGGTTAGGACAAATGACATATATAATGTTATATATATTAATAATAGAAAATTTGGGGTTCGTTTGGCTTGTTATAGTAAGTTTATTAACCATATAGTGTATGAAAACAAGAAGACATGGTAACGGTTAAATTATTTAACTTAGAGTTAAATCTAAATGATAAGGTTAAAATAGTAACCTAAACTTGTCTAGAATCTATTGGATGAAATTATTTCGACCCATCCCCACCTTATCTTCGAATTAAATCATTTTGGAGCTATTAAAAAGCGAATATGACTTTATAATAAAATAATACTTTAAGTTTTTTCTAAGGTGCCCCTCTCCTCCCTTATAAAAGGGAACCTCCTCCCTCTCCTCCTCACACCACTTTGGGCTTTCAATATTGGACAACCCCAGAAAAGTTTTATTCTCCGCATCCCTAGAAATATCCTAGAGGTCCTGGTCTTCTTCGAAGACCATATTTAGGGCCCTAAGAGAAGGTTAAGATGAGGCGCTTCAAAGAAGAGGTAATGTCCGTTACTGAATCTTTCAACTTTATTTCTTCTTCTACTTCTTCTTATTTAGTTGTTTCATTATGAAGTAATAACATCAGAATCACTCATATATTGATATGTTATTATAAATATGAAACAACCCTATTTCACCTTATATCCATCCTATGGAAAACGAAATCATCGCGCGTGCGTATGTACATAATACCGTCTCCACGCCGTGGTGTCATCTGTTTTCCACCACCACCTTCCTTGGATGGGTATAATTGTGTAAGGAATAACTATATATGATTATTTTAATGTGATATTGATTCTCAAATAGTATACATACACATAAATACAATTCCACGATCATGGGAATGATATCATCGCTCGTGCGTACGTACGGCCTACCGTCTCAACGATGTGATGCGACTCGTTCTAAATGATATTCATTGCATATTGATTATATAAATGAATTGAATGAATAAATATGATATATATTACACTAATACCATTCTGGAAATGTGGTATCTATGACCTAAAATAAGAATAAGAAAATATTACACAAAACACGCATAAGAACAAACAACACTAAACACCCGAATAACATTTAACAATGAAATATTACTAATAAGAAGCTAAGAATATGACAATATATGATATCATAACAATGATTCCGATTCTAGAATAAGTAAATAACATTATTTAAATCATTATACATGAGGTTTGGACACGTACGAAGCAAATCGGACCTAATGTAAAGGAAAATCTTGCAATCTCATTTTTATCCGAGATTGTTTATACTTCACAAATTACTGGGGAATATTTATCATCCACATCCATGTTTCCCCAATATGTAATATTATTTCTATCCTCCTAAAATTGTTTAAATCCAATTTTACCCTTCGGTGAGTTTTTAGTAAAATATATGAAAGGAATCTTTTGTAGTTTTCGTACGAGGTACTTTCTTTGACTTTTCCGGCCAAAGTATGAGAAGAATGCATTTTTTTAACTTATGCGATGTGAATGGATTTTTAGAAAATTATTTCCATGAAGCTTACTTTAAAAGTTTTCAAGTTTATTTTTAATCAAATTCTTTTAGTTTAAAATTTTATGACATTTTAAGAAAGGAAAAATGTTTTTGAAGTAGAAAGGATATTTTCCTCAAGAATTAAGTTCAAGAATTTTATCAAAATTATTTCCCATCTAAGATAATATAGGGTTATATTTATACCCCCTTTTTACATTGATTTGATTATGTTATGATGGAATTAATTTTATGATGTCCTTTTATCTTATATGTATTATGTTATGATGGCATGATGTTTAAGAATCCCATTTTTATTACATGGGTTCTGCTATGATGTATGATTTATGATTTTCTGGCACACATAAGAATGGTTTCATTATGAGATGGGTGGGACCTATATCTCCAATGAATTGGGTAAATATTTATTTCTCGTGAGATAGACATGGCTGGAACGGCAGGTTAAACCAGTTCAGTGAAATAGGACTGAAACAAGGAGTGAACTTGGTTCAGAAATGGACTTTGTCTACTAAGATAGTCTTGGAAATGATTCTTGACTACTAAGAAATGATTCAATATGATTATGTGTGTATGCCAAAAAGTTTAATGTTTTATGTTATGATTATTGGGATTACATTTCACTACTATAATTTATCCCATGTTATGGAATTATGATATCTTCTACAGGTTAAGATTTCCAAAATGTTATGTTATTATGAATATGATGTGATTGATATTTCTTTTGATTACCCTTACTGAGCATTTGAGTTCACCCTTTTGTATGTTTTCTTTTCCCTAGGTCAGGAATAAGGATATTAAGTAAGATATGCCAAAATGGACTCTAGATATGATAAAATAAAATGGAGACAATGTAGATGTTTTATGAACCAGTTGTTTATGATTCCCAGTTTCTAAAGACACTATACCTCTACGGAATTTTCATGGTTTTGTTATATGTTGTAATAAATGTGTTTCAATTCTGATGTAATAATAATGTATGTAAAGTATGAGCCGTTATAAATACAATCGGAATAAATTGATAGTAGAAGGTTCCTTGAATAATTTTAAAGCTTTTGGAATCCTTATCTCTAGGGGTCATATAGACCATATTGTACCCTGTGTAACCATCCATGGAGGAGAGGGTCTGGAACCATGATGTGGCATTGATCAACAACTTTGTCAGTGGAAGGGGAAAATCATCATTTGAACAATGTCATATGAGGCCACTTAATTCGATACAAACTTCGATATACCCATTATTATTATTCATTTGGATGATGATAGCTAGAAATTTGGTGTACTATACTTCTTTGATGATGTTGTATTTGAGAAGATTATCAACCATTGCCTCAACAACATAACCATGAGAGGGGTGAATATTTCTAGGTGGTTTTTTGAACCTGATATGACTCCATGGGAGGCTATGATAATGGAAGAAGACATGGGGTCGTTTCACTGTTATATTTTCATAACACTATGGGAATACATCATGGAACAACTTTAGGAAGGGATCATACTATTTCTACCCCTATGGGGGCATAAGTGTACTAGTTATGGTGTATTTGGATCTCCCTCGTTACCATGATTTTCCTGAATTTACTCTTCAATGGTGGTGGAGACACCCCCTTCGAATTGAGAAGGGTGTCTTCAAAATCCCTTTTATCATATGAGGGTTGAGAACTAGTAAAAGGATGTGGTTTTTATAGGATATCCAACTCAGGTGAAGGATGATTGACTTTTTGGATGGATAAGGAATCATCCCTAAGGGTTTTTAATATACTGACATGGTGGAAACCGAATCAATAATTCCCATTCCATCTTTCCTTAGACCATATGGTCCATTATTGACCTTAATGAAACGGTACAGAGTCATCTTCCATTGTTTCAATAATATTTTGAGTAACACAAAAAAATTATATAAAATGGTACCCAAAGTGATACCTTATTATTAATTAACACGATTAGTGGATTCTGGTATCACCTGGGCCAACCATGTAAAGACCCATAAAATTAAATGGAATTTTTTTTATTAATTTTCATTAGGATTTTACAAGAACACGGTTTCTGAAGGCACTTGAATTCGTGGCCCGGCGTGCCAGGAATTTTTATCCGAAGTTTAGCTCAGGTACGTTCAATGAATGAACGAGCGGGTTTTTCTAAATTTTGAGCCGGTGCTTAGAATTTAATTCTGAGGGCACCGATGAATTCGCAGCGCCGGTAATTGCTTAGGAACACCTTTTCCAGAGTTGCATTTACACGGGAGGATTTGTTAAAGTTTTTGGAAGGTAAAATAAAACTAAGCATCAATTTTATTTAATTTTATCTAAGTGGTTAACCTTTGGGTGGATGTTGGGTAACCACCCAAGTGTGTTTATGGGGGTGGTGGGTCCCACACAAACCCCACCCCTTCATCTTCCCTTACCTTCCATAACCATCCATTTATTAAGACAACTTGAGTTAATTAATTGAGTGGATTAGTTCATTTTTTGAATTTCAAACATAAGTCATGAAAATAAAATAAGTAAAGGACTTATTTTATTTTTGAGGTTGGACTTGTTTTGTTGAGAGGATTTTGGAGAAAAGATAAGAGGCTTGAGGCTCTTCTTCTTCATCGACGAAGAATGTGAAGAACGCTGACCTCCGACAAAGGTCGACAAGAACGCCGGATCCTCGGAGATCAACGACGCGACACTGACGAATCATTTCTCTGCGATGCGATGATTCTCATTTTGCGAAGCCCTCTTATGTGACGGTTATTTCCGTGACGAACCCTCACTCAAGGAATTCGATGAGATAAGGGATTTATGTGTATCTATTCATGAATTCTTCTGTCATCATTCCTCATACATTTGTACCGCTTGTTATCAGTTAACGAGAGGGGGCCGGACCGCACAAACACGACAGACCCTCCTCCCCGTTTTCTCTTTTCTACCATGTGGTGGAATGGAACGGGGATGGTGCGGTGTCGTCGCACCGCGCGGGGTGATGCACCAAGGAATGCGTGGTGCCGTCGCGCTGCGCCGTTGAATCGAACATAACCGCGGCACCGTCGCGCCGCGCTGGAGAAACCCGATGGCACCCCGGCCGGAGTGGGGCAGCGGCGGAGGGGCGGGGCGCCATCGTGCCACGCTGGGCGGACCAAGGCCGCAGCCATAGGCCGCGACAGAGAAGGGACCGGCGGCCGGTTCCGGGCTACCAGTATCGGAGCAGGGGGGACAGGCCAGCGTCGGTCCCATGTCAGCAGCAGTCAGCCGGACGGAGCTAGCCGACCGGTCAGAAGAAGAGTCGAGGGTTATGACCCCCGGCTGGCCGGATGTGAGCCCCCCCACCCCCCCCCCCATGGGGTCGCAGTTACACACAGGGGGGCAGCCCCCCCCCCCATCCACTGGGACGAAACGGTCGAGCCACTTGTCCACCGGGCTAGCGTCAGTGCGCCCAGTGGACCGGACCTAGACCCGGGTCAGGTCGACCCAGTTTGGGACGACCCAGGGGGTACCGGGCCGGGTTGGACCGGGCCCGAACCCCCTAATACAGGACCCCTCACGGTCTTTTGCCCATAACATGGGCTATGTACCTACGATCGACGCTCCATCAGCTGTGATGCGATCCTTGGATCGAGACGGTCATTTCGGTATATTACACTCAAGGTTTCAGAGAACTTTGGGTTTTGCCGGGTTGGTTCGTACACGAAACCAACCGGGCCCTCGGAGCGGAAAAACTTATAACTTGAGCTCCAGACATCCGATTGACATGCCGTCGACTTTGTTGGATTCCTCTTAATGAGGTGGAACTTTTTGCTTACTCCGCTCGAGGTTTGGACATAGATGGAGTACGGTCGGGTTGGTTTTGACTTAAAAACCAACCGGTCCCCTAGAACGAAAAAGCCAAATAACTCTCAGACCGGGCGTCCGATTGACGCGCCGTCAGTGATGTTGAGTTCCTATTGACGATACAGAGCTTTTGGATACATCAACTCCAGAATTTGTGTCAGTTGATGTATCAGACCCACGGCTCATGGAGCGGACCCTCCCGAATGAGCTTGCTGTGTGCGGGAACCCTAGACCTGGCTGCGACTGCGACGATGATGACAACTGTACAGAAATCCTCCGTGGATTCGACGGTGACGACTACCACACTCAGCGATCCTATGTGGATCAGTTCTACTGATCATGTGTGGGTGAGATCCTGTGTGGGTCAATGCTCAGCGATCCTGTGTGGGCCAGTGCCTACAGATCCTGTGTGGGTCATTGAGGGGGTTAGTTACCTATCAATCCTTTTTGGGTCATTGCGGGGGTTAGTTACCTATCGATCCATTGTGGGTCATTGCGGGGGTTAGTTACCTATCGATCCTGTGTGGTTATGATGGCTTAGATGAATCAGTGGCTACATATGATCATCCCTATCGTCATACGAAGAAGTATACCTGTGTGAGCTAAATCTTAACTTTCAATCCTTATCTTCGATAAGATTTTCTTGATATCCTATGTAGATTACGTTATGCTTTCTTGTGTGGATCGGGTTGTGATTTCCTGTGTGGACTGGGTTGTACTTGAGCTCAGATGTTGGAGCTGAAAGAGAATTGATGACTTAGGTATATGTAAGGGAATATACCTAAGAAGCGTCGGATGTTATTTCGTGATTGTATCATTCATTTGTGGATTATACTTTGTGGATTCTAGGGGACCATCGGGGGTCTCAGGGTTCCTACTGAGTATCTTATACTCACCCCTGCACGGGCTCTTCCCGCACTACATTGTGTTGGTTGCAGACGATGGACAACGCTGATCGTGGTAGAGGCACGAGGAGCGGGTCGGTACCCGGAGGTGGACCACTGGGCGGGGCGTACTCGGAGCGGACGGCTGGACATGAGGAGATGTGGAGGCTATCTGTACCCACCCATCAGGTGGGACTTCCTGTGGACGGCTCGACGCTGCGACTTTACTTTTCAGTTGATGTACTCTCTTTTCAATTGTACTTTACTTTCAGTTTGGGTTTGTATTCTGGCCCACATACTTTACCGCACATTCTATTGTACCAAATTTTTACTTAGTATTTACTTCTTCTTGCTTGCTCTGTGGTGTTTGTTTTCATTACAAACGCAATGCCTTCCCTTTTTACCGGGAATTATGCCTTGGAGCTAGTCTCCAGCCCCTGGCCAATGGAAGGAGGGCTTGGGGTAGTCACGATAGGGGCCCTGAGGGCGGGTCGTGACAAACCAAGTGTATAAGTATGAGGTAATATATAAGTGATATTGTTTCTTTGGGGAACCAAATCCCTTCTTCTTGGAGATAACAAATATACTTCATAGTTACGGTGATGTTGCCTCTAACCAATGAATTGGGGTGATGTATGCATTATTCATGTATTCCCAAGGATACAGTAGTGGATGCCATCACATTGGGATCATTGATGTACTCAACCCCACTAGTTTAAACCAACTTCTCCTCCCTCTTGTAGTAGATTTCATCTATATATCATTCTTCCCATGAGTCAAAGGGGTAAAGATCACCTTGTAGGACCACCACTCAATAATTGGGGAGTATTTTAGGCGTTGGTGATATGAGGAGGGGACCAAAACATTAAAATGATGCCAGATCCTATCCAGTAGTGAGTTTATGGTGTAATCTTGTGAGACTAACATAAATTCCGTACTTAAAAACATGACACCAAATTGTGTATTCAACCAAAACCTTCAACCATGTTTTTGATTGATCTTATCATAACCCTAAATTTTCATGTTGGAGAGGGAAATATCATCTTTAGTCAATCCTAAACAGTGGAGCATATTGGGGACGATGTGGTTGATCCTAGAAATAATTTCCACAAGTTATCAGTTGATCTACACACAATTGAACCATCCTAAAATATAATTTAGGTGTATCTGCCCTAGGATGAGGGATTCCACCTCTTCTCTATATAATGATAAAATGGAATTGAGTTCCTATTAATTTGAATTCTCTATATAGTAGGCCTTAGAAACAACTACATCTTCTTTGAATAGGAGAAGGCTATTCTAGTATACTTCAAGTGCCTCCAACATTTCTTTTGGAAAACATAGGGCCTCAAGGATTGAGATCCTTATATATATTCATGTGAGGTGATTAACCATGTCATAATTCTACACTAGAATATTGTTTTCTCAAATGTGTGTCACTCCTTGGAAGGGGGAACAACAAATTATTCTGGCTAAACCAGAATATTATTCCTAGTGTCAGAAACATTCTAATGTTGAATAGATGAAATTCTCTAAACCACTTCCAGATGAATTTTAGCTCGATGTGGTTCTGATATAGCTTGATGTGGTTGATCATTACACAACTTAAATTGAACATCTTGGTGAACTAACGTGGACAACTATGGAGTCTTACCTGATAATGTAGGCTAGAAGAAGACTTCCTGATAAGCTATGTGAAAATCAGGTTTCCTCTTTTCGGTAGAATGAATGGAATGGCCTGAGGTATTATCCTAAGAATTAAATATGGTTTCATGACCTCAACCTTTCCTTTGACGAAGTTGGACAACGACATATGGGGGTTTCACATGGAATTTCACATTATCTGGCGCCATGAAATGTTATACCAACCTGATGGTGTTTATAGAGGTGTAATCATGCACATAATCGGTGAGATTGTCTAACGTTGGGGAAACCCTCTTCACATTCTCCAACCTAAGATCCATGAAATCATCGAGAGACTTATATGTATTTAGCACTGGTGGGGGACTCTTATTTCTCTTATGATAATTGTGAAATTCTCCCAACACATGGAGGGATTCAATATAGATATAGTGGTAGTAGATGGATAATTATTGGATACCAAAGGAGGTTATTTTCATCCTACGTGACCATGAATGGAACCATGGGAATGAGAAACTACTCTACAGTCCAACCCATCATCATATTTTGAGGTCACACAGCTATGAGTTTGTGGTGATTCACTAGGGCCTTCATTTTCATTATCTATTTTTGAAGAGACATAGTTCACATATTCCAGGATATCACCCAACTTACCAAAACCATGATCTAACTAGACATTGATCCAACCATTGAACATATAGTATTCCCTGATGGGGTGTTTGGGGAACCTGTATTTTTGGAAATGGTCATGAAAATTATTGCATCCGACATCCTGAATTTTCTTTCACACTGGGATCTTTAAAATTCTCTTCTCTAGGGTTTGATGAAATATCCTGGGACTTGTGAATCACTAAAGAATTAGTTTGGATCCTTCTATATGGTAAGGGAAGTCAAAGATACAATCCATGGATATAGGCTTTTATTGTGACCTAAGTTTATCATACAAGTATATTATATTATTTAAGATTAGTATTATCAACATTAAAAAAGTACATTCTTGAGGACTGTACTAGTTTAGTTTATTTGAAATGCTAGAACACATTATTTTATCATGGAGAATGAACATAAATATCTCCCATAAAGATCTTACACTTTATTAATCCTCAAAATCTTACACCACTAAAAACCATTCATCATAACATTGGGAAAGGAAACATAATGACGGTTGATAACATATGATTTGTAATGATAAATAAAGGGTATACATAAGTATAATGTGGCCGTAAAGGTATGAGAACACAAGAATAAAATTTTATGATCATAATTTTCATATCAAATATCATACACATGAATCATGGAATATTTATTTGCAAATCATAATATGTGAATCATTTGCGAATCAATATCATAATCCATGAAAGCATACAATACGAGTAATACAATGAATTCTGGCAGACACATAAGCAATGAAAATAATTTCATTTTTGTCAAGGCTCATAGCCCTGACCATCTTAGCACACAATGTCTATTAATGAATTAGGTTCACTCCCCATTAAAGCCCCTTATTATTGAATCAGTATCACATCTTATTATAGCCTATTTTTTCTAAATTGAGTACACTCTTCATTCAAGACTACTATTAATGAACAAATTTCACTTCTCATTCCAACCATATTTTAATGAACATATTTCACTCCTTGTTCCAGCACTATAATACTGAACCAATTTCATTTCTTGTTCCATTCATCTCTATATTAAGAAGTATATAAATAGTTACTTAAGTCATTATATAGTTTTATAGGTCCAACCGACACTATATTTTCCACCCCATTATACAATCAATGTACATGAACCACAACATGAATAAAGTACCAATATCTTGCATTTTAGAAAAAAAAATCAGAATTGTTTTTCTTTAATTGCTTAATTAACCAATGGAAAAATGGGTTTCATATCAATCTTATAGAAATGTTACTAGCCTGTGGAAATGAAATGGGTTTCATAAAAATATTATAGAAACATGATTAAACCATGAAAAAGAAATGAGTTCCATAAAAATTATTCCATAAAACCATAAACCATTCAAAGAAATAATATGAATGGTAACCTTCAATCATATACCTAGTAAATAATAGGCAATATCTATTAATTTCAAATTATATGGTGAAAGATTTTGAATGAATTGTTAGAACATTATCTTTCTTTGAAACCCACTTTGTAAAAATATAACATTTTATAAATAATTGTCATTGAAAACAACTTGTAAAAATTATAAAAGGATAACTTAAGATGATTTAAAATAGTTATAAAAGAAAATATACATTCCAATTTGAAAACACGTTTTTATAAATTAAACGTTTTCAAAACCATTTCCACTAAAAATAACTTTGAGAACATATAAATTTTTTTTTGAAAATCCTTTACATATTTTTAAAAAAGAAAAGGATGATAAAATCAATTTACCTAAAAATGATCTTAAAATATCAATTGAACACATTTTATTATTTTTGTAGAAATCATTGGGTTTTGAATGAAATAGATTTCATATTGAATGAAAAATAATGTCATATTTTCGTAAAAACTCATTCTTAATTAACATTTATACCAAAGAGTAACAAAATGGTACCAATACTTTAATATATCATGAGAAACAATTGAAAAATAATATTCAAGTGATTTATTGAGTTATGGATCATAATATTTCATCAATTTAAGCACAATCATATGCAATCCTATTAAATTAAGAGGGTGTAGCCAAAAACTATCACCACATTGGTAACATTGAATCATAATCTGCATGAGATAATTAAATTACATGAAGGTTAAAATATAATATAAATAATGATATTAATGACAAAACATTTTAATTTATAGTATATACACACCATATGAATAATTTAGGTGCATTACATGGAATGTGTCTCAATGAATGAAAATTTAAACCAAATTATTTTACCGATTTGTTAACTTTTTATAGATAAAAAAATGAATGAAATATCATAAAATGGACATGTAAATTCCCATAAATATAAAATAGTAATCATATAATACATTCATGGGTACTATATACACCAAACAAAAGAAACTAGGAATGAATATGGTATAAGTGTCACTGAAATAAATGGGGGCCTATAAATCCACTTACAACTTGAGTAACTTTTGAATAATTATCCCTATCAAAAATAATATAAAATAAAAAATTTAATATAAGTAATTAAATTAAATTTTTTATATACCATTTTATATGTAATAATATACACTACATTAAATAAAATAGTTTTAATAATGGCTTTTTTCTCACACATATAAAAAGTGAAATAAAATTCCCTTACTTTATGTTTTTACTTTACTCATACACATTAAGACGTATAAATAGTATATATATCTTTATAATAAACCTAAAAAAGAACCATATTTTTATATATTATTCCATATATTTTTTTATTTAGAAATTTTATTACCCATTTATTAATAATTTTATGTTAAAGTAATGTTCCACGTAATAACAGATTTTTTTTTCATATACGTTTTGACTAGTTATTCTTGATCCTTTTACAATGATCATAATTTAATTATTTAAATAATGTAAGACATGATATAAATATAAAATATATTTATTATATATTAATTTATAATAATATTTCAAAAATATAAATATGAAATGAAAGACACTGTTAATGGAGATGGTTGAGCGTACGTATGAATGACTGCTATTTCTATTTTTTGTTGTATTTTAAAATAAATAAAAATTATATATATATATATTGTCATTCTAGTATAATTATTATTTATTTAATAATACATATTATTAATACCCCCATCCTTAATATATTCCATGTAATGTTTGATCAAATCACATCGCTTGGAGGTGGCATTTGTCCACATATCCACAGACGATGTTATTGTATTCCAAAAAATGTAATCCATGAGGGTATGTGTTATTTAAAAATTTATGAATCACAATTACTTCATAAAAATAATATATATAATTTTAAAATAGTACATTAATCATCATTACCATCCTTTAGTAGTGGTAATGGAAGAAAAAATGACATTGGTCTATGATGTTGTAGTCTACCGTACACCCGAACAATGATTGCATTTCTCATTTGATGGATGTGTGGGGAGGTGTAGGTATAATCCTTAAAATTAAAACATCTTAGTATATTTATATTAATTAGGGAATTATATAATAAATTAATAATAAAAATCTTAGGGATGTTGGAATAAATGAAACAAAAGGGAACATTGAATATTATTACATCTTTATTGGGTAACGCCATTTGGTTGACACCAAAGAAATTCATTGGTTTTATTTTTTCCCAAAGTGATGCTTCTAGGTTGATAGAAGAGAATTCTAGAGATTATTTTGGAAGGGTTTTTATAAGAAAAATGGAATGATATGCAAGAAAAATATTGGGGGGCGGGGGTGGTGGTGAGTTCCATTGTATAAGGTAGGACGCGTGACACACTGGTAAAATCAAATTGATAAAAACTATTGAGAGGTATCTATTACATAATCTTTTTAAAATGATGTTTGATTTTTAATAAAATATTTTATATGGTCTAAATAATTCCTTAAAATGGGGTTTGGATGTGTTAATAGTTCATTTTGTCCTCTTAATTTAAGGTCTAGTCCCTTAGTAAACTCATTTTTCTGTTAATCACTATAATTAATATTAACGTTTATCAAAATGTTGTCTGTGAACAATTAAGTTGACTGTATTAGATATTTAAATTATTCTTATTACAAATATTGAATCATTTTCTCAAAGTTTATGTCATTTTTTTAAGAAATTAATTTAAAATAGTCCTACTGACAGGACAAAATAATGAGTTTTTAATGAGAAAATGTTCAATGGTTTGAAAAATGTATATACCAAATTTCATAACTTCAACAAGATAAATTATATTAATATATGTATAATTAATATAAATATACTTAAAAAAATTAAAATACATTTAACTATGTAATGATATTATATGAAAATTTAGTTTTCAATTTAAATTTCTTGATTTTCACTGTTCATCAAAAATGAAACTAATCAGAAAAGTGTAAAAAATTTAAGCAAAGTAAATTTTGATATTTATAAATAAAAACTAAAGTTTATTTTTTCAAATTGGGACTATAAATGTTTCAAAATTTATTTTTAATACAAATCTTCCATTAAGAGGTTTTAAAACTTCTTCTTATAATAATACATCCTCTTATAAGAAAAGATGGATCTATTCTTATATCAAGTAAAAAAATTCATAAGATGAATGTTAAATATTTTATTAACTATATAATATATAAATTCCATTAATATATTTCATTTAATGATTATTTTTAATTTATTGGGATAAAATGTTTTGGTACATAGAAATTGTTTTATAGATAAAGATTATCTCTATTTTACAGTAGTAATTAATTTCTTTTATAACTAATTGATAACCAAAGTATTAATTTTATATTAATGTGTAAACCATATTTTAAAATTATTTTTATCATATTAATATCTTTAGTTAAAAAATTTAGTTGATAAAAATAATAAAATTTTAATAAAAATATTATAGTTCGGTAAAACATAGTCTTGCCTGTAACACATGGGATGGAATGAAATTTTTATTGTGTGTAACACCAAAAAAACATATTGTTTTACGTAACACAAGATAACGTATGTGTTCCATATAAAAAAATCATAACTTGGCATTCCATATAATTAATGTATAACTTGGTGTAGCGTGCAATGAAATTCGTCCATGAAATTTAATTTATTTGAAACAAATTAATTCATAAAAACTCACATATTTACACTCTACCCACATAAACATAATTTCACCATCAAAATTCATCTGGGTCATTAAAATTTTAGTACATAAAATATCCTATCATTGAAACCAACCTAATAATAATTAATACTAAAACATCCATTAAAAATTGAAAACATAAAGGTTACCAAAAGTTACTCATAATTTGGTTTCCACATCAAAGATCATTGTTGGAAACTAAAAACATGGGGATTAGAGGGGAATATACCTATAAAAATCATATAGAGGGTGATACAAAACATGGTAAAGATAAAGTTAATGATAAAAATATATAATAAAAATAGGTTTTAAAAAGGCCATTGATATAAAAAATGTTATGACATAACAAAATTTCATTTCCAAGACCTTTTTTCTAAAGATGATAAATTTTTAAAAGGAGATATACATTCTAGATTTTAATATATTTCATAAGAACAATCTCACCCTCAAGTTGTATCTTGAAAATTTTCCACCTAATATCTTACTCTAAAAAATTAAGATGCTTTTTTCCTTCATGATGCACTAATGAATCATAATATCCATATGTAGAATGATAAGTCTTTCCATATATCTTTAGTTATCATCATAGAAAAAATGATAGCAACGGTCATCCAATATGAAAAAATACACTTATGGAAAGGTAATTATTTAATCTCTAACCCCACATCAATGTTTAACATAAACCATTCCATAAATGGATAACCTTGTAACCCTTTTTGTGGATGAAAGTCATAATTTTAATAAACAATGCCACTAAAGAATCATAACATTGATCCCTCATATATCAAAAAGTAGTTATTTGATGTCGCATTCCAAACATTTCAATAATTTCATTATTTATTATCATGAAACATTATAATAACCTGAATTACAATACATCCTTATTGAAAACATGCATTCTTTATTATTCCACATATCATTAGATATATTCAATAAATCAGAAAATTCTATAAACTTCATCAATGTTATAATAAGTCATGTTATAAACAAATACTTAATTATTTTCGAGGTTATAAATTATATCAAATTTACTTTATCCATATAATTATATCTTTATCCTAAATAATTTTTATTTTCTCATCCTCATTAACATGTTAATTTTTACATTATATTAATGTAACCTGTCCAAAAAATCACATTTTTAGGTTTTCACTATCAAATTACTGAAAATACTTAAAGAATATTTTCTACTAAAAATCCAAATATACAATATGATTCATATAACATAATCCTTGAATATAAATTCATTAATGGTTGGATCATTGCACCTCTTCTTTAATCCATTATATAAACTTTATTATCTTTTTACATTAAAAAAATTTCTTAAAATATTAAATTCAAATAAAATCTAATATATTTTTTAATTCTTATAAAAAATACTATTATAAATGAAAATTCTTTTAAAATGTTTCATGTAGTATCTTAATCATCATTATTAAAAACATTACTCTTACAAAATTTCATATTTCCTTCATGATATTTCCCTTAAGATATTTTTTTTAATAATTTATATTCGGTCCACATTTAAAGAATTTAATAGTCAATGATACCATAGGGAGGAATTTAATCATAGCCACTGAGTTAACTAAATATTTCATTTTCCCTTGGATGTTACTTGGTTTTTGTCCCTATTTTGCCCATTCAAAACATCTTCTTATTCCCCTAACAAATCCAACTTTAATATCTACCCATGGAGCTTATTTTTCGGAATCGACTCTCTCAATACTTTACCAAAATCCTTGGATATTTTCAAAAACATAGAATCATCCATAGAATTATCCTTAGAGTCATCCCTAGAAATATCCTTAGAAATATTGTTATGGATCTCATTAATGTTTTATCATCTTGGTTTGCATTATTTGACAAAAACATCCCATTAATACTTACTATAGCTACCCAAGACTAAAATACATAGATCTTGCATCATTTTAGATGAATATTCATCATATTACAAATGTATATTCTTGGGTGATGTAATAGTTTAGTTTCTTTGTAAACATGGAATAGATTCTTCTAATTTGGTGAATTATCTTTAAAATATACTCTAATGATATTCTCCTTTAGTATTATTTATAACCATAACCTAACTAAAAACATTATTCATAACTTAGGAAATGAAAACATAATAAATAGTGAGTGCAGATTCTCAATAAGGGTGAATAATTGAGATACATAAGCATACTGTGAACATAAGGGTATGAGAACAAGAGCATAATTTTTTTTGATCATACCATGTGTATCAAAGATCATACACATGAATCATAGAAAAAGGATTAGCAGATCAGAAGACCTGAATAAAAATGTAATTAAGAGAAAAATCCATGAAATCATAACATATGAATAAGACATGAAATTTAGTGAAACACAAAAGAATTGAAAATAATTTCATATTAGAAAGGTCCTATATACAATACCATCACTGTGGAAAAAGGAATATACTGAATCAGGTTAACTCCCCACTTCTATTTATTATTAATATACTATGATCACTTCCTATTCAATCCATGTCTTACTGAACCGAGTTTATTCCTTGTTCATGAATTGTATTACTAAACCGAGTTCACATCATGTTCCAGATCTATTTTACTGAAATGAGTTCACCCATTGTTCCAGCTTTGTATTATTGTATCGATTTCACTCCTCATTATAGACCTGTATATCTTAGGAGAAATAAAAAACATTACCCAATTCATTAGAGGGATATATAGATTCCACCTATATTTTAATCTATAATGGGTTGACCTAGCACAATCTGGGAGACCCCATGTTAAGATTTAACTATCTTACATGGTATATTCTGGGCCACTGTATCATTTAAGAAATATCCATGAACCACAATATGAAAAAATTAAAAAGATATTAAATATCATCATTAAAAGTCATAAAAACAATTCTTATATCATAACTTGATTAACACATGGATATGAAATGAGATTCATGTAAATCTCTTTCAAACATGACTAGATCATGGAAATGAAATGAGTATCATAATAATCTCTTTTCAACATTATAGACCCATTGAAAGTAAAAAAGTTATATAAAAATAATAAAATAAAAAATAAATCATTACAAGAAATAATATTAATGTTATTCTTCAATCATATCCCAATTAAAACATAAACTCTATAGTAAGATGTCATCTTAAATGGATAATGATTTAAAAGATCTATTGGAATAATACAATTCTTTGAAAATAAAATTTTAAATCCTATTAAATGTTGAAAATATTTTTGTTTGAAATTTTTTTGAAACCTTATAAAGGAATCATTAAAAATAACTTAAAACATATCTTGAGGAAAATATCCTTTTATCTTTGAAAAAATCATTTAAAAACATATAACATTTTCAATACCTTTTCCTCTTAAAATAACTTTTAAAAAATTATAAAATAATATTTGAAGTCTGTTTTAATCACTTTTTAATAATAAAATTTCAAAACATTTATCATTAAAATGAGATAAAAATATAATGTAGAAAATTTTGTCATTTTTTATAAATCACGGTTTTTGAATAAAATATTTTTCTCGCCAAAGAGAGAAATAATGTCAGCTTTTCTAAAAAACACCTTTTAATTATATTAATTATAAAACTGAGGAAAATTGATACCATTACATGAGAATAACATGAATAACATTAGGATATGAACATTCATGAGAATTATTGAGATATGGATACTAATATTTCTTCAATAGAAGTAGAATCATAATTTTTTTTCATAAATGATGAGATTGAAACAAAAAATTGTATCCAATTTGGTAACATTGAATTATAATCCCCATGAAGGAATAAAATTAAATGATTCTTAAAATATCCAGAAAATAGTTATAATCATGATATAAAATTTCAAAGGAAATTATATAGACCTCATTTAAAAATATAGTTGCATAACATGGCTTGTGTCTAAAAGAAGAAAAATTTAGACCAAATTACATTACTGATTTGGTAACATTTGAACCATAATACCCATGAAAGAGAGATCATCAAATTTATATGTAAATAACCATAAATTTAATGATAGTAATCATATAATACATTCATGGGATGTATATACACCACAAAAAAAGAGTGGTGAATATGGAATAAGTTTCATAGAAATGAAAGGGAGATTAAAAAACCCCTAACCACTTGAGTAACATTTAATTATGATCACTTTGAATGAATAAAAAAACTAAAACATTTAATATCAACAAATAAATGAAATTAATGATATAAATTTTTATATTTTATTATATAAACAACCCAAAAAATGAGTTGTGACTATGGATTTTATCTCACGGATATAAAGAGTGACACAAAATTCCCCTACCTTAAGTCTTGAATTTCTTCACACATGTTGAAAATCCTATATAGTAAATATATATTTATTTTTCAACTAAAAATGTGATATTATTATATATAATACCATAAATTATATTATTATGACCTCATATTACCCATTAATAAATAATTTCATGTTAAAGATACATTTCGGGTAATAACTGTTGTATTTGTCATATATGTTTTTACTTGTAATTCTCGATACTCTTACATGGATCATGATTTAATTAATTAATATTTTAAAAGATGATATAAATATCATATATATATATATTCATTATATAGTAATTTATAATAATTTTTAATAATTTTTAAAATTAATAAATATGAATTGAAATACATCGTTCCTAGAGATAGTAGGCTGTATGTACGCATGAACGATGTTTCCATTTCCTATCATATTTTAAAATAATGAAATGTAAATAATGTATATAAGTATTATTATTATTATTCAATTAGAATTATTATTTCATAAATATCACATATGTTTAATAAATATGTCGTTAATAAATTCCATGTTAATCATGAATGAATCACATCACTTTGACGATGTGATAGTTCACAAGTCCCCAAACAATGTTATCGTATTATCAAAAAATGGAAAACATGAATGTATGTTTTATATAATAAATCATGAATAAAAAATGTATCATAAATATAATATATATAATATATAAATAGTAATTATATAATCATTCCAAACCTTATGAGGTGGTAATAGAAGGACAAATGACCTTAGTTCGTGAGTCGATAGTTCGTCGTACACACGAACGATGATTTCATATCAAACGTGATGGAAGTCTCTCTACGTTTATGTCTAAAAATTAAATATAAAACATATTATAATTTTTAGGATAAATTTTTTATTATGTAATAATGGGATAATAATAGTTAAATGTTTTGAGAATTAAATAATACAAAAGTGTACGTTGAAGAATGTTATATCTTCTTCAGCTAACTTCATTTGGTTTTCACAAAAGCAAAAAATTAGTTTTTTTTAAAAAAGGCGAGGCATATAGTTTTAGATGATATATTCTGGGAGATAATCTGATATAGTTTTTTGATGAGAAAAACAACTTTATAGGTGTGAAGATGTGAGGGGGTGAGTGCCCTTTTATAGTGGAGGAGTGAAATTCTTGTAAATACAAAAAATAAACACAATTGAGATTTTTAACATATGTAATGGCTCTCAAATAACATTCCATTATAGATAAAATTTGATAAATGGCCTATATATTTCCAAAAAATGGGCCTTGGACATATGTCTAGGTCATTTTGGCCCCATAAGTTGAAGTTTAGTCCCTTCGTAAACTTATTTTTCTTCAAATCGATGTATTGAATTTTACCAGTTTTGTTTAATAGTTTTGTTTCAAAATTAATTTAAAATTATTAAACATTTAAATTATATTTCATCCAAATATTTAATTCTTTTTTAAAAATTCTAATAACATAAGTGGAATAAATTAATTTAAAAAATTCTTATAGAGGGGATGGAACAACATGTTTTTAATGGTAAAATTTTTAATCGCTTGAAATGTTTTAATATCCAATTTAAATTTGAAATTAATTTCAATGACATAAATTGAATTAATAGTTATATTATTTATCTCAATATACATTAAAACCAATTTAAAATATAATTTTACTATATAAATAAATTATACATAAAATGTTCTATTTAATTAAAATTGGTTGTTCTTCAATATTTTTCAACAAATGTTACATCTCAGAAAAGATCCCAAAATTTACAGAATTTAAATTTTGATATTACTATTTCAAAAAATATTATTTTCCCATATATAAATTATTTTTTTTAAAAAAATTATTTCCAAAACATGTCTTCTATTAAATGGCAGTAAACAATCCACTTAGAAAAATACATTATTCTATGTTTAAATTTAAAAATATTCACATCTCTTGACTAAAAAATACATATTATGATTGTGAAATATTTGATTTAAAATATAATATAAAGAAAATAAATTAATATAATTTATCAATTTATTCAAATTTATTTGGATAAAATGTCTTTGTACATAGAAAAATGGTTTTCTTATAAAATTTTTTTATTTATTTTCATATAGTAATTACTTTCATTTCTAAATAACTTATAACCAAAGGATTGATTTTAAATACATGTGTAGACCACTATTTAACAATTTAATTTTTATTATTACTATCTTCCAATCCATCTACTATGTGATAACTATAACAATTATTTTATGATAATATTATAGTTCAGTAAAATGTGGTCTTGGGTGTAACACACGCAATCATAAAAACATAGAATTGTGTATAGAACAAGACTAAAATAGTGTTAAATATATCACAATATAATATATGTGTTATGTATAGTACAATATTACCTCAGTGTTTTATATAAAGAAAGGATAACATTCTCTAGTCTGAAATTCAATCAATCAATGAAATTTAATTTTTTCAGAAAATAATAATAAATAATAAATCACTGTGTTACAAATGGATCCAAATTGTATTGTCTAGGATGATATGATTGAAGAGGCGGTATGTTGACATTTTGATTTTGGTGAGGCTTTACTTGATAGGTATTACAACCATAAAATTTATTACACATTATGTCATGATTTATTACATTAAAATATACATAATAAAAACTAGAATATCGAGAAGCCAAGTGTATTTAGGAATTAGGTACATAGAATAACATCTTGAACATGGGACACACCAACTTTATTGAAAACATCCTTAACATGCTTCTAAAATTCCATGACATTTAAAATTGAAATGGTTAACCTGGGTTCAAGCAGAAGAAAGGGGTGTGATATAATATCCATTAAGGTAATAAAAATTTCGTAAAATGAAGAGAATAATATATTTTAGATAACATGCATATCATTGGTAATAAATTAAAATTGAATAATAAGGCATAATATATCATGATAATCATAACATGGGAAATGTGCTAACAACTAAAATCAATTATTTATAAACATAGGTCAATGCTAACAACCAAGATGTTTTGATAGTCAAAGAACCATACAACAAATAAGTACAATCCCTATCCTGAAATGATGTAACATGATATTAAAAATTACCTAATGAATAAGATAACTATATAAGTATGGGTTCACTAGTCAATTTTATTTCATTATCATGGTTATGTGTGCCACATATATCATAAAACCTGGATTAATTCATCATCATATTTTATTCCTTGACCACTGAGAAATAATAAATGCATTTAAATCACATTTCAAGAGTCTTATGTGTATAAATGTGAGTATCCCAGATTAGAAATGAGTATGGTATTTGGTACAGAATTTTTTTGGCATGAAAAACCACTGTCAAATTTCAAAAGAAAAATAATATCACATAAAGATTCATAAAATGGGATGATGAGAGACAAATTGGTCTCTCATCATTTATATATCAAATGGGTTGTAATTGATATATGTAAAGACATATCCTGACATTATTAATAGGAAATATAATGCATAAGATGATAAATATAATTGAATTAAATAATGGAACGAGGAGATCGCTTAATATATTTCGACATGGTAATGGGAATACATAATAGTTCATGGGAGGTCATTTATGAGGGAGAAAGCTATATATCACTACTTAGACCTAAAATTGATAGTAAGGGGGTTATGGAATAACATATCCCAATATGAAAATTATAATTAAAAACTGAAACATAAAATTGGTTCTTGAAAGAAAATGAGATAGCGAGATCCATTACATGAGTGTGCGATTCCAAATTATAGGGAGACGAATCAAGAGAGATTTGGTTCACCTTGGGATCAATCTAGATAGTGGAGGGTAGAGTATGGATGTTCTAAAAGTATTTTTATTAAAATGAAATGCGTGAATCCATGGATTAGATATTGAAAGTGGGGGATTTCCTTATTATTTATGTTTTGGACTCTATATAATAAAATATCCAAACCACAAAACAACAAATTTTTTGTCCATTGTTTCTTCAAAATTTGATTGTTCAGAATTATATTATTATTCTAATGTAGTAAATTAATAAAATAAACCACTTTCATTTGTGAAGGTGAGTCATACTATTGAAGAAATGATTTTAAAACATTAAAATATATGAATGGTTTTAGATGATAGATAATGACTTTTCAAAATTAATAAAATAAATAAAAACTAAATTTATTTAAAATTAAAAACATTTATCTTGTCTTGGAAATACATTATAGTATTTCTTCCATCATATTTTGTCATTATAATGTCATAATACCCAAAGTTTATTTATATAGTATTTAATTTTTACCCAAAAATCTAGCAATATCAGAAAATTATGAAAAATTCCCCATTGGATAACTTCATCATTATAACTAAAAAAATAATATCTATTTTCTCTAAATAATTTTCTAAATATGTAAATTTTCACTTTTATAATAATAACTGAATTTCATTGAAAATTATGGTTCTTTTGACAAAAATAGTTTCTAAAACCTTTTAAAAATTACATTTGACTTCATAAAAATGATATGATCAGATATATTTAATAAAATTATTTAATTGTAATATTTTTGTAAAAAAAGTTATTTTGAAAATCCATTAATTAATCGAAATAAATTCATTAACTGAATTTAAATGTCAACAAAAATACTATTGATGTTTTATTGAATCAAAATAAAAATCATTTATAATGAAATTATAATAAGAAGAAAGAATATTTTTTCTATAAAAAAATACACATACTCATATTTTTAGGGGATTTATACATATATATTTAATACACAAGAAAAATCTCTATGGGTATGGCGTGCGATGATGATACATTCATGGGGAGTTTCATTGAACATGGTTTAGGCCATGATCTTGATGATATTGAAATTCTCTTGTAACGGTTTTTTCTCATGAATAATTTGTTGGATCTTATCTTGTTATTAGTAAAGGGAAATGCCCAATTATTCTCTCTCTATTAAAAGATCATAAAAACGGGCTTCATACGGTATGATCCTACTGGTTGAAGCCATCAATTCCATTGTCTGTGTCAATTAGATTTATTAAAAACCTATATTTATAAAAAAACATGCGATCACTATTTAATGACTATATTATCAATGGTAATTATTAATAATGGTAAATTAATTCTGATTAGACATAATAATACAAAAATAATTGCATTTATTTCTATAATCATATTATATAATAATACATTTAAATATATTTTAATAGGAATTTTATTTATTACAGTTCATGTTGTTACAACATTCTCCCCTTAAGAAATTTTTCCATCAATTTTTTTCCATAATAAAATAGATGAGGGTATATTTGTTTCATCGCTACATCTAGTTCCCATGTTTCTTCCTCAAACATAGGGTTTTTATAACACCCTAACAAGGTGAATTGTATTATTTTACAGAACTTTTTCTCTATGATCTAAGATATTCACTGGTTTCTCTTTATAGGAATGGTGATTCCCCAATGGTAAAACATCTAGATTGAGTACATGTGAGGGGTCTAGTATATACGTCATCAAGAGGGATACATGGAATATATCATGTACTTGAGATAGGTTTAGTGCGAGTTCGAGTCGATATGCCACTAATCTAATGTGATTAAGGATATCAAAGGGGTCAATGTATCTTGGAATAAGATTGACCATCTTACCTAATCTCATGCTTTTTTATCATGGTGATATGTAAAGGAATAATATCTATCTACAGTTAATCTCTTGGTCTTTTTGATGATTTTTAGCAAAGTTATTTTGTAGTATTTGAGAAACCTTAATGTGCTGCTGATTGGTCTTAACCTTTTCAACCATTTCCTTGACTATTTCTGGACAAAGTTGTTTTTTTCACCAACATCATCCAATCATGTAAGTATTCTAAACCTATTAACATAAATATATTCATAGGGATCCATTTTGATGCTTGAGTGGAAACAATTTTCTTAAGAGAACATGACAAGAGGAATTTGTTTTTACCATCCAACAATTAAGTCATTTGATCTATATCTATATATTTCCACAAGCTTCTAAATAGTCCACTCAGATTAAACATCAGTTTGAGGGTGATAAGACACGTTGAAGTTCAACTCAGCATTCAAAGCATGTTGGAGACTCTTCTAAAACACAGTGGTGTATTTAGGATCCCTATCAGATTCAATCGATAGTGAAACTCACTGTATCATTATCACTTATCTAATTTATATCAATGCAATGAGGTCTAGTGATAAATCCAATCCAATAAAAATGTAGTGTGTAATCATTGTAAGATGATCCACCACAACCCATATAGAATTATTCACAATTGATGTATTCAGAAAAATAATGACAATGTCTATGGGTATGTTTTCCCATTTCCATGCAGTTATAGTTAATTGTTTAATCTCCCCTATATTGTTTCCTTTTCAGTTTCAGATGCTAGCATACTAGACATTTTGATGTATACCCCACAGTCTCCTTCTTCATATAGTCTCCCCAATATTGTTCCTAGAGATCTCAATACATATTCATGCCTCCTGGGTGGATGGAGAAGGTTGAGCTATGTGTATCATCAAATATCTCATTCTTTAACTTGGGATTTTATAGTAAACATAGTGTTGACCCAAATAAAAAAACACATCCTTAATTAATATTGAAATATGAGGATTTTATTTTTCTTATTGTTTCAACATTCTTCTACATTCCCACATAATACCTTTAAGAATATTTTAAACTCTCTAAAAGGGATGGTTGATAAATAATTAATGAAATGATTGATGATGTTTCTTCCTTTATGATTCATAGTTTATCCTCTCTAAATCTAGGAAGATCAGATCATTATAAATTTCAATTAATGATAGAATTGATGGATCCTTTATACAAAGAGATTACACCATTTTATTCATGTTACAAGGAAGGTAGTGGATTGATCAGTAATAGTCTTGATCAACTCCAACAATCTTCATTAGCAAATATTCATCTCTTTCTATGTGAATATACACTTGAGGATTTTGTGATATGTATATATTTTACACTTCTCTAAAAATTTCTATTTCCACTATATTTCCAAAGAGAAGATCCCTTTATCTAAATATAGATCATGTGTTTCGTAGTTATATTCGTAAAATTTCAATTTCCTAGAGGCATAGTATATCAATTTTTTATGATTCATTAATGCACAACCAAAAACATCTTTGAATCATCACTAAATATCAAACAAATTTTTATAATCATAGGTACTGTGAGCCTAAGGGAAGAGATAAGCTGACTTTTATTTCCTTGATTTTATTTTCTCACTCATAATTCCAATAAAATATAACATTTCTTAGAGTTATCTTAGTAAGAGGGTTTGATAATCACGATACATTTCTCACAGATTAGTTATAATACCCAGCTAACCCAAGGGACCTACAAATATATATCCTAGGGGTTGGCCTAATACATCCTTCAATTGCTTTAATTTTTGAGGGGTCTACAAATATCCCATTTCTTGTGATGATATTCCCTAATAATGAGACTTCTTCAACCAAAACTCACATTTTTTACTTGGAATAGATATTCTCCATTTGTATAGTCATTAGCATAATGCCCAGATTTTTTTCTTGCTCCACCTTGGTTTTAGTGTATATTAGAATATCATCTATAAAGACTACTAAATATTTGTTGATGTAATCTTCAAAGACTCTATTAATAAAGTCCATGATGATTTGTGGAGATTTAGTGACTCGAAAATAAATCACTATGAACTCATAGGTCCCGTATCTTGTACGAAAGGAAGTCATTGGGATATCCTCCTTCTTCACTCTAACTTTGTAACATCCTACTAGTATATTCCCCATGGGAAATTATTAATCCCCAGATAGCTAGTCGAACAATTCATCAATCCATGGGTGAGTATACTTTTTCTTTATCGTAATCTTGTTTAGTTAAAGATAATCAATGCAATGGACTATTGACCCATCTTTCTTCTTGAATAAGAGGAATGTGGCTCCCCATGGTGATGCATATGGATGTATTAACACATTATCTAAATTTTCATGTAGTTTTTTCTTCATATCATTATGTTCTTTAACAGCCATTCTATATGGAGTCTGCGATAAATGTAACTCCCCATGTATAATCTGGAATAAAAATTCGATCTTTTGACTAGGAGGTAGACCAAAAAATTCCTTGGCAAACACATCAGAGTATTCCCTCAAAATAGTTATGTTGTCAAGGATGGTTCTTCGATTATGTTCATCCATTTGAGCAAGATACACATTTTCTTAGGTAAATAATATTCATGCTTAAGATATTGGGGATGAATATGATTCATCTTCCTCACGGCACTTGTAAAAAATCAGAGTTCAATTTACAATATAGAGAGTTAATTCCTTCTTATGGTAATTTATGTTTGCTCTATATAAATAAAACCAATACATTCCTATAGTTTCCTAATATTTCACCAATGTTCGTATGATAAGGTTCATTGGAAATTCCATCCCACAAATTGTGATAGGGAAGGAGTTATATAATCAGGATGAAATAATTCCCCCATTTTCTATTTTCACTAATAACTCCACATCTAAGATTTATTATGGTGTTTTAATAGTTCTTATAAACATGTGTGATATGAAAAAATTTGATAAACTAGAATAGAAAATTATATTTTATATCCTTGAATGAAAAACTTTTGCACTTTTCACCACATCATTTTTAGGATCCACCTTAGTGGTTTTGATGGAAAATGATCTACCTTGTTGCTTCAGAAGTTATTTTTTTCCACTAAAACCCTTATCATATTGAATTGATTTAAAATTTCCCCCTAATTAATTGCATTTGTAGAAATTAAAAATGAAACGACTATTGACTGGATCATTAATTTCCTCAGCCTCATTAGTGGGGTTCTCATGTTGCCAGTCACTAGAAAGGCACTTTCTTCCCACTCCTAAAGTATTTCATTTCCAACAATTAAAAATATCCATGGTCCTTATTTATGAAAATTTTATGGGTGGGATGCTGAAATTACTTGTCACCATTATATTTCTTCATTAGACATCCATAATTAGACTGTAAATTCAGTTTTTATCGTCATGACCCCCGTTAGATTCGCCGGCCTCTATTTTGACTTTGAGGGAACATTATAAAATTTCATCATATCTATAAATGTCAGGGATAACTATGGATTTATTTGTACTAGTTTTTACATGACAAATAAAGTGTTAGACCTTGCATTCTGGTGTAATGACAAAGATGAATCATATCATGCATGTCTTGTGAATCTTTCCTCATATGCTGCGATTGGTATGTCATATTTTTTCTAGAGGGAAAGTAAATCTCTATCCATTTTAATATGGAGAGTGGAAAGAAAAATATTTATCACGAAAATTTCTATAGTTCCTTCCACAACATTACTTAGATATCTTGCTAAATTTAAATATGATTTTTATTAATGAAAACTAAAGGGATATTACATATATATGTGGATGAATATAGTGAATACCTTGGGACGCTACATAAACAATGCGATTACAGTCCTTTGGAAAATAAATCATTAAAAAAATAAATTGATGACCAGTTCAGGCTTTTCATTACTAGGTAAGGAGACAGCCGAAATGTTTCCCTCTCTCCATGTATGGCCAACCATTTCCCCGCGTTCCAACAAAATCCTCCATTTCCAAATGAAATATTAATACTCACATTGAACCTGCACCCTCCATTTCATCATCCCAACCAAAAATTTGATATCATATTCCACATTCGGTGGACCAATATTATATAATATAAATAATAAAAAACAACTAATTATAACCTTTATTCTACTCCCAAATAATTAATTGGTCCATAGTTGGCACCAAAACCCAGAATAACTGAACCTATACCATCTATAAAAAACCCTCAACATCTCATAGATCCAGAGACACATGAACTATATACATTAATATTCATACCAATTATAGGGGGATTCTATCATACCCACACCCCTAATAATTATGGCATTACCTTCTACTAGTAGAACCAGAAATGAAATAATTTTTCTTAGGGAAGCTAATGCATATCTTTGTGAATGTAGACCCCCATCTCTGTAACCATGGATCTTGTCTGCACATGAATAATGGTTTTGGATTATCATTACCCCTCCCACGTTTTATTATAAACCTAAAAAATGACCCAACACACAGCTAAAAAATCACGCTAGTCCCCTTTACATCCTCAGAGAATAAATCAGTCCCCTAGAACTAGTTGGATATGAATTCCTCCATGGAATCCTCACACCCAAAAACACCCATGAAACTAGATTTATTACAACATATTACCATTTCCACATCACTACTATAAAAGGGATTACAAATTGAATCTTGATCAATGTCCACCATTGATAAAATTCTCATTCCATATGATAAATAGCCAGTAAAAACTTCTCTTACTCAAAACAGTGACGTATGAAGAAGATATTCTCAATGAACTTGATTCATTGTTCCATGATTAAATGACCTGATGATCCATTGAATGTCAGTGGAATTTTCACATAATGGTCTCAACCATAACTATTTCTATCTTATGTGGATTTAGACAGTCCTCGTAATCTATGATTTCATTCATAAACTAAGTTAATTGAGAGAGTATCATAATATATTTCTTGATTCCTGCCCCCCAATAAGTTTGGTATATCTTTGGGGAATTCATCACATTTCCCATCACATTTATTTTTTACTTAATCCCTCAAAATTTCAACAATTTGCTATAATGAAAGAAAAATTTGGGATGAGTATTATTAAACTACTAAACACATAATAGGTAATACAATTTCATTTAATATATAACTTATAAATTATATATATTCCCTTAACATAATAATTTTGAGCCTTCAATATATATTATCCATAATCTATTTCCTAGAATATACTCTTATGAGTATTTTTTTCTTAATACACATTCATGAAGATATTTTGAATTTACCAAATCTTACCCCCTAAGAGTGTCAAACTACGTGCGTAGTAAGGCCCATTTGCATGTACTAGGATACACTATCTTAGGCTCAACAAAGCTTTTTAGAGTTGTTACTTCAAGGTACATATGTACAAGAACCACATCCAATTGTAGTATATAGACGAGTATGTAATTTCTTGATAAACTACTTACTCAATACATACCAAAATTTTGTGATGTTTTCTTATACTTATTATTATACATAATTCATTATCTAGATTTTTCTATTCACAATCAAAAAATAACTAAACATTTACTATGATACCAACAATAACAACCTTGCTCTTTATTATACATTAATTCATGATTTATTAAATTAAAGAACACATAATACAATTTAGAGGATAGAGAAGCCTAGTGTATTTTTAAATTACATTCATAGAAAAACATCTTGAACATGGGACACAACCACTTTATTAAAAACTTCCTAAACATGATTTAAAAAATCCATGGTTTTTGAAACATTATGGGATAACCTGGGAAATAATAAAAAAAAATGGGTGAGATTCAAAGATCGGTAATGGAATACAAATCACATAACATGAATATAATAATAAATTTTATATAACATACATATTTCTATGTAATAAAGTTAAAATGAATAATTAGGTAGAAATAACATGATAATAAAAACATGGTAAATGTGGCAACAAATTAAAACACCACAAAAAAATCATAGTTCAAGGATAAATGCTAAGAAATAATGAAGAAATGAATACCCTAAAATAATAAACTTCACTCCATTTCCCCAACATGATGTATCACAATACTAAACATTACCCAACTGGGTGCACCTGTCACTTTCTTTTCATTCTCATTCTTAAGTGTTCCACATAGATCATACATTATGGATTCATTTATCATCATATTTTATTCCAAAATCAAGGGGTGTGAAATAAATTCATATAAGATCCATTTTAAAGTGTTATAAGTGTATAAATGTGAATACCATTGATAAATGTTTTTTATGGTATTCACAACAAAACTGTTTTGGAATGGAATATCGTGGTGAAATTTCTGCAGTATAACGACATCTCTTAAAAATTCATAAAATTGGTTGATGAAAGAGAAATGGTTCTCCCATAATTTAGACATAAACGGGAATTAATAGGGACACCTAAATTAATTTCCCATCTTTATTAAATGGAAATAATTGGTATAATATAATAAATAAACTTGAATTAATTAAGGGAAGGAATTGATCTCTTACTAAATTTTGGCATGGTAACATGTGTACATTACGGTTTATAGAAGGGAGTTAATGGGAGATAATGATGTCTATAAGAACATAGAAATAAAATTTATATTAATAGGGATAATAATGAACATAACCCAACTTGATCAAATTGAAATTAAAAAGAATAACATAAATGAGGTTCTTAAATAAAAATGTGAGAGGGAGATCCCTTGCATGAGTGTGTGACTCAAAATAATTGGGTGGGGAATCATGAAATATTGGGGGTACCATGGGATAAATATATAGAGTTTAGGGTAAATTATGGAAAATACCCATGGATTATTAGTAAATATAAATGGGATATCATGTGGGTTTATAAAGGAAAAGGGTGATTTATTTGTTATTTTGGTTTTGGACTCTACATAAAAATATAACCCAAAACAAAAACCATCCCATGGGGTTTCCCATGGTTTCTACCAAATTGGAGTGGTTCTAAATATTTTTTGAGGAAAAGATCCCGAAATAATAAAATAATTAACTTTTTTATGTGGAGGCAAGTAATAATTTTAAAAAAATAATTTTAAACACTTAAAATACATTTATTATTTTGGAGGATTCATAATGGATTTATAAAATTAATATATTCAAATTGGAATAAAATTGTTTTAAATGGAAAAATTTATATTAGTTCTTTGATAAATTTTGTAGTATTTATTACATCACTTTTGGGTTATTATGATATCACAATACAAAAAATATATTTATATGAAATTTAATTTTTACCTGAAAAATCAACTATCTAAGAAAAATAAGAAAAATTCCCCATTGGATAATTTTTATATTATGATTAACAAAATAATATTCATTATATTTATAATTTTATTAATATTTAAATATTATCTTTTTAAATAATAACTTTCATTTATTGAAAATTTTGGGATTTTGACCATAATAGTTCTCAAACCCTTATAAAAACCACATTTAACTTCTAAAAAATAATATTGTAATTTATATTTAATAATTTTTTTCATAATAATATTTTATTAAAGTATTATTCATTTCAAATTTCCATGAATTCATCAATGTAAATTTCTTAGTTATATATGAATATTAACCCAAAATAATATTTTGGTTCTATTAAATCAAAATAAAAAATCATTTATAATGTAAGAATAAATCGATGAAAATATATTTATTAATATTTAAAAAATAATGTACATAATTATATTTCGATGGTCTTTGTGCATATCTATTTAATATACAAGCTAAGACCATTATAGTAAGGTGCATGATGGTGGGACATTAATGGGGTGGTTTTGTGAACATGTTTTGGGCCATGATCTCGATGAGTCTGAACTTCTATCGTAAATGGTTTTGGTCATCCATAAGTTTTTGGATCTCATATTGGGATTGGTCAATGAAAAATCACATAGATTCTATCTACCTATAATGCTCCGATAAATGGACATTATATGGTATTATCCTATTGGTTGAGGTCGTCACATTCTTTAACTATGTCAATTGGATTTATTAAAACCCTATATTTTTAATAATCATATAACAAATTTTAAACATATATATTATCAATGGTAATTATTATTATCATTAAATTACATCATACAAGACCTAATAAAAACAGAGAAGTGCATGTGACTTATATAAACATATTAACTAATAATAAATTCCAGTAAATTGTAACGAAAATTTTATTTATAACATCTCAAGTTGTTAAAATAATGTTGATGAACTTGGAAAAGGATCATAAAGAAAATGGCCCCACATTTGTTCAGTTACCGGCACTCATCATGCCTGAAGGTGGTAGTATCTGCTTTGGTAAGACTTCTTATGGGATTTAAAAGTGGAAACATGCATGACAATTTAGTCTACTATAGGGCATCTTCAAAATGCAATCCCTTATAAGATAACACTCAGAATCTACATAGGGTGTTCTAAGTGAAGAGGGTAGTTACTAGATCACCCTTTATGTTCCTCGCACACATCGATATAAGCTTATCAAGGGATATTGGAATATTAAGTGAATATGTGAGAAATTTCCACCATGAGAAATAGGTCGTGACCGACTCATTTGTATGTTTTTACTCTAAAAGGTAAAAAATACATGTATTTCATGTGGTGGAACTAAATAGGTGGAGGAACTATCTGTGATAGCCTTCCCAACAAGAAATAGATCGTCTAGGAAGCTGGATGTACCAGAGAAATGTGGGTCCTTCCATTGTTTGAACAAAATACTAAATCTTGGCAGCCTCTCATTATTATGGGGTTCCCAAAAGAGGTCCAAACACTGATATAAAGTGGGATAACTGCTGAAATGGGTCACCCATCCAATTGAATTGGAAAATCATGGATTTCAAAACATTTGGGGTTCTCAGATGTTTTCCACCCATGATAGGTACAACTTTATATTGGGTGGGATCGAAAAATATCCTTCATACAAGGCTTCCCGGAGAGCATTGAATGTAGCTATCATGTCACCATGTTGAGGGTATCTATCATGGTGACAGTCCTTGGGTACCAATGCATTTATAGTCTCATCATCTTATGGAACATTCCCATTGACCTAATAGGAAGTAATACCTAGATCCCAGGGTGTGTAATTATACTGATCATGCAGGTTTGGTGACTCATACTTCGGTTGGTAACCATATCCCCCAGCCTCAACTATGAATGTATTGGAAAGTCCGCCAAGCAGGAAAAGGGAATATAGACTAGGATAGAATGTTTCAATGCCAGAGGAGAGATGGGTTCTCATGGTGAATTTATATAATCTAGGCTGTAATTTACAATTATATCAATGATGATTCTTTTATGCTCTTCAATAAATCAAAGAATAGAAGCCTCTGTGGAATCGATTTCCATTTTTTGAGAAACATTAAATTGACCATAGGGTTATGAATTCTCTTTTAAATTATTGAGATGTCTATGGTTTAGTATTAATTCCTTATTTTGGGGATCCCTGAGGCCACATGCCTACCTCAGTTGACGAGTGATGACACTTATAAGGTTGGTTTCCTAGTACTATGCATCCCTTTGAGGCATGTATTCCATATCATTCTCTAGATCAGTTTCCCTATTTTACAAATCCTATTGAATGTTGGCGATGACCATATTAACCATAATAGTAGCTGGAGGGGAACCCTCAACTTTCAAATATTGACCTGACTATCAGAAGATATGAATAATGTTGAGAGAATCGTATTGTCCCTAGCTTCAGATTTTAACATGAGACGATGCTTCATCCATAACTCGATGAAGCACTATGAGTATTTTAACAAAATTCCATTGAAGATTCTATAGGTAACATTATGAATATATCCACTAAGTCACAAGGTGTTCGATGATCTCATCCCTTCGGCGTTGTTGTTTGTGGCCTCAATGTGCTCTTGGATTTCCAAATAGGTCAACTGTCAATCATAGAGGTGGTGGAATGTCTCTTAGACAATATAGAAAAAACATACATCCTATGCCTTGGTAAGGGACTCTAGAATGTCAAATATTAAAATTATAGGAGAATATAATATAATAGGTACTTTTTAAAAGGTGAAAACCTTCCCTAGGCTATATTATTTAAGGGAAGTTGCATCCTCTTTTTCAACCCATACCTCGATCACTACTGGACATTAAATGGGAAACAACACCATTGTTGATTGGTTCTACAACTGAATTTATGAAATAAGAGTCATGACATGAGTCATGTGTTCATTGCATTATGAAATGTCTCATGGGGGTGGTTCTAACCTCATCATCATGTACAATTATGATGGGTTGTTCACCACTACATTGCAATTAACTGTGGGGGCATTCATCTACTTCTTAGTAGAGTTATCACTATCGTAAGTTTCCAATCCAAACCATAATATTTCTTTAATGTCTTAAGTGGAGGTGGAGAGGAGGGAATATGGAGGCAATAAAGGCGGCTGCACTATGAGCCTCTGGAAGAGATCTAGAACATCATCCACCTGCAAGTACTAGAAGAGGAATCATGGGATCCAATGGACCTTAGATTCTAGGATTGAAAATATCATCTTTCAATCTAATTTAATAGAATTTGATTGCAAGGATAGATAATCCATCATCAATTCATCCATTACCTTATAATATGAGAGGTCAACAAGTTTATAAATTACAAGTCACTTCCTATAGGTTTCCCTCCAATGGAGGGAATTATCCATTCAACCCCAATACAATTATTTAGGGATGGGATTGTCATAGTAGTGGGGAGGAACACAATATATGTTTTTGAAATAGTGTGTATCTACTACACTATTATTGGTTTTAATATTGTGAGGACCTACACTTTGGATGGGGGAATGAGTGGGAAGGACCCCTACTCTAGTTTACAGGAATATGGGGAGGAACACCATGTTGAGAAAATGGTGTATAGGGAGGACCACTATAATGGGTGTCTAAATATAATGGATGAACTTCTTTCTAGATTTTTTTTCATAAGGAGGTCCTTCATGTTCACTGGTTAATGAGTGGTGAGGACATTTTCTTTTATTAGTTGAGAAACATGGAGTGCATCCAATGATATTATTGGTAAAGCTTGGATAACCTCAACATGGGTTTGTGTGAAAGAGGGGAGGACCTCCACCTTGGATGGTTGCAGAACATGGAGGGCCTCTATGATAATTCTCATCATCATTGTTTTTCTAGTAACTTATATTATTGATTCCCGTAATTGAAATGGATATCCTAGTTATTCAGATTGGTGGGTGGGGTCTCGATCAAAATCCAGAAAAAAAAATACTTCATCCTTCATTTCATTGGTATAATGGGATTTGATAGAAGTGGAAGTTTCCACTAGAACCATAAAATATTCCCCATTTCAGGTAGTATCATGATCTTTCCCCAGAAATTGGCATCAGGTGCTTCGGACTGTGGTTGGTGGAGTGGGGATGAAGTCCACCTACCTTTTAGCATGTGGGGCCAGTCAGGGATGGTACTAAGGAGGCATGGTGAGATACCTATATAGAATCTCTTGGGATTTATTCACTATATATATGACTTTAGTACAACCCAAATCCCCAATAAAATGAATAAAATCATTATATTTCTCCAAGGAGAGGTTCCCAATGTGATATACGATTATAACGGGGTGTGGTTTCTCCATGTGTGACCCTCATTGGTTGTGGAGTTGATGAGGATATGATGCCACCAAGTATTGTAAGGCCATGTCCCATGTGGGAAAGAATCCCTCTTTCTCATACCGGAATATAAGGTTGTCAATCATCCTTTTCTAGATGACTAAAAAAGGTGAGATAGGGCATGGGTGCCTAATAGCCAAAGTTATGAAGGATGTTATGATGGAGGTGGAGTTGTGTGGGATTGCCTCATAAATATTCCTCCAGACCCATCATATATAGAAACTATGTTTTTTGATTCCTACAACATGATTCCTATATGGCACATGGATTTATCCATCAGTATAGGTAAAATAATAGAGATGTCCAAATCCCCAGTACCATTCAATATTCTAAAGGGGAGAAGGATCCGTGTTGACAATGTTATATACCGAGGATTCAACATTTTCAAATACTCCAATTAATAGGTGGGTTTCAATCTTGGCCCTCCATTTTATATGTGGGAATTGGCACAAAATTATTGAGTTTGGGGACATGAAAATCAATTAATATACCAAATTTTAATAGTAATAATGTTTGATGATGAAGAGATTCATGTGAGGTTTCCATTTTCTTTGTGAAACTTGACACAAATAACATCTTAATCAAATCCCAAATATAATATACTATATCACTACTCACCATTTTTTAAAGTGAATATTTTTCAGTCAGGTTCACCATTTATATTTGTGAATCTTTAACGGGGGCCCTTGTGCGGTGCACATTTTTGCTTCCCTATATTCCAACTTTTCAAAGGAGGGTAAAATTCATCACATTCACCAATTTTGTATTATACATGATCAAAAAGAGATGATGGTATTTTAGTTACACCTTACATGTATTCTTCTTTGGAGATCATTTCCTTATATGGGTCTTTCTTGTAGATTTTATGTTATTTCAATGGAACTCATTTCTAGTTCCATATCTTTGTGAATGCTTGTAAATTAAAATGCTTCTATATTAATAGGCCATTAGCTTTTAGTAAGGAGTTCGGTCACATTGAGAATCTTAAGGAACATATTTACATTAGGAACATGGGTCACCTATGAATCTTTCTCTTGGGAAGGAATCCCATGAGTCATATTATGTGAAAACCCCAAATAATCATGTGTCGATTATGAGGCAGTTGATTCAAAAGTTATAAATAATTCATGGATTTTTATTTTAGACACCCCATGTTTATTAAACATTGTAGGTATTATGGGGTTGGTCAAAAGTTCTATATCTTTTGAAGACAGATCTAAAAATTCAATCAAGATTCAATGAGGAATGGTTTTAATGCCTTTCATGGATGAGATTGTTGACTAGAAACACATATTTGAGGTGGATCAAGGAGGTGTGTCCCTATGAGGGAATATTTAAAACCTGGTTTTTCCATTGAATCTAAATACCCCTTTGAGGTTGATCTGGAGTTATTTGTTAGAACAACCCTTAGATGTATATCCAGAATGTTGATTAGAATGCCCCTTGAGGTAGATGAGGGAGGTGTTTCCTTAGGTGGGAAGATTTCACACCTAGGTGGATGGATCAAAATACCCCTTTATCAGGATCATGAAGGTTTTTACCTATGAGGTAATGTTGAGATAGTTTAATAGTGTATGGATCAGAACCCACCTAGAGGAAGATCCATAAGATCAATTATAACTCACATTAAGGTCAATTGAGGTGTTGTGTTCCTAAGAGGGAAGATTTAACAATGATTTTGATAGATTGAAACACCCCTTGAGGTGGATATGTAATTTATAGATCATAATTTCGATTGAGGTGGATCGATAACATCGATCAGAGTGTCCCTTGAGGTAGATCTAGGAGGTTTGTCCCATAAGAGGGGATATGTAACCCGTGGGTTTACCATTATCAGGAATGAAACTCGAGGATTCATCCTATATTACCTATTTAGAGATAGGGATGAAACCCCATCTAGTTTAATACATCAATTTAAGGTTGTTTTACTAGATTGATGCATTTAGTTTACCATCATGTAGTAAGTATGATTTTCTTTCTAAATAGTGTATACTAGGGATGGTGTGTGGATTACACATGAAATATGCATAGAATGAGATTAATATCAAATGGATATGAAAGGAAATGTGGGGATTGTGCATGAAAGGCGTTCGGTATGGGAGTTACATCCTGTGGATTTTGGGGAAGGTCGTATCCCATAATGATTGTTCTAAGGGAATCCTTTATTCATCACACATGGTATATCAACATTTTTATGTCATGTGATGGGGATTTTTTCATGAATTTTAACATTGTAAAACTTATACTTCAAACTAGGTTGTTTTTTTGTCATGAAACATGGATGTGAAGGATTCACTCCTCACCCCAAGGGATTATGTGACCAAAAATCATGTACCATTGTGTGGGGAATGGTTTTGATACTTCTCTAGAGGAGTGGTCAATCAGGAGGTCAATTTTAGGGATCCTATTCTTTTAAAATAAAGGGGATAGTGTATATATTATTAGAATTAATAGGTTGAATGAAGGCCCTTGATCTACTTTATCTAATGTGTGTAGACAAAAGAGTGGGATGAACTGGCCATGTAGGGACTTGAGGTGTAGTTCTACTATCCCTAGATTGGAATGGGGTCCCACGAACATGAACTTCATAGAGGGGTTCCAGCAAATGGGAGACACTATAGAGAGGCCTTTGAGAGTGGTTTCACAAAACATAGGGCCTCGATGAGAGGATATTAGAGAAAATTATGAGTCTCATAGAGGTCAGGGGATTCAGAAAGGGTTAAGATTTTCGAAACATGTTTCCCCTACGAAATAGTGACGTCCTAATTCCCATTTAGAAAACATAATGAAGGATAGATGCCTCCTAAAGCCCCATGTACCAATAAGGTCTTTCTTTTAAGGTGATGTGAATTTTACTCTGCGAAAGACATCCCCACTTAGGTTGGAGGCTCTAAAGAATCTAAATATGGTGGTTTCATAATTCTGGGATGCCTTGGGTAATCCATTTTATCCTAAATTAATGAATATTTGTTGGTTCGTGAATATAGAGAGATTTTCAAAAGTAGAAAGGTCGTTGTTCCATTAGTTTCCATTCAGAAGGGGTATTCATAGAGACTTGGGTTTTATGATGATCGAGGGCCTTCAAAATGCATTATTTTCTTCAATAATGGATGGTGTCCATATGTATGAATTTTATTACGTGATGGTTATGATCAAGAATACATACAATTGTGATGTGATCCATAACTCTGGGTTGAAAATTCACGGAGGTTAACGTAACATTTCTATGTGTCTTTGAAGAGATCCATGACTCTAAATTGAAAAATCCTTAATATTACCGTCATGTCTCCATGTTAATAGGGTCTTTATGTTCTTCCCCTATTTTTGAATGTGGGTAGTTTGGTGAAACTCTCATATTTGAGGGATTTTGGTCTATCATGGATCAATTTTTTACCAAATCATCCTTGAATTAGTCAACATCTTCCATAGGATGCATATTATGGTGGAAAAAAATTTAAGTATAATGTAAAATTATGACCCCATAAATTAAATTATGATATAGTTACACACATTTGGTGTCAGTAATAAATTTCATTTATAAATAAGGGAAATTATTTTCTCAATTTTTGGTTGAGAAATATCAATAAGATCCTAATTATAAAAAATAAATGGATTTAAGAGATATAAATATTTAACTCAAAATTGGAATGGGACAATTAGAATACATGAAAATAAATTTATTTGTATCATGTATTTGGAAAAATGATCATTATATATATCGTTTATTTGAGGAATTTTTTCCATGTAGTTATAATGCATTAACCACGTTTTTTATCTAAACATTTTATTTAATATAGAATTATTTAATCAAGTTAACTCTTTGTCAAAATATTTTTGTTTTACATTTGATTGATAATGAAATTTTTGGGTCCTTAATTGATTAAATATTTTTTCCTTAATCTGTTTAATTTTTTTGAGAACACAATTTGTGCTTTCAGTGATATATTTTAATGGAAATATATTTTTCTAAAAGGTTTTAAACACAAATTGGTGTTTGAAATTAAATATTGACAATTTCCAAGTTTTTATTTTTTTATAATCTCTTATTAAAACATTTTTTAAAATTTTGTTTCAATTTTTAAATTCATTAATTGATTAGGGGTTTCATTATGATTTTAAATTAATTTTATGTTATTATGATTTTATTCATAAACCAATTTTCTTGATAATTTATTAGCTGTAGAGCATCATAAGTTTTGTAGTATTTCCTAAAAATCTTGTTTAGAACCATTATATGGAATTCCAAGTCTCCATTGAATGAATTTAGTATTTATCATAACTCTTCTATCCTTGATTATATGATGTTGAGGGGCCATCATGTAACTTCTCCCATTTTTTAAATATTTGAACTAAGGAGAAAAATAATAAATGCTACGATAGAAGATGAACAGAAATTGATAATCTATGATGAAGACATTGGGATTAAAGTAGAAAAAATTTAAGGTTGAACTTTGACACTAAAGTAGTAGATCCATAAATTATATGGAGTCACTGAGTGAAAAACTGAGGGGAATGCTATGAGAGGACAAGAACATGACCTGAGCTAAGTCATTCTAATGCTTACTGAGGAAAAGGATTAGAACCAATGAACTGCAAGAGTCTGATGTGTTGATTGAGTCTAATTTTTGTGGTATGTTTGGAATTTTTTAGCTATTGAGGATGCCATGTTTGGTGGGTACCATGAAACTACCTGTGATTTCCGGTTAGGACATTTTAGAATCGATATGATGAATCTCAAATGAATTTTTTTTCTAATTGGATTTTCTATTAATGTTTGATTATTAAATATTGTGGAGGAAAAAAATACAAAATTAATAATATAAATGTAGAATGGTAGACACAGACAAACTAATCATGGGAAATATATAATGATACCAAGACTATGAAGGTTAATCCCCCTTAATCAGAAGGTGATAGTTGATTATGAGTTCTGATCATGCTGGGAGTTTCTATCATAGAGGGATGAGACTAATCACATATTATGTTCATAAAAACTAATAAGTGTATAAGAGTTCAATAATCCTATGGATAATTTCTCGAGTTTAGCATGGATATTGAAGTTAAAGTTGTATGCATTGAACATTAGATTTTTTAGTCTCATTGAAAAAATGAATTAAAGATTAGCATTGAATCCAAAGAGAGTTAAGTATACCAATAATGTTGAATGACATGTGTATTTTCAATATAAGAATAAAATAATTTTAAAAATAAAATAATTTTAAATTTTAAATTTTTAAAAACACTCAATTCACCATGCCACATGTGATAAAGGTATTTTAATTTCAATAATAATATTAGAGAAGTTGTTGTAGGATGCCTAAGAATATATATGATAAGATAAATCATATAGGTTGTTAATATATATAGACGATTCATGAAATAGAAGGGGATGAAAAAATATGTTTGAAAGTTGAAATTGAATCACATGATAGAGATGATAAATAGTGACATCGACTACATGAAAGCTAGATATTTGAGGCCAGTGCTGTTGAATAAGAGTTATAGAGTTGGATAAAACATAAGAATACTTTTTAAAAAGAATGATACATTTGAAAATTGGGCTAATAACTCTCCCAACTATTATTGACTAGGACCTATATGAACTTCTCGAGTATAAGGTATGAACCATATTTATGAAACATGGGATATGCTTCAAGGAAGAAATAAATCTTGAGGATGTATGAGGGAGAGGGATCTAGATTTAGTAGAGTAGATTTATTCTTTAATATATATTATCTTAAAAAATTAATGTTTCATATTTCTCATGTTTTTATCATATGTTATGATACACTATATCTAAAAACAATGGAAGGAATTGAATTGTTATTAACTATTTAATATTTATAGTTCATGAATTATTATTTACCCTGACTGTTTTTGGTTAATCTTAGTAACTACCAATTCAATTTAGTTATTTAGTTACATGAATTATATAGAAAAAGTTTAATTTTAAGGCCATTTTGAAACTATTTTCCTCAATCCAATTTATCAATTGACTAATAATCTAAAATAGTAATGAGTGAGCATTCCAAGAATAAATACAAATATTTTTTTTGAATGGCCTAAAAAAATCCCTTATCACTACTGTACAAAAAAGTTATTTAAGGATATTGTGTTAGATGTTTTATTTTTATATTCTCAATATATTTTATAAATTCTTTTATAGTCTGTTTGTAAGTCATATAGAGGGCCACATTCTTTAGCATTACAATTTCTGACAATCGTCCTTAATTTCATCTCCATTTTAAACATTTTCATTTATAATTTCATGAAAATAGCCTATGGTATAATACATTTAAAATCACATAAACCAAATATCTCTATCATTTATTAATTTTTCACTCATCCCCATTCCTTATTTCATTCACCATTTTTATCCATTTAAATAAAAAACCCTTTTATGTCTTACTAGCCTTCCCTTAGATTCAACCCTTCTCATTACTATATAATTAGAGTAAGAGGTAATAAATGAAAATTTTATGGATTTTAACAATATCTCTCAAAAGTTTGGTCAGGGGTTGGTGAAATTACTCAAGATAAAATTTACATCTTCTACTTTCACTAGAATGTGGAATGTTGGGTCGACTCCAGGGCATGGTGGGTGAGTGTATTAGGGGTTTATTCGTAACATATCGTACTGAAAACTATAATGAACGGTTTTAATGATTGAAAAATAATAAATAAAGGATTGGGATGAGTGGTATGTTTTATAAAATTCAAATCATAATCTAAAATGTATCAGTTGGAGGGATGTGATAGATGACATTGGGGAAAGCCCAAATAAAGAATCATGATGAAATAATGAGAATATTTAAAAGGGTGATTCAATTGTATTATCCAATATGTCACCTCCCATAGGTATCTTGTCTTTATAATTTAGATTAATATTGCACATTACAAAACAAATCCATCCCATATCGTTGGTCATTTCATTATTTTCTTTCTTTAAAAACATTCTTCATAGTTTTTAGTAGGTTATGTATTGAATAAATACCTTGGTACACTCAATTACCTTTTTTGGGGTTCAAATTATATTTCCAATTTCTAATTAGAGTGGGAGATATATGTTGTATTTTTTCAAGAATCAATGAAATTTGGTAAAACAAGGATGTTGTTTATGGTAAGGTCACATATTTTGTGTCTTTTGGTTCTAAGATAACCAAATATAATTCAAATATAAGAAATGGAAGAAATTATTCTATTATTCACTATGCTACTAGTGGTTGAAAATTATTTTTTTTCTATTTTATGTGTGTACCTGTGCATGACTACTACTCATGATATTTATTAAAATATATTTCAAATTTCTCTCTTTGAAATTTGAGAATTTTATTTCAATTTTGTTACAGCACGGATTGTGATATTGTCAATATATTTTTTCATTCTTTATGATATGGTGTAAATATAATTTTCCATGTTTAATAATGAAGAATATCATTTTTTGGAAATTTTAAACATTTCAATAGGAAAAATTCTTAGAACTTTGTCTACAACTACCAACGATAGCCATCTCATAATGAAGAAATAAAAGAATTTTAGAAACATGAATATAAATATCAGTTAATTTTTTAAATATAATTCTATAAATTCTTTCAAAATTAAATAAATATGATGAATCCCACAAATAAATGATGAATTAAACATAAATAAAAACATATGTATTTAAATAGAAAATGGAATATATAGAAAAAATAGAATATAGAAGTGAAGAAAAGTGTTTTTAGATGTTAATGATGAATGAACTTTGAAACATGAAGTAGTATTTAATGAAAAAGATCTTAAATATATTTAAATAAAGTATCTTATAAATCAATTTATAAAATTATAGAGAGGGGGTGATTTTAAAAATAAGGAAGTTAACAAAACCATGGAGCTTGAAACTAACAAATATGAAATTTTCAGAAAAAGAGTAAGGTAATACATTAAAGTTGTTTCATTGGAGGAAGATGAAGTTTTTCGTTATCCCATTTTTCTAATTCTACATAATATAATAAAATTAATAAATTTTTCACCAATTAAATCTTAGTTTTATGAAACAATTTCAAGATGATAATTTAAAAGATAAATACTCTTCAACATGTTTATTTTTGAAATTTTGGAATGTGAACTTAAAATTGTTGTATGATAACTTATTGAATTGGATAAGATAATTTTATTCACTTATTTAGTATTTTTTATTTTTATTTATAATTTTACATTTTTTATGTTAAAACTGAGGCCCATTGATTTTTAAAATGGGTTTTTATGTCCATGAGGTATAGTACACATTGAAGGGGGAATAATTTATAAAATATCACTACATTATCATATGACTAATGATACCTCCAAATCAATTTTAATGTAATTGAAATATATGTTGATCTATTTTTTGGGAATTTTTTAATGTGGAATCTATTCTCCTAGATTTTTGTGACACAAAACTAAACATATCCCCAATAATTTAAATTAAACACTAGAATGAAATTTATTTGGATAAATATGTGATTAAAATTTAACAAAAAGTTAGGCTTGATGAAGACCTATATGTTTTAAGTATAAATATATATTGAAGGTAGTGATTAATGATTTTATATTTTTATATGATGGTACTTTAGAAGAAAATCAAAATTTTATTAAATATAAATTCTTGGAGGAGAAAAAAATAATTTTTCCTTGATCTATAATGCCATCCTCAAAATATGTTTTTTCTAAAATTTATTTTAATATTGAGATTCATATAGCATAAGAATCTCTTATGATTTATAGTTACTCTGAAACAACCCATAACTCATATGAAAAAACTTTTCTTAATTATGTTTTCATAAAATCATCCCATTATGCCAATGGTTCTGAGTTCATAGAGTAAAAAAATGAGATGTGAAGTTTTGATGACCTAGATTATCCCTAAGAACACCTTGTACAATTTTTTTGTTTAATTTAATTCTATATCAGTCAAATATTATTTCATTTCTAAACTAGAGGAAACTTCAATTTAGGTTTACGTGGGTCAACTTAAGGTTTTATATTCAGTTTATGAGATTAATATGCTCTTTTGGGATCTTGAGGAAGTTCCTTATTTTGTGCATATATGAGAAATTATTGAATATAATGACTTTCATGGAATATAGTGATGTTTATTATACTTTACATTTAGACTTAATTGATAAGTTATATAATTTCAAATTTAATTTTAAACAAAAATTTATATATTATATGATAATTGAGTGTTATTTTAGAAGTAAAAATGCCATAAAAAATTTCACTTAAATTAATAATAATCTAATAAAATTCCATGGTTCTTTAACAGGATACAACAACCTATGAGTTATTATAGTTATATCATTATAATCATATAGATGGGGACTTAATATCAATCATTTCATGGGAGGAAGCGAATTGTTTTAAATTTATGTTTCTTGATTTTTTTTCATTTTAAATAAAAATACATAACTATTTTTAGGCATGTCCTGTAATTATCTCTATTATTACTCACTATTTCAAACATTTAAACATGTAAAATATTATATATTTTGAATGATACATAGTATCCATATACAATCACTTATTCTTGGTTCTATTTTATTTATTTTCATTTATTTAATATCATGGAACACATTTAATTTCATTTTAGTTACTTGAGAGGGAAAATACAAGTCAGATTTGAATTATTTAATGAGGTTATTTCTGGAAATAACATTAAGGGAAAACTAATTGAAATGGGGGTAACATTTTCAAATCTGTCATAATTTATTAAAATTTTAATCTTTATAAACTATTGTATACTCCCATGGAAGTTAATATTAAATAAAAAATATATTTTAAATTCTTTTTCACGTGATATAAAGTTTGGGCGAATTATTTTTTAATTTTATTCTTTAAAATATTATGGTGTTTTTTGTTCTTAAATTTTTTCCCATTGAATTTTTTAACCAATACTGATATATGTTTTGAACAAAATATAAAAATATATAAAATATTTTTAAATTATTGAAAAATTAAGTTATTTCTATTAATTTAATTGAAAATACATAAGATGTTAATTCTTGAACATTATTGAAAATTCATGTATTTCTAGAAGTAAAATAAAGTAAATTCTATTTATATTATTATTATTATTATTTTTACTAAAATTTTTGAAATAGTTTATTTAAAAATTTCTTATCCTCCAAAAAAATGTTTTTCAATATACTAAATGTGAAAAAATCAATAAGATAATTTTATCCAACCTTGAAAGAACAATATTTAGGATAAGGTTTGATTTTATGTGTCAAGGAGAGTTTTTAAAATATGTTGAGTTATACTTTATGTTTTATACATTAGAATACCTTAAGATATTTCAAATATGGTTCCTTTTAAGAATAAATCTTCATATTTAGTGGTTCAAAATCATTCAGATTATTGAAATATATATTTACACTTTGAACCGGTAAGTCTGTTATGTTAATATAGAGAATGAATTTTGGAATATCCAATTAATTGATCTCTTTATATTTTTTAATTGGGTTAAATTTGTAAGTATGATGTAAAAAATGGGTTTGAACATATTTATTTTCTAATATCATAATCCGTATATTAATAGGGTTTTTAAAATAAACACATAATCTATAATTTTACATTATTAATTAAACTAAAACGGGTGGTCCATTTGATTATTTATTCTTTTAATTATTAATCTCACTCTTTTCCAGTGGAGTCTAATTTTTGTGTGGTAATTATTTGGGTCTGTTCACTTAGAGAAAATGGATATTCTATAATATTAGTTAAATTATATGTGATGTAAGGTTAAATCATTATAAAAGTTTCCATCTCAATCGGTTTTGTGAAACTAAAACTGAATTTTGGCCAAATCATGTTTTTTGAGAAGTGAAATATTAGTTTACTAAAATAGAGAGTCCATATTGTAAAACAAAAAAACTCTTTTTTGGAACTTTGGTTTTTCATTATTGCAGTTTATTATATTCAATTAAATTCCAATAGTTCATTAAATATGAAATAAAATATGATATATGTTGTATAATTTTCTTTCACCTTCATTTTATATAATTTTTCCACAAAATTATGATTAATTAGTTGTGATGATCATATAGATTTTTTTAATGGAGAAATGTTGAATACTTTTTCTTTTATGTGAAAATATTGTTTTTTGATTTTATTAATAAATTCTTATTTACGTGCTAAATTGAATAAGAGTTCTTCTCTAAAACTCATTAAATTTGTTAGAATGTTTTTCTTGATTTGGGGATAAATGTTATTAAAAATATGTTTTGAAGTTTTTTAAAATAACATAAGGGTTTGAATTAAATATTCCAAAGTTCTTTTATTCAATTTATAATAATTTTTTATCACGGTTTTTATCATTTTTAATTCCAATATATATAAATTGATGCAACGTTTAATTTTGAGTTTAAATGAATTTTATTCTTATTATTATTGTTGATGTTGTAGTTTTTAATGGAATTTTACATTCTTATTTCCATTATCTATAGTAGATCATTTTGAGAATTGAATAATTTCCGTAGACTCTTATTGAGATGAAACATGAGGCATGTAATGCCTCCATTGGAAGACATTACTCAAAATCATAAGGATTATATTATTGATCATAAGAATTCATGGTTCCATCATAAGACATTCTACATTCATGAAATTATTGATTGAATTAGAGGTACCTAAAATGGGATAACAGTCATGATCCATGAATTCTAAACGTTGACAAAAAAATAAATCATAAAGAATATATTATTTAAGGTCATTGTTCATCATCGAGGAATTCATGCTCTAATCGAGGTAGAGTTACTGAATGTCGAACTGACGACTAGCCCCATGAGGCTGAGAAATCGTGCCAATCTAATATTTGTTAGTTCTTGATTTTAATGGTTCTTGTTTTTTTAACTTAACATTTTAATTTTTTTAAATAACATTTTTTAAGAGTTTCAATGAGTCGGAGAAGAGTTGTTTGGATACTACAGAACAAATATCTGGAAGTTTTATGCACTCTTATGGAGGTTGGATACCACTACACTTTGAAGGATTTCATCTCGACAGATATGTATCTTTGTTTTTGTTTCTTTTTCATGATTTAAAATGTTCTCTATTTAAATCCCCATTGGTGTAAACACATTACACCTCGTGCTTGTACTGAAACTTTTTGATTTTAATAAATTCCCTTGATAACATGAACTGGGAAACTGGTTCATGTCATCACTTTTGAAAAAAACCATAGGGGAGACATAAAATTCATCCTCCCAGGGGGATTTAGTGGCATTCTATCATCAACAAAATAAAATTATTAAATTAGAAATAGTTAAACTTAAATATTAATTTAATTTTCGACATAAAAGATCCCCATAAATTAATCTCTATCCAACCCCTCGGTTTAGTGGAATAATCCTAAGGAAATGAGAGTGTAAGAGAGATATACAGTGGTCGAAATAGTGATCAATGACAACCAAAATTCATGGAGTTAATGTGTAACTACCCATGTTTTTTGTAAATATTTTTTCTTAATTAAATCTATTACTTAAAATATCCTTTCAAAATAAAAATAAAACTAGAATGTTCCATTACATATTATATAGTAAAATTATAACAAGAATAAAACATATATTATATAATTTGATAGTAATAATTTATAAATTCATAAATAATTGGATTAATAACACTAGGGAATTAGAAAATTAGCTTTTCTCTAAAATAATATATATATATATATATATATTTAAACAAAATGCTTTAATAATAAAATTTTAATTATTTAAAATGAAATATATTTTTGAATTTATAATTCCTAAATTATATCAGGTTGATTTTTTTTAAATTTATAAAATTATTAATTTTTTATGAATAATGAAAATTAAAAAATATTATAATTTTGTAAACATAACTAATAGTTTCCAATTATAACAATTTTCGGTATCCAAAATTAATTAAAAACAAATTTTTTAAAATCAAAATGTTGATTTATTTTAAAGAGACTTAAATTTTAATTGTTTTATAATAAACAAATTTATATCATGAAAATCAAGGAAAGAGATAATTTTTCCATTCATATAAATTTTATGTTAATAAATAAATTTTCTAAAAAGTTGTTTTTACACGTTATTATATTATTGTTAAAATTAATTTTTCTTAAACAAAAATATTTTATCTAATAAAATGTATCTCATAATTAGAATAAATTTTCCCATATTATGTAGTAAGATACTTTTTATTTATAGGAAGTAAAGGAAAATTAATTCGGTAAACAATCAATTTCAATAGTAATACAAAAACTAGTAAAAGTAAAAATTATAAGATGAATGGACTTAAAAACAAGTTTAAACAAGTCTAAAAATAAATAATTTTGGATAATCGGCCTTATTCATCTCATACTCCTTTTTCTATTTTTTAATTCGCATGTAATGTTTAATATCTGAAATATTTATATTAATTGGTTATAATTACCAATATTCTGTTATAACAATTTATAAAAGTGGATTATCCCCACCCTTTCAAGACTAATAAATGAATATTTTTACAATGGAAACTTTTCACATTTTCATTCCATTAAAACCACTTCACATTACTTTAAATTATTTGCATTGGATACAAACATAACACCTCTATTTCCAATTAGTCATCCAAGGGAAAGACAATGTACTCAACATTAGTATTTTTTTAATTATTTCCTTTTCTTTCTTACACTATCAATTGGAAGATTATATTACTATAGTAAAAAATTGAATTTTTATATGGTGAATATTATTTTTCAAATGGATAAAATTTTTACCACACTTCCTATTTCATATTAAGAATTGAAAATTCATTAATCATTAATTATGCAGTCTGCCTCCTCCATAATGAGATGACATCAGTTTTCTCACCAATGCCTCTCCTCGTTGATTTTAAGGGTGAAATTCTAGAGTAATTATAAATTCAAGAATGAGTATTTGAAACTATTTTTCTATAACTTTATGTTTTTTTATTTCCATTTTTGTGTTGATCGTAGTTTGAGAGAGGGATTTTTCACATTTAGTAGAAGGAGGCCAATAAAAACCTGTGGGACGAAACCTATAACCATGTACTAGCTAGTAAACAACCTGCATATCTGTAAGCACCACTAGTTATCTAGATGAATCCAACTGGATAGTCGATGAGGTTCTTATTCAATAGAATCTCTACTGGTAGCCACTAGCGAACTAGTTCCACCGATGGGGGCCCAAATTTTTAGGGGTCTAATTTTCATTTTACCATAAAATAGTTTCTTAATCACCCTTAATCCATCTCTTAATACCTAATTTGGGTTCTCTAAATTTTAGAGGCTCTATAGTTACATTTTTTAGTCTCCCCCTTCTTTTGGGTAATTGTTATATGGATTGAAGGCTTGGATCTCTAAATTTAATAATCCCTTAAGTACTCTTTATCTATACTGGTTTATCCTATATTTATCTTTTATTTTAGGTGTCATGAGAATAAATCATCATATATATCATTGAAATAGTTAATTATTATTTTTTCATTGGATCTAGGTTCCTGATAATCTGATATCCATGTTTCCCATCACCAGGCATGAACTGGAAATAAAGTTTCATAATTTATGTGGTATGTGCCTCTATCATATGGTATAACCATTTTAATTCCATATGTTCATTGATGATTTTATTTGGTTTTGATTATGAAAATATTTTTTTATCGGTCAAATTATTTCTATTGAGAGATATGTTATGTTTTCAAAAAGGTTGTTTTTATTGAAACCATTGGAGAATTGTGATGTGTTTTATAAATTTCCTCAAAGATGTTTTAAAATAGAAAATGGGTTTTCAAGATTTTAATGTTATATGGATATCTATAGAATTTTGTTTACAAAAAATATTTCCTTGGATTTGAAGTGGATTTTTTTGTGAATGGTTTCTATAAAATAAGGTTTTGTATCTTTAATTATAAACTTTTTATGGAACATTGTTTTCAGTTCCATGAACATAATGATAAAGTAATAACACACTAGGTTGACCATGGTATATGAGAAAAAACTAATGAAATTCATTCCCTATTATATTTCAATTTCGATGGGATACATACCCCTGATTTAATTGAGAATAATTAGTATCTCTTCTTTGGGATTTAGGTTCCTAGACTATAGTAGTTAGATATATTGACTATTATTCATTTGATAGATTTATCAGTATGGTTATATACACCCTTATTTCATGTATTTTCCACTTGGTTTCATTATTATCAGATTAGGTGCATGATACTTACACATGTTTACTTATCCACATGTTCAGGTTATACGAATTTATTCTTTAAGAATGTTTACTTTTTTTTCCTTCGAAAATGTGATATTTTTTATTTCCCTATTTTATTAAATATGGAAATATTTTGGAGGGAAAATAAATAATTGTTTTATAGATGTGAAATTATGAATTCAAATTTGTTTTAAAAATTTGTTTTATATATGTATTAATAGATTCACATGGTTAGATGTCTTATATATCCATTAAAGGTATCATAATGGGTATTCAAAATCATGATATACAACTTAATTTTAGTATTTAAGGCCTTGGTTTTTAAAGGATACAACTTAATTAAAGAGAATCATGTATACGATGAATCTACAAGATCTTGTTTTCTACCAGTGTGTTGGGATGGAGGTGACTTATTATCAGATGGAGATTAACTCATGGGTTATTTCGGGTTCTATATCGCTGATAGTATACAATTTATGTTTTGACACCATATTTTCCAAATTCTTTATTTTAATATAATGATTTTTGATTTAAAATATTTTATATTTTTATTTGTGGGATATTTTACATTTTTATCTTACATATATTGTCTATTGAGGGTCAAATTTTTCGTATATTCTCTTATATGTTACCTCGATTCCTTTCACCACCATGTGACAATCAATAAAATACTTCCAGACTTTTAATTGATAAATTTTAGTGATGATATGTGTTTAACATGGTTAGATTCTTTAAATTATTATTATATCTAAGTTTTGTTGAATAATGTGTTCATTTTTTTATATCACCCTCTTATGTATGAGGATTCTTAAAAGAATAGAAATAGGTTTGTCCTTATTTCAGAGGTAGTGTGGGAGTGTTCCTAACCAGTTCACTATCATGACAGGCCTTATGTTACGATGTGATGTTCAAGGTTGTTCAATGTTCACTTATAATGTTTTCACTATTTTTGTTTATTTATTTAATTTTTTTATGTAAAAGGAAGAAAATTACATTGAAAATATTCTACATTATGCTATTTAATAATTTTTGGTACCTACAAGAAGAGTTATTGTGATATCCAGAGGGGAGGCTGCAATGAAATCCCTATAATAGAATCCTCCATTTTATCCATTTCAGGTGGATGTTATTATTCTTATGATCCCATCTATGGGACCAGTCTCGAAGTATAAACTAGAAAAAAGTGGATCTTGATTCATATTTTATAAAAATAATCCACCGATCCTCTATGGGGAGAAGGGTCCACAAGATATTGAGGAATGGATTGAAAGGATCAATAGATTTTCCCCTTTCTCAAAGATATTGAGGTATCTAAGGATTGATTAGCCACATATATTCTGAAGGATCAAGGGGATGTAAAAACCTAGATTTTCCTATGTACTTTTTATATTATATGGGAATATTATGAGTCTGCAAAAATTGACAGTTTGTGATTCCTAGGCCTGGTGTTCCCTAAATGAATTTATGAACATTTTTTTAGGTACGTTCAGTAAACGTGCCAACGGGTTTTTGTAACTTTTGAACCGGTTCTCGAAATTGAAATCTGAGGACACTGTTGAACTCACAATGCTAGTATTCACTAAAGGAGGCCTTAACCTTGACCAAAGTAAGACGAGGGTCAATGTTAGTTTATGTGTTTTTTTGTGGAAATAAAAAAAAATTAAAGAACAAATTTTATTTTATTTTTATAATCTCTCTTTTTTAGTTATGGAGGTAGGGACCAAACGAGCTAGAAAACCCCCCAATATGAATTCTTGGTTGTGGGGACCACCCGACCCCATTTTAATGGGGGGAAACCTCTCAACTCTCTAATTAATTAATTGAGCCAACTAAAATTAATTAAATGAAACCACTTTAATTAATTTCTAGACTTATTTCTAATAAGATGGATCTTCATTTTTGTTGGGTTGGAGGATTTTCTTTGGCAAAGGAGCTTGGTAGAACTTTGGAGAAACACTTCCTCAAACGAAGAACACCCTATCCCACGAAGAATGAAGAACTGACCCCGAGTCCAGATCAGAAGTGCTTTGCAGAAGCAAAAAATACCGAAGTTATTCAACAACTACATCTTATACCACTCGACTCCTCTAACAAATGACAAGGTAGGGGTGTGATTTGACTGATCATCGTTAATTTATTTACGTTGAATATCTCCCTAGGAGCCGCTTGCTAACGCTTTAATGCAGAGGGTGCGGGCCAAACGAACATGGCCCGACCACTCCGCAACAATGGTATTTTTTTATGCATTCATCGCGATGGTAGTTGATGGCGACCGACACCAGTGGAAATTCGGGGGAGGCTTTCGGCACCCCGGTTGGCTGCAACGGTAGTGGCGGCGTGACCGCGCCCCCAGAGAAGGGTCGCGGCCCGTCAACTTCTGCAAAGTGAGGGCGGGGGCTGGCATACAGCCGACCATGTGATGGGGGGGTGTGCATCCACGCTGCCTGGCATGCAGGAGCCGTGGCACGAGTCTACGAAGGCAATGGAGGGGTGGTCGGCTTGCTGTTGGCTACCGGTGGAGGTGCAGTAGGCGACTACGCTGCAGAAGATGGCTGACCGTCTGACTAGCCGCCAGCCGCCCCACACGGGCCACTCAATGGGTCGGGCTGGACCCAGCGGACTGGGTCGGACCCAGGACTAGAACCGGGTCTGGTTGGGTTGACCTAAACTAGGTCGTATCGGCCCAGGCCAGGTTGGACCAGACCCAAACCAACTTCGACCCCCTTTCACTCTTTTAGATCTATCGTGAGCTACGTGTGTCTGTTTGACGAACCATCTGTGGTTCTACAAACCACAGATCGAGACTGTCCTATTGGTATACCCCAATTGAGTTTTGGATAAATATGGGGTATAGTTGGGTTGGATCGAACACAAATCCAACCAGGCACTCGGGACTAAAAGGCCAATAACTTACAAACCGGGCGTTCAATTGAGGCACCATCTATTTTTTTGAGACCCCATTTATGTGGTGGTCCTTTGGGAAACTTCTTTGTGGGACATCCAGGAAGTTGCAGTAACGACCTCTGGCTTGAGGATCAGACCCTCCCAGAATCAAGAGAGCATAGTGCGGGAACCATGTGGCTAGCAGTAACATTAAAAAGAGATCCAATGTGGGTCTGTGCTTGGGGAACCTACGTGGGTCTGTGTTTGAGAGTCCCACCTGGATCTGCTCTTGGAATCCACATGTGACTACTCTAGGATCAAACATGGGTCTGCTGTACTAGGATCCTATGTGGGTCTGATGATTTATAATCCTACGTGGGTTTGATGATTTAGGATCCAACGTGGTAATGCCTCTTAATAGTGTAAGATGATTTCGTAATTGCACCAAATCACCTCTACTAAAGTACCAAAGTTATACCTGGGGTGAGCTAATTCCTTACCTTGGTGGTGATACCTTTGCGGTACTTACCTTCGTGGTGACACATTTGTGGTATACTCATGTGTGGATTTACCTTCATGGTACTTATCTTTGGGGTGTTATCTCCATGGTAATCTTTCCTCCATGGAATAGTTGATCTTTTGTGATTTTGATTTGGTCCTTGTGTTTCCTCATGAATGAGATGGGTATACTTGATAACATAGGTATATGTACGGGCATATAGCTGAGTAGGGTTGAATGTTGTTTCCTTGAATTTTGGTTTATCCTTTTGTGGATTTTTGTGAGACCATGAAGGTCTCGGGGTCCCAATTGATACTCACCCGTACATGTGCTATGCTCGCACATTGTTGTGTTTGGGGCAGATGACGGACAACACTGATAGAGGATGATAGTACTATGACTGGAGGTAGCTCGGAGGAGGACATTAGACGAGGCATACCATAGAGATGACCATTAGAGAGTTGTACTTACCCTTCAGGTAGGATCATTGGCAAGAGTTCACAAGAGATGTTTCAGTTTACTTGTACTTTTCATTTGTGTTGTACTTTCTTGTTAGACTTGTATTCTGGCCCCTTTTTCTTAATGTACTCACTCATTTTACTCTAAAGTTAATTTTATTCGTATCTTATTTTTTTCTTTATTGTGCGTGTTTAAAATTAATAAAGGCAATGCCTTCCTGGTTTTAGGGAATACGCCTTTCGGTGCAACTCGCTAGCCCCTGGCCTATGGAAGGGAGTCTTGGGGTAGTCATGGCACGGGGCCTGGGGGACGAGTCGTGTAAAACTGGTATCATAGGAGTCAATTATACCATAGAAAATTGGACTCTTATATTTTAACAACAATAGTGGTTAGTGTAGTGATTGTGGTTATCAGTTTTGGGAATCTAGTGTTGGTGCGGTGACCATTGTATCCATACACTTGGAACCTAACTTCTGATTTCCAACTTAGTGCACGAAAACACTGATTGCATGTGTGTTTTGAACTTTTTTCTTTGTGATCTTTTTGAGTCATCTCACTAGGTTAAACTTATTGACCACAGTGCATGTGTTTCTTTTCAGGATGCCTCCATGCAGATAGCCAGCTGGGGTTCCAGGTATAATACGGAACGATAGGCCATCGAGCGATGAGGCCTCGGTGTAGGGCCCTATATCAGTAGAGGCACCAGCGGAGGCACTAGAGGTACCATTACCCATTGGACCACCGATGCCACCAGCGCCAACAACAGAGGGAGAACACCACTTGATCACGTTGCACAAGTTCCAGCGCCATAGGCCACCCAGGTTCATGGGTGAGATGGACCCACAGACGGCTGAGGATTGGTTGGAGGCCATTTAGAGAGTCTTCTGACCAGTAGGGTCACTAGTTGATCTCGTGGTGATCCTTGTTTCCAGTCTTATACATGTAGCAACATGTAGATGGTGGATCTTGATGCTCTTCGTTCACAACGAGGTGACAATTCTCTGGGAAGACCTTGAGACCCTGTTTCAGGAAGAGTTTGTCCCAATGACCCTTCGTCTAGTGTGCATATAAAAGCATATTTATCTACAGTAGGGAAGCATGACTATGGAACAGTACTTAGTGAGGTTCATCTACCTCTCACGCTACTCCACTGATATAGTGAGAGACCCATTCTTCAAGGCCCAGACTTTCGAGAAGGGACTCAAGAGGGTGATCAGGGGTTCAATGATTTCTCTCAGCATCCCAACGAAGGATGGGGTGCTAGATAGAGTCCTATTAGTGGATAGTTTTCTTGCTGAGTAGTCACTGGTAGCAGGAATCACCGCCGGGAAACATGTAGTAGAGTCTTCTACAGATAGCTGCCGAAAGATGTCAAAGAGGTCCAAGAGGACCAGACCTATAGGTGGACGACTACATGATTTAGGGTCGGTTGTGCTAGGCACCGGAGACAGACCCAGTCTTCCGAGGATCAGGTAGTGTTATGCATGTGGCGGACAGGGTCACATGGCTTGTAACTGCCTGACCTGCCGTACAGATGATCAGCAGATGGTTGAAGGACCACCCAGGAAGAGACAAAGGTTCGACCGAGGAGGTATGTAGGGATAAGGAAGATGTGGCAGAGGAGTTGGCCGTGCAATTGGCAGTGGGTGATTATTTGAGGTTTTACTGCCACCACCACCAGGTGGTCCACCCCGACCACAGGGAGCAAGTGGACATGGGCAAGATAAGCTCCTGGAAGCTGAGTCCTACAATCATGGCCCTCTCGAGATGATAAGATGCATGATATGTGTCTACTATAACTTTTCTGTAGTAATTATAAACACAGGTGTCAGTAATATTTTTATTTCCACTACCCTCGTTCGGAGCTCGGAGATTCCGGTGGAGCCGTTGGCTCAATCTTTAAGGCTAAAGACTCCTACGAGAGAGGATTCAGTGATTACACAGGGATTCCAACAGTGCGAGCATACTCTAGGAGGTGAGAGTTTCAGTTGGGATCTCCTATTTTCAGAGTTGAGGCCTTACGACATCATCTTGGGTACAGACTAGTTACTTACAGTCCATGCTCATATTGACTGTATTAGGCGCAATGTCCGGTGTGTCCGCTCGGATGGGAATAGTTTTACCTTCACCAGTGATAAGGGAACCTCTATAGAACAGGATGGACTTACCCTATAGAGAGTGTATCCAATCACCCATCAGTTGGCTAGCCTTACCCTCAGAGCGTTTGATGTGGAGAGTCCAAGTTTTCTTGTAGTGGTAGACCAGTACGTGGATGTCTTCCCTGATGATGTTCTGGGTCTACCTCCTCGTAGAGAAGTGGAATTTTATATTGACTTGTACCCCAATACGGCACCGATATATACGAAAGCGTATCAGATGGCTCCCGCGGAGCTTCATGATTTGTGGGTACAGTTGGAGGACTTGCAAGAGAAGGGGTTTATTCGGTCCAGTGTTTCTCCTTAGGCAGCCCCGATTTTGTTCTCCATGAAGGTGGATGGGAGCTTGAGTATTTTTTTTGACTATAGGGGCCTGAAACAGGTGACCATGAAGAAAATGACCCCACTCCCAAGGATTGTTGACCTCTTTTATCAGCTGAAGTGAGCGCAGTGGTTCTCAAAAATAGACATCAGATCAAGCTATCACCAGCTCAGAGTATGACATGAGGATGTGGAGAAGAGGATTTCAGATGTCGGTATGGCCATTATGAGTTTTTTTCATGTTGTTCGGCATGACCAGTGCTCTAGCAGTTTTTATGGGACTCATGTATAGGATCTTTCAACCATACCTTGATCACTTTGTTGTAGTCTTCATCGATGACATTCTGATCTACTCGGCTACCGAGGAAGAGAATTCCTATTATTTGTAGATAGTTCTAGACACACTCTGAGAGAAATAGCTTTATGGTAAACTATTGAAGTTCCAGTTATGGATCTGATAGGATCACTTTCTGGGACATGTCATCTTGGAGGCTGGAGTTGTGGTGTATCCAGAAAAGATCAAGGCAATACTTGCTTGGGAGCCACCCAGGGGTGTGACGGAGGCATGAAGTTTCTTGGGTTTGGAAGGATAATACTAGAAGATTGTGCCATATTTCTCCAGAGTTGTAGCACCTTAATCAGTGTTGAAAAAGAAGGGGAAAAACTTCATGTGGCCGGAGAGATTCCAGCAGAGTTTTCAGGAGCTCAGGAAGAGGATGACTAGTGCCCCCATCTTTAGGCTTCCGGAGGAGGGCTTTGGGTACGTAGTCTACTGCGACGCATCAGGGTTTGGTCTTGGATGTGTTCTAAGGCATGAGCTAACATTTATTGCATATGGTTCTCAGTAGATGAGACAACATTAGAAGAACTACTCTACACAAGACCATTAATTAGCAGTAGTGGTCTTCGCCTTGAATATGTGGAGACATTACTTCATGGGTGAACATTTTACAGTCTACTCTGATCACAAGAGTCTCAGGTATATCTTATCTCAAAAGGACTTGAACTTGAGACATCGACATTGGCTTGAGTTCTTCTAGGACTATGACTTTGAGATATTCTATACTCCTGGGAGGGGGAACAACGTAGTAGATGCACTCAACAAGAGATCTGGTATACGACTACTAGGTGAGGCGACAGAGCAGCTAGACACGTTGAAGATATCTTTTGTGGATCGAGATGGAGCAGGTTTTCTTCATTCTCATACAATCATTCCACACTCCTTTAGAGATTCTGGGAGGCATAGCATGGGCACACTGAATTCATGACTCGATGTGCCCAGATATCCATAGGACGGACACTTGATGGATTTTATAATGGTGGGGAGCATGTCATCCTCTTTAGAGGACGTACCATGGTTCCAGTGTCGCTTCGGGAGGAAGTGTTGAGGGAGTTCCCCACATCCCCTCTAGCAGTACATACAAGAGTGGAAAATATGTACCAGGATCTCCGATGAAATCACTGGTGGCCGAGAATGAATAATGTAGCAGCATAGTTTGTCTCTCGATGCCTCACTTTTCAGCAAGTGAATGCGGAGCATCAAGTACTTGCATGCTTAGTTCATCCTTTAGAGGTCCCAGAGTGGAAGTGGGATATAATTTCCTTGGAATTCATGAAAGGAAATCCATGTACATCCAGGGTTCATGATTCTATCTGGGTGATCGTCAACTGACTCACCAAGTCAGCCCATTTCTTACCAATCAGAGAGTAGGGTTTAGTTGAGAGCTTAAGAAGCCTCTATGTGAAGGAGATTCTGTGGCTACATGGAGTACCCTCAATGATTGTCTCTGATTGTGGTATCTGTTTCACTTCCTGGTTATGCAAGGTGTTGTAGGAGGCTTTCAGGATGCATCTTCATTTGAGCACCGCCATCCATCCTCAGACGGATGGCTAGACTGAGTAGACCATTCAGACCCTCGAGAACATGTTGTGTTCTGCATCCTCGACATTGGTCATAGTTGGGAGGATCACATGCCCTTGGTGGATTTTTCATACAACAACATATATCACTCCACCATTGGGATAGATCCTTTTGAAGAGTTGTATGGCCAACCTTTCAGATCACCTTTGGGTTGAACTGACCTAGGGGAGTCAGCACTCATGGGACCAGATATGTTACAGGAAACCCTAGAAAAGATATAGATCATCCAGGAGTAAGACCTCTGGAATTTGAGGATGGTGACCTCATCTTTCTACGGGTCTCACCTTGATAATTTTGTAGAGATTTTTCCGGGGTACAAAGATATCTCCGTGTTTTGTGGGACCCTTTCAGGTCCTCAACAGAATTGTCTTGGTGGCTTACTACCTTGCACTTCCCCCTCAGTTGCACCGGATGCATGAAATTTTCCACATATCCTAGCTGAGAAGATACATGCACACCGTTCACAATTCATTGACTAGGGCGAGCTAGACATCAACGATGGGGCAATGTTTACGGAGGTTCCAGTAGAGATTGAGGATCGACAGGAGATAATCCTTCATGGTCACTCAAAACCTCTGGCGCGCGTTAATTGGTATCACGAAAACCATCAAGAGAGAACATGAGAGTGAGAGTCTTAGATTTTTTCTCAGTACCCCAACTTTTTTTCCTAGTTTTCATGATGTTTCTTTCTAGGATACAAAGCCCTGAGGTGGGGATAATGTAAAAACCTATATTTTTTCATGGAAGTTTTTTATTATATTGGAATATTACGAGTTCGTTAAAATTGACGATGCATGATTCTGAGGCCTGGTGTTCCTGAAATGAATCTATAAACATTTTTTCAGGTATGTTCAGTAAATGTGCGAGTGAGTTTTTCTAACTTTTGAACCAATGCTCTGAATTGAAATACGAGGTCATCATTGAACTCGCATCGCAGGTATTCACTTAAGGAGAACTTCACCTCGACCGCAATAGGATGAGGGTGAAAGTTAGTTTTTTTTCATGGAAATAAAAATTAAATAAAGAACAAATATTATTTTATTTTTAAAACCTCTCTTTTTGAGTTATGTATGTGGAGACCACACGAGCTAGAAAACCCCCCCAATTTCAAAATTTTGTGGTGGAGACCATCCAAAACCCTCTTAATGTGGGAGAACCTCTCAACTATCAAATTAATTAATTGATCCAACTACAATTAATTAAATTTTTCAACATTAATTAATTTTTAGACTTTTTTTTAATATGGTGGATCTTTATTTTTGTTGGGATAGAGGATTTTCATTTGGAAAGGAGCTTGGGAGAACGTTGGAGAAACACTTCCTCCAATAAAGAACACCCTCTCCAATGAAGAACAACGAACTTACCCCGATCCCGGATCAAAAGCTTTGTAGAAGCAATAAACGCTGATGTTCTTAAATGAATTCATCTTCTACCTATCGACTCCACCAACAAATGACAAGGTAGGGGTGTGATTTGACTGATCATCGTTAATTTCTTTACATTGAATCTCTCCCCAGAAGATTCTTGCTACCACTCTAATGCAGAGGGTGCGGGGAAAAAGAATATGGCCGAATCACTCTGCAACCTATGAAGTTATCTATGCATTAATCGCAATAGAGGTGGACGGTGACTGGTTCTGGTGGAAATTTGGGGGTTGCGACTGACACCCCGATCGGCTGCGACGATAGTGGCGGCGTGACTGCACCGCCAGAGAAGGGTCGCTGCCCATCGGCTGTGACAGAGTGAGGGAGGCGGATGGATCACAGCCGGGCGCGTGATAGTGGTGGAGGTGCGAGGCATCGACATCGATGGAGGGGCAGCCGGCTTGCTGCTGGCCGCCGGTGGAGGCGCGGCGTGCAACCGCGCCGCGAAGGAGGGATGGCCATCCGGCCAGCCGCGGGCCACCCATTACGGGCCGCCCAGTGGGTCGGGTCGGACCCAGCGGACCGAGTCGGACCCAGGGTCAGACCCGAGCCGGGATTGGTAGACCCAAACCGAGTCGGGTCGGCCCAGGCTGGGTCGAGCTTGGTCAGACCGGACCCAGACCATCTTGGACCCGTTATCTCTCTTTCAACTATATCTTGAGATACCGACATCCGTTTGATGAACTGTCTGTGCAGTAGAGAACCTTGAATTTAGATGGTCCTTTTGGTAAACCCCAACTTAGTTTTGGATAATGTTGGGGTATGGACGGGTTGGATCAAACACTAATCTTACTGGGCCCTTGAGACTAAAAGGCTAATAACATACAGACTGGGAGTCCTATTGATGCACTGTCTATTATGTTGAGACCCCATTTATGTGGTGGCCATTTGAAATACATATTCGTAGGAATTCATGGAAGTTGGAGTATCGGAATGTGGTTTGAGGAGAGGACACTCCCGGAATCAAGAGAGCTTAGTGCAGGATCTATGTGGCTCATTGTGCCATGAGAAAGAGATCATATGTGGGTTTATGATTTGGGATCTTACATGGGTCTGTGCTCGAGAGTCCCACTTTTATTCTCTTTAGTAATCCACTTGGGAATACTATATGAGCCTACATGGGTATTTTGTACTAGGATCCGACGTGGGTCTGATGATTTAGGATCCTACGTTGGTCTGCCTCTTAAAAATGTAATATGATTCAGTTGTAACATCTAATCATCTTTACTACCATACCAAAGTTATACCTGGGGTGAGTTATGTCCTTACCTTTGTGGTGATAACTTTTCGGTACTTACCTTCATGGTGATACCATTGTGGTATACTTTTGTGTGGCTTTACCTTTGTGGTACTTATATTTGGGGTGTTTTCTTCGTGATAATCTTTCCTCCGTGGAACAGTTAAGCTTTGGAATTTTGAGATGGGCCTTGTGTTTCCTCATCAATGAGATAGGTATACTTGATAACTTAGGAATATGTATGGGCATATACCTAAGTTGGGTTGACTGTTGTTTCCATACTTTGTGGTTTATCCTTTGTGGATTTTTGTGAGACCATGAAGGTATCGAGGTCCCTACTGAGTATCGTTATACACACCCCTGCAGGGGCTATGCCCGCACCATGTTGTGATTGGTGCAGATGACAGACATCGCTGATTGAGGATGAGAGTACCCGGACTGGAGGTAGCTCAGAGGTGTACATTAGACGAGGCATACCATAGAGGCATCTATTTGAGAGCTACATCTACCCTTCAGGTAGGATCCTTGGCAGGATTTCACAGGAGCTGTTTCATTTTACTTGTACTTTCTAGTTGGGCTTGTTTTCTAGCCCCTTTTTCTTACAACACACACTTTTTTTACTATACAGTTTACTTGTGTTCATATCTTGTTGTGTGCAAGGTTGTTTGTGTTTAAAAGTAATAAAGGAAATTCCTTCCTGCTTTTAGGGAATATGCCTTTTGTTGCTAGTCGACAGCCCCTGGCCAATGGATGGTGGGCTTGGGGTAGTCACAACATGGGGCCCGGGGGACGGGTCGTGGTAGGGGAAGTAGTGGGATTCTATCATGTAACACATGTTTCATGAGCATATAACTAGGAATACCTTCAAGATGTTCCCCAACCAATAGTTCTATCCTTACATAATGATGGTTGAAAAGGCACAAGAGTTTGTGACTTTGGTGTAGGGAGATCGTTCTTTCATGGAGCATACTAAAGGACTTGGTTGGGGTTATGATGTAGTGAAGACATGTGGTAAGTTTTACCTCATATAAGTTAGACACTCAATAGAAGAACTATCCCACTCATGATCCGGAGTTATCGGTTGTCTTGCACGTTCTTAAGAACTGGAGTCGCTACCTATTCCAGGAGTAATTTACAATTTATTTTGACTATAAGAGTTTGATGTATATTTTCACTCATAAGAATATGTAAATAAGGTAGAAATATTAGGTGGAGTGTATTTGGAACCTTTATATTGATATTTATTATACCATGTTAATGTATGTGTTCATTGAGGTTTTGGGTAGAAAATTAATAACTCATTAGGTGAACGAATCAGTGGAAGAGTGGTTTTGGGTGTGATTTTTCTTTGTGATTCACTTAGAATAGTAATGATATAGGGAGAGAGGGAGAGGAAAGATATATATTCCTAGATTGTACTCATGATGGATCACATATGGATTCCCATAGTCAAATCTGCCAGAGGAATATGTAGAGTGTCCATGTTTTATAAGGATAGTTTTATGGCGGGGTGTCCTTGGGTGAGTGGTGTCTGTATTTCAATAGAGCTCTATAATTTTTACAAATAACAGTTCCTTCGATGGAATTGATGTAATTGTTGATTGAAAAATGACCTTGATCGAGTTGGACAATGCACCCTAGGGAAACCAATATATACCAGGAAAAAAGACGTCACTATTGCTGGTCAGAAATGAGGCAGTCGTTGGTGGGTTTGGAATCACTATGTATTACTTATTAGAAAATAAAGAAAAAACATAATAGAACTAATGGTTTGTTACAAAAGTTAACCATTTTTTGTAGAAATGTGATGAGATAGCCGTGTAAGTTTTGATTGGGCACCAATTAATCCTATTGGTTAGGATGATATTTGGGTGATTACAGATCAACACCATAAATTAGTGCATTTGTTACCCATTAAGAAGTTGATAAAGGTAGAGTATCATAGGATCTATGAGGTGTCATAAGTTGTTATAATTATAATTTTCCATTATATATCATTTTATATTGACTCTCTCCCTTTACATCATAGTTATATAGAATATTTTTGATAGTTATGGGCTTTTAGTTGAAGTTTTTCTTGAATTTTGATCCAAATATGGATGGATCAACTAAGAAAAACATCTAGATTCTTGATAAAATATTCCAAATATAAATCCATGACATTATAGGATCATGGGAGAATCATATGAAATTAGTTGAGTTTTTTTATTAAAATAGTTATTGGGATTTGATTCAAATAGTATCATTTAAGGTGTTGTATGGGAGGACTTGTAGTTCAAATGTTTATTGGATTGAAGTTAGAGAATGGCCCTCTGTTGGATAATGTATAATTTAGATGATTAAAATTATCATAAAGTTGACCAGGAAGAGATTATAGAAATATGGATGTTTTTAGAAATTTTATCCCAGTATATATCATTTTCAATTTGACATTTTTTTTGGTGATTCGGTTTTTCTCAATATATCACCCTGGTTGGGATGTAGGTGCATGGGGAATAAGTGTTTTTTTGAAACTCATTATGTCAACGCATTCAAGAAAATATAGAAATATTGAATGTTAGATTATATTTAAACTTAATTAATAATTTAAAATCAATCCATGATATTTTTTTCTTTCCAAACTAACTAATTATTAGCTAAACCCACCAAAAATTAGTTTTTGGCAGTCAGTGTGTGTGAACCTACACCTAAGTTATTGGAAGACTAGCTCAGATTGTAGATTAATAGGATAAGGTGTTGCATGAAAGGTTGGTACTATTAATTTTATTAAGATGAAAATATGGGCGGGAGAACCTTGATATGATTGATCACTAATCCTTGAAGTTTTAGTAATGGACTTTTATTTTATTGAGTTCATGATAATGTTCCATTATGGGGATAACACGATTTTATAATAGAGAGAGTTATCACAGTTGGGAAAAAATATTGTGATAGAGCCCATTACGTTTTTCATATTGGTTTTTAATCCTTAATAGGTCTTGAGAGGGATTGTTAGTAATTAGTTGCAGTAAGAGTCCTTCATCTAGATGATGATGGATGAAAATCCCCTACATGTATCAGGGTTCCATCTGTTAAATGCTGGAGTCCTTCAACTGCAAGAACATTGATAGTATCCACAATATTTCTAGTTTATTTATTTTTTGGATATAGATAATTAAGGGAATATTTTTAATTCTTTAGATTGAATTTTTTTCTTAATCCCCATTAGTCAAACTATTTTACCCCAATTCAACTTCTATCGATATTAGAGCTTATTTGGTGAATTTTTTTCTCTCCCCTATCTTTTAGAGAATTGTTATGCGAATTTAATTAATTGATCTTTATCCTTAAAAATACAGTAATATGAATCATTCTTAAAAACTTTATCATTTATTTATCCATTCTCTTTATTCCCCCTTTAGAGTAGATCATCATATCTAGAATAGACATGTCAAATTGAACTTGTTTTTATCAAATTTGGGTTATTGAGGATCTTATTTCCATGGTTCCCATCACCAGTCTTAAAGAATAAACAATGATTCATCATTCATGTGGGGGGTATCTATATTATATTTTCTATCCCTTATAAAGCCTAATGTTCATTTATTTTTTAACCTTAATTTTTATTGTGAAATTTATTTTCAATGATGGAATTATTGAGGGTTGTGTTCTACTTTAAATATGGTGTATTTTATAAAAACCATTGGGTACTTTGGATGTGTTTTATTAATTTCATCAAACATGTATTAAAATGGGAAATTATTTTTCATGTATATAAAGTTCTGTGGACCACTGTAGAATTTTTTTTTTAAAAATGCCTTCTTTGATTTAAAATGTATTTTGACACGGAAAATGTTTATAAAACATGGTTTTGAATTTGTTTGTTGGAAATATTTATAGAGAAATATTTTGGTTTCATAGAATGTAATTATCATATAATGAAAAAATAGGGAGGTATTTGTAGATGGGAAAAAATAAACAAATACTATCCATATTTGGGTTTGCAATCACTAGGGGAAGTTCCATTGATTTCATAGTTACTCGGGGTAGCCTTTTCTAGGGACTTAGGTTTCTGGAATATAAGAGTCATTTTTTTCAGCTTGTTATTATTTGAGACTGTTAATAGATTGGTTATATGAAACTCATGTTATGTATATTCCTCTTAGTTTCATTGAAATTACATAACTAGTTTTATATTGCGATATTAAAAAATTCCCATTTGTTACTGTTATATAAATTGATACATAACAATTATTAATTTATCAATTAATTTCATTTGAAATGTAATATTCCATTCTTCTATGTTTTATTGAATATGGAATTATTTTGAAAAGAAAATCAAAGGGTTTTTATATATAGTCAATGATTTCATATTATATTTTTATGAAATTTGTTTTGAATGTAAACTAATGGATGAATGTGGTTAGAAATTGTATAGATTCATTGATGGTATCCTTCAGTGAATTTACTCCCACAACCTAATTCGATTACATTGGGTATTATTGCCTTGGTTTTTAATGATATGGGAATCTATAATTGTTCCATGTAGAGGATTACCATCCTCACTCATGTTTTATTTCGGTGGGTTTGGATGGAGGTGGATTATATTCTTGTGGAGAAGGAACCTTGGTGTTTCGATTTCAATGTTGTTTATAATGTTTTTATAATTTTTTTATATCTTTTTCATCAGCTGTATGATGTTACCTTTATGATTATTGTTTTGGAAGATGATATATTATATTTAAATCTTATTTTACTCTTTTTATATTATATTATTTTTCTATTGAGGATAAAATTGTTCCCATATTCTATTATATGATACGCAGGTTCTTATTTCTAGTCCATATAGATTAGAAATTCCCATAGGGATTTATAAGTGATCAATTGAGGTGATGTTATGGACTTACACAGGTTTTATTTTAATATGATTCATGTATAATAAAATTAAGATTAAAAAATTTATTATCCACCTTATTCCCATCTCTTTCTCTGAGAAATTAAAACATTATCAATGGATTGTGTGGACTACTAGACCTACAATGTAACTTATCTTGTATTTCATGTAGTTTATTTATTATTTATTAAGAAATCATAATATGTAATCATTCACCTAGATAGTATGTAAATAATATTATTATTCTTATCTAATAAATATACAATTCCAAAAGTAACCACCATCAAAATTATAATCACCCATTAATTATGGTATGTTCATGTTTGGGTCGGCCTAACCACCTACATAAAAAATGACATAAAATCAAATCATATATGACTATGAAAAAGTAATTAATGATATTTTATTTTATTTATGAGTAAATAATTATTTTAATTCAGTTCTAGAATGGTAGCATGAATGTCAAAATAATTAATTAAGATACCAATATTAATTCATTAAAAATAATTGAGTCCTGTTATTCAATGATTTCAACACAAAGGATCATAAAAACCCTATATAATGAAATTCTAGCATTATAATCTACTATCTCTACAAATCTTGGAATTCATCCAAGCCACGTGTCCTCATTGCATTTCTCCATGTTAGTTCTTTCTAACGAGTCATTCCTCTATTAAGCCACGATGTTGTATTCCCCCTCTACGTTCCATTTCTCTTCCCTTTATATCCCCTCTCACTTGGGTTTTATCTCCCAACCTACGAACCCCTCTAATTTCCGTTCTCTTCCCCTCGAACCCCCTCTTGCTCGGGTATTATCTCCACGCAACCTACACAGCCTGCAAATCCTCCCCGCTGTCGTGCTGAGTCACCGCCTCTTGCGAAATTCATTCCCCCATCTTCTCCACTAGGGCCCTCTCGCTTATTCTACAGATGATTTTGGAATTCCGTGGTACCCAAAAAAATTAGCGTCCTTCCTCGTCATAGTCTAGGGTTACCCGAAAACCTCCGCCGATGTCTGCATCCTACTCCTACTACAAATTTCACGCAGTTGATGTAAGAAATGGAATCACCATAGCATTCCGCATCCGAGTCTTCATCTACGTTATGTTATAACCAGTTCGAAATTTCAGTGTCACCTGCTAAATTGCTCGGTTGAGGTATCCTTCAAATTTCTATCCACTACTTCAATTCCCCTAATGCATGCGACTACATCGAACTCATCCATAATATTTTATGTTTAAAATGTCTGTTTCCAGTAGCTTCTACCAGCATCCATCCCTGATACTGGGTGTCACCCACTTAATTGTTGGGTTTCGGCTTCATCCTACTCACAAATTGGGTCACACCCACTCACGTACAGTTTAGGTATCCTTATACAATCCTCTTTCAGACTGTTTATTGTGCACAGTTTACCTTCATAGCCACTTCATTCCAGTGTCTATCCAATCTACCGACCCCCCTACTTCTTGCGATTACAGTAGACTATTCCTAAGGTTTTTTTGTTTCAAAATCCGGTTTCCAGTAGGCTCTACCCTCCGGCATCTATTTCGCACCTTAGGTACGACTCAACTTACCTTTTCATGAACCAATAGTAATGAATCTACAATAGTCAAAAAAAATTACCTCTATTTTATCCATGGTTCTTATTATAGTGTATGTCCTACCATGTTATGTTTCAAAAAGTATTCAAATTTTGTTGTTAGAATATACTGGTATGAGATTAATTACATATTATAAGTTCATTGTAGTTAATTTCTTGGAAATTAACCTGTTGGCTTTCGAATTACTGTTTCCAGTCAATTATTGTCTTCCGCGTCATCTTTGAAGGACATGTATGACAATAATTACTTGTTCATAAGCCTGACTCATTGCTTCTGGAGTAGTGATATCATTTAACTTATCTACCACTATAGGTTCAAATTATAGTGTCAGTTATATCATTTTGTGTTTCAAAAAATTTTCAAATCATTTTTTTTTGAATTGACTAGTATGGGAATAATTACATATTCTAATATTTTTGTAACTCCTTTCTAGGCAATTAACTAATTGACTTAGGAATTACAGTTTCCAGTGGGTTTTTTCCTTCCACAACATCTTCAAAGGAAAGGTTTGACATTAATTACCTATTCATAAATCTAACTCCTTGCTTCTACTGTAGTGATATCAATTCACTTATCTTTAACTTGAGGTTCAAATTACAGTATCTGATTAGCAAATATATTTTTAAAAATAACATTTTTATAATTTGGTTATTTTTAGGTGATGTGTTGCAATTATAGTGGACTGTTCCTGAGTTGTTTTTGGTTTTTTAAATTCATACTTTCAATTTTTCTGATTTCATTACAATACAGCTGGTCTTCCATTTCATAAATTGCAACAACATTTTCATTTGTTAAGACTATATTTATTCACCTATTCATTTTTTCTGGGATCAAACATTTATCCACCACTTCAAAATTAGTTGTAGAATAGGTATTCCAATATTACATTATTAATTGGATAATATATTTATTTTTCTCTCCTGAAGATTGTTTGTAGTGTCTATTATTAATTATAATAGATGTATTACATTACATGAAATATGTAATGTTTGTCTGCAATTAAAAATTATATTATCTGATTTATACTAGAGTTTTTTTCTTCCATCTATTTCTTCATTCAAATGAAAACAACTGACCATTATTATATTATCTTAATTCATTAATTATACAATGTTTTTGTAATTTTTGGTGATGATTGATAATATGAAGACAGCTCAAGAAGTGACTGAAGGGCTATGCAGGGGAGCTACTAAGTTGTGTCATTCTATGTCTGGCTTCTACGACTCTTCTGCCAACAACTCATCCGTCACCGACTCCTCTACCTCCACTGATTCTACAACAGTGACCACGAATCCCAATTGATTTCAATTTTCAAAGAAGATGTTGTTGGATCAGCTCGGTAACCCATTCCAGATCATTAATATTTTCATCAGATTTCATCTTCATGCTAGGTTTATGTTTGGAAATCATCATCAACAATCAAATGGAGGCCTCCAGATTCCGGCTTGGTCCACACCACCTTTTTCATCGTAAAAGGTAACTTCAGTGATTTGAAACATTGGTTGCAGAAAAAATAAAATCATTCACATAACTGTGGCTTAGTATATCATCATATTTCATGAATCTCTTACTCTATTAGTTTTAATATCAATTTCCTTTTCAATAGATAACACCACGATCCATTTTTGAGCTTCTCTCAGAAGATGCAGCTGGCCTCCGCCGATCTTCATTATGTTATTATGGTTAAATTCATATATTCTTTTTTTCTTATTTCATTTCAATACAACTTCTCATCCATTTAAGAAATTGCAATAACTTTATCATTTGGTTAGACTATATTTATTCACCTATTCATTTTTTCTGGGTTCAGACATGTATCCACCACATCAAAATGAGTTGTAGTTTAGGTATTCCAAGATTACACTGTTAATTGGATGGTATATTTATTTTTCTCTCCTATAAATTGTATGTAGTGTTTATTATTAATTATAATACATGTATTAAATTACGTGAAATATGTAATTTTTGTCATCTGTTAAAAATTATATTATCTTATGTATACTCGAGTTTTTTTTCTTCCATATGTTTTTTCATTAAAATGAAAACAACAGTCCATTATTATATTTTCTTAATTCATTGATTATTCTATGTTTGTGTTTTTTTAGATGATAATTGATAATATGAAGGTAGCTCCACCAGTGACTGAAGGCCTATGCAGGGGAGCTACTAAGGTGTGTCATTCGATGACCTCTTGATTTATATCACTAAAAAATCATCAAGTAATGTTGTTTGTATGTTTCATGATATTTGTAAACTAAGAGATTTAAATTATTTAAAATATAAAATAATTTTGTTGTATTAGAAGAAATAGAGATTATTTATTGTTACAAACTATCACATACATTCGAGTTTACCCCGCTATTATTCCACCACTTCAAAATGAGTTGGAGTTTAGGTATTCCAATCTTACTTTCTTAATTGGAAAAAATATTTATTTATCTATCCTATAGATTCTATGTATTCATTATTATTTATTTTTATAAAGGTGTTACATTACATGCATTATGTAATATTTGTCTTCTGTTAAAAATTATTTTATATGATGTATCGTTGATAGTTTTTTTAGTCCGTCTGTGTTTTCCAATGAAATGAATATTACCTTCCATTGTTAAATTTTTTAAATTCAGTGATTCTCCTCAGTTTTTTTTTTCTAATTGATGAGAGATAATATGAAGAGAGTTCAACCAGAGACTAAAGGGTTGTACAAGGGAGCTACTAAGGTATGTTATTCGATGACTGCTTCATTTTTATGACTGAAAAATCATCATGTTATGTGGTTTGTATGTTTAATGGTATTTTTCAACTAAGAGAATTATATTCATTAAAATACGAAATAATTTTCTTATATTAAATGCAACAGAGATTGTTTTTGTTTACGCATAGCTATATACATTCAAGTTCACACATCTATTATTCGACCACTTCAAAATGAGTTGTAGTTTAGGTGTGCCAATATTACTTTGTTAATTGGAAAAAACATTTATTTATCTCTCATGCAGATTGTATGTACTATTTATTATTTATTTTTATAGAGGTGTTACATTACATGTGTTGTGTAATTTTTTTTTCATATATACTAATTATATTATATATTTTATACTCAATATTTTGTTTGGTTGATTCTACTCATTTTTTTATTTTAGGAGATGAGAGATTAAATGAACAGAACTCAACAAGAGACTGATGAGCTATATGGGGGAGCTACTATGGTGTGCCATTTGATGACCACTTGAAATCTATCACATAAATAACATCAAGTTATTTGGTTTTTATGTTTCAAGGTATTTTTCAACAAAGAGAATTACTTTCTTTAAAATACGAAATATGATAGTTGTATAAGAAGAAATAGCGATTTTTATTGTTTTGCACAGTTACATACAGTCGAGTTCACCCATCTATTATTATAATTCGATACACACAGTTTTTTTGCAGAGTTTTTTAGTTTGGAATATGTATTTCATATCCACTGCACACATTCAAGTTTAGCCATGATTTATTATAATAGTTATTATGTACATGAAAAATTCAAATATTATGTAGTGTATATATTCAGATACATGAATCACTTTTTAGAACATGTATTAACCTTGTCAATGATTCCAAACCAGCCACCTATATACATTGTATGTACAGATAGATGAAGTTAGGAATATATTTAATGAAATGGTTGTTGGTTCACATTACCAAGAATGTTATTGAGCATTTATACATGAAACATTGATTGATTAGTTGTCTAAAAATATATTTTTTAATTCATATTAGTATATTGATATATTTCAATTATTGTATCATTATTTTGTTATAACAACATTGTTAAATATAAAATCATTAAACTCATATGATTTCTCTATTATACATTATTGATTTAGTTATTATTGATTGAAATAAAAATCATTGATTAATAGAATAAATACCTTGGTCATTTGTGAATTATACAAATTTTTTAATTTTCTAAATGACAAAGAAACTCAAAATTTTTATTTACAAATATTTTGAATGATGTTTTGCAGCTTTTTGATACCAGAATACAATAAAAAATTTATGTTATAAATTCCTTATTTAAATTTATATATTTCCTAATGTTGGCATTTTTTATGCTTATGTGTTACCTTCCCATGTTACCACATCACCCAAACCCTCTTAATCTACCTCTAAACTCGAAAGAAACTCGATGAATGTGACCCCCGATCGGTAACAAGTTTTTATATATTATGCTAATATGATTCTACTAATCTGATTCTATTTTTATATATTGTTTCATGTTTTTACATGCATATACCCATTCATTGATTTGTCGACTATGGTTTAAGGTTTGTATCAGGAAAAACCCGGAAAGGACGTCGCTCCAGAAATCCTATGGATCCATGTCAAACCTCTGGGTGGCTCCAATAACCTATTTTTCAGGAATCTGTATCAGAGGTAGGATATCCCTCTTCTTCAAACCTATCCATGTCTACTTCTTTTCCTAGGTATATCGTGTCTTCCATGGACATCTCTATTCATAAGATGCATCCAGGGTGTGCTTCGGTTGTTTTCAACACAGGTTTTTCAATAGTGTAAACTATTTTCCTCATTCCTTTTCTATAGAATAAGTGAATGATTTTAGTAGTAGTGGTATGTTGGCCTAGCTTTAGTTTCCATAATCTACAGAATCCAGTGTAGACGTGTTTCTAGTTAGTATGTTATGTTCACTATTTTGTCATGGATGGAATGACATGTTCTGTTCACTATTAATATGTTGCATTCACTGAAAATTGAATCCACTATATCTTTGTTTCTAATAATTATTAGAATATAGTATTAAATGTTAGTTAGTTTATTATTAATATGTTGTGTTTGTACAATTCTATTATGTAGTTGACATAATGTGTTGTTGAAGTTGTGTCTTAGGTTATGCAATTAATGTCATGTGTGTCAGTGTTTTGTGAAAATAGATTTATGTTTCCATAAAAGGATTCATACATTTTTAATAGATTTAATGTAAAGCCACATTAAAAATCAAAAGAATTAATGAATTTATTGGATTAGTACATCACCCACATGTTATATTTTTTTGGTTCAATTACATTCTAATTCAGTATAAATAAAACCTTTTATTTTTTAGTCAAAAATAGGTGATATTTCCATATTGAGTTTCATTACTTATTTTCTTATATTTTTTATTAGTATGAATATGTAGTAAACTGAAACTATTATCTTTTTATACTCTCTATAATAGGTTCATAAATTTTATTCTGATCAGATTTTTGGCAGAAGAGTTAGGCATGGGTGAGAAAGACTTTCTCTGAAAGTTGAAGCTGCATCCCCCTCCAATCTTTAGCTGAAATGGAAGGACAACAATCTGTGATAGAGTAAAAAATCAATAACCCCCTGGAACAAGTAGAGGAACTTTGAGAATCCAGAAAAGTGGATGTAGCATAACCACTCATGAGAAACTTTTAGGTACTTAATGATGGAAAAACACTACTAATTCAACAGCCTTATACTGACAATGGGTTGATGCTTTCTCTAGATAAAATTATGGCTCTTTTGAGATATGTGGATCTTTTCTTGTGGGAAATTATGATACTGAGAGAACTTAATCTCACATCATAGGCAAGAAGCATATTGGTTATGGCATGGTAAGGTATTTCATTATGGGGTAAGACTTTTTTAATTTTTTTTATGGCCTTAACATAATAATTATTCAATAACAATTCTTCTAAATGATTCCCCTTTCACACATGTAAATGTACATACATGTTTTAGATAATGATTGGTATACCAAACGATTGGTATATTAATGAATATATATCTTATGTTTAGCAAGAAACTGGTGATGCTGATATTTTTTCTTAAGGAAATTCCACTGACCTATATTGAAACAAGAATGTCATGTGTTATACAACTACTTCCAGGTGATGAATTTCCTTACATCCTTTAATAAAAAGAAACTATCAACACTGAAACATCCATTCTTGCTATCTTGTCACTATAAATGATAAAGAATATGTTAACTATAAGAAAATCAGTAATTTAGTTATAGTTTCTCTAATGATTCTGCTGTCTGGGTCCAACAAAATAAAAATATTATATATCGATGTTCATGTTCTTGTATGTGCTATGTGGGAATATCGTCAGAGGAAAAATATTTCGGGTATGAAGATTTGTGGTAAAGTTGATGTTTGGTTGAATCAAAACATTACACTTTTCAAGTCATAACACATCACAATCATAATTTTCCTCTATTTTTAGTCCATTACTCTATGCATGTGGTAGTTGTTTCCAGTATATACGATTTTTCATTTTTTAGGTACCATTGGGCTAGTGATTCCAAATGCATATTAATAAAGTGATCAGAAATGATTTTTCATTTTCATGTATGAATGGATCAACTTATTATATTTTATTTCAGTTAACATATTCTTTTTCATGTATAATTGGATTGATTTATTCTATTTTAATAATATGTTTTCTTTTCTCATCAGTCGTAGCTACCTTTTGATGAAGATCCATTCATGATGTTAGGGGTAAGTTGTTTTTACGGTATATATTTTGTGATTTTTCTGTAAAATTTTTATAGTTTTGGGTTAATAAGGAGCTGAAATTGATACATCCCATTAGTTTACCACTGTTTAAATGAAAGAGGTTAAAATCATTATTTGTGCATGTGTTTTTATCAGAGAGTTCTGTCAAATTTTTTTTATTATTTCACCAAATTATCTTTGGGTTTTTTTATCTTATTGATGAATTTATTGGTAGTCCTTTCAAATCACTTACACGAGTATGACTGAATCTATTTAATTCATATAAATCTATGTATCTCTGAGGTTGTGTAAAGTGATTTCATCTACCTGTGTCCAATCATCTTGCGATTTGTATATCTTGACATTGTCATTATTTTGATCTCAGCTGATGGATCTATGAGTGATGTAATAAATATGTGGGGTGGAAATATACTTTGCAAAAGTGAGACAAATGGTAGGGACTTAATTTTTTTTTCAGGAACAACATAACTTCTTGAGGAATTATTTCTGAGATTTTGGGAGGGAAACAAATTCTAGGCCTTAATTACAATACTGTGGAGAGAGTGATGATACTACAAAGTCCAGAACAAAATTTTCCGCCATAGCCTTTCACTCCATCTATTTGACATTTAAACTTTATGTAAATAAATTATTTTGTATTTACATATTATTTTCTAGGTGTTTGACTCCAATAGTTTGTATATTGTAGTAATTCATTTTATAAAATCATGTATTTACACTAAGAAATGAAGTTCATTGGCCTTTACCACTGTATGGATACTTTTTCAGTTACAAGAATACATTTTAGGTAATGCATTTGTATATATTTGAGACTAACTCATTCAAATTAATTACATTATACATAAGACTTCACTCTTCATATTAATTACTTTATGCATAATACTTCACTCTTCATATTAATAACTTTATGAATAAAACTTCACTTTATAGTTTTCAATACATAGGTGTATCAATATTATTTGAATTTAAATATTTTTATAGTATAAAACAATATTTTTTATGATCAAATATAATGCTTTGTGACTTTATACATAAAGTCACATATATTCATATTATATGATAAAAAGTTATATGTATACAATCACTTTTTCTCATTAAATTGTGGTCACATGTATATATAAATGATATATATTATAGTCACCCATGTTTATATATTCATTGAAATTACATTCAAATTTCATACAATACATCTAGAACTATTACCATTTCAATCTTAATATTATGTATTAAAATTGCATACAATACATCAATTTGTCTTTATCTATTTTTTTATTCAATTTCATGTTGTGATGTATTATGTAGTGTTTTTTGACTCTCTATCTTCATATATTTATTTTATTCAATTGCAACTTTTGTTTCATATTTTTCTATAATATCTACTTCCCTTTTCCCATATTTTTCTATATACTTGATTAATTGTTTCAATCATTATTTCTTTTTTCCTGAACATCCCACTCATTCTATTTATTATTATTTCATTTTTTTCACATTTCCCATTTTTATTATTACAACCACTTTTTATTTTTGATTTCACTTTCACTTTTAATTTCAATTCCTGCATTATAGTTACTGTGATTGAAATTGAAAATGATTTAAATTCTTCTTCCTCAAAATTTAAAAATTCATATACTTTTACTATATCTTTTTTCTTTGTCGACTATTCGAATGGTGTCTTCAAATTCTATCCACTATTATTCCATTATCATAATAAGTAACTTTCTAATTAAAATTTAGTCAACATTACCATTTCTTCTCAACTTTAATAAATATTAATCCTTTATTAAAAGAAAACCCATGAATTGAATAAGTCGTGCAATAGCACGGGCGAGTACTAGTTAATTATAAACCATAAATTACAAAACCTTTTCTGATATTTTTATTTTGAAATTTGTATAGAAACAATAATAACAGCACCACTATTATAAAACTAGTGCAAAATAATCATGATTAATCATACTTGATATTGAAAATATCTTATTACGTAATAACATAAAGGTAGTGAATAATTGTAACTTAAGATTCTAAAGTCTATAAAAATGAATAAGGTTTAGAAATAGGTTATTAAGATGGATATATTTGTTATAAATTATGTTAAATTTTGATTAACTAAGTTTTAATTCAAGTTAAATCTTTAATAATCCACATATTTTCTTTTACCAAATTTTGGACATAAAATTCTTTCAACATTTCTTCGAAGATTTCACTTCATTAAAATGGTCTATAATGTTTGATAAAGGAATTAATTTTCATTGTTAACACTATAGAATTGTTAGATAATTTTTTTATATTAATTTCAATCAACTATTATTTTTATCTATTTATTACAATGTTTTCAAAATTGTTCACTTTCAATTTTTTTGAATGTTATTCTCACTAATTTTTATAATAATTTGATAATGTTTTTATGAAAAAATTTACATTTGAACTTCATTATTTATTCTAAGGATTATATTTTATGAAGTGATCTTTGAATTAAACATTCTATTTTATTATAAAACTATGAGATTTTTAAAATTAGATATATGGTATCATAATTTCAGGTTATGTAAGGTTTTTGAAATGTTTTAGAAACCCAATCTATTTTCTCTGTAATGTTTAAGAGATTATTAATGATATTTTGTGGAAACAATGTTTAAATATTATGATGGGTGGGATTATATATCAAACTAAAATAAATTAGTTTTTTATATCTATTAGGATATTTTTGGATGGACATAATGATATTGTTCCCAAAGGCAAGAACATAATGAGTTTGGCCACATTTTTTGGTGTGGGTATAATGATTTTATTCCCACAGTCATTAACATATTGACCTTACTTATAATATTTTTATAATTATTTTGTTTTTTCCAAAATTACATGTTTTTTAAATGTTATTAAAAATTTATAAGATTATTTTCATTTTCATGGTTTTTATTTTTTTAAACCTAACACATTATTTTTAAAAAATTTTATATTCGTATCCCATACTCACAAGTTTTTTGATTACTATGATGAATATTGATCCATTTTCTAACTTTTATTATATATTATTAATATATTATTATTTCAAGTTTCTTTACAATATTTTATGGTTATCAAATATGGTTTTATGATATTTTAATAAGATATTTATCCACTTATATATGGTCTCCTTTATTTTTATGATATGATGCATTTTGATATGTTTTTCTATTATTGAGCTCTTGAGCGCTACCATTTTTTAGGATTCCATTACATAGGTTATAATTTTGATTATATCATGTAAAATTTATATAAAAGTGTAAATAAGATTTTTATTATTGAGAAATGTTTTAAAGTGTTGTAAAATAAGAATTTTATGTAGCTAATCTTATTATTCTTTTAGTCCTTGGGTTGTGAAAATATCCATGATATGTATTAGTAAAACCGTGAAATTATTGTATTATTTATGTAATGTTTTGCTGGGGTATACTATTTTTGGTAACAGATATTTTATTTGTTATTTTGAGGATTATTTAGGAAACAATTAGTAAAAACACATGTTATTAGTCATAGTATAGGATAACATCATTAAAGTTTCGTAATGTAGAAGTTATGAGGTCTTCTAGGAAATAAAATTCCTATCTCAGATCTATAAGTGGATTAGGGATTTAGAACAAATTTACATGGGTGTATTAACCCTAAAAGGGACTTTTTGGGTGTTAACTATGTTATCACACGATGAACGAAAATGTGGCATAACTGAACACCTTTTTTGAAACCCGTGATGAATATTATTTGGTTGATCATATTCTCTTTATTGATAATTTTGAAGGATTTATTTCTTAATTACATTATGGAATTAGGTTATGTTGTAAAAGATAACAAAATATTATGTAAGATTCTTTTGAACAATTATTGTAATAGGGTGAACCATGTGCGACATATTATGGAAGGTTGAAACAAAGTGTCATTAGAGAAGACATATTAGGATTGAGATTTCATATTCCTATAATAATTTAATCAAGCTCAATTGGATATAATAATTTAATGGATAAAATTTATTATATTTCTATGATAGATTACCATATGAGATATAGAAATTAGAAATTTATAGAGATTATATTTTTACTTACGAATGATCCTACTATCTTCATGGATATAATGAATATATTTTTCATATTCTATAATTATATATTTATAGTTTTCTTATAGATGAAATTCTTATATATTCAAATAGAAAAGAAGTGAATAAATTAAAATAGTATATTATTTTAATGATCTTATGAAAAGAAAAACTGAATGCCAAATTTATAAATTGATTATTTTGCCTATAAAAAGTATCATTTTTGGGTGATGTAATCCATGAAAGGGAATATCCATAGATTAATCAAAGAATGATGTTATCAGGATATGGACCAGGATAACCAATTTTACTAATATCCACAGTTATCATAGGTTAGTATTATTTTACTGATTCATTGTGGGAAAATTTTCATATCTTTAAAATTCACTAATAAAGTTTATAAAGGAGTGAATTTTCATCAGATATAGGAATGTGAAGAATGTTTTAAGTTTCCAAAAAATAATTTATTCACCTCTCTTATACATAAATTACCCTAGAGTTGGAAAGGGTTTGTAATACATAGTGTTCTTTAAAAAAATTATTGGGTTGCACATCTTTATACAGAATGATACGACACATTTTTATGAATATCACCAATTAAGGAATCGTGAAAATATTTAGCCAACCACTGATATAGAGTTGGGGGAAGTGATATTTACATAAAATATTTAGATAAATTTTATCTATTTTGAAATTTTTTAATTATATAATGATAAAAATATTTTGATTTAAATGGTCACATAGAATTAGTTGAATATGATTCAAATGAGATGGTAGGGATTGGTAAAAGATTAGGAATACTCAATATATTATCACTGGGGTAAGAAAAATAATGTTAATGATGCTCTGGGAAGGAAATATCATGCCACTATATCCCTGATAATAATTTAAAAATTCACAATACTCATATTATAAGTGGATGAATCATGAAGTAATAAGGGTAGGATATAAATCCTTTTTTCTAACTGAAATCTCAACATTCAATCTATTTAATGGTTAAATAATCCCTAGAAAGTTTATGAAGAGTTACATATAAATGGAGTGAATATTATTGAGTTTAACATTTATAATTAGGAATTTATAAGATTTGGAAAATGAATATTTATCCCATAAAAAATAATATTAATGAAGGATCTTTTGAATGATACACATAAGACATCCTTTTTTACTCATATAGGTAGTACAAAGATGTATTGAAATTTAAAAAAATATCTAGTGGGATATCATGAAAAGAGAAAATATGAAATTCATATATAAATTCATGTTTTTCCGTCATTTTAAGTAATAATTATAAAATTTCATGTGTATATTGAAACCATTTCCCATACCATTGTGGAAATAATAATAAATATCCATTGATTTTTTCCTATGATAATCCAAGGAATATAAAGGATGCAATTACATTTAGGTTTTAGTCAATCTCCTTACCATTTCAATGTAATTTATTCCACTAAGTAATATTTATATCATTACTAACTCAATAAGTTATACATAAGGGAAAAAATAAATAAGCACAGTTTACCAATCTTAATTGTTCTAATTTAATTTTATGTTTACCTTTTGGTCATAGATATATATTCAAATTTATTGGAGACATAGTTTAGTTTTATTCACTTCTTATGATTCTAAGAGTCATGGAAAGACTATAGGGACCATCAAAACTATATAGGATATTCTATGATATATTTTTAGGGATTTAAAATGATATTGGGATCAATACATATCCCTAACATTAATATCATATAACAAAAATTTATATTCATGCATTTATATGGAACCAAGTAAGTCACTTCAATGGAAGATATGTAGGACTCTAATCTGACTAGATAAATTTAGAGAGATGAAATTTATAGGTACTCACATTTAAAAAAAATCATAGAGAAGGATAAAACCATTCATGTATATATAAAAGAATCACATATTTAAGTGAATAGTTATGTAGATAATCATGGATGATATTTAATGTATTATGTTTGTGAAAAGGTTCTCCATATAATATCTCAATTGAAGTAGGTAATGAGATTTGGGATGAAAGGGAAGAAAATACCTAACTACATTGATCCTAAAAAGATCATTGATCATTTTAAAGTCATAGAATATCATTATGAATTCCTTACATATCTATCTCAAGTGAATGATATTTTATACATATCATTTTTGAGGAATTATATACTAGATCCATCACATGTTCTATGCTCAAAATTTATAAATTTTTTACATGAACATTCATATGAATAAAAACCTATGGTGATCGTGGATTTAAGATAATGGTTAAAAATAACCTGACCAAAAATCCTGTCAAAACTGTGTTGTGGAATAATAAGTTTTATGAGGCTACATAGGAACATGATTATGTGATGAGAGAAAATTACCAATACAATTCTTCATACATGTAATAAAATTTCAAGGATGATGTTCTCAAGTCGGTTAGAATATAACAAATAATTTTTCCATTAAATATTTATCCTTAAAGAAAATATAATGTTTAAAATATTTATTCATATGAAACATAAAACTAAAATAATATGAAACACATTATATAGAAAAGATATAAAGTGAATAAAATCTATATTAGGTTCAAATATAAAAATAAATTAGAAACTATTGAAGAATGGAATTATGAAAAATTAAAACTCAAACATTAAATTTTTTAATAAAAGAAGATTTTTTATGTATTTAATTATTATTTTTAAAATATATAAATTAAAAAATATCAATTTTTTAAAAATAATATTATTTTTGAATTCATTATTCTAATATTATATTAAAAATATTTTTTTGGAATTTCTAAAATAATTAATTTTTAGTTGAGTAGTTAACAATATAGTTTTTTTTTCAAACATGAAAATTTTATGGATTTATTTGATAGAAATATTAGTGTATAAAACATTTCAATTAGTCAAGGTTTAATTTATAAAAACTACTATACATTCTAAAAAAGCTACAGAGAATTTGGGAATACAATGATTATCATTTTTAAAAATAAGTTATACATTCCAATGAAAACAAATTTTTATATCATATTTTAATTATATAATAGTTTGGAAGAATTTATTTTTTTCCTGCTTTGATTTCCCCATAATAATTATTATTATTGTAATAATCTATTATGTATTGTGAAAATAAATTACACAGTTAATTTTACATTATAGAAAAAATTTTAACATAATTTGTTTTTCTAAAAACAGGTTTTTACACATTACATGTATTGATATTAATATTGTTTTTAATAAATATATAAATTTTATTTTATAAAATGGATCTATTATTTATAATAACCCATTAAAATCATAAAATATGTGGTATTTTATTTTAATCAATTAAAATTAAATTATGTAGGTAGAAATTAGTAACCATGGTAGAACTAAAATGGTAAAAGAGAAAATTATAAAAGTAATGAACTTAAATTTTTTTAATAAAATTGTGAAAATCATTATTTTAGTTAATATAAACCTTATATCATAAAATAATCTATAATTTTTAATTTTTGGAATCACTATACATGTTTAACAAGTTTTCCCTTTATATTTTCTTGTTATAATTATAAAAATTTCAGTCTCAACACATACAAAACGGACTTCTCAAAACCCCTTAAAGACCAAAAAAATTATTTTTCCATATAAAACCAATTTTAAATCATTTATATTCACATATAATTTCAATTTTCATATAGTCACAATCTATTATATTGTTCCCTCCATTTCTTATGAGTACTCAAGGGAAAATTTATGTCCTCAACATAAATGCTTTTTTTTGAATAACTTTTTTTCTTTCATAATTGGAAAAATATAAATTTTTATTAACTATACAATATCATAAGTGTTGCTATATATTTAATTTTATTATTAAAAGTGAAGAGGAATTAAAAATATTTCTATGTTTCTAATTTGAGTGATAAATCCAATATTTTTTCATTATTTTGACTACTGCCTCCAAAAAGAAACACATACTATTTTTCCCCACTTCTATCTTAATGGATTATAATGATTAAATTTATTAATAACCATTAAATGTGTAATATATTTTGGATTATATAGATACAAATATAATTAAAAAATTACATCTTATTCATTAGGAAATGAAAACGTTAATTGTGCATTGTGAAAACTACCGCCTCCATAATGTAACATAACTTATTTTTCATCAAAAATAATTATTGTTATTTAAAATATTATAAAATATATTTATATAATTTTAAATTATCTAAATCATATTATTAATCTTCTATAATAATGATATTTTTCCAAAAATAAACAACTTTTATAAGCGTAACCACCCATTATTTATGTTATGTTCATATTTGGGTCGGTCTAACCACCTAATTGAACAATGATATAAAATAATATCCTAGGTGGATATGAGATGATATTTAATGGTAATGTATTAATTAAATATGTTAATAATTATTTCATTTTTTATGGTGAAATAAATATAAAAAACATTCATTAAGATATTAAAATTTGTTAATTAAAATCCATGAAGCATGTTATTCGCAGATTTCATCATTAAAAATCCTAAAAACCCAAAGACATAAATTCTAAAATTATCAATAATTATAAATAATAAAATTTGGTACATTGTATGATATGGTAACAATGAACTTTGAGAAGATTTATTAAGAACAACACTAATATTAGGAAACTAGTTATAAATGATCATGATTAACCACTCCCAATGTTGAATGTAGACGATAACAGAAAAATAAATACTGGAAATAAAAAACAAATTTTAAAAATAGATATTAATAAAAATATTTATCTTAAAGAGGTTATTAATAAGGTTATGTTTTATATATTTTGAAGTTATATTGTGATTATATAAGATGATTTTTAAGGTAAGGGTTTAATCATCTATATTTTGGTTTACCAATTTAAAAAAATTAATGTATTTTAACTATTTTTATGTTGGTTTTTAATTAAAACCTTCTAAAATGCTAAAAAGGAATTTCACTTTCAGTTTTTACGACTATAGATTTAATATATTTATTTTTTTCTTTTCTATTTTCTATGAAAATTTATTTATCACTTTTCATACGAAGGTTTTAAAAAATATATTCTTCCTCATTTAGTTATTCATTTAATTATCAATAAAATTTTAAAAAAATGTTTCCAAAATTTTATGAAAATTTTAGTATTTTTAATTCAATATTCCTCTATGGTTTTCCTCTCATTAATATATGGTTTGATAATGTTTTATATTCTTTTAGTAAATTTTTAATTTATTAAATGCTTTTTTTGATATACTATTATTTCTTAAGTTCATATTTAGCGATGTTTCGAATAATTTAAGAACATATTGTTTTCCAATAGGCTCTTTAAGTTATGATGATTGATTTTATGTGGCACACATATATAGGGATGATAATGGGTGGATTATTAAATCACCTTCGTTTAATTTTTTTATCTTTCTATCTCAATATATTTATAGTTTTGGAAATAATTATTTTGTTTAAACGAAAATGAAACTAATGAATTTTCTCACATTTTCACATACTTACATTTTGAATTTTTTTAACATATACATGGAAATAACAAGTTTTGTGACAAAATTATTCCAAATATTTTTATTTTCCACATTACTAAGTTGTTTATCATGTTATTTTACACTCATATGATAATTTTAATTTTTATGATATTCCATGATATAATGTGAAACCATATTTTTAGAATGTTTTTAATTCATATTTTAGGTTCATATATTTTATGATTGCTGAGATTTATTTTCATCCATGTCATAAATTTTATTATCCCTAAGGATCTTGAATGTTTCAGGTTTCTCTACCATATTCTATGATTAACATATATGGTCTTATAATCTTTTAATAATATATTCATCATGACTCATGTTCTTATTCATGTTTAGGATATGATAAATCATGATTTTTATTTCTTAACTATGAATATTAGTTCACCCATTTCTTGTTTTTAGATTTCATATGATATGATAATGATTATATCATGCGATATGTCTATGAAAGGGTATAAAATATCAAATTTTGAAAAAAATGTTAGAAATTATTGTAAAATTATTTTATTATATAGCCAGTCACCAGAACACTAAACCTTTAGGTCCTTCGTTTGTAAAACTATTTGTGAGATGAATTATTCAAATCATGGAAAAAAATTTATTTAAATTTATGATTATATTGGGTAAAATTAAATGGAGAATGCATATAGATCATTAATGAAATATCCTCTTACACATTCTCCATCAACGATAATACCTTTAAATTCATGTCTTTATTACTAATAAAATTTTATTATTTATTTTTATTTTAACATGAAAAGGGATCAACCCCTAACCCTTTTAATACATGTTCAAATTAATGCTTTTACCCACTAATTTTACTCCTAAATTTTGGGATTTAGTATTACTCGCCATTAATTTCTATTTTTATATATTGGTTTTAAAATTTTTATATATGTAGAAGATGGAAACACCTAGAATATCCTTAACTGAATACTAAATTTCATGGTATATGGTTTTCTCCCCCAATTATATTTTAAATTCTCATTGGTATTTTGTTTTATCTAGTGGATTGAAATTACCCACAAACCAATCTCGATGCTCTATTGATTATTATTCCTACATATGTGTTCATGGGATTAGAATCATGGATTATCATATGGTGGATGATTGATTATAATTATAGTTATTGGGAGGAATAACAACATGAGGGGGTTCTCGAATCAAACATGTAAGAGGATGAGACTATAATAGGGAGGTCATGACTCAATTGAACGGTGATTGATAAATCCCTTTTAAATCATAGTGGATCCATGAGTGACTAATATAAAAGGTTTTCCTAGAATGATTCATGGCGATTTTTTTGAATATGGTGGAATATCTAGATACATTTTTAAGAGGAACACATTATAAAAAATTCCCAATTACAGAGTATTTAATTTTGAAGAACACACACTACATATCATAGAAGATATGGTGGCTTGGTTTTAAATGGATATTAATTATCACATGGACACATGGACCCTAACAAGAGAGATTAGAATATAAAGGGTGTAAATTACTTTTTGATAGTTTCACCCCACACACTAAGTGTAATGTGGACAACCCATATACCCTCAATAGTATAAAACGTGGGATGATGAGATACATGATGAGTACAATCACTAGAAATACACGCCATGTGTTATTCTAAACATTCAAATAATTTGGACCAAGACATTCCATGTGAGGTTTCAATATGTTGGAAAATTACCACTTGTGAACTACACACCATGAACTGTTGGTAAAACATGTTGTATATTTCCTTAATAATGATTTTGACTTTAGTAGTCCCTCCTATGTGAAATTTCATGTATATCATGAAAGATTAATTATATAAAAATATAGATATAAGAATCACGTTATAGAGATAATGGTTATCTACATAGTGAGTTAAAGAGCATACCTAAATTTGAGACACACTTAGTGACTAGAAACCCACCCTAACAGGACAATTGTTTCAAGGTTAAACACACACTTACAATCCATATGTAGGAAAAAAATCATGCCCATGAAATTAAGGAGTGGTATTATCTACCTATTAATAATATATATAGTTATTAATAATTTAAAAGACAAGTAACACATTTTTCTATTTATGGGGTTGGTATTCCATCAATCAATTGAGATTGACTAGAGGATGAGATCCTCCATGGGGTCTATATTCGTCCAAACACTACCACTAGATTCGGATCATCCTCTATAAGTACATATAGGTTATGTGGGTAGATTTTCAAAATTAGATAGTAATATTATCACACATTAAGAATCCACGGGTTGTAATTGATAACTGAAATTATACTATGTGGCAGAGTACCTTAAAAGAGCATAAATAAGTTATCATTTATTTTAACTAATATTTATGTTTTTGATATAAAAAATTTAATTATGGTTTAATTATTAGTGATTTCATGGTTTTCTATTGGGTATTTATATACTCACCCAAACTTCATCTTTTCATTCACTTATTATCTATTATTAAAATTATATATTATTCGATGAAGATTTTGGTGGACATAGTGTTTGTTTTGTTTATTGGTTCTTGTTAGATGTGTCCACAGGATATATTTTTAACTAGTTATTTCACGATAATATTTTTCCTACTTATTAATGATGTATATACATACTATTTTTTTCGACGTGTTTATTTCCCATATAAATTGTGCATTATTTTATAGTATATGGTTGGATATTTGCGGTTTCATGTGCATATGTCATTATAGTTGATTATATTTCATTTTTACTCTAGTGAAAATGGAGGTTTGTGTGTTCATGGGTATTAGGAGAAGGCCTCCCATATCTCGGATATTCTTTCTCGATGTCATTAACTACCCTTTCCCTATTAAACATGGCTCACTACTAGCCTAGCTATCCCTGAGGGGTCGGTTCATGTTAGAGTGGTACCATAGCTAGGATTTAATATGATAGAGTTTAACTTGTGAGTATTTTTGATGGTTGGTTTTGGATTTAGGTAAATAGTGCTAATGTGTCTTGGGTTTGAATCTTAGTCCCAATACCTAAGTGATAATGTGGAGGCTAACATATCCATTCACTAAGACTTGGAAAACCCACTTATCGACTTGTCATACCGAGACACTATTTATAGGAAAACAAATTGTATATGCATCATATGGGAATGCGATATGCTTTAAATTTCCTTTTGAGTGAGCCCTATCCCCATATATGATATTCTTCACTATATTAAATTTTGATAATTTTATTTTTTCTCCACACAAATATCCAAACAGGATTCCATAATAGGATCAAAATACTGACTGAGTATGTTATTAAGCCTTAGTGTGTGGGCCAATTAATCAGGTGTTTTCTCTAGGTGGCCAGTAAATAGTACTCCCACCGATCTTGTTTTCAGAATATATAAAACTAGTACTATATTAATATATCTTAGATCAAACATGGTTACAAAATTATTCCATCAATTCGGGATGATGATAAGTGTTGTTCAAGCACACATAATGAGTTTGAGGGGCGAAGCACTCTTAGGTTATGGGGTGACTGAGACACAAATTAATTAAAGGAATGGATTGATTTTATTGTTTCTACCCCCCCATGATTCTATGAAATATATATATTCTTTTTAACTAAATTTAATATCATCGATACTTTGCGTTGCACGGAACAGTGAGACTAAATGAACCATAAAATATATTATTTTAATATAACTGTAACAACATAGTTGTTAAATGAGTTAGTATAAATAGAATTAAAAAAATTATCAAATATATATAATTTTTTTTACTAAATAAAAATTTCATCATAAATACATAGTGGATGGTAACTATTTTTTAATTCCATTTTATTTTACAAAAAACACGTTCTCTTCAAAAAAAATATTTTTATTACTTTTATTGACGAAATTATACGACTAATTTATTGATATTTTGGAAAAACTTATTTTATAAAATGAATATAATTTTCTAAATCAACATATTGAAGTTATATAAGGATAAATGTTTAAGAATTTTCTAAAGAGATTTATTTTATAATGAATAGTAAAAATGGCGTTTTTTATTGAAATCTAATTTTTTTTCTAACATGTTCAAATTCACATTTTATTTTAAAATTATTTAAAAGAAAAATTTGTTCAATTATCTTTTAAATAATCAAATTATGTTAATTGTAATCTGTTTTATATTTTAATTTGTTGTACAAATGATTTTTATACATAAAAATTAATTTTCCTAAAAAACTATTTTTATACATACAACATGTTTTTATATTAATAAATTAAATTTATCACTATCAATTAATTATTTTAATTAAAATTTTAAATTATATAATTAATCAAATTATTTAAAATTCATATAATCTTTTTTAGCAATGGGATAAGAATTAATAAAAAATTTATAATCAAAAATGATTTTTTCTGAAAGAGGAATTTTTTTCACATTTTCACATGCATATTTTTAAAATTAATTTTTAAAAACTGTTGGTATTACATTAAAATAATGGATTCAATATTTGGAATCAGTTGGTTAAAATTTGGTAAATATGTCTCTTTTATTTTTTGGAATGGCATATATTAACTGGGGTACAATTTATCACCAGGGTAGATGCTAAATTAGGTTAATCTAGGTTAAACATAATTTATAAGGTAATAATAATTCATTTTAATTCTTATTAGATCAATTTAATTTTACCATTATCATATTTTTATTTAAATTTATTTTTCTAATGGTGATATTTCTTTTAAAATTTCCCATATAATATGTAGATTAAATAAAGTTACCAAATGATACCCTCTTAGTTTTAAATATCTCTTATTTATCCACGTGCAAAAAAATAAAAGGTAAGAATGAATAAAAATTTATAATTTTATATTAATGAATCTATTTTTTTATAGAAAATTATTTTTTATCTTTATAAATTTTATTACTACCATTAATGATTATGTAATGCCAATAGATAATTTCTCTAATTAATAAATCTAATAATGGATTTTAAAAATATTACATGTAAACAAATTTTAGGGATATATTGTGTTCCATGAATTTTGTTAATGAATACAAAATAATAATGTTTTTAAAATAATTATATTATAATTCACACATCTTCTTTTATTCTTTTCTGTGAAATTAAATGAATAGTGTATAAATTAGAATGTTTTATTTTTTTATTTTTTTACTAAATTAATTAAAAAACATAAAAATTTAAAAATATTAAAATTGGAATTTTATATGGATGAAAAATTCATTCCTTTCACATTTATAGGCCATTATGAACCATTATTCTTGAAATTCACATTATTATATTTTAATATTTTATGAAATTCCATGTTTATCCCTCTAATAAATTATAAAATGAAACCCCTTTCTCTTATTCATACCAATTTGATACTTAAATATCCACAATAATCATCAAATTTATCATAAAAATTTTCATATAATAATTATTGAGGATCCGATATTCCAAAAAGACTAACCATAGATCCCTTAAGCAGAAATCTAAATGAGTCGTTTCAAAGAATAAGTAATTGCCTTTATGGATCACATTAGTCTAAATTCTTAATTTACATCAAATTAATAACATATACTTTTCATTAAATAGTTTTTTAATAATCAATAACATAATTAAATGTTATTATTATTATATGTAACCACCTTTATTTTTTCACTTTACATCAAATGGGAAGTGAATATATCGCTTGTGTCGATATATGAGTTTCCATCTCCACGTAGAAAAAAATTTCATTTTCATCACCATATTTTATGGATGGGTATTTTAAGGTTTTAATTTTTATATATTATAGTAATGAAATAATTATTCCTCTCAAATTATAATTCCTATCTACATTTGAACCTTTATAACCATTGGAAAATGATAACGTCACTAATTTTTATGTAAGGATTACCATCTCTACGAAGTGATGTGATTCATTTTTAATTTCCATTTTACTAGGATGGTAATAATGATAGGTTTAAGGAATATATATTATATATATGATATATATGATCTAATAATTATTATACTAAGGTGATTTATAATTTACCTCTATTTCTTTTCATCCGTTGAAAAATAAAAAAAATGTTCATCTGTACGTATGGCCTACCATCTCCATGAATGGTGTAATTAATTTTTTTATCTCAAATTTCATGAATAAACATAAAAATGAATATAATGAATACATATTATAATTATATAATTGTTAATATTCTGTATATGATTGAACCATTATCAAGGTAAATAGGAATAAAACTACTGAATCAAAATATACAAGAAGAGAGAAGTATATATCACATGGAACCACTATATTAATAAAAAATTACAATAAAACTAGTAAAAAATGTTTCATATAAATAATATATGGTATAATATATATGATTATGGTTCGGTAATATATTTATAATATAGATATATTTATTATAAATGATGTTAATATTCTTATGACGGAAGTCAAAGCTAATGTAGGAGATTTTTGTCTCAATTTTATTTCCATAGGACATATTCCATATTGAACATTTGTATCTTTATTGTAGTTTATATAATATCCATGAATTAATTTTATGATTATTTTAAATAAAATTACAGGATATACATATCCATATATGTTCATTCTTTCATGAGGGTGTCATTTAAAATGTTTCCAATGTGGTAAGGATTTTATGTTACAATATCATTGTTTATTATGATTATTTATAATTATGATTATGATGAATAAATAAATTTAACTATATATAAATAAACTAATTAATTTTATTATCATATGATAGTTTCATAAGAATACTATTTTCCATTCATTTCCCTCTCCATAAGTTCTCAATATATAGAAAATAGTTTTATAAGTAAAATATTTTTTATTTCTCTCATCAGTCTTTAAGATTTATTCTTCAATATCCATGTTTTCTAAAATGTCCTAGATAAGGTTTTAACAATTATACTATTCATCCCTGTTGTAGACTTTCTTTATTTTTTAATTTTTAAAAATTATTTTTAAAATAATTATTCTTTTCATTTTCTGAATGAGTTAAAATTTTTACCTTTTGATAAGACTATTAAATAATGGGTTTTTAAGATATATTACATGAACATAATTTCTCACTATCACAAGATCTCAAAGATTGGAATATTTCTTCACCTGTTTCCATATTTAATTTAAAATAAAATGATTTTTATAATTGTTTATTAATTATTTATATTTAAATGGTGTGACATCAAAATGGGAAGGATATTTTCCTCAATAATGTTTTAATGACCATTTAATGGTATTTATATTTATCAATGACAAAAAAACCATTATTTAATTTATTATTTACTAGCTAGGAATATGATGCATTTATTATATAATTATTATTTCTCTAGATGGGTTATGATTATTATGACATTATTTTTATGAAACTTGTTCCATTTCTGTGGGCTATACTATAATGAAATAATGAAATATTTATGAAACCCATTTATTTTCATAGATTCTAATAGGTGGAATGTTTTATGATCATGTCAAAAAAATATGTATTATTTTCATTATGTGAAGGGTTTGACCTATTTTTTTCACTAATAATGGTGGTAAATATTGATATCTCATGGGATATATATGAAAAGAATGGGGAGTCAAACCCAACACAGTAAGGGACGTTTACCAATTTGATAGTCATTGGAGTGGACATTGACAACTAGAAGCATTTTTAATGGAACATGAACTACTATTATGGAGCTGTATATAAATCCAACACAATTATTTTATCGATGTTACATGTTATTGTTATTTTTATTCCCTAATTTTATTTATTATTCCTTATATTTGATCTCATGGATGATGTCCTTTAATTTATTTATGATTCATGTATTATGAACTACCTAGAATTATGAAGTGATTAAAGGGTATTTTATTTGATATGTACGGTATGGTTTTAAAATGTCAACATCATGTTCTCATACTCTTATTCACAAGATAGGATAATGTGGTAATTTATATCTACCTTTTTACACCTAATAAGCATCTAGGTAACCCTTTATTGTCCTTTTCTTCCCATGTTATAAAAATTCGGTTTTGTAATAATATGTCTAATTAGGGTTCTATTTTTGAAGAACATAATTGAAGACCCTTAATAAAATCTTATTTATGTGACAAATATTCTAAATATACCAGAACTATATGATTCTAACATGGATCATTATCATATGTAATGAATATTAATCTAATATGATGTAATATATAGGTGTTGAGCGTATGGGTCATTATAGTTGATATCATAGTAGGGTTTACATAACCTTTAGAAAATAGGATTTTGAAAATATAATGAGAAAACAAGAGATATGTAATTGTATAGGATAACAACCAAGAGTTTTGGTAATGGTCATAGAAACCCAAGGTAAAACCTAAGGTGTCATATATTGAAAAGGAGGTGTAATTATTTATACATCCTACTAATTATTTTTTGTTATGCCTCAATATGAATATTGTTTCGCATGCTATGATTTTGGGTTTTATTCATTACATATAACTAAGAAGATTCATGTTAACACTAAAGAATAATGGAATTAATTTACCTAAGAGAAACAAAACTAAGTATTATATAGAATGATAGCCTTTGGATTATGGCTAAATAGTTATCATGATACGTGAATACCAACATAAACTATAAAAAACTATTAGAATCCACCAATGAGATAAGAATATAGTTCACTGAGAGCTCAGGTGTTAGAGAATATGACAGAAAAATATTATGCTTCCTATATATAGATACTGAGGGAAGAATCATTCAACTGAATGTCTTAGGGAAAGAAAAAGATGATTTTTTTTGTGGAAACGAGTGTCATAGAATAGGTAATTTACAAGAAAAAATTAAGAGTTCAATTTAGTGAAATGAAATTCATCTTAATATATCATTTATAGTTCAACATCTTGTGTGTGGGGAATATAGGGAATTATCTAAGCCAATTCCCTAATCCATTTTTTAACTCCTAGTCTAAGGAATGTAATATTCTTTTTTACTATTTAATGTGAGAGGAGTTAACGATTTATTATTTGGTATTCAAGAATTATATTAATTAAGTTTTGAATAGAAAAATCATGAAATATCAAATAATTATTGCACTTTATTTTTCTTTATGGATCTAAAAAAGTACATTAAATGGTTTTGCTAACCAAGAAAAGTGAATTAGTGTTTTGATGATAATGTATATTTAGGATAAAGAAACTATTGTTATTTAGTGTATAATATCTGTGACCAATAAATTAGTTAATAATTCGATGAAAAAGTTATTTAGGGAATATTTTATGTTGTTTATCATTTATTTTGTATTTATAGATCATATTCAATGATTAATGAAGTCATTTTTGGAATAAATTTAGAGATAATTTTTATAAGAGTATATTGTTTCATGTCAGTTTAACTAATAAGTTAAAGATAAAATCATGGGTTCATATTTTTAATTCTTATCATATGTTAAAAGGAATCAACATCCAATTTTTAGTGTTTTTGGTGATGGGATTTTTATGTCTTTTGAATCCATTAGGTTTTTTTATGATAAATATTCTATTTAGGTTTAAATAACCCATTGGGGTTGGTTTATGATTTCATGTAATGTTATATATGGTCTACTTGATTGTGGAATATAGATAATCTTGGTGGTTGAAAAGTTATACATCAAAAAGTGGATAATTTCGTAGATATTTATTTCAAGGTTATGTATTTCCTTTCATGATAGTATTGAAATTGGATTCATGACAATTTTGTGAATTTATCTACATTGAATCATTACATAGTGATATTTGGTAGATTTTTAATTAGTTTGATGTATATGTAACTATTTGGTGGGACACATGTTTTATTAAGAAAATGTTTTTTGTGAGAATGTAAATTAGAAATTTAAGGCTATAAGTTAAATTATTTTTTATATCCTTTCAGATTAAAACATTATTTAATTTTGAGGTTATTTAGTTGATTAATGTTTTGAATATTAATTTCATATTACTTAAAATGATAGTTTATTCATTTTGATAATTATCTTTTGCGAACCATTTTTTTGGTTAATAATAATGATCTGAAGAATACAAGGATATAATTTTTTGATCAATCACATGTCGATTTTAGTGCTTCAGAGTTGAAAAAAATTTATCCCGAATACTGATTTTTTGGAGAAAAATATTAGACTCTGGTGGAAACTGATTAACAGATGAAATTATACATAAAAATTATGTATTTTTTTATTATAATCATATTCATGATATTAAATGAATACCTATATTATTGTAAAATTATCTTAATAGTAATATTTTTTATGAATGTGAATCCTTGAAAATCTAACGTAGGAACATTTTATTCAATGGTGTTTATGATACACAACACTAACTGCACATGGTAATATAATATTCCAAGAATTTATATTATATATTCTATTTAGGATAAATTAAATATAATTTATTACTTGAAATGAACATGAAACAAAGTTAACGTAAATCACACACAACACAGATTTATCTTTCATTATATATAAGATAATCTTTGATCAGTGGGTTACTTTACATGCAAGACCAAGTTTGAACCATTCAATAATATATTATTAAAATATTATTATTTAATATAATAAGACTTAACCTAGCCATTAAATTGTTTTTTATGAAAATAATTACCTAACTTTGGAAAATATTTTGTTCTTATATATATAAACTGAATTTTTTTGTCATAAAATTAATTGTAAATAAATATAAGAACCAATTTAATTTAATAATATTTTGATAGAAATTTATTTTTATGCTCGCAAAGATGTTTTACCCTACTAAATTCAATTAATTACAATTAGTGGGTGATAGTAAAGTGGTATATTTTATATTTTATATTCCATTAAATAATTTTCACACTCATCCTATATATTTGATAGGCTTAAGATAAATACAAATCAAAGTTTACACACAAAATACTATATTTTCATTAAGGCACTTTTATCGACTATTAAAGGGGAACCTATTTTAAATTCAAATTTTGGAAATTTTATAAATATTATATATCAAAATAAAAATAATATTTAAATTTGGAACATAAAAATTTTGTAAGGGTATTTTTTTGGTAGTTTTCAGTGAAGAATAATTTTTAATGATTAGTGATAAAATATTGACTTTTAATTCAAAACTGATTTTTTATATATTTTATATATAATGATAAATTTTATTCTTAAATGGTTTTAATTTCTAGTTAGACTAGTTTTTTATCAATTAATCCAATTTATTTCCTTTTAAACAAATTTACTTCAAAATTGTAAATAAAAACTTAGAAAACCTTTGAATGTATTTACTTTAAAAACTCGCATTATCATCATGTCTGTAAGATTAAATTTAAGTTAGTTTATACAGATTCTATGATTCAATTTCATGAAATGGATTCAGTAGTAGGAAAAAAATAATTTATAATTTCTTATAACCTAAACATAGTATTCAGCCAAAAATATCTGTGAATGTAACTAAAATTAATATCAATGATTAAGGATAAATTAAATTTAATAACATACTAAACATTAATCTTATGGAAAAATAAATTAGAGACTTTCCTAAAATCCATTATAATTATGTATTTATACTATAAACTACATTGGATATACTTTTGACCATTATTAGATCTTCTAGACATTTGAAAAACATGGTTCGAATTCCCTTTGCAAACATTTATAAGAGTGAAACTCCTCTCCACTCTAAATATGAAATCAAGAATCCTACATCCTGAAAACTATAAAGAAACCCTAGATTGATGAATATAGGACAAAATATTTATTTAAAATCCCTCTCCTAAACTTATAATTGTTACCTTGGTTGGAAATCCATCCAAACAATCCCTTTGGTTCAAACAAAAAAGAGATACCCAAAGAAAAGGTAACATCGGTCCCCATGCAATTTAGCTTTATTTTCTTTTCCACTCTTTAAATTATTCTTAATCCATGATTATATAACTACATGAGTATCCTAAAAATAAATCTATTTTTATATTAATAGTATTATGTAAATTTAAAGCTATTTTTATAGAATTATTTGTTGAAGTGTGGACTACTGCCCCTCAAATAGATGTGACTCATTCAAACTATAAATGGAACATTTAATGGATTATGTTAATAAAACTATGTATTATATTTTAAATATATATAAAACTGAAATTATAATATACATATATATAAATTTTAAATTCTTTTAATGTAATAAACAATTGATAGTATGGTTCATCCATACGTACGACCTACTATCTCCAGGAACAATACATTTCATTTCTTATTTCCAAATTTTTATATTATATTTTAAATAAATATATGGTAAATATGTATTTTAATTAAATAATGGTTTCTATTTTGTATATGATGAATCCATGATAGGAGAATCCAATAACTAGTTAAATCATATGCGACAAACATGGTAATTTACACCTGAAATAATGAAGATAATGAATGATTATTATCAAATGGGTAACAAGATACTATATGAAGATAATCTATGAAATTATAGAAATTAATATAGTTCATTAATAAGTTATCATCACTATTAAATCACTTATTTAAGAAAATATATGATGTTTATCTGAAAGGAAAAACAGGGTAAGGGAATTTCTTCTCAATTTTTAAATATGTTAGATAAATGTCATGTTCATAACCTATTTTTTAATTGGTTTATATATCATCATTGTTTTCGGTAATATTATATGATTATGTGTATAATAAATTTGAATATCTATTTAATTATTTAGACTTATTTATAAGTACTTATAGTTGATACCCCTAATATACTCAATGATTTGTTCTTACTTCAATGTTATGGTCTTTTCAAGAGTTTTCTTCAAAATATCATTATTTGGGATTGTTTACAAATGAATTTTCATCAGAGAAAATTATTTTATCACTATATAATAATTTTTTTTTCTACTCCTAGGCTAAATAATGACCACTTTCTAGGTATAATACCATTTTTACACACTCTGGTACTTAAAATTGTTAATAAAATGTTTTTAAGAAAACCAGACTTCATTCTCTCTTCAGCTAGAGAACCTGTTTTCTTTTTAAAAACATGTTTTCTAATATTTATTTTTAAATTATGTTTAACTTTTTAAAATAATTTATCAAGTATATGTATAATTTTTTTATAACCATGTTTTCAAATGAATTTTATTATCTCTTTTTCTAATAAGTACTTTTTCATACTTTTTACCACATAAAAGAAAAGTTCTTTTTACCTTACAACATGTATGAATTTACCAAACATCATTTCTTAAAATATTACTTTGAATGTTTAAAAGAATAATTTTTAGAAAAAATGTTTTTAAAATTTCTTTTTTAGAATAATATTTTAAAAAACATTTCTAAATATTAAAAGGATATTTTCCATAATATTTTTTATGATATATTTTAAATTATTTATATTCATCATCAACAAATACCATTAATTTTTACTCCAATTGGGATATGTTACATTGATACAATCCTTATTATTCCTCTAGATGTTCTAGGATTGATTTTTCCATGGGTCGTATTAAAATTCAACTCCTTGATTCCTTTTAGTTCACTTGAAATATTCAATTTCCTATGATTATTTAGAATTGAATTTCCCTTCTGAATCCATATCATTTTTCATGTCTAGGATTATTTCATAAACTATATACTATTTTCCATATATTGTTCACATTCAATGTTATATGATTTTTTGGGGAAATATTGATAAATATGTATCATCTAGTCAATACATATATTTGATATGACATATTAATTATTTTGATTATTTTATATAAGGATTTCTTTGAATAGGTACAACATGGGTGGGGCTTAGTTATAGATCTCCCCTCAAAGCATCAATAGTCCCATTAGAAAAAATATTGGTGAAAATTATATGGTTCTTTTCTTGGTATGTTTTAGACCATCCTTTGAATGGTATTTATGATATAGGTACCATGTACCTAGGAAACTTGGTGTCCAATAATTAATCATTTTCCTCATTTAGTTTCAGTTATTATTCATCAATTACATTTTTTGTCGACATATCTATAGATACATTACATTTTTAGTTCATTGATTAAAAAAAATTTATTCCAGTTTATTACCTTTACATATTGAGTTCCCATTATCTAATTATTTAAATTGAATTTAATTCCATTTATTACTTTTCCATATTATTTATAAAAATAATTCTCAGCTTATTTCTTACATGGTATGTGTATTTTGTTATATATCATGCCATAATTATTACTCTCACTAATTCATTATTACTTCCTCTATATCATACACTTTCTAAGAATTTTAGAACACCCTTATTTTTTCTATTCCTCAAGATTCCAAGAAGCATACTATGAAATATTTTAATAGATATACTAGATAGAATTATCTTATAAACGAAATTATTTAGAAAAATATATATTTTTTGAATTAGTGTATTCATTTTTAATATTAGACTCTCCTATTTATCTAGTTTATCAAGACAAATAAACTCCTCGGTAATATAGGATGTTATTCTTTATAATCATGCCAATGAAATGGTAGTAGACACATTATCTACGATTTTGGGGGTTGGGTCGCTATAGTTGGAATTAAAGGAAGATTAATAGCACCCTTGGAAACTATTTTTAAAGAGAAATAGATTAAATAACATAACCCTTAGATATAATTTGATAATATGGAATAATATATTATAATTATGGGATGGTATGGGTTTTATGGATATTCCTAGAAAATACATCCCTATAGGGATGCTACTGGTGGATGTGGATCTAGTACATATGTATATAGGGGTAACAACTCTGAAAATTTGTATTGGTCCTCACTTAGTATAACTAGGTACAAAATAATGTGCCTTACGATGTATAGAGTTTGACACTCTCATAGGATATGCTTTGGATTATTTAATTTTTCTTTATAAACCTTCATAAAGGATTTCAATAGATAATGATAATGACTGACCTTGGTTAAACCCGAGGGGTCTTAAGATTGAAAATAGTTCTTCAATATTTAGATATCCTAAAAAATTATTGATAGTTTCTCCAATATGATAATTGATTCTCACACTATGGTTATTGGTGTTAGTAAATAAAATATTTCAATGGTTAAGACATAGAACATGGATGGACCTCTGTTTAAATAAAAGGATGAAGTATTTATGTATTAGGGTTGTATTGAAAACCTTTGTTGATAGGCTATTTAGTGATTAAACTTATTTCAAGGATGTCCATCAAATTTATTTTACAAATTATATTAATTTGTTTTTAGAAAATGGTGGGTGACAACCAATCATGATTGGAAAGTCTTCAGTTTATAATCTAAAGATTTAATGATGAAAATGGTTTCACACCAACCATTGACCCATGCAATTTCCTGGGTTATATTTCATTGTTTTTAGATAAATAAATTGAAAAATAAATATTAATAGTGAAGTAGTAGTATCAATTTTGATATTTATAGATTAGTGTATTAACCTTATTAGTTTGGTATAATAGTAATATAAAATCACAACGGCTTGTCATATTGATCTTACGATATTTAAAAAATAATAATTGCTTAAAAATGGTTCATTATAGGATTCCATTTCATAGATTAAGGGATGAATTAAAATTTTACCCAAGAATAACCAAAAGATTAAATTATTCTTATAAAACTGAAATGTATATATTAGGTATATTTCTTTATATTACGAGGCATAAAAACAATTACTCTATATTAAGAAAATGATCAAAAAATATTTTTCTTATAAATTAAACATTGTTGAACTGACAGTATTTTGAATCATCACTGATTTTTGGATTTGAGGCCCTCAACATTTCATTGTTCATTTGTTTTTTTGATTAATGACATCAATCACACCATATATATATATTGATTCTCTTCCTCCATGTATATATCTAAACATTCCACTAATGATCTCCCACAATGAGAGTTAATTATATTTATTCCAGGTGTCCATTTCACTTCCCACTTTCTCTTCTCTAAACAATTAATTAGGAACCCATTTCATGATGTGGGATTTCAAACATATGAAATATAAAAAAATCATCATGATATATTTTTAATTATGAGAAAACAATTTAATTAAGGTGGGTAGAATGTAATACCCCTAAAAAATAAAGTAGGAGCATTAGATTTCATAGCATATATGAAACAACAAACCAATCCCTCAAGAGAATATAATATCTTGAGAATTTAAAATATATTTACGATTTTAAATAAGTTAAATTTAAATCTTATAATTCAAGTGACACAGAGATAGCTTATAGAACATAGAACACTAAGTTATCTTACTTTATAAGCAAGAAATAAAACATTTTACCATCTAATGTTGCACACTAGGCCCATTTTTAACCGAACAACAATATATTATTAAAAAACCAATATTTAGTATATTTAGACATAATATGGAACTCAAATTTGAGTTTATGAATAGTATTTGAAAAAATATTAAATTAAATGGTTTACAAAAAAAATAAAATTAATTAATTAGTTATAAAATTAATTATAATTGAAAATAACCACCAATTGAATATAAAAATATTTGTATAGGAAACTAGTTTTATGCCTATAAAGCTATTTTACCATTACAAATTAAATTAACATCAATTAGTGAGTGATTATATATATATATTAAATATTCAATAATGTATTTTTTACACTCAAACAATATATTTTATAGGAATAAGATGAAAACAAATTCAAAATTTTGGAATAAAATACTCTATTTTTAAATCACTTTTACTGCATTTAATGGTGAATCAATTTAAAATACAATTTTTATAAAATTTATAAATGTTATATACTAAAATAAAACTAATTTTTCAAATAAAATCATTATAATTTTGTAAGGGTTAATTGTTTTTATTTTTATACAAATTTTCTTTTTTAATGAATAATGATAAATAATGAATTTTAATTGAAAACTACTTTTCCATATAATTTTATTTATAATGTTAAATTATATTCTAAATGGTTTTGACATTTAATTAGATTAATGTTGTATCAATTAATCTAATTTAGTTCATTGGAATTAATGTAACATTTAATACGTATATGAAAACATTAAAATATATTGATTGTTTTACTTTAAAAACACACATTGTTGTCCCATCTGCGTGATTAAATTTAAATTAATTTATGCCAATTATGTGGTTAGAATTTGGAAAATTTTATTTAATATGTATAATAAAAGTAAATTATAATATATAATAAGTTCAAATTAGTTATTTACTTATTATATTAGTAAATATAATTAAATTTAGCTACAATGATTAAGGTGGAATTAAGCCTAAAAAGGGAAAAACCTAAAACGTAAGGGCTAAAAGAACCTAGAAAAATTTCCAAAAAGAAATTTTATGTCCATATATAGATCATATACTCTCTTTTATAAAATTTTTACCACTATAGGATACAATTTAAAATGGAAAATAGGGGTGTAATTTCATTTCCAATAATTTACAAAAGTGTCACTCCTCTCCCTTGTAAAAAGAAAATCAGGCCTCCCGCATCCTCAAATATTTCAATCCACATTTCATAAAAAAATATAATGATTTATATCCTAAAAATAAACACCCTATTCCTATATTCCCAACTTTCATCAAAAATCTATCCAAGGAAGCCCTTTAGTTCAAACTAAAAATAGTTACCCAAAGACGAGTTAATATCTTTCCTCAAGTTCTTTAGTTTTTTTTTTCATTTTATAATCATTAAATTATTATTACTAAATTAATATAAAAAAACATCAGTATCCTATATGTACTAAGGTTTTTTATGTTAAGTATCTGACCTACATATACCCAAATTTCAATCTAATTGGTAACAAACATACCATTTATGTGTTTGGCGAACTACCTCTTCACCAAATGATGTTGTTTATTTTTCCATTACTGCCTCTCATGTTTGAGGATAATGATAAGAAATATGTTTATATATTATATATATAATATTTATAATGTATTTATTATTATTTAAATATTTTATAAAAAAACCATTATTCCTTCCAATTTGTTTAATCACAATAAGAAGATTATTGGAAGTGTGTACTATAGCCCCCTCAAGGCGATGCAACTGATTTAAAATATTCATGGAACATGTAAAGGATGATTTAAATAAAAATATAAAATATTTTTGAGATATATATGATAATTTAATTATAGTATACATATATATAATTTTATTTTCATTCATTTTATATGAAAAATAAATGAAAGTAGCTTTCTTGCATATTTACAACGTATTGTCTCGAAGAACAGGGCATTTTAGATTTTATCTCCAAATATTATAATTTATTAAAAATAACCATATAATGGAGATATATTATAAATAAATAATATTTTACACTCTTTATATAATGAATCAATGATATTAAAAACAAATAAAAATTTAAATTAAACTCAACAAACTAGGAAATTAACACCCTAAATAAGGATAATAATGAATGATCATTATCAAATATGTACTCAAATAATATAATAAGATAATATATGACATAATAAACTATAATATTGTTCTAAAAAAAGTTAGTTACTCTCTTAGAACAATTGTAAAGTAATTTAATGATTATTCACATGAAAGGAAACACAATGTAAGGGATTTTCATCTCACTCTTTAGATCTGTGAGATAAATGTCATCCTCACAAAAAAATTATTTCACGAGGTATATATACTTCCCATTTTGATATATTATATCCTGAAGTATTTTATCATCGAGTTATTTTAAGAATAAATTTTAATTATTTCTTTTTTGTGAATTTTCATTTATATTTACCATGATGTATTGAATTTCGTAAACCAATACATTTTTCATTTGGATATATTACTTACTCATTATTGTTAACATTTTGTTATTATCTGTATAATTACATTGACTATATATTGAATTATTTAATATTATTAATTTGGATTTATCGACGATGCATATAATATACCTATTAATTAATTATCACTTCATTGTTATGGACTTTTCAAGGGTTAACTTTATAGTCTCATTTTTTAGAGTTTGATTACACTTGAATATCCATGATAGAAAATTATTTGATCATCGTAAATTAAAGCCTTTAATTTTACCATATTCTTTCTATTCAAGACCCTTTTCAAGTAATATTACCTTTTTTCCTCTCATTGGTAGTTAAAATGTATTTATGAAAACCCGATATCATTATCTCTTTATTCGTAAAATTTTTTTTTTCATAAAATCCTATTCTCTAAAAATGTTTTTAAAAAATGTATTTGACAATTTCAAAATGATTTAATAATGTAATTTCTACCCTTTTGACTTTTACCAATATTTTCATAGTAATTGTTTTATATCTTTTTGAATTAGGAAATTTTTTTAAAAAAATTGTGAAAAAATAGTATACTATTTTTACCTCCGAAGTAATGTAAAAATTTATAGGACATAATTTCATTAAGGCTTCTTTTTCACATTTAAAAGGTTAACTTTAAAAAACTTGTTTTTGAATGATATTTTAAATGAAAGAAATTTTCAAAACTATTTTCAAAATATAAAAAGAATATTTCAATTAAGAATGTTTTCAAGAATTATTTTATAGTATTTATATTCATCAATGGAAAAATCCTTTAGTTTCTACTCATATTGAAATACATTTTATAGATAACATCCTCATTATTCCTATCGACGGTCTATAATTAAAATGGACAAGGATAATATTAACATTCATTTCCTTGATGCCTTTTATTCCTCAAAGAATACTGAATTTCCTATGATCATTTGACATTGGATTTCCCCTAAGTATCCAAATAATTTTGCAAAGATATGATTATTGTCTGAACCATACACCATTTTTTATAAGGTTTTCACTTTGAAAGTTATTTTATTATTTGGACAAATATTGATAAATCTGTATCATTAATTCAATTCAGAAATTTGTTAAGGAATATTATTTGTTTTGATTTTTAGATCAAAGGATAACTTCAGAAATGTTTTATATAGGTGGGGCTCAATTATGAATATAACCTCAATGAATCACTAGTCCAATGAAATGAATATTTTGTAAAAATTAGATGGGATTATACCTGATAGGTTTTAATGAGTATTGTGAAATGTATTGAATGTAAAGGTAATATATACCTAAAAAACATGTAATCCAATAATTAATAATTTTCATAATTTAGTTTCAGTTATAATGAATACATGATATTTTGTGTCAATATATGTATGGATATATTTCATTTTTAATTCACTGATAAAATTTCATGTGTTTTAGTTTCTTACCTTTCCATATTGATTTTTAATTATCTAGTTATTTTAATGGAATATATTTCTAGTTATTACCTATACATACGGGTTATGTACCTACTTATTAGTTTTTTAAATACATGGTATTAATTTTTATCTATTTACCATTCCATAATTATTACTCTCACTGATATATTATTTCTTCCACTACACTTTACCTTTACTGAGAATTTTAACTCACCCTTATTTTTTTCCACTTTCCATGAATATAATAAGCATTATATAAATGATATAATGTGATGTACTAGATGAAGTAATGTTATACTAAAATTTATATAGATAAAATAATTATATTTTAATGGTTGTATTCATTTGTAATACAAGACTCATGTTTATATCTAGTTTACCAAGACTAATAAACTATTCGGTACTCTGAGATTTGATTCCTTGTAATAATGTCACTCGAATGGTAGTAGACACTGGCACTAGTATTTCTAAGTCCAAGTCACTACGCTATAACCATTAATTACAATGAATTTATTTCCCTTTATTACCTCACAAATTTATGTTTTTGTGGTTGTTAACTTTTTCTAGACCTTATTATCTATCACTCAATAATAGTCATTAGGCATTAGTTTTTTCTTCTATGTCAATATTTTAACTTCTCAATAATTTTTAACCATTTTTAAACATAGTTATGTGTTATTCTATATGAGCTTTATATTTTCCCTTCCCTCTTTTTGAGAGGTAGATTTATTTACCATTTTTATGATGTGGGGTATCAATGAGTGGAATTTACAAATATCAAAACCTTGATTACCATTATGAAGTAGAAATTTCAAGGAGAAAATTTTGTAGGAGGAATAAAACTCCAATATATTTTATAAAGAATATTTTCTAATTAAATTTAATTCCTTCGATACCTTTTGATAAACGCATCACCGAGCCTAAATAAACTATGAATATTATTAGCTAAATATGGTCATTACAACCTAGCCTTAATGTTTTTGAGATTGAATAGTATTAAAAACTTAATTAAAGATAAATAAATTTACCACTAAATCTAAATCTATTGATAAATTCTAAATAAATAATCACTTAATTTTATTTATAGTCATTTTATTTTCAAAAAAAAATTTCTTTAAAAACAATAGTTTTATTTATTTTCAAGGAAATAAATGATGTATAATTTTCGGATAATTTAGATGTTATATTTTAATAAATAAAAATAATTTTCATATCATTAAATTAAAATTATATTAGATATATTTTTGGAGAATTTTTTGAAAAGATTGAATATCTAGTGAATATTGAAAAACCTAGTTTTTTTATACTGAATAGATTTTTTGTTTTAATAATGAAAAAAGATATATTTTTATTTGTTTATTTGAAAAAATGGTTCTCTTATATTTTAAATAATCCAAATATGTTCATTTTAATTAATTTTTTTTTATTTGGTTTGGAAACATTTTTATATGTAAAAATAAATTTTTTAAAAAAGCCATTTTTATTTCTGTAATTTTTTTAACATAAAAATTTAATCTTATCATGATTGGTGACTGATTTTATTTAAACTTATGTTTAATATATTTTATAATATTTTCAAAAAAATCATCTCAATTTTTTCAACATATAATATAAGAATAAATCTACTTTTATTATATAAAATATGTTTTTCTAAAATACTTTTTCATCATATTTTACCTGATTATTTTTAAAACTAAATTTTTCCTCATATGGATATTGAAATTGACAAAATTTATTTAATAGTTGTAATTAGGATTTCCAAATTTGGTAAATATGAATCTTTTATTTCTATGAATTATGAAAAGTAACTTTAGTAAAATTTATGACCTTAGTAAATGGTAAATCAAGTTAATATAGTTTAAAATTAATTGAAAAAGATATCATTTTTTATCACATTTATTATATAGTGAATATAATTTAATCATTTTCACCTTGAGATCTAATATTACTTTTTAATGGACACTTATCCATGAAAATATCCTATATAAAATTTATACCAATGAATGTTAGAAAATATTACCCTCTGAGTTTTAAATATATATTGTAGGGCCACATAGGTAAAAAAAAGTATGGAAGAATATATATTTCTATATTTATCTTAATAAATTTATTTTTTTTATGGGAATTTATTTATAATATTTATAAGTTTTATAATTACATTTTATTCTTATATAACTCTAACATAGTATTTCTCTAATTAATTAAAAAATATAATAAATGATTTTAAGAAGATTAAAAGCAATATAATTTTAGCGAGTTAATCGTATGCTATAATTTTATATATGAATATGAAATATGGGTGTTTTTTAAAGATTTATATTATAAATAAAATATTTTCTTTATGTGTTTTAATTGAAATTAAACGAATACTCTCTAAATTGGAAATAATGATTTCTTGTGAAAAAAATACTATATTAAATTACATAAAATCATATAAATACAGAAATAAGAAATTAATAATAAGATATAGTCTAAAATTTCACCTCTTTCCCATTTATATTCTCATAAAAACCATTTTTATAGATAATAAAATTAATATATTTTAATATTTTAATAAATCACATTATTGTCATTCCCCTCAATTATAATAGGACCCCATTCCTTTCTCTTCATTACACAAATTGCATCTTTATTGGTTGAAAATTTTACCCCATGTTCCCTTATAAACATTCATATCTAAATTATAGATATTTCTTCATTCTTATAATAATAATCATTGATCCATTAAGATGAAATCTAAAGGACTCATTTCAAAGAAGATGTAAATGCTTTAATCTGATCAAATTCAATTTAATTCTTCTTTTACCTACTCTAAATCGGTTATATTATACATAAAATAATAAATCCAGTGTCCTAAATATAATATAATTTTTTTATTCCTATTAACCCACATTTACTCACCATCCATCCATCAAATGAAAAGTGAATGTATCACTTGTACGTACTTATGACTGATTGTCTCCACCAAGGGATACAATTCATTTCTAAACACCAAATTTGATGGATTGCGTTTTAGTATATTTAATTTTTATATATGATAATTATTATTTTTTTATTACACTTGAATAATAATATCTTTTCTACATTTTTTTATGTTCCAAAAAATTGGAATACAATAACAACACTCATGCAAATGTTTGGACAACCACCTATATATAGATGTTTGATTCGTTTTTCTTTTTTCTTTTAGTTTTATGATAATAATGAAAGTTTTAATGAATATATATTATATATATGTTATAATAATAATTATTTAAATGTTATTTAGGATTAAACATTATTTATATCTATCCTTCAAAAAATGGAAACAACATTCATATGTATGTATGACATACCATCTCCATGAATGGTGTAATTAAAATTTCTATCTACACTTTAATTAAATATGATAAAAAATATATTTTGGATATATTTTTTTTATATTATTATTAAAATTAATATATATTATTGAATAATCATTAAATTAGAAGTACCAAAATAATTGAACCAAAACATACGGAAAAATAAGAATAAATGTCTCCTGGAATACTAATTTTAATAACTACTTTTTAAACACAAGATGATAAAATGTTGTAATTAAATATTATATTTTATTATTTATATTAATATGGTTCTTTAATATATTTATAAATAAATTTATATTTATTATACTAGATGTTCCAATGCATATGACGGAAATCAGATTGATCGTCAGGGTAATTTTCTCACTTTTACTTTTGTGAGGAAAATTCCATATTCGCCAATTATTTAATTCATAGAATGTACATACTATATATATATATATGTGTGTTTTAGGATATTTTTCAAGAAAATTATAATATATAAATATCAAAATAATTTTTTTCAATCATGGGGCCTGTGATTAAAAATTTTCTAATCTCGTAATGGTTTTATGTTATAATTGTAATGTTTATCAATATTATATATAATTATGTTTATAATTGTGAGATTCAATGATATTTATCTAAAAAATCATTAATTTTATATTAATAATATTATTTCATAATTATATATGTTTTCTTTCATTATCCTCATCGTATGTACTCAACATACTAGAAATATGCTTTTATGAAAAACCAACTTTATTTATTTTCTCGGTCAGAAATATTTTTTATTCTATATACATGTTTTCTGAAAAAGATTTAAATTTATTTAACCATTATCTAATTATGTTTTTACATTAATGTTATCCATGTTTTAAATTTTAAAAAATAATTTTTAAAATAATCTTATAATTGTTTTCTAAATTAGTTATTTTTACACTTTATACAAATATTTACAATGGAATCATATTTTAACTTATATAGGAAGAATGAAATTTCCTACTACCATGGATGAATAATTAATTGAAACATACTTTTAATGTGTATATTATTATTTTTAATGAAAATATTTTAATAATATTTTTGAAATTTTTATATTTTAAACGATTGATTTCAAAATGAAAATGATATTTTATTCAGGAATGAATTAAACATATTTTCTTCAGGGGTCTATTAATGATTATTTAATGGTATTTCTATTGAACACAATCCAAAATTATTGATTTAAATTATGATTTTATTGGGATATGATCCATATATACCATCGTTATTCTTTCTCTTTATAATTTATATTTATGATTACTAGATGTGTTTTAAACTCTTTTTTCCATGTGGCATACAATGATGAAATAAAGAACAGTATATAAAACTTATTTATATTCATGGGTTCTAATATAATTTATGATTTATGAACTTTTATCCCACATATGTATGAATTTTAGTATGTTATGGGTGGGACATATTTCTCCTCCAATTCATTTGGAATGTTTTGATATCTTATGAGATAAATAAGACTATAATGGGGAATGAACCCAATCTAGTAATAAAAATTGACCACTATGATAGTCTTTGTATTGTAACATGAATACTATGATGGTAAGGGGAGTGTACCCAATACACTCTATGGGTGAATTTACTAAATCATTGAATACTAAGGACATGAATTTCTAGGATTATTTTTCCCTAAAAATTAAATGACTTAGTCATATGTTATGATCTCAAGTATAATGTTCTTTGATTCCAATATGATTAATATCTTATTAATTGAAAATTTCAATACCATGACAAAAATATATAATCTCTTATATATATTGTATGGTTTTAAAATGTTAATATCATGTCTTTATAACCTTATTCTGATGTTATGCTCATTTTGTCAATGATATCCCCCCTGTTTACCTTTACTAAGAGTATGATATCACCCTTTCATATGTTTCCTTTCCCCGGGTTAAGAACAAATTATTAAGAAGGATATGTCTAATAAGGGTTCTATTTATGAAGAATATAATAGAAGAAACTTATGATCTTGTTCGTTATGTGTCCATGCTTCCAAGGATATTATACCTATATGACTCTATCATGGTTCATTATGATATTTAATGAATTTTTACCTAAGAAGATTTTATATTTTTGTATGAAAAGTAAGTGTGATTTTATGTTTTTTTTGTTCTACCATGGATTTATCCTCATAAAAATTATTATTTTTAATGGATAGTGTTCTCTATATATCAATAGAACAATGATGGAATTTAGTTACTCGAACACCGGATGTGGAAAATCCTCCTTAAAACTAGTTTAAGCACCTCTTTTAGGAGGAGTATTTCTAAAAGACTATGCGATTAGTGGATATTAAAGATACTGTAAAGATACAACAGGGAATCTTGTTATTAAATGTGTGTAAATCAATTTTTAATGACCTCACATGATACTATATTGAAAAGTATCATGATGGGTACTTGTGAATAGGCATGTTTAAGAATATAATTCATTAAGATACTTAATATTGAGTAGTGATCTGATCAAATCCAAACAATATTGAGTTAATTGATAAATAATAATTAGTAGGGAAAATTATCATTTAAGGTCATCCAGTTATAGTGGAATTCATTATTCATCATGTGGTGGAGTCATCATCCAGGACTTGATGATGATAGATAGGAGGATTACATAATAAGAGGTTATAACATACTATGGATCAAACATATGGATCTATAATGCAAGGATCCACTAGAGGATAAAGTATTCAATTGTATCAATGATATATCACTTATGAGGATTAGGTTCAAATCATATAGGATGGCCTGGTCCATAGGGTTTTAGTACATTAGAATATAGTGAATGGGTTATCGAGGTAGAGAAAACAATATGAGTAGAGTGGTCTGCATGGATATTGTCCTGAAAGAATATTTGAGAGATAAGAGAGTTGTTCTATGTTATAATTTTATACCTCTAACCCCAAATACTATTGGTCCCTTTTAGGCACACATATATAGTGTCCAGCAATGCTTTCAGTTAAAAGTAGTGGGGATTAATAACCTTGAGGCTCCCAATATGATTCGAGGTGTGATTTGTGTTTTCAATATGTTTCCATTAGATTTGATAGATGTATCAATAAACCATTAATTCCAAAAATTATCCATTTTATCAGAAATTTTATTCTAATATATGGACTTTAATAGACCTTACAGTTTGAGACTCATAGCGGTTGAGATTCTGCAATTACACTGATTTGAAAAAAGTGTCAATTGATACTTTGAGAAGTGGGATTCACATGTGATTGATTCAAGGTTACAATGAGACCGTATGAAATCATTATTGGGATATAAAAGCTATATAATATATAAAAAAATTTGAAATTTTTCATAGAAGGATGTGACAGGCTTAGTTAGATGGGTTCATATTTTCATTTACTATAAATAAAAAGATTTATACCCATCCGTTGGATAACATTACCCTTTGTAAACAAAATTGGTGGAGTTTTGGGTACCAGTAATGGTAGACAAGTACCCAAATTCCTTCCTCAATGGTATACATGGTTTAGCTCCTCATTATTAGGTTTACATATGAATTTTGTTACACAATATGACTACCCCAATACAGTTAGTATAATATATGGTAGACTCCATTGAGATTCAAGAGATAAAGCCTCTATTAGAAGACCATTTTTGGAAGGATTTATTAGACACAATGTGAACCCCTTTTCAACTTCCATATTATTCACTAAGATATTAGATATTATCCTGAGGATATTTATGGATTATCATATTCAATAATAGGTAAATATAAATTATAAGTATCTACTTTCAGGAATATATGACTTCTTTTTTATATAAAATAGACTATGAGGTTTTCAAAAATTGTTGTTATTTTATGATATCCCAAATTGTCTGATCGCGTTGAGGACACACAAGAGATGAATTTACATTTTATTTATTTTAAATATTAGTACATTGTGTTGTCCAATGGAAATATGATGAAATTAGAGGTATTTATATGGACAATGAACCAGATCCACTATACTTTACTAGACTAGTTTGCAGTGGTCTTTATTTTTGAAATGATTATTTACTTCATATCAGATTTTGAACATGTGGAGTATAATGGATGGTCTTGGAGATACATTTATAGAATATGTTATATGGGAAACACTTGAAGTTTTATTTCTATATTATAAAGGACCTAATTTTTGTTTGTTTCATAATGAAGAGGGAGTAGTTGTGGTCATATAAAAATTGAAGGGAGTGCTCCATTGGGAGCCACTGATGAGCACGATGATGGTGTAGATATTTCTTAGGTTGGATGGTTACTATTGGAGATTCATGAAATATTTATCTTGTATTTAAAATATTATAAATACATTAATATTAATGGTGTATCCATTCATCTAGAAAATAATCTGTTAGAAGGCCTTTGAAGAGTTGTGGAAGAGATTGACGAGTCTTGTTATCTTGGGATTGCCTGAGGTAGGGGTTGACCATGTTTTGTTCTATAATCCCATTTGAGATGGACTTAGTCATTATTTTATGGACAGGTTGGTATTTATTATTTATGAATTACTTAAAATGATAAATCGTGATAATAATTATGAAACCCATTAGTTAGATATTTCAGTTTTATTATGTGCCCAGATGAATTGGTGACACTACCTTATCAATGAGAACCACATTTTCTATTTACAATATAAGAGTATTAGATAAATATTCACTTATAGAGATATTAACTTGAGACATAGGTAGTTTATAAAGGTGGTTTAATTTTATATAAGAAAATATCCTTCAAGTAGTCTTGACTACTTAGAAGTGGAATGCGGTTTTAAATACTTTCTATTAGAAATATCATCTGCACTTTCTCGATGAGGCATCAGAGCAGTTAGAATTTTTTAATTTATCCTTAATAGGTGAATGAGGATTATTGTACCTTCAATTAAGGGTTGTGACCCCTTCATTTCTATAATGATCAAGAGTGAAACCTCTTTGAGATGTTTATTTTGAGGTCTTGTACGCCAGATATTCATATGAAATGATCATACTGGATATTATAAATGTGGGGGTCACATCATCCTCTTCCAAGGATGATAAATTCTTTATTAAATTATTTTATATTATTTGTAGAAAAAATAACATATATTTCTCTTAGTGGTCCATCCATGTGTGAAAAAGATGTTCTCGAACATTCAGCGGTAGTTTTTTTGGCATGGGATGAAGAGGAGTACTGTAAAGTTCATCTCTTGATGCCTCACCCATATTTAGGTGAAGGCTAATAACTTGGATCTTGTGGGTTTGGCCTACCCCATTAGGTACTAGAGTGGATTTGGGATTGAATATCCACTGAATTTTTATGAGAATTCTGATTATGGTAGGAGGTCAAAACGCCCATTTTTTTATCATAGATTGACTCAAACTTTTAGCCTACTTTTTCCATTATAGAATTCAATAGTATGGAGATCTTGAGACACATATTCTATGACACCCATAGATTTTATGAAATAATTTTTTCAATAGATGGTTATATATAAAACACTGATTTTTAATAAACCATGATGTATTTTTAATATCATTATTTAAGCAATAAAAATGTAACTGAGACTTTTCACATGGTAGAAAGAACAAGAATAAAAACATTTAAAATATTATTTATAATATTTTATATAATAAAAACATATTTTTTAAAAAATAATTAATGTTTTAGTAATTTCCTTATATGATTTGAAAATACTATTTTCTCAAAAATAGGTTTATTATTGATTGTTGTGAAAAATAATAAAAGTAAAAATTTCCACTTTTAGAAAATTTATTTCAAAAAATAAAAAAAAAATTTGAAATCTAAATGTCAAAATTATATCTGAGTGAATTTTTTGTTATTTTCTAAAAAAGATAAATTTTTTATGAGTAGTAAAATAATACTAATTTATATTAATACCTATAAGTTTTAAATAATGTAAATGGTCCATTTTATTTTATTATAGTTTTTAAGGTAAAATTATTTCAATAATGTATTTATTATTCCAATATTGTTCATTTTAATCAATATAATATTGAATTTTTTACACTAACACTTTCTATACATTAAAAAAATTCTTTGAAAACCCCAATTTTTCATCGCGTCTATGGGATTGATTATAAATTAATGGATTAAAATTACCTGAATATAATTTCTAGAAATGGATTAAATATTTTGAATCATCATAATAGATAATATAAAATAAGGTAAACATAATTTTTAAACATTATGAATAGAAAAACTATTAAAAATTAATGTCCAAAGGTAAGAATGAAATGAGTTTTCTATGAGGTTAAAATAAAAATATAAGGAGTCGAATAACCTAAAAACATGTCCAAAAACCAATTTATGTTTATATATCAACCTTATCCCTTATATGTTTCAATAATTTCTTATTTTGGAATATTTTTGCATTTGAAAAATGTTATTAGACTTTATTCTTTTCAAAAACACAATGAATGTCATTTCCCTACATATAAAATGTCTTCTATCTCCTCTCCTATTCAAAAACCCATAATCCTCTAGATTAAATAATATCTAACATAAAAACTCTTTATATTCCTCTAAAAACCCTAGATGCCTTATTTTTATTTTTAAACCCTCATAAAAAGGATTTATGCGTAAAGATAATGAGGTTCTATAAAGAAGAGGTAAAATTTATTAAACATGTGTTTTTAATTATTACATAATAGAATTAATTCAAAAAATATTTGATGATCATAATAATAAAACAATAGTATCTTCGATTTATTGAAATGTTAATATGTCAATGTAATGACCTACATTTATCTCCATTTATATCAAATGAGAAACAAAATTTCCGATCTTGTGTGTAGAGGCCAACTACATCACAAAATGATGTATTTTTTTTACCACCACCCTCAAGACAGGATATATTTATTTTATTTTTCTTACCTTCCATCACGTTTTAATGGAATAATGTCATCAATTTGTACAGCATATTACTTCTATATAAACTGATGTGATGTATTTTTACCATTTATATTTTTCTTGGATGGTAATGAGGATAGATTAAATTAATATATCTTCGATTTATAACATAATTAGTCCTCTTGAATTAGTATAATCTTTTACAACTTCTTAATTTTTATTCTATGGTGGGTACAATAATGTCTCTCATCTATACTTCATGCTACTATGTCATGGAGTGAATCAATTTATTTTTAACTTCAACATGTCATGAAATGAAATGATAAAAATTAAATTAATATATTTTATATATATGATGTGATAATTAATCTATTATAGTGATATATTATTTACCCATATTTCTTTTCATCCTTCGAGAAAATAGAAACAACGTTCATGCATACTTATTCCCTACAATCTCAATGAATTATGTAATTGATTTTCAAGATGTACCTTTCAGCAAGATTTGTGCCTCGAAGTGGCTTCTCCTCTCCAAATCGTGGCGGCTAGGGTTTCCCGTAATTATATATTTCTATTCCCCGTCCAGTCTCGCTCAGTCTCGTCTTGGCCTCCTTTCATTCGGCTCAGCATCGGCATGCATTGAGTCATCGTGGCATGGTGGGGATCTGGGATGGCTCGGTCTATGTTCGTCGATGTGGTTCGGTGGATCAGGAGCGGTTCAGTATCCCTTTCACAGTGACGATCTCCCTCGATGTGGATCTGGCCTCTCGGATCGGCGCGGCGCGCCTAGGTGGCGTCTCTGGCGAGCTGTCGGGGTGAGTTTGTGACAGTTCTGGTTTGGCTTGGAGGGGGAAGGTTCTAGGTTCTGGGGTTTCTTTCAGGCATCTGTCGGTCTTCCCGGTAAGGAGTTCTATGTTCTTTATTTTATTTACACAATGTTGTTTCTTCGGTGTCATCATTGTCCGAGGTTGTGCTTCTGGCTTTGGTTCTAGTGGTTATGTTCTGGGAGATTTCACCTTGTCTCTACCCCTTGAGATGAGGTGCTTCTAGATTTGGCTCCAGTGTTGATATCCGAGGGCTATGAATCCTTTTTGGTTGTTTTTTGATGGATAATGGTGATGTGGTTATGGTGAAGTGATGGTGAAATTGTGATGTGGTGAACTCCATTGATGGTGAATTCTATGTTGGTGAATCTGTTGGAATGTTGGAAATGGTGGATCTCTGCAGTTTTGTGATTTCTGAAGTGTTTTATGCTGTTGTTTTGACTTGATATGTAATTATCACATTTTGTTTGAATGTTTTGATTGGTTTTGGGCAAGATGTCTGCCCTCATCCCTACCGTTCTTGCTTTAATTTTTATTTTTCTTTAATAAATAGTGAGAGGTTCTTACCTCTGCCTGAACTTTCCTGTTATGTAATTCATTTTCAAACACTAACTTAAATGGACTACCCTAAATGATTATATAATGAACTTTTATGATATCTATATGATGGTTAACATTCTATTGATTAAAAACCATAATCCATATTATAGTACTAAAAATACCAAATTAAAACACACAGGAAAAACATAGTTATTTCACGAATGTTATTTTAACAAGGGATTCTTAATAAATTCTTAATAATATTTCAAAAGCGAACTATATATGGTATGATATATATAAGTCTGTTTATGAAATATATTTATAATAAACCAATATTTATTATATATGAGGTTCTAACATGATTTAAGGAAGTTTATACTTATGGTTGTGAATTCTTTTTCTCAATTTCTATTCTTTGGAAAACATGTTATGTTATGCCCAAATATTTATTTAAGACGTGTATATACAACCACTTTGACATATAATATCATGAAATTATTTATTCTCAAGATTATTTATGTTTCATTTAATTTTATTTCGCATTAAATGTTCTATGTGATAATAAAATTCATTTTCGAACTAAGATAACAACCTTTAATGTTACATATTCTTTACTAGGGATATGATCTAGTGTTACCATAATTATTTTTTCTCTTAAGGATTTCTTTTTATAATGGAATGATTATTATAAAATATTATTCTTTATCCATGGGTTATTCTATGATTATATAATGAAATTATTATGAATAAAGATTCATTTATATAGTTTAGGATATGATGAATTTTTATGAATCATAATTTTTCTGGGGTTCTGATATGAGAAATTTATTATAATTTTTTAGTGAATAGATGTATTATTTTCATTATTTAATGGGTGGGACCAATATATCCCTCTAATAAACTAGGTAATTATTAATATATAATGAGATAAATAGAACTAAAATGTTTAGTGAACATAGTTCAGTAAGGGACATAGTCCACTATGATATTCATGGGACTGAACTGTGACTACAATGATAGTTTTAGAGGTGGAACCATTTCACTATGATTGTTTTGTAAATGATCCCTGACTGCTATGTAAATGAATTTATATTCTCATATGTATTCCACAAATATAATTCTTATTATAGTATTAGGATTTAATGGATATGTTTTTTTATTACTTTACAATTCATGTCATATTATTTCCTAAGATTTATACATGAACCTTCTTTATGATCTATGATATATTGGGTATATTTTAAAATGTTATTTTCAAGTTGATGTACCCTTATTCTAATGTTATTCTTATGTGATATTTTTTATATCCCTTGTTTACACTTATAAAAATTCTGATCTCACCCTTACTTATGTTTCCTTTCATAGGATATGAAGAATATATTTATGTTTTATATTCCTAAGAAGGGTTATAGTTATGGTGATCTTAGTGGGAGAAAATGTGGATCACTTTTGAATTTTTATATGGTTCCATGCTTCCAAAATTATTTTTTCTAAATGATTTTTTCATTCCTCATTATGTTATGTAAGTAATATTTCCTTATTGAGATGTTATATATATATGGCATATTTGGATTTTCAAAGTTGTCATCAGAGAAAATTTTAGGTTATCGTTTAAAAACTAGGATGATAAATAATTAGTGTGATCTTTAAGGACATGTCTAAGAAAATTTATAGGGTTATATCTATGGATATGTCTAAGAAAATTTATAGGGTTATATCTATGGATATGTCTAGGAATGATTCAATGTATAAGATATTGTATTATGATTTTCTTTGAAGGATATAGAGAGTGGTTTATATGAAATTATGTCCATGTATAGATAATAGATGTGAATATAGATTTGAAAAAAAGTTCCAAGTTGTAAAAACTCTGAAAAGGGTGCCTTGAGATGGACTAGATAATCTTATTATGTATAAAATGGTCCTTGATGCATGCCTGGTTGGACAATCCTCGGTGATTTGCTTTGGAAATTCAAAAAATCTTTATGAACCATCATTAAGGATTTTAATAACAACCAGAATAATATAGGTTAAGAATATGGTTTCATATATTGAAAATAGGGATTCAATATTTAGACTTCATATAAGTGATTTTTTTTTATTATGTGGTTCTTTGATACGATTATTATTCTTTACACTATGATATTGGGTTTTAATGAATTTATTGAACTGGAAGGAACAATGTTAATGATGAGTAAAAAGGATATCTCAATTATTTTCCTCTAGAGAAACCAAATTTCATGGGAACTAGAATGAAAATTTTCATTTTTATGATCACCAAAAATATTCATTAAATTAATCATTCTCAAATTTAAAATGAGAAAAATAGGGATCCCCTTTCTATTGAGTCTTTTATGAGGCAATTCCCACATAATTTTAATTGTTTTAATAATCTATTATTTTATCAGAAATCAATAATTACTATTGAAAATATATTTTTCATTTTCTAGAGTTTGGAGAATAGAAATTTCATTTTCAATGTCAATCGTTTATAAGGAGAATTCAATCAATGGTGGACTATTATCAATAACAACATTCAATAATATGATATTGAATATATTTAATGGGATACGTTAAAAATTATTTTTCAATAAGTAATTTACATATATTATTCAAAAAAAATTGAGAATTATTTTTCTGTGTTAAATCCAATAATTGGAGAATTATTTGGTACCTATGAGGTGTATTTTAAATGACTTGAAAGGTATGGTTCCTGTATTATCATCCATCTTAAATGTAAGGTTGATCAATTTTTCAATGGCATAAAACCAAGTATTTGAAGGGAGTTTTCTATAATGTACTATTGTATCTATGATGAAATCATATTTTGTGATATCGATGTAGAAATTGAGATTGCGGTTACCCATCAATCAAATGGTTTTTATAACAAAATAAATCTGGAACACAAATAAAATTATAAAAACCATAGACAAAAAAAGATGATATTTCCTTCTTTCTCAGTGCATGGAAGGAAACATAGAGGAAATTATGTTAACGGGACAGGTAAATGATTTATGTGAAGGGAAGGAGGTTGTCATCCAATTGATTGCTAATGTAATAGGAAAAAGACAGCTAATGATGTGAATAGAGTGAAATATCCATAGAATTCACCACACATACACAAATGTTCAAAATTCAAGGAGTATGGGATTAATTATAACCATTTAAAAACCCAAATTTTAATGATTGTGATTGACATCAGTAATCAATTAAGTTTAGAGACAAAGGGAAATATCATGTGATCACTATTTCTACTTTGGGCTAAAATAATGACATAGTGAAAGGTAAAGTTTCTATCCACTCTAGAGCTGCTAATGTCCTATTTAACACTATATATACTAACTATTTTATATTTATTAAATTTTAAAATGGTGTAAATGTACAACCTGAACTATTATTTTTCAGATTACTATTGAAAACCAGTAATGGAATAATATTCACATATCAAGTATATGATTTTTCATTAATCTAATTTTTTGAGAATGGGATTCCTAAAAACATTTTTATTTTTACTATGGTTTAATTTTTTGTTATATGGTACATGGATTGGATTTAACTATATATACCACACATCATTTTTCATGGAAGTGAAGTATAATTTTTTTATTCCAAAACATGCTTTGATATTCTGTCATTGTGAAAATATGTACGAACATCTAATGGAGATCAAATCCATTGTACGAGTCATGAATTTCATTCATAAGGGGTTATTTTCCCAGAAGGTAGGGGAGAAACCTGATATAGATTATATACGTATTTTTTGGGATTTTTTTGATGTTATTTGAAATATTTACTAATATTAAACTAAGTAATAATGTTGAGTTTTTAATAGAAATCATACATGGAACCACACCAATTTCAAAGAGTCCATATTTAATGGATTTAATTGAGTTGTTTAAATTGAATAATCAACTCCAAGGGAACATAACAAGGGATTAATTGGACAAGTGTGTCACATTGGGTTTCATATATTCTTTTTGTTAATAAGATATCTTGGTGGAAGAAACTATATATTGATTATTGGGAGTAGAACTACATCACTATTAAGAAAAAGTATCACATACTCTTTATTGATGACATGTTTGATCAACTCTATATAGATCAATACTACTCTAATTTTGACCATCCATATCGATATCATCAATTTTGGGTCATGAAAGATGACATACGGAATACGACATTGAAAATATAGTATGGCCCCAATTTGTATATAGTGATTCCATTAAATCTTATTAACACCCATGCAATCTTCAAAGATTTTGTGAATAGTTTATTTAGATATTACATTTATTGGTTTATGGTATTATTTAAAGACAATAATATTATATATTTTATGAAAAAGGATTATCCCAAATATCACTTGAGAATTTTACTAAATAACTAATGTAAAGAGAAACTAAATGTAAACTGTACAAAAATGTGAATTTTTGAGGGAAACTGATTCAGTTCTCTATCATATAATCTCAAGAGAGTGTATATTTTTTTATCCCTTAATGATACAGGATATTAAGAATAATCCCTTACTGACCAAGGTGACTAAGATATGTATTTTTATTGGAATATCTTGATATTATCAATAGATATCAAGAATATATCTTGTCAATATAATCAACCCACCATGTTAGATTTAAAATAACCCATGTTTCAATAGATATATTAATGTGAGGGAAATTTCAAGGAACTAAAGACCAAATTAGTATTTTCTTATGTTCATACATTTTCCTCTTATGCTGTATTTTTTATGATCAATAGCTTTACATCCAAGAAGGTATTGGGATGGGTTCTCGTGAATAATGAAATAGTTATAGAATATTGTTCACGAAAATTGAATGTTCATGAGAAAACCTACTGAACCCGTGATTTGGAGTTATTTGTGGTAATTTTTTACGTTGAATATATAATGAAATTTTATTCTGAGATAAAAGGGTGATATATAAACTAATCAAAAAAATTATATATTAATAGAGAAATAGTTTAACATGAACTGTAGAATATTTTTTGAGTTTATTAAATTTTATTTGTGCTCATTATGTTACCACCTTAACCGAGAGAACAATGTAGTCAGTGATTTGAGTTGAAAGGATCGTGATAGCTTATCCAAGATGAGTATAACACAAAATCAAGTCTTTATTGATTTGAAAATGATGGACCTAAAAATATTTATAGAAGTGGATAAATATTATATTTCTAAAATAATTGTTCAACCATATATAAAAATGATGATTAATTAGGGGGATAAGGAAAATTTTTAGCTTCTGAAGAGGGTGAAAATGTCATGGAATTTGCTTTTGAATTCGCTGGAATGATAATTTCCAGGGACTATGTTTTTGTTTCATCGTTACCCAGTTTGAATTTGGATCTATTAGAAGTGGATCATAGTTCTTCATTCTATATTCATACTTGAAGTATAAATATGTGTTGATATTTAAATGGGAATTTATAGTGGGATGGAATAGACAGTGAAATTTAAGAGTATGTATCTTGGTTCATGGTATTTCAACATGTTAATTCTGAAAGGAAAAAGTCTAATGGTATGATACAAAAATTACCCATACTTGAATGGATGTGGGAAAACATCACCATTTTTTTTTACAATACTCCCCCAAAAAATCTAAATGGTATGATGATATGTGGGTTGTTGTAGATCTCCTAAAAAATATGTAGTCTTTATCTCTATTAGATAATATCTATCTTCAGGTCAACATTTTAAAATATATATTAATGCAGTTTTAATGTTGTATGGAGTACCAAATTCAATTGCGTCTGATTGAGATCTAAGTTTTAATTTGAAGTTTTAGAGAAGTATTTATGAATCCCTTGATACAGAGTTCAGTTTCAATACTATGTATCATCCTTAGACTGATGGTTAGTCAGACAGAAAAATTTACACTATGGAGGATATGATATGATTTTCTTCTATGAATTTCAATTTTGTTTGGGATCAACACCTTCCCATAGTAGTTTTTCATACAATAATAACATTCAACCAATAATTTAAATGTATATGTATAATTATATCTATGGAAATAAGTGAGTAACTCTACAATAATTGGATGAATTTTGTGAAATAAATCTATTGGTACTTTCTCAAGCTGATGAAATGGTATAGGGTTAGATCCATTCAGCAACATATAAGGATAAAACGATGACAATAGAGTATTTATGATGATAATCAATGAATTTATCTCATATTTGAAGATGGTGAAAATGTGTTTGTAATACTTTCTATTTGGAAGATGGCTATGTGATTTGCGAAGAAATATAAACTAATCCCTAGTTTTATTGGTCCCCTAAAAATTCTTTATCATACTGGGATCCTAAAATATCACTTGGTTTTTCCATATAACCTCTCTCATGTTCTCGATGTGTTCCATATATATATCCTAAGAATATACATACTTGATCCATCACATGTACTAAAATTAGAGGCTATACCCATGGATCATGATGTTTCTTATGATAAATATCTAGTGGTGATTCTTTATAGTACATAAAGAGTTCTACAAAATAAGATCTCTGAGTAGGTCAATATTTTGTGGGGAAACCACTAGCTTAAGGAATCCATATGGGAAAGTAAGGATGTGATGATGTAGTGTTATCCTTATATTTTGGTATTAGTGTGATGAATTTCAATGGAAAAAATTATTTTATGGTGGGAATAATATTACACAATGAGTTTTTCTGACATATGTTTTGAAAATTTTATTTTCTCTTATGATCGTGTTAAATGAAAGATTAAGATTTTATTACCGAAAATATATTATTAATATTATTATTTAAACCAGACCATTGAAACTAGTAAATTAAACATGGTGGTACAAATCAGAACAATAAAATTTAAGTATTAGCTATAATTCTTATATATGAATAAAACATTTTGATAAAAAAGTACTTCATTTTTAGTAAATCCTTTACGTGATTTGAGAATGATATTTTATCAAAAAATGATTATAATGTATTTTTGTGAAAAATTAATTTAAGGATAATTAAACAATTTTATAAAATGAATTTTAAAAAATAAAATTCATTTATGAAATCTACATGTACATATTATCTCAAGTTAATTTTCTAAAAATATTAATTTTTTGATGAATAGTAAAAACTAAACATTTATATTAAAAACATATTTTCATTTAAATTATTTATAAGAAAAAATTTATTATAATATGAGTTTAAAGTAAAATTAGTAAAATTATATATTTATTAACACAATATAGATTATTATAATCAATTTTATCACAAAATTTTGATATTAAAACATTCTCTAATTTTGAAATTTTTTATCTTTGAAAAAAATACATTTTCATCGCATTTATGGGTATAATTTTAAATTATATTTTTCAAACTATATGAATATAATTATTAAAAATAGATTAAATATTTGGAATAAGTATTATAAATATTACATAATATGGTAAAATTAATTATTTTTTAAAATCAATAGAAAAAACTATAAAAATAAATTAATGTGGTTATTATTAAAAAGGTTTTATTAGGGTTAACTAAAATGATAAGGGGTAATATGACCTTAAAATATATAAAAAACCAATTTTATGGACTTATTTTGAACTTAAAGCCCTTAATGTATGGTAATGACCCATTTTGAGCCTTTCGGCATGTGATAAATGTGGGTACACATTTTTTTTTTAATCCAAGTGGTTCATATCTCCCAATTATAAATGGAAATCCCTCTCGTATATTATTCAAACATCCAAAATTATTTTACCACCCAATAAAAACCAAAATAAATTCATAAATTACCACCCTATATCACAAAGTCATTTTTTTTAATTATGAGTCATTTTAGGAAGGATTTAGGTATAAACCTATTGTTTTTCTACATAGAAAAAGTAAAATTATTAAACATGTGTTTTGTATTATTTATCCCTACCCATATATAATTAATATTAAAATATTATGATATAAAAAATAATTATCTAACATAAAATGATATGTTGTTACATTAATCTCATCACCCACATCTATCTCCTCTTATATCAGTTGGGAAATAAAATCATCGAATGTTGTTGTGATGGACTACCGCACCACGAACTGATGTAGATTGTTTTCCATCACAACTTATCACACCTATATATAATAAAGTAATAAATTTTTATATATAATACATAATATATCACTATACTATTAGAAATAAAATACTACATCAAATTCTTATCGTACAATATACTAGAATATTATAACATTGCTCATGTGTATGGAGGACAGCCACCCTACGAACCAATATAAAGTATTTTTACCATTTTAATTTTACTAGTATTTTAAAAAGGATAGATTAAATGAATATATATATATATATCATATTCTAAACATAATTATAAAAATGGAAATATGATATCACTTATACCATCTTACACTATATTCCATGGGTGATATGATAACGTTGCTCTTGTATATGACGAACTACTACCTCACACAGCTATGTTATTTGTTTTCACATACACATTACATGGAAGGTTATTAGGAAAAAATAATGAATATATGTTATATAAATGAGCACATATTGACCCTATAATGTTTATAAATTATTTAAATTCCTTTATTTTCATCCTTCAATAAAATGGAAATAATGTTCATGCATACGTAAAACCAACTGTCTCGAGGAATGATGTAATTAATTTTCAATTTCAAACACTAATGGATTTCTATAAATGATTATGTTATTAATATAAATGGTAATTTTATTGTGGTTAAAATTATATAGATTATGGGACGACTATCCAAATGAAATAAATGAAAATACCAAATCTAAACATACATGAATATCCAAGAAATTACTACTATAATTGTAATTTTAACAAGGGATTATTAATGAAAAAACATAAATGGACATGAGTAAATAATATATGGTATGAAATATATAATTATTGTTATAAAATATATGTAAAATAATCCTATATTTATATTTCATAATGATTGTTTGGGTATAAATTAATTCGATACATAATATAAGGGATTTTGGATGCAATTTCACTTCTTTGAGAAATGAATATGTTATGGATCTATCTTCTTCTATGGGGTTTATTTACAGACCATTTAACATGTAATATCATGAATTTATTTATTCTCATGATATTTTAAATTTTATTTATCTATATTCTCCCAGGGGTCTTACCATTCATTGTCACCAAACTGGTAATGGGTTTATAATACAATCTCATCATTTATCAGTGTTTTTTATGTTTATGCTTCTGATGATGAAAAATTATGATCCATATCTCAAGAAACTTGTAACATTTATTATCTTATGGTTTTCTTATGAATATATATATTTTACCACATTTTTACTCTCTTTGTGTACTAAATATTATGAAAGAATGTTTTTATGAAAAATTTACTTTATTTCCCTCTACGATCATGAATCATTCTTCTTCCATTACCATGATTTATAAATAATGGTTTGAATAATTTTTTTATTATTTTCCAGATAATATTGAAAATAATTTTTACCCATGATTAAATTTTTAATAAAATATTTTAAAATTAATTTTAATGTCTTTTTTTATACTAGGATTGTTTGGATTTTACCGAAAATCTAAAAGGAATATTTTTTAAATTTTATGGCATGTACCAAATTTCCCAGTATAAAAACAAACAATTTATTAATGATTACATTATAATTATCAAAGGATTTTTTAATATTATAAGATTTGAGAAATATTCTAAAAATATTTAGTTTTAAGATATTTGTTTTAAAAGTTAAATGTTTATTTTCCTCATGAAATGTTTTGAATGATATTTAGATATTTTTTATAAGATTCAATATTTATCTAAAAGGAAAATGATTTTGATAATGTTTTATGTTTTAAAATGTAATTCTCAATGTTGAAAGACTATTTTCCACATGAAATGTTCCAAGTTGTATTTCAAAATAATTTTTCATCTAAGATGTCTGGTTTTGATGTTACTTAACATTTAATATTGATATGGAAAAATGATACCATCCTTATTCTTTCAATGGATAGTTTATTTTTATGTTTAAATTAAGGTTGTGAAACCCAATTATTTTTACAAGAGTTATTCTATGATGAAATTATAAAATTAATATGAATAACGTATCTTTTCATGGGTTATCATATTATGATTATTTTAAAACATTGTGGGTCACAATTCAGGATTTTCATTTTGTGATGGGTGGGACCTATATCTACATCCAACGATTTGGGTAAATATTCATATCTTATGACATAAAATGGACAGGAATTGGGCGTTAATCTTGTTTGGTAAGATATATTATCCACCATGATATTAATGAGTGTGAAACATAACTACATTGATTGTTTTGGGAGTTAAATCATTCTTCTATGGTAGTTTTGGAAATAAGCCTTATCGATTGAGGAAATTACTTTCAATGCTTATGTGTATGCCAACAGACTAAATATTAGGAAAATGTAATTATATCATGGACCATGTTCTTTGATTCCATTATGATTAATTTCTAATGAACATCTATGATTTCTTCCATAGATCGGGTTTATGATCTATGATATGAAGGGTATGGTTTTCAAATGAGAAGAACATGACCTCAAACGACTATAATCATCTTATTCTTATGTGATCATTGATATACCCATTGTTTACCTGTTAACGCTCCTTTCGTCACAAAATCTAAAGATTGGAAAAGGGGATTATCTTAACTCAAAGTGATTCAACCTTTGGACAAATATCAAAAATTGACAAAGGAAGGAATAAGAAGAATATTTCACAAGGGTCGCACAAGTTCTACGATGGTCACGCAAGTACACTTGCGTGCTGCAATAGTCGTGCAAGTACACTTTCAATCCCTAAGTTATAACTTCCCGATGTCTTCTACAGCCTACAAATAGACCCTGTGGGCCCCCCATTTCGAGAGGAATTTTTCCAAAAACTCAGATTTGAGCTCCCGGCACCCTAGTCTCTTCTCAAAGATTCTGAAACACTTATAAGGTAATTTCTTACCTAGAACGGAATATATAAAGAGGAGGAGGAAAGACTAAGTGTTGAAACTCATCAACACTTGCGCGCCTGAGTGGCCAGCCCTTAAGGGAAATGGCTACACTTGTGTGCCGCCTAACTCCTTCAATAGAACTTGCGCACCACTCTTCTGAAAAAACCTCAAGATGATTCTAATGGCTTTAACCAAGATTCGCTCAAGTATTACCCTGCTGGTTAACCTTCGTGCAAGTACCCATGTGTCACGTAACTATACCTGCGTGACCAGGACTTGTACGCCCACGCAGTACCTGCGCGCCTACCAGGACTTGCGCGCCCCTGCCTTTTTGGGTGCCCTTCTTGCGCATTTCACCCCTCTTAAGACATTCCACCTCTCCTATTCATGATTCAATCTTCGAGACACTCTTCAAATCCATTTATGGAATGATTTCATGATTTGACTTCATTATCTTAAAGGAAATTTGTGGAATATCTCTCAAAACCTAGTGATTTACACATATATATGTCACTAATGATTGAGATTTCATTCATTCAACCTCATCCTTTAAGAGGAAAAAACTCATTAACCTAGGCCTCCTTTTAGGAATAATCCCCAATCATAATTTGTAATATGGGCCTCCTTTTCTGGAATAAGCCCCAGTCACAATCATTAACCTAGGCCTCCTTTTCAAGAGTAATCCACAGTCTTAAATATGGGATTCCTCTTTAAGAGTAAGCCCCAAGTCCCTTAATTTTTCAAGTCTCTTAACATGGGCCTCCTTTTTAAGAGTAAGCCCCAATATTAATTTCTCTTAACCAGTCCTAATTTACCTTTGATCTGGGATTCCTTCTCAGGAGTAAAAACCCAATCATAATTCCTCTCCTAATTTGGGCCTCCTATTAAAGAGTAAGGCCCATGTTAGAGTATTCAAATCTCCATGAAGCACATATACCATTATGGACCATGTTCTTGGATTTCTTCCCTGAAGTAAATCCTAATCTTCATTTATCTGGGTATTCATATATACATAAGTCCCACATTATTTCTTATGATTGCATCTTTCATGGCACACTTATTTGATTTTTACCAATACCTCTTGTTTCTCACACCGAGCATGACTCACGTGAGCTTAGGGTGTAAAATTAATTATGACATCCTTCTTTGAGCCATCAATCAAAAACATCATACTCCCTTACTCGAACTACGTGGGTTCTGATTCCTCTTATAAAAGAAGGATATGTAGGTATCCAATCTACGGGTTCGATCCCAACTTTGATATAATCCATGTCCTTCTGAATGACAATAAACTTCAAGTGCTCCACTGAGTGTCTTTAAAACCAGAATGGTCATCATAATGACCAAGAAACTTCTATATAAATGTGTCGAAGGATACCATTGACTAAGAATCTCTAATAAATATAGATGATTCTCTATCGATGAAGAACCTCGAATACATATAAAAGATTCTCTAAGTTTCCTACATATTTAATCATTGATTGTTAGATCTTAAGGAAAGTTCATTTTATACTTGGTAATGTAATAAGGTTTCACGAACATAACATAAATCTATAAAGAGAGTCTTGGAGTAGACAACAATTCCCCACAAAAAGGAGTGATGAGTCTGACCTCCCATCCTCTTGACCAATGAAAATTCCTAAGCCTCATAATTCCACAAACTAATGAGCACCTACCTTTGGAATGTAGGTCCAAATGGATGTGGAATCATTGGATGTTTCTGGTTCTACGAAAAAACCTGTTAGAAACCGATTGGAATGTTTGAACCTTCAATCTAGGAGGTCATCCCCAAATTCCAAGGGAAAAAATGGTGAACCTGACATGAATCCTTAACCCAGTTAAGATGATGTTTTAACTATTTGTTAGGACCATATTTAAAACTCAATTAGAGGGCCAACAGAAAAAATCATTGACATAAGTGCTCGTCCAAAAGATGTAGTGGCTGAATTTATCTTGATTACATCTGTTATATCAAACAGGCACTCTTTTCCAAGATCTTCTGCATTTCTAGAATGGATGCTCTCAAGTTCACACCTGTGAATACCGCTGCTACAAATGCCACTACTGCTACTCCTATTGGACTGTCGTCTGCTCTGAGGATGACATCACCTACTCAGTGTCTTCAACGTTGGGTATCAAATGCGTTGATTAAGGTGTACCGTCAACACGGTACCATCCCAACTCTGGAGGCTGCCCGACAAGCCCTCAAAGTGAACAACTCACACCGTTCATCCGAACAACGATGACCAGTGATCAGAAGCAAGTGGTGCTAACCACCGTCTCCAACCGTTTCAGGTCGTTATCCCCGGAATGCAATAGCCATTCACTCCCATATTCTGGGGAGGTGAATGAGCAGGTCCCTCAGGGCCTTAATTCAAGGAATCATGAGTCCTTCCTGAGGGCTCCAATAAACAATCGTCACCTGATTCGTGTGGCTGTGCACCCTCAACATGATGAGGGTGTCGACTCCAGGTGTTCTGCTCAGGTTCCTTGAACCCGAGTAGGAAAGAAAAATTGCCAAAGGCGAAATCCGGTTAACAGTGAGCAGGTTCTCATCTCTGCCATCTCCGGAGAATTCCACTAACCTAACATGGTGTTAAGCAATGAACGGGAACACACACCTGCCCGTTTTAATTCCGATGTCCAGCAGACTCATCGGGCAGCATCATGCCAATCCCACTAGGCAATTCTGGAAAAGTACTATAGGCAGGATCATACACCTATTTATACATCATCAGTTAGTCAGCAGGATCATCTGACTACATATGATAGAGCTTGTCAACCATGTTCTTCAAAGTGAAATCTGCAGGCACATACACCTGCTCATACTAATCAAGCCTACCAACAGTCTCTCTTGGTAGCACATGGAGAAGTCAGTCGGAAAGCTCCAGAGACAAACAGGATGCAGACTCAACTCTCTTCCCCCACACTTGAGTACTGTCAGGATTCACTGATAGGAAAAGGAAGATAGGAGCAGGCACATACACCTACTCCAAACACGAAATGGACGTATATCCCTGTTCCAGAATCTAAAGTCACCAATCATATTCTATCAATGGTGAAAGAGCAGAAGAAAATCCCTTCTCATATTCTGGATGCTTTCCAGGATATTATAACAGCTTCAGCAGCATCTTAGGGAAGGACACCTAAATCTATCCCTACCAGTGGAGTGAAACATCAACAGCTCACTCCAGAACAAACACAAATATTTTTTCCAGTCCAAGAGGGTTGTGGGGAATACTCCCCCATATCATACGGAAAACCATGTTAGGCACGTACAACTGATTTGAGTGGAGATCATCAGCCTAACCTGACCATCTCTCTTGATTAGGCACATACACCTGCTCAGAGCAGCCACTTTCATCAACAACTGTTTTCCAGGGCGAGTAAGAAGGCGTCTAAGAAAAAGACCCACCAAATACAGTCATGAGATCAAGAGCCAATCTGTAACGAGGCCTTCCTCAATGTTGTTGTTCTTGAAGCCCTCAGACAATTATCTGTTGGAATTCAATATTCTACTCCCTCATTTCTCAATAGTGGGAACATTAATTCCGAAGGTATTCAACAGACACTTGCTCATGAAGGCTTGCTTCATGACAATTTGGTCAATCTCAAGGTTTCATCTTCAGATGAGAGCCACAGGAACCCTCTGTGTGGTCAGAAGACCAAGGAGCAAGAGATATCATCTTTTGTTGTAACCCACCATGGTTGTCCTCCCCATGATGATGAATTTTTTTGTGAAAGTACTCTCCACAGTAGTGATGCACATTGCCCGGAAAATGATCTAGTGGAAAATGTAGTGTCTTGAAATCCCTCTTATCTTGAGGCACTTGAAAATGCAAAACCAGTCATGTCTAATGTTTCATCACTAGTAGGTGAAATAATTTCACAATTGGAAGATAGCCTAGGGTGTAGGTCATTCTCCGAACCACCCCTAAGTCATGCATCTTCTAGTTTAATCAGTGATTTCTCTACTAATCCTGTTAAATCTAATGAAGCAACAAGGATGCACCAACTCTGTTCAAAACAAGTAGAAGAATCTTCATCAAATGAAAAAGAGGAAATGGTGAACATGAGAAAACAACTGGTAAAAGGTGAAGTGCTAGTCATGTTTTGGCCTCTGGCTGACTCTCAGTATGACATTACAGAAATTTTGACGGAAGACATAATTCATGATATTCATCTCAACATATGGAAAACTCTTTGTTAGTTGAAAAAGAAATTATTATCTTATGATGAATATGAAAATCATGTTAAGATAATAGAAGGGTTACAATGCCAAATTTACTTGGCATCTCTATCAGTCTCTCGATATCCGAAGGCTGAAAAGCAGCAGAGAGCCCTTCAGCGTTCATGCCTTGGCGCACTAAGAAGGTTGCGCCAGTTAATTGACAATGCCCCATCTAGTATTCATGTCAGAGGATGGGGTTTTCATGGAGCACTATATTTCACGGTGCTCTCTAGTCAGCAAATCCTGCCGAAAATGGTGTCATACAATGTTATTGCCCATGGCCGGCCATAGATACCTGGCTTTGTTTTTAATAAAAAGATTTCCCAAGAATAGGCTACAAATATTTCCTCTCAAAATAAAGAATATAGAGAAAAAGTTGTTGAATTACTCCTGCATCAAGAAAACGAGAATATTGAACATGCCTCTCATTTGGAGCAAGCACATCACGAAGTAACAGAAGTGTCAGAAATCATCCAACGGTCTTTTGAACCGGGTGATAAAAGTGGATGTCGATTGATGAATCCAGCTAATTTCCGGACCAAGGTCCGCAAGATCAGGATTGATTTTAAGAAAGTCTCAGACATAGCATGTCAAGAGCCACCCCAGCTCACCAGACTGAGGACTCTTTTAAACCAACCCACGGAATCAACAAATATGATTTGAGGAGTTGAGCGGGATCAGTAGAAACAGCCCCAGTCCACCAGACTGGGAACTTTTTCAAACCATCAATCCCCTCCTCAGTGAAAGTCGGTCTTTTCTCGATTGGGGTAGAAGCCTCAAGAGGAATGAAGAGCCAAATTATTAGGAGATTCCCTCAAAATTATGATTCATCAACAAGTTCCTGAGGGATCGAATCAACAAAAGGCAATGTATCATCAACGATATGGGAAAAGACAATATCACAGAAATGCTGATAGAAGGGATGCGATGCGTTATGCATCAATCAATGTCATCAATGTCGTTGTTGCTGATCCACCAGATGAGGCTCACTCAGGGGACTCAGATGAAGATGTTCCTTCTCAAGAAGATGTACGCACCGACACAAATGAAGAAGGTGTGCATATACGAAATCAAAGGGTTATTCAGAACCTAGGTAATCCTTCAAGTAACCCACTTCCCCCTCTCCTAAAAGGATCCAACAAAGGGAGGGAAAAAACTCAGGTTACATATCCTTCCTATGGAAAAGGCCAATCACTCTCACTAGAGGAAAGATTAGCGCAACAGGAGGAATAGATGAATGAATTGAGGTGGATGAACACAGAACTACTTCAGGGTAGTCTTCCTCCTAAGCGTGCTGGAGTCAGTCAACCAAGGTATTTTGTTGCTGCTACTTAGATGGATCAATAATATCGTCCTTTATCAGTACACCCTCACAGGTCTAATCCTATGGGTCAAGTGTAAAACAATTGGCAGTGCTGCCATCAGTTGAAGTACCAACTACCATACCTGTCCAAGCTCCAGTCAGTGCACCTGTTCAGATTCAACCTCAACCGGATGTTTCTCAAAAGTTAATAACTACTATTGAGTAATTAATAGCTCGGTTGGAAGCTATGAAAGGAAAGCGTGTGCAGGTTCAACCGGAAAAGAAAGCTTACCCGGAATGGGTAGATTCAATCTCTCCCCCAACAAATTTTTTAAACCCTGTATTCCCTATTTTCAATGGATCAGGTGATCCTAAAGAGCATTTGATGCATTACCTGTCTTGTTGCGATCCAATTATGGGAACTCCGGAGCCGCAAGAAGTAGTGAAACTCAGATTCTTCGTGCAAACCTTGCAAGGACCAACTTTTTTCTGGTATACAAGCTTGAAATCCAGGTCAATTACCGGATGGGAAGATCTCCGTCAATGATTTCATCTTCAATTCAGCTCAACACTGCCAAAGACAACAGTTTTTTATCTTATAAACTATAAGCAAAGGGATAATGAAATAGTCTATGATTTCATTTCTCGCTGGAAGGGGTTAGCATATTCCCTGAGCCTAGCACTCCCTCAAGAGGAACTGTTTCCAATCTGTGTGGAAAATTTGTGTGATGAGTTATGCACGCCGTTGATCCCTGTGAAATACAGAGGAGGGTTTCGAGACCTTACGTCAATCGCTCAGCGGATTGAAGATTCCCTTATATAGGCTAAGACTGAATCTCATGTAATTCCATCAGCTCCAGGAAGGAGAATTGGTAAAGTAGAAACTGCCACACTTATGCTTAAACAAGAACTTGTACCTGTTTCTACTTCAAAACCTTCATCTTCTCGAAGTGATCCACCTCATGAGCACCAACAACAAAGGTCGTTTCTTCTAGATGATCAAAGAGATCAAAGATGAAAAAAATTTGAGGATCTGAAGAGCAAAACATACTCTTTCCGAAATGAACAAGTTCCTGGTTACTTCATTTCGGCTCTGGAAAATAATCTGGTTCAATTGCCAAGGCCTAAGAGGCCAAATAAGGAAGGAGATGAAGACCGTACCAATTATTTCCATTTTCATCAAATGTTGGGGCATCCCATCTATGAGTGTTTTTTCATCAAAGAACTCCTGTAAAAGATGGTCGACTCGGGACAAGTCAAACTGAAAGGTTCTTCATCTCAGGTAGCATGTTTTACTGCTAGAGTTCCAGAGGAGGAAGGCGAATGAAAAGAAGTCAAAAGAAAAAATGCATAGAAGTAAGATGATTGGATGGTCAGAAATAAAATCAACCGAACTCATGATATTTTGTGAAAACAATTAAAGAAACCGATTGTGTCTTCTGCCATGAATGTTGCGGCAAACCCCTCTTTGTCAGAGGGAAAGTCTTCAAAGAAATGGTATGATTCAAAGAAAGAAAAATAATCAGAAGAAGATGAGTATGTGTCAAAGCCTAAGTTGTCTTTGACTCTAGAAGGCTTCACGCCATTTACTTCAAAGCCATTGGCACCGCCCCACCAAACGGCACTGCCTAAACAGGCTAATCAGGCAGAGTCTTCATCAAATGAAGAGTAAATCTTTGGTTCTGTTAATATGATTCAATTAATAGATCCATATGCTAGTCTCAGTTTCGATTTCGATGAGCTTGAATTCCCTGTATCAAACAGGGGAATCAGAGGAAGTTCCAGAGGCTCAGGATACAGGGGAAGACGTGGATCTTTTTGAATCCACTATTCTAATTCTACCCATGCTAGAATTGTGTAGGCAGCAGAATCTCATGGTAGAGCCCTTCAGCAAGCTCAGCAAGAACAAGAAAGTTCTTCTACCAATGGCAAATTCAGTCCTGGAACAGTTATTTTGGATGACCGGTTGAAGGTTTCATCTTCTTCCTCTCAACAAGTAAATGGATCTAATCGGTCTAATCTTCCAAAACCAGGAATATTTCCAACTCCTATCCCAATACAAGATGCATCAACTTCCAAAGCATATGATTCCAAGTTACCTACTAAACCACATATTCTTGTTGGTAAACACAGATCTCTGGATCAAAAGTATGATGTATTGAAACACTTGGCCCATGTACCAGCCAAGTTATCAATTCTGGATGCTCTGAATCTGTCAAAAGATCTTCGAGAAGCACTCATCAAGGCTTTGTCAAGTCCTCAAGAGTTTGAAAATGAAATTGATGCAGCTGAAGTCTATCACATAGAGAATAATCCTGCATAATGCCATGAAATAATATCTTTTACTGATAAGATGAAGATGATGTTGTGCATGGGCATATTAGACCTTTGTACTTATCTGACAAGGTCAATGGCGTAGATGTCTGAAGAGCTTTCATTGACAATGGTTCAGGAGTCAACCTCATGTCCATTCGTACACTTCGTCGATTGGGCCTCATAGAATCTGATTTATCTCCTTCAACCATGATGTTACAGGGATATGATAAAAATGAACAAGAACCACTAGGCGAAGTTACACTCAGAACTCAGTTTGGAGATCTTGTATCCAATTCGGATTTCATCATCATTGATCAAGATTCAGCATTCAACATATTTCTTGGAAGACCCTGGCTACATCAACATGTAGCTATCCCTTCATCATACCATCAATGTCTCAAATATTGTTTCTATGGTCAAGTTGGGACATTGTATGGTGATAAGGCCCCGTTCAAGACATGTGAGTCTCAATACATTGAGGCGGAATTCTATCACATGAAGGGAAGGGATAAATCCATAATAAATGAGATTACCAAAGTTAATGCTCCATATGGTTTGGAGATGATTCTAGTAAATCCATTTACACATGTGAGTACAGATTATGTGTCGCCTATCAGTCAAATTGACAAGATAGTCCCAAATCAAAATACTCTTATGGAAAGATCCATAATTTCAATTACGGAAATCGAGCCAGACAACATGGGATAAATTGGTAACCCACCAAGCAGTGACGAAAGAACAAATGGTGACTTCTTCATTTCATCTGCTGAAATCCAACAAGTCTATACTTCGCCAATTAGTCCATAAGGAGTTATATCAACATCGGAGTTGAAAAATGATTTCGATTCTCAATCCATCGACTCCTCTTTATTACCCAAAGAAGACCCTTCATCATCAATCGGGTTGGAAATGGAAGCTTCTTCTTCAAGATTTGAAAATTTTGACATCTCTTCTGATCATGAAAATTCTCCTTTAACATCTACTATGCACGTAGAAATGTAAGGAATAACACATGATGAAGAAGAAGAGGAAGATCTCAGATATTCTCCTCCAGCATTTGAAGAGGGTGTCTCTACCACTGTGGATGAACTCATATAAATAAATCTAGGTACAAAAGAAGATCCACGCCCCACTTTAATCAGTGTGGCCATGACTCTTGAAGAGAAAGAGATGTATATTTATTTTCTAATAAAAAATAAAGATATACTTTCTTGGAACTATACAAAAATTACCGGGCTTGATCTTGATGTTGCTACTCATCATTTGGGTTTACCAGAAGAACATCGAGTATTTATGCAAGCCGCGAGAAGAACACACCCAACATATGCTTCCAAAATTGAAGCTGAAGTGGATAATCTTATCAAAGATAACTTTTTCAAAGAAGTTCAGTATCCCAAGTGGTTGGCTAATATAGTCCATGTAAAGAAGAAGAATGGATAAATTATAGTTTGCATCGATTTCAGAGATCTTAATCAGCATTGTCCTAAGGATGATTTCCTAGTTACGATTACAGAACTTTTAATTGATACAATAGCTGGCTATAAAGGACTTTCCTTCATAGATGGATATTCCAGATATTATCAGATCCAAATGGCCCCAGAAGACGAGGAATCCCCAACCTTTAGATCCCCTCATAGTGTGTTTTGCTATCGGGTAATGCCCTTTGGCTTAAAGAATGCAGGTGCAACATATCAGTGTTCCATGCATTGTATCTTAAAACCCTTCTTAGGGAAGTTTGTTGAATGCTATGTAGATGATTTTTTGGTTAAATACAAACAACATTCTAATCACTTGGCTGAGTTGGATGTCATATTCTACAAGCATTGACAATATAATTTGAAGATGAACCCCTTAAAATGTGCTTTTGGGGTAACCTCTGGAAAATTTCTCTGCTTTTTTGTACGCCATCGTGGTATTGAAGTTGATCCTATGAAGACCAAGTCATTACTTGGTATGTCACCTCCTCAAAATTTGAAATAATTAAGTGGAATTCAAGGAAACTTAGCCTACATTCGGCGTTTCATCACCAATTTGGAAGGAAAAAGTTTACCCTTCACCAAATTGATGAAGATGGGAGTCACTTACCAGTAGACTGAAGAATGTCAAGAAGCATTTGATATTCTCAAGAAATACCTCTTGAGTCCACCGGTAATCATACCACCTGTTGAAGGAAGACCACTTATCCTATACGTGACAGCTCTAAAGAGATCATTTGGTTCCTTTATTTCTCAAAAGAATGATGTTGGAAATGAAAACAGACTCTACTATCTTAGTCAAACTATGCTTGAAGTAGAAACCTGGTATTCAAGTTTTGAGAAGTGCTGCATGGAATTAATAATTGCAGTTATGAAGTTGAGACACTACCTACAACATCACGATGTCCAATTGGTATCTCTCAACATCCCGCTCAAATTCATCCATAGTTGTCCAATGCTTACAGGATATCTGGCAAGGTGGGCAGTTATTTTGCAGCAATTCAACATTCAGTTTGTGTCTCAAAAGGTGATAAAGGGCCAAGCTCTGGCAGATTTCCTCGCTGAACACCCTTCAGCGGAAGACACATCTTCAGATATTGAACTACTTGACGAGGAAGTCTTCTCTATTCAAGAAAGTCCTCAAGCATGGGAAATGTATTTTGATGGTGCTTCCAGAAGTCCAACAGTGAGGAAAATGGAAAATCCTAAATTTAACAAAGTTGTCTTAGGAATTGTGCTCATTTGAACAGAAAACACAGTGTTACCTTATTCCATCTTATTATGGGATGGTGGTACCAATAATGAAGCAGAATACCAAGCTCTCATCGCAGGCTTGGAATTAGTCCTTCAAGCACAAGTGAATCACGTAAAGGTGAAAGGTGATTCAGACCAGGTAATCAAACAAGTCAATGGGGATTATTCCATCAGAAAAGAAGAACTAATCCCTTTGTATGAATACATCAGAGAGTTAATAGCGGAATTCCCTTTGGAACCGAAATTTTCTTATGTCCCAAGATCACAAAATTCTCAAGCTGATGCACTGGCTAATATAGCCACAGCTCTGGCAGATCCAAATCGGGACAAGACAACAATCAGAATTTCCAACCGTCATGCAATTTCACCTTATGTTCGAAGCAGAACAGAGGAAATTAATGAAATTGGTCCCATTCTTGAACTTTATGGTCATACTACATGATGGATGTCACCTATCAGGGAATACCATCAAAATGGAACACTTCCACCTGATAGAGCTGAGAAAGAACAAATCCGGCGACGTGTGGTCAATTTTACTCTTTATGATAGCCCAGATCACCTAGAGATAAATTCTCTACAAAAGTGGTTTTGATGGAGTTCTCTTCAGATGCATTAATGGTGAAGAGATAATGGTTGTCATGAATGAAGTGCATGTAGGAGTCTGGGGTGTCCACCAATCTGGACATAGACAGTCTGATCAGATTCGAAGGCTTGGATACTTTTGGCCTTCAATGATACAAGATTGTGTTTATTTCACAAAGAGGTTTCATTCATGCAAAGTACATGCAATCTTCATTCATCAAACTCCAGAGTTGCTTCATACAGCTAAATACTAATGGCCATTTTTCACATGGGGAATGGATGTGGTGGGACTTTAACCTTCAGCTACGGCCAAGCAGCTTAAATACATTCTTACTACTACTGACTTCTTTTCCAAATGGGAAGAGGAAATACCTCTCAAGGAAGTTAGTTGTAAATTCATTTTTAGCTTCATCAAGTCTAACATCATTACCAGATTTGGTATCCTTCATACCATATTGACGGATAATGGCAGCAACTTCTGTTCATCCAAGTTGAAGAAGTTGTATCAAGAATAAAACATCAAATACAACCATTCATCTCGGTATCATGCAGCGGACAATGGCCAGATATAAGCCTTCAACAAGACTCTTTCGAATATACTGCCAAAGATGGTGGATAAATATAAGAAGTCATGGCCTGATAATCTCTTTCATGCTTTATGGTCTTATCAGACTACCACCCGCACAGCAATGTGGTGAACTCCATATTCATTGGTATATAGAACGGAAGCAGTCTTTCCAATTGAAGTTCAACTATCCTCTCTCAGAGTTTGCATTTGTTATCAATCATCTACAGATGAACAATATCAAAAGAGATTGAATGAATTGGAATGGTTAGATAAGAAAAGATTGTGCACTTTGGCCCACTTGGAAGTCTATCAGAATCGAATAGCACGAGCTTTTAACAAAAAAGTTCTTCGTTCATTCACTCAGGGAGAATTGGTATTAGTTCTCAGAACTCCAATGATACCAGGAAAGAACCTCCCAAGCTTGAGCCAAAATGGTAAGGACCTTACTCAATACATAGGGTCTACTCTAATGGAGCCTATTCATTAATCTCGATGGATCGGGAACTCATCACTACTCCAACCAATGTCAGATTTTTTAAGAAGTATTTTGTATAAACACAAAATATATCATCTGAAAGGTCCAGTATGACCTTATACTACACCACCATTCTGTAATATGTTAAACTACATTACCAACAGTCCATGCATAAGACTCCAAACTATTTGCACATATGTCCAACATCACGTTAAACTGTGATAAAAGTTCCCTAATTCATCCAACATAACGTTAAATGGTGTACTCTTTTGTCTTCACTGCATGACATTAAAATGAAAATTCTCCCATTCATCCAACATGATGTTAAACTATATTGTCCCCATCTTCCTAACTACATGACGTGAAACTGTAAAGAAAGTCCTTGATACGTCCTACATGACATTAAACTGTTCTTTGTCCCTGCTACATGACACTAAACTGTGTAGCACCAATAGTCCTAACTGCAAGACTTTAAACTATATATTCCCTTTATATATCCTACATGACATTAAACTATGCATCGTTAAGGTTCTTGTTACCTCTTGTTTCTCACACCGAGTATGACTCACATGAGCTTAGAGAAAACATCAACCATAACACTCTCTCTGGGATACTAACCATGTGTAAGTCCCAACAACATACTTTTTTAGGTCGTTGTCCCCAAGAACCACTTGATCATTAATTCATTATTTAATTGAACTATGCGTACTTTGGTCCTTGCCTTCCTGGATGGGTACGTAGGAAACCTCCCAAGGTTCAAGCCTAAAACCAATCTCTTCACATCGGTTCACCTCCATCTGATATGATGTTGATTCGTGAAACCGCCACTAGAATAAATATCTTTACATTGGCTCACTTTCTTCCTTGTTATACGACAATAAACTATACAAAACTTTTGTCCTTTATGATAATAAACTACAATATTATTTGATACACTCACCTAAGAGGGAACCTTTATTTACACTGATTTTTAAATCATGTTTCATTTCAAAGACTACATGCATACATGGCAATGCCCAAACCTTTTATCTTGGGTTAAACCATCATTATACTAAAGTCCCCTTTCACCCTTCACATGTATGAACCAAATTTGTACAGAGGGTACTTCTAGCACTATGTGGGCTTTATTCCCATCCTTATGGGATATGTAGGAACGTTCGAGTGTCCCTCAAATCCAGCCCCATGTCTTTTGGGCCTTACCCCAAATTCCACTTCCAGTCCCTTGGCTGAAAAGTCCCCATGAAAACACACACTGTGTATTTCTTACAATGGTCCAAGCTCTATGACCCTAAACTAATATATCTAATCCTTTTGTCCCACACGACGTTAAAATGTAATTTGACAACTACGTATGGCTTGATACCCGTCCTTATGGGATATGTAGTGAAGTCCAACCTTTTAATTCAGGACCCATAAAAAACATGATTATGGTTAGCATTGATCTTTGTATATTTGTATATATTGGACAATAACCATCTTTATGTGTCATAATCCTAACCTTAAATATTTTCAGATCTTTATAGCCTTTTTCTTGACTTTTAGTCACAAAAATGTCAAATTTCTGAGATTTCTTTTACCTAACTATGCAGCATGTGCTCTAAGGCGGCCTTGCATAAACACTCTACATAAAAAAAATTCATCCAAAAGATACTATTATTTGATTATGAAGCCAATTCCCTTAGGTGGCCCTGCATAATTCAACCCCCTAATGGGTTTGTTAAATAATGGTAACTTCATTATTGGGAAGAAAGCCTCTTTTTTCCTTATTAGTCTTAAATGACAGTATGTAGGGATCCGCAAAAGTATCCATCCTTAACATATTTCTCGCATATCCTTTTTCATGATCTGAAAGTATTCAAGTCTATGGTTTATATTCTCCTTCCTTACGTTTGGGTAAGACCTTCATAGAAGTGATATCCATCTAGTTCTTCGATAATCTTGTTCAGAAATATCTTCTCCATATTCAAGTACCTCTTTCTATACAACAAACTCTATACTTTGGAAAATTTTAATCTCCATAAACTTTCACTGGCTTTTAGCATTATAAAGGTAAATTTTTTAGAGTTCTTTTTCCTGACTATGCAGCACGTGCCCTTAGGCGGCCTTGCATAAATAGTCCACAAAACAGAATTTTCAGCTGAAATATACTATTATTGGACTATGCATCCAATGCCCTTAGGTGTCCCTACATAATTCAACCCCCTAACGGGTTTGTTAAATAATGGTAACTTCATTCTTGGGAATTACATCTTCTAATTCCTTTTATCTCTTTTTCGTATCATTCCTCAGATTCAAATATTCTTAAGTCATAGTGTACATATCTTCCCTCATACATGAGTATGGTAATATGTGTTCAGATAAATTTTCAAATAATTGAGTCAATTCTAATTCATTCGTTCAAAGATATTTCGACCTTAAACATTAGCCTCTTTTTTTCCGATGTGCATGACTTTGAACTGCCCACAAAAGACAAAGGAACTCTAAATAAAATTCATGTTCTAGCTCACCAAACATACATTTTTTATGATTTAGGTAATATTGAGCAATTAAAAGATTCAAATTTTGTAGGGTTATTTACACTAATCCTAGTAAAAATCAAACTATGCTTACTAGGCCCATTGGCTTAGGTAAAATTTAAAGCAGGTTGTGGGAAAATGAGTGAACAAATGATTGAAGATGAAAGTGTTTTTCATTGATTCACAATAATTAGAAGGACATCCACAGACTGGAGTCTCTTCTATTTTTTAGAAATTACAAAAGTATTTCAACATAACTCTTCATTTGATTTACGACATCCCAAGAATCATCCACAACCACCTGGAATTCATTCATTCAATTGGATACAATAAGAGATGCAATGATATTAGCTCTTCTTGGAACAATTATAAAATAATGTTCTTGAGTGCGGTTTGAGAAAGTTTTATGCTGATCAAACAGTGACTATATTTCTGTCCAAGTGTCTTGGAAGATGGATACATGGATTTGAGAATGAAGCATTAGATGTAAAGAGCCATTGGGAGAGATTACTCTTTTAAGATATTGTTCTAATGAAATATTTGTCTTCTCTCCACCAACCGACAGCAGAAAACATTTCAGCCCATGGGTTTTCCATTTTCATATTTTCCAGGAAATGGCATGGAGGAAAATTTTGAAAGTTCACTCCAATGTTGTTTCTCTTAATGCACAACATAACCGAAATAGAGGAGTAGTAGTGAAACTATATCTCAGGCGTATAGTTCATTGCATCTGGAACGTAGACTCCTTGCAGATAACCATGATCACACAGAGGAAGATAAATGCTATGTGGGAAATTAAGATGATATTTCTTCAAGTACTTAGCCAAATCTGGGAGAGTGCTGTCGCAGATATCATAGTAATCATGGAAAAAAATGTTCATCATGTCATCAATCCGCTTGCTTTCCAGTTCATCATCCATTCAAATTCTCTTGGGAGCCATTCAATCTACACAAAATTTGAATAAATTAACTCTTAAGTAAATTGATTTTTCATAAAATTTGTGAAGGAATTCGAAAAAATGGATAAGGTAATAAGTTGCGCAATTCCCAAAATTGGCGCGCAAGTATCAGTGTGTCACGCAATGTGTTGGAACGTAGGTATCACCGCGTAAGTCCAAATACCTCTACAGCAGTGCGACATCAAGGAAACAGCAGGAAACAGAGCAACTTGCACGGCAAATGCAACTTGCGCGGTGAGAGCTCGAAAGTTTCAAATCCATATGCTTTGTACGGAAGTGAGGCCCTCTATTTATACACATTGCCATAACCCTACGCGCTGTACCCTGCGCGAGCAAAGGTGTACCCCTACGTGCAAGATCCTGCGCGCCCAAAGCTCATTTGCGCGCTATACCCTGCGCGCCCTAATTTCCTTTTGATTCTAGATTTCCTCGGAGTCAAATCCTCATTTCTTTTGGATCCAACTCTGAAGGGGGACTTTTGTTGATGCTCCTTTCATCACAAAATCTAAAGATTGGAAAAGGGGATTATCTTAACTCAAAGTGATTCAACCTTTGGAAAAATATCAAAAATTGAAAAAGGAATGAATAAGAATAATGTTTCACAAGGGACGTGCAAGTTCTACGATGGGAGCACAAGTACACTTGTGTGCCGCAATGGACGCACAAGTACACTTGCACGCCCTAAGTGATAACTGCCCGGGGTCTTCTCTAGCCTATAAATAGACCCTGTGGGACCCTCATTTCGAGAGGAATTTTTCCAGAAACTCAGATTTGAGCTCCCGGTGCCCTAGTCTCTTCTCAAAGCTTTTGAAGCACTTCTATGGTAATTTCTTACCAAGAACGGATGATCTAAAAAGGGGGAGGAAGGCCTAAGTATTGAAACTAATCATCACTTGCGCGCTTGAGTGGCCAGCCCTTAAGGTAAATGGCCACACTTGCGTGCCGCCTAAATCCTTTAATAGAACTTGTGTGCCACTCTTCTGGAAGAACCTCAATATGATTTTAAAGGCATTAACCAAGAGTCGCTCAAGTATTACCATGTTGGTTAACCGTGGTGCAAGTACCCATGTGTCGTGAAGGTATACCTGCGCGACCAGGACTTGTGCGCCCACGCAGCACCTACGCGCCTGCCAGGACTTGCGTGCCCTTGCCTTTTTGGGTGCCCTTCATAGCCATTTCACCCCTCTTAAGCCATTCCACCTCTCCTATTCAAGATTCGGTCTTCAAGACACTCTTCAAAGCCATTTATGGCATGACCTCTTGATTTAACTTCCTTATCTGAAAAGAATTCTGTGGAATATCTCTCAAAACCTAGTGATTTACACATATTTATGTCACTAACGATTGAGATTTCATTCATTCAACCTCATCCTTTAAGATGAGAGAACTCATTAACACGGGCCTCCTTTTAAGGAATAAGCCCCAGTCATAATTCTTAATATGGGCCTCTTTTTCAAGAATAAGCCCCAGTCATAATCATTAACCTGGGCCTCCTTTTCCAAAGTAAGCCCCAGTCTCAAATATGGGCATCCTCGTCAGGAGTAAGCCCCAAGTCCTGTAATTTTTCAAGTCTCTTAACCTGGGCCTCTTTTTCAAGAGTAAGCCCCAGTCTTAATTTCTCTTAACCAGTCCTAATTTACCTTTGATCTGGGATTCCTTCTCAGGAGTAAAAACCCAATCATAAGTCCTCTCTTAATTAGGGCCTCCTTTTCACGAGTAAGCCTCATGTTAGAGTATTCAAATCTCCATGAAGCACATATACCGTTATGGACCATACTCTTGGATTTCTTCCCTGAAGTAAATCCTAATCTTCATTTATCTGGGCAGTCATACATACATAAGTCCCACATTATTTCTTATGATTGCATATTTCATGGAAAAATTGTCTAATTTTTACCAATACCTCTTGTTTATCACACCTAGCATGACTCACGTGAACTTAGAGTGTAAAAGTAATTATGAAATCCTTCTTTGAGCCATCAATCATAAACATCATACTCCCTTACTCAAACTACGTGGGTTCTAATTCCTTTTCTAAACAAAGGATAGGTAGGTATCCCATCTGCAGGTTTGATCTGAACTCTGAAATAATCCATGTCCTTCTGAATGACAATAAACTTTATGTGCTCCACTAAGTGGCTTTATAACCAGCATGGTCATGATAATGACCAGGAGACTTCTACATAAATGTGTCGAAGGATAACATTGACCATGAATCTCTAATAAATACAGATGATTCTCTATCGATGAAGAACGTCGAATACATATATAAGATTCACTAAATTTCCTACATATTTAATCATTGATTGTCAGATCTGAAGGAAATCTCATTTTATACTTGGTAATGTAATAAGGATTAACGAACAAAACATAAATCTATAAATGGAGTCCCAGAGTAGACAATAATTCCACTCAAAAAGGTGTGATGAGTCCGACCTCCCATCCCCACGACCAATGCAAATTCCTATGCCTCATCAGTCCACAAACTAATGAGTGCCTACCTTTGGAATATAGGTCCAAATGGATGTGGAATCATTGGATGTTTCCAGTTCTATGAAAAAACCCATTAGAAACCGATTGGAATGTTTGAACCTTCAATCAAGGAGGTCATCCCCAAATTCTGAAGGAAAAATTACCCTTAATGAACATATGATGTAACCCTTTCCTCCCCTTTCTGTCTCTATGATATAAAGAGAGGTATTATATATGATATTTCTAAAAAGTGTTTTCTCTATTCATAACTTAGTGGTTGATAGATTGGCTTACTTTTGAATAAGTTTTTTATATTTCCATGTTTCCAAAAGAACTAAAACTAAATATTTTTTGGTGTGGATCATTTTTTAATGTAATGAATATTAATTTATTAAGATTATATATTTTTATATGATAATTTTAGATATTTACATGATAAAAAGGAGATCTTATGACTTGAACCCGTATATTATTTTCTTAGACTATGATACTTGTTCCATTTACTAATCATGGAAATGTTTATAGGAGTCTTTGAATACCCATTTTTGGTTGATAATGATACTAGAGACATAGATAGAAGACTAGACTAATAAGACTATTTTGATACTAGATAACAATATGTGCGATTATAAGATAGAATTTTTCTGAAGTTGATAGGGTCACTTACCCTTTATAGAGTTCAAATAAAATAATAACTACATATTCATAATTGGTACCAGTCCTATTGAGTCCCTTTATGGGTCACTATTGTTCTAGTAAGAGTTTTTATAATCATAACTTTTAGGGAAAAATTTTGTGAGATTGATAATAAATAATTTATTCATTATTTTGGTGTTGATGAGGATAGACTAGATCTATCAGAAGTCAAACTTTGCAAAAAAAGTGTCCTTTAGAGTATTTAGGAAACTAACATGTCATTTAATGTCATATATTCAGGTACTTTGTGGGGATTTTATTAAGGATACTAGTCATATCTATGATCATTAGTCCATTTTAGATTCTATTTAGGATTGTAAATGTTTCATACCACATAGATTTACCCCCAAAATTGGACTTTGTTAACGGAAATATTAATGTGTTGTAACTAATAAGTTATGTGTAGGATCTACTACCTTATATTAACTAGGGTGAAATGTACATCAATGATGGATCCACCTTCTCAGAGTACCCAATAGTGATCAAGGACTATTTACAGAAGATCCTTCATAGGTGGATGTATCCCTTTTTTCATAGTATTTGGTAGCACATAAATCTTCACGGGAGATCATGTTAATTAGAGAACCCAATGTGGCCTTAGTACCCTCACCTATTTATGTTTTTCCATTTTTAAGATGCAAAGTCTAGTAGGTTAGGAGAGTGTAAAAATCAAGTTTTATAATTGAACCTTTTGAAAATTTCAAATGATAGTTTTTATGTATTTCAAAGATATGGATGGATGTTTTTTCCATCCTATAACCCGATATCAGTATATTTAAAATATTAAATATATTAACTCCCATGAACATGTAATTTTTGAAATACATAATTTAGAAACTAACTGTGTCTCGAGTGGGGAAATTGATATTTATAAAGAATCCATAATTTTTATTATACTTTATTCATGATATAATTTACATTGTCTTGGGTTATATTGTATTTATGTTGTTGTCGACATAATATAATAATTAAATTAAATGAAAAATATAACTTATAACTATGGATATCTATATAAAATTAAATATGGTAAAAACACATAGGGTAAGATGAATTATCCTAGAGACATGAGATAGTGAAATGTAGAGATCTCACTATGTAAATATTCAACAATTTCCATGGAGATTCATAGAGTTTACAGTGAACTGAAAAGGGTCGTCTTTAGATAACGAAACATGATCCTCTACAACATCAACGCAGATTAATTTTATCATCGATGGTTGATCTATTTAAATTTAAGGATTTATTATTTTTATAATTTCAATATTTTCTATAATTTATATAAGAATATGGATCAACTATTCCACGTAGAATCCATGATCTGATTAAGCCAAATTTATCTTAAAATTATATTCCAACATTTAGGAATTTTGAATTATTCATTGATAATTGTTGTGTTTCACTCTTTATTAATCAATTTTGCCATATTTTAATAATGGAAAATCCTAACCCAACCATATTTGTTTATTCAATTTTGTGTTTTATATTTTTCTGTGACTATTATACATGCATTCATAACATGTATTTCATTTTTGATTGAGGTTCAACTATACCCACAGAAAAAAATAATTGGTTTTTTGATTACTGAATCAATGGATTGATGTTATGGGTTATGAATCTTGGATTGTTGTACCTAAGTGAATTTTCAATGAAAATGTAAATCTAGAACCAAGGACATTGATTATTACAAAAATCAGATGTGTGGGGAAAGAGGCATTGATGATGGATTGTGATTCTAATAAATGGTGGTCTAAAAATAACTTTTCGATAAATTTGGTTGCTATAGGGATGTCAATGGTGATTTTTCTGGGTTTGATTCATAGTGAAATCCAAGAATGTTCTAGAGGTTCCAAATAAATGTTTAAGATATTGTAATTATGAAAAAAAAATTATAATGAAATGGCATGTAGTTTGAAAGAACACATGTTTTGTATCATAAAAGATGTAACAACCATGGTTTCAATGAATATTAAATAACACAGGAAAATATAACAAAGTTAGATTACATGTGACCCTAGATGTATGTCTTGACATATACATGGATTACATTCCCAAGTGACCATGTTACTATGTGACCCCACAAGCCATGTGTGGTGGGTCACACTACTTGTACCCTCAGTAGTTGATAACTCTTGTAGACGAGGTATACACTGAGTCCCTTTACTGATACACCATGTTGTTTTCTATTATTAATAATCCATTTAGATGGGTCAATACATGTTATGTGTCATGTCAGTATAATAGATTTTGAATACTTACGAGCTACATGTCATGTACATTGGGTAACACATTTTGTACCTTTACATGGAATGGATTTGAAATTTGAGAAGTCCTGAAGAGTATAATACCACTTAGAACATGCATTTTTTGTTACTTTTAAATGAAATTTCAAGAATGGTAGAAATTAATGAATGATTTACTACATTAGAGACTAACAATTTGGGATGAGATTTTAGAAAGTATTAGTGACTTGAAACCCTCCTTAAAAATAGTGTCATCTTACATTAACATGTTATTATAACTAGATAGGGTTGATAATTACCCCCATGGTATTTGGTAGTAGTATCCTATACCTATGAATTAGATAGGGTGGGAATTATCCTAAAAATTATATGGAATGGGATCCTCTAAATTCAATTTTGGAATTCACCATGTATAATTATCTTGGAAGGTGTATGGGCTCCTCCATTGGGTTTTTAATCCCCCAACACTAATAGGTGATTAAGATCCTTTGTTACATGTATAAAGAGGATACATGGAATGACAGTTCAGATTATATACTAGTCTTGTAATACATTCTGAATCATTGGTATGGATGTATATACTTGAACCATTATCTATATTTGAGTACCTTTTATTATATTATTTGGTTTCTACTTTATTATCATTAATCATTATGTTTTAACGGTGAATGTACTCTTGATGATTCACTCCTTATTAAATTCAGGGTGTCATACTAGTTATGTATATACTCACATGGAAATGGTATCTGCCCACTTGAGTCATGTCTTTTAGAGTCAATAGGCAATTCTATAGATATATTTGTGGACTTGGTGTGGGTGGTACTTGGTGGCTCTATTACCATGATTATAGTTAAAATATGTGTTCCATACTGAATTTCTCTATCAATTGATTTCATGTAATATCTAATTTTTACTTTACATGACTTTATTTTCTATTTATTTATTTATTTATGATTTCTTACTCCATCATTGGATTTTAGACATTATTCAACCTTATATTATTTGAGTTGATTATATATTACCATTTATCTATTGCACTTAGAGGATTGAGCGTGTGTGTGTGTGTACCAGTGTATTTTTTTTGTGTTTTATATTCCTACTTAGTCCAAGTCACCAACCCCCTCGCATATTGGTAGAGTGATTGGAGTGGATATTTTTCTTTACTATTGTATAGTTAGGTCGTGGTCGGTGAAGATGTTCTATTATTAGTGGTGGTGAAAGAATACAAGGAAATCCATGATTCAGATGAGAAAAAATATACTGATTTTGTGCAAATTTTAGATTTTTTGAAGGGATTAAGGATTCAAATATTAAATAGTTAAAATAATATATTATTGATATCAATTTTTTTGTGTCATATCCAATATTAGGAGTTACAATTTTTTTTCTTGATTTTTTTTTATTACATGTTAGATTCTTAAAGAGGGAAGGGCTTAAATCATCACCAATTCATCGGATAAAAGGATTAAAGTAAAAAAAATTAACTTATTAATGTAATGATACAATAAAACCATGAACTATATGGATAATCCTATTTGAAAAAATTTCAGAGAAAATTTTGAAATATACTTAATTCCTTAGATTATAAAAAAGTAGGTTGTGATTGAGCTCCAACTTGTTTGAATTGATTCTTATTCCACATGAATCTACCATGTTTAATTTTTATTTCATTAGGTGGATGAATTAATGTTAAATATTGAAACTAGAGAGATGTAATGAAACTGGCAACATTGATTGACACAAGTGTTTTTATGAAATAATGAATATTATTTTAAAAATTATATATGATTATTTTTATTATGGAAGAAATATGGTATTTCATACAGTCACACGTAAGTGAGGGATGTAAATTTAAACAATATTATTGGGGAAATTTATTGAAGACTCCCTAACGAATAAATTTATGTGAGAAATCATATTGGTTCTTAATAATTATAGATAATGTGATATTCATGTGGGGATGTTATAATTGTTATGATATATTAACTCGAGTCACATGAACAAGATGAAAAATTGTGACATGTACCATATTGAAGCAAGATATTTGAGGCTATACATGATGAAATTACGCTATAGATATTGAGAATCTTATTTAATGATTTTGAAAAGTACATGGGACATCAATTCATGGAAAAAATTAATATCCAAACACCACTAACTAAGTTTAGTAATGGGTTTCAAAATAGAAGGTAATGACCATATACTGGACACATGGTCTATACTTCAAGTAAGAAAGAAATATTCCATATATATGCTGGATATGGATCTAGATTCATTTGATAAGATTTTTTCATCATTATCTCTTCTATTTCTAAAATTTTATTTTGTATATCTCATTGTATCCTCATTTGATATAATGTATTGTAACTAAAATCATTAAGGGGAATTAAATATCGATTACCTAATTCTTCTTTCCTATTTTCTATTTGTTCTTCTTCATGGTTTTTTTCATACTTGTTTGTAATTTGAAATTCAATTATTCTCTTCATTCCGATGAAATTATAAAATGAATTATAATTTTTTGACCTTTTGAAATCGATTTTACTAAGTGAAATATATAAATGGATTCATTAGGAAAATATGAATGAGTTAACATTAATATATTAATGATATTTTTTTTGAATGACTCTATACCAAAATCCCTTACCGATATTGATTGAGATACTTCTTGATGGATAATGTGCATAGAGAATTATTTTTTATATTGTCTATAGTATTTATAAACATATATATGGCCAAGTTTTAATGTATTATAGAGGACCATTATATTGAGGATTAAATTTTCTAAAAACTGGCCTTAATTGGATCTCCCTTTCAACTTTATTTCAAGTCTACATCAGTAATCCTAGTCTAGGGTTTAACTCGATTAACATCAGTCACACCATATCATTTATTACTTTCTTTATTCTTCACTAAATCTCACATTTGTATCACTATTTTTAGACATTTTTAATCAAATAATCACATCGAAAACATACCCATCATCCCTTGGGTTTGACACCTATCACACCAATATAGAGAGAGTATAAATTAAAAATTACATTTTATGAGAGTTTAATGAATACTCACCACTTTGGTTTAAGTAAAAAAGATGAAATTGATAATTCAATGTTCCCATTATTAATGTTTTAATGGAACTAAAATCTATTTGTTGTCGCATGGAAAATGAACATTGGTTTAGATTAAAGTGTTTTAGTAAGATTAATTCAAATAGAAGGGACATAATTTTTTGGAAATTGATGATTTTTTGAGGAGGATAAATTATTTTTATGTGTAGACAGTGCAATGGTATAAGTATGAGATGGTGATGGGAGAAATGTTTTTTAATAGTATTGTACTATTTATCAATATAAGATAATAAAATAATTTATATATGTTCGAGGTAATATTTTTTTTAAACTTTTGGAAACATTGAGTCAGTGTTATATGTGGCTCAAATCATGTGTTTAAATGGATTAATTTTTTGAAATAATTTTTAAGCCATTACATGATTATCAATTTTGAAATTTTATTATTTATTGGATTTAAATATTATAAAATTATTTTTATATATTTTTATCTATATATGGAATCATGAAACACTATATTAATGTTTTTATTGGTTTTTAGGATAAAAAGAAACAAAGGGGAGGAACTTGTATGACGTTCCAAGTCATTTCATTTATATTTATAGTTTCCAATTAAAAATGGACAAGGAATGTGTTATATAATATCATATGAATTCTATGTTGATTGAAAGACTCCATTTATATTAGAATGAAATAATTGTTTTCCAGGTAGACTATAAAATTATATCACTTGAATTTTCTTGTATTTTTATACACCATTAGGACTATTTAAAACTTCCATACCTTGGGATTTCATTTGAATTTTCGGGGCTCATATGATAATTCACAACTCAAATAACTTTCTCACAACTCATAAGAAATTTTCTATATGGAATGGTTATACGAATTTATAAGGATCCATGTATGATTATTTACTCTATGAATATTATATCCAACCTAGATCATAAGAGTTTTATAAATATTTACAAGTGTACCATAACTTTACATTCTATTTCCCATGTGAAATTACCATGTTGTGTGACATTCCTCTCTACTGTAGACTGTAATAAATAAATCCCAACATTATATGACTTCAATGATAGCTCAATTTGTTGACATTAGAGGATCTTATTTATAAATATGAGTTCAACCAAGGTGCGTTGTCTAAATGGTGTAAAGGTATCCCTATTGATGTACAATTCACCTTTGCAATGGTAAATAATATGTATTCGAAAAGGTGAAAAAAATGATTCACATGCTATGTAAGGGTTCAATTCTGAGCTGTGAAAAGGTAAAAACTATGATTTGGAAGTTACATCAAGGTCAAAAATTTTAACAACCTATGTAATTATAAAATAAATATAACAAAACATAATTTTCCCACTATCGTGCCTTGAATTTCGATAAATGGACACACACAGTTACAATCAGTTGGTTATTTGCAGTATGATAAGAACAACATAATTTTGGGTGCATTGTAACATACCTTATGAATATTAAGGTTAACCTTATGAATAGTAACATACCATTGTGAATGTTAACTTCCCCTATGATATTTTATATATAATATTTAAATGAAATTATGATACACCCATATCTTGGAACAATTAAATAAATGTTTTAAAAATTTTATTTTGGGAATAAGATATTATTTTATTAAAAATTTAATGTCCCTTATTTAGAAAACTACTTTCATAAAATGGAGTTCATTTTTGGGTTATACTTGTCAAAAAATGATTGGGGTGAATTTTTGGTAATTTTTTGAGATAATTAAATTTGTTGATGAATAGTGAAATACGATAATTTAAAAATTAACCAAAATACTTAAATTAGGGAGTCATGGATGATGTTCTGCTGATGTAAGAAAACTTATGTAAAACTGTAACATCCCAGGTAAATAAAGAGTAAAGAATTTTCATATTTATTTATATTTACAAATTAAATATTAATTTTATTTTAAAGGGGTTGCTATGTTCGATAGCGTACCCGATACGCAACGATGAGTTTCTTTGAAACATACGTAGCACACTAGTAATATAATAATATTATTTTAAATGATAGTTAACAAGTAGTCGTTGTACTGGCGGGAATGGATAGAAATAACTAAAATATGATTTGATATGTTTTTAAATGTTTTTACATTTACCCAATAAAAGATAAAGGCTTAAAATATGGAAAGAGTTCAATTTTAGGCATTTATACCCTAATTTTCACGAAAGGGCCACTTATCACCTTTTGACGGAGAACCGTCATTAAATATAGTTTTGATCACTCTTATACATTCTTTTGGACCAAATATAACTCTTCTTTAGAATCGGGACATCAAAATTTACTTTCAGTAAATTTTTGGTACCTTTCTGATAAAGTTCATTTTTTTATGAATAGTGTAAAATGTTGTATTTTAATTCAAAACCTCTTTTTGATCTAATTTATTTATATGATTAGATTATTATTTTAATTGGTTTTAAAGTGAAATTAGAAAATATTTCTACCAGTTAATCCAATGGTGGTCATTGGAATCAATTTCACTTTGAAATTGGACTTAAACTGGTGTCAATCTTTTGATACTTATTGTTTCACAAAAACACGCTATTTGCTCTGACAGCAGAAATTAATTATTAAATTAATTAATGTGACTTATATGTTTTGAATTTTGTAAAATAGACTTCATTTTTGAATTCGGAATATCAAATATATCTTAGGGTGTATTTTTGGTAATTTTCTGAAAAACTTCAATTTTTGATGAATAGTGAAACCACTAAGTGGTAATCAAGCAAACTGATTTTTCAGTTAAATGAAAGTTTACCACTAATGTGTATTGAATTTTGAAAATCCGACATACATGGTTTTCATTAAGAAGTAAAATGTGGTTCAATGAGATTATAATAATTTTTTGGTGAATAGTAACTTTTTTTCATTAATCGCGATTAGAGGTAATTAGTGTAGTTTAAGGTAAAAATGATATTATAAGAATGTGAAAACACCATGACACTTGTCCTACACCTATTGGGTGAGTCATGGCCGACCAAGACAATCCATGGGCCAACTTTGGGACCCCATGGAGCCACTTTAGTTGGAAAATGACAATAATATATTTTTATTTAATGTTAAAATTAAATTGACACAAACATGAGTTGTTTTACTAAAACAATTTTTACGTAGGGTTACACAAGTCCAAATTTTGATTATAAATAGTCATTGGAAATATAATAAGCTTTCCTACATCATAGTATTTTTTTTATAATTTTTAGACATTAAATAAAATAAATTATTTATGACATAATAATGATGAAGCGATGACATCATTATTTGACGATTTAAATAAAATAGAAAGATAATGCAAAATCTATAAACTAAACATGTCCAAAACTTATTGGATGAGTGGATTTCGAAGCCTTATCACCTTATCCACGAATTATATCAATTTGGGACCTTTTAAAACCGAAACAAATTTTCAAATTAAGTAATAATTCTTTACTTTCCAAAAGTGCCCCTCCTCCCCTCTTCTAAAAGGCCCCCACCTCTACCTCATTTCACACACTTATCAAGCCTTTGGCTCGGACAACCCCTGCCCAATTACTCTCTCCACATCCCTCTCCTCATCCTAGAGGATTCCCTTTGGGAAGAATCCTTTCAAAGAAAGCCTTTAGGCTCAAATCAAAAGGGAGTTACACTTTTAAAGGTAATTCATTCTCTCTTGTTCATTTGTTTTATTTTGCTTCTCCAACCCTCTAAACTCTTTTTATTTACTTCTTTTGTAACAACACCAGTATCTTCAATATACTAGGATGTTGTTATAATATTTATTTGAGCTACACTCTCATACAACTACATCAAATGGTTAAAGAACATACGGTTTCCGTGGATGGCGAAATTCTGCCTCCCGAAACGATGATTGTTCAATACTCATTTAACACCTTCAAGGGTGGCCATTATGATGTCACTATTTTTATATATGATATATAATATGTTTATGTTTTCTTTAAGCTTATGTATTTTTCATTTTTGTCATACCTTTATGGTTTCCATTATGGGTAAACACGATATCTTCATTTAAGGAAGTGCGGACTACCGCCCCCTAAAAGTGATGTGATTCGTTAATGCCATATGTGGGATGTGTAAAGGATGTATTTAAAGTTATTTTATATGATGTTATACTGGAATTATAATATACCTCTATATCATTATTATTTCTTTCCATTAAAGTATGAGATAGAAATGAAAGTAGCGTTCATGCGTACGTACGGCTTACCGTCTCCATGAACGGTGCCTTTCATTTCTTATCCCAAAATGTAATGTACTATTAAAAGTACATGTATATAATGGATATATATAATGAATAGTATATCTAAATGATGAATATAATTCTGGAATTAAAATATACATACCTCTCATTTAGTTTTAATTCCATTAATATGACAAAGAAATGAAAGTAGCGTTCATGCGTACGTACGGCTTACCGTCTCCATGAACGGTGCATTTCATTTATTACCTCTAAATGATTATGTAATATTATAAATACATGTATATTCTGGATATATATGATATATATTATATCCAAATTAGTAATGTCATTCTGGATATAAATAACCTTTGACCACACGAACAACATGTAATTGTAAGAAGTCCACTTTTGACTTAAGAACCAAATATTGACAAAACAAACATTATTAACTTAAATGGTTACATAATGCTTATAACATGGAAATAAGTGATATAAAAGGAATAATTAACATTAAAAATGTTCTTAAACAAGTATAAATTAACTCAAGTTTATTATTCAGGACGTTAAAGAACGATCGAGTCAAGTCATACCCAAGGTAAGGGACTTCGTCTCAATCTCCTTTCATTGAGGCATATTTTATTTTATACACAACTTTCTTTTATACGGTGTATAAAACCCTTTGACTTTTACTTTTATACAAAAGTAATCTTTTTCTACGATGCGTTTTACAAAACGACAAAAAGGAATGTTTCTTTTAACGTACGCGGCGACAACGACCTTTTCCGCCACCGCGAGTATTATTTGTTCTTTGGCTTTCTCAACAAGCCGTAATGTTTTTTAAAATAAAATAAATACCATATACTCTTTTATGTATTTTGGTATTGAAAATGGTATTGAAAAAGGGATTCTATTATGTCAATATATTTATGATATATTGTGATTGAAATGTGGAAATGTTATCATTCCTTTATATTGGTTTTATGTTTTATTATTTTATATTGGTACTTGGACATTTAACGGGTGGTTACGTTATAAACCATATGACGGGTGGTGCCGTGAATACCAGGACGGGTGGTTACGTTATAACCTCCAATGCATTGGGTATAGAAGTCGGCCGTATGGCTATTCCATTAAGTATGTATGGAAATTGGCCGTATGGCTATTCCATTAAGTGATATGTGTGGAAGTCAACCGTATGGTTATTCCACTTAAGTATGTTTATGTCCCAAGTTACCTTTATATATTCTATGTGTTCTTTATATGGGTTTTATGGTAATCCTTTGGTTACAAAAAGGTAAGTAATGATACTTTATTCAGTGAAGATTTTTTATTACTTCATAAAGGTGAAAAGTATTACTTTGATAAAGTATACATGGTTTACTTGTTGTTTTGATAAACTAACAATTTTCATTATTTTTGTATCCCTTACTGAGCTTTTTGTGCTCACCCCAAGTTTTTTTGAAATGTTTTTCACAGGACTTAATGTTGAATAGGGTCAAGGATGGGATAAATGGAAAGTCATTCTTTATAAAACATGGAATTAGACATGTTTCTTTTTAAGAGTTTTTTTTATTTATTCTATGGAAACATGGTAGAAGTGTCTACTTTGTAATCTTTTGAGATGTAATAGTTATGTTCTAATTCTCTAAAACTCTAAACCTGAAAAGATCCTCAACGTGAATTATTCATTTAATTCAATATTAAGTAAGGTTTAAGGCACGGGGCCATATAAAAACTCACATTCACTTATTAAAATTTCTATTCTAGGAAACATATTGTTTCTTTACATGTGGAAAAATAATAATAAAATGTTTAAAATAATGGAAAACTCTACCTCTCTTCCACTATAAATACCACACACTTTCCCCTCTTCCTACCACATCTCTCAAGCCTTGAGCTTTAACTATGTTCTTCCAAGTACTACTATAAAGTACCTTTCCCACATCCAAGACCTACTGGTATAACCAAAATTCTTAAACCAAAGGCCAGAAAGAGGATCTTAAAGAGAAGAGATCATAAGGTAAACATCCTCTTTTATTTTTCTTTCTTTCCTTTTAATTTTCTTTTCAATTCTTCTTATTTCCACACCATTAGTTATCCAATAGATATGAACAATCTAGTATCTTAAATATTCTTTATTTCATCATGTTTAAGGTAGATTAACCATTGTACTTATTATCTTCTCCCACTTATTCTAGAAATTATAACATCGACCGTGATATGTTGATTTACCGACATTGTGGAGGATGTGATTTCAATTTATTTTACATCCTTCAAGACTAGCCTTGAAAAAAATTATGGTTTAACCAGATTATAATTTATATATTATATATTATTTAAGTTTCTTTAATCATTTTTTACACAAGATATTATTTTAAAAATCAAAATGAGTTAGTTATTATCAAAGTAGAACTAAAATGATCTAAACAAACATCAATAATGTTTATACTAATAAATCGTCATCATATCAGAATTATAAATTATAAATGGTATAATTTAAGGTTATTTAAACATTAAAACACAATTTCATTCCACTTATGTAGTTTCTCTTAGAACCGACATTCAAATCCATTACAAACCATTCATGGAAACCATGTAATGCAGGCACCCAAAACAATAAAATTAACAAAATATTATTAATGAATGCGGGGAATTATGTTATAAAATTATCATTATAGGTTTCATAAAATATAATTTGTTTTTGAAAAATATTAAGAATTATATTTTTACATTTACACATAAGGTAGAAACATGTTTTATGGAATTTGAACCTGAGGTAAGGGACCGTCACTTTCTAATTTTTATTCAAGAATCATCCCAATGTTTTGATCTATAATTTTAATTCCTAATTATTGTGTATGTTTTTTCAACTCCCCTATATTTCCCATATGATATATTAATGATGTGATTCCCCATTTCTATCTCATTAATCCTTCCCATGTACATCCATTACTATATCGAAATTTTGTTGTTGGATTCTAAACCCAAATTCCAATTTTTTGGGTTAACGTTCAACATCAATGGTTTTTATCATGATTGGAGGACTTGAGAAATCAAATTTGATTATACTATGTTTAATTATGTGAACATATAGTATACATATATAATACCTACATTTTATCAATTATCTCTTCAATGATAAGGTATTTGTAAAGACCTTTCCTCTTAAAATAATTTTAAATATATCCTTTATGAAATTAAAATAGATTGTGTGTGTGATGTTTTATCAATTATTTATTACTATAATATCGCCATTATTTGATTACACAATTTTTTTGAATAAAATGATCTCAATATTGTGTGTGAGATAATTATATTTCAAAACTATTTTTACAAGAAAAATGGTATTTGAAATTGTGAATGTGTTTTTCTCAAGGGTGTAAATGAGTTATGAAGTGTTTTGTTGATGACATTTTACATAGAAATTCCTTATGTTTGGTTGAACCCATTATAGCTCAATATATGTTGATTTTAGACCATTAAAGTTAAATATATAATGGGTGAGCACCATTTTAGCTATCTAATTCATTAGGTACTCCAAATATGGAGATGACCAAAAGGTTGCTCCATGTGTAAGGGTGAATTTAATAATGATATGGTAAATAAGTACCAAGGATACTAAATAATTTTTCTATGCATATGAGTTTTTAAGATATTTGGTTTTATTGGTTTTTATGTTATTACTTGACTAACAATTTATTCATTCATATCCCTTACAACATTTTGTACTGTTCCTATGTTTTTAAAGTGTTTTACACATGATAAAAGTATGGGTAATTAATAGATGGGATTATTTATGAATTATATGTATTTTTGTAAATGAAATATTGTTTTATGTTTTAATGTTTTATATTTTGAAAAAAATGGACACTGTTTTTTGTAGAATCTTATTTGTATGAAAGTGGTAGTCTATGTATATAAGATATCCTAATTCTCTAATACTATAAACTGTAAAAGTTCAACAATGTAAAATTATGTATGTTCTTGAATAAAATTCATGATTATATTGCATTTTAAGGTCGGGACCTCATAATTGGTATTAGAGGATGGTTTAGATAACATTAGTTGTTATAATGATGTTAATTGATACCCATAAAGGATTTTTACATTGTGGTTAACTTAAAATGAAATATAATTTTAATATTATCATGTTTCTTCCACTAATATATGTCTATTTATAATGGTTTTCCATAGAATAAATAGGGAAGCTGATGTAGGAAGGCACCATGAGGCTGATTCCTTCTGAATTTGTAGCATGGGATGGTGGGAATCAGAACCATGTAGTTTGTGATAATAATGGATTTGTTTACTCATGAAATAAATGTTGGTGGTATCCATTCTATATAGGGACATGATGTAACACAAATAAACATTTCATTTTTGGAACATTTTATTTGGCCACATCCTCTAGAATTCCGTGGAACCACAGATCTAATGATAACGGTGGGATACATCAATTATCTAGAGAAGATATTTGATGTCATGGAATATTCAGAAGGCCAAAAGTTAATGCTAGCCATTTATTGATTTGAAGGTGAATCCAATCAGTTGTGGTCTCTTTTTAAGAATATGAGAGAAAAAGACGATATTGATAGTCTGTAATGGGATGTTTTTAGAAGTCATTATCTATAAAAAAAACATTCCTAAAATAGTTTGACTCAGAATTGAGAAATAATTCATGGAACTAAGGCATAAAAATGATTAATCTATGGCCGCTTATGAAGACGATTTTACAAGACTTTCCATGTACATATCATTTTTTTTCTTGGGACATTGATATCAAAATTAATAGATTTTACTCAGGTTTGAATCATTTTCTACAAATATATTTGATTCATGAAAGGTTAAATGATATGAGAAACTTTCTCAATGTGCTAAAAAAGATGAGATGGATTTTATTGACACATATTTTCCATGTTATGGAAAGAATATGAAGCGGACAACTTGGTAGAAAATGGGGAAGAACTCATCAATTAAATATGGAGGTAAGAAAATGAATTTAACTTTTTATGAAAAGTGTGGTAAAAATAATCCTTAGAATATATTGTATATTCTGGGAATTTGTACAAATGTGAAATTTTTGGGCACATGTCTCGTTAATACAAGGTTAATGATCCAAAATATGATGAGAAGTAAATGTTGAGATTCTTTAACTATAATTAATTGGGTCATTATGCTAATTTTTGTCCAAATATAGTCACTCAGTTATGAAATCCACATGATCAGAAGTAGAAGGGTGTGAAATAATATTTTGTGACTACTTCAACAGATTTTGAGCTATCAAATAAAGTGGTATCAGATACATTTTTTGTTTACTCCTTTTTTTCTAATGTCTTGTTTGATACAGTGTCTACACATTCATTCATTTCTGAGTAATTTTTTTCCAAATTGGAAATTGAACCTCTAGTAATGAATCTAGAACCTATGGTGAAAATACCTCGAGGAAATATTATGGAAAAAATAAATTATAAGAATTTTCCTTTCTTTGACTGTGAAAATATTTTTCCTGCAAACCCTATTGTATGGACTCTATTTATAGGTTTATGCTATTTGGGTATAGATTAGATTTTTGTTTGTCATGCTAAGATAGATTTTAGAGCTAAAGAATTTGTTTTTTAGAATGAGTTTTAGTTTTTTTACAAGAATGAAGCCATACTATTGATAACCTACCAAGAAGCTGAAAACCATTAAAAGATGAAAATGAATTATACTTTTCTCACATTATTGATAATAAGGGAATGGTTAGGATTAATGATGTACCAATGGTAAATTAATTCCTGGATGATTTTCCTAATGAGTATCTCAGTGTAACGCCTTATCTGTATGTTGAATTTACATTAGACTTAGTTCCTGATTCTAAGATTATTTCAAAACCCCCCTTATCGAATGAAACAAGTGGAACTCCTTAAATTGAAAAATCTATTGAAATAATCACGTGAAAAGGGATTTATTTGTCCTAGAACTTCACCATGGGGGTACTTCTGTTTTTTTAGTAAAAATAATGATGGTTCCATGAGACTTCAAACTTATTATAGAGCTTTGAATAACGGTATGGTTAAGAATAAGTATCAATTGCCTTATATCAATGATTTGTTTGATCATCTCTAGGGTGAATAGTATTTTTCCAAGATTGAATTGATATCAAGTTACCATCAATAGAAGGTGAAGGAGGATGGTATTTGGAAAATAACTATCGGTAGTATATATAGGGATTATGAGATTATTGTTATTCAATTTAGTTTACAAAATTCACCAACTATATTAATGGATATTATAAATAGAATATTTCATGTGTACTTGGATAAATTCGTGGTTGTATATATTGATGAAATTATTGTATATTTTAAAAGTAAAGGGATGCATAAAAAAATATAAGGGTTGTTTTGAATACCTTAAAAGAAAATAAATAGTATGGAAAATTCATAAAGTGTGAATTTTGGTTGCAAAAAATTTGTTTCTTTGGTCACATTGTTTTTTGGGGTGGCATAAATGTTGACCCTCCTAAAAATTGTTTTTTAAGAATGTACAAGACCCCCAAATATAACTGAGATTCATACCTTCCTTGGTCTGGCGGTCTATTACAGAAAATTTGTTAAAAATGTTACATGTTTATCATTTCTAATGACTAAGTTAACTCGAAAAGGTGTGATGATAACATGGGAAAAATAATGTGATGATTTTATTCATGAATTGAAAAGAAGATTGGATAATTCTCTAGTTTTGTCATTACCTTCCATAAATGTTTATTTTTTCATCTTTTAAGATGGATCTTTGTAGGGATATGGTTGTGTTCTGATACATAATGATTAGGTAATTACTTATGCTTTATGGATATTGAAACCACATGAGTGAAATTACCCTACAAATGATTTGGAATTAACTACATTTCTTTTTTCATTAAAAATATGTAGAAATAATTTAAATAGTTCAAAATTTGAAATATATACCAACCATAAATGATTGAAGTATATATTCACTCATAAGAAATTTGACATGAGGTAGAGAAGATGGCTTGAAAGGATAAAGGATTATGATTGGACGATCAATTACCATCTTGAAAAAAGAAAACAAATTGAAAGAGTATTAGAGTCAAAAAAAATCATGCATTATTAACCATGTTATTTCTCAACCATTACCCCTTAATTAATGATTAGATGAATTTTGGCATTGAATTTTTTGTTGCTGGAAATTACTCTATTTTGTCTTAGGTGCTAGTGAAGTCTTATCTCTCAAAAACAATTAAGAAATAACAGAAGGAAGATAGTGAGTTACAAAAAAAGGTACAAATAGTCAAGAAAGGTAAATTTCTTGAATTTAGTGTTGATGATGATTGTGTTCCGATATTTGGAAATAGATTATGTGTACCTTCTGATTCCCAACTAAAGAAAGAATGGTTTTGTGAGGCTCACTGTTCCCCATTTTTTGTTCATCCTAGAAACAAAAAGATTTAAAGAGACCTTTGAGAGTATTATTGGTGGTATGGAATAAAATGGTATATAGATGATTTTACTGTGACATTATTGACTTATCAATAGGTTAATGTTTAGAGGAAGATACCAAAGAGGATTCTTCATCCTTTTATAGTGCCAGAGTGGAAATGGGAAAATATATCCATGAACCTTATTGTGGGACTACCAAATCCTTCTCGAGGTAACAATAAAATCAAGTTTATTGTTGATCGATTGAATAAATTTGCACATTAAATTACTATTTGAGATACTATTTATTTGGATGAGCTTTCTCAATTTTACCTCAATGATATTGGTAGGTGGCATGGAATTCCTCTCTCTATTGTATTTGACCATGATCCCAGGTTCACATCTAACATTTGGAAAGGACTTCATAATTCATCAGAAACATAATTGAGTTTCAGCACTACCTATTACACCCAATATAATGGACAGACTGATAAAATGATTCATACATCCAAGGATATTCTTAGAATGGGTTCAATGGATTACCAGTGAAGTTATGATCAATATCATTCTTTAGTTGTTTTTTTGTATTAGAATAGTTTTCATTACATTATACAGATTACACTATTTGAGGAATCATATGGAAATAGATTTTAGATTCCATCATTTTGGGATAATTTCAGTGAAAGAAAGTTTATGGGGTATGAATTAGTATAGGAAGTGGAAGAGAAAGTGAAGATGATCCAACAATACATGAGGATGGCTCAGAGCAGGAAGAAAAGTTATGCTAATAACATAAGGAAATACTTCTCTTTCGAGGTAGGTGAAGATGTTTTCCTTAAAATATCTCCTTGGAAACTTTTTATACGTTTTGGTAAAAAAAGTAATGCTATGTTCACAGTTCAACGGTCCTTTTGAAATCTTGTAAAAAGCTAGACCAGTTTCATACTATGTATCATTGCCTCTGATTTGGTCTTAGGTAAACAATTCTTTTCATGTTTTGATGTTGAGAAAGTATCCCTTAGATTCATCTCATGTTTTGAGAACAGAATTAGTTCATCTAAAAGAAAACCTTTATTATGATTAGAAATCTATTCATATTTATGATCATAGAGAGAAAGTATTATGGAAAATGTTCTTTTAGCCTTTTGGACTTTCCCCAACCCGGAGTTTCTCTCACCTTTTCTGAAAGCCTCGACAAACCCTAATGTTCCAGATCTTATTGACTGATTTTTGAGCCTTCTTCTCTCCTCATATGAGTTTATGAAATCCTATGCCTTGTAAAATCTCACCCTGGTGGCTAGGTTCAAGCACAGGAGACCTTCGGTCGATGACTTTGACCTAAATGTCATCGGATCTTGGGATCTTCATGAACGAGTGGTGTTTGGCTTGCTAGATAGTAAAAAATCATTATTAGGTTTGAATTAGAGGTAGATCCCATCCAAGCTTGGTGAGGTATCCTTGATAATTCAATGGATATTGTTTTCTACTATTACGTTGGTCCTTCGACCTTCATATGAATCGTTACTCGCCTTCTATTGTGGTTTGGGTAAGTTTTCCCAAACTTCCTTTTCTGTTTCAAAACCATTTGATTATTCGCATGTTGGGCAATCTGGTAGATCGATATCTCTGTTCTGATTGTCGTACCGAGGCTGTTTTCCATCCGGTGAACCCCTGGGTGTGTGTTCAAATGGATGCATCTCGTATTCCTTTTGATCTTGTTTGGATCACGATAGGAGAAGAATACTGATGCAAATAGAAGGATGTATAATAAAATTGGACTGAGTTTTTTTCTTCTTGGAAGATATTGGGACACTCAGTTAAAGTATGCCAAATTATACTCTCTTCACGGTTGATGGAGGTTCGTCATAAGGGGAAATCTACTTCTGTGAACAAAGAGGATGAGTATAAAAGAAAATCTGCAGAGGTTGGTGTGAAGGTGGGTTTGGATCCGAGAATGTAAGAGCCTGTTTACAGAAGAAGGCTCTCTTGTGTGTTTAGTTCGGTTATGGATGGAAATTCAGCTGGGTCTCGTAAGGTCTCTTTTGAGAAAGACCAAGATCTTGGGGCTTCCGGTGTTAATGATATTCATGATAATCTGAAGGTTTCTGAGGTTCTCCACAGGTTAAGGTATGAATCATAAAAACCTACTAGTTCCATGGTGAGTTTGGGTATAGATCAGATTGGGGAAGGAAGAGATTCTAACATTGCAGAGGTGGTTATCACGACCAGTGCTATGGATTTTAAAGGTCTGGATCCTATGTCTAAGATATTTCTTTCTATGAGTAATAGATTTCAAGGGATTTCTAATGATATGTTGGTCTTGAGACTGGAGGAGGATGTTTTTTCAAGAGTGGATGGTTGTGTAGAGGTCTTGGAGGGTCAGCAGGTTTAGGGTATGCGGTTTGAACCAGCAACCATTGGTAAGGAGGTTGGGGAGGATAAACAGGTTGTATGCAGGGGGCAAGATCCAGTCACCATGACTGTGGAAGATAACCACAATGTGATCAGGAGATATTCTTTGGTAGAAAGCACATATTAGCAGGAGGAGGGTCTACAGGTATATGTTTTTGGGAAGGAGAATCATTCCATGGTTGTGGAAAAAAGTAACTATTGAGGAGGGTCGTATACATTTGATGGAGAGTAACACTCTAGACTAGATGTGGGGGAACAACGCTGGGAGTCCTGCCTATGTTTTGGGGGAGCAAGCCGGTATAGGAAGGGAGATTTCTGGGGTAGGGAAAGAAAATGTGAGTGGCCCAGTCACTCATTCATTCTGTGATGTTGATCAAAGTGGGAATTAGAAGACAGCTACAACTGAAGGGTCTTTTTCTACTACACCAAGAAGACGACCAAGGAAATATCATTCATATCATCCATGGCCGATGTAGAGCCGATCTACTTCTAAGTGAAACAACAAGGTGACATTGAATTTTAAAAAGGGTAGTGTGGTCAAGAACACATCGCCATAGAAACCCTTAGTCGATCAGCTTTGGAGTCAAGTTCAAAGTAAATGCTTTTGGAGGCCTCCAGAATGGGAATCTACTACGGGAGAAGATGATTCCTGCATTGGATTCATGTGTAAAGACCGAGAGATATCAAGGAAATTTTCTTCTTAATTTATTTGGAATTTTACGTGTCCGCAGTTTCTGACAGCACCTGATTCTGAGGCCCGGTGTGCCCGAAATCAATTTCTGAAGTTTAGTTCAGGTACGTTCAGTAAATGTACGTGCATGTTTTTCTATCTTTTGAACCAGTACTCGGAATAGAAATATGAGGACACTGACGATCTTGCAGCACCGATATTCGCTTAATAAGACCTTCACTGCAGTTTCATTTGGTCCAGAGCGGAAGTTAACTTCTGGGTTTTCTTTAATAAATTAAATAAAATAGTGTGTGACATTATTTTAATTACTTGGTGGTTTATATCTCCAAAATAAGGATAATGTTTGTGGGGCCCACACAAACACTACCCCATTAAACTCTCTTGAAACCCCCTTGAACTCTTGGAGTTCCATTTTTTAATTTATTTTCCAATACTCCACCATCAAGGAAGTGAACTAATTCATTCTTTTAATTCAAATCTTTTTGAATTCATCTCTCCACATTTAATCTATGTGATGTCACTTTAATGAGGGATAACTCTTGGGTTTTGTTCCACAAAAATAATAGAGAGCAAACTCTATTATTTTGGGGGATTAATTTCATGGTGGAGAGCTAAGGAGGAGAAAAAGAGGAGGGATAGCTTCCCTCCAATGACGAAGAATGTTCTCTCTCGGTGAAGAACAAACATCTACTCTTCTCTTCCTCAGCGTCAAGGGAGAAGAAGCCGACTGCGGAGACCGTCGCCAACGACAACATTCTTTTTCCTCCGATGTTGACGAAACGATATTCGTCCTACGTGACATTGTCTCCCGCGATGCCTGATTACCGCGCCGGTCTTCTTTTGTGGCTCAACGACGTGCGACGTCAATTACGAGGTAGGGGGATTTTATATATTTTATATAAGTGATTTATACCCTCGAGCTTAGGCATTTAATTGGTTGGATGATTATTTGAACCACCAACGCGGTGGGTACGAGCTAACAAACAATTCCGGACCCATCGTCGTATCATTCTTGATGCGTGGATTGATGGGCAACGACAAAACGAGACCGCAACGATGATTTAGCGCTTTCGCAGTGGATTTTGGGTCTTGAAAAGATCCTAGGTGGAATTGGTGGGCGAAACGGACCACTACAGCACATCTGGTGGTCCGCGGAAGGCGGTGGCGGCATGCCACTGGAACAATCCGCCGCAGCTGAGCCACGGTGTCGGAAGAAAACCGGAATGGAAAAGCCATTCCGGAATGTTGGAGAGGCGCGACTTATCGTCGCGCCAGCTGGCCGAGCCAGGTCCCCCCCCCCCCCCCCGGCCGGGCCGGGTCAGACTGGGCCAAGACCCCGGTTAAACATTCATAACATGAGCTAAGGACCTCCAATCAATACATCGTTAGTTTTTTTGGATTCCCTGGATCGAGACGGTCATTTTGGTATATTACACTCAAAGATTTGGCGTATTTTGGGAATGGCTACGTTTGTTTGAACCCAAAACAAACCGGTCCCTTGGAGCGGACAAGCTTATAATATAAGGACCGGACGTCTGATTTACGTGTCGTCAACTAAGTTGGTTTACTTTGGATGATGTGGTTATATTGGAATACTCCACATGAGGTTTGGAGGCAGTTGAAGTATCTCAAGGTTGGATTGTACCCGAAATCCAACCGGGCCCCTGGAACGAAAATGCTAATAACTCACAGACCGGGCGTCCGATTGACGTGTCGTCTGTTGCATTGAGGCCCCTATGACGAGGCGGTCCCATGAGATACTTCCATGTGAGATTACGTGACACTTGGAAGTATCTACCAGAAGTTCGTGGAGCAGATCCTCCCGGAGATGAGCGTACGAAGTATGGAGACCTTGTAGCTGGCTGAGACCTGATGACTGCTTGTCCGATTCGTTTCGGAGTGACTTGACTAGCCTAGTGGGGAGCTCTACTATGTTGGGGTGGAAGACCCATGGAATAGGAGAGCTTCAATGTTTATGTGGCATACCCGTGACACTCGAAAGGAGGAATACCTTTGTAGGCTATTAGGGGGTGTGCGACTGTGTTGGGGCGGCAGACCCATGGTGGGGATCGCTACTGTGTTGGGGTGACAGACCCGCGATACTCAACTGGAGGAGTACCTCAGCAGTCTAAGGTTAGTTAGTAGCACCTCGGAGTCACGACATGACTACTGTGCTTGACAGAGTAGGAGTTCTCCAGCAGTCGTGCTTTCAACATCGTCAATAAAAATCCTGGTTAGAGCTGAGTCAATGACCGTTGTGTTTTTCTCATGATTGAGATGGGTGACTTGATAACATAGGTATATGTATGGGAATATACCTATGTAAAGGTTATCAATTGTGATCATTATTTGTGGTTTATCCTTGTTGTCTTTAATGATACTTTGAGGGTATTGGGTCCCTAATGACTATTGTTATACTCACCCATGCATGGGCTATGCCCGCACCTCGTTGTGTTGGATGCAGACGACGGACAGCGCTGACCGAGGCAGAGTGTACGGGGATTGGACGGTACCCGGAGGTGGACAATCGGCGTGATGACACATGGAGCAGACCGATAGACGCGAAGTGCTGAGGAGGATATATGTACCTACCCTTCAGGTAGGATCCCTAGTGGACGATCCAGGAGCTAATAGTCACCTTCCAGCTGTTTGTCTTTTAGTTGTAGTTGTACCTTTCTTTTGGGCTTGTATTTCCAACCCCTTCGTACTTTCAGCACACTTGTTATACTGCTTTACTTAGTGTATGCTTCTACTTGATCTCTGGTTGTGTGTGTCTACGTTTTATAAAGGCAATTCCTTCCCAGTTTTTAGGGAGTTACACCTTTGGTGCTAGTCGCCAGCGCCTGGCCTATGGAAGGCGGGCTTGGGGTAGTCATGAGACGGGCCCCGGGGGACAGGTCATGATGAATTGGTATCAAAGGAGTCAGTTCGACTGCAGAACATAGAAATCTAATATTTTCTTTATGTGAAGCAATATTGTTAAGGGTACTGAGTGTGCTTTTCAGTTCAGGGAGTCCAGTGTTGGTGTGGCGGACGATGTATCCATACACCAGGACCTTGACTTCTGATTTCTAACTCAGTTCACGAAAACACTAATTGCGTGTGTGTTTTCAAAAGTTAATTTAACTCAGCTCAACCAGGTCAGCTCACCAGGTTTAAATCGTTTGACCGTGTCGCATCTATTCAAGAATGCCTCCACACATACACTCAGTTGGAGTTCTGATAGGGTACCCGATGACGGCCCACCAAGCGACGAGGCTCCAGTGCAGGTCCCTCATGCTATGTTGGCACCTTTGGGTGGTGTACCAGCAGCACCACCACCCATTAGGTATTAAATGCTACCAGCCTTACTAGTGGATGGTGCACGCTGACAGAGCGCGCTGCATGATTTCCAGCAGTAGAGGCCTCTGAGGTTACGAGGCGAGACAGATTCCTAGGCTGTAGTGGACTGGATGGAGGTGATTGCTAGAGTTCTACACCTAGTTTAGACACTAGTATAGAAGATAGTGATCTTAGCTACTGGTGTTTCCCAGTGAGTGACCATGAAGTTGGTCCGCATAGTAATGAGGCATCGGTGCGTGGACTGATGCCTGAGATAGAACCTTCAGGTAGTGTCCCAGCTATATCACTACCTGCTGGTCAACAGTCTCAACCAGCAGTACTGGTAGATGAAACATGTAGGCTTAGTGCCATACACGTGTTTCAGAATCAGATACCCATCAGGTTTCGAGGCGAGCCCAACTCGCAAGCGGCTAAGGACTGGCTTGAGGAGGTGGCTGAGAGTTTTCTAGACCTTACACAGCTTTAGTAGGACAACATGTCGGTAGCATAGTATTCATTGAGGTATACTGATCATTCCTGGTACTTGATGACTATGATATGATCAGTTCTTTAGAGCTTGGACCTCAAAGTGAGGTGTGTTTAAGGGAAATTTGAGCCAACACTTTCCCTCTATGCATCTCTACTTATTCTAGGGTTCTAGAGAGAACCTTTAAGGTTGAATGATCATTGGATGAATGAATACAGCAAGAGAATGTTAGCAGTGGGAAACACAAGGAATTGACTCTAGTCTCAGAGACTTGGGCGTGTAAAAAGTTTTAAGAAGAGGAAGTGTTAAGGACAGATGAATATGCAGAGCAGTAGATGTGGAAGCAGAGCTTGGAGAGCAGCATGTGGTGATGTACATTTCGACATGTTACCAACACCCGCATTTGTAGTCCCTTCCAGGCTTAGGGAGAAGGAGGGCATGGGAAGAGAGTAGCTGCACGCGGTCAAGGAGTATGAACCAATGGCTCTAGGAATGATTTGAGGTACGGTCTGTATCCACTAATAGCTTCCATAGCAACAGATAGTCATATGAAACATTCCTTCCTTCCAAGAATCATGTCCCAGTCCTAGTGTTTCTAGTTAAGTCGTTGACTTGACCCTCACGTCTGGAGATACCTTTGGGAGGAGACTCAATAATCACACTTACGCAGATGGTGTGATCTGACCCTTGAAGAGAGAGTTTCGGTTGGAACCTCTTTGTGGAAGCGTCGAGGCCTTATGACGTTAGTATGGGTATGGACTGGGCAACCACAGTTCATACACAGATTGACTTTATTAGGAAAAAGGGTTGTGGATTACCTACAATGTTGGGATGGGTTTTTCTTGTTTAGAAAAAAAGGAAACCCCAGGCAGCATAGGATGGAATCATGCATAAGTGGTTTCAGTCGATCAGTCATGAGTTGGCTAGACTTAGATTTGATCCAGACTTATCCAGAGTTGCTGCACCACTTTTAGCATTGACAAAGAAGGGGAAAACCCTTCGTTTGGTCAGAGAGATGCTAGAAGAGCTCTTCAAGAGATGAGATAGAGGTTGACAAATGTGCTCATCTTGAGGCTACCGGAGAAGGTGTAGATCATCCAAGAGCGGATGAAGACTGCACAGAGCATACGGAAGAGCTATGCTGATAATAGATAGAGACCACTGGTGTTCAAGGATAGTGATCAAGTTTTCTTACGGTTCTCACCTTGAAGATGTCTATGTAGATTTGTCAGGGGAATCATGTTATCTCCATGATTCATCGAACCTTACCAGGTCCTCAACAGAGTAGACGAGGTTTCTTAGTGCCTGGCCCTTCAACTTCAGTTGCACCGGGTTCACAGCGTCATCCACGTATCTCGGTGAAGAGATACGTGGACGACCTATCCGTCATCATCGACCATGAGTCGACAATCACAGAGATTATATTAGAGAATGTGGATTGATAGGAATGGGTCCTTCTTGGACAGTCGATTCCACTAGTGCGTGTTCGTTGGCAGCATAGGAACCTCCAGTAGATCACATGGGAGCGGAAGGCTCAGATACGTGTTCAGTACCCTCTTTTGTTTCCCTAGTGTGTGTTTTAGCTTTACGGGGATGTAAATCCCTGATGTGGGAGTAATTTAAACACCCAGAAATTTCAAGGAAATTTTTTTCTTAATTTCTTTGGAATTTTACGAGTCTGCAATTTCTGACGGTGCCTGATTTTGAGGTCTGGTGTGCCCGGAAACAATTTATAAAGTTTTGTTCGGGTACGTTCAGTAGACGTACGTGCGGGTTTTTCTATCTATTGAACAAATTGGTGGAATTGAAATCCAAGACACCAACGAACTCGTAGCGCCGGTATGCGCTTAAGAATTCCTTCATTGCAGTTGCGTTTGGTCGAGAGCAGAAGTTAACTTTTGGGGTTTCTTTAATAAATTAAAAAACATAGTGTGTGAAATTATTTTATTTACTTTGTGGTTTATATCTCCAAAGGGAAGATAATGTCCGTGGGGCCCACATGAACACTACCCCTTTAAACTCCCTTGAAACCCCCTTGAACTCTTTGAGTTCCAAGTTTTAATTTATTTGCCAACACTCCACCATAAATGAAGTGAATTAATTCATTATTTTAATTCAAATCTTTTTGAATCCAGATCTACACGTTTAATCTATATGTTTTCACTTTTATGAGGGATAACTCTTGGGTTTTGTTCCATAAAAATAATAGAGAAAAATCTATTATTTTTTGGGACTAATTTCTCAGTGGAGAGATAAGGAGGAGGAAAAAGAGGCGGGAGAGCTTCCCTCTAATGAAGAAGAACGTTCTCTCTCAACAAAGAAAGACCATCTACTCTTCTCTTCCACTTTGTCAAGGGAGAAGACTCCAACCACGGAGATTGTCGCCAACAACAACTTTCTTTTTCCATTAACGTTGACTGAATGATATTCTTCCTACGCGATGTTGTCTCCCGCGATGCCTGATTACCGTGATGCTCATCTTCCATGGCTTGTCGACGTGCGACGTCAATTACGAGGTAGGGGGATTTTTTATATTTTATATAAGTGATTTATACCCTCAAGATTGGGCATTTAATTGGTTGGAATAATATTTGAACCACTAATGTGGTGGGTACGGACTAACGAACAAGTCCAGACCCATCTTCGTATCATTCTTGATGTGCGGATTGAGGGGCGATGACGAAACGGGACCGAAATGGCGATTTGGAGCTTTCGAAGTGGAGTTCGGGTCCCGAGAAGATCCTAGGCACAATCGGTGGGTGAAATGGACCAACGGAGCACATCTGGTGGTCCGCGGAAGGCGGCGGGGGGCGCGGCACACCGACACAGTGGCGCCGGAGTCCGGCGGCGGTGGTGCCCCGCTGGAACAATCCGCTGCTGCTGAGCCATGGCTGTGGAGGAAAACTAGAATAGAAAATATGTTCCGGAAAGTTAGAGAGGCGCGGCTTAACGCTGCGCCAACTGGCCGAGCCAGCGCCACCCAAGCCGGGCCGGGGCGGGCCACGCAGGCCGAGCCTCGATGGCCGGGCCAGACCGCACCGGCGGTGCTGGGCCAGGCCGCGCCCAACGGGGCCAGACCTGGACCCGGGTCGGGTCGACCCGGTTCAGGCCAACCTAGGGGGGTTGGGCCGGGTCGGACCGGGCCCAGACCCCTCTTTTTCAAACCATTTTCAGTTAAAAGATCATAAAATTATCTACGGACCTTCGATCGATGCATCTCTAGTTGAGTAGGATTCCTTGGATCGAGGCGGTCGTTTTGGTATATTACACTGAAGGTTTTGGCAATTTTTGGGTACGTCCGGGTTGGTTCGAACCTGAAATAAACCAGACCCTCGGAGCAGAAACGCTTATTACTTAAGGACCGGACGTCGGATTGACGTGTCGTCTATTAAGTTGGTTTTCATTTGATGGTACGGTTCTATTGGAATACTCCACTTGAGGTTTGGACATAGTTGGAGTATGGTTGGGTTGGATTGTACCCAAAATCCAACCGGGCCCCTGGAACGGAAATGCTAATAACTCATAGACTGGAGGTCCGATTGACGCGTTGTTTGTTACGTTGACGGCCCTATGATGAGGTGGTACCATGAGATACTTCCACGTGAGATTACGTGACACATGAAATTATCGACCAATAGCTTTTGGAGTGGATCCTCCTAGAGACGAGCGTACGGAGTATGGAGACCTTGTAACTGGCTGAGACTTGAAGACTGCTTGTCTGATTCATTCCGGAGTGACTTGACTAGCCCAGTGGGGAGAAATACTAAGTTAGAGTGGAAGTCCCATGGCGGAGGAGTGATATTGTGTTGGGGCGGCAGACCCATGGTACTCGATAGAAGGAGTACCTCTGTATGCTATTAGGGGGTGCACTACTGTGTCGGGGCGGCGGACCCATGGCAGGGGTCGTTACTGTGTTGGGGAGATAGACCTGTGGTACCCGACACGAGGAGTACCTCAGTAGTCTAAGGTTAGTGAGTAGCACCTTGGAGTCGCGACAAAACTACTGTGGTTGACAGAGTAGGAGTTCCCTAGGATCTGTGCTTTCGACATCATGAATAAAAATCCTAGTTTGAGCTGAGTCAATGACCATTGTGTTTTTCTCATGATTGAGATGAGTTATTTGATAACTTAGGTATATGTATCGGCATTTAACTAAGTAAAGGTTATCTGTTGAGATCTTACTTTGTGGTTTATACTTGTTTGATTTAGTGAGACCTTGATGTTCTTGGTGTCCCTACTGAGTATCATTATACACACCCCTGCACGGGCGCTTCCTGCAATTCATTATGTTGGATGCAGACGACGGACAGAGCTGACAGAGGCAGAGTGTACAAGTACTGGACGGTACACGGATGTGGAAACTTAGAGTGACGGAACATGGAGCGAACCGATAGACATGGAGTGCTGAGTAGGATATCTATACCTACCCTTCAGGTATGATCTACGCTGGACGATCCAGGAGCTGCCAGTCACCTTCCAGCTATTTGTCTTTTAGTTTTAGTTGTACCTATCTTTAGGGATTTTATTTCTGGCCCCTTTGTACTTTCATCACACTTGTTATACTGCATTACTTAGTGTATTCTTCCGCTTGATCTCAAGTTGTGTGTGTTTCCCAGTTTTTAGGGAGTTACGCCTTTGGTGCTAGTCACCATCCCTGGCCTATGGAAGGCGGGCTTGGGGTAGTCATGATATGGTCCCCGGGGGATGGGTCCTGACAGCGGGGATGAGTATGGTTATTATGATTGGTAATTATCTGTTGGTATGAGTTTTCTGAAGTTTTTATTTCACTTGTTTGTGTTAGTGGTTGTGATTTTGGGTTCCAGAAACCCATAAACCGGCCATTAAAAATGAAAAAAATGATTTGGAGTCCAATAAAAATAAAATGAGAGAAATGCATCCTCACTTGTTTAATAATTAAATAAAAATTGTAAGGAAGAAATTTACAGAAGGGTGGGTGAATGTAACAAGCTTTTATTTATAATATAATTAGCACTAAACTGAATTTTCTCACTTCTGTTTTTTGAATTTTGAAAAACGGATATACACAGTTGCAATCAGTCAGTTATATAGAGTCTGACAAGACCAACACAATTTTTTGTGAATAGAAACTTATCCTTATGAATAGAAATGATACCTTTATGAATAGTAACATACCCTTATTATTCGTAACCAACCCCATGAAAGTATATATATAATATTTAATTTAAATTATGATACTCCCATATCCTGGAAAAAGTAAATAAATGTTTTAATATTATTTATTTGGAATAAAATATTATTTTATTTAATAATTTAAATTCTCATATTTAGATAATAATTTAATAAAATGGATTTCATGTTTATATTCTACACATTAAAAAATGTATGGGGTTAATTTTGTAACACCCCAAGCTTCTACGGTACTCTTCTCTTTGAATAATGTGATAGCGTGTGTTGTACGCAACACCAAGTTCTAACACACCGTAACCAATCAAACTAGCTGTTATGAATAGTAATACCTACTTTTTGAAATTATATATATTTTATATTTCAAAATGGACTTCATTTTTGGATTCGGAATAACTAATTTAGCCTAAGATGAAATTTTGGTACTTTTTGGATAACTTTAATATTTTGATGAATAGTGAAAATTACTAAATTTTAATTAAAAACAACTTTTTTAATCAAAATAATTAGTAATGATAAATTATGAATTTTAGTGGTTTTAAAGTATATTTAGAATATATTTTTACCATTTAATATAATGTTGGTCATTGGACATAATTTTACAATTAAACCGAACATAAACAGGTGTCAATCTTTTGATAGTTATTATCTCTTAAAAACACGCTTTTTATTTTGACAACAGGAATTAATTTTAAATTAATTTCTGCCACTTATATGTTTTTAATTTAGAAAAATGGATTCCATATTTGGAATCAGGATGTCCAAATTGTGTAAATAGATAACTTTTATTTTTAGACATTTTGAATAATTACTGTGGTAAATATTTTATTTACCATGGTTATGGGTAAATCTGGTAAATAAGGGTTAAACAATAATATTATAATAATACTAAATTACCCTAAAACATGTCCTAGCCTTATTGGTTGATACATGTTCGACCATAGGCATCTTTGGGTCGATTTTGGGACCCCATGGTGCCACTTGTAGGTGATAGGGACACTTTTTTTTAATTAAGTTAAAATGAATACAAAAATGACACAAGCATATATCTTTTAGAAAAAAAAATTTTACATAGTGTTATATATGTTGGATTTTAGATTATAAATATTAATTAGAAATATAAAAAGATTTCTTACATAGTGATATTTTATTTATAATTTTTAGACATTGAATAATTTAATTTATTTATGACACAAAGATGATGTAGTAATTACTATAATAGTGAAAAATTAAAATAGTTGATATTATAAATACCCAAATAAATATAATATGAAACTTTTAATGAATTAAACTAATTTTCTAGGATAATATGACATATTAGGATATATTTAATTGACTCTTTTCGAAGTAATCAATCTGTTATGAGTTTCAAAAAAATCAACTATTGAATAGTGTCAAAATTGCCATAAAAGAGTTCTTAAAACAAATATTATATTATTAATTGATATTAAATTCCTAAAAATCTATTGTTCGGACAAGATACTTATATCATGATTTTTTCATCATTAATGGACCACTTGGGGGTAGCTTGGATGTATATAGTAAGTTTATTAACCATATTATATAAAAATACAAAGAGACATTGTAAAAATGAAACTAATTAACTAAGAGTTAATACTTAAAGATAATGTTAATATAAGTACCCAAACCAGTCTAAATTCTATTGGTTGAGTTTTTTTCGACCTATCCCCACCTTAAAATTTAAATAATCAACTTTGGAGCCATTAGAAACCGAATATGAATTTATTATAAATTAATATTTCTAGCTTTTCCAAAGGTTCCCCTCACCCCTCTTATAAAAGGTCACTCCTCATTCTCATTTCTACACACCTTCAAAGCTTTTTGGTTCGGCTAAACTCTGCCCAAATACTCTCCCAACGTCCCTCAATACAACCTAGAGGCCTTTGTTTGATCAGAAATCCAACCTATGGAGCCCTTTTGATCAAATCAAAAGGAAGAACCCGAAGAAGAGGTAATGATTTCACCACCCTTTTCCATGTTCCTTTCTTATTCCACTTCTTCTTCCTTTGTTGTTACCATTCTAAACTAATAACTCCAGTATAATATATATACTGTGATGTTATTATAAATATGGTACAACCATATTCAGTATTCTATCCACCCTTTGAATAACATGTCACCATACGTGCGTACGTAAGGCTTACCGTCTCCACGTCATGGTGTAATTGTTATTCAATATAATATTTTTTGGATGGGTATAATAATGATGTGTAACTCATGTAAATAATAAATATAACATGTTAATGATTCTGTATATATGATATACCATCTATTTATATATTATTTTAATATCAAAAGAATGATATTGTCGCTCGTGCGAACGTACGGACTACCGTCTCCACGAACGCGATGAGATTCATTCTCCATCGTATCCATTCAAGTATAATTATCGTTTGATTATTTAAAAAATGATGTTTAAGTACTTGATATCATTCTGGATATGAATAATATACAACCTATCGTTTACATACATGTCTTACGTAACAAAACATACAAAAGAAAACAAGTAAGTTAACACCCGAAACAACGATAATACTAAGATATTATTATCAAATCAATATTAAAAGATCATATATGATATCATATTAATGTATATGATTCTTGTATAATTTAATAACAATTATTTCACCATTATACAGGAGGTTAACCTACCCCAACCAAGGAAAAGTACAAGGTAAGGGTTATTTCACAATCTCTTCATTATCCGAGGTTGTTTATACGTAATAATCTACTGGGATCTCTTTATCATCGACATCCATGTTTCTTCAAAATGTATTTCAAAACGTTTTTATTATTTACAAGAATATGGGTTAAAGTCATTTATACCCATTTTTGACTTTTTATAAGAGGAATATTTCCGTCGTTTTCAAAACATGGTCCTTTTTAACCTTTTCGACAGAATTAAGGTAAGAATATTTTTTTAACTTATACGGCGGGTGCGGTTATTTTCCGCCGTTATAAAATCTTCAAAGATTTCCTTAAAAGATTATAAAAATATTTTCAAGAAAATGTTTTATTTTATATGGCTCTTAAATGATTTCAAAAATAGAAAGAGATATTTCTCTAAAAAGTGTTTTGATTTCATCTGTGTCAACATCCTTTGATGGATTTTACGCTTATTTGAAGTTTATTTATTATGATACAAAACTTCAATATTGTATTGAAGGTTTTGTGATATGTTTGACTGTGAATGTGCTAATTTTATACCATTCATAGTTTATGGTGAAATTATTGAAATTTCGTATGCTAGTTTTAATACTAATGTTTATGTTATGTTTAAACCTTTTCATATGGGAATGCATTGGACTTAATATGTGACGGGTGGAGCCCGCTATAGCTCCTCGATGCATCAGTAGGTCTCATGAAACAAACTAGTGTCTTGGCACAAGGCCTTGACAAAATCTTATTTGTAGTCTTGGCACGAGGCCTTGGCTATGTGGTTATGATAGTCTGGCATTATGCATTCCAACATTATGAAAGTGGTTAGTGATTTTTCATGTGATTATTCGATTAGTAGAATATCCATGTGAATGAGTAAATGGCATTATTTCATTTTATTTAAGCAATACAATTTTGAAAGTTAATGTTTGAAAGGATTTTGTTTTAGTTATACATTGCCTTAAATGTTTATTCTTATTTATGAAAGTTTCCACTATATTGTTATCCTTACTGGGCATTTGAGCTCACCCCTTTTCTATGTTTTATTTTTCCCAGGAAGTGAAGAAGTAAATTATGAATGACCTGCAGGGATATTATGTGGGGATATGAGTGTGGATTATGGAGACATTATGTTGTTTTAGTAGTTTTTCATTTTGTGATGTAATGTAAAACTTATGAATATATCTAGTGTTTCCAAGGCTACTAAACCAATCGGTCTTTCGAGATTTGATTTTTCTTGTGATCATGCCAATGTTATGTAATAATGCACCGACTCTAAGTAACTAGGGTCGCGGCGTTATAGTTGGTATCAGAGGAAGTTTAGTACAAACCTTGGAAGCTAGATTTAGATAAACTCTGATTAGAGCACGTAGACCTAAGATGAACTTTTATGATTAGTATAGAAGAACTTCCTAGAATTATGGTATTGTAGAGATTTTGTGAGTTTTCTGAGAAATACATCCCTGTCTGGATACGAGCAGGTAGAGGCGGCTCTGGCACAGATGTACCTAGGGGTAAAACCCGAAAACACCGCTTTGAGCTAGACTCGAACGGGAACTGGTGCACGACAACGGGCTTTGCTGCACTCTTGGTTACGACACTCTCGGGGGATATGCTTAGGATAACTCTCATTTTCTTTACAAATCATTATGAAGGGTTTATGAGTATATAATTCCTCAAAGAAAACATTTTTATGATTATGGATTATATCCATAAATAGTTCAATTTATGTTAAGTGTTTTATAAGTATGGGATTATGTATTTTGATTCATAAACTGATCTAGTTTATGCCATTGTTTAGAAATGGCGCCTAGTGGAAGAAATGGAAACTGTATCAATGCACGCACTCCATGTAGGGATTTCCCTCCTGCTCAAGATAATTATAGTGGGGCTGGTGATGCAACTGGTGCCGATCAGCTAATCACCATACTGGGAAAACATACTCAGGTTATGAATAATAACCTTACCCGAATGGAGCACCCTGATCCACAGCATGGAGGATCAATGTTAGATCGATTCATGAGGAAACAACCACCAACGTTCAATGGGAGTACAAATCCCTTATTAGCCGAGCAATGGATAAATTCCCTAGAGAAAATATTTCAGGCTTTGGGGAGCAGTGAAAGGGAAAACGTTATCATGGCAGTTTACCGCCTCACTGGAGATGCAGATCAATGGTGGTCATTGATTCAAAACATGAAGGAAGATGATGAAGTGTCAAATATGGAATGGAGGGAGTTCAAATATCTGTTTTTAGAAAAATACTTTCCTCACGACCATCGAGCAGATATGGAAAGGCAATTTCTGAGTCTGAGACAAAAGGAGGATGAGAATGTCACAGAGTATGAGGCTAACTTTACAAGGTTATCGAGGTATGCTGGAGATTATATACATAACCCAAGAAGTATGATTGATCGTTTCTTTGATGGGTTAAAACCATTTCTTCGTCGAGCATTAGTCTCACAATCCTTTTCGTCGTACGAAGATATTGTCTCATGTGCTATCAAGACCGAAAAGTAATTCTCTAAGTCTTATGACTTTAATGCAAAGTAAGAGAAGAAGAGACCTGCTGATCAATCTGGGAATGGAAATAAGTGGAAGAAGGGAAAGTTTGAATATCCATCCTGTGGTAAATGCGGGAAGAAACATCCTGGTACTTGCTTGAAGGGAATGGGAGTCTGTTACAAGTGTGGTGGAAAAGGCCACCAAGCTCGTGATTGTAAGGGGAAGAAGGAAGCTACCAACGTTCAGTGCTATAATTGTAGGGAGATGGGGCATTATGCAAATGCATGTCCTAAGCGTCAGGAGAACTTACCTCAGAAAAGGCCAAGGGATCAAGGCCAAGCTTATGCTATCACTACTGCTGAGGTAGAAGCTCCGAAAGACGTGGTGGCAGGTAATTTAATGGTTTCCTCAAGTTTAGGAAATGCATTATTTGATTCTGGATCATCACATTGTTTCATATCTTCCCAGTTTGCTAAGAAAATTAGATATTTCCAATTTGATTTAACAAGGGAGTTGTCAGTTAAAACTCCTAAGGGAAGTATCATTGCAACAAAGTTTTGTGAATCAGTCCCCATTAGAGAACATAAATGTTCTTTATATTCTGATCTCATCGTCATACCTATGATTGAGTTTGATATAATCCTCGGTATGGAATGGCTTTCAGACTATGATGCAAAGATTTATTGTAAGAAGAAAGAGGTTACGATTCTTGATGATAATGATAAAGAACACCTTATCTTTAGAGCAGAATCATCACCACCTAATTCTTATTTAGATCCACCCTCAATAGCTCAACTAAATTCAATTATTGGGGAGGAAGAGAATGAAATAACTGTTGGTGAGGAAAGGAATGTTCAAATAGAGGATGTACCTGTTGTGAAAGAATTTGTAGATGTATTTCCGGAAGATTTACCTGGACATCCTCTAGAACGAGAAGTTGAGTTTTCCATTGATTTGATTCCCGGATCAAGGCCTATATCGAAGACCCCTTATAGAATGGCCACTGTAGAGTTAGTAGAACTAAAGAAACAACTAGAGGAGTTGAGTAATAAAGGATTTATTCTCCCTAGTGTTTATGCATGGGGAGCCACTGTTCTTTTTGTTAAAAAGAAATAAGGATCTATGAGCTTATGTATCGACTACAGGGAGATCAATGCTATAACGATAAAGAACAAGTATCCCCTACCTCTCATTGATGATTTATTTGACCAACTACATGGAGCTCAATACTTTTCAAAGATTGACCTTCGATCTGGATACCATCGGTTGTGTGTGAAGAAGGAAGACATTCCGAAGACAGCATTTCGAACCAGTTACGGGCATTACGAGTTTATTATAATGTCGTTTGGATTGACTAATGCACCCTATGTATTCATGGATCTGATGAATAGAGTTTTCAAGGAGTATCTCGATGAATTTGTGGTGGTATTTATTGATGATATCTTGGTATACTCCAAAACCTCCGAAGATCATGAAAATCACTTGCGCATTATCTTGAAGACTCTGAGGAGGCATGAATTATATGGGAAGTTTAGCAAGTGTGAATTCTGGCTTCATGAGATTTCTTTTCTTGGCCATATTGTCTCTAAAGATGGAATCTCTGTTGATCCTTCTAAGACCAAGGAAATCCAAGAATGGCCAGCACCTACGAGTATAACTGAGGTACATAGTTTTATTGGTTTGGCAGGTTATTATCGACGTTTCGTCCAGAATTTTGCCCGATTGGCTAACCCATTAATGAAGCTCACACGTAAAGGGGTTAAATTTTTTTTGGACAAAAGAGTGTGAAGAATGTTTCGAAGAACTGAAGAGAAGATTAGTCAATGCTCCTATATTGACTCTACCATCGGGGAATGATGGGTTCGTTATTTATAGTGATGCATCAAAAAAAGGACTTGGTTGTGTCCTTATGCAGAATGATAGAGTTATTTCCTATGCATCACGACAGTTGAAAATTCATGAACAAAACTATCCTACTCATGATCTCGAGTTAGCAGCTGTGATCTTTGCTTTGAAGATATGGAGGCACTACCTTTATGGTGAAAAATGTGAGATTTATACTGATCACAAGAGTTTGAAGTATATTTTCTCACAAAAAGAACTCAACATGAGGCAAAGGAGATGGCTTGAATTACTCAAGGATTATGATTGCACGATACACTACCACCTGGGGAAAGCAAACAAGGTGGCAGATGCTTTGAGTAGAAAAGACCATGGAGTTTTGAACATGATGAGAATTGAAAGGGATACAATTTTCATGGATCTAGTAAAGATGGATATGGGTATAACTAGGGAAGTTGAAAAATCAATGCTTTTTAAAATGATTGCCAAACCATCTTTACTAGAAAGGATTAAGAGTTCTCAGACCGATGATGAAGAATTTAAAAAGAAGATTAAAGCTGTGAATGATGGGAGATTGAGAGACTTTGTGTATGAAGATGGAATTTTGAAATTCAGGAAGAGACTTTGTGTTCCCGATATACCTGATCTAATAAGGGAATTGCTGGATGATGCTCATAGTTCCAATTTCTCTATACACCCTGGGAGCACCAAAATGTATAGAGATTTGAAGGAACATTTTTTGTGGGACAACATGAAGAGGGAGATTGCTGATTTTGTGTCAAGATGTATGGTTTGTCAACAAGTGAAAGCTGGAAGGCTACATCCTGGAGGAGACAAACAACCTCTTCCCATACCGGAGTGGAAATGGGACAATATTACGATGGACTTTGTCATGGGGCTACCAAAGACTCCTAGAAGGAATGATGCAATATGGGTTATTTTTGATCGTCTTACCAAGTCAGCACATTTTCTTGCTATAAGAGAAGATCTACCACTAGAACGTCTAGCAAGACTATATATTAATGAAGTTGTGAGACTTCATGGAGTACCCCTATCGATAGTTTCTGATCGTGATCCCCGTTTTACTTCAAGATTTTGGAAAAGTCTTTAGAAATCCTTGGATACTGAACTTCATTTGAGCACTGCTTACCACCCTCAGATAGACGGACAATCAGAACGGACTATTCAGACCTTAGAAGACATGTTGAGATCTTGCTCACTTGACTTTCAGGGTATGTGGGATCAATATTTACCACTGGTAGAATTTTCCTATAACAATAGCATCCATTCGAGTATTCAGATGGCACCATATGAAGTGTTATATGGAAAGAGATGTCGTACACCAACCTGTTGGGATGACGTTGGTGAAAGAAAACTTGTAGGCCCAGAACTGGTGGAGGAAACGGTGGAAAAGGTGAAAGTAATCCAAAATCACATCAAAGCAGCTCAAAGTAGGCAGAAGAGCTATGTCGATAATCGAAGGAAGGATTTGGAATTTCAAGTCGGTGATCATGTTTTCCTGAAGGTATCTCCATGGAAGGGATTCATACGTTTTGGTAAGAAAGGTAAATTGAGTCCCAGGTACATCGGACCTTTCAAAATTTTAGAACGAATTGGGGCTGTAGCTTACCGATTGGCAATGCTGCCAAGTCTCTCCAAAGTTCACGATGTGTTCCACGTATCTCTGTTGAGGAAATACATGCCTGACCCAATGCATGTACTCACCTATGAGGAATTAGAACTGGAACCCGATCTTTCCTATTGTGAAGAGCCCGTCATGATTCTTGATACGAGAGAACAAGTAATGAGAAACCGGACGACGCGTCTGGTAAAAGTTTTGTGGAGAAACCATAAGATGGAAGAGGCAACGTGGGAACCCGAGGAACTTATGATGAAGAACCACCCGAGTCTTTTCATGTGGTAGTATTATAGAAATTTCGAGGACAAAATTATTTGAAGGAGGGGAGAATGTAACACCCCAATCTTCTACGGCACGCTTCTCTTTGAATAATGTGATAGCGTGTGTTGTACGCAACACCAAGTTCTAACACACCGTAACCAATAAAACTAGCCGTTATGAATAGTAATACCTAATTTTTGAAATTATATATATTTCATATTTCAAAATGGACTTCATTTTTGGATTCGGAATATCTAATTTAGCCTAAGATGAAATTTTGGTACTTTTCGGATAACTTTAATATTTTGATGAATAGTGAAAATTACTAAATTTTAATTAAAAACAACTTTTTTAATCAAAATAATTAATAATGATAAATTATGAAATTTAGTGGTTTTAAAGTATATTTAGAATATATTTTTAACATTTAATATAATTTTGGTCATTGGACATAATTTTACAATTAAACCGAACATAAACAGGTGTCAATCTTTTGATAGTTATTATCTCTTAAAAACACGCTTTTTGTTTTGACAGCAGGAATTAATTTTAAATTAATTTCTGCCACTTATATGTTTTGAATTTAGAAAAATGGATTCCATATTTGGAATCAGGATGTCCAAATTTTGTAAATAGGTAAATTTTATTTTTAGACATTTTGAATAATTACTGTGGTAAATATTTTATTTACCATGGTTAAGGGTAAATCTGGTAAATATGGGTTAAAAAATAATATTATAATAATACTAAATTACCCTAAAACATGTTCTAGCCTTATTGGTTGATACATGTTCGACCATAGGCATCTTTGGGTCGATTTTGGGACCCCATGGTGCCACTTGTACGTGATAGGGACACTTTTTTTTAATTAAGTTAAAATGAATACAAAAATGACACAAGCATATATCTTTTAGAAAAACAATTTTTACATAGGGCTATATATGTTGGATTTTAGATTATAAATATTAATTAGACAGATAAAACGATTTCCTACATAATTATCTTTTATTTATAATTTTTAGACATTTAATAATTTAATTTATTTATGACACAATGATGATGTAGTAATTACTATAATAGTGAAAAATTAAAATAGTTGATATTATAAATACCCAAATAAATATAATATGAAACTTTTAAGGAATTAAACTAATTTTCTAGGATAATATGATATACTAGTATTGAGGTAATTGACTTTTTTCGAAGTAATCAATCTGTTATGAGTTTCAAAAAAATCAACTATTGAATAGTGTCAAAATTGACATAAAAGAGTTCTTAAAACAAATATTATATTATTAATTGATATTAAATTCCTAAAAATATAATGTTCGACCAAGAGACTTATATCATGATAGGTGCATCATTAATGGACCACTTGGGGGTCTCTTGGATGTATATATTAAGTTTATTAACCATATTATATAAAAATAAAAAGAGACATTGTAAATATGAAACTAATTAACTTAGAGTTAATACTTAATGATAAGGATAATATAAGTACCCAAACCTGTCTAAATTCTATTGGTTGAGTTTTTTTCGACCTATCCCCACCTTAAAATTTAAATAATCAACTTTGGAGCCATTAGAAACCGAATATGAATTTATTATAAATTAATATTTCTAGCTTTTCCAAAGGTGCCCCTCACCCCTCTTATAAAAGGGCACTCCTCATTCTCATTTCTACACACCATCAAAGACTTTTGGTTCGGCTAAACTCTGCCCAAATACTCTCCCAACTTCCATCCCTACAACCTAGTGTCCTTAGTTTGATCATAAAGCCAACCTAAGGAGCCCTTTTGATCAAATCAAAAGGAAGAACCCGAAGAAGAGGTAATGATTTCACCACCCTTTTCCAAGTTCCTTTCTTCTTCCACTTCTTCTTCCTTTTTTGTTACCATTCTAAAATAATAACTCCAGTATCATATATATACTGTGATGTTATTATAAATATGGTACAACCATATTCAGTATTCTATCCACCCTTTGAATAACATGTCACCATACGTGCGTACGTAAGGCTTACCGTCTCCACGTCGTGGTGTAATTGTTATTCAATATAATATTTTTTGGATGGGTATAATAATGATGTGTAACTCATGTAAATAATAAATATAACATGTTAATGATTCTGTATATATGATATACCATCCATTTATATATTATATTAATATCAAAAAAATGATATTGTCGCTCGTGCGTACGTACGGACTACCGTCTCCACGAACGCGATGAGATTCATTCTCCATCGTATCCATTCAAGTATAATTATCATTTGATTATTTAAAAAATGATTTTTAAGGACTTGATATCATTCTAGATATGAATAATATACAACCTATCCTTTACATACATGTCTTACGTAACAAAACATACAAAAGAAAACAAGTAAGTTAACACCCGAAACAACGATAATACTAAGATATTATTATCAAATCAATATTAAAAGATCATATTTGATATCATATTAATGTATATGATTCTTGTATAATTTAATAACAATTATTTCACCATTATACAGGAGGTTAACCTACCCCAACCAAGGAAAAGTACAAGGTAAGGGTTATTTCACAATCTCTTCATTATCCGAGGTTGTTTATACGTAATAATCTACTCGGATCTCTTTATCATCCACATCCATGTTTCTTCAAAATGTATTTCAAAACGTTTTTATTATTTACAAGAATATGGGTTAAAGTCATTTATACCCTTTTTTGACTTTTTATAAGACGAATCTTTCCGTCCTTTTCAAAACAAGGTCCTTTTTAACCTTTTCGACAGAATTAAGGTAAGAATGTTTTTTTAACTTATACGGCGGGTGCGGTTATTTTCCGCCGTTATAAAATCTTTAAAGCTTTCCTTACATGCTTATAAGAATATTTTGAAGAAATTTTTTTTATTTTATATGGATCTTAAATGATTTCAAAAATAGAAAGAGATATTTCTCTAAAAAAGTGTTTTGATTTCATCTATGTCAACATCCTTTGATGGATTTTACGCTTATTTGAAGTTAATTTATTATGATACAAAACTTCAATATTGTATTGAAGGTTTTGTGATATGTTTGACTGTGGATGTGCTAATTTTATACCATTCATAGTTTATGGTGAAATTATTGAAATTTCATATGCTAGTTTTAATACGAATGTTTATGTTATGTTTAAACCTTTTCATATGGGAATGCATTGGACTTAATATGTGACGGGTGGAGCCCGCTATAGCTCCTCGATGCATCGGTAGGTCTCATGAGACAAACTAGTGTCTTGGCACAAGGCCTTGACAAAATCTTATTTGTAGTCTTGGCACGAGGCCTTGGCTATGTGGTTATGATAGTCTGGCATTATGCATTCCAACATTATGAAAGTGGTTAGTGATTTTGCATGTGATTATTCGATTATTAGAATATCCATGTGAATGAGTAAATGGAATTATTTCATTTTATTTATGCCATACAATGTTGAAAGTTAAAGTTTGAAAGGCTTTTGTTTTAGTTATACATTGCCTTAAATGTTTATTCTTATTTATGAAAGTTTCCACTATATTGTTATCCTTACTGGGCATTTGAGCTCACCCCTTTTCTATGTTTTATTTTTCCCAGGAAGTGAAGAAGTAAATTATGAATGACCTGCAGGGATATTATGTGGGGATATGAGTGTGGATTATGGAGACATTATGTTGTTGTAGTAGTTATTCATTTTTTGATGTAATGTAAAACTTATGAATATATCTAGTGTTTCCAAGTCTACTAAACCAATCAGTCTTTCGAGATTTGATCTTTCTTGTGATCATGCCAATGTTATGTAATAATGCACCGACTATGGGTAACTAGGATCGGGGCGTTACAAATTTTTGGTAGTTTTATAATAAACATGAATTTTTTATGAATATTGAAATAGGATAATTTAAAAATTGTGCTAAATACATGAATTATGGAGTCATGGATGATGTTCTGCTAATGTAAGCACACATATCTCAAAACCACATTCACTTATAACTATTTTTATTCTTTTAATGATAACTATTTCAAGTCTTGTGGAAAACTAAGAATATAATGATTAAAAAAGGAAGAATCCTCCTATCCTCCACTATAAATACCACCCATTTCCCCCCTCTCCCTCTAACACATATCAATCCTTGAACCTTTACTACGTTCTACCAAATATACCTCTAAATCCCATTCCCTATATCCCATACCTATAGGTCTTACCAAAATTTCCAAACCTATGGCCTTACAGAGGATCTCAATGAGAAGATATCAAGAGGTAGACATCCTCTTTTATTTTTCTTTCATTCATTATCATTTTCTTTTCTATTATTCTTATTTCCTCACCTACCCTTATCCAAGAGGCATGAATTATATTTTATCTTTAATATTCATGATTTGAACATATTTATTTCAAATTAACCATTATTATTGTTCTCCTCTCCCACTTATTCTAGAAATTAAAACATCATCTGTGATGTGTCAATTTACCGACATCTTGGACGATGTGATTTCAATTTATTTTACTTCCTTCAATACTGGTTATAAATCCATTTTTATGTTTTAAAAATATTATAATGTATGTATTATACCTTATTTAAAGTTATATAATCATTTTTTATACATGATATTAATTTAAAAAATAAAACTAGTTAATTATTAACAACAAACCACCAAAATGATCTAAATCAACATCATTAATGTTTCATCTAATGAATCATTATCATATCAGAATTAAAAATTATATGTGGTACAATATATGGTAAAGGAAAGATGAAAATACCATTTCATTCCACCTTTGGATTTTCTCTTACAACGAAAATGAAAATCCCATGCAAACCACTCATAGAAACCATGTAATGCACGCACCCGAAACAATGGAATTAAGAAAATTATATCAATGAATGGGTGGAATTATGTTATAAAATGATAATTATAGTTGTTATAAACATTAATATATTAATTGAAAATTTTAATAACACTATTTTAGTCTTCATTCATCATTTTTAAATGCATTTGAGGGATGTATAACCTGATATAAAGGATCCTCCCTTTCTAACTTTTATTCAAGAATCAACCATATGTTATGCTCATTAATTTTTTCTTCAAAATAATGGTGTGTGTTTTCCAAAAAATCTCATACTTCCCTTATGATATATTAAATACGAGACACCCCATTTCTATATTGTTATTAGCTCCCATGAACAACCATTACCATGCTGAAATTTCATAAGTTGATTCTAAAAACAATACAAATTTTTAGGGTTTATGTTGAAATTCAATGGTTTTTATCATGCCAATAAAATTTATGAAATTTAATTTGATTATATTATGTTTAATTATAGTATAAATACATAATCCTTTCATTTAATCAATTATCTCTTCAAGATTATGGTATTTGAAAAAGAAATTCATCTTAAATCCTTTTAAATATCTCCCTTATGAAATACAAAGAGATTTTTCTTTTTCTAAATATCATGAGTGTTATATTCAAATTTTATTTTGTTTTATTGCTATAATATCTCCATTATATTTTTTAATTTTATTTTTGAATAATATTATTTCATTAATGTGTCTGCGATGTTTATATTCGAAAAAAAGTTTATATGAAAAACGGAATTTGAAATTGTGAATGTGTTTTTCTCAAGTGTGTAAATGTGTTCTGATGTTTTTTATATATTATATGTTCCATAGACGTTATTTATGTTGGTTTGACCCCATTATAGCTTAAGATATATTGGTTTGATCCAATTATAGCTCAAGATATGAGGAGAGATCCCCATTGTAGCCCTCTAAGGCATTCATTACTCCAGAGATTGAAGATGAGAAAAATTTTAATCCATGTGTAAGGGTGAATGTAATGGTGATATGGTAAATATGTCCCAAGAAAACTAAATTAAGTTTATATGCATATTAGTTTTTATGATTATTGGTTTTATTGGGTTTTATGACATCACTTGACTAACGATATCTTTCTTTATATCCCTTACCGAGTTTTGTACTTATCACAGTATTTTAAAATGTTTTTCACAGGATATAAAGATGGGTAAGAGAAAGAAGGGGACTCATGATGAATGATAAATAGTTTTTTTATATAAATCATGATTTATATTCTAACTTTTTTTATTTTCAAAAAAAGGTTACTATTCTTTGTAGTATACACTTTGTTTGAAAGTGGTGTGTTATATATATAAGGTTTCCTAATTATCTAAAACTCTAAATGTGAAACGATTCTTAATGTAAAACAATGTAATTTCCAGAATAAAATTCAATATTATTTTATGTTTTAAGGCTTGGCCTTTATACTAATGATGACATGTGAGGGTTAAATTCAATTTATATATAAGGGTACCCTTGGAGAGATTAATATAGTGAAGTTCTTCGAATTGAAATGGGAAATCAAAATTCTATTTCCATTCTTATAGTTCATCATAATCATGAATAACTTCACTATATTTTACAAATTAAAATCTTAATTAGTTATATTAATGTGGAGATAATAGGGATAATATCAATACATTGGAAAAGTCGAGAGGCACCCAGCATTAGAAATCATTATCCTTGAGCAGTACAAATGAAATCATACTATGGATGAAAAACATAAACCTCATAAAAAAATTATACATAGAGTAATGGAGAAGGAGATATTTCATAACTATAAATATATCCCTGAAATAGAATTTTAAATAATTAAATACCTTTTCCATTGGCCATGTATATACCTAGGGTATAATATAATATATACATTTTAATTCTAATTGTATTTTTTTACATTTGTTCATGTTATTATATTAACTTATTCATAATTATTGTTTCTCTAATTGTGATGTAATGGTGATTATAAAGATCTAATAAATTATGGAAGGCTAATAAGAGGATCACCCACTGAATGAAAACCATTGAATCAGATTCCATAGACCATGACTTATTCATTTTATTTTAATCTAATGTGCTGGGAAAAGTGTGGGGTAGTTGAGAAAATTGTACCTCATGGTTCTATTTTATCTATTTACTTTAAAATTGCATATTAACATTGCCTATCTTTAGTTTTAGATAAAAAATGAATAGTTGGGATTAATGGTTTGACGAGTCGATGGACTCACAATTGTGACCCATTTAAGATAGTGATCAGTAAGTAAAATTGGGATTCTTCCTAAATGTGATGTTAATTTTGAATTTTTTTGAAATAATAATATATGTAGGGGGTAAGAATGTATAGTGAATATGATAAAGGGTCAATGTTATGGGACATTAACGGATTAATACATTCAATACATGGGTATCTTGCTTCTCCCATTCATTTTTTTCAGAATTGAATTATTTTTCATATTACAGAATTAAACGACACCCATTTCTTACATAAAAAAAATGAAATAATAATAATAATATTTTAGGATAGTGATAGTTTATTCAAAAATCCTTGAGATATGAACCAAGGAAGTAACTAGAATACATATTAGAGTTTTTTTAAATTTATTATGCAAGGCCCGTGATAGCCTTCCCACTATTCCCATAGATTAAAATTTGTAACATTCACATTATTATATGACATAGGATGTCTAAAACAAAAGTGATTTAAAGAAATAAATGTTGTTCCATTAGTGTTCTCTAATTTTAGATGATTTAAAATTTATTTGATCAAGATAGAAAAATACGTATGATGAATTCTGACAATGATACTATTTGTGCACATTCATACACTTACAGGTTTGAAACGTCAAACAACAATCCAAAATGGACTTTCTAAAATATTCTATGGGTCATAATAGTTTTGTTCAATATATCCTTTATTTTTTTCTAAGAATAAAATACTTGAATCATGAAACAAAATCCATTTTCCTTTATCATTAGGAAATTCAATGGATGAACTATATTATTGATTAATATAATTAATCTTTGATAATTTACTCGTGTCCTGAAAATGATATAATGTACCCCATAGTTGTTAGGTATGGAAATGTGGAAATTATTTTGATTATGACATTTTCAAAATAAAAATCTTTATTAAAAATGATATAGTCAAGCACAATATTTTTGTCTACCATGAACTAGAAATTTTCAAAATTAAAAAAACAAATTCCTTAATAAATATCAATAATTTTTTCCTATATTTTCCATAAAAATTTAAATAGAGTTTCCATAAATAGTAAATTAAAATAAAAAAATCTCTATAACTATCAATACGGTCTATAATGATTCTTTACATGTATCATTGAATAGTACATTGGGAATTAAAAATCCAAGGGTTGGACATTGATATGAAAACATACTAAATGGATAGGTGAATAGGTTTTTGTCTCAATATTAGAGAGTTATAGAACCTTACAAATACCTGGAGAATCTATCATAAAATTGATTATAAATTTTACCTATTATTCTTTCGAACATATTTTCTATGAAAAGGTATATGTATATTGTTTCTTTGCATATCATGATTTATTTTTCTATAATAAATACATACTATCCAACTATTCTAAATCCTATTGAGCACTAGCTTATTATATTTATTTTTTACATTGGTGAATGTTGTCATTTGGGTATTATAATTTTTTTAATCACCCATTAAGTGTATTAGGTTGGGTAAATAATACAATCTATTAGAATTATTTCAATTTCCTTTAAACAAAAGCATGTGTGTTATGGTGAGTTATATTTTGGTCTATATCTTAGGATTAATCTGACTTTAAAATATTATCTATTGCACAAACATTTTGGGACTAATTCTTGGGTTGTCCCTAATATTCAACATATGTAATAACATTTTGATTTTAAATATATTGCAACTGATGGTATTGATTAGTATCATAGCTATAAAAATAAAATTCATCTAGTTACACTAATTGTTCATCACATAAAAATAATTATATATTTATTTCATTTTTCAAAATGCATTCATCAGAAAATCATGTGATGCTAGGGATTCTACTAGACGAATTAGTTCATTTCATATTTTAAACTCTTCCATAAAACAATGATTAATTTTAAAATAAAATTATTTTTAATTTTTTTATATTCATTGGTTTAGTTTAATTAATCCAATATAATTAAAATCATATTGAATTATAAAAATCCATTGAAATAATTTCTTATTTAATGTTTATGATGGTTTTAGTAGTCATAAAAACTGATGTATCTCATATGATTGGGGGAATGGGATATACCACTTTTTTCTTCTATGTTCATGATTTTAATATCAACTAGAAATATATTCTTTTCATTCTTACCATAATATCTTCTAAAACTACTATTTTGTAAATAGTGATTTGGTTGGATATCTAAAAGACACTCTAGTTGTCTTGAGTTCTCTGATCTATTACATTTACTAAACTGATTAGTGTATATCCTTTATTAATTTAACCTCATCACACAAATTATTTTTGAATGTAATTTCTCTTATGGTGTAAGGGGTTGTGAAATTACCTATGTATTAACATTTACTAGGTAATTATGTGGCCACTGTAACATATAAATATCAATATAACCAAAATATTTCAGGTAGTTATTTTTTAATATTTTTAGTGAACATCTATTTTTGAAAAGTTTCACATCGTAGGATTTGGTGAATTCTATCCTATGAAGGGATATTGATTTCAACATTCTGAAATGTTTCCATCACTTACTGATGTAGGGAATCATCACTGGTTTATTGGGTGAATCCATTATTAAACGTAGGAGATGGTGGGCATGCTTGATGTTATCAATATTGTATTTTCCATTATCATTCTTCACTGGTTTTGCCTCCATAGGTACTTTCTGCTTTGTTTCCTTTTAAAGGAACAATTATTTATTTCACTTTGGCTTCCAACATCCATATTAAACCTTCAATGTTGATTATTTACTACCATTCAATTAATTAACACTAAATGAATAGATATAACTAGAATTTACCTTGGGTATAGTAATTGATTGTGAAGAAAGATTACTTGAGCCTTGATTTTTTAAGTTATTGAGGGTGGAAATAATTTTTATTAACATATATTTAAACTCATAAATCTTGAAATCATGTGTTATTAGTGTTTTTATAGTTTTTTAGATATTCTAATTTCTATTTTAATAGGTCATTCATTGATTTTTTTTGTTTTTTCATTATTGGTATCCTGTTGAGTTTTGGGAGTTCTTCCTTTAGAATACTGGTGAAAGGAATGATTGTTTTAATGTAAATTGGAATGTTTTCCTTTGATTATGTTGGTTTCTAGATATATATTTAATTATTTATTATTCTTTGAATAATTAACTTATTGTTAATTTTTGGTACGATTTTTGGTACATTGATTCACAAATCTCTATCCCTTGAGTTTAGCCTTCAAAGTGATGATCCAGAGAAGGAAAAAGTTAACACAATTGAAGGGGCATGATGTAGGTGATTCTCCGACAAAATATTCAATTTCGACTATATCACATGAAGGGAAAGTTTGATAATTCTATATTCATATAAATTTCTGTTTAAAAATTTTACATTATTTACTTATCTATTTTTTATCGTATACTAAATTGATGATATATTTTTGAAAATATATCTATCAACTCTTTATATTTAGTCAGGGAACTTTATATTGTTTCATCTTCAAAATAAGCATCACATTTATTTATTTCATTTTCTAGTGGTTCTTTTTAAAGGAACACCATGAAAATATTTCCTTTAAATGGTTAATGTGACTAGGATGATTTCAGAAACCTAAATATCTCTAAAAACATATATAATGTTTCTCCATATTATTATTTTATCCCATAGATTTCCAATTTCATATGGGTTCTATTGGATATTAGGAATAAATTATAAAAGAAGGTTCTTCTATGTTTATTAAATATGGTGACATCTTGATTATTAAGGTTAGACATCTAGTCTTCACTCGATCTATCTAAGGAAAATGGGAATTCCTTGAAGATATTATTTGATTTTGTGACAACTCTGGGTTTGAAGTTATAGTAAAAATCCTTCAAGAACGTTATTTTTTAGCATATTCTCCTTCCAAAAAAAGGAATCTGAGGAAAAAAATTCTCATTCTTGTTTAACGCATGAAATAATGTTGAATATTTTTTTGTAACCCATGCTTATAACAATTATTCTTATTTTGCATATAACTCCTTAAGTTTCAATTTATTTTCATTAATGATTTTTTTGCATTCCATCACTTTTTAAGGTTATTATTTTAAATTACATAGAGTATGATAGATATTTTGTATATATAATTATTATAAACACCATGTGTAATAGATTTATGAATCTTTGATTTGTAACTCATATCAGTAAATATATTACAACCTATGGATAAAATCCAAAGTTTTAATTTATACTATATATGGTCATTTACCATGTAAATTTAAAATGATAACAACACATAAAAATGAAATAACACAACACTTGACTATCTACATAACAACAATTCCATGTAGTTTAAGACTATGTGGTGATACTCTTAACAAAATAATTTTTTACAAATAAGAATTTTATACTTTGTCGATCACTGGTTGTATCCATAAAGGGTGATATTTTTAGTTTATTTTAAATATTAATTACATGAATTTGGTGCATGTTAAATATAAAGCCCATAATTTTTTCTAGGAGGGAAATTTGAAAGGTTTTTTTAATTTAGTTTCAAATTAATGTGGAGTTACCCTAGATATCATCCCTCGCTAAATTATTAAATCATCATTATATTTATCTATTATTTTATCTATATCTAATTATAAAAAACCTCTAATGGTGATTTTTCATTGAATAGAGACATGAAATATCCACATCATTCATTATAATTTCCAATCTAAGTGATGAGATATCTCCAATAACTCATAAATCAACCCACTAATCACCATCTCATGAAGTGAATAAGTCTAAGGGGGTATGTGGGTAGAAAACTGATAATGAGAGAAAACAAAATTAATAAAACAAACACATGTAAATATACTACTTTTTATGAAATAAAATAAATAGAGATAGATAAAGATAAGAGGATTAAAATTAAATACTTTAATTAATCACCAGAGGTGGAGATATTATATTTTTTTACCTTTGATAGCCTTGTCATCAATAACCATATATTACAACAATGTGAAAAGAAAGCAAAGTAATACTAATAGTTCTAGCAAAATTGATTGATAAGTTGTAATACCACCTCCTTTAATTAAACCTCTCTCTCTTGTAGTATAATTAGGGGGACTCCTTGCACTTGGTTAGCTAAAAACCCCATCTAAGTAGAAATCAATTATTATTATCTCTTGAGTGATACTCATGTCTCTATAATCATGAACGTTTTGTCTTATATTTTATTTTATTAATGATCATAATGTTTCTTTTTTAGTGTTTGGATTCTACACTTCAGAACTCCTCTCGAATAATCATCTTATTTATAAATCAACACCTGAACATAACTTATTCATAAGTTTCTTGAGTACCATGTGAATTAACATAACGATCTTATCTTTATTTGTACATACAAGAGGAAATATTTTTTTATATTAGGTTGTGTGCTGAGTATTTTTTATATCTCCTAATTTTAGTCCCTATAACTCAAAATTTTGAAATGTAAAAAGTCTTAAGATATGGGATGTGTGAAACTAAAATCATATGATTGAATTAAATTAAAATTTTCAAGGACCTCCTCATTGTGATGATATAAAGGTCTTAGGAATAGGCTAGATGAAGTATAATAATAAATTATTATTTTTTCAAGGTTTTAAAAATCATCTTCTAATTAAATTAGAGCGGTAAATTCAAATGCTCAACATTGTATTTTGGTGGGAAAAAAATTATATGATGTGAATGTTTGATGGTATTTCTATATATGTTATATTTTTAATTTATATTAAAATTCAATAAAATTCATTAGTAAATATATTTTATGTGTATAACAAATTTATTAAGATGTTATTCATGCAGGATGGATACTGTATCATGTCCACTAAAGTCATTTAATGGCTAGTCCCTTTTTCGTCTTCTAGAGTCATATGTGGTCATTTAAAACCATTTTCATAGTATAGTATTTGTTCTTTATAATATCAAAATGAATTAAAAAATTAAAATTAAAATTTAGATCATATTTAAATTTTAATTCATTGATTAATTTATAGAATCAAAAATAATTACATGAATAAATAAATCCTTTAAGAATCTTAATTAAATCCATTTTGAATTTAAATTCCAGATTCAATAAAATGAATGAAATAAGGATGTTTTCCATGTTTTATCTAATTTTTTTGGTCAATTTATAATTAAAAAGAGATATTTTTTAAAAAAATATTTTCTCTCATCCTAGTATTTTAAAATCAACATGAAATTGCAATTTATAATAACATCCTTTTAATTCCAAAAAATTGAAACATATTTTATAAATCAACCCTTCCCTTTTAAAACTTCACAAAATCGAACACACTCTCAAGTATTATAAATACTTCACTATGATCCAAACACAACCCTTTTAATAAAAATATTTGATAACATAAAGCATATACTTTATAATAAAATAGGTTAAACAGCTATTATATTTTTGAATTAATTTGAAAATCCACTTGGTAATTTTAATGAACACATTTAATGCATACGAAAAATATTTAGAATCAATGACTAGAAATCCATAAAAAATAATTTATGGAATATGTATAAATAATTTATAACATGAAAAAAAACATTATTGGTATTATACATAAATATATATCTATGTCTGTGTGTAACTGTTTTAACATATTGATATATAGAGAAGGTAAAGAGGGTGTGGTTAATTAAATAGATTAAAATTGTATTATAATCTAAATAAGATTTAAATATTATGAATGATCAATTGTAAGTCCAAGTCCATGGGAAATAAAATATACCTGTAAATAAATAATAATAATAAAAGTAAATTTTAAGACCATGGATTTTTATAGTATTTTAGATCAAATAAATCAAATATATAATCTTCACTTCTCTCTAAAACTCATGATAAATTGTATTCACTAAAACCTAACATTTATATGAGAGTTACTTCTCCAATTTAAATCATCCTTTGTGTGGAAAATGGCATGAAAATTAAAACTAAAATATTTTATGGAATATTAAAAAAGACACAAACCATCCATTTACAAGTGTAAGAATTACCAGAATCATACCATTATTTGGGGTACTACTATAACAATACAAGATTTTTATGGGAGAAATCATAAACTGCATACAATCAAAATAAATAATGAGATAAGAATTACAACATAGTAAGCCAAAGAATGAGAAAATATGAAACCTTTGAACATATGAAGCAACTTTAATCTAATTGAGAATAGATTTATACCATGATATATATTTCACAGTGGTTAGATCAAGTTGATAGTCATGATCATAAACATGTATTGAAAAAATAATTATCAAAATGTATTTAATAGAAACAACTTTCATTTAAATATGTGAAATTTATAATTATTCATAATGAAAACTCCAATGGTTAGTCTATGATATTAATTAATTCATGTTCAACTTTTGGATCAGTTATGGTTTCTATATAACGATATATCCATTGGAACTTCAAATTTTTTACATATTATGTGGTATGAGATAGTCATTTAATTTATTTAGAATTAAACCAAAAAACATATGAAATATATATATATATATATAATATAAAATCTCATGTACATCGTAAGGGATATATAATAGTTTTTAATGACCATTTAAAATCCTCATACGGTTCATTTTATCGTATTCATAAGTTTCTTTTTGACATCTTAATAAAGTTAAATTTATATTCACTATAAGGATAATTTAAAAATTATCATATTGTTCATTATAGTAAGGTTTATCATAATATATTTCATTCATTATAATGATCATAAATATAGTGTTCTATCATCATATGGCTCAATACTTCTCCCAAACAATATCATATGGTTAATGTTTTTTTACAACATGAAATTTTTCAAATTAATAAATCATTATATAAAAACAAAAACATTAAACAAATAAATATGACCCAAAATATTATATAATCTTAAAAAGAGTTATCATAATTATTAAGAATCAATATCAAGAATGCATAAAAAATAAGGTAGATTATAATCCAAAATTTCATTCAAATAAAAAATGAAAATCCATTTATTAAATTAAATATAAAATTTAAAATTCCATAATCATCATTTATTTTTATAATATTGGTAATAATAATATAATTTTTTAATTATTAAATTAAAAAATAATAATATTGAAAAAAATAAATTGTAAAGAATAACGAGTCACTCTATTCAAATAATCTATAACTGTATAATAATCCTAAACTATAACAATATCTCTCTATTTTGGTAATTATGAAAAAAAATATTAAATAACCAATATATTCCCTTTAATAAATAAACTTTTCTCAATAACATAACATATTAAAATAACTTTAACATTCCACCCCTTTAATTTAAAATATAAAAAATATTGACTATCTTATATTTTTTGTAGAAAAAAATCATAATAAAATAACAAAAAAATATACAATAATTCCTTAATCATTTATAATATAACAGAACATACCATAATAATATATATAAATAAAATTATATAAACTATATTTAAAGCCAAAAAATGAATTATATGAAATTAGTAATATTACCAAACAAGATATAAATTTGTAATTCCAATTAATAACTCTAATTGTTTATGAAAAAAACAAAATTAATTATAAAATACCAATGTTATTTCATACATAATATTTTTTATAAAATAGTTTTACACACCCTACATTAATTCATATATAAAAAATAAAATTTATTCTACCAAATATCAGTGTGAACAATTACAAATATATAATATTTTAAAGATAATATTCAATTGGAACATCTTGGGATTTGAAAATTCCAATTTAAAATTTATACTTTTCAAACACAATTTTATCTAGTAGTATAGTAATTGTATTTTATAATATATCATCAATAGTAATATAATTTATTATAAAATATTTTTCATATACATGATCTCAAAAAAATGATATATGAATTTTATATAATTATTCCATGGATATTGTAAGGTATTATTAGAAATATGAATCTATTACGAGTTACAAAAAAATCATATTATAAAAAACATCAATATCATATATACATTATTTAGTCAATAAAGATTATAAGACAAATTAATCGTCTAAATGAACTATGTTTCAATAATGTACAAGGAAGCTAAAAAATTCATAGAACTCTAGAAAATATTTTTATTTCCTAAAATATTGCATATACCATAAGTACACTTTCTATCTATTCTATAACCTCAAAAATTCAAATTAAAATTACTAATTCCATAAGAATTGGGTTTTTATAAATAAAAAAGCATGATTAAAAGTTCCTTTATCTTATACTATAAATTTTTTTAAAATATTTTATCTTAATTTACCTTGGGAAAAATGAAATTTTCTACACATATAAATAATTAACATGAAATTATTTCAATTAGCTATTAGATAATGTAAAATACTTATCATAACAATGTATATTTTAATACCTACTGATTTAATAGATATATTCGAATCTAATTTAAATATATTGATCAAATGGGATCCTTGAAGTTTTACTTGAATCATGTCCAAATATAGTAACTAATTATTTAGAATAATTACATTGATTTAATAATATTCCAATATTTACTTCCTAAGTATGAAGTAGAAAAAATAATTTCAATTCTTCTATAAGACTCATTTCAAATTCACTTGTCAAAAAAAAATAAAAAATTTATTAAAAACATTCACTGGAATATTAAAAAATAATTTCATAAATATAAATTTGAAAAATAAAATAGCTTATGAAATATTATTTATTAACAATGTACTATCTAATTTTCCACTCATAAAATCATATTTTAGAAAAATTAATATAATCAGTCTTTCTTTTCTCGAGGGGATTACTTAATTCCATATAGAATATTCAATTTCATAAAAAATGATAATGATATTAATTATGTTATAACTATAGGGTTGTATAACCTAAATCATTTCATAAATTTAAATATTTAAAAAATTAAATTATATATCCCTTTGATAATTATAAAATATTTAAAAATTAAATATGATAATGAAATCCTAATAGACTGCAAATTAGTAATTTGTATAAATTCATCATCATAATAAATTCTTTATTTCTTAAAAAAAATCATTGTGCTGCTAAGGAAACTATGAGAATTTATAATTCATCACCTTTTAAATAAATTCTGTCTCTTTGATAGCTTGTGATGCATGAAACACTAGGTTTAAATGAAACAACATGCTCTATAAAAATATTATTTAGACATGAAAATTATAACATAGAAATTAAATTTGTGGGTATGAATAAGAATAAATAAATTATTAAAAATATATAATATACAAAAAAAATTATTTATTTATTAGAAATAAATATAAGTATCATTTGAATGTAAAATATTTTTTTAAAAACAATGTTTTTTCCAATAAAACAATTTTGTCACTTCTTGCACACTTGTGATAATATTAATTTTTGAAACATTTATTTTTTTGTTAAAATGAACATATTTTTTTGAATCCTAATATCAAAATCATCATAGGATGAATTCTTTTGGTCTGTTTAAAATGTGTCATTTTTCTAAGAATATTGAAAAATGCTATTTTTTTGTAAAAACCATTCCATTTAAATTATTTACATAGTTAAACTATATTATAAATTTATTTTCAAATAAAATTATTTCAATTATTTTTTAATAAATAATATTTAAGTGTATCAAATCAATTTCATATTTTAATTGGATATTAAAACCATCTATACATATAAGAGTTTTCTCTTTGGAAACCTACTTTTCATTGCATCCATGAGTATAATTTTTAATTGTATTCTTCTGATTATATAAATTGAATTTAGACAAATTGATTCCATAGTTGGAATAAAAATAATTTATATTATCTAATATTTTGATCTATATTTACACCATTATGAATAATATAATTGATAGAAATTAATTAACATTGTTAAGGTAAAAAATTGATTTTTCTAGGGGTCAAACAGAAAATATAAGATTTAAAATAAAGAATATACTTAACCAAAAACCATTGGAAGAATTTTGTTTTACATTATTATTTATAATGGTCATTAAAGAACCACATTTTAGTCTCATGTCATGATAGAAATGAGGTTGGAATGGATTTTTCTAAAAAATCCAACATATCTCCCCTCACCTTCTTCTAAAAGTCACCTTCCACTCCACCCCTATTAAAAATACAAGGTTATTTTTATCATAAAGTACCTCAAACAATTACATCATTACATCCATAGTACTTCCTATATCCGTTTTTTGTCATAATTCCATCCTAGGAAGAATTTTGGTGCATACCTAAATAGGTCTTCCAAAGAGGTGGTAATGTTCTTAAGCAATAATTTTATTTATTTTCTTATCCCACCTCCTTGATATAATATTCAATCCGGATATTATAAGAACACTATTATCTCCTATATACTGATATGTTAATATGTTAATTTAATAACTTATATCAAGATACTCTTCGATCGAATGATAAATGAAATCATCAAACTTTTGTACGACGGATTACCGCCTCTTGATCTCATGTAACTTGTTTTCATAAAAACCACTCACGGTTGGATATAATGTTGTAATAAATATTTAAATATAAAATATTTATGATATAATTAACCATATGTCATTATAATATCACATATACCTTCGTAATTACCATTATGTTTAAAATATGATATCATTGCTTAAGTCTTTAGTAGACTACCACCCCATTAAGCGATGTGATTCATGTTTCACATACGCTTTACATGGATAGTAATAAAGAAAATTTTAATTAATATATGTGAAATATATGACATCAAATAAATTTTATACACTTAATATTTCGACCAATCTCTTACCCTGTCACTTATTAGGTGATTGATATCATTGTTTGTGCGTATTTAAAGTCTATCATCTCCAAAAAGTGACGTGATTCATTTTATATACCAAACATTTAAAATGGTCATTGTAATTTATTGAATAGGTAAATATGATATTTATAAAAATTATATCATTATATAGAATATATATATATATAAATTTATATCCAATGTACTAGAACTGGATCTTTCATAATGAAACATACATGAGAAAACAAGGAAATTAAAACTTCAAAAAATTAAAAAATGAAATATTATTAAAAAGTGGGTGGTAAAATGTTATAAGAGGACACTATATGATATTTTAAATATTAATATAGTTCTATTATAAATTAATAATGTATTAAAAACTATAATATTTTACTAGAAATAATGTTCAACAAATGGGATGTGTGAGGTATGATATCTAATCTCACATTTCATTTCATTGTGAAATATTTTTTTATATGAACATATTCTATTTTTCATGGTGTATATACAGAAAAATTGATATATTTAACATGAATAAATATTTATTTCTTATGCTAAATGTTTCATTTAATTTTTATTCTTCAAGGGGATATAATTTAAATTTTTCAAAAGTTGGAAAAAGTTATTATATAGTCATACTTTTCATTTGATTTCCTCCTTTCAATTGAATTAATCACTTTCATATGATCGATTTTTTTTGTTATAAAATACATTTATATTAAATATAAATATTCTTTTATGATGTATTTTATTTTTTCCCATACCGTATACCATATTTATGTATGTTGTTTACATAGAATATTTTTTGGTTAACTGGAAAAATATTGATAAATCTTTATCCTATACTCAATAAGGATATTTGATGGTACGACATAATGATTAATGAAATAAATATATTTTCTGATATATGATTAATGTTTAGGACATGATGTTATGGTTGGGTCCCAGTTATAGTTATCTCATTGATGCATCAATATATCTTATGAGACAAATCTGTTGACCAAATCTGTTGGGTTTTTACCAATCGATTTAAAATATCTTGTGAAAGGTCATGATAGTAGAGGTATCATGATGTATAATATCATGAATTACTATAATTAATTATTTTATTTATTAAAAATTTAGTTATTATTACCTTCTATGATATTTTATCATTTAGATACTCTCTTCTTTCATTTTATTCCTAGTTTATTGAATACATGACGGTTGTTTTCAGTTATTTACCTTGCAATATTAATTATAAATAATCCAATTATAATAGTAAATTTATTGATTAAATGTAATTTTTTTAAATTATATACATTTCCATATCGATTATTCCTTATCAATTCAATATAAAACCATTTTATGTTACCCTTACTAGGCATTTTAACTCACCTTTTTTTGTTTCTTTGTCCTAGGATATAAAGAAGAAATCATTGAATGAGTTTCAATTAAGTAGATCATTTATTTTCTTAAATTATTATTTTTTTATTAAAAATGTAAAATGGTTATAATTTATGTATATATTTTATTTTGACTACAAAACTGTTTTTTCTTTTTTGATTTTATATCTTTTATCTTATACTAATGTAATAAAGAAGATATTGGCTATGGTTTGCTGGAGTCGGGGTAGTTACAATTTGTATGACAGAAAGTTTAGTAGAATCCATGGGAATTAAAATAAGGAAAAGATAGATTCATGACCATAAAATTATGACAAATTTTTCCATAAGTGTAGAATAACATCCAATTTTTTTAATGAGTAATAGATTATGTGGTATTTCCAATTACTACATCCATATTATATACTATAAGTATAGATTAATACGATTTTCATACCTAGATATTATATATTTTTAGATGGAAATTAATTACATTACACAAAAACATGATAGAGGATCATAAATGTTTAATGGATTTGGAAAAATGGAAATATAATAAATAGGTTCATAGGTTAACTAAATCACCACCCAGAAAGTTCATCATTTCTACCACCCTTATTATAAAAATTATACATAATACATTTCTCCATAACCTATAGATAGAAAACATAAGAAATGGAGAGATTATATGCTTAATAAGGGTTGATAAGGGATATCCATAACTATATCATAAACATAAGGTTATAAGAAAATGAGAATAACATTTGAAAACCAATACCTACATATCAAAGATCATAATATTGAGCCATTTTATAAGCATTGGTAGTTCATAAAACATTAATCATAAGTGAATCAAATAAAATAGATCATGAGAGCATAAAAAGGAAATAATTCATGGGATTTTTTCCCACACATAAGCAGAAAAATTAATTTCCATAATAGTCTAGGATAACATCTTTGTATGTCATAGTGGAATAGGTTCACTCCCCAAAGAATCAATGTATTAAAGGTTCACTCCCAAGACCATCATAGGGGATAGTGTCTGTTACTGGACTTGGTTCACTCCCCATTCAAATGCTGCAGATCTCATGAGATATAATGATTTACACAATTCATAAGGGGTAGATATATGTACCACCTAACCCATAATAAAAAAATTTTATGTGTTTTATTAGATTATATAAAATTCTTTATTTCATAATGCATAAAATGAAATGGGTTTCATAAAAAATACATCTTATTTTTACTTGTGGAAAAGATAAAAGTTCGATAATAATTACCTCACATCATCATCACATAACCAAAGAAAATAATCATGCTTCATAAGAATTTACTAACTGAATAACCCATAGATGGTAAATGGGTTTCATAAACAACATTACATCATAAAAAATTCAATCATAAAAATAATAAGACTAGTATACATAGATCATATACCCTATAATAAATGGGTAACATCAATGAATTTCTTCTTAAATGGAAAATGAGTTTGAAAAGACAGATGTATTTTTTTTAGAAAATTACTTTAATTTTTAAAAAAAATTTAAAACTAAAAACTCATAAAAATTTTGGGATATAGTTTTCATAGATAATTAAAATTGATAATTATAAAGGATGTTTTAAAATTAATTTAATACATTTATTGAGAACAATATCATTTTTTCTTTGAAAAAACATTACAGATATAAAATATTTTGAAAATAAATTACTTTGAAAATACAATTGAAAAATTATGAAGGAAGATTTAATTTTTTTCAATAAATGTCTTAAGGTAAATATTCTCTTATCTTTGGAAAAAAAAATTTAAAAGATAAATATTTTGAGAAATAATTTTATTTAAAAATATCCTTTCAAAATTTTAATTGAAGTATTACAAATAATTTAAAACATTTCCTCACAAAAAAAAATTATTCTTTGAAAAAAAAATTTAACACCTAAAAAAAATTTAAATAAATTTCATTGAAAATAAAAATGAAAAAATATAATGTAAAATTCAAGTAATTTTATTTTATTTTTGACTTTGAGAAATATTATTTCTATTGTATATGTTAAAAATGATTCCTTCTAAATTTATAATATAATCCAAAAATGCATTTTTTGGAAAATAACATGAATATTTGTTTCAATATACATTAAAAAAAGTAAAAAAATGTGTAAAAATTACTTAAATAAATTTTTTGAAGAATGATAAAAACATTTTTAAACCATTTTTCAAAAAAAAGTTTTGGAAGAAAAATGGTTTTCGACTGAAGAGAGAAATAATGAAAGTTTGAATTAAAAATTATTTTGAAATATTTATCACATAATGAGAAGAAAAAATAATAAAAGGAATTTATTCTCAACACATAACCAAAGAATAAAAAAATTAAAAAAATTATAGAGAAATAGTTCTTAATATTTCATCGCTTGAAACATAATCAAATACAATTTTGATAAATTATGAGAATGTATCATAGAATAATTTCCACTTTGGCGACATTGAATTGTAATACTAATGAAGAAATAAAATAAAATTAATCAAAACCCATAATAACAATTATCAAATAAATTATATAAGATTTCAATGGGGCTATTTATACACATCATAAAACAATATAGGTGTATAATATAAATTACAACTCAAGGAATCAAATTGAGACTAAAATTTCTTACCATATGTGTCCACTTCATTCATACATTATCAAACCTCATGATTAATACATATAATATTATTATAAATCTATTAAATAAATCTAATTATATATATCATACCATATATAATTTTATTTGTACCTTTTATTACATTTGTATGAGTAATTCCTTGTTAAAGTCTCGTTTTGGGAAATAACAAAACTATTGTCCATGTATTCCTTGATTTGTTAATTTTTCACTCATTATATGATCATGGTAATATATTGAACATAATATTATCCATGATATAAATATCATATATATTCATTAAATATGTTTTTAGAAAAATCTGTAAGATTTATAGATAGAAAATAAAATACACCATTCGTAGAGACAGTAGGTCATATGTACACATGAATGTGGATTCCATTTTGTCAATGGATGGAAAAAATAATGAAAAATAATATATTTAAATTAAATAAAAATTTTAATGTTAAATATATCTCATATTTTCATTAAACCTATCTTTATTACCTTCCACGTAAGGTATAAACGAATCACATTGCTTCATGAGGTGGTAGTCCTCCGTACATAGAAGCGGCATTATCGTATTCCCAATGATTGGAATGTATAAATTTATATGTGATACAATAATTAAATAAGTATAATAATATCACAATTATCATATATGAACGTTTAATCCATTAAAATATCCATCCTTGAGTGATGGTTATGGAAAAAGAATAACATTAGTCATGAGGTGGTAGTATGTCGTATACAAGAACAGGGATATTATATCCCATTTATTGGAAGAGAATATATATGTAGGTAATTAAATTAAAATAATAATATCTAATTATGTGCAATATACTATGTTTATTATATTATTGTGGTTAAATAATAATCTAATTAGGTGGAGGATAAAATAAAACGAAACACTCGGTTTAGGGTGTTACTTCTTCTTCAGATGACTTCTTTAGGATTTCAAAAAAATGATTCTGAAGATGTATTTCTAGAAAAACTAAGTCACAATGGATTGGTGGAGGGAAATAAGAAAGTTATTTTTTAATATATTGGATGAACCAAATGGTTTTGAGTGAGTGAATAGGGGAGGATATGAGGTGTCCTTTTATAACTATGGTGAGTCACACATTTTTTATTTTTAAAAATAAAAAGTGTTCCAAAGATTTTTAAAAGAAACAATGATCCATAATGAGATAGTATAGAACATAGAAGAGATAAGTTCTTAAATATGGCTATTAAATTACTATTGGACATGTTTTGGGTAATTTTTGACCATACTATTCATTGTTTAACCACCTATAAACTCATTTTTACCTGAACTACAATAAATGTATTTTATTTGTTTACAATTAATTTTGGCAAAAAACTAATTTTATCATATTAGATAGTATAAATTAATCTAATTAAAAATATTGAATCTATTTTTTTTATTTTGATTCATATTATTAGAAAAATATAATTCAAAATTGAACTCGCAGATGCAATGATAAATTAGTTTTATAAAGAGAAATTATTATAAAGTTTTAAAAGTGTTCATATCAAAATTGATTATAAAAAATATTTCAATGAAAAAAATTGGATTATTTTTCATATAATTGATATAATTTTAATTTTAAATTCATTTTAAAATAAAAATTAACCTAAAAAATTATTTAAATGGAATGTTTGTTTTCATTAAAAACAAGTATTTGTCACTAATCATTGAGAAAATAATATTTTATAGAAAAAATACCAAAGAATCTTCCAAAGATAAATTTTACCTTATGATTTCTAAAGTTATGTTTATTTTATTAAAATAAATTTTCATATGGGTAAAAAATTAATTTCATTATTGTTTCACAAAAACAAATAAAAATCATATTTCTAGGAAATCATATCTTAAAAAACAATAAAGACATTTCTAAAAATTAAGTATTTTTATGAATTGGATTTTTTATTGAAAACCACTATACATAAAATTTAAAAAGTAGTTATCGATATTCATATATCTATGTTTAGAGGCTTTGTGTTGGATCATAAGATTTTATAATGTATAAAAAATGGGGGATTAATTGTAGTTTAATCAATTAAACTAAAGTAAAATACAATTAATATTTATGTAAAAATGATTAGACACATATGTCATATGGCGATTAGAGTGTTGAAATTGGAATGACAAAGTGTCTTATTATTCAATAGTTTTATCGGACACATAGTTACATCTATAATTTCTTTTAAGAAATGTAATTATAGAACTAAATTTCTAAACCCATGAACAATGGAGAATGTAACATCTTGTAATAAGAAATACGAATGATTATAGAAGTAATAATAACATAAAAGCTTTATATAAATGAATTTAATTGTTAAAAATATGTGTTACAGTATATTAAAACACTAACTAAAAGTATCCATGATTTTATACATACTATGAAGACTTTAATTAATTACTAGTAAATCCCCCAATACAATGATCAGTATGGATGAATATTAATATCCCTTGAAGGGCTCAATATGATGACCATTCACTATCTTCTTAGACCCAGAATCCCTCTATCTAATAGATCATATTCACTATCTTATTATACCCAAAATCCCTTGATCTAACAGACTAGATACACCTCTACATACTTATCCCCATAATCCCTCGATCAATACCATGATTAGAAACATGATTACTAAAGAAAATAGTATATAGAGAATTACAATGCTCAAAAAGGATTCCTTATATCATTAAGTCTCTAAATAATTTAAAATACTATGAACTAGGTGTTCATGTTGAGAAATATTTAGATGATTTGTTTTGTGAATTAATCCTCTCCCAATAATTCAAATGTTCTCATATATATAGGTGAAGATCCAACAGTTATATTTCATAGTCGGTTACAACATCCTTAAACAACTTTCACATGACTACTCAACTACATTTGAATGTATGAAATTATTTTTTATCACCATTAATATTATATTTCTGTTCCATATGATAGAAAAAAAATACTATGATTATAAAACTTTAATAGTCTCATGGACATTCTTATTATTTTTCAAACCGATAAACTTAAAATGTCCAGTCTTGTGAAATGGAACTAATTTAAATACGATAGTCATTAATTTTGTTAGTAAAATAGATAATAAATTATTCTATCCACTTTTTATAATATGGGTTAGTTAGGTTGATCATATTCAACTTCAATAAGATTAATCACATTTAATAATAATTTTTTATATTCATTATATATTATAGCTATTTCAATGTTTGATATAAAATAATGTTTTATAGAAAAACATACTAAAACAGATTGAAAATAAAAATTCCGTAAACATGATTTTATGAAAGGGATTTTGATTTAAAAAAAGAATAAATAAATATAAAGTATAAACTTTTACTCAAAAAATCTCCCCCTTTTAGAAAATCACAGAATAGAAAACATAAAATGAAAAATTAATTACATTGAAAAACAAAAAACCATTTGTTATTTTAAGAAAATAAAAGATATTAACCATCTCTAAACACCCCCTATGTCTATAACTTATTTATTATTTTATGGAAAGTATTATAATATCTGAAAAATCCCTTGTTGGAAATTTATTTCATAGAAATTTATCACCCTTTCCTGACACTCCGTAAACATATATTCTCAAAAAAATATTAAAATATTTTTACCATTAAAGTTATACCTTTTTATAGAGTTTTCCCCATTTTTGATATAAAAATGAATATAATATGAACTTATAATATCATGAAAAGTTAGAAATGTAAAAACATACAAAACTATTATTTTTAAGTGATGAATCATCCATGAAGAGAAAGAAAGAAAATACATCCTAAATTAATTGGGTAAAAAGTAAATAAGGTTTAACATTCATTTAAAAAGTTTCAAATCATTACATCAAGATGTAAAAATAAAATATTGCTTCATTCTTCGTTAATTTATTTACAATCACCATCATTTTTAGGAACTCATCAATATCCTTTTGAGCCTCTCCGAGTGAATATTAAAGCTTCAAGAGTTGTTCCTCCATCATCATCTTCATTAAAACTTGTGGATTTAGTATTTTAACATCCCAATTGGTGTTTTTATTTTATTCAATAACAATAAAGACATCAACATCACATTTTCTATGTCTACTATTCCATAATCCCATATTTTGAACATTTTCTTCTAAAACATTTACTTCTTCATCCTGATCTTCTCTTATATCTTCTTGAGTTTCTGTCCGGATAAACAAATTTTTTGTACATTGATTATGTGAATGTAGACTTAATATATATTGTTCATTGTTCTAGATGACTATAATATATTAATGTCCTGGAATATTTTTTTCATTAATGAGGTCATGGAAGATCCCCGCTATGATGAGAACCATAAAATTACATAAAAATGTTCTTAAATAAAGTTCTATAGTTGGATGACATACTATGATAAGACACATAGTATATAGACCGTCATGTGCAAGTATTTGTAAGAAGAGGAGACTATCTCTCATAGAGTTCGCACTTGGTAATCTCCAAGATGGGAGATTATGAGAAAAGACCTGCCAGTAGTAATTCCACATGTCTTGGTGTCATCAGACATTACTATCTACGAGCATGTGTAATGGTCCTTATATTGGATGATTATCATTAACTCATGTCATGACTCGTGCACTTAGATTTGCAGACAAAAACCGTCACAAGGACTGTTGGCGGGATGTAGGGTATGTTTGGTGCGTCACAAATGACATGTTGTTAATGGATAAGTCCTGGAAGAATTTTTCCCTTCCATATTTAAGGATGTAGATATCTCATGCCCTTTGATTGAAATAGAACTGTTTCCCAAATTCCATGTCCATGGTGTAACGACGAGTTTATTTCTGGAAGTCAAAGAATGAAAGATCAAGAATTTAGGTTTATGACAGTTCCATGAAACTTTCTTGATGAGATATTGAGGCAAATAGATTAAATTACACATTAAGTGTTCGTATGGGGTGACACATCACTGTAGCATCAACTTATTTCTCTTAGGTTCCTTGACCAATTACTAGACAGTAATCTCGGACTTTATGCAATCCCGCCTAATGCCAATGATAAAGAGGCCTAGAGGGTCACACACTATGTGTATCCACATATCTCAAGAAGAATAAAGATTATTCCTATACATGGTTTAATAATTATTCAAGGAAGCCTAAATCGTTTTAATTTTGGAGGAAGAATAAAATAAAAGCAAGTACACGTCATGTATTAATGATTACATGTCATGTAGTTTTTATTTTGAAAATAAGTACACGTTGTGTATTACTGATTTCACATCGTGTAGTTTTCATTTTGGAAAGGAAATGAAAAAAAGTACATGCCATGTATTAGTGATTACACGTAGTGTAGTTTTTTGTGAAAAACAAGTATACATCATGTATTAATGATTACACACCATGTAGTTTTTCCAGTATGGATTTTGAGGATATAATATTGTTTTATTAAATGATATTTATTATAATCAGCAAGGGTGCATGTCATGGAATTAATTATTCGACATGGGGGTTTTCAATAAGAGTTAATGAAATAAATAAAATGTGTAATGAGTATATTTATTGTCATAACACTATAACCTCAAACTTGGTTATAAATATCCTCACAACACCAACACTTTCCCCCAATCATTGTGCACAAGAATTCTGGAGAATTCTCTAAAGACCAAAATAACTCCATCTCCAAGAACACTCTCAAGACTGAGAGATAGATCGTCCTCCATCTAATCAACGTGATCTATGGCGGACAATGAAAGAAATTGTTTCTCCATGCTATCACCTGAATACTCCTTTGTTAACATCCATAGATACATAGTGCACGTGTGGATCACCCCTAGAGTAATTATACACTTGGATTTTGTGACACAACGGCGAATCACCTCAGAGAATGATCATAAATATCAACGAAGAAAGAATGACACAAAAAGAATTTCTTGTCAATTAATTAAATTAATTATAATCAACCTGTGACATTCCTCCTTTATGGTTCCAAGACTATTCTTCTTCTTTTTCTATTTATGTGATTCAATCCATGAAGACTGGAATTTATCGTCATATTGATCCCGGATTGATCATTGCTAATGAAAAAAATCCAAGTGGGCACATCCGACCACGAGATTCCGCTGCACCCAGAACCATCAATTAGTATCAGAGTGTGGTTACAACGTTGATTATAGTTATTTAATTTTCATTGATAATTTACACGTTCATAATTGATTCAAGTCAAGATAAATCATTCTATAAAACTAAATGAATGAGTCCTTTTCTTCCTCCTTCGTTTCTCGATTCAGATCACAGAAATAACCTTTGAATTTTTATTTTGATTAAAATAAAAATGTGGAACTCATCCGGAGTAGCTGCTCTTTCTGTCTGTACAACACAAGAATACACGACGTGTAGTGAAAACAATATCTCGTGTACTTAGGTTAAATGAACCGGTACTGTTCCGCCAAACTATGCTTTGTGAATTGAGCATGCCTAACTATTTATTACACCATTTTTGACCTGAACTGAATGGCACCTGAAAACTGGAATACACAATGTGTATGTTGAATCAACACACCATGTAGTCTGATCTAGACCAGGTGAAATTGTCTACACAGAGAAGCCGCGTACCGCGTACCTGGTATTTATAGGCCGGTAACCATGTTACAAGGATGTACATATTGTGTTAGATTAATCTACACGTCGTGTACTCCAAAATTTAAAAAGTACAGAAAACCCGTGAAAGAAGACGTCGTGTACTTTGGATAAAGGCTGAAAATAAATACACACAGTGTAATATAGCCTACATGCCGTGTACTTTCCAGAAATGGAATTTCACTAGGTTTCCTCTAATGTAGAAAGACTCATACAAGGAATATGGATGAGAATAATCTCATGGAGATTCAAAAATAAATTTAAGATATAGAATTAATCAATTATATGTTCATAATTAATTAAATTCAAGAAAGACTTATCTTGAATGAAAGAATGATTAAAATAATTTGAATACTAAATATGCATAAATGACGTTGCATGCTATAGATGATCATTAGCTAGACCAAATACCCTTTGTGTGTATGGTTTTATTTAATTTTTTTTAATTTAAATTTGTTGGCCTATGATCCTTCTTCCAATAAAATATAGAGAATGTGTGCCCACAGTTTCTTTAATATAAACCCCATGTAATGGAGGATCTCCCAAGCCAGAGGAGACATTTCAAGTCCCGAAGTTGAGGTGAAAACCAACACAAGAAGATAAAATGGTAGACAGGTGGGAGCTAGAAATCACAAACCATCGGGTTCAAGGTGTTTTTCCCTAGGTTAGGGTTAGCTTATTAAAAATGATAGATATGCTAACCAATAGATTCTCATGATCATGCCATCTTGTTATATTTTTGTCTGATTTCATGGTTAATTGATTATGTATGTGTTGTTGTGATCACATAGTTAATGAAATAAACAAGAATGCAAAGATAGAATAAAATAATAACCAGACTATGTGTAAACATTATCAGAACATGGTTAATCACTTAAGCAAGCATCACTTAATTCTAACAAGCATGTGATATTGTAAAACTAAGCATAAAGAAAAATATCCCTCAAATACCATATTATGTCAGACCAAGCATTCTGTTACTTGATTAAGGGAAAGACTCATCAAAACTACGTGTTTGACCAACCCTTGTTGGGACACATACTTTAATAAAGGATGCTCTTATGAATGTTTTGGGTTGACTTAAACATTTAACATCAAGAGAAGTAGCCGTTGCTAGACTTTTTGTAAAATGGAGGCATGTGTTGAAGAAATCCAAGTCAGGATTTCAGGATTGTGGAGTTCACCCAATAGATCAAGGAACTATAAGCTCCTAGTTGGCAAAGACCTGCCTACCTAAATACCATCTAATAACTAAACCAACCCTTGTTGGGATTATGCAAAGGGGAATATGGATCCCTTCCACTAGAATGTCAAAGCAACTGGACTTTCCAAGTTCAATTGTGAGGGCCATTGGGACTTGATAAAATAATGGGAGACATAATAAAATTTATTATTTTCCATAAAATTTAATCTAGAAAGTACTGATAAATATGCTCTTTTAATTTGTAGAATCAAAATGAAAAACTCCTCAACCACATTTCCTTTGTGATCATTTATAGATAAAGAAAATATCCTCACCGATACTGACTTTCAAGAATTTTTTAGGCGCCTTTGGGTTATACTATGCCAAGAATGAATGTTTTACATTCTAGAGTCCTCACTTCCTAATTTTCCTGCCCATGGGGCGAGTAATGAAGATTTCCTGGTCTATGATCAACATTTGAGCGATGCACTCGATGTTTAATGTTTGATGTTGTCATCAATGTCTAGTGAAATCATGAAGTCTCATGAAGACATGGATTCCTATAGCATGCTCGAGTACTTATATGGTCTATACCAGGAGAAACCAAGATATGAAATGTTTGAGATCTCAAAGGCTCTATTTCAGATCAATCTTGGAGAGGGTGCCCCAACTAGGCCTCATGTAGTCAAGATCATTTGCTACATTGAGCGCTTGGAGGTTCTAGGGTTTAAACTCCCCATAGAACTAGGTACCAATCTCATTCTGGAATCACTCTCCCAGATCATCTCTAACTTTGTTATAAATTTCAACATGAACAACATTGAGAAGTCTCTATCTGTTCTTCTTAACCTCATTCTCCAAGTGGACAATGATATGAAGCGTGAAAATCATTCTGTCCATATGGTGAATAAAAGGAGATGGAAGGAGAATAGGTTTAATCCCAAATCTTCTTCAAGGCCTTACAATAAAAGGATGATCAAAGGAGAGGAAAGAGAATAGAAGGTTGTTTGTTTCGCATGTGGCAATAAGGGCCACTGGAAGAAGAACTGCACCTAGCGAAGGAAGTAAGGGGAAGTTTCAGGTGCATTTGTTATCGAATTCAATCTATCTGATTCTACTAATGGGGTATTAGATACTGCATGTGGTGCTCACATCTATACCCAAATACTGGAACCATGTAGATTCAGAAAGACTGATAGAGGTGAGGTGGATCAGCAAGTAGCCAACGGAGCCAGACTCGCTGATGTAGCTGTCAGAGACTACCACCTCACATTGCCTATTGGGATGGTCTTGGTATTGAAAGGATATTATTATGTACTCTCTATAACCAAAAACATTATTTCAGTATCCATATTAGATACTGATTAATTCATATTCTAGTTTGGAAATGAATGTTGCTACTTTTATAAAGATGGAATTTTCTTGGTAGGGCACACTTATATAAAAGCCTTTATGTGTTAGACTACACAAACCAAGTAATGGAAATCGATGAAAAAGTTAATTCACATGACTCATACCACACCCAACATTGGCATCACTGGCTAGGTCATGTCAATGAGAAACAATTGTCAAAATTACATCAAGATGGGTATTTAGATTCTTTTGAACTAAACCCACATGGTGTATATCATGCATGTCTACATGGAAAAATGACAAAAGCCCCATTTAGTGGGAATGGTGAAAGGCCTAAAGAGCTTCAAGAATTAGTTCACACAAATGTGTTTGGACCGTTTCCAGTTGAATCAAGGGGTGGGTTCTTGAACAACAGAACTTTTACTGATGATTTTAGTAGATATGGATAAATTTACATAATGAGTTATAAGTTAGATTTTTTGATTGGTTCCAATAATACAAGAATGAAGTTGATAATAATCTAGGTAAGAAGATTAAGAAACTCCACTCAGACAGAGGTGGAGAATATCTTAATCAGGACATCATGGATTTCTTATGGGATTCTGGGATTCTATCTCAACTCACTTTTCCTAACACGCCTTAGTGGAATGGTGTAAGTGAAAGGAGGAACCACACCCTATTAGACATGGTGAGATCAATGATGAGTGATGTGAATTTTCCATTATCCTTTTGGGGATATGAATTCAAAACAGTATCACACATACTAAACAATGTACCAACTAAATCAATAAATGGAATTCAATACAAGTTATGGAGTGGACACAATTACATGTTAACAAATTTACATGTGTGTGGTAGCAAAGCATTTGTTAAGGCCTCTTCGGGTAACAAGCTTGCACCCCGAGGCATAAATTGCATGTTTATAGGATATCCCAAAGAAACAGGGGGATATTAACTATAAAAACCCTCAGATAAAAGATACAGTGGTAAGACATGCCATATTCATTGAGAGGGAGAACATCCCCAAAAGAGATAGTTAGATCAAGAGAGACTTCGATGAAGTCAAGGATCAAGATACCCAGGAGTTGGTACAAGAACAGATTCCCCAAAGCCCTATGGAAGAAAAATCAATTCCACAGTTACAGGAACTGTGTAGGAGCACGAGAGAGGTGAGAGAACTAGAATGATACGATTTTCTTTTCATTGAGGATGGTGACTCATTATTGGTTGAAAAGGATAATTCTCTTACTAACAAACAAGGAGATGAAGGCACAAACGCTGCCATGTGGCAAGTAGCCATGATTTCTAAAATAGATTCTATGTACCAAATCCAAGTCTATATTTTGGTAGATCCTCCATTTGATGTAATGCCTGTTGGTAATAAATGTGTATTCAAGAAGAAATTGGACATGGAGGGACAAGTCATCACCTATAAGGCATGACTGGTTTCAAATGGTTTTAGACATCATCATGGAATTTACTATGATGAAACCTTTTCCCCGATTGAGATGCTGAAATCTATCAGAATCCTGTTGGCCATTTCCTATTACCATGACTATGAAATTTTCCAAATGGATGTCGAAGCATCATTCCTAAATAGGATCCTCGAGGAAGATGTCTACGTAGCACAACATGAAGGGTTTGTGACTCTAAAGGATTCCAACTAGGTATTCAAGTTTCAAAATTCCATTTATAGATTAAAGAAATCATAAAGGTCATGGAAAATTCATTTTGATGAAGCCGTAATGGAATTTTACTTTGTTAAGAACATAGGGGAGACTTGTGTCTACAAAAGGTGTAACCCCCCGCCCCTACCTCCTTGGTTTGAAGAGGTGGTGAGGGTTACTTGACTTTAAGCGATGTTCCCAAGGCGCTAAAGGATGGCAATAAATTCTTAGGGCTCTTAGAAAAATTGGGGAACGATTTGCCCTTGTGACCAAACCAACCAAACAACCACAACTATATGATTCAATTCAACAAAACCAAACTCATACATTACCAAAGACAACCAGATAATCCATAATCTCACATGCCACACAACCCAATACAACATAAGAGTATAATGAGGAAGACTCAACATGAAACACCACGATCCATGACACCACCACAACTCCACACCAAGCTCCAAGCTCCATGTTCCACCAAGACATCACAACACACCACTAAAGGAGATTGATGACTTACCTTTTCCCATGTCACGGTACACAACATCTGAAAAGACACCAATGTGCCAAAGTAGGGGTGAGTACCAAAAATCAGTAGGATTTCCCAAAGTTACTTCCCTACACAAGCCACTAGGATAAAATTGTTATCACATTTGTATAAAACATTTTATTTAAAATAATTATAAGTACAACCATTTCCAAAATCCAAACATGCCCTTATAAAAACATCTTACCCAAATCCAACCACAACAAGAAATTCAAAAAAACATCACACAATTTCCAACTTGCAAAGCAATGAACAACAAACAACTAAAAAACCAACGATGTAGCTTCTATCCAACCCGTTATCCATTCACAACTACTTCCATCTACGTAAATAAACGCACAAAAACACAATCATAATGGTGGAGCTTCCGTCCAACCCGTTTCATCCATTTACAACTAGGAGCTTTTCCCATCCACTTATCATTGATGGTGGCCCTTCCGTCCACTATCCACCCCCTTTATTATAGTGTTACATCTCTCCCACTTCCACACAACATTTCAACCAATCACAACCAAGCATATAATCCATCAAGGTCACAACAACATCATGTAATCAACCAATTCTATTACAAGTCAATTCACTTCAATAAATCTCCCATTTATTGAAAACCATTTTCCATGCCAAATCACATTTCAATAAAACAACCTTTTTATTTAAAACCACTTCCATCAATCATTTCACAAATCAATCATAGCATTCCATTTTAAAATCCCCATTTTTAAATCCTCAACAAGAACATTTCACCCCAAACCCCATTTTCCCCCAAAAACGCCAAAGAGATTTCCAACCAAATTCGTGTGTCATCATACAATTAATTTTAATCACAAAAAATTAATTCTAACATGAATCCACTAGTTCTAACCAAGTGGAGTCGAGGTAGAATCCACCTACCATTAGGGTTCCCAAGAAACCGACCCACGAACAACCACACCTCAAATCCGGCGAACACACCACTGAAACCTCTCTAGATCCCCTTCCCTAACCATAACAAGCCTTAGAATCATCATCCAAGGCAACCCCATCCCTATATCTACATAGCACAAGTGTAGATCAAGAAAACCAAGAAAGATAGGGATATAGATCTAGAGGAAAACACAAGAGAAACAAGGGGAGATACTTACCCGGAGCAATCACATTCAAACCACCTTGAATCCTCTTCAAATTTCTTCCAAACCGAGTGGGAGACCACCCTAAACCCCTGAGAACCCAAAAACCTGCATGAGGCTCGAGTGGGAGGAAGAGAGGAGTGAAATGAGGCATGTAAGAGGGAGCGCAGACTTAAAACCCCTATTTTTAAGTGGCTGCACGGTTAGCCCGCACGGTTTGGAAAATCGTGTGCTAATCCTGCGCACTCCACTTCCTCGAGAGACAGGGTCCGCACGGTTTCCTCGAACGGTTTGTAAAACCGTGCGCAGGCCGTGCAAAGCCTAATCTCTCCCCATGCATGGTTTCCTAGAGAATCTGCATGGTATACAATAACTGTTCTCAAACCGTGCAACCCTTTAAAAGCCTCCAAACACAGCCAAAACCATTTCAAACACTCCCAACCTCTTCCCAACACATCCCATGCACTTTAAAAAAAATAAAAATGCATAAACAAAGGCTGAAAACCTCAAACCAGGGGTAATACATTCTCCCCACAATTGGACTTTCCGTCTTCATAAAGTAGCGAACCCGCCCTTTGCTGAAAGAGCTCGAGCCACTACTCGATCACCTCTTTCTCCAGCTCCCAAGTCTCCTCTTGAATCTGACCATGTTTCCACAAAACCCAAAACTAAACTGATGCTTTTACCATGAAAGACATTCTCTTGCCTATCCACAACGCACACTGGCACGTGCACCAACGAAGCATCCAGTTCTAGCTCAACATGGTCCCATGAAATCACATAGTCACAGTCCGGCTGATACTTTTTCAACTGTGACACATGAAACACATTGTGCACCGCACTAAACCGTGGTGGAAAGGCCAAATGATAAGGCACCTCAAAAACCCGCTCAAGAATCTCAGAAGCCCCAATATTCCATGGAGATAACTTCACCTTCTTCCCAAACCGATGATGTCCCAACCTAGTAGAAATCCTCAAGAACACATGATCACTCACCTAGAAAGACAACGGCCATCGACGATGATCTGCATATGATTTCTGACAACTCTATGTCGTCTCCATTCTCTTTCTAATCAAGTTGGTCTCCCCTATAGTCTCCTGGATATGGCTCGGTCCATCCATCAAGGACTCACCTGTTTCCACCCAACATAGTGGAGAACGACACGACCGGCCATACGACACTCCAAACGAAGCCATCTGTATGGATGCCTGATAACTGTTATTGTATGGGAACTCAACAAATGACAAGTGCTCCACACACGATCTACCAAAATCCATAACAAAATCCCGTAACATATCCTCTAAAATTTTTATCATCCTCTCGGATTGACAATCCGTCTGAGGGAGATACGCTATACTCATAGTCAACTGTGTCCCAAGGGATTGCTGCAAGGATTTCCAGAAACAATATGTAAACCTCGGAACTCTATCGGATATGATCGAAACTAAAACACCATGCCTCTTTAACACCTCCCAGATATAGATTTTGGACATATCCATCACCGTATGAGATTCATGAATCAGGATGAAATTGGCCGACTTCGTTAGTCGATCCACTACCACCCTGATGGCATCGTGCTTTCTGACCATTCTTGGGAGACCTGTAACAAAATCCATCACTATCTTCTCCCACTTGGAAACAGGGATTGGTAAAGACTGCAACATTCCTGCTGGCCTCTGATGCTCTGCCTTGAACTGCTGACAAGTCAAGTATCTCGAAACAAACTCATCCACTCCCTTTTTCATACCGACCCACCAGAACTGTGCTTTCAACGCTTTAAACATTTTAGGAATTCCTGGATGAACATCCCACCTAGAATGATGATACTCCCTAAGAAGATCTTCCTAACAAGAAACTGGTACAACTATCTGATTCTGAAAACACAAAACTGAATCTCCATTCAGTTGCCAACCCTCAATGATCTCCCCACCATTGGTCTCGACCCCATGGTCAGACACTCAGAATTGGATATTTGTGCCTCTTTAACCAGGCCAACCAAGTCATGAACCAACAAAACTGGAAAGAAGACCACTCTATCACCCTAGTCCTCAAATTCCAACCCCATATCAGCTATAACCGACATCAACTGCCATTGGTCCTATGTGTGTTTTACCACCTAAGCTTATGATTTTCAACATAATGCATCAGCCACCAAATTTCCATTACCCGGTGTGTACATCAAGTCAAAATCGAACATCTAGAGATATTCCATCCATCTCCCTTGCCTTATGTTCAAATACCTTTGTGAGAAAATATGCTTCAAACTCTTATGATCAGTATATACCGTGAACTTCTCACCGAAGAGATAATGACGCCACACTTTCAAAGCATGCACCACTGTGACCAATTCTAAATCATGAGTTGGGTAGTTCTTCTCATGAGCTATGAACTGCCGTGAGCCATACTCAACCACATGATTTCCTAGCATGAGATCTCACCCCAACCCTAATCCTGATTTATCACAATACACCACGTACCCTTTTCCTGGTTCTGGAAAAACCAATGTTGGTGCTGATGTAAGACGACCCTTTAGCTCTTTGAAACACTGCTGACACTGTTCATTCCACTAGAATGGAACATCTTTTCTTGTCAAAGCTATCATTAGTGAAGCCAAACATGATAAATCATGAACAAAATTCCGATAATACCCATCTAGACCAAGAAAACTATGTATCTCAAACACATTATTTGGCGGTTTCCACGAGACAATAGACTCTATCTTTTCCAGATCCACTAAAACACCTCTTTTAGAAATCACATGGCCGTGAAAATGAACTTCATGTATCCAAAAGTCATATTTTGACAATTTTTCATATAATCGATGATCCCTCAAGATCCCGAGCACTGTCGCAAAGTGCTGCTCATGCTCCACCCTGGTCTTTGAATACACTAGAATATCGTCTACAAACACCACCACAAATGAATCCAGATATCTCTGAAATATCCAATTCATTAATGCCATGAACACCACTGGAACATTCATTAGACCAAAGGGCATAACCACATATTCATAATGGCCATATATACTTCTGAAAGCTGTTTTAGGAATATCCTTCTTCCTCAGCCTCAATTGATGATATACTGACCTCAGTTCGATCTTGGAGAACCACTGGGCTCCCCTCAACTGGTCGAACAAATCATCAATTCGTGGAAGTGGATATCTATTCTTTATCATAACTTGGTTAAGTCTATGATAATCAACACAGAGCCTCAAGTTTCCATCTTCCTTTTTCAAAAACAACACTAGATCCACCCACTGAGACGTTCTAGGCTGGATAAACCCTTTGTTTCCAAATCTTCCAAAAGGACTTTTAATTCCCGCAATTCAGTTGGTGCCATTCGATAAGACGGAAGTGAGATAGGACTGGTCCCCGGAAGGAGATCAATCGTAATATCCACTTATCTTATGAGAGGTAACCAAGATAATTATTTAGGAAAAACATCCATGAACTGATCAACCACTGCTGGAAGAACACTCTTCTCAACATGCATTACCGATTCTAACGACAATACTGCCAATTGATACAATAACGTGCCCACTGTTGGTGCCAACAAACCCATTGCACACTGCCATTCATGCCTCTCTCCTATAAAGTGATGTCCAACACCATCGTGTGTTGTAAAAGATGATGTTCGCACATAAAAATCAATTTGGGCCTTAAACGCCACTAGCCAATCCATTCCCAGGATTACATCATACCCATACATCTCAAGCATTGATAAATTACAAACGATCTCAACCTCTCCCACAACGATACAACATTCTCTACACAAGAAGGCTCGACACTCTCCGTGACCAAGAGGATTTTAAAGTTTAAAAACCTAGGGCATGATTTATACCCTTAAACCCATCAAATCAACCACACGTGCAGCAATAAAAGAGTGTGAAACACCCGTATCAAACAAGACTTTCATCAAGGTAGAATTGAAAAGTATAGTACCTCACACCGTTGATGGTCCCGAGTGATCATCCACCACAACTTGTTCAAGTCCAAACACATGTTTTATTGCAACACTCTGATCTTTATTATTCTGCTGAGGTGTTGTGGTATTCTGAGAATCACCATGACCCACTTTACTATGCTGGTGAGGGGTATGATGCTACCCCTATCCCGTCAAAGCATAAGACGTCTACGATCCCTGAGGAGTGTCACGCACACCAGAACATGGTGCATTCCAACAATAACGCTGCAGATGGACCATCTACTTACAATTATGACATGCTCGAGGTTGTGACGTACAATCCCGCTTGATATGGCCTATAGAACCACACTGAAAATATCCCAGCTTCCTATGGGGCTTCAGAGAAAGATTCACCGATCCTTCCGTCACATTATATATCATATTTCCACACTGGGAATAAGTGTACCTCTTCCTCTTGAACCCAAAGATAGAGTTCCCACTATTCTCCATGGGTACCACCATGCTTCCCACGCCCGAAGCACCCAAAAAATCCCACTTAGCCACCAAGGCTCTATTCACTGTCTCTGTGTAATCGTCTATACACAGTACTACTATCTTTGAACAGATTTCTTGCCTTAACCCCACTTCAAATATTATTTCCTTCAACGACGTGCTACCTGCCACCTCTGGTGAAAACCGCACTAATTTCATAAACATAGCTGCATACTCTGTCACAGAAAAAAGCTCTTGCTTCAAACTGATGAAATCAGTCATACACTGAATTCTGAACGTATGTGGGTAGAATTGTTTGTTAAAAAAATCGTCCAAGCCTTCCCACATCATACCTTAGTCTGTCACTTCTTGGACTACCAACTCCCACCACTGAAGGGAAAGATCTTCCAACAAATATGTGGCCAAATTCACTTTTAACTGTACCAGTGTTCCCAAGAACTCGAAAATTTTGTTTATTCTATTCAACCATGCTTCTGTCCTCTCTGGCTCTGAATCACCCCTAAAGATGGGTGGATTCTGCATCTGAAACTGAACCGCCTGATCCACATGCCTTGGTTCACCCATTTTATTTCCACTTTTCACAGCTTGGAAAGCTTGCACTATGCTTTGCACTAGCTGCTGGTTCACATGAGGCTCAGGTGCTACCACATTCTCAGCAGCCTCCTCCAGTTAGTCTGTATGACTCCTACTGGGTTCCATTTCTATAAATAGGAAAAAAACAACCATGAGTCTCACTTTCGTAGACATCACGAAATCCCATTTCAAATCACATTACACAACACTATCACAACCAAGATTTCCACCAGTTCACATTTTCCACATGTCCCATGTTTCATCATTTTGAAAACCAAACCATTTTCTAAATACCAATTTATTCAGATTTCAATTGCACACATTTGAAAAACCATTTCTCAATTCATCTCGTAGATCATTATACCCCAATGAAATATGCTTCTTAGTGGGAAGTCATTTCTACCATGCATGACATGCTCATATCATTGGCTATACCCATGACAATGAGATATCCAATGCCTATAAGTGTCTCTAAAACACTTATGTACCCAACACCCTTGTAACTTGAATTTCAACATAAAAGGGTTATCTACGTCCTTTTTTGCCATACATTCCATGTTCTGAAAATCTGACACCTTGCTACCATCCAGACTCAAGTAATGTAACATAATGAATGTCAACCCCAAATATGAGAATCAACTCCAAAGGATGGAACAAACTGATACAACTAGTAACACCCCATCCCTACCTCATTGGCTTGAGGAGGTGGTGAGGGTTACTTGGCCTTAAGAGATGTTCCCAAGGCGCTAAAGGTTGGCAATAAATGTCGAGTGCTCTGAGAATAATTGGGGAATGATTTGCCCTTGGGACAAAACCAACCAAACAACCACAACTATATGATGCATGTCAACAAAACCAAACTCATACATTACCAAAGACAACCAGATAATCCATAATCTCACATGCCAACACAACCCAATACAACATCAGAGTACAATTTGGAAGACTCAACAAGAAACACCACGAGCCGTGACACCACCACAGCTCCACACCAAGCTCCAAGCTCCAAGTTCCACCAAGACATCACAACACACCACTAAAACAGGTTTATGCCTTACCTTTTCCCACATCATGGTACACAACATCTGCAAAGACACCAATATGCCAAAGCAGGGGGTGAGTACTAAAACTCAGTAGTATTTCCCCAAATGACTTCCCTACACACGCCACTAGGATAAAACCATTAGCACATTTTTATAAAACAGTATATATAAAACAATTACAAGTACAACCATTTCTAAAAGCCAAGAATGCCCTTACCAAGCCATCTTACCAAAATCCAACCACCACAGGAAAGCCAAACAAACATGTCAGAATTTCCAACTTGCAAATCAATGCACAACAAACAACTAAACAACCAATAGTGGAGCTTCCGTCCAACCCATTATCCATTCACAACCAGTTCCATATACACAAAGCAACGCACAAAAACACAATCATAATGGTGGAGCTTCCGTCCAACCCGATTCATCCATTTACAACTAGGAGCTTTTCCCATCCACTTATCATTGATGGTGGCCCTTCCGTCCACTATCCACCCCCTTTATTATAGTGGTACTTCTCTCCCACTTCCACAAAACATTTCAACCAATCACAACCAAGCATATAATCCATCAATGTCACAACAACATCATGTAATCAACCAATTCCATTACATGTCAATTCACTTCATTAAATCTACCATTTATTGAAAACCATTTTCCATGCCAAATAAAATTTCAATAAAACAACATTTTTATTGAAAACCAATTCCATCAACAATTTCACAAATCAATCATAGCATTCCATTTTAAAATCCCCATTCTAAAATCCCCAACAAGAACCTTTCACCCCAAACCCCCTTTTTCCCCAAAACACCCAAATGGATTTCCAACCAAATTCGCACGTCACCATACAATTAATTTCAATCAAAAAAATTAATTGTAACATGGAACCACTAGGTCTATCCAAGTGGAGTCGAGAGAGAATCCACCTACCTTTAGGGTTCCCGAGAAATCGACCCACAAACAACCGTGCCTCAAATCCGGCGAACGCATCAGCAAAACCTCTCTACATCCCCTTCCCTAACCATAACAAGCCATAAAAACATCATCCAAGGCAACCCCAACCATGGATCTACACACCACAAGTGTAGATCTAGAAAACCAAGAAATACAGGGATGTAGATCTAAAGGTGAAAACAAGAGAAACTAGAGGAGAGACTTACCTGGAGCAATCACCTTCAAACCACCATAAATCCTCTTCAAAATCCTTGCAAACCGAGTGGGAGAGCACCCTAAACCCCTGAGAACACAAAAAACCGCGTGAGGCTTGAGTGGGAGGAATAAAGGAGTGAAATGAGGCATGTACGAGGGAGGTCAGACATAAAAAGCCAATTTTTATGTGGCCGCACGTTTAGCCTGCATGGTTTGGAAAACCGTGCGCTAACCATGCGCACTCCACTACCTTGGGAGCCAGGGTTTGTACGGTTTCCTCAAACGGTTTAGAAAACCCTGCGTAGGCCATGCAAAGCCTACTGTCTCCCCCGGCATGGTTTCTTGGAGCATCCACACAGTTTACACTAACCGTTCTCAAACCGTGAACCCCTTTAAAATCCTCCAAACACATCCAAAACCATTCCAAACACTCCCACCCTCTTCCCAACTCATCCCATGCACTTTAAACACATAACAATGCATAAAAAAGGCTATATACCTCAATATTAGGGTACTATAAAAGGTTTAGTAGAAGTGAATTTGTTTTCCTAATAGTATATATTGATGACATATTACTAATTGGAAACGAAGTACATGTCTTACAGTAAGATAAGGCATGGTTGGTTAAATGATTCTCTATCAAAGACATGGGAAAGACAGCATATATTCTTGGGATCAAGATCCATCATGATAGATCCAAGATAATGCTGGGCCTGAGTCAATGTAAATACATTGACAAGATATTAAAGAGATTCAGTATGGAACAGTCCAAGAGGGGATTGTTTCCAGTGTCACATGGCATTCATCTTTCCAATAAAATGTGTACTCAGACACATGAGGAAAGAAAAAAATTGCAAGGATCCCTTATACATCTGAGATTGGGTCAGTCATGTATGATATGCTATGTACAAGGCTAGATGTTGCTTATGCATTAAGTGCAGTAGGAAGATATCAAGATGATACAGGTGACCGCGATTGGATGGAAGTCAAGACTATCCTTGTGTATATGAGGCATACTATGGATCTGATCCTGGTTTATGGAGGAGATGATGAACTAGTCATCAGAGGACATGTAGATGCTAGTTTCTAGAGAGATCAAGATGACATGAAGTCACAGATGGGATACATCTTCAGTTTAAATGGAAGTGTAGTGAGGTGGAAGAGCTCAAAGCAAGGTGTGGTCGCAGATTATACAACAGAGTCTGAGTATATCACAACTTCTAAGGTAGCTAAAGAAGCAGTATGGAAGTGAAGCTTCATCCAAGAGCTGTATGTAGTAACTAGCAGTAAAGATAATATCACACTCTATTGTGATAACGCTGTAGTGGTGGAACTTGCAAAAGATCCATGGTCACATCAGCGGAAAAAGAACATACTTCAAAAGCATCATCTCTTGAGGGATTTTTCTTAGAGAGGTGAAGTTACAGTGAGCAGTATTTCCACATAAGACTACGTGGTGGACCCCTTGACTAAATCCTAAACTCAGTAGAAACATGATCATCATGTGCGGTCTAGCGGACTAAAATTTGTATGAAGTTGGATCTATTCCAAGTGAGAGTTCTTTAGAGTTTGTCCTAAGAACCCACTATTTGTACTTTGATTACATGAATGTACACGTATTATATATTGTTCATTGTTCTACATGACTATAATATAATAATTCCCTAAAATATTTTTTGCATTAATGAGTTCATGGCAGATTCCTACAATGATGAGAACCTTAAAATCCCAAAACAATATTTCTTAAATAAAGTTCTACGGTTGGATGACATACTATGATAGGACACATAGTATACAGACCGTCATGTGGTAGTACTCATAAGAAGATGAGACTCCCTCTCATAGATTCGCACTTGGTAATCTCCATGATGGGAGATTATGAGAACAGTCCTGCTAGTAGTAATTCCACATGTCTTTGTGTCATCAGACATTACTATCTATGAGTGTGTGTAATGGTCTTTAGACTGGAAGACTATCATTAACTCATGTCATGACATGCGCACTTAGATTTGCTGATGAAAGTTGTCACGAAGACAGTTGGTGGGAATTAGGGTACGTTGGGTGTGTCATGAATGACATGTTGTTAATGGATATTTCGAGGAAGGATTTCTCCCTTCCATATTTATGGAAGTAGATATCTCGGGCCCTTTGATTGAAATAGAACTATCACCCAAATTCCAGGGCCATGGTGTAACGATGAGTTTATTTCTGGAAGTCAAAGATTGACAGATCAAGCATATAGGTTTATGACATTACCATGAAACATTCTTGATGAGATATTGAGAAAAAAATGGTTAAATTATATAGTAAGCATTTTTATGAGGTGACGGGTCAATGTGGCATAAACTTTCTCATGGGTGCCTTGACCTGTTTCTAGACAGTAATCCTGGACATTAAGCAAGCCAGCCTAATGCCAACGGGAAAGAGGCCTAGAGGGTCACACACTTAGTGTATCCACGTATCTGAAGAAGAATAAAGATCATTACCATAATTAGTTTATTAATTATTCAAGGAATCTTAAATCGTTTTAATGTTGGAGGAAGAATAAAATGAAAACAAGTACACATCGTGTATTAATGAGTACACGCCGTGTAATTTTTATTTTGAAAACAAGTACACTTCATGTATTAATTATTACACGCTGTGTAGTTTTGATTTTGGAAAGGAAATGAAAAACAAGTACATGTCGTGTATTAATGATTACACGTCACAAAGTTTTTTATGAAAAACAAGTAAACGCTTTGTATTAATGATTAATCACCGTGTTGTTTTTCCAGTCAGGATTTTGGGGATATAATATTGTTTTATTAAATGATATTTATTATATTCAGTGTGGGCGCATGTCAAGGAATTAATTATTCGACATGGGGGTTTTCAATAAGAGTTAATGAAATAAATAAATTGTGTAACACGTATATTTATTGTCATAACTCTATAACCTTAAACCCGATTATAAATATCCTCACAACCCCAACACTTTTCCCCAATCATTGTGCACAACAATTCTGGAGAATTATCTCAGGACCAAAAGAAGTCCTTCATCCAAGAACGCTCTCAAGACCAAGAGAGAGATCCTCTTATATTGGATTGACACGATCTAAGGCAAACAACGCAAGCAATGTTCTCTCCATGCTAGCACCCAGAGACTCCTTTGGTGATGTCCAAAGATACGTAGTGCACGTGTGGATCACTACTAGAGAAATTCTACACTTGGCTTCTGTGATGCAACAACAAATCACATCAGTGTGTGATCAGAAATATCAATGAAGAAAGAACGCTACAAAAGGTATTTCTTGTCAATTAATTAAATTAATCGTAATCAACCTGTGATGATCCTCCATTGTGGTTATTTGACTATTCTTGTTCTATGATTATTTCTGTTATTTGATCCATGGAGTCTAGTGTTTATCATCGTATTGATCCTAGATTGATCATTTCTAATGAAACAAATCCAAGAGGGCACATCCACCCATGAGCTTCTATTGCGCCCGGAACCATTAGTATCTCTAAAACCCTCCACGGTCATTAGTCAGTCTAGAACATTTTGACCTAAATTTTAAAAGGATTCAACCATTTAAAAAGAATGTTTATTCAATTTAACAAAATGGTAATCATGATCACTGATTTTACTGTTGACATGGTTAGACCACTAAATCATTTCATTGTAGAATCTATTCTATACAGCTTTCATTTCATTTTTCTTATCAAATATACCTCAATGTTTACTACTGATACATTCAAAAATTTATAGTATACAATTTATGATTTTAATACCCCAAATTAGATTATAGCTCTGCTAAATATTTGGAATATATGTATTGTAATCACTTAAATTTGTAAACATTGGGCATATATATTAATTTTTTTGATTAATTATAGACTTTAAATACAATTATAATAATAACAAATATGAAGCTTTTATTCTAGAATATTGGAAATCTGGTTTTTTATTCATTTGGACATAGTCTTTTCCTTTCATAGAAACATTCTATTCATATGAAACTTGTATAATTCCCAATACCTTAACTGGTTTAATCAACTTAAAAACACACTTATTGGACTATTGTCCTTCTTCATATTCTATTGAGGATAACTATCCTTCCTCTTATGATATTGATTTATCATCTACCATAACGTCCAATTTTATCCTTTTTTATGATTTTTAAGGTAATGGGGTTGAAGATGATGATGAAATTGATGTTTTTTATACCTATTTATGCTCATCAGTCTCAAATTCTTCAGCATTATTTTATTCTCTTTCTTCCTTCTCTTCTTCCTTCTCTTATTATAATTCTTATTATTATTATTCATATTATATATATTATTTATATTGTTTTTCCTCTTCTTCTTCCTCCAATAGTTCATTCTCAAACTATCTAGCAGTTCTGAAGATCCCATTACCAAATTTTGAAGAAAATGAATATTATTTTTCTTTATTAGCCACCCTTGTACTTTTTCTAGAAATGATTCTACGACATATTCAACAATCTATGTAAATTGTCCCTTATAAAAAAAATTTAGAACAATTTTACGAATAAATGATGTTTCCTTAAACTATAGTCCAAAATTAAGATGGGACTGATTGGAATGAGCTAGCTAGGATACTGAAAATGGTGAAACTAAAGGATTTATATTTTTTAAAGCTATTTCAACAACCTTAAACAATATTTATCCAACATTTTATTTTTATAATAACTTTTTTATATACTTACAATTTTGTTATTATTTTAAATGGTATGATTTATGGATTTTGAGGGCTTTGGACTCATCCTTATCAAGACCAAACTCAGGAACCCCAAGTTTAGTTTTATCATTTTTTCATAAATTCTTTGATCTCTTTGTCATTTATTTTATTTTACTTATATATATGTTTCTATTGGAATGATTAAAAATTATTTTTTCTTAAAATCCTCAACCTTATTGGACAGTTGACATTTTGAAGTAGCTCTATAAATAATGTGAAGAAACTTTTTCATTATAGAAATAAATACCAAATTCATTTATGAGATTATTTCATCAACAATCAATAAAATATTTTCTCCTATAAGATATATTTTATTTCTAACATTGAAAACATTCACACCTTTTACAAGAAACTTATTTATGATGGATGGAAACATTAGAATCTTTTAATCCATTAATTCATTCTTAATAGGTTCCACCATAAAGAATAAAAATTTCACAAAAATGATTTGCCTCAGCATCATTAAATTATCCAAAAAATATGGCATAAACATTTAGGGTGTCCCTATCACCCTTTCTTAGTATAAGTTATCCCTACATCAATATTGTGGAGATTTTTTACCAAAATAATAGATAATCCTTTATAATGTAATCATAAAATGGTAATAGAGATGCTTTATCCCTCGATATTAAAAATATTCCAAGTCTATTAGGTAGTTTTTATGAGGCAATATAAGATTAACCCATATATGCATCTCCAACAAAAGATAAAAAACATTTTTATAAAATCATATACTTTTTATAATACAATTTAAAACTAACCTTTTTCATAACACCTGATAAAAACTAAATAGATTCATAAAATTATCATTCAATATCAGGATAATGTGTGATGAAATATTAAACTATTTTTTCCACCAAAACATTCTCCCATACTTGAAAAATTGTAGTCTTTTTAAGAACAGAATAATTTATTTCATTCCAATTTGTTTCAACACATATTTATATGAAAAATTACCTCCAAAAAAAAATCATTCGTAGGTACCACTATTCTGAGACATGATTCGACTTATTGAACGAATGGAAAAAAAAATTTTGTGCTCTTAAAGGAGGGTTAGAGTTCAGGGTCAAAAAAGTTAAAAATTGAGGTGGGACACGGGGTGACCCAACCTTATATAAGTGTTGGGGAGATATTTTTTCTTCCAAAAAAATAAATCCTCAGATGAGAACACATTTTGGATCTGAAGGTTGTTATTTTATTAATGAAATAATTAAATGGTAAATTTCAAAACTAAAATTTTATAAAAAAACTTTTTTTTCAGAGTGTATATTTGTTCGATTACAGAAAATTTTTAAGACAAAACAAAACCAGGTATTAAAACTACAAGAATAAGTAATAATCTATATGTAAAAACTATAGTAAATTATAACTAAAAAACAAAAATACTTCAAGAGTTCCTTTCAAAATAGAAAAAATTCATTGATGTGAGTAACTTGTTGTTATTGGGTCTTGTAAATGAAACAGATTTTGATATATTTATAATAATATTTTATTATAATTATTTTTATCACAAACATATTATGATATTTTATAAAAAAATATTTTCTTGAAAATTTTATGAAATAATTTGTGTCTAGAATTGTAAAAAATAATTTTGATTTTCTTTTGTAAATTTATATAAATAAAACTGAATATGATTAGGTTATTAAAAAAACAATTTAAAAACTGAATGCTTTTTGAAGAAGGAATGTTTTTAGAAAGCTAATAACACGTGTACTCTCCCTTTTAAAATATGTTCATTATTGGAAGGATATTGATAAAAAATAAGTATAAAGGAGTAATAACAATATATTTTTCATTGATATATTTTTTAATGAATTAAAATATATCATAACTAAGGGGTTTTGTAAAATCATCCACACATTTCTTTGCATTCCGTTAAATTATAAAATGATATCTTCTATAACTGTGTGATCTTGAAGGAAATTGTGACTTATTTATATTTGTTTTATCACATGTGTGATTTGTGAGGATTTTACTTAAAGAATTTTTACTTTTATTATCACAAAATTGTTGAATTATTTTAAATTGATTCCATAGTTTGTGAGCGTGTTTTGCATCCATAAAACATGAGCACAACAACTTCCAGTAGCTATGTATTTTTCTTTAGAAGTGGAAAGTTCTACTGAGTGTTGTTTCTTACCTCACCATGAAATAAAATATTCTCCTGAAAATTTACATGTTCCAGATGTTGTTCTCCTATCTATTCCATATACCCAAATTTCAAAATCCAAAAATATTTGTTCAAATTTATATACAAAGGAATAGAATAATCCTAAATTAATAGGTCACTTATGGTAATAAAATATTTATTTTAAATATTTTATATATGACTATTTTGGATTGGCTTGATATTTAAAACATAAGCATACTGAATACATTAAATCTAAACCATTGGATTTTGAGTATAGTAAATATTATATCTTACCTTTAAATGTTTTATGATCAAATTGTTTCCCAGAATCATCAAGATCTAAATTATTTAAAGTTTGAATAGGAGTACAAGTAATTTTATTTCAATCATAACCTATATTATTAAGAAGATATTTTATATAAAAATGTTGAGATATAAATTTTTTTTCTAGTTTTTGTGAAATTGGAAAACCAAGAATGTATGTTAACTCACCCATTATACTCATTTTAAACTCAGATATCATAATATTTGTAATAAAATCTATTAATGACTCAAGATTTTAATAGAATATAATGTTATCAACATAGATTATTACAATCATAATTTTTTTATTAACTTCTTTTATTAATTTGTTTTGATCTGAAGCTCCCTTAACAAAAATATTTGGTAACCAAAATCTATTTAACCTATCATATAAATCTCTAAGGGATTATTTAAGTCCACAATGTGCATTTTTATGTTTATAAATAAGTTGTGGGTGTTTTTTTAAAACTAACTAGTTGTTCTATATAAATGTCGCCCTAAAAATATCTATTTATAAAATCACATATCACATACATTTGCAATAGTTTGAAATGTGATAATGCCTTATAATCTTGAAGTATGATAACTACTTCATTTCTTACTACCAGATCATGTTTTTATTCTTATTCTATTCAATATTGTTGATTATTACTCTTAATAACATTTCCATATTTATTTATAACTATTATACCAATTCAATCACATTTATTACTAAAATCCCATTTTATTTAAATTTAATAAGTATCTTTATTTCATTCAAATAAAGTCCCTAATTGATTCCTTTAAAACTCGGTGGGTTTATCTTGCATTAATTTTATCCAAACCATATCACCTAAAACCTCATCTAGATTATTATGTTCAAATTGAGAAAAAATATCTAGATGTTCAATTACATATATTAATGAACATTATAGTCCTCACTTGTTGATCAACATCACCAATGTTATTATCATTAGGATGATTCCTAAGAAACAATTGATTCCTAGGTTTTTATAAAGTCTTTTATTCACAATATAATGGAAATATTATTAAGATATAACATTATAAACATACTATTGGGTTATTTCCATATGAGGAGTAATTTTTAACATAGTTTAAAAAGAATTAGAAATAAAATGAAAGGATATTGGTTGGGGTTGGTTGAAAACAAAGAGATCAATTTCATCAGACATAACATGTAGTGATTCGTCAACATTACATATATTTTTATTAAAAACACTATATAACATACTAGTTTTGGAATAACCTAAAAATATTCATTTATTACATTTTGTGAAATCATAAGTCAGTTTTATTTAGTTTTCAAGATGAATACATTGTATCAAAAAAATTTTAAGTAATATAATTTTTGGTTTTATTCATGTCCATAATTTATAAGAAATTATATTAATAAATTATCTATTTCCAAATAAATATTAAGTATAAAATGAAGTACTAACTTCTTCATCCAAAAAAGAATTAAAAATTGAGTATTCACTCATCATGGTTCTAGTAACCTCTTGAAGAACTCTATTTCTTCATTCAGCCACACCAATGATTGTGGAGTTCTATGTGCCAAAAAATTATATACCTTAACTTTATTAATAAAAAATGTTTTAAATTTATAATTTAAAAATTCTCCACCATGATCACTATAAATAGTTATCATGTAGATGGTTTTACTATTTTTAACTCGGGCTACAAAAGTTTTAAAATAACCAAAGATTTTTATTTTAATTTTATAAAATAAACCCATGTATATCTAATGTAGCTATCAACTACAACATATATATAGTGTTTTGAAACAACATATCTAGTTTTTGTTGGGGAAAAAAATTTCATGTGCACTAATTGTAAATCATAATATGTTTAAACTTCACCAACTAATTTAAAACATGGATTATGTTTCTTACCAAACTGAAAAGGATCAAATTTTTTAAAAAATTCAAGATTATATTCTAGAAGATCCTTTACAAGTCGGTTATTGGTCAACTTAGGTAAATTTATAATATTACATTGTCATAAACGTCTATGCCTTATCAAATACTGATCTCCCATTTCACTAAGACAAGGTAATTCTTGGATCTTATGTTCTTCTATGTTTACAGTGTAAACATTCTCAAACAAATTGGGATAATTAATAAACACATCTCATGAACTTTATATATTATATTTTCCATTCTAAATTCTTAGAATATAATTTTCATCACATTATAGAAATATGATTATAAGGTTGTGCTTAAGTCCAATAATAGATAATACTTTTGTAACCAAGGATTTTCCCAGATGAACAATATTAAATATAATGATAATCTCCCCTTGAGAATTATCTCTGATAAATACATTAACACCATTCATATTTATGATATTATTAATGAATTATTTTTTCCATTTATATGTCTAGAGAAAATAGTACCCATTTACTAATTTTTTTTGTTCATGGTACTTTTTGTATTTTCCACGAAAAAATATATTATTTTTTTGACTCCTAAACCATTTTGGGTCTAGTATTTTTGAAAAATAGAATCTTAGGTAACCACATTTTCCATCATTACTTCATTGATATATTATAATTTCCATTAAAAAGTAATATTTATAAAAACTACGTGAATACACATTATTTAATGAAAATTTATTTTTCTAATGTCAACCACTATGGTACTTTATTCATAATGGTGTATATTTTTGAATAAATTAGTTATTACTAAAAATAGTTTTATTTTTATTAAAACCTATTCCCTAATTATTTCTATGATTTATAATTTGTTTATAAATTTTATCGATGTTTTTATTCACTAGAATTAAATTTAGAAAATAATTTCTTCATATAAGATATATTTTGTTTTATTTTCACAACAATTTTCATATCCACATCGATAAATATTTTAGAAATTCATTTTAATTATAAAAAAACCACATATATTAGTATTTCATGATATTTAGAAATATTCTATTTTATAAAATTATTTTTATTGAGAAAATTATTAATATAAGATATTTTATTAGTAAGAGTAGTTTTTATTGATATTTCCTTCACATGTTTTTCATGTGAATTATAATGTCTTTTAAAAACATTACAAATTTTATTTTATAAAATTTTAGAAAACCTTTATAACAATTAACAATGCGGTAGAGTATTTTTATCTACTTCAGAAGAATATTGTTCTTCAGAAATTGTAGGATTTTTCTCATTAATAGTATCAAGATAATTATAATTTAATGTAATATTTGTAAGGGATTCAGTAATGTGTACCGTAGTCATAAGAAAGTTTTTTACCAAAGGGATTTCTAAAAAAATCCAATTTACCCCTTTATATAACATTCATTATCATAATAATTATCATATGACCTATCTCTTCCACTATCACTCCAAGTGTTAGATTATTTCAAAGCCTTCTTGCCCTTATTATTATATCACTTTCTTTATTTCTATATGAATTTAATTATTTATTTTGTTTCCTCTTCATCTTAGGACAATCTGGTCGATTGTGATCTACCTAATATATTCATTGAAGTTTTCTTCAGAATCATATTTATTTCATTCTTATACTTATATCATTTATAGTATCTATATTGAAATTATTTATTTCAATTAATTTTATTCATCATTTCAAAAAAAAATCTAAATCATTCCAAATTTTTTCAGATGAACTACTATCATAATTTATAACAAGATTCCTTTTCATATTAGCCTTCATTATATTATCATTTAACTAATATTTAGTATGAAAATTATTTTTTTGGTGAAATATACTCCAACATTCTTTTTTTAACTTTTCAGCATCTCTTTTTAATCTTCTCAAAAATTTCATGAGGGATCCAATATGATTATTAAGGGATAGATTTGTAATAATACATATATCATCCAAGGATTTCCTTTTGGATTTCCAGTCATTAAGAATTATATCTATAATATTTTCTACCAGGAATCCATATGTCAGATTATTTTTTCTAAAATAATGTAAAATATTAACAATAGTCATGAATCTTTTATTAATTTTTTCTACTGTTTATCTAGGTATGAAATTATATTATTGAATTTATTATCTCAGCATATCGTTGTAATTCCCCAACCCCAAAATCCCAGAGCTAGTGCATTATTTTAATACATTTTTATGATTTCAAGGAATCAATTTCCGAAGGACTGATCAGTTTAGTTGTCTTGGAAAATATACTACATACATGAATGTTACATTACACATTCAAACATAAAAAAAAGAACCCATTGATAATTTCATTATTCCCCTATCATAGCCCTGCATATCAAACATAATACACTTCATGGAATCCTAGAAGAACAAATTATAAGTACGAGGTGAGCTCTGATGCCCAGTAAGGTTAAATAATTTAGCAAAAGCAATAAAATTTTACAGGAAGATCTCTAATAAAAAAAGTGAATTTTAAACATAAACATGAACATAATATGGAGAAAATAAATCAAACATTACCATATAAAAATTCCAATGAATATTATACTAGTCGAATAATCACATGTAACAATTAATTTTATAATTAGGGAATGCCTACAACCGGACATCATTACCACATTGTCAAGGCCTCGCTCCATGAAAAAAAATTAATGTTCTGTCAAGGCCCTGTTCCACGACACTAGTTTATCTCATGAGACATACTGATGCATCAAGGGTCTAAAACGACCCCCACCAATCACTTACTAATTACACCACATTTCTCATCTTAAAATATTGAAACATAACATAAACATTCGTATTAAAACTCGCATACGAAATTTCAATACGTCAACCATAAAACAAGAAGGGTATAAAAATTGGACATCCACAGTCAAACATATCATTACTCATTCGATACAATATAGAAGATTGAATTATAACAAATCAAACTTAATCAAGAATAATCTCTAGTAAATAATGTTAACATAGTTGAAAATGATCAGTAAAACTTTTTGATAGAAATATTCTTTTTGGGGAAATAATTTAAAAGTCTCAAATTTCTAAAGTAATACTTTTAAAATAGATTTCTATTCAAATTGTCTCATACCACTTTTAATATTTTTAAAGGAATTAACATTTTAAAAAAATCATGTCCAAATAAATAAATCCTTAATACCACTTTAAAAATATGGACATTAATGAGAATTATTTAGAAGAATAAATATTTAAAACATCTAAACTGATAATTAAGTTAATGTGTACCTTAAAAGATCATTTTGAAATTTCTTTTATGATACATGGACATGGATAATAAATATGTCCCAGAAAATACTTACTCATAAACAATCTCGGATAACAATGAGATTGAGGAATTAACCCTTACCCTGAACTTTCATTTGGACGAAAGTACGTTTAACCTCATGTATAATGACCAATGTATGTTATTAAATGAAACCATAACCATATTCATATTTATTATATAATACATGATTTTTTATGACTTTATACTACCCATTTAATAATGGTTTCCATGTTAAATCAACATTTCAAGTAGTAATTGATTTCTTAATTGTACGTGTTTTAACTTGTTATTCCTGATCGTATAATTTAGATCATGATTTAAATACTTCATGAATATTAAAATTATTTATATATAATATATATTTGGAATATAAATATGTATAAAAGACAGATATATGAAATGTAAAACACTATTTATGGAGGTGGTAGACCGTACATATGGATAAACATTGTTTTCGTTTTCATAACATATTGATAAGAGGTAAGTGAATAAGATATATATAAGTACATACTTACATACATTAATACACACACACACACACACATATATATATATATATCTATAGTAGAATTATTATTTCATACATTACATACTTATTAATAATATATATTTTTATAATCATCTTTGAATGTTGAAATTGGAAATGAATCTCATCGCGTTGTGGAGAAGCTAAGTCGTATGTACACATGTGAAATGATATCATTACCATAATGATTAAAAGTCATCGAATTGGATGGTATATTAATTTTAAATAGAAATTATCATTTTATTTTAATTATTTATATACATATTACTCATTATTATATCCATCCTAATAACATAGTGTTGAATAAAAAATTACACCATGACATGGAGACTGTAAGCCATACGTACGCACAAATGGTGACATTATCATTAATAGGATGGATAAAATAATGAGTACGGTTGTAAAATTTTTATAATAACACCAAATTATATATAATGTGCCGGAATTATTTTTTTGTTATGGAAATAACAATGAAATATAAAGTGGAAGCAGAAAAGAACTTTGAAAGAGGTGATAAAATAATTACCCCTTCATTGGGTGTTTCGATACAATTTGGAAAAAAGGGATCCTTAGATTGAATTTATGATCTAAGGAAGGCCTCTATAATGAAGTGAGGGAAGTTTGGAGGAAATTAGGGTAGGGTTTGGCTGAGGCAAATGGCTTTGGAGGTGTGATTTTGAGAGAAGGGGGTGCACCCTTTTATAAGAGAGGCGACGATCACATTAAGAAAAGTTTTTAATATTATTCTATAATAAAATAATTTTAGGTCTGTAATGGCTTATAATTAATTTATTTTAAATATATGGTGGGGATGGGTCTATATACTCTCAACCAATAGGTTTTAGACAATTCTAGGCCACCAGATTAACCTTATCTTTTAGATTTAACTCTTAGGTAAATAGTTTATCTTTTTCCATGTCCTCTTGTATTACTATAACAAATGGATAATACAATTACTATAAAAATCCAAGAAAACCCCAATAGTCTTATTATTGAGCTATCTAACCTTATCTAAGTCCTTTTTCCGATCCATATATTTTTAGAAATATTATATCAATTAATAATATAGTATTTGTCTTAAAAACTCATTTCTGTCAATTTAGACACTATTTGGTATTTTGTTTTTTTCAGTCATAACAACTTTATCACATCAAAAAAAATTATTTAATCAACCCTAAAATGTCATATTAACCTATAAAATTCGTTTATGGCATCAAAATCTTCAATGTAAAATTATTTTTATATTTATAATAATAATTATTTTAACCATTGAATGATAAAGTAATTACTGCATCATCATTGTGTCATATATAAATTTAATAATATAATATCTAAAAATTATAAATAAAATAATATTATGTAGGAAATATTTTTATCTTTTTAATTAATACTTATAGTCAAATTTATCTTATTTATAACCCTATATTAGAAATGGGTTAGTTTTTAAAATGTTAATTTTACAGTTTTAACTCTTCATTAAATAAAATAATAATAAATGTCCTAATCTAATCCAATTCGACCAAATGGATCATATTTTATTCCTAATGTTTTTTTGGATCTAAATACATTTATCCAAGAGAATTAGGACAAGTGTTAGGGTAATTATAATATCAATTTTACCTTTAATTACTATATTTACTTTTAACCATGGTAAACAAAAGTCAAAAGTTACTGTTCATAAAATATCATTATCATATTATTGAACCAAATTTTACATAATGATTTCAACCGTGTCTCTTGGATTTTTGAAATTCAATTCACATATGTGGTAAAATTATGTTTTATGAAAACTTTTAAATGTGCCTAAAAGGTGGGTAATAACGTTAAAAAGTTCAATAAAATTGTATAACACTAATTTTATTATAAAATGACTCCAACGAATTAAATTGAACATATATAGGTATTAAATATATATTTTTTCTTAAAATAAATTTAAATAAAGTAAATAATTATTTAAATAAAAAGTCGGTTTTAAACAATAACGCAGTGTTTCTAACTATTCATCAGAAATTGAACGTTTTCAGAATATACCAAAACATCACCCTAATCTAATTTTGATATTCTGAATTGAAAAAAGAATTCTATTTTACCAAATTAAAAACATATAAATTTCATTAATTAATTAAAAATTTATTCCTACTGTCAAAACCAAAAAAGCAGGTTCCTAAAATTAAAAACTATTAAAATATTGACATGTGTTTATGTAAAATTTAAATGTAAAATTACTAATTATTAGCTTAGCTCTATTAAATGATAAAAATATATTCTAATTATACTTCCAAATAATTCAAAATACTAACTTAAAACCATAATTTATTTAAATAAAAAAGTTCCTTTCAATTAAAAATTAGTATTTTTCCCTATTCATTAAAATATAAAACTTATCATAAAATTACCAAGAATTTATCCATACTAAATTTTTACCTACCACATCTAAAAAGGAATTTAATTTCCTTAAATTAAATATATAAAAGTGTCAAATATTTGTATTAAAAAGGGTTCTCCATCAATAGGCGGTAAAATTGGATTTTTGTAAAAATACTTCTTTTATTTCAAAAATATGAATTTGTTCATATATTATATCTAAGAAACACATAATATGGACTCTAAAATTATATGGAGTATATAGAATTCAAAATTCAGTTAATAATATTCATAACCACTTTTTTAATGGCTAGTTTTTTAAGTCATGGAGCACTTGAACTCAGTACTGCGTGCGCAAGTTGTTAAATTTCATTGAAAAAAATAATGTACTATGAAATAGTGGGGTGCTACATTCTCCCATCCTTCAATAAATTTCATCCTCTCAATTTGAAATTTTCCTTATAAAATAAAAGGTTAAAAATATAAAAATACTGTTGTGGAAAACCCACATCAGAAATTGGGTTAGTAAAATTTAGTCATAATAAGAGAAAAAAGGAAATGTAAAAGTCACCACCAAATTATGATCTCAATTAGGAGAACATTGGAGGAAATTAAAGACACATAATTGGAGGAAAACATGAATATTTATAGGGAGTGATTGATGTCATCAATCAAAAACAAGTGTAAATTTCAGGGCCTCAAAGCCATCAATCTATGATGATTTTAAATATCATTGGTTCTAAAAAACATAAGGTATTAGGATAAAAAAATTTGTTTTAAGTTCCCTTCCAAAATGTTTAAGAATTAATTTATTCATAGAATAAGAGTAAAATATATATACCTGACCAGAAGAGTTTCATCCTTCAACTAATTTCTACCAGAAACACATCTCTCACTTCAAAAGATAATATAATTAAAAAATATTCTATTTATCTTGTTCTTATATGGTTCAAAAATAATGAATTTATAATTCATTTGACATACTATTTAAAAAACTGCATTTTACAAACCAGGATATCATGTAGTCCAGTGGTAGGTGATGCACCCTTGTTGCCCTTCGGTTGTGGGTTCATGTCTCATGTCCTTGCCAGACGTGATGGGTTCTCTTCTGACCTCTGGGTTGTCCTTTTTATAACAATCCAAAAAAAATATTAAGAAATGTTTTAGGCTTAACAATAGTATCCAATTTTAAACTTAATCCATTCCAAACTTTAGACTTATCCAAAATACTTCTGTCCCGACTCACAGTTAAAAATTTATAGAGAAGGTAAACACAATGAAGAACTTTTTTCCATGTAATATCATATGAATACCTTCATCATGTATTCTTTTAAAACTCAGTAACACCGTAAATTACCATAAAACCTAATTGATTACATTCATTCTCCCTTATAACTTATAGAATACTGGATATACTCTCTATATCCAAAAATGTTGTAAATTCCAACAATAATGGAGTAATCAAACAATTAATTAGTTTTAATGTAGTTAAGAATATCGATTATAATTTATACAAATCAATAACATCTTATTCCAAATTCACTACCTTAATATTAGAACCATAATAAGGTTTATCGTTCCTTAAAACATGTGTTTTACAAAAATATTTACTTGCTATTGAGTCACCTTTCTTAGAACAATATAATCTCAAATCCTCAATGAAATAGTAATATAGTACAATCCTTATTTATTTCCATAATTCATATAACCAGTACATTGTTGATACAACACTCAAATGAAATAATTTTTTAATTAAAAAAGAAGAACACTAGTCGTTCCTCTTCATATGTGGCAGTATCATAACATGATTATAATATAATAGCATCATTTGGGGATACAAGCATTTACCAAGGTGAATATCTCCACAGTTATCACATATGAAAAAAATCCTTCTTTCCCCTCTTCCCTTTTTTCATCTTCCTCTCTACCATCCTTTTCTTCTCTTGGTTCCCTTCAAATCCATAGGGCTCAGAGAATTATTTACTTATCTTATTAGCACATGATACTATTTCTTCATATGATGAGAAAACATGAGACAATATTTCCATTCAAAAGTATGGATTAATACCATGAATAATATGATCCTTCTTACTCTTTGGAACATGCATATTTTTGGAGTTCTCATTCATTATACTAAGCACCATTTGTAAACAATGGCATACATTAAGATAGTTTATGAATATAAATGTATAATTCCAAACTTGTAAATTACCTAACAGAAATTTAAATGATTATGCATATAATCTATAATCATAAAAAAAATATTTTTTTGAGAAATTATTTACTCCTAAATCCTTCATAATGGCTTATAAAGAAAATGTGAATTAACCAAAGCATATCCCCTGAGAGTGATGTAACGAAGAGTGTGGAAAGGCTGGGTGTCGTGTACCAAGATACCCTATGTCAAGCCACAAAATCCTGGTAGGAGTTTTCTCTCTTAGGTACAATTATGCCAGAGCCACCTCTACATGCCTGTATCCAGAAATGGATGTATTGCTTGGAAATTCACAAAATATCTACATTACTAAAATTATAGGATGTTTTTGAATACTAAACCTCAATGTCTATCTTAGGGTAATATTCCTTAATCATAGTTTTTCTAAATCTAGTTTCCAAGGATTGTACAAAACATCCTCTAATACCACTTGTAACGCCGCAACCCTAGAAGCCCGGAGCCGGGGAATTATTTTAATACATTTTCATAATTTCAATGAATAAAATCTTGAAGGACCGATCAATTTCGTAGTATTGGAAAATATATTACATACGTGAACGTTACATTACTCATTAAAACATAAAACACGACATATATAATACATTGAGAATTCCATTATTCCCCTAGATTAACCCTACATATCAAAGATAATCCACTTATTGGAATCCTAGAAAAACAAAACATTATAAATTGGTGAGCTCACATGCTTAGTAAGGGTAAATAATTTAGAAGAAGCTATAAACATTTAAGGAAAGATGTGTAATAAAAAACAACATCCTTTTAAACATAAACTTGAATATTATATGAAGAAAATAAACTGAAAATTACCATATAAACATGCACATATATATTCTACTAGTCGAATAATAACATGTTATAATTAATTTCATTATGATGGAATTCCTAACGCTCGATATCATTTCCACAAAGTCAAGGTCTCAATCCAATACTACAAATAAAAGTTTTTTCAAAGCCTTTTTCAAAGATAGTAGTTTGTCACATGAGACCTATCGATGCATCGAGGGGCTATAGTGGGCCTCACCCGTCACTTACTCAGTCTACTGAATTTCTCATATGAAAATGTTGAAACATAACATAAACAATCATATTAAAACTATCATACGAAATGTCAATACTTCAGCCATAGAACATGAAGGGTATTAAAATAGCACATCCACAGTCAAACATATCATTACTAATTTGATACAATATGTAATATTGTATTATAAAAATAATGATTATTCATGAATAATATCCGGTAAATAATTTTGACATCGTTGAAAATGATCAGTAGAACTTTTTGAGAGAAATATCAATTTTTGTGAAATCATTCAAAACTCACACATTTATAAGGGAATTCATTTAAAAGATATTTTTTAATCAATGATTACCAAACCACTTTGAATATTTTTAATGGAATTAACATTTTAAAACAATCATTTCCATATAAATAAATCTTTAAAACCATTTTGAAAACATGGACATTAAATATAATGATTTAGAAGAATAAATATTTAAAACATTTATAATTGTTTTTTAGTCAATGAGTACCTTAAAAGAATCATTTTGAAATTAATTTTATGAAAAATGTAGCTAGATGAAAAATATGTCCCAGAAAATAATTACATATAGACAATCTCGGATAATAATGAAATTGAGGAATTAACCCTTACATTGCGGTTTACTTAGGTCGAAGTTACATTTAACCTCATGTATAATTACCATAGTATCTTATTATATTATACCAGAACCATATTCATATTTATTATATCATACATGATTCATTTAGTACTTTACACTGGCTATTTAATTATGATTTTCTTGTTAAATCAATATTTCAGGTATAATTCGCTTTCTTTATCGTACTTGTTTTAACTTGTTATTCTGGGTTGAATAATTTAGATCATGATTTAAATACTTCAAAAATATAAAAAAAGATTTATATATAATATATATTTATAATATAAATATATATTATAGAGATATATATGAAATGGAAAACACAGTTTATAGAGACGGTAGGTTGTACGAATGCATAAACGATGTTTCGGTTTTCATATTTTATTGAATAGAAGTAAGTGAATAAGATATATGTAAGTACATACATACATACATACATACATATATATAGTATAATTATTATTAAATATATTACATACTTATTAATAATATATATTTTTATAATCATCATTGAATGGTGAACCTGGAAATGAATCTCATCGCATCATGGAGACGGTAAGTCGTACGTACAAAGGAGTGAAGATATCATTTCCTTAATGATTAAAATTCATGGAATTGGATGGTATACATATTTTACATAGAAATTATAATGTAATTTTCATTATTTATATACATATTACTCATCATTATATCTATCCAAATAAAATTGTGTTGAATAACAAATTAGACCACAACATGGAGACGGTAAGTCATACGTACACACGTATGGTGACATTATCATTAATAGGATGGATAGAATAATGAGAATGGTTGTTTTGTATATACAATAATATCACAGTATGTAGAAGGTACTGGAGTTATTATTTTGGTATGGATGTAACAAAGAGAAAGTTGAAGAAGAGAATAACTTTTAAAGAGGTGATAAGATAATTACCTCTTCTTTGGGTATTTCCCATTGATTTTTACAAAAAGGAATCCATATGATGGATTTTTGACCAAGGGAAGGCCTATATGTTGAATTGAGAGAAGTAGTGAGGATATTTAGGGAGGTGTTTTCTGAGCCAAATGGCTTTGGAGGTGTGATTTTGAGGAAATGGGAAGTATACTTTTATAAAAGAGGTGAGGGTCACTTTAAGAAATAGTTGGAATATTATTTTATTATAAAATCTTGTTCAGTTTCTAATGTCTCCAAATTGATTTATTACAAATATACGGTAGGGATGGGTTGAAATCATCTCATAAAATAGTTTTTGGACATTTTGGGTCACTATATTAACCCTATCTTTTAGATTTAACTCTTAGATAAATAGTTTAACTTTTACCATGTCCTTTGGTATTATTATAATAAATTATTAATAAACATACAATAAAAAGAAAAGAGAACACATAGTGGTTAATAATTGATATATCTAACCTTATCTAAGTCTTTTGAAAAAACCAAATACTTTTAGAAATATTAAGTCAATTAATAATATAGTATTTTATAAAACTCATTTGTGTGAATTTTGACAATATTTGGTATTTTGTTTTTTTAAAGTGATAACAACTTTACCAATTAAAAAAAATTATTTAATGAACCCTAAAATTTTATATTAACCTATAAAATTAGTTTATGGAATCAAAATACTCAATTTACATTTATTTTTATATTTAAAATATCAATTATTTTAATTTTTTCATGATAAAGTAATTATTGCATCATCATTATGTCATAAATAAATTTAATTATTTAATATCTAAAAATTATAAATAAAATACCATTATTTGAGAAATAATTTTATATTTATAATTAATACTTATAGTCTAATTTATCTTATGTATAACCCTATATTAAAAATGGTTTAGTTATTAAACATTGAATTTAACACTTTTAACTCTTCTTTAAATAAAATAATAATAAATGTCCTAATATAATCCAAGTGGACCAAAAGGATCATATTTTATTCATAATGATTATTTTATCAAAATAAACATTTCCAATAGAATTATTACATGTGTTAGGGTAATTATAATATCATTTTACCTTTAATTACTGTTTTTACTTTTAACTGTGGTAAATAAAAGTTAAACGTTACCATTCACCAAAAATTATTTTCATCTTATTGAACCAAATTTTACAAACTGATGTTGACCATGTCTCTCAAATTATTGAAATTCAATTCACAGAAGTTGTAAAATTAGGTTTTATTCAAATTTTCAAATGGGCCTTGAAGGCGGGTAAAGACGTTAAAAAGTTTGATAAAATTTTATACGTCTAATTTTGTTATAAAATTACTCCAATGAATTACATTGAACTTATATAGGTATTATATATCTATTTTCACTTAAAATAAATTTAAATAAAATAAATAATTATTTAAATAAAAATTCATTTTTAATCAATAACGCAGTGTTTTTCACTATTCATAAAAAATTAATGTTTTCAGAAAAATACTAAAAAAATAACAATAAGCTAATTTTTATATACGAAATTCAAAAATGAATTCTTTTTTCCCTAACTAAAAACATACAATTTTGATTAATTAATTTAATATTAATTCCCATTGTCATAACCAAAAAGTGACTTTTAATATTAAAAACTATCAAAAGATTGACATGTGTTAATGTCAAATTTTAATGTGAAATTATGTATAAAGACTTATATTGTATTAAATGATAAAAATATATTATAATTATACTTCCAAATCATTAAAATTCACAATTTAACACTATAAATTATTTTGATTAAAAATTTGTTTTTAATTAAAATTTATTATTTTTCAGTATTAATCAAAATATGAAAGTCATCAGAAAAGTAATAAAAATTTATCTAAAATAAATTTCAATTTCACTATTCTAAAAAAGAATTTAATTAAATTAAATTGAATATATTAAAGTGTCAAATATTTGTTTTAAAAAGAGTTCTCCATTAAGAGGCGGAAAAATATACATTTTTTAAAATACATCTTTTATCTGAAAAAAATATATATCTGTTCTTATATTATATATTAGAAATACATTAAATAGATTCTAAAATTACTTGGATTATATAAAATTCAAAATTTAGTTAACACTATTAATAACCACTTTTTGAATGGCTGGTTTTGTAAGTCGTGAAGCGCTCAATCTCGTGGTTGCGTGCAACACAATTTATTGAATTATTTTGAAGAAATAACGTACTTTGAAATCTTGGGGTGTTTAAATCTCTTATTGTCTCAAAAAATTTAGACATACCAATATGCGCATTTCAAAAAAAATTCTATATTATTTTTTCTTCTTCACAAGAATATATTTGTCCATATATATTAATAGTCATTGAATGTAGTAGAGTATTCCATATTATTTAATTCAGTTTACACTCGTTCATTTCATGATGAGTTAAAGATGTAACTTACTTCTCAAATACTTTTATCATTAGTAAAAGTTAAAAAACTATGGACTATAGTATTTATAAAAATTGTATACATTATGTCTCTCTGGTACTCATTATCATTACTATAAAATAACTGTGGTTAACTGAGTTTGAGATTTTGTAAAGTGACAATATTAATATCTTCTATATTAAAAACAATAGAAACACTTTTTCTAAAAATAATTCAGTTTATAAAATTAATTGGGAATTAGTTTATAAATATATCTTAATAAACTAGAAGTTGATAAGAGGTAGTAAAAACATAGCAATTAATCAGCAGTATAAGCCACATTGACAGAAATTCCCAGACTGTAATTGATATAAGAGGGGGTGGTGGGGATGAATTGGTGTTTAAAAAATTAAACTAAAACAAAATAAAATTCCTCTTTATTTAAAATTTATTGGACACATGGATCATCTGATGATCATATTCTGGGAATTGGAACAATAAATGTCTAATTATAATAGAGTGTCATTGATCTCACATTTACAGCAATAAAACAATTTTTTAGAAATGTAAGTATAAAACAATCTTTATGATCACTTGGAAATTGAAAAATCTAACTTATATACACAAGAAAAATAAAATCATAAAAAATTAATAATTAATTATAATATTTATATAAAATAATTTACACTTTAACCATGACAGTAAGGTAGCAAGAAACCCTGACTAATATTATGCACAATTTTTATCTATTTTAAGATCTATCTTTCTTTACCATGATATTCAAAGAAATGATTATTTATATGGGTATATCTACTTAACCATAGAATAAATCAATTCAATGATTGGTCTATGTATCCCTAGCCGCAGATGCCCCAGAACAGATGGATCAGATTCACTATCTTCTTATCCATTGAAGCCCTTGATCCTTTCCATAATTGTACATGTGATTAAAAAAGCAAATTATTCTTCAAGAATTACAATCCTCACACAGATTATTTATAATATAAAATAACTAAATAATTATAGATACTAGGGAAAGGGTGTTTCCACAGATAAATAATTAGGCGATTTGAGTTTTAAATGCACCAGATCCTATAAATTCAAATGACTTCTTATCTATAAGTGAAACTCCAATGACTATATATATTAGTGGGTTGAAACATACTCAGACAACATGAACGTGAAATATCATCAATAACATAATATGTAATTTTTATTAGTTTATCACCAGTACATTAATATTTTAAATTCAATCTGATAGATACAAATCTATATGGTCCTATTATAAACATTGGATAGTTTGATGAACTTCATTATTATTTTTCAGACTAGTTAACTGAAGAAAGGTAAGTCCAATGAATTGTTACCAATTTCAGTATGATGTTCATGAATTTTTCCAATCAGATAGAAAGGATATAAGTATAACCAATAGTTATAACAATGGTCAGTCCAGATAAATGGATACACCGTCAGTTCGATGAATTATATGGAAAAAAATTAAATTTTTAAATATTACAATTTTTTGGCATAATTTTTATTATTATAAAAACCATACAAAAATAATTTACAAATAGAATGTTATTAAACATTATTTGAATGATGTTTTTTTAAATTAAAAAACTAAAATAATAGAAAAGTATAAAGTATAACATTCAAATAATCACTTCTTTATAGAGGAACCATTTAAAAAATATTATTAATAACATATCATGATTTATTAAAACCCATTGTTTCATGTAACACAAGCTATTGAAGAAATTTAATTTATTCAAAAATAAATAAATTCATTAAAACCCATGGGGTAACACTCTAGCTCTTCTAAAATGAAATTTGTCATCAATAATTTTCACTATTATACAGAAAAATGGGTATAATTTTTCCTCATCATTTCCTCAGGATCACACATAGCTTCTTTAGAATAGTGGTTTCACCAAACACATTTGACTAAGAGAGTGTTCATGTTTTGTAGTACATTTTCAATATGATCAAGAATAACCACTATTAATTCATTATAAGAATGAAATTATTCCAGTGGTAAGTGTAAGGACCTGGAACTTGTTTTCAGGTTTAGATCCTATTTTTATGGTGTTTTGAGAAAAAAAAGTAGTTTTCTTGAAATCTAAGGAGTACACATCGGGTATCTTTAAGTACCAGTCGTGTACCAAGTTTCCACAAGTGACCATATACTGGATGTAAAATAGGTGGGTACATGATCATGTAAGGTGACCTAGAGACAACCTAAATCAGGGCCTGGTAAAGGCATATACGCACCATGTACTTTTAAAACACGTGCCATGTACTGTCATTTTAATTGTTATATCAGACCGGGGTCATGTCTCATTCACTGAAACCCATTCTTCTAACAACATCTCGTCCATGACTGACCAAGGAGAACGATTATTCCCAAATCCCCCAATCGATCATACTTACTCGGAATCACCCGTCGTTGATTGCTTTGGTCTCACCACAGTGAGTTCTTCCTTCTTCTTGAGCCTCACTTCTTGATATATCCTCTTTCAAGAGATATCTCACTTTGAGCGTTTTGGACATTTTTTAGATCTATTGTTGTGTAGGTCTATTCAAGGGCCAATAATGGATTATATCAATCGTAAAATTCCATGGTAGGTGGTTTGTGACTTTCTGTAGTTGGTCTTTGAATAGTATTTTCAAAACTGTCGAATACCCTGGAACGGGGTATTGGGTGTCTAAGGATTTTAGCCCTGTTCATGCCCACTATGACTTATGTGCCTGAGTAGAGGTATTTTGGTTTTTAATAGGTTTATTTTCCATGATATGGATGTGTTGACCATGTCTTTTGTGTATTGACTATTTGGTCTAGCTTTTCTAGTTAGGCTGATTATTTTCCAGGCGTAGTGTTGTTAGGATGGAGTGATCTAATCTGATGTTGTTATATTCTTGTATCTTTTTAGCCAAGTAGTTCATGAAACGAGTTATCCAAGTAGTTTTTAAGGGTTAAATTGGTTGTTTAACTTCTTTTTACACGATTGACTTAGACAGGGATGTGGGAACCTGTTGTAGTAGACCATAGAGAGATTAGAATCTAGGGGCTTCTTCAAAGTGTCTGTTTACTTTTAGATTGTGACACCATTAGGGGATAGACTTTGTGCTCCCTCATAATATCTGTAGTTCCACATTTCAAGACCATAGGGGGAATTGGATGTTGAGTGCTTCCTCATAGTGTCTATAGATACCAATACAAGACAACGTGGGGAATTGATGGTGAGTGATTCCTTCAATAGTCTTTTCTAAAGATGAACTAGAGGGGTTAAACTATGCGTACATACAAGGGGGTTTCTTGTGTTTTTTGGGTTAAACCAGAGTGGTTAGGCAATGAGTACTTTCCTGAGGGTTATTTGGATATGATTAGATGATTACTTCTCTGATGGTCAGTATGTTCTTTATTCTTTATCTATACGTTCCCAACTAATTATTGATCCACTAAACCTAATTAGATGTATCATATATTATATTAGGTTCTACAAGAGTTAACTCACATTCTTATTACTAGCATAGGGGTCAATGATATGAAATTTCATAAAAGGCCTTGAAAAAATCCATTTATATCAATATCTAGAAACTATTATTTTATGATAACACTATGAGTAACAAATAATACTCCAAATAAAAATAAAAATCCAAAACATAAGATTGTAACTTGTCCTTTATAATCAAATTCATTCCTTCCAATTTACTATCAGTCCAGATATGATAGGACATTCTTGGTGGAACCATCCTTCCAAATAATTTTGAAGTCCCTTCAGGAATCATGATGTCAAATAGGTATCTTGATTATAAATGATACTCCTCCTAACATAATCAATTCAAACTATAACCTATATACATATACTACACAAACCATCCACATTTAGGGTCTCTCTAATATGTAAGGAGTGAGATTCTTCATTAGTCAATCAATGATCATCCAAACAGCATTATTTTTCTATGGATTCCTGGGTAATCATGTTGTGAAATTCCTAGTGAAATCATCTCACTTAAAAATGCGAAAAATCTACAAAAAATAGTACTAAAATTCTTAGACATCACCTATTAAATTGTGAAACATCTCACCATACAACCCACTACACACATTCTTCATCCTCGATCACCTATACTACTTATAGCTATCAAAATACATATTTCTTAGACCATTATGTACCACCCATTTAAAGGTATGGGTATCCCTCATCAATTACACATGAAAACATTAAAAAACCATACTCAACCATGGTAAATAAAAACATGAACACTTTAAAGAGACTATCTTTATATTTATTCCCCAACATATAATAGATCACTTAGAGTTAATAACACTAGATAAAACAAATGAACTCTCTAGATCTGGTTTAGAACCATTCATAAAAGAGATTTCAAAGTAAGTTCTTTTCATCTGAGGTAATTCATATCATCTAGATTCATGTCAACAATGTGAACCATTATCTGATACACATCACTAAACTCTGAAAATTACCCATTTTATTTATTATTATTTAACTCATTTATAATTATGTTCCCATTTATATAGTGTAATACGGGATGTTGTTAAAATACTTCAAATACTAGACCCTCCTTCTCTATCGAAGGATCACGGCTTGTTGTAAAAAGATATAAACTTAAGGCTCTTATGTTCTATGTATACCACAAATGTCTCTCCCAGAAGATAATTCTACCATTATATATGAGAATTTAACATAGAATACAGATTTATATCATGCATAGGATAGTTTATATCATATGGTTTCAATTTTATACAACCTTTATAAACCACTTAATCCACAATCATTATAATTTATTTGAGTTCAACTCAAGATGTGTCACAATACATGGTATATTCTATAATCTGATTTTATGTGGTGAGTATAATAATGTGGTTAACATACTCTTTGCGTCCTAGAAATACCCCTCAAAATAATCTTACCAAAGAAACGTCTCCACTTTCGTTTTCATCATATACATTAGTGATGTTTGAAAGTGGAAGTCCCGAATGAAACATCAGTAATGGCCAAATAAAAAAATTGATATGTATTTAAAATACATCATTAGGTATCCATGAAGATACAAGACCATAAAATTATTTGGTTCTACTGACACTATAATCTCTAATATAACTTTACCAAATAATTACTTCATTTCAACCATAAAATGGATTTTATGAAGCTTATCCCAAAGTCATGTCCTTCTTAGTGTACTGAGGATTATGTTAAGATGTTGTACATGATCATCTACAGTCTGGGATTGTATTATGAATTCATTGTGTATTACAATAAAAACATTATTTATGAATGAATATAATATCTAATTCATAACTTCCATGAATATTATTGTTGTGCTTATTGACCAAATATTATCACTCTGAACTCATACAAGCCATACATGCTCTTAAAATATGGCTTTATATAATAAATGTAATTGTTTATTTATGGAATGGGATATCAGTATTTGACTATTATAATTTTCAATAGCTGATAATCAGTACATAAGAACAATGCCCTGTCCGCCTTCATGGTGAAGAGAATGAGAGAACCCAATGGTAATGTACAAGGCCATAAGACACCCTTAGATTAAAAATCCTCTAAATTATCTTTAAAATATCAAAGCTCTATTGTTTTAATATTTTATGGTGGATGACCAACTAGCCTGATTCCCAGCACTAAATCGATAGTGAACTTGATCTTCTGATCAGCTAGTCAAATAGCGAACTATTCATGAAATAATACATGAATGCAGTCTACTATTAGAGTAAAATTACCATACATTATCCAACCATCATCAAGAATAAGTAATTCTATCAGATCCATGAGGGAATCCAATATGTACCTAATTCATCCAATAGAACATAGTTATATCATTTTCAAATTTTTATTTTCATCAAGATTCATATCTTGAGAAAGATTTGTGATAATAAATTTGATATTCTGAATTCCATTTCCCATAACATTTGGTTTATCTAGACTAAAATCATTCCATTATCTGGTGAACTTATAATTAACCTAATTACTTTGATTTCTATCCATTTAATAAAAACATTTTTAGTATAAGAAATAGTAATCATAGAAAGGATCCACATTGTCATCAAAAATCACTTATATGATGTATAAATAATGACACATTATTTATAAGATATTAAACAATGGAATTAGATTATTTCATGAATGGATAGTATTTGAATCATCCATGATTGGTTTTAAATAATTTGTGAATTACCAAAGCATATGCCCTATAATTGTCAAACCTGGTGTGCAACAAGGCCCATTATCATGCACTAAAAAATGATTTAGTCCAAATCAATGTTCCATTATTAGATTTATTACCACTACTTACTTATATTCTGGATCCAAATCCCCTTATATTATGAAATTAGGCATGTGATTAACTAAAAACTAAATGATCTGTCCTTTAGAAAAATTCCATGACATTTCCTTATACTTTATATAATCGATAGAATTATACATAGAAATATCCTTTGTTAAATCCATAGACCTATCCTGAGGGATATCATTAATTTTTTCCCATCATAGTTTGAATATATTAACTAAATAATTTATCTAATTCCATCTATTAAGTTTTTGAAATGTTTTTAAGTCATTATAACCCTAATATATTTAGTTTAAACCCCATTAAAATCGTTTTAACCATAACCATGGAAATAATTTTTTTTATTGTTTTTAATGATATTTTGATCAAAAATCAAGTAATATTTATTGTATAATATTTATTATTATAATTAAAAATATGGAATAAAATTATCCAAATTTTATTTTTAACACCCCGACCCTAGTTTCCCAGAGTCGGTTCTTTATTACATAACATTGTCCTGATCACAAATGATGAAGTCTCGAAAGACCAATTAGTTTAGTAGCCTTGGAAACACTTGATACATTCATAAGTATTACATTACATCATAAAGTGAAAAACTACAACAATCCTCTCATACAATACCTGTAGGTCAGTCATAAAATACTTCTTCACATCCTGGAAAAAATAAAACATAGAAAGGGGTGAGCTCAGATGCTCAGTAAGGATAAAAATATATCGGAAACATTCATAAATAAACATAAACATTTAATTCAATGTATAACTAAAACAAAAGCCTTTTCAACTTGAACTTCAGCATAACATGGAAAAATAAAAATAAAATAATTCATATACTTATTCACATGGATCTTCAACTAGATGAATAATCAATTCAATATCAACAACCACTTTCATAATGATGGAATGCATAATGCCAGACTATCATAAACACATAGTTGTAAGAACCTGTGTTTTTTCGGACAGTCTTTTTGAGCAGAAATTTGAATTTTTGCTGTTGGATACTCATGAGGGGTAAAATGGTCATTTTCACCTACCAGATGGTCTTGGATAATTTTTCTAACCACTTAGTTAGTCTTGGAATAGGGTGTTTACCCTGGGACAGGAGTTTGGTGGAAATCTGAGTTGTTCTAATTTTGGAAGAATATTTCATATTTAATAATATTAAATTAAATATTAAATTATTCGCACAGGTTTTTTTGGCAATAACTTTTAAATAGAGCATCAGATTTTGATTCCTTCGGTGCTGTTGAGTCCATAATGGAAATTTTATCCTAGAGAAGTCATAAACTCATGTCGGGCGTTGGGGTCGGCCCGCGCCCCTTTTTCATCCTTTTCTTTTCTTCTTTTCTTTTAATTTCTCTCCCTTCCTTCTTCCTTCTCCTTGTGCACGCTCCATGTGTCATCATTCCTGGCTGTTCCCCATGGATAAATTGGGAGACTGAGAAAACAGGAGAGAAGGAAGGCAATAAGGGTACCAATTTGAAGCCCTCGACGCGCTGAGTCGGCGTGCGGCATCCGTGGACCATGAAATCAACCGAGGCTTTGGCGATTTCCGCCCAAAGGTATGGAAATTTAAATTTTTTCCATAGATCCCCCTTAAATAAGTTGTTTTATGTTTTTAAAGCCTTATATTTCTTTCCTGTATGCCCATGGGGCTCGATCTATTGTTTCGGGGGTGAAAACGGGCGAATCAAACGTTTTTAGGGATTTCTTGTCGGAAAACCCAGTATACACGGCGTGTGTTACAGAGAAACACACAGTTTGTTCTTCCCATTTGGGTAAGTTGAAGTTTTCTTATGTACACGCCGTGTACTTTGAGTACACGCCGTGTAGTGGGTGACCGTGTCGCTGGCCGTGTGGAATAGAGCACGCAATATTGGTTTTTTTGAAGTACAAGTCGTGTACAGTAAAGTACACGCCGTGTAGTGGTACATGGGCATGATTTCCAGTGAAAACGGACACGGCGTAACTTTTTTTGAACATTACACACTGTGTACAGTAAATTACACGCCGTGTACTATTACACAGGCAGGCCCAAGGTGCTCTGGCCATGTACTCTGGCCATGTACTACTTCAGTTTGGTAATTTTAGGATATCTTTTGCTCTGGAAGTCAGAATTGGGCGTGTGACTAGTCTATTCTGATTTTTTTTGGCGTATATCGCAATTTTAGACTCCTTTGTACATTTAGAGGTCATCTAAATAGTGTTTTGGGGGTTTTATCTAAACGTAGGGGTTCTTCCTCCTTTTATCAAGCCCAGTCATCACCTGAGGGTGAGACTTGGCGAGGTTGCTAGGTTGGGTGTTCATAAAAAACTTAGTCAAGACATTTAATATGGGACGATATGTGAGATATCTCTCATAACCTTTTCTTTAGGGGACATTCCCCTTGTGAGGCGTGCCCTTCTGGCCTAAGAGGCCATGAGACAGAATGCTTCTATGGGTCCCCTGAGGGATGCCTTGCTTGTGTGCTGAACTAGGGAGTCCTTGTAGGAACTCTCTCATGTTTTCATTGATAGGACCCCTGTAATGGGTTGCCTCTTTTGTTCTTCATTTGAGGGTCCCATGCAGGATTCCTCTTTGCTAAGGATCCCGTGTAGGATTCCTTCTCTCTAGTTATCTGGAGGATCCCTTGTAGGTTGACTCCTTGGTGTTTGATTGTGGGACCCAGCGGGTGCCTGTTGTTTGACCGACCTTAAGTTGTTATGTCAGGTTTGGGTAGAGATGGTGATCGGGTGTCACCTAGAACCTGTGCCATACTGGTGATCCCTTTGGGGCTTCAGATGTATTTTTGGGTTGGGCGTTCGGGCCACCCGCACTTGTTTGTTTATATCTGACTTGGGTTGCTGATGCTATAGTGGTTACTAGAGGTGCTTCCTAGTTGGTGGCTGTTGAGCCTAACACAGGGCGTATTCTTATTTGTTGAGATTCCTACCTTTCCTTGTGTGCCTGAGTAGTAGGTGTTTTGATGTTTAATTCCAACTAATGTGTGTTTTGTGTGCCTTTGTGCTACGAACCCACGTTAGGGTGTTATATGGCTGAGGCCATGGCTATTTAAATACCTATAATTGCATAGGTAATTTAATTCAAGTGTAAAACTAATTTTTGGGATCACTACTTGGATCCAGGACCACCCCGGGGGTGCGTTCCTCTGTTTATCCATTTTTCCCGGATACCCGAGGGTATTCCATGTTTATATTGAGCATTAATTTTTCCTTGAAAGGAATTTTATATAAAAATTTCTTGTTCTGCTTTGGGCTCGGCCCAGTTACTTGCACCTGAGGACAAATTTCTTTTTACTTTAGCCTGAGGGCGTTGTTTTCTTAGCCCAAGGGCAGTAGTTTTTTATCCGGAGGGCAACATTTCTTATGCCTGAGGGCCGTAGCTTCTGTGCCTGAGGGAAATATTTGGTATGCCTGAGAGAGAGATTTCATACACCTGAGGTCACTATATGTTATGCCTAAGGGTTTGATTCTGATTAGCCTGAGGGTGTGGTTCTGATTAGCTTGAGGGCATTGTTATATTAGACAGAGGGCAAGTGTTCTATTTTCCTGAGGGCAAGGACTCACATGTCTGTGGACAGCAGTCACTTTTTATATTTACTGTGGTGATTTCTTCTTTTAAACCTGCCAAGCTATGTCATAGGTTGTCATTATTATTATCTTTTACTTATTGATAGCCTATTTTGGTTTCTTTTGTGGATTTGGTATAGGATATGGTCGGTCTAGGCCGAGTCTCGAAGTAACTCAAAAGTGAATTTTATTGAACTGGTTACTTGTTTTTGGTTAACTTGTTCAGAGATATATTTTTTCATTGTCTGAAGTAGGTATATGTCAATGGGATTACAGACCCAGAGATCGAGTTAATGATACATGGCTTGAGTGGCATGACATCCAGCTCAATTCCCTTGCACAGGATGTCTAGGAGATCGGGCTTAAGGTCCCAAGGATAGACTGTTGATGTGGTTTCTTGTTATTTGAATCACCTAATCATTAATATTCATATTTATGTATACGTGTATAGGTATGGGACTACACATGTTTACGTATATAGATATGGACATCTATGGTAGCACTTTCCCAGTTGACAGGGATTAAATACCCTGAGTTCGACTATGGTTGCACGTTCTGTTTACTTCGTTTGTTGTGTTCCAGCTAGGCTGAGCACGTTGTTGTTGCATATAATTTTAACAGCACAGGTATAGGTTGCTTGCCGGGGTGCCCTACTGAGATTATTTCTCACCCCTGCATGTACACCTCGGTGTAAATGTAGACCTTATGTTTGATTTTCAGGTTGAGCACGAGTTGCATGGTAGATCGTGCTGAGTCCCAGTGTTGCATGATCGTGCGGAGCTACTCGAGTGACACTACAGATTGGGCTGCTACAGTTTGACAGTGTCTGGAGATTGGGTACGTGGTTTGGATCAAAGTTAGTTGCAGAGCCCTGTACTTTTACTTTCAGTTTCTTTTGTACTTGTATCTGTATGGTCGGCCCGATGGGTGACCTGTGTTGTATTGTATTGCATAGCTATTAGGGCATTTACAGCTTTTTTACTATTACAGCTTGTTCTATTTCAGTTGTTTACTTCTTCCGCACTCTGTTTACATTCCACTATGTATGATACATAGTTATTTCCACTATTTTCTTACTCTGTTATGAGGGAATAGTCTCCACACTATCACTCCTTAGGCCCTCGCTGCTAGTCGGCAGCCTCTAGCATACGGGGAGGCGTGCTTGAGGCCTTGTGGCAAACCGGCTTGGAGCACCGGTTTAGTGGCTTCCGGGTCAAGATATTACAATAGTCAAGGACTTGTGCCAAGAATAAAAATAAGATTTTTTCAAGGCCTTATTCCAATACAGGTGTTTGTCTCATGAGACCTACCGATGCATCGGGGAGCTATAGCGATCTCCACCCATCACATACTAAGTTCAATGCATTCCTTATATGAACAATTTTAAACATAACATAAACATTAATATTAAAACTTTCATATAAAATGTTAATACATTATCCATAAACCATGAATGGTATAAAAATAACACATCTATAGTCAAACATATCAAAAAACCTTCAATAAAATATGGAAGTTTGGTATCATAATAAATCAACATCAAATAAGCTTAAAATCCATTAAAGGATGTTGACATAGATGAAATGAAAACTATTTGAGAGAACTATCTCTTTCTGAAATCATTTAAAAGTCACATAATTATAAAATAAAACATTTACATTGAAAATATTCTTATAATCTTATTAAGGAAGATACTACAATTTTATAATGGTGTAAAATAGTCTCACCTTCCTTATAAGTTAAAAAAAGACATTCTAGCCTTAATTTTGTTGAAAAGGTTATAAAGGACCTTGTTTGGAAAACGACAGAAAAATTCCTTTATAAACATCTTATAAAAATTCAAACAAGGGTATACATGAATTTAATACATATTCTATAAAATAGTAAGAATGTTTTGAAATACATTTTTAAGAATCATGGATGTGGATGATAAAGAGGTCTCAGTAGATAATTACATATAAACAATCTCGGATAATAAAGAGATCGTAGAATTAACCCTTACCTTGTACTTTTACTTGGTCGAGGGTAGGTTAAACACCTTTATAATGGTGAAATAATTGTTATTAAATTATACAATAATCATATACATTAATATGATATCATATATGATTATTTAACAATTCTTTGTTAATAATATCATAGTATTATCGTTGTTTCGGGTGTTAATAGATTTTTTTTCCTTTATATTCATTGTTATGTGATCCATATTTTTTATAGATGGGATGTATCTTATTCATATATAGAATGATATCAAGTCTTTAAACAATATTTTGAATCATCAAATGAAAATTATTCTTGAGTGGAAACGATGGGGAATGAATCTCATCGCGTTCGTGGAGACGGTAATCCGTACGTACGCACGAGCGACAATATCATTCTTTTGATATTAAAATAATATATAATTGGATGGTATATCATATATACATAATAATTATAATGTTATATTTATTACTAACATCAATTACACATCATTATTATAGCCATCCAAATAATAATGTATTGAATAACACTTACACCACGACATGGAGACGGTAAGCCGTACGTATGCACGTATGGTAACATGTCATTCATAGGATAGAGAAAATAATTAATATGATTGTACCATATTTATAATAACATCACAGTATATAGAAGATACTGGAGTTATTATTTTAGTATAGAAATAACAAAGAATATGTAAGTGGAAGAAGAAAGGAACTTGAAAGAGGTGATAAAATATTTACCTCTTCTTCAGGTTCTTGTTTTTGATTTGATCAAAAGGGCTCCATAGATTGGATTTCTGGCTAAATGAAGGCATCTAGGGTGAAGGTAGGATAGTTTATAGGGTATTTGGGAAGATATTGTCCGATCCAAATGGCTTTGATGGTGTGAAATTAGAGAGAAGTTGGAGTGCCGTTTTTTAAGAGGAGTGAGAGGCCCCTTAGGAAAATCTAGAAATATTATTTTATAATAAAATCATTTTCGGTTTCTAATGGATCCAAAGTTGATTATTTAAAATCTATAGTGGTGATATGTCTAAAACCACTCAACCAATAGGTTTTTGACAGGTTTGGGCCACTATTTATACTTTATCATTTAGATTTAACACTTACTTAAATAGTTTGACATTTACCATGTCTCTTTGTATTTTTATATTATATGGCTTCTGAACATACTATATACTTCTAAAAGAACCCCAAATGGATCATTAATGATACACCTATCATTATATATGTCTTTTTTCCGAACCTTATAATTTTAGGAATTGAATATCAACTAATAATATAAAATTTATTTTACATACTCTTTTATGTCAATTTTGACAGTATTTGGTATTTTATTTTTTATAAATTCATAACAGGATTATTACTTCGAAAACAATACATATAACCAATCCTAGTATGTCATATTAATCTAGAAAATTAGTGTAATTCATGAAAAGTCACAAATTTTATTTATTTGGATATTTATAATATCAATTATTTTAATATTTGATTAATTAGGTAATTACTACATCATCATTGTGTCATATATAATATAAATTATTTAATGTTTAAAAAATATAAATAAAATTCCATTATGTATTAAAACTTTTTATCTTTATAATGAATACTTATAGTCAAATTTATCTTATGTATAAACCTATATTAAAAATGTTTTAGTGATTAAACATTGATTTTAACTCTTTTAACTCTTCTTTAAATAAAATTATAATAAGTATCCTAATCTAATCCAAGTGGACCAAAGAGGTTCGTATTATATTTATATGGTTTTTTTGGTCGCACTATACTTATCCAATAGAATTATTACATGTGTTAGGGTAATAATAATATCATTTTTACCCTTTATTACCCTATTTACTATTAACTGTGGTAAATAAAAGTAAAAAATTACTATTCACAAGAAATTATTTTTATCATATTAAACCACATTTTTCTCCTTGATATTAACTGTGTCTCTTGGATTTTTTAAATTCCACTCACAGAAGCATTAAAATTATGTTTTATGTGAATATGAAAATTCTTCTAGGAGGTGGGTAGAAGACGGTGAAAAGTTATATAAAATTTTTATATATCTAAAATTATTATAAATTGACTCCAATGAATTAAATTGAACTTATATAGGTATTATCTGTCTATTTTGACCTAAAATATATTTAAATAAAATAAATCATTTTTTTTAATAAAAATTCAGTTTTAAACTATAACTCAGTGTTTTTCAATATTCACAAAAAATTGAAAGTTTTCAGAAAAGTACAAAAAAATTAACCCTAAGCTAATTTTGATATTCCGAATCCAAAAATGAAGTCCATTTTCAATGATAAAATTTATAAAATTTTAAAAAGTGGGTATTACTATTCATAACGGCTAGTTTGATTGGTTGTAGTGTGTTAGAACTCGAAGTTGCGTACAACACACGCTACAGTATTATTCGAAGAGAAGCGTATCGTAGAAGCTTGGGGTGTTACATTCTCCCCTCCTTCAAATAATTTTGTCTTCGAAATTTATAGAATATTACTGCGTAAAAAGAATCATGTGGTTCTTCATCATAAGTTCCTCGGGTTCCCACGTTGCCTCTTCTATCTTATGGTTTCTCCATAGAAATTTTACCAGATGAGTCTTCTGGTTTCTCAGCACTTGTTCTCTGGTATCAAGAACTTTGACGAGATCTTCACAATAAGACAGACCGAGTTCGAGTTCTACTTCCTCATAAGTTAGTACATGCGTTGGGTCAGGCATGTATTTTCTCAACAGTGATACTTGGAACACATCATGAACTTTGGAGAGACATGGCGGCATTGCCAACTAGTACGCTACAACCCCAATTTATTCTAGAATTTCAAAAGGTCCGATGTACCTATGACTCAATTTACCATTCTTACCCAAATGTATAACTCCCTTCCATGGAGATACCTTCAAGAAAACATGATATCCTACCTAAAATTCCAAATCGTTCCTTCGGTTATTGGCATAGCTGTTCTGCCTATATTGAGCTGCTTTGATGTAGTTTTGGATTACCTTTACATTTTCCATCATTTCCTCCACCATTTCTGGGCCTATGAGTTTTCTTTCACCAACATCATCCCAACAAGATGGTGTGAGACATCTCTTTCTGTATAATGCTTTATATGGTGCAATTCGAATACTTGAATGGAAGCTATTGTAATAGGAAAATTCCACCAGAGGTAAATATTCAGCCAACATACCCTGAATGTCAAGTGAGCAAGATCTTAACATGTCTTCTAAGGTTTGAATAGTCTGTTTTAATTGTCCATCAGTTTGAGGGTGGTAGGTAGTGCTCAAACAAAGTTCAGTATCCAAGGCTTTCTGAATAATTTTCCATAATCTTGATGTAAAATGTGGATCATGATCAGAAACAATTGATAGTGGTACTCCATGAAGTCTTACAACTTTATTAATATATAGTCTTGCTAATAGTTAAAGTGGTAAATCTTCTCTTATAACATGGAAATGTGCTGACTTTGTAAGACTATCAACGATGGCCCATATTGCATCATTCCTTCTAGGAGTCTTTGGTAGTCCCATGACAAAGTCCATTGTAATATTATCCCCTTTCCACTCAGGTATGGGAAGAGGTTGCATGACTCTTCCAGGCTGTTTCCTTCCATCTTTCACTTGTTGACAAACCATACATCTTGACAAAAAATCAGAAATCTCCCTCTTCATGTTGTCCTAATAAAAATGTTTCTTCAAATATCTATATATCTTGGTGCTCCTAGGGTGTATAGAGAAATTGGAATTATGAGCCTCATCCAAAAATTCCCTTTTGAGATCAGGTATATCAGGAACACAATGTCTCATCCCAAATTTCAAAATTTCATCTTCATACACAAAGTCACTCAATCTCCCATCATTCACAACTTTAATCTTCTTTTTAAATTCTTCATCATTAGTCTTAGAACTCTTTATCCTTCCTAGTAAAGATGGTTTGGCAACCATTTGAAAAATTATTGATGTTTCACCTTCCTTGGTAATTTTCATATCCATCTTCACTAGATCCATGAAAATAGGCTCCCTTTCAACTGTCATCTTGTTCAAAACTCCAAGATCTTTTCAGAAAAAAGAATCTTCCACCTTTTTTGACTTCCCCGGGTGGTAGTGTATAGTGAAATCATAATCCTAGAGTAGTTCACGCCATCTCCTTTGCCTCACGTTGAGTTTTGTGTGTGAGAAAATGTACTTCAAACACTTTTAATTAGAATAAATCAAACATTTTTTACCAAATAGGTTGTGTCTCCATATATTCAATGCAAAGACTACAGCTGCTAACTCAATATCATGAGTTTTATAGTTTTTCTCATGAATTTTTAGCTGTCGTGATGCATAAGCAATAACCCTATCATTCTGCATAAGGACACAACCAAGTCTTTTCTTTGAAGCATCACTATAAACAAAAAACCCATCATTCCTAGATTATAGAGTCAATATAGGAGCATTGACAAATATTCTCTTTAGTTATTCAAACAATTCTTCACACTCTTTTTCCCAAACAAATTTAACCCCTTTATGTGTGAGCTTCATTAAAGGGTTATCCAATCAGGAAAAATTCTGGACGAAACATCGATAATAACCTACAAAACCAATAAAACTATGTACCTCAATTATACTCATTGCTGTTGGCCATTCTTTGATTGCTCTTGTCTTAGAAGGATCAACATAGATTCTATCCTTAGAGAAAATATGACCAGGAAAAGAAATCTCTTGAAGCCAGAATTCACACTCGCTAAACATCCCATATAATTCATGTCTTCTCAGAGTCTTCAGGATAATGCTCAAGTGATTTTCATGATCTTCATAGATTTTGAAGTATACCAAGATATCATCAAAAAATACAACTACAAAGTCATCAAGATATTCCTTGAAAACATTTTTCATTAGATCCATGAAAAAAGGGTGCATTAGTCAGCCCAAAAGGTATTACTGTATACTCGTAATTCTCGTACCTAGTTTGAAATGCTATTTTCAGAATTTCTTACTTCTTCACACACAACTGATGATATCCAAATCAAAGTTCAATCTTTGAAAAATATTGACCACCATGAAGTTGGTCGAATAAATCATCAATGCGAGGTAGGGGATACTTGTTCTTTATTGTTATAAAATTGATCTCCTTGTAGTCAACACACAACCTCATAGATCCATCTTTCTTTTTATGAAAAAGAATAGGGGACCCTCATGGAAAAACACTAGGGAGAATAAATCCTTTATTAGTCGATTCATCTAGTTGTTTTTTTAGTTCCACTGATTCCCTAGTGGGCATTCTATATGGGGTTTTCGAGATGGGCCTTGACCCAGGAATTAATTCATTAGAAATCTCAATTTCTCATTCTAGAGGATGTCTAGGTAAATCTTCTAGAAACACATCAAAAGATTCTTTCACAATAGTTACATCCTCTATTTGAACATTCCTTTCCTCACCCACAGTTATTTCATTCTCTACCTCCCCAATAATTGAATTTAGTTGAGCTACTGGGTGTGGATCTAGATAATAATTAGTTGGTGATGATTCTGCTCTAATGATAAGGTGTTCTTTATCATTGTCATCAAAAATAGTAACATCCTTCCTCTTACAATAAATTTTTGAATCATGGTCCGAAATCCAATCCATAAAAAAGGATTATATAAAATTTCATCATGGGTATGACGATGAGATCAGGAGATAAATAACATTTATATGCCTTAATGGGAAGTGATTCATAGAACATTGTAGCAATGATACTTCCCTTATGAGTTTTTACTGACAAATCCTTTGTTAAATCAAATTAGAAATATCTAATTTTGTTAGAAAACTGGTAAGATATGAAACAATTTCATGATCCAGAATCAAATATAGCACTGGCTAAAATTGAGGAAACCATTAATTTTCCTGCCACACCATCTTTTGGAGCTTCTACCTCACCTGTAGTGATCACATTAGCTTGGCCTTGATCCCTTGGCCTTTTCTGAGGTAGGTTCCCCTGACGCATAGGGCATTCATTTTCCTAGTGTCCCATCTCCATAAAATTGTAGCATCAAACATCCAAAGCTTCTTTCTTCCCCTTGCATTCACGAGCTTAGTGGCCTTTTTTACTACACTTGTAACAGACTCCCATTCACTTAAATAAAGTACTGCGGTGTTTCATCCATCATTTACTACAGGATGGATATTCAACTTTTCCCTTCATCCCCTTATTTCCATTTCTAGAGTGATCAGCAGATCTGTTCTTCTCTTTCTTTTCTTTACAGTCATAAGAAATAGAGAATTCTTTTTCTGTTTTGATAGCACATGAGACAATATCTTCATACGATAAGAAGGATTGTGAGATTAATGCTCGATGGAGAAATGGTTTTAACCCATCAAATAAATGATCAATATTACTTCTTGGGTTACATATATAATCTGCATCATGCCTCTCTAACCTTGTAAAGTTATCCTCATACTTTGCGACATTCTCATCCTCCTTTTACCTTAGACTCAGAAATTGCATTTCCATATCTTCTCGATGGTCATGAGGAATGTAATTTTCTAAGAAAATCTCTTTAAACTCCCTCTATTCCATATTTGATACTTCATTATCTTCCTTTTTGTTTTGAATCAATGACCACAATTGATCAGAATCTCTAGTGAGGAGGTAAACTACCATGAAAACCTTTTCCCTTTCACTACTCCCCATGGCATGAAATATTTTCTCTAAAGAACTTATCCATTGCTCAGTAACCGATGGATTGTTACTCCCATTTCATGTTGGTGGTTTTTGCCTCATGAAGCGATCTAACATTGATCCTACATGATGTGGATCAGGGTGCTCTATAAGGGTAAATTTATTATTCGTAACCTGAGTGAGTTGTCCCAGTATAGTGATAAGTTGATCAGAACCAGCTATATCACTAGCTCCACTATAATTATCTTTAGCAGGAGGTAAATCCCTAAATGGAGTGTTTTCATTGATACTGTTTCCATTCCTTCCATTATGCTCCATTTCTAAACAATGGCATACACTAGATTAGTTTATTAATCACAATACATAAATCCAAACATGTAAAACACTTAACATAAATTGATCAGTTTATGGATATAATCCATAATCATAAAAAAAATTCTTTGAGGAAGTATATACTCATAAACCCTTCATAATGGTTTGTATAGAAATTGATAATTATCTTAAGCATGTCCCTTCAGAGTGTAGTAACCAAAAGTGAAGCAAGGCCCATTGTCGTGCACCAGTTCTCATTCTAGTCAAGCTCAAAGTGGTGTTTTCGGGTTTTACCCCTAGGTATATCTATGTCAGAGCCACCTCTACTTGCTCATATCCAGACAGGGATGTATTGCTTGGAAAACTCCCAAAATCTCTATAATACCAAAATTCATGGAAGTTCTTCTACACTAATCCTCAAAAAATATCATAGGGATATGAGATATAATTAGAGTTTATCTAATTATAGCATCCAAGTTTTGTACTAAAATTCCTCTGATAACGATTGTAACACCCTGACCCTAGTTACCCAGAGTCGGTACATTATTACATAACATTGGCATGATCACAAATGATCAGGTCTCGAAAGACCGATTAGTTTACTAGCCTTGGAAACACTAGATATATTCATAAGTCTTACATTACCTAATAAAGTGAAAAACTAAAACAACATAGTCTCCATAATCCACACTCACATCCCCTCAGAAAATCCCTGCAGGTTAGTCAAAAAATACTTCTTCACATCCTGGGAAAAATAAAACATAAAAAGGGGTGAGCTCAGATGCTGAGTAAATATAACAATATAGTGGGAACATTCATAAATAATAATAAACATTGAAGTCATTGAATAACTAAAAAATATATTTAAACTTTAACTTCAGTATAACATAGAAAAAATAAAATGAAATAATTCCATTCACTTATTCACACGGATATTCTACTAGTCGAATAATCACTTGCAATATCAATAACCACTTTCATAATGATGGAATGTATAATGCCAGACTTTCATAAACATAGAGTCAAGGCCTTGTGCCAAAACTAAAAATAAGATTTTTTTCAAGGCCTTATGCCAAGACACTAGTTTGTCTCATCAGACCTATTGATGCATCGCGGAGTTATAGTGGGTTCCACCCGTCACTTACTAAGTCCAATGCGTTTTTCATATGAACAAGTTTAAACATAACATAAACATTCTTATTAAAACTAGCATACGAAAAGTAAATACATTATCCATACACCATGAATGGTATAAAAATAACACATCCATAGTCAAACATATCACAAAACCTTCAATACAAATGGAGGTTTTGTATCATAATAAATCTACTTCAAATAATCTTAAAATCCATAAAAGGATGTTGACATTGATGAAATCAAAAATATTTGAGAGAACTATCTCTTTTTGAAATCATTTAAAAGTCACATAATTATAAAATAAAACATTTACTTTGAAAAAATTCTTATAATCTTATAAGGGAAGCTTAAAAAATTTTATAATGGCAGAAAATAGCCTCACCTTCCGTATAAGTTAAAAAAGACAGTCTTACCTAAATTTTGTAGAAAATGATATAAAGGACCTTCTTTGGAAAATGATGGAAAGATTACTTTATAAACATCTTATAAATAGTCAAACAAGGGTATAAATGACTTTAACCAATAATCTATAAAATAGCAAGAATTTTTTGAAATACATTTTTAAGAAACATGGATGTTGATGATAAAGAGGTCCTAGTAGATAATTACATATAAACAACCTCAGATAATGAAAAGATTGTAGAATTAACACATACTATGTACTTTTCCTTGTCGAGGGTAGGTTAACCACCTGTATAATGGTGAAATAATTTTTATTAAATTATAAATGAATCATATACATTAATATGAAATCATATATGACCTTTTAACATTACTTTGTTAATAATATCATTGTATTATCATTGTTTTGGGTGTTAACAGATTCTTTTTCCTTTATATTCTTTGTTATGTGAGTCATATTTGTTATGGAATGGATGTATCTTATTCATATACATAATGATATCAAATCTTTAAAAATTATGTTTAATCATCAAATGAAAATTATTCTTGAGTGGATACGATGGGGAATGAATCTCATCGCGTTCGAGGAGACGGTAATCCGTACATACGCACGAGTGACAATATCATTATTTTGATATTAAAATAATATATAACTGGATGTTATATCATATATACAAGATCATTATCATGTTATATTTATTACTTAAATCAATTACACATCATTATTATACCCATCCAAATAATAATGTATTGAATAACAATTACACCACGCCATGGAGACGCTAAGTGGTACGTACACACGTATGGTGACATGTCATTAAAAGGATAGATAGAATAATGAATATGGTTGTACCTTATTTATAATAACATACCAATATATAGAAGATACATGAGTTATTATTTTAGAATATAAATAGAAAAGAAAGAGGAAGTGGAATATGAAAGGAACCTGAAAGAGCTGATGAAATATTTAGGTCTTCTTTGGGTTATTCATTTTGATTTGATCAAAAGGGCTCCATAGGTTTGATTTTTGACTAAACGAATGCCTCTAGGATTAATGTAAAATAGTTAATAGGGTATTTTGGTAGAGTTTGGCTGATCCAAATGCCTTTTATGTTGTGAATTAGAGATAAGGGGGAGTTCCCTTTTATAAGAGGAGTGAGGGTCACATTATGAAGAGCTGAAATATTATTTTATAATAAATTAATTTTCGGTTTATAATGGCTAAAAGTAGATTATTTAAATTACAAGGTTTGGATAGGTCTAAAACCACTCAACCAATACGTTTTAGATAGGTATGGGTGACTATTTTAACTTTATCTTTTAGATTGACATATACCATGTCTCTTTGTATTTTTATATTATATTGTTAATAAACTTACTATATATTTCCGAGAGAACCCCAAATGGTTTATTAATGATACACATATCATTATATAAGTCTTATGGCCTAAAAATAGATTTTTTGAAATAGAATATCAATTAATAATATAATATTTTTTTCAAAAACTCTTTTATGTCAATTTTGACACTATTTGGTATTTTGATTTTTCTAATTCATAACAGTGTTATTACTTCGAAAACAATTCATATATCCAACCCTAATATGTCATATTAATCTATAAAATAAGTGTAATTCATAAAAAGTCTCAAATTATATTTATTTTGATATTTATAATATCAATTATTTTAATATTTCATTAATTAGGTAATTACTACATCATCATTGTGTCATGTATAATTTATATTATTTAATGTCTAAAATATATAAATAAAATACCATTTTTTAGAAAAGTTTTTTATCTTTCTAATGAATATTTATAGTCAAATTTATCTTATGTATAACCCTATATTAAAAATGTTTTAGTTATTGAACTTTGATTTTAACTCTTTTAACTCTTCTTTAAATAAAATAATTATAAGTGTCCTAAACTAATCCAACTGGACCAAAGAGGTTAAAATTTTATTCCAAAGGTTTTTTTTGGTCGAACTATACTTATCCAATAGAATTAGGACACGTGTTAGGGTAATAATAGTATCATTTTTACCCTTAATTACCCTATTTACTTTTAACTGTGGTAAATAAAAGTAAAAATGTTACCATTCACCAAAAATTCTTTATATCTTATTGAACCACATTTTACTCCCTGATATTAACCATGTCTCTCGTATTTTTGAAATTTCACTCACAGAAGCGGTAAAATTAAGTTTTATGTGAATTTTCAAATTCTCTTAGTAGGTGGGTAAAAGCCGGTGAAAAGTTTTATAAAATCATTATATTTCTAAAATTATTATAAATTTACTCAATTGTATTAAATTTAACTTATATAGGTATTATGTGTCCATTTTGACCTAAAATAGATTTAAATAAAATAAATAATTATTTAAATAAAAATTCGGTTTTAAACTATAACTCAGTGTTTTTCACTATTCATAAAAAAATTGAAAGTTTTCCGAAAGATACCAAAAAATCACCCTAAGGTAATTTTGATATTATGAATCCAAAAATGAATTCCATTTTGAAAGATAAAATTTATAAAATTTCAAAACATGGGTATTACTATTCATAATGGCTAGTTTGATTGGTTGTGGTGTGTTAGAACTCGAAGTTGCGTACAACCCACACTACTGTATTATTCAAAGAGAAGCGTACAATGGATATTTGGGGTTTTAGATCATTCACATAAATTGAAATATTTAATTTTAAATTAAAACCTTAGACATGAAAAAAATAGTTTTCCAAGGAATGAATTTTCCAAAGTATATAATGTTTTATTATCAAAATTAAATATTATATTGATTGAAATTACCAATATTGGATTAATAAATATATAATTTATATAATTTTACCAATATAAAAATATTAAAATAAAATTTAGATTATAAATTCTTTAAATGAAACGTATTTTTTAAAATAAAAATCAACATTTTTAAGAATAATTAAAAAATTAATATTTTTATAAAATTATCTAAAAATAAATAAAAGATAAATATGAAATATTTATTTAAAAAATGGTTTTTATTTTCCATTTAAATTTTCTAAATGTTTGAAAATTTAATTTTAGTCTCTATTTAAACAAATAAAAAAATCTTTTTTTGAAAAACTGTTATTTTTGAATTGTACGAAGAAATTATTAAAAATTAAACACATTTTTTTAAAATGTTTTATTTATATAAACAAATATACTTAATATTTAAATTTTTTTATTCCTATTCATACATTCATATTTAATGGATATATTATAATTCCCTTCTTAAAATAGTAATATTAATAATATATAACAGTTCAATAAAAATAGGTCTTACATGTATCACAAGCTATTAAAAATTCTAAATTTATTTGGAAAAAAAATTCAAAAAATCTCTGTGTGTTACAATAACATAGAAAGGTTAACTTGTTCTTTGGAAACTTGGATGATAAAATTTTAATGATAACTCCAGGGATAAGTCTATGTAGATGATAACATCCTTAGGTTTTTGTAATAGACTTTGATATCTTAGGTTAATCCTATGGTTTCATAGACTGAGAATAATGTGTCATGATTAAATAATCCTATAATTGATTTTTTCATGGTTCTTGGGTTTTCAACAATGATTGTTGTTTCTCACACTTTTCCTTTTTGTTTTTATTCAGTGGGTTGAACCTAAAAACATCATTCTAACAACAAATTTTATAGACAATGTAGTGATTGTCCACCAAAGAACCCAAACTATAAAGGTGATGGAATATAGAATCTTCTTTATATGTTCACATAACTTTCTCAATACATGAATCATGATGATCTTCCAATAGATAAAATAAAGGGACCATGTACCATTGAATATTTTATGAGGAGACAACCACCTTCTTTTAGATGAATATTTTATCCATTAGTATTTGAGTGATCGATTGTTAACATTTAGAAAATATTTTTTGTTCACTAGTTATTAAAACAAGAAGATATTATCATAGAAATTTATCAACTGTAAAGACAAGTATATCAATGGTGGAATATTTTTATAAACACAAATTATGAGGATAAAATTTACTCTATGGAATTTGATGAGTTTAAGAAGATATATTATTATAATTACATCCCTCAAATTCTACCTATAGTGAATGAAAAAGGATTTCATTGAGCTTATGGAAAATTGTGTTGAATACATCGGCACCTATTAGGAATTTTCTAAAATACATTCAATGTATGACTCTGGTTTAGACATTATCCTAAGATAAAAACAAATCTATTCATTGATGTCATAAATCCTTGTCTTTGAAAGGAGCTAGATATAATATAATTTAGTAGTTATTAAGAAATTGTTTTTGGGAACTAAATTTAGAAATGGAAATTTGAGATCCCCCCATTCCCATGTTGTTTATAAGAAAAGTAAGATTGAATTTCATGAAAACTCAAATAGATGATTTGGTAAAAAGAAATTATGTCCATCTACATTCCATTAATGTGGGAAGAAACCAAAAGTGAATTTTTTGAATAGAATTTTGAGGTGATTTAAAATGGAAAGGAATTTCGTATAGCCTATGCATGTGAGAACAGGATAAATAGATTGGTTAATGCAATGGATGAGAATAAGATGAAAACTAATACACGACTCATGCTTCAATTCACAAAATTCAAAGATTATGGAAATTATAGAAACGAATTCAAAAATCAAAAGGTTTTTCATGATGAAAAATATAACCAACCTCTTAAAATAAATGAAAAAGGGAAATCACAACTTATTGTGACTTCAAAAGTGGTCTATGGGAATTATTTAATGAAATTTATATGTAATAATCACTCTATAATTGATAATTTTTTATTTAAATTTTGTTCTTCCAACTCTTTTAAAATTGAATAATTTACGAAGGGTTTCAAAATCCCACACCAATGAGTAAATGATTAATTAATAGTTAAAATACCTAATAGAATGTTGGTCAAATATCATGTCTATGATTATTCTTCAGTTACATGTTATTCTAATATTCTTCCTATATATCATATTATTCTCTATTTGGTTAAATTTTCTGTTATTTTGGTTATGGATTAAATTTATATACTTAAATAGTACATTGATTTTTGAGGAAGTCGATTCAAATTTTATATTTACAATCAACCTATGATCATATATCAGTGTGATGATAAATTTGATCTTTTGATTAAAAAAATTACATTCTATGGTTATTTATTACTATTAAAAATATTTTTAGTCACATATGGTAAGGTAGAAACTCAACATCAATGATATACATCTTTAATAAGAGTTTATTTATATCTTTTTAGAATAATTTCTTTGTCTTACAATGAAATTTAATGTTGAGTTCTCTATAAAACTCATAACTTGTTCATAACTTATTCCAAAGACTTCATATATTGGTTCCCTAATAAATTTTAAGGAATTTGAAATCAACTATATGAAAATATTGAAAATAGATTCATTTATCCACTATTTCTCCTTGGGATACATTTTTTAGAATAAATTGTGATCATTTTTACTACACATTGATTATAGAGAAATTAATAGGATCATAATAATTATAAAGAATACTCCACCCATTATTGATGCCTTTTTGATCAAAAGTGAGGATATATACACTTTTATATGATTATGATTAATTTTGGATATCATCGGTTAGGGTGAAGAGTAATATATACCCATGACAACATTCTATACAAGTTATGGACACTATGAATTTATAGTGATTCCATTTGGTCTTATAAATTCCCTTTTTTATTGATAGATTTAATAAATATAGTCTTTATAGATTACCTTGATATGTTTTTAGTAGTCTTTATATGTGATATTATTTTGTTTTAAAAGAAAAAAAATAGTTTTAATATCATGTGAGAATTATACTAAAGATCCTAAGGAAAGAGTGGTTATATGAAAAATTTACAAAGTGTGAATTTTATCTTTTAAAAGACTTATTCTTATGTCATATAATCTAATCTGGGGGTATTTTTCAGCATCCTTCAAATATAGGTATTATTGATAAATGGATCATACATACCATTCTTACTGAGATCCATAGTTTTATAATGTTTATTTGATTTTATAAATGATTTATTTATAATTTACCATAGTTGTGCAATGAAATCACCATGTTATCTCTAAAGTGATACAATTTCCATTAGATAGATGAATATGTGGAATTTGCTGAGGGATATGGATGGAATTTTAGTCAGTGAACCTATACTAATAGTACCCTAAAGTAGATAAGTGTTTGTAATCTATAGTTATGAATTATATAATGGATTTTAGTTTTATCTCCTAAAAAATAATATGGTAAAACATTTGACTCACGCTAATTGATGCTTTATGAGAAAGACTAACCAACACAAAATTTGGAGTTAGTTGAACGTGTTTTCATGACCTGTAAAATTGATTATGTTTTTAAAGGGAATTTATATTATAGGGAAGACCATACAGAATGTATCTTGGAGCATTTTATATTTATAGTGTTTATTTTAAATAAAAATTACTACCATCGGGGGTGGTTTAGAAAAATGTTTAAAAAAATGACTTAATGAGAGAGTTTAACAGTTGATATATAATGGTGGTTTTTGAGAATTATGGGAGAAGTATTTGATTTCTTTTTCACTAAAAATCTTGGTTAGTTCATTTTTTAGAAAATAAAACATGGTTTAATGGAATCCTTTGGTTGTGGGTTATAAAGAGCTTGATTTTAACATCCCACCCCATCCCATTGGCTTGAGAGGGCGGAGGAATGCTACTTAGCCATAAGAGACGTTCCCAAGGTGCAAAAAGTAGGTAATAAATGTTGAGGTCTTCGAGACTAAATTGGGGAATGATTTTTCCAGGAGATAAAATCAACCAACCTAACAATCCATTATCATCAAACTACGTGATGCATGTCAACGAAACTACCCAACCCATAAATTAACAAAATACAACCAAAATATTCCATAAGAATTCCTAAATTCCAATACAACCAAAACAAATTTCAGAGTATCATGAAGAAGAATGCACCACATGTCCGCAAATAACTAGGACACCATCCATAGCTCCGCACTAAGTTACATGATCCAAGCACCACAACATTACTAAATTGTCATGCCAAACCACTAGAAAAATTAGATTATTTACTTTTACATATATCTTGGAATACAACATCTGAAAAAGCAATGTTGTTAGAAAGAAAGGGTGAGTAATAATACTCAGTAGGATTTCCCCAAATGACATCCCTACACATGCCACTAAGAATGAACCGTTAGTACATTTATATAAAACTGTTAGTATAAATCATTAAATTGTGAAACAATTACCACAATCCAAACATACCCTTATAATGAAATGTCAAACAAGGGAAATCCCCAACTATTCCATAATCCATAGAACAATCACACATAATCCCAAAACATTCCATCTTGCAATGAAACACACTAGAGGGTAACCTAAATGGCGGAGCTTCTATCCAACTCGTTCATCTATTTCAAACTCGTGGTGCTTCCCGACCACTCTCCATAATAGTGGATATTCCATCCACTATCCATCACCTTGTGTAGTGAGACCTCCCACCCAATTCCACACCATTAACCCAAACCATAACACTTAATCAACCAACAATAATAAAGCACCAAAGCCATACATTAAGTGCACAACCACTTCAAACACATGCCAATTCACTTCAATAAATAACTAATTTATAGGAAAAACCCTTCTACAAGTTTCCATTCTACATCCCATTCCAATAAAACCCAATTTTATTAAATACCATTTTCACCAAAAAAAATCTTTAAGAAAAACAAGAAACAGATTTTAAATTCTATATTTTAAAATTAGACAAAAAATCCCCTCTTTTAACAATATCCCATTTCTCCCAAAAATCATCAAATCATTACCCAATTGGTTTCCACCAAGATTTCTCACATCATATTCAAAATTAATTTCACGAAAAATAATTAATTGCAACTAAATCCACTATTTCTAACAATGTGTAGTTGAGAGAGAAGCTACCTACCTTTAGGGTTTAGGAAAAATCATCCCTCAAGCAACCACACTATAAATCTGGTGAACGAACCACTGAATCCGCTCTAGATCATATTCCCTATCATCAAAAGGAACTAAAATCATATATTTAGGATAAAAACCCATGATCTACATGAAATGGATGTAGATATGGATAACCAAGAAAGTGAGAAGAGTAGATCTAGATAGAAACTAAGAATAATCCAAGAGGATAGACTTACTTGGGATGAACCACCTTTAAATTCCCCTTAAAACCCCTTCAAATAGCTTCCAAAATGAGTTTCATATCCCATAAAACCCTTGAAATCATAAAATCCCAACTGAGGCATGAGTGGGAGAATGATTGGAGTGAAATAGGTAAATCTAGAGTGGACCTGAATTTAAAAATTTCCCATTTTAAGTGGTCACATGGTTAGCTCGTATGGTTTGGAAAACAGTGTGCTAACCGTGCACACACAACTGCCTCAAGAGAAGAGGTCCATCATGGTTGTCTCACGCGGTTTGGAAAACTATGCATAGACCAAGTGAAGCCCATTGTCTCCCCTTTTACAGTTAATTGGGTATTCTGTATGGTTTCCCATAACCGTTATCAAACAGTGCGCCCCTAAAAACACCTCCATACACTTCCAAAACCATTACAATATATGTCAACCTCTTCGAAACTCATCCCAATCAATTTAATCACATAAAAAGACATAAAAATGATACATACCTCAAACCAAAGAAGATAAATTCCCCCCAAAATTATACTTTCCATCCATGGAATGTAGGGAACCATCACGTTGCCAAAAGAGCTTGGGCCATTACTAGGTCATCTCTTTCTCTCCCTCCCAAGTCTCATCCTGAATCTAATCATTCTTCCACAAAACATGTACTAAACGAATTATTTTACCATGCAAGAATTTCCCATTCTTATCCACATTCCTTAATGGCATATGCACGAAAGAAAAATCTGGTTCTATCTCAACAGGATTATAACAAATCCTACAGTCATGATCCAGCTGATACTTTTTCAAATGGTCCACATAAGATACCTTGTTTACAGCACTAAATTGAGGTGGAGAATCCAAATAGTAATCAACCTCCCCAATCTACTCATGAATCTAAAAAGGACTCATATACCTTGGAGATAAGATACCCTGATTTCCAAACCAACCATGTTCTATCCTTGGATTGATCTTCAAAAACACATGATCACCAACCTTGAAGGACCAAAATGGTCAATGATGGTCCGCATATGATTTCTGATGACATTAAGACATCTCCATACTCTTTTTGATCAACTTGATTTTCACCTTATTCTCTTAGATAGGGCTCAGTCCAATCATCAAAGTCTGACCCATTTCCACCCAACATAGTGGAGAACATCATAGTCACCCATACAATGTCTCAAATAGATCCATATGAATTTATAATTGATAAATGTTATTAGAGGAGAACTCCACCAATAGTAAGTGATCCTCCCATGAACCACCAAAATCCATCAAATAATCCCTTAGCATATACTTCAAATTTTGAATCATTCTCATGGATTTTCATCTGTCTGAGGATGATATGCCATGACCATCGTCAATAATTTCCCAAGGGCTTACTGGAAGGATTTCTAGAAATGAGATGTGAACGTCAGGTCTCTATATGATACAACCACAGCTAGAACACCATGCCTCTTTATTACTTCTTGGATATATATTTTGGACAGATCATCCACTGTATGGGATTCATGAATCATAATGAATTGGTCTGACTTTGTGAGTTGATCCACAATCATAAATATGGCATTGTGCTTTCTGGAGATTCTTGGGAGACCCATCAGAAAATCCATTGCTATTTTCGCTAATTTACACACATGGATATGTAATGACTACAAAATTCTTGTTGGCCACTAATTCTCTTCCTTGACTTTATGATTTGTCAAGCATCTCAAGACAAAATCAGCCACATCCCTTTTCATACTGGCCCAACAAAAAATCACTTTCAGAGCCTTATACATATTCTAAATTCGTTGATGGGAAAACCACATTGAATGGGGATATACCCTGAGAATTTCCTCTTGAAAATCCATTGGTACAAACATCTGATTCTGAAAACACAAGACTGAATTCCCTTTCAGTTCCCAGCTTTAAAGGGTCTCCTCACCATTGAGTTTTGACCTCATTCACATACATTTGAAATCAAATTTATGTGCCGCTATAACCAAACTATCCAAGTAAGGAACCAATGAAACCATAAATAATACCACTGTAACACCCTGTTCCTCACATTTCAACGACATGTCTACTATGACCGACATCAACTACCATTAATCTAATTTATTTTTTACCACTTCAGCTTATTATTTTCCACTTAATGCATCTGCCACCTAATTTCCCTTACCTGGTGTGTATGTAAAGTCAAAATCAAACATCTGGAGGTATTCCATTGATCTAATTTTCCTCAAGTTCACATATCTATGTGATAAAATATACTTTATTCTCTTGGGATCTATAAACACTATTAATTTCTCACCAAAGTGATAATGACGCCACATTTTTAAATCATGAACCACTACCGCCAACTCCAAATCTTGTGTTGGTTAGTTATTCTCATGAAACCTCAACTTAAATGAGCCATATGCAACCAATTGACCCCCCCCCCCCCTACATGATGAAACACACCAACCTTGATCTCGATGTGTTACAATACATCATATTCCATTTCCTTGGTTCAGGAAAAACAATGTTTGGTTCTGATGTATGGTAACACTTTATCTCTTAAAATAATTTCTGACACCACCCATCCCCTTAAAATGGGATATTCAACCTTGTCAAAGTTGTCATTGGAAATGATAGTTGGGAGAAATTAAGAAAAAATCATCGATAATGTAGCACCCCGACCCCAGCTACCCAGAGTCGGTGCATTACTTCGTAACATTGGCATGATCACAAAAGATCAAGGTTCGAAAGACCGATTAGTTTAGTAGCCTTGGAAACACTAGATACATTCATAAGTCTTACATTACATCATAAAGTGAAAAACTACAATAAAAAAAGTCTCCATAGTCCACACTCATATCCTCTTCTGACTATCCCTGCAGGTCATTCCTAAAATACTTCTTCACATCCTGGAAAATATTAAAACATTGAAAGGGGTGAGCTCAGATGCTCAGTAAGGATAACAATATTGCGGAAGCTTTCATAAATAATCATTAACAATTAAGGCAATGTATAAATAAAACAAAAGCCTTTTAAACATGAACTTCAACATAATATGGCGAAAGTAAAATGAGATAATGCCATTCACTTCTTCACATGGATATTCTAATGGTCGAATAATCACATGCAATATCAATAACCACTTTCATAATGAGGGAATGTATAATGCCAGACATTCTGAAACATTTTGTCAAGGCCTCGGCCAAGACATCTAAAATGATTAAGGCCTCGGCCTAAACCATAAATCAAATTGGGAAAGGGCCTCGGCCAATTCCACGTCTAGTTGTCTCATGAGACCTACCGATGCATCGAGGAGCTATAGTGGGCTCCACCCGTCACTTATTAAGTCCAATACATTCCTCATATGAATAGGTTTAAACATATCATAAACCATAACTTAATCGTATCACGTAAAACATGCATAAAGGAAACATAACATTTCCACATTTCAATCACAAGATATCAATACAACACATTGATATAATAAAAACTCTTTCAAAACCATTTTCAATACCAAAATAAAAGAAAAGTATAACATGGTATTTATTTTTCATTAAAAAAGGGTATGGCTTGTAGAGGAAGCCGAAACTCAAATAGTGGTCACGGCGGCGGAGAAGTCGTTGTCGCCGCATACGTACGACAAAAACATTCCCTTTTGTCATTTAGTAAACGCTTCTTATAAAAAATATTCCTTTTGAATAAACATAAAAGTCAAAGGGGTTTATACACCGTATAAAAGAAAGTTGTGTATAAAACCAAATATACCTCAATGAAAGGGGATTGAGACGAAGTCCTTAAAAGATAATTTTTAAAATAAAATAGATCTATTATGTGTATTAACTATAGGTACACATAAAGAAAGTAAAAATACAAAATAGGACATAATAATATCATGACATAATTTGAAAGTAGGAGATTAACCGAAAGAATGGAAGTTGGGTTAAGAAATTCCCTTACCTCGTGTTTGACTTGACTCAACCGTTCTTTAACCTCCTGAATAATAAACTAGAGTTAATATATACCTTATTAAGAACCATTTTCAATTTCATTATCCTTATTATATCACTTATTACAATGATATGAACATTATGTAATTATTTAAGTTAATAACGGTCGTTTTGTCGATCTTTGATACTTGAGTCAACAATAAACTTCTTATAATTACAAGTTGTTTACGTGGTAGAATATCCATTATCTCCAGAATTATATTCATGATTTAGATGTCATGTATATCTTATATATCCAGTATATACATTCATTTATAATATTACGTAACATTTAGAGGTAAGAAATGAAATGCACCGTTCATGGAGACGGTAAGCCGTACGTACGCATGAACGCTACTTTCATTTCAATTTCATATTTAATGGAACGAAATCATAATGATATAAATGTATAATATAATTCCAGTATAATATAGTGTATAATACCATTTACTCCATCCTTTATACATCCCACATATGGCATTAACGATTCAAATCACTTTGAGGGGGCGGTAGTCCGCACTTCCTAAAATGAAATTATCGCGTTTTACCCATAATGGAAATCATAAAGTATGCCATAAATGAGAAATACAGAAGCATAAGTAAAACATAAACATATTATATATCATATATAAAAATAGTGACATCTTAATGGCCACCTTTTAAGGTGTTATATGAGTGTTGAACAATCATCGTTTCGTGAGGCAGAAATTCGCCATCCACAGAAACCGTATGTTCTTTAACCATTAGATGTAGGTGTGCGTAAGTGTATCTCTAATCCTTCTTATAAAAACATCCTAGTATATTGAGAATACTGGTGTTGTTACAAAAGAAATTAATAAAAATAGTTTAGGGGGTTGGAGAAGAAAAATAAAACAAAACAACATTAGAGAAGACATTACCTCAAAATCGGGTAACTCTTTTTTATTTGAGCCAAAGGCTTCCTTGGGAAGAGTTCTGCCCAAAGTGAGGCTTCTAGGAGTAAGAGGGGGAATTTGGGAGATTATTTGGGCAGATTTTGGCCTAGCCAAATGGCTTGAAAGTGTGAATGAGGTGGGAGAGGTGGGGGCCTTTTATAAGTGGAGAGGAGGGGCACTCTTGGAAAGTAAAGAAAAGTCACTTTATTATAAAATGATTTTCGGATTTTAGAGGTCCCACACTTATATAATTCGAGGATATGATGATAAGGGTTCGAAATATACTCATCCAATAGGTTTTTGACAAGTGTACGCTTTGGATTTTACATTATCTTTCCATTCTATTTAAATCGTTAAATAATGAGGTCATCGCTGCATCATCATGATGTCATAATTAATTTAATTTATTTAATGTATAAAAATTATAAAAAAAATACTATGATGTAGGAAATCTTTGTATCTTTCTAATGAATATTTATAATCAAAATTTGGACTTGTGTAACCCCACTTAAAAACTGGTTTAGTAAAACAACTCATGTTTGTGTCAATTTAATTTTAACATTAAATATATATATATTAATGTCATTTTCCAACCAAAGTGGCTCCATGGGGTCCCCAAGTTGACCCATGGGTTGTCTTGGTCGGCCATGACTCATCCAATAGGAGTAGGACATGTTTCAAGCTCATCTCATATTATTAAAACATTATTTTTACCTTAAACTACACTAATTACCTCTAATCGCGATTAAGAACTTAAAAGTTACTATTCACCAAAAAATTATTTTGATCTCATTGAACCACATTTTACTTCTTAATGACAACCATGTATGTCGGATTTTTGAAAATAAAATCACAGAAGTGGTAATATTTCATTTAAACGAAAAATCAGTTATTTAACTACCACTTAGTGGTTTCACTATTCATCAAAAATTGATGTTTTTCAGAACAATGCCAAAATTTTACCCTAAGATATAATTGATATTACGAATTCAAAAATGATGTCTATTTTACAAAATTCCAAACATATAAGTTGCATTAATTAATTTTATAATTAATTCCCGCTGTCACAACAAATAGCGTGTTTTAAGAAACAATTTATATCAAAAGATTGGCAATTGTTTATGTCCAATTTCAATGTTAAATTAATTCTAATGACCACCATTGGATAAAATGGTAAAAATATATTCTAATTATACTTTAAAACCACTAAATAGTATAATTTATCACTATAAATTATTTTTATTAAAAAAGTTGTTTTTAAGTATTTTTCACTATTCATAAAAAATTAGAAGTTCTCAGAAAAATACCAAAAATTCAACATAGGCTAATTTCGATATTACGAATCCAAAAATGAAGTCCATTTTGAAATATAAAATTTCTATAATTTTAAAAAGTGGTTATTACTATTCATAACCGTTACTTTGATTAGTCGCGGTGTTTTAGAACTCGAAGTTGCGTACAATGCAAGCTATTGCATTATTGAATGAGAAGCGTATCATTGAAGCTCGGGGTGTTACAGATAATATCCCACTAGACCATGGATGCTCTGTATCTCAAAAATGTTCTTTGGCAGTTTCCAGGAGATAACAACCTCTATCTTTTTCGGATCAACTGAAAAACCTTTCTCATATTTAACGTGGCTAAAGAAATAAAGATCCTATATCAAAAAGACAAACTTTGACAATTTGGCATACATCCGATGATCGCTCAAGATCCCCAACACTATTGCGAAGTGCAAGTCATGCTCTAACCTTGTACTTGATTACACCAGTATATCATCAGAAAATACCACCACAATAGAATCTAGATATCTTTGAAATATATGATTCATCAATTCCATAAAAACTACTGGAGCATACATTATACCAAATAGAATAACCACATACTCATAATGGCCATATCCACTTCTAAAAGCTATTTTTAGGATATCCTCATTTGTTACCCATAATTGATGAAATCATAAACTCATGTCAATCTTGGAAACCAATGACCTCCCCTCAACTGGTCAAACAAATCATCAATGTGTGGATGTGGATATCGGTTCTTTATCCTAAACTGATTATGTCTATGATAATCAACATAGAGCTGTACAGTTCATCGAACTTTTTAATAAAAAAACTGGAACTACCAACAATGACTTTCCAGGACGGATGAACCATTTACTATCTAACTCTTAAATCACCACCTTTAATTTATCCATTTTTTTGGTGCCATACGGTAATAAAGAAGCAATATAAGATTGTTCCCTAGGAGGATATCAATAGTAAACTCCCCTTCTCTCAGGGGTGGAAACCCTAAAAATTATTTGGTAATACATCCATAAACTGATCCATTACTGTGAAAAGAACACACTACTGAACACCTTACAATAATTATAATGACAAAGCTCCTAAATAATATGAGATCATGCCAAAATCCTGTGCCAAAAAATTTGTTACACCCAACTTTTGTTTCTTATCCCCCTTAAAGAGGAGTTCAATGACATCCCCTATTGTAAAACGAACCATTCGCTCATAGAAATTGATGTGGGCCTTAAACATCACCAAACAATCCATCCCTAGGATTCTTTCATAAGAATACATCTTAAGAACTAAGAAATCCCACATCATTTCAATGTCTTCCACAACTGACCAACATGCTCTACATTGGAAAGCTTGAAACTCTCTTTGAACTAGAGGAGTTTGTTGTTTCAGAACACAAGGCATCTTTTAAATTGTTAAACCCAGTAAAATGAGATCACAAGAAGCATGAAAAGAATTTGAATCACCTATATCAAACAAATCTTACATCAATGTGGAATTAAATAGAACTGTACATCACACTGGGGATGGTCCCACTTGATCATCCATCACTACCTGTTCAGCTCCGAACAACTACTTTCTTTCCACATTCTACTATTTATTAGCGTATTGAGGTGTCATGGTATTTTTGGAATAAACATGACCAACAATACTCTACTGCTGAGGGGTATGTTGCTGACTCCATCCCATCAAGCCATAAAACCCCTATGACCCCTAAGCAATGTCATGGATACCTAACCATAGAGCATTCCGACAATAACACAGAAGAGGCCATATCTTCTTTCAATTATGACATACATGAGGTTGTGCCGTAAAATCCCACATGATGGGCCCCATAGAGATACACTAAATACATACCATCTTACTCTGAGGCTTTGGGGGAAGATTCATCAATCCGGTCGTCGGATTCTGAGCTGTACTCCTACCCTACAAATAAGTCTCCCTCTTCACTTTGAACCCAGTGTTTGAGTTCCCACTATTTCCCATGAGTACCAACATGCTTCCCCCACATGTATCTCCCAAAATATCTCACCCATCCAACAAAGTTCTATCAACCATTTCCATGTATTCATTTATACACTACACCGCAATCTTGGAAGGAATTTCTAGGCTCAAACCAGCTTCCATTTTTTTTCTTCAATGAATTACTTCCTTTCACATCGGGTAAAAACTAAACTAAGTTCATATACATGGCCAAATATACCATTACCTCAGGGTTATGCTACCACAAATGGAAGAAATCTGCAGTATTCTGAATCCTGGATGTATGAGGGAATAATGGTTTATTAACCAATTCCTAGAAATCCTTCAATGTCGCACCATCATCTGTCCTAGAATGGACTGCCAGCTCCCACCACTAAACGGAATGATATTCTAACATATATGTGGATAAATTCACTTTCAGCTCTCCCAATGTTTCCATGAAGTCAAATATCCTATTCATTATATTCATCCATGCTTCTTCCCTTTTAGATTCTTAATCACTTCTAAATATGGTTGTATTCGGCCTTTGAAACTGAACTAAATGATCCACATGCTTTTGTTCATCCACTTTTTCCCACTTTCCACAGCTTAGAATGCTTGTACTATACTCTGCACTTGCTGTTAGTTCACATGAGGCTCAGGTGCTACCTCATTTTAAGCAGATTCCTCTGGTTGGACTCTATGACGCCTAACCTATAACACTCCAAGTTTCCACGGTATGTTTCCCTTGGAATAATACAATATCTTGTTTTGTATGCAACATCGAGTTAAAACACACCACAACAAATCAAACTAGCCATTATGAATAGTAATACCCATTTTTTAAAATTTTTAATTTTTTCCCTTCAAAATGGACTTCATTTTTTAATTCGGATGTCGAAATTAGCTTAGGGTGAATTTTTGGTATTTTTCTGAAAACATTCAAATTTTGATGAATAGTGAAAAACACTGAGTTATTGTTTAAAACTGACTTTTTATTTAAATAATAATTTATTTTATTTAAATTTATTTTTAGTCAAAATATAAACAAAATACCTATATATGTTTTATGTAATTCATTGGATCCATTTTATAATAAGATTAGATATATAAAAAATTTATAGAACTTTTTACAGTCTTTTACCCACCTCCTAGGAGCATTTGCAAATTTGCATAAAGCATATTTTTACTATTTCAGTGAGTTGAATTTCAAAAATCCAAGAGACATGGTAAATATTAGTAAGTAAAATTTGGTTCAATAATATGATAATAATTTCTGGTGAATAGTAACTTTGACTTTAATTTACCATCGTTAAAAGTATATAGGTTAATTAAGGGTAAAAATGATATCATAATTACCCTAAAACATATCCTAATTCTATTGGATAAGTTTAATTCCACCAAAAACAACCTTATTAATAAAATATGACCCCCTTTAGTCAACTTGGATTATATTAGGACATTTATTATAATTTTATTTAAAGAAGAGTTAAAAGTGTTAAATTCAATGTTTAATAACTAAACCATTTTTAATATAGGGTTACACACAATATATATTCGACTATAAATATTCATTAGAAAGAGAAATATATTTCATACATAATGGTATTTTATTTTTAATTTTTAGACATTAAATAATTTAATTTATTTATGACACAATGATGATGTAGTAATTACCTTATTAAATAATGATTTAAATAATTGATATTATAAATAAATTATTAGATGTAATCTGAGACTTTTGATGAATTACAATAATTTTAAATGATATTATGACATGTTAGGGTTTATTAAATAATTTTTTTAGAAGTAATCATGTTGTTATTATTTTCACAAAAATTGAATACTAAATATTGTCAAAATTGACATAATTGAGTTTTTAAAACTAATACTATATTATTAATTGAAATAATATTCCTAAAAATCTAAGGTTCAACCAAATAAAATATATAAGGTTATATATATTAATAATGAACATCTTGGGGTTCTATTTAGTGTTTATATTATTTTTTATTAACCATATAATATAAAAATACCAAGAGACATGGTAAATGACAAACTATTTAACATAGAGTTTAATCTAAAGGATAAGGTTAATATGGTGAACTAAACCTGTCTAGAACATATTGGATGAGATTTTTTCCACCCATAAACACCTTAGTCTATAAATAAATCATTTTGGAGCCATTATAATCCGAAAATTATTTTATTATAAAATAATATTTCAAGCTTTTCTTGAAGGGACCCTCACCTCTCTTATAAAAGGGCACTTCCCCTTTTCTTAATTTTACACCTCCAAAGACATATGGCTCGCCCAAAACCTTCCCAAATATGATCACAACATAACTCCCTTAATCATAGATGCCTTCCTTTGGTGATAAATCCATCATATGGATCCCATTGGATCAAATCAAAAGGAAGAACCCGAAGAAGAGGTAAATATTTCATGACCTCTTTCAACTTCTTTTCTTCTTCCACTTCCTCTTTCTTTGTTGTTTACATTATAAAATAATAACTCCAATATCTTATATATACTGTGATGTTATTATAAAAATCGTACAACCATATTTTTTATTCTATCCATCATTTGAATCACAAAGTCACCATACTTGCGTACGTACGGCTTACAGTCTCCACGTCGTGGAGTAGTTTGTTATTCAAACAATTCATTATTTGGATGGGTATAATAATGAGTATAACTAATGTAAATAATATATATAACATGTTAATGATTCTTTATATATGATATACCATCCAATTACATATTATTTAACCATCAATATAATAATATTTTCTCTCATGCGTGCGTACGGATTACCGTCTCCAAGAACGTGATGAGATTCATTTCCCATTAATCATTCAATAATAATTTTTATTTTCTGATTGAAAGTAATTTTTATGAACATAGTATCATTATCTATATGAATAAAATACATCCTATCCATATAAAAAATATCTTACGTAACCAATCATGTAAAGAAAAATTAATCAATTAACACCTGAAACGATGATACTACTGAAATATTATTAACAAAGAAATATTAGAGGATCATATATGATATCATATTTATGTACATAGTTCTTGTATAATTTAATAAAAAAATTAACTATTATACAAGAGGATAATATACCATCTACTATGTAAAGGTACAGGGTAAGGGTTAATTTCACAATCTCTTTATTATCCGACATTTTTTTGTAAGTATCTACTAGGACCTCTTTATCATCCAATCCGTGTTTTCAAAAAATTGAAATTAAAAACTTTTTTACTACTTACTATACTATGGTTTAAAGTAATTCATACCCTTATTTGATAATATATTTGTTGAAAGAAATATTTTCGCCATTTTTCAAACAAAGTACTTTATGGCCTTTTTGATAAAATTAAGGTAAGAATGTGTTTATTTATATTATACAGTGGGTGTGAATATTTTCTGCCATTATAACATCATCGAATCTCCCCATACATGTTTATAAGAAAATTTTCAAAATAAATATTTTCTTTTCTAATTATATGAATTTTAAATGATTTCATAATAGAAAGAGATATTCCTCTAAAAAGTTTTTATTTCACCTATTTCAACATCCTTTGATAGATTTTAAGATTGTTTGAAGTTGATTTATTATGATACAAAAAATCATTATTGTATTGAATGTTATTTGATATGTCTGACTATAGATGTGTTATTTTTATACTATTCATGGTTTATGGATAAAGTATTGACATTTCGTATGCTGTTTTTAATATTAATGTTTATGTTATGTTTAAACCTTTTCATATTAGGAATGAATTGGACTTAGTAAGTGATGGGTGGCACCCGCTATATCTCCTCGATGAATCGGTAGGTCTCATGAGACAAACTAGTGTCTTGGCACAGGGTCTTGAAAAAATCTTATTTGTTTTCATGGAACAAGGCCTTGACTACATGGTTAGGAAGTCTGGCATTATGCATTCCATCATTATGAAAGTGGCTATTAATACTTTATGTGCTTATTTGACTAGTAGAATATTTTGGTGAATAAGTAAGTGGAATTATTTGATTTTATTTTTTCCATATTGGGATGAAGTTTATGTTTAAATGGAGTTTTTTTAGTCTTATATATTTCCATAAATGTTTATCCTTATTTATGATAGTTCCCTGTATATTTTTATCATTGCTGAGTATTTGATCTCACCCCATTCTATGTTTTATTTTTCCCAAGATGTGAAGAAGTATTTTATTGTTGACTTTTAGGGATAGGCTAAGGATATAAGTGTGTTCAAAAGGGTAAAAAAATTGATGTTTTTATTTCATGATGTAATGTAAAATTTATGAATGTATCTAGTACTTCCAAGGCTACTAAACTGATCGGTCTTTCAGGATTTGATCCCTTGTAACCGTTCCAATTTTTTGTAATGATGCACCAACACTGGGTAACTGGGGTCGTCATGTTACAATTGGTATTAGAAGAAGTTTAGTACAAAACATGGAAACTAGATTTAGAAAAAATCTTATTAGAGGACATTACCCTAAGATAAACTTTGAGGATTAGTATAGAAGAACTTTCAAGAATTTTGGTATTATAAGGAATTTGTGAGTTTTCCAAGCAATACATCCTTTTCTGGATATGAGCAGGTAGAGGTATGTCTGGCATAGATGTGCCTAGGGGTAAAACTGAAAAACAACGCTTTGAGCTAGACTCAAATAGGAACTGGTGCACGAAAATAGGCCTTGCTGAACTCTTGGTTACGATAATCCCGAGGGATATGCTTAGGATAATTATCATTTTCTTTACAAACCATTATAAAGGGTTTATGAGTTTATACTTCCTAAAAGAAAACATTTTTATGATTAATAATTATATCCATATACTTTTCAATTTATGTTATGTGTTTTACAAGTTTGTAATTATGTATTGAGATTCATAAACTAATCTAGTGTATTGTCATTATTTATAAATGGCACCTAGTAGAAGTAATGGGAACTATATCAATGCATGTAATCCATTTATGGATTCCCTACTACTCAAGATAATTATAGTGGAGCTGATGATGCAACTGGTGCGGATCAACTTATCACCATACTGTGACAACACACTCAGGTTACGAATTATAACCTTACCCGTATGGAGCCCCATGATCCACAATGCGGAGGATCAATGTTAGATCGCTTCATGAGGAAACAAACACCAATGATCATTGGGAGTGACAATCCATTTATTGCTGAGATATGGATAAATTACATAGAGAAAATATTCCATGCTTTGGGGAGTAGTGAAAGGGAAGATGTTGTCATAGTAGTTTATCACCTCACGAGAGATGAAGATCAATGGTTGACATTAATTCAAAACACAAAGGAAGATAATGAAGTATTGAATATGGAATGGAGGGAGTTTAAAGATATTTTCATACAAATATACTTTCCTCGTGACTATCGAGTGGATTTGGAAAGACAATTTCTGAGTCTAATGCAAAAGGAGGATGATAATTTCATAAAGTATGAGGCTAATTTTACAAGGTTAGAAAGGCATGTAGAAGATTATATATGTAACCCAAGGATTAAGATTGATCAATTATTTCTTGGGTTAAAATCATTTCTTAGCCAAGAAATAGTCTGACAATCCTTCTTACCATATAAAGATATTGTCTCATGTGCTATCAAGACAAAAAAAAATAATTCTCTAAGTATTACAAATTTAAAACAATGCATGAGAAGAAGAGATCTGATGAACACTATGGAAATTAAAATAAGATGAATAAGTGAAAATTTGAATATCCATCCTGTGGAAAATGTGGGAAGAAACACCACAATGCTTTCCTGAAGGGAATGGGAGTCTGTTACAAGTGTGGTGAAAAATCCCACCAAGCTTTTGATTGTAAGAGGAAGAAATTTGATGTCAATGTTAAAATCTACAGTTGTAGAGAAATGATTGATTGTGCAAATGAATGTCCTAATTGCCAAGGGAACTTACCTTATAAAATTCCATGGGAGAAATTTAGTGCTTATGTGATCACTACTACTAAGGTTGAAGCTCCAAAAGACATGGTGGCATGTAATTTAATGGTTTCCTCATGTTTTGCCAATGCTTTATTTGATTCTGGATCATTGCATTGTTTCGTATCTTTCTATTTTCATAAGAAAATTAGATATTTACAATTTGATTTAACAAGGGAGTTGTAAGTAAAAACTCTTAAGGAATGTATCATTAAAAAAATGTTTTATGGATCAGTTCCCATTATGGAATATAAATTTTTGTTATCTACTGATCTCATCGTCATACCCAAGATTAAATTTGAATGGATTAAATTTTGGACCATGATGCGAAAATTTATTGAAAGAAGAAGGAGGTTACAATTTTCGATAATGATAATGAGTACCATATCTTTAGAGCAGAAACATCACCACTTGATTATTATATAGATCTACCCCTATTCGCTCTACTAAATACAATTATTGGTGAGGAACAAATTAAATAACAATGGGTGAGGAAATGAATGTTCAAATAAAGTATGTACCTATTGTGCAAGAATATGTTGATGTGTTTCTAGAGGATTTACCTGGACATCCTCAGGAACGAGAAATTGATTTTTCCATTAATTTAATTCTTGGTTCAAGGCCCATATCGAAGACCCCCTATAAAATGGCCACTGTGGAATTAGTGGAAACAAAAAACAACTATATTAATTGAGTAACAAGGGATTTATTCACCCTAGTGTTTCTCTATGGGAAGCCCATGTCCTTTTTGTTAAGAAGAAAGAAGAATATATGTAGTTGTGCATTAAATACAGGGAGATCGATGCTATAAAAATAAAGAACAAGTATCCCCTACCTCGAATTGATGATTTATTTGACCAAATTCATAGAGCTCAATATTTTTCAAAGATTGAACTTCTATCTGGATATCATTAGTTGTGTGTGAAGAAGGAAGGCATTCCGTAAACAGCATTTCGAACCAGGTACATGCATTGTGAGTCTACAATAATTCTTTCTGGATTGACTAATGCACCCTATGTCTTCATGGATCTAATGAATATATATTTCAAGGAATATCATGATGAATTTTTAGTGGTATTTATTAAAGATATCTTGTTATACTCCAAAAGATATTAATTTTCTTGACAATATTGTATCTAAGGATTTAATATCTATTTATCCTTCAAAGACAAAGGAAATCCAAGAATGGACAGCACCGATGATTATAACTTAGGTACGCAGTTTTATTTGTTTAGCAGGTTATTATCAACGTTTCCTCCAGAATTTTTCCTGGTTGGATAACCAATTAACCAAGAACACACGTAAAGGGGTACTCAATGCCCCTATCATGACTCTACCATCAGGCAATGATGGGTTTGTTTTTTATAGTGATGCTTCATAGAAAGGATTGGGTTGTGTCCTTATGTGGACTGATATAGTTATTGGTTATGCATCACAACAGCTAAAAATTCATGAAAAAAACTATCCCACTCTTGATCTTGTGTTAGAAGCTGTAATATTTGTTCTGAAAATATGGAGATGCTATCTCTATGTTGAAAAATGTAATATTTATACTGATCACAAGAGTTTGAAGTATATTTTCTCACAAAAAGAACTAAACATGAGGCAAATGTGATGGCTTGAACAACTCAAGGATTATGATTGCACTATAAACTACCACCCAGAGATAGAAAAAAAGTTGGAAGATGGTTTGATTAGAAATAATCATGGAGTTTTGAACAAGATGTTAATTGGAAGGGATCGTATTTTCATGGATCCAGTAAATATGGATATGGGAATAGCCATGGAAGGTGAAATGTCAATTTTTTTTCCAATGGTTTCCAAATCATCATTACTATAAAGGATAAAGAGTTCTTAGACTGATGATGAGGAGTTTCAAACAAATACTAAATCTGTGAATGATGGGAGATTGAGTGACTTCATATATGATAATGGGATTTTGAAATTTGGGAAGAGACTTTGTGTTCCCAATTTACCTAATCTATAAATAGAATTTTTTAATAATTCCCATAGATCCAATTTCTCTATAAACCTTGGTTACACTATGATGTATATAGATTTGAAGGAACATTTTTTGTGGGACAACATGAAGAGGGAGATTTCTGATTTTCTGTCAAGATGTATGTTTTGTCAATAAGTGAAAGCTGGAATGCAACTGCCATAAGGAGTCATACAACGTCTTTCCATACCTGAGTGGAAATGGGATAATATTACTATGGACTTTATCATAGGTCTACCAAAGACTCCTAGATGGAATGATCCAATACAGGTCATTGTTGATCATCTTTCCAAGTTAGCACATTTTATTTCTATAAGAGAAGATTTTCCACTTGAACGTATGGAAAGACAATATATTAATGAATTTGTAAGAATTCATGGTGTACCCTTATCGATTGTTTCTGATTGTGATCACAATTTTATATCAAGATTCAGGAAATGTCTTCAGAAATCACTGGATACTGAAATTCATTTGAGCACTGCCTACCACCCTCAAACCGATGGACAATCAGAACGGACTATTCAAATCATAAAAGACATGTTGAGATCTTTCTCACATGACATTCAAGGTATGTGGGATCAATATTTAACTATGGTTGAATTTTACTATAATAATATCTTCCATTCAAGTCTTCAGATGGCACCATATAAAGCATTATATATAAAGTTATGTCACCCACCAACTAGTTCAGACGATGTTGGTGAAAGAAAACTTGTAGGCCTAGAACTTATTGAGGAAAAAATGGAAAATGTGATGGTTATCCAAACCCACATCAAATCTGCCCAAAATATGAAAAATAGCTATACCGATAACCGATGGAAGGATTTGGAATTTCAATTAGTAGACCATGTTTTCATGAAGTAATCTCCATGGAAGGGTGTTATAAATTTTTGTAAGATGGGTAAATTGAGTGCCAAGTACATTGGACCATTCCAAATTCTAGAACGAATTAGAGTTATAGCTTATCATTTGGTAATGCCTCCATGTATCTCCAAAGTTCATGATGTGTTCCACATATCACTGTTGAGAAAATACATGCATGACCCCACACATGTACTCACCTATGAGGAAATTGAACAGGAACCTGAGATATCTTATTGTGAACAGCCTGTCAGAATTCTTGATAACAGAGAACTAGTGCTGTGAAATCGGACATCTAGTCTGCAAAAAGTTCTATGGGGAAACCATAAGATGGAAGAGGCAATGTGTGAACCTGAGGAACTTAGGATGAAGATCCACCCGAATCTTTTTTTGCAGTAATATTCTAGAAATTTCGAGGAAGAAATTATTTAAAGGAGGGGAGAATGTAACCCCCAAATATTCCATGGTATGTTTCCCTTTGAATAATACAATAGCTTGTGTTGTACGCAAAATTGAGTTCAAACACACCAAAGCCAATAAAACGAGCCGTTATGAATAGTAATACCCAATTTTTGAGATTTTTTAAATTTTATATTTCAAAATGGTCTTCATTTTTGGATTCAATAATATCAAAATTAGATTTGGGTGAATTTTTGGAATTTTTCCGAAAACATTCAATATTTGATGAATAGTGAAAACACTGAGTTATTATTTAAAACAGACTTTTTTTAAATAATAATTAATTTTTTAGAAATTTATTTTAGGTCAAATTAGATACATAATACCTATATAAATTCAATGTAATTCATTGGATTCATTTTGTTGAACTTTTTACCGTCTTTCACCCACATCTTAGGAGCATTTGCAAATTTGCATAAAACATAATTTTACCTCTTCGGTGAGTTGAATTTAAAACATCCAAGAGACATGGTTAATATCATTAAGTAAAATGTGGTTCAATAAGATAATTTTTTTTGTTAATAGTAACTTTTGACTTTAATTTTCCACAGTTAAAAGTAAATAAGGTAATTAAGGGTAAAAATGATATCATAAATACCCTAACACATGTCCTAATTCTATTGGATAAGTGTAATTCGACCAAAAACAACCTTAAGAATAAAATATGATCCCCTTTGGTCCACTTGGATTAGATTAGGAAATTTATTATTATTTTATTTAAATAAGGTTTAAAATAGTTAAATTCAATGTGTAATAACTTAACCGCTTTTAATATAAGGTTACAAACAATATAAATTAGAATATAAATATTTATTAGAAAGATAAGTATATTTCCTAAATAATTTTATTTTATTTTTAATTTTTATACATTAAATAATTTAATTTATTTATGGCACAGTGATGACGCAATAATTACCTTATTAAAGAACTATTAAAATAATTGATATAATAAATATCCAAATAAATGTAATTTGAGACTTTTGATAAATTAAAAAAAATTATCAGTTAATATGACATGTTAGGGTTGATTTAATAATTTTCATTCAAAGTAATCATGTTGTTATGATTTTTAAAAAATTCAAATACTAAATAGTGTCAAAATTGACAAAATTGAGTATTTAAAACAAATACTATATTATTAATTGATATAATATTACTAAAAATATAAGGATCGGAAAAAGGACAAAGAAAAGGTTATATATATTAATAATGAACAACTTTGGGTTCTCTTGGATGTTTATAGTAAGTTTATTAACCATATAATATAAAAATACAAAGAGACATGGTAAATGACAAACTATTTAACTAAGTGTTAAATCTAACAGATAAGGTTAATATGGTGACCTAAGCCTATCTAAAACCAATTGGTTGAGGGTTTTAGACCCATACTCTCCTTAGACTATAAATAAATAGTTTTTGTAACATTTTAATCCGAAAATTATTTTATTATAAAATGACATTTAAAACCTTTCCTAAAGTAACCCTCACCTCTCTTATAAAAGAAAACTACCACTTCTTTTAATTTCACACCTCCAAATCTATTTGTCTCCGCCAAACCCTGCCTAAATATCCTCCCAACTTTACTCCCTTAATCCAAGAGGCCATCCTTTGGTCATAAATACATCCTAAAGATTCCTTTTAATCAAATCAAAAGGAAGAACCCGGAGAAGAGGTAAATATTTCATCACCTCTTACAAGTTCCATTCTTCTTCCACTTCCTCTTTCTTTGTTATTTATATTCTAAAATAATAACTCATGTATATTCTATATACTGTTATGTTATTATAAATATAGTACAACCATATTCATTATTCTATCTATCATATGAATGACAAAGTCACCATACGTGCGTACGTATGGCTTACCGTCTCCACATCGTGGTGTTGTTCGTTATTCAAACAATTCATTATTTGGATGGGTATAATAATGAGTATAACTAATGTTAATAATAAATATAATATGTTAATGATTCTGAATATATGATATACCATTAAATTACATACGACTTCACCATCAATATAATGATATTTTCGCTTGTGCATACGTACAGATTACCATCTCCATGAAAGCGATGAGATTCATTCCCCATCGTAATCATCCAAGAATAATTTCTATTTTGTGTTTAAAAATAATGTTTATAAACATAATATCAATTTGTATATAAAACAAATACATCCTATTAATAACAAACTTGGGTTACGTAACCAAGAATATAAAGAAAAATGAATCAGTTAACACCCGAAATGATGATACTACTGAAATATTATTAACAAATAAATATTAGAGGATCATATATTATATCATATTTATGTATATATTTATTGAATAATTTAATAACAATGTTTTAACTATTTTACAGAATTTTAACATACCATCAACTAAGGGAAAGTACATGGTAAGGGTTAATTTCACAATCTCTTCATTATCAAAGATGTTTTTATGTAAGTATCTACTTTGACATCTTTATCATCCACATCTATGTTTTATTAAAAATTTAATTCAAAACATTTTTACTATTTACTATACTATGGTTAAAATTCATTAATACCCTTATTTGAAAATATATGTTTTGAAAGGAATCTTTCTGTCATTTTTCTAACAAGGTAAATTATGACTTTTTTGACAAAATTAATGTAAGAATGTCTTTTTTTAACTTATACTACGAATGTGGATATTTTCGGCTATTATAACATCATCGAAGCTTCCCATACAATATTATAATAATATTTTAACAATAAATGTTTCTATTATAAATACATGACTTTTAAACGATTTCAAAATAGAAAGAGCTATTTCTCTAAAAAATTTTGATTTCATCTATGTCAACATCCTTTGATTGATTTTAAGCTTGTGTGAAGTTGATTTGTTAGGATACAAAACTTCCATATTGTATTAAAGGATATGTGTTTTGTTTGACTGTGGATGTGTTATTTTTACACCATTTATGGTTTATGGATAAAGTATTGACATTTTGTATGATAGTTTTAATAAGAATGTTTATGTTATGTTTAAAAATTTTCATATGGGGAATGAATTGAACTTAGTAAGTGAGGGGTAGAGCCTTCTATAGCTCCTCGGTGCATCGGTCGGTCTCATGAGACAAAATAGTGTCTTGGCAAAAGACCTTGAAAAAATATTATTTCTAGTCTTAGAAAAAGGGCTTGAGAATGTGGTTATGAAGTCTGGAATTATGCATTCCATCATTAGGAAAGTTCTTATTGATATTGCTTGTGATTATTTCACTATTATAATATCCCTGATAATAAGTAAATGGAATTATTTGATTTTATATTTTGCATATTATACTAATGTTTAATTTTAAAAGGATTTTGTTTTAGTCTTATACATTGCCTTAAATGTTTATGCTTATATATGAATGTTTCTTCTATATTGTTATCTCTACTGGGCATCTAAACTCACCAATTTCTTTGTTTTATTTTTCACAGGATGTGAAGAAGTATTTTATGGTTGACCTGTAGGGATAGGATAAGGATATAAGTGTGTTCAAAAGGGGACAAAATTTTGTGGAGGTTTTTATTTAAAGATGTAATGTAAAACATTGGAATGTATCTAGTACTTCCATGGATAATGAATTGATCAGTCTTTAGGTATTTTATCCATCGTGATCATGACAATTTTATGAAATTATTCAATGACTCTGGGTAGCTGGGGTCTGGGCATTACATAACCGGTGCCATTTCTATCAATACAAAAATTACAGTTTGTCTCACTCCCTTACCAAGAATGTGTATTCAATTAAAATTAAATACATTGAAACTATCACAAATAGGCTTCCCAATTTCACATTTCATATGTTTCTCTATTTTAATAAATCCACCATGTTTTGAAAATCAGTTCATTTTCAAAATTCCACATGTTTCCTTATTTCAAATCCTTCCTTTTTGAAACCCAATTAATATTTTCAAAATCCACTCATTCATATCACACCATTGATCATTATACCCCAATGAAATATGTATCCTGGTGGAAATTCAATTCTACCATGAATTTCATGGTCATCTAATTGGATACACCCATGACAATGTTATTTCCAATGCCTATAAGTGTCCCCAAAACACATATATACCCAACTCCCTGGAAACTTAAACATCAGTATAAAAGGGTTAGATACATCTTTCTATGAAACAGATTCCATATTCTGATAATCCTACTCTTTGATAACATACTGACTCAAGGAATATACCAAGAACAAATGTCAAGACCATGACCAACAATCAATGCCAAGAGACCGAACAACTACGGTCACTTGAAAACCAAGGACTAAACAAAGTGATACCAGTTGTAACATCCCACCCCCATCGCATTGGCATGAGAGGTCGGAGGAATGATACTTGGACTTAAGCAATGTTCCCAAGGCACCAAAGGATTACAATAAATGTCTAGGTCTTCAATAATAAATTGGGGAACAATTTAACATTGAGATAAAATCAACCAACTAAACAATAAATTATAAAAAAAACTAATTGATTCATGTCAACAAAACAACCCAACCCATACATTACCAAAAGAAAAAAAACTATTCCATAAAAATTCCCAAATGCCAATACAACAAAAACTATATATCAGAGGACCAAGAGAAATACTACACAACAACACCCCAAAGAACTATGACACCATCCATTGGTCCACACCAAGATCCATGCTCCAAGAACCAAAAAATCAACATTGCATCTTACCAAACTGCATGAAAAATGAAATGCTTTACTCTTACCTATGTCTCGTAATATAGAATATACAAAATCACCCAAGTTCCAGAGTAGGGGTGATTAATAATACTCAGTAGTATTTCCCCAAATTACATCCCTACAAACACCACTAGTAAAGAACAGTTATCACATTTATATAACATAGTTTATACAAAACATTGTATAGTGAAACTGTTACAACAAGCCAAACATAACCTTACCAAGCCTTGTCAAATAAGGGAAATCCAAAACAATGGAATAAGAAATAGTACAATCACAAATTAGCCCAAAAAATCATCTTGGAAAGAACCACACAACAAGGAAACCCAAATGGTGGTTCTTTTGTCCAACCCATTAACACATTTCCAGCTAGTCGTGCTTCCTGACCACTCTCCATAATGGTGGAGCCTCCATCCACTATCCTTAACCTTTTATAGTGAGACTTCCCACTCACTTCCACACCATAAACACAAAATATAACACATAATCAACCAACAATATTAAATCACTATGGACACACAATAAACAGACAACCACATCCAACACATTCCAATTCACATTAATAAATCACCCATTTATTGAAAACACCCTTCTACAATTTTCCATGTCACATACCATTCCAATTAAACCACATATTATAGAAAAACATTTTAATAATACAAACCATGAAACCAATTTAAAAATCTACATTTTAAAATCACAGAACAAAACCCCTCTTTCAATAATATCCCATTTCTCTAAAATAATCCTCAAATCTTCACCCAACGAGTTTCCACCAAGATTTCACACGTCATATTCACAATTATTTTCAAGAAAAATAAATTAATTTCAACTAATTCCACTAGTTCTATATAAGTGGAGTTAAGATAGAATCCAAATACCTTTAGGGTTCCAATGAAATTGGCCCACAAGCAACTAAACAGCAAATCTAGTGAACGTACCACCGAAACCTCTCTGGATCATCTTCCCTATCATAAACAAGCCCTAAAATTATCACTTTGGGCTAAAAAACCCATAGATCTACATTAAAACGATGTAGATATTGAAAAAAATGATGTATATATAAAAAAAAGGAACAATAGTATATCTAGAGTGAAACCAATAAGAAGCCAAGAGAAGAGAGTTACCTAGGAGAAACCACCTTCAAACAACTTTGAAACCCCTTCGAATCACTTCCAAAATGATTGGGAGAGACCCTCAAACCCTTTAAAAATGAAAATCCCAAGTGAGGATTGAGTGGGAGAATGTTTGGAGTGAAATAGGTCATGACTTAGTGAACTCATATTTAAAACCCCCTTTTTATGAGGCCACATGATTAGCTCACATGGTTTTCAAAACCGTACACTAACTTTTCGCGTGGCACTACCTCAAGAGAAGGAGCCCGCATGGTTTTATCACATGGTTTGTAAAACTATGCACATACCATATGAATCCCATTTTCTCCCCACACATGGTTACCAGGGAATTCTTCATGGTTTCCCTTAACAGTGCTCAAACCTTGCACCCATAAAACACCTTCAAACTCTTATAAACCCCTTTCAAACTCTCCCAAATTCTTCCAAACATATCACAAGCACATAAACCACATAAAAAGGCATAAAATTGAAACATGCTAAAACTGGGAGTGCTACATTGATTCCACTATTTCTTCTAAAACTGATGCATAAAGAAAAAACCCTTGATAGAACAATCATGTTGTAATGGTTTGTACTACAAGAATAGAGTGAGGTCTTTCAAAGAATACTTATACATCATTTATGTGTGAGGGAAAGAGGATTATTATCTTCTACATTTGAAACAAACTTATATTCCCACTTAAATCTCAATCCAGACATTATTGAAATGGAAATTCATACAGATTCGTGTACCAAATAAATACATTCAATGGAGAATAAATTTAAGATAAAACTTAAAAAAATTGACACACAAATTACACAAATACCTAATAAGAAAAGGTGTTTAAACTAACTTAACAATATTTTTAGAACCCTTTAAATGATCATCCACCATTTAGATCACCATAGAGGGGAGGATGAGGCTTGGGTGGAACATAACCCTCATCCTTGATCCCCCCATGAAGATAGGGGACTCCATAAATTCTAGTATGGGGATTGTATTTATCTTTGTCTCCAAAATGGTCGAGTTTTTCTACCTGGTAGATATAAAAAATGGGGCACAAAAGATTCCATTTTATAAGCAATGTGGAAAGTTGTTTCGGGCACCCAGATTTCATAAAACCAATTGGACCATATTTTTAAACATTCTTAAAGTATTATCTCTCTTTTCACAAAACTAAAAAAAATCCCCACATATTGAATATATCTCTATAAATTTTTTCTTCATTTGGATGCCCATTTCCGTAGATATATCCAAAATAAGGAACACCACTTTTACTTCAATAATATTATTTTTATTGAAAGGATTGGCATGGATGGGACCCTAAATTGATACATTTTTCCTGGGAGTCTTAATTATATTTATATACCATTAAATTTTGGATCATTAAAAATTTCTCAACCCAATTTGATTAACGTAATTGTTTTATTGTGTGGTTGATTCCACCTGTATTCTTGGGCTCCTACGTAGTTTGAGCCAAAATGCATTGAAATTAATTTTGGATCATTGAAACCCCCTCCACCTATAATGAAATAATCAAAACAAGTGACATTGACATTTTTAAAAGTGATAATAAATAATATAACAGAATCTATAATGAAGTGAAATTTATTAAAATAATTGTAATTTATAAAAAAAATATGTTTAGTATAGTGTTTTATGTGTAAAATAAAATAGTGAATCATGATGAAATCATGAGCTCCGTTAATTTTTAAATTAATAATATGGTTGAATTATTTTTATAGATAAATGAGTGATATATATAATGATCCTAAAATTTTAATCTATATATTCTCTTACAATGAGATGAATATTTTCAATAGAATACTTTTAGTTTTGAGTAATGATTTTAAAAAATCATTACATAACCACCCCAAGAATGTGGAAAAGATAGTAGATGGTCCATGTAAAAAATTTTATGAAATATTATCTATGATGAAGATAAAAAATGATCATATATTTCAGAATTTAAAAATTATATATATTGTAATCATATAGAAATAGAAAAATCCTTATCTTTCATAATAGTATGTTTAACCATGTATCTATGTGGAAAGTAAATAGTTGTTAAAAGAAAGATGTGGAGCTAAAAAAGATGATGAGAAATGTACCTGAGTTTAAAATTGATTATGATTGAATGATAGGGTTCAATAATCTTGTATGTGTTATTTCCATATGATATTTGATGAAGTATCTATTTGATGAGGCTCACATATTATCTTCAACTATTAATCATGGAAGTATGAAGTTGTATAAAGATATGAATGACTATTTCTTGTTGGAATACATGAATATAGATATTACAAAGTCTGTATCTTAGTGTTTTGTATAATAGTAGGTCAATTATATGTGATATAAGTATAAGGGGTTTTTATAACCATTATACATACCAAAATGGAAATGGGAAAATATCCCAATGTATTTGGTCATCAGACTCCCCAAAACATCTAACGGGAACAATGCTATTTTGGTTTAGGTCATTTCATAATAATTTCATCTAACATCATTTAAATTAGTGAATATTTAAATCTAGATAATATTTATAAGATATATATTATTGAAGTGGTAAGGTTCCATAGAGTACCACATTACTTTGTATATGACCGGGATCTGAGTTTTACCTCAATGATTTGGTGAAGCCTTTATCAGGCTATGGATAAAATATGATATTCATCTAATTATATCATCATTAGACTAATTGTCATCATGATTAATCCATTAAAACCATACACGATATTTTGAGGTCATTTCTATGGATTTTAATGTTTATTGGGATAAACACCTTCCTCTGGTCGAGTTTTTTTAATATAATAACTTTCACTCAAGAATTTAGATAGCTCCATATGAATCCTTCTATGAAAAGAAGTGCTGAAATAAAACATACTAGGATGATGTTCTTGAATTATATCTATTTGTACTTGATCTAGGCAAGAATATTTCTGATAAGGTCAAATCTAATCAACAACACATCATGGAATCCTAGAGTTGACAAAAAAGTTGTGCTGATAATTGTCAGCAAGATATAGAATTTGAAGTTAGTGGGATCGATTTTCTATGAATTTCTCCCTAGAATAAACTCTTTAGATTTAGAAATAATATAATTATTATCCCTAGGTATATTGGACCTTATATAAAGTTGATCAAGTTTATATGGTAGCTTTCCTCTTGTTGCATCCCCGAAATATCCCTCATGTTTGTGACTTTTTCCATGTATCTCTCTTAACGAAGTACATACATAATACATTATGTTTACTAAACTCACATCGTGAACCACTAAAGAAAGATTCTTCCTATTTATAATAAATATTAGAAATCAGGGATCATAGTGAAATAGTTCAATAGAAATACACTACTCACATGGAGAAAGTCCACTGATGAAATTTGAAATTGGAAAAAGCTACACGGGAACCCAGAGAAATAATGAAACATAGATGTAATATTTTTTTATATCAGAGTGATAAATTTAAAAGGGAGAAATTAATTTTAATGGGGGTATAGTGTTACACATAGATATTTTTTTGAAATATTTATCTATGTATAAATTTTATTTCTTTTATTGATAATGTTACACATAGCACTGAGTTTATACGAACCATGATATACTATTAAAATATGATTATTTATGAAGATGGTTATCACCTTGCTAATGGCTTTGTGGGTAGGAAAATGAATAACTAAATTATGAAAAATTTATGGTCAAAATTTATATATAATTATTTCATTGGATACAATTAATTATAAATGAAAATAAAATATCATTTTATAATAAAAACATTGTTTTTATGATTTTTTTTGCGTTGTAACACATTTTTATCTCAATAAATTAAATTATAACATTGGGTGGATAATTGTTTTGAAATTTAAATATATTATATTAAATAAAATTAATTATTATATATCTAATAATTTTATAGACATGGAATTATAATTAACATATAATTATGGTAAAATGTATTTTTGCTAAAAATTATGTTTCATCACATTTTGTATACTTATTTTGAAATTATGTTTTTTCATTTATAGAAGTCGTCTTTTATAAAAAAATTCCATATTTTTAATTAGAATTTTAAAATTTATTTAAATGATCCCATTGAATTTTTGGCATTTAGAATAGTAATCGTGAAAAATTCGCTTACCCCACTGAAGGGTAAATCAGGTTAATCTAGAATAAAACATAGTGATAATGCCATAATTTTTCCCCATAATTATTAATTGATGAATTTAATTAGAACCATGTCAAATTATTCTCTAATTTTAATTGTTTATAGGATAATTTTCATGAAAACGTTTAGAATAATATTTAAATCAATGTATGTTATGAAACCTCACTCTCTTTATTTTAAATATCAATTTTTTATCCAAATATAGACATACGAATGTTATAAAAGAATATAAATTTATATTTTTAGATTAATGAAATTATTTAAATTATGGAAAATTATTTATAAGTTTTATTAATTACAGGTTTAACTTAAATTATTATGTAACATTGACACAATCATTATTCAATTCATAGATATATAAATTAAAAAAATTTCAAAATATTATAATTATTCTAATTTGAATGTGTTAAAGTGTATAGAAAATTTTATATATTAATTTCACAACTAATTATTGTGTAAAATATTTATATTAGAATGTTAATTTTGTCTTTATGTATTCTAAGTACAAATAAATGAACAATGTCTAAATTGAAATTAATGATATTTTATGATAATAATTTTATATGAAAATTATATTTTACAAAAATATTGAAAGTTCATAAAAATCACCATGGAGGAAAATAAGGATAATATTTTATAAATAATACATCCCCTAGTATATTTAAGAAGTAAATTTATTCTTGTTTGTAAAATTATAAACCTTTCATTGTGGGAAATGTGTTATGACGTTTAAGGTTATAATAGGTTAACTAATGGGTTAAACTAAAAGATACAGTCTAAAAAAATAGTAAAATCAGTTCATTTTTTTATTTGGATGTTTTTCTTCCCAAATTATCATATATTTAAATTTCTATATATTGTATGGATGTTTTTCTATAGAATTAATGTATTATATTATAATCATTTAACAAATACCAAGATTTCCCATACCCTCACTAAAAAAGGAGCCACTTCTTTACCTTATTCAATACACATTTATCCCTCTATATCGACCAAACCCCCAAAACTTATTTTCTACAAAACCTTATACACATTATGGATGATATTTTATTCCTATAATTCTAACCTTAATGTCATTTATATGATACCAAATAGAGTTTTTTCGAAGAATAGGTAATCAGTTTAACTGATCATATTAGTTTTAGTCATATTTAACATCTACTAAATTATTTATATTAAATATAAAATAGTATCATAGTTATAAAAAATATAATAAATGTTATTATGATTATGGGACCACCTTTATTCACCAAATTTTCTATTAAATGGGAAGCCAAATTATCAGTTGTTCATAAAATATGACTTATCATCTCCCCGTAGCGATACAATTTATTTTTCATCACTATATTTTATGTATGAATATTTTCATGGGTTTAATGTCAAATATTATATTGATGAATTAATTATTAATCTATATTTATAATGTCTAATTAGTATTTTTACCTTCCAAAAATTCGAAAATGATAATGTCACTTCTCTATATGTGTGGAGTACCACCTCCACAATGGATTATAATATGTTATTCATATATGTATTACATGTATTGTAGTAAGGATTTATTTAATGAAAATATTTGATTTATATGATATTATAATGATTATTTAATCTTTCATTCATTCCATATTTTGAAAATTGAAAACATTATTTAAGCATATGTATGACCGGCCATCTCCATGAATGGTGTAACTCATTTTACTATCAATAACTTTTATGTAGAAATTTAAATAAGTATAAAATGAAATTATAATATATATATATATATATATATATATATATATTTATTTATATGATATAAACTTAATCAAAATACCATGAATGGGACTGGTGAAATGAAACATGCATGTAAAATGAAATTAATATCAGCCAGAACATTGATGTTAAAAACTAATTGTAAAAAAATGGGTGGTAAGATATTATAAATAAATAATAAATGGTATTATAGATATAAATATTATTATAACATATTTAATATATATATATATAATAATTTAGTATTGAACATGAATGAAGAAATGTGAGACATGATGTAAGTGATTTAGGTTTCAATCCTATTTAAATCGGGATAGTTTATTTTATGAATATCAAGAGATAAAATTATATGTCCTCTATTTGATAAATTCATTAAATTTTCTTATAATCTATTTAATTCTAAAGAATAAATTCTTTCATTTCATCTTTCTCACTTTAAATAGTTTAGATATTGAAACCATGATTTTATGGGATAATGAACTTTTTTATCTCTTTATTATAAAAAGCTTTTTTATATATATCCATGTGTTCTAAAAGTGTTTTTGAGAGTTTATAAATATTTTATTGTGTTTCTATCAATTAATTTTTAAAAAATGGTTTAAAATAAATTTAAATTATTTTTTATGAATGAGGTGCTTTTTGATATTTTAATAAAAGCGTGAAAGGAATACTTAAATTTTAATTAAATAGAATGAATGGAATTTCCAATAGTCATGAAATATAAATGGTTTAAAACATCATTTACAATTATTCAATAACTCTTTTCAAATAAAATTTTTTGCATAATATTTTGTAAATTGTTTTATATGGCTTTAAAAATTTGAAGAATATTTTCCTTAAGAATGTTTTTAGTTGTATTTTTATTCATAAAAAACAACCTTTGGTGTTTATTTTGTTTCATGAGGGATATAATCCAATTTAAAACATGTTTTTATTTATTTTTATGTTTTATGGATATGATGAGGATTTTTTTTTAAAACAATTTATTTTTAACGGGTTATTATATTGTGATATTATAAAATGTATATAAAAGTCATTATTTTCATTGGAAATGATATGATGGTTTGTTGAATATTTTTTCATCTTATCGAACACAAATGTATGGTTTTCATTATGTGACAGGTGGGCTTGTAATTATAATATCACTAAATTAAATGGGTAATGTATTATATATCAGACGATAAATAAGGGAAATCAGGCGATGTGATTCATCCATTATATGAAATGAGTCGATATGCATGATCCATTATAAGAAACAGGTTGATGTGCTTGATTCATTATAGGAAGAAGTTGATGTGCATGATCCACCTTGGGAAACCGGTTTTGAGTAATAATTCAATATAATTTGTGGCATTTCTAGTTTACCCTAAAACATGATGTGTATTTTATACCTAAATTAGTTCCATATTTTTATAACATGACGTATGGTTCCTGATTTATTTTTGAAGACTCTTAACTATGATGATTCATGTATTTTTAAATGATAATTCCTTGTTTCAGGACTAATGTATGTGATCTTTAAAATATAGGGTATCAAAATTGTATGTTATTGTTATGATCTCATATCCATATTCATATATTATCCTTTTTTTGTCTATATATATATATATATTTTCAATTTTTACCATTACTAAGAATATGATTTCACCCCATATTATGCTTATTTTTTCCTTGTTATAAATAAATGATTATGTATGGTATGCCTATGAAGAGTACTAAACAGAATGTTCTATATGGGTAATGTTAAGGATAATTCATGAAATAATAATTTTTTTATCTAGTATCTAAAGACATTAAACATTTATAGTCCATGGGCATGTATTTATGGAATGTATTGAATGTTAGTCTAAAAATATATAATATTTTTGTATGAATGGTCTGGGATTTTAGACAAACTACACCTTATGGTTTATTAGATTATTCTTTTAGTGAGATAAAAATATATTTGAAATTAGTATGAGTGTTTTTTTGGTATTTAGTAATTTTTTTGGGGAGGATTCTTTTTTTAAAATGAAGATAAATGGGTGGATGATTTAGATATTTAGAAGAGGACGTGGAGTGTTTTAGAATAATATAGTAGAATAAAACATTATATCTTCAAATAAAGGTCAAAATAGTGATTAAATAGTAGGGTTTCTATGATTTAACTATAAATTAATCATTAAAATATTCATATAATTTATAAAAATATCAAAAATTAATTCATCAACACTATTATGAAATATTATATGTATATGATATTTTACTATTAACCTATGACTGTTTTATTTATGATAAATACCATAATATCTCTTGAGACAAGATTCAAATGCACTAATGCCAAAAATTATATAAACTTCCTCAAAATAATTTTCTAAATATGAGATGTTTAATATTTAAATAAGGTTCTTATTTATTATAAGATAATAATGTTTATGTCACAGCCAATTTTATAACTCATATAAAAGTTAAAAATGATTGATATAATTTTTTTGTAAATTTTAGATGATTTTTCAAAAATAATTTTGTTGAAAATAAATATTTCTATCGTATTTTAAAATTCATTATAAAAATATATTTTAACCGAAATAAAGCATATATGTTTAAAAAATATACAATTATGTTTTATTTGCATCAAATATTTATCTTAATATATTTAATACTATTTAAAAATTGAGTAATGATATAATTTACTTATATTTTTATTTTTAACATACCCAAATATTATTTTTCTATTCCAATAATCATCTTATTATTCCAAATGGTTATTTTTTAACATAATACACTTATTGGTTTTATAACTCTCGTAAATAGTTTATATTTTCTTCATTCATCATTCAGTTGATTTCTTCTCTAGTTTAAATTTTTTATTTAAAAAAATACGAAATTATTAATTTTTTGTTTCTTTTTTACAGTTTTGTTTGCTAGTGTGATTATTCTACCATAACTGAATGATATAAATTTCCCATATTTTAGTTGATTTTGGATTTATCATTCCATTGTAATATTTTTAATTTTAGCGAGTATAGTTAATCTCTTTATGTAATGTTCTAAATAAATATAATAATTAGTTTTAATCTTATTAAATGGTAAATGTTTTTAATACTATTTTTTATTCCAAATTATGTGACACGTGTTTATTCAGAAGGAAAATTCCATATATATAAAATTTTGGGTCATTATATCCATCCTCCCTTTATAAATTTCATCCTTTAAATTCTATTTCACACACTAAGATGAAAATAGATATGGGTGATTCAATTTCACTACTTTCATTTGTTATCATGTTTCTTTTTTAAACTTATGGATTATCAATAGTACTTTGATAAGGATAATTTTCTTGTTACATAGAAATTTATATATATAGTCTAATATATAAACTAAATGCCCTCCCAAGAGATATCATGATCCAACAGTACCACCTAAAGTTTTATTAAATGAGAGGGATATAGTATATACCTTTTCCATAGGGAAACATGCCCCATATATTTCACTTGAGATAGGTTTGGTAAACGTTCTAGTTGATAGGCCATAACTCTAATAAGACCAAGAATCACAGAGAGGATCATGAATATGGGGTTTTGATATCCCTTGTTCTCAAACATCATGAATCTCTTCTATATAGATATATTAAGGAGTAATTTACCCCAACCTCAATCTATAAGAAACATCGATAATTTTTAGTATTGATGTTCTACAAAAATTATTCTTTATTGATGGGTTTTTAGATGAATTTTTCCTTATATTTTATTTCTTCAGATTTTTATCTCCCACTAGTTTATATACTCAACCATCAACCCAAAAAGATAGAGTAATACATTACTTCCTATAAGGGGATTCATATGGAGACTTGTGAATACTTGTGTAAAATAGTTTTGTTGTATGGGAACTCAAAAAAATTAGATCAGAATCCTACTTACTCTATTTAGTTTCATTTATAATTTTATGACAATATCATCAAGAGTTGGAATGATGTTTTCAAATGAAATATCTATATGATTATGATATGAAATACAAAAATTAAGCTCATAGTTAAATGAATGCGGACTAATTTTCCATAAAATTGATGTGAAACTCAGATCTCAATATTTTTTAGTCGATATTGGAATTCCATGTATCCTCGCCACTTTTCTTATGCATATACCTACAATTTTATCAATTGATATATCCTCTTGAATAGTGATATAGTGACCAGGATCTTTAATATGGACCATTATAGCTCATATAGTGACATTTCCTTTGATTTATTTATAATATGTGTCACAAATCCCATGGTGATGTTCTTTTATTTCCTTATAGGTATGTGTAATGGTTTCATCATCAGCTTATAATTTTTCTCCTCTTTAATCACTTAGTAGTATATAAAGTATATTAGTGAATATTCAGAGATATATATTTCTACATTTTCTCACCAGTAGTACCCTCATAGATTACAATGTAATTTGGTGCTTCATGGGTTTATATTTATTTATTTTTTATATAATCATCATCTAGTTTCTCCCTATTTATCATAGTATTTAATTGTACATATACTCGCATCCTAAATCTCACAACTCCTTCCTTATCAAAATTGATATTCATGTATTAAACCATTCTGATTATATCAACTGTCTTTTGTATCTATGCATCCTATGATGATATTTCTTAGTCTTCCTGACAATATAGGGGTGAGTAGTCATTGTTAAGGTATAGGATTTTTTTAAATTCCATAATGATTCCAATGTCCGTAATTTACATGTAAAAAATATTATATCCTTCTCAGTACCGAAGATGGACAAAGTTACAGGATATATTCTATTTAGATCATCTTACACCTTAATTTCATTTTTAGGATGGAAATGGAATAAATAATCATATACCTAGATCATTTATGACCATATTCCTTGTCACATGTTGAGAACCTTTTATGTAAATATATACTTGAATATTTTATATTTTTTATATATATCACACTTCACTCTATAGAGATGATTCCTTGAAATCATCAATGCAGTTATTGCTAAAGCCAACTACAGATCATGTGTTGGTTAATTTTATCATAAAAATTAATCTTTTTAAGGAATATGTTTTTTATCATTTTAATGAGTATTCGCATAAATTCATTCCTTAATGAATAATTATATATATCAAATCCTTCCCAAATTTGAGAGTACTGTATCTATAAGTATAGTGATTAACCTCTTCTTCATCACATTGAAACACTGGCAATATTAATAAGTCTTTGAAAATTTTATACCCTTCTAAGTTAAATTGGTTTGTGTGTTTGATAATTAAGATAAATTACCCAAAAATAATTTATAGTAACAATTTAGTATGAGGAATATTTTGATATTTGTTATATTTATTATCATGGGTCATTTCGGTATCACTTTTTCTTTAATGTATTCTTATATATTCTCATTATTCTGATAATGTACATAAAAAATGGTACATTCTCCATAAAAAAATAAATATATATTGTTCTATGTATGTAAATATTCATTTATCAAAGTATTTAAATAATACTCAAATACTCTTCCCATTCCTCCTTGCTTCTAGAGTATATTGGAATACCATATAGAAATACCTACATTAAAATATGGGGGAAATCTGTTAATAATATATTGTTAAATTATATGAAAAATTATTGGGATATTTTATATTTGAGTGGAATCACAATGAAATCATAGTTTACATAGCTTATATGAAAGAAAATGGTGTGAATACCCTCTGTATTTACCTTAAATTAATGATATATTTAACGAATATAAAATTTAGAGATTAAAGGATCCCCTTTTAGTTGATTGAGAAGGCCATGAATCAATATTTTTGGATGCATTTTCTCTATCATGAAATTTTTTAGTTCATGATATTATGTGTAATAATTCAATGAACCATCATTATTTTTTAAAATAGGGAATATACCACCCCTTAGTGAATTACTTAGGGATATGAAACCCTTATCCAGAGTATCTTGTAGTTTCTTTTTTTATTATTCTAGATAAATGGAGTCTATTCTATAGTTACTTTTTTATATGAATATAGATCTTGGTTTAAATTAAATTGAGAACACAACCATTTGATCATAGACAAGATTAGGCATATTTTTTGTTAAAAAACATAATTAATTTATATTAGAAATGTAATTTCTTCATCAATTTTCATCTACATTGATAAAATCATTTGAGAAAGATATTTGTTTATAAGGAAGAAATATCTATTCATTTTAAGGACTTTTCAAAGAAAATTCATCATTAAAAATGTACTTTAATTGACTCAAAAAGTGATTTCACTTCCCTAGAATTTAATATTGGAATAGTAAAAATTCATCTAATAAATGATCAGTATAGAATCCAATTGTACTAAATAGATTATAATATGGATTTTTATGAGATTATTCCCATAAATGACAACTATGGAATATTTAAATAAAATTGATTTAATAATTGCACCACTTAGTGTTCTCACAAACAACTCACCATCTATTCCCTATTTTATTTAGGTGTTAGTCATTTACCAAAACCAAAAACATGTTAGGTTTCTTAATAAATAGGTTAGTATTAAAATAAAATAAAAACATTGTAATATTAAGGAATTACTCAAAAATGAATTTTATTTCATAACATATGAATTTCTAGGTATTAGTCTAGGTTATTAGTTCTCTATTTTCTATTATGATTTCCAACATAATCCCCAAAATAACTAGACCTAAATTTAAAACCAATTGTAAGTACCCAAAATTCATATATATAATAAAACATATATTTTAAGATAATTTAATATACAACTCCTCTAAATCTTGAGTACTACTGTCTTTGGGAGATTAGACACTAAATAAATTAAAATAAAAATAAACTATGTAAAAATTATTTATGTGTCCATAAATTGATCATAATTCTCACATAACATTATTTACTACTTAAAATAACCTAGACACATACATATAGAGAAAAAGTGATCTATAAAGACCATTTAATAAGAAATAATATTTTTTAAGTACAACAAATGACTCAATTATACTAACATGATATCTTAAAAATGATGGTCATATATAATAAAATTTAAGACAAGCATAATGTAGAGTATAACATGATATCACTCTATTTTAAGAATGTGTTTATAACATAAAAGCGACATCATAGGAATAAGTCAATTATCACTTCTAGAAAAACGTAAAATAGTGAGATGGGCTTATTCCCCCAACATCATAAATTGTATCTCATGAAATGAAAAAAAATCACCGAGTGGATGTATAATTTTGGGACTGCCCTTCACATAATAAAATGTTTAGGAAAATGTATTCAAAATAATGTAATCAAATATAAATAATATACATAATAGAAACTCAGGAGAAAGAAATGGTTAACATAATCATTTATTAAGTCATAATAAGAAGATATATTACAATGATTCCAACTAAAAAATGTGATAAAGTATTTGTAGATGATTATATTAGAATATATAAATACAGTTCATTATGATAGATCTAAATTGATGATATTATTATGAGAAATGGGTGATGAATTACTCATGGTAATGATCCCCATCACCGATGTTTTAGGAACTGAGCAATGAACCCATGAATGAAGTATGATAGAATATAATATTTTTAAAACAAAAATATAATAGAAAAAATTACTAAAAAACATGGAATTTTAAAAAAAATTGAGAATTATAAACTTATATGAACTATTATATTATAATTTATTATCTTATAAATTGATATGGATTAACATTATTATAACTTCATGAATAAAAATGTCATTATTCAATAAAAGACATTTTTATTTATACTTTGTATTTTTAATTAAGATATAAATTTATACATTAAAGAAATTATATATATATAATGATCTTATTTATTACATTTATAACAGAAAAATTTTCTTATGGTTTTGTTTTGGGATATTTCTTAAATAATTGTTTTTAGGTGAATAGTGAAAATACCTTTTACCAAAACTGTATATTTTATGGAATTATCATTATATAATAATGATTTATAGTATTTATATAAATTTAAAATTTTCATATATGTATTTTATAAGTAAAAATATGAATTTAAAAAATGCAGAGATGAATTTATAATACAACAGAATGGCATTTTAAGGGCTTAGTTAATATTTTCCAATAAAAACTAATTCGTTCATATGTAATAATTAAAAATTATTATTGAAAAATTAAATTATGGAATTTTAGGAATAAATAAAAATATATTTTTATAAATAAATTTTTTCTATTAAAATTAGATACACTTAATTATTTTAGAATACAGAAAAATTTTATGAATAAATATAATTTTTATTTCCAAAAAAAGGTTTCTATGCATTTGGGGAACTGATTTAAAAATTTATTTTTCTCACAAATATAAATATTATTTAATTAATTTATTGTAATATTTTAACTCAAAATGGTAATTTTTTTGAATAAGGTCAATATTAATTACAAACATTAATTTTAGTTACCTTTGTTAAAGATGAGTTACCGTGATTAATGTTATTTTGGGTAAAAAGGAAAAGGAAAATTTTCAATGGCTAAAATCACTCAATGGTTTAGTACAAAGTGAATAGATTATAACATTTGGGAAAATAACATTAATCACTTATAATAACACTATATTCCTATTATATTCTATAATAATAAAATCAAATCCTTAATTCAATTTACAAAGGTGCTTTTATAAGGACTATGGAAAAATGATCAATTACTCCATTTTCCATTTATTTTCATTTACTTTATCTTATACATAGTATGAATATAATATAACCATGGTGAATATTTATATTTTTTTCAAATTGATAATATAATTTTATAATTTTTATGGTATACAAATTTTCCCCCATCCTCTTAACCAATTAGAAAACAATAATGTCGCGAGTGTTATGTGAGGACTACCGAATTTATAAGTGGAATATAAATTTTCATAATAGTTGGGAACATATAGTGTAGAAGGTTTATTTTATTTGTTAATATGGTATTAAAAAAATATTTCTTTCAAATTATAATCAATTCCATATATTCTACACGCTCTATGAATACAAATGCATCATCTATTTGTTTGGGTGGACTATTGCCTCCATAAAAGTTATGTAATTAATTTTTCAAATAATATTTTAATATTTAAAAAAATATTTTAAAACCACTTAAACACTATTAAATCAACTAAATCATATCATTATTCTCCAAAAATAATTATATTATCTGAAAAGAATAACATTCTTATACAACCCACGCATTGATTGTAACTTATTCTTATTTGGGTCGATTTAACTACCAATGTAGAAAATGATATATATTTTTATCATGGATGAATATGGAAACATAAATAATGGGTTTATTTTAAATTAAAAATAATAGAATATTTTTTATTATTCTTGATAGGATATATTATCATTTATATTAGTATTGTTTTACACCATTTTCTTTGTTTAAAATTATCGAAACATGTTGTTCACCAACATTATTTCCATGAATCATAACTAAAATAAATATTAAATGAAACTAAAAAATTATAAATTGTTATGAAATATATATTATACTGTCCATATTAAACCTAATATGATGAGTCTTTATTCTATAAATAAAAATTGACACCTCCATTACAAAATAAATACTAATAAAAACTCATTTCTAATGACATATGATAATGAAAATGAAATATAAATAATGAATATATTTTTATTAATGTATTCATAAATTAATTTTATAAACATTTATTGGTATGAATAAGCTTTTGAAATATTTATTCTAATATAGTTATTTTTCTTATACATAGATTAGATCATGGTTGATAAATATGGATCTAAAGTAAGGGTGTTGCATCACAATTTCCTTTCATTATGACATGTTGTTCAATATGAACCCAATTTCAATTTTATTTGTTATATATAAAAATGGATATATATTATCATTAATAATATTTTAATAATTATATTTTAAGACCAATTTAAATCTCTTTCTTTCAAGGTGTTCCTATCAAAATATATCCTAATCAATAAGAGTTTTATCTTGACTCAACATCTTTTCCCGGGTCATAATTATAACTTTTGGAATATTGTTTTACATGTTGGTTATCTTGTTTTAAATAATGAAAATTTAATTATTTCACCCTCTATTTAAGGTTTTTTTAATTCAAGTCTATTAAATTGATAATTTTTTATCTCAAAAATCATATATTTGTTAACAATAAACTATGCACACTTTAATTATTATTTTTATTCTTTGTATTAATTTTTTTCCTTATTATGCAATAAATATTATTTGAAAATTAAATTATTATTTCATATGTTAGCTTTATATTTTATTTCAATTATTTTCAAAAAAGGGTTTAATTTCTCTTTTTTCTGATTTAAAGAAATGTATTTTTGAATGTTAATCTATTAAAAATGTTTTTACTTATATGATTTTTGTATTACATTTCCAATAAAAATTCCCCTTGGATGGTCTTTATATATTATTCCAGGATCCATTATCTAAAATTCATTTTAAATTGAAATGTTCTAAAAAAATTCAATTTTCTATTTTAGAAAATGGTTTTTAATGTGAACCATTACTTATTAATTTAAAAATATGGTCAAAACATTTTAAAGGTGTATTTAAATATAATGATTTTAATTTCTTATAAATATTACCTTAAATTTTCAAAATTTCAATTTTAAAATTATATTAATTCATCACAATTTTCAAAGAAAAAGGAAATTAACTAATTCTTTTTATCAATAGTAAAAGTTTAATTTTAAATATAAATTTTTGATATCATAATGAATTTTAATAGATTTTGTATTTAAAGAAGTTTTTATTTTTCATAGGTCTTCAAAAATATATATTTTGAAATAATATATATTTTATAAAAATAGTTTTCTAAAAAAAATCATCTTTAATGATTAATTTTTAGAGGGATCTCTCAGTCTCAAATAATATCATTTCAATGAACAATATTAAGGTGTTTTCAATAATATCATAATGGAGTATTTCTTTATATTTTTTAAATTGAATTATCTAATTACATTAAAATTTGTTTTATATCCACACCAATACAGTATTATGCATCCTATGTTACCCTTAATACATTTTCATAAGATACCATCAACCTTCTTTATCTTGATGAATTATGAAATTTTCAATAACTATATTTATGAAACACATAACATTACCATTGGTTAATTAAGTGACGATTGAAATATGAATGATTTATTTAATGTGGAACAAAAATATATAGAATATTATTATTGATGGGTGGATTCTTATATCTCCCTTAAACGCATTGGTTTATACCTTATAATTTATAATTACATGAGAGTACATGTGTAGTGGACCAATCCTAAGATATAATATAGGTAGTATCCCAGTCCAAATATAGTACACGATTAGTTGTCCATGGACAAAATAGTATATGGGATTTCATACCCGGATGAATAGGATACATAGGTGTTTAATGTTGTTTCTAATATGTTTTTTATAAGGTTCACAATTTTAAAAATTCATATCATCTAACCTGTAATGATATGTCATTGAGGTTTTTTCTATTACTAATTGTTTCAAATCACCCCTTATTTATGTTTATATTACAAATTTTATTATGATGAGAATAAATTGTGAGAAGTCTAAAAGGGATTGTAATATTGTTTTATTATAGATTAATGGAGACCAGTATTATAAAATACATTTCATAAATATTTTATCCTCCAAGAAACTAAAAATTACATCCATGGGATTGTGTGATCATTAATGAGATGTAATTTATAACTTATAGAAATGATGTGAAATAATATATTTATAACATTCTTCATATATGATTTTATTAATCATAGTGTTTAATAAATTGTTTAGCACCAGATTGAGGTGTTTGGGTCTGGGGTGCCTTAATTGGTATCAGAGAGGGGTGTGGTCATTTATTATTATTATTATTATAATTGTTATAAATTATTATGAGAAACATTCAGTGAAAAAAAGGTTTAACTCTCATCATATGATAAAATCCATAAATTTTGGAAATGTTTTGAGTATGTTGTTCTTATATCTGTAATATCCTTGATTGGATACTTGAAATTAGATCAAATAGTGGAAACGATGAACCTATGGGTAGTCACCATGACCAATGTTGGTTCTGTATCCAATCAATCATCACATAGTGAATGATTTGTTGGTCTAAGAACTATTAAAAATTGAATCTATACTAGTGTACCTAAACCGATGGTTTGAAAAACCAATTGTTATAGAAAACCTATATGCATGGTTTTTCAAAACATGTAGGTATAAGTGTCTTCAAACTCTGTACCTATGGTTTTTCCAAAAATTTTGGCATATGTTCTTTATATACCCAGAGTCTTGGAATAACTGTGGATATAGGATCCTTGTTCAAACTCTATTCCAATGGATTTAGAAAACATGTGGGTATAGGTGCTTACTATATACATGGTTTTGGAATAACCAAGATTATAAGAACCTTGTTACATACAACCAAATTTATGAAAAAAATCCATTCACATAGGTTATTTATAAAAAACAAATAAAAAATGTATGAAAAAACCATTGGTATTGGTCCCAAAAATTAGTGTACCTATACCAATAGTTTTCAAAACTGTTTGTATAGGTACACTAATTTCTAATCAATTATTTTTCTAAATATCATTAAATACATAAACATATAAATTATTTATTAATGTATATATATATATTATCCAATTATATTTACAAAGACAATATTATTATTATTGTTAGGTATTTGATATATTATTGGGAGTTTGTGGGTTCAAACATCGATTGTCTCTTATATTTTACATTACCTATGACAATTGTTTTTTAAGTCATTGGTATTGACCTATACAAACGGTTCCCAAACCATTGTTATAGACATATACCAATGGTTTTAAACTATTTTTGAAGAAATATATGAATTGTTTTCAAACCATTGAAATATATATATACCAATGGTTTTCCCAAAACTGTTGGTGTAGGTCTATAATAATATAATAGAATCCAGCAACCCTCCAAACCATTTTTATAGGATATAATAATTCATTTGGGACCTATAAAAAAGGTTACCAACCTTTTATATAATGAATATTTTTAATATTTAAGAATTGAAACAAGGCTATACACTATTGTGGGATATTCTTTAGTGATTAAAAATCTCTCTCAGATCCATTATGAAATATTAAAGTTGATTTTTTGTAGATGATATACTATAAGTTATATTGGATAACCTAATCAAAATATGAATATAATATCCCAAAATAATGGATTTATAAATTCATAAAATTAAGAAAATATTTTAATATAACACATTACTATGGCCATTTAGTATAATAGTATTCATTAATGAGGAAAAAAATAAAAAAACATATGTTTCTTATATCAATTGTACATTTTCAACTTATATATGAAACTAATTAATCTAAAAAAATCATCAAAATCCCTAAAAATTTATCCTTATAAGATAATCTTCAATACATTTCATAAATTTAATAACTTAATAACCTAGGTAAATGGAAACATAATAAATTTATAATCATATATTCTCATTAAGGGTAAACATAAGAGATAAAAATCAAAGATGATAAGATTTTACAAGATGGTCATTTGGTTATAATAAAGATACAAAATAAAATCAATCCCAAATTGGATTAGGTCTTAACACATGGGAAAACTAGTAAAAAAATAAAACATGAATCAAAAGAGTGTGCTAGTAACCATGATCCATGATATGAAAATATGTTACAGATAATAATAATAAAACATTAAAATATCTTTCGACATTGGAACACACACTATTATTGGGAATATAACAATTTTCAGAGAAGCCATCAGTTCTCATGATATCTAGAGATTAAAATATACTCACAAATTCTAATATCATGATATATAACCTTTTAAACCATTAAATTTGAGGGATATATTGGTCCCCACCAATAATATCTCCAAATATATGAGTTCCAATTGAAAATAATTCAATTATCACATTATAATGATCCCATGGAAATAAAATGTTATTAATAATACCTTAAAAGGGAAATTAATCAATTTTTATAGCATAGATAACACATAGGATAAAAGTGGGATTTCATATAATTTTTAAATGTAATCATATAAATATTTCATTATCATCATAACATGATATACCCATGAAAAAATGCGTTTAAAATTTAATCTATTAACTTTATAGGTAAATACCATTTAAGCGATATAAAAAAGATTATGGTATTTAAAATATATATATGAAGGTTAAATTTTCAGTTAAATATTTTTTCTAATAAATAAATGTAATTAATATTGGTGAACACACTTAACTAAATGAAAAGAAAAATATTGTTTTAATAAATTAATGTCATTGGATGAAATCATTTTTATATTCATTGTGAATGGTTTGGTAATAAAAAGGTTGTGATGGATATTATTATTTGACAGAAATAAACATTTAATAAGCTATAAATATATAGATGGTGGATGGTCAAATTTGATGGATATCATAGAATCAAGGACAAGATTATCCAAATGACAATGGAATTGATGAAAACACCTTTTAAGAGTCCTATAAAAACCTCTTTGAAAAAATGAATATTATTGATCTTTGTAAAAACATGTAAAATATTTAATTTAAAAAACTATAAGAATAATAATTTTTTCTAGAAACCCTTAAATAATTATGTTATATATTCGTATAAAATTTAATTGAATGAATAATGACATGTAGATACATAAATGATAAAAAAAGACCATTTTCACATTTTGTGGAATATGAACAATATGGAAAAAGATAAAATTTCATTAAATATTTTAAAATAAGACCACATAGTAGAAATTGAATAGAAAAATTAATTAAATATATTATAGGTTAAATTGAAAACTATTCCAATGAATATATATTTAGAATAAGAGAGGTTCTTGATTGAGTATATGAGACATGGTCAGTTACACTTATAAGAAGTAAATTAGTTAAAATATACATCAAGAAAAAAAATATTAATATGGAATATAAAACCAATATACATATATAAAGAAAATTTCTATATATTTTATGAGGAATAAAAATTTACCCGAAGGATTATATTTAAAAAAATCTTGATTTTGAAATAAGATAGGAAAACAAACTCTTATAGTTTGAGTAACATTTTGATTAAAACAACTTTAAAGTTGGGAATCCATTGAATCAATGTACTTTTAAATAATGTATATGATATTTAAAATAAAAACCCATTAATATGGTAAATTTAATTCATTATATATCAATTATACCAAAATAATGGAATCATGATGAAAATTAAGAAATGAGTCTCAATAAATTAAATTAGATAAAAAGAACCACTTGCAATATTTTTACTCTTTCTCAAACTCAGTCAATGATATTTTATAAAAAAATATCTTAATCACCTATTTCATTACCTTTTTCATATTCTTAATATTTTATAATCACATTTTATAATTATGCTGTATATTTATTTTCCTTAGTTAATAAATATTTTCAATGTCAGGTCTGTTTAATCATGATTATGTTGAAATAGTTTAGTAATAGAAGATTTTTCATTTTCTCTTTTTTTAGATAAGTTATTATTTATAAATTTAAATAATATTATACAATTAATTTTTTTTCATAGTCATACATGATATAATTTTATAACACTGTTCTAGTAGGGGTCAAACTGATCTAAATGTGAATATATCATGATTATCAATAATTTTATAGTGATTTAGTTTAACTATCATTAATCCAATAGCATAATGATATCAATTAATTTTTCATAGTGTGATATATAATATTTTTAAAGGATTTATATGAATAATATATGTATATGAAAATATTACCTTTATTTTAATTAAATATTTTCAACCTTGTTTTCTTGTTTTAAGAAATGTAATTAATAATAATAATTTAATGATTTTATTATCAATCGGTTTTCAAATTTAAATATATTTTTCAAAGAATATCATAATAATCATAATTATACATTAAATGTATTCTCATCAATGGCCCTATAAGTTGGTGATGAAAGGAAAAATGAAAATAAATCTTCCCATGGAGGTCGTAGTCCACACACACACATGGTTGGTGATTTTATTTTCCATAGAACAAGATTAATGAATACTATTTTTTTTTGAATTTAATAATATAAAATATATTATAAATATAATGCCTATTTATTAAATTTTACATTAGTAACATCATCTTATGGGGTATAAGGAAAACTAAATAGGATGTTTTGTGGAGGCAATAGTGTGTTCACACATAGATGTTGTTTTATCTTTTAATAAGGAAAATAAGAATGTTGGTAAAATAATGTTCCATAATTATAATACAATAATTGAAAAATAAAGATATTGATATTATAGTTTTGATATGGTGAAAATAAGTTTTGGAAATAATAAATTCACTTAATAAAAACAATTAAAGAGAAAGATGTGGTTAGAAATATATACCTCAATACTTTGGTTATCTTCTCTACAATAGGGGATAAACCATCAAAAGATGGTCTCTTGAGAAGGCCAAAAAAAATATTAATAAGGATATGAGTATTGAGAATATGGTTGCTTATATTTTGGGATAATTATACGTGGTTTTTATGAGACAGTTAGTGAATGATATTCCCTTTTATTAGTGAATAGGGGTGGTATTTTTGTAAATATCCTTAAAATTACAGTAATGGAAAGTCAATCTCATGGAAAGTGGATAAAAAATTGGGAAATAATTATTGAGAGAATATATATTGTATAAAAACAACCAAAACAAAATATTTAAACAACATTTTATTTTTCTTGGCCCTATACCTCTTACGTTAATCATTTATACCATTTTGGGATTAGTCACATCAACTAGTTTTTACCTACATAATTTATCTTTTAAGATAAAAATGTAACATATTATATAATTTAACCAAATTATTTAAAATTTCATGAACCAACTGGGATACCCTATTAACTTGGTACTTGAGATGGCACTGACATTAAAAAAATGGAATTATCGATTTCTACAAGTCAGATACTAGAACATTGAATCATACAAGATAAAACAATGAAAACATTTTCTACAAAAATAATATAATATAAAGCTAAAAGTAGTTATGCTCAAAAACTCTCAATGAGATCATATCAGAAAACAAAATGGTATATCAATACCCAAACATTAAATTATCAATGCATTGAAAGTCTAAAAAGAAAAATGCATCTTCTCAAAGGAAACATCCCACCAAGCCCGAAGGGATTAAGAACATCCAAATCCTATAAGAGGAGCTTTCCGTTTACTCATCCTTGGTAAATGAAAATCTACAAATTCCTAAAGGTAGTGGTACTATTTGATCTAAAAATACAATAGGGTTATGCCAAGTGTTACATAATAATATTCCATATTAATAAACCAAATCATGTTTTCAATTTAAATCGAAAGAGGCAAGGTAATACTTTTTCACATTATAAAAAATTATTTCATTTCAATTTGATGGGGAAAATTTTCAACATTTATTATTTAAAAAATTTATATAAATCAATAAGAATGAGTATAATATTTATAAATTAATTTCCATATATCAAAATATTCAAAAAAAGATCCATGGTAATCTGCACTATGGTATAAAAGTTTGTAGTCATACGATCTTCACATATATCATATTAGTGATTATGAATAAACATGTGTTCACACATCCCTCTAAATAGGGCCAAATAGGGCTCATCAATATCCCATTATAGATAACCATGTCGTACTAGGTTTTTGTTAGAGTTTTCATCAAAAATCAATTTTTAGTGAATTAACATCCTATAATTCTTATACCTAATAACCTAGTAAATACCCATAATTTCATGTTCACAATCAATCAATCATTCAATATATAATGGTAAAATGATTTCGAATCTGTTTAAAATACTCTTTCCCCATTCACGGTTTTAATATGCCAATTTCATTTAAAAAAAATAGTTTTTTCTATTTCATACATTTTAAAACCAAAACAAATCATAGGTTTCTATCATTTCAATTTATGAAAATGTTATTAATATAAAATATGAAATAATTTTATAATCTCCCCTAGTTTCAATTCACACCTAAATTTTGATTCCATTGGAATTGAGGGTTTTCCTAAAAATTTGTACCATATAAATTTCAATTCCATGTCACATCTAAATGGGTTTTCACAGCTCAATTAAAATCAATTTAAAGTAATAAAAAATTTAAGGTTTCATAAATTAGAAAATCTCATATGGAACCACCTAGCTTTTTCATGGAATCACAAAACCTGATAAAAAACTTGACAATGGAAAACAAAGGTAGATAAGATCTCGGATCCCAAACTAGAGTCAAGATTCAACAACATAGAGTTTATATCCATCAATCCGAAAATATTCTATCACATATAATGTAGAGAACGAGATAGAGACTTAAGATAAAGGGTGAATGATTAACCAAAGAGACACAATGTAAGGAACATGACAATAAATCATAGATCAGATAATCGGGGGCGATTGGAGAACTCCAATAACCCATAGGGTTGAATCTAGGTTGAGAGGGGTTAGTATGAAAATCTCACGAAATGAGAATCAACCTAGCCAAAAAATAACTTTTCTTTATAATTACTAGGCGTGTAACCCAATTATATGTTGTGTCATTATTGAGTCCCATATACACAAAAAACCCATCAACGTTTATTTAATATATAATTTTCAATATTTAAATGACCTGTAATCTATACACAGTGTGTAACCTTTCATGATTGGTTCCCATTTTCATGGAATCTTCTAGTAAATGATTACGTGGAATGTAAATCCCTAGTAGAATACAATTGAAGGAGTTATACTGAAAATCCATCACATTCCTAAATTCACAATTACATGCATCCTATGAATTCTTTCCCACAACACTCAACCAATGAAAATGGAAAATCAAACTAACGGTAAAGTCAAACATATCTAAAAGGTAACCGTGTGTTAAAACCTCCCCACCATAAAAATATTATTTCCTTAGAAATCCTTTCATGAAGATTCTATATAAAGAAGGTTATCTCACTAAACTCCCATAATTGAATCTCTCTCCCAAGTCTCATGTGAATTAAAACCATTATTCCATAGCATATAGACAATAGGTATCATCATCTCAAGAATTACCTTGGTCTTAGAATCCACTATCCTAAATGGATGTTCAATCATAGATAAATTAGTCTCATCATCAAGATTAATCTTGGTAAAAATATGAGATGGATAAAAAATATATATCATTATATTTGTGATACATGTATAATGTTATGTATTAACATAAACTATGGAGGAAGTATTAAATGGTAAGCCACTCACCACACCTTCTCAGAAACCTCAAAAGTCCCTACAAAATGATTGGAAAGCTACCATTTCCTAAAAATATATTGATGAACTAAACATGGTGAAACCTTCAAGAAAAACCCCAAATATCAGTATAAAATTTATAACTTATTGTTACCTTCATCATTCTATGAAGAATCAACTGAATAATTTTAGTCATATCTTGAACGAGTCTTTGTCCAACAAATGAAAATTCGTTGATATCCAACAAAAACAATATATATTTACATGACCTAAAAAATATGGCCTCAAAAGGATAAATTATGATCAAGGACAGGTAACTATTTTTAGAAGAAAAATCAACCATTCCTAAATGGTCATCCCAAGTTCAACCATAATTGATAACCCAGTCACGAAGCAAGTCCTAAAAAATTTATATAGATTTATAAGTTTTTCATCCATTTTATAATGGATTGGACTACTAAAATGATCTTAATATTTAGGTTACTCCTAGAGGCCCCTCAAAACATGAAAAGTAAAACGGGGATTTCCATCATAGACTATAGTTGAAGGAATTTTGTGAAAAATTAAAATATCACATACTTAAAGATTTCCCAGCTCATCAATTTTTTTAGTTAAGAATGGGTATAAAGTTAGCTTATATAGTCAACCTATTGATCAAAATACATACCAAATTATTATCTCTCTAGGTATGTGGAAAAGCAACCAAACTTTTTACATAAATCTCATCCAACATCAAAGTTAGTAGTGGAAGTGGATAAAGAGAACCTGATTGTATCTAATTCTCATCATTGAATTCTTTGAAAGTATAGAAACACAAAAAAAATTCAGTGATGTATTTTATTATACCTAGCCTCAAAAAATTTCACCACATGTCATAGAACATATTTTTTGGATCTTTAGTGGGAAACCCAGTGGGTGTTATGGAGATCCCCCATCACACATTTTTTCACATATAACGAAATGAGAAACTGATTCCAAAAACATAGTACACATTCCATGGAGAATGACTAGACAAAAATTGTCTCCCATCATAAAGAGAGTATATAATTATACAACATTAATCATCAAGATATTGTTACCTAAGAACCATCTTGAAAATAGAGGAGGTAAACTAAAAATTGGCCTAGAATTCCTCATCCCCTATTTTCCAAACACAAGTATTCAATTGTGCCAAAACACCCATCATGTTCCACTATTTTGTTGAATCATTCACGACTTGGGACAAAAATTTTATACTCAGAGCAACTAAAATGGAATACTCTTCTCCTAGGTCATAGAAAATATCAAAATCAAAAGATCTCATGTACTCCACCCAATGCCTCTAATATAGATTCAAATATTATTTATAGAAGATATAGTAAAACCTTATGTGCTCAGAATACATGGAAACCATAATCCTAAAAGGTAATGGTGAAAACTCTTATGATAATGTATCATTGTAACATGTTAACTTTCATGGGCCCGATAATTAATTTCCTATGGCATAATATACTAAGAACCATTGGAAATTATGTGATCAACCTTCATAAGAACACAACCCAAACATGAACTTTAGGCATAATAGAATACCATGTAGCCCTTCATGTCTTCCTAAAGAATCAGGAATAACACATAAGTAAAAAAATTATTACACAAAATAAATCTAAAATCTCTCATCCCATATAAATTTTACGCCTGTTTAAATTAGAAAATTCATCAGAGAATCCAAATCCGAGAAATCCTTTTCAAACTGGTGACAATATATAGCTAAACATAAGAATCTACGAATATCAAAAACTTTATCCAGTTTCTCCCATGTCATAACTTCTTTTACCTTCTCACGATCAACTGAAATACCATGATTTGAGACAAGGTGTCTTAATAAATTCAATTTTTGAATCCAAAAATAACATTTTGATAGATTGGAATAATGTTTTTGATTCTTCAAAAATTCTGTAACTCTTCTCAAATGGTACACATAATCCTTCTTAGAGTTAGAGTCAACCATGATTTAATCAACAAAGAAAATCATGAACACATCATGATACACATGGAAAATCAATTTCATCTAATTCATAAATACCGAAGGATAATTGGTTAGACCAAATGGCCTAGAATGACACTAATATTGGTAATACCCCCTTCATAAGGTTGGTTTCTGAAAATCAGATTGTTTTATTATAAATTCTTGTTAACTGGATCAAATATCACTCTTTAAGAACCACTTCACCCATTTTAACTGAAAAAATAGATCATCAATCTTTGGAAATGGATAATTTTTATTTATTGCAACTCAGTTGATATTTAATTATTTATTACATGATTAATGTGTTCCATCATCTTTCATAGTAAAGAGAACATGATCTGCATAAGGTGAAACACATAGGATTATAATTACATTATTCATCAGATCATCTAATAGAATCCTCACCTATTAAATTTTATCTACTTTCACTAGGTTAGAAGGTAGAGACATAGACTGAGTACCACGAACTAAATCAATAGAAAACAATATTTCCATTATAGAGGGAAAACTATTGAATTATTAAGGAAAATGTGAGTAAAATTGGTAAAAGTTGAAGGTTGATCATCTCTCAAAAATTCTAACTCTTAATCAATACCGAATACTAATATTACATTACCTACCTCTAGATAAGAATGTCTTAATTCAATTTTCCATAGATCCAATTATCTCATAATGATATGGAACACCTAATTGGGAATAGTAAGGGAGACCCATAAAAGAAAAAAATAAATTTAGGATTTATTATAAATGATTTAATCCATCTTGAAAATTATATCAATAGGTTTTTCATCAAGAACAAAAAAAACCAAGAATCTTCAATTTATGATAAAGGGAAGACATAAGTAATGTAAAAAACACCATGTACTCACATCATTCATATGGGTTTAGTAATATCCATAGCATAATAATAAAACTCTATAGAAATATTTATCTACTTCAAATCATGAGTTGATATAAATGAGTGAGATATGCCAGTATCAAATAAATAAGTCACCAAATATGAATCTATAGTGATGATAACTCTCACAGTCACTCGACCAATATCTACTACCCTTGGAAACTTTTTTATTGTAAGGAGAAGCTTTGTTCTGGATTCATATAGAAAAAATCCCTTGGATCATGAAGCATCTGATTGCACTGCTCTACATTATGGTGACTATGATACCATTCCACTATACAGGCAAAGAATATATAACACATTATTTTACAAGTGTCCTGAATGACTACATGAACCACATATCATGGGTTCTTTAGTGTAAACCCATTTCTAATTCCATGGCTTTACACATAGGAAGAAAGTAAATGGGCCTCTGTAAGGGATTATTGGTTGTCCAAAAGAATACTTAAGTAAATATCCACCATGATACTAATGACGCATTCTATTCCCATTATTGGAGCTCATTGAGATACCATTGGGAAAGAAAATAACTCCCATAAACCATGACTTAATAGACATATCATGTTCAACCATGAAAACTGTATTGAGAACATCAACATAATTAGATAAAATCAATAAGAAAACCTGAGAACAAATATCAGATCTTTGAATCATCTCAATCCATGTAGTACTAATCTTCTCATTAGATACAATCTCATTTTAAAACTACAAAAGCTATGTGGATTAGTTCTAATATTCCCTGAAGATCCAATTATATTTATTTAGTATAGAATACTCTATAACCTTATCACACTATAGATTATGGATTGAACTTGTATGTTAATATAACTTTCACGTCCTTATAGTATTATCCCTTTATCTTATACGCAGTCTCCATGGAGTCCCACCATCTACTGTTACCCCCCCCCCCCATCTCAATGGTAGTACACCTAACCTTAATAACATTGCGAGTTTCTGAGAAATCAAACAAAATTCTAGTCATTATGAAACCCTGATCAGCCTCTTGAGGATCACTAAATTCATAGTACGTTGATGTATTGTTGATAAGGAACTCGAAAGAATGATTTTAAGATTTATCCTACTAAGGTTATATAGCTAGAGACTGAATGTGATTGGGATTAGGTTCATATACCATATCTTGGATAGCACACACAACAAACTTAACCAAATTTTAGCCCGTGAGAGGATTTTCTCATTGTGGTTCATCAACAACTTCCTCCTAGATCACATTCACATGTCTTCTCAAAGCTATAATTCACCATAGCATATGTAAATTAAATTGAAGATGCTATAATATTACATAGACCAACAACACAAACACGCGAAACCTGAAAATAAATAATCCCATCAGATAAGAAAAAATATTTGGATTTCTACCAATCAAAATATATTGCAGGGAAAAGACTAGAACTAATCCTTATGATGCATTTCATAAAAAAAACCCATTATGAATTAAGGATAATTACGATGATATCTAGCTAGGTAATCACTCTCAACTACCACCTATATCTGGACATGATATTCAAACTGAGAAATGACATTAAGGAAAGAATCCCAACCTGGGTTTGATAGTTCTTTTTCATAAACCATCACAAATAACCTAGTACCCGGATACCCAATCCAACACTGACATTTCCTCAAGGTTGTTCTCGATAATCATGATTTTGTGAATAAAACCTAGAATCATTCATGATTAAATATGGAAAACAATTTCCATAAAAACTATTGATGTTAAAGATACATATAAGTATTCTCAAAACATCTCAGTTAGATTGGACTAAAAAAATAGGTATATGAAAACAAAATACTTAATCATCAAAGTACTCGATATTTGATAATATAAACCCAATATCACATATTAAACATCACCTAAATCCCTAATGGATCACAAATATCCACCTCCTTCAAGTAGAACATTCCGTTAACTCAGAAATGGGAAGAGAAAATCAATAAATTAGTAAAGGTAAAGGTTGGGTGTTAGCTAAACAATCTAGTACGGTATCACCATGTTTTCTATACAAATCAACCAAATCACACTCATTTAATTGAAAGAATCATGGTAATGCATTTTCATATTTACTGGAAAACATTATTTCTTTTCAATTTAATGGACAAACATTTCAACAAGGCTCAATTAGTCATTTTATATAAAAAAATTATTAAAATAAATTGGATTGAGTTAAATACTTATATATTAATGAAATATAAATCAAAAAATTCACTATAGAAACCATGACCATCTGCAATGTGGTAAAATAATTTATACTTAAATAATCCTCACAAATCTTATATTAGTGATCATAGTAAAAAAAGTGTTCGCATATCCCTGAGGGTCAGGCCGAAAAAGAATCATTAATATACCATCAAGGATAATCTTTCTCAACTGTTTTTTTGTAATATTTTTTATAATAAGTCCATTTCTAGGAAATTACATTACTAGAGTTTTTGTTCCAAATAACCCACAAATTACCCAATTTCTTAAGTTCTCAATCAATCAATCAATCAATAATTGGAAAATATTTCGAATCTATTTAAAATAAAGTTTCCTACTTTTTTGATTCAATATGAAAATTAAATTTGGAATCCAAATCATATGTTTTTAATCATTTTAAAAAATTTCCAAGCGAACCCATTTATAGGTTTTTATCAATTCAATTTAATTAAATTTTCTAAAAATCATTTTTCTAATCATTACGCAATTTCCACCAAAACCATTCATGGGTTATTTACGTCATGTGGGGAAAACATATTTTATTGTGTTCCTTTTAATAATATATTTATCACATGGTCATGATTTCTTAAAATCATATCATCTATCCATTAATGAATTGTTCTTTTATTTATCCCTTATAGAGTGTTTGAGCTCACAACTTTCATATATTTTCATTCCCCTAGTTATAAAGATGAGTATAGCTTAAGTTATTTCTAGATGGGGGTCTAGTTATAATTTATTATAGAGAAATATTTTTGAGTACCATAAAATATGTTTCATATGTAGTAGTTCATCAAAGAAACTAAACCTTGTATTATTGGTATTGTGTGATTATTTATGAGGTATATTGTTTAATTTATTAAATTATGTAAAATAAATATATGTACAATTTGGGTTGCCTATGTTTATAATGAATCTAGTTGTTAAATAAGTGTGTGTAGCACATTATATGATATATATTGTATAGGGACCCTTAAAGGGGTGTTTGGTTTTATTATATATGGGACAATAAACATTCATACATGTTATAGATATCTAATTAAAATATGAATCCACACAATTAAACTATAATGTACTTTAACAATATTTAACTATTTGCCTCCACATTTTATGAAATATAATTAATATTTAAATATCATCCCTAGAAAATTATAATTTTAATGATTACAAAATTATAATTGATTTTATCATAATAATTATAAAAAAACAAAAAAATTGGAAATTTTAAATAATATAATTTTTATTGAAAAATTCTATTTGTGGGGAGATGGTTAAATTTTTTACAATTATAAAAATTCAATATGATTACATAATGTGATTTGACCACTTATATAATACTTAATAATTTTAAAAAAAAATTTAAAAACAGGATTATATAAAATTTTTTAATTTTTAATAAAAAACATTAATTTAAATAATACTTATATATTATGAAATAAAAATATATATAGTTTCTTCGAGTTGAATATTTATTTTATAATATTATAACTTTTTATTAATTTTATTGTCATATAACTTTCTTAAATAATTATTCCTAAAGATAGCCAAAAATTATTTTACTATTGAAACTCTCTGGTTACTATTCATAATGTACAATTTAATATTGTAGTGTTCTTATTAATATAATAATTTCTAATAATGCTGCATATTTAATTCCTTCATCATTGATTTTAATTCCTCTCATAGTAATATTCTTCCTTTTTTAAAATTTTGAATATTTTACTAATTATTTGTTTCTTTTATTACAATTTTATCAACATTAGTGATTATTCTAGGAAACCAAAATAATCCAAAATTTTCTATTATAGTTGTTTTTTGTATATCATCCAATTTAAATATTTTCATTTTTAATGGGTGTATTTATTAATTAATTCCTTAATTATAATTTATATATTAATGATTTATAGTTTTTTTGAATCAAATGCTTTATATTATATGATATTCCTAAATAAGTTACACAATTTTATTCAGAAGGTCATATATATAATAGTGATGTCGTCAAATTATTCTATCATTAAGAAATTTGACCATAATATATTCATTTTATACTCTAAGATAAATATATGAGGTTACCTTTATAGCATTCCTTCCTTAGGATTATAGGTTTCCACTTCATGCTTATGATTTCTTCAATGTAATTTGGAAAGATGAGTATTCTTGTTGCATGAAACACTATCTCTATCATCCAAGGTATTCACTAACTTCTCCTTATAAGAGAGAATATTCTCCAACTATACAACCTCTAGGATAGGTAAATGTTAAGGATCTTGTATGTATTTCCCCAAGTGTGATACGTGGAATACGTCTTACACTTGATATTGGTTTGGTTAATGTTCTTAATGATTGGCTAAATCCCTATTTATATCAATATTATTGGAGGGGTTAATATATCTACTACATATCTTTTTATTCTTGTCGAACCTCATGAATCACTTCTATGGTTCTAAATTAATGAATACTTTATCTCAATCTTAAATTCTATCCCTCATTAATCACTATTATGGTAGCTCTTCTATCAAATATATGATGATTTAAGCCCTTTTGAAATGGATTTAACAATATCTACCATTTCTTGGAATTTTTTATGACCTAACACGATATGTTCAACAACCTCATCCAAACATGTCCTAATTTTTCATTACTTCACATAGTGCGATTCAAAATGATCCATCTAAATCCTCAAGTGGAGCCTATCATTATCTGAGAACATAACAAAATGATGATACAGATCCAAACATCCTTCTATAGACCATGATCAAATAAATTATTCTACAGTTAAAATAGTTATTTTAAATTGAACGTCTATTTAAGGATGATATATCATACTATAATTCAGTGCAATAATCAAAGAAAATTGACGACGTTTCCAATACATTGGTGTAAACATCAAATATTCATCACATGCAATTGATAGTGATTTTAAAATATGTCTTACCACTTCTTTGATGAATGTAATTATACGTATAAAAAGTGATAAGTCATATTGAATACATATAAATTGATATTTTTTTATTAGAAAATCCACTACAATACATTGGGAGTTATTTCCATTGGATATCTTCAAATTAACCCTAAAAAACCTCGGGTGATGTTCATCCATTTACCTGTAGGTATCGGTAATAGATTAGTAATATCCTTAGATTTTTACATATATATATATTTATTTTCTATTATACCATGAAAAACTTTATATATTTAGGAATATATTTCTTCATAATGTCACACAAGTCATGTTCTAAATTATATCTATATATCTTTATTCTACTTTAGTAGATAAAAATTGTTGATCTATTAGTATCATCTATGAGATATTTGACTATTTTATTCTAGTATTATTAGTAAAATCTTGTCCAAATCTCATAACTTATTATTTAAAAATATTAATCTCTTAAGACCCCCCTTTCTTATTTTAATCAACGTTATTTTTATATTTATATCATCCTATTGTGGGTTCTTAATCATTTACTGAATGGAAAGTTTGGGAATAATTTTTTATAGAATTTAATATCCCGAATTTACCCATATATTTTTTTTGGATTATTCATTTTTTATGTCTTCCTATAGGGGTTTGAGGTCTTCTCATAATGTTAGTGTGGGAGTGGAGATGAATCTACACCCATAAGTGCTGCAAGTGGTCAATAAGATAGCTGATGAGTACCAATGGATTTCTAGAAGATGGTGAAATTAGGTAAAACATTTTGATGCATCCACTATCCAAATTATTAGAGATTATGAGTTCAATAATTCTCCCATTACCACTAGGCCAACTGGTGGAGACCATCGACTAACACTGGTGTCACTGAACATGGGAAATTGTAGGGGATTTTATTAATTTTTTCTAGGAGCCTAGTTTTATTATTTTAACATTTTAACTATACCTATGACAACATGGAGCCCATTCATGAATGTTTTTTAATTCTACAGCCACAATACAATTTTTATCAACATGTTGTTATGTGTATTGGATTATCCTTAGTAATCACTCTTCTTATGGGACTTGAAGACTCTTCCTTGCCCTTTTCTCCTCACCAAAGGGCTATATATACTATGGGAGTTTATTGGTTCTATTTTTAATATTGTGATTTATTTGTCTAGATATCTCTTTCTTGATTCTTTGATCTATTCCCCTTTTTTATAATTAATTCAAAAGATCGAGATTCTGATGTAGGTATCCCAATCACCTTTGATAAAAATTGGGTATACGATTTCTTATTCTTTCATTTTGAGTTATCGATATTTTCCTATTTTTCCATTTAGAGCCGGTATATATAACAATGAATGATGATTCCATAGGAGTTTTATAGATTTTGATATGATTTTATGTGAAAAAACTTTTAAATGATGATGTGCCTTTTTGAAATTGATATACTTGGTTGGATTTGATAATAATCCTTAAGTTGTTTGTGATGCTGATTTACAAAATAAATTGGAAAATATATTTTATTTATATTAGGTGTGTTTAAAACATTTTGAAACAATTCATATAAAATTATTATTTATTAATGTTAAATTATTTAAAATGGTTGTAGTAATGTGTATTAATTTCCTTGAATGTATTAGGATCATGGTAGGAATTTGGAAATGTCCTATTTACAATTTAAAATATTTATATGGAAAAGTAATTATTATAGGTCATTACCCCTTATATGTAATTTGAAATATATATCCATTAATTAATTAATGAGATATCCTTTTTAAGGGTGATGAATTGAATTGAATTGAATTGAAATGATTGCAAATGAGGACTATTCAAATTTGGGTGTAAATACATGTGATAATGGTTTATAATTCATTTCCAAACATGGTGATATATTATGATATATATTGTTATACAATATTTTAAATTATTGCCTTTGTTTCAATGAAAGGAGAAGTCATGAGTTACTTGGTTATATATCTAGGTACATATGTGCAGTATTTTAGAATCATTCTCTGATTACTGAACCAATGTGAGATTTAGGTCCACTTAGGGGGTTTCCACTTGGTTAGGCCCGAAGGGGTGTGAAAAGGTGTTTAAGATGATGTTTATTGAAGTGTTTATCTTATTCTTGAATATAGAATTCATTTTTTTCATCACCATGAGGACTCTAATCTAAATCATTTAAAATTAGCATATTTGGTTTCCATGTTAGTGATTTGAAACTATATTCCAAGGTATTGATATTTTGGAAATTTCTAAAAAGATAACCTATTTTATTTTCATTTTATTTTAGAATTTATTTAATCTAAAATTTATAATTTTTTTATATGATTAATTAAATTGTAGATTTATGTGGAAAAAGTCTTGGTTTTTGAAAAATGGTTGTTTTCAAGGATAATATTTCATACTTGTTCTTATTAAAAAAACATAGAAACCTTATTTTCAAAACAGTATTTTCAAAAATGTGTTACATGTTAATTTTTTATTCATTAGGTTTGAATGAAGATGCCATCTAGGCTTTTAGCTCTTGAATATATATTTTTGGTTTACCTAGTTACTCGGCGTATTGAATATTCTCGTACCTTTGGGTTTGATATTTGTTAGAGGTGTATGTGGGATTACATAAAAGACGTATTAAGATGTTTGTGGTTTGGAATCAATTTTTTTATTAGATTTATCATCCATTAGCCTTTTTATCTGGTCGTTTTTACTTTTTTTTGTTTCTGTTATTGATGCATATCTTAATTTTTACCTTTTTTGGATTTAATTTACACAATTTTTCTAATTATGTTAATTTTTTTGTGTAAAAATCATTACCAGTTAATTATTATTTATTCCTAGTATTTTCAATTATCTCATGTTGATCAAGAATTATTAGAGGCCTTGAGAAAATCTGTTCAGGTTCCATTTTATATTGTTTTCTTAGTCAGTTTATTACAATTTTATCAATCATTGTCTTGTCAATTTTTTCTGAGATATCCAATAGTATATGGGTAGGAATATTATAATTAAAGAGGTTTTTCATGGGAATGGTCTTGATCACTACCCATTTAATACTACTAGGTTAAGAGGTTATTCAGAGAGAAGTTTGTCTCAAGTTCGATCTCTAACCATGAATGTTTTTAGATTATTTTTCTTTATTTTGAGGGTTTCTTTTTTGGATTTGTGAGTTTATGAATGATATTGAGAAAATATATGATTTAGAGTGATAATTATTGGGATTTATAGGGTTCATACTTATTTTTAATGGATTGGAATATTTTGGATATGTAGTGAATTCATCTCTTGATGACTCCAATTAGACATCCCATTATTGTTGTATGATTTACCAAACCATGTAGAATAACTCTGAACAATTGATATTTATCATGATTTTTGTATATTTTCATCCTTAATTTCTTGGTTTTCTTTTTATTTTATCTATAATTTTATTCACATTAATTTAGGGTGTTTTTTTAGATTGATTTTTTTTCATTTCCTTAAGAGAACATTAAAAAATCAAAAATTTAGATTATTTGTGTTTCTAAATTAAGTTTAATTTAAAATTGAAATTGGTTTTGTAAAGGTATGGTTATTTATTTTTGGTATAGGATAAGGTATTAATTATTTTCAAAATTTTCATATGTTGTTAATAAAGGATACCTAGAATTATTTAAAGAGTAATGTGTGAAATTTTTTGTAACCCATTTTTTACTATTTCAATTAAAAGGGTTTTTTCCAAAAATAGTTTTATAGTATTTGAAATAATTAGCTTAAATAATGATGTATTTTTTAAATAAAATTTATGAAAACCAACATGGGGAAAAAGGTGATGCTTTCATAAAAAAACAGAATCTTATGTTTATTGAATTGAATTTTTTCTAGGATTGAATTTTATGGATTTATTTAGTTTATTTTATTTTATATGTTTTCAAAGTAATAATTCACTTATTAAATTTCTATTTTGGGTTGTTTTCTCTATTTTAAATTTATGTCCCCATTAAGATTTAATGGTCATGTCTATTGATCAATATTCTCTTGGGATGGTTGTTTCATAAAATCTAGTATAAAGGTCATGTGTCATTCGTATCAAACTCATATATGAGGATTATGTTTGAAGGTTTAAAATTATGAATTCTTCTCATTTTTTATAAAAATAAAATTCCTAATTTTTGATGATGTAGATAAATAATTTTGAGGACATATTCATTCATATTGAGCTTCTATAGTAACTCCATGTAAATTTTATAACATTTATGATTGAGATTCAATGTTCGAGGAGGTGGAAGTAAGGTATCCATGATAAGATACATAAAGATAATTCATTATTATATTTAAATGAGAGACCAATTTAGTAATTTTTTCCCAATTTATTGAAGGTACCAAACGCTATTGAATATGTTTTCCCCTAATAACAAGATAAACTGGTGTTGGTGTATTCTTATCATTTTATCCAGTTGGTACTATATATTCTTCTTCATTCCATGGATTCTTATTCGATGTAATTGTGTTTTAGAGACGGTATTCATCAAAAACTATAACAAAATATATTTCCTCTTAGCCTTGAAACAAATATAACATTGTTGATGCATGTTGAAGAAGGCATGATAGGAGCGCAAGAGGAGTTTGAAAGTTATCTAATTCTTTGTTACTATGAAGTAATCTATAATAATGGATAATTGAAACATTTCATGTCATACATGACGATCCATAATATTAAAATTTCATTAGGTTTATTGTTGTCAATTTTCTATATAAATAAGTACTTAGTTTTCTTCCAGTAAGGAAAGGTGAGTGATAACAAATGTTCTGAAAAGAAGCCTCTCAAATCTTCCAGCTCTTAGAGATTTATGATAAATATATATAGGTTATGTTAAGATTTCTATGAATCATGACATTATTTGAGATCATCTTCTTCTAAGATAAATGTGGGACAAGTAAAATAATAATGATAATTGTGACCTAGTCATAGGCCTCACTGTAAAGCCTTTCCCAAAGTGGAGGAGCTTCTCGTGGAGGATGGTAATGGTCAAGCATGATAATCCCAATGTGAGTGTAAATAAAATTTTAGTTTCATGGAATTTCTTCAATTAATTTTATGAAACATTTGGCCTTGGGTGTTTTTTTGGGTTCCTTGGTCTCTCTAGGTTATTGTTTTTCTAGTATCATTGTTTAAATTCTTATTATTAATGTAAAAATATAGTTTATTTGGATATTTTATTATTCTCCCCATATTTTTATTAAATATTTTGAGGAATTTTAAATATTTGGGAAGTTAAAATATGGTGGGATGAACACCAATATTGAATTTCTCATTTTCAATGGTTTTCATTTACCTTCTATGTGACATTATTTAATATGTTATTACAAACATCAAATAGGGAATCATGAATTTCTTAATGTTTTTATTTTCTCTATGTTCATATTTCTCTATATTGTTTTCTTGAGTATTCCTAGGAAAAATTTATGTGTGTATGTATCCGTGTTCAACTCATTTAGTGAGCCTAGTACAAGTTCTTCATTTTATGGGAATAGGTTCTTTAGAGATGATCTATGTGTGTTCATTTTCTTCCACTATCTATTAACAACACCCTAAGGGATTGTGGTTTCATTCGAAATGTGTATTCTATGGTAGTTATTTTTGTTATCATATGTCATTATGATTTTTGATCTATGATTGGGTAGTGGTTTTAATCATTTTTCCTACAAATGAAACCTTGGGTACATATTTATGTGACCAAGATATTGTTTTAATGATGATATGATGTTTTGATATGAATTACCAGAAGCTTTTATTTTAGTATTTTGGTCCTGGGTTACCTTGAATTAACCAAATAAGTTACTATATAATTATATATGAGGCATGTTTATTCATGATTAATTTTCTATTGTTCTATATTCAATGTTATTTGGGTTCATGGGTCATTAAGTTAATTTAAACTTTTTTAGGAAGGAAAAATATTAAATAATATTCTTTCATGGGTTTCCCTTCTATGAAAAAACTAGGTCTATATATTTCTTTGAAAGTATCATTTTGTGAATCTATCCTTTTTATTAGTTTTATTCAAAACGATGCTTATTTATAGATTAAGCCATAATTTTATTAACATCATTCAATGTTTGTTGGGATGCATGATTCTCTTTTTTATTTGGGGACCACTATAAAACACTAGTTTTCTAGTTTGTTTCTGTAATTTTATCTCTTATGTTGATCATCCATTTTAAAAGAATATTTATTTGGGTATAAAGACATATGTTGGAGAGTGTAATCATATCACAATTTTCCCCAATTACTAAATGTATTTTTTTCTTTTTAGTCACACAAGAGGTATGAGGTATTTTTAGAGTCTTGATGCAATATTGGACATGAATCCGTAGCCAAAGAAGTTATAGTTGGTCCACCAGATACCAATTAGAGCTACCGTTTGGCTATTAGAGATTGAATATCTATTTAAAATTTATCTTGTACCACTATACAAATATTGATAGGGGTAGAGGAAAACCATTAATCCTTAACTCACTATCCAATAGACATTTGGCGGTGTCACTTGATAAGGGATTTGATAATGGATTTTATAAATATAACCCCAGAACATCTATTTGATAATTTTAACCTCTTCCTTCAAAGATTCATTTACCTAATTGATCCTAGATATAATTCTTGGAATGATTTTTCTTCTCCAACGTCAATTCATAGGGGATGTAAATGTCATTTGTGGTAGTAGTTTCTGATCTATAAGACTATCCTCTTCTTGGTCTTGGATCCAAATCTTATTGATTGAATTATTATCCTAGGGATATATAAGCCATTGTAATTCATTGGATCTATGTTGTCTAATTGGGATATTTTTATCTATGTATATCTTTCTTCGAATCTATGAGATGTGCCTCTATTTGTCTTGATATTTTCTTCTGGTCTTTGATACTCTAATGTGGGTATCCTAACTATCTCCCATAAAAATTATGTCAATGATTTCTTATTCTTTATACATTATTTTTTCTATTTTTTTCAAAATTTTACTCCTATATATAATATCTATATCAATTAATCATGATTTCATGTTCTTTTGATGAAATGAAAAAGGGAATTGTTTTACTTTTTAATATGAAAATTGATTTAAAGTATTATAATCGTGTTTGGGAAAGTGGTATTTTTGGTTATATCTTGATTGTTTTCCTTGAGTTGATTATGGTGAGGATTTATGAAATAAATAAAAAATTATGGTTTCGTAATGTTTTCTTGAATTCAACTCTTTTTAAAATAATTCTATGAAAATTACTATTTATTAATGGAAAATGATTTATAAATAGTTTTCTAAATGTACAAGAATTACTTTCAATGTCTCAGTATCCCCAGTATAATATTTAAATTCTTAGTTGGCACTTTAAATGATTTATATGAAATTAGAAAACCCATTATAAATTTCCTTTAATGTGTAATATAGATAATGTATTATTGAATTAATTTCATGATTTTTCTCATTCTGAGGATGATGAATGTAATTTAATTTAATTTTTATTCATGATAACGGTGATTGTTTCTATGAGGCTATTTGAACGTGTGGGAAATATTTATGATTCCATTGAAAACATGATTATATAATTTGATTTATTTTATGATTCTATCATTACATTTAACACTTCTAATTGAATATAATGGTATGTCCCTAGTTTATAGGTTGTAGGTTTAGGTACACATGTGAACAATTATAGAATCAAACTCTCACTAGAGGTCCAATATGGGACAAAGGTAAATCTAGGTGGTTTCCCATAAGTATGTGTGAGAAGGGTAAGAATAAGTGTTTGGTCTGAGTTTTATTTATTTGTTTATTGTATTCCATAAAGTATAATTTTTTTCATCAATTTCTATATTGACTCTATTCTAGATCATTTTCCTTTATCAGGTATGGTTTCCATAATAGTGATTTGGGATTAATTCCCAAGGTATTGGTATTTTAAAAAATTTTGAAATGGTTTCTTCTATTCCATAAATGTTCATTTAATAATATTTTAAACTTAAATTTATTAATATTTTGATATGAGTTATTTAATTTTCATTTTATTTGTAAAAGTTTGGGTATTTTGGAAATAGTTATTTTCCACAAAAATTCATGACACTTATTTTTATTAAAAAGATACTTGGAAAAACTATTTTGAATCCTTATTTTTAATTCATCGGGATAATATTCTCTTTTAAGGTGTCATTATTTGGATCATTGAGTGACTAATGACTATGAATTTCGATCATACTTATATATTATAGGTTTAGAAGGTTAGATAGCATAATTGAAAATGTTGTATATATAGCTTCGAGGATTGATGGAGGTTTTTGTGGAATTTTATAACTCACATATAGAGATGTTGGTGGTATGGATTAATTTTATTTAATATCAATTGAATTAACCTTTTTATATGTTATCTTGTATGTTTTACTTTCATTGTTTCCTTCACTAATGGATATCTCATTTTATGACTTTTCTGGGTTTTCATTCCATTATCTATCTTTTTATGTCTACTATTTTTGGGAAAATCATTCCCAACTTGCTATTAATGATGCTCTCGTGCTTAGCATCAACAAGTGGGGATTTGTAACACCCAATAGGCTAGTTGATATTCAATTCAGGAACCATTTTCAATGGTTTTCTTATTCAGTGTGTTAGAATGTAGAATGTTGTACATTCTATTACGATTCCCTTGAAAAAAAAATTCTTTTATAAGAAGATTTTATTCATCAAATTCCTTATCATGTGAAACATTCTATGATAATTTTTAATTAGGGTCTCTACCATATTATTTTTTGGTTGATAATTTATTAACAAACCATCATCCTTTTCAATTATATCTATTACCATTTACATATATTGATATCCTTCTATGTGGATATAAAATTCAAACTCAAATGATCTATATGTAATCCATACTTATCTCTATAGATATAATTATTCCAAATAACCAATTTAAAGATTTATATATCCAATAGTGTTTCTTGTGTTGGGAAATTTTTCTCATGAGCCTACATCTATCTTGAGGTATATATTGTTAATTTATCATCTTTCATCAATAATAAATTGAATCCCTTCTTTGATGCATCATGTTATTATAATAACTATTTTATTCTTGAGAGTAGTGTTAGAACATGTGTATTTTAAAAACTAGGCCCTCATGAGAGAGAACCCTCTTTATTAACATGGTCGTTGGGTCCTAGCCCACTATGTACCATCGGATGCCCTGTAGAAACTTGGTCCCCACCCATGTGCCTGAACCGGTCATCTGACTAATGACTTTCCCCACATGCCAACACATGTGACTACTAGTATGCTTTTTCTTCACTCACAGACACCTTGGGAAACATCCTAGAAGGTCACCCATCCTGATAACTACTCCCAGCCAAGAATGCTTAACTGCGGAATTCTAATCAGGTAGGCTCCCAAAAAGGAAGGGGCACAATGTTGACATGAGTCATATCATTTAGTTATTTAACCATTTTTCATTCTGGGGTGTTACATTACCACCCCCCCCCCCCTTAGAGCACAACGCCCTCATTGTGGTCCCTACATCTCAACCCTGGTAGTACGCTACACTTAAGGATGGGTAACATCTCTAATACCATATGTAACAACTGGGACCCTATGATAGCACAGACACCCCACCTTAACTTGGTCGTCGGGTCCTGGCCCGCTAGGTATGCTGAACATGTCATCTGACTAATGACTACCCCCAAAGACCAACACATGTGACTTCTAGTGTACCTTTTCCTCACTCACACACACCCTGGTAATCATCCCAAATGGTCACCCATTCTAATCACTACTCTGGTACACACCATCTTTACTATGGAGTTCTAATCTTTTGTGTAGAGACCCAAGCTTGATGTACATGGAAATTACATTTCATTTGAGGAATACTTAATACATGACACAAATAGGCACCCAAAGATCATAATAGTTTATTGTTTTTGGAAGCAAGGAACATAATCCTCAAATCATAGTGAATGATCTTCAACGTCAGCCATAAAGATCGTTCCCTTTTTTTGCCTATATCAAACCTTTTTATATATTATGGGGAAAAGAAGACATTAAAATGGTGAGATCAAATGCTTAATAATTGTAAGCTTCTAGAACATAAAACAAACTATAAAAATTTTAATGTAAAAAATGAATATAAATTTTAAACATCAGAATCATGAGTCATGAATTAAATCATGGCAGTACATAAGGCATAGTTCAAAAAATAACATTAAGAAAGATAGAATAACATTGGCATAAAACATGTAATTGTGGAAATATAGTAATAAAATAATATTATTTACATTATATCCAAGTAATTGTTTCCAACACCATCATAGTGGGCAGAGTCTATTACTGAACTGGAGTTACTTGTTGTCCCTAACATGTATTATTGAAACGGATTTACATGTTGTTCTAGCCCTGTATTACAGAACCGGATTTACTTGTTGTTCCAGTCATGTCTATCTCATTAGATATAAATCTTTACCCAATGAATGGGGGGAGATATAGTTCTCACCCATATCATAATTAAATCATCTATACATGTTCCAAAAAATCATAAATCATTCATCACAGCATAACACGTGACATAAAATGGAATTCTAAAACATCATTTCACCATAACATAATCCATATATGATAAATGGAATTCATAAAAATAATTACTTCATAAACACAATCAATCAAAAGTAATAATAGGGATAGAAACATAAACAAATTTCATCTTAGATAGCAAATAACTTTGCTAAAACCCTTGTACTTAGTTCCGGAGGAAAATATCCTTTCTTCTTCAAAAACATTTTCTTTTCTCTAAATGAAATGAAATTTTTGAAGAAAATAATTTAATTGAAAATAAAATTGAAATATTTTAAGGTAATATTCCTGGAAATAATTTGTTATCAAATAAGAATAATTTTTTCATTCCATATGTTTTAAAAAACATTCACCATGTAATTTTTTCATAAAAGTCATAAAGTACCTCATTTGGTAAAAAATAAATATTTCTTCCATACCAAATAGTAAAAGTAAATAAAAGGGTAAAAATGAAATTAAAAATAAATATAATAATATTAAATAGTTTATGAAAACCTTTTTATAAAAAACAGTCATGGATGATAAATATATCCCCAGTAAATACATAACAATAAATAATCTCGGATGAAAATGAGACTGAAAAAGTTATCCCTTACAATATGTTTTATTTCTCTTGTTTTTGTCTCAAGCTCTTCTATTGTGGGTTTAAAAATATTATTAACTTTTAATAAAACCATAATAATATATAGGATATCATATATGATTCACTTATGAAATTATATTACTCGCTCATTTGTCAATTCTATGTTAAAGCAACGTTTTGTGTAATGATCGTTTTATTTGTCATATGTGTTTTGAATTGTTATTATTGATATTTTGACTTATAAATTTATTCAAATACTCCCATAATATAAAAAATGATATATATATATATATAATATCCATTATATAAATATACATATAATTGATAGATAATTGAAATAGAATACACCATTCAAGGAGACGGTAGAATGTACGTACGAATGAACATTGTTTTCATTCACATTTTAAATTGACTAGAAGTATGTAAATGAAATATAAATATATAAATAATTTTTTTAGATTTATTATGTCATATATTTTAGGATTATTTATTATATATAATTTATAATCCTTTTTAATGTTTAACGTGGAAAATAAATCTCATCACATCGTGGAGATGGTAAGCTGTACGTACGCATTAGCGACGATACCCTTCCCACCAACTACTAAAAATTCGATCTATAGACACGGTTTAAAATCAAGGCTATAGGTCCTCAAACCATGACTATATGTAATATCCACGGTTTGAGAAAATGTGGAAAAGTTTGGCGTGGCTATATGCCTAAAATTATAGTCACGGTTTGGAAATGTGGCTTTAGGTCTAGAGCCATGGTTCAAACCATGGCTCTAGGTATACAGCCATAGTTCAAACTATGGTAATATCTCCATAGCCACTGTTTAGAACTGTGGGTATACTGGAGGAGGGACACAATTTATTACCACAGTTAGAAATCGTGGCTATAGGGTCTGAAAAACCATAAAAAAAATTTCCCCCACCCCCTTGCACAGCCCCCTGTTATAGCCCACCACCTTCAGACCCCTACATCGTGGACACTGTACACCCCAACCATACATAAACCTCCCTCCCATGTATACCCCCCTCCCCCCTGGATCGCCCACTGGACATCCCCCCTGCAACGCCCCCTAACTGGACAGACCGTGGACACCCCCCCCCCAGACAGACCGTAGACACCTCCCCCAGACCCTAGACACCGCCCATACAGACCATAGACACCCCCATACATACCCTGGACACCCCCCCTGGACAGACCCTGGACATCTCCGTAGATAGACCCAAAACACCCCCTAGACCCTAGACAGATCCCCATGGACAGCCCAGACCTCCACTCCCCTGGACAACCACCCCCACCCTCCTTGATAGACCCTGGAACCCCCCAACCCTAGAACCTGGACACCCCCCCCCCCCACACCCCACAGACACTAGACACTCCCAGACCCTAGAAAAATCCCCCCTAGATAGCCCGGACCTCCACTCCCCTAGACAGCCACCCCCACCCTCTTGGATAGACCCTGGAACCCCCCCCCCCCCAGAACCAAGACACCCCCCAGACCCCCCAGACCTACCCCCCTGCAAGTTTCCCCGACCCCTGCACCTGTCGGCCCCCACATGAGCCCCCTACAATCCCCCACTTTCACCCCCTACCAGCCCCCACTTGCACCCCCTTCTAGTCCCCTCCTCCCTGCTAGTTTCCCCCTGCCCCTCCCCCCCCCCACCCACCAGTCCCCTCCAAATTAAATTACACACGAAAGCTACATACATAATAAGAATTAAACAAATAAAAATATATAAAAAACCATTAACTGTACTTACATGAGTCTCCCTATAATACAAACTATCAAAGAAGTCTGAAACCAGCTCAAAAGTACCAAAAACACAAGTTATGACATAGTAGTTCGCATCCCATAAAATTATGGTAAATCAAAGCATCTTAGGATATTCGAAAAGAATATAACTAAATAAACAAGAATAGTGCATCCCCCCCTGCTGGACTACCTTGGACAGCAGCCCCCCTACTGGACCCCCTTGCACCACCCCTGCTAGAACCCCCCCCCCCCTTGAACCCCTGCTGGACACCCCTGCTGGACACCCCCCCCCCTGCAACCCATGGACATCAGCCACCCCCCCCCCCACGCACACACATCCATTGAACCCCCTGCACACAACCCCTTGCACCCCCTGATGGACCCCCCTTGCACCACCTTTACAGGACACCCCCCCCCCCACATGCACCCCCTAGAGAGCAGCCACCCCCCCCCCCCACACACACACACACAACCCTTTCACCCCTTGCACATACCCCCTTGCCCCCCTTTTCACATCCCTTGCCCCCCTACTGGACCCCCCTAGACAGCAGCCCCCCCCCCCACCTCCCTACTGGACCCCCTAGAAAGTATCCCCCCTACACATCCCTTGTACATATCTTAAGGAATCTTTAGTTATGTAGATTGACCAAGATGGTGAGCTTCATGCTTTTCCCTTAGATGTACCTACCAAATCATAACCTGTAGAGGCTTCTTTACCTAGTGTTGAGATATTTTTTCCCCAGTGCCTTCATATTTTGTATCCATAATATATTTATAATATTTCAGAGAAAGACTTCTTTTAGATTTCAGTGGAATTTTGAATTAATAGGTACCTCCTATTGTTGCTTCTACATCTAGTGCTCCACCTCCCTCGGCTTTAGTTGATTCTGATTCGATCTAGTCTATAGTCAAATAGTATGTCCATGTTGTTATAGGTTATGTTCATTCATCTCATCAGTATTAATTGAGGTAGATTTTGTATAATGGGTTTCCAAGTAATAGTTCGACCATTTGAATGTGATGACAACTCTACTCAAGCTATTCATGGAGGATAAGATTTCATTAGTAGTATAGAGAGATGAGGAAATAATATTATATACTTTTTCAATCTTATGAAGTGTTTCCTATATGTATCCAATTCATTAGTGGCTTCTGGTTGGAAGTCAAAAGTGCAATAGTAAAGTGGGCTCCAAATTCCACACTGCAACAGTGGTCGAAGATGCTACAGTTCCCTAAGATGGTAACATTATAAATTATGGGCACGATAAAATGTGCTGAGTATGAAATCCAATGGAAACAACATTCCAAGTTGAAGTCATTAAATAAAATCTTCTTTTAATGATATTTTGAAAAAAATTCTTAAAATAGTTTTGTATTACATAAGAATATAATGGTTGATAAAAATTTTAGAATCATTTTATAAATTTTATATTCTATTTTAATTAAATTAAAATATCACAATAAAAACACATTAACTGACTGAATCCACTGTTAATAAAGTATACTTTTAAGAACTACATTTTAACTAGTTATTAAATGTAAGAATTAGAATATATATTATAACCAAATTATTCAAATGGATTTAATGATCAAGATTGAGTAAAAACCATAGTAGATCAAGACAAAAATAAAAGAGGCTAATAGTATCAAAATAAAACATGTGAAGAACTATAATATAAAGAAAGTTACATAATATATCACACTATTGTCAAAAGGATAGGGGACCAAGAGCATTGATTTATGAAATTAATGAACAGAAAACAACTGCATTGGACCAATGAAATATTTGGTCACTAGACAATGGAATGTGTACATTACTATAAAACTATTCAAGGAATCACTGTAGGAATTGTTTTTAGAACCTATCCAATATAGGTTATCCTACCCAAGTACATTAGCATCCCATAATGTTTGAATAATAATAAAAACCATTGAAAAAATAATCATAAAATCACTACAATTTTTGATTGATATCAAATCCATATATAATAATTTTGATACAAAAAAAATATCCAATTCAAACACCAAGTATCTTCCAAAATCAAAATCCAAAAAAGACGCAAGAATGTTCAATTAAAAATAGGCCAATGGTTTGAAGAAAAACTAGATTAAAATAGAATGAGGATACTAAATTAAGGATATAGAACTAAATGATTTCATGTTGAATAAAACAAGGTTAAAAATAAATTCTTGAGGATGGGTCACCATGGATAGGGAATAAGTTGGAAGCACTCTTAGGGTTCAATTTTAGGAGAAATCATAAGGTAGGGGTGCACAGGACTTCAAGATAAGAATTAGATCCGAATGGAAATCCAAATGGGAGTGATGCTAGCGATCAGGATGGGATTGATAAGGTAGGGGTGCATTTGGCCCAACCGGATCGGGCTACACCAATCCAACAATCTCCCTTGTTGCATCCCATGATGAGAAGGAGGTTAAGAATGCCCATTTTTCTCTAAATCTTGAGAGTGTGTCTTGTCCTGATGGGTTCAAAATTAATTATGTATGTTCTACTGGGGCATAGTTCATGATGAGATCTTTAACACTATGAGGGAGTTCTTTAACCATGCCTCAATGCCCTATGGAATCAACTCCAATTTTATTTCCATGATCCCAAAGAAGGAAAATTTTGTTGATGTAAAGGATTTATGACCTATTGCGATTATGAATTCCTTTCCAAAAATCATTTGACAAATTATTACAATGTGGTTAGGTCCTATTTCTCATGGGTTTATCTCTGCAAATCAGCCCCCCCCAGACATCCCTTTGACACCCCTAGATATCCCCCCTAGGCAACCCACCTGCACCCTACCCCTGCTCTACAGACCCCCCAAACCCCACAAGACAGCCCTACCTAGACACCCCACATACACACTTTCTTCTACCCTGCAGACCCCAGACCTCCCCCCCCCCACCCGGACTGACCTTAGACACCCCCCCTAGACAGCCCCTCCTAGATACCCCACCTGCACCCTTCCCCTGCCCTATAGACCCCAACACACCCCCCAAACAACCCTTGAACACCCCACCTAGACATCCCCTCCTATAAAATTCTATAGCCATCAGTACCTTCACTTCATTATGAAAGAATGATAAATTAATAATGCCTTGCAACTTTTCCATGAATAGTATTTTTCTGGATTAGTCTGAATAATAATCTTCCACCACTTATAACTCAGACCCTCTAGTAGGATGGTTACAAAAACAACCTTAAGAGACTCATAAATCTAAAACTAGATAAAAATATCCGCAACATTCAGTATGAAAACCAATTCATCCTTAGAATCACGTTAACCATGAATTATTTTGGGGCTACCATCTTGATTATGGGGTTCTTAGGTGTGCCTTCAAGATTGGTTTATTCATGGGTTTTGATTTGGTCAGGTGGGACTTCTTATGGGATTCTTTGGATCTGCTCGTCTTTTTAGCTAGGTTCTCATCTTGGGTTAAAAGATTCATCTATAAAACCATGTTCTCGGTGGACATTAACGGTAGTTTACATGTCTAATTTTCAGGGAAAAGAGGGATCAGAAAAGGGGATTCTCTTTCGTCATTACTTTTTTTGATTTGTGTGGAGTTTTTCTCGCGCATCCTGGAATGCAAGAGGCTGGGGGCTGGTGCGGTGGCTGGTGCAGGCTAGAGTGGCTGGTGTGGGTGGGAAGGCAAACGGTAGGAGGATAGAAGGGGGCTGGTGCGGACATGAATAGGTGGAAGAGTGCTAGTGTGGGCTGGATTGAAGGTGGCAGGGGGATCTTGGGCATGTGGTCGGGTCTGGTGCGGGTAGGTATGCGGGAGGTCGGGTGCTAGTGATGGCTGGAACAAGTGGATGAGGCTATTTTGCAGGTTGTAGAGAGCTGGAATGAGTGTTTTGCAGGATGCTGGGGGGTATCGGCTGGTGTGGTGGCTGGTGCGGGCTGGATTGCAGGTGGCAGGGGGCTGTTGTGGTCCCGAATGTAGTTGGAAGGGGGATGGAATGCTGGTGGAAGGGGGCTGGTTGTAGGTGCTTGGGGGATGGTGCGGGTTGATTCGAAGGTGGTAGGGGGGATGTTTCATGCTAGAATTCTGGTGACACTAGGATGAAATGAAGGTGGAAGGGGGCTGGTGTGGGCTGGATGTGGCTGGAGCAGGGCCAAATCATGACATTACCGTGGTGTGACAACTATGTGACTATGGCATGACCGTGGCGTGACCGCGGTGTGACCCCGGCGTGACCGCGTCATGACCATGGCATGTTGGCCTGATTCAGTGACATCTGCAAGGCAGCATCTTCTGGCTAGGAGTGAAAGGAGTGGGAGGAGGAGGGGTAGCATTCCAGTTGTCACCCCACTACTAGAAATTGTGATTTGACAGTCTCAACATTGATCACAAGACTCGTGGAATACTATCATTGCGAACCATCATGGGGTGTCATTTTTGAGAAGGGTCAAATCCCGGTATTACCGCGGTGTGACTGTGGCGTGACCGCAGCCTGACCGCGGCATGACCGCGGCATGTTGTCCTAGTCCAAAGACATCTGCGGGGCAGCATCTTCCAGCCAGGAGCAAAGGGAGAGGGAGGAGGAAGGGCAAAATTTTGGTCGTCATCCCGCCAGCAGAAATTGTGATTAGTCAGTCCTAAAATTGATTACAAGACTCATGGAATACTATCATTGCAAACTGTCGCAGGGTGTTGTACTGGATCAGGTCCAAATCACGGCATTACCACAGCATGATCGTGGCGTAACCACGGTGTGACCGCGGTGTGACTGCGGCGTGACCATGGCGTGACAGCGGCGTGATCGCGGCGTGACCGTGGAGTGACTGCGGCGTGACTGCAGCATGACCACAATGTGAACATGGCTTGTTTGCCCAGTCCAGCGACATCCCCAGGGAAGCATTTTCAGGCCAGGAGCAAAGGGATCAGGAGGATTTGGGGCAACATTCTGGTCATCTCCCCACCGGTAGAAATTGTGATTAGTTAGTCTCAACATTGATCACAAGACTAATGAAATACTATCACTACGAACTGTCGCGGGGTGTCATCCTGGAGCAGGACCAAATCATGGCGTGACTGCAGCGTGTTGGCCTGGTCCAGCAACATCCGCAAGGCAGTATCTTCCATCCAGGAGCGAAGGGAGTGCGAGGAGGTGGGGAAACATTCCTCTCATCGCCTCGCCTCCAATTATTGTGATTAGTCAGTCTCATTATTGATCACAAGACACATGGAATACAATCACAGCGAACCGCCACAGGGTGTCATCTTGGATCAGGGCCAAATCACGTCATTACCACAGCGTGACCACGACTTGACCACGGTGTGACCATAGCGTGACCGAGGGGTGACCTTGGCGTGTTGGCCCGGTCCAGCGACATCCACAGGGAAACATCGTTTGGCTAGGAGCAAAGGGAGTGGGAGGAGGCTGGGTAACATTCCTACCTCTCCCCACCGACAGATGATAGAACATATCAACTATTTAATATGCTATAACAAGGGATATCCAGAGATGGTTTTAGAAAGAGTCACAACGATGCAACATCTGAAGGGTAAAAAACGACAGAAAAGAATCATACACCCTACACAAACCATTTACAAATTCATTCACTTTTCCTAAACATGGAAATAATATTTATAATATTCAAAGAGTGAAAAGGAAAGTGTCATGTTCAAGGCATATTCCTACTCCGGAAGTGTCATTTGATTTAAACGAGTATGATAAGCCAATTAATATTATTCAAAGAAAACAAAAACTAACTAGCCACAAAACAAACACCAACAAAAGGCATATAAAAGACTTAAAAAAAATCTAAACACGATGAAAATAATTATCACTACTCTTTGGTTAAGAAGATAGTACATCTCGGTTGGAGGGGCTTTATTATAAAATCATGGAGTTTCTTTATCCCACAATTCATTGCATTATATTTAACATTTATTCTAAAACTCATTCAGCACAAATCAAATGCAATAATTAAAGCAACTAGATCAACTTAACTATCACAGTGAGTTATCGCAGATAGTGCACATATGTTGGAGGGGTTTTATTATAAAAACATGACTTTATTTATAAAATGAAACAATTATATTAAAGAACACTTATTCAAGATATTCAATTCAATATAATTAAGAAAAATTAAGAAAGAATCTAAATTCAATTTAAAGCATTCTTGAATTAAAGATGCTAGAAGAGGGATCCTACCTCAAGGTGGAACCAAACCATCTACTTCAGCTCATAGAGATTTCTAACTAAATGTTGTTTCTCCCCCACTGGGTATACACACCTTCACACACATGCAAGGACACCTAGCCCCTATGCACACACCCACATGGCCATAATCATGTGAAAGGGGATCCTTGTGCATATGCTTATATGCATATACCGGTTTCCACTCACCTATGTATGCATTTATATATATATACATGGGAACACATAGCCCCATATGTGCATAATCACTTCCATGGTTGACTATACACATAACTAGGGAACCCACATACATATACATTCTTACCAATGAACACGCAGGTGAGTCTCCCTTAACTTGGATACTCGGAACCAACTAGAAGGGATCAATGCACTAGATAAAGGATATTAGGAACATTAAAACACATAAAGGATGCTACATAACCAGTGAAAATCCAACCAATGGCATTAAAGCATTACCTCGATTGGGAGAACCAAATTCACCCGAAACAACACGAAATGATCCAACGTCCTACTAAAAACATAATATAGAGTCAAAAACACCGAAATCCCCAAATACATGAGGTGAGAGACAACTAGTAACCATATAATCTTACCTCAGATCAAAGCTGGAAGACTGAATCATTCTGAACCCCATTTTCCCCCCTTCGCAGAATATAATTACCCTTTGTACACAGAAATAAGTAAAAGACCCAAGTGACCAATGCGATAATGAAATTAAAATAAAAAATAAACTAAAACATACCTATCTCCTGTGACTATAGACGTCACCACCCAACATATAAGAACCAAAATTCCCCATGCGTCAAATCATGTCCCTTCAAGAAAGGGGGAAATAGATCCATATTTCAAAATGATACAATCAAATAGTATATTCCTATTAATTAACAATTATTCTTCCTGTTAATGGTATATAATTAGTTTTTCATGAGTATCAGCTTAATTTTCTTTTGGCCGATACAAGATTTTATCCCACCCGATAATAAAATTTTACTAGAGGACACAATTTCAAATCAAATAGAATATATCATAACAAAAAATGGATCCACACCTATGAAGAAGTTTGAACTTGATAATAAAGAATGTTTGATCATATAGTCTGATGAGTTATAAAAGGATAAACCAAAAAAATGAAAAACATTGAGGGTTCTCTAATTGCTCAAGTGAATATACAATTTTCAAAAAATATTAAACATGTGAATGAAGAGAAAACAATATTTCCTCAACATAAATGTTTTGAATTTGAGAAATAAGAAAGTGAAAAGAAAATGAGGATAGATAGTATGATCCAAATCTATCTTTATAAGCTATAATTAAAAAAAGTGGTCATAATGGCCTGGATTTTTAAAAGAAAAGGTGTTAAAGCCATACGAATAACAACTAGTGGTATCATAGAAAATATGATTTGTTGAAGACCTCCCCCCTACCCCCTGCCCCCAACCCCCCTCCACCCTCCACCTTGCCCTGCCCCCCGGCCCCCGCCACCCTGCCCCCTGCCCCCCTCCACCCACCCCTCCCTACCCCTGCCCCATGCCTGCAGACCTCCCCTATGCCCCTGCCCCTGCCCCCTCACCCCCTCCACCCTGCCCCTTCTCCCCTCCACCCACCCCGCCCCCTACCCCTACCCCTGGCCCCGGCCCCCTTGCCCCCTGCTCCCTGCCCCTACCCCTGCCCCCTTCCCCCTGCCCTATAGACCTCCCCCTACCCCCTACCCCTTCCCCCTCCACCCTCCCCCGGCCCCCTACCCTGCTGACCCCCCTACCCCTGCCCCCTGCCCCCCTCGACCCTGCCCCCTTCCCGTTCCCCTTACC